>OX454323.1:21034566-25834566 GCA_949715965.1 Dysmachus trigonus | reverse complement strand
AGTCGACTTAAACCCTAATTCAAACTGTTATACATATACCTACGTTTATATTTGGAAATTAGATAATTAAAACAATCTGAATCTAAAAAAAAAAGCAAATTCACTTACATTCACCCCTATTGCGATTGTCGTGTGGATTGTTGTTTTATTATCGTCAGTTAAATTCGCATTATGAATGTCGATATCGAGTGACAAACGTCGATAAAATCGACGATATCTGTCGCTGGTATTTTTATTTACGACAAGCGAATTTCAAGAAATTGTGAGCATAAAATATGTGAATTTTTTAATCGTGGATTACTTAAGGGAGTATCCCACTCTAGAACGTTCAAAAAATACATTTTTTTTTTCAGTTTTGAAAATTTTTGTTCTTTCCTGGATCGTTTAAGCTATCTCTTGCCGCGAAATTTGAAAAGCTCGCGCCGCTACAGGCGATTCCGTGCGCAGCTGCGCGCTCCCTAGCACTCGTGGAGTAAATCAGGCATTTTTACATTTACTTAGCTTGTATCCCATATTTTAACAGTAAAAAATCAACTAAAAAATAAAACTTATATTAGAAAAAATTAAAAATATGAATAAAATTTTTTTTTCAAAATGTGCTACACTCATGCCATAGCCACATATATAAAGAGTACTAATGTGCAATCTCATAATTTTCAGATTATTTGTTTGGCTTTTATCGTGCACACCGTTCCTAAGGTATGAGTCCCAGTAGCAGGCCTGCCCTGACCCAACCACTCAATAAAAAAATTTTTTTTTTCTTAAAGTATTCATTAAAGATCATATAATAAGACGATTATTATGTTTAACTCTAAATGTTTTGTATTTTCTTGTTCAACTCCCTGAAAAAAATGTTCAATTCAGGGGCCTCTATAGTGGGATACCCCCTTAAATGTGTATTTTAATTTAAGTTGTTTGGGTTCTCCTACCCGTGATACCGATGGCTGGCTTTTATAAAATTTATAACTTGCAATACAGAGTTTCTCCTAGATTTGGACAGAAGAGAGGGTAGCCAATTTATTAAAAATGAATATAGCGATAAACCCAAGGATAAGAATTCAGGTACAGTTGTGTTAGTAACATCTAGGTTTCAACAGATGACTATTGCATGAAATTAAAGAAAATATAGCAGAAAGTTCACATGTCAGCAATAAAGTTTATTATTTAACACTAGATTGCCGGATGATGGGTATATACCTATTTTGCCTGAAATGAGTAAATTTGACTCAAATATCAAAATCGAAGTTTAAAACAAAAAAAACAAAGAAACACAGACGCCCTTCTATCTCTTTTGCATGATACTTGAACTTGACAATTCAACTTCTTTTAACTATTCTGTATATTAGATAGAGGCGTGAAAGTATTTTTGGTTTCATGATCATATCTTCGATATCTGATTGGTTTTCTCTTATTTGGGTAAATTTTTATCGTAATTCAAGATCTCTTCGAATTTTTACTACAATATAATAGCTTATCTAAAACTAAAGTATTTATTTACATTTACGTAAATAAATGTAAGAAATAAATTCTGAAATTACATTGGTACGCAAAAATTCTTCACAAAAAATTAATTTTATACATTTTTTTCGTATTACTAAAAATGCACTATTGTCTCCGATGCCACAAATCGAAATTGAAAAACGCGAAGAATTTTTTATCAAAGTTTTAACAAAAGCTTTCAACAAAAAAGAATTGCAACAAATAATTGCATAATATTAAATGCCCAACTATGCAATATTTCTAACTACATAGTAAATTGGCAAGTTTGAACATGAAAACTTTCGCATCAGATTGTTTACAAAAAATGTCTATTCTCAAGAAATAAGCTACATGTAGGTAAGACGATCAACTTTAAAAATATTTAGTGAGTTAATTTGACTCACATTCGTCAAAATAGGTATAGCACATATGGTTTTTTGGAACTAAAGAATGGGGAGGAGAAGGAATTAGTATTTATATACATTTCATAATTCTATTAAAAACCAACATTGGTTAAAAAAAAAATTATATAAATTTTTATATATACATATATAGTAATAAAGTATTAAATGAGTCAAATTGACTCGCTCCGGCTATCTAGTGTTAATACTGTACATAATATAATGCTACATAGGACAAGCTATTAACTTGGTTAGCTTCGATGACGATGCGAATGAAGCGTTGACCGATTCCTCCGGCAACAACGTAAGCGTTGCCACTATTCGAGCTCTGGTTGACAACAATTTCAACGAAGGTCACAACATTTCCAACTTCTAGGCCTGGGTGGGTCAAAGTCAGTTGAACATTTTGCAAAGTTGGATAGTTATATTTATACCTGCCAATAGCAAATAGTCTGTCACCTGAATAATAAAAATTTCGTAATATTTTCTACCAAAATTGAAAGTGCCCATTTTACTTTACCTCCAATTCTTGATCCAAGAGTGTATCGAATAACTCCGAGATTGCTTTCTTGAGAAAGAGGAGTCAGTTCTACCGATGGATGTTGAGAAAGATATTCGTTGATATCCTTAACTACAATAACCTCCTCCTTAATGCTCTCGAGTGGAGTAGCGCTTGCAGAAGCGGCGAGGATAGCGCAGATTAATAATGTTGCAAAAGAAGCCATCTTGGTCTTTTCGGTTTCGATTTGGATTGTCTAAACCTGAGCCAGCGCCGCCAATTTATATGCTACACTGCTTCGAAAATTAACTACCATAAATCCTTCATCCGATTAGATAACTTCAAGTCGTTTAATCAAATGTTGGTACTTATAATTAAGAGATTATTGGATTTCCTTTATGGGCAAGTGCTATATTTATTGCGATAGTGGCGATCAATTGAACTTTACAAAAGCTGCAGCAGACATTAAAAGGTTTGGAGGAAGTTGTTCAAAGTAATTCATCTATAAGAGATTTTCTTGAGTCAAGTCTATCAGGTTACATGATGCCACTTCAGAATAAGAATTTCTTAGAAATATTTTAGTAAATACGAAAAACGTTAATTAACTTAGTTCGACGCAATACTAGAAATATTGGGATTCCAGGAGGTTGTATCAGGTAAGATTCTCCATTTCTTCTAGCTTCCCCAAAAATTAAATGCATATCCGCATATTCTGCATTTGAAAATGACATAGAGAAAACTACAAAAATCTCTTATTAATTATTGAATTATTATGTAATGATGCAAAAGTGTTCAGATTTGGATAAATTACCTTTGCTCGTAATTGTAAAATATCAAAAATACTGAAAAAATTTTACTCTTTAATACACCTCCAACTTAGGTCAATTCAGATCAACTGAGATCATAACATAAGTGAGTAAAATAGTTCTAAAACATTCCTTAAATACTATTTATTAACGGACCGGGTGTAATTGGTGAATTAAGCATAATACGTTACTTTACCTCTCAACGGTGACCCAGACAATTCATTTTTTGGGTTCATCGTAAATACACTTCATTACCTTTCGTTGGAAAACTGTTGCAGATAGCCGGCTATGCATTTTTGCAGAAGAAAGGCAACATAAGGGGAATTGTTAAACAATTATAAAATTACATTCCGTAGAAAAAAATTTTGGAATAAATGGATTTATTTTTCAAAATTTTAGGTAAAAAATCGATTCTTTTTGTAATGTATCGAAGAATAGTTCGTCGATAGCAAGAAGTGAGGTACCAAAAGAAAGATACTTATAACAGCTTTTAACTTACCACAAATAACCAGAATCCATAGGGTGATTCATGAGCTATGAGCAATCATTTCCATCAAAGTCGAAAAATCTTTGAGGGGCTATAACTCGTTAGGGGGCGTTGTGGAACGATATTTTTATCAGCTTACCTCAAGGAATCACTTGGTATACCCGGCGGCACCTTGACCTGGATCACCCTGTATATAGCTAGAAATTCCCGAATTTCTCGATTTCAACGGATTTGAATGAAAATTGGTAGAATGATTTTTTTGAGGCCACTAATTATGAATGTTATCAAAATTCACAATTCCAAGATGGCGAATCTAATATGGCAGCTAATATTTCTTGATTTCAACGGATTTTAATGGAAATTGGTGCAATGATTGTTTTGAAGCCGCTAATTTTGAATATTATCCAAATTTTTAAATCAATGATGGCGAATCCAATATGGCGACAAAAGTTCCTCGATTTCAATGGATTTTAATGAAAATTAGTACAATGATTGCTTTGAGGCATACACAAATATAGCTAAGCCTTTGTAAGCTAATTCTCCGTTCAAATTTTCACTTCTGTCTACCGTACCGCGACGGTACTATTTTTTTTTTTTTTAATTTAAAATCGTTTATATTTACGATTGAATCAAGACCACTCTGTACTTTTTGTAAGCGAGCAGCAGACACATCAATGTTGGTCAACAAAGGTCGCCTTTGAAAATGGACATTGAAAAAATTTAAACAATCTCATCCGTATTTATGCTCGGTGTGTCTTACGTGCCTCTTAAATTAATAAAATAAGTGTAACAATCAATTAATATATTTTAATTTAATTTATATTTAATAATGTTGCAAAACATATTTTTACATATTAGTATCCATAAAATGATGCAACATAGGACAAGCTATAAACTTGATTAGCTTGGACGACAATGCGAATGAAGCGTTGACCGATTCCTCCGGCAACAATGTAAGCGTTGCCAATATTCGAGGTCTGGCTGACAACAATTTCAACGAAGCTCACAACATTTCCGACTCCTTGGCTTGGGTAGGTCAAAGTCAGTTGAACATTTTGCAAATTTGGATAGTTATAGTTATTCCTGCCACTAGCAATTAGTCTGTCACCTGAATAATAAAAATTTCGTAATATTTTCTACCAAAATTGAAAGTGCCCATTTTACTTTACCTCCAATTCTTGATCCAAGAGTGTATCGAATAACTCCGAGATTGCTTTCTTGAGAAAGAGGAGTCAGTTCTACCGATGGATGTTGAGAAAGATATTCGTTGATATCCTTAACTACAATAACCTCCTCCTTAATGCTCTCGAGTGGAGTAGCGCTTGCAGAAGCGACGAGGATAGCGCAGATTAATAATGTTGCAAAAGAAGCCATCTTGGTCTTTTCGGTTTCGATTTGGATTGTCTAAACCTGAGCCAGCGCCGCCAATTTATATGCTACACTGCTTCGAAAATTAACTACCATAAATCCTTCATCCGATTAGATAACTTCAAGTCGTTTAATCAAATGTTGGTACTTATAATTAAGAGATTATTGGATTTCCTTTATGGGCAAGTGCTATATTTATTGCGATAGTGGCGATCAATTGAACTTTACAAAAGCTGCAGCAGACATTAAAAGGTTTCGAGGAAGTTGTTCAAAGTAATTCATCTATAAGAGGTTTTCTTGAGTCAAGTCTATCAGGTTGCATGATGCCACTTCAGAATAAGAATTTCTTAGAAATATTTTAGTAAATACGGAAAACGTTAATTATCTTGGTTCGACACAATACTAGAAATATTGCGATTCCAGTATGCTGTTAAAAGACTAACTACTTACAGTATTGCCCAATACACAACATGTTTAAACATGCCTTTGTAAGTTGACCAAAAACGTCTGTCACATATATGTGACGTCGGGCTGTGGTAAGAAACTGCTGTGTCACATATGTGTGACGGTTGGTAGTGAACGGGTTAAGCCGTATTGAATGAAACAGTGTTACGAGAAACTGTGTCAAGAACATAAGTTCATTTTATGAAAGATTCATATAAGTATGTATTGAAATAATATGCACTTCAGGCATACAATAGTTAGTGTTAATTTTTTAAAAGAGAACAGTATATTTCTAAAAATATTTTTAATAATTTTAATAATACATGGCAATAGAATTAAAAAACATAAAATTCCGAGACAATACATATAAGGATGACCGTGTTGTACGAAGATCGTATTCTTAAAGTACCGTGTTATACGAGGCATCCGCAATATACGTTAAAAACAAAATTGAAATTCATTCGCTTTGTGGCGCGACCACGAATGAAAATGAGTTTTGAGTTTACTATACGAATACTGTGTCGCAGTACATAGACGCTTCGCTTGTGTCGTGTTATATTCGGACATTTCAATTAATGTGTATGTAAAATACAGCATTTCTTAATGATCTGATCTGGATCTGGGATTATGCATTGAATTGATTTTTTTAAAACGTGACCTACAGCAGAAATTTTAATATTTGTAATAAACGCCTCAAATTGCCATGATTTTTACACAACCAAAATTCAAATCGTTAACTGAATAAAAGTTATTAGATTAACCCCCCGATTCTACATAAAAGCTATTAGCTCTTAACCTTTTATATCGTTGTCAAAAATCATTTAACAGAAATTCGTATTCTACTTTAGCATTTAAGAGAAGTCAGTAATCAGCTGATCTATTATTATTTGTGGAGACTTTTTTTAAGAGATTTTCGTATTCTGAAAAAAAGTGTAATAGACTTCTTTAGCCTAGGAAAGCTCTTAAGGTACTATTACCGTCTAGAATTTTCAAAAAATAAATTTTTTTTTTTTTACATTTTTAGATTCTTTATACCTTCAATAATAACTGTCTAAAATATTAAATCGAAATTCGAAGCCAGTGCCGAGATATAACGACTCAATTGAAGCGCGCTCTCGGCTGTTCCCATGTTCTAAATAAACTTTAAATGCGTTTTTCTCGAGTTTAGGTTTTTTTAACTGGCGGACAGTTAATCTCCGGATCTACTGGGCCGATTTTAATAAACTTTGAAGCATTCTGTTCGTTGTTATATCCTGCGTGATAGTTTACCACAATTTGACCACAAAAAAAATATATAAAATTTTTGAGCCTGAAAAAAGGTCGAAAAAAAGGGCGATTTTTGAAAAAAATTTTGAAATGTCCGCCATTTTTTTATTTTTAATGATTTTTCAATTTTTCTGGTAAACTATCACGTAAGAGCACTTCCTTTTTGTAACTCTTTTTGAATTTTATGTTTCAGACTTACCGTTCCAGAGATTAACTGTCCGCCATGCAGCAATGTTTTTCTGAGAAGAAAATTTGAGCGCCCCCTATTAAATTTACAGTTAATAGAAAATAAAAATAAAAATTTTTTTCGTAATCTTCAAGAACTGTTTAATACTGCAAAAAAAGTTTGATAACAATATATAATATAGAAAGTGAAAAAAAAAATTGTTGAATATATGTCATTTTTTAGCATTCTAGACGGTAATAGTACCTTAAGTTAAGAGGACCTCGTCGGGGGGATGTTATAATATATTGACATTTAAAATAAAGTTACTGATAATTTTTAACAAGTTTCGCGAAAATCAGGAAAGAAATGAAATTATTGAATGAAAGTATTGGATATGCATATGACTTTATATTTATTTATTTATTTGGGAAGAAACGGGCTAATATACATCATGGTCATGAGGCATGACACCGCAGAAGTTGAAGATTTTATTTAATTTTAATTTTCAAATATTATAGTTTATATAATTTATTTAAATAAACAGAGGGTGAACGACCAATTTACTAATGACAGAAATAACTACTTTACGGACTTTTTAAATGGTAGGAGGTGATTTAAAGAAATTATGTCATCATTTCACAGCAATCAAAAGAATTTTTTGCAACCATTCTCAAAGAATCGTGTGAAGGAATCTGCGAGATATCGCTGGTCCTTTTTGGGTTTCCAGTACAGCATTCATACGAAATCTTAGAATGCCTTAACGAATTACTTTTAAACTTATAGATACTCTTCTTAAACCTTTTGATAATCAGGAATATTCGAGAATACCTTTTCATTGGCAGCATTAAATTTTTTCTCAACTGGGTCTTACCAAAATCCTGTTGGCCATAATAGTTCACTAGATATAAGTCAATCCTCTATTTCAAGGTGTATTACTTATGTTTCGCAATTAATAATAGAACACTTAAATTTTTACGTTAAGGTCCCTTCAACTAATTCGGAAATAAATGAGGTAAAAAATAGTTTTCGTACTAAATTCGGGATAGAAAATAGAAAGTAGGGTGTGAGACTGCACCCACATTGTAGCTATAATAGCCCCTGCCGTTTCAAACGAAATGCACCCTCCACGAGCACATCCAAACAGAAAAAGGTTTCTGCAGCATTAATGTGGAAGCGGTATGAATTCGGATTTTAAAATGTTATTAAATTTATTTTAAACTTCAGGTTTGCAACTCAAATTTAATATTTTTGGCCGTTAATGAAAGGTACCCCGGAAGCTTTCATGGCAGTGGAATAGGGATGACTTTCGCCGTTCGTCATCATATTCAGGAGATAGAACCCCAGGGTGAATCTTGGCTTTTCGGGGATTAGGAATATCCATGAGTGAAATGATGAAATCTTTTTTTGTTCTTCAGCTGATATTCCCAGCTTTTCAAATTCTATGGAATGCAATTTTTTCAATTCACTATTACCGATATGAAATATTTACCCAAAATCACAGCATACTTTGTTTGAATTTCATAGCGTTCCGATTCTCCAAAACCTCTTAATCTCTAAAACTTAAAATTTCTCCAAAAACTTTAATGCAGAATATCAATTATTTTAATATCTCTTATTTGCGAAATTTAAGAGGTTAAGAGATATACACTGCGGAGCATAACTATAAACGCAGTCAAAAAATGCTTGTTTTTGCTATTTGTTTTGTCAAATCCCGCTATTATTTATTGATTTTGAAAGATTAGGGAGAAAGAGTACCACACACAAAAATTTACCAAAAAGTAATCATTAAAAGTACCGTTAGTTGAAATTTGCTCTTAATTAGGCGGAGCATAACTATAAACGCGTGAGTATATTATCAGTTCTTTGCGTTATTTACCGTTGATATCAAACAAAAAGTGTGCCAAAAAATAAAATTAATGTTGCTTCTTAAATTGTTGTTACTTATTTTTTTAAATGTCACGCGGAACAGTGCTTAGTGGTATGGAAGTTGGCAAAGTTCTTGCATTTTTTGAAGATGGCTTAAGAAAGCGTGCCATTGCTAAAAAGCTCGGTCGGTCTGACGCTGCTATTCGGAACGTGTTAGAAGCTCCTGAAAATTATGGAAAAAACCGAACAGGAGGTCGGAAAAGCAAGTTATCAGACAGAAACAGGCAATGCTTTATTCAAAATGCAAGCAACAGTTTGAAGACCGCTTCAGACATCGTTAAGGATTGTGGTCTGAACGTCTCGTAATGGACAATTCATAGAGTTTTAAGGAGTTCCAACCATATTGTGCGCCAGAATCGGCACCGCGACTTTTACCGCGTCACAAATCAGCAAGGCTGGAATTCGCGCAAACAAATATGCAGACCAACAACCAAGCATTTTACCTTGGTTTGGTTTGTTTTCGATAAATTTTTGGAAATTTTTTCTTTAAAGATAATTCTTTCTGATGAGAAAAAATTTAACTTGGATGTACCAGATGGTTTCAGTGAGTATTGGCGTGATTGCGGAAGAATTCTGAGTTATTGTCAAAATGCGATTTCGGTGGAGGCAGTATTATGATCTGGGGAGCATTTTGTGCTGATGGAATGGTGGGATGGGTACTAGGATAAATTCTTCCGAGTATATCGATGTACTGCAAATGAATTTATTACCATTTATGCGGTGCCAAGGTACAGATTTCTGGATTTTTCAACAGGACAACGCCAGAATTCATGTGAGCCATGCCACTAATTCGTGGTTTATGGACAATAACGTTCAAGATGGCATGGCCCGATTGCTCCCCAGACCTAAATCCCATTGAAAATATTTGGGTACTCCTAACAAAGCATATTTATAAGGACAACAAACAGTACAACACTGTCGTTGCGATAAAAACTGCGATCATTCAAGCATGGTACAATGTTGACAATAGAACCATAACAAATTTATTAAAAGTATGCCAAACAGACTCTTTGAAGTTATTAGCAATAAAGGTGGTCACACACATTATTGAAATTACATCTTTGTTTGTTTTTTATTCAATTTTTTTTTTAAATTATTTGCATGCGTTTATAGTTATGCTCCGCCTAATTCAGAGCAAATTTCAACTAACGATACTGTAAATGATTACTTTTTGGTAAATTTTTGTGTGCAGTACTCTTTCCGTCTAATCTTTCAAAATCAATAAATAATAGCAGGATTTGACAAAACAAATAGCAAAAACAAGCATTTTTTGACTGCGTTTATAGTTATGCTCCGCAGTGTATTAAAAATCTTTTATGTAGAATCGGGGGGTAATTTGTCAACATGGGCATAATTCAATGCAATTTGACGTTCTTTTAGCAAAATTACAAAGTTTCGTAAGTTTTGAGTTCATATTCAAAAATTTCAATTCATTGCAAAATGCCAGATCCAGATGAAATCATTAAGAAAAATGCAGCTTAGTTTGTACTTTAATCAAATTTTAAGATTACTCGCTTCGCGTTTGGTGTGTCTGTACCTTTTTTATAGTTCAGATTAATAATTCTTTATCGTTTTTTGTTAACTGCCTGATTATATGAAGAGGTATTAAGCCTTGATTTGATAAGATTTTGAGCTTTGTTTGCTTAATGATTTTCCTTAACCCTCAGCTCGTCGGTCAATTTAAGCAACGCTAATCGAATGTCTACAGTCTATAAAAAAACCATCTGAGATATTGTTAAGGGGGAAGTACCGGTTATAAAGGTAAAAATCAGCCTAATTTTCAATATTTTTTTTCTCGGTTCCTTTTATTATATAACATTTTCAAACTTCTCTTACACTTTTATTACATATTCAAGGTAGTAAAAAAAAATGTTTTTTTTTGCAATTTTTTTTATTATTTATAGGGGGCGCTGAAGCTTTCACTGCAAAAAATACCTCTTTGCATGGCGGACAGTTAATCTCAGGAATGAAGAATCTAAACAGAAAAACCAAACGGCATTTTAAAGAGGAATGCTTCTTACGTGGTAATTCACCACAATATTTGAATATGTCATTAAAAAAAAAAAAATGGCGGCTGTTGGAAAATTTTTTTCAAAAAATCACCTATTTTTTCACTTTGTTTCGCTTGCCAAAATTTGTTGTATTGGATTTTGGCCTATATTGTGGTGGATTACCACACAGGACACTTGAATAAATAATCACACCAAATTAGACCTAAATCGGTTCAGCCAATCCGGAGATTAACTGTCTGCCATTTGAAAAAACGTCATTTTGAGAAAAACGCGTTTAAAGTTTTTTTTTTCAATTTATTATATAGCCGAAATTACCACCAGAGAGCGAAAAAGCGCACGCTTAAACTGCTGTAACTAATTTTCTTTTTGAAATTTCTTAATAAAATTTTGAGAGTTAATTTCTGAAGGTATAAGGAATTGAAAAATGAAAAAAAAAAAATTGATTTTTAGAAAATTATAATCGGTACTACCCCCTTATGTATTATTTTAAAATTATGTTGTTAATAAAAGAAATGAATGAATGTAGAACAAATAAATCAAATTTTTCGTTTACCTTATTGTTATATTATAGATTAAGCAATATGAACTTAAAATTCTTCATTTTTAACGTATTTTTATAAAAGAAATAAACAAAAATTAAATGTGGCGACCGGTTTAATTTTCAGTGCTACCCCAATCAATAAAACATTATTGAAGAGTTTTCAATATCCCGGTTTGGATCAAATTCCTAATATATGCCTGAAAGCTTTACCTAACGCTGGGCTCGTTTATCTTACTTTCATTCTCAACTCGTATCTAAAGCTTCAATATTTCCCAGCAGCATGGAAAGTGGCGAAAATTATTCCAGTTCTTAAGCCCGGGAAACCTCCCCATGAGCCCGCTAGCTATCGTCCAATCAGTCTGCTAAATAATTTGTCAAAAATACTAATATAGAAAAGGTAATTAAAATTAAGTTGATGGACCATATCTACGAAAATAATATTCTTCCCAACCAACAGTTTGGATTCAGACCGGGACATAATACATGCCATCATCTTTTAAGAATTACGCAACATATTAAATCCCACTTTAATATGAAAGAATCTACTGGGCTGGTCCTTCTTGATGTTCAGTCTGCCTTCGATTCTGTTTGGCACGATGCTCTTGTACATAAAATGATACATTTCGGTTTCCCTGCTGTGCTTGTTTTAATATTTAAAAATTTCTTGTATAATCGTACCTTTAGAGTTTGCATTGGAGATACTTTTTCCACTGAGCTTCCCATTACCGCAGGAGTTCCCCAAGGTTCGGTTTTGGGGCCAATTTTATATAATGCATGAATGATTTTCCAGAAATTCCAAACTGTTCCTCCTCAATCTTTGCTGATGATACAGCAATTTTTTGCTCACACAATAGCGCTACGTACATTTGCTCCAGTCTCCAACATGGACTCGAAATGCTCCAAAATTATTTCCATAAATGGAAAATTAAACTAAATCCAAATAAAACACAATGCATGTTTTTCACTCGCAAACGAGCTGCACATAATCTCTCCAACACCAACCTGAGCTTGAACGGTTCTCTTATCTCATTTGCCGACCATATCAAATATTTAGGCATCACTCTTGATAAAACCTTAACCTTCAATAAACATATAACATCAGTTATTAATAAGACAAATCTTTTAATTAAAACCTTATACCCATTTATAAATAGGCGATCCACACTGAGCCTAGAAAATAAGCTAATAATTCATAAAGTGATATTTCAAGCTCTCATGCTGTATGGAGCGCCCGTGTGTTTTCAATGTGCCAAGACACACATAAATAAAATCCAAGTTGCCCAAAACAAAATTTTAAAAATGATGCTAAATCTACCATGGCATTTCTCCACCACAGAATTGCACGAAAGGGCTGACTTAGAGCTCATAGATGCCAAATTAAAACGCATCACGGAAAAAATTTTCGCAAGTTGTTCTTGGTCGGAAAACATATTAATTAAGGAACTATGTAAACCTTAATAAACCAGAACTGACGCAGGATAACTTAGTTGTCCGCAGCTTTAGTAGTATGTAAGAATAGCTGTAGTTCTCATCATTGGGTTTTCAGAAAATTATTTTTGCCAAAACAATATGTCATTTAAATACTTTCTTCGCTCAGGCATAAAAAATAATATTATAGTTGAATGAATTTGAATTCTAGCACTAATTTGTAAGACTTCTATAGTATATACTTTTAAGATTAAATGGGAATAAATAAATAAATAAATTTTAATTTGTAAATTTTCTATTCAGTATGACGATCTGAATATGTAGCATTAATTATTTTGAAATCGACTAGATTCCAATGATGATCAGGACTTGACAAATTTCACTTTCGTAAGAAACTAACTTTGAATTCGGAATAAACAGAGGTTAGAATGTTTACTTGTTTTTTGGGTTTTTTCTTTAGTGTCTTTGCGTGCGATTTATGTTGTTATGTCTCCAATCGAGAAATAAAAGTAAGGAAAGGAACTGGGCTGATTAATACAGTTTTTGGCCCACCTGAATCGAAAAACATTTTTTTTTTTGTAGATTTGTCTTGACATTATTTTTAAATAATTGAGGATATGCATTTTTAAACTACATACTTATTTTATTTTGGAAATGATGGTAACACGTTTGAAAAACGAGACCATTTTTGGCACAGGCTCAATACTCATGGGAAAAATCATGCTGTTAAAATTGACCGAAAATACTGCACAATTTTTTTAAACAGAAGTAAATAAAAAATCATTAAATTGTTACAAGCCGATTTCTCTTATTAATCAAATCACACACATCAATGTTGGTCCGTATGTGCTACCTACTTCTTCAAATAATAAAATAAGTGTAACAATTAATACATTTTAATTTAATTTTTAATTTTAGTTTTATTTAATACTGTTGCAAAAAATATTTTTACATATTAGTATCCATAAAATGATGCAACATAGGAAAAGCTATAAACTTTATTAGCTTGGACGACAATGCGAATGAAGCGTTGACCGATTCCTCCGGCAACAACGTAAGCTTTGCCAATATTCGAGGTCTGGCTGACAACAATTTCAACGAATCTCACAACCTTCCCAACTCCTTGCCTTGGGTAGGTTAAAGTCAGTTGGACATTTCGCAAAGTTGCGTACTTGTAGTTATTCCTGCTACTACCAATTAGTCTGTCACCTGAACAATAAAAATTTCGTAATATTTTCTACCAAAATTGAAAATGCCCATTTTACTTTACCTCCAATCCTTTTTCCAATAGTGTATCGAATAACTCCGAGATTGCTTTCTTGAGAAAGAGGAGTCAGTTCTGCCGATGGATGTTGAGAAAGATATTCGTTGATATCCTTAACTACAATAACCTCCTCCTTAATGCTCTCGAGTGGAGTAGCGCTTGCAGAAGCGGCGAGGATAGCGCAGATTAATAATGTTGCAAAAGAAGCCATCTTGGTCTTTTCGGTTTCGATTTGGATTGTCTAAACCTGAGCCAGCGCCGCCAATTTATATGCTACACTGCTTCGACAATTAACTACCATAAATCCTTCATCCGATTAGATAACTTCAAGTCGTTTAATCAAATGTTGGTACTTATAATTAAGAGATTATTGGATTTCCTTTATGGGCAAGTGCTATATTTAGTGGCGATCAATTGAACTTTAAGATGAGTCAACTGTACAAAAGCTGCATCAGACATTAAGGGGGTTACTCACTGTTGAAGGCCAAAAAATGGAACTTTTTTTAAAAAATCGATAAAAAAGACTATCAGAGATATCTTTTTGATTTTTTCCACACTTCTTTACAGAGGACTAAAGTTTATATTGTGATTATAAAAAAAAATTTTTTTAACAAAATGGCGGCCGTCACGATGCAGCGCGCCCGCAGTCCAAAATAAAAATACAAATTGCGCCTCGTAAAAGCCTGGCCAAAGTATGCATCTGCAAATATATACCAAAGAAAAATCCTTCAATATTTGTTATAAAGGATAGAAATAACCCATTGTTGGAGCAAAAAAAAAATCTGATGATTTAGTGCACATTCGAACATTGATGTATCGATTTTCGTTATGTTTTAACACGAAAAAGTTGATCCTAAATCAACAAAATTTATTTTTTTACTCTAATAATAGGTTATTTCTATAGTTAAGCACTTAATAAAGGTGTATGCAAAATTTTGAGTAAATCGGCCCAATAGTTTTTTCACAATTTTACGACGCGCACCGAAAAAGAACGTTTTGAGAAAAACACATTTAAAGTTTTCTTAAAGAAATTTTGTGACATAAGTAAAAAAATTGTCAACTAATCCTTAATCAGCGAATTCCAGGTGATAGTGGGTACCTTCTAATTATAATAGTATAAGGAACTATGTATTAGTGTATTATGTAATATACGTTTAGAAAGTATTATAATAGGTAATACACGCGGCAGCTGTTTGAGCGGCTATAAGGCCGCGCGCGCTCCGAAATCGTAGTTGAACGGAGGTGGACTGTGAGAGCTGTAGAAAGAACAGTTATTTAGATATCAATCTCAAATCTTACACACATATTCTTGAAGTGCTAATTTATTGAAATATATAAAAAGAAAAAAATCGAAATTTTTTTTTTTTTTCAACAGTGGGTTACCCCGTTAAGAGATTTCGAGGAAGTTGTTCAAAGTAATTCATCTATAAGAGGTTTTCTTGAGTAAAGTCTATCAGGTTACATGATGCCACTTCAGAATAAGAATTTCTTAGTAATATTTTAGTAAATACGGAAAACGTTAATTAACTTGGTTCGACGCAATACTAGAAATATTGCGATTCCAGTATGCTGTTAAAAGACTAACTACTTACAGTATTGCCCAATACACAACATGTTTAAACATGCCTTTGTAAGTTGAAAAAAAACGTCTGTCACATATATGTGACGTCGGGCTGTGGTAAGAAACTGCTATGTCACATATGTGTGACGGTTGGTAGCGAACGGGTTAAGCCGTATTGAATGAAACAGTGTTACGAGAAAGTGTGTCAAGAACATAAGTTCATTTTATGAAAGATTCATATAAATAAGTACAGTAGAATCCGGATATAACGACCCTCAAGGGATCGGCGACACTCAGTCGTACCAGAGAGCAGAGGAATACCTCTGAGAATTCCTCTGCTCTCTGGTCGTACTAACCGGACGACGCACAAAACGAACGAACACCGATAAATGAATTTAAGCTTGTTTTTATGTATTAATATTACTGTAATTATGAAATAATAATATACATAGTTAGATTAATTTCTATAAATACACAAATAAAACAAATTCATATTAAAATAAACAAAAAATAACTTTAAGGGGGTAGGAGGTAAGGTGTATTCATTTGTAAATTGTACACATAATAAAGTATCATTTCAAGAATATTCAGTTAAATTTTTAGCCTAAATTATTAAGAAATAAGCCATTGAGAGCAAATCTTTGGATACTCTTTTAAAAAAAGCAATTTGCGGTGGACATCAGAACTCATTACTGGATTATCTCAAATCAAAATATCAAGTATATTTGGTTAGTTTTTGAGCTTCTCGAGGTAATGACGTTGAGATATTATTATTATTTTTTTTTTTTTGACATAATTTTAAATTAAAAAACACGAATTTTAAAAGAAAAAAGCGGTGAAAATCAGCCTCTTTGTCATACTAAAACTAATTATAATGCAAAAAAAAACATTATCTCGACACCACTACTACTACTAATTTTGAGTTACAATGTCCAGCGACTTTGACCATTCGAATTGGGAGAAAAACCCGTTTAAATTTTTAATAGAGCATTGAGTTGTTCGCTACCACTATAAGTGGAGGCACTGTATCTCCGGTAGTTTTACTCCAATCGACCTACAATTTTTACTGGGTACTCTTGAAGAGTTGTACTTTCAAATACAAAAATAAAAAATAAATGCAAAAAAATAGGCGGTTAGGTATTGTAAACAACACTGCGCGTCGTTCTAAGCGGACGATTTCTTGTCAAAATAGGTCGCTATAAGCGGTTGGTCGCTTAAACCGGAGTCGTACTAAACGGACATGTTTTCATAGTAAGTCTATATGAAACCTAACTTGAGTTTGCATTTTCGTCACTATAACCGGTTGGTCGTTATAAACGAAGTCGTTATATCCGGATTCTACTGTATGTATTGAAATAATATGCACTTCAAAATAGAATTAAAAAAACATAAAATTCCGAGACAATACATATAAGGATGACCGTGTTGTACGAAGATCGTATTCTTAAAGTACCGTGTTGTACGAGGGCATTCGCAATATACGTTGAAAATAAAATTGAAATTCATTCGCTTTGTGGCGCGATCGCGAATGAAAATGAGTTTTGAGTTTACAATACGAATATTCTGGCGCAGTACATAGACGCTTCGCTCGTGTCGTGTTCTATTCGGACATTTCAATTAATTGGTATGTAAGATGCTGCATTTCTTAATGATCTGATTTGGATCTGGAATTATGCATTGAACTGATTTTTTTAAAACATGACCTTCAGCAGAAATTTTAATATTTGAAATAAACGCATCAAATTGAATTGCCATGATTTTTACACAACCAAAATTCAAATCATTAACTGAAAAAAAAGTTATTAGATTAATTTGGGCATAATTCAATGCAATTTGACGTTCTTTTAGCAAAATTAATAATATTCGTTTTGTGTGCATATTCAAACATTTTAATTCAATGCAAAATTCCAGATCCGCATCAGATCATTAAAAAAAATGCAGCTTAACTTTAATCAAATTTTAAGATTATTCACTTCGCGTTTGGTGTGTCTGTACCTTTTTTATAGTGCAGATTAATAATAACTTATCGTTTTTTGTTAACTGCCTGATTATATGAAGAGGTATTAAGCGCTGATTTGATAAGATTTTGAGCTTTGTTTGCTTAATGATTTTCCTTAACCCTCAGCTCGTCGGTCAATTTAAGCAACGCTAATCGCTGCGTCGAATGTCTACAGTCTATAAAAAAACCATCTGAGATATTGTTAAGGTGGAGTACCGGTTATAAAGGTAAAAATCAGCCTAATTTTCAATATTTTTTTTCCCGGTTCCTTTATTATATAACATTTTCAAACTTCTCTTACACTTTTATTACATTTTCTTACTACCTTGAAAAATGTTTTTTTTTTTCAGTTTCTTTTTTTTTTTAAAGGGGGCGCTGAAACTGTCACCGAAAAAAATACCTCTTTGCAGGAATGAAGAATCTAAAACAGAAAAACCAAACGGCATTTTAAAGAGGAATGCTTCTTACACAATATTTGATTAAAATTATTTAAAAAAAAACTGGCGACTGTTTGAAAAAAATTTTCGAAAAATCACCTATATTTTCACTTTGTTTCGCTTGCCAAATTTTTTTGTATTGGCTTTTGAAAAGTGCCAAAAAAAAATTATTTTTAGAAAATTATCACCGGTACTACCCCCTTAAGTATTATTTTAGAATTATGTTGTTAATAAAAGAAATGAATGAATGTAGAACAAATAAATCAAATTTTACGTTTACCTTATTGTTATATTATAGATTAAGCAATTAATTAATTAATTAAAATTCTTCATTTTTAACGTATTTTTATAAAAGAAATAAACAAAAATTAAGTCTGGCGACCGGTTTAATTTTCAGTGATACCCCATTCTATAAAACATTATTGAAGAGTTTTCAAAAACATTGTGTAACGCAAGGCCCTTTTGTAAATTTTCTATTCAGTATGACGATCTGAATATGTAGCATTAATTATTTTGAAATCGACTATATTCCAATGATGATCAGGACTTGAAAAATTTCACTTTCGTAAGAAACTAACTTTGAATTCGGAACAAACAGAGGTTAGAATGTTTACTTGTTTTTTGGGTTTTTTCTTTAGTGTCTTTGCGTGCGATTTATGTTGTTATGTCTCCAATCGAGAAATAAAAGTAAGGAAAGGAACTGGGCTGATTAATACAGTTTTTGGCTCACCTGAATCGAAAAACATTTTTTTTTTTGTAGATTTGTCTTGACATTATTTTTAAATAATTGAGGATATGCATTTTTAAACTACATACTTATTTTATTTTGGAAATGATGGTAACACGTTTGAAAAACGAGACCATTTTTGGCACAGGCTCAATACTCATGGGAAAAATCATGCTGTTAAAATTGACCGAAAATACTGCACAATTTTTTTAAACAGAAGTAAATAAAAAATCATTAAATTGTTACAAGCCGATTTCTCTTATTAATCAAATCACACACATCAATGTTGGTCCGTATGTGCTACCTACTTCTTCAAATAATAAAATAAGTGTAACAATTAATACATTTTAATTTAATTTTTAATTTTAGTTTTATTTAATACTGTTGCAAAAAATATTTTTACATATTAGTATCCATAAAATGATGCAACATAGGAAAAGCTATAAACTTTATTAGCTTGGACGACAATGCGAATGAAGCGTTGACCGATTCCTCCGGCAACAACGTAAGCTTTGCCAATATTCGAGGTCTGGCTGACAACAATTTCAACGAATCTCACAACCTTCCCAACTCCTTGCCTTGGGTAGGTTAAAGTCAGTTGGACATTTCGCAAAGTTGCGTACTTGTAGTTATTCCTGCTACTACCAATTAGTCTGTCACCTGAACAATAAAAATTTCGTAATATTTTCTACCAAAATTGAAAATGCCCATTTTACTTTACCTCCAATCCTTTTTCCAATAGTGTATCGAATAACTCCGAGATTGCTTTCTTGAGAAAGAGGAGTCAGTTCTGCCGATGGATGTTGAGAAAGATATTCGTTGATATCCTTAACTACAATAACCTCCTCCTTAACGCTCTCGAGTGGAGTAGCGCTTGCAGAAGCGGCGAGGATAGCGCAGATTAATAATGTTGCAAAAGAAGCCATCTTGGTCTTTTCGGTTTCGATTTGGATTGTCTAAACCTGAGCCAGCGTCGCCAATTTATATGCTACACTGCTTCGACAATTAACTACCATAAATCCTTCATCCGATTAGATAACTTCAAGTCGTTTAATCAAATGTTGTTACTTATTATAATTAAGAGATTATTGGATTTCCTTTATGGGCAAGTGCTATATTTAGTGGCGATCAATTGAACTTTAAGATGAGTCAACTTTACAAAAGCTGCAGCAGACATTAAGAGGTTTAGAGGAAGTTGTTCTAAGTAATTCATCTATAAGAGGTTTTCTTGAGTCAAGTCTATCAGGTTACATGATGCCACTTCAGAATAAGAATTTCTTAGAAATATTTTACTTGGTGCGACGCAATACTAGAAATATTGCGATTCCAGTATACTTTTAAAAGACTAAATAATTAGAAACGTTGTTATTACTTTAAAAGATCAGATGTTTTTACGAATTATAAATGCTTAAGTGCAATCTGCTGAAAGCAAAAGCGAATAAATTATAGAAAAGCTAAGATGGAATATTTTTAAGATATTTTTATTTATCTTTGAAATTAGGTCCGTTTGCAGTTTTTATTTATTCCAAAATAATTTATTTTCTATATTATAGAACATATGAATCGCATGAGATCTGAAATTAAGAATAACCCTAAGGTATTTTGGAAGTTTGTTAATTGTAAACGGAAGTCTAGTAATTATCCTGATGTTTTAACACTTGACAACGAAACTGGTACTAACCCTTCTGCTATCTCTAACCTTTTTGCTAAATATTTTAGCAGCGCTTTCTGTGATGACATCTGTGATATTAATTTAGATTATTTTAACCACTTGACATGCCTTCCGACACAATTTCCTAAGCTTGTATTTGATGTGCGTACTGTCTCGGAATATCTATGTAAAATTGACGAAGATTTCTCTGATTCGCCTGATAATGTTCCAGCTATCGTCCTTCGTAAGTGTGGTGAGCCGCTTGTTGAACCCCTCACTTTTTTGTTTAACTTATCGTTGCGTACATGTGTTTTCCCTGTTGCCTGGAAATTATTTTATGTTATTCCTATTTTCAAGAAGGGCAAAAAGGAGTTGATTGAGAATTACAGACCTATCGCTAAACTCTCACCAACCCCGAAACTTTTCGAAGCCATTGTAGCCGACTTTTTGGCTTTTCAATGTGGTTCTCTTTTATCCACAAAGCAACATGGCTTTGTAAAGGGTAGATCGACAGTGACGAATCTAGTCGAGTTCTCTAGCATGGGGTAAGGGTTTCAGCGTGAAAAAATTACTTTTCTTTCCGATTTTTTTTTAGAAATATGGAATGAGCAAAGTTATTGAAACCTTTTGTACATTATTAAGTATGATGTCGATAATACTCAGTAATTTTTTTATGCGAAAATATCGACAAACAAGCCGGTAACGGAGTTTTTCCAAGAACGTCTTTGGAAATAGACGATTTGCGGTGTACACTGTATCTCAGCTGGAAATTATCCGAAATTAAAAACCTTTAAAATTTAGTCAGAGTATTATTCAATCCTCCCCCCAACGTTCTCTGATTATTATTTTTTTCATTTATTAATTTTTGGTGGTCATTTAAAGTAAAAAATGATATTTTTTACGAAAAATTTCGTCATTTTGTAAGTGGAAACCCCTTTTAATGTAAAAAAAAATTTAATACTCAACGTTGGGGGGAGGTATTTTATATATAGAAAGTGTGTACCAAGTTTGAAATGAATCAGTAATGTAGTTTTTAAATAGCAGTGTACACGGACTTTTAAAAAGTGGTTTTGAAAAAGTTCAGTCACCGGCTTGTCTGTCGATATTTTCGAATAAAAAAATTACTGAGTATTGCTGAAATCATACTTAATAATATACAAAAGATTTCAATAAATTTGCTCAAACCATATTTCTAAAAAAAAATCGCAAAAAAAGTGTTTCTTTTTCATGCTGAAAACCTTACCCCCCCTTAAATTACTCCGACTTGGCTTTCCTACAGATCTTGTTCAATGGATCAAGTCATATATTTCAAATCGTACTTTTAAAGTTAAATTTTCTTCTGCGTTTTCCGACAACGTTAATGTTCTTTCAGGTGTTCCACAGAGAAGTCATCTTGGGCCCTTGCTTTTCACTCTTTTTATAAACGACTTGTTTCTTTTGCTTCGTAAGTCTCATATCTAAGCTTATGCTGATGACTTGAAGATTTTCAAGCCGATTGAATCTTTAACTGATGCTTTGTGCCTTCAGCACGATCTAAATACGTTTGCGGTATGGTGTTCAAATAATCATTTAAGTTTAAATATTAGTAAGTGTAATTTTATTTCTTTCAGCAAGAAGTGTTCAACTTTTGATTACTCGCACAAAATTTATGATATCCGTTTAACACGTTTAAATTGTGTTGTGGATCTTGGCGTATCTGTTGACGCAAAATTCAGTTTTGATAACCACATTAATGGGATTATTAGTCGATCTAATTCAGCACTTGGATTTGTTAAGCGTTGGTCTAAGGATCTTGCCGATCCGTATCTCCTTAAAGCCTTGTTTTGTGCTTACGTCCGTCCGCTATTAGAGTACGCGTCCGTAGTTTGGATGCCTCACTACGATGTATATATAAATCGTATTGAGGCAGTGCAGAAACGTTTTCTGCGCTTTGCTCTCCGCGACTTACCGTGGAGTGATCCCTACAACCTCCCCCCATATAAAGATAGGTTGGGGCTTTCAAATCTGCCTTCCCTCTCCAGGCGCAGGCAAGTGGCAGGCGTCACGTTTATGCATGACATTGTTACTGGCCATATGGACTCCGCTAACCTGCTGAGTCTCCTTAATTTTAATTCCCGACCGCGTGCTACTAGAGGACAGAATTTTCTTTATGTTGCTAGTCATCGAACCAATTACGGCTCAAATGAACCAATCTCAGCCATGTCTAAACTTTACAATTCTTCCTTCTCTGTAATTGATTTTAACTGTGATAGAAAGACTTTGAGAAGCCGTTTAATTACTTAATTAATTAATTAATTAATTTAATTTCTCTTTGTATTTTTCACTTAAGTTTTGTTTTGCTACTTTATTTATAAGTTTTGTTTTGCTATTTTATGTTATTCAGTTGTTATAGACGATTGTTATTATGTCAGATGATTTATGTAACCTGTTGATACGAAAATAAATAAATAAATAAATAAATAAATAAATAAATAAACATGCTATAAGTGTTTTTGTTATGGTTTTGTGTTTGGAACATTACCAATTTATGTTTATTTATTTTCCAATTTAACCGATTGCACTCTTGATGTTATAAAAATACCTTTCTTTTGTCGCAACCTGCGCAACATCAGAGCACAATAGGGGGAATTTAAGCAGGAATTTGCGTAAACTATGTGATTTCGAATATTTTATAAGCTAAAGTTTCAACTCTAAGGCTTTACATTCAGCGCAACCAATCATTTCAATTTTGCGGTTGTCTATGTATGTGGAATTTTTTATTCCCTTGTAGCATCCAAATGGCTAGATAGATTTTAATAAATGAGGAGTCATTAAATCCGTCTTAATCTCGAGAGTGACATAGGATGTATTAAATAACAGGAAATATAATATGGCGGCTGTTAGCCGCTGTAATGTCGTAAGTGTTAATTTTTTTTCTTCTAAATAAATCGATATGGGTATCAAAAGATCTTTTTGAGAAGATTTTAAATTCCTAAGTTTAAAAATGAAATTTTGTTTGTTTTTTGTTCAAGTCCTTGCTTCGATATTTTCAATTTCTTGTCCGAATGTAGTAGATATTACAACTTAATAAATAGATTAATTTTTTTTTTCGAATAATAAACAGGACTTCAAAATGTCGGACCCAAGATGGCGCTTAAACATTTTAAATTTGAGGGGATTTTCATGAGAATTGGTACTTATGCATTTTGGGGCATGCTAACTTCAAATCCGCTGTCCAAATTTAGAAATTCGGAAAATTTGTAAGATGGCGGACCCAATATGGTGACCAACATTTTTGAAATTCAACTGAATAAGGATACTGGAGTCACTAATTTCGAATCTACTTTCAAAATTTGTACCTACAACTGTCATGAAATTTGGAGGATTATAATGAATTAATTTTTTAAAAAATTATAGCAAAATGAATTTCGAATCTGCTATCGAAATTTGGAAATTCGTGATGGCGAAACGAAATTCCTATAATTCAAGGGAATTTTATATAAGAGATCTCGGAGCTTATGATTTTAACTTTATAACTCAATTATATGATTATTTTGAGATTCAAGATGCCAGATCCAAAATGGAGACATAAAAGTAAAGTTTTATAAAAAAATAAAAACCGACTTTTAAACTTTGCCTATATGTACAAACTTAAACTAAAAAGATAAAATAATATTTTTTATTACTTTAAAGAAAAGGACAATATGTATATAAAATTATTAACACTTAAATATTCACAATATCTAATTAGCTGTTTTTGGAGTCGTTGCCAGCAAGTTTATAAATCTCCAGTAATTTACCTACCAATCGCAATGCTAGGAATCTTATGTCGGATGGAATAATATATTGAATCTGGTTTTTAATTTTTTAATTTTAGGACTCTTGCAAAATTCATCTGCTTTTTTTTAACACGTTACATTGTTCCGGAAAAAGAAAAATAGGAAGATATTATAAAAGGTTTATAGAACATATCAGGAGAAAAAATTTAAATTAAAAAACATTTTATTTCCGTTCCTATTTTAACGAACATCTACTTTAACCACTTAACAATGTATAAATTCTTTTTACCAACCCTAACTAACGTTAAGCCATTTTTCAGAATATGGATCCCTGGCGAAATTATCTCTGAAATATTTTGAGTCCGTTTTTGATTTATGTAGAAGCCCCCGGCTGTTATTATACGAATGGCATCACCTGGAATTTGTTTGAAAATAATTTCTGACAAATTTTGTTTTTAACACTATGCAAATTACTTTCAGTTAAGAAGCATTTAGCTTTCATCGCTAGCTGCAAAACCGACATTCCTGGTTCGGGCAAAATCTCTCGAAGTGTAGCTCCCGATAAAGTTTGTCGTATCTCGTTGTAGCTGAGCTCGCCAAGGGCCGCTGTACTTCCCTTGTATAAAGCGTCTGTTATGTGTTTTGCCTGCTTAAGTCCTGCCTCTAAGGACCAAAAAATACGAAAAGAGTTTTTGTAAAATGTAACTTACAGGAGTTCTCGGATCGTTTTTTTTAATATTATTATTTAACTTGATACCTCTGTAAAGTTGGAATTTTGCAATTGATTTTTCCCGCATTTACATTGATTCTTTTTAAATTTAATCTAGACTAGAGGATTTTTCTATGTTTTATTAGTTGATTGGTATCACATAAAATTGTTTAATTTAGAATTTGATTTTTCAATTTTACTTATTAGTTCAATATTTATGTAAAATAGCTATACCCACATTGTTTCGGTTTCAGAAATTCTTACCTCCGTGAACGAGAAGTGTGACTTCTTCTGCTAGACGTGTTTGCGGTTGTCTGAGTTCAGGAATCCTCTTGTGATCTTCCATTATACCTTCTATTTCGGCAAGTGGAAGAAATGTAAAGAGCTTGAGAAGCTTCTCCACTTCTAAGTCCGGTATTCTTATAAAAAATTGGTAGAAGCTGAAAGGTGAACTTTGCTCACCATCCAGCCAAATTGCATTCCCAGCGGACTTCCCAAACTTGTCGCCCTCCTCATTTGTAATAATGGGCAGCGTCAACCCATAGACAATTTTATTTTCTACACGACTGATGAGCTCCTGACCAGTCATAAGATTGCCCATTTGGTCACTGCCACCCAACTGAAATCGACAATTATGAGTTTTGTACAGATGCAGCCAGTCATAGGCCTGGAATATTTGGTACGTGAATTCCGTGAAACTCATGCCAGTTGGGCTAGTAAGACGAGATTGGACCGACGACCTGGAGAGCATGGAACCCATTCTAAAGTGTCGTCCCATATTCGCTATGAATTCGACAAGATTAAGGTTGGAATACCAATCGGCGTTGTTAACGATTCTGAGGAAAATATAAGATGATAATTTATTATATAATATATATACATATATAAATTATGATTATTATATAAAATCTTCTACTACGACAGTTTTATGAAAATCAGGTTAGGATCGATTTTTTCAAAATTAGATTTCAAGATAAAAAATTCTGAAATAAAAAACAGTTCTAAAATCAATCATGCACATACACGTTAAAAATGTAAATAGTTTCCCACGTCAAGGAAATATTTGGTATAGTGCGGTGTAAGCATTCTTTTGATACACATATTGCATTTATCGAAAACACACTTTATTTTTCTCAAGTTTTGAATTCCAAAACTTTGAGGTTTTTTTAAAATTTGTATTCACGCTTCCTGTTGAGTAGAAAAACGTTCACTTGTTGTAAATTTTACGTTGCTATGCTCATCAATTCAATGTTCATGAGTTACGGGCAAATTTTCCATCATTATTAAAAATAATATTTGTTCATAAATTACGAAGCCACTTTCCACTAATTTTCGTTTTCACAAAAGACTATTTTTCAAAACTGGAAGGTGATGGAAAACTTTCACTTGTTCAGTTAAGAACATTTTAGGCCTGTGTAATGAATGACACAATCTGTGATCTAGCAACAAATCAGAGTAAGATTTAAAAGTAAGTAGTAATTTAAAGCTGTAATTCATGGTTCTAGTTTTATTTTAGTCTCGTTTAAAAACCCTCTGATACTCCTTTTCTTTTAAATAATTTTGCTTAAATCTAAAATAAATTATTATCTTCAATCTAAAATAAATTATTATTATTCAAACTTTGCTTACGATACATATGGCCCTTCTTTGACACTCAAGAGTGATCTTTAGTTTAGTTTTTTATCCACCCTATGTTCACTATTCTAAGGAACTTACACTAAAAAAACAACTTAAAAGTCTTTCTTTTTATTTATTTTTACTACTAGCCTAGCCTAGCTAATTGTGAATACCGCCTGATTTTTTCCATTATTTTGATTACAATTTTTTCACATTTCTCTATCAATTTTGTGCTCATTGTTTAGGCGCCAAAAAATAGAGAAGGACTTAATAGTTTCTGCTCTCTCCCTTTTGGATACTGCAATGCTGAACCATATCAAGTTGGGCAGGGTTTTATATTCCTTCCTACGCATGTGATAAAGCAGAGAAACCTGTTCTGAATGTTGTATCATTCCCTATTTATCTAGAAACAAGAATGCTGCGCTAGGGATGAAGCCGTTTATTATAGTTTTCGTCGTACAATTCGTTTGGGTAATAGGCTCCCGGGATGAGATGTTTTCCTGATTTATCTATGTGAACAAGTTAATATTTTCCAGCTCAGTTTGTGCTGTTACATGGGTAGCTCCGATTTTATCCTATAACCGGTGTCTAATCCTGATTTGAAGCTATCGTATATACGCAGTCAGTACCATCAAAAAAGCCCCCCAAAAGCAGACCTTCTAGCATTCTTTTAAATTTTCTACATTTCGGATATATTTAAATTCGGTTGGAATCAAGAATAAAGATGCTAGTGTTTTTTTGTCTGGGAAGAATATATTTAAAATCTGTTTATCTATTTTACTTAATCATCCTATCGTGAGCTGCCCGAGCTTTAAAGTGCTTTTGATGCTTCATAGTATACGTACACGTGTGTAAATGTACTTACTTTACTGGTTTTAGTAGCCCTTTATTTTCAGGCTCTTTCCAAAAGATTTCCTTATGATTTTCGAAAATTCTTTCAATTTGCTGCTTTATCTTCACCAAATTCTGTTCTACAGTGGCTTCGAACATTTGGCTACGTTCCTTGCTGCGCCCACTAGGATCCCCAATTAAGCCAGTTGCGCCACCCAACTATTAATTTAAATATTTACGTTAAATCTTTTACAAATAAATGATGTGGGAAGACTCACTAGAGCAATCGCTTGGTGCTCTGCTCGCTGGCAATGAAGCAGGCCCATTATTACGAGAAGATTACCAACGTGCAGGCTGTTAGCAGTAGGGTCAAACCCAGCGTACATTGATTGAGGGCTGCCGATTAGAATCTTCTTCACTGGGTCCCTATTTTGTAAAAAAATATTTCATAACTTGGTATAAAGGTAGATGAAATTATTTACCAAGCATTTTCTGGGAAAATATCATGAAAAAACCCTCGATCAGCTAAAGTTAGGACATTTCGGTTTGTGTAGTTCCTCGTGCAGTTTGTGAGCAGGATATGTGCTTTTCGGAATACCTGCCTAGGTAACATATTTCACAAGAATCATGTAAATATTACACGGAAAATTGTTTATGATTTTCTCTATAAAAGTGCAATGGACTTTTACAAAACTACTGAAATTAGATCTTCGTAGAAGGTATCTTTAATTCTAATGAAGATTTATTGTTTGTTATTGTTACGAACTTCGAAAACTGAAGTTTTATTTAACCGAGTTCCCACCATGCTACTTGAAATTCCTCCCAGGTGGCTGTCAAAAGTTTGACAGCTAAGAATAACGCCGGCAGCAATCTCCTGTCTGTGCCGCGAAAATTATGCTGATAGTTACGCTAAATGAAGGCATGGGTTTAGCGAATTGTATTTTAAAACAGCGTAATAAGTAACATTTTAAACATTTATAAAACAACTTCTTATGCCAATTGAATAGAAAAGAAATGAAACATGAAAAAGTCTCCACTCCGGTCCGTTTCATTTGGAGATCTGTCAAAATTCGCCTTGACATTTAATAATTATTTGCAACGAACCCGTCAGAATGGTATTTGTTTACCGGACACGTCGACAATAAAACTCCCGATTATTCAGGCAAATATCATTCTAATTTCGCGTTTATAGGCTTAAGTTCATCGCTTTCTTTGTTTTTTGCGTGTACCATGCGTGTGACTAACATACGTCGCGGGAGGATCTTCCGCATCGCAATTTACGTCTGTATCCTGCTGCCGCTGCTTTATCTGCTCGCAACGAAATCTGGAGGACATAAGAAGGTCCAGGACCTCTACAAATCGAAGTTTGGTGCTAGGAAGGAGAGAGAAGCTCCCAAGCTAATTGAAGGTAATTAACGCTAGATTTACGGACATTTATTATATGATTTGTAGGAATTCCGAAAACGTAAGTTTAGAATATTATTATTATTATATTCCCCTTCGAAGTAAGGAATTTACAAGGACATGTCCTTAGTATATCAATTAAATGTAACATATTTTACTAAAATCTAATAAATATAACTTCTAGCAGTTCTGATACGAGTTCTAAAACCCGTCAAATTTATGGGTCCCGGAAATCTAGTGTTAATTAATAGTTGCACAAGTTTGCGGAAACTGGAGTTTTGAATGTTTCGATGCGGGCTAGTCGATGTCGGAGCTCTTGGTTGAAAAATTCGTTTACGTATTTTTCCGAGAGTGATAACAATTTTCTGGATTGTGTGAAACTTCTTGCAGGCGAATCGCAACTAGACAACATTTAACCACGTGTGCAGTGAAACACCCCAGAATAGTGCAATTTCTCTTCTGCTTCAGTTTCTTATTCTGTACAACTCGTTTATGCGGATAAAGCGCTGTTCTTACTATCTTAGAACAGATATTTCCTTTTTAGGGAATCCTTCAGGTTTCTGTCTGTCTGCGGACCACAACCCTATTCGGCAATTTTGCACCAAAAATGTGGTTTAAAGGCGTGTATTGATGCTCTAAACCAGAATTTAAGACAATTCGAACTTGAGGCTTTTTAATTTTAAACCTTTGGTAGCGTCAAATTGAAATTTTGGTTGGTTGGTTTTAGTGGCTATCCGGAAACCTAGTTGGAATATTATTAACTCTAAGGTGTGCCGTACCGTCTTGATACCACACAATCTTATAAATTGAACATTAGTAAGTTTTAAGATACGGGCATATTAAAAGCGCATCGGCGAGGAAAGCGAATAATTTTCACTGGCCACACCAAACGCGAAATTTGTTACGTGAACTTAACAAAATTCTCGCACGGCACAAATGCTCGACACGGAGCGAATGTCGCATCTAGTTCGGACACGCTCATTTATTTGTACACGCGTTTTTTACGGGATGCATTGTGCTTGATTTGGACCGGAGTTCTTTAATCGCTATGCTCGCTATGCTTCTTATATTGAACATAAAATTGAAATTCGTTCGCTTCGCAGTACGAACACGAATAGAAATGAGTTTTGAGTTTGTGGACACTCTGTCGTAGCATACACTTCGTTCGTGTCTTGTTCTATTTGGAGTCTTGGAACCTTCAATTAATTTTTACGTAAAACAATTTTTAAAATGATGTTACGTATGGTGTGTTTTTAAAAGGTATGCGAAGCGGTGCGATTTATGTGAAGAATTTTTACTGGCTACTCCAAACGCGAACATAAAAAAACGAAACCTGGCGTGCCGCGAATATTTTGTGTATGCACATCGCGTTTTTGGCTTTTATCCCTTTCAATATATATTTAAAAAAAGTGTTATTAAGATCCTTCCCCTTTGATCTTGCCGCATCTGTTTGAGTGATTTTAAAAAAAACATTAAACAAAAAAAAACTGCAAAGGTTACCTTCTGTTAAATCACTTTCCGTTGCAACAACTTTCTATGCATCTGCTTTTCTCCCATTATCTTTAATAGGACTTCTTTGTAAAGTCTCACAAAATAGGCATAAGGAAAAAGTACGTCTTCTATGTGCTTTGTACCTCAGTATGGCATATGGGCATAACTCTCGCGTGTCGAAAATGCTTCTGGTCGGGTTCAGATTTTATTCAGTTGCGCCACGGGGCACATGTTGCATCTAGTCCGGATCCACTCATTTATTTGTACGTAACGCGTTTCCTCCTCCGGTACTTCGTCCGGGAAAACATTGGAATGATCAGGAAGGTGGTAAAACTCACTGGCATTGAGCTCATCACAGAAAATGCCAGCCTCAACCCCGTGCGCGGATTAAGAATCAGCCGTAAATATTGCCATGTAGAAGAATTGTGCTACATTGCCCTGCTTCAAGTTCTCTCCAGTCTGTATAAAATACATCACCTTTGTACGATTTTTTCCGTAAATTATGAATACAGAAATTGATGTCAAATTGATGCTTGAATGAAACCTAAGCTATATCAGTAAAGTGTACTTTAATTGGAACTCTTACTGATATCAAAAAGCGAGTTGTGAACAAATCATCAATCGTCATTCCACTTATTAAAATTATCTTTTCGTTCCAACATTTTGTACTCACGGCACTCCACTTGCAGTTCACTCTCCTTCTCATCCTCGTTCCATTCACACATGCACATAAATTCAGAAATTTTATTTTATTTTATTATCAAACGAAAAACAAAAATACAGTGATTAATCTGTAATTTATATTGGCAATCATATCTGTCATGAAGAAACCAAATTTCCAACATTTACCTGGTTATCACTAACCAGTCGATTTCGACTGGTTAGTTTTTTGATGAGTTAGTTAACCTAATCCGATGATATTCATTTTAAAAATCGATAACATGAGGTGAAGAACCGCAAAAATCGTCGCAATAGTCTAACCGAATGGAAAAGCAGATTGTTATTTTAACGATTATAAAAAAAAAATAGATTTCTCGGACTGTTTTTTAGAAGTTTTTAAGGTCTTACTATTTTCATATAATAGCTTAAGCGAATTGTTCACTACTTTATTCTTATGAAGTTAAGGTTATCTTACCTCCCGCTCGTTTATTTAATTTTTTTTTTTTTTTTTTTTTAATTAGCAGTTTTAAGCCAGCTTTGTTTTCCGTTTTTATTATTGAATTAACTTATACCCTTTACTTTTCTTCTTTATTAAAATCATAAAATTATAATAATTATTCTTTATCATTTTTCTAGGACTAGGAAACTTCGAACCAAAACACCCTGAGAAACGTACTGGACCTGGTGAACATGGTGAAGCTTACGTACTGCCACCCGAGAAGAAAAACGAAGCAGACGCCTCCGAGATGGAGTATGGCATGAATATTGCCTGCTCGGATGATATTTCCTTAGACCGTGCGATCAAAGACACTCGACTGGAAGAGTGTAAACACTGGGATTATCCTTACGACCTGCCGAAAACGAGCATAATCATAGTATTCCATAACGAAGGATGGTCTGTGCTTATGCGGACCGTCAAATCAGTGATTAATCGCACCCCTGCCCATATTCTGCACGAAATCCTTTTAGTGGATGACTATTCCGACAAAGAAGACTTAAAAGATAAGTTAGAAAATTATATAGCCAAATTTAGCGGTAAAGTAAGACTGATTCGAAACGTTGAGAGAGAGGGATTAATCAGGACAAGATCTAGAGGAGCTAAGGAAGCAACTGGAGAAGTTATTGTCTTCTTGGACGCTCACTGCGAAGTTAACACGAATTGGCTTCCGCCGTTGTTAGCTCCAATCTATCGGGACAGAACTGTAATGACTGTGCCAGTAATTGATGGAATTGACCATAAAACTTTTGAATATCGACCCGTCTACGCTGATGGACATCATTACAGAGGTATTTTTGAATGGGGTATGCTTTATAAGGAGAATGAGGTGCCAAAAAGGGAACAAAAACGACGGGCGCATAACAGCGAACCTTATAAAAGCCCAACCCATGCTGGAGGTCTATTTGCTATCAACCGAGAGTATTTCCTAGAATTGGGAGCCTACGATCCTGGTCTTTTGGTTTGGGGCGGAGAGAATTTTGAGTTGAGCTTTAAAATTTGGCAATGTGGCGGAAGCATTGAATGGGTTCCCTGCTCTCGGGTTGGTCATGTTTACAGGGGCTTCATGCCTTACAACTTCGGTAAACTTGGTGCCAAGAAGAAGGGTCCATTGATCACTATCAACTATAAGCGAGTGATTGAAACATGGTTCGATGATAAGTACAAGGAGTATTTTTATACCAGAGAGCCCCTGGCTAGGTTCCTCGATATGGGTGATATCACAGATCAACTGGCATTAAAAGAGAAGCTACAGTGTAAGAGTTTTCAATGGTACATGGACAATGTGGCCTACGACGTTTTCGATAAATTCCCTTCATTACCTGCTAATCTCTACTGGGGTGAATTACGTTCCATTGCAACGGACTCATGTCTGGACGCTATGGGGCACCAGCCTCCTTCAATAATGGGACTGCAACACTGCCACGGTTTTGGAAACAATCAGCTTATGCGACTCAATGCCGCTGGACAACTGGGAGTTGGAGAGCGATGTGTCGAGGCTGACCGCCAAGGTATAAAGTTGGCCTTCTGCCGGTTGGGGACAGTGGACGGTCCTTGGCAGTATAATGAAAAGACGAAGAATCTCCTCCACAGAGTATATCAGAAATGCATGGCTCTACATCCACAGACTCATCAGCTTTCGCTGTCTCCTTGCGATGCAAACAACGCTTACCAGCAATGGAAATTTAAACCGATTAAACCAAACTGGTAGAATTTTTGGGACTAAGTAGGGTAAGAGTTAATTGTAAAATTTAGCGGAAAATGCCCTGCTCTTTCATTAGACTCATCAGTATTTTTATTTGTTTTGCTTAATTTCATTGTGACTTTCAGCAGGGCGTTTTTTGCTGTCGTTAGATTTTAAGATTGATTAATTGTCGATAGAATACAGAAATCTCTTCATTCTTGGTGGTGCTCCTTTTGAGACTTTTAGCCAAGGTGACTACTTTGCAAGACAAATCGAATTTAATTGTATTTTTGATGCCTTTTGCTGATTTTTTACGTGAATATATAAAACGTTATATTTGTTGATTGGATTGTGTTTTTGAGCAACTTAAAAAGGATTGGTTTTTTGAAAGATTCGGCCAGCAGATATTTTATTCTGAGGATACATTTGTTTTCATTGAGTAATAATTGATATGTACTTAAATGAGCTACTGAACAATAATTTTACTAACAGTTTTGGACTATAAGGTCTTATTTGAATAGTACTGTCTGATATAGTACCTATTCTCCGAGAAGTCGTGAAGCGTGATGCTAGATATGGAAGAGAGAGAGAGGGACAGACAGAATGTTCCTCTTGTAAAGTAAGGTCTATAGTTGATCTATTTTCGAATTCGAGTTTTTAATCAAGTATTTATGTTTTATTTGTGAGTAACCTTGAAAGTTGTGAATCGCAAACAGAACCAGATTAAATTATTTTAAATGTGAACCTATCTCACTTCAAGCGTATAATGGAAAACATTTTGGCAATTTTAAATTAATTAAACTGGACGTAAATGAAAGTTTGTTAAGTAATAATCCATTTTATCAAATCAGGGTAAAATATGTGTTCAGAAGGCATTTTCCTCAGCGGTTTGTAAAATGGTGTTATTTTTATTAGCGTCATTGTTCGATATTTTTCAATATCTCAACAGCAATATTTCTTTTTTGAACCAAACATCATGAAATCACATCAACAATTTTTTTTTGTAAATCATTTTACGATTTTTCCCATATATTACGAAAAAATCTTCTATCAATTTTGCGAGAAAATTTGGATGGAAAAGTGAAAAAGAGCTATATGTAAGTTATTTTTGAAGTTTTATTAAAATATAATGGAACTTCGCAGGATCTTAAAGTGTTTCTTGAATGAAACTTTGAACTCTAAGATATATACTGTGTTTCCATGCAGGGTTCAACTCGAGTTGAACTCGAGTTAGTGTTCATGGAAACTCGGGTTGAGTTAAGTTTCGTTAAACCCAAGTCAACTCCACGAAACTAGTCGGGTTGAGTTGGGGTTACCTTCATATGTCATTCCTGTTTATTTTTCAACTCAACTTCAAAGTTGCTTATGGAAACAGTTCAGGTTTGGCGGCCATTTTCTTAACTCGACGAAAACTCAACTCCAACTCAACCCTGTGCTTGGAAACATAGTAATAGTTATAAAGTGCAGGAAGCCGCTTTTCTACGAAAATGCGCCAGATAAGCCGTTAATATAAAAAGTACATTTCTCGGAATGTTTTATGAAAGTTTTAAGGTGTAAGTATTTTCATTTAGGCTAAGTGACAAGCTCCTCTAACACTCCGTATTTAGCGCCTTGACTAACAGCAAAAGCAGTTGTATAAAGAAAAATAATTTCTCATTACTTGAGGCTTTAAATGATTAAATACGATTGCTTAAACTTAAATTTATCAATCGAAAATAAGCCTTTTGGAATGTTTAATTAAAAATTCGGTTTTCCTGTTTCCTTCTGTTTGTTACTTCCCCGCTCCTACATTCTATATACTACTGTGATCAAAAAATAGTAAGACTTTTTAAATAAAACAAAAACGGCTTATTATTCTTCCAAATTTATTTCATCCCCTTCAAAGTAATCCCTTCCGAATACAAGACATTTATGCCAACGTTTTTGCTAGTCTTCGAAACAGTTGTTGAAGTCGATTTCCGAAATGGCCTTCGAAACCTTCTTCGATTCGGTTTGTATGTATTGAGGGATTTTTTGAGTTTCGGGAATAGCCAGAATTTAGATAGAGGTAAATCAGGCGAATACGGCGCGGCGGTTGCGGAACGATATGAGTCGAATTTTTAGCCAAATAATTTCGAGTAACCAATGCAATGTGAGAAGGTGCATTATCGTGATGTTAAAATCAAGAGTTTTCTGCCTATAATTCTGGCCGCTTCTGGCGAATAGCTTCACGCAAACGAAGCATAATTCTCAAATAATATTTCTTGTTAACAGTTTGGTCCGGCGGAAGGAATTCATAATACACCACGAAAGTATTTCTTTTTTTGCACAGCAACAATTTGAACCAATATCAATTGGAATAGGAAAACCCATCATTCACAGATTTTAATGAAATCATAAGTAATATTGTGCCTTTTAACGCTTCGAGGTAACATTTTAAATGCTGAAAATAATAGACGGTAGTCAAAGAAATTGAGAAAATCTAACTTCGAACTGATAGAGAAATCATTTGCTAATATGCATATTAGAACCTCAGAATTTGTACCCTTAATTTTCCCTAATGAAGAGTTTCTCCAAATTGTGATATTATTTGAGCAAAATAAAATTGTTTGCACTCCATAAAAATATAATTAAAAAACACATGTTCCCAACAGTAACAAGATCAAAATTTCTAAATAAATAAGTATGAAAATGGAACTATTGGGCTAAACGGGCACATCGCTGCATTAGTCACATTTTTCTCAGCTGCTCTGACACATAAGTCAAATGTAATTTTGCTTTGTTTTAATTTAATTAATTCGTTTCGATAGAGATAAGACTTAAGCTTTGTGCAAACAGTCAGGTGCACGATGTTCGGAAACAGGTGATAATGCTGCAAAAAACTGTATAATAAATTTAGCCGTTTTCCGCGAAAAGTTACAGTCGCTATCGCCTTAATTGATTTTAATCTTAAATATTTTTCTAAAAATTTATTTTTTTTTCCACACAATTTGTTAATCTTGTAAAGAGAACAGTACGGGATAGTCCGAAAAAGGCCTTCGTTAGATTAACAACTTGTTTCTTACTTAAGATAATTTGTTTTTCTTATGAACCTCGAATGAGCGATGAACAACAAAAAGAAAGCTGTTCAACGTTGGTAATTCAGTTAAAAATTTAAACTTCTGAAATTAATTTTTTGTGCTACATTTTCTGAATTATCAATTTTATAAAGTAACGAACGTTACGTCATTCAATTTACACAATTTCTTAATCATGATGATATGAGTCCAAAATTCATATCGTTAACAGTTTTATGATATAAAAAAATATTAATTTAAAATAAAGATCTCGCTTACGACTCGTCTTTTCTTTTAGAGGTGTTTCCTGGTTTGTCCGTTTTAATTTAAATTATATATTAATGTAGCAAACTTTCACCGTCTGGTCTTGTGAACTAATGTTTTTTAGTTTTTAGTTTGCAAATACAACTTTCGAGATTATCTTCTTATCTTAAAAATTGTTAAATATTGTTTTAAAGTAACTTCGTTCTTGCCTTTTTGTTCCTTTGGAAGAGACGTTAAATATATATCTGAAGCTCTACATTCCTATTTGGAAAAAGAACCGAACGGCACTAAGAGACTTTTTTAGATTTCTTGGATTCCTTAATCAAATGAAATATAATGAACATTTGTTAACATTGTGCAATAAAAATAAAAAGCAAACAAGGATGTTTTTAGAAGCAACATTGGAACCAACAACAATCATCTTAGGGCTAAAGCGAAACTTTTATACATGTAAATCAATGTAGGCCTCTAAATTGAACGTGTTTTTAATGTAAAATTGTGATAGGAAACACAATGAATGTTTAGAAAATTATTGTCAAATTAAGGCAAGTGTTACAAGCGTTATTTGAACGTAAAAGTGCTCCGCACAAAATTTATGTATACCTGCGTAAATTTTTACTTTTTTTATTTAAAAACTTTACACAAAAAGAATAAAACTATTGACAAAAGCAGAAATAAAAAAATCATGTAAAATTCTACTGTTACTGTAAGTGTATGTTAATATAAGCATAAGGCGTTTTAAAGGACTTAAATGGTTGAACTGCATAGAAAATAATTTTATTGTAGTGGAAAGATGAACAATACATTCCATTCGTAGGTTTAAGGAATTTATTTTTAAGTTTTCATTTTTAAGTTTCCTTCTATTCTTTTTCTTTTAAAATCTGGATTTTCGGATCTCCATATCAAACTTTTCGTCATCAGTATATTCCAGTTCCAACGAGTTTTAAACGTACTTTTTGCAAGAAATAAAGAAATGCGTATATACTTATTCATGTTCTAATTCTTTAAAGTTTTGATAATAAAGTATATTTGAAATGTGCTGCTGAAGAATGTTTTAAAAATTCTATGTAACTAAATTTATCAGAGATCCTGGCACTGAATTTCTCAATCAAGCAGTTTACATAAATCTTTATATGACACATTTCCAAGCGTTATTTAACCAATTCTTGCGGCATACACTGTGGATATATGCGCTTACTGATACATAAAAAACCGCAGCTATCATCGAAAAGCTTGTGCTTTTTATACACATATATTCCAAACTTCTTGCAGAAAGTACAACCTGTAGTGCAAAATAATTTAATCATAAAACGCAATAGCGATGCTATACCTTTTAGGCATTATGGCAACACCTAAACCATATATGTATGTATCTGTGCCTTTCTGTAACTGAAAACTTTCAGTAGAAGATAAGTCTTCATAATGTAATATAATTTACAATAGTCGCATTTTATTTACTAATTGTACTAAAACAAATTGATAATTTTAGCCCATAGACAAATAAAACATGTTTTATATACAAGATTTAGTGTTTTTTTCGGCTAGTATTTTTGGGATCGTCAGACTAATTTTGTTTTTGGGACAGTGGATATCAAATTTCATCTCTAGCTTCGAAAATTTGAGATAAAAAACAAAAATGGATGTATGGTGGTTTTTGAGGATGTTGATTTTAAATTTGATGTCCAAATTAGAAATTTAAAATTGACGGCTGAGGATGTCAGCTAGAATTTGTATGCTCCAAGTTTGTGCTCATTTTTCACGGTCCATCCAGCAGTTTCAGTGCAGGTGAGTTACAGAGATCTGATGAATAGCTAGGACTGGAAAACTATAAAGTTAGGATATCTATGTATCGAAAAGAACCATAACCGAGTCGACACATGAGTTAAAGAGATACATATTATGAAGACTTACTATACAATTTTACCTACATATGTAAAAAATAAACGTTTTTAGTCGTAATAACTAAGCTTCTAAACTAATGTTAGTAACTAATTTTGAGTCGGCGCCAAACAAACAATCAACGAAGATCATTAAATTAAACAATAACATTTCTCGATTTATTTGGCGCCTACTGAAAATTAGTTACATTAGTTTAGGAGCTTAGTTATTAAGGTTTATTTTATTATTCGCTTTTCAGTTTCTTTTTTCGTCGGCTTACTTTTATGTTTAAAAGGTTTTTTTAAGATTGTCCTTTCAATAATTCGATTGTTTCGGACGCTGTATGGCACGTAGCGCACTGATCAACTTCTTGTTGATAGTGTGTTGTCATGCAGTGTTTAGCCGGTGTTCAATTTTCCAATAACACGACGAATAGCACATTTTAATTAGCGATTATTCGGTCTTTAAATTCATGACGTGCTCTATAAATTATTATAAGTGAGCCCTGATTTCGGAAATAAATCTCCACAATTTGGAACCGTTGCTGCGGTGTATATTTTTGATAATGAAAGTCCCTATTAGAAATCCGGCGTCTTTTAAAGAAACACTCTTTAGATGTTTCTCAAAATTCCATCGGGATTAGAATAAGAAAAAATCACAATATTGTTGCTGTTATAAGAGATATCAAAGAAAAAAGTTATGTTATGTTGTACACTAAGTGTGTTACTTTATTTTTAGTTTGTTAAATTTCTATCGTAATAAAATATGATATAATACGTTATTGCGTCGTTAAAACATACTTTCTTTAATAAATTATTTGTTTTATTTGCATCATTTGGGCCAATATACAGTGACTCAACTTATTGATCAAATAAAAATAATTTTCGAAATAAATATGATTAATTTCTTCTTTCTTCAAATATCAAATTGCAAATATGGCCCTGTGGAGAAAGGATTTCCCTCTCCCGGCAATGCTGAGAGTTCGAGTGGAAAGTCTACAAATAACGGTTATTGTGTACAAAAAATCACTAAGTTGATCAATTAGTTGAGTTTAATATACAGAGAAAAATAAAAGTGCTTTTTGTAGTGAACATACATATTAGTGGAATTGTTATAATTTTTTGGGAGTTAAAAGTGAGTATATGACCGTTAAAAATTAATTAAAGTTTATTTCTTTTATATGTATTTTTGTTCGTGTATTTTTAAAATTTTCTTCAGATGAAGCATGTCAGGAGCAATAAAGCTGCAGAAATTAAACGTCTGCTTGAGGAAGGGAAAACGAACAGAAAAATAGCTTGTCAGTTGGGTGTTGGGGTTGGCACAGTGGCTAATATTCGAAAAAAATTTAATGTCGATTCACCAAAAAACAGGGCAGGCAAGAAAGCCATCTTAACAGAAGGAGGTGGGTGCAATAATGCCGTTCAGATAAAGGACGAGCTAAGCCGAACCAACAATATTGACGTGTCAGCCGAGGCCGGCCGAAAAGTCCTTCGAAAGCATAATTTCCACGGTCGGGCGAAACTAAGAAAACCGCTTTTGAAAGAACAACATCGCCAAGCGCGGTTAAATTTCGCCAAACGGTACAGGGATTTCACTTTCGAGGATTGGGCTAGTCTGACGAAACCAAGATTTATCGAATTGGTTCCGTTCAAGACCGTCACGTCAAGCAGACGGTAAAATTTGGAGGACAAAGCATTATGCTATGGGGGTATATGACGACCCAATGAGTTGGAAGGTGTCAAAGAATCATCGTTAGGATGACTGTCGCTCATTATGTGACCATCCTCGAAGCTGATCTCCTCGGCAGCTTATGACAGTCAGGAGAAAATGTGTCTCACATTATCTTTCAACAAGATAATGATCCGAAACAACAGCTCGAACGAACCTTGAATGCCTGCGAAGTCAGGGGTTTTAGTTAAGCACAGTACCCTGACCTCAACCCCATCGAACATCTGTGGGTTGAGGTCAAAAGGTCGATCGCTTCAATGCGATCAGATGTCCGGACCTTAGACGAATTTTGGAGCCGTGCACAGAATGCCTGGAACAACATTCCAGTCGCAGTTTGTAAAAATATGGTAGACTCCATACCCCGTAGGACTGAGGCCGTAATCAAAGCCAAAGGAGGCCACACAAAATACTAAATGATACAAACATCGTGTCGTAGAAAAGAAAATCAACTAATTCATCTAATGTCTTTTTTTATCTTTTCAGGAAAATTATTGTTAAAAAAGGAATTATTAAATAATGTTTGTTTTATTTAAAAAGAAAATACTTTTGTCTTGAATATTACATCCACTCTGTTTTCTTTTACCTATTTAGAAAAGGATCACATAAGCCCCAAATTCAATTCGGAATTATTTGATAAATAAGTTGAGTCACTGTATATTTAGATTGAATTTACATGCTGTAAAAATCTGAAAAGTCTAAAATCAACTATGAATCTTTATATTTTGAATAACTACGTACCAAATGACCTAGTAACATAAAGAAAAACAATGTTTTTTTTTGCTTTTGGGAAAAATCTATTATTAATTATTTTTATGTAATAAGGTATAAATATAAGATAATTTAAGATAAACTTCCTTTACAGAAAAATCTGGAATGACTTCCACTTGATAATGATAAAATATTTTCGGTTTTGTGTCTGCAGCACGTCATTTATAAAAGTGTTGGTGGTATTGCAAATAATTAAAGAGCTTTCCTATACTATTTTATTACGATTAATTAATTAAAATTACTATAGATGACCATAAATTCTCTTTTATGTAATACCCTTTAGAGAATGAGCTTTGCTAATATAATAGATATTACAGATTACATAGATTGCTTATCAATAACTGAATCAAATAAATACAGATTGGGATCGTTGCTGTCTTCAGTGTTATACAGAAATTGGGAGACGAGTTATAAATCACTGTCAATTATTGAAAATGGCTCGTTTTATTGTACTTTCTTGCCTCCTTTTGGCAGCCGTTTGCACCGCTGCTTCTGAGTTCGATCAACTCCAGAGCTCAGTGGAAGTTGTCGAGGACATCAATACTTACCTTACCGAACATCCTGATGCTCATTTGATTGAACTTCAAGGGCGAAATATGCCTTTCGCAAAAACTCGTTACACTTTCGGTAAACGTGTTCCGGGTACGTACAAACTTAAACTTTAAGTTAATGTTGTTGATATGACGCAGTTAATAAAGTTTTACGTATTTTTAGGCGATCGTATCGTTGCTCAGCTCAATGATAACTTTAACTACGCAAGGGTGCAAGATGTTCGCATTAATTTGAACTACCCTAAAAATGGAGTTGGAGCTATAGTTAGCTATTTCGACGTTAATCTTGAGTACGATTCAAATATGGGAAAACTTATTCTTATGGAAGGAGGTATTGGCCAAAGGAAGTTAAAGTTCATTATTGAAGCAAAAGCAGTAACCCATTTCGCTGCTAACGTCACTGTTTGTGGTTATTAAGCATTATAATTTGCATAATAAAAAATTACTAAACAAAGTTTTTAATATGTGCATTTCTTAAAAAGTACAAGTTATGTATATTTGCTTGTTATTTTGTTAATACTTTTTTTTTTTTGTGACATATTTTCATGAGAGGGACGAAGGGGTAAAACGTTACAGCCGCGAAACAAAAATGGTTCGGAAACATATTTGCCATTGTCGGTTGTTTTTTACGATTAGATATTATTTTTGAAGGCCGACTAGCCTTGTAGAGCAAACTGAAGCATTTTCTGGTAGCTATAAGCAAGGGGTATCTATAAAAAGATTTTTAGGGATTATTGTATGTCGCCCTACCTTCGAGCAACAGCAATAAAATTCGTGGGAAACAGTGAGCAAGCCTCCTCTGCCACACATACAGAACATGTCTCAGCAGTGAAAGCCAATTTTCAATTATCTCCGTTTGCAGCCCAATAGAAAACTTTTACAACGCTCGTGCTCGTGACTCATGACTTTTTAACAAGTTTTTATTAGCTTCACCTGTAACAATGTAAGCAAATCGTACAACTCACTTTTCACCCAGTGCTAATTATTATCGTATCAATTTGAAACTTTGTAAACTTATGCAATTCTGATGACGATATAATAATATGGTACCATTTGTATGATGATTAAGGTGGAAGATGGTCATAGGGACTCCTCAAACGCTCGTTTGAATTGAAATGAGACTTTTGGTTGTGACCAGGGGGGTCTGATGATGGTGGAGTAAGACTAATAAGACTAAGGAGGTAGGTAAGTAACTACATTACAATTTGTTCATTATACCTAGACCGCTATATAAGTGCGCGGCAAGCTTTTAAATTTAATTATCTATTTAGAGATCAAAGGAGGAGGGTCAGTAAAGCCGATTTAGGCCTAAATTTTTTGGTAGGAAGGACTTGAAATTTCTTTGAAATTTTTTTGAGTTTTTATCTATAATCAATATATAGTCAATTTCAACCAATATGAAACTTCCAAATACACTCCCCCCTCTCTGCCATCCCCCCAAAGTTATGAAAAAGCAGCTATAAATAGCAATATTTTAATGCATTAACGCTCATCTCAGCTAAATCTTTTATTTTACAATACAGAAAATGCATCTAGACAACCAATCAAACATAAATACCCTCCTCCCCCACCATACCCTTCCCCCACGGTATCCCCTCCTCTGTAATTAATACAAAGTAGAATATTGGCAGTTGATATATGTAGATAATGCATAATCATTGGTTGAATCAAACATAAATACCGTGGGGGATATCCGTAAAAAAGAAAATTGATTTTGGTAGTTGCCAAAGTGTACTAACCCCTTAATTTGAAGTTGATTGAAAACACACTGTAATACAAGCAAAAGATTAAATTTGACTCCAAAATGTTTAACCGTGTACTCGTGTATACCTTCGAAGTTCGGAGGCTAGCCTCCTCCGCCATGCACAAATAGAGTTTTTAGGCCTAATCGCCTTTTGTGTTAACTTGGAAGTCACTCAACATTTTCACAGGCAATAGAAAGCAAGTATTGGCATTGTGAAAATTCTCTCAGGACCTCCGCTTGGACTTACAAAGGCAATATTGCCATTTCGTCTGGTAAAGAGCTAATTTTTACTTTAATTTCTTTGAGATTTGGATTTGAAAACTTAATACAAAATTGTTTTTACAAAATTATTTATATTTCGTATGTACATTTTTTATTTAAAGGTGTTTCTCAAAATTATTTTTTTTCATATTTTTTATTCATCGGTATTTGAAGAATAGAATTCGATATTAATTCTAATATAAGTTGAATATTATTTAATACAATTGTTAATAATGTAATAATAATTTTTTTTTGTTTGATATACAACATGTGATTACGGCTATGCAATTAATGATATTTATTTCATTATTATAAAGTAACTGCAAATGATGTTTGAGAAATTTTCCTATAAAGACAGTGATGTTTTGTTCAAATGTTTTAAAAAAGGCATTTTTAGTCGTAGTTAGTCAGGTTTTAGTTTTTAACTTAATTTTTACTTAACTCCTTTTGAGCTCTACAACTATGAAGTTTTGTAAATTGGGGAATATCTCATAATCAAGTATTTATTCTAAATCATATTAATTGTCACGGAGGTGCATTTCTTTATACATATATAAGCTATAAATGTTTAGAAGCTGCTTATTAAAACCTTTCATTTGATACCAAACTCGATACATTTGTCAAGGTTTTGATTTTTATTTTTGATTTTGATTTTTGATTTTGTATATTTCGCGGGTCATATCCGCCACGTTAGATTTAACATTACGTCATATAGTCTATGACACGCTGAAGTCAACAACACCTCTTTTGCCAATATTTGATGAGTAGCTTAGGAGTTGTGTGTCACAACCGTCTTTTGTTTTTCGTAGCCAGGTAAAAATTAAGATTCTTCTATTTAACGAATAGGCTGTGACAGACGGACGGACAGGCAGGCGGAAAATAAGGCGGCAGATACAGTAGTGTTTCGTTTTCCCAATTTCGGCACGGACCATAAAATATAGAAATAAACAGCTCAAATTAGGCCAATTAGGAAAATATCACAATCTCAATAAATATTGAATTGGATCGGTACACGAATATCTAAAAGCTGCTTTCTATAGTATGGAATATTTATATTGCAATATGAATATCGTTTATTCGTCTCAATTTTCGACTAATTGCGTGGCAAATATCATTCTAAAAATATAGTAGAATAAACCTCCCTAAGATAATTTAATTAAAGTTAATTGCAAAATGCTTGAGTTGAACACGAAATATTCATTTTCATTAGACAATTAACTACATAGATGAGCGTTAAAAATGTATGCGATGTGGAACATTGCATAAGAATTTCTTATCAGTGATAGAATCGAATAAATAGAGGTGGTGGTCACTGTTTCAAACAGTTTAGTACTTTTGCAGATACAAATCACAAATTCATCGAAAATGGCTCGTTTTATTGCTCTTGCTTGCCTTCTTTTGGTAACAACTTGCGCTGCTGCACCTGAGATTAACCAACTTGATGGCACTTTTGAAGTTGTTGATGACATCAACACCTACCTTGCTGCCAATCCTGATGTCGAGTTAATTGAGCTCCAAGTCCAGAACCTGCCTTTTGCAAAAACTCGTTACACTTTTGGACAACGTGTTGTTGGTACGACTAATTCTAAATCAGTATTGGTAGACTAGACATAGCAATTAATGTTTATGAATACATAGGTGATCGTATCATTGCTCAACGCAATGACAACTTCAGCCGCGAAAGGATCCAAGATGTTCGTCTTAACCTGAACTATCCTCAGTATGGAGTCGGCGCAATCATTACCTATCTCGAAGTTATTGTTGAGTACAACTCTAATATGGGAAAACTCTACATTGTTGGCGGAGGCATTGGCCAAAGGACAATCAAAATTGTTATGGAGGCTAATGCAGTAACTCGTTTCTCCGCTAGCTCAACTCTGTGGGGTTATTAAAGAGAAAATTACATAACAACCAACATAAAAAAAAATGTGTATATTATATATAGTAATATATACAAAATATGTTAATATATGAAATGATATTAAAAAATATAAAAATATATATGAATATGCATATGAAGCAATTATTAATATGTAATCAATATGTTGATATATAAATGACGTACTATATTTACATTTGACCTCGCGAAACATAGTAAATTTGAAATTCTTGGCATTCAACGAGTTTTTATTAAAACTAATATTAAATACTCTATATCTTGAACCATCGTATTTCGTATCTATTATAATATTATCAATATAGCGAACAAAATTTCTCTTTTGTAAATTCGGATGACTATCGGGCGAATTTTTGTGTTCAAAAGTTTTTATCTCCACCAGGTATTAAAATATCACTGTAATTTTTTTTAATTTAAGCTCAGACGATGTAGATTACTGAAAAAATAATGAAAATGGCTGAAAGACAAATAAGCATTCTACAACATAATCTCGAAGTTGCATTAGTTAATACTTTTGCCTGTTGATCACGAATCCGATGTCAGAATTGCCCGTCATCCACCAGCCTTCAGCAAATTGCTGAAGAACCTTAAGAAAAATGAAGAATAGGTAAGATGGAACATGTTGCTCATGAAATAAGTATCCCCACCAAAATTCTTAATTTTAGATATGGTTCTTCAGCGATTTGCTGAAGATTGGAGGGTGACGGGCAATTCCGACCACGAATTTTAACCTCTGATCTCAAATCGTCTATGTTTGCATAAATATTTTGAGATTCGATATCGCGAATCCAATATGGCGACATAAAATGGCTATTCAAGGTATTTCTGGTCGTTTATTTTGGATCTGCTATATGAGTTTCGAAATATAAGATAATGTATTCAGTATGGCGACCAAATGTTCCTAATTTTAAGGGATTTCAGTAAACATTAATGCAAACCTGCAAACCCCGCATCATCTTCTGAATATCTCCAAAATCAGTTCTGTAGGAACAAACTGGACTGCACTAATTGTAAGTTACCAATAACAAGAAAAGTAAATACGTCTCTTCTCAGAAGATGCTTTAATGAGAAGAAAGAATTCGACGAACAAACTTTCTAGTGAGTGCTTAACTAGGGTCGATCACACTCTTACAAATCGCAAAATACAATCGATTTCCTATTGAAGGCTACATTTCTTGGGAGATCTTTCAAATTTACTGTCAGAATTTGGAAATTCAAGGTGGCGGATCCAATAGTAATGAAATGAGCATTCGAATTTGTTGTTATAATTTAAGTATGGCAAATCTAATATGACGATAAAAATTTCCACAGTTCAAGGCAAGAGAAAACATATTGAGATTTTTGAGTGTAGTAAGCAGTTCGAATTGTAACTGAATTGTAGCTAAGTTCAGGGTGAGCCTAGCTGGTGGCAGCGCCACAAGAACAAAAAGGAATTAGAATAGGGAATGAAAAAAAAGAAAGAAGTAGAGTATTAGGTTGGCCACGAACGGAGAAGGTTGAGAAGCAAAAATTTGTATCCTGACGATAATATTATTTGGAATATTATTTGTAATACTATTTGGAGTGCAAAAATAAAGATTTGATTACATGAGATTGCCGATTTAATATCCAATAAGTTAATATTAAGCATTTAGACGTTTTGTAAAGTATATAAACTAGCTATACCAAGTGTAACTACGCCTTACCGAAAACAATCGGTTTTATGCTAGAATTTCAATCTCGATTCAAAGGTCCTGAGGCCTTCTGCAGCATTGGCTGGTCTTCGTCCAAAGCTGTGATAGAAGAATGGGTCAGGAATCTACAGTACATACACTGGAATAACTTCCCTGGGATCCGGCAAGCTAAAGAGCTCGTCAGACCCTATACCTACACTGAAATCAATGCTTTGAGTAAAGCGGATCTCAGACTGTTGGTAGGTTACCTAACTGGCCACCATGGGCTAAGATACCACCTATATAAAATAGGTCTGTCAAATGAGACGGATTGTCGTCTGTGTCTTGAAGGCGACGAAACTACATCACACATTTTGTGTGCTTGTCCGGCTTTAGCACGGTTAAGAAGAAAGATCTTCGGTCAGGAGTTCCTGGACTCGGCTGAAGCTCGTTCATCTTCTGTAAAAGACCTTCTGGCGTTCCTTAGGGTAGCAGATCGTCTTTTACTGTAAAGGGGCTTCGGCACAAAAGACCGTCTGGTAATAATAATAATAATATGCTAGAATTTATAAGTAAAATCCATTCGAACCATAAAAGAATTGCAAAATGTGTTCAGGAAGCTTGGAGTTTTATTGCTAGAAAATACTTACAATGTGTGTTTAAATCTATTTCAAAAAGAATGGAAGAGGTAATAGAAGCAAGAGGGCTCCACCCATTATTAAAAAGTAATAAACCTCCTTTCAAAAGAAGAATTTTCTTTTTTATTTACCCTTCTCCGAAAATATCTGCTACATGGGTCGTCATTTTGTCGCACCATTTTTGTAGAAAATACTAGATAATTAGTCAACATTAATTTCAAAGGAAGCAGATTCAAAGATTGTCAACAGGCAACAACTGAGATATTGTGATGAATTTTGCTAATTTTTCAATTTCGGTTCTTAAAATCACTTTCTGTTCATAAGAAAGTACACTTACAAATCATACAAAGTGATTTTTTAAATGCTCACTTTAAATAATTCCTGACTAGATCAAAGTAAATTTTTTACTAGAATGACTTCGCTAGGGATTCTATTAAAAAATCTAGCAAAATTAATTTTATTAGAAATTTATTGAACCCAAACAACGAGGTTCTAGTAAAATTTCCGGAATTTATGGTTTAATTTACTGAAAATCCATGAAGACAAAAATATGTTTCAATTATGTTTGTCTAGTAATTTTTATGGAAAGTCTGTACATTGCTGACATTCTATGAAGGTTAATAAAGTTTTTATAGTAATTTTAAAGAAAATTCCGGTTAAGTTTACTGGAATACCATGAAGGTAGAATTATGTTTTACTAGTTATTTTAACGGAAACTTCAGCTATGATTATTGGAAATCTATGAATATAAAATATTTATTTTTTTAGTGATTTTTTTAAAGATGAACTAATTATTCCAGTATTATTTCATAAATAAAACAGGTTTCTTTTGGAATACATTATTCATACAATTTTAACACATTACCGACAGAATGCACCAAATGCATTTTCTGCCCTAAGTATCTCTTAAATTATGTTTTGAATCTATAAATAGGCTTGCGGTCGGTGAAGTGTTAAGGTGTACAAACAAATAATGTTCACAAAGTTTCAAGATAACTACGTAATTTAATTTAAAGAAAGATTTTTAAGATTTACTGGTGTAAGTTGTATATACCCGGGTACATACAAATTACTTTAATAACTGCACCCCACCATAGCCTACATCACAGTTTGAAGATTCAAGTCCAACTGACACTGAGCGATGAGCTCAAACGAATCCTGCGATGCCACTCTTCTTGCTAATGTCTAACGATTCCTTCGATCTAGTTTATCTAGCGAATTTTGATAAACTCCAAACAAACTTTTGTTGGATTCTTTCAAATTTTTTTCAATGTATAGAATTCTGGCAAGTTTTTTACACTTCCACAGAAATTCTATTCTTCTACGTTTCTACTGGAATTTGATCTAAATTTTCTTCTTTTGCTAGCTTTTCAGTAAAATTTTGTTAATGCAGCATTTAATAAAAGGAACCTATTGACTATTTTTAAGATTATGGTAAATCTTGGAATTCGCGTGTCATATTAGTGTAGCTGGAAAATTTATAACTCGATTAATCAAAACAATTGGGGCACTTGAGTAAAAGAGCTGTGAAATGGTCCGATTTCCGAGAATGGTCGAGAAGTGTTATCAGATATCAGAAGCGATTGAATGAATTCATACATTCTCCAGGTATAAATACTGATTGTAGTTCCTGTTCTCCTCAGTGTAGTACATTCCCAGCTACAAATCACCGAACCGAATTAAATCCATCAGAAATGGCTCGTTTCAACATTGCCCTCGCCTGCATCGTCTTGGCAGCTGTCTGCTCGGCTGCACCAGAAGTTGAGAAACTCCAAGCATCCGTCGAATTTGTGGACGACATCACTGCCTACCGTGCCAAATTTCCCGAACTCGATTTGGTTCCTCTTGAAGGTGAAGTTCAGCGTTTTGGCCAAATGCGCTTCACAATGGGACAGCGCATTGCCGGTATGAAAAAGTTCCTTCGCTTTTTTATATGATACATTCATATAATTGAGATTTTTTAATGCTGTATTGTAAAAACATTACATTTAGATTTTATTTTGAAGCTTTGCTTCCTTTGGGACGTTGTGCGGGAGATTCGTTCACAATTTCCGACGGTAACGAAAAAAAGTAACGAAAAAAAGTAACGAAAAAAAGTAACGAAAATAATATTAGCTTCCTTTGGGACGTTGTGCGGGAGATTCGTTCACAATTTCCGACGGTAACGAAAATTCAAATTTTCAAAAATTTTTAAAAGTTCAAAAATTTTTAAATTTTCAAAATTTTTTAAATTTTCAAAATTTTTAAAAGTTTTCAAATTTTCAAAATTTTTTAAATTTTCAAAATTTTTTAATTTTCAAAATTTTTTAAATTTTCAAAATTTTTTAAATTTTCAAAATTTTTTAAATTTCCAAAATTTTTTAAATTTTCAAAATTTTTTAAATTTTCAAATTTTTTTAAATTTTCAAAATTTTTTAAATTTTCAAAATTTTTTAAATTTTCAAAATTTAAAAAATTTTCAAAATTTTTTAAATTTTCAAAATTTTTTAAATTTTCAAAATTTTTTAAATTTTCAAAATTTTTTAAATTTTCAAAATTTTTTAAATTTTCAAAATTTTTTAAATTTTCAAAATTTTTTAAATTTTCAAAATTTTTTAAATTTTCAAAATTTTTTAAATTTTCACAATTTAAAAAATTTTGAAAATTTTTTAAATTTTCAAAATTTTTTAAATTTTCGAAATTTTTAATATTTTATTGAAGCTTTGCTTTCTATAAATATTAGTAGGAAGCAAAGCTTCCATCGGCCAGTCCCGCGACTGCCATGTTTTTTTATTTTAAATTTTCTCTTTTGCTTATTCAGGTGATCGCATTGTTGCCCAAGGTAATAACAACTTCACCTACCCAACTCTCAAGGATGTCAGTGTCGGCTTGACCTACCCAATAAGTGGAGTTGGATCTGTTGTATCTTTTGTTGAAATCGTTGTTCAGATGACCTCCAACAACGGAAATGCCTACATTGCCGCTGGAGGTATTGGCCAACGTTTTATCAGCGTTCTTGTTGAAACCAGACGCACTCAAAGCTTGGTCTACAGAGCCGCTATCTTCGGTTATTAAACGTGATAATTTGTAGAAAAATGGAAGTTTGTGAAACAAACACAATTAACAAAAAAAAAAAAAAAAATTTATAGCTTATCTATTATTTCTTTCAATTTTTTTAAAGCTCACAAACCACATTGCAGTCTCATAACTTTTTTTGCGAACAATTCAATCCATTTTTCAATATCGATAATTTGATAGATAGTTCATTGTTCTTTCTGATATTTCTAAATCTCTGATTGAGGCATTTTTCAGATTATATTAAATTTAAACCTTTTGATAACATCGATTGGCGTTCTAACATTTCTAACATATAATCAATTTATGTAAAACTTCTGACAAAAAAGAATTCTACAAAAAACTATGGCGGAACTAAATTTTTGATAATTCCTGGGAATTAATACAAAATTTGAAAATCTATTATTAAGTATTTTGAGATTCAAGATGATGGCTACTTAAAATTGCCATTCAAGGGATTTTTGAACACTTCTTTCGAATCACCTGTTAATATTTTGAAATATAAGATAACTCACTTAGTGTGGTGATAAACATTTTTTAACTATAAGGGATTTCAATTAAAACTTTGAGTTATCGAGGAAAATAGGGTTAAAAAAAGAAAATAAACGTATTTTTGCCATTTGTGGATTTTTTTTTAAAAACAACAACAGAAGCAGATCGAAAAATAAATCAATCAGCTTTATGCTATGTTATTTGTAAACTATGTCAAGATTTATTCAGCGAACGAGTTTTTCATGAATCTTTCCTCTGCCAACAGTATGTAGGAGAGGAAGTCTAATGAAAAACTTGTCTCCCGAACAAACTTAGGCAAAGATAATTTTTTAATATTTAATAACAATAGTATAGAATTTAAACTTTCATTTGAACTGCGTTTCGACATTTTTTTCGAAAATGTGACATGATGCATTTTTTTATTATTTTTTCACTGAATCACTCAAAAATCAGTTCTTAGGAGTTTTTGGGGTCACTGCTTTCAAATCTATTATAAGAATTTTAAATTCAAGCTGGCGGACAGGGGCGGGGGTGCCGATCCCTGCGCGCATGATCGGTTATTACCTCAATTATTAAAATTTGATTAAATATACATATTATGTAAGCCGTGTTGTAACAAAGGCAGTGCGAGCGGTGACGAGGCTCAAGGCGAGGATTTGGGAGGTGGGTAGGGTGCAGAAATGATGATGATCAGATATTTGATCAAGTTAATACTAAAATACAAAAGTTAATGACCAGAATGTTTTTTTCTGCTCTTACACAACAGGTGTGTGAGGCTAATTTCGATAAACAGATAAATTATTTTACAAGTGTGAAATATTAATCTGATGATGACTGATAAAAATTGATGAGAATCGTTGTTATTAATTTTGAAGAAGGTTAAAAAGTTGAAAAGTAATAAGCCTATTTTGAAAATTGTTTAAAAGAATAATGGAGACGTGTGAGTGTGTAAATGAATATTTTAATTCCTTTTTGAGCGCTTTGAAGCTTACTTTCAATAGTAAATAGTAAAGAAAATCTGAATAAACAAAAATTTTCGCTATGTCAGTGAAAAACTGAACTTAAACATGATACATTAGGGGCCATCCATAAATTACGTCACACGTTAAGGGGGAGGGAGGGGGTCAACGAAGTGTGACATCGTGTGACAAGGGGGGGCGGGGTCATAAGCTTTGTGATGTCACATGTATAAATCTAAAGTATTAAAACTCTAAATTTCCTAACGAAAAACTTTAAAATATGATCAGCTCCATCAATATTATTATAATATATGTATGATAAAAATAAACAAAATATACAGGACGAAGTTAACACCTTATGGCGAAGTTTAAAAAGTAGTGACAATGTTGAAGGTGAAGTGAAGTCGAAAATCAAATAATTGCAAATAAAATTGACGAAAAAGAAAGCGACACTTATAGATTTTGTTTCAAAAATTCCTTCGTCCACAAAACCACCAAAACAACTAGAGCCCTTGGGCGTACAAGTAAGTTCGAGTTTTATATTATTTTAATATTTCGTTCTCCCCCGCTAAAAATATATTTATTCTTCCGTGGCAAGTCGGTTAAGTTCAGTTGTTACTCACTCTTACTGAGATCAAAAAAATTGGTACTCAATGAAACTTTGAGGTGTTGTTGGGTATGATGTCAATACAAAAATAAGCTTACCTTATCCGCAAAAAACCCCATGTGTCAATCGCGCATACAAAATTAAAAATAAATAGTTAATTGTGAAAAAAAATATATCAAAAATATGACATTGAAATTTCATATTTTCTGAGAATTCGTGAGAAAATTTCAGTTCTTTCGCAATAATTTTTTTGCAAATTGAGCTATCAACACCTCATTAGAAACGTCTTTCTACAAAATTATATGTAAGATTTCATATCAAAATATTAATAATTGTTGTAGTTATGGCCAATTATTTATAAATTTGCAGTTTTAACTTTGAACATTTATAACTTTGGAAGTTTTGAATATTAAGGAATTCATTTTGGTACACAGTTTCTATAGTTCTTTCCTTTCAAAACTTGTTCAAGTTTTGTTGCGACTTGATTCGATGAATAGTTTTAAATTTTACAGCCGTTTATTTACGCGAGCGTAATCGTATTTTGTTTATAAAAAATAGACGCACAGGGTTTTCTGCGCACAGGCTGTATTATTTCTTTATTGGCATCATACCCAACAACCCGTCAAAGTTTCATTGAGTACCAAATTTTTTAACCTCACCCATGTATGTCTATCCGTTCGGGGTAATCTCGAAAGATACAAATAATTTTGGGAGAGCTGTTTTAGTTTAATAATTTTAAAATTTTAAATTTGCAAAATATGTGACGTCACACTAGGGTAGGGGGGGTCACACAAATGTGACCACCTGTGACAAGGACGGGGGACTCCAAAAATCATGAAATTCGTGTGACGTAATTTATGGATGGCCCCTTATTATTAAAATTTATTTAGAAAAAAAAAGGAAACTTATTCAATTTATTTAACAACAAACACATCTTAAATGCAGTCATTCATTTATTCGTTTTTAGTTTATTATTCATTTCTTGTTTTTTTTTTTTAAATTATAATTGACAAAAATAAAATTCATAAACATAAATTTCGCTATTTAGGCTTCTTTTTTTTTCCCCAAATTACTGATCCTTCGATTTTCCCATACAGAAAAAGAACGTCCTGAAATTTTAAATGAAAGCAACATAGCTTTTCCGTTTTACAAAACTTACATAAATGGAAAAAGGTTGCTTCTAAAGAACGCTTTGTTTAAAATTGCAATATATTTTCGTAAATATAATTTTTTTGTTCCTAAAATTTCGAATTAACTATTTTAGTGTATAATAAATGATAATTCGATGATATGTATTTTTTTAAATTCTAATACAAAATTAATATTCCAATAAAATGTCGGTTACTAAGGCTAGTCTGTCATTTAACTGAGTCTGAGCCCCATTAGCCTACCTAGTCCTAATCCTAACTTCCACATCAGTGTGAAGTGCTTTTATGTTAACGATAATTTCTACCGAGAGTAGACAAATAAAATACTGTTTTCAGATTTAGTTTGAATTTCATTCCATAATTTTAAAATTTAATTATAATAAATAAATGTATGTTTATTTAACACTTAACAATAAAAACGCAAAATCAAGGGATAGGCAAAAAATTCTTAAGATATACCTATTAGTGGATACTGCCCGCGCCGTAGCAAAATTATTTGTACATTTTGTAGAATTCTTGTAAAAGACTCTAGAACTAAGGAAGCATCGGTAGCCAAAAGGATAAAATTTTGAATCACATATATTTGAATTCTTGCGAATAGCTTTCAATTTCACTGACGGGTTAAAGGGTCTTCACTCTGTGGTTTCCTACCACGTACACAGATTTTATGTAATAACATCTTAATGAATGCCTTATCTTTGAAAATTTTTTTAGGATTTACCAAACTAGAGCATTTGAGAAGTGTTCAATTATTTACGCTACTCTGTATGAAATGGGTAATCAGCAAAGTGGAAAATGCGTAATAAGCCTTCATATCTAAAAAATTGTTTTTTTTTCTTCTAAAAATAACACATTTTATCAAGAAGAAGTACTTTTAAAATCCCCTACTGATAAAAATTGGAATCCTCGAGGGATTAAGTAAATTTAACTACTTTTTCTTCAACCGTTCCCGAAATAGTCGGTGATCAATCAGGTTTGCCGAGCAGCAATTAATTTTAGATTTCCCAGGAGTAGTTGTACATTCAGTCGAAAGCTTAGAATATTCTGTTTAGAAAAATTAATGCAAAAGTGAAAGAGGCAAGCATACCTCCTGCACTATGTATTTAAAATCCCGGCCTTTGCCCTGAATTCCCTTTATAGTTGCGTGACTCATATAAGCGCATTTGTTTAGCATAGGGATAACAAAGGACAGTACATAAATCGTCCATGCAGGCTATAACGTATGGCACTCGTAATGAATTGTAGGCTACTGCAATTGTGAAATCTCTCATATAACAATCTAAAATAATCTCTCAAAAATATTTTTTGATGTAAATCGCTTCAACGACGGGAGGAATATTTAGGGGTATTTTGTTTTGTAAGACATAAGAAAAAATAGTTGAAATTTCGAAAAGAACATTCATTGAAATTTTACCGTAACGTAGCAAAACGATAATTTAATTGGAAAAAATGTACAAGTATTTTTTTTGTACAGCATCGAATTCTTTACAGAAAAGTTCGCGAGAGCATATCTTTATCTCTTATAGTTTAGGAGTTACGGATAAATTGATAAATTACAATTTTTTCCGTCATTTAGTCAATATTTACTGTACTAAGGCAATTTAAAATATCGCGGCAATTATTTTTTTGAATATGCATTTTTCAACGTAAAACACATATAAATTGAGATATTTTAAATACCAATTAAAATAATTTTTTTTTCCAAATTTTAATGTTTTCGACAGGAGTTAAAAATATAAATTCAATTCTAACTATTATTATTTTTGATACATTTATTTATTTAACTTTTAGTTTTTTTCCAAGAATAAAAATCAATTCAGCGCAATAAATAAATTCTTCGAAGAAAAATTATAGGTGTGGCTGAATTTGTATTTTTAACTTCTCTCGGTTGCATAAAAAAAATGGAAAAACAAGTCTCTTGTTCAAGGTGTCTTATCTACTTATGAAATATTTTATTTATCTATGATTGCTACTCTGATTTTTTTCAAAGGGTTATTATCTCTATTTTGTCCTATGTATATAATTTAACATTTTTTGTAAAGTAATTATACAAACAAATTAAATTTGCGTCTAATTTGTTGGTTAGTAGTTCGATGACTACTTTATTCGAAGCAACTCCACGTCACATTTGTCTAATGTATTGTGTATTCAATATTACTTATTATTCACTTAGAAATATGTAATCTGTGGTTGAGTTTTTGGTTGATATCAAAGTTGTAAAATTTGAAATCAGGAAATACAGGGTAATTCAGTCGTAAGTAGTAGCACTTTTATTTTAAAAAAAACTGTGACAAGCCAAACACAAACACTGAGGTATATAAAAGTTATAGAAAGAACGGCGAGAAATGTTTTGATAACCTTGAAGGACCTTGAAATTCGATATATGTACATACCTATTTAAGTTATTTAAAATTGGTAATTCTTATGTGCCCAATCCGGAATTGTAATAAAATAAAACATCTTTTGCATCAAGATGCGTTTTTGAAATGGCTGTCTTTTCCGAGTATTGTATGGGGGGATATAAAATACACTTATGACTCTAACAATACCATCCTTATCGCCTGACGTCCAATTTTTATAGCTCTGGTGACATGCAACATTTTGGTAAACATTACATGTACTTTTATTGGAAAATAATTTGGGGAGTGGATGAGGAAAAACTATTAGACCCAAAATTCTTAATCACCTTTAAGCTTTTTTTAAAGCTACTTAAATGTAGCAATTCTTTTTAAATCGATTGAGATGAAGCTAGATAACTGAAAAAAATTGAAACAATTACTTGAAGATATTTTAATTGATTGTATTCTGGAAAGTCTACAATGTGTTTGGTTCTTTTTTTGCGAGAAAAATCAGTAAAAAATATCTGTGAGTAAAAATAAGCACCTCATTAAGCCTAAATCTGCTTCGTAGAACACTTGGAAAGTAATCCATGAATTTATTTATTATTCATACTAACTAGTTGATTGCAACTCATCCTATTCGGTGTATTCCGAAGATACGCTTTTGAGGACCTACTACTTCAGTTTTATCACAGCTGTGCAGATTGTTTTGACGAGAAATCTCGGAATTTTTCCGCATTGCGTGGTAATTGATTTATGGGCAGATGGCTTAAAACCAGGTACGGCGTTAGAGTGGGGCGAGGGTGGGCGCCAGCCCACCCTAAAATTTTTATGCCCACCCAGCCGCCCACCCTAAAACTGTGGATTCAGATATTTGTACTTTACTTACAACTTCTGTAGTAAACCGAACAAGCCTGCAATCTCAGTAAAGCAAGCAAGGGAATTTTTGTAAAGTTTAAGAAGAAATGTAAAATTTGCATCAACCTTCATTAATAAGGTAGGCCTCCTAATAATTTATTCTTTGTACAATTAAACGGGCTTTTGTTATTAATGTTTGAAAAATTCGTATGCATGAAATTACAAGTGAGTATCCCATATGCAAAACGCGCTATATGCTTTTTAAAAAGTTTTGAGTTATTCAAAGAAAACGTGTAAAAGTTCTCATAGATATGTTAGAGTGCTGATTTTTATCGCCTTATTTCAAAAGAGTTTCAGTTCTTTTTGCAGTACAAAATATTGTTTTTCAGATGGCAGAAGACATAAGGTTAATATTTCCACAATTAACTGAACTTAACTGAATTAACTTTTCTTGCATATAGCAGGTTTTGCATATAGGCTACTCAAGTGCAATTTTAATTACTACTTAATATTATAAAATAAGTGTTCAAATGGAGTGACTATTACTGAAGGGATTCTTTAAATACGAACTGATTATTCTCCTTGTAATTACATATTCACACCACACATTGAGTTATATGTTTGAAAAAAAGACGTGTATATACCACCCGCCCCACTAGATTAATGTTCCGCCCACCTCCCGCCCACCCATGGTGAAAATCCTAGCGCCGTCCATGCTTAAAACCCAAAAGGCGTGAGCTTATTTGACTGATCTTATGGATTTCATAAAATATTGAAATGGCATTCCTCTTCGGGGAATTACATTACTACTTTTAGCTCGGGTTATAAGTACATATATTAGTGATTTTGTAATTGAATTACAAAAAGTTTATAATTTTTATTTAATTTTACTCTTCTAATGTGGCGTCTCCTGATCTTCCAGGCTTTTTATACATACAGAATTCAATAAAAAAAAAAAAAGAATAATCGAAATTGGTTCGTCTTCCTGAAACTGTATTTATATTTTATTATGTCATTTATCATTTGATACGCTATTCGATGGGATTATAAAACAATTTTCTGTTAGCCCAGTTGATCTTCGAAAGCGATCTCTAAAATTTTGAATTTTATTTTAAATTCCGTAATAACTTAAGGTAAGTATATTTATCACCAATGTAAAATTTCACAAAAATTGATTATTTTACAGACACAGACACGTATTTCAGGAAAATGTTTTGAAATTCTATTAAAAAAATCTTACAATTCGCCGAGTTATAACCATTTGCGTAAAATTGTTTCAATGGCCCTCTTATACTATGCATACACAAATCTTTATCACAAAAAAAAAACATTTTTACCCGTGAAACTGACAGTAAAAAGGAAAATCTATGTATCCAATTTATATGATAGAGGTTTCGTTTCCTTCTGAACCCCCATCTCTTATACTTGACGTAGGATTTTTTTAGAATATTCATCCAGGTTTTATCCACGATTGAAGAAGACATTAGAAAAGTTGATACGATTTTTTGAAAAAAATGTTTAAGAGTCTGCTATTTTGTTGTTGTTTCGGATATCAAAAATTTCCTAGGTCAAATCGTAGCCAGTGTAAGTGTTTTGATCTTTTTAATTTTTTGATATCGGACACGTCATACGTGACCAAGAATATCAACTAGGTGAATACTTTGTTTTTTAAGCTAACTTTTCTGAGCTGTTTAAGAAAGAAGAATAAATCTTAATTTAGCCTTCTTTATCTTTATCATTCTTTTTTAGTAAATAAGTAGGGGTAAACATTTTAGGACAATCTGTTGCACAGTTTCTTTAAAAATAATTCTAAAAATATCTTCACTTTTCAGCAGATATCCTTAATTAAATTAAATTAGAATTATTTTAGAACCGTTATAGCTTTTCTCTCAGTATACGTACTTATTTAGCAGCATTGGACTGCACTAATTGTAAGTTACCAATAACAAGAAAAGTAAATACGTCTCTTCTCAGAAGATGCTTTAATGAGAAGAAAGAATTCGACGAACAAACTTTCTAGTGAGTGCTTAACTAGGGTCGATCACACTCTTACAAATCGCAAAATACAATCGATTTCCTATTGAAGGCTACATTTCTTGGGAGATCTTTCAAATTTACTGTCAGAATTTGGAAATTCAAGGTGGCGGATCCAATAGCAATGAAATGAGCATTCGAATTTGTTGTTATAATTTAAGTATGGCAAATCTAATATGACGATAAAAATTTCCACAGTTCAAGGCAAGAGAAAACATATTGAGATTTTTGAGATTGCCGATTTAATATCCAATAAGTTAATATTAAGCATTTAGAGGTTTTGTAAAGTATTTAAACTAGCTATACTAATAGCCCTATTCTGGCATTGTGACCGGTCACAAGTCACAAGCTCTTGTGATGTTTGATTATGATAGTTGATGTGTGCGGTATTCTGAGTCAGGAAAATCACAATAAATTTACCTCAGTGTCCTGTGACTTCCAACTCAGAATACCAAAAAATCACAAATAGTGATTCACCACACCCTTGTGATTCTCTTGTGACTTATGACTGGTCACTGACGGTTGCTAGAATAGGACTGTAAGTGTAACTACGCCTTACCGAAAACAATCGGTTTTATGCTAGAATTTCAATCTCGATTGAAAGGTCCTGAGCCCTTCTGCAGCATTGGCTGGTCTTCGTCCAAAGCTGTGATAGAAGAATGGGCCAGGAATCTACAGTACATAGACTGGGATAACTTCCCTGGGATCCGGCAAGCTAAAGAGCTCGTCAGACCCTATACCTACACTGAAATCAATGCTTTGAGTAAAGCGGATCTCAGACTGTTGGTAGGTTACCTAACTGGCCACCATGGGCTAAGATACCACCTATATAAAATAGGTCTGTCAAATGAGACAGATTGTCGTCTGTGTCTTGAAGGCGACGAAACTACATCACACATTTTGTGTGCTTGTCCGGCTTTAGCACGGTTAAGAAGAAAGATCTTCGGTCAGGAGTTCCTGGACTCGGCTGAAGCTCGTTCATCTTCTGTAAAAGACCTTCTGGCGTTCCTTAGGGTAGCAGATCGTCTTTTACTGTAAAGGGGCTCTGGTAATAATAATAATAATATGCTAGAGTTTATAAGTAAAATCCATTCGAACCATAAAAGAATTGCAAAATGTGTTCAGGAAGCTTGGAGTTTTATTGCTAGAAAATACTTAAAATGTGTGTTTAAATCTATTTCAAAAAGAATGGAAGAGGTAATAGAAGCAAGAGGGCTCCACCCATTATTAAAAAGTAATAAACCTCCTTTCAAAAGAAGAATTTTCTTTTTTATTTACCCTTCTCCGAAAATATCTGCTACATGGGTCGTCATTTTGTCGCACCATTTTTGTAGAAAATACTAGATAATTAGTCAACATTAATTTCAAAGGAAGCAGATTCAAAGATTGTCAACAGGCAACAACTGAGATATTGTGATGAATTTTGCTAATTTTTCACTTTCGGTTCTTAAAATCACTTTCTGTTCATAAGAAAGTACACTTACAAATCATACAAAGTGATTTTTTAAATGCTCACTTTAAATAATTCCTGACTAGATCAAAGTAAATTTTTTACTAGAATGACTTCGCTAGGGATTCTATTAAAAAATCTAGCAAAATTAATTTTATTAGAAATTTATTGAACCCAAACAACGAGGTTCTAGTAAAATTTCCGGAATTTATGGTTTAATTTACTGAAAATCCATGAAGACAAAAATATGTTTCAATTATGTTTGTCTAGTAATTTTTATGGAAAGTCTGTACATTACTGACATTCTATGAAGGTTAATAAAGTTTTTATAGTAATTTTAAAGAAAATTCCGGTTAAGTTTACTGGAATACCATGAAGGTAGAATTATGTTTTACTAGTTAATTTAACGGAAACTTCAGCTATGATTATTGGAAATCTATGAATATAAAATATTTATTTTTTTAGTGATTTTTTTAAAGATGAACTAATTATTCCAGTATTATTTCGTAAATAAAACAGGTTTCTTTTGGAATACATTATTCATACAATTTTAACACATTACCGACAGAATGCACCAAATGCATTTTCTGCCCTAAGTATCTCTTAAATTATGTTTTGAATCTATAAATAGGCTTGCGGTCGGTAAAGTGTTAAGGTGTACAAACAAATAATGTTCACAAAGTTTTAAGATAACTACGTAATTTAATTTAAAGAAAGATTTTTAAGATTTACTGGTGTAAGTTGTATATACCCGGGTACATACAAATTACTTTAATAACTGCACCCCACCATAGCCTACATCACAGTTTGAAGATTCAAGTCCAACTGACACTGAGCGATGAGCTCAAACGAATCCTGCGATGCCACTCTTCTTGCTAATGTCTAACGATTCCTTCGATCTAGTTTATCTAGCGAATTTTGATAAACTCCAAACAAACTTTTGTTGGATTCTTTCAAATTTTTTTCAATGTATAGAATTCTGGCAAGTTTTTTACACTTCCACAGAAATTCTATTCTTCTACGTTTCTACTGGAATTTGATCTAAATTTTCTTCTTTTGCTAGCTTTTCAGTAAAATTTTGTTAATGCAGCATTTAATAAAAGGAACCTATTGACTATTTTTAAGATTATGGTAAATCTTGGAATTCGCGTGTCATATTAGTGTAGCTGGAAAATTGATAACTCGATTAATCAAAACAATTGGGGCACTTGAGTAAAAGAGCTGTAAAATGGTCCGATTTCCGAGAATGGTCGAGAAGTGTTATCAGATATCAGAAGCGATTGAATGAATTCATACATTCTCCAGGTATAAATACTGATTGTAGTTACTGTTCTCCTCAGTTTAGTACATTCCCAGCTACAAATCACCGAACCGAATTAAATCCATCAGAAATGGCTCGTTTCAACATTGCCCTCGCCTGCATCGTCTTGGCAGCTGTCTGCTCGGCTGCACCAGAAGTTGAGAAACTCCAAGCATCCGTCGAATTTGTTGACGACATCACTGCCTACCGTGCCAAATTTCCCGAACTCGATTTGGTCCCTCTTGAAGGTGAAGTTCAGCCTTTTGGCCAAATGCGCTTCACAATGGGACAGCGCATTGCCGGTATGAAAAAGTTCCTTCGCTTTTTTATATGATACATTCATATAATTGAGATTTTTTAATGCTGTATTGTAAAAACATTACATTTAGATTTTATTTTATTTTAAATTTTCTCTTTTGCTTATTCAGGTGATGGCATTGTTGCCCAAGGTAAGAAGAACTTCACCTACCCAACTCTCAAGGATGTCAGTGTCGGCTTGGCCTACCCAACAAGTGGAGTTGGATCTGTTGTATCTTTTGTTGAAATCGTTGTTCAGATGACCTCCAACAACGGAAATGCCTACATTGCCGCTGGAGGTATTGGCCAACGTTTTATCAGCGTTCTTGTTGAAACCAGACGCACTCAAAGCTTCGCCTACAGAGCCGCTATCTTCGGTTATTAAACGTGATAATTTGTAGAAGAATGGAAGTTTGTGAAACAAACACAATTAACAAAAAAAAAAAAAAAAAAAAAATTTATAGCTTATCTATTATTTCTTTCAATTTTTTTAAAGCTCACAAACCACATTGCAGTCTCATAACTTTTTTTGCGAACAATTCAATCCATTTTTCAATATCGATAATTTGATAGATAGTTCATTGTTCTTTCTGATATTTCTAAATCTCTGATTGAGGCATTTTTCAGATTATATTAAATTTAAACCTTTTGATAACATCGATTGGCGTTCTAACATTTCTAACATATAATCAATTTATGTAAAACTTCTGACAAAAAAGAATTCTACAAAAAACTATGGCGGAACTAAATTTTTGATAATTCCTGGGAATTAATACAAAATTTGAAAATCTATTATTAAGTATTTTGAGATTCAAGATGATGGCTACTTAAAATTGCCATTCAAGGGATTTTTGAACACTTCTTTCGAATCACCTGTTAATATTTTGAAATATAAGATAACTCACTTAGTGTGGTGATAAACATTTTTTAACTATAAGGGATTTCAATTAAAACTTTGAGTTATCGAGGAAAATAGGGTTAAAAAAAGAAAATAAACGTATTTTTGCCATTTGTGGATTTTTTTTTTTAAAACAATAACAGAAGCAGATCGAAAAATAAATCAATCAGCTTTATGATATGTTATTTGTAAACTATATCAAGATTTATTCAGCGAACGAGTTTTTCATGAATCTTTCCTCTGCCAACAGTATGTAGGAGAGGAAGTCTAATGAAAAACTTGTCTCCCGAACAAAATTTGGCAAAGGTTTTAAATAAGTAATATTTTATAACAATAGTATAGAATTTCAACTTTCATTTGAACTGCGTTTCGAAATGTGACGTGATACATTTTTTTATTATTTTTTTACTCAATCACTCAAAAATCAGTTGTTAGGAGTTGTTGGGGTCATTGCTTTCAAATCTTTTATAAGAATTTTAAATTCAAGCTGGCGGACAGGGGCGGGGGTGCCGATCCCTGCGCGCATGATGATCGGTTATTACCTCAATTATTAAAATTTGATTAAATATACATATTATATAAGCCGTGTTGTAACAAAGGCAGTGCGAGCGGTGACGAGGCTCAAGGCGAGGATTTGGGAGGTGGGTAGGGTGCAGAAATGATGATGATCAGATATTTGATCAAGTTAATAATAAAATACAAAAGTTAATGACCAGAATGTTTTTTTCTGCTCTTACACAACAGGTGTGTGAGGCTAATTTCGATAAACAGATAAATTATTTTACAAGTGTGAAATATTAATCTGATGATGACTGATAAAAATTGATGAGAATCGTTGTTATTAATTTTGAAGAAGGTTAAAAAGTTGAAAAGTAATAAGCCTATTTTGAAAATTGTTTAAAAGAATAATGGAGACGTGTGAGTGTGTAAATGAATATTTTAATTCCTTTTTGAGCGCTTTGAAGCTTACTTTCAATAGTAAATAGTAAAGAAAATCTGAATAAACAAAAATTTTCGCTATGTCAGTGAAAAACTGAACTTAAACATGATACATTATTATTAAAATTTATTTAGAAAAAAAAGGAAACTTATTCAATTTATTTAACAACAAACACATCTTAAATGCAGTCATTCATTTATTCGTTTTTAGTTTATTATTCATTTCTTGTTTTTTTTTTAAATTATAATTGACAAAAATAAAATTCATAAACATAAATTTCGCTATTTAGGCTTCTTTTTTTTTCCCCAAATTACTGATCCTTCGATTTTCCCATACAGAAAAAGAACGTCCTGAAATTTTAAATGAAAGCAACATAGCTTTTCCGTTTTACAAAACTTACATAAATGGAAAAAAGTTGCTTCTAAAGAACGCTTTGTTTAAAATTGCAATATATTTTCGTAAATATAATTTTTTTGTTCCTAAAATTTCGAATTAACTATTTTAGTGTATAATAAATGATAATTCGATGATATGTATTTTTTTAAAATTCTAATACAAAATTGATATTCCAATAAAATGTCGGTTACTAGGGCTAGACTGTCATTTAACTGAGTCTGAGCCCCATTAGCCTACCTAGTCCTAATCCTAACTTCCACATCAGTGTGAATTGATGTAAATGATAATTTCTACCACGAGTAGACAAATAAAATACTGTTTTCAGATTTAATTTGAATTTCATTCCATAATTTTAAAATTTAATTTTAATAAAAAAATGTATGTTTATTTAACACTTAACAATAAAAACGCACAATCAAGGGATAGGCAAAAAGTTCTTAAGATATATTAGTGGATACCGCCCGCGCCGTAGCAAAATTATTTGTAAATTTTGTAGAATTCTTGTAAAAGACTCTAGAACTAAGGAAGCATCGCTAGCCAAAAGGATAAAATTTTGAATCACATATTTTTGAATTCTTGCGATTAGCTTTCAATTTCACTGACGGGTTAAAGGGTCTTTACTCTGTGGTTTCCTACCACGTACACAGATTTTATGTAATAACATCTAAATGAATGCCTTATCTTTGAAAAAATTTTAGGATTTACCAAACTAGAGCATTTAAGAAGTGTTCAATTATTTACGCTACTCTGTATGAAATGGGTAATCAGCAAAGTGGAAAATGCGTAATAAGCCCTCATATCTAAAAAATTGTTTTTTTTTTTTTTTTCTAAAAATAACACATTTTATCAAGAAGGAGTACTTTTAAAATCCCCTACTGATAAAACTTGAAATCCTCGAGGGATTAAGTAAATTTAACTACTTTTTCTTCAACCGTTCCCGAAATAGTCGGTGATCAATCAGGTTTGCCGAGCAGCAATTAATTATAGATTTCCCAGGAGTAGTTGAACATTCAGTCGAAAGCTTAGAGTATTCTGTTTAGAAAAAGTAATGCAAAAGTGAAATAGACAAGCATACCCCCTGCGCTATGCATTTCAAATCCTGACCTTTGCCCTGAATTTCCCTTATAGTTGCGTCACTCATATAAGGGAATTTGCTTAGCATAGGGATAACAGTACGTAAATCGTCCACGTAGCCCTTAGCGTATGGCACTCGTAATGAATTGTAGGCTACTGATATTGTGAAATCTCTCACATAACAATCTACAATAATCTCTCAAAAATATTTTTTGATGTCAATCGCTTCAACGACGGGAGGAATATTTAGGGGTATTTTGTTTTGTACGACATAAGAAAAAATAGTTGAAATTTCGAAAAGAACATTCGTTGAAATTTTACCGTAACGTAGCAAAACGATAATTTAATTGGAAAAAATGTACAAGTATTTTTTTTTGTACAGCATCGAATTTTTTACAGAAAAGTTCGCGAGAGCATATCTTTATATCTTAAGGCCTAAACAGATAAAAAGTTTCAGAGCACTCGTCACCACTCGCAAATGCCAAATACATCAATTTTACATTAAAATGAAGGGGACTGCACAGATAAGCGAGTGGTTAAAACTCGTCCCTTGAAAAGTTCGCCAACTTTCTACTTTTAACACTCGCAAATGTCAAAAGGGCAGTTTGACATTCTTGATTTTGTGATGGTGATGTGTGTGATGTGAAGTGCGATTACTAATTTCTGATAAGGAACTATTTAGAGACATGAAATATGTTTTGAAGCAACTTCCTCCATAATTTCAGTGCATTCGACTAAAAGTAACACATCCAATGAACAGATTTTTGACATTTGTGAACGGCTTATCTGTTCGGTTACTTTTTGCGAGTGGAGACGAGTGCTGTGGAACTTTTTATCTGTTTAGGCCTTTATAGTTTAGAAGTTACGGATAAATTGATAAATTACAATTTGTTCCGTCATTTAGTCAATATTTACTGTAGGGGAGACCGGGGATAGTTGACCATAGGGGTAGGTTGACTAATTGTAAAAAACTCGACTAGTTCAAAAGTGTCGCATCATCTAACTAGGCGTGAGAAACCGTTACCTCCTCCCCCTCACGCACGTATTTCGGGAGCAGGAGCATAATATTGAAAAAGAATACACTTAAGTAATTTTTTTCCTTGTTATATTATTTGTAATGACGCCTATATACTTGTTATTGTTCATTTCCAAATAATTTAAAATAAAAGTTTGATTGTTAATCTTTATGTTACATATCATTCTTTTTAATTTCGCTGCAGTTTTGAGGTTATGACACGTGTGTAAAAATTGCAAACTGATCCGGGGCTGGTTGACTACCTAGTCCCATACAAAATGTGTAAATGGCAATCTATTGTTTGTTTAACCTCCTGCGGCCCAGACCACTAACTAGCGAACTAGTCATTACAGCCCAAGGGCCTACCAGTAGTACTCATATTTTATAGTCATTCAGACCCAACACCTTAATTTGAATCGGAAATCTGACGTTTTATATTAAGGCCTACAAGTAGGCCCGCGGGTTGTAATGAGTACATCGCACTTATGAGGTCCGGGTCTGAATTACTATAAAGAATTAGTACTACTGGTAGGACCGTGGACCGCAGGAGGTTAATGTAAATATTGCACCTCTGATTTAGAAGACTGGTTTCATAATCTGATCTCATAAATGATGTATCTATTCCTTTAAATCATATAATTGTAATAATTATATCAGTTAAGACTGTTACCAAATAATTAAAATTAACAAAATTGTCATAGAATTGATAATTATTTGTTTGAATGAAGAAAATGTTATTTCAATTACTTCTTGTTATTTTAATTTTATATATCCGTAGATCTTGCACTATTTAATTTGTAGGTCAACTTACTCCCAGTGACAAGTCAACCTACCCCATGTCTGGGATAGGTTGACTCAAATTTCATATTCCACCAGATCATGCTTGTACTCTATATTATAACTGATTGCGAGACTTTTGTCATTTGTTTTTATAGCTTAATAGTGTACCTATCAAATTTATTGGTTTTTACAATAATATACACTAAAACAAAAAACATATAAGCATCTAAACTGAAATTTGGTCAACCATCCCCGGTCTCCCCTACTAAGGCAATTTAAAATATCGCGGCAATTATTTTTTTGAATATGCATTTTTCAACGTAAAACACATATGTATAAATTGAGATATTTTAAATACCAATTAAAATAATTTCTTTTTCCAAATTTTAATGTTTTCGACAGGAGTTAAAAATATAAATTTAATTCTAACTATTATTATTTTTGATACATTTATTTATTTAACTTTTAGTTTTTTTCCAAGAATAAAAATCAAATCAGCGCAATAAATAAATTCTTCGAAGAAAAATTATAGGTGTGGCTGAATTTGTATTTTTAACTTCTATCGGTTGCATAAAAAAAATTGAAAAACAAGTCTCTTGTTCAAGGTGTCTTATCTACTTATGAAATATTTTATTTATCTATGATTGCTACTCTGATTTTTTTCAAAGGGTTATTATCTCTATTTTGTCCTATGTGTATAATTTAACATTTTTCGTAAAGTAATTCTACAAACAAATTAAATTGGCGTCTAATTTGTTGGTTAGTAGTTCGATGACTACTTTATTCGAAGCAACTCCTCGTCACATTTGTCTAATGTATTGTTTATTCAATATTACTTATTATTCACTTAGAAATACGTAATCTGTGGTTGAGTTTTTGGTTGATATCAAAGTTGTAAAATTTGAAATCAGGAAATACAGGGTAATTCAGTCGTAAGTAGTAGCACTTTTATTTTAAAAAAAACTGTGACAAGCCAAACACAAACACTGAGGTAAAAGTTATAGAAAGAACGGCGAGAAATGTTTTGATAACCTTGAAGGACCTTGAAATTCGATATATGTACATACCTATTTAAGTTATTTAAAATTGGTAATTCTTATGTGCCCAATCCGGAATTGTAATAAAATAAAACATCTTTTGCATCAAGATGCGTTTTTGAAATGGCTGTCTTTTCCGAGTATTGTATGGGGGGATATAAAATACACTTATGACTCTAACAATACCATCCTTATCGCCTGACGTCCAATTTTTATAGCTCTGGTGACATACAACATTTTGGTAAACATTACATGTACTTTTATTGGAAAATAATTTGGGGAGTGGATGAGGAAAAACTATTAGACCCAAAATTCTTAATCACCTTTAAGCTTTTTTTAAAGCTACTTAAATGTAGCAATTCTTTTTAAATCGATTGAGATGAAGCTAGATAACTGAAAAAAATTGAAACAATTACTTGAAGATATTTTAATTGATTGTATTCTGGAAAGTCTACAATGTGTTTGGTTCTTTTTTTGCGAGAAAAATCAGTAAAAAATATCTGTGAGTAAAAATAAGCACCTCATTAAGCCTAAATCTGCTTCGTAGAACACTTGGAAAGTAATCCATGAATTTATTTATTATTCATACTAACTAGTTGATTGCAACTCATCCTATTCGGTGTATTCCGAAGATACGCTTTTGAGGACCTACTACTTCAGTTTTATCACAGCTGTGCAGATTGTTTTGACGAGAAATCTCGGAATTTTTCCGCATTGCGTGGTAATTGATTTATGGGCAGATGGCTTAAAACCAGGTACGGCGTTAGAGTGGGGCGAGGGTGGGCGCCAGCCCACCCTAAAATTTTTATGCCCACCCAGCCGCCCACCCTAAAACTGTGGATTCAGATATTTGTACTTTACTTACAACTTCTGTAGTAAACCGAACAAGCCTGCAATCTCAGTAAAGCAAGCAAGGGAATTTTTGTAAAGTTTAAGAAGAAATGTAAAATTTGCATCAACCTTCATTAATAAGGTAGGCCTCCTAATAATTTATTCTTTGTACAATTAAACGGGCTTTTGTTATTAATGTTTGAAAAATTCGTATGCATGAAATTACAAGTGAGTATCCCATATGCAAAACGCGCTATATGCTTTTTAAAAAGTTTTGAGTTATTCAAAGAAAACGTGTAAAAGTTCTCATAGATATGTTAGAGTGCTGATTTTTATCGCCTTATTTCAAAAGAGTTTCAGTTCTTTTTGCAGTACAAAATATTGTTTTTCAGATGGCAGAAGACATAAGGTTAATATTTCCACAATTAACTGAACTTAACTGAATTAACTTTTCTTGCATATAGCAGGTTTTGCATATAGGCTACTCAAGTGCAATTTTAATTACTACTTAATATTATAAAATAAGTGTTCAAATGGAGTGACTATTACTGAAGGGATTCTTTAAATACGAACTGATTATTCTCCTTGTAATTACATATTCACACCACACATTGAGTTATATGTTTGAAAAAAAGACGTGTATATACCACCCGCCCCACTAGATTAATGTTCCGCCCACCTCCCGCCCACCCATGGTGAAAATCCTAGCGCCGTCCATGCTTAAAACCCAAAAGGCGTGAGCTTATTTGACTGATCTTATGGATTTCATAAAATATTGAAATGGCATTCCTCTTCGGGGAATTACATTACTACTTTTAGCTCGGGTTATAAGTACATATATTAGTGATTTTGTAATTGAATTACAAAAAGTTTATAATTTTTATTTAATTTTACTCTTCTAATGTGGCGTCTCCTGATCTTCCAGGCTTTTTATACATACAGAATTCAATAAAAAAAAAAAAAGAATAATCGAAATTGGTTCGTCTTCCTGAAACTGTATTTATATTTTATTATGTCATTTATCATTTGATACGCTATTCGATGGGATTATAAAACAATTTTCTGTTAGCCCAGTTGATCTTCGAAAGCGATCTCTAAAATTTTGAATTTTATTTTAAATTCCGTAATAACTTAAGGTAAGTATATTTATCACCAATGTAAAATTTCACAAAAATTGATTATTTTACAGACACAGACACGTATTTCAGGAAAATGTTTTGAAATTCTATTAAAAAAATCTTACAATTCGCCGAGTTATAACCATTTGCGTAAAATTGTTTCAATGGCCCTCTTATACTATGCATACACAAATCTTTATCACAAAAAAAAAACATTTTTACCCGTGAAACTGACAGTAAAAAGGAAAATCTATGTATCCAATTTATATGATAGAGGTTTCGTTTCCTTCTGAACCCCCATCTCTTATACTTGACGTAGGATTTTTTTAGAATATTCATCCAGGTTTTATCCACGATTGAAGAAGACATTAGAAAAGTTGATACGATTTTTTGAAAAAAATGTTTAAGAGTCTGCTATTTTGTTGTTGTTTCGGATATCAAAAATTTCCTAGGTCAAATCGTAGCCAGTGTAAGTGTTTTGATCTTTTTAATTTTTTGATATCGGACACGTCATACGTGACCAAGAATATCAACTAGGTGAATACTTTGTTTTTTAAGCTAACTTTTCTGAGCTGTTTAAGAAAGAAGAATAAATCTTAATTTAGCCTTCTTTATCTTTATCATTCTTTTTTAGTAAATAAGTAGGGGTAAACATTTTAGGACAATCTGTTGCACAGTTTCTTTAAAAATAATTCTAAAAATATCTTCACTTTTCAGCAGATATCCTTAATTAAATTAAATTAGAATTATTTTAGAACCGTTATAGCTTTTCTCTCAGTATACGTACTTATTTAGCAGCATTGGACTGCACTAATTGTAAGTTACCAATAACAAGAAAAGTAAATACGTCTCTTCTCAGAAGATGCTTTAATGAGAAGAAAGAATTCGACGAACAAACTTTCTAGTGAGTGCTTAACTAGGGTCGATCACACTCTTACAAATCGCAAAATACAATCGATTTCCTATTGAAGGCTACATTTCTTGGGAGATCTTTCAAATTTACTGTCAGAATTTGGAAATTCAAGGTGGCGGATCCAATAGCAATGAAATGAGCATTCGAATTTGTTGTTATAATTTAAGTATGGCAAATCTAATATGACGATAAAAATTTCCACAGTTCAAGGCAAGAGAAAACATATTGAGATTTTTGAGATTGCCGATTTAATATCCAATAAGTTAATATTAAGCATTTAGAGGTTTTGTAAAGTATTTAAACTAGCTATACTAATAGCCCTATTCTGGCATTGTGACCGGTCACAAGTCACAAGCTCTTGTGATGTTTGATTATGATAGTTGATGTGTGCGGTATTCTGAGTCAGGAAAATCACAATAAATTTACCTCAGTGTCCTGTGACTTCCAACTCAGAATACCAAAAAATCACAAATAGTGATTCACCACACCCTTGTGATTCTCTTGTGACTTATGACTGGTCACTGACGGTTGCTAGAATAGGACTGTAAGTGTAACTACGCCTTACCGAAAACAATCGGTTTTATGCTAGAATTTCAATCTCGATTGAAAGGTCCTGAGCCCTTCTGCAGCATTGGCTGGTCTTCGTCCAAAGCTGTGATAGAAGAATGGGCCAGGAATCTACAGTACATAGACTGGGATAACTTCCCTGGGATCCGGCAAGCTAAAGAGCTCGTCAGACCCTATACCTACACTGAAATCAATGCTTTGAGTAAAGCGGATCTCAGACTGTTGGTAGGTTACCTAACTGGCCACCATGGGCTAAGATACCACCTATATAAAATAGGTCTGTCAAATGAGACAGATTGTCGTCTGTGTCTTGAAGGCGACGAAACTACATCACACATTTTGTGTGCTTGTCCGGCTTTAGCACGGTTAAGAAGAAAGATCTTCGGTCAGGAGTTCCTGGACTCGGCTGAAGCTCGTTCATCTTCTGTAAAAGACCTTCTGGCGTTCCTTAGGGTAGCAGATCGTCTTTTACTGTAAAGGGGCTCTGGTAATAATAATAATAATATGCTAGAGTTTATAAGTAAAATCCATTCGAACCATAAAAGAATTGCAAAATGTGTTCAGGAAGCTTGGAGTTTTATTGCTAGAAAATACTTAAAATGTGTGTTTAAATCTATTTCAAAAAGAATGGAAGAGGTAATAGAAGCAAGAGGGCTCCACCCATTATTAAAAAGTAATAAACCTCCTTTCAAAAGAAGAATTTTCTTTTTTATTTACCCTTCTCCAAAAATATCTGCTACATGGGTCGTCATTTTGTCGCACCATTTTTGTAGAAAATACTAGATAATTAGTCAACATTAATTTCAAAGGAAGCAGATTCAAAGATTGTCAACAGGCAACAACTGAGATATTGTGATGAATTTTGCTAATTTTTCACTTTCGGTTCTTAAAATCACTTTCTGTTCATAAGAAAGTACACTTACAAATCATACAAAGTGATTTTTTAAATGCTCACTTTAAATAATTCCTGACTAGATCAAAGTAAATTTTTTACTAGAATGACTTCGCTAGGGATTCTATTAAAAAATCTAGCAAAATTAATTTTATTAGAAATTTATTGAACCCAAACAACGAGGTTCTAGTAAAATTTCCGGAATTTATGGTTTAATTTACTGAAAATCCATGAAGACAAAAATATGTTTCAATTATGTTTGTCTAGTAATTTTTATGGAAAGTCTGTACATTGCTGACATTCTATGAAGGTTAATAAAGTTTTTATAGTAATTTTAAAGAAAATTCCGGTTAAGTTTACTGGAATACCATGAAGGTAGAATTATGTTTTACTAGTTATTTTAATGGAAACTTCAGCTATGATTATTGGAAATCTATGAATATAAAATATTTATTTTTTTAGTGATTTTTTTAAAGATGAACTAATTATTCCAGTATTATTTCGTAAATAAAACAGGTTTCTTTTGGAATACATTATTCATACAATTTTAACACATTACCGACAGAATGCACCAAATGCATTTTCTGCCCTAAGTATCTCTTAAATTATGTTTTGAATCTATAAATAGGTTTGCGGTCGGTGAAGTGTTAAGGTGTACAAACAAATAATGTTCACAAAGTTTCAAGATAACTACGTAATTTAATTTAAAGAAAGATTTTTAAGATTTACTGGTGTAAGTTGTATATACCCGGGTACATACAAATTACTTTAATAACTGCACCCCACCATAGCCTACATCACAGTTTGAAGATTCAAGTCCAACTGACACTGAGCGATGAGCTCAAACGAATCCTGCGATGCTACTCTTCTTGCTAATGCCTAACGATTCCTTCGATCTAGTTTATCTAGCGAATTTTGATAAACTCCAAACAAACTTTTGTTGGATTCTTGCAAATTTTTTTCAATGTCTAGAATTCTGGCAAGTTTTTTACACTTCCACAGAAATTCTATTCTTCTACGTTTCTACTGGAATTTGATCTAAATTTTCTTCTTTTGCTAGCTTTTCAGTAAAATTTTGTTAATGCAGCATTTAATAAAAGGAACCTATTGACTATTTTTAAGATTATGGTAAATCTTGGAATTCGTGTGTCATATTAAATGTTAAACTTGCCATATGTTTTCAAAAAGTAGCATAATCAGTCATATCGAGTCTGAGTGATTGTTATTTTCATCTAGACTTCGTCATCTCAGAGGAAGTACTTATGAGATAGCAACGGTAGTACTGTTTCCTATCTCTTCACCTGTTTTTGTTTTTTATTTTTCAAATCAATATATAGAACTAATTAGTCAGTGTAGCTGGAAAATTGATAACTCGATTAATCAAAACAATTGGGGCACTTGAGTAAAAGAGCTGTGAAATGGTCCGATTTCCGAGAATGGTCGAGAAGTGTTATCAGATATCAGAAGCGATTGAGTGAATTCATACATTCTCCAGGTATAAATACTGATTGTAGTTCCTGTTCTCCTCAGTGTAGTATATTCCCAGCTACAAATCACCGAACCGAATTAAATCCATCAGAAATGGCTCGTTTCAACATTGCCCTCGCCTGCATCCTCTTGGCAGCTGTCTGCTCGGCTGCACCAGAAGTTGAGAAACTCCAAGCATCCGTCGAATTTGTGGATGACATCACTGCCTACCGTGCCGAATATCCTGAAGTTGATTTGGTCCCTCTTGAAGGTGAAGTTCAGCCTTTTGGCCAAATCCGCTACACATTGGGACAGCGCATTGCCGGTATGAAAAAGTTCATTCGTTTTTTTTATATGATACATTCATATAATTGAGTTTTTTTAATGCTATATTGTAAAAAAATTACATTTAGATTTTATTTTATTTTAAATATTCTCTTTTCCTTATTCAGGTGATCGCATTGTTGCCCAAGGTAACAACAATTTCAACTACCCAACTCTCCAGGATGTCCGTCTCAACTTGAACTACCCAACAAGTGGAGTTGGAGCTGTTGTATCCTTTGTTGAAATCGTTGTTCAGCAGACCTCCAACGACGGAAATGCCTACATTGCCGCTGGTGGTATTGGCCAACGTATGATCAGGGTTGTTGTTGAAGCCAGACGCACTCAAAGCTTCGCCTACAGAGCCGCTATCTTCGGTTATTAAACGTGGTAATTTGTAGAATGGAAGTTTGTGAAACAAAGAATTAACACAAAAAAATGAAAAAAAAAAAATCTATACCTTATCTATTATTTCTTTAAATTTTTTTAAAGCTCACATACCACGTTGCAGTCTCATCAATGTTTTTTGCGAACAATTCAATCCATTTTTCAAAATCGATAATTTGCCATTGTTCATTCTGCTTTCTGATATTCCTAAATCACCGATTGAGGCATTTTGGAGATTATATTAAATTGAAATCTTTTGAAAACATCGATTGTCGTTCTTTCATTTCTAACATCTAATCAGTTTAAGTAAAATTTCTAACAAAATAATATAGAATTCAACAAAAAACGATAGCAACAACAAAATTTTTGATAATTCCTGGGAATTAATACAAAATTTGAAAATCTATTATTAAGTATTTTGAGATTCAAGATGATGGCTACTTAAAATTGCCATTCAAGGGATTTTTAAACACTTCTTTCGGATCTGCTGTTAATATTTCGAAAAATAAGATAACGCACTTAGTGTGGTGATAAACATTTTTTTAACTATAAGGGATTTCAATGAAAACTTTGAGTTATCGAGGAAAATAGGGTTAAAAAAGAAAAGAAAATAAACGCATTTTGACCATTTTTGGTTTTTTTTTTTTTTTTTTTTTTTTAAACAACAGAAGCAGATCGAAAAATAAATCAATCAGCTTTATGATAGGTTATTTGTAAACTATATCAAGATTTATTCAGCGAACGAGTTTTTCATGAATATTTCCTCTCCCAACAGTATGTAGGAGAGGATGTCTAATGAAAAACTTGTCTCCCGAACAAACTTTGGCAAAGGTTTTAATGAAGTAATATTTTATAACAATAGTATAGAATAACAACTTTCATTTGAACTGCGTTTCGAATTGCTAGGACATCTCGTTATTTTTAAAAAAATTTACGAATTTTTTAAATTTTTATCCCAATTTTTTTCGAAAATGTGACGTTATTCATTTTTTATTATTTTTTCGAATCACTCAAAATTCAGTTTGTAGGAGATTTTAAGGTCAACTAAATTCAAATCTATTATAAGAATTTTAAATTCAAGCTGGCGGACAGGGGCGGGGGTGCCGATTCCTAGGAGGTGCCTAAGTCCTGGGCGCTTGATTGGTTATTAACCCAATTATTAAAATTTGATTAAATATATTATGTAAGCCGTGTCGTAACAAAGGCAGTGCAAGCGGTGACATGGCTCAAGGCGAGGATTTGGGAGGTGGGTGGGGTGCAGAAATGATGATGACCAGATATTTGATCAAATTAGTACTACAATACAAAATTTAATGACCAGAATGTTTTTTCTGCTCGTACACAACAGGCGTGTGAGACTAATTTCCACAAACAGATGAATTATTTTACGACTGTAAAATATTAATCTGATGATGATTGATAAAAAACTGATAAGAATCGTTGTTATTAACTTTGAAGAAGGTGGAAAAGTTGAATAGTAATAAGCCTATTTTGAAAATTGTTTAAAAGAATAATGGAGTCGTGTGAGTGTGTAAATGGATATTTTAATTCCTTTTTGAGCACTTGAAGCTTATTTTCAATAGTTGGTCGCTATAAAAAAAATTTGAATAAACCAAAATTTTCACTATGTCAGTGAAAAACTGAACTAAATCATGATGCATTATTATAAAAATTTATTTAGAAAAAAAGGAAACTTATTCAATTTATTTAACAATAAACACATCTTAAATTCAATTTTTCATTTATTCTTTTTTAGTTTATTATTCAAGTCTTTTTTTTTTTAATTATAAATGACGAAAATAAAATTACTGATCTTTCGATTTTCCCATACCGTCACCGAAAAAGAACGTCTTGAAATTTTAAATGAAAGGAACATAGCTTTTTCCGTTTTACAAAACTTACCTAAATAGAAAAAAATTGCTTCTGAAGAACGCTTTGTTCAAATTTACAATATAAATTCGATCAAAACTATCCTTTCAGTTAAATCGAACTTTTACAAATATTCGCCTATGCTTACACAACCTATTAGAGATTTTGATTATTTATTTACTTATTATACGTGTTTGATTACTTATTTTCAAACAATTTAATTATACAATATTTTCGAATTTACAATTTACCTAACATTATCAACCACAATAGATAAAGAAGAATATTCACAATCTTAATAAAGAATTACCTCAGGTCGACGTTGATTCCAAGTAGGCTAACCAATTTATCTTTGATTAATCTTGAAAAGGATATCCACATTGAAATCAGTTTCAGATTGAATATCAAAGCACGGAAAATAGATTTTTCGTAAATATAATTTTTTTATTCCTAAAATTTCAAATTAAATATTTTAGTGTATAATAAATGATAATTCGATGATATGTATTTTTTTAAAATTCTAATACAAAATTGATATTCCAATAAAATGTCGGTTACTAGGGCTAGACTGTCATTTAACTGAGTCTGAGCCCCATTAGCCTACCTAGTCCTAATCCTAACTTCCACATCAGTGTGAATTGATGTAAATGATAATTTCTACCACGAGTAGACAAATAAAATACTGTTTTCAGATTTAATTTGAATTTCATTCCATAATTTTAAAATTTAATTTTAATAAAAAAATGTATGTTTATTTAACACTTAACAATAAAAACGCACAATCAAGGGATAGGCAAAAAGTTCTTAAGATATATTAGTGGATACCGCCCGCGCCGTAGCAAAATTATTTGTAAATTTTGTAGAATTCTTGTAAAAGACTCTAGAACTAAGGAAGCATCGCTAGCCAAAAGGATAAAATTTTGAATCACATATTTTTGAATTCTTGCGAATAGCTTTCAATTTCACTGACGGGTTAAAGGGTCTCCACTGTTTTCGCGTGATAGGAAAAATTATATTATTATTATTATTAATTTATGTAATAACATCTCAATGAATGCCTTATCTTTGAAAATTTTTTTAGGATTTACCAAACTAGAGCATTTGAGAAGTGTTCAATTATTTACGCTACTCTGTATGAAATGGGTAATCAGCAAAGTGGAAAATGCGTAATAAGCCTTCATATCTAAAAAATTGTTTTTTTTTCTTCTAAAAATAACACATTTTATCAAGAAGAAGTACTTTTAAAATCCCCTACTGATAAAAATTGGAATCCTCGAGGGATTAAGTAAATTTAACTACTTTTTCTTCAACCGTTCCCGAAATAGTCGGAGATCAATCGGGTTTGCCGAGCAGCAATTAATTATAGATTTCCCAGGAGTAGTTGAACATTCAGTCGAAAGCTTAGAGTATTCTGTTTAGAAAAAGTAATGCAAAAGTGAAATAGACAAGCATACCCCCTGCGCTATGCATTTCAAATCCTGACCTTTGCCCTGAATTTCCCTTATAGTTGCGTCACTCATATAAGGGAATTTGCTTAGCATAGGGATAACAGTACGCAAATCGTCCACGTAGCCCATAGCGTATGGCACTCGTAATGAATTGTAGGCTACTGATATTGTGAAATCTCTCACATAACAATCTACAATAATCTCTCAAAATTATTTGTTGATGTCAATCGCTTCAACGACGAGAGGAATATTTAGGGGTATTTTCTTTTGTCCGACATAAGAAAAAATAGTTGAAATTTCGAAAAGAATATTCGTTAAAATTTCACCGTAACGTAGCAAAAGGATAATTTAATTGGAAAAAATGTACAAGACCTTTTTTGTACAGCATCGAATTCTTTACAGAAAAGTTCGCGAGAGCATATCTTTATATCTTATAGTTTAGGAGTTACGGATAAATTGATAAATTACAATTTTTTTTCCGTCATTTAGCCAAGTAGTTCAATATTAACTGTACTATGGCAATTTAAAATATCGCGACAATTATTTTTTTGAATATGCATTTTTCAACGTCAAACACATATAAATTGAGATATTTTAAATACCAATTAAAATAATTTTTTTTTCCAATTTGTATGCTTTCGACAGGAGTTAAAAATATAAATTCAATTGTAACTACATATTATTATTTTTGATACATTTGTTTATTTAGCTTTTATTGTTTTCGAAGAATAAAAATCAAATCAACGCAATAAATAAATTCTTCGAAGAAAAATTATAGGTGTGGCTGAATTTGTATTTTTAACTTCTATCGGTTGCATAAAAAAAAATTGAAAAACAAGTCTCTTGTTCAAGGTGTCTTATCTACGTATGAAATATTTTATTTATCTATGATTGCTACTCTGATTTTTTTTCAAAGGCTTATTATCTCTATTTTGTCCTATGTATATAATTTAACATTTTTCGTAAAGTAATTCTACAAAAAAATTAAATTGGCGGCTAGTTTGCTCTACTTTATTCGAAGCAACTACTATATGTCACTTTTGTCTAATGTATTGTGTACTCAATATTACTTATAGTTCCCTTAGAAATATGTAATCGGTTGTTGAGTTTTTGGTTGATATCAAAGTTGTAGAATTTGAGAATCAGAAAATACAGGGTAATTCAGTCGAAAGAAAATAGAAACAAGATGAGTTTTGGAAATCTCTGTCTTTTCCGAGTAATGTATGGGGGGGTATAAAATACACTTATGACTCTAACAATACCATTCTCATCGCCTGACGTCCAATTTTTATAGATCTGGTGACATACAATATTTTAGTAAACATTACATGTACTTTTATTGGAAAATAATTTGGTGAGTGGATCAGGAAAAACAATTAGACCCAGAATTGTTAATCACCTTTAAGCTCTTCTTAAAGCTAAATGAAGGAATTCTTTTTAAATCGATTGAGATGAAGCTAGATAACTGAAAAAAATTGAAACAATTACTTGAAAATATTTTAATCGATAGCATTCTGGAAAGTCTACAATGTTTGGTTCTTTTTTTGCGACAAAAATCAGTAAAAAATATCTGTGAGTAAAAATAAGCACCCCATTAAGCCTAAATCTGCTTCGTAGAACACTTGGAAAGTAATCTATTGATTTATTTATTATTCATACTAACTAGTTGATTGCAACTCATCCTATTCGGTGTATTCCGAAGATACGTTTTTGAGGACCTACTACTTCAGTTTTATCACAGCTGTGCAGATTGTTTTGACGAGAAATCTCGGAATTTTCCGCATTGCGTGGAAATTGATTTATAGGCAGATGGCTTAAAACCCAAAAGGCGTGAGCTTATTTGACTGATCTTATGGATTTCATAAAATATTGAAATGGCATTCCTCTTCGGGGAATTACATTACTACTTTTAGCTCGGGTTATAAAGAAAAAGGCGCAACACAAGTTGTTAGGATGGTCGAATTTCAAGAGCTTTTTTGCACATGTGCACAATTATTTGAAGTAATTCAATAATCAGTAATGAAGACAATCTGTTCGTCTTGATTTCTTAGTACTGAATTTATATCAGTCAGGCTTTCGCGCCAATTTCACAAAATTTGTAAAATCGGAGGATTTAATATTGAAAGTGGTAACATGGGATTTTTAAGTTAAACTACTAAATACTTTTTTGGAGGCGGTTTTTATTCATTCTCTTTTTAATTCGCCATTTTAAAATTGGGTACTATATTCAAATCAATGACCTCAAATGATTTAAATTCAATTTTAAGTAATTTTGAATTTTAAAATTGGGCACCGGATTTTATATTAACAGTCATCTTGGAGGTTTTTTTCCATCTTGGAGGTTTTTTTCCAATAGCTATTTTTCCTCAACTAACACATCAAACCAAATAAACTTTCAGCTAAGCTAGCTAGAGATTTCAATGAGATTTAGTAATAAGAGGTTGCCATTTTGGATCCGTCATATTGAATTTTGACAATTGGGAACCAGATTTGAAATCAACGATACTTTAAATCCCCACATAGTGATTATGTAATTGAATTACAAAGTGTTTATAATTTTTATTTAATTTTACTCTACTAATGTGGCGCCTCCTGATCTTCCAGGCTTTTTATACATATTGAATTCAATAAAAAAGAATAATCGAAATTGATTCATGTCTTCCTGAAACTGTATTTATATTTTATGAATGCATTTGTATTCTAGTTAGAAGTTATTAGCTATGATTTGATACGCTATTCGATGGGATTATAAAGCAATTTTCTTTTAGCGCAGTTGATCCTCGAAAGCGATCTCTAAGATTTTGAATTTTATTTTAAATTCCGTGTAATAACTTAAGGTAGATATATTCATCACCAATGTAAAATTTCCAAAAATTGATTATTTTACAGACACAAACACGTACGAGGGGCGTTCAATGTATTCTCGGTATAGGAAAGAAAGAATAAGCAGAAAATTCTGAATAAAATTTATTTTTCAATGTAGTCCGCCATCACCTCAATACACTTATTTGAGCGGGAAAGTAACTTTTCAATACCTAAAAAATAGTTTTCTTCCTTGTCTGAAAAATGTTCATCAATTGCCGCGTTCAACTCTTCATCGTCGGAAAAATGCTTACCTCGAAGATCTTGCTTAAGATTTGGGAACAGAAAGTAATCACTAGGGGTCAGAGCCGGGCTGTAGGGTGGATGATTGATTTCTTCAAATTCCCACTCCCGCACAGCAGCCTTGGCAACGAGCCCTGTGTGAACCGGCGCGTTGTCGTAAAGAAGCAAGACACCTGCGGTCAATTTTCCACGTCTTTTTGCTTTTTAATTGCCTCCTTTAAATTACGTAGGGTGTTTGCGTAAGATGCGGCAGTAATACTTTGACCCTTTTTTGTGTACTCAATCAGTAAGATTCCTTTATACCCTTGATACACGGGCATGACCGAATGAAGATCCAGCAGGGATTATCATCGGCTGTACCGTGTATCACTGTGGATTAAGTTTGAATCTTTATTCGTAACTGCATTCGAAGGCTACTCGATGAAGTTCCAAAAACTTAACTCAGAGCGGATGAAAATGGAAGTCCTGGAAAAATCAGCTGATATCCAGTGTCAATTATTCAAAAACATGATTTCACTCCGCTCTTTGCACTTTGAACTGTCAAAACGAAATATCATCGACTCCTATGCCCGTGTGTCTTGCATTGAATGAATTAAAATCCGAGTGAATTTTCATTCATAGGATCTTCATTCAGCCGTGTCCGTGTATCTTGGGTATTAGAATCCCAAAACACTGTGGCCATGAGTTTTCCGGCGGATGGGGTGACTTTAAACTTCTTCGGTGGGTTTGTTCCTCTTTTATGCCACTGCATGGACTCTTGCTTACTCTCAGGATCATAGTGATGAACCCACGTTTCATCACCGGTGACTATTCGGTCGAAAATATGTACTATGCGGATTTTCACCACAGAGCTCCAAAAACTCCTTTTTATCACAGCGCGATGCTCGATTTTTTTCAACATTGTCGCATCAGTCATCGTAGTTGCCTTTTCGTAATGATATCTTGAATACTGATGGTGACAATTAAATAAAATTTTATATTTATACCCTCAAAGAGTGTCTTTAACTAATGAGATAATTTAATTACCCTCATCATTAGTATATCAGCCCGATACCGAAAAAATATTGAACGCCCGGAATATGTTTTGAAATTCTATTAAACAAATCTTACAATTCGCCCAGTTATAACCATTTACGTAAAATTGTTTCAATGGCCCTCTTATACTATGCATACACAAATCTTTATCGCAAAACAACATTTTTACCCCTGAAACTGACAGTAAAACGGATATGTCCAATGTATGTATCCAATTTATACAATAGAGGTTTCGTTTTCTTCTGAACCCCTATCTATTATACCTGATTTTTTTAGAATATTCATCCAGTTTTTATCCATGATTGAAAACTTTAGAAAAGTTGGTACGATTTTTGGAAAAAACATGTTTAAGAGTCTGCTATTTTGTTGTTGTTTCGGATATCAAAAATTTTCTTGGTCAAATCGTAGCCAGTGTAAGTGTTTTGATCTGTTTTAATTTTTTGATATCGGACACGTCATACGTGACCAAGAATATCAACTAGGTCAACACTTTGTTTTTTAAGCTAACTTTTCTGAGCTGTTTAAGAAAGAAGAATAAATCTTAATTTAGCCTTCTTTATCTTTATCATTCTTTTCTAGTAAATAAGTAGGGGTAAACATTTCAGGATAATCAGTTACACAGTTTCTTTAAAAATAATTCTAAAAAATATCTTCACTTTTCAGCAGATATCCTTAATTAAATTAAATTAGTATTATTTTAGAATCGTTATAGCTTTTCTCTCAGTATACGTACTTATTTAGCAGCATTAATTTTATTGAAATTTTTACTTCACCATTTTATCGAATAGATATTTTCAGGAATATTTTGAATATTACCAAACACAAAAATCTAAATAAATAATTTTGAGATTTAGAGAGATATTTCAATAAACTCCTCTGTTATTTGGATAACCCAAAGATTAGCATACTATAAAATATTATGGATAATTTAAATGAGACCACTGTCGAGATATAGTCTATTCAATAAAAGAAGAATCATTAAAATCGGTTCACAATTGGCGAAGGTATCGCGTAACATATGCACAAAAAAATAAAGCACAGTCGAATTGAGAGCCTCTTCCTTTTTGTGAAGTCGGTTAAAAATTAAAATTGCATAATGCCCTTGCAAACAAATTACTTCAAATGTCACATTGATTATTTACTTTTATTTTACAAGTGTATACCCAAGTCGAACTTTTGCTACTTTTCAAAACCTAATAGTCCCCAGTACATCGGCCTGGTAAAAAGTTGATTGCTAAAGTTTTCTAACCTTATGGATGAATTAGGTATATGACATTTGGGCGCCGCGCCGCACAGTGGGCCAAATTGGACTTTTTCGTGTCATAAATCTGTAACTTTTTTGTTTGTTGACATATATGTATGAAATTTTTTAAATAAAATATTGAGAATATAGGCTTTCTAACTGTAATGCCAAATATAAATATTTATTTTTTTTTTCATTTAAAAATAAATATTTGAAAAAGCAGTTTCAATTTGTCATAGTAAAATCTAAGCTTATATTATGTGTATTTTTTTAATTAACTATTGCAACTTTAAGATTGCTATGTTTAGCAATTATAAACTCAATATTACAGTTCTCGAGTAGACAGAATTCATAAAAATAAGTTCGTGAAAACTTAATCTGATTTTATACTTATCGGTGTAAAACTCCCTTTTAACAAAAAATTTCGTTAAAAATTAAGAGAACCCTGACAAAAACTCAAATTTTTAAATAAAAAAATATATGGTTTTATTCACTTTATAAAGTTTGTTAAAAATTTTAACTGTTAGCGCGCTGTTTGCCGATGCATTTTATAGTTAATTTTAACTAGAATAAGGAGGAGTAAAAAATAACTTGCGGGTTTTTTGCGCTTTTTTTTAGAATTAAAAATTATAGAAATGATGATTTTCTTAGTATTTTCTTGACATTTTCTCGTTAATTTAATTGGATTTAATTTAAAATTAGCAATATACTATCCCTCAAAACCCTGTGAAAATCAAAACTTTAGCTATCACCTCACAACATGTCCGTAGAGCGACATATTGGAGAGGTGAAGAGTCCTCTCAGCTATTGAAAAGTAACAGCTAAAGTTTTAATTTTCACGGGGTTGTTTAATTAAATTATTTAAAAAATAGTTGTGTACTTGGCCACCGATAATCGTGGGGCGATTGGGGTCTCCACCGCCCCCAACATTTTGCATGTAAAAAAAAGAAAAAGAAGAAGTAGTTTCTGTAGATTTAATTAAAATTTAAATTTTTTACTTAAATGTAATTGTTAGGAATTCTTGAGTTTGTAGTGTATAAAAAGTACTAAATTAGGCGTTAAGAAATGTTAAAATGCAGAAAATTTTGATTTAAACTAGAGTTTTTAGGTCTAATAATTTCATAATAGTATAGATAGTTTTTCGAGGTTCAAAAAAGATGTTAATTATCACTTCTATATAATTTTTAGTAGTTAATGATGGAGTGTAAAAAGTTCTTAATTAGGGGTACCACTCAAATGCTATATATTAGGTATCCTCTATGTTAACATTTATATTCCAATACAAAGCTTTATTTTGTTGTTGTCCGTTGTATTTTAGCATAATTTGAAAGAGGATTCAATGTAAGTTCAATATTCATATCCTACCCACGTTAATATTGCAAAAATAAATACTATATATTGGGTAAAATCATTTCTAAAAATAACTAAATTAGTATCTGTTAATAGCAGAACAAAAGTGAATAAAACTTTTAAATAAATTAAGATTATTTTATTGTACCTAACCGGAAATAGCTAAGAAATAAATTACTCTTTTCGAGGATTAAGTGTTAAGGGTACGAATTGCGATATGACAATAATAGAGAAAATCCATTTATTGACGATTACAGGAATACAATGTTCATAGGTATACGACTATCAATGAACTGCTCTCACCTTTCTAATATAAAGATAAAGCCACCGCACGAACAAAGTCTTCAGAAAATTGAATTCGTATAAATCTCCTAGACTGATTATGTAACGTTTGCAAAGGCAAACAGTTTTCATCAAACTTACAACATTTTTTCGAAGAATTAAAAAAAAAACAGGCAACAAAAGATCTCAAAAATATTTGAACAAGTAGTGGCGCCGTGTTCTCTGCGCAGTATTATACTATGTGGCGTATAAAATCGGCTTGATAAAATTTTCAGTAAAGTTTATGGAAGTGAAAGATTAGTATAAAGCACAACGTCTTTTCTCTTGCTGTAAAGCTATAAAGGATTTAAATATGATTAAGCGTTGAAGATTTGTGCCTTCAACCAATGTGGTCATTGGCTGTAGTATAACCGACCAAAATAGAGGGCTACAAAAATCGGTTATCTTCAGTGACTTAACATACCATTAGAGGCTTATCGAAACTGCACAGGTAATTTCCTGATAAGATGGCTCGCAACATTTTCCAGATACTATAAAGATTCAGTACTTGTTTAGAAATTTTGCAATTGGATACAACGTATCATGTCTACTGCCGTGCCCGGGTGATTTTCAGTAGAGTTTGACGAGCGCGCAATTAACCTGCTCATCGTAAATAAACGTTTGTTGGCTAGAAAATTGATCTTTATGTGACGTACCAGATGACAACTCGTAATCGTTGTGATTCTTTTATCAGCACGTGCTGTTATCAGCTATCAATTGATATAAAAGATCGGTATCTCGCCGTATAAATGAAGACTCTATTTTTAGTGCGTATTCAGAGTTAATTGAAATAAATTTGAGAAATTTCGTTTGACCACCCCCAGTAGCCATGTATCGTACACTTTGTTTAGTTTTGGTGACGTTCACGGTAGTCTTTGCTTTCGATCTTGATACTGTCCAGTATCGTGCACAACTCCTCAATGGGGACATAGTGGTGGTGAATGATACAACTCGATTTCAGAAGAAGTACCCAAATGTGACCTTGAGTGCGGTGATGCTCAAAACGAAGCTTGTCAAGGGACAAATTAATTACCAACTCGGAAAAAGAATACCTGGTATTTAATTATTAATTGGATTATTATTTGTGATGTTGACACTCACTGTATACACATTTTTGCTTAATAGGTGATCAATTAGTGGCAGAGAAGGTTGATAAACGGAGCTTTCCAGCCCCAGAAGATGTTCAAATTGTACTCAGATATCCCAAAGAAGGTGAAGGAGCTACTGTAACGCATGTCAACATTGTGGTTGATCAGAGTTCTAATATTGGAGAAGGTTATGTGACTGATGGCGGTATCGATCAAAAATGCATAACTATCCTCCTTGAAGCCAACAATACTATGCACTTTTCGTTTTCAGCGTCCATTTATGGATACTATTAAATTACTGTGATTAGTGGAGTTTCTTGTTTTATTCATAAAATTCCAAGGTATTATGAAGGGAGATAAAATGGAAAGAAGGGTGATATTTTTATTTTATTATATTAATTTTAATTTCTAAAAAGTGTATACATATAACAAATTCGCTTAAAAATTCTTACAAATTTATTGCTCAAAAATGTCAAATTGGAAAAGTAATAAAACAATTAAAATAAGCGAATTTCGGAAATAATTGTCTTTAGCAAGAATTTGAAAAGACAAATGAAGATAAGAGTTTGCTTCCGTGTATGTACATATCGTAAGTTTATGTTTGTTTAATCTATTTTTTCTACAATTGTGTTCGATGTGATTGCTAGAAATTCAATTTTTGAAATGGTATTTAATTTTTATTTTTTACCATTATTTTTCCAAATTGTCTACACATCGCAAAAGGCAATTCTACACAGTTTAAAAATGAAAGTGTTAAACTTACGAATATAGTGGCATTTCATAATTAGGTATAGTAAATAATGAATATCGTTATTTCTGCTAGACCTTCATCCTTTACTTGTATAGCTGCTATTGCCAGTGGGTGCACAGACATATAGTATATAGAGATGGACCATCAATTTCTATTTAAATTTATATGCTCTCAACATTTGTTTTGAATAATAATAAATTATATAACAAAAAGTGTATAACATTTAATATGGTTTTCGTATTCGATTTTCATTGATAAATGACTGGCAGAAAAGTGGAGTTAACTTAACCTTTAAAGCAGTCAGTTGGTTGTTTTCATTAAATCGCACCCTCTTCATAAATAAAAAATGGTTTTAAGGACCAAACGAGAAAAATTAACAACAGTTCATCACAATTTCGGAACTAATTTTAAATTAATTGAGATCATTTTTATTTCCCAATATAATTCAAGTGTATTACACTTTTATTTTGATCAACTAGATATTCGCAAATAATTTGTATTTTTCTTTAAAAATTTCTTTTCTATGTTGTTCTTGTAGTTTTTGCAATTATAAAGTGTTCTCTGTCTTCCCTGTTACTTTGACACATACATTAATCTAGCAACATTGGTAGCGTTTCATATACCACACTTATGGTTTTTTTTAAAAATTGTTTTGAGTAGCGTGAACACAACAATATTAATTAATTAACTGAAAAGTTGAAAATAACAACGAGATAATTAATTAGATTAAATAATCTGTGTCTTTAGAGGGTTTATTTCACTTGTCAGTTACGTTTGTGCAGTCTGGATTCTTGTTATTTTATAATGAATTAGTTTTTTCTAGTAAATATTTTTCTAATGTTTTTCGGTTTATATTGATGTTTTCTTATATGCATTTAGAATCGTTTCATCGAATCCTTTACTTTAACACTATATGTAGGTTTCAACAAAACACTTGATAAAAAACCATAGACCATAATGACAATATATGGTTTATGGTTTCCGCCATATTGGATTTTTTGTGATGTTATATTATTGCTGTAGGATGTACTCTGCATGTCGTCACATTATTTATGCATGAGAATGTACTGCCCATGTCCATCTCCAAATTTTTAACTATTTGCTTATACTCACAAGGAAATATTCCAAGGTGTCCGCAGCTGATTCAGTAACGGATGCAATATGTTAATCTACTACATTAGAAATGATAAGATACATATTTTTTCAGCAGATAAACATTTTTAAGGAGTAAAAATCATTCCCGAAAGGTGTTTTTCAGGTTTCACATATTTTAATTTTGAGATCAAGTTGGCAGTTGTAAATCTACCTTTGATAGACCCGTGTTGAACTGAAGAGAAAATGAACTCACAGTGGAAGAATATGAAGTCATAGATAAAACTTTCGAAGAGCTTAGGGATGCAGAATAGTTTGGCTATTGGATGATAATTTGACTATATGTGCTTTCCTAAAGCAAATAAGCGGTGATTGTTTAGCTGATAGCTTCTCAATTATTAATATCATACTTTTCGTTTTTATATCGCTTGTGACGGAATGGACCATAGTGCTTTGTCCAGAATCGGTTTATAGCGATAGAAGATTCTCTGGGCAAACAGTGCAAAAGCGAAAAGAAGTGGTTGAAATCAGGCATTGTAGCTCGGGATACGGCAACGAAGACGATGGATTTTGGGGCTATTATATCAGGTTAAAGATCAGATCTATAGGCTTGGTGATACTCAAACGCGGTTCCGATCAGTAATCAATATCCGTTAGTGGGAATATCTGAAACCAGTTTGAGTTCGTAAGAACCACCAGATGACCAGATGACCATTTCGCAGAACGGGTTTTCGCGTATAAGGTTGAGATCACCAGTAGTTTATCAATCAGAATAATAGGCGAAGTTGACTCCAAGTGAAGGCTCAGTTTGTTTTTGACTAGATTCTAGACAATCATAACAAGAGCAAGCCGCGACATTTGATTGATTTAAAATGGAAGTATCGTTTTTGGTCATTCACGCTAAACTATGCTATTTATAGTTTTGAACCGTTGTGACGATATTCAAAAAATTATTATACCTGGAAAGATAGTGAACAGTGCAGCTTAGTTTATACATATCAGGTGCGCATGCTTGATTGTTTGTTTTTAAAAGATTTATTTACGATCAACAGTTCTGCCATATAATTCACTTAGTGCTATTTAAAAATTTAGTGGTTATCGGTTGCTTGGACTGCTAATATGGCGACCTTCTACCGGATCGGTGCCAGTCCACTGATCGTCACGCAAATATTTGCTGTCGTCTTCTTCGGATTTCCTTATGGTCATGTCAGCGGATATGGTGAGTATTTTTTGGAGAAATGTGTACGTAAACATTTATGTACAAGATACAAAGTCGGCACATTATTGAATTATGTGTATATTTGGCGGAGCGACGTGTGATACACTACGAAAATATTTTGAAATCCAGACAATTTGAGCAGTTACAGATGCTTCCCAGATGAATATATTGTTCTCCATATGTAGTGGAAATACAGGTAAGATCAACTAATACAGATGCCTATGGAAGAACGAGAAAGTATATTTCCTAGAATATTTTATAGAACATTTTCAGTAGAAGTCAGATTTGGCAAAATACAGTGTTACCCATCTTAGCACCTTTAGACCCATCTGACAGGTATTTGTAACCGAGAAAATCGTCTGGCAAATTTTGCTTTGTTTTCAAAATAATGTAAATTAAGATATACTCAGATGCCAGACTTGTGGTAAGAATTTTTTTTGTAATTATAAATTGGCAACTTGGAAAAAATAGTCGGTATTTTTGCAACCGTGCTAATCCTGCCAGAAGTGGATTTTCTTACTTCAATTACATTAAATATTATGCATAAAAAAATCTAGCTTTGTGGCTGCACCTTAGTCGAAGTGGCGACCAGCTCTTACACTAAAACGTTATTATAGGGCACTATGAGTTTTCTAGCGTGCTTGTCGATAGGAAAACCACTCATAATGATCGATACAACCTTGCCAACACCAGCCCGTTCAAACGTCGTTATTGAGGTCGAAGGTTGGCCAGATTTTGCTGGCACAAATATCCAAATGCTTTCTAAAACTATTAAAAAAAAAGTTCTAACGTTTGATTTTAAATGCCATTAATGATCTTCCTGATCTTAAATAAAATCCTCTATTGTTTTTGGCTATTTTCATAGCAGTGATCTTTAATAATCTTTAAAAGAAATGAGATCTGACGAGTAAGGTGACTATTCTATTCCTTTTCCCCTAGCAAAGCGTGGGTACTCTAGGCCAGTAACTCAATTGCCATAAAATTTATTGATGGCTTCAAATATTTCCTGTGTACGATGAGGTGCTGCTCCGTCTTGAATAAAATAAAAAGAATTATCGAGACCTCTCTTTTTCGCATGACGAAAGATTTTGTCTCTAACATCCCTTTGTACGTCTCTTCGGCAACGGAAGATTCAAAGTAATGCAGGGAGACCTTTTAGAGGGTCATTTCCGAAGTAATTTACTGTGTAGAATCTGAATCCGAGCTCAGAATTGGCCCATCACCATCAGAATTTTGAGATATTTTTTGTTATGTATACGAAAAATGGCTTTCTTGGCTAGTTTTGAGGTTATTATAATTACAATTTTTCTACTTTCCATTAACGTTTTGCCCACAAAATAGACGAGATTAAACTAAAGCTAGACAAACTTAAGTATTACTAATAATGATAAATACAATGCAATGTAATAAATCGAATAGAAATAATTCATTAAATATCCTGCTGAGGAGAATTATTTCTTCCAATTAACTTATTGCGTTTAACATATACATTCATATGCAAAAGCAAGAATCTTGACTGATCCCTTATCACATATTGTTTTGCATTACAAATAGCCCAGTTTTATTGGTACAGATGTTTTCGAGCTTAATTTAAAAAAAAAAAAAAAAATGACAATCAAGATAATATGCTACTTTATATATTAAAATTTGTTTTTTATTATAGCAGGAAGACTCTGTAAACTAGCGGATGGCGCGCCAGGAGTTTGCACGATTATCGATCAATGCACGTCTGTCTATCAGGGATTAGTCACTTATACATTCCCGTACGAAGATGTAGTACAAAGTCGATGTGGTTTTGTTAAGGATAAAGAAGTAGTATGTTGCAAGGACCGTCAGTCAGATCAACCGACTGGGTAAGTATTTAATTTAAGTATACGAGTCCTGCGCCACAATAGTTGGTCCAGTCTATTTTAAAAAGCAAATTGAAAAGTAAGCTCCAAAAGCCAGAAGAAACTCAAGTTATCAAGAACTTCAGGGCAGGCCAGCTAATATGAGCCAACTCTAGAGGAGATTAACTATTTTGAACCAATAGAAATATTTTCTTATTAATTTTGAATTGAATTGCTTTATTTAATATTTTTTTGAATGAAAAACAATTGTTTTAATTTAATGATAATATATAATTTTTTCTTTGCGTGAACTTATTGTGTGCTTTGGAGCTGACATACTTTTGAAATTGCCTTTGAAAACCGACTGGGCTAACTATTATGGTGCAGGGCTCATACATGACTTCTAAAAGATCACTGGTACTAACAAAGGTACAATTCACAGCATCTAAAAGCATACTAATTGCATGTCGAACTAATTTTCCTTTCGCATATTTTGCTTATAAGCGTTTACTATCTACAGCAGAACCACTCCAAGAGTTCCTACTCCAACTAGAAGTGAATTTTCTGTAAATAAATTTTCTGGAAAAGGAAGTTGTAGTGGTCATAAGAACATAAGAACAATAAATTCAACAATGAAAGAATTGGCGATCAAAACACTAGTTCGGAAGATGATAAAAACGGTGGCAAAATATCTTCAAGATTTTTTCTTGGAAGTTTGTTATCGTCTCGAAATAGTAGAAACACATTTCAGAACACACAAGTTCAACAACGATCGACAAATGTCGGATGTATCAATAATTTACCACCAACGACAACGCCAATTCCTGTTCAGATTCGCCCAAGGATTTTTGGGATTCTCAATTTTAATAAGCTTCCTCGAACAACAATTCGACCTTCAGTGCTGTCACTTGTTCTTATGCTTTGGGACCCATAAAAGAGATTCCTCTGAACTTTATTTCGGCGATTGGAAATAGGAGAAATGGAATAAATGTGCAAGGCCAATTCAACATAAATTCAGGCCAGTCTGCTACTTTTGGAGATACTAACGATTTGTGTGTTGGTACCAACTATGAACCTATTCAGGGTAGTCAAAATCCAAATAATTTTGTACCTTCAAATTCTGTGAATAGATATCAAGCACGAAATCCAAATCTCAATAAAAATGAAGAGATTCTTAACAATCCAAGTTCGCTTATGATTGCATCTACAGACAGTATGATTGCAAATCAACTTGTGACATCGGTACAAAATCCTAAACAAAACCAAAATCATAATATTGGGAACATTCCAATTCAAATTCTCTGAATGGAAACCAGTTGGCGAAAACCTTTCAGCCTGTTCCAGTGCCAAATTTGAACTCCGGTCAAAGTCAAAATATTTGGAGCAATCAAAATTTACCTATATCTGTACCCTTAGCAGATAATAGTTTCCACTCAACTTCTCCAAAATCACTTCGCGAAAATAATAAAACTGGGACACAAATGAAAACTCTCCACTAGAGCCCTGGATAGTAGAAGTTTTTAGAACAATAACTATTGCAACAACAGCTTCAACGATTGGTAAAGTTCAAATAGATGATTCTTAATTAGAACCTTGGATGGTAGAAGCTTTGAAAGAATCAAATAGGACAGTACCAAATCAACAAGATAATCGAAACCCGACGCCTAAAAAAACCAGTAATGCTAGTTCAGGAAAAAGTGAACCTCTTCAAATGCCGCCAAATTCTGCCTACAATCCTTGGATGCTTGAAGCTGTTAAAGAAGAAATTACTTCAACATAGGTTATAACAAATCCCGATCGATCAAAACAAGATGCACCAATTATACCTTTGTTACAAAATTCTGAAAATACCACAAGTTTTAGCGATTCTGTTCTAGATCTAAGATGATAATCCTGACTTCCAAAATAATCAGTTAAGTCAGGGAAACCTTGGAGTTGGTAAAACAACAGACAGGTGGATTTTTACTTGAAAAATTTCTAATTGCTATTCTAACCATTTCTTCATTAATCTAGAATTAATTTTGATCTTTTTAATGAGATATTTAATATCCCGGAGAATAGACCATCGAATCCCTCTGGGCCCAGAAACAGTCGTAGAACCGAAGATGGTAAGTTTAAGGAAATGTAGCAGGAATTGATTTTGGTATAATTTAGAAAATTAATTTCGATTTACGGCCGGTTTTTTCATTTAAAAGTGTCCAAAACATAAAAATTGAGAAGCAAAATGAAATAATTTTGTTCAATATTTGTTCATGATTAGCAGGTGAATATGTAAATCTATAGACAAAAAAATGCGCTATCATAATCCACTAGATCAACGTTGTCTGTGATACTCCTTTAAGTATTTTCATAACTTAAAAGTTGCGGTTTCTTGAGAGGCTATTCCAACCCATTTTGAAGTGAAATATAAGTACGTCACTGTAGCAAGGTTTTTTTTAAAGAGATATGTGTATTATTAATAAATTAATCTGATAGTCTTTTTAAAGAAAAATGCTAAAACTTTCTTTTATGAATTATAAAACATTTTCGAGATATAAATCGGTGCCGAGGATAATTAAAAATTACGTACCTATTATTCAAAGATATGAAATTGTAAAGTTCTGTGGGGGACCTATTAAATTAATATTAAAACTTATTGAATTTGTTCAGAGCATTTTCAAGAGAGTGATTATTGGATGCAAGACATTCTTTGAAATAATTCTATGGATAACAATTCCTCATAATTTTCCTCAGTGATTGAAACAAATATTTTGGAAACACGAAACATACAAAATTACTGGCAGGAAAGAAGCAATTCAAAAATAATGTTAAGCTCTGATGAGCTGGATCATATAAATATAATAAAAGAAATATATTCATTTTGTATTCTTACCGTCCTCATCTTTTAACACATTCACAAAAATGTCAAAAAATTTTTCACATTCTATCATTTCAAAGTAACCTAGGCAGTTGTAGTCTTCTGCTAGTAATGAAGTTAAAATATGTGGTATAATATACGTGTTGGTCCCGGTTCTTCCTGTTATTGGAGTGATTTTTACCATGACTCTTTCTGGTATTTATTATAAAAGGTGTATGTTGCTGTTAAAGTAAAGGGAGCATACATAATTTCCTCATACAAAGTGCTTTAACTAATTAATTATGTGAACAACAATTTTTGTTCAAATTTCAACCACAGACGATACTAGTTCTTATAAACATTTTTTGTGTTGGTGATATTTATCCTTTCAGTTGGAACTGAAATGATTCGCAGATAACCTGAAATCTCACTATCCGCGCTTTTAATGATTTTCTTCAACATTCCTGGTGTTATACAACCGAAAAGGTCTGCACTGCTAAACAATTGCTTTATGTATTTTTACATATGTTATTTTATGTTCTATGCACCGGAAGTTGAATGCTGAATTTGTTCTCGTCAATTTTCTCGTACCACTCTTAGTTCTAGTTAATTCAGCCATAATCCTGTTCAATTTGCTTGTGGTTACACTTAAATTTTTTATTGCGTTGTTTTGCATATCATTCAAATAATATATTGTGAATTGCATTATGTGATCGTACATCCGTGTTGACTGTGGCTGTGTTGTTACGAAAGGTGATGATTTCTGACCACATGTACATATTGGCTACCAAACTTAATATTTAACGGGAAATTGGTAGCATTGATCATTCTTAAACTTAGGATCTGGGTCACTCCTCTTCTTTGTCACATAATATTCCTGTGCTGGCAGTTGGTTGAAGATCGCTTTCACGTAAGTTTCATCATCCATAATGCAGCAGTCGAATTTCGTTAGACAATTTTCATACAAAATCCGGCTCCTTGATTTTGCAACTTGGTTCTTTTCTGATGTTCTTTCCGGTGTTTTCTGAACATAGAAACTTCATAGGCCTTCTCTTCTTTTGATTCGTTGGATCGTACCAGATGACGTTCCAACCTTATCAGCCACATCTCTCAATGATTGGGATTCCGTTTAAAGTTGTCTACCATTTTTCTGCCGAACCAGATTTCCTTCCCGATCCGGACTTTATCTGAATTTTTGTGAAAAGTCGAGTGATATAGGCAACTTTGTATTTCAGTCATATACACTATGTTGACGAAATGAGCAATAGTCAATTTTATACTTTTCAATTGCGTTCTGCTAGTTGCTTAATCTATCGGAATTAATTTTCAAATTATTTGTAAAATCGAATTTTTCTGCTAGATATAATATTTAAACCCCATGTTGAGTGTGCTTTTAACTGCATTACTTCTTCTAGCTTGTGCAAAATACAGAGATGCATTTGGTGCCTCACTTACTTTCCAAATTCTTGGAGGTACTGCTGTACGACTGGGAGAATTTCCACATATGGTATAATTTTTTTTAGTAAAGTTTATAATTGTCATGGAATGCACTTTATGACTTTAATTTTTAGACAGCTCTTGGGTATCCATCTACTGCTGCTAATAGAGAATATGACTGGAAATGTGGTGCGACACTTATTTCTGATCAGTATTTGCTCACTGCGGCCCACTGCATTACGAGTGAAGGACCCACCTTGGCAAGGCTAGGAAAAATTTCAATTGATTCAAACGATGATAACGCAATTGCTGCGGATTACCTAATTGAGGTTAGTGAATCATTCTCTGCTTTAATTAATTTCAGTATACGTAAAATGCTATGCCTCCTCCGAAACTAATTCTATAGCATTAGGTTTATTCGTTGCCCCAAAAACCTGTGGTACCCCAGGGCGTCCTGGGGCGCCCTGAGATTTGTCAAAAAACATGATAGAGATTATCCATTTTACTTAAAATGGAGCAATCGTCTTGGCGAAAAAAAGTTTTACACAGATTTAGAAGGGGTGGACGGGTGGTTTTGGAGTTTTGGACTCCCTGTATATAATGCATTATATGTATGTATATATAACTGAAATCGGCAACGGAACTGAAATACATATAATCAAAAAATAATGGTCCACGGATTTAATCTTCATTAAAGATGTTCTCAAATAGAGTAGCATTTCAAACCGAAACAAAATAAATAATAAATAAAAATCCAATTTTTTGTTTGGAATGTTAGAAAACCACAAGTTCATAACAACTTACTCCGTTTGATACCGAGAAAACAGATCTTCATTCTCGTGAAAGGCAATTCATGAACTTGCATTTTTTTTTTGGATTTCGCAACTGTTCAAAGCTCAATATTTGCGGAATTTTTGTACTAGAGAATTTGGAAACATATTAGGCTATTAAATGTAATTCATTGTTTACTTTCAGGAAGCGATTAAATATCCAAATTACACGAATGCCAGGCAATATCATGACATTGCTCTTCTTAAGCTGAACCAAAAAGTCAGCTTCACTGAAAATATTCGACCGGCATGTTTGGACACAAGCCAGGCTCCTATGGCTCCAAACACAGTGGTTACAGTGACCGGATGGGGCACGGTCTCCTTGCGCAGTATTTTTGACAAAAGTTTTATGAAAGAAATGAATAAAAATTCCTTTTTGCAGCCCGCAGGAAGTCTCCCGTCCTTCTGAAGGCAAATCTAAAAACTGTTCCCCTTACAAGTTGCAATCAGTCACATGTTGAAATTGGTCACAACAGGAAATTGCCATTCGGCCTAATGGAAGGTCAGATGTGTGCATTTGATCCAGACCTAGTGAAGAGCGCATGCCAGGGCGATTCTGGAGGACCGCTTCAAATAGTTGATGACAGTGGGATGGCCACTATTTATGGTGTGTCTTCGTTTGGAGCAAGTTGCGCTTCACAGATACCTGGCGTGTACACACGGGTTTCTCATTATGTGGACTGGATTGAATCAATAGTTTGGCCGTGATATATTGTATATTTGATCAGAATTTTATAAGATATACCATATAAACTGGCAACATAGTCATGGAATACACCCCGTAAATAAAGGAAATTAATTTATGTTAGTAAGTTTGTTTTTGAGAAAATATAAACGGACCGGTAAACTCCTCACACAGTCAGCTGCATTAATAAACGCTTTATGTAAAATGGATAGTCTTATGCCATAGAAAACGAAAGGCCCCAATACGGGGACATGAAAAGAATTCAGTTTTCATTTCATTTATTTATCATCGCTGTAGTTTTCTTTAACAAATATTGCAACTGACAAGAAATATTTACCGTAATATAACGTTTTAAGGCGTAAATATTGTGGAATTTTCACAACAGATCTGTCTCATTGATATTCAGTGTAGTTTGCTATTTAGAAGCTTACAACCTGTAAATATAATATATTGATATTTTCCAACTTTCGAGTATTTCTATTATAATAAAGTTAGTTTATTTGTATGTTTAGTTTAAGTTTTCATCCTTATAAGTTTTAGAATTTCACATAATTTTCCGTCGTCTTATGGGCGAGTATTACAAAAAAAGCTCTCGGCGGTTAAGGGTTAATATAACTATTATAATTATTAAAAAATTGGGCAGATCAATTTTGATTTAAATGCTCCGTTTCCGAAATACTATATTAAGTTTATAAGTCGTTTGCAATGTTTCCCCGCCTCCACCATTTCCAAATAAGACTTGCTAAAAATCTGAAAAAAAAACGTTTGTAAGTTGGTCTTCCCGGGCACTTCCAATTAAAATTATTTTGGAGAACCATATTTAATTAAATTTGGAAAAATTGAGAAAAACTATGAAGTACGCAGTAATAGACATATATTGAAATTGCCAACACGCTCTTGGCCGATTTTTTTGAAGGTGTCCATTTACTTTCGTTAAAACAAAAATTTGCTCTAAAATTTGATGCTTGCGAATTATTGGATTTTTTTCAACATTAAATTCGCGTATATGTTGTTAAATAGCTTAAATAATTGAAATCTGAGCAAAACCTGCTTCCAAAAGAAGTTGTCCAGTTTTTCACGAAAAATAACATCCCATAAAAAAAAAGTAAAAATTTACACCAAATAAAGAAAGTTGAGCTTAATGTCAATCCAAAGTCAAGCAAATAGCATCCAGATGAATAAATAATGTAACATAATTTTGAAGGAAAATTAATGTTTGTTTTATTTAAAAATCGAATAGCCTTTATCAAGTTGGTAATCCCGCAATTGTAGATTTCTTTTCACAATCAATGAATTCTTTTCACAAATGAATATACTGCAATATTATAAACCCCATAAAGTCTTTTGTACCATTAAATATCATTTTAGTGGGGTTAAAAATGTTGTTGTACCATAGGTTCATTTTTACCCCATTCGGTGCAAAATTTCCTATGACATTTTTGTACTCGATACCGTGTTCATTTTACTCCATAAGAATACATTATACGAGCATATTTGGTTCTGTTGACATAAGTTATCCAGATGGGGTAACAAAGGCCTTAAACGGTGTCGTTACTTACTTACTTACGAAAAGAGGATGAGTTGAGCTTTAAGTGCAATTTCAGAGGTCACAGCTCAGCTATTAATATAATACCAATTTTTGAGTGGAATAAGTAAAACCAAAAGTGAAGCTACTCTCTGGTAAGTTTTCTGTGTTTATAGATAAGCTTTGCTGCTCCGGCCCCACCGATGATACATAAGAACAGAAAGCTATCATAGTTTGAAGAAATGACAAAAAATAGTTACCATCAAAATCAAATCTCGGCTTTCAAAAGAAGATCGCAGTATGAATTCTCACGCCTCTTGAGCGTGTTTTGGAAAAACAAAAAAATCCACATCTTCTACGTATGTACGTATTGATGGGTTTTTTGGCAAATTGATAACAGTTAGTAACATAGTTAGATAATCCTAATGAGATACCACCTGGTAGTACCTAATGCCTTAATGAAGAAAAGGGTGTATTAAAGTAATTATAGTATGTGGGAATCCCCGTAGAACAGAGCCGAGCAATGTTCCCCTCCAAGGGAGCCGTATATCTGCCAAAATTTCGGGTTGCTCCATAAGACCCATGAGTGTAAATGAAAGAAATATCTACCCATATTCTTCTCTATGGAATGGAGGGGACTTTGGATTGGAAAGGGGAAGAAAAGGATAGAAAGATGAGTTTCTCACTCGCACCTCCTAGAGCAATAGAGCTGAGGGGAATCGACCTTGGAAGATTTCAGGAGCCATAGAAGGTAATTATGGCAAATAGTTACATTTACTAAGTATACATGGATGATTGAAGGATCGAAAGATCGGAATGTGATTGAAGTGACAGATAATGCTTTAAATTCGTCCACCTTATTTCAATTTGGTTGCAATTTTTGGTATTATAATCTTTCTTCACAACTTCGGTTTCAATTTTGTGGTACACTTTTCTATTTTTATAATGTTTTCCTTCAAATAAGGCAAGAGAATTTGTCTCTTGCATAATTTCGAGGAGAACAAGGGTCTCCTCATGCTTTTACAAATTTCTATTGCTCATTGTCTTTTAATAAATAATAAATTAATAAATTACAAAGCTTGCAGCAACGATTTTGTTATAGTATATGTATGTGTTTTCCTGAGGCAAATAAGTGTTGATTTAAACATCATGTTTTTCGTTTTTATATAGCTTGTGACGAGATGGACCATAGTGCTCTGTCTGGAATCGCTTTATAGCGACAGAAGATTCTTTGGACAAACAGTGCAAAGATACACGGGTAAAGAAGTGGTTGAAGTCGGACAGAGTAGCTCGGGGTAAGGCAACGACGACAGCTTTTTGGGGCTATTATATCAGGTCAGAGATCAGATCTATGAGCTTGATGATGCTCAAACGCGGATCTGATCAGTAATCTATATCGCGAGTGAGAATATCTGAAACCAGTTTGAGTTCGTAAGAACCACCAGATGACCAGATGACCAGATGACCATTTCGCGGAACGGGTTTTCGTGCATAAGGTTAAGATCACCAGTAGTGTTTCAATCAGAATAAACGCGAAGTTGACTCCACGTGAAGGCTCTGTTTGTTTTTGTCTAGATTCTAGACAATCGCAACAAGAGCAAGTGGCGATAGTTGATTGATTTAAAATGGAAGTTACGTTTTTGGTCATTGACGCTAAACTATACTATTTAAACTATAAACCGTTGTGACGATATTCAAAAAATTATTATTCTTGGAAAGATAGTGAACAGTGCAGCTTAGTTTATTAATATCAGGTGCGCATGCTTGATTGTTTGTTTAAAAGATTTTTTTACGATCAAAAGTTCTCCCATTTAATTCAATTATTGCGATTTAAAAATTTAGTGGTTATCGAACTTGCTTGGACTGCTAATATGGTGACCTTCTACCGGATCGGTGCTCGTCAAGTGATCGCCACGCAAATATTTGCTGTTGTCTTCTTCGGATTTCCTCATGATCATGTCAGCGGATATGTCTTGTATGGTGAGTATTTTCTGGAGATATACGTAAACATTTATGCACAAGATACAAAGTTAAAAAAAAAAATCAAAGCGACAATCAAGATAGTATCCTACTAATTAATTTTTTTTTTTTTTTTTAATTCTAGAAGGTAATATCTGTAAATTGGCGGATGACGCGTCAGGAGTATGCACGATTATCGATCAATGCACGTCTGTCTATCAGGGATTAGTCACTAATACTCTCCCGTACGAAGATGTAGTAAAAAATCGATGTGGTTTTGTTAAGGATAAAGAAGTAGTGTGTTGCAAGGACAGTCAGCCAGATCCATCAACTGGGTAAGTTTTTAATTTAAATATATGAGTCTTGCGCCTCATCTTAAAAAGCAAATTCAAAAGTATGCTCCAAAAGTCGGAAGTAACTCAAGTTGTTTGTCGTGCAATAAAATATAAAATAAAAGAATTCGATTCAACATTAGTAAAAAATTTCTAACAAAACATTGTCATTTTTTCAAAATAGTGGGCCTATACTAGAACTAGCTCATATTAGCTGGCCTGCCCTGAGGTACTTTTTTAAATAACGGTGTTCTCAGTAATTTCCGCTTATTAGTAAGTTTTTAACTCATTAATGAGCAAAACGAGAATTTTGTACACGCAAGTTCAATTGTACGATTCGAATAGAAAATTGGGGCGATTTCCTTCCAAAATCGAATATAAGGGGTTTTTGGGGATGCTCTTTCAAAATCTGGCATTTGTCAATCGAAAAAACCAAAAATAGTCGAAAAATTCTGAAAAAATTCACACGTTTTCTTTCGCTAATTTCAGACATTTTCTGTTCTATACAATTTTCTTGTAAAGTTGATCCTATTCGTGTAATAATGTCGCGAAGTTTTTTATTACATTGCTGTATAAAATGGCCATTTTGCAAAAACCAAACAAAAACAAACTTTCAAAACCATGTTTTGAGAAAGTTTAGACTTTCGGACCGCGATTTCTGGTGGTTATATGATCATTCAATAGCAGCAAAGACAAGATAATCGACTTTGAAAAGAATAAAGACCAAAAAACATCAGCATTTTGTTTTTAAAAACCACAAAATAATAGAGTTTTTGAAGCTTTTACGCAAAACAAATGCCAAATTCTGAAAGAGCATCCCAAAATTTTCGTTTTGCGCATTAATGGGTTAAATAGTTTAGTTACTCGAAGATCTTAATGATAATAAATAATTTTGTCTTTACTTGAACTTCTTGTGTGCTTTGGAACTGACTTTTGAAATAGCCTTTGAAAGCCGACTGGGCAAACTATTTTGGTGCATGGCTCAGAAATGTTTTTTTTTTTTTTTAATTATTAATATTTACATGTTATTAGCACTTATTTACATTTTACATAAGGATTAGATCATTATTTGACCTCTAGCTTATGCTATTGCGGCTGTTATTCTAGTTAATAATAATTTCTTCTCCAGTGCTTTCGGGAGATTATGGGTTGCGGTATCCTTGTTCTCTGGGGTTCCGGTGTGAGCCAGTTGGTTGGGTTATCTCGGTCTCATTGTAGTTAACAGCTGCTGGAGACATTGTATTTCAATGTAAATTTTATTGACGCTGAGGAACATCTCGAGCTCATTTTTGTGGTTGGTTATTCTGTTGGCATTCCATTGAACGATAGTGAGATTATTCATGGATTAAGAAGTTTTGCTAGTAGTTCGGTTTGTTTGACAAGTAGGCTTTGCATTTGGTTCATGGAGTTTGTTAGGTTTTGGATGTTGGATGTAAGTGATAGGAATATTTGTAAGATCTCGCTTTGATTAGGGCTGTTATCTGTAGGGGTGTTATTTTTAGCTACGTCAGCGTACGAAAATCTTGGTGGGGGTTGCATGTGGTGGTTAGGTCTATCCGAGGGAGTTATACTTGCCTGATGGCATGTGTGTGTTTTTGTATAGCTGGGGGTTGGTGACTGAGAGGCCTGTATCGGGTAGCGCTTGTTGATTGTGGTGTAGACTGGGCAACCTCTGTAGTTCGCTGTGTGGTGTCCGTTGCAGTTGCTACATCTTTTGGTCTCAGGATTATTTTTAACCTTGGTGCATTTACTGGTCTGATGTAGTTCTCCACAGGCAACACAGATATTCGTTAATTTGCAATAGGACCGTGTATACTCTTCGCAGTTTACGCAATGCAAGATTGCTGTTTTCTTATACGGCTCCTCGATAGAGATTTTACGATTGAGGATGTATATATTTTTTTTATTTTTTTGGCATATATTTTGTGGCTCTTGCCTTTCGGCGGTTTGGTGGCCTCTTGAGATAGTTCTACCTTAAACGTTGGCTGTGGGATTTTGAACTTGTTTAAGATATTGTAGACTGATTTGACTAGTTTTCAGACCTTCGATAATTTCATCTGAGTTTACCTTGGAGTCAGTTCCCTTTAGGATCACCCTTAGGCCTTTAACGCTTTTAAGCTGGTAGGTATAATATTTTATTCTGGGAGTCCAGCCAATTTACAATTCGGGTGTAGTGTACTTCGCTTTTAGCTTGAACTTTTGTGTCTTTTATGTTGCCTCTGAGGAGTTGTAGAAGTTATTATCTCCAATTATTTGTTTGATTCCGTTTACCAGCTCCGAGTTGCTAGCTTGTCTTAGATTGGAGGGAGTTAATAGTTATTGTTAGGTTCAGGAGTGTCATTTGTGTTGTTACTTGTAGTTGTTGGTTGTTCGAGGACTAAGTAGTAATTTATAGAGTGTTCAGAGTTTCCTTTAGAAATTTAGCTGCGCGTTCTTGATTGTTTGCCTGCGGGCTGCGTTTCCGTTTTTCTGTAATAGATATATATCTTTGCTTCCTACAAAGCACTTTCAGTCCGTTTTTTTTTTCACCTACTGCTCTTAGCAGGTGATCAGATTACACTTTGCTTGTTTGCACCTGCTGCACCTTAGCATTAAATTCATTAATTGCACAATTGCACATTGGATGGTGGCACTTTGTTTATTTAGCACAATTGGGACTTCGCAGATTCTAAATAACACGTCCACTCACGACAGCTTCTCGATTGCAACTGGGCTCCTACATGACTTGTAAAAGATCACTGGTATTAACAGAGCTACAATTCATAAAATCTTAAAGTACACTAAGTGCATGCCGAACTAACTTTCCTTTCGCCTATTTTGCTTATACGGGTTTACTATCTACAGCAGAACTACTCCAAGAGTTCCTACGCCAACTAGAAGTGAATTTCCTGTAAATAAATTTTCTGGAAAAGGAAGTTCTAGTGGTCATGATAACTGGCCCTCTGTCAGTAGACCACTAGTGGAGAACAAAAGATCAAAACACTCGTTCGGAAGATGATGAAAACGGTGGCAAAATATCTTCAAGATTTTTTCTTGGAAGTTTGTTATCATCTCGAAATAGTAGAAACACATTTCAGAACACACAAGTTCAACAACGATCGACAAATGTCGGATGTATCAATAATTTACCACCAACCACAACGCCAATTCCTGTTCAGATTCGCCCAAGGATTTTTGGGATTCTCAATTTTAATAAGCTTCCTCGAACAACAATTCGACCTTCAGTGCTGTCACCTGTTCTTGATGCTTTGAAACCCATAAACGAGATTCTCCTAAAATTTATTTCGGCGATTGGAAATAGGAGAAATGGAATAAATGTGCAAGGCCAATTCAACATAAATTTGGGCCAATCTGCTACTTTTGGAGATACTAACGAGTTGTGTGTTGGTACCAACTATGAACCTATTCAGGGTAGTCAAAATCCAAATAATTTTGTACCTTCAAATTCTTGAATAGATATCAAGTACGAAATCCAAATCTCAATCACAATGAAGAGGTTCTTAACAATTCAAGTTCGCCTATGTCTGCATCTACAAATAGTATGATTGCAAATCAACTTCTGACATCGATACAAAATCCTAAACAAAACCAAAATCATAATATTGGGAACATTCCAAGTCCAGCTACGTTTGTTCCTTCCATAACTTCAAATTCTCTGAATGGAAACCAGCCGGCAAAAACCTTTCAGCCTGTTCTTATGCCAAATCTAGACTCCAGCCAAAGTCTAAATAATTGGAGCAATCCAAAATTACCTATGTCTGTGCTCTTAGCAGACAATAGTTTCCGCTCAACTTCTCCGAAATCTTTTCCCGAAAATAATCAAAACTGAGACACAAATGAAAACTCTTCCCTAGAGCCTTGGATGGTAGGAGTTTCTAGAACAATAACTATTGCAACAACAGCTTCAACGATTCGTAAACCTCAAATAGACGCTTCTCAATTAGAACCTTGGATGATAGAAGCTTTTGAAAAATCAACTAGTACAGTACCAAATCAACAAGATTATCGAAACCCAAAACCTAATACCAATAGTGCAAGTTTAGGAAAAAGTGAACCTCTTCAAATGCCACCAAATTCTGCCTTCGATCCTTGGATGCTTGAAGCTGTTAAAGAATACATTACTTCAACACATTTTGTAACTGATCCCGATCAGTCAAAAGAAGATACACCAATTATACCTTTGTTACAAAATTCTGAAAATACCACAACAAGTTTTGGCGATTCTGTTCTAGATCCTTGGATGAAAGAAGCTCTTTTGGACAATAATAATACGACAACAACCTCAAATAAGTAATTTTGACAACTCTACAAATTTATCTAGTAATGAGAAGAATGCTGGTTTTGAATTATGGATGATCGAAGCTCTTAAAGAAACGAACAAGTCAAGTTCCTCTTCAGATGATAAAATCGATCAAGAAAAGATTTGTCAAAACCTGATGCACTAAAAATTCCGAAATTATAATGACAACGAAATAATCAATATTTGGTGAATCCGTTTTGGACCCTTGGATGGAAAGGACACTACTAGACGCAGATGAATCCAAATCAATCGCAACTTCTACACAAAAAATAATGGAGGACTCCCCAAGTGTAACTCTTACTTCTAAAGAAAGTACTAATGGAAATAATGCTCTTGAGCCTTGGATGTTAAGCGCACTTGGAGAAGTATCTTTAACAAAAAATAATGTCGGTTCTTTGACTAAAGCTGCATCGGAACGCCCATCCGAAGATACCCAGGGAGAAGATAAAGTAGACGAAGAAAGGTCATCTTCTGACAGAGGACTAGATAATGAAAACAAATGAGCACAATCCTTAAGAAGAGCTAATCATTTTTTACGATATCACAATAGTGCTCGCAGAGATCCTGATAATCCAAAATCTTTTTCTCGAAGGACAGGTTGAGGTTTTACTTCTTGAAAAATTTCTAATTGCTCTTCTAACCATTTTCGCTTTTCTCTTCATTAATCTAGAATTAATTTTGACATTTTTAATGAGATATTTGATATCCCTGAGAATAGACTACCGAATCCCATTGGGCCCAGAAACAGTCGTAAAGCCGACGATGGTAAGTTTAAGGAAAAATAGCAGGAATTGATTTTCGTATAGTTAAAAAAATTAATTTCGATTTACGACCAATTTTTTCAATCAAAACTGTACAAAACATAAAAATTGATAAGCAAACTGAACTAAATTTGCTGAATATTTCTTTGTGGTTAGCAGGTGAATATGTAAATCTATAGACAACAAAATGCGCTATCATAATCCATTAGATAAACTTTGTCTGTGATACTCCTTTAAGGATTTTCGTAACTTAAAAATTGCGTTTCCTTGAGAGGCTATTCCAACTCACTTTGAAGTGAAATATATTAAGTTGATTATTTGGGGATCAAAGTCTTTAGTTAGCGAAACTATTTAGGTCACAGTAGTATGATTTCGTTTTATGAGATACGCGATACGAAACTATGGTGGTGGAATGTAAAACTTTATAGAGTTATGATGAAAAATAGAAATTGAAGATTTTCACAACGTCGGTTTCAAGTCGTTCTTCAAGTTTTTCATAAATGATCATAGACTATGACGGGTATCCTAAATTTTATGGATTTTTATGAAAATTAGCAACTAGGACTTTTGGGAATCCCTGTTTCCTCTTTGTTTTGAAAATTGTTAAAATCATGGTTATGGATTGTCAAATTTTATACTTTATGTAATTTTTATGAAAATGTCAGCACTACTACTACTGGTCAACTGAAAAAAACTCTGTCAGCTCGGGATCTTGTTACGGAATTTTTATTAAAATTAATATTTGATTGTCGATTGTGTCTAGGATAATCGCTGTCGGATTATTACTCTCTCTTAATACTGATACATATTTATATTTTATTTTTTTTTCCATTGTTATGACATGTCCTGTAATAATTTACCGAAGCTATTGCCAAATAATTAACTTAAATAATTTTCCTATATCGTGAAGTGCATCAATTTACCTAAGATGGGATCTTTAGGGACCTATGTTATGTACCCAAGTATATATGTATAATTTATCGCCTTAAACAGTGTGTACGTAATTTTGACTGTCAATTGTACTTCAGCTGTTAGGGTGTTCTTTTCATCTGAATTACACATTCTTGGTTAATGTGATTTATACTGATTCCGTCTAGTATTAGGTCTAGTCGTTGCATTCTTCAGCAACAGTCGGCAATAAATATCCATGAATTCATGTTAGTAGGTTCTTTGGGACTATTTTTCGTAGTGAGCAGTTTTTTCTGGGCGTTCAAACATCTCATTGATTACGCTATTTGGGTTATCTTCTTAATTACTCCGCATTACAAAGATGTTGATTGCTCCCATAGCTAATTTCACGGTAGCTTCCGTATTTATCTTCTATCATTTCAAAGTAGGCTACAGAGTTGTAGTTTGCCGCTAGTAAAGAAGTTAAAATATGTAATATAATATACGTGTTGGCTCAGGTTCTTCATGTTATTGGAGTCATTTTTGCCACGACATGAGATCTATATATTAATACGGGAGCATCGACAATTTTCGTACATTGTTTTAGTATTTATTATAAAAAGAGGAGAATGAAAGGTTATTTGCCACAGATGAGCAAAAAAAATCATGTATGTATTTTGCTTTTAAGATAAAGGGAACTTATAGACATGATTTCCTCATACAAAATGCTTTAACCAATTAAATGAAAGCATTTTCATCAAGTTCATGGCTGTATGAGTTTAGATCCCTTTGTCCTGAACATAGAAACTTCATAGGCCTTCTCTTCTTTTGATTCGTTGGACCTTAGTAGATGACGTTTCAACCTTATCAGCCACATCTCTCAATGATAGGTTGGGATTCCGTTTAAAGTTGTCTACCACTTCTTTGGCCAATTTTTGATCTGCCGAACCAGATTTTCTTCCCGATCCGGACTTTCTCTGGGCACTAGAAGATTCCCGAAATTTGCTGAGCATATTGTGGATGGTCGTCTTAGGGATTTGCAACTTTTTAGCGAGGTCCCTCTACGACATATTGGGATTTTCCAAATGTGTGGAAAGAATTAATTGGTGACGGCATTCATATTTACTATACAAGGTCTTTGCACTTAATGGCTTCCATAAGTGTACAATGTTACCTGTGTTTCCGAATTTTGTTTACCTGGAGGTGAGTAGTGGGGGAGGAAAGGTGGTCGGTTTTTTTCTGAATCAGTCTTTATTTTTGTGAAAAGTCGAGTGATGTAGGCAACTTTGTATTGTCTATTGTATTATGTCATTTACACTTTGTTGACGAAATTTTATTATTATTATTATATTATTAGTATTATGTCATATATACTATGTTGACGAAATGAGCAATAGTCAATTTTATACTTTTCAATTGCGTTCCGCAAGTTGCTTAATCTATCGGAATTAATTTTCAAATTATTTGTAAAATCGAATTTTTCTGCTAGATATAATATTTAAACCCCATGTTGAGCGTGTTTTTAACTGCATTACTTCTTCTAGCTTGTGCAAAATACAGAGATGCATTTGGTGCCTCACTTGGTTTCCAAATTCTTGCAGGTACTCCTGTTCGGCTGGGAGAATTTCCACATATGGTATAAATGGTTTTAGTAAAGTTTATAATTGTAATGACTTTTATTTTTAGGGGGCTCTTGGCTATCAATCTACTGCTGCTAATAGAGAATATGACTGGAAATGTGGCGCGACACTTATTTCTGATCAGTATTTGCTCACTGCGGCCCACTGCATTACGAGTGATGGACCCACCTTGGCAAGGCTAGGAAAAATTTCAATTGATTCAAACGATGATAACGCAATTGCTGCGGATTACTTAATTGAGGTTAGTGAATCATTATCTGCTTTAATTAATTTCAGTATACTTAGAATGTGCCTCAATATTTATTGATGATACTAGGCCTCCTGCACAACTAATTCTATAGCATTAGGTTTGTTCGTTGCCCCAAAAACCAGAGTTGTCAACGAACAGACCTATTAAGATAATAACTATAGCTTAATTGTCTATATATATATTTATATATATAGGGGTGCCCAAAACCACTCGTCAACCCCTCCTCCATCCAAACTGGAAGTATACCTTGTAACTTGTGTAAACCAGAAATACCCCTTCTACACGGAAAGAAATGTGTAGGTCAAATTGAAAAGAAAAATGGTTCAAACCAGACGTTTCAAAACGGCGCCAATGGCGCTTTACGTTTGGTTTAACACTAAGCAGATGTTCAACTTGAACGCAAGTATTTTGAATGCCAAAATATTTATATCAAACAGCCATACGTTAATTTTGACTAGAGTAAATGTTTAATTCAATAATTTTTAATATTCAAATTGAATGTTCCGCATATTTAGAATGAACGAAATTAATGTTTAAGATAAACGGAAAGGACGTTCAGCGTGAACATTAAAACATTCAACATGAAGGAACTGAAATCTTTAATTTGAATTTTTAACATGGTCATTACAAACGTATAAGACGTTTGCGGTGAACATTTTATGCATTCTATTGGAACTCAATATATGTTTAACGTCAAAATAGTATATATATGGTGTCTTATAAATTAGCTGTGGAAAATATCCAAAGAAAATCTTCATCTCCGATTTTGTTAAAACAAAGGAACAACAAATGCTTTATTACCAATGGAGTTGAAGTTCACCGACCTTTTACTATAAATAATAGATATATGTATTTGAAAAATGATTATTTATTTCCACTCATTAATAAAAAAATATAATAGTTTCGTACAAAAATAAATTACTGAATAATTACAGCTTTTTTTCGACAGTTCGTTCATAGTTTTTCTGAAATTTAAAGTATTTACATAAACATGCATCGGAGTGCTATATAAAAAAGTTATATTCAAGAACATTTTTACTGCTTCCTACTTCGTAGCTCTGATAGTGATAATTAAATTAAATTATGTTTATTTCACAACAAATAATAAAAACACTCCTGTCATCTATAATTATATGCATTATTTTAAACAAATTAATACTTCTGATGTGAATAATTAAACAATCCCTGCCTTCTTTAATAGCAACCTTTTTTTTTTTTTTTTTTTTTTTTTTGATTTCGGTCTTCGTCTTCTTTACTCGTTCTAACAGTAGGCACGATAACAGCATTTAGTAACAATGTGATTATGCAATCACGTGAATCTGAATAATTATTGAAGAAAGATTCTCAGAAATACTAAAATTTAAATTTAACTCCAAATTAGCAGTGAATATTTAAGACTAGAACTACTCTTATTAATATAATTATAAAAAATGGTATACATACTATCAGAAATTTCTTCATCTAGCTAGTGGCGATTACCGTTTAAGGGGGTAGTCCAGTGAAAAAAAAAAAATTTTCGTTTTTTTTGTTTTTTGCTTAAATCTACTCTACTACACCTAGAAAATACTCCCTTAAAATATCTAAGCAAAATATTGAATAGTTTTAAAGATACAGAGAGTTTTCGAGAGACGTGTAAGCCGAGCGCTCGAAGGTCCCCTGGCGTGTTTCGGAGCAAGGAGGACTCTTGTATTTCTGTTTGCTTCGCCCATTTTTTTTCGGTTTATAACGGTCTAGGTCCTTCTGCTTTATATTTAAGGTTAGTTATGTATTTATGAGGCATCGCGTTATGTATGGAGCAGGCATCGCTGACTAAGGTAAAATTAATTTTTTTAGCTTTTTCCCGCATAAAAAACTTTAAACGCGTTTTTCTGAAAACAGCATGTTTTGACTCGGCGGACGTCAGATCTCAGAGTCTTTTGCTCCGATTGATCTAAAAATTTAGCTGTATATTTCTTGATTGTGTGTCTATCGTCGGAACTAGAATTATTAAAATCCATTTTTTATTTACAAAGTTATAAACAAATTAAGCACCCGAAAAACACCCGAAAAATTCGAAATGCTGCCATTTTGTTATTTTTGATTGAAAATTAATAATTCTAGTTCCGACGATAGCCAATGTTCTACAGATTAAAACCTCGTTTGAATTTTTTGTTTCAAATGAACCGTTGCAGAGATTCGACGTCCGCCAACAAAATTTTTTTTTTTTTGGAGCGGCCATTTTGTCGAGATGACTCATCGAAAACAAAAAAAAAAATTTTTATTTGTGTATTTTAATAGTTGTACTATCATATGTCAAAAAATTTTTGAATACAAATTGACTTCTAATATGAAAAAAAAATCGTTGAAAAAACAGTCGTTTTCACTGGACTACCCCCTTAAAAGGAGTAGGGGAAAGTGGGGGAAACACGAACACCTAAGGGAAAACTTATATAAAACAGTGGAATTTGATTACAGAGTTTCTTATTTTTAATAAATTGTGACATATGTAATTATGTGCTAACGTTAATAACGTCAGTGATCACATTTATAACCCAACGATGTTGACTGTCCGTCAGTACTCCGTCAGTATTCCACTATGTAAAAGTTAAATTACTAGTGTAGATAGAAATAAAGCAACAGCAACTTGAATTTACCAAAAAAATTACATCAAAAACATGCAAAATATTGAAAAATGCATACCTTGCAAAGTACGTGCGTCCGCGTCTCCCGTGTTGTTGACTGGCACTAGTGGTGGTGTGATCTCCGAAATGGCGGCAAGTAAAATATGGCTATCTCTCTCTAACACATTAGACCCATTGGATTCGAGATTACCCCGCGTTCGCGTTTCCCCCACTCTCCCCTACACACATTTTCAACTCCAAATAAACACAATAAGAACTTTTTAAGACCAACTCAAGCTGCCAGTCAATTTGAACGATTTTCGCGTTCGAAAGAAAAAAAAATATAAAAGAAGATGCATCCTTACCGAGCCAAATATTTTTCCTGTTCGCAATGAACGCTACATACGTTCAAATTGACTAGGCATTCGTATTCACACTGCGCTTGTTCTTTTCGTAATATATATGTGCAGATATAACATTTTTACCGGTACTACTGAACGCTGCAGTGTTCAATGTAAACCCTTTATCGTTTACCTATTAAATGACGAATTGAACGTGTTTTTTGAACGCGAACAATTTTCTGCGTTTTTGGATAATCGTTCTGTTTGAACCATTTTTCGTTCGATTTGACAGAAAAGCAGTTGAATTGAACGTATTTCATTGAACACCGATTTTAAACGCTGCACGCGTTTGTTATGAATTTTCGTTTTTCTCCGTGTAGCAGCGGATTTCCAATTTCAATAAAACAGATATTTAAATAGCTTAAATAGCGTCTTTGTACTTATTGTATCCCTATCTCATTCGATATTGAAGCTCAAAATCTTTATTTTATTGAAATTGGATATCCGCTGCTAGAAGGTATATAATCGGTTTACACAACTTCAAAGGTCAACATTTAATTTTTTTTAAAAATATTTCATATGAATGTTGGGTATTTTTCATCGTGGAATCCGAATTCGGAGTCAAAATATACACGTTCTATTTCAAAATGGTACTTCTGGTCGAGACCGGAAGTTGAAAATAGATCGTACCCATTTTACTTAGGATGGAGCAATCGTCTTGGTGCAAATAAGTTTTTGACCAATTTAGAGTTGTTTTGGACACCCTGTATATAATGCATCATATATTTAACCGAAATCAGCAACGGAACTGAAATTCATATAATCTAAAAGTCCAGGGATTTAATATTCATTAAAGACGTTTTCCAATAGAGTAGCATTCCAACCCGAAACAAAATAAATAATAATAAAAATTCAATCTTTTGTTTGGAATGTTAGAAAACCACAAGCATTATACAGAAAAACACATAAATATGCCACAAAAGTTCATAACAACTTACTTCGTTTGACACCAAAGAAACAGATCTTCATTCCCGTGAAAGGAAATTCATGAACATGCATTTTATTTTGAGTTTTGGTCAATATTTGCGAAACTTTTGTACTAGAGAATTTGGCACATTTTAGGCTATTTAATTTAATTCATTGTTTACATTTAGGAATCGATTAAATATCCAAATTACACGAATGCCAGGCAATATCATGACATTGCTCTTGTTAAACTGAACCAAAAAGTCGACTTCACTGCGAATATTCGACCGGCATGTTTGGACACAAGCCAGGCTCCTATGGATCCAAACACAGTGGTTACAGTGACCGGATGGGGCACGGTCTCCACGCTCAGTATTTTTGACAAAAGTTTTATGAAAGAAATGAATAAAAATTCCTTCTTGCAGCCCGCAGGAAGTCTCCCGTCCTCCTGAAGGCAAATCTGAAAACTGTTCCCATTACAAGTTGCAATCAGTCCCATGTTGGATATGAGAAGACCAACAGGAAATTGCCATATGGCCTAATGCAAGGTCAGATGTGTGCATTTGATCCAGACCTAGTGAAGGACGCTTGCCAGGGCGATTCTGGAGGACCGCTTCAAATAGTTGATGACAGTGGGATGGCCACTATTTATGGTGTGACTTCGTTTGGAGTAAGTTGCGCTTCACAGATACCTGGCGTGTACGCACGGGTTTCCAATTATGTGGACTGGATTGAATCAGTAGTTTGGCCGTGATATATTGTATATTTGATCAGAATTTTATAAGACATATCATATAAGATCGCAACATAGTCATTGAATACACCATAAATAAAGAGAATTAAATTATTTTAGTGAATTCGTTTTTTCTATGTATGTAAACGGACCGGTAACCTCCTCACACAGTCAGCTGCATTAATAATCGCTTTATGTAATTATATAATTATGTTAATATAACTATTATAATTAATAAAAAATTGGGCAGATCATACAATGAATTTAAATATCTTTTTTAATTCCGATGAACATAAAAACATATACATAGTTGGTGTATGAGTTCTACTGTGAACGGACATCTCGCAACAATACAATTTGTAAATGAGGGAGAGAGATCTTACAGGGCTTGTCTTAAGAAACACTGGTGAAGATTTAAGGGCAGAAACACAATTCCAGCTTTTTCAGAAAAACAATGAAGTACGCGGTAATAAACATAGAGTGAAATTACCGACACCCTCTTGGCCGGTTTTTTTGAAGGTGTCCATTTAATTTCGTTAAAACAAAAAGGCCATAGAGGGATAAGAAGTGGTAAAATTCGGTTTTCTGGGATTATCTCTGTTTTTACAGCTCCAATGATGTTAACACATATTATAAAAATTGTAGAGCGTAAACTTTCCAACAATTTTTGTTGCAATCATTTTTTCATGCGCTCAACGCTTTTTGAGATAGAGGGCGGAGAGCGCGCAGTGTTCAGCCATACAAGCTATAATACAAGGTCAATAGTGAATTTCGGTGAGTAATACCTTGTATAAAGTTAATAAATCATTAAAATATTATTAACAATGAATAATATGTATACCCCTTCTTATCCCCCTATGGCCTTTGCTCTAAAATGTAATGCTTACGAAATATTGAACTTTTTTTCAACATTAGATTCGCGTATATGTTGTTAAATACCTTAAATAATTGAAATCTGAGCAAAATCTGCTTCAAAAAGAAGTTGTACCATTAAAGATATCATTTTAGTGGGGTTAAAAAAAATTCTTGTACCATAGGTTAATTTTCATCCCATTCGGTGCAAAATTTCCTATGATGTTTTTATACTCGTGTAATGAAGTGATGAGGGTAAGCACAAGACAAGACAGGTTACTTAATAATACTTTATTAGTAACACTAACTTCTGAGTACATGTGACTCGTACAATGGTTGTCCTCAGACTGACTTGTATAGAGATCTGACAAAACGGTTGTAACTTAACTGTGATTCTACTGTGATATTCAGACTGTGATAATTAGTTCATCTATCTACTGTAACAACTCGAAACAGGGTTCATTTTAATCTGTACTCCGTAGGGATACATTATATGAGCATATTCGGTTCTGGTGACATAAGTTATCCAGATGCGGCAACAAAAGCCTTAAGGGGACCTTTACTTTCAAAATCGAAAAAAACACACTTTTTAAAAGTTTTTTTTTAAAAAGACTATTATGTTTATTATTCTGAAACCTTTTGTACATTATTGGTAAGATTATGAAAAATATAAAAAAAATTTTTAAATGCATGCAGAGGGCGTCATCCAAAATGCACTTTTAAAACGGCCGCATTTCTCTAGGACTTCCTGTAACAGATAGAGTAAAAATCTTTAGTGGATTGTTTTCATAAGACACAAAACTAGTACCTAAACTTAAAAAACCTTTTATTTTTAATAAATATATCATTTTATACACATTTTTCTAAAAAAGTTAAAAAACGACTAAAAGTTAGGGGTAAACTACCCCTCCGCATAAAAAAGTGCGGGGGTAAAATAATATTTTTAAAGGTTTAGTTACTAGTATATTTGATAACGAATCGAATGGCGTTTGGTTTGTTCAAATCAGTTTTTGAGATATAGATGCGGCCATTTTCAAAAATGTGATTTCGAGAAATATGTTATATAATTTTTGCATATAAAACGAGTAGAGTTAGCGTTATAGGTATAACTTTTTTTCCTGTACGAATTTCTTAAAACGGTTTTAGGACAGTATTTTTGTGATGATAAGAAGCATTTTTATAAAAAAAAAAATTTTGATTTTTTTTCGATTTTGAAAGTAAAGGTCCCCTTAAACAATGTCGTTACTTTTTTACTTACAAAGGGGATGAGTTGAGTTTTAAGTGGAATTTCAGAGGTCATAGCTCAGCCATCAATATAATATCAATGTTTAATAAATCACTTCCGCGTGCGTTGGCGGAACACTATAGTGGAATAAGTAAAACCGAAAGTAAAGCTACTCTCTGGTAAGATTTGTTTGTATAACAAAGCTTTGTTGTCTCCGGCCCCACCGATGATATAAGAACAGAAAGCTATCACAGTTTGAAGAAATGACAAAAAATATAATAGTTACCATCACAATTAAATCTCGGCTGTAAAAAGTAGATCGCAGTATGAATTCTACTTAAAAATGTACAAATGATAAGAAGCTTTTTAACGCAATTTGAATTTGCTTACTTCTGGGGTAAATGAGTTGCGATAACCTCTCGAGCGTGTTTTGGAAAAAAAAAATCCACATCTTCTATGTATGTACGTATTGATGGGTTTTTTGGCAAATGGGTAATAGCGATCATAATTAGTTAATCGTGATGAGATACTACCTGGTGGTACCTAATGTTTTGACGAAGAAAAGGGTTTATTAAAGTAATTAGTATATGGGAATCCCCACAGAAGATAATTGTGGCAAACAGTTACATTATTTAGTGGAGCAGATAATGCAATGAGGACGACACACATTACAAAGTTTGCAGCACCGATTTTGTTCACGGTCATCAGCGGATCTTCCGTGCAACGCGAAATTCTTATCGTATCAATGCAACCAGTCTGGACTGTGGGAAATATATAATTTTCCTTTTTTTTATATATAGTATATGTGCTGTCCTGAGGCAAATAAGCGGTGATTGTTTAGCTGATAACTTCTCGATTATAAATATCATGTTTTTCGTTTTTATATCGCTTGTGACGGAATGGACCATAGTGCTTTGTCCAGAATCGCTTTATAGCGACAGAAGATTCTCTGGACAAACAGTGCAAAGATAAACGTGAAAAGAAGTGGTTGAAATTGAACAGAACTGCTCGGGATACGGCAACGACAACGAAGACGTCGGCTTTTTGGGGCTATAATATCAGGTCAAAGATCACATCTATAGGCTTGGTGATGCTTAAACGCGGTTCCGATTAGTAATCAATATCGCGAGTGGGAATATCTGAAACCAGTTTGAGTTCATAAGAACCACCAGATGACCAGATGACCATTTCGCGGAACGGGTTTTCGCGCATAAGGTTAAGATCAACAGTAGGGTTTCAATCAGAATAACACGCGAAGTTGACTCCACGTGAAGGCTCTGTTTGTTTTTGTCTAAATTCTAGACAATCGCAACAAGAGCAAGCGGCGATAGTTGATTGATTTAAAATGGAAGTTACGTTTTTGATCATTCACGCTAAACTATGCTATTTATAGTATTGAACCGTTGTGACGATATTCAAAAAATTATTATTCCTGGAAAGATAGTGAACAGTGCAGCTTAGTTTATACATATCAGGTGCGCATGCTTGATTGTTTGTTTTTAAAAGATTTTTTTACGATCAACAGTTCTCCCATATAATTCACTTAGTGCTATTTAAAAATTTAGTGGTTATCGGTTGCTTGGACTGCTAATATGGCGACCTTCTACCGGATCGGTGCCAGTCCACTGATCGTCACGCAAATATTTGCTGTCGTCTTCTTCGGATTTCCTCATGGTCATGTCTGCGGATATGACTTATTTGGTGAGTATTTTCTGGAGATATACGTTAACATTTATGAACAAGATACAAAGTCGGCACGGAGCGACGTGTAATACACTTGTTTATAGCGCTTGGAGGTACTTCAATTGGACTACAAATGACGTATAGTCACTTCTGCTTCACGTTTATCTATTGAAATTCAATGGTTTTTTTGTCGTCACTATTTCCCTCAGTTGTTTTGCCCTCCATTGAATGTGTCTACTTAGGAATTTCGAGTTTTATAAAAGTCGTTGTGACGTGATTAGAAAATTAATTGGTATTTTGAATTGGTGAATATGCTTTTCTTAAATATAATTTTGCATTGGTATTTTGTGACCTAGATAAGTGAAGAAGTGCTTAAATTGTTTTAGGTGTGTATCATCATTTAAATAATGTATTGAAAATTTGTAAATTCTGCTGAGTTATACTAAATAGGAAAAACCCTGCAATAGTGCGATGCAAGGCCTCATTGAGGTTTTTTATATTTTCTGATTAAAGGTAGCAGTTGGGTATCCCCATAGAAGAGATTATTGCAAAATTTACAATATTAAAATCGAAATCCAAGTTATGCATTGTGGTATATGGACTGAAAATAAATTTTATATAATCGTTAAAATTAGTGGCTTACTGTTTCGAGTTCTTTATTTTTATTATAATATATAATACAGATAATTACTTTCGTAAGTATTAATTAAAAATTTTAGGAAAATCCTGTGACAGTGAAGAATACTGTGACAAGGTTTACGTATCGGGAAAAAGAAAAATTATGGTTATTTACCTGATCTTCTTGCATATAAATATTATTAATTATTTGAGCTTTTTTTATACCCAGGTTAGGTTAGGTTGATGTGGCTGCCTAAAAAGGCACACTTAGACCATAAAAAGGAGGTCCACTGTGATTCCACGCGGAGCAACCCCTACGGTTTACGAGAGAACCATTTAGAGTCCTTTATAAACTGTTCCAGATTCCTGATGTTAGCAAAACCTAAATCTGCCAGGACACCAAAGAAAAGGAGTAACGTATTCCGCCTCTTCCTCATTTTGGCAACTTTTGCAAAAGTTATTATTGGGCACTACGAGTCTTTTAGCGTGCTTGCCGATAAAACAACGACCAGTAATGATCGATACAACCTTGCCAATACCAGCCCGCTTAAACAAGATTATGCTTATGGACCTAGTGAGGTCGAAGGTTGGCCAGATTTCCCTGGTAATCAAACATGCGCGTTCGAGCTGTGACATACTCATACTGACAGAGGCCTCAGTGTAGGACCTGATGTCCAGCTTACATGTAGCAAGCGTTACACTTACTAGAGGATTATATCCGTATCGCGCAGAGCAGTGCCAAGTCTGGCAATCTGATCAGGTTTATTATTGGCTGGAGTATCACTATGCCTTGGTGCTCATGTAAGTATAAGTTCATGAGGGGATGTTACTGCGGCTTAGTTGTTAGTAAAAATGCAGATGTCGTCAACAGGCAGCATGCTGTTGCATAGCTAGGTTATAGCGTCCGAGATAGCCATAACCTCTGGCTAAAAGAATTTGCAGGCAGGTACGATTTTTCTAGGCTCAGGCAGTGGCGTGCGCACAGTAGACTACCTTAGCACCCACAAAAAACTTTGGCTAGGCGCCAGAATTCGGATGAAATAAAAATTTGAAGGCAAACAAGTCTTCCTGAAAAAATTTCAAAAAAAAGCAATCAGAAATTTTTCAAAGATCAATGATCTGAAATCACTATTTTTTATTTTCTCAGATTCTAAAGAGATTAAAAATACAATATAATTCCTCACTAACGCAGTAACTTCATGCGCTAATTTTTGTTTATGATCACTGTGTTTGTTGTATGTTAAACGCTACCACATTAGCCTAATTTGATTTATGAAATGTTATATGGCGTGTTATTTAGTGAATAAATCACGTTTTGCAAGTATTTATTTGAATTTTCTTACTCTTGTTAGAAGAAGGTTGATTTACCCACCTTGTGGGGTTAAGCAGGCAGAGCTTTGACTGTGTGAAATGATCAAACCTTCATGGAACGGCTAGTTACCGGCGTCGGCGACATGGGTTTACGAGTATGAAGATTAAATAAGCCAACAATCGTCCAAGTGGCGCTTTGAAAGTGCAAAAAAAAGGGGTTATGATTGTTGTTGGGCAGCTGAGGTTCATTTCCGAAGTAATTTTCTGCGTAGAATCCGAATCTGAACTCAGAATTGGCTCATCACGTCAGTCTTTTGAGATATTTAAGGTTATGTACATGAAAAATGGCTTTCTTGGCTACTTTTAAGGTTATGTACAGAACGTACAAATTTTATTTGCGATAACATACTTTTGATATATTTCGACAATGAAAGAAGATAAACGAGTTTACCTTATTTTAAAGCTTATGTCACGAAGAATAACAAAAATTATAAATGACATAAAAAAATGTACAAACATTGTTAAATACTATAATAAAATTATTAGATTTTTAATGTCAAAACTATTATTCAACTGAAACACATTGTACAACTGAATTTCGTCAACTTTGATCGTTCGTTTTTCAAAATTGAAACCGATCCTCATCTTGAAACTTTTCTGAGAGTATTGCCTTATCATATATCAATTAGCATACATTTTGGTTTGAAATACGAGGTCTACGAAATAGGCTAATTTTGACCTATTTTTGCGGTCACTCTTTCCGTTAAAGAAAGTTTTTCAAAATTCTCTTACGAATTAGAAAAAAATCAAATTTTCTGGATGGAGTTGAAATTTTGCAACAGAATATGTATTTATATATAGTATTATTCCATTAAACTATTCCAGACTTAAGTTCTTCTTGAGAGCGTTTGAGAAATTAATGAAATAATCTACGAAATGAAAGCTATGTATAAAGCTATTATCTGAGCCATGTCAATATCTTAATTACTAGTAAATGTGCGCAATGTTGTGCAAAATAAACAATTAGCGTGTGACTAATCATTCTAAAAGTAAAGATGATTCAAAGAAACTTTTCATTCTCACGCACCCAAAGATCTTTACGGCCGATCGTCATCAGCAACGCCACAACAGCAGGAGGAACAAAAACTGGTGTTGGTAAAAGCCATTGCCCGGCGCTAATGATATAAGATGACTTTTATTAAGAGAGAAGGCAGAAAGACCTTTCCTTGTAAAAAGATTACCAAAAAATCACTTTTCGAGGAATCTCTCTCTACCATAAGGCCATTAACCGCAGATTCGTGTACACTATTTGGAAACATCACTAATGTATAGGTTGTGAAACTTGTTTGTATTTGAAAGTTAGATATTCACATATATCTGTGAATATTTTGGTTGTGGTAAGTCTCTCTATGGACACAAAAATGATCCAAATTCGTATAACCTTAAATCTCGCTTATGCTATGGGCCGACATTTTTACAGTACCAAAAATAACCCTCTAATAAGTTAAATTTTACATTAAAAAAATTTCGTTGAACTATTAATTATTAGAACTTTTACAACTAAAAAGCAAGAACAAATTTAAAATTTTAGATTTGGTACAACGATACAATAGGAAATACAGCAAAGCTTGAATACCCCTATTGAAAAAGTAAGAAAGTTATATACCTTTTAAATTCATAATAAAGGCTACCCGTCGTTAAGATAGTCGAAGTGCCCTCATTCGAAAAATCCTTTTTCTTCGTGACAATTTTATTTTAAGGATTAAAAGAAAATTATTCATCATGATATTGACCCCTTCCTCCACCCCATCAAATTAGTGCTTTTATATTTTATTTTTTTCTCGGATTCTAATCGATAAAAAAATCTGAACAAATTCATGGACCTGCTCACAAAACATGTGGAATTTAATGTCCAATAAATAACATTTCAAAACCTTTGTTTTTAAAATATTCTAGCTGCAGGGCCATTGAATGGTGGGCCACCTCCAAAAACGTGAAAACCCCCAGAAAACGATTTTTGATATTTTCAGGGCATTTTGTGAAATATTTGGTAATGCAAACTCATCATTAATTATACAATCATGGGAATAAAAGTCCATAAAAAGAGTAATTTAATTCCATAACATATCTTTTAGAGAAGATTTTTTTTTCGTTTCCTAGCTTTTAAGACAATTATTCACAGGATCGAAGTTACAAAAAAGAACATTCAGCTTTGTACCCAAACTTAACAAGAATAACATGATGAATAATTTTCTTTTAACCCTTAAAACAACAAGGATTTTGCGGATGAGGGCATTTCAACTATCTTAATAAAATTTGATATTGTTATATTGAAATATTTCTCTTAGATTTTACTAAGAACCTCGGAATTATCACGTGATACGTTATTTTTTACTATTATATAAATTGTTATGTGTAGATAAAGTATATAACGCCATATTGTTTGCAATCAATATCAGTTAAAATTGTTGACAGCGTACAAAAGAAAAATAAATTGCTTATTTTGATTAACAGAAGCTCTTGTAGATCTTCTTAGAAATTGCTGTTGGGTCTATTAATATCTTTTATGTAGGTAACAATATATATTGTGGCGTATTAGAATCAACATAATTGCAATTTATGGGCACATAAACGTCTCAGTGATATGATATATGTATATATAAAACTTAACCTGAAAATATTTGTTTAAGGTAGTGTTATAAATTGCGAAAAGGATATATTCAATTCTTTCTTTTCTACTCTAATTAAGCCGTAAAAAAGCATGAAATTCTGTTCGGGTTTTGTTTGACCTCAAACACAAAAACATTAAAAATCCACTTGATCTTTTAAGTTGTTTGCGCGATCTAAGCAACGGTAGCCTCTTATCAATGAAAAATAACAAATTGGAAAAACCTCCAATCGAAATTAATTCCGTTTACAATAAGCCAACCACAGCCAACGAAAACAGCTCGTTTCAATTTTTTTTATTAACACTATATTAACCCTAACTATTCGAGGCGTGATTATTGCAGCAATAAAAAGCATTGTTAATGTATAGTTCTAGGTGCCAAGACCTCTAGACAAAACAAGTAATAGTGGTGGTCGACACTTCAGGTTGTTATCTTGTCGTGAGACTGCGCGGTCATTTAATTTATGGTTAAATATTGTATATCTGATAAGATCCTGAACATTTGACTGATTCTGCATACGGAAGAGAGAATAGAGTCGCCACTTTATCGGGGTAATGAGTCGCGCGATTAGTTCGCAAAGTGCTCTTATTTTGGCAAATACTAGCTGTGATGCAACCATAGTTATCTCTTGAGCCGTCACTATTTTGAATTATTTTGTAATTATTTATAGAAACGCACGTCCCCTTTGATTTTATATCACAACTAGAAGTTTAATCCAATACGACACAATACAACTTTATGCAGTTGGGTGCATTTAGGAAAATAAATGGAAAACAAGTTATAATAGATGTGTAATGATGTTTAATTTTCTAAGCATTCTTATTTCTTAAAGAATCTTTAGGTACTTATCAGTTTCGATTATTAGAAATATAATCACTTGAATAAGGACTTATAGCATGATTCACAATGGAAGATATCCCGAATTTGGTCCTACGAGTTCGAAGAAATTCTTTTGCCTTAACCCATTAATGCCTGAATAACAAAAAATTTTACGGCAACTTCGAGGCCCTAACTTTTATCGAAGGGGTAGTCAATTCTCATCGAGACTAACTTTTCTAGACGTATTTTGAGTCGCCTGACACGATCCAACAAAAAAAAAAAGTGAAAAATATTATTATTATTGTTTTTTTGCAATATTACGTAAATAAATACCTTTTTCACGTCATTTTTTCGAAAAAACGACAGATTTAGTGGGGAAAAAGCAACTTTTTACTGCAATAAAGTGCATAAAACGTGTTATTAGTACTTAAACTTCAAAAATATGCAGGCATTTTTTTCGTTAAAAATATTAGGCTGCATAAACGTTGCAACAATGTAACGCATATTTGCATTACTTTCGATCACTTTTTTTATCTCAATATGTTCGACTATTCCCAAAAATGTATATACACTAGTTTTAAGAGTCACTGATTACGAATTTGCTATCAGATTTTCGTAATTCAAAATGGCGGATCCAAGATGGCGAACAATTTTTGGCAAAATTCTCAATTTCTTGGAAAAAAAAAGTGGGTATTCGGAGTTTTTGGGGTCACTGATTACTGATTAAATGCCTGCATATTTTTGAAGTTTAAGTCCTAATAACACGTTTTATGCACTTTATTGCAGTAAAAAGTTGCTTTTTCCCGACTAAATCAGTCGTTTTTCGAAAAAAAATTACGTGAAAAAGGTATTTATTTACGTAATATGGCAAAAAAACAATAATAATAATTTTTTTCACTTTTTTTTTGGTTGGATCGTATCGGGCGACTCTAAATACGTCTAGAAAAGTTGGTCTCGATAAGAATTGACCACCCCTTCGATAAAAGTTTGGGCCTCGAAGTTGCCGTACAATTTTTTGTTATTCAGGCATTAAGGTTACGAAGGATTTTACTAATCTTTAAATAACAAAACAATTTGATTTGGAAATTAAGACATTTACTTCATTTCCTTGTCAATAAAGCACAGTATCTAGAAAAAATAGTCCATTCCATACGTCTAACACAAATAGTTCTAACTCCCAAACGTACAGTCGATTATAATGAAATTTTGTTAGGAGGAATAGAATAAAATAGTGTTTGACGTCTGAATTATGCCGATTGAATGTAGAATGTGTATCTGATTAGTTATAGGGAAATTAATAAGAAATTGTGCTGACTTTCCTCACTTTATCATTGTGACCTTCATTCTTTTTAAAATCTCCACTTTACCATTGGAAATCGTTTTGTTAATATGTATAAAAGATGAGTAATAGGTAAGTTGATTATTTTCGGATATGTTTGTCCAGTTTGTTTCCATAATAATTTTAATACTTGTTAAATTGTTTATTGTAAAATCAATTTAGAAGTAGAATGAATTTTTTTTTTATGTATATAATAGCCGCACAGACGAATTTTGTTTAATCTTTCCTGTCAATTTACCAAAACACATGTAATAAAAATTAAATATTTAAAAAATAATAATTTTTCTTTAATTTCCACTAACATTTTGTCCACAAAATGGTTGAGAAAAAACTAAAGCTAGCAGCGTGTGAGTTCGAGTTTTGCATTATTTTTACAAAACTTATTATTAGTAATAATGATGAATATACTGCAATGCAATAAATCAAATAAAAATAATTCCTTAAATATCCTACTGAGGACAATTATTTCTTCGAAGGCTTATTTTTTCTACCCTGACCCAATTAACTTATTGCGTTTAACATAATACATTCATATGCAAAAGCAAGAATCTTGACGGATCCCTTATCACATATTGTTTTGCTAGTCAGATTACAAATAGCCCAGTTTCATTGGTGCACATGTTTACGCGCTTAATTAAAAAAAAAAATAAATAAAAACGACAATCAAGATAGTATTCTATTTCGTAAATTTTTATTTTTTTTTTTATTCTAGAAGGAAGTCTCTGTAAATTGGCGGATGGCGCGCCAGGAGTATGCACGATTCTCGATCAATGCACGTCTGTCTATCAGGGACTACTCACTAATACTCTCCCGTACGAAGACGTAGTAAAAAATCGATGTGGTTTTGTTAAGAATAAAGAAATAGTATGTTGCCAGGACCGTCAACCGACTGGGTAAGTTTTTAATTTAAATATACGAGTAATGCGCCACAATAGTTGGCCCAGTCTATTTTAAAAAGCAAATTCAAAAGTAAGCTCCAAAAGCCATAAGAAATTCAAGTTGTTTGTCGTGCAATACAATATAAAATAAAAGAATTAGATTCAACGTTAGTAAAAAATGAATAACAAAACATTGTCACTTTTCCAAAATAGTGGGCCTACTCTAAAACTAGTTCATATTAGCTGGCCTGCCCTGAAGTACTTAGTAAGTCTAGTTACTGTAAGATCTGGCTGTTTATTATTTATTTATATATTTACTCATTAACAGACACAAAGACCATCTGGAGTTGCAAAAAAAAAGATACTATGCTAAGCAAGATAAGAAATTAATACAATATTAAGAGGAATTATATAGTCGTTTTTTCGGCTCAATCTTATCACATTGAAAACAGGAATTAAAATCTCCTGAAATGGCTCAAAAAAACCGTAATTGGTTCTGTGATTAGCTACGTAAAGAAAATGTTGTCTTGGGGGAGTTAGTTAATATTTAAAAGCTAAGGAGAGTCTACACCGACAGTAACGATATCATCAAAGAACATAACCCGTACTACATCTCTATATTTTGAGAAAGACAACACATCCAGGAGTTCTAATCTGTCCTCGTACAGAAGAAAAATTTTTTGAACGAAAGACAATTGTTTTAATTTAATGATAATATATAATTTTTTCTTAACTTGAACTTCTTGTGTTCTTTTGGAACTGACATACAACCGACTAGGCCAACTATTTTGGTGCAGGGCTGATACATGACTTCTAAAAGATCACTGGCACTAACAGAGCTACAACTCACAAAATCTTAAAGCATACTAACTGCATGCCGAACTAACTTTCCTTTCGCCTATTTTGCTTATACGGGTTTACTATCTACAGCAGAACCACTCCAAGAGTTCCTACTCCAACTAGAAGTGAATTTCCTGTAAATAAATTTTCTGGAAAAGGAAGTTCTAGTGTTCATGATGACTGGCCCTCTGTCAGTAGACCACTAGTGGAGAACAATAAATTAAACGTAGAAAGAATTGGGGATCAAAACACTCGTTCGGAAGATGATGAAAACGGTGGCGAAATATCTTCAAGATTTTTTCTTGGAAGTTTGTTATCGTCACGAAATAATGAAAACACATTTCAGAACACACAAGTTCAACAACAACCGATAAATGTCCGATGTATCAATAATTTACCACCAACGACAACGCCTCTTCCTGTTCAGATTCGCCCAAGGATTTTTGGAATTCTCAATTTTAATAAGCCTCCTCGAACAACAATTCGCCCTTCAGTGCTGTCACCTGTTCTTGATGCTTTGAAACCCATAAAAGAGATTCCCCTGAACTTTATTTCGGCGATTGGAAATAGGAGAAATGGAATAAATGTGCAAGGACAATTCAACATAAATTCGGGCCAATCTGCTACTTTTGGAGATACTAACGAGTTGTGTGTTGGTACCAACTATGAACCTATTCAGGGTAGTCAAAATCCAAATAATTTTGTACCTTCAAATTCTGTGAATAGATATCAAGTACGAAATCCAAATCTCAATCAAAATGAAGAGATTCTTAACAATCCAAGTTCGCCTATGTCTGCATCTACAAATAGTATGATTGCAAATCAACTTGTGACATCGGTACAAAATCCTAAACAAAACCAAAATCATAATATTGGGAACATTCCAAACCCAGCTACATTTGTCCCTTTCACAACTTCAAATTCTCTGAATGGAAACCAGCCGGCGAAAACTTTTCAGCCTGTTCCTATGCCAAATGTAGACTCCAGCCAAAGTCTAAATAATTGGAGCAATCCAAGATTACCTATGTCTGTGCCCTTAGCAGACAATACTTTCCGCTCAACTTCTCCGAAATCTTTTCCCGAAAATAATCAAAATTGGGACACAAATGAAAACTCTCCACTAGAGCCTTGGATGGTAGAAGTTTTTAGGACAACAACTATTGCAACAACAGCTTCAACTATTGGTAAAGCTCAAATAGATGCTTCTCAATTAGAACCTTGGATGGTAGGAGCTTTGGAAAAATCAACTAGTACGGTACCAAATCAACAAGATAATCGAAACCCAAAACCTAATACCAATAGTTTAAGTTTAGCAAAAAGTGAAGCTCTTCAAATGCCCCCACATTCTGCCTACGATCCTTGGATGCTGGAAGCTGTTAAAGAAGACATTGCTTCAACACAGTTTGTAAATAATCCAGATCAGTCAAAAACAGATATACCAATTATACCTTTGTTACAAAATTCTGAAAATACCACAACAAGTTTTGGCGATTCTGTTCTAGATCCATGGATGAAAGAAGCTCTTTTAGACAATAATAATACGACAACACCGACTACCACACTTAAACCTCAAATAAATAATTTTGACAACTCTGCAAATCCATCTAGTACTGACAAGAATGCTGGTTTTGAATTATGGATGATCGAAGCTCTTAAGGAAACGAACAAATCAAGTTCCTCTTCAGATGATATAAACCGATCAAGAAAAGATTTGTCAAAGCCTGATGCACTAAAAAATTCCGAAATTGTAATGACAACGAAAAAATCAATATTTGGTGACTCCATTTTGGACCCTTGGATGAAAGAGGCACTACTAGACGCAGATGAATCCAAATCAATCGCAACTTCTACACAAAGAATAATGGGGGATTCCACTTCAGATGAACAAATACCTCCCACTCTTACTTCTAAAGAAAGTACTAATGGAAATAACGCTTTTGAGCCTTGGATGTTAAGCGCACTTGGAGAAGTATCTTCAACAAAACCTAATGTCGGTTCTTTGACTAAAGCTGCATCGGAACGCCCATCCGAAGATACCGAGTTGGATCCATGGATTGGAGAAGATAAAGTAGACGAATCTTTCGATAGAGGTTCAGATAATAAAGAAGCGCAATCCTCAAGAAGAGGTACTAATTTTTTGCGAGATCACAATAGGACTCGCTCCAGAGATACTGATAATTCAAAATCTTTTTCTGGAAGCTCTAATGCCTCACTGACTTTGCCAACTGAGGAGGTATGGATATGGGATTCTAAAATTGTAGCTAACAATACAAACTCATCAGAAAAGTCTAATAAATCGAGCGAAGATGATGTAAATTACTGGATGAATGAGGCGTTAAAACAAAAACTAAAGCCAGTTGACGATAATTCTGGTTTCCAAAATAACCAGTTAGGTCGAGAAAACCTTGGAGTTGGTAATACAACAGACAGGTGGAGGTTTTACTTCTTAAAAAATTTCTAATTGCTATTCTAACCATTTTCGCTTTTCTCTTCATTAATATAGAATTAATTTTGACCTTTTTAATGAGATATTTGATATCCCGGAGAATAGACCATCGAATCCAATTGGGCCCAGAAACAGTCGTAGAGCTGATGATGGTAAGTTTTCACGAAAAATAGCAGGAATTGATTTTCGTATAATTTAAAAAATTAATTTCGATTTCCAACCGGTTTTTTCATTCAAAAGTTACAAAACATAAAAATTGAGAAGTAAAACGAACTAATTTTGTTCAATATTTCTTCATGAACGTCGGTTTCAAATCGATCTTCAAGATTTTCATAAATGTTCATAGACTATGATGGGTATCCTAAATTTTATGGATTTTTATGAAAAATATCAATTAGGAAAAGTGAGACGTTTATTATCAAAATTGTTGAAATTATGATGGTCGATTGTCAAATTTTATACTCTATGAAATTTACATGAAAACGTCAGTACACGGAAAAATAATCGTATACCGTAGTTTAAAGGATAGGACTAGTAAAAACTGAATCCCTGGTCTACTGAAAAAAATTCTGCGAACTTTTGATCTTGTTTCGGAATTTTCATTAAAATCGATACTTGACTATTGATTGTGTTTAGGATAACCGCTGTCGGATATTCATATTACTCTCTCTGAACACTCATATAATGATAATGTTGATAAGGTGATCAGGCTTACCTCTGGTGGAGGCGTGGGTTAATAAATCTGTAGTTTTCAGAACTTACATGATGGAGTTCGAACTTTGAAAATCACAACTGCTGTAAGAATAATTATTGTGATAGATGTATAATGAAAGCCACTATCCAATGCCTGGTTCTTTGTTGGTGGTATCTGTTGTTCACTGTAACCACCACAGTACAGATAATGCAAGGTGTGCGCACGAAAGAACCTTGATTAAATTTTTGTGGTTGGTATAGGCCAAAGTACGTCACTGTGGCAAGGTTTTTTAAAGAGATATATTGTGTAGGAGTTTTATCAGTAATAAAAAATTAAACTGATCATCTTTTGCAATAAAAATACTAAAGTTTCCTTTTATAAATTATAAAAGCTTTACGAGATATAAATCCGTGCTGAGGGCAACCAAAAACTACGTACTTATTATTCAATGATATGAAATTGTAAAGTAAAAGCTTGTGGGGGACCTATTAAATTTATATTAAAGTTTATTGAATTTGTTCAGAGTATTTTCAAGAGAGTGATTATTGATTGCAGACATTCTTTGACGCAGTGACTGGAAAAAATATTTTGAACACACGAAACATACCAAATTATTGGCAGGAAAAAAAAAATCTGAAAAGCGCATTCAAAAATAATGTTAAGCTCTGATGAGCAAAATCATATAAATACAATAACACAAAATTACCGTCCTCATCTTTTCCACATTCACAAAAAATTTAAAAATTCCTTCATAATTCTTGCGGAAGTTTAAAACTTTAGGCAACAAACCGTGTTAGTTGGTTAAATGATATATTTTATTCAATTCCATTTTGGTAATTATACTACTCAGTAATTTGGAAGAAATCTTTTTTTTTTATTTCAATGCCCTTAATTCCACAGTTACAACAAATACTTTAAAGCATGGACATTTTCATTTATTAATTTTTACAGAAGCTATTGGCAAATAATAAAATAAAATAAATTTTTTGAATTGTCAAGCAAAAATTTGCCATCATAACGTGTAGGTAAGTGTCAAAATCTAATGAACATACCTTACATTTCCTATATCGCATTAATTAGCCTGGGATGGGATCTTAAGGGACCTATGTTATGTACTCAGTACTACATACGTGTATAATTCATTGCCCTAAACAGTGAGTACGCAATTTTGACCGTCAATTGTACTTCAGCTGTTAAGGTGTTCTTTTCATCTGAATTACACATTCTTGGTTAATGTGATTTATACTGGTTCCGTCTAGTATTAGGTCTAGTCGTTGCATTCTTCAGCAACAGTCGGCAATAAATATCCATGAATTCATGTTAGTAGGTTCTTTGGGACTATTTTTCGTAGTTGGCAGTTTTTTCTGGGCGTTCAAACATCTCGTTGATTACGCTATTTGGGTTATTTATTCTCAATCTTCTTAATTACTTCTCACTACAAAGATGTTGATTGCTCCCATAGCTAACTTCTAGGTACCTTCCATATTCATCTTCTGTCATTTCAAAGTAGCCTAGGGAGTTGTAGTCTTCCACTAGTAAAGAAGTTAAAATATGTGGTATAATACACATACGTCTTGGTACTGGTTCTTCGTGTTATTGGAGTGATTTTTGCCACGACATGAGTTCTACATATATACTAAAAAATATATATTATAAAAGGAGGGAAATAAAAGATTCTGTGCCATAGTCTGCAAAAAAAAAAATCATACGTGTATGTTTAAATAAAGGCAGATAAAATAAAGTGAACATACACATATGATTTCCCAATACAAATTGTTTTAACCAATTAAATGAGAGCATTTTGATTAAGTTCATCTCTGCATGAGCTTAGGCTGCCACAGAAATGATCCAATTAATCATACCAAAAGATAACATAAATATCTCTTATTGCGGGAATGAAAGCAAAAATGCCCCTGCTCCTTTTAAATAATAATATGAAAAAAATTGTAGGCTTTTTAGACGATATCTGAGGATGACTTATTTCAAAATCTAGAGATTAGATTCAGGAGATATTTTAAGGTCAACTTGGCATTTTTATACAAAAGTTATTATTTGAGATGCTTCTTTCAGATGAGTGTACTTGCCTCTCAGCACTGATGAAAATCTCTACTAGTATTCTGTGATTTCGATCATCTTTCAGGAGCATCAATTACTCTATAACTTAGGAGCTCTATGAGCAAAAGAAGAGTTGGTCGAAAAATAAAGAAAACGATATGCATATTGCTATTTTCAGTCATATTCGGCAAATTACTTCCTCTATTTAAACCCCTTCAACCTTTAGGTAAAAGATAACATCAGAAACTAATTTTCTATTTATATGAGGGAGGTGGCTAGCAAAATGACTTGTTGACAATGACTCCGAATTGGAAGGTCGTAGAGAGGTTTTTCAGAGATCACTCAAAAGAATGCATTTACTTGAGCAATCCCTCGATTAAAATGTATCGTAAATCGATTAAAAAAGGTTTCACCCTGTATATCTCCGAAGTTTTTGATCACAGTACATCATACTAAAATTTGAGACAAATCCACTGGGATTTATTTCCCATACAAAACGTACCTTTGTCCATAATCCCACATAGACAATTATGCAGTGTGATGTTACAACCAAATGACAAAAAATTCTTTAATTACTATACCTTTCATCTCTGAATCGTGCTTTAGTGTATTTTCCTGAAAAGTCGACTGATAATTTTTGTATTTCATTCATATACACGATCTTGACGAAATGAGCATTTATACTTGTTAATTGCGTTCGGCAAGTTGCTTAAATTATCGGAATTAATTTTCAAATTACAATATTTGTAAAATCGATTTTTTCTGCTAGGTATAATATTTAAACCCCAATGTTGAATCTGCTTTTAACTGCATTATTTTTTATTAGTTTGTGCAAAATACAGAGATGAATTTGGTGCCTCACTTACTTACCAAATTCTTGGAGGTACTGCTGCACTGCTGGGAGAATTTCCACATATGGTATAATTGCTTTTAGTAAAGTTTATAATAAATTGTAATGACTTTTGTTTTTAGGGGGCTCTTGGCTATCAATCTACTGCTGCTAATAGAGAATATGACTGGAATTGTGGCGCGACACTTATTTCTGATCTGTATTTGCTCACTGCGGCCCACTGCATTACGCGTACAGGACCCACCTTGGCAAGGCTAGGAAAAATTTCAATTGATACAAACGATGATAACGCAATTCCTGCGGATTATATAATTGAGGTTAGTGAATCATTCTCTGCTTTAATTAATTTCAGTATAGGTACCTAAAATGTACCTTAATATTTATTGATGATACTAGGCCTCCTGCAAAACTAATTCTAAACATAATAACTATACCTGCATTGCCTATATATATGATATATATATAAATATATATATACAGGGTGTCCAAAACCACCCGTCAACCCTTTCTAAACCCGACTAGAATTTATAGGGGGCATGCCTCATGAAGCGTGTGAGCCTCATGTGGCTGGTGAGTCAGCGATACTGAAGTGAGGTTTACCTTATAAGTTTCTCACAAGGGTCTTATGAGGCAAACCTAATACATTTATAACCTTACAATGAAATAGGCAATCCCACCATATGCCTTACAGGGGTTCGATTAGGCAACCATCGAATATACACCTAGGCTCATTCTTCTCAAATGTGCTAGTTTGTTATATTCTAGAACTTGTTTCAACCCGAAAACCCCTTTATGGATTCGCCATCTTGAATTTCCAAATCTTAATATAATTCGAAATTAGTGGCCTCAGAATAATCATTGTACCAATTTTCATTAAAATCCATTGAAATCGAGAATTATTGGTCGCCATATTGGATCCGCCATCTTGAATTTCTAAATTTGGACAGCGGATTTGAGATCAGCATTCTGCAAAACCCCTATGTACCAATTTTCATGAAAAATGTTTAAATCGGGTAGCAATTATTTTGCCTCACGAGGACCACATGCGGCATTCATAATGATGCGCGAATGAGGCAAGGCGTTATTTGCCCTTCTAGTCGGGAATAGGCCAAGGAGTTTGAAAACCGGAAGTATACCTTGTAACTTGTGTAAACCGGAATTATATCTTCTAGCAGCGGATTTCCAATTTCAATAAAACAGATATTTTGAGCTTAAATAACTTCTTTGTACTTATTGTATCCCTATCTAATTCTATATTGAAACTCAAAACCTTTATTTTATTAAAATTGGAAATCCGCTGCTAGAAAGTATATTATCGGTTTACACAACTTCAAAGATCAACATTTTATTTTTTTGAAAAGTGTTTCATATGAAAGTTGTGTATTTTTCATCATAGAATCCGAATTCGGAGTCAAAATATACACGTTCTATTTCAAAATGGTACTTCTGGTCTAGACCGGAAGCTAAAAATAGCGCCAAACGATAGAGCGTACCCATTTTACTTAGGATGGAGCAATCGCCTTGGCAAAAATAAGTTTTTGGCCGATTTAGAAGGGGTGGACGGGTTGTTTTGGACATCATATATCATATATTTAACCGAAATCGGCAACGGAACTGAAATACATATAATCAAAAAAGAATGGTCCAGGGATTTAATCTTCATTAAAGACATTTTCCAATAGAATTCGTTTGACAACAAGAAAACAGATCTTCATTCCCGTGAAAGGAAATTCATGAACTTGCATTTTATTGTGAATTTTGCTCAGTATTTGCGAAATTTTGAACTTGCATTTTCTTGTGAATTTTGCTCAGTATTTGCGAAATTTTTGTACTGTTAGAGAATTTGGCACATTTTAGGCTATTTAATTTAATTTATTCTTTACTTTCAGGAATCGATTAAACATCCAAATTACACGAATGCCAGGCAATATCATGACATTGCTCTTGTTAAACTGAGCCAAAAAGTCAACTTCACTGAAAATATTCGACCGGCATGTTTGGACACAAGCCAGGCTTCTGAGGATTCAATCAAAAACTATACAGTGAGCGGATGGGGCACGGTATCCTTGCGCAGTATTTTTGATAACATTTTTATGAAAGAAATGAATAAAAAAATTCCTTCTTGCAGCCCGTAGCAGATCTGCCGTCCTCCTGAAGGCAAATCTGAAATCTGTTCCCCTTACAAGTTGCAATCAGTCACATGTTGAATATGAGCAGCGCAACAGGAAATTGCCATTCGGTTTGACGGAAGCTCAGATGTGTGCATTTGATCCAGATCTAGTGAAGGACGCGTGCGAGGGCGATTCTGGCGGGCCGCTTCAAATAGTTGATGACAGTGGGATGGCCACTATTTATGGTGTTACTTCGTTTGGAGTAAGTTGCGCTTCACAAATACCTGGCGTGTACGCACGGGTTTCTCATTATGTGGACTGGATTGAATCAATAGTTTGGCCGTGACATGTTATATATTTGATCAGAATTTTATAAGACATACCATATAAGCTCGCAACATAGTCATTGAATACACCATAAATAAAGGGAATTAATTTATTTTAGTGAGTTTGTTTTTGAGCAAATAAATCTGACTGACGAACTCCTCACACAGTCAGCTGCATTAATAAACGCTTCATGTAAAATGGTTTAGAATATTAATATAACTATTAGAATTATTAAAAAATTGGGCAGATTATATAATGAATTTCCATATCTTTTTTAATTCCGATGAACAAAAAAACATATAGTTGTATAGGTGTATTAATTCTACTGTGAACGAACATCTCGCAACAATACAATTTGTATCAGGTTGTAGGAAATGTTCGTCGAAGAAAAATTCGAAGTTTATTTTCTTTTCTGGAATAATCTCAAAATTCAAAAATATATAGGTAGTGTCTGGAACATTCTCTGCGCTTTCACGCGAGGTCTATAATTATTGCGCCCGCGCGTTTTTTCCGCAGTTATAGAGAACTTTTCGAGACGTGATTTTCGAGTCATTTTATACACACAGCCACAAGTAATATCAAAAGTGCATTTGGAGAGTCGAATATTCACGTTTCCACGGTACATAAGTGGTTTGGTCGATTTAAATCTGGAGAAGCTATATAACTTTGTTGATGAACCTCGTTCTGGAAGGCCTCTCGGTACAAATAAAAACTAGATTCAACGCGCCGTTCAAGAGAATCCCGAGGAGAGTACGCGATTTAGCGAAGTCCCTCGGCTGGTATTTCACCACGGTAGTCGATCAGTTTAATAAATTAGGATACCAGAAAATAAAGACCCAATAGATACCTCACCAACTTACTGAGGCTAACCGGCTGTCCCGCGTGTCAATCTGCCAATCGCTTCTTCTACAACCTAGACGAAAAGAGTTTCTAGAGGATTTGGTGACTGCAGATGAAACGTGGATACTTTACGACATCGATACGCGCCGCGCAGTTTAGCTCTCTCCCGGAGAAGAACCGCCAATACAACCGGAAAAGGTCCTTCTTCCGAAGAAAGTTTTGTTGTCTGTCTGTAAACCGTACTGACTCTTGTCTCCCGTGTACCACGAGTAAAACTTAGTTTCCCCAGAGTATTTATGATTCACGGCTTTTCTACAGGGGTATGTTATGTATTCCTTTAGACATCCCCAAGAAGAATAGTAACATTTTTATAAAAAATTCTTTTAGGGTTTTTATAGAAAACATGTCACCTACTTGAAAATAGGACACATATTTTGTTTTTTGTTTTTCACACACAATGCACTGATTATATTAGTATATTTATTAAAAAATGACATGCAATAAGAAAAAATATAATACTCGCGCTTTTAACATTTTTTATTGCAATTTTTGCAGAGCAAGTTACTGCGATGTTCGAAAATTAGAAATATAATAATAATACCGTTAGAAATAATTGAATTTATTTGACATATGACATGACATCAGTGTTGCGACAAGAAAAAAAAAACAAATATTACTATTCATTAATATCTTAATAGTAAAATATTTCTTGAGTTATGTGATCATTTAATAGGGGGAAAAAAATTATAAACTGCTGTCACCTAGAGGTGACACTGGGAACTGACAACTAAGAGTAGGTAGGTCAATTGTGCATATTGTCATCTTGGTTGTTCATCGAACATTCTTCCTCGCGCCGATGTCTGGCACAACAATTTGAAAATCCTTCTTGGCTAAGGTTAGGCTGAGGTAGGCTGTTCCTGACTAGAATTTTAGTGGGGTACAGCTAGGGTCGCTATGAGGCTAGCCATACTGCCTCGTGTGGGCCCTATGAGGCTGCCGTATAAGGCGCACGAAGGGCAAATAACGCCTTGCCTCATTCGCGCATCATTATGAATACCGCATGTGGTCCTCGTGAGGCAAAATAATTGCTACCCGATTTAAACATTTTTCATGAAAATTGGTACATAGAGGTTTTGCAGAATGCTGATTTCAAATCCGCTGTACAAATTTAGAAATTCAAGATGGCAGATTCAATATGGCGACCAAGATTTCTCGATTTCAACGGATTTTAATGAAAATTAGTACAATGATTATCTTGAGGTCACTGATTTTGAATGTTATCAAAATTTACGAATCCAAGATGGCGGATCCAATATAGCGACCAATGATTCTCGATTTTAGGATTTTAATGAAAATTGGTACAATGATTATTCTGAGGCCACTAATTTCGAATTATATTAAGATTTGGAAATTCAAGATGGCGGATCCATAAAGGGGTTTTCGGGTTGAAACAAATTCTAGAATATAACAAACTAGCACATTTGAGAAGAATGAGCCTAGGTGTATATTTGATGTTTGCCTAATCGAACCCCCGTAAGGCAAATGGTGGGATTGCCTATTTCATTGTAAGGTTATAAATGCATTAGGTTTGCCTCATAAGACCCTTGTGAGAAACTCATAAGGTAAACCTCACTTCAGTATCGCTGATTTTATTTTGTGAGGTCCTCATGAGGAATCTACGGGGAAATCCCTCTATCGGTATACCCCTCACCTGCCACATGAGGCCCACACGCTTCATGAGGCATGCCCCCTATAAATTCTAGTTGGGTTGTTGTCTAAAAACTCCAAAGCTAAAAATTTTGTCATGTATTATAAACGTTCGTATTCTTCCATGAAATCAATATACTGTTTGCTCAGGGGTCTTATTCAAGCATTTTTCGATGTTTAAACATCACCGCAGCGATATATTCATAGCTTCGCTGAACAATGCTGTGTTGCTAACAATAGGAAGGTTCACGTTAAACCTGTCTTAAATTTCACGGGTTGTTGTGTTCTTGGTAAAGTTTTCACATTCGGATTCTGATGGATTGTAATTTATTGTATTGTAACTTTAGCTTGAGTGTTTAGCAACTTCTCAAAATTTTCCCGAATTTAAATCTAATTCTTGATTCGAAATTCACACAAATGCTTCATTGTGTCAGTTCATTGCGCTTTATTTTATTTTCCGGGATAATTTTATTTTATTCAGTTTAGTACTTAGTATAGCTATACATACAAAAAACAAGCATACAACTTAAACGCTAGAGAACATATAACGAAATTAAAAACTAGGGGAACGTTTCAGGACTTTCCCAAGGGATGACTTGGATAGGTATAGGATAGCATTGTCAACCTAAACTTAACGTAACTTTTCAAAGCTTGACACGAGTTCTTCCTTTTGCAGAAGTAAAATATTCAATTTTTTATAAAATTTTCAAAACTATGTAGGTCGAATCGCTCAATTTGAAATGAAGGCGGAATTGTCAGCTATCAAATAACATAGCTATAACTATAACAATAGATGTGAGTACCTTAAAAAATACACTTTGATGGAAATCGATTAAGTAATATAGCTCTGCCGTTTTCACAAGATCCATAAAGAGTATTTTTGAGGTTTAGGGCTAAGTCGACCCTTTTTTTTTCTTAACTTATCGATACCCCCACCCTCTTCAGTTTTTCCTACAGCGAAAGATATCATTTGTAGGTAAAAATCAGCCAATTACTTCGTGTCTGGCAGGACCATCGTATCGTTTTGTTTATCAAAAATTAAGGGGAACCCCGGAAAGCTTCGTTCAAGCTTGCGAGGAAATTCTTTGCTAGTTGTAAAGCTCACTTTTAGGATGTCCAACAGGCTAATGATGTTTTGATTCGGGCACAGTGAATAGATAACCAGGAGTTGGCTCAGTATTTTATATTGCGGGCGTGCCGTGAACGTTCAGTTGTTTTTCGCGATTTGAGGAAGCGAGTCGTGAATCAGCGGTCCACTCTAAACATCTTGTATCTAGCTTTGTATCCTTTCATCTGCTTTGGTTTTATATGCTTGAGAGATATCCACATTTGTCCTTTTGTGCAATTAAACAAAATTCCTGTGAGAGCCAAAGTGTATTTGTTGTGTGAAGTGTTGAGTGCTAACATAAAGAGAAAAGGTTAAAGTGTGAACAACAATGGGTTGAATTGAGTCCAGATTGTCTTCGTCTGTGGCTTCTTTCACTTTGGATTTCAAGAGGAGTACAAAAGTCGATAGGTGATTATCATGAAAAAATAAAAATTTGATAAGATACTATCACGCGGAGCCCTAATTAGTTAGTGGTATTAGTATGGGCCCAGCCCCGGCTATAATAGATAATCATTTCATAAACACTCATGAGAACACCGCCCATATAAAGCATATGGTGCTGTGCACCCAGGGAGGATTCTTCATAATAAAGAACGAACGAGATATCGATTGAAACGGACTGATAAGGGATAATTTCCATACTTCAAACGAAATATTATAACGTTCGGTTTGGGAATTTCTGAATTGTCTCATTGGGACCGAAGGAACCGCAAATCACTTTTATTGACGTGTCCATTAGCCTGACAATGGATAATATGGTCTTGTCACATTGATGTGGTTCAAGTCAAGCAACACTTTAATTTATAATTGCTAGGAAAAAATTAAATATATATTTTACATTCTACTCGTAATAACATTTAAAAGACGTCATTTTGAAATGTCAACTTTTATAGAGTTTCAGTTAAATTGGTAAACGTTGACAAAACCCGAACGTTGTTTATGGTACCTATACTATACACGTTACTAACTTTCTTTGGTTCAATAAAATAATTCAAATAATACGGCTATTAGGAATGGACATATTAACAGATGTTAGGTTGATTGCTTTACGTAAAAGTTTAGACAAAATTATGACTTGTATCTTCAATAGCATAGCCAAATTTCCTGTTTGGGTTTACAAACCGCCGAATTCAAGTCGTCTCGATAGCGATTGCGATAACGAAACGATAGATATAAAAAATATAATATAACATATTACCTATCTCGGTCACTTGTCGGTCATTGGTTGTTACCGCCATCACTAATCAGGTGGTGTGAATTCTTTCTTATCATTTGAGTGGGGTGAGCAGTGTTGAAATCTTACCTGGATCATGGAATTATTAAAATATTTTATCAACTCTGTTTACACCTACTTTATGTTTTTTATTGTTGGTTATTAAAAAACGATAATTACACTAACTATAATACAACTAATGAAAAACTAATGAAAACTAGTGAGCGCATCAGTGTTTTAACGAATTTATTAGTGTTTTTTCATGAGGATTGATCTTTAAAATTCCGGGTGTAAATGTAGTGTTGCTAAAAGTTGTGCCATTTAAAAGGCACATGCAGGGTTACTAACTATAGTAGCTAAACATGTGTTATGATAAATAAAGACATTTTAATATACAATATGTGTGTATAAATTACGTAACATAATAAGAAAACATTGAAGTTTGTTTATATTTAAATTTTACGTATACCTATCTGAAATAACAAAGAATATGTGCGAGTGTAATATCGTTTATGTGTACACACGAAAACTAAACTAAAAATTGTTTAATATAAAAATAATTTTAATCAATGTAGTTTTCTTAATAAAATTAAACTTTAAATGTTTGAAGGTAAACCACGATTGCTGCTGATATATTACAATAATTTAGTGAGTTTGTTTTATTGGATAAGTGGGAACATTAATGTCATTAGCTTCGGAGTTATTTTGAGGTTTATTACACCCTACTACATTCTGCGTGTAAATAATATTTATGTTGGTAAACAAATTTCTTTACAATCAAAAACCCAAATTAATTTTAAGTGTAAAGATAAAAGGTTACATTCTATATAACAAACTAAATTTATACTATAACTACACTACACTAGCCTACGGTTTATGGCAATTGTGTTGCCTGATAAAAAGATTGTTAGAATATTAACAATTATCAAAGAATTTGGTTTCTCGTTATGGGTTTGATATTAGTTCTTCCGTGAAGTTCTATGGCGGAAAAATGTTATGATAAATTCATAATCAATTTAAATATTTTATTTTGGGAAATTTGTAATTTTCTTATGTAGGGGAAGGTAGGGTAGCCCCCGGACAAAACTAAAACTATTATGTCTTAATAAACGTATAGTTAAAGGAAGGTGCACTTTTGAAGTTTTGTGCAAGGCACCGCCAGATAAAGCAAAATGCGATTTTAACTGCCGGCCGATAAAGTGAAATACAAAAAACTGCGCCAGCGTCAACTTGTTAAAGAAATATTTTAAAAATACTTTGGATTTAGTTTTTTGGCGACACAAAAGATGGCGGGTAGCCCCGGACATATGTAGTAATCAATGGTGGCTCAATCGTTTTTTGGCTTTACAAAGTTACAAACAAATTTTGTATTTTTGTTTTTAATAAAAATGCACTTTTGAATCGAATTCTGATACTTTGCATTTGGAATAATAAGCTCTTTTCAAAATATAACATCGATACTAATGTTTTAGTATCTTTTATATAAAGAAGAGCAATTTTGAAATGGAGTTTTATACGTTTCAAATGGAAAAAGAAATTTTTACTTGGGAAAAGGTGAAATATTGTTTGAAAATGGTATATATTTAACACATTGAGCGCGACCTCGGTTCTCCATGACCGACAGTGAACTTTCCGTTTGCCTGGCGTCGGTCCCTGGGACTCACGGTAGACTTTTTATTTAGTCTAGCAGATTACTGTTCGGCATTAAGAAGAGAAGCTGTACATTTCAATTATAAAAGAAAAGAACACTTCAATTGCACATTTTCAAAATTATAAAAATTTATTTTAACTCATTAATTCTCCCCTTAAATGTCAGCATATTTAAAGTCTTTCTGCAACAATAGTAACAACATTTTAAAATAGTTTCCATAAAAAAGCAAACTTAAAAAAACAATTATAGTTTGTTAAAACAATATTGGAAAATTTAAAAATTAAAACCATTCCCGGAGGTACCCGACATTATCGTGACCGGGGGACCCGATCGCTATCATGCAAAATTTTTAGAGACAGCTCTTAAATTGTACAAGAAATGTTAAAAATACTTATAACCTTTAAATGTATTAAATTATCTACAACATTAAACAAAAGACAAGTTCGCACATTTACTTATTGACTTGCTAACCTTCAATGAAGTTTGACAGGAGCAACGACAACACGCTGCAATTAAGTTGGATTTGTTTTTACTCCATAGGGCGCACATTTAGAATAAAACTATACCTAGGCAACGTGGTCAGTTTCTTAAAAATTTAAATGTCTGGAGTTACTCGCCGTCCAGGGCTACCCGACCTACCCCTACGCGTGAAGCAAAATGGCACCTCCATAGCGAATGAGATCTACTTTATATAGAATGAACTTATTTCCTAGGCTTAGTGTTGATCTTCTGTTGATATAGTTGACATAGTTTTAATTAGATGGCTTGTTTTGTTAAGTTCTGATGTTATGTGCTTCAAAAAGGTGAAAGTTTTATCTAAGGTGATCGATAGATATTTTACTTTCGCAGTTCAAGGGATGTCACAGATATTTTATTATTTTAGATTTATTAATTAATTTCTTATTATATTTTTTTTTTTTGGAATTTCTTATATTTATTATCTTTTTCTTCTTTTATATCAGTATTATGTACAATAAATTTCATGTAGATATGTTAACAAACAAAAAAGTTACAGATTTATGATACGAAAAACGTCCGCTGTGCCCAATGTGCAACGTCCAGGATTTGGTAACCCTAGGATGTTGTAAGTTGGACTAGTGGCGGAAAGAAAGTCTTCTTGTCGTGGTAATTAACTTGGGTTTACGAGAAGCAAATTTCTCTCGGAATTCTATATAGCTTCGCCGTCTGGGACAGCTTGGATCTGTTAATTCGTGATGCCCCTGACAGTTGGAACATTTAGTAGAGTCTGGAGAATCGCACTCCGAAGTAGCATGACATCCCGAGCACATAAGGTCTTTACATGACAATGCTTCGAACTGTGCCAGAACATTATTTGGCAGTGATAATGAGCTACTGAAAGACGTCTATGAAAATCCCAACTTACTACTGTTCGGTTGATAACGCCAATTTTCGCTCGTAATTGATTTAATGTTCTTGGTCATCGTAGTAAGTAAATAATAAACATAGTAACGGATCCCGAATTAGTTTTCCTGGATATTGGATTAATATCAGTCAATTTTATCCCAGATGCCACTACTTCCAATTGTGTGATCTCCAGTCCAGATAACATAACTTTAAAAGGCTTTAAAGTGGTTTTCGAAATTGCACTTTGCAGCTTTGAGAGTTGCACGAATTTTATCTCATGAAGCGATGAATTTGAAATAAATTTAATTCCGACAGACATGTGTTTAATAACGTAGTGTTTTTTTTTTCACTTAAAATTTGACTATTGCGCTCACTGGTGCTCTTTATCACATTTATTGGCGGAGGTTAAGGATTCAGTTCTTTATTGTCTACAGTATAGTTCAAGTTCAAGTTAGCATCATCAGTGCATGATTCATCTGGCTTTCTGAGAAACACTGGTGTCACTGCATGTTTTCATGTCGATTCGCTGTAAATTTTAGTGTTTTAAATTAAAACAATTAAGCGTTTTATTTTAAAACGTTTTAGTATTTAAATTGATGTGCCCAACTTTAAAACGTTTTTGAGTGTTTCAAATATTAAAACACTAGATTTATATTAGTTTATTTCGAACTTTTTATTTTGAAAGAGCTTTAATTTAACACGTTCTAGGCATTTTAAATATATTCTATATAATACATTGTAGGGATGTTGATGAGAAACTGAGATTGAAATAATTCTAGCAAGTTTATTAATTTACTAGCATTATTAGAACATATTTTCTTCGACAACACTCATACAAAAATTATACTATAAATATGTTATGAACCATATGAATCTATATGCAACACAATTATCGGAAAAAACATTTTTATTTATTGCAATTTAATAGAAGAAAATAAACTATTATCCATTTAGTTAGAATATTATCATTTTAAATCTTGTTCATTATGAATTTGTATACTCTACGTGGTCAGTTAAAGAAATAAAAAACGTTTTATTTGGATCAAATGTTTTATAATAAGTTTTATAATGTCTAAAATAAGTAAAAAAATGCTTATGCTGTGTTTTTTTAAAACGGCTCATCAAATAAAACACTTGAGTGCTTTAAAATAAAACACTAATATGTTTTGAATTAAAACACTTAAATTTTTGGTGTGTGTGTGTTGATTTTACGAGATTTTCCACTCATGGTGATGTTTTTTATTAGCATTAATGTCTGTTGGCAAATGAATGGACTCGTGAGGGTCAAAATCAGTATACTTAACGCGAACGGGCATTGTTGTGGATATAATTTATTTATCATATTACCATTGTAAGGAGGAAATTTGTGATATTATAAGGAAAACAAAGCGAATCCTTCAGTAAGGTAAATGGGTTTTATTAATATGTTAATTACACTCTATGCACACATAAATCCATTCACAATTTTTAATTGTTGCTTATTATGTTCATCAATGCGTAGTGGTGTACCCTGTGAAAAAAATTGCATCATATCTCCTTTTTAGAGAATTTACTGATCCACAAAACTCATATTCGCGGACTATCGTAACATATATAGAACTCTTCTTTGGGTATATTTCTCAATTTCATTTTTGTTTTATTGATTTTCTCTTGTGGCTTATTCATTTATTCTAAAATTGAGTAGTGTCGAAAACAAATGGCATTGCAGATAAAACCTGAATAAAACATATCCCCCAATTTTTATTGACATCTTAAAATTTGTAACGATACGAAAAGGACCCTTTTCGAAACCCTCTTTGTGAACAGCAGCAATTGTTGCTTTCCTCGTTTATTATTAAGGTATTTTTATTTCATGCAGAGGGGACAGAGTAGAAATTCTACGGGCCTGCATAAATCTTAAAGGATCTGCAATTTGTTTTCAACATGATATTAAAGTTTTGATGTTAAAACTAGAGTAGTTTGGAATTTATTTGTAATTACATTTTAAAAGTCTTGAAGGAACCTCTTAAAATTTTAGATGAATTCAATTGCGCAATTAAATCACATTGAGGTGAAAGCATTCAGTCAGCATGTGGGGTAATGGAACGGAAAACAAGAATGAAGAAAGTTTCGGAAGTTTTCATGTTTTTGTAAATTTATTGCATTTTAACAGATTTATGAATGTAGAAAGTTCTTTGCAATGTTAAAGCAGGAATTTGGCAATGTATGTATTAATTAATTAGGAGATGAGAAATAAAATTGTTTTACTTGAAAAAAAAAATTCTACCTTTAATTTTTTAAATGCACTTGCAATTAAAAATTAACAAATGGATATAGTTTTTAAATTTTTAATTAAATATTATAATAATGTAGCAATACGCTATATTTTTGGTCCCTCTGAAAACAATCATTGTACATCCCATTTGCATGTCGACAAACCACCTTTTACTTCAAGTGATAACGCCAACAAGCCCCCTAATTCTCGATATAAAACATCTCAGCTGTGTTGAATTTATTTCAGGAAAATTTCTAATTGCAAGGTAAATCATTAAAAAATCTATTCAAGTATAGCCTTATCATACATATTTCATTGTAAAATTGTAAGCATAGTAGTTAGGTGAATTAAGGTGTTGCATCTTTATTTTGATAAGAATTGATATTTCACTAACTAAGTCTCTTTTCCTTAAACAGAAGGGGTCAAGGTTGGGGTGAATACTAAGTGTTGCATTGAATACTCCTAGCTGAAAAAAACTCTCCTTGGTGTTGAAGACAGACTAGACTTTATTATTAAATATTTTTCGCATTTATACCATTTGCTGCTCACATTTAAACACATAGTGCACAGGTGAGTGCAAGGTAAGCATTTTCCACAATCGCCAGGTCTAGCCGTAACATGGCACTTTTAGGTGTCGCATTTGCGGAGAGGTAAGCTCTTTCTTATCAGGCGACGTTGGCGTTGCTGGTGGGAAATGCTTAACCTTGTGACAATTAGGAACCCTACATCGTGGTGCCTACTTATGCTCTAAATTGAGGGCGACGGTAAATGATGTCGCCTTAACAAATTTATTCCTCTCCGACTCCGTGTATCCTTACTGAATATTTTAAAAAGTCTTACGAATAGAAAATAATATATATTTTTCCTCATTTTATCATCACTATTTATCACAAATTACCGGAATGGCTTTTGAATTTTATCCTGTTAAACAAAAGAGCTTATATTTATAATTGTCTTCTAAGTTATTTGGTTAAACTTCATCATTCTAATAATAAATCGCAGTTACAATATCAAGTAATAATCGATAAAAGAATGAATTTTAAATTACAAAAGTTAATGAAGTTAATATAAACCCTTTAACTTCCACTGTGAATTTAGCAGCGAGGAAATTTATTTGGACCCTGTGAATATTTTTAATTTGGAAAAATCAAAACTTTTATGGAAAAAAGAGTTTTTAGTATTAAATTCCAATTTTTAAAATAAAAAATTGAAGAAATTTTACTCTGAATAAAATTTTGAGGTCACCATTATTTTTTTCCTTTTTCCAATTATTTTTTTTCTCAATTTTTGAAAATCGATTACAGAACATTATTATTATTATTGTACACACAAAACTACATCATATATTACGAACCATTAATGTGACATAGATAATATTTCATTTGAATAAATAAAAATCAAACAGAAAAAATTACTTTTTAATATTCCATAATGGAAAATGATTTATACAGGAAATGAGTTCAATTTTTCTAACTAATTTTTTTATTATTGATGGAATATATCCGAATGACGTCTTCACTCTTACCCTGGTGATCCCGCTCTCTGGCTACGGCCTCTTCGATATAGTTAATTCATAATTAAATTAATAATTTATAGCCGAACAGTAAGCTGTCTATTCAAAGCTTGGTTTGAAATCAAATCGGAAATGTAAATATGTGCAAATATACTCACCTCGTGAAAGCACTCAAAGCAAGTAATTTTATTCCCTGTAATTGTTTATTCTCACAACGTCCAAACCATTTCTTTCAATTTGATTACTCGAAGGCTACGTACTACGAAAAGCCACTTAGTAGCAGGATAATTTTGCTTAATTACAGACGAAAAAGCTGAAATCAATCATTTCTGGTAATTTTTCACCCTTAAAAGCATTCCCCACGTACCGAGAGCAATTATTCTGTTCGTAAATACATAATAGCAGCCCAAATTTTTTCAGTGAACGCACTACATTACAGTAGTACGCGTAAGATAGGACTTTTAATTACTTCGCATATAGCATTTCTTTTTTAGAAAGCAAATTAATCAAACTACAGCGGTTTTATGAAGGTGCTTTACTTAAACACTTGAGTGACTTTTATATTTTAACTTGCTATACCACTATTAATTAACACTTAAATATCCTGCATTGTATTTTTCTAATGCAATAATATGATACCTTACATTGGTATCTTTATGATACGTTGGTATCTTTATGAAACGAATGTGTCATAAATTCTCTCTTATTGACTTTTATGAATAAACATATAAACCCAAATCATCCCAGCATCTTGTGTGTTTTAGTTACAGTTTATATCTTCAAAAATAATGAACAGGTAGCCCTTGCATAACAAGGTAATTTGACAACCCGGTCATCCTTATGAGCTTATGTTTTTGACTTACACGGTTTCGCGACAACAGTACCAAATTTCGTATTCAACGAAGATTACCTTTAAATATTTACTTTACTTTTTACTGATAGTCTCATAATCTATGCTTAGAAAAGATACGTATGTATGTATATAGCCAGCGAAACAGAAAAAAAGCCCTTCCTGGTTCGGAACAATGACTCATTTTAAAATTTGCAAATTATTGCCGAATCTTAACGCACAGCTGCTATATAATAATTCGGGCATTTAAGCGTTAATATTATAGAAAAATAAAAATAAGAAATTTTATTTAGAACAACAGAACTCCTTTCTATGAAATGCCTCCAAACTTAAAAATGTGTTGAAATTTCAGGGCAGTTTAAGGCAAATCGCGTAACTGCTTAGCTGATAAATACTTGATTATATACATTGACTATATTTAATTATCGTTTGCAGATTTCTGCCGCTACTTTGTGCTCTCTCTCTCTCTCTCTCTCTCTCTCTCTCTCCCCTCTAAACGGAGTATCGTTTTCTAAAATTTTTGTTCAACTTAAACTGTCCTATGGTATGCAATTTCTAAACATTTATTAAGTTTTGAGTCATCGCAAGGAAATGTGCTTTCAAAAATGCCTTTCACTTCTGTTGTTCTAGATGAAACTGCTTGTCTATATTTATTCTATGTTAATATCTATATAATATATATATATATATATATATATATATATAATATAATTCTCATCATCAGCATTCAAGCGAAGGTCGTAGGTTCGGGTCGTACCCGTATCCGGTTCGGCTTTTTAGAGTAATTCACAAATATGATGTCAGAAATAACAATGAAAAGATGCTGCCAACGATCGTAGTTCGGTAGTTACATTAGTTGTGTTAAGGGGTCATATACAGTCAGGATTTTTAGAAAATCGATTTTTTTATTATTTTATTTTTGTAATGTACATATATTAAAGTACAGCCACAGAAAATTTCATGTCAATCGGGTGAATATTCTCGAAGTTACACGCATATTTGTAATGACGTGTTCGAGTTTTTGTACTAAATGTAAAATGCTTTTGAAACTTTAAACGCGTTTTTCTCAAAACTGTGTTCTTATAGTCGGTGAGCAAGATTTCTCGGAAACGGCTGAACGGATCAGTTTCAAATTTTAACATAAGTTTCTTAAGTATATTTTTTAGTAATTAATCGAAGCTTTTTGCTCACCGATAAATATTTTCCATTTTATAAACAATTTAGAGCGAAAATTGTTGTTAAAAATCGATTTTTTTTTTTAAGAAGCCGCCATTTTGTCAAAAATTCTTATTTTGCTTATTCCTTCGATTAATTACGAGATAAAACAATATACTAACGAAATATTTTTGGTTTTTCCATTTTGGATGATCCAGTCTAGAGATATCGTGCACATCACAAAACGCTTTTTCTTAGAGTTGCTCCCGGAGATCAGCTGTAGCAGCTTTTAAAATAACTATTTTTACAAATAAAAAACATTAAAATACACTCAAGAGTTACCGTTATATGTGTACAGAATTATACATTAATAACTTAAAAGATCATCTCAAGAAAAATTCTTGAAAAATCGACTTTTTTGGGCCTCCTGACTGTATATGACCCCTTAAGCTGTGCTGTTGATTGGAAGGCAAATGTAAGCGCTGCTTCTTCGACGAGATATACTATATTATGTTCATTCCAATTTAGTCAAATTTCATTTATCTGAAACCTAAGTAATTAGATTAAATTGGTAGATAAAATACTTTTTTGAGCGTATTAACACATCCCCTTATGCCTTATAAATAATTTAAGCTCAGTTTGCGCAAAGGAGCATCCTTATCTTTTTAACCGCAAACTTCACACTCCGCTTTCAGTTTTCCATTAATATTTAATGTATGACTTGAGCGAAAACCCTTAAAACAAGAAAGGTCTGCCTGCTTATAACTCTATGAAATAAATTTACCTTAAGTATGACTACAAGACTACTAAAAAGCTGATAAAGAAATCTTTCAAAACAGTATTAAAAAGTTCGGGTGTACTTCATTCACTTTTTATTTTCGTCAGGTCTATGATTTGTGGTTGTATTGGTCCAGAAAACTTAAGTAATTTCAAGAATTCATTAATAGTCAAGGTAGGCAATTTTTCAAAAACTCATTTTATCTTAAAATTCTTCACAGCGTTTAGTATGGCTATTCTAAAGTTTACTGTTCCAATAGAAATTATAATCAAATTCGTCATCACCTTCACAGGTGGCCACTTAGAAATGACCTCCGGAAAATTAGCATGAAAATTAATTTCATCTTCTAGAATACATCCCGGAAAACTTCATACCTTGTCTGTTTGGTATACTCAGATCAGAGTAAAACGCTTCCTGTGAAGTGAAAAAGTGAAGTTGGCTTTAATCTTTAGATTAGCCCTAACGCTTCCGTTTTTGCACTTTGGAATATGACTTTTAAGTTAAGTGAAAACGAAGTTTTTCTTTAGCGCAATTTAAACATAATTGAATTGAAAACAGATGAGCTTGAATTATTTAACAATGTTTCTCAACACTTTTGGAGATCTTAAATAGATAATATTTGAGTCTCGATTATAATTTATATTTGTAATCTGATTCAGATTTAAATTGGTCATTAAGAAACAAATTAAATCTTGAAAGGAAAGTTATTCATAAGCCTTTGGCAAAAAACACATGGGGTTCAGATATGTAGAGGATATTTTTAGTAAACGGACGAATTTTGTCTTCTTCCATGACATGAGTGCTGACAACTTGGTCCTGCTTTATTATATGTGTTTTAGTTGTATATATTTAGTATAAATTTGAGATTAATTTGAAGTCTTAATAAAAACATACTATTGTAATTTAGAGGTAAATACATAATATATTCGATTAGATTTCATATTGATTTTCGCTTGGTAGTATGGGAAGAAAATTAGTTGTTGCTGTTTCGGTTAACCCTTTTAGGATGATTAACACTACAAAAGCCCAATTTTAGAATTATGTATCATCCTCTTTGCCCCACATACAAAGTATCCACCAAACTTTAATACCATAATTCACATCGGGCATTCATGATACAAAGGAAAAAACATATTATTTTATAGATGTCGGAATTATGTACTCGCAGGACTCGAACCTGTGACCTTCGAATTTATGGTTCAATGCTCTAACCAAATGAGCTACGGTGGCCGGTTGACGATCCCTTCGAGTAATTGAGACATTCTGATGAGAAGTGCAACCGATCCCACATAGATATTAATTAATAGTAGTATAGCAAGTTAAAATAGAGAAGTCACTTAAGTGTTTAAGTATAGCACCTTCATAAAACCGCCGTGGTTTGATTAATTTAATTTCTAAAAAGGGAATGCTATATGCGATGTAATTAAAAGGCCTATCTTACGCGTACTACTGTAGTGTAGTGTGTTCACTGAGAAAATTTGGGCCATTTGTACGGCTGATATCTACATATGTACATATATGATAGCATGTTCATTAACTCACGCCCTTTGCTCCCTCCAGTCTTCCCCAGGTTACTTTATGAGGAACAAACGTGGCAAGTTTTATTGGTTTGAGAACAGGTACGTCCCCAGCTGCTATTATGTATTTACGAACAGAATAATTGCTCTCGGTACGTGGGGAATGCTTTTAAGGGTGAAAAATTACCAGAAATGATTGATTTCAGCTTTTTCGTCTGTAATTAAGCAAAATTATCCTGCTACTAAGTGGCTTTTCGTAGTACGTAGCCTTCGAGTAATCAAATTGAAAGAAATGGTTTGGACGTTGTGAGAATAAACAATTACAGGGAATAAAAGTACTTGCTTTGAGTGCTTTCACGAGGTGAGTATATTTGCACATATTTACATTTCGGATTTGATTTCAAACCAAGCTTTATAGACAGCTTACTGTTAGGCTATAAATTATTAATTTAATTATGAATTAACAATATCAAAGAGGCCGTAGCCAATGGGGGGATCACCAAGGTAAGAGTGAACACGTCATTCGGATATATTCCATCAATAATAAAAAAATGAGTTAGAAAAATTGAACTCATTTCATGCATAAATCATTTCCCATTATGGATTATTAACTAAATAAACAGGATATTGATTTTTTTACTGTAAAAATTAATTTTTCTCTTTCAGTTTTATTTGTACAAATGAAATATTATCTATGTCACATTAATGGTTCGTAATATATGATGTAGTTTTGTGTGCACAATAATAATAATAATGTTCTGTAATCGATTTTCAAAAATTGAGAAAAAAAATTATTGGAAAATGGAAAAAAATAATGGTGACCTCAAAATTTTATTCAGAGTAAAATTTTTTCAGTTGTTTATTTTAAAAATTGGAATTTAATACTAAAAACTCTTTTTTCTAAAAAAGTTTTCATTTTTCCAAATTTAAAATATTCACAGGGTTCAAACAAATTTCCTAGCTGCCAAATTCACAGTGGGAGTTAAAGGGTTTATAAATTTATTAACTTCATTAACTTTTGTAATTTAAAATTCATTCTTTTATCGATTATTACTTGATATTATAACTGTGATTTATTATTAGAATGATGAAGTTTAACCAAAGAACTTAGAGTACAATTATAAATATAAGCTCTTTGGTTTAACAATATAAAATTCAAAAGTCATTCGGGTAATTTGAAAACAATGTGAATTTTTAACCCATTAAGTCCCAAATGTCAGCTTTTTCGCCGCTGCGTTCGGCCGCTATATTTTTAGTGAAAATAGTGTCTGAAAAATATGTGACACACTAATTCCGACGCAAAATTTAATGATCTTTCAGAATCTGACCTCAAAATTTGCAACAAATGTGTGGTTCAAAAGTTGTAAACTAATTTATGCAAAAAAACGTGATTTTGAAAAAAAAAAATTCTGGTTTTTCCAATTTTCCACAAGGAAATCATTTGAAATTTCATTGTTTTCGTGCAAATATCGTGGTCTCGACTCCCAAAGTATAAGCTCCTGTTGTTTAAATGAAGGATTTTAATGTTTAAGCACACAAAATGGCGGTCGGGACACGGAAAGATGAGAAAAAGCTTTCGGAATTTTTTACTCGAAAACAAAGGGTTTTAGAGAAAAATTTTATTAAACAAAAAGTGCTTAGAATTGATTGAGAAACCCGTGTGAATTTTTTCAGAATTTTTCAAGCAATTTTTGGATTTTTGGATTTGATCATTTTTTGAAAAATCCAAAAATCTCATCAAAAATTCTGAAAAAATTCACACGTGTTCCACAATCAATTCTAAGCACTTTTTGTCCTATAATATTTTTCTCTAAAATCCTTCGTTTTCGAGTGAAAAATTCCGAAAGTCAAATTTTCTAACTTATTTTATAATTCAAGATATTTTTTCGCTTGAGAACGAAGGGTTTTAGAGAAAAATATTATAGAACAAAAAGTGCTTAGAATTGATTGTGGAACACGTGTGAATTTTTTCAGAATTTTTGATGAGATTTTTGGATTTTTCAAAAAATGATCAAATCCAAAAATCCAAAAATTGCTTGAAAAATTCTGAAAAAATTCACACGGGTTTCTCAATCAATTCTAAGCACTTTTTGTTCAATAAAATTTTTCTCTAAAACCCTTTGTTTTCGAGTAAAAAATTCCGAAAGCTTTTTCTCATCTTTCCGTGTCCCGACCGCCATTTTGTGTGCTTAAACATTAAAATCCTTCATTTAAACAACGGGAGCTTATACTTTGGGAGTCGAGACCACGATATTTGCACGAAAACAATGAAATTTCAAATGATTTCCTTGTGGAAAATTGGAAAAACCAGAAATTTTTTTTTTCAAAATCACGTTTTTTTGCATAAATTAGTTTACAACTTTTGAACCACACATTTGTTGCAAATTTTGAGGTCAGATTCTGAAAGATCATTAAATTTTGCGTCGGAATTAGTGTGTCACATATTTTTCAGACACTATTTTCACTAAAAATATAGCGGCCGAACGCAGCGGCGAAAAAGCTGACATTTGGGACTTAATGGGTTAATTATAAATTTTAAATTTTTTCCCATAATTAATACAAATGAATCAGAGAAATGAAGTTTTCATAATTTAAAGTTGGAAGAAATTATCAAGAACAAATATTGTTTCTTCGTTTATACATACAAATAAACATAGTTTTCATAGAAAAATTGATGTTGTTTTCTCTTTGATACGCCCTTTGAAAATTGGGCTGCTTAGTATGTCATAATACCTTATGAAGAAACACTACAACCCAAATGTTAGCCCTCTAGGTGCCCCGAGTTAGAAATAGAGACCCTCAAAGTCCGGAAAATAAGCCTTTTTAAGTTTATTTTGAAACTGTCATAACTCGTGACCCTGTTGGTCGATTACAATTTAACCTTTAGAGGACCGGAAAACCGATACATCGGCTTTGGAGGAAAATCAATTATTTTTTGTCATAAACAAGATCCAGGGCATTTTTGGGCATTCACCCTACCCTCTAATACCCCCTCCCCTACTCTTCAAATGCCTCCCCGAGATAAAATTTTTTAGTAGCGGAGGAGCTAGAGTGGAGGGTAGGGACATGTAAATTAATTAATTCTGACCCCAGATTCGTAATCAGCGACCCCGAAAACCCATAGAGTCACATTTTCACCGAATTTTAGCAATTACATAAAATTATAATACTACAAAATTGTTCCTATCCCTTACCGGACCGGAGAGCCGATATATCGATTCGCCCTGTGATATGAACTTTGTATATAGTTGATACGTGATACCAGATACAAATTTGGGCACTTTCAAGAGCGATGTTAGCTCTCAAATCCCGGCCGTCTAAAGGTTAACAACCCTAAATTTTTTTTCGTAATTCTATCAAAGTGTTAATGTACAAATCTTCAAAACTTTCAATTATTAACCTCTTTTTTGAGGGATGATTGAGTAAACTGCAAAAAAAAAACAAAAAACAAAAAATTAAGCAATATTCAAATAGACGAAAAGGCGACATATTCAACAAACTTTTAAGCGTGTTTTCATAATCTTTAAAATGAACATCGCTTAATTGAAATCAGTCCACAGGAAGTGGGAATACGGGAATCGCAATTTTCTTTTCTTCCTATATGTACCCCCCAATGTATAAGGTACTTATTTTATGATTTCGCTTTTCCAAGGTTACATAGCAACAGCATAGTTGCTTCAATAGTACACACCTATGTTATTATCATTTCGTTCTGTTAGTAAAACCAGAACAAACAAACAACATGCGGAACAAAATTCATGTGCAAGCAAACATAAAAAACAATATGATTGTTAATCATGACCAAATATTGATTTTTTAAATGTATGGTAAGATACACATTAAATAAATGAGCATGTTTTTCAACACTTAAGCACATGCGATTAGTGGGTTCAAAGATAGTTTACTCTATAACCAATATTTTGCAGAAAATATAGTTTCCTTAGGTTGCGAGGATTATCCCTTAGTAAAAACTTTTTGCTTTAAGGAATGGTCAATATCATCATTTATAAGTTGGCTAGTGAATGCTTATGTCCACAACTTGACGATATTTATGCAAAGAATGGATATAGAGCTACTGCAGTCTCCATAAGAAGGAAGACAATTTGGGTCGACCCACGACAAATCCTTCAAGGCATAACTATTGAACTTGCGTTGGACAGACTGTATGTTACTATAATAATATGTGTTTCATAGTGAGGACACAAAACTTAACTCGCGTATTCAAGAATTCATAAAAGAAAAGTAAAGTTATTTATATACTGTAACGTTGGAGAACCCATGAGACCATATTTTTATGAAACCCGAACTGAGGAATCCCTTGCTCCATAGAATTGATATATTTACCAAAGTCAAGTTTGTTGCCAAGAATACTCGTAGCATCTAAATCACGTACAGACTTAGCCCGTTGAAAAGTATGATTCGAGAGTCCACTATAAAATGAAACAATTTCACATTTATCAATATTTAGTCCAAGGTTACTCTGAGCACAGCAAAAGTGCGATGTTAGCGTCCCTTGACAATCATTAATATTCCTTGTGTGAAGGAATAAATAAACTTTGCATCTTTACAACAGATTTGTGATATGATCTGTTGACAATTTATATATATCAAGGGAATTAGCCCAAAAGATATGTATATATACATTTTTTTTTTTATATTCCAGATGACGAAAATTATATGACTTAAAATTGGTATTCAAGAGATTTCTAGTTGCTTATTACGTATCTTCTACTGAAATTTCGAAATATCAGATAACGCATTCATTCAGTGTGGCGACTAAAAATATCCTAATTTTAAGGGATTCCAATGAAAATTAAAAAATATGGGTTCCCAACATCATTTTTCGGTTTTCGGGGTCACTATTTTCATAACGACTATTAGAATTTGAAAATTCAAGGGGGCAGATCTATATGGCGACGAATATCTATAATTTAAAAAATTTTTATGAAAATGTGCATAAAGCTATTTTCAGGCTCGCTAAATTCGAATTTGCTATTTAATTTGGAAATTTAAGATGGCAAAACCAACATTTTTACAATTCAGAATATTATCATGAGAAAAAGTATCGCGATTTTTAAAGTAACCATGGGCGTAACTAGATTTTTTATGTAGGGTGGGTCTGGCATAACTAAAAATTTGCAAGAATCAATTCTCAAAGAAAGAAATAGACTTATAAAGCTCTTATTAGTTTTTTTCATAAAGAAATTTTTGGTTTAAAAGCTTTATTAGTAATTTTTTTGAAAGTCATTTCTAATAGCGCATATTATAAATAAGATTATAAGAATTTGTATTTATACAACTTCTAATGGAGTTTGTCCTTGATTGAAACTCTTAGATTGACTTTTCAAAAGATGTCATTCTGATTATTTCCATGCAATAATTTTGTGTTAGTGCAATAATAAAGTAAAAAAAACAAAAAAAAAAATTCTTAAGAGTATTAGTTCAAACTTTTTTGAAACAAATGACTGAACACTGTGACCTTGATCTTATAAGATCATTAGGAGTCCAATTCAATAAAGGCCTTTTATAATATAACTCTGCATATATAAGATTAATTAAAATAAAATTGTTAACAAAATAAGGATTTCTTAAGGAAGATGACGTATCCAAAATGGCGACCTGAACTGCGCAATTTTAACGGATTGTAATAAAAATTGGTACAGTGATTATTTTAAGGCCATTGACTTAGAATATTACCAATATTTGCAAATCCAAGATGGCGAATCCAATATGGTGACCTAAATTTCCCAATTTTAACGGATTTTAATAAAAATTAGCACAATAATTGTTTTGACGCCACTAATTTTGAATATTGACAAAATTTGGAAATTCAAGATGGCGGATCCATAAAGGGGTTTTCAGTTTGAAACAATTTATAGGATATACCAAACTAGAGCATTTGAGAAGTGTTTAATTAAAAATTATTTACGCAACGCAACGACGGGTAAAACTGGGTAACTCAGCTAATATTATTATATTACAAATATTCTTAGAAAGACTCTAGGAAAAACAAGAACACTTGTTTTATTTTTTCATAGCTAAAAAAAGGCTGTCGTAATTAATTAAAGTTGAAAAATGAGTTAGTTAAGGCTGAAACAGAAAAGAGAGCAGTAGTAGCGGCACCACAGCGGTAGTGGCAGCGAAGCATCTAAATCCTGGCAGCTACAGGGCTGTGAAATAGATTAGGGTCAGCTTAGCGGCAGCCCTTTTAGGTTTAAAATTCACATTATTAATTTTTTCTGGACAGCTCAGCAGTAAATTGTGGAAGGAAATTTTGTTATGATATTTGAAATGAAAATAAAAAAGAAAATTCACCTATGGTTAGTACACGTTTCTATGAAAATCTAATACAGTTAATGTTAATATACATATTTGATGTCAGTGGCAGCTAATTTAGATTTTGAGAAGACGAGCGTTACGCTGCCAATGTCACAGCCGTTGTTTTGTATTAAATTATGATAAAGTATTGTGGCTAATTCTCGATCTGCCACTGATGGTTCGTTACCGCTGCCGTTGCTCTTTGTTCTGATTCTGGCTTTAGTCTCTTAGAGGTTTTTACTAAAAACATATAAATCATAAATATACGCCACTATCTTGGTTACTAATGCTCTTCAAGAATTTTAAAGAAATTTTATTTTAAATCTCGTACAATTTTTGGAAGGCAACAAAAGGGATAGTTTTGAATGAAAACGTCTTGATTCTACGGTTCTATATCACACACGCAGATTTCAGTAAGATAAAAAAAATTTCTAGAATATACCGAAGTATAGGAGAGTAGTAGATTATTTAATTAATAAGTATTCATGTTACGCCGGTGCTAAATGAACACAAGGCTGCCCGAGAAACTAGGGTTGCCAAACAGTCATTCAAATCCAAATTAAGCCTTAAAAAAAGCAGATATATTTAGTATGTGCAATCAAATAGGCATAATTACAACCTTTTATCATCTCGCAATTTATTGATATTTTCTCGTCGAACAGAAAGAAATCAGTACTAATTTAGAATAAAGAATGACTTCAAGCAATTAGATGCAGACTCCGCATTTTAATCCAACACTTTTGGAGTTCACTTAATTATAGACTTTTAGTTCTGCTAAGCTGGCTCGAAATACTGCCACAATTGTACTTCCTTTTTTCCAAAGTCTTCATGCTTCCTGAGTAATCGATTTGCTCAATCCGAAGCACTCAGGAAGAAGGATAGAACAGGAAAAGAAAGCGAAGATTTTCATTTCCGGAAGGTCAGCTGTGTATAGAATGAAATCTGCCCTCCTTTCTCCTGAATGTTATGTGTGTGTAGGTGCTGCTCAGACACATGCTCGCCTCTGAAAGATTTAGTTTTTATCTAAATTTGTCTTCGAACTATTGTTCTCTGTCGCTATTATTCTGACCATTCTTAGGCTGATGGCAACAGCAGCATGATATATAAAACACACTTTTCTTGCGTGTTCACTTTTTTACGCGTAATTTGTCTGGATCAATAGACGCTTTTGTTGGGTGCTATATGCCTGCTGTTGATATATGTACTTCGATTCGATTCATGCTGAACATCTGTTGACTAAACTGAATATAATGACGAAACACAATAAACAAATTTGAATTTATTGGAATCGAATAAATAATGAATTGCTCGGGTTTTTACTTGTTTCTTCTTTCAAGAAACGGCTGAATCCAATTTGACATGAAAAGAAGTAATTTCCAAATTTCTCAAGATCCGAAGCAACCGTAGCTTTATCGTTCCCTATAAGAGAACTTGTTTTTATGCTATGGTGGACTGACGAGAAGAATTTATGTCGCATTCTTTATATTGCGAATTTTCTGTGCTGATTCCTCTTCATAAAAGCATCATTATAAGATTCTATAACAAAAGATTGCTGTATCTCAAACTTAGTTATGATGAGTTTCGGATTTATTTTGCCAAATAACTAACAAACACTTCCACACAAATGACTATAACTTGTATTAAAATATCAACCTGATGCCAACTTCTCATAATTAGTAATGGACAAAACACTTGGTCTTTGTCTTGGTCTTGCTTCAATAGACTTAGGCTTGGTATTGGGTCTCATCTGTCAAATCTTGGTTTCGTTTTCTAGACTCTTGCAGTTTCACTTTCTAATATTTTGGATAACTTATTTACTCGTGTTTAGTAGGTCTTATAAGTAAAGTGAGTAGATTACTTTGAAAATTCAAAATAGAGGAAAATGGTAAAGTTTTTCGTAGTGAACTAGATATTGTAGTAATTTTAATTCTTTGATTTCTTGACGATTGATCGATGTGAAATTCATTTTGTGGAAATTGTTTATCAATTGTACCGAGTATCAGTAAAAAGTCCTATATAATTTCGATGATTTTCATTCTATTGTTTTTTTAGTAGAATGACATCACATAGTTTGTCGCTGTTTATTCGGCAAACTCTTTTATTTGATATCTGTGTCAAGGGGATTGTAAAGAAAAAGATTAATTGCCATCCTGGAGCGTCTGCTGTATTGGATTTAGAAATATATTAGATATATTATATAGCCTTGTCACCGAAGTTGTGCACATGTGCAAAATTTCAAAACTATAACTTAATTAGAACTAGTCGAAATTTGAATTGCAAGATTTGTCCCGGTCAAAGTGAGTTAAAAAAGCTTTGTAAAAAACTGACCTTGACAGAGACTTTTACGATCATTCCAAAATCAAACAATATCAAACATTTTTACTACAAAATCAACCTCTGTTAGGTATTAGGCCGTTTTATAACTTTTTAGACACACTGTATAAATGAAGCTTTTTATGGTAAATCGAAATAAAAATCAAATTGATACAAATTATATTTGCTTTATGTTCTCTTTTGCAATTGGGATTCATTTTTGACAATTTATTTTTCACAAATCACATTTTCTCATTGGAAATCCTATATAAAATAATATGGAGGATTAATAAGTACATTTAAAATTCAAAAAATATTTTTCGTAAGCATATATTATATAATTTTCTTAAATCTATTTTATTTTACAGAGAATAGGTAAATAATCTGAGATTTAAATACGACACTGCAATTTTTTAAATGGATTTTAGAAAATCGACCCGAAGGTGTAGGCGTCCACAGATTTCAGCTTTTTTTTCTGGTGTTATTTTGAATTGTTTTCAAGAGTCATTTTAAATTTTTAATTATTTTCTGTTTAATGTTTCTATGGACTATCGCAAAAACTTGCCGATGTCCAGTAGGAAGAATTTGTTAACCCAATCGAGGCGTAAACGTCATACGATAAAACTCCTCGTTGCCCTGGTCGAATGTATATGTACGCCTTTGACACTCCGCCATAAAATTAGAGTAATAGTCCACCTTTGGTTGAGGTTTGGCTACTGTGGTGGCGAAGAGAAATGTAAACAGTAACAATACCACAAAATACTTCATTTTGTAAAGGTATAAAACTCACTCGGAGAAGAATTCTAATTTTCTGTAAAAGGTAACGCCACAGAGATAATGAATTGAATGGTAAGGTAAGTAATGGATGAGTTTGTATACTCACATATTTTCAATTTTATTGCGCCTAATGTTTTCTCAGTTGCGCATTTCTTTTTTTAATATTTTGCGCAATTTGAATAGTGTTTTGAGAACTATAGAAGAACGACTTCTATGGGACCTGAATAAAACGGAGCGGTTCCTTAGTGTGGCTGTCTTACTCGCTACTTACGATTTATTATTATACATAATGAAATATGGTTAAATAACCATAATTAAAAACAAAATTTAATTAATTTGTTTGATTAAATTTATTATAATAAACATAATTATTAAATTATTAATCAATCAATTAAATTTTGTTCGGAAGGTTTCGGTCGAAGGTCTTCTTACACAGATTTCAGCTGTTTTTTGAATTGTTGTCATTACCTTTTAACCTTTTAATTATTTTCTGTTTAATGTTTCTATGGACTATTGCAAAAACTTGCCAATGTCCAATTAGAAGAATATGTTAACCCAATCGAGGCGGAAACATTATACGATAAAACAAGTTGCTGCACTCGTCGGATGTGTGGTTACTCTTCTGACACACCGCCATAAAATTAGAGTAATAGTCTGGCTGTGACTGAGGTTTGGCTACCGTTGTGGCGAAGAGAAATGTAAACAGCAACAATACCACAAAATACTTCATTTTGTAAAGGTATAAAACTCACTCGGAGAAGAATTCTAATTTTCTGTAAAATGTAACACCACAGAGAAAGTGAACTGAATGGTAAGGTAAGTAATGGGTGAGTTTATATACTCACATATTTTCAGTTTTATTACGCCACATGTTTTCTCAGTTGTAAATTTCTTTTGTTAATATTTCGCGCAATTTGAATTGTTTTTTGGGAAATATAGAAGAACGTGTGCAAAACAAACTTTTCAATTTGATCATCATTACTTACTTGAAAATTGTTTCATTAACATATAACATTTGTATAAATTAAGGATTTAATAGTACTTTTTACTTCGTTGCTTTAAAAACGAAAGGCTGTTTTTTTTCAATTAGTTAAATAAACTTAAGCTCTTTTTATGAAAAAGTCTAAGAAATCTCTTAAATATATGGATTATGGGTTAATATTATCCTGTCTACAATATCAACTTAACGAAAGGTATAAAGAAAAATATGATGGCTTATTACTTACATTTTTGGATGTGTTTTTTGTTTTGTTTCTAATGTGTTTTGTGTTTAGTCAGTGGACGTTAGGTATTATGGATTTGCAATTAATTCATTCATTGCGGAATTTTCCTCGAACGTATAGCTAGTAATCGCTGCAAAGCACGTAATGAAAGTTGTGTTATTAATAGCACTTGAATACTTTAAAAAACTTAATATTAAAATTATAAAGGTATTGTACGAGGGGCTAATTGTAATAGTTTTTGAGAAAAGGAGTGTAATATAAAATCTATTCACTACTTTAAAGCTATTTATTCTATCTATGACAGGCATTGCCCTGAAAAAAGTGGATTGTTACAACTTGTTCCGTCTTTGGAGATTGTTGCAACAGGTGTGGGGTAGCTAATAACATAAGAATTCCGCATGTTTAACCAGATGTTTTTCAGTTTTCATTGTTAATCAAATGAATTTAAAAAAAAAAAAAAAAAATTAAAATAAACGTTGGCATTGGAACATTAATCTCTTTGAAATTAACTGGCTACTTAATCATAAGCTGGATTAACAACAATATGACCTGCTGATTCGTCACCGTAATTAATAATAGTTACCTTTTCACCCTAAACGTTCGTAATACATACATATTTGAAATAATCTTGCCCCAAGACGTTGCAACTTACCTCGTTAGTTCTCTTGCCACCATATATGGGTGTTCAGAAAACCTGCACATCCCCACACCCATTGGCAAATATACCACAATATTCCAAGTTGAAACTTTAGAGATCATCATATGTTCCATTCTAGGGGAAAAACATTCAAGAGAAATTAACTTTTCAGATATTCGAGCTAGCCTCAAAGCTCTTGACTCGATTGTTGTCTCTTCAAAACGTCTAAGCGAATGCAGAAGCACGCTAGCTCAAATCGCTGTTGCTAACAAAGTGAAGCTATATTAGTATTAGAATGACGTCAAATTGTTTATCGTATTTAGCTTGCTTTATGTTTATGGCTTTTGCAATTGGGATTCATTTTTGAAAATGTATTATTTTTCACAAATCACATTTTCGTATTGGAAACCCTGTATAAAACAATGTGGAGGATCAATAAGTATATTAAAAATTCGAATACTTTTTTCAACACCATATATTACATAATTTTCTTGATTCTATTTCCAGAATCAGCTCGATATTTTACAGAGAATATGAGAATTAATTTGAGATTTAAATATGACACTATAAGTTTTTAAATGGAATTTAGAAAATCGACCCGAAGGTGTAGGTGTCCACAGATTTCAGCTGTTTTTTCTTGTGTTTTTTTAATGGTTTTCAACAGTCAATTTAATTTCTTAGTGTTGGAAAAACTTTCCGATGTCTAGTAGGAAGAATGTGTTAACCCAATCGAGGCGTAAATATCCCACTTTTAAAGTTGTTGTTGCACTCGTCGAATGTATGGTTACTCTCCTGACACTCCTCCATAAATTGAGAGTAATTGTCCTGCTGTGATTGAGGTTTGGCTATCGTGGTGGCGAAGAGAAATGTAAACAGGAACAATACCACGAAATACTTCATTTTGTTAAGGTATAAAACTCAATCGGGGAAGAATTTTCTTTAAAAGGTAACGCCACAGAGATAGTGAACTGAATGGTAAGGTAAGTAATGTATGAGTTTATATACTCACATATTTTCAATTTTATTGCGCCAAATGTTTTTTCAGTTGCGCATTTCTTTTGTTAATAATTTGCGCACTTTGAACTGTCTTTTGGGAACTATAGAAGAACGTTTTGCAAAACAAACTTTCTTTTCAATTTAAATTTAACTTTAACAAATTCCTATAATTTTTCTTGTAGAATTAACAGACTGGAGTGGCCTGTTATATCTTTTATTTTTTTAATTTAATTTTTTAAGTTTTATATTTTGACATTATTAGCCATTGCGGTGTTCTTATAATTTTATAGTAACGTTTAAGATAAAAATAAAAGGATATTCGTAATAGTTACAAGGGAAAACTATGATCTTTAAGATTTTAAATGAATATTCAATCAGTTCTGTTGTCTTTATACATTTTTGTTTGATCGAACTTTATTACTTGCAATCTCCACAAAAGACGTAATCGTAATCGTAATATTGTCAAAAGCACGCAAAGGTTTACGTTTACGTCATTTCAGTTTGCGCCTGGTGTAGCTTATATGGTTCATTGGACTTTTAAAATTGCGTACAGTGCGAGAGCGCGCAGTCTGTGGCTAGACGTAAACGTAGTCGGTATTATGACATGGATGCCACACGAACATCTTATGTAGTAAAATCACAATTTGTGAAACTTAACTTCTGTTTCTAGGAACATACATAAAGCCGTAATATACGTCGATTCCTACGTGATTTTATCCGCTTGACAACTCTGAAACGTCTCTTATTATATACGTTTGATACTCAATTTCTATCCACAAAGTATTCTACACGTATGTGGACGTAGACGTACAAAACACATGTGTGTTTAGTTTTACGTCTTACCTATTGAAGTGAAGGCGTAAATTAAAATAAAAGCATTTAGCATTTTCCTGTTATTGAATTGCAATTTTTAAAAAATGTTAAAGATTAAGAGATACTAATTAATATAAGCGTCAAATCCAGGTATAAATTGCGAAAAAATTACATATACTTTATGTAGATGGTTCACATTTCACAAATATGTATTATCAATAATTCACGTTTTTCACTATATTCTTAAATTAATTGTTTTGTATTAAATAGATTTAATTTTTTTTATAATAAAATGGACATGAAATAAAAATGACGACTTTCCTTTATTGAAAAGTATTTACATATTACCGATCTCTCCATTTGTTAAAAAATTGTGACCCATTAGTTTTCGCAATATCCTATTGGACACCCTGTATATCTCCTACTGCATAAAACACCACAATTAAAAATGTGGATATTAGCTGCGTTTTTTTCAATCGGATCAGGATCTGGATCAATCTCTTAACATTGACATACAACAACATCTCGTGATCCACACTTTCATTTGGATTAGAATCAATGATCCGCAAGAAGTGGTTACAAAAAATTCTACGCGAAGTGCTAGTGTCGGATGAATAGTTCGGAAATTTCTAACAGAGTCGCTGCTGTAGTTTTTCTTGTCTGAAATGATGGCAGCAATGAAATTTGTAGTCGATTGGTTCTGAGCACACAAAGAAAAAGTAATTTATAGTATCAAAATAAATCAAATCGTTTTTCTGATTATGGGATTTAATAAAAAACAAAACTCTGAAGGCTATTTTTGAGTTTTCTTTGACGAAAGCTGTCGTCTAATCCCCAATTCTTATTAGATTAGCAAAAATAGGAATTCCAGCTCCTCAAACCCAAAATCGTGATCCCGGTGATTAATCTGAATCGTTTTTTTCATTTGATCCTGATCCAGAGCCAGATCCAGATGAAAAAAACGCAGCTATTGGCTAGTTCGCTCTACCCAAATTTATCTCATTTTTGTCCTATATAAGCATTTGTTATACAGTTTTCGTACACTTTTTCACAACTTAAAAATCGTTATTTAGAGGTCAAATAATGAATATGAATTGCACAAGGGCACCTAGGTCCGATAAAACTAAATTTTCATGCTCACGTTAGGCAGGCTCAACTATAATACTTTATTGCTTTACCTACGAAAGCAAAGTAGAGTTTAGTAGTCAATTAAATTAAACTTTATTGCTGGCTATAAAATATTTCGTTTAGCCTATATAGATATGGTGAAAAGGAGTGTCGTATACATCTTACGTGTGGCCTTTGCCAATATTCTATGTTTTATATATTGTGAAGGTAAAATAATTCATCTGAATATACGATTCTTATATTTCTGCTTTGGGGTTGCTGTCGTGGAAATTCTTTTTAAATCAACAAATGTTTCGGAACCAGGAATAACTTGAACTAAATAATCTGAATCATATTCTGGATCATTAATTTGTATTTTATAATATATATTACAATATATTCGCTTAAATGCATATTTTTTATAAAAAAACAAATACTGCTTTACACACTAGTCACTAGGTGTTTATTATTGAAAATTACCTAATACGTTTTTACCTTATAATTAAAAGTATTTAAACCAAGTATATCGATTTAAAACATTTAATAAAATCAGATTTCAATATTTTCAGTAGCTATGAATATTTGCAGACTCTATTTTTTCGAGCAGTTCACCAGCACTAGGTTTCGCAAATAAAAACTATTTTTTGCTACTGTGTGGATTTTATTTACATTCATTTTAAGCTTATCTTCCCTTTCAGATGAGCTTAAATGAACGTAAATGTTTTTTCAAATGGCATAGTTTAATTTATAATTTGCGCACGAGAGTTGTTGGTCGATCTGTATGTATTAAATTGTCTCTGTTCTGAGTTGCGGAGAAAAACCTTTGTGCGAGAAATGTTGTGAGTTTGCACTTTGTAAATATATGGGGAAAAAAAGTGTACCTGCGCCAGAAGAGGCTGATTTTGTACAATGCGGCTTGCAATGTGGCCGACAGAGGTTGAACGTTCAAGCCGACGATCAACGTTTTATTGTTTTGAAGGATACGGCTAAGATAAGGAAAAGACCCTCCCAGGAATTTAATTGCTGTTGCTCAAAGGTATGCCGACGGACAAGGATCTCTAAATATCTTTTTGTAGTTACCCCGTGCTCCTAAATATAAAAGTCCATGGGCCATGGTCCAGCACGTTGAGTTTTTTAAGGGGAATAATATTCCGAACCATTTTTGCTTGGCGGCGTAATATCTTACTCCTTCCGTCGTTGTTTTGCAGGCAAATGAGTGAAAACGAGGTAGGTTCGGATCATTTTTGGAAAAATGTGAAACGGTAATTAACACTGACGATTTAAACATTATTTCATCCATTACCAAACCCTAACTGCGCAACCTTGCAGGCTGATATCTCTAACCTACTCTCATGGTGTAAAAGCTATCATCTAAATCTTAGTATTAATAAATGTAGCGGTTTTAGTTTCTATGTTTGATTACCATTTAAATGGAAGCATTTTACAAAAACGTGATGCGATCAAAGATCTAAGAGTTAAGGCGGCTACAGGCGACCTAGGTTCTGATTTGTCGGGTTCAAAATTGGATGTGCTCACCATAGTACGCAATTTATCACACGCAATCGAGCACTTATGAGTGAAACATGGCTCCTTGGAAACTCCAATAAGTCGGTTTTGCATTAGCAGCGGTCGCGGTGGTGATATCAGTTTCACACTTTTTCATCGCTGCATCTACTGTGGCAAACTGATAAGAAATTGGCCCAACCGTGCTACACACGACCCAATTTCTAGGGAATTAGAGTGGGGAGTTGGTAGGTTGGGTAGTTGCCTCAACTAGGGAGAGCAATAACAATATTGGCCCAACCGTGCTTAAGGGGTTTAGTGGTTCCTTTAAGTTATTTTTTCTCTTAAAGCTCCTTAATTTCTTCTTCTTCTTGGCTTTTAATTCTTGTATATTTTGTTTTTGAAAAGGTTGGAAATATTATAATCTATTTTTAATAAAACCTTTATTGTATTCAAATTATAATTTATATGATCTTTTTTAAAATCTAAGGTAAAGTAAGACAAAATAATTTTTTAAAAACAATACCTACTTACACTAAGCCTACTTTTAAATATGATATACAAATAAGATGACTAGATTCCTTTTATACCATAGTGACAGTACACACTCTACAGCATCACTTTCATCACAATTTCGGCATCAGATGACTTGAGGGTACCTATAGAATAACTTTATAACATTATTAAAATCAGATCATCGACACTTTACACCTACAAAAAAAGCATTTTGTGATATAATATGCATGAAATCAACTTTTCCACATACTTGTCTTTTTAAAAATTCAATTTACGCACATTGTATTGTATATCAAAAATAGTATTCTAGACATTGTTCCTTATTTACTTCACTACAGAGTCGTTGGGAAATTGTAAAAATCTGCAAAGTTATAGTCTGTTATTTATGAAAGAATATGTATATTTCATATATCTTAATTTATAAATAATTGACTATAACTTTACAGGTTTTTACAATTTTTCAATAAATATGTAGAAATCGAAGCGTAACTGAAAAAGGAACCAAATAAGACATTAAAGCTAAAATGTATTTAGGATTCGGATTCAGTGTAGAAAAATACATCGAGATTGGTTTCATTCGTTGGTCTAAAATTTTTTTTTTTGCGACTTCTTGGATATAGAGCAATAGCTGTTGCTTCGAAATATATCGAAGAAGGTAGTTGTAGTTCATATACTCGAGGTAACGTATCTGCAACGATATTTTCCTTTTCAGAAAGATTTGCAATTAAAAATTGCCATTGAAACTTTCTAATCCCAAATCAAAAGAATGAATTAGCTTGCCGTAAGTGTTAATTGTTGAAGAATTTGCAGCTTAAAGTCATAAACTATAATCTGTTAATTTATGAGATTATTATAGAGTTTTAAAAACGCCATCGCTCAGGTTTTTATTAGACAAATCCCGCATTTTTCGGAGAAATGGTGAAAGAGACCGGTGACCTATAACAATATCTCCAAGAAGTTGATTTAATTTGGCAGTCTCACTCGCTGTCAGACGAGATTTCACCTCACTTTTCCAAAAAGAAGGTGCATTAACCGAACATGCTGCGATGGGTGTTGTCGTTACCAACGTCACTTTGATTCCCGGGAATTACGGAGCCTTGAGTAGAGTCACCGCTTGATCCGTCCATTATGAAAGCGGAATAGAACACGGCTGTGTGACTAAAAAGATTATAGTAAGCTGTTACACTTGCACTAAGTTAACGATATGGAATAAATTGAACAACGCACTCCATGTTGCTTTGAGGTTATTGTCCTAGAATTCTATTCATCTTTCTTGAGATAAGTCTGCAGTATATGTGCATTTATCTGGTATACGTGTTGGTTTTTGTTCTTTACTGCAGATGATAAAGGTAATGGTGATGGATGTGAAGGAATTGTTGTCGGCGAGATTCATGCTTTTGTTGTCAGAGAGTGGAAATTACTTTGAGGTTACCAAAATAACTTATCAGCGCAGTGTTCCAAATCGTAAAAAAACTGACCAAAATTCGAAATACCGTCGGATATGCTTAAAATTAAGTAAGTATACAAGGGTTTTTAGTGTTGCTGATTTCAAATCTGTCCTCAAAATTGTGGAATATGGCGGACCAATAATATAAAATCTGATCAGGTTTTCATAAAAATTGTTATGGGACGGTTTTTAGGGTCACTTATTTCAGCCCCGATTACAAAATTCAAAACTGCAATATGGCCGAATCGAAATGGCGGACTAGAAATTCTTAACTCAATGGAATTTAAATAAAACTTCTTATATTGGTGTGTTTGGGGTCATTTATCAAAGATATCAAAATGGAGAAGTTAAACATTTTGAAAACAATATGGTGGATGCTTATTCACAAAAATTGGTTTCTAGTGGCTCTAGGAGTCATTTTACTGAATTCTGATATCAAAAACTTTAAACCTAAGAATTATAAGTTATTATTAAGTTTAGCAATTCCGGACTGCCATATTTTATCCGCCATCTTTAATTTCAAAATGTATATAACATAAGCAACAAAAGCAAGTTCTAAAACTCCTATGTACTAATTTTTATAAGAATTCGGCGAGTTTTTAATTTTCGGCACGCCATATTGGATCCGCCATTTTTGGATTTTGAAACTAATTGGAAAGAAAGGAAAGGAAGAAAGAGTTGAAATGTTTGTTGATTATCACATCGTGGTTACCAATTGAAGAGGCTTGATGGTTGTTGATGAAGCTTTCTCTTTTTTTTCTTCTAAGCTCCTTTTTAATTTTTTAGTTTCTTCTTGCCTTTTTAATTCTTGTATTTTTTGTTTATGAAAAAGTTGGAAATATTAGCTTCTTTTCTAAATAAAAGGTTTATTTTACCGCAATTATTATTATTTTTAAATAATACTTATCTATACTACCTACTTCTTAAAATACAAGTAAGGAAACTAGATTCCTTTTATACTACAGTGACAGTACGCACTCTACAGCATTTGCAGATTATTTTATTAGAACAGTTGTGCTTTCATTCCAAATATGTAGGTATATGAAAAGTTAGAATAGCCAACCTTACTGAAATAAACTGATAGGATGAAATTTTCACGAAAGATAGATAGATACCGTGGATAGATACAAAACCTGATTCTAGTACGTATCGGAGAGCACTTCACTTCTGGCACTAATTTCTGAATTTAGTTTTTCTTTTATTAAATTAACCAAATTTGTTACGGTTGTCTCTCTGTTTGAAACGATGTGATTTTTCGGAAATATTTAAATTTTAAATCATTCTAGGCGCAATTAGTAGCTCTTTAAATCCAGCAGGAATAAGTAAAAATAAATTAGATAATAATCTCTATAATTAAGAAGGGACCCCACCGCACCAACAAAAAGTGCTAATCTGTTTAAATTCTCCTAGCTCACTGAAGGTCTTCTTTAATCCTTCATAATGCGCGCATTTCATGCAGGTAATCTGAATGTGCCCTGACCCGCCTAAATAACAATTATGCGAATTTCGTCGACATAGGGATTTCGTTACTTTCGTAAAGTAAGCTGCGGAAAGTAATTACATTCGAGCAGAGGGCCTATTTAGTAACAGACAAATTAATTTCTAGTTTCGTCTAAATAGCTGCGGTGTTTTGTTGCTTTTTTAGGGCACTAGGAGTGATTAAATAGATTAGGACGTTTTTACGCCCTCCTTAGTAGTAAAAAAAAGGGAAGAGACCTTTTGAAGCTGAAGTTGTTAAAGATAAACAATTTTAATTACTCCGACCCTTTTCGAACAGTTTCTGAGCGGCGATTAAGCTTTTGTAATAAATGTTATATTTTATGAACGCAAATGTTCGAGTTAAGTTTGAAGCTACTACATAGAGATTGAATGTGAAATCATTTGAAATTTTAGGTCATGTTTTATGAAACACCATTTGAAATAATTTCGTGTCGTTGGGAAAATTCTATATCAGATATCTATTATAGATATAGATTATTATAAATGCTAAACGGTGTATAGTCGTCTGAAATTCTGAGAACGCAGGATTAAATCAAATTTCGAAACTATTCCTTTGTATCCAAAATGCACATTTTCTTATTCCTAATAGTCCGTGTCAATATGTTTTGCCAGAAATTTTACTATTCGTAGACGTGTAATGTCAATGCGCTGAATCCGTTTTTGGTATTAGTTTTTACATCGGGGTTGAATGGGTAGTTTTTCCTTAACCCTTCAATTCCCATGACGAGATTGATAGAAAAAAAAGTGTTATTTTTCTGTTATGTATTCCTTTAGACATCCCCAAGAAGAATAGTAATTTAAAAAACAAAGAACAAAATCTGTCACCTACGGATGACACTTGAAAATTGGACACATATTTTGGAATTTGCTTTTCACACACAATTTAATACTCACACTTTTGACATTTTTTATTGCAATTTTTGCAGAGCAGGTCAATGCCACGCCAGAAAATTATGGGAGCATTTCTTCATCCCTTCCACTCCTATATAAAAAAAATAATGAGTTTCGTATTCTTCAAAATGTAAGAACCGATATTCGTGTTGCTACTACACTCTAGAAAATGTTGGTGTAATTTTACTCCCTTTTTGTAAGGAAATTGAATACCTTCCATAATGGTAGTCAAATTACACTTAACAAAATTACGCAAATATCTGTGTAAAAATACACTTTTCTTGTGGAAAAGTATTACACACATATGCGGTAAATTAGACATAAAAGATGTGAAGTTTGTATAATAAATATGTATTTTTTACTTCTTTAACGTAGGTAAACTTTTGGAATTAAATACTCCTTTGAATATAGTATTTGCAATATAGTTAAGGGGACAAGGACGTACATACAAATAACAAAAACGTTTTCTCGTCATTGTATTAAAGTATTAAGATGAATATAAATCAATAAAAAGTATTAAAATTAGTATGAAGTATGAATCATATTTAATTTTTTAAAGTCCCTTAAGGGGGGAAGTCCATGTAAACGCCTCAAAATCAGTCATATATTTTTATATTATTGTTTTAAATTTTTAACATAACTTTATTTAACTTTTCAAAAGTATAAAAAAAAACCTTTTTTATTTTGTCTGTCGTCTCCGACGCGAGGTCCAAAAGTGCTCCACTTGTCACACATTAACCATTGATCGGAAACAGAAAAATTAAATTGTTTCTTCTTTATAACATATTAACGGGAAGGATAAATCTATAACACTAAAAAAAACGCATAAAATTCAATATAAAATAAGCCTTTGAGAAATAAGTTAGAATTTTTGACATATTTGACCCCCAAAAAGTACTTTATTAATGCGAACTATCTGAAAATATAATTTTGAGTTACGACACGAGCAGTTTTTAAAAATATTTATAACATTTTAATTATCCTGAGCCGCCATTTTGGAAGGAAAAACAAAAACTTTTTTTTTATACTTTAGAAAAGTTAAATAAAGTTATGTTAGAAATTTATAACAATACAATTATTTTATCACCTTCTAAACGATTTTTAAAATCTGACTCTCAAAATCTGTCGTTTACATGGACTTCCCCCCTTAATCTAGTTATTTTACCTAATATTTTCGACAGCACGTTTTACCTTTAAGGAATACCTTCACAAAGTGATTACGCATTCATTTTGTTTGAAGGAGAGAATTTAGGTAGTAGATTTACGTCAGTTGGATGTAATTTTACATATTCATGTGCACGTTTACACCAAGTTGGTGTAAAATCACACAAAATGTACAAAGTGGAGTGAATATCACACCCAAAGCTTTAAAATTGTGTCATTTCACACTTTTTTGTTAATTATACCAACAATGTCTACTTTTACGTTCGTCATAAATTTGTATATAAAAAAAATGTAAATTTGCTCTTAAGGGGGTAGTCCAGTGAAAACGAATGTTTTTTCAACGATTTTTTTTTCATATTAGAAGTCAACTTTTATTAAACAACTTTTTGACATATGATAGTACAACTATTAAATTACACAAAAAAAATTTTTTTTTTTGTTTTCGATGAGTCATCCCGACAAAATGGCCGCTCCAAAAAAAAAATTTTTTTGTTGGCGGACGTCGAATCTCTGTAACGGTTCATTTGAAACAAAAAATTCAAACGAGGTTTTAATCTGTAGAACATTGGGTATCGTCGGAACTAGAATTATTAATTTTCAATAAAAAATAACAAAATGGCGCCATTTCGAATTTTTCGGGTGTTTTTCGGGTGCTTAATTTGTTTATAACTTTGTAAATAAACAATGGATTTTAATAATTCTAGTTCCGACGATAGATACACAATCAAGAAATATACAGCTAAATTTTTAAATCAATCGGAGCAAAAGACTCTGAGATCTGACGTCCGCCGAGTCAAAACATGCTGTTTTCAGAAAAACGCGTTTAAAGTTTTTTATGCGGAAAAAAGCTAAAAAAATTAATTTTACCTTAGTCAGCGATGCCTGCTCCATACATAACGCGATGCCTCCTAAGTACATAACTAACCTTAAATACAAAGCAGAAGGACCTAGACCGTTATAAACCGAAAAAAAATGGGCGAAGCAAACAGAAATACAAGAGTCCTCCTTGCTCCGAAACACGCCAGGGGACCTTCGAGCGCTCGGATTGCACGTCTCTCGAAAACTCTCTGTATCTTTAAAACTATTCAATATTTTGCTTAGATATTTTAAGGGAGTATTTTCTAGGTGTAGTAGAGTAGATTTAAGCAAAAAAAAAAAAAAACGAAAAAAATTTGTTTTTCACTGGACTACCCCCTTAAGGGTTTGAAAATGACTTTTTAAGCAAATTTTTGTGAATTTTTTTTTTTTGGAAGTATGGCTAAATTATTTTATTTTTTAATTAAATAGGCTTTTTAAGTATAATACAAAGAATAGTTATATGAATTTTTAAGTAAAAATATTAAGAATTGTGGCAACGGTAGCCATTTTTCGAAGACTCATCAAAAAAAAAAATTAAATTTGCGGTGGACATCAGAACTCGTCACTGGATCATCTGAACTAAAAAATTCAAAAAGATTATGTTAGTTTATGAGTTTCTCGAGGGAGTGACGTCGAGATAGTTTTTTTTTTATGCATATTTTTTTATAAACAATAATATATATGTTGATTTTCACACTTTTTTTTACAAAAAATTTCGTTTTTTTTACTTCTAAGTGATGCCAAAAACTCAAAAATCGATAAAAATTGAAAAGTTCGACGTCACTCCCTAGAAACTCATAAACTAACATAATCTTTTTGAATTTTTTGTTTCAGATGATCCAGTGACGAGTTCTGATGTCCACCGCAAATTCATTTTTTTTTGGACATGTCTGCGAAAAATGGCTACCGTTGCCACAATTCTTAATATTTTTACTTGAAAATTCATATAATTATTCTTTGAATTATACTTAAAAAGCCTATTTAATTTAAAAAAAAAAATTATTTAATTTAAAAATAAAATAATGTAGACATACTTCCAAAAAAAATTCACAAAAATTCACAAAAATTCACAAACCCAGAAATTAGTTCTGTATTGTCGAAAACGTATGAAACGATATGCATCTTGTTATTTTTGATAACCTGGAAAAGACTAAACTCTCTATCTTTACCCCTGCACTCCTTAAGTAAAAAATAACCTCGAAAATGGAAAATTATTTACCTAATTTTAATTATTTAGGGGAGAGCTTTGAACAGGGGCAGTTTTGAACAAATGAATTAATAGGGTAAATTTAAACGCAACTTTAACAGTTTTGTTTTCGTTGCACTAGCAACACTAACCCACACAGCGGTCAGTTGTCATTTCTAGTCTGACACTGAACGTAAACAAGTGAGAAGGCTATTTTGTTTTCGGCAGTTAAAAGTAAATTGTTTTGAAATTCTTTGTAAGGATTTTACGATTACGTTTGAAGAAAGTGATAAGTACAGTTCGGTTAATTTGATGGGATTCTCTATTACTTGTATGTTTAAGTAGGAATAATAGCAATTTTTGCCTGTATTGTCGGAAAAGAATAACTGTTATTTTAGAAAGTGGGGCAGTTTTGAACAAAATAAACGGGGCAGCTTTGAAATTTATATACTTTTATACTTTTGTATAATTGGTAAATACCAAGTTGTCAAAAAAAATTCCTCCTCCTTTATTTAAATCCTCCTCAAAGCGGGTGGGAGCTTTCCTATTCCTAAAGTCGTTGAAAAAATTTAAAATTGATAAGTAGATAGGTACAGATAGGTGAGATATATTTAATAGATGTGTTCATTAATTATAAGAGGAGGTATAGATTGATAATTTCTTGTGATTATTAATATTATAAGAGGAGCTATAATAGTTTAAGAATAGATTGATAGTTTTTGTGATTATTATTGTGCCATTTGAGTTATTGTCAAAGTTTTAAACCTGTTTAACGAGAAGATTTAATAGATTGTTTTTCATGCTTAAGTTTTTTGTTCTGATTTTTTATGATTCCTATTCTAATAATAGTTTAGTTTTGTTGGTAAGTTGAGACCATGAGACAGTCTCGTCTGGAGAAGAAACGAGCGACATTTGAAAGAAAATATAAAAGTGTTTTCAACCTAAGAAAGAAGTGGTTTTAACCTGTTCAATACTGCCCGAGGAGATAGTCCATTCGATTTATTTTTTGTGAAAAACTTTTATCATTATACTAGGAAATTAAAATATTATATATGTTCTAGTCTCTATATTTGTATGTGTATTTGGCCTGTTATTTAAAATATGATTGTCGTCTATATTATTTTATTCCTCCGTTAAACCGATTATTCAAAAGTGCCCCAGGCGTGTTCAAACCTGCCTCACGTTCGGGGTAGTTTTGAACATTTCCCTTATGATACATACAAAGAGATTCCACATTTGTCGTTGGCATATTGATTCTGCAAAAATACTAATTTTCATCCTTAATAATGTAGGAAATCAGGCAGTGAAAGCAAAATGTTCAAACTAGATAAAGTTTTGAGTAATCATGTTTTTTTTGAAAAATGTTCAATGCTGCCCCCCTCTCCCCTACCTAATTTTAATTATTTATCTAATTTTTATTATTTGTCTAATTTTATTTCTTATTTATCTACTTTTATTTATATATTATTGAATACACTCAGTCAATACTTTGTTTACAATTTCATTCTCTTTTTACGCTAGTTGTTTTGATTTAACACGATTAATTCCCATTCTAAGAAATATTTTTGTTAATTTTACTCCTCTAATAACTCCATAAATATTTCACAATTCGTGCAGTTTTTAGGTTATTACCATTTGATGAATTAGTGAAATTTTTTCTTTTCAAATTTGCTTCATATAATACATTTTTATTTTATGTATACTATCTTTATAAAATAAAATTTGCGGCACGTAAAAACTATAAAGTTCTTAAAAAAGTTTTCATATAGTTTATTCGTATTGTTTGTACTGATTACTCAAAGTCCGGAACCAATCTTCTGTTTTTCAATAAATACAATATTTTTTTTTTTACATGTATGTACTACTAGGGAACGTATCTATTGTGTAAAAACAGAATTAGTTGTAGGAAGATTTATTATATATTACGAATGCATCAATGTATTTCTTTACGAAGTATGATTGAATAGATATTCGTGTGCTAAAGACTTACAGACGGACAAACAGATAAAAGGTCATCGAAATCTCACTGTGGGTGTTTCGCCTTTCTCGTGGTAATTTGTAGAAAAGTTCGGCGTCTGCTGACTTTTTCTTGAATTTTTATTATGTTATAAAGAAAAAGAAGTCAAAGATCTCCTATCCTATTTTTTCGGCCCCAAAGCGGCCTGTTCGGTGTCAAAGGTCCCTAAAATCAGAATTTCATAGATATTTCTTTTCTTAATTCGATAGAATTTAAAGTTATGCGGACAGGATATCCATAACCCTTTCTTAGATATTCAGAGTAAAACTTGTGATATCTCGTATTGTCGCAGAAGAAAAAGATAACCATCTGGTCACTCATTAAATTTAAATAAAAAGTTTATTCTTCATAAAGTAAGACTGCAATTTTTGAAATTTATTGTGATCTTTTAAGTTTCCACCTTTATTTAATAAAATCATTTATTTTTATATTTACAGTCGGATCATCGCTAGAGAACTGGAGAACGATTGTCATTTTCGGTGACAATGGGTTCAGACGAGGCAACCAAAATGAAAGACATTCCCGATAAATATTTCATGGTAATAGCTCACATGATAGCAGGCCGAATAAATGAGACCGAGAACTTTGAAAGCCTGAACGAGCCCATTCTAAAGCCGAGCATTAAATCGATTTATTGGATTTTTATTATACAGTATGCCGTCCTAGCACTATTGGGAATAGTATCTAATTTAGCGATCATCGCATACACCATGTATCACAAACTTTACAAGGACATCACGCACGCATTCATCGTTAATCTAGCTTTGTGCCACTTTATCCAGTGCTCAATAGTATTGCCGATAACTCTGATGGTTATGCTAATCCAGAACTGGATTTTCGGACAGTTCCTGTGTTTTTTTCTGCCGCTTCTACAGGTAGTTCAAGTTTAAATTTATTTCCACTTTCAGTGTTTACTCTCGTGCAGCTTCAAGGTGTTATTTTTAAGAAATTTAATTTTCAGAGATGAAATTTATTCAAGTTGCTCCGAGAAGTGGCACTTCTTGGGTATGTTTTCTTATTTCTTAGACGATGGTTTTGATGTTCCCCACTGAAGCCAGAGTAAGCAATCCTCATCTGGAAGCCTCATAATTATGTTAGATTAAAAGTTGCTCACAGTGCGCGGTAGCAACGAACAATAAACTTTGAAAGTCTGCAATACTTTTTTGATGATGAACTTCGAAGTGTTTATTCGAGTTAATGAAGCATTCAGATGTTTATTTTCTCTTATCAGCCTACAACCTACAACAGCTTACGAAACTTCTTGAATTCTTTAAAGAATTTTCTTAAAGCGATTTGCTGTTAAAGTGAACATAATAATTTTCACAAAAAATAATATATTAGACAAAACAGTAAACTGATTGATGTTTATGAAAGAAGTATTGAAATACAATGAATTTGAGATATATAAATTTTTTATAGATCCATGAGCATGATTAAGAGCAAAATAAATTATCTATAAAAAATCTCTTTGATTTTATTAAAATACCACTAAAAGATTCAATGAAAAGATTTTCTGGGAATTCTATCCCATTTAGTAATTCATCACCGGACTTGCTATTCAAAAAATAGAAGGCGGAGTTGATTCATCATAATTCAAAATCAAAGAATGATTTACTGGAATAGAATGGGTCAAATTGTCCTGGCAACATTTTCAGGCAAATTCTTTACATAGATTTATTACTATAATACATGGTGAAATTAATAATAAATCACATATAAATGAAAGGAATAAGAACCGCATGTTTTGCTCTGACTTTTTGAGAACAACAGTGATATACATATTTCAATTCAGCCTTATAAATACAATGATATTCTCATTAAGGAATTCTTGAAAGGTTCTTTGAGTTTACTAGGTAGGTGAGCGAATAAATAATACAAGTCAAAAATATTTATAAACTCTACATGTAGTAGGTATGTTTTAATCTTTGGGGCGATTTAAAATTTTGGGTGTATTCAATATTCAAATTAGGAATGAAGTTGAATGAAATTAATATTTGCTTAAATATAGCTGCCGATTTTTCAATTTTAAATTTTGTTTTAATTTTATATACACTAAGAAAAATAGTGTTGATTACCTTAAACCAGGGCTGCAAAATTAAATTAAACGTGCAATAGTTTCAGTGCACATAAACTAAACAAGTATCAAACGGAGGGTTTCTGTGCACATAAACTTATCAAACGTAAACCAGTGTATGTTTCAGTGCACATAAACTAAACAAAAATGTACCTACGTTTATGTGCACATAAACTAAACAAAAATGTACCTACGTTTCTGTGCACATAAACTAAACAAGTATCAAACGGAGGGTTTCTGTGCACATAAACTAAACAAAAATGTACCTACGTTTATGTGCACATAAACTAAACAAAAATGTACCTACGTTTCTGTGCACATAAACTAAACAAGTATCAAACGGAGGGTTTCTGTGCACATAAACTTATCAATTTCGTTTATTTGCTTTTTCGGTTTGTGTGCACACGCCAAGGAATAGTTTCGTTTCGTTTCGAATTTCTTTGCAGGGAGTTTATTAAACGAAACAAAGCGCCCTAAATCGACCGGCGTCTTCGGGCGCCGCACGAGCTTGTCCCCTTCTTCCCCCCCTCTTCCCCTGCACCCCTCCCCTTCCCCCCTCACCCCTTCCCCCTCACCCCTTCCCCCTCACCCCTTCCCCCTCACCCCTTCCCCCTCACCCCTTCCCCCTCACCCATCCCCCTCACCCCTTCCCCCTCCCCCTCGCCCCACCCCCCTTCCACCCCCCCCCCCCCACCCCCGCGTCCACCCGGCCTTTCCCCACCCCTTCCCCTCCCCCACCATCCCCCCCCCTTCCCCTCCACCACCACCCCCCTCCCCTGCCCCTTCCCCCTCCCCCTCCCCCTTCCCAAAAGGCTGGTACTATATACAGCTCAGAGCTGGCCTCATTCTTCGTCCCGGCTCTACTCCCTGTCTTTGATTTTGGGACGTGTGCTGATCGAGGCGCGGTTGCTTTTGCGGTCACATTTGCAATCACGCATGCCACCCTCGTTATTACGAAATTCGCTTTGTTTCGTTTAATAAACTCCTTGCAAAGAAATTCAAAACGAAACTATTCAGTTTCTGTACATAAACCTCGTTGTTAGGAAATTCGCTTTGTTTCGTTTAATAAACTCCCTGCAAAGAAATTCGAAACGAAACGAAACTATTCCTTGGCGTGTGCACACAAACCGAAAAAGCAAATAAACGAAATTGATAAGTTTATGTGCACAGAAACCCTCCGTTTGATACTTGTTTAGTTTATGTGCACAGAAACGTAGGTACATTTTTGTTTAGTTTATGTGCACATAAACGTAGGTACATTTTTGTTTAGTTTATGTGCACAGAAACCCTCCGTTTGATACTTGTTTAGTTTATGTGCACAGAAACGTAGGTACATTTTTGTTCTTTCAGTTTCGTTTATTTACTTTTTGCAGCCCTGCCTTAAACAAAATAAATTGTTAAAAGACAACATCTTACATAGGGGAGACCGGGGATGGTTGACCAAATTTCAGTTTAGATGCTTATATATTTTTTGTTTTAGTGTATATTATTGTAAAAACCAATAAATTTGATAGGTACACTATTAAGCTATAAAAACAAATGACAAAAGTCTCGCAATCAGTTATAATATAGAGTACAAGCATGATCTGGTGAAATATGAAATTTGAGTCAACCTACCCCAGACATGGGGTAAGTTGTCCTACAAATTAAATAGTGCAAGATCTACGGATATATAAAATTAAAATAACAAGAAGTAATTGAAATAACATTTTCTTCATTGAATCAAATAATTATCAATTCTATGACAATTGAAACAAATAAAATAAACTTCATATTAGAATAAATAATCAAATATTTAAACATTTGATCAACAAAATACTTAACGTATAATACTATTACTCTTAAGTATCTGAAACAAAACTAGAAAAATTGTATTTGGTTTATTCATTTGGTAACAAATATACTTTACTAATAAAGCTAATATTATTGTTAATTTTAATTATTTGGTAACAGTCTTAACTGATATAATTATTATAATTATATGATTTAAAGGAATAGATACATCATTTATGAGATCAGATTATGAAACCAGTCTTCTAAATCAGAGGTGCAATATTTACATTAAACAAACAATAGATTGCCATTTACTCATTTTGTATGGGACTAGGTAGTCAACCAGCCCCGGATCACTTTGCAATTTTTACACACGTGTCATAACCTCAAAACTGCAGCGAAATTAAAAAGAATGATATGTAACATAAAGATTAACAATCAAACTTTTATTTTAAATTATTTGGAAATGAACAATAACAAGTATATAGGCGTCATTACAAATAATATAACAAGGAAAAAAATTACTTAAGTGTATGCTTTTTCAATATTATGCTCCTTCTCCCGAACTACGTGCCTATGCGATGCTGCATTCGAGACGACTGAGGGGGAGGAGGTAACGGTTTCTCACGCCTAGTTTGATGATGCAACACTTTTGAACTAGTCGAGTTTTTCACAATTAGTCAACCTACCCCTATGGTCAACCGTCCCCGGTCTCCCCTACTGATGAAACTTTGTAAATTTTTAACATTTTCCTTGTTCAATAATAATTACCAATAATAGAAAATTAAAATTTTTATTTTTAAGCAGGCCACATTATTAAGATTAGAACGCAGAACTCACGTTCTCTACTTTTAGTTAGAATTTCAACCACCATTGCTAAAAATAACTTCAAGTGGTTTACTTTTTTGAAGTGAAACTTCTAATGGGACTTCCAAAACAAGGTTGCGTTAAACGTTTAACGCTTACGTTTAACGCTTCTCAAAAGCTGCAACTTTCCTATATGCAAGCGCATTTCAGTACTGAGCTTAAAGCACTAATTTTGCTTTATAAGCTAAAAATAGCTTTATGTCATGAAAGTAGCTTTTGTATCGCAGATGAACTTTGGAAGACAGTCCACGGACAATGCGTCGGATTTAAGGTTATGTCAAGGTACGTCTCTTGTGAATATCAATTGATTGTTAGGTTTTCTCTTTTGAAATTACATTATGACGCATTCACATACATCTATGTATATGTATAAAAGAAAGTCGTGTTAGTTACACTATTTATAACTCAAGAACGGCTGTACGGATTTGGCTGAAAATTGGTGGGGAGGTAGCTTAGAACCAGGAAACGGCTATACGATAATTTGTAGGTTTTCAAAATGGCGGACCCAAGATGGCGGCTGAAAATTTTAATTTTGAAGCGATTTTCATGAAAAAATTGGTATACAGGGGTTTTGCGGGATGGGGATTTCAAATCCGCTGTCGAAATTTAGAAGTTCAAGATGGCGGATCCAATATGGCGACCAAGATTTCCTGATTTCAACGGATTTTAATGAACAATAGAACAATGAATGTTTTGAGGTCACTGATTTTGAATATTATCAAAATTTAGAAATCCAAGATGGCGGATCCAAAATGGCGACCATATTTCTCGATTTCAAGGGATTTCAATGAAAATTAGTACAAAGATTATCTTGAGGTCACTGATTTTGAATATTATCAAAATTTACAAATCCAAGATGGCGGACCCAATATGGTGACCAAGATTTCTCGATTTCAATGGATTTTAATGAAAATTGGTACAATGATTATTCTGAGGCCACTAATTTTGAATATTAGCAAAATTTCCAAATCCAACATGGTGGATCCAACATGGCGACCAAAATGTCTCGATTTCAACGGATTTTAATGAAAATTAGTACAATGATTATTCCGGAGCCACTAATTTCGAATATTATCAAAATTTCCATATCCAACATGGCGACCATAATTTCTCGATTTCAACGGATTGTAATAGAAATTAGTACAGTGATTATTCTGAGACCACTAATTTTGTATATTATTAAAATTTCTAAATGCAAGATGGCGGACCCAACATGGCGTCCAGAATGTCTCGATTTCGACGGATTTTAGTGAAAATTGGTACAATGATTATTCTGAAGCTACAAATTTCGAATATTATCAAAATTTGTAAATCCAAGATGGCGGGTCCAATATGAGACCAAATTTCTTGATTTCAACAGATTTTACTGAAAATTAGTACAATGATTATTCTGAGGACACTAATTTCGAATATTAGCCAAATTTCCAAACTCAAGATGAAGAATCCAATATCGCGAACAACATTTCTCGATTTCAACGGATCTGAATGAAAGTTGGTACAATGCTTATTTTAAGGCCACTAATTTTGAATATTATTAAGATTTGGAATTTCAAGATAGCGGATCCATAAAGGGGTTTTCGGATTGAAACAATTTCTAGAATATAACAAACTAGAACATTTGAGAACTGTTTAATTAGTAAGAATTTACCCAACGCCGGGTGAAACCGGGTAACCCAGCTAGTTATTAATACAAATACATTTTCCAGGGCGAAAATGTTAAAAAGTTTGTCTTAAAGAAACAATATGAGTTCACTAAAAATCAATTTCTACCCCTTCCTATTTTCATTTCCCGATTACGAAGTTTCACTTCTTCCGCGCGGAGGGACTCCACGCACTATTTTTATTTTTCAGGTATCTTGAATAGTTGTTTCAGGCGTTAAAAGTTAAATTTTGCCGCAATTTAGTGTACCTTCCAAGAAAAATAACTCATTTGTGTTACCTTTTAACTCTGTCAAAATTGTAACTTTAACTTTGACAATCAGTCGTGGAAAAAAAAATGTACTAAAAGAAACTGGCAAATTATCTTAAAAACTACTCAATTTAATGCAGATTCAGAAATGGTCACGCTGAGCCTGAATCATGATTGAATGAAAAAATCTCTGATTGTAAATTTTCTTTCTGATTTTAAATATACAATACAAATGAATCATTTTGAGATAAAAATGAAAATATTCTGTGGAGGGCTTTTTGAAAAAATTGATTTTTAATCTTTCTCCAAAATCACAATATCGCCAATTTGAAATACAAGTATCATGAATGATTAATCTGAAAAATATTACGGTAAATATTTATTTTAACGCTATTTAAAAAAATTGTCAATTTAGCTCAAAAATGTAAATTACCACCCCCATTCACGTTTTACTTTGAGAACCCTCCCCGAAAAAAAATTTTGGCTATGGCCCTGGCCGTATCGGATCCGATAATGCAACTGTAATATTGTCCTAACGGCTGTTCTCCTCTGCCATATTTTCAACTTTTTCATTTGCGACGATTGTGTTGCTTTCAATGGACTGTGTAACGATGCCAAATAAAACTTTAACGCATAGTGAAAATCGTAATAATGTATGTTTGATGTGTTTTAGAAAGAAAAAGAAAATGACTGTTGTAAAAAAAAAATTAAAACTAGATATTAAAAATCTCCTGGGAAGCTCGATAGATTTAGATGACGATAAATTGCCAGCAGCTTTATGCAATTCTTGCAGAATAAATATCTTTGATACAAAAGCCGGTAGGAAGAAAATAGAATCACTAGATTTATCTATATTTATACGACAGCAGAGGATGATTACAAGATCCAGAGATAACTTGAAATGTCTCTGTCAAATTTGTAAAATTGCGCGCAGTCAACCCATTAAAATCTCTGGAAAAACTGTATATAATCAAGTATCAAGTAAGTTTAGCGAATATTATTGAAAATTAGGTTTTTTTTTTATTCGTTTGTACATTATTTGTGTCACCTTTTTTTATATCAGACAACCAAATAACACCAAAAGTAACTGTTGCTGAGCGTCGATATTCATCTTGCTTTTCTATTGTCGGGAAAGGAAAGCCTCATCATTGTAATTCAACATCACTAGTTCAAAATGTATCTTCTTGCATATTAGAAACTTCATCAAAGGCTCAAAATCAAATAGTTTCGTTGATAGTCAAGGAAAAATTGAACGAAAATAAGGACGACCGTAAATTTTCAAATTTATCGCTTTCTCAACTACATGGTCCACCTCTTAATATTACTGTAGGAAAAACCACGGATAAATCATCCACGAAATGTCAGTTATTGTCTGCTGATGATATGTTTAAAGTTCAAACAAATCTAAATCTGAGTAATCGTAAAGTCAACTCGATTGCTTCTGCTATACGTGTAGCTACTAGAAATCGAAAAGTGATTGAGTCGGATTTAAAGTCAAAGCTTGCGACTAAATTACACTTAATAGATGATTTTTTCTCTTATAAAATTTTGCATTTGTTAAAATAAAAGGCGAGGAGATCTCCAATGATGCCAAAGTTGTCGTTTATTGCAATAAGTGCTTTCATCAACTATGTTAAAGAAAAAATACAAGTATCGGAAGTTCATTTGAAATTAGGTATCGATGGAGGAGGTGGGTTCCTGAAAATGTGCCTTTCAGTGCAATCAATATCCAGTGGACTATCTCGGGACAAAGCCAAAAGAGCAAAGTACGATGAAGGTATTGCGGCAAAAAATTTTAAAGATTCGGGAGTGAAAAAGTTATTCCTTTTGGCAGTAGCTTCAAATTCTCAAGAGAATTATGAAAATGTCAGTCAACTTTTTAGCGAGTTAAATATAAGCTATTTCGAAGGTACACTCGCAACTGACCTGAAATTAGCAAATATATTAGTAGGTATCATGTCGCATAGTTCCCTTTATCCATGCACTTACTGCTACGCTATGAAAGGTAAACTTGAAGTCTGTGGCTTTCTCAGATCTCCAAAAAATACGTTAGAAAACTATGAGAAATGGTGTGCGGCAGGAGCATCAAAAGAGCAAGCTAAAGATTTTTTCAATTGTATTCATCCACGATTGCTGAAAGCCTACGAAGAAAAGATATTTTTAGATCTTATTCCGCCACCAGAACTACACTTAATGCTCGGAGTAGTAAACATGATTTTTTCTCATATGTTGAAAGAATACGAAAAAGATTCTGTTATATGCAATGTTCAACGTGAAATAACCCATGGTGCTCCAAGCTTCAAGGGAAACTCTTGTAAAAAACTTTTAAATAATGTTGATTTGTTGCGCAGCGTAAAAACTTTAGGCTTACTGAAATATGTTCAAGCATTTAGTGATTTTAAAAATGTAGTATCAGCTTGTTTTGGAATCCATCTTGAAAAAGATTACAAAAAGCATATAGAATCTTTTAAAAAAAGTTACGTGGGCTTAGGAGTTAACATTACACCAAAAGTTCACGCAGTTTTTTTTCACGTTTTGCAGTTTTGTGAAAAACATAACATGGGATTAGGATTTTTTAGTGAACAGGCCATGGAGTCCGTTCATTTCGATTTTAAAAAAACTTGGGAGGTTAATAAAGTTTCGACAACACATCCAGATTTGGGACAAAGACTTTTGCGCACGGTGTGTCAATATAACAGTTCGCATATGTAAATATAAATAAAAAATTATATTATCATAATATTACTACGTAATTACTCATAGACATATAATACTAATATATAGAGTCAATGCATATATCATCACTTATCCATAAGAAAGATTGACAACTTGCAGCAATGATTTTGTGATAATTTGTTCAATAATAATACTGAATACATTTATATTATTTATATATATTTATATGATGTTTTCTTCTTTATGTATCATGTTTTTATCATGTTCATTTATCTATTTCTATTAAAAATTAAATATTTACCGCAATTCAATTTCAGATTAATCATTCATGATACTTGTATTTCAAATTGGCGATATTGTGATTTTGGAGAAAGATTAAAAATCAATTTTTTCAAAAAGCCCTCCACAGAATATTTTCAATTTTATCTCAAAATGATTCATTTGTATTGTATATTTAAAATCAGAAAGAACATTTACAATCAGAGGTTTTTTCATTCAATCATGATTCAGGCTCAGCGTGGGTATGATACTTGGGGAATTATTATACAAAAACTTAGAAATTGCTATTTTTATCATTAAGGGTTGTGCCAAAGCCGGACTCTATTCTGAAAAATTAAACACTATTATTGCGCAATCAATAGTAAAAAAAAGCCACATTGCATTTTTATTAGCTGCCGGCCTTTGGCTTTTGTGACTGTGGACCTGTTATCAGGTAAACATGAATAGGACAGCTGCGACCCTTTGCTATTCCGCTTTTTCATTCTTTCTTTTGGGGTATTGTGATATTGATAAAAAAAAAACTAAAAACTGTTGAATTTGTTTATTATTACAGTAAATGTTCAAACTGTCTGCCTCCAACACGAATGCACAATCGACATCTTTTAACAAAACAGTTTTTTTATCTTCTCAAACTCATCTGAGATATTTGTCGAGCCGGCTTTAGCACAACCCTTAATGATAAAAATAGCAATTTCTAAGTGAGATCGATTTTCACGAAATTTTTAGTTTAAGAAAAATATAGTCGGCATTTTAGAGCAATATCTTGAAAATAAAAACTGAAAACAAATAAACATTATTATATTATATTATTAAACATATATGTACCGTTATGCAAATATATTCTGGATATATTAAAATAATTTTAACCTAAAATTAAGATATTTTTATATTTTTTCTCAAACAATTTTAACAAGCTTTCGACTTCTACCTTCCTGTTCAGAATCTTAATGTCTACTGTTTTTTGAAACTTTTGATGAATTTTTTAAAACTTTGACGGAAGCTTGTAATAACTTTTAACGAGTATTGAGGAAATGACTTAATAAATTAGAGCCGTACAGATATTTCAAAGTGTTCAACATCTTCTTAAAATTATGGTAAAAGTCTGAAAAAGTTAATCAACAGAACTTAATTTATCTAGGCGCAGAATAATCATTGAAAAAATATTCTCATATAAAATTCAACTCGGATGAGAAGCTATGTCACTTTATGAAAATAAAAGTAATAATAAATTCTCTTTAGGTTACTTTTCCCATGCGTAAATCCGCCCCAGAAGCAAATATTTGTGATCACTCACTAAGCAAGAGAAAATAACAAGCTACAAGTTCTTATAAGATTATCACATAACTAGACATGAATATTTTAGTGGGAAACCACACAAATTAAACGTAGAAGTTTCTCAGATATAATGTCTTTGGGCGTAGAGTTATTATGAAAAGCGAGCGTGTGCAAAAGTGCTTTAAGTAGACATAAGCCTATGCAGGAATGCGAAAGGAATGTAAATTAGGAGTACAGAAAATCTTATTAACTCAGCACTAAGATTAAATATGTATAAACTAGGAATGTTCACTTAAAGAATGATGGGACTTGTGAAACTTTTCAAAGAAAATTTAAGAGTTCAGAAGACGTCTTTTTTAGTACATCAAGTGCTGAAAGAAACATGCCTTACTTTTGGATTTAAATTTAATTTCAAAACAATGAGGACAAAGCCACAAAGATTCGGATACCAAACTCAAGTATCATATTTACAACAAGTAGAAATTGTAAAATATAGTGATAGAGTGGTATCACACAAAAAGGAATAGTTGAATTTAGCTACCTCATGTATAATATTAATTCTATAGGAATAAAAATTAAGCTGAAAATCAGTTTGATACTTGCTGTTTGATACTCTGAATTCGCCAGCTTTACGAGGGTTGATACTTACGTCTTGGTACCTGAGTTTTAGAATGTTGCTCGGCCCATATAATTGCGTTTATTTCACCTAATCCAGGTAAAAAAAAAACGTTTACATTAAATGCAAATTTTTCAGAAATTGCTTTACTTTAACAAAAATCTTAAATTTTCTAAAAAGGGCATTATGTTGCCATGATTTATACCGAATTATAAGTAAAAAATTAATTTGAAAAATGTTCAGCTCAAAATTGAAAGTTTTGCCTCAGTAAAAATTATGGCAATTTGACGTACTTTTCCTAAAATTTGAATGGCGTGTACTGATTTCTTTCTTATTTTTATTATTTCGCTCTTTCCATTTCCGTGGTCAAAAACATGGTTTCCCCTTCAAAAAACCACCTTGACCTTGATATAACCTTCAAGGTCATTGCCAAGGTCATGTTCAAGGTCAAGGTTGTGGTCAAGGTCACATTTGGACGCAAAACTTCCACTCTTTGCAAATCCGCAGTAATAATGCAGGTTCCTCTTTAAAGAGCCATTTTTACCTTGATATGACCTTCGAGGTCATAGTAAAGGTCATAGTTGGACGTAAAATTGTCCGCTCCTTCCATTTCCGTGGTTAAAAATAAGGGTTCCAATTTAAAAAAGTCAACTTGACCTTGAAATGACCTTCAAGGCCATGGTCAAGGTCAAATCTAAGGTCACCATTGAATAGCTGGGGAAAATTCCTAAAACTTTTGTCTACAACTTTTTGCTCCAAAATGCATTCCTCGACAGTTATTTAGCCGTTTCCATACTTTTGGATCACCCTGTATATAGACTCCTCCAAGAAATAATATGTATACACACCAATTTAATACATGTATGTAAATGATTCTCCTCGTATTATAATGTAAAATACGAGTTTAAGGTACTAGTTCCCTCAAAATTTTCCAAAAAATCGGTTTTTGTTTTTTTACATTTTATGATTCCTTATACCTTCAGGAATCATTTGCTAAATTTTTACAAAGTAATTCGAAAAAATCGAAGAGCTACAGCAGTTTAATTGCGCGCGCATTTTTGATTATACACACATAAATATATCGTAAACGCGTTTTTCTCGAAACTACATTTTACAACACGGCGGACAGTCAATCTCCGGATTGGCAGAACCGATTTGAATAAACATTATAGCATTTTGTTTGTTAAGGTCTATTGTAAGGCAATTCACCAGAATATTCCGAAAAAGTTGATAAAAACATATTTGTAAACCGAACAAAGCAAAAAAAAATGCGATTTTTTCAAATTTTTTTTCAAACATCCGCCATTTTTTTCTTTACCGAATTGCCTTATAAAACATCTTCCTTTTTAACATGCTTTTTGTTTTTTTGTTTCCGACTTGCCGTTTCTGAGATTGAGTGTCCGCCATGGTACCCTCTTTTTTTGGACTGCTCATTTTTGAGAGCCCTCTATATATATAATAAAGTACTAAAAAAAGAAAAACATTTTTTTTTGTCAACTTCAAGACTTATATATTCAAATAAAAAAAGATTTAGTTAGATTTATAATAAAGGAGCTTAAAGAAAAAATAAAGTTTAAATGTCTATTTTTTCCTATTCTACAGGAAACTAGTACCTTAAAGTATGAATTTTCGTGTATACGTGTAAAAATTATGTGCAAATTTGGTGGAAATTTTAGTCATAAATAGGGGAAAATTACTCGATAAATGAGTCAAATTAAGTAATTTCAAACAGGCAGTCTTTAGGTTTGTGTTCGATGAATTTCATGATTAAAGATTCATGATTTTGACAACATAAGTGTAAAAATATACAAAAAAGTGTAGGAATGAAGGTTAGAATGACTTCTTTTTACATACATTATCGTAAAAATATACAATAAGAGTAGAAAACTGTAGGATATTAAACGACTAATTTTACAACATATTATAAAATTTAAAAGTGAAGATAAAATAAAATATCACCATAGGATGGTATTCACATTTTGCTGTATTTTGCGGTATTCACATTTTGCTGTAATTCTAATTGTATCGTTTTAAGAAGTGCAGGATTTTTTAAACACCGAAACAGTAGCAAATACAACAACATGAAATGACTATGGCTATTTGCAAAAGGAACATAATCAAGATGCGCAATTGAAATTTTTTTTAAAGTTTAATTAGTATACTCATGATTGAAATTTACTATATTTTACAATTTTTAGTTAGGATAAGTAGGATAAATTTAGATAATAGATAGATTATTTTTAGCTTTTACGCTTGTTTTTTCTTCAAAAGTAATTAATAATCACTCACCGTCCTATATCAATATTATTATAGTTGAAAAAGGATTAAAGGCTCCAAACTCTGAATCATTTTATAATTTTCTAACTAATATTAAGCTGTCCGTAATAAACCAAATAAATAAATAAATAAATAATTTGTGTATCTCCTTATATCGATCTGTATACAAGATTACAAGATCTATTCATATATTTAGTGTATATTATACGTAAGAAAAAGCTTCATCAGGACAAAAGAAATAGTCTGATTTTGATAATTGATACATCAATCGATTCGTCAAAAATTGTAGTATTGCATAAAGTTTATTTTTTTTTTAACCCTTTAACCCTTAAATATATCTTATAGGTTGCGTCCCTTTGAAGTACACAATTTTATAGAAAATCCCCAAGTTTCACAAATTCGTTTTCATTTTAAAAAAATTGAAAACTCCAAATAAAATATTAAACTGTATGATTATGAGTAATTTATACTTTTTGAGGTGGTTTACAAATATCCCACAATGCATAAAAAGCTTTACCTAGAGTTTGTTAAAAACTTTGCTTAAAGCAAAAGGTAGTTTAGTTAAACTCCTAAGATAAAAATATCAAAACGCAATTTTGAGATACGCAACAGTTTAGTAATACTCAAAGAGAAATTCGTCATCTTATAACTTTAAATCGACTTATAGTGTGTAAAGTTCTTAATTTCGAGTTATAAAAATCGAAAAATGAAATTACTTCGTGTTGTCATAATGGTAAAGTATCCCTTCAGCCATACATTCAGTCTCCGCTTATTTTAAGGAGTGTTATTATGGACACTTACCATAAATCAGGGGAGACGAAGACTATCATTTGCTGGGAAAGTTTTATTATTTAATGGTGATTCTAGACATACTCTACGGGCAGTTCATCCTGCTGGGCGACTGTTGAAATTGAACACTTTATTAGAAGCCATACGGCATACGTTGTGGTCATCAGTGACTTTTCTACAACTTGAGAGAAACATGCGAGTAAATGAGGGAGAAGAAGCATTCACTAATTACGTGCTTCAAGTTGGAAGAAACAACCTCCCTAAGGATGAAAATGAGCAATCAATAATAGATATACGGCCATTAGAAAATGTTTCTCCAATTGATTTCATATATGCGCACTTGGAAAATGATATCTCTTTAAGACTCCATAAATGAGAAAGGTACTAAGCCCAAAAAAAAAAAAAAAAAATCTGTCTAAAAATTAATTTGAGTATACTTCAACGAATCTATGGATGTAATTTTATCAGATTTATCGAACATAAGTTTACCTACAGGGTTTCTCAGAAATAATGAGATAAGTGGACTTTCAACGAACTTAAATTGAAGTAGGATGCCATTATTATGTTCATGATAAATACTGTAAATACAATTGATCAATGCAACTCGATTTCAGATAATAAAGTTATGTATCAGTTCATTATATTAAAGGGTTTTTCTCCCATACAATCACCGCAAACATGAAAAAGAAAGCATCTACTCCTCGAAATACCTTCCGAACATAAAGAAGGATGTTTTATGTATTCAATATATATTTTTTCGTTTATAATATTCAGGAGATTTTGGACATTTAAGTACTATATGTAATTTTGAGATTTATTCGACGTATTACAAGATTTTACTATACAATATGTTTGCACTCGGTGCTAAACTTGAATGATATTAATAAAATACTAAGAAATTGCAACAAAAATATTATCTTTAATTTTCATATTTTTTATTTTTTATTTCAAAACCTTAGCTTTTATTTAATTTTAAAAAGTAAGTATGTACCAATTTTTTACGATTTATTGATATATCATTTTCATTACCGAAAATGCCATATATTTTTCAAATTAAGTTCAGACTCATTGAAAATAGATTCTTATTTTTTATAACTTGTAAAAAGTATTCCGAAAATTCTATCTCTTCATTTTGTATTTCTATTGGATACTTTTAAATCATTGTACCATAAATAGACTACCACGTAATATTTATTTGCAATAAAGCATTTCCATTACTTACAATATTTTGTTCTTTCAGTTTATTGAATTCTGTTTTATTGCTACAAAGGAATATATTTAGCAACTGAATTGCTCGAGCACTATACTTTTATTCAATATTAAAATTGCTTTTTCCCTGGAGGGAATCATTTCAACTTAGTTCACCTTATGCAAAATTGAGAGGCACTCTCATTGAGAGGCACACACATAACCTGTGTGGAAAGACGAATATTGAAATTCATATTTTTTCTCATTTCATATGGATTTTTATAATCAAAGGACATCCCCCTTCACGTTGCGATGATTTCCCACCTCCTAATAGCGTGGGACCGGATGAGATGGCTCGGAGACCCACTTCGAAGCCGGCTGCCAGCCTTCGTGTGCTGCTGCGCGACCTGGCTTACAGGCATGGTGATAGCTCTTCCGTATCCCATCTATACGACTTACCTGGACCTCGGGGTGAGTAGAGTTTTAGCTTAATTTTTCTATATCTTCAAATAAAATTTTCCGTGCCGGCTCCTCAAAATATACGGAAAGTCCTTTTACTTTATGTAGGTACGTTCGGAGGAGCTTATTTCCAGCTGCAACCTTTCTACCGCCGATAAGGACTACGTCATAAGCCCCTAAAAATAAAACAATTTCAAAAATACCAAAAAACAAAGGTAGCCAAGGTTTTATACAACTAGGATGAAATTGGGGGTGGGCGATACAAATAGGCTTTACATTCCTGTCGCGTCAAATGAATATCTTGGGAGATACTTCGGTTAAAAAAGAATATAGCTTACATGATATTCCGGACTTTATAATATACTTGTTGATGGTGATGGATACCATTATACGTAGGGAGTCACTCGAACTACATACAGTCGGGGACAAAAATTGAGAGGAAAAAAATAAAATAAAAGTACTCTTATTTCTAATAGTATTAATATAATAGCAAAAATGTTATAGTATTTAAGACCGGAGTTTATATGATTAAAAAATATAGAGATTTTAAAAATTATTTGCCACTTTAAATAAAAAAAATCATTTGTTTTCTTCAATTCAAAATTTTTAAAAGCGATAAAATTGAAAGGACATCTGCATTACGGACAATATAAGGATTGTTTAAATGTTGTTTGGGCTAGCAAGCTTTTTTTATTTGTTGCATTTAGTAGATTATCATTAGTTGTTTAGCTAAGAGTTTTTTAAATTTAGAAAGACTTGAATTTACTACTTTTGGAAATTTTTAACTGAGAAAAATATCTGTAAGCAGAGAAATTAGTGTACAAGTGCGAGAATTATACCACCTACACACTATACTTCATTATGAAGTAAGATTTCATTATGAAGAAAAATTGGTTCTTAACCCTAGAACTACCAACCAGGGTAGATATCTACCCCGAGTAAATTTAGAACTCCGCTCCTAAGCTAGTCAGTGGCATTATCTACTGCAGCGATTGTGGTGCCTTTGAATAAGTTATTTTTGATATTTATCAAATTTCTCTTTTTATTATATTTTGCATTAAAAAAAAAACGAAATATTTTCTTAAAAACCAATATTTCATGGGTTTTTATTTGACTTTTTCATATATAAAATTCCTAGTTTTTTTCAATTTTCAGAGTCCCAAATAAATGGCAACATATTATGATGTTATTTTTTGTCTCGAAGCCTAATATGTCCCCTTTGAAATGATGTAGGAAATTTTAAAATCGGATAGTTAGAAAAAAAGTTATAAATTTTTATTTGTAAAATGACGTTTTGACCGTTTTTCAGCACTTTTAACTACTTAAATCGATTTTTCACTAACTAATCCTTAATAAAATTGAATTTGCTCTTTACCATTCTTTTTAGCATGAAAAAACAAAAAAAATTATATAATCGCAAGTCGAATTACTGATTTTAAAACCAGTTTAAGATAAAAAAAAACCCGTGGAGTAAATATTTACCCCGGTTTGTAGTAAAAAGGTGAAAAAAATAGGTTTGTAGTTCTAGGGTTAATGAAGTAGCCAAAATGAATCACGAGCTACTTAATTTGTTCGAAAATGACGTAAATGCTACCATTAATTGTAGTTTTTCTAAGCCATCTATTTGCGAAAGTCGTTAAATAAAAGGGTTTTTGACATTCAAAATAGGAAAACACAGAATCAGCTGTGAGCACGCCATTTTTTTGGATCAAGCTAGTTGGGAAAGATTCTCACACGTCAATTCTATGGAAATAAAATGCTGTGTGTCACCAAGTCATTAGAAGTAATATCATAATGACGTCCTACTTAATAATGAAGTGTAGCGTGTCGATGATATTAATTGCTAAAAGTAGAGAAGATGTAACATATCGGATAATAGCAGAAAAATATAATGTTTTAAAAACAACAGTTGAAAAAATTTGGAAAAACATTTAGAAACTCTGGAACTAATGATAACCTACTAAATGCAACAAAACAAAAAAGCATGTAAGCGCAAACAACATTTAAATAACCCTTATCTTGTTCGTATTGCAGATGTCCTTTCAACCTTGTCTCTTTTAAAAATTTCGAATTGAAGAACACAAACGAATTTTTTTTATTTAGAGCGGCAAATAATTTTTAAAATCTTTATATTGTTTAATCTCATAAACCCCGATCTTAAATACTTTATAAACATTTTTGTTATTATATAAATATTATTAGAAAAAAGAATATATTTTTGTTTTATTTGCCTTCATTTTTACGTTTGTCCTCTTAATTTTGCCCCCGATTGTATTTGCTCTTTTTGGGTGGTCATTCACTTTTTTTATATGTACTTCTTAATAAAAATACGTTATCCCATTTTATATGAAAATATATTGGAATTGTTATTGTGAATGGTGAAGTAAATAAAAATATATAAAAATTGTCGGTTTGTTACCTTTTATAGCTCAGGTAGGTTTACGACTACGACGCTAAATGGTTCACATATCCCGAGGAAATTTATGCGGATATCTCTGTAGCCTTTATCGAATGATGGCTTTTCCTCCATTTTCTCATGTTAGCAAGTGCTGTTGGGAAAACAATCCATCCACTTTAGAACAACGTTAGCACAAGTGATTTCATCCAGTGCTCCCTAGTAAAGATTACACCCTTTAACAAGTCTCATCGTTCGAGTTTTATTCCCTATACCGTCACGAAAAATCTCCTGTTTTCCACCTTGAAACGCCGTGCACAGTAGGAACAGACTATAGCTCGTATATTATTGTAACGAGCAGGGACATTTTGTGCCCATCCGAAAATGGATAGTCTACTTTATTAAGGGCTAGCAATCCGATCGTTAATTTTTATGAATTTTTGATAGGGCAGCACCATGTGGTGATTAATAATTTAATGGCGACGGATGAAATTGATTCCCACTCGCTTGGTCTGTAGTGATAAAATTGGAGACCCTTCGCAGCTGGCTATATATTCGCCTGGTCATTTGGTACGGATTTTATATCCAAAAATAATAAAGCTCTACTTTCATTGGGTTGGAGAGAGAACAACACTTTCCGAGTGGTTAGCTGACAGGACTACAAAATTTTCCTTTGCTATAATTCAGCGACAAACAGACAGACCGATAGACATTTTGTCTGGCGAAGTAGACGAGTTCAAAAATTTGATAAGATGACGATTCAGGACCACCAAGTCGATCTCATTCCTGGTGTCCCTGCAACAGACACTCACAATGGAGGGATTGAAAGCATAGGAATTAGCTTCTGCCCAATTACAATTCTAAGTATGAATTATAATGAAGACAAATGTTGTAACAATATATACATATATACAATAAGAGAGGTAATCAAAATCAGCTATCAATAAATAATTTTTGTACTAATTTTCATAAGAATTTCAGAATTAAATATCTATCTTGAATTTACAAATTTTGATAGTAGATTCTAAATAATTAGCCTTAAGCTTTAGACTTTTCATCGAAATACCTTCAAATTTAAGAGTTTTAGTCGCCATCTTGGCTTTGCCATTTAGAAACCCTATATATTATCTGAATAAAAAGTAGCCTATATATCAAATTGGAATAAATACTACCTTTGGTCAAAAAATGAAAAATATTAATAAAACGGTTTAGGGGTTGAGGGATTGAGCAACAAATGAACAAACAAACGAACTTTTTTTTTATACAATATATGTTGTATATAGGGGTTATTTCAAACAAGTACAATATAATAAATAAAAAAGAAAAGTAAAAATAAAAATAACACTAATCCTCGAAGCAAAAACAAAATATATATGTATATATATAAAAAAAGAGAGACAAAATATAAGGAAAAGTAAGAAAAAAAAGTTAGCATTTTTAATTTTTATTATAGGCTACGTCAAGATCATTCCTTTAATTCCAAAAGCCGCCTACTGAACTTGCTGAGAGATTTTGATTTCGTATCCAATTTCAAGTTTTGTCTCATAATATTAACTCAGTTTCCTTAGCTTCCACTCGGTCTCAGATCGCACTCCAATGAGACTGAGATAAAGATTCTCGCATATGACCCAATATCTCGGAAACCTTTCTAAAAATTCAAGACTTTTTCCGTTTCACAAAATAAATATTATAAAATATAAATAAAATAATATTTTTTAAAACAATTTTTTAGTCAGAAGCAAGAGTTCTGTGAATTCACTACATAAGTATTAACAGAGCTAAAGGGATAACTGTATTTAAATTTAATTTTAAGTAGGTACATTTTAAATAAAACCGTACTTGTTTTTATATTTAATTTATTTTCCCTTTTTTAGTCTTATAATAAATGTTTAGTCTTATAATTAATTTTCATAAATGACGATAATCTCACCCACCATATTGACGGCCGCTATTTTTCGGCTTCTACTTTTGTTCACTTTTTTTTTGTAATTTCTACAGCGCATTAAATTTATGGAAAAAGTTTTGATTGAATTACACCCAACCATTTACAATTCGATGAATTTCGATACACAGCAAAGTGGTCACGTGTGAACTTGGAAAACGATCAATAAAATAAAACCCCAATGCGAATGCAGCTGACGATTTCTAGGCCTTATTGGCGAAGAAATAGAATTTAATTTTCTTTTCCCGTCAGGCTGGAGATAATGGGTAAATTTATGTGGTGTAAAAAATTCAGTGTTATTTCACTGAATACAGATAAGCTTGCATTTGTGTATGGTATACACTCCAGCATCGCCTTTTCGCGGAAATTTATGGTGTTCAGCTCAGATCTACCTTATTGATTTTCTTTTAAATTTAAAGAATATAAATACACGTAATACCAATTATTTTCATTGACTTTGAATGCATAAGCACCAACAAAATTCTATTCCAATTGAATTTTTGCAGTATTATAAATCAGAAACAAACTCAACAACAATCTCTGCAAAACGTATATTTCAGTATATGTGCAAGAAAGTGGGACAGACATGTATCATCTACCCGAGAAAGGAGGTTTTTAAAGTATAATCAATGACTAATAATTTCGACGGCAAGAAGTCTGAGAAAAGGCGATTTAAATTTACTTGAAAATTGTTGGAGTTTAATAAAATGAGCACAAATAAGAGCCATTCAAATCGGAGACTCCTGATAATGATTTTATTTGTGTCATATTAAACAGTGTTATTTAAGTTTATATAAAAATTATTTATCATTAAAACAGGATTCAAACAAACAAATAACAAATAAACCAGGAAATATTTTTTCGATACAAAAGAAGCAATTCGTAAAACAAAGGATAATTGGATTGCTTAATTAAGGATAACAAACGATTGAGAATACTAAAGGAACACTTTTTAGGGGAGCCTGTTTTTTATTTTAAGTTCAACACACTCCTTTCTCGGGAACGGATACATTGGGTTTACTTTTTAATTTTGTTTGTTATACTTTTGAAGCATTTCTCCTAAATTAATTGTGTTTAAATTAGGAATATATTGCTTATAATAAGGAAATTTTGCTTAAGGGGACCTTTACTTTCAAAATCGAAAAAAAATCAATTTTTTTTTTTTTTCATAGAAATGCTTCTTCTCACAAACACTCTCCTACCTAACCGTTTTAAGAAATTCGTAAAAGAAAAAAACTTATACCTATATTTGTAACGGTACCTCTACGCGTTTTATATGCAAAAATGATATAACAAAAACTTTGATCGCGTTTTACTCGAAATCACATTTTTGAAATTGGCCGCATCTGTATCTCAAAAAATATTCAACCCATTTTTACAAACCAAACGCCATTCGATTCACTATCAAATATGCTAGTAACTAAACCTTTAAAAATATTATTTTACCCCCCCCCACTTTTTTATGCGGTGGGGTAGTTTACCCCTAACTTATAGTCGTTTTTTAACTTTTTTAGAAAAATGTATATAAAATGATATAATTATTAAAAATAAAAGGTTTTTTAGGTTTAGGTACTAGTTTTGTGTCTTATGAAAACAATCCACTAAAGATTTTTACTCTATCTGTTACAGAAAGTCCTTCATAATCATACCAATAAATTACAAAAGGTTTCAGAATAATAAATATAATCGTCTTTTCAAAAAAAAACTTTTAAAAAGTGTGTTTTTTTTCCATTTTGAAAGTAAAGGTCCCCTTAAATCTATGCCATGTCCTTTTAAGGAGGTATCTCTTATAATGAGTTTTCCTTATTTATAAATAATACAGCTTCGAGATAAGAATTATTTGATTTCTTGGGAGAGTGGGTTCACTAATTTTAGTAAAAACTGCTATCTGGATATTTCGGAGTCCCTGGTTTTCAATATATTGTCGGAATATAAAGATTTTAAGTTTTCAAGACTACTATGTAGATATTAATTTTATGTGATTTGCACCTTGAGGTTTCCTTATAAATTATTTAAAATAACGTTAATAAAAGTACCAAGTGTGTTGGGAACTAAAAAGGTTTTTATGCTTTTCTTTTTTCTATGAAAACTAGCTTTACATTTCGCTGATTTCACACCTGAAATTTATTTTTATTTATTATTTTATGCAAATTGATTCACCTCAACCAAAGGGAGTCGTTTTGGGTATTTGTTTGTTTTCCAAAATTGTTTAAACAATAAGACAAAAATAATTGAAATTTTGAAATTAATGATGTTCGAACTGTAATAAATATGGGAAAATGCGCCAGATCTATTTTATAGAGCACGAAATTGTCTACGGAAAAGTGCGCGTAAATCTCTTTTAATTTAGGAATTGTGGAGCCTGCGCACGAGCATAAGCATGGCGTTTTTTCACGCATTTTCGACAAGCAACTCAAAAGATGTGAAATTATTAATAATATATATCTGTACGTATGAGCACTGTTACTTTAATTTACACTATTCTTTATGATAATAAGATTACTTTTTTGTTTCGTTGGTCCGCTTTGTTTAGTCGACAAATAAGATAAAATATGTCATGACACAAGACAAGAAACAAGAAGTGTGACACACAAATCTATTATTACATTTTTAATAAAATAATAAGCACTTTTTTACTTTTTCATTAGTTTTTACTACATTTTTTATACCTGTTTTTAGAAATCATACTTTGATTAAATTTTCTTTAAAAAAAATGACTGCGCTCGGACAACGTCGGACACAAAAATGTGGGAAAAAACAACGAGGCAGACTATTTGGCTAATACTCTATCGCACTCACCTATCATAATACATTTCGATATTTCGTTCTCGACTTTAAAAACCTTATAAGAAGCAATATACACTAGTAAAGAAAGAGGACGCAGCGTGGAAATAACAAATTAAGACGAATAAAAGAAATAGCAAAAGAATGGAAAAATCTAAATCTACTTAATAGAAATTACTCAATTAAAATTACAATACTAAGAATAGGACACTGCCTAATAACTTACAGTTACATATTCAAAAAAGAACAACCCTCGAAATTTTTCTGCAGCTAAGACCTCCTAATTAAACATATTTTTGACTCCTGCAATGTAGTGGAGTACCTTAAGCGCCTGAAATACAAAAATTTCAGGGTTCAATTATTTTGAATAAATTTTCATAAAACCTTTTGTATTGTATTGTTCATAAGATATACTTAAATGTTTACCCATTCAAATTTGGTGTTATTTTTTTTTTCCAATAATATACAGAGTTTCAAAATGGCGGACACAAGATGGCGATTGCAAATTTTGAATTTGAAGCGATTTTCCTGAAAATTGGTACTTAGGGTTTTTTAGAACTGCTGACTTCAAATCCGCTGTTCAAATTTGTAAATTCAAGATGGCGGATCCAAAATCTTTATACAGATCAAATTTAATATAATACATATATCTATAGCATCCCTTAAATCTGAATGTATCAAAGAAATGGGACAAATAATAATGTTCATGAAGGATACAAAACTTTTCGCTAAAATTTAAGCTGATAAAATTGTCTATAACTAGAATATTAGAAAAGTTAACCTCTTCAGGGATACCGGCACATTTGTATATTTACGTTGGGTTTCTTTTGTTAGTCCGTCATGAAAAAATAAACTAATTATTATTTGTTCAAATATTTTTAATGTATTAACCTCCTCAAGGGCGAACCTCCAAAATTCGTGAGAAAAACTATTTTTTTTTTTAATATATGTAGTTATTTTTGCTGGAAATTCAACCCTGAAATTAAAATAATAGAATAGATACATAGGGTCTCATAAAACCTAAATGTATATTGTGTTGGTAGGCCTATATAATAAACCAATAAAAAAAATTACAAATACAATTAGCAACTCTTTAATATTTTCTTTTTTTTCAGGTAGAATATTGTAAGAGAAGGAATGTACTTTTACTAAGTTCAAGAACTTTTAATAAGTTAAAGAATTCAACAAAGTATTTTTATAATATTGTACAACCACTGAAAAAGCTTTGGCTTGAATGATGGGTATGCGCTTCCATGGCGTTGACTTTTTAAAATATCAGAAGTTACACCACAGCAACAATGTTCGCCAAGATACTTAAAAATAAATGGCCATTTGCAAGGTAACAAAAACTCATTGCCACCCACGCAAGTGAGTCAACGTAATAGGCTTAAATACTCAAAAGGTAAAAGGATACATTATGGAGGCGGAAAGGAGGCTTGTATTCAATTAGATACTGAAGGCTGTCAGTCATATCTCAAGCAATCAAATTTCAAAGGCTTTGTGTTACGAACTTCTCAGGAATTCTTACTCTTCGCTAATTTTGTTAGCGGTTGAAAACAATGCCGTGAAAGAATGTCATTCACTCGTATCTTGAGGTAACTCCTTTGTACTGAATCCTTCTCAAGTGAATCGCGAAAGTCTTACCCTTTCTTTTTGTTTTTTCAACATTTGGATTCAATCCCTCAGGAATACGTTTGAAGTTCACAAAGTTGTGAAGAGTCCCCGCTAATTAATTCGTCGAATAATCAGATTATTATACTGTTTTGGTTAGAGCCTCTATTGCATCCACGACCCCAAGTGATACTTAGGACTCCCCGCAGAACAAAACGAACACCTTTTGGCATAAATTAAGCTAGAAGACGGCCGCATCTGTTTCCAAGAAATCTATCCTGATCACAGCTTGGGCGTGCTTAGCACTGCAAATATTCGCGGGATATAAGAAAAGCCTAACTTTTAAATTTTTTAGTCATAGTGACACTATTTTGAAATAAGTCAAAATTTGTTCGTATATACATATCTCGAAATCTATTTTTTCTTTTCTTTCTAAATGCTAGATGAATAATTGCGCAATAATAATACTAGTCAACAAATTAAATGTTTTTTCTGCTCCTGAACAAGTGTCATATCCATAGAACTTTTTCCCTAAATTACGAATTTGTAACAGGTAATGCTTAATTAGGACGGGTTTTCGAGAAAAATTGGGTTAAAGAGTACAAAAGACCTTATTTTGCGGAATATTGTAGGAACTTGCAATCAGAGCCAGTTTATCAGCTTCACGAATTTGGACCAAATATAATAACTAACAATTAAAACATCTTAGAAAATATTAATTTTAACATCGTAGGTCGAAAATGATTTTCGAATATCGAGTTTTGATTTATCGTATTTGCAAAATTGTCGATTTCCAAAAATATATGTGTACACAGGACTATAGTGTAGCCTATTGGGATGTTTGTTCATCCTCAGTTTTCCTGCATTTTTTTAACAGCACAACGCTCATTTGTAGTTAAAATCAATTCCGGAAAAAAACACAGTATACTCCTTCTTGATGAGCAATATGCTTATACCCAAAAGCCAAGGGCTAAAGCAAGACTTACACTCCTTGAATTTTAAACCGCAAAGATTTAAAAAATGCCAAGAAATGAATTTCTATCTTTGAATGGAAACACAATATAAGTTCAAGTTTTTTTTCCGGGTTATAAGATCAGTGGATTAATAATGATAGAATTAAATTGTCTTGTCTAAGGTTTAAGGAGTCGTGTGACACTTGCTTTTATCTACGTTATTTAATTTAAATTTTCCTGATAAAGTTTAAGGAGTGTGGTACTCGCTTTCCTCCCGGCTATTGGAAGAAAATTTATTTTCCTTGATTTTAGATACACCTGCAAAATATTTTATTACTTGATAAATATTTTTTTTATTTTTTTCCCAAATATTTTCTCAAATTTTTCCTGAAAATTGGTCGCCTTTTAGAAATCTGCCGCCCTTGCGTACTTGGCGTTAACTATAATCTGGCTCTGCTTGGAATGTAGCTCAAATACCAAAACCTGATTTCTTACGTAAATATAGGAAATACCACTACTTCTCTGTAAGCATCTTGGGAAAGAATTTTTCATGAGCGTGTGCTAGTTGAGATTTTCCAGTCACTATGCTATGTATTGGATGAAATACTCAGAATATGGAAAAAAGTGAATTTCCCGGAATACTTCGAGAAGTTTTAAAACCTGTTGTATTTTGATATAATAGCGTAAGGTTCAAAATTTCATTTTAGCGAAGTACGAAGCTCCTTCAAGAATTTGTAATAAATTAGCAAAAAGGCCAGAATAAGTCTTTTTATACTTTTCAGCACTATTTTTCTAGCAAGTACGACGTAACAGAGAATTTTCGTTTCCTCTTTCATAATCTACGGAAAAAGTTCCATGCAAATGGGGCAAAACCTTGTTGACCTGTTTAATTATACAAGCAGTTTTCTAAGTTATGAAATTCCATATAAATTAAATCAAAAAAAATTCTTTCGTAAATTTAATACTTTCTGCGTTATCGCGCAGAAATGGTGAAAAATTTAGTACAAACATTGCTTTTTTCAATTTATTTGATTTTTGGTAAATATTCGGCTTGGCTGCGATATTGTGATTTTTAAAATACCGACCAAGAAAATTCCGCCTATCGAAATCGTTTATTTTTTTTTATCTCGACTAACCAAAATCTAGACTTACTAAAATCTCAATAAAAAACAAAACGAAAAATAAGTAAAAAAAAATTTTTAATCGATAAACATGTTGTATAAGAAAAATCCTAATTCAATAGGCATTTTTCTAGAAGGAAAATCTTTAGTCAGTAGTAATTTTGCATAGAGAAAATCTCCAGTTCATAGAAATTTTGTATAAGGAAAATTTTTAGTCAATAGGCATTTCGTACAAGAATGTGTCGAGATTTGTAGAAATTAATCGAAGTACTTCTAATCGACACTATATCAAGTCGAAGTTTTGGCTCGTCGAGATTTTGTGATTTTTAATTACTTAAAAAAAATTTCTTTTTTGCCATGTAGAGATTTCAATTTTCCAAATAAAACTCGTAGTAAAATGAAAGCCTGACGCTTTTATCTTTAGTTAAATAAAAACTGAATTCACTACAAAAAAAAACTGGCCAAGTGCGAGTCGGACTCGCGCACCGAGGGTTCCGTACAAACCTGTAGGTATATAAGTAAAAGTTCACCCAAAAAATATGTGATGTTACTAAAAATTTAAGGTTTTTGGAATTTTTCCTTTATATGTGCTATAAAACATTGCTTCATGCCAAATTTCAAGATTCTAGGTCGACTGGAAGTACCCTTTAGGTTTTGATTCCCTTGCGAGTAGTTGCGAGTTTGAAAATATGCGGCTTAAATTGCTGTTTCTTTTGATTGCGTTGACATAGAAGTTTGATTTTCTTACAGCTTAAAAGTATTATAGACCTGAGTATTTGATATGAATTTCAATTTAATACCTCTATGCGTTCATGAGGTAAGGGGTAGTAAGTTTAAAATTATTAAAAATATTTTTATTATATGATGTAACTAAAAATTTACGGTTTTCGCACTTTTTCCTTTATCTGTGCTATAAGACGTTGCTTCGTATCAAATTTCAAGATTCTGAGTTCACGGGAAGTACCCTGTAGGTTTGGATTCCCTTGCGAGTGTCGAAAATTTGCGGCATAAACGGCTGTATCTTTTGATTGCGTTGGCTTAGAAGTTTGATTTTTTCACAACTCCAAGGGACAGTAGACCTCAGTATTTGATATAAATTCAACCACGCGTTCCTGAGAAAAAGGGTCTTGGCAGACATACAGACCGACAGACGGACGGACAACAAAGTGATTCTATAAGGGTTCCGTTTTTTCCTTTCGAGGTACGGAACCCTAAAAATGAAAAACACTGTGAGAGCTAAAAAAAAAACTTTTTTTTTTTTTTTTTTTATTGTTCCTTTATACTATAGTAGAGAAATTCTGGAAGGTTTACACATTTTATTATTTTTTCATAAATAACTGATCATATTTGGAGATTTGTAATTGCCCTACAAATGTGGGAATAGTGGAAGAATTGCTGAGCACTCGGTAGAAAATTTATTGAAATATCTTTAAATTATGCTTATAATTTGCATTAAAAAGACGGGTGAAAAATGAAGCTCAAGAGGGAACGAAGAATTGGAGCACAAGTGGAGATGTTGCGAACTTCTGGGAAAGTATATTATTTATACGGTTAAAAAAATGGCTAAAACTTAGCTCTCCAATAATTATTCTAGATAAAATATTAAATTCCTAGGCTATAGTCGGAAGCATTCATTACTACTACTTGCGCGGATTTGGCAACTTTGTTATTCTTATCGAACAAAAAAAAGGGGATATATGGATATTACAGCGGATTTTGTAGGTACTCCACAATTTTTATATTAGTCTATTTTAGAATACAACTTGTCAAAAACGAAATAAATTAGAACATTTTGGTTATAATCGAAAAGTTTATTAGTATAAAGTTTCGAGACCTAGAAGATTGTTTTTAAATTATTCATCTAGCATATCTCGAAAGTGGTATATTTAGGCAAAATGAGTTCTAGACTATTTTCAAAATAGCGGCGGAAGCTAAATTTCGGCCGACAAAATGTTAAGGTGTTCTAACACCCCCTCATATCTCCGTCGTAAAAATGGTTGTAAAATATTTGTAGGACATGGTATTTTTTTATATATTTTGACTACACTAAACCTGGTCACAGAGAACGTGCTTATTTTATCCTTCCAACATACCTCTCATATTCTTAGAGTTGCTTTCTGCTGGATCCGTTTTACAAAATTTTCGAAATGTGAGTTTTTATGTATTTTCTTCTTCTGCTTGCAGGACTACATACCCAGATTAAGCGGCGTCGGCCTGTGCTTTGTAAATCTGGTCGATGATATGCATGAGTACATGCGGGGACTTTTCGTTATTATGTAAGTATCAAGATTATTTCAATTTATTTGAAATTTTTTGGTGTGAGTGAAATTTTCTTTGGAATTCAGTGAATATTCAAGATAACTGGAGTTCTCGCCTAAGTGGAATACCTTGTTTGTTGTTCTAAGATCTAAGTGGAATACCTTGTTTGAAAGCTGCTTCTTCCGTTCAGGCGTGATTTCATTTTTTGGGATATGTGTCTGTCTTTAGGTTGACCGACGTTTATCCCAGTATCTACTATGGTTGGGAACTGTCATACCTATGTAAGAGTTCTGCTTTTTTTACTTTCCTGGCAAAATGTTGTATAAAATTGAAATTTAAAAGCGACTTATAGCTATTATTTTCGATTTTACAACAAATCCATGAAATTGTCATGATTCGCACACACAGAATCTAGTAAAATTTTAACTAGAAAATTGTTGGTATATGTAAGTTTTGATGGTTTGGATAAGTATGACTCATGGTAATTCGATGGTTTCTATGAAAAATCTAAAATCATAGCTATTATGCAAAATTTTCCTGATCTAGATCCTGAGTCGGATAGGTGAAAAAACCCCAGCTAATATCTCAAAAAATTGAATATAGTACAGCGTGGGGTTTAGTAATAGAATAGGCCCTGTTTGTAATCGGTGGGCTTCTGATTTTTCTTCTTGTCTCTCATTGAAGTAAAAGTGTTCAATAAAATCTCATCGTCGTGGATTAATTCGATGGGATAAGCAATTTGCTCAGTTTTTAGCACCAGAGCTTCATAAAACATAATTTTAAAATAAAGTAATCATTAGTTAATGATTTAGTATTATTATTTTAAAAATATAAAAACTTGAATAGAAATTATTGCTAAATTAATGAGAAATTCTCTAAAATGGCTTTTGATATAATTAGATATTTACAAAATTAAGCATTTTTGTTATTTGTTCCTCTCCACAAATAAATTTTACAGACGTTCCATCATGTATCAAATAAATATAGTTAAAAGTTCAGATGTTTTTGATGACTCTAGAGGGAGATTTTTATTTTACAAGGCGGGGCACGACCTTGGGGAAACGGATTTGAATGAAATTTTATCTAGTCGTAGTATTTCATGTCGGTATACTAGCCATAAAATATTTCCGTCCAATGCCCAGTAGTAGCGGAGAAAAACGCACCCAAATTTCACCGTATGCTAATATAATTCTAACGAAGGCAGGTTGTTATCATGTGCCAGTTTATTGTGATTTGATTATTTTTATGCTTATGTATGTTGTAGCAAATTGTATGCATTACAGCCCCTTGAATTACTCAATTTTAGATGTGAAATTTGAATTGCTGGTTTCTTATATTAATTTAAATACGTTCGTGCATTCTCATATAATATGTATGCATATTCTATGAAAAATTATATGGCAGTTTTAGGTGGAAGACCTATTACGAGAGCGAAAAGTATTTTTTTATGAAGAGCACAAAGTAGCGACAGAAGCCCATAAACATTAACGATACGTTTATCATCAAAGCTTTTGCGCATTTTGCCCTAAACTGGCACATAATATTTCAATTTCAAAACATCTTCAAATTTCGAGGCATCACGTGAAAATAAGCTTTCAAAAAAGTGTTCACTTCTGCTGTTCTAGATGAAATTTCATCTCTATGACATTGATTCAGAAAATTCTATTTACCTGAGGCAACAGTTGACTTGAACAGAGAGGGTCGTTCCTCTGCTCCTAAAGTTTGAACTGTTCAGTTCTGTTTTACCTTGTTGCCATTAAAAAGACGGCAAAGCAATTGAAAGAGGTATATAAAATATCATCATAGAACTCATTTATCTGAGTACTGAATCAGTGCTTGATGTTCCGAAAGTTTTTGAAAGCAATTGCTTCAGGCGATACTCAAAACGACATCTCGTTTGTGTTCTGTCGGGAAACTTAAATTTCTCCCATAAAATAAATTCTACTGTCATGTAAAGCGTCATAAAACTTTGCAGGTTATTGAAAGATATAGCAACAACTGGGAGGACGGAATGAAGTATAAAAATGTCAGAAACGATATGCTCGACTGAAACTTAGGTGATATTTTCAAGAATTGTGGACGAATAAAAACCCGTAGAACTTATAAATGTTGAAGAGTTTACACTTCCCTTAAGTGATCCTTTCTGTAATTGGGTTTGCCACTTTTAAAGCGCTAATCTTTCTGAATTGTGTCAAAACTTTTAAAAGGGCTCCTTAACCTGTTAACCCAAGGGTTAATAGTAATAAAACTCAAAAAGAATTATTGAGAGATACATCTGTCTTTCCATTTTTTCCTACATGCGAAAATCTTTTTTTGTTTTTTGTGAAATTTCCGCTGAATACTTCAATTATCATAATTAAATTAATTTTGATAAAACGTTATAGTAATAATAATAATAAAATAATGTGCAAATTAAAATTATATTTTAAGACTTAAAAATTTGCATTTTAAGACTAGGAACACCTTGCTAAAAGCAATTTTCAAAACATAAACAACAACACAAATTCTACAATTCTGAATTTATAAAAATCACAATAAAACTTCTTTCTGTCTACTCTGGCAAAAGATATGACCTCGCAAGGAAGGGCATTTTTTTGAGTCAGGAAAATCGAAATTATGTCGACTTCCTTAGATTAAAATAATCAGAAAATTCATTTAAACCTAGTAAAATATTTTTACAACGCTTAAACATAATCATTCTTGATTAGAAGTATAAATTAAAAGAATTGTAATTCAATTTCTACGTTATGAATTTCTTTTAATTTGCTCAAAAATTTCATAAATAAATCTTACATCTGTAGAACAATTTCTCAGACAAATTTATCAAATTTAAAACTACTCAATGATACACTTGACTTGCTTTGAAAGCGAAAATTGCCGAAAGTTACTATTGATAAGACAAAATTAATTCAACCTAAACTACAGTTTTAGGGTTAATGCAAAAGAATATCATGTATGTTCATGCTTATAATTTTTAAATTAATCCTATATAATAAAATCTAAATTTTTTCGGAAATTGCAACACATGCGTCATGCATGCTGCACCTATTTCGTGTATTTTTTCGGACAATTTATGGATTTTTGGTATTGTTTTTTTATGTAATGGTAGAAGGGATATGAGAACCATATGCCACATGTTTATATTTAATAATTTGCGATTAATCATTCCAATAATTTTTACTTCTTCTAATCATTAAAAATAATACCAGAAATGAATTTGCCTCCTTTCTAGAATGAAACCAGGTTTAAATTTACAACTCTGAAGAAGTATCCTTAATATGCGTTGATTTTTCTTTAAGATTGTTTTTTTGTGAGTTGAAAAAAAAGCTAGTTGAACATATTAAAGAAAGGACAATGTTAAAATTATGCTTTTTTTTTTTTTTTGAAAACGAAAATATACAGCAAAAAAGTGCTGGAATATATCGTCTTTACCTAATCATACAATTTGGAAGTTTCAAAAATGTGGGGAAATTGTACAGGTACCCCTGCGTAGGGGTAACAACCCCTGTATTTGATATTATTAATATTAGCGGTAACAGGTCACTCAGAAATATATTTCAATTAATAAAAATATTTAAAAAAAAAATTATATATCGAAATATGTTTAATCTTGATCATGGTAACCCTCACATAACACCTATTAGCAAAACCACCCCATTTTTGAGGGTGAAATGTAATGATTTTCTAAGCGAAATTTAGTAAATGTAAAAGAAAATAATTTGAGGTATTTTATGGTTCGCACTATAGAGTTGTAATTCTTAGTACCTATTGTCATATATGTATGTATATATAAATATCTACTTACAGTGTGGAAAACTACCCCTAGTTAAGGGGTGGAGTTGTTGAACTTTGGGTAAAAATCAGAAAAAAAATTTGTAAGAAAATAGTCGGAGGTTTTTCACGGTTTATATATTGAAATGGTCATTTATGATACCTACTAATCCCAGTTTGAAGAAATTACCCTTATTAAGGGGGTAGAAATTTTGTATTTTGAGGCAGAATCAGGAAAAAAGTGAAAAAAACAATGGGGGGTGCATATGTTGGAATCGTTCGTTTAAGGGTTACCATGATAAAGATTAACCCATTAATGCCTGAATAACAAAACATTTTACAGCAACTTCGAGGCCCTAACTTTTATCGAAGGGGTGGTCAATTCTCATCGAGACCAACTTTTCTAGACGTATTTTGAGTCGCCTGACACGATCCAACCAAAAAGAAAAAGTGAAAAAAATTATTATTATTGTTTTTGTGCAATATTACGTAAATAAATACCTTTTTCACGTCATTTTTTTCGAAAAAACGACAGATTTAGTGGGGAAAAAGCAACTTTTTACTGCAATAAAGTGCATACAACGTGTTATTAGTACTTAAACTTCACAAATATGCAGGCATTTTTTCGTTTAAAATATTAGTCTGCATAAAAATTGCAACATTGTAACGCATATTTGCGTTACTTTCGATCACCTTTTTTTATCTCACTATGTTCGACTATTCCCAAAAATGTATATACACTAGTTTTAAGGGTCACTGATTACGAATTTGCTATCAGATTTTCGTAATTCAAAATGGCGGATCCAAGATGGCGAACAATTTTTGGCAAAATTCTCAATTTCTTCGAAAAAAAAGTGGGTATTCGGAGTTTTCGGGGTCACTGATTAAATGCCTGCATATTTTTGAAGTTTAAGTCCTAATAACAAGTTTTATGCACTTTATTGCAGTAAAAAGTTGCTTTTTCCCGACTAAATCAGTCGTTTTTCGAAAAAATTTACGTGAAAAAGGTATTTATTTACGTAATATTGCAAAAAAACAATAATAATAATTTTTTTTCACTTTTTTTTTTTTGTTGGATCGTGTCGGGCGACTCAAAATATGTCTAGAAAAGTTGGTCTCGATAAGAATTGACCACCCCTTCGATAAAAGTAAGGGCCTCGAAGTTGCCGTACAATTTTTTGTTATTCAGGCATTAATGGGTTAAACATATTTCGATATAAATTTTTTTTTTAAACATTTCTTTTAGTTTAAATATTCTTCTGAGTGACCTTTAACCGGTAATATTATTAATCTCGAATACAGGGGCAATTACCCCCTACGCAGGGGATACCTGTAAAATGTTCCTGCGCTCTTGAAACTTTCAAAGTGTATAATTAGGTGAAGATGACATATTCCAAACCCTTTTTTTCTGTATATTTTCGTTAAAAAAAAAAAAGCCAATAAGCGCTTATTTTTAACATTGTCCTTATTATTATTATTATTATTATTATTATATGAATATACTTTTTAATAAAAGGTACTGAAAAATAGAGTTCCCCATATTCCCTCTCTATCCCTCCCCAGGATTCTGAATATATAGATATCACACACATTTTTATAATTTTTAAAATTAAAACTTCATATTTCGTGTCTATGGGTTATTACGCTTTCCTGCATACTTCTCAGGAGATCCCACATCTCACCAAAAGAAAATTTAAAATCGCTGTGAATATTTCTTATACCACACTTTAGGTACAGAAATTTTCTTCCTCTTCAAAATATATGAGTTTTTAATTTTCACAGCATATAAAGTGGTATTCTAACTTCGAGTTACTCCGACATAAATCCGGATACTGTGTCCAATTTTTACAGAATTTATTAAAAACGCGATTCTTTATCAAGTCAATATTTCTTGTCCGATATAACGATATTTTGGGTTAATAAATAATTACTATGTAAATATTAAAATTTCGAATTTTTGGTAATCAATGCTAATTTTTTGTATCATGTTTTTTTAGGAATTAATTAAAATAATTATTATTAATTATATATAAGAGTTTGATTAACCACGAGTTCTTTGACAATTTACGTTATTTATATTAAAACTCTTTAAAGCATTAACATTCGAATTTTTCTCAGCATTTGAATTACTTTGAAAAACTCCCCATATAGTGAAACAGGGTTTGATTGAGCGAATCTACTCACTCGAAAGGTTTACTCATAAGTTCTGAAAAGGGCTTATTTCTCAAGTACGTCTTCTCGAGGAATTTTCCAGGCTTACAAAGAGGCTCTTGAGAAAGAATTAAATTTAAACAGGTCAGGAGTTAAGGGATAAGGTCCCTCTATTCTTTGTAAATTCATGTGCAATGAAATGGATTTAGCGCCAGTCTCCCGTAAGGCAATATTTTAGGAAAAAACGTCTGCGTTAGGGCTCATAAAAACATAAAATGGGCGAATTTTTTATAGTATTCATTTTGGGTAGTGTCACACGTGCAGAGCAGAAAAACCCTCCTCACTAGCAACGGTAGCTAACAGTGATGGCCAAAAGGTTAATTTTCTACAAGCTGTGATTTTGACGTTGATGAATAACAAGTCTCTTTCTACCTTCCCATATTTTATGTTTTTTTTTCTCATTTTCCAGGTATTGTGGGCCAACAATTCTGCTGGTGTACCTCTACGTCCGAACAGCGAGGGAGTTACGACCTCCAGATGGACCTTTTGCTGTTATGATGTTCGAACACCGCGCTGACATCCGGAGCCGGCAAAGGTGAGTAGGCGAAGAGCAACGACATCACTTTTCAGGTATCCCATAATTCTGAAGGCACAGCTTGAGCTTTTTTATGGCGAAGGGCGCTGCCAGTAGGAGACTTCTTTTCATCATGTCCTTTTCACATTTGGGAAACTGAAGATTTCTTTGTTTCATTTAAAAAGGAAATTTGAAAGAAGGCGTATTTAGACATGCTTGGCTTAGCATTAGTAATTGGAACGAAATAAGCTCTCTTCAAAGGAACATCTTGTGCATAAAAGGCTTTTGCTCTTTGGCCTTTTCAAGAGATGTTTTTCACAAAATCTCAGAGACAGTTGGATGATTGGAGGATTTCAGATTTCGAAATTTCCTTTCACGAACCCGAACGTAATAAGCAATCTATAAAGCAATGAAAAATTATTTCTGAAGAAGGAGATTAATGTTTTTGTATGGACTACATTTTTGAATATTGATTTATTGTTTTTCGATTTCCGAGGAATCGCCGAAATTAATTTGTTTTTTTCTTTGTGATTGATTCTTTTTAAATTTAAATGAGCGACACTTGATAGAGATGTAAGAAAGGACAATTTAGGAGTGTTCGGTAGGAGTATTCTCCATGAAGAAAAATTGAACGTTTTATACATTTAAGTACATACAAATTTACTATGGGTCCCTTCGTTAATCGAAACTTTAAAAGATCTAGATAAAGGTCGGTTAACTCTTTGCACTTCAGGTGTTTTCTCTAAATTTATAACACGGAGCGTAGGTAGGTGAAAAAAAACCCAGAGGGTTTATTGAGACCACTTAAGGGGACCTTTACTTTCAAAATCGGAAAAAAAATCAATTTTTTTTTTTTTTCCATAGAAATGTTTCTTAACATTACACAAACACTCTCCTAAAACCGTTTTAAGAAATTCGTAAAAGAAAAAAAGTTATACCTATATTTGTAACGGCAGCTCTACGCGTTTTATATGTATATAAAAATTGTATAACAAAAACTTTGAACGCGTTTTTTTCGAAATCACATTTTTGAAAATGGCCGCATCTGTATCTCAAAAACTATTCAACCGATTTTAACAAACCAAACGCCATTCGATTCGTTATCAAATCCCCCACTTTTTTATGCGGAGGGACTTATAGTCGTTTTTTAACTTTTTTAGAAAAATGTCTATAAAATGATATATGTATTTATTAAAAATAAAAGGTTTTTTAAGTTTAGGTACTAGTTTTGTGTCTTATGAAAACAATCCACTAAAGATGTTTACTCTATCTGTTACAGGAAGTCCTAGAAAAATGGGACCGTTTTAAAAGTGCATTTTGGATGACGCCATCTGCTGGCATTAAAATAAACTAAAGTTGCATTTAAAAATTCTTTTTATATTTCTCATAATCTTACCAATAATGTACAAAAGGTTTCAGAATAATAAGTATAATAGTCTTTTCAAAAAAAAACTTTTAAAAAGTGTGTTTTTTTCCCGATTTTGAAAGTGAAGGTCCCTTTAACGTCATAAAATTCGTTTATATTAGTTTTATTGAATAATATGCTACTTTTATTTAATTTTTGAAGACATCTTTTTATCTAAAAGAACATATTTTGACGTCTTTTGTGAAATTAAAAAAAGGTGTTTTTGAGAAATAGAATTTTCAAAAAAAAAAAAGGATTTTTCAATTTTCCGACTTTTCCTCAACTTTGTTGCCAAATTCGAATGCGAGACCATGTTCAGAAGGAAATTTTACGTCGGAAATGATATGGTATTTTTTTATATGATATTTTTTTCTGAGCAAATGGTTCTTAATGCATTGAAAATAAGCAAATGAGTCAAAAAAACCCGAGAAGATGTCTTAAGGGGACCTTTACTTTCAAAATCGACAAAAAACACACTTTTTAAGTTTTTTTTTGAAAAGACTATTATATTTATTATTCTGAAACCTTTTGTAATTTATTGGAATGATTATGAAAAATATAAAAAAATTTGTTAAATGCAACTTTAGTTTATTTTAATGCCTGCAGAGGGCGTCATCCAAAATGCACTTTTAAAATGGCCACATTTCTCTAGGACTTCCTGTAACAGATAGAGTAAAAATCTTTAGTGGATTGTTTTCATAAGACACAAAACTAGTACCTAAACCTAAAAAACCTTTTATTTTTAATAAATATATCATTTTATATACATTTTTCTAAAAAAGTTAAAAAACGACTATAAGCTAGGGGTAAACTACCCCTCCGCATAAAAAGTGGGGGGGGGGGGGGGCAAATATATTTTTAAAGGTTTAGTTATTAGTATATTTGATAACGAATCGAATGGCGTTTGGTTTGTTAAAATCGGTTTTCAAAAATGTGATTTCGAGAAAAACGCGTTCAAAGATTTTGTTATACAATTTTTGCATATAAAACGCGTAGAGCTGCCGTTACAAATATAGGTATAACTTTTTTTCTTTTGCGAATTTCTTAAAACGGTTTTAGGAGAGTGTTTGTGTGATGTTAAGAAGCATTTTTATGAAAAAAAAAAAAAAAATTGATTTTTTTCCGATTTTGAAAGTAAAGGTCCCCTTAAACTTCAAATGCCCGTATAAGTTGCCATTTTGAATATTTTTATCCGAATATTTCGTAGTCTAGAATAAGTGGGCAAATTTTCAGCTAAATCGGAAAACCCAACCTGGGATCGAATATACAACGGACGTGGAATGACTCCGTCCTGTGTTACCTTTTTTATCAAGACCAACATTTTCAGTTTTAATTAATTTCTCATAACCTGGGTGTAATTCACCCAACCTGGTTAAAGAAAAAATGAACTAAGCTCATATATGCTTAAATTGAAAAAAAAAACTTGTTTATTGGAATGTTTTAAATTTTTTTACATGGTAGAAGTTTAATATATATTTAAATCTTAAGCTATATAATTTGTTTTGGTAGTAGTATGGTCACGATTGAAACCAATGTAAATTATTAATTTAAATGCAGATGGTGATTGACACTCACCGTTGGAGTGTAAAGGGTTAAAATATCAAAAAATTGTAAGAATTCAACATATGGAAGAATAGACATCGTAGCATCTCGAAAAAAAAGTATTGTTTCTTTCAAGCGACTAATAGACGAAAGTGGAGAAAAAATGTTGGTTTATACTTAAAGCTTGAATGTACTAAAGCGCCTATTTTTACACTATGGTTAATGTATAATACTAAACTAAAGTGCCTGATTTAGATTTACAACAATGACAAAGAAGATGTAAATGCCTTCTATGTATGAAGTTAACCACAGCTCTAAAAACAATTTCATTACTTACCACAATGTTCATGAAAAAATTATGAAATTGAACCACAATACTTTAACTTATGTTCAAGGTTACCAACGAATAGTGTCCTCAAATTCAACGCTCCTTAGTATCAGTATCAAGGATTATGAAAAATCAATGGAATTTATATCTGACTTTATTCAAGCAAAGAAATTGTCATGGATTTTGTATCCTCCACTTGTGAGAATATCTGACTTTCCTGTTCAAGGAAGCATGCAATAAAAAAGATCTTACCAAATCAAAGGCCACGAATCAAATTCACATATGACACTCTTGACTCTAATATAAGTCTCAGAATTTTTCCCTTGAGACGTATAAATACCAAAATATCCTACTTTTATGTGGAATCTTTATCCATGCGTTGCGTCCAGGCCTATCCCAGTTTTACCAATGAGCGAATCCAAAGCTTTTTGAGTTTTAGATGACTCGCCATAACGCGATGTAAGTCGTGGCATGCAGGTTGACAGTAATTTCATGGTAAGGTATCGATGTTTGTTGTCATGAAAACACTAATTAATCTGAAGTATAAGTGAGCAATTAATGTATCCCCCAGGTAAAATCCAATTTGAAGTATCTCGTAATTTCGACGACGCGGTAGAAGACCTGAGCTTAATTGGACGCTGTTCTTAAGGTTTTGAATTTATTTTTGTATGTTTTTTCTTGTCAATATTATTTTACCTCACATAAAATCTATTTGCGTTTTAAATACGAAAGATAATGAGGAACATATTTTTCGAAAATGAAATTCAATTTATTTTTGTCTCTTCAAACTATTTATGTATTTCTGTAATTTATTGTTTTACTGCCAAAAGGCTCAAGTTGCTGTACCAATTAGACTCAAATAAAAATACAATCAGTAAAAATAACAAGTTTAATACGAAACACGGAAGTAATAGAAAATAAATATATAATACTTCCTGGGAATATTGACCGCTAACAAAGTACCCATAATAATTTATCGTCCTTAATAGTGGAAACAAAAAGGAGGCTACATTTAGTAGCAATAAGAGGACACTTGTCCACGACATTATTCTACGAAATTCTCGAGGTTTTATTTCCCTGCTTTCATGTGACCATTTCGTACTTCCTGAAACCTTCGTGCCATTGTCCAGGAATTATGGTCACCATCACTAAAATTGTCTTTTTACATGATGCTCACTAGACGTCCACTTAAATGGTGGTAAGCAACACATGCCGTGACCAATTAAATTTGGAAGCTGTCAATTGCTGTGGGCATCCCCGCAACCCTTAATAGCATTTGTAATGCTTCTTTACAACGTATCCCTAGGGAGGAAGTAAATTGTGTGGAACGTTTTCGCTAGCCTAAACAATTTATTTAGCTTCTACTGTAAGAGTGAGGTCGATATTTATTTACCCTCTGGAAAGTTTCTTTCTTCTGTGAGCTTATGTTTAGCAGCAACTGAGAACAGTGCACTCACATTATTCTGCAGATAGGTCTTAAAAACAAAAGTTTCCCTTGGAAAATCAAATTTCAATAAAGGAACTCGTCTGTGCGCACCTGGAGACCTTCGTTTCGAAAAGTTTTGATTAACGAGAATTCTCCCGTCTTAAATAAATTCCGCCTTTGCTACGAACACAAACCGGATTTACTTACAAATGGATATCTAGGTAAAAGTTTCTTTGGATGTTTTAAAAGACACATATTTTCTTGATAACTTTACATTTCGCAAGGAGAATTTAATTTCGATATGGCTTACACATAAATAAGTAAACGATTTTTGCATTAGTAACACAATTAAAAATTTCAAGTGATTTGAAATTAGGTAGGTGAAATACATACATGTTTATTGTTTATATAGGCTAGGCACAATATTCAATACAAAGTATACTCTATTATATACATCTAAAAGTCGCAGTTGCTCCGAAAGGATCCGCCAGGCTTTATTTTTAACCGACTACGGCAAAGCCAAAAAGAAGGGTTATGATTTTAGCAGTCTATGTATGTGTGTATGCATGTATGTATGTTTGTATTTAAATATATTCCACCGTAGCGCCAAAATTATTGAGCCGATTTTGATTAATGAGGTGTCAATCGATTCGTTATTATGGTCCGGGTGACGTAGGCTACACTTTATACGAACTAAGTCAATACAACTGATGTTATCCATAAATTGGGGGTCTCTGACATTTTTGTTTTTTTTCTATCGTATCGAGTGGAATTTTAAATAATAGAGGAGAAAGTATAAATATAAAAAATGGAAAAGTTTAAAATAAAAGAAAGAGTGTAAAGAACTGGCAGTTTCACATTAATAACGTTATTATTCAACTCAAATCCCGTGGTCGTACAAATAGCAAACATTCTTATTTGATAGAGAAATAAAACCAATGGAGATGCCGTCAATCAAGAATAATAAATAAGCACGACCACGGCATTTGATTTGAATTATAAAGTTATTAATGTGAAACAGCTAGAAGGAAATTGATTTTTATTTTTTAGTTTATTTTATGTATGTATCCCTAGTTGGGTTAAAGATTTTGGAACTTTTTTCCCTTAATTATATTTATTTTTTTCCGTAGTGGGGTTACAGCTTTTTAAACTTTTTCTTTTATTTATTCTTCAGTTTTTTGGATGTCTTTTATTTTCTGACTAAAGCACGCAGGGTAGATAACGATTTCATCAAAATCAAATTTTTTTGCAAATCCATTCTCAAAGCGTAGCATAACTATGTAAATTAATCAATTTTGTTTGTGAAATCGTTGTAATTTTTGTTTTTAATATGGCGTAGTTATTTTATTTACTATAAGATCAGGGTGCACATTAATATAAAAAAAATACAATTAAGTACCTGATACATAGACCTATTCTCAATTAAAAGTGTCATATTATCATTAAGATAAATATTTTACTACTGAAAAAATCTCAGCAATGGAACCAAATTGGTGCCCCATATAACATAAAGACTTGAAATATTACTTTATAATTTACAAATTTTTCTAAGTTCAGGTTTGAAATTTTCTATTTATAAATGCATATAATATTTTAATTAGAAAAATGTGTTCCTTTTCGGAAAATCCTTTAATTTTAGTACTGCGTCCAATTGGATTGTAGAACTAGTCTCAAGTACATTTAAGTTTTAAATTTTTGTGTTTTTTTTTTTCATAGTAGTTAAGTAAGATGCTAGGGCCTCAATAGCCCAGTTGGTAACGCGACGTGTTCACTGCGAGCCAGCAGGACGCTAGAGGTTGTAGGTTCGATTCCCATGAGAAACCCTGGTCACAAAAAGTGGTATCACAATGGGCCTGTAATGGCCTATGTGTGTCTTCGGACAGCCACAACAATCTACATCTACATCTCTAAGTAAGATGCTTCTCACTGGGTTTTTCTCAATTCCCAATTTTTCCCAAATATACAAATGTTTAAAATCAAACCATTTTTTGCTAGTCTATATTAAAAATATTATAGATCAATGAACTTGGATTCGGCCCCTAAATTAAGATTCTTCGTATTGTATAACTAATTTGTAAATCTTCTTTTGAAATATATCTAATCTAATCTAATCTAAACGTATGTAAACATATATATGTACAGCCTAAAAAGTCCAGTTCAAAGACTTGTTACTTTAAAAATCAACAACCTTTTTCAAGGTCTGCCTGAAACAAATTCTTAAAAGATTACATTGGAAAGGACTGAAATCCTTTCGATGAGGTAATGATGCTCTCAACCCTCTTATTCAAAGTTGTTAGGAAATTTCCAATTGTGGCGAATAAGGCTCAGTGGCGAAAACGACCACAAAACGTAATGAAAATTGGTGAGCTTAGAAGCAAAAAAGGAAATCAAAAGGATCAAGGCAATAGCAAAACCTCAAAAAAAGGAATTTCTTGAAATGTGTCTCCCAGCTCGAATACATTTTAAATAAGATATAGCAGTCAGTTGTAAGCAGGAGCGATTCAAATCAATCATGTTAAATTTTAAAACTTGAAATCGATTGTGAATTCCATTTTTGAAGACCCTCGAGAATTTTATACAGAGAAGTTACTTAGGAAGGCCCTTTGAAGATAATTCAGAGGGGATTTAATATATTGAGAAAAAATTGGCAATTTTCTAAAAGAGCTGTAAAGTGACCCTTTTAGGAATGGATTAACTCGCTGAAGTGACAGCATTATTAAGATATTGGAGAAAAAAAAAATTGTTTACAATAAAACTAGAACAGCCTACAAGAAAGCCAGGGATCTAAATTTTAATTAAAAATCCTTTCCTACTAAATACTTTCAATATTGAATACTAAGATTTTACTAGATATTTGAAATTGGCACGAAAACCCGACCTTATTTTAATCCAATACATACTCACAAGGAAACGTTCTTAGGTGTGTCTCACCGATTTTGATGAAATTGAAATATGTTATAGATAATCGAAAAATAAGAGACACGTTTTTTTTTTTTTAATTTGCGGATACGCACATTTAGGGGATACTTTTATTTATTGTTTTTTTTAATAAAAATTAGTGTATGTTCGCCATCGCCATGTTGAATCCGCTATTTTGAATTTTTTAAATTTAACATCAGATTGGTAATCAGCGACTCCAAAAACCCCTTAATACTGGTTTTCACGAAAAAACTGATGTCCGAAAGAATATACATCATTTACGTATTAGTGCTAGGGGTTGTTTACCCCCTTTTAGGAGCTTTTTTTACGGAAAACCCAAAAACAGCTGTACTTTATATTCAAAATCGTATGTAACAAAATATTTTGCAATGATTTTTAACTAAAACTGTAAACTAAAAACGCAAAAATATAAAAAAAAAATCATTTTTCTGCAATGAAAAATAAGGGTTGCCACCCCCGGAAACCGGATTACTTAGAAAAGGTTAGTATATTTATGAGACATTATTTCCAATTGGTTTCATTCGAAAAACTTCATTAGAACTTGAAATATTTAGGTAAAACTGTTTTTGGGGTAAAATTTAAGGTTGGTTTTCACCCCCTCCCACCCTGCCATAATATATACAGGTCGAATTAATAACCTATATTTTTAAAAGTTGGTTCATAAATTAGTCATGGAAGTGGTTAAACTCTTTGACAGAAGTCCAGGAGAACAGATTTGATTGAATTGTTCAATCAATATCCTTCAAAGCTTCTTCCGTTGCCATGGCGCCGACCGGGCAGGAAGACGAGAGCAATCTCCGTAATAAAGTTATTTTGCAATAAAATCACGTCATCATCTGCGGAACAGAGATTTCTCCCACAAAGTTAACTGGTCCAGCGTTTCAATAATAAAATTTTATGCCCGGCTGGGCACGTTTCAATAAGAGACCAAACCGTCACGACACGGCCTCCTCCTGAGAGATGACTTTACCACGTTAAAGGAAAATCTTGATAGCATTAGGGTGGAACTCTTACACCGGCGTATTTCCACTTCAATTACCTTTCCTCCTTTTGGTTGGGAACAACCACACCGCCGCAACTTACCGGCTTATTGAATTAACTCAGTGAAAATGGAGATGACGAGTGGTAGATTGTTCCTGTTCAACAGGTCAAGTAGTCGACGTAGCTACTTAGTAGCTCTTTCATCGAGTTCTCTTCGATACACAGAATAGAACCCGAACCCACCCCACTTCCATGGCAATTTTCGGGTGCTTTTACTTCTTAAGTTGGGCAGAATTCAAAAGGAAAACGCTGAAAGCCTACATGACCACAGAAGAAGCTTTCTACTTCAACTCGGCTCGTAGTATTAGTAGGAAAAGAAAAATTTCTCACTTTGCGAAGAAAGTTGCTTTCAAGCTAATTAGTTGCTGCCACCTCATATTTTTGGCAAACATTTCAAGTATGCGTAAACAACCTTTCAACCGTTTCCGAATGGATTGACGCGTCTTTAGAATATCTTGAAGATTAAAAGAGGATAGAGGAAGGTGGGGCAACACAGGGTAGTTAATGTTTAGAACGCAATAAGTTGGCAACACAATTACTTTGAGTAAATAATCTTCGATATCTTGGCGTACTTATGATTTAGAAAGAAATTATAATTGAAATAAATAAAACAAAAAAGGGTGTTTTAGCACGCTATTAATTAATTTCTTTATGGGGACTGACACACCCAAATTTTCAAAAAATCAATATTTTTTTTATGATTGATTTTGATAGAATATGCCTTCAAGAATAAGAATTTCATTATTTTAAAGTGGAATTCTGTTTCGGTGTAGGCATTGCAGATTAAATTTAGGTAAGCTTTTCCTTTAAAAACTTTCAACGCGATTTTCTCAAAACCACGTTTTTAGAGTTGATGTACATGATTAACTATTGGACCGATCAGTCTGAAATTTCGATATGTTATTTGACACATGATTTTCCAGGGATTAAACCACGGACACAAAAGATTTTCCGATTTCCATCAGATTTTCCGAGCCAAAAATGTGCGTTTTTTTAAAAAAACGCAGCCATTTTTTTTTTGTTTTACTTCCATCAATTCAATTTTCATACCAATTAAAACCCTTTTTTTTTGCCTGTCCCTCCAGTGACTCAAAATCGCGCACACCGTGATTTTTTGAAGTTTTTTTGAGAGAATTCCACCAGCCTGTATTCTTTGAAGACTAAGAAATAAATATGCAAAATTTCATTAATATATCTCTTTTTGTCCCTTCAATTTTCCAATTTTCCGAAAATAAAAATTCCAACTTCTGCGTGTGTCAAATCCCCTTAAATTGTTCAAATTATAAATAAAATTTCTGGTTCATTTAAATATTTTTGTTTATTATTGTCACCTAACAATACTTCTGGAGAAATCTATTTAAGAATTATTAAACTATTTTGTAATTTAAACCATATATAATTTATATAAAACCAGATTTTTTCTGGCATTATGACATTATATTGATTCTCATATTATACCTATACATTTAATTTTTTAGAGGTAATGGGAAAGCATAGAAAAATAAAATAAAATTAAGCTACTATATAAAAATTAATCTCGGGTTCAACATTTTAGACCACGGTTGTTCAAGTGTTAAACTAACTTTCGAGCAAGCATCTAATAGTAACGACTATGCATACTAGTTGAAACAAACATCGAGCATGTTAAGTTATGAAGAATACCTGATCAATTTAACATGGACTAAAAGTTAAATTGAAATGATTTCTGTTTGAACAAATATAAACTTGTATTTGATATGTATTCCGTTTATTTTAACTATTCTCTAGTAAAATTCACGTTAAAAATTAGATGAATTAGGGTCTAGTTGATTGAAACAGAAAATGCGTATTAAAAGAATTAACAAACCCAAATTGTTGAATCAACAAGAAATATTTTTTTCCATGCAGGGTTTTTAATTAATTTGTTTCGCATGGCTTTAAAGTAAAGTTGTTGAGTTAATGTTTTAATTACACTGGTCGACAAAATTTAATATTTAATTTTTCCAACAATAAGTCATATATCATTTTTATAGGATTTTTTCTGTAGATTACGGATATGTAAACAAAAATATTCTATCACGTCAACTTTTTGAAAAAAAATAGGGTTGAAAAATACAAAATATCGTATTTCGGCCATTGTTAAAAATTCATTACAAAATAACGGAACGTGGAAAAAGCTTGTAACATGACTCAAAAGAGAGCGTGAATCCTTATCGATTTATAAAGCGTCTTCGGGAATAAGATTTTCATGAACGTGCGCAAGCAGTGATCTTCATTCATTTATATATTGTATGAAGTAAGCGGCTTATGGAGAAAAGTGAATTCCACGGAATATTTCGAAAAGTATTATAGCCTCTCGTTTTTTAATATAAGAAGTAAAGGTTCATGCTTTTATTTGAGCTACTTTACAAACTCCTACAAGAATTCGTTATTTTTTAATTAATTTGCAAAAATGGCCAAAATACGGTCTTTTGTACTTTTCAAACCTATTTTTTTCAAAAACGTGACGTGATAGGATATTTTCGTTTGCGAATTCGTAATCTACAAAAAATTCCTAAAAAAATGATATAACACTTAAGGTAGAGTCGCCAAATATCGTCCCTTTTTTGTAAAACAAATCTAAAAAAATAAAAAAAATACCACAGTAATAAATGAAACGTCAAACATTAGGTTCAATATTCCTTTATTCTTAAAATTAATCAAAAATGCGTTAACATTGTTAGAAAAAGTTATAAAATAGCTTTAACAAAAATACTCAAATTATGAAAATATATTTTTGGGCTCCTAATTACGCCCCGGGGACGATATTGAGATCACAATAATCAGTACGTGAACTGGAGTTGTACTTAGTCCTTTTCTATTATATAAAATTGAACCTAACTATCATATTAATATCTAAACAGCCCTTTCTTAATTATTTTAATCATTTTTTCGGCATCTAAAAAATAAAAAAAATAAAAACACATTCTAAAGTAACATGTTACGATATAAGGTTCACGTAAGGGGACGATATTAGGAAATTTCTATTTATTTTGTCGCATCCATTTAAGCAAAAAACGTGTCATAACCTGAAAATTTTACTTAATCGATTAACATCTGAGATATTAATAGTTAGTTTGACAAAAAAATGGTATCAATAAGTCAGGTATCTCAATATTTTATGGTATCCGAGAATATTTCAATGAAAAACTCACCTTGAACACTTTTTTTGATTTTAGAATTTTTGACGGTACGAACGTCGTGACGCACTCACTTCTACACAATAGCCGATTGATGCAACTAGCTGTCGGTTCGGGTCACTGATAATAGATGGCGGTTTTTAAAAGAGTAGATATTGAAGGGGACGAAATTAAGTTTGAGGACGAAATTTGGCGACTGTACCTTATTCTACGGCAAAATTGGTGTCGACCAGTGTTATTAGTTTCGTACCATTTTGGTAAAGAATTAAGATTTTTCATTACCTGTTCAGGCAAATATAAATAAAATAAGAAATTATGGAATTTTAGTTATTCCAACTAGGGATAGCTCCGAAATGGGATCGGGTATTTCCGACAACTATTGTCTTTCACATTGCCTCGAGGTTTGTTATCTGCAATCATCATTTTCGCTAGTTTAAAAATCAATAACAGAAGTGTTATTTATATTTTACAAGCTATTATTTAACTGCACCTGTTTGTAATGAAATCTTGCAAGTCGATTTTGACCTAGTTCCCGATATCGATATCGATTTAGCTGGTCTGATGTTGGAGCTAGAAGGTGGTCACAGGAAATCTATACCTAATGACTTTGTAAACCCTTGAGCTTGGGCTCGTTTGATTTGTCTTGATGAGTACTCTGGTCCTAGGTTGTATCCATCTGATAATGGAGCCGTAAGGTGTTTAAAAGAACTGCACAATGACGTAAATGCCGTTAATGAAAACTTTATCCAAGTCAAGGTGTGTACGTACTCAGGACTAAGTGAGATTAGGATGATTAACATTCTGAATGCCACGCTAATTTTATATGGCTAGCCCGTCTGGCCAACAGGAATATCTTATTATGCATTACAATGCGTAATTATATTTAAGCTTACATGTGATATAAATAAAACTATTTTTGTGTGTTTTATATATATTTCATTAATTTCCTCACACCATTGTAGTAACGATGATATTACTGGAAAATTTAAAAGCATTGAAATTTAGTCGAATTATGTGTTCTATTCTAATAATGTTGGCATCGCTAGTCACCTGTGACCCCCAAACGCTACGAAGAAACTCAATGCCGGTTACAGGTGACTCCCATGGTATTCAACATGTTAAATAATGTCGCGGCACTATTGTTGATTATACTGTCGAAGAGACTTTGCAATATTGAGGCTATAAACGAAATGAATCGTATGAGGAATTGTTGTAACATAGACAATGAAGAACATCAATATGTTCAAGTCTACGAACTAACTGAAACTCGCACTTTCAAACGCATAATATGTATTAAAGCTACTCTCACTAATAAACATATATAGTTAGTAGTTCTTGGCCTAAATGCTGGTATAGCACCAAACAAATAAAAATTAATTAAAATTAATTTTTTTTTTTTTTTTAACAGGCTTTTATTTACCTCGAAGAACTAAAAAATTAAAAATAATTCTTACCTTATATAAAGGGTGTCCAATAAGAAATTGCGAAAACTATTGGGTCACAATTTTTTTAACAAATAGAGAGATCGGTAAAATGTAAATACTTTTTAATAAAAGACAGTAGTCATTTTTATTTCATGTCCATTTTATTATAAAAAAATTAAATCTATTTAATACAAACCATTAATTTAAAAATATAGTGAAAAACGTGAATTATTAATAATATATATTTGTGGAATGTGAACCATCTACATAAAAGGTATCTACCTGCATTGGACTGGGAAGATCGTCAATGGCATTTCAAATGAAACGTTAGAACATGTTTTTAATAGTTTTAGAAAGCATATGGATATTTGTGGCAAATTAGATGGTGAAAATATCGAAAATATATATCATTAGTAATTAACGTTTTTCACTATATTTTTAAATTAATTGTTTTGTATTAAATAGATTTAATTTTTTTATAATAAAATGAACATGAAATAAAAATGACGACTGTCCTTTATTAAAAAGTATTTACATTTTACCGATCTCTCCATTTGTTAAAAAATTGTGACCCATTAGTTTTCGCAATTTCCTATTGGACACCCTGTATATATATAGTAATAATAAAGTCTTTTTTAAAAGCTGACTTAAATCTGTAGCTTCACATACTTACATCTTCATTAAACAATGGCTTTTATTGCTATTAACGATTCGACTTTCGTCTACACTCCTTTACTAAGTCGATAAAGTCTTGTGTCGTCATTGTGAAACTCAATCGATCCAAATAAATAGCATTACCATGTATAGTTTTTAATTCCTTGTTTTAATTATGAATAAATTGTTCTTGTGCACGACTTTTAAAACTTCAAAGAAAACGTCAAGTTAGGAAATTTTGAAAATATAAAGGAAAATTATTATTATAAGATCCTTGAAGTTGTTTTTTTTTTTTTAAGAGGAGGCTAAATTGCTGGAAGTGCTAGAAACTTGAGGAGAAGGAGAAGGATAAGAGATGTTAAAATCCCTTGGAGCTGAGTGATTTCCTAGAATTTCGAATATTAATATTATGCGATATTTAATTTAACATTCGACTTCCTTTAGCTTTATTCAGATTTTTCAGCTGTCGAAAGCCTGCTCAATGAAGCAGAGTCAAAATTGAGAAAACATGTCAGCACATCATTGGTTCCCAGTATTCTAAAGCTAGCAAGGGTTCTTAATTTTTATGGACAGGTTAGCTATCAAAGGAGCATGGGTAATGATTTTAATTTAAGTCTAGGTCAACCTACAGAGTTCCTGTTCATGAATGAAGTTATGTAAGGCTTAAAAGAACACATTTTCCCGAAATGGATAATTTCATCAGAGTAAGCACCATTTTTATATAAAAAATGGGATACTGGGATGTTATGGTCAAAACCCTTTTTTTTTTTGACCATATAATGATTTTCGTACCATAAGAACGCTATTCCTCCCCTGTTACAATTAGTAGATCATCACTTTTTCGTGAAATCGATAGTTTTGCAGATTCTCCCTATAGATTGGAATGAGTCGGGTATACCACCACAACAAGCAATAATCGGACTACATGACCCTATAAATGTGATAGTATACAGGTCTACTTCAAAGCTTGTTATATGGTGTGCCAATGGTTTTGGACGTATTGATGGCACCCATGTAAAATTAAGGTCGTCCGAGAAAAATATTTAGCAGATATAACGAAAAAGATTTTCATAGTTTCAACGTAATGATTGTAAGTATTTAGTCTGATTTCTTAAAGGGAATTATAATGACACCTATACATTTTTCTGGGTTTGTGACGACCAAATACGCATTTTGTTCTTTAACACAAAACATCCGTCTGCAAATAATTCGTTGGTCTGGAGTCTGGAGTAATAGCACACTTAAAACTCATTTGCAGCAAAATTAAGAAGCTATAGAGAGAAATACGTGGTTTTTAGATAAATATGGGTATTTAGTATTCCTTATTTTTTGTGTGTTAAATTTAGTTTTTTTCGTAAAGACTAATAAAGCAATTTTTTTGTGAATTTAGGTGATGCCATATCTTTTGACACCATTCAGAAGTGCTGGGGTAGATAGTAGTAATCGGGACTCTAAAACACCGATTCAAGTGCCTTTTGGAAGCTGCATTATATACCTGGAAAGACAACAACGATAGCTAACAACTTCACCGTACTGCACAATATTTGCATACTTAAAGCGATAATGTAGAATTCAGAAATATTAGTGATGAAATCCATTCCAATGAAAATATGGAGATTAATAGGGAGAGTAATGCAGAAGCCAAAAATACAAGACATAGTATATATTGTAAACAGTTTGATAGTGTAATAATAGTATGTAAAATAAAAACAAAAATAAATATAAAATAGTATTTTAGTTTTGCATGTTAGTTTTACTATTCAATCGGAAGCCAAAGCAAACAAGTTTAATTATAACTCCCGATTGAAGATGTCTGATTATTATCAGCAATTCTAAAGTCTCGTCTTGGTGGATAGATAGATGTGTCAATATTTAAGAAATCGATTGTCATATTCTCGATAGAAGTAAATTGATGTTGATGAGGTTGTCCTTCTTAATTTTAAGTCAATCCAAACCTAAAACTAGTTCAATTTTAAATAGCTGCATTCGCTTTTTAAATAAAAACTTGAAAAACAAATTTTGAAACTACATATCATCCTACGGTCTCAAGTTCCATAGTTTTGCTAATAGAATTTAATTTTACAATATTTAATTCTACAATTCACCAGAACGGAAAAGAGCAAAAAATCCAATCCAATAAACACATTTTTACAAGGATCCGATCTGTATCGGGAATTGGTCTAAGGCAATTTAAATGTAAAAGCCCGATATACTAATGAAGTAATTAGATTGACCATAAAATAAGGAAGGACTAATTCAAAATTCGCTTAGTTGGTGTATCTTCTATAAAATTTAATCTAGAAATTCTCCTAAGAGAATATTTTACTTTTAGGTAATTTGGAACCATTTCTAATGGTACAAAATGCTAAGGTTATATTTATTACCCAAAATAACTTTTTTTTTTCGTACCTAAATATATCTTCGGCACACGTGAACATTGATCACACTTGACTGGATTTTTTTACATTATTCTTTATTTTTTTATTTACAGAAACTCCTCAACGTCATCAGCGGATCGCCCAGGCAGAACGAATTCGAATAGGTCATATGACCTATACAGCGCCGAGATGGATGTCACCCATGAGAAAAGGACCCAAAAAAACTTGGGCTCGATGGCTGTTGCTCAAGTGTTATGTGTTTGCCCTCTTATGATTTTGCGTCTGGCAAGAATGGTTATGGTCGAGACATACGAGAATTCCTTGCATTTCGACTTGACCTATTTGATGTTCGTGTGGATAGCGTTTTTGCCTACCTTAATCTTTCCATGTATCTACGCTTCAGAGATATTGCCAAGGTAAGAACTTATCAGATTTAATTAGAATACTCTATCAAGCGGAAATTAAGTCCATTAGGGATAAAAAATATTTAGAGAAACGTTATCACAATTTTTATGTATATGAAATCCCGTGGGTCAGACAAACATTGAATACAATGGCAGATATCTGAACATTGAATTGAAGCTGGAATATTTTCTACGTAAATTTGCATGCGTGAGGTTCGGCTTTTCAATAGCACAAAAAAAATATTACGAGAGGAATATCGATCTCATAATTTTTAGAGTAGCTATCAAAAAGTCAATCCATTGAGCATAAACTAGGCCCAACTGAAATGCTGGGGGCCAGCTATGGTAATGCTCATAAATATTATAAATTTGCATATTCCATATTTATTTTGTTATCTTTTTTGTATTTGTAAATCAGTTCGGCTATTTCATATGGATGAGAGATATCCTATGCAACGAGCGAAGAGCTATGGTAAATCATAATACCGATTTATAAACGATTCTGTTATTCTAAATGGGCTCAGAGCTCAGGGAGAAATTATAATTTTCTAATCAGTTTTGATCTTGAGAAATAAAAAAACCTTAAAGTGGGAGTTCTACTCATGCGCAGAAGGTTCCGTATCATATTTTCTAGAACTCTAGAAATCTAGAAGAGCTAAGACTTTCATTACACTGTTGTACACCGAGTTTTACCTAAGATCGAGACTAAGCAGATTGATTTGAAATATGACATTTCGCCAAGTTTCATGCAAATTCATAAAAAAATTAAAAAGTTATTAATGTTTAAAGTTTTAAAAAAGACGAAAAAAAATATTGTCCAATTTACTTGGTTTTTGGTATACGAGTTGAGAATAATTAATTAAAACTGTTTACATTGTCAAAAATTTTTTACACGAAAATTTTTCGAAAAATGAAAAGAAAAGTTATAAATCGGCTCATTAAGCAGAATGTTTGTCGAAAAAAATATTTTTTTATGCACATCATACATTTCTATGATCAGCTAGAAATTCTGCATACACTCATAAAAAAAAAATTTTTTATTTTCAAAATTAACAATTTTTTGTTAATAACTTTTTAATTTTTTTATAGAATTGTAAAATATTTCGGATTATGAATCCTCTTGATGTCCTTCACAAACGCTATAAAGGGTTTGCTTAGGTAGAATTTAAAAGTCGATTCTGTACAACAGTGTTATGATTTTCCCGTAAACTTCAACTAAGGCGTTATATTTCCTTATTATTTTTTTAATTTTAGGTACAGTAGTTTCGGAAATAAGGGGGAAGGGGAGGTAATGCTCGTTTTCGCATATTTTTAGGAACATCTTTTTGAATGTAATGTTGAACATTATAAATATTGAAGAGGGATGAACAATTCCATTTTCTTATTTTTGGTCAAATGTTTTTTTCTTTTTTTAATAAATCTTACCTGATCCTTCAGATTCTTCTAAGTGAAATATATGTTAATATTTATTTAAAATTGTCAAAGTAAAAAGTGGAAGAGGGGAGGAGGGGGTTATAATTTAGTTTTTTGAACTAAACTAACAACTATTTTAAATTGCATTAAAATATTAATTTAAAATAAAATATTTAATTAAATATATATTGAAGGTGTAAAAATTAAATTAAATATTTTTAAAAATATCTATTCTACTAACTCTTATTAAAAAAATACAAAATAAAAGCTATAATTTTTTAAAATACTTAATTTTTTGAAAAAGTTATTTTACAAACTTAGAAGGCGCCAATATTTATTGCATAGTGGAGAGGACCTATTATTTGTTTACCTTTGTTAATGAATTTTGCGATAAGGTATATCAAGTATTCTATTTTTTTCATTCCGAGGGCATTTTTTTATACTTCAATTTTGTTGTAGAACAAATATTACAAAATTAAAAATGTACATAAAACTCAATTCAACTTGCAGCTGAATATGTCGAACAGTTGCTCATATTTTCATTAAAATAAATTTATTAATTTTATTAAAATTAAAAAATTAGAACAAAAAATGATTTGCCTAAGATGCAAACATGTCAAACATGTCATTGTCAAAGAACAATGAAGAGCGGAAGTTTTACTCATCTGAGTGTTCAACCCTTGTTCTGTACTTAAAAAAGCATGTAAATTTTAGTTAAGTTCAAAATTTCGGCGGGGAGGGGGGGTCAATCAAACAAAACTATCCATTTACATAATGCCTACCTTTTATTTCAATTCAATTCAATTAATTCTTTATTCGACGAAAGTACATCTGACCTGGGTGTGTTTGTTAACATATGTTCACATTTCTTTATAACGTTTAAAAATACATAATTTCATATAATTTAACGTGGGAAACACCCGGAAAATGATGTTCAAAAACCTGGATACGTCCACATTTATACCTCACGCAATAGTACACAGTGCCTGCCAGGACCCAATTCCACTACGTACTTATTTTAAACAATATCACGAAAATTAAGAAATAAAATTTAACAACCACCAACATCCTTTCCAAGAAGGGACGTAAAAATTAGTTCAGAACAGGTACCAATTGAGGAATTAAATACCCTGAAGATGTCTTACATATATCCCTCTATCTTCCATAGGCTATAAAATAACACAAGTCATATATCAAAATAAGAGGGGAAGTTTAGAGGAATTTAAGTAATCAGTAAAAATGTTTGGTTAAAGTTTAATGGAAAACCCCTAAAATTTGAAAAAATCACTTGAAATGTGACCAATTTTCGAACTGTAAGGATTTATATCTCCCGATCCCAAGAGAGAGGTGTTTGTAGGCTCTTTGGAACAGGTAAAGGGTTCTCTGTGGAATGACATCTAAATATTGGTCATGCGTCTCTCAGTAAAAAAGTTACGGGGTGTTTAATGAAACTACTACCTAAATACAGAAATCTCCCTCTCCCTCCCAGGCGAAGCATTTCCGACCTCCTCCCATACAATTTCTTGACATTCCCTAGCACTTTCCAACATATGGCCATTTTAAGACCAAATAATACACACCCAAACTTCACGTCTTGAACTAGTAAGGTGAATAAATACATACAATATCAAAATGGGTTTAAGTCCAGGAAACTTGGTGTTCTTTGCGTACAATAAAACATTTTTTCTATACCATATAGCGAAAAGTAATTCCTTTTTCTTCGCAGGACTGAAAAGGAGCGATTACGTGGATATTTCCGATTATCGTCACGCTTAAAGAAATCTCAAAATTCGCAAGAGGAGTCGATTGAGCAGGACTTTACTTCGTCAACGGTGGCTAAAGATGCCACGCCCTTGGAGCCATCCGAGGATGAGAAAACAAGAATTACCATAATCGGTGATGCCCAGAAAGTGTCAACTACTAGTCGGGCTAAGTCAGCCCATAAAATTCCCTCGAGGAAGGTCTCCGAATCGATCAATAACTCCTGCTCGAATATCACGTCCAGCACCTACTGCAACAATGGGACGGAGCGTGGCAGCGTGGACTACGAGCGCGGCTCGGTCGTAAGCGTCGACAAGGAGTCCTTCTTCGAAAAGAAGTGGGTGAACTCGGCGCTGAAGCACAAGGACACCACATTTTCCGACTGCAGCTCATTTACAAGGAACGACTCATCGAGCACTCTGGAGCGCGACCTTGAAATCATAGACATGCTGGAGCGGGAGCGCAGCATGGACATCCAGGAAATGATGGAGCGCGAAAGGCGCGGCGAAATAATTAGGAACACAAGCATCGAACGTCGAAAGCTTCCTGATTTGGGCAAAATATGCAAATCCCCAAAGCCGGATCCGTACATTTTTGATGGCGGCCTGGAAAATTATGCTCCGTATATTCTCCAGAAGAGGCTCAGCCAAAGGAGCTCGCACAGCACGTCCAGCCAGGCTAAACAAGATAGCTTGCATTCAAGCCAGGATGTCGGCGTATTCGGGGACCGAGAACCAAGCAAAATGTCTGTGATAGAGGGTAGAATTAGGCGAAACACTAAGGGAAGCATCTCCTCCGGACGCAGCTCCATTAAGTCCAAGGAGTATATCACCCCGCATCCTGAGCTGGATTTTAGGGAAGATGCCTTCGCGAACTTATAAATAAATATGCGCTAACCCGCTTAGTTGCAGTTGCAGGGGTTAGACCATCTTGGAATGTTGAAAAAGATATGTTTTCCTTTTGCTTCATCACATAGTTTAAGGTTTTAAGAATAATTGGATTTGTCAGTCATTCACAAATAGGCGAAGTTCTATAGTATCTTGAAGTTCAGAACAATAATAGTTCCGTAAAAAAATTAATTTTTATATACTTTCTATCCTGTTAAGGTGATCTAACCCCTAAGCGTTAACATTTGTACAAAACTTTTGTCGAACCCCCTCTGCGCTCAACGATGCGGTGCCGGTGGATCGAATCTTTGGAATTGTTGTAAACGACCATTGTTCTTGGTAGTTTTAAGAGAAGTATTTTTATGAAACAGAGAGAAGATGTAGAAATTATTTTTATTGTGCCAATATGCGACGTTGTCTTGTTAGATTTTAAATAAAAGTTTATTAAACTCTAATCGTTGTTAAACTTAAGCAACATGAAACACTTTGAAACGAAATTTTCGTAAAAATTCTTACGAGCCCCAAGAATTACAACATACACATAAAAGAATTAGAAAATCTAAGTGTAAATAGGAGTAGTATGAAATTACCTTTTAAGCCTAACCTTAAGTGTAACCTTTGTTCGTACGACGTGTAGGTAGGTAAGCGACATGTAACAAAGATATAAAAACTTTTTCAAGCCTAGCATTTTTGTGCAACTTTCAAATTTTAGAAGAATTGCATTGTGAATTTCATAAGAAAGTTTAATGTCACTCTTGGAGGTTTGAAAACTCTAAAAGGAGTTTAGTTTTTTACAATAACTAAAGTATCTTGGCAAGAATCCTTTGAAATGTTACATTAATAAAGTTGCATTTTTCTTGCTAAATCACTGTTTTATTTATTTTGAGTTGTACATATTTTTAGAAGATTTTATGATTGTCGATGGTCATGATCGTAAGTTAAATGGCGGAGAAAGTCCAAAAATATTATATTGATAGCGAATAACTTCAGAAATGTTACCAAGAACCAGAGCTGTAAAATATTGCATTACTTTGAGATGCATTAACGTAGACATTACCATTACAAGTAATGCAATTTAAAGATGATTGCCAGTATCATTACTAGTAATGGTAAAGCAAGAAAATCGAATTACCATTACAGTTACTGGTACTGGTACTTCACCATTACTGTAATCAAATGAGCATTACTTAGCATTACTTAACATTACTAACATTACTCGGAATTACGCGGCATTACATGGCAGTACTTTGCATTACTCAGACTTATGCAGCAGTACTCAGCATTACTCATAATAAGAAATGCCAATTTCAATGTTTTTTTTACATTTTGGTAATAAAATTTTCGATTTTAAATGAATAAATATATTATTTTAATATTCCTTCAAACATGTTTATTGTAATAATTTTGAGTAAGGCTGAGTGCTGCTGCTATGCTGAGTAGTAAGTAGTGCTGGTAATTGTAAGTAATGCTAAATAATGCTCATGTGAGTAAGTAATGCTAATGCAGTAATGGTGAAGTACCAGTACCAGTAACTGTAATGGTAATTCGGTTTTTTGCATTACCATTACTAGTAATGATACTGGTAATCATCTTTAAATTGCATTACCTGTAATGGTAATGCATGTTACTGGTAATGGCATTTTTTACAGCTCTGCCAAGAACAGGTTATTGGAAATGAGTGCGGTTAGTCAATGGTAAGTGTAAAGTTGGGCGCTTTAAGCTACCACGATTAGTCGCATTGATTGATCTCAGTACTGAGATTTAATTGATTAAGGGATTAGGGGTAGTCAGCGGTGTGAAAAATGATATTTTTTTTACATTAGTTTAATTTGTTTTAAAAAACAAATAGTACAATAAATCGCGGTTTTTTAAGAGAAAAAGCACTAGTTTATTGTTTATAAAAAAAAATATGTTTTAATTAAAAAAACTAGTTTTTTGTGCTTTCAATAAGCTGTATAAATTTCATTCAAAGCCGTTGAGTGATTTTTGAATTACAGTGGTCACTGACTTGGACATAATTAACATAGTTTCGAAAAAAAACTCATTTAAAGTTTTACACTCGATTTGCAGCTGCCGTCGGCGAACTGCCATCGAGGGGCGGAGAGCTGTAGGATATCTCGAAAACTATTCATTGGATTTAATTGAAATTTTCAAATAATATTTGAATTAATTGCGCAAACTGCATAGATATAGAACACATTACAATTCTATATCTAAGGCTCTTGTCCCCAAGGATACAGATAGAGATATAGGATGGATTCTATGCTAAGAGAACGAGATATCCCATCCATATGCTGGGCAACATCTCTTTGTGCATGAAGGCAGTCAGAGGGTGCCTCCGAGGTGGGGTAGCAGAGTTCAACATGGACCCAATACTAAAGTCTCGGATGCAATGAACAAATGGCCCAGTGTCTTTCAGGTTGAAATCCATGCCATTGAAGCCTATGCCGTTGTTAACCTCAACAAGGGACTGTAAGATGCTACTATCACTATCTTCTCCGATAGTCAATCGGCCCTCAAAGCGCTCTCGTCGTTTATGTAGCAGATAATCTTTTACTTTAAAGAGGTTTCTGCACAAAATATACCTTTCGGTCACAATGCTTACCATAAAGGCCACCCCTAAATAATAATAATATTAATTCCTTGAATACTGCATTATGCGGTTGATAAAAATCCCTTTCCAAGATTTTCGTTGGTTGATGTTCCATATGTTCTAGTTCTTGATACCCAAGCAGGAAGTTTTTGTATTACTTTTACCATAACGTTTCCCCACGATTGCTCACTTTCCGTGTCCGGTCGAGAGATAATAAATCTGGCTAGATTCATAAGAGTCAAAGCAAATTAAGTGTTTTCATTTAAACAAACGACTTATTCTCATGCCTTACATATTTCATAACTAATTTTCCGTAGATTAGAATAGTGTTATTTAAAATTTTGTAAAAATTGTCCTTTTTTTTTAAGATGAATTTTTATTTCTCCAAATATTTATAAAATATTAGGTTGTAACATAATAATCTGATAATTTTTTCGAAAACGTTCTGGAAATTTTGTACAACTTCGAGAAAGTTCTGTGACTATTGGTATAAATACCCGTGAGCGCGCTCAGTTCATCAGTGCAATAATCGACAGCGCAGCGAGTAGCATTATGGAAAAATTCGATTTGAAAAAACGAGACATCCGCGTCCATCTACTTTCTGAGTTCCGTTTGAAGCATACAGCTAAGCAGGCGGCACAAAATATATGTCAACGTATGGGAGAAAATGCGGTCTCTTATCATACAGCAGTAGATTGGTTTCGACGTTTCTCGAATGTCGGCTACAACCTTGAAGATAAACCTCACGAAGGGCAACCGGTTGAGGTTGATGTCGACCAACTACTCGTCAACTTGAAGAAGAACTCGGATGCTCCCATACTACATACTATCGCTCGACATTTGAAAGTGATGGGTAAGGTGTACAGGCACAGTCAATGGGTACCTCACGAATTGACGGATGGTCAATTCCGCGAGTGGCGGTTTGTATGCAATTACTCACTTCACATCGTACTTTTGCTTGGCTTCGTAATTTGGTTACCGGGGATGAAAAGTGGATGCTTTATGTTAACCATAACAATAAGCGACAATGGCTTAGCGCGGGTCAAAGAGGAGTACCGACAGTTAAATGTAAAATTACTATACCCAAGGTTATGTTGAGTGTTTGGTGGAACGTGCACGGCATTATCTACTGGGAACTATTACCACAAGGAACGACTATAAATAGTGAACGCTACTGTGATATGCTGGATAAGGTAGCCATGAATCTTAAAGGAGAACAAGGCAATGTATACCTCCTCCACGACAATGCCCGCCCTCACACCGCTTCGATGACATGTAAAAAATGTATGGAGCTAGGCTGGATTCCATCGCCCATCCTGCATACTCGTTGGATATGTCTGCTTCTGACTACGACTTGTTCCGATCGTTGCAGGCTCACATTAGCGGAAAATCTTTTGATGACCGAGATGCATTAGAACAGTGGTTGGCGGAATTTTTTAACTAATGTCGCTTCCCCAACGTTGGCAGGAGATCATTGATAATGATGGACTATATGTTCAATAAAATGTTAAGCTAAATTGTAATATGTAAAATATCAAAATAAAGTTTCTTAAAAAATTATCAGATTATTATGTTACAACCTAATAATTATGGACTGTAATAATAATTTTTGCTACTGCACTGTGGGAATTAAAAAGTTAGGAATATTTCTTTTCAAGTACGCAACAAAAAATAGTACTTTATGTTTGTTTGTAATATCCTTAATAACAACCATCGGAAACGATTAATTTAATTAATTAATTAAGTAAAAACAATGTTTCCACAAGAACATTTCAAGTATAAAGGTTAAAAATGTGTTGGGACACAACAGATAGTTTTAATAATGGTTTTACATGAGCATTTAAAATATATAAGTAAACTTTCCTTTGTATTATTTCGTTAAAATTTATAAACATGGCTTCAATTGGTATTTTTTTTCCCTATTAAATTCCCAATTTCTCTCCGACTTGCTTTCTTAAAAATGTCCCTCACGCCAATTCTACCGCATGACAACATGGCAGCTTGTCTGGGCCCATCTCAAAAAGACAACCTATCATTTTACCCAAAGTAAAAAAGAAATATTTTGAATGTTCAACTCTCGTCTCTGGCCAAGTGCCTCTTATTTCGCTTGTTATACCAAATTCTATGGGAATTTGGGAATTAATATTCGGACTTATTTTCAATTTAGTTCTCCTGTGAATTAAATATTAACATATTTCAGGAGAATAGCTTGTTTGTTACGGAAGGTTTTTTTTATTTATGTTCCATGCTCAACAGTGAAAACATATAGCTGCAACATTGTGAAATACTAAAGAAACTCAAAATAATCTTAAATAGGGCTGTGAAATACGCAGTTTGAATTTCGAAACGAACATTTTGTACTAAGAATCCCCCCACTTATGCCATTCCACTTTCCGCATGAAAGCATCAATTCAGAAAAGAAAAGATGAATATTTCCTACAACTGGGAATTATATTAAAAATAAAAAATTAAATTACGACAAAAGAACATTGTCATGGATTCCAGCACAATTACATAATACGTGAAACGATAATTTTATATTATATATATATATTTATGTAAAAAAAAATCTCGATGGCTACGGAAGTTCCGCCGTAATTTTTTTTGGTTTGCCTGCGGTTCTAAGTTTTATTTCGTGAAACATCCGCTTATTTATGAGATTTCCGTGAGCGTGTTCACAACAATTCTAATAAGAGGATATAAACTGCGATTCAACTTTTGGAGTGTACATACCTTTGGTACAAATGATATGAGCATGGACTAACAATTAATATAAAGACTGTGCGCTCAGATCAAATTCCAATAACGCTTTGCCTCGCCCAAGCTGCCCAAAACTCTAAATGCCGTCGGAAATGCTTAAAATCCAGTATGCAGCGGTTTTTAGTGTCGCTGATTTCAAATCTGTTATCAAAATTCAGGAATTCAATATGGCAGATCCAATATGGCGACCAATAGTATTAAATTTACTACTTGTAAACAAAATGAGATTATTTGCTGCCCTTATTGCTTATTAGGCTTTTTTGTGATTTTAGTTCCATCATTTTTTTTCAGCTTGATGGACCTCTCTGAAACAATTCCAGCTTACTGTGCCATCAGTAATGTACATATCCATCATTACAATTATATTTCCGACAGATTTAATAAGGTGAGGTGATTAATTCTTCCTTTTTTAATAGATTTAAATTAAGTTTATCTTTTGATATTTACACAATAAATTACTATATTTTCGAAGATAATAATCAACATTTTGAAAATTCAATGGAGCTCTTCTTTTTGAGATCGTTCATAAGTTCCCTCACAAAAAATAATTGTTAAATTAACATAATTTTTATTTGTATCAGTAAATGTAAATTCATAGATTTCTTCTAATGGGATGCAATTTTTCTTAAGCCTTTTGTTTTCCACATATTTATCCAAAAAGTGATTAAGGTAGATATGGTATAAAGATTCCCCTGCTTCGGTGGAACAGACAAGATACAAGCCAGAATCCATTTAATAAATTTTGCGTGGCTTTTTTTAGAAACCTTACTGGCCGCAAACAATTGCTTATAAAATATTCCAATTAAAAAATATTTGTCTAACTCTTTGAACTCTAAGATTTTGATTAAGCAATAGCTGATTGACGAAGCAGTTGCGCCAGTGGAGTGCGGAAAGTTGATTCTCAAATAAAATAGAACACACCTTTTATTATTATGTTATATTACATAAAAATAATAACAACCCAAAATATTTAAATAAAACTTGCAAAAGTAACAATCCAAATTAAAATCTACTTGACAAAGCCAAACCCAACTATGTAGGTGCAGACCCAAGGGGCGACAGTAGTAAAAAATTGTGGATTTCTTCCCAAAATTGAAAATATTTTTTTGCGACAGATTGTATTATGAATCGGTCGATTGGGATGGCGATAAACAAAAATATGTGGAAACGCGTGCTACTTTTATTGAATTTCCAATTTAAACTTTGACTCTGTGAAGCAGCATATGAATGTGTACATATATATTATACTTCTTGAATACTTGAAGTAAAACTCCCACTCTCCAAGTTCAAAATTTTATTTTTTTACGTTTCTGCGGTGGCAAAAAGTTTGTTTGCTTTATATGCCCTATGTGCGGTAAAACGTCAATCTGAAAAGTCTGTGAAAAGCTCAGAAATTTATATGCGGTTGTAAAAAGTTTTATCAATTCCTTCGGAATTTTAATCTCAGTCAACTTCTGCCTGGTAGAGGTGTTCAGCTGATCAAATTATTGAGGCCTTGGAAGGAATAAACTGGATTACATGTGATGGGAATTTAATTTTAGTTGATAATTGTGAAACTTTTTGATTTCACAATTGTTGATTTTAGTTGATAATTGTGAAACTTTTTTCGAATTAATAAATTTATTTCAATGAAAAAACGCTTTGGAAAAACATTTATTTGAATTTAAAAGATAAAAAAAATAATACATTTAAAATAATCAAATCAGTTAGATAGTTAGCATTAAAACAGCGGGAACACTCAATTTGACCGCTAACAACTTTCGAATTATCGCATTATCTACAAACATGTTTTAAAGCAGTTGCAAATTTATGAGTTTTCCTAAATATTAATAAAGAACTTTAATATGAAATATTGCTTGATATTTCTATCTATACCCTAGCTATTCATTGGCAAACATACCAGAACAGACATTGTGATAAACATTTTATCAAAATGGTCAAGTTGCTACGATTTTAATGAAATTGAAATATGTTATAGAATATCGAAAAATAAGAGACACGTATTTTTTTTATCTGCGGATACGCACATTTAGAGGGTACTTTTATTTTTTGTTTTTTTTTTTTATAAAAATTGGTGTATTTTTCAAAAGTTTGTCCGCCATGTTGGATCCGCCATTTTGAATTTTTTAAATTTAACATCAGTTCGTAATCAGCGGCTCCAAAAACCCCTTAATACTGGTTTGCACAAAAAAACTGATGTCTGAAAAAATATATATTACATAATTTACGTATTAGTGCTAGGGGTTGTTTACCCCCTTGAGGAGCTTTTTTTACGAAACACGTCAATTTTGTTTTTCAAAATCGTATGTAAAAAAATATTTTTCAATAATTTTTAACTAAAACTGTTATTTTTGTGACAAAAAAATATAAAAAAAAAATCATTTTTCTGCAATAAAAAATAAGGGTTGCCATCCTCGGGAACGGCATCATTTCCATTTTGTTTCATTCGAAAAAATTCAGTAGAACTTGAAATATTTAGGAAAAACTGTTTTTGGGGGTAAAAATTAGGGGTGGTTTTCATCCCTTAAATGTGCGTATGCGCAGATAAAAAAAAAAAAATTATCTCTTATTTTTCGATACTCTATAACATATCGGTGAGACACACCTGAGAACGTTTCCTTGAGAGATTACAAACAAAGTTCATTTCCGTCGTAAATTTTAAGTGAAGCATTAAATCTTACCTAGTTGTAGATGTGCGCTCTAAGCATCCACTGAACGGCTTTCCTTACCTTGGTAAGGACGACACACGCCCTTCAGATGTTTCACTCTCCGAGGATGTCCTCATTCGTTTAACAGAGTCTTTCCTTGACAAAGGTAGAAATGTTACCACCTATAAGTTTTTCACGTCCATGAAACTTGTGAAAAACAAATCCAGAAAGACAAATTTTGATGGCACTCTAAATAAGGCTAGAAAAGAGATATTAGCTGTAGTAAAGGTTTCACTACTATACAATGCCTGTAAGGAACGAAATCTTTATCATTATAGTGTACCTAACAAAAGTTAGAAAGAAATTTATAATTTAAGGCTTAAATATGGTGTAAAAACATTTTTGACATCCTATGTACATTAATTCTGCTGTTCTACACTCTAAAAACTGAATGTAAATTCACATTTCTTATCTTAAAACAGTTTTGCACTTTTTTGTGTATAAAAATTTATCACGATCGTAAAAGTAAAAATTTTTGGTGTAATTAAGCAAAAAAGTGTGAAATTACACAATTTTAAAACTTTAGGTCAAACAAAATGAATGTGCAATTACTTTGTGAATGTAGGCGAGATCGGGGATGGTTGACCATAGGGGTAGGTTGACTAACTGTGAAAAACTCGACTAGTTCAAAACTGTTACGTCATCCAACTAGGCGCGAAAAACCGTTACCTCCTCCCCCTCAGTCATCGCGTACGCATATAGTTCGGGAGAAGGAGCGTAATATTGAAAAAGTATACACGTAAGTAATTTTTTTTCTTGTTATATTATTTGTAATGACGCCTATATACTTGTTATTGTTAATTTTCAAATAATTTAAAATAAAAGTTTAATTGTTAATCCTTATGTTGCAAAGTAATCCGGGTCTGGTAGACTAATTTATAATGGGGCTGGTTGACTACCTAGTCCCATACAAAATGTGTAAATGGCAATCTATTGTTTTTTTTAATGTAAATATTGCACCTCTGATTTAGAAGACTGGTTTTATAATCTGATCTCATAAATGATGTATCTATTCCTTTAAAACATATAATTATAATAATTACATCACTCAAGACTGTTACCAAATAATTAAAATTAACAATAATATTAGCTTTATTAGTAAAAGTTTGTTACCAAATAAATAAACTAAATAAAATTTTTCTAGTTTTGTTTCAGATACTTAAGAGTAATAGTATTATATGTTAAGTATTTTGTTGATCAAATGTTTAAATGTTTGATTGGTTATTCTAATATGAAGTTTATTTTATTTGTTTCAATTGTCATTGAATTGATAATTATTTGTTTCAATAAAGAAAATGTGATTACAATTACTTCTTGTTATTTTAATTGTATATACCCGTAGATCTTGCACTATTTAATTTGTAGGTCAACTTACCCTCAGTGACAAGACAAGTCAACCTACCCCAGACAAATTTCACATTCTACCAGATCATGCTTGTACTCTATATCATAATTGATTGCGAGATTTTTGTCATTTGCTTTTAAAGCTTAATAGTGTACTTATCAAATTTATTGGTTTTTACAATAATATACACTAAAACAAAAAAATTATAAGCGTCTAAACTGAAATTTGGTCAACCATCCCCGATCTCCCCTATTCCTTAAAGTTAAGAATTGCTATCGAAAATATTTTGTTTGAAGGGCGTGATTTCCATTAAATATAAAATTACTAGATTAAGGAACTTTCAAAAATGAAATATAATATGCATTCATTTATACTAATCTTAATACTTACAATGGCGAGAAAAATGATTTTGTTATATTATTTGTATGTACCATAAGTTCTTATGTCTTATTTTTTATGAGTATTTATTACCTATTGCGAATTTATTATTAAAATAACCTAACCTTCTTAACTACGTATTGTAAAAATACTATATTCAAAGGAGTATTTAATCCCAACAATTTACATCTACTATGTGTAAATTTACCTATTTTAAAGGAATTTATTATGCAAACTTCACATCTTTTATGTGTAATTTTCCCCATATATATGTAATTCTTTTCCACAGCAATATTTGCGTAATATTTTTAAGTGTTTAACTTTAATACCATTATGGAAGGTATTCAATTACCTTTCAAAAAGGGAGTAAAATTACAACAACATTTTTTAGAGAGTAGTGTTAACTTATGTGTGGTAGAATAATCATATATACATATAGTTTTAGAGGTTACTTTCAAAGAAACAAAAGCTAGGAGTTTCAACAATTTATTCAAAGACTTTCCGTGAATAAGCACCAACAAAGATATCCGCTAGGTTCACTCGTAGAGTAATAAATAATCTTCGCATCCAAGCAGGTCTCGATTTCAATTAATCTCAGAAGTTGTAAGCGAGTCCTCCGCTGGAGAACTTCACATGCGAGACCTGGTTCGATGGCGAGTAGGCGACACCAAGGAGATTGCTGTTCTGCCGAAGGGCTTCAGGTGAAGCTCCTAAGGGCGCCGATTGGGGCTGGGCTGTCTGGGGCTGCTGTCCGGCGGCGGCGAATTGCGTCTGCTGGTACTGGTGTTGTGCCTGGGCAGCCTGAGTCGCCTGGGTCTGCTGCAGGTAAGCCGCATACTCCTGAGCCGACAGGTACTGGGACTGGGGCTGTTGCTGTGCCGTCTGGAGCTGCTGGAGCTGCTGGAGCTGCTGATCCTGCTGCTGGAACGCGGCATAAGCACTCTGGAGCGCTTGCTGAGTGGGCTGATTAGAGAAACTCTGTGGAGCTGGAGCCACCTGTCGAAACAGATAGAAGGTATGTCATAAAAGAAATCCCTTCCATTCATTATCATCTCGTTCACTTTAATCGGGAGTGAAAAATAAAATAATGCGATAAAGTCGGAAGCTGCTGTAATCCAGCTAATACCGCCCTGCTGGGCCATAAGTCAAACTATGATAAATTACGTTCGGAGATGTGATTTATCGGAGTAATGTACTTTAACGAAAATTTTAGCAAATCAATATATCAAAAAACTGAAGCTCTTTCGGGGAAGCGCTCTGGGATATGAAATTCCTCTGTGCCTTCGGAGTCTTTAATGAAAATCCTACCCGGCTCGAGTGGTACATCAATTCGTATTAATTTATTGAAAGGGCCTAAGAAGTACTTTCAGTCACATTTAGTCTGAAGTAATTCCAGACACTTATTTAAGAGCTAAAAGCTCTTTGAACATACCTAAATTACTTTGCGTTTCGTACGACAAGGAAAATATAATTGAAGGTATTTTGGACTAACCGAGAAACTAAGTCTAAATGCGGCAAGACAAGAACCAAAATGGAAGCTGATACTTCATTTTAGACAACTGATTTTAATTAAGCCTTAATTTATATAATGATTCGAAGTTATAAAGGTCTAGGGGTTATCCTATTGTCATGGTATTTAAAATAGAGACAATTTAATAAATTAATTATACGCAAAATTAACTTTGATATGATTTATTTTAAATCTAATGTGGTAAGTTGGGTACATAGGTACCTACCACGTAAGATTTAAATCTATGATAAATGTTTTAACTCGTTGTGCTCTCTTCACACATACAGAGCTGTCTTAACTTATATATGATGTACGACAAACAGTGGGATATGATTTGATTTCTTCATTTTATTTATTTATTTAGCAGTGAAAACTATTTCTAGTTATCGCTTTTATTCTAGCTTCTTATATGAATACATTAAGAGAAACGAAACTTTCCTTACTATTCTAGACAACACATTTTTACAATGTTTGTCATATTTTTAAGGGTCAAGCAGTAAAAATTAGGGGAGAAGCTTTAAATGAAAAGAACAGAGGAAGCACAAAAAGATCTCGCAGCAGACGCTCTCTTCTTACATTTTCAAGTAGCGTGCCACGTAAAAATAATTTATCACCCTAGACCATTTTGCGATATTCTAGAATGCTGTGGTGGTGTTGTGTGTTTTTTATCAACCATATTATATCACCCCCGGGAATACATACAAACCCAAGCTGTGAAGTAGAAAATACACATGTAGTTATGTAGTCCGACAATCGCCACGAAATAACATTGCTTCTTATGGCGGACGATCCGAAGTAGCCTCCCAGCGGGAAAAGAAGCGCTTTAAAAGTATTTTCAAGTGTTCCAAGCAAAAAGTGTTTCGGTTTCACACACATTTTAACATATGATGTCCGCAGAAGTAAGTACTTTTTTTTTAGCTCCTTGAGAAAAACTTTTTTGAAACATATCATAAAATGTAGATGAAGCGCTTCGAATCTGCTTTTTTTTCGAAGCACTTCGAATTTTCTCACTGGACTGAATTTCTAAACAATAACATAACTTTGGAGGAATACCTTTTTCTTATGATCCGAAGAACATTATAGTGCCAAGAAATTTTTGCGTTTAAAACCAACTCTAATCACTTCTTCGAACTAAACAGAAACAGCAGGTCGAGTCGGGAGCATGACTTTGAGTAGTAATTTGTTCAAGGGGCTGTAAGAGTTACTTTTGAACATAAAAATCACTATAATGTGTCTGTACAAGATAACACAATTGCAAATGAATTTCCAAAATTCAAAATGGCAGATCCAATATGGCGGCCATAATTACTTTTTTAATCCAAATTCTATGAAATATAAGATTGTTCGCCATATTTGATCTGCCATTTTGAATTTTCCAAATCTGACTTCAGATTCGTAATCAGCGACCCCAAAAAGTCATCTATTCAGTTTCTAGTCCAAATTCGACCAAATATAAAATTTTTGGTGCGCCATATTGGATCCGCCATTTTGAATTCTCTGACTTCAGATTTGTTACCATCGACCCCAAAAACCTTTAGTTAGTATGTTATAGTAAAAATTGATTTAAGCTCGAATTTTGTAACTCAAGGGTCTAAACATATATAGTGTAAAAAAAATGTAAGCCAAATTAAAATTGTTAAACTTTGACAGGCAGGTTAATTTAATGGTAAGATGAATTTTGATTAATTAAAATTTGTCAAATTATATAGTTTATTCGCAACTTTAACAAACATAGTGTCGAGTAAATATAATTCATTTATTGTGCTTTTCAATGCATACATCGTATGTTTACTTTAGCATTAACTCTTACAAATTGTTTAATATCAATGCGATTTTGAAAAGAAAAATATATTAATAGAATTTATGAAATATTAGATGAAAGGTAAACAAATCAAAATTTTACACATCGTTGAACACCCCTTAATTGCAATATTTTATGAGCCTCCTGCTGTTAATTTTGATTACTCTTCTTTTCGTTACCAAAGCCTAATATTTTTCCAATCAATTTGATTATATGACATGGCAGACGGCAGGTTTGAAACATGGTGTAAAATACAAACCTCATTGGAAGAGTATACTCTTACCATAGAAAAATCAATTCCAATTTCGCCACAAGTACAGAAGTTGATCTTGAAAAATAATAATTTCGTTTAATCACTCGTAGGCACCAAATATTAGTCGAACTATCGCTTCAAGGATGCCAAGAGATGTGTTTTTATCAAGACAACATAAGGATGAGGATGATTTTATTCGAGGGAAGGAAAATATTTTTGCAGATAAAATGAATTTGATCTCGTCTGGGTGAGCAAGATATCTTTCGTCTGGTACAAGTTAGAGTTCAATCTGAAGGTCAAATATTTGCGAATTATCTACGCTTTGGTTGTTCGACTTGATATTAGAAATTATTTTCAATTTTTCGTATAAAAGATTAAAGAATTGGTAACTTCTCATAATTAAAAAAATTATAGACTGAGGGGTTTTAAAATCATGACATATTTCACAACCTATACATAGTTCCATGAACTTATTTATGCTTTCCAAAAACTGTCAATAATGCATTATATTACTGATTTTTAAACTAACCATCGGCTCTTGAGAGACAAAGGACTTGAGACCATTCGAAGTTTTATCAAGGGTTGTAAGAGGTACCTGTTAATGAAAAGATGGTGTAAGTTACCTCTTATGAATATTGCAAGAATTAGTTTGATCTGATCTGAATTATCATATTCTTACAACACCCGTAATATCTGCTGTTGCCCAAACTATTATAAATATAAATAAAGGCCTAAAATGTGCCGATTTTGAAAAGTACTTTCATATATCCTAATTTAAAAAAAAATGCATACTTAAAGAAAATTCAGAATTAAAAAAGGCATAAAAATATCGAAAAATGTTGAAAAAAAGGGTTTTTCAATATTTTGACCCTATTGGACCACATCTAAAATTCTGAAATAATTCATGGATATTGCTTGACATCCAGAAAATAATATACTTTTTTTTTCGTCGTTTCTACTGTTTTAGTTTTTTTAATTGAATTTTAAAAATTTCGAAAGCGTATAAAAATTTGAATTTCCCGCCAACAAATTTCAAAAAAAAATATAATGTTGTAGCTAACGAAAAACCCTATAATTTGGGAAAAGAAGAATTTTCTACATCTACAAGAAGCCGATATATCGCCAAAACACTGAAAATCACGTTTTAATTTTTTTTTTGAGGTTATGTGACGGTCTATGGGTCTGAAAATTTCAGCAAAGATGTATTATATAAGGATATTTTTTGTATTTCAAAAGCGCTGGGGGCACTTTTCACCTTCTAAACCGGCTAGACTATTTACCTGCAGATGCAGTGTTTGATGTTTTGTTTCAGTACATAGTACAATTCAAATTAAATGGGTCAATTATAATACGCATTTTAATTTTACTCACTATGATTATTTTACCTTTAAAAAACATTTTAAAATCTTAAGAGAGTAATTGAGAATCGCTCAATATATTATTTGAATTAATTGAACTGCTGGAGTATTGAAAAAGGGTGATTAACTTGCACCCTTAAGCAAAGATATCAATTAAAAATAAGGGTACAAAAAAATTCCTTAGGCGTTCAATAATTAAAGGTGAACAAATTAATATGATTTAGGTATTGCGGTGATTAACACAACCACATGCGGCAGAAGCACAAATCTCCGCTTGCCGCCACAAACATTTTATCGTATTTATCTCATCGGAAGATAAGGACAACATCCGCAAGGATTTTATGAAAGTTCCCCCACGGAGTAGAAAAAGCAAGGTATACTTTTTTTAAATATTTATTTCTACTGAAAAGCACGTAATAATCACGAATGGGGGTGTTTTCGAAAAAATTGTTTGAACATAGAATTTGATGCCATAAAATGTTTTTACCCCCAACAAGGGTAAATATTATTTCAGACTATACTCGGCAACCAATGGAATTTCCTGAGGAAACAAAATAAATTTCGCTGGTTTGGTTATCGATCAACCAACGAAAGCTGTTGGTTCCGCAAAGAGGAAACTTCTCCGTCCACCATAAAGGCGAGCTCTTGGATCTGGTTAAACACATGCCATCCCATAACCACAAGTTGACCAGTGCTTTGAATTATTAGGAAACATAAATAAAAAAAATGGGGGATATATTGAATATCTGTGGTATACTGAAAGAAATTTTGTTGAATTTAATTAAAGCTTGATGGTGGATAAATTAAATTAGATAAATTAAGTAATTCATTAGTTTGCCTAATAAATATATTAGTTCTACCTACTAACTCGATTTTTCAGATTTTCTCATTAAAATTAGGGAATCAAACTTTCCTAAAATTTACAAATATTTTAAATGTTTTGCTAATTACTTAGTCGATTTGTACTACAAGAAAACTGATAGAACCTGTAGAAGATTTTAACCTATATATTTGAAAAAAATTTTCATGAAATTATTATTTTTTAAATTTACTGAAGTTTTAAATGATTTAGTTGATTTGTATATTTTAACTAACTGATATTTTATCTATTTCCGTCAACAATTAATATTTTATCTATTCCCAACAAACTGTTACTGAAGATTGATTAGTTAAAAAGAACTAATTTATTAGGTGCCTTTTTTAAGCTGAACAAATTTCTATTGTAATTTTGATGATTAATTTAAAAACAACCTTAGTACAGTTTAGAAATCAGAACATATTTGTTCATGTTGTCCTTTAATGATTCTATAATTGTTAAAATTCCTTGATCGCCTTGTTATTGCACCGAAGCGGTGTAATCAGTTGCATGAGTGATTCGGTTGCATGCAGTCCAAATTGTACTACCGAGTAAATTTATATAAATAAAAGAAGAAAGAACTAGTTAAATAGTTTTTTTTCCCTTGCAACCAAAGAAAAGTTTGTTGTTAACATATCATTTTAATTTTTATACAGATAATAAATTTTGTCGTAGCTCAAAATTTTAAACTTTATATATATAGTTTTACTATATTTAAAAAAATACACACAAAGAAGAAAGCTATTCAAAAGTTTAAATTTTTGAATTGTTGTATCAATTGTTTTTTAGTTAACTTATTCTAAAATATAGGGAACTATTCTAAAAATATATTTAAACAGACTATATACAATACTCAACCAATTTAATGCAATGATCTGCATTATATAAATTTGTTAGCTATCTATATTTTGAATAAAATAGTCGGAAGAAATCCTACGTATATAAAAACAAAAAGTTCGTTTGTTGGTTTATTGCGTAATCACAACTAAACGCTTGCATTAAAATTTCCCAGTTTTTGTTCGAAGGTAGCACATATTCCTATTTAACATATAGGCTACTTTCCTTCAGACAAAATCTAGGGTTTCAAAGTATCGGAACCAGGATAATGACCGAAAACTTTAAACTTCAAGCAATTCTCATGAAAATTAGTACCTCGAGTTTTATAGGAATGCTAATTTCGCATATGCTCACAGAATTTCGAAATTCGGAATGGTCGATTAAATATAGCGACCAGCGTTTTTCACATCCGACGGATTTTAATTAAAATTAGTTTCGATTCTGTAATTACACATTTAAAAATTGAAGATAGTCAATCCAATAAGGTGATCAAAATTTCTCAAAATTATTGCTGAAGACATGCATATTGATTTCGAATCAAATATTTAAACTTGAAAATTCATAATGGAAGAATGATCATAATTTATCGAAATTTGAAAGATTTTAATAAAAGTTGGTTAAAAAAGGGTCACTTCAAATCTACTATAAAAATTTGAAAATTCAAGCGGGCGAACAAAAATTTCTATAATTTAAGAGAATTGGTACAATAGGGATTTTAGAATTTCTGTTTGAATCTGTTATGTGTGCATTATATATTTATAAATTCAAGATGTTTGATCCAATACAGTGAAATTACTGAACATTTTTATTCAAGAGATTTCTGGGCGCTTGTTTTGGATCTGTTATTGGAATTTCGAAATATAAGATAAAACATTCCATACAGCCACCAAAATTTCCAATTTTCAGAGGATTTCATGGACAAATTAATACAGGGTATTTTCAGTAGGTACTATATTCCCAATCTCTCAAAAAACGGTTCATAGGAGTTTTGGGGCTTACTGCATTCAAATCTATAATAATATCAAAATTTTCAAATTCAAAGTTGCAAATGTTATTAATTCAAAGGATTTTCAATTAGCACAAAGATGTTTACAATGTCGGTGCTATTAACACTACAACTATCGAATTGCAAGATTGTAATTTGAACAATTTTCTGCACCTTTAATGTAATATGCTTTCAACTTTGAATTAGTAATTATAAATGGAAAAGGTTTTAAATTATGTGGTAACTTCAACCTTAATAAGCTTTGGCATAAATATATTTAATTCAAGAAAGGAATTATCCGTCAATTTGACGGGTTTTGGTAAACTACCTAGTGTTAAAATTTGGAAATTTAGGACGACAGATCCAACATGACATGACAATTTAAAGTATTATCATGAGAAAAGCTATTAAATGACGCTCAAACTAAATTTAACACTAGATCATCTGGGGCCTAAAGTGTTGAACACTAATTTAATACCTTCTGTGATTTTTTTAAGTATTATGTGTAAAGGTATTAGAATTATATATATACGAAGTATTAACCATCCACAGAAAAGCATTTCTAAAACCCTCTACAACATTGAAAAACACCATTCACACTCGAATTCACTTCCGCGCGCGTAGAAAACGATGTGAATAAATTTATAATTTTCTGACATGCACTTGAAGTTAGTTCCGTTCGTGATAGTAAGAATAGCAACTGAATTAGAGTTCCTTCGTTCCTCCTCGATTAATCAGTTAACAGGCATTATAACGAACGAATTCTAATTCAATTGATATTCTTACTATCACGAACGGAACAAATTTCAAGTACATGTCAGCATTTTTGTTTCATTCACTTGTTGATATTTGTTATGTTTGTACGCGCGAGGAAGTGAGTGCGCGTGTGAATAGTGTTTTTAATTATCGCGGCGAATTTTAGAAACATTTCACTGTGGATAGTTAATATTTCGCTAGTATTAACTATTTTGTATTATATCTCAAGAACATATGGAGATAAATTTATTTCCTTAATGTTACTTCAACCAGCCCAGCAAAGTATTTCGAAATCTTTTTCGAATTTGGGTAGCCAAGGAAATAAGAAAATCCCCATATTTAATATATAATGTCCCAAATCCAGAGAAAATCATAATAAAGGTAATGCCTTTTGTATAATTATATCTCATTCTATCTTGGTCTCCATGACCCTACCACTATAATTTAATGCTTTTATAATTGGATAGTTGGAGACACGAGTAGGTTGATCAATTTTGAACACTTCCACTAATCAAGGGGTCTCTGGTTGAACAATTCAATTTTCTGCACTGAGATGAGGTTTTCTTTGCACTTATTCGGGGGCAGTGTGACATGGCCTTAATAAGGAAACCTCATGGTATCCGTTTCGAGGTCTTATTGAGCACTGAACCACATTTCCACCCCAATGTCCATAGTCTCACTTTTGGTACAGGGGCAGTTCCCAGTGGGTGAAGGGAACACAATGACGAATTTGACCAACCTGCTGCCTTTGTTGTGTGGATTGCGCCTGAAGGAGCCCTCCCTGCTGACCTCCGAAGTACCGAGTAAAAGTCTGCTGAACTCCCGGCGCCTTTACTGTGAACGAATTGCTGTTGGTGTCCGTGTGAAAGGCCAACTGACCTTCAGATGTCGATATCACACAACAAACGATGAGGCAAGCGAGCGTTATAAATTTAATTGATTTACCCATTCTGTGCAGCCCGATTAACAAATTTCTCCCGGAAATAAATTCTATAGTGACCTTAGCAGCGCGTGATTTAAGCCAGACTTTGCGTCCGGCCTCACGCCACCGGCTATTTTATATAAATTTTTTATGCAATCCACGGACGGGGATGATGTTCGATGTTCCGCTGAACTCTTTCCCACCCACCCAACGGACAGTCTTACACTTGCCAAATCCCACTACCGCGCGCCAACCAGCTCAATTACCCAAGCTCAATCGTCTGAGTTTTATGTTTGTGCCGAGGTCTTCGCCGCCGTCTGAATTTCTATTATTTTTCCTCCGCGTCGTCAAAAACCTCAGTCACGCGCGAAGTTGAATTTTTATGGAGAAGCTGCCGCAAGAGCTCCTGCAGGCTGCACTCTTTATCACGCCTTTATGGTCAATTACGGGCGGTACAGGAAGCACGTACTCTTGAAATAGACGACAATTAAAAGCAGATTTTGCCAAAAAGACAAATCAGGTTCAGTTACTTAGAGTCTTGGATTGGAATCTTGTTAGTCTCTTAATGAATCAATAAATAGCAAGCAGCTCTGTCTTTACACGCCAGCATTTTCACCCGTGCCGTCTGTTTACATGACATTGTAATTGGGCTCAAAATGACTCTTTTTTTTAGAAATCACTTCGACGAGGTATAAAATCATTCCTTTTTAGGAGAACTATGTGAAGAACCAAGACAAGACATTCAATTATACTTGCGACAAACACTATAAGTCTTTGTCTTGACAGCTTTAGTTCCTCAGTCCTTAATTATTCGAAGTCTTACCTTTGTATTCAACCTTAAAGAGCATAAAAGGAAATGCCTTTTCGGATATTATTTCTTATTAAAATCGATACCACAATTAAACAAAATATTCCATCATTACTTAAGGACAAATTTATCTCTCTTGGTAATGAGTAAAGTTTGTGTATTTCATACCCGTGCCACCTATAATCGGCTTTCTCAATAGTATGTATAGTGAAAATAGCATTCAAAATTGCAATACTAAAAAAGTATTAAAAGGTACCATTTAATAGGATTATTTATGAAATTCAATTAAACACTTTGGGAAACTATATAAGGTAGAGTCGCCAAATATCGTCCCCTTTTTGTAAAACAAATCTAAAAAAATAGAAAAAAATACCACAGTAATAAATGAAACGTCAAACCTTAGGTTCAATATTCCTTTATTCTTAAAAATAATCAAAAACGCGTTAACATTGTTAGAAAAAGTTATAAAATAGCTTTAACAAAAATACTCAAATTATGAAAATATATTTTTGGGCTCCTAATATCGTCCCGGGGACGATATTTAGATCACAATAATCAGTACGTGAACTGGAGTTGTACTTACTCCTTTTCTATTATATAAAATTGAACCTAACTATCATATTAATATCTAATCAACCCTTTCTTAATTATTTTAATCATTGGTAAGGTATTAAGTGACATGACCGTTGTGTTCACCATACGAGATCCTAATACCGTCCCGGGGACGATATAAGGTACACCTAAGGTGACGATATTAGGAAATTTCTATTTATTTTGTCGCATCCATTTAAGCAAAAAACGTGTCATAACCTGAACATTTTACTTAATCGATTAACATCTGAGATATTAATAGTTAGTTTGACAAAAAAATGGTATCAATAAGTCAGGTATCTCAATATTTTATGGAATCCGAGAATATTTCAATGAAAAACTCACCTTGAACACTTTTTTTGATTTTCGAATTTCTGTCGGTACGAACGTCGTGACGCACTCAATTCTACACAATGGCTGATTGATGCAACTAGCTGTCGGTTCGGGTCACTGATAATAGATGGCGGTTTTTAAAAGAGTAGATATTGAAGGGGACGAAATTAGGGTTGGGGACGAAATTTGGCGACTGTACCTTAATTAAACTACTAATTAGTGATATTTTTAATAAAAAGTGATCAATTTTACGAATAACTTTCATATGACAAAAAGTGATTATAGTCAGTCAAAGAACCCATGTGATTTTTTTCAGCATTTTTCGGGGTATTTTTGGTTTTTTCAAAAATTGGCCAAATCCAAAAAACCTAAAATAGTCCAAAAAATTCTGAAAAAATCTACATGTATTCCTTGACTAATTTGAAGCATTTCCTGTTCTATAATTTTTTTTTTGTAAAGTTCATCCTTTTCATGTAAAAAAATCGCGAAATTTGTTATTACATTGCTGTACAAAATAGCTATTTTGCATAAACCAAAGCAAAAATAAAAAATTTCAAAACCATGATTTGAGAAAGCTTAGATATTCGGATCTTTCAATAGCAGCAACGACATCATCGACTATGAAAAGAAAAATGATCAAGAAAAAAACAGCACTTTTTTTAAAGAAACCAAAAAATAATAGGGTTTTTGAAACTTTTATGCAAAACAAATGCTAGATTCTCACAGAACATCCCCAAAAATCCCTTATATACAAATTTGGAAAAAAACCGCCTCAATTTGCTATTCGAATCGTACATTTGAACTTATGTGCACAAAATCCTCGGTTTGCGCATTAATGGGTTAAGCTTAAACTTCCAATAATTCTGTCTTTAATTTGAACTCACAAAACCACAAACATTAGAAACAAAACTCTTAATACTTGTTCAAATTTAAAATTTGAAAGCAACATCTGTGTCTTACCCTGAATATAACTAAATTTAGAGATTCAAAACATCTCTAAAGAGGCCAAGTTGTCGTGTATTTTGTTCGTCTTCAATTTGTGGTCGTCAAAGTTTCAATAATTTAATCGTGGAGATATTCATATATGTACACTTTTGTCCTTTCGCCAAATTTAATTAAACCGAATATGCTTAATAGCCTTAATGTCAGAATAGTGCTATTTGCTTTTTTATTTAGGTACTTATTTGATAGGTACAACCGTGGCAGCATAATAAATATTCCCTTAAATAGTCCCTTAATATTTTTATAGCTTTTAAAATTAAAATATTAGAAAAATTCTTATTTAAACAATACTATAAAATCCAGTGTAATATTTATGAATTTGATCATTAATTTTTATAGACATCGGACATATACTATATGTATATGTGACCACTGCTTTAATTGTATTGATATTGAAATCTTGAATGTTTTTCAATTAAGCAGCTATCTTATTGCATCCCAATGGGAAATGGAAGCATCCAACCATGCGTACCGAAGCTTTCTCTGGAAGCAGAGAATGCATCACCCTCCGTATCCTCTTCTATATCTTTTTAACATAGGCATTTCCGCGGAACGAAGGAGAACAAAAGCTTTTATATTCCCTTCCTCTTCGTACTACCTAGTAGCAATTCAGAAGGCATCATATTCAGTCCAAAAGGAAGCAATAAAGGCTTTTTGATATCGCTTCCCTTGAACTCCGTTTTCAGCAATTCAGAAGATGTCAACCTGAGTGAAAAACGAAGATGTAAAAAGTATAACCACCTTCAAAATATTAATATTAATATTTTGGAGTTTTTGAAGGTGGTTATACTTTTTACATCTTCGTTTTTCACTCAGGTTGACATCTTCTTAATTGCTGAAAACGATGATAGCTTTGAAAAATCACATAGGAATATAGGAATAATAAATGAAAAGTTCAAAACTTTTAAGTAATTGTTTTAATTTTTATTATTTCATTTATTCAATACAATCAAAATAAAATTTCTAAATTTACATATGAAACATAAATTACACACAATATAAAACTCACTTCAAAAACACTTAATAAAAAAAACTCACTCTAGTGCGCCGCTAGAACAACTGGAAGAGAATTACGTAACCGTCAGAGCTTTTCAGGGCGCATCATATTAAAAATGCACTGGCAAGGGGGAGATACGACAAAAACCGGTTATAAAAGAGAAATCGTGAAACTCCCTTCACAGATGCGCACGCGGTTCACAAATGTATTCCTTCCTCCTAGCGTCTTAATCAGTAACAAGGAATGAATCGAATATATTCCTTCATTGAGTGATGTTAGGATTTATTTCTGAATGACTTCCTTAAGAATAGCTGACTCGATTTCCCATTGGGATCATTCAGAAAAGATTGGGTTTGAGGTGGTGTCACAAATATTGATGAAATGATGTAGAAACGTCAATTTGGGGTCAAATATGACGAATATACAAAAGACTTTTGTCCTGGGATATTGAACTTTATAATTTCAAAATGATTTTATTTTTTGTATATTCCCAAAAAGCTTTGTTGCAAATTGGGTAATAATTCCTTAAGTTAAAGATGTTTCTCGCTTGTGTTGTAAAAAATGCTCCAAAAAACCCTAAAATGAACTAATTAAAAGAAAAAATCTTCTTCGATTCATTGACAGAGAAGAAGCACGTGTCAAATTACAGAGGGAAATGAAATTTTTTTTATTTGTTTGTTTTATGGGCTCTTGCAAAATTATTTATATGTAGAAACAAGAAGGAAACATCTTTCAATTAATGATTTTCTGCAATTTTCCGAGAGTCGCACGTACAAGTTGCCACAATGTCCGAATCATGCCACTGGTACTTCGGAACACACCCTAATGCTACCAACCTCTGAAAGTTTATTGGCTGCAGACGTGTTATTTTGCGGAAGATGGTGGAGAATATAATATATTGTCAGTAATTACTTTTAGGGATTTATTTGATTTTGATTACTTGCCATAAATTACTAGCAAGGTTGTTAATCACGGATTTCGTCCAGTTTTATATATGTTATAGGTGTGCACCTCCTCAATGCGTAAGGTAGAGTCGCCAAATATCGTCCCTTTTTTGTAAAACAAATCTAAAAAAATAAAAAAAAAATACCACAGTAATAAATGAAACGTCAAACATTAGGTTCAATATTCCTTTATTCTTAAAAATAATCAGAAAGGCGTTAACATTGTTAGAAAAAGTTATAAAATAGCCTTAATAAAAATACTCAAATTATGAAAATATATTTTTGGGCTCCTAATTTCGTCCCGGGGACGATATTGAGATCACAATAATCAGTACGTGAACTGGAGTTGTACTTACTCCTTTTCTATTATATAAAATTGAACCTAACTATCATATTAATATCTAATCAGCCCTTTCTTAATTATTTTAATCATTGGTAAGGTACAAGTGACCTGACCGTTGTGTTCACCATACGAGATCCTAATACCGTCCCGGGGACGATATAAGGTTCACGTAAGGGGACGATATTAGGAAATTTCTATTTATTTTGTCGCATCCATTTAAGCAAAAAACGTGTCATAACCTGAGCATTTTACTTAATCGATTAACATCTGAGATATTAATGGTTAGTTTGACAAAAAAAATGGTATCAATAAGTCAGGTATCTTAATATTTTATGGAATCCGAGAATATTTCAATGAAAAACTCACCTTGAACACCTTTTTTGATTTTCGAATTTCTGTCGGTACGAACGTCGCGTCGTGACGTACTCACTTCTACACAATGGCCGACTGATGCAACTAGCTGTCGGTTCGGGTCACTGATAATAAATGGCGGTTTTTAAAAGAGTAGATATTGAAGGGGACGAAATTAGGTTTGGGGACGAAATTTGGCGACTGTACCTTACCTGAAGCGGCAACACGCCATTCGTTTTTGTTCTTGAGAAAAATCGATTTAAAGTTTTGAATAGTTTATAACAGTCATAATTTTTCAGCGTATGTATTTTAATTTTTGAATATAAAATTGAAACTACTGCAAAATTATCGTAATTTTTGTATGAGTTTTAACAAGTAGTTATATTTTAAATTTAATTGTAAATTAAAAAAAAAATTAAAAAAAACTTTAAATCGATTTTTCTCGAGAATAAAAGCGAATGACGTTTTGCCGCTTCAAATCACCACCTAGATACCCCCCTTGTAAGATAAAAGGCAGAGATTTACATTTGGATATCTAAGACGTTTGAACATAATAAATGTATATTGATTTTGTGTTTCAGGACAAGTGGTCACTGTGACAAGAAAGAAGTTATTACCGATGAAGACGACACAAAGACATGTTCTGTTTATTTTGTTATGAAAACAAGTCAAGCAGCAAGCCAAGTGAAGAGTGGATTAAATTTATGAATGGCGATCTCTGGATTTATTACATATGCTATGGGAAGAAGGATTTGTTCTACTGTTGTCCTAGAATGAAAAAAATATTTCTTGTTAAATCAACAATAAGAGCTTATTGATTTATTTGTTTGAATCAGTTAGAACCTGGTTCAGTCAAGAAAACAAATAGTCGTGTCTTTGGTTAAAGCTATTAACGAATTCTCTCTTATGATGAATTCACATTTTTCTCTTCGTTCGTTATACTTATAAAGCTAAAAATGTGTTCGATAATTCTTTATATCAGCATTCGTAATATTAAACCGCTTCTGTGTGAACACATTTCTGAAAAACATGTAAAGAAAATGTCGATTTTATAAACACCTTGTAGTGGTGTTCTTTCTTTTTACTAGAATAAAATCCCAGGCTTAGAAAAACAGTTTATTTTTCTATTCCAGTTAATTAAAAGCAAGCTGAAATAAATAAGCTGCATTAAATAATTATTAATTCACATTTCGTGCATATACTAGTGTCAAAGTCAAGACCCTTCCGAACTGAATTTAAGAAACATTGTACAATTCATGGTTAGAGTTACCGCAAGTAAAATGTTTACAGATTTTGAAAAAGCTTATAATGAAGCTTGCAGATTTTTTTTTAACTCAATCAATACATTTCGACTAAATATAATCATATCTACATATATATATAAAAATGAACCCCTGTTTCCGTTGATCACGCCATAACTTGAGAACGACTTTACCGATTTCATTCATTCTTTTTTTAAGTTTTCTAATACTTTGTAGAAGGTTCTTACGGAAAGAAAAGTTCAGAAAATTGCGCAGAAAATTGGATAATTCCAGAAAACTTAACGACTATTTTAACTTCGCGAGTTTGACAGTTCGCGCGTTATCGATTTCAACGGATTTTAATAAAAATTAGTACAATCATTGTTTTGAGGTCACTGATTTTGAATATTATCAAAATTTACAAATTTAAGATGGCGGACCCAATATAGCGACCAAGATTTCCCGATTTCAACGGATTTTAATACTACTATATATATACTATAATTATGCTGAGGCCCCTAATTTCAATGTTATCAAAATTTCCAAATTCAAGATGGCGGATCCAACACGGCGACCAAAATGTCTCGATTTGGACAGATTTTAATGAAAATTGGTATAATGATTATTCTGAGGCCACTAATTTCGAATATTATTAAAATTTGTAAATCCAAAAATTGGCGACCAATAATTCTCGATTTCAACGGATTTTAATGAAAATTAATACAATGATTATTATCATTAATATTATCAAAATTTCCAAATCCAAGATGGTGGATTAGTACGATTTTTTTGGTGCCACTAATTTTGATCATTATCGAATTATCAAAGTTTCTAGATCCAAGATGGCAGACCCAATATATATAAAAAAAAATTCTCGATTTCAACGGGTTTTAATGAAATTTGGTACAATAATTGTGTCAATGCCACTAATTTTAAATATTATCAAGATTTGGATATTCATGATGGCGGATCCATAAAGGGGTTTTCGGGTTCACATGAAAGGACATGACAAATTCTACAAGTGGTTACCTACAGGTAAAATTATAGCCATATATTTATGATAAGATTTTTGGTAATAGTCGATTTTTCCTGAAATTTTCCAGTGGTTCCTTAATTCTTGAAACTGATATAACGAAAAACAAACCCCAACCGCTCATCTGGCTAATGAATTTTCTATGTAAGCGCGTTGGAATTATAACCTCAAAGTAAACGACAAGAATCGCGGGCAATGGACTCATAAATAATCATATCCTTCCCAGAGGGCACTGGGACATGCGCAGTTTCCCTTTGGGGTTTATCAAGTTATTACACCCAAAAGGTCCTTATTAAAATCCGTAATCAAGGAGTGGACAGACCAAATTATGTTACAACACTTCCGAACGAGCCCCAACCATTTGATTTGATTCCTGACACATGAGAATCGGCGCCCAAAATTGCTCTCACCCACATGAAGGGAAATCACCGAGTACTCCACACCTAGAGCAGTGTTCTAATGGAATCCTGATCAAGAGCACTCAATCGTGCAACATTCCACATTCCAAGATACTTTAAGAAATTCTCTGAATTCTCCAAACTGTTGGAATTTCACGAATCAAATCATAGCCATCCCGGAGCAATCTCATTTCATACCAAAGTTAGCGGATAATATTGTGGAAAGTTAATGAGGAGAGAAATTTGCAGAAAGCATCCAAAAATACCTACTTCCTTAATCCGGTAAGGAGCTCAAATCCTCCGGATTATGCAGGCAAACAAGGAACGAACTGCCAACAAAGGCCCCGAATCCTCTAATACCTCTTCTTAATGCAAGCATCTCCGTTGGATACATTTCACAATTCAAGAGGCTGGGCTTTAATTATTTTTGCGATTTTCAGACTCCCACCTATCTTGATCTTAGCTTTCTGAACGGGTGAGTGAGGGAGAAATTTTGGTTGATTTAGAAAATTGACAGACGATTATGCAAATGTACGTTCTTGCGGGAGATATTGGTTCAGACGGCTCGGATACGACGTCGAGTCTACTTACGTCGGATTATCGCGATAAAGTGACAGAGCGTTGGGACACTGTTCTTTTACAAGAGCAGTCGGTTCTGGTTACAATTTGTAACGCAACATTGTAATAGGAGTATAAAAAAAAGGAGAGAATGAATCATTTTTTCTAATATTTCATAATTTATTTAGTCAGGTAGGTATCGAAGCCTCTTTTTGTTATATCATATATCATTTCAATAGATGAAATAATAAAAGATTAAGTCATAAGGCTATAAAACGCAGACGGACGGACATTGCGAAATTACACTGCTGCAGTAAGCATTCCAATCTGACATTCAGATTCAACAATCACACCTAAATCATTGTTTGATAAATATAAAAATTGTTTATGTTTTTTCCAACAAAATGAAACAAGCACTATGTGAACTGCGTGATGAGAAAAGTGAGGTCAAACACCAACCTCCCATTCCCAGCATCTGCAAAAAGTGACAACTTTGGGCTAAACCAGCCAGACCCACAACCCATGGCTAAGAAACCAACCTTTCGAATGCCCAGGGAAACAATCTTCAACTTGGTGCCCAAAAACCCAAACGGATGTCTAGAAAGTAAACAATTTTGAAATAAATCTGATCCAAAATAATATATAAAATTCATAAAAATTTGGTGTAAATGTTTTAGAAACGCAATTTATAAAGATTATAAAACCCTAATTTAGAATAAAATTAATAACTCATTGCCTTCGTTCGATAATAAAAATATGTTCCTGTGTAATTCAAAAGTAATTCAGTATTCTATGTTTTGTCTAATAAAAATAAATTTTTCAATCTTTTATAATAGTTAAAAGAAAACTTAAAATACAAAAACTCTTCCTCCGCTCTATAGAGTTTTCGACCATAACATTGTCACTCTTTTTTTATATTTTATAACTTTTACTTATTAAATAAGTGACAATGTTAAAGATTTTTGAATTTTGACAATTTGGAACTCGTGAAGGAGAAGTGGAAGGAAGAAAGAATTTTGTATCAATTGTCACCTTAATGAGGTACATAGGGTTATGTTACGAAAATTACAGGGTGTTGAATGAAAAAAATATCTGGACACGTTTTAAAGGTGACAAAGTTTTGAAGAATTTATAACTCATCATTTCATTTCAGAATTTTGTACTTTTATTTTTTGGAATTGTGGGATTTCTACATTTTAGTAGTATTAAAGGGAAAAATTAATACTAACGTACTTCAAAGGCTTCGATTGAAAGTGAGTGGAAAAATAATTGGTTGAACTTGTGGAATTTGTATACAAATCTAGTACGCAGACAATACTGAGAAACCATTCGGAAAATTATGATAATTTCAACAAACCAGCGCTAGAAATTGACGACCCGTAAAGGAGCGTTATGTAAAATCATTTAAGATAAATGTCAGCTTCTGATGTTTCCAAATTGAATTACATTCAAAATTTGTTGAAGCCACAGAAATCGAAGTTTTGGTATATTCGTCGATATCTAGGAGTTATATGGCAAAAGTGAGATTTACAGATAACAAATATAATTTTTCTTTGCACCATCTTACAGAATGTATCTCAGAACCTTAATTTATAAGGTGCTTTACAGCGTATAATAAAGTAAGCAAGAACTGAATTTGATTACAAAATATGTGTAAATGTTGTAACAACCGATTTCGAAAATGTTGGAAACTTAGCATACCTATATAACCCGACCTGATACCAAAATTTTAAACTCATTCTAATTAGCTTCTACACTATATTTTTTTAAATAATTATGAGTACTTAGAACTACAGTGAGTAATTGAATGTACATCATTGGATTGCATATCATTATAATGTTGTATACTCAAATGAAGTCGTACGCACGTCTTTCTCACGTACTAAGGCATAAGTAGGCTCACGCTCAATCGTGAATCCCTACGCAGTGATACATAGTATATCGAAAAGGCTTAAAGGCAAAAACTATTTGGTAAATTTAAAATCTTTGAGAAACAATTCAATATATAGGGGATAATTAATAATTTGCCTAAAGAAAAATTGGACAATGTTCATATACCCCACGAGAACTTCAAGAGATCAAGAGACTCTGGCATTTTCCTAACTGGGAGTAAATTGAAAAAGTAAAATGAAACAGGATTTAGTGTTCTAATTACTTTTGATTAAAAATTCCTGGAAGGGTTACTCTTTGCTTACAATTAAATTTGATACCTTTTAGTATGAAAGGTCCCTAAAAATTAATTTTTCGTGGGCACTTTCTGGTATTTTATAGGGGAAAGTAAATTTTGGGCAAAACATTGTGGAGGTGTTTAACATTGTTAAAGAATTATAAGTTTCCCAATTGGTTTGCCTTATACTTCTCCAATTTGTTTGCCTTATAAATTGTTTGATATCAATTTAAGTATAAACATGCCCTAAAACGATTACTGATTGATTTTGTAAGGCTCCTTGAACAGCTGTCCTCTTTCATTTTCATTTATGTACATGACTTCTCGAGTGGAAATTAAAGTTCGGTAGTTAAGAAGTTGGCATTAGGCATACTGAATTCCGCGTTAACACCTGATAAGGAAACCGCATTAGATCTTTATCACAAAAGTAACGACCCTTTTAGTCCCTAAATAAGAACATCTCAAGGATTAATTTATTCGGATGTAATTAGGAAATGTGGTATATGAATATAGGATTATGCGGGCATAATGTGGCTTCTCATTAGGCACAAATGTAGTAAATAGAGGTAGGCCTAATGAAGAAATTTAATGCTTGCACAAATTGTTGATTTATTTTACATCTTCATTAAAAACAATGAAATATATAATATAAAAATCATGAAGAATACTTCAATGAGAATGAAATACATATAGAGTATATACGCTATATATAAAGTAACATATGTTTTTTGTTTTCATTTTAATGCTATAATATTTAATGCACAATCCAGCTTTAAGTTTTCGGCTTAAGATTCGCATTAAGATTTCTGCATAAAATCTTGACGGGGCATTTTTTAAGCATGTCTCATTTTGAGCAACATAATGGGGGCCCTATAAGATAATAATTAAATTTTCATATTTTGGTTTGTCTCAGTGTTTCCTCACTAGACCCACATTCGTATTTAGGACTACCAATATATGGTAGAATTCCAGTCGGGCTGTTTCATTCAACAGAAAGGATGTTTATTGCAAATTTGATAATTTTTAGAACTCCGAACCTCAACACAGAAAAAAATATATGCGAAAATTAAAAAAAATATATATATATATCTACGAGTATATATTGATTATCAAATATACAGGGTGTTCAGAGGTGGGAGGGAAATATTGCAGGGGGTGAAAGGTCAGACCGAGGCAAGCAAAAAATCGTATGGGTGGGGAGAGGGGGGGGGGGGGGGGGGGGGCATCTCGCACCGTTTGGCAGATACAGGGTGATTCGTAAATCAGGATTTTTCCTTATATGGGAACCGCACTTGTATTTTTATCTTTTTTTCTACGCATCGCAGCGGTCCCAAACCGATCTCAAAAAATTACTATTTCGAAGTCCTTTCCAAAACGGTCAACACCACCCCCTATCCCCAACCCCTTGGCCACAATCCCCCCTGGAAGTTGAAAAAATTAACTTTTATTTCGCGATTTTTCACCTTTCGCCCCACTTTTCTCCGAAATCTCGCACCGTTTGGCAGATACAGGGTGATTCGTAAATCAGGATTTTTCCTTATATGGGAACCGCACTTGTATTTTTATCTTTTTTTCTACGCATCGCAGCGGTCCCAAACCGATCTCAAAAAATTACTATTTCGAAGTCCTTTCCAAAACGGTCAACACCACCCCCTATCCCCAACCCCTTGGCCACAATCCCCCCTGGAAGTTGAAAAAATTAACTTTTATTTCGCGATTTTTCACCTTTCGCCCCACTTTTCTCCGAAATTCATGTTATTAACATACCTACTTTTTATTTTTTTTAAGTTGCCTATCTAATTACCTTTCCAAAAAGGTGCAACATGCCCAGGTAGGAAAAGGATACGAAAATTTATTTACAAAAATCCTTTTACAGAATATCATGACAATTCGAATTTTTTAAGAAATTATACTTAAGTTAACTAAAAACTACATTTTCTTCGCTTAAAAACTAATTACAATTAAAGCTTATGTCCTACAAAAGCTGTTCAAAATGTTCTCCACCAGTTTCGATGCATGCAAGTAGCCTTCGTCTTATTTCACGTTTGAGGTCTATGGTAGCCAGTCTCTCCCGTATTTTCGTGGCTGCAGTCCCAATCCTGGTAACTAATTTTTCTCTGGTGTTGATTGGACTTGAGTAAACTTCATCTTTCATCATTCCCCATAAGAAAAAGTCCAGTGGAGTAAGGTCCGGTGACCTAGCAGGCCAAGGAATCGGTCCACCTCGTCGAATCCAGCGCTCTGGGTAATGTTCATTCAACCTTGCCCTAACAATGTTCCCAGTATGCGCAGGTGTTCCGTCGTGCTGTAAATAAGTTGCGCTTCTGGTGGCCAGGGGGATGTCCTCCAACAGATCCGGAAGGGTTTTCTCCAAAAAGTCCGAATATAGCTGACTATTCAGCACTTGGCGCAAGATTAAGGGTAATATCAACTGGTTGCCGATGATGCCAGCCCAGACATTGATACTAAATCTTTGCTGGAAGGACCGACACCTTGTCCTATGTGGGTTCACATCTGACCAGGTGTGGAGGTTGTGGAAGTTTGTGATGCCATCCCGGGTGAATTGCGATTCATCCGTCCACAGAATTCGGCCCAATATCTCAAGAAATATCGATGTTAGCGATTTCGTGTTCAGAACTTTTTTGTAGAAAATTGAATTTGCTACAAGTTTGTCATATTCACTTTTTCTGTACCTCTTTTTGTTTACGAGATAGGGGCAAAAAAACAAGAATTTCATGAAAAAATTGGGTTAGTGACTCGAACTACCTCGCTGATGGGAGTTAGGGTTACACCGCAATGGACACTTTTGTAGAGCATTCAATTCTGAAGAAATCCTACCATTGACCAAGATTATACCATAAAATGCCTCTGAGCTGTAGAGTTTTGAAGAAAAAAAATCAAAATTTACGTGTATTTTATATGGGAAGTCTTTATACGCCTTGGTCTAGTACTTAATGTTAATATTAAGGGCTCCAATTTTCAGGGAATTTTTGTTTAGGTATTTACCACAAAATTTCGTGGTGGGACTGAAAAAAAAAAATAGTTGCGAAAAAAAAGCACCCTAATATGTACATACGAAAAGCGACGTATAAATAAATATATTCCTGGAATATTTATATTTATTTATATTAGCATATATGTTATTCGGTGCAAACGTAATCTGATACATAGGGTGTTCGTAAAATAAGTAATGAAGTATGCAAATCGATTCCTTGCAATGTACAAAACACCTCATGGATTTTATTGCCACTACCCAGTGTTCTTATTACACACTATTTCTCATAATATCAACGTAAAATCACATAAATCCTAAGAAAAACTACATTACGGTTTGAGAGATTTATTTCATAAAAATTTTGCAATAAATATATTTTAGGAGTTAAAACGCTTTTCATAAATATAATAAGAGAGTTTTTTTGATTATAATCGAACATTTCATATATTTAAAGAATTTTATTTTTAAAATCATGAAGTTACGAATCCATATAAATTCAGATTGATTTCAATGAATAAAAAATTTTCGATTTCAATAAAAGTACTAAAGCTTATGATGTTATTTCTGTGTTAAGCTTTGCACTCTTATGTATTATGAAAATCTAATCAACTTCCGTGAAATGACGAATACAAGGTGACCCAAGAAATGATTTGAAGATTCACCCCCAAGTGTATACCACAATTTTTTCTAATTTACGACTTATGATTTTTTTTTATATGCCTGATTTTTTTTCGAATTTAGCTGAATCTAATTTATTATCTAGTTATTTTTAGGCTTATCCAACACAAACAAATTTTATTCCACACCTCTACCATTTCTCACAAAATTCTTTTTTAATTTATTTTGTTTTTGATTGTCTATGCTAAAATAATTACATAAAAGGAAATTTTAAAAAATCAGCAATTTTCGAACTCTTGACAGGGATGTTTAGTGAATACATATAATAAATTTAATCGCCTGCAATTAATCACTTTTTGTTACGAGTACATATCCTTGTAGATGTAGATGTAGATTGTTGTGACTGTCCGAAGACACACTTTGGCCATTAGGGTTTCTCGTGGGAATCGAACCCATAACCTCTAGCGTCCTGCTGGCTCGCAGTGAACTCTTCGCGTTACCAACCGGGCTATTGAGGCCCCCGTACATATCCTTAATTCAATAATAAATTAGGTTTTTTGCATTAGTAGCTCTATGTTTGTTTAAAATAATGTTAAATAATTAAATATGATTATGCATCTATATGTATTGTTCTGATATAATTTATAAGATGTAACATGCCCAACTCACATTAAAAATCACTGTTGAAAAATTAATTACCACCATCGTTTAAAAGTATACGATGTCGAAATGTATCGATACTTTATTCATGTTTCTAACCACAATGCGTAATTATTATTCATAAGCAGACGTTTTAATATGCCTACTCAAAAGTATATCCCATTCGCATTAACATACCTACTCTAATTGGCGCTTTGTCCGCGTATTCGTAGGCTTTCTGCTATATTCCAAGATTTGATTAGTGGCCTAAAAAATATGCCACCTTTACTATTTACTTACTTTGCAACTATTTTTGTTCTTTTCTATAAGGTCATTTGAAAAGTTCTTGACAATTCGTATAAGTTGTTGTGACGAAGTGCTGTAGAATAAATAAGGAATCTTATTATTTGTACAATGAGTATTTATTATGTTATTCTGATGGAGTACCCCACTTCTGTGGGGTACTCCGTACTTAATGTTTATTTCAAGTTAATATTATGTGAGAGATAAACTCAATAAACTCCAAGAAATGCTGCAACAAAAAGATTTATGTGAGTATCTAGTGTTTCTTTTTATTCCTTTCCAAAGTAACGCAGTTATTATAAATATAAATTTTAAATGGTCAGTGCAGCAAAAAAAAAAAAAAAAATTAGAAAAAGTGCAGGAGTGCTTATCTGAAGTAGCAAAATTAACAATTAACTTCTTAAAACCTGTTACAACGCAGCTTGAAAACCAAAACACGTTTAAAATTAAAGAAAAGTTAGAAAACAATGATAATAAAGATGAAGATGGTATGGTAAGAGTACTTCGATAACTCTAAAGGATATGCGAATGTTGACAGACGATATGAAAAAAATTATTATATTATCTGACTCATGTAGACCTCAAGGGTATTTTAAACGAGATCCAGTACAAAATAATCGTTTATTTATCAGGAAGTTTATATAAAACATCAACGAAATATGGACTTGTTGAAAGACTGTGGTGAACACAGGGCATTAGAGTTTGCAAAGATCTTTCCAAAAAGATATCACTGCTTGAGAGAAGTATGTATGTATGTATGTGCAAATGAGCCTATAATGGCCTAGGTGTGTCTTCAGACAACCACATCAGTCTATTGTACAATCTAACATATGTAACATTAGTAATCTCTAAAAAAAAATTTAAATATAACTTTTCATTCTTTAGATAATTCAAGTTGTTTCTTTTCCTGGGGGCCCAAAATTATATTTTGCGAGGGGGCGGAATATTTGTAGTTCCGCCACTGACAACAAGTCTTGCGAAATCTAAACGATATTTTTGCACTATAATTAATTGTATTTTTGTAACGTAAAATCCTTTATACAGAAAATAATTTTGTGAAACCTGAAAGAAGATTTAATAAAATTCAGGGGTGAGAATTAATGAGTTTTTAATGGAACGCAAATATGTACAAATTGTACAAAGGAAATAAATGAAAACACCAAAATTCTGAAAAAATATGAAAAATGAAATTCAAACAAAAGGCTCAACCAGAATTTCAGTTTATTCAAGTAGAACAAAACAAACCCCAACCAAGAAAGCTTTTTAGTACCTTTCTAAATTCTTACTTATCTTTCTGAATCTTCGCCGTATTCTTTTATTTCTATTGTAACCACAAGTATCGTATTTCCGTACACATATTGGGACAACGATAAGAGAGATGAAAATACCTTGTTTTGATATATTTTTATTTCAGCAGCGAAAATATTTTCCCCTGAGGACATTTACTGATATTACAGTAGTAAGTATATTTGATCCATATCTTCAGAGGTATTTGGGGAGGTTCTTCCGTAGACTCCTACCTGGTGGGGTATGGGAAAAGTTTTACTTAGAAGGATTTCCCTTCAAGGATCTTCTAAGCAAAACCTTTGTATTCAAGTTCACTTTTCTGAGGTTTATTACAGGCTGTCAACGGTGAGGATGGGCTTCTCAAATATCCATTCTCATTCTCCAAGCAGGATAAACTCCTCGGTCTAATGTTCCTGTTTTGGGACAAATAAATATTTACCTTATGAGATTTCACTATGTTATGCAAGGAATAAGTAACAAAGCCATTACCGCTTGTTACTCATGTCTGCCTCGAATTATACAAATTCGCGAATACAGACCACAATTGCAGCCTCCTGAATTATGGATGATCGCACCGCTTTGAGCACGGACGACAGATGGGAATGTTTGAATTTATAATATATTTTGGAGATTCTTTGAGATTTTGGGTATCGAATCCGAATACAATTACCATATTCAACGAATCCATTTGCATTTTAATTGCGTCCAAACTACTCCCTAAATTGCATTACCAGATAAAACCTTCAAGTGATACAAAAGAGAATTTGCTGCACGCCACTGCTGTGAGACTTATCAGAAGCAGATAGGAACGATTTATATGCACTGCAATAAGCTGTATGTTATATCTCTGGTCTTTTTAATAGTAAAAAGGACAGCCAAACTTGAATTGAAAATGACCACTTTTCCAGCGAAGCGAAATTAATAGCAATATATTTTCCAATTCACCTACGAAAGACAATGTAGAAAGCATTGCAATATTGAAAGGTGGACTTTGAAGAAGATAGTCTTTTAGGTATGATGGCTTACTAATAACCAAAAGTTTAAATGGAATAGTTTTAAAATGAAAAGTTTAAGAAATACATGTTCAATGACAGTCGAAATATATGTCCTGCACTTGAATTAACTAGTTTACGAAATTAGATAAGAATTTAGGGGTATTCGTGCTTTGTTATATGTATTTGGTATTGAATAACTCTAAATAACGAAAACAATTCGGTTGCCACAGAAACTACTATGCCAATAGAAAATTTTACACTTAGTATAGCATTAAGCATTTAGAAGTATTTTGAAATGTTTAGGTAGACAACAATTTCTACCAAGAGTAGGCAAATAAAATATTGTTTTTAGTTTTAGTTTTAATGTAAAAATTTAAAATTTAAGATATGTTACAGAACACTAATGTAACAATAAAAACGCTTAATTAAGGGATAAGTAAAAAATTTTAAAACTATGTCAATGGATAGCATGGTATTAAAATTAGTTATACTTTTCTATGAAAATACCCTAGGTAATGGGGCACTGGGAACAAATAGGATAAAGTTTTAAATCATATATTTTTGCGAATAGCACACATCCACATTCCAATCCACGCCTTAACTTTGAATTTGTTGAAACAATCTCTAGAATATACCAAACTAAGCATTTCAGAATTATTTAATTAATTAGTATTGTACTTATACTACACCGCAGCTGCGCCAAGTGAAACCGGGTAACTCAACTAGTGAAAAATAAATTTGAATAGAACTCTTCAAAATTATTTTGCAGTTGTCTTGCAGGCACATATACTAACAATAAGAAAGAAAGGGATGCGAATCTAATTTAAAATTAGTACTACATCTGCTCAAATGCTTAATATTATAAAAGAGACAGAAATAAAGACCCATCTAAACTGTCGGATAGTTTTGAATTAAAACATTTTCCTTCGCTTTAAATCTGCCATCAAGAAATTTGCTTTAATCAAATTTACGCTATGGCTTCTAATTTTCAATTTAAGCAGGTACATATTAAGTATATTATAAGACATTATTACAGACAATTCATCAAGACTTTCCATTCTCTATCAATTTCAAAATAAAGGAGAATTAAACAATAAGGGAATTTAAATGAATTGTTTCAGAATGAAGCGTTCGTAAACACAATTTAGATCTTTCAACATCATCGCTTTTAATCAAATTTATTTGTTTCCTAACTCAATTTCGAATCAAAATTGTTTTACAGATACGAAAAGGTTGTTTTTTAGCCTGCTGAATAATTATTGTTTTCTTCTTCAGCCTTTTTTCAGTTTTTCCTAGATTTGAAAGAATAAAGTTAGGAAATTAACTAGGAGTTTTATATTTGCTTTTAAATAATTAAAGTACAATAGAACGGTTCAGCTCGATGAGAATTTGGAGGCATTTTTTATTCCGAAATTGTTGCAAAGATAAAGAAATGATTTGACAATGAAATTTTTAAATTATTTGGGGAAACCACATTAGGAGGCCAAATTATAAATATTTTTGTTTGATTTTCTTTAAAGGGGAGAATTAAACTGAATGTTTATTAACATGTACATATCATTAAATTTTTAAATCATTTCAGCCAGAAATCGCTGATTTATTACCAGTTATCCGCAGAATGTTCTTCCTTGCGTAATGATTATTTTTTCTTGAACAGGCTCTATCTTGAGGGTGGTTCTGTCTGAATTTGAAGAAAATATCCCACTTCTTGTGTGTATGCTTATATACTCAAATTACTGTAGGTTTATAAACTTGCATTGGCTGGCACCAGCTCCAAAATAGCTGATTAGATATAAATATTTAGTATCAATAATTTTGTATATTGTCCTTTAATGCTCTTTTCTTTAAAGTAATAAAAAAATATTATTTTTAACTATTTAGTTTAAGTTTGGCAAAATTTTGAAGTCGGTTTTTATTTATTTATTTTTTTTTTGTTAATTGCAGCTCTTAACAAAAAGAAAATACTTTAAACAATGATATCATCCCAATTGCTAGTTCATATTCTTGGCAATTCAATAAGTTAAACGTAAAAACATTTTAAAACGAGCTGTCAATTAATTTTTGAGTACCTAATCATGCACGCAAAATGAAAACATTTTGTTTTGATAAAAACGCGTTTAAAGTTTCGAATGCAAAGTAGCATAGTACGAATTTCGTTCTAAAACTTTGAGAATATATTCTTCACATGTTTTGCTGATCACTTGTGAAATAAAAAAATTATATTTTTAACAAGATAATGCGGTTTCACTCCTTAAACATTTTTTGAAATTTAGAGAAAACGTTAATAAATACGGAATAACGCACAAGATCTTTTTTATAGAGCCTAAATTCTCTCTACAGAAAAGTTCCGGACAGCATAATATTTTAGAAGTAATGGGGTTCGCACGCAAGCATAGAAAAATTGTTAACTTTGACGTTAAGTTTTATCTGTACCACGACAATTAAAAAATGTTATTTACTGTCAAACATTCGGACAGTTTAAACGATGGTGGTTATTAAGTTTCTTAAATATGCATTTTTCAATGCAAAGAAAAAAAAATATATTAATAATTTGGACTTTTTAACCACCGCGAGTGATCGGCGGATTCCCGATTCCTAACTAAAAGAGTTGCTATTTTCCTTTCCTTGAAGGAAATATATATTTCCCTTGGTCTCGCCATAACTTAAGGGGTTAGGTGGGTTTGAGAATTTCAAAAAATTGAATTTTTTTTTTGTCTTATTACATAGTACAATATGTTTAAAATATTCTCCTAAAATTTCAAATCGATCCGAGCAAAATTCTAAGAGATACACCCTTCGGAAGTTCCGCCCATCAGGCCACGTCAGTGCAGCGCTTTAAACTTTAAACGCGTTTATCTCAAAACTCAATTTTTTAAGTCGGTGGACATGATTTCTCGAAAAGTTATGAAGCGATTTTGTTCAAATTTTGCACACATCTTTGGAATAACATTATCTAGTTAATGAACGAAGGATTTTTTTTTTTTTATTATAACTAATTTTTTCGAGCCAATACATGGCGAAAATTTGACCAAAAAATGTGTTTTTTTGTTCAAAGTCTGTCAAAAATTCCATTTTTTTTTTTTTTTTTGCTTCGTTCATTAACGAGATTTATCCATGTACTAACGAAATATTTTTGGTTTTTTGATTTTAGATGAACCAATAATGAGTTATGCTGTCCACGGCAAAAGCATTTTTTTTTTAAACGTCAAGGGAGATGAGGTACCAACGGCTGAGTTTTCAGAATTTTTAAATAAAAATTTCACAAAATACTGTTTAAACATGTATCTTTGATATGCTGAATTTATTAAATAATTTATATGATTCTATATATTAAAAAAAAAATTGTAAAAATATCCTTTTTTTGAACCGCTGAAACCCACCTAACCCCTTAAGAACGACTTTACCGATTTCATTTATCTTTTTTTTAAAAGTTTTCTAATACTCTGTATAAGATTCTTACGGAAAGAAAAGTCAAGAAAATTACGCAGAAAATTGCATAATTTCAGAAAACTTAACAAATATTTTAACTTCGCGAGTTTGACAGTTCGCGCCTTTGATGAATGTGAATTTAGCAGACAGCTGTTTTTTTTTTTTTTTTTTGGAACAAAAGAATTGTCTATGAAAGTTCGTTTGTTTGTTTGTTTGTTTATTTGTTTGTGCTCAATCACGCCTCAATCACGAATAATATATAGGATTTTAAAATGGCGGATCCATGATGGCGGTTGAAAATTTTAAATTTGAAGCCATTTTCATGAAAATTGGTACTTAAGGATTTTGCGCAATCCTGATTCCTAATCCGCTACCCAAATTTAGAAATTCAAGATGGCGGATCTAATATGGCGACCAAGATTACTCGATTTCAACGGATTTTAATGAAAATTACTAAAATGATTGTTTTGAGATCACTGATCTTGAATATTACCAAAATTTACAAATCTAAGATGCGTATCCAATATGGCAACCCGAGATTTCTCGATTCTAACGGCCTTTAATGAAAATTAGTACAATGATTGTTTTGAGGTCACTGATTTTGAGTATTATCATAATTTCCGGAGGATCCAACATGTCGATTAAAATGTCTCGATTACAACGGATTTTAATGAAAATTAGTACAATGGTTATTCTGAGGCAACTAATTTCGAATATTATCGATATTTCCAAATTTGGTACAATAATTGTGTCAAGGCCATTAATTTTGAATATTATCAATATTGGATATTCAAGATGGCGGATCCATAAACGGGTTTTCGGGTTGAATCAATTTCTAGGATATAACAAACTAGGACATTTGAAAAATGTTTAATTAGTAAGTATTAACCCAACGCCGGGTGAAACCGGGTAACTCAGCTAGTTAAAAATAAAAATTATAGCATTGCTTACAAGCACGCTTAAATCACGTTCATGAAATTGACTCATGTGCATGACAGGGTCTTAGACTCTCATGGGCATGAGTTAGGAAGGAAACGAAAGAGATAAAGTATTCATGAGCCAAACTACTTGATGCATGTGCTTATGAGCGAAAATTGAGTGGAGATTCTCACTTTGTAAGAAATGTTTATGTATTGCACATTTTAGCCGCTTCTCAGCAAGAAAAGACCACGAGTGAAAGAAAAGAAAGTTTTCTCCGATTTTGATAACTCGACTCATAGCAATGTCATTTTAATGACATGAAATTCTTCATACTCATGGCAGTATAAATTCTACAAACAATCATAAAAAAACGCTTCTGAAATAGCGCATGGATATTCGAGTGCTTCTTATTAAAGTGTCTTTTGAATTTCTTTAATTTCACCTCCTAAATTTCTTCAAAGTAAAATATAATAAAAAAATCATACAAAATTTTAAAGCGATTGGACAATGTTAAGCTACCGAAAAGCCGAAATTTAAAACTTCGTGTATTATTTCTTTTATGTTCTTGAACCATTCAACCAATCTAAAAATATGTTATGTTGCAGCCATATAAAATTCCCAAAGTTTGTATTACATCAGATTGACTGATAAAATTTAATTTAAGCCAAGTTCAAATTTTTAGATTTAAACTTTTCGGAAAATTTAAGCCGATAGTGCCATGAAGTGCCTGAAAGGATGACACATCTGGAATAGCAATTAATTTTCTATCTAGCACAAATCCTATGTCCTCACAACAAAAAAAATTTGCAGTCAGAATTCGGGATTGCTCCACATTCCCATCCAAAAGTGTTGCTCGCACGTAGGGCACCTTAAGTGCAAATGTACCCAGTAGTCAAAATTTACGTGCCCAGACTGTAAATGGATCCTGATAATTTCTTGTATTTCGTAATAAAACACTTGTGAAATGCGGGCAGTACAATCACCAAGAATTCTGCGTAATCGTGTGCTAATTGGTACGCATACCGTGTACCCGTCGGGCAGTTGGTTCGAGATTTCGAGTTTTTCGATCCACGATGTTGGCGCTCTGTATGTACAAAAATATATTAGACTACACAACAAAGAAAAAGGTAAAGCGAAGCCGGAAGAAATGATTTATGCAATCGAAAGGGGCAGTGGAACATATCGCAGAGTGATATACGTGAGAAAATAATGCTGAAACGGTGGGGCGAGTGCGAATTGAATCAAAAGCATGCGGAATCGAAAGAAAAAGTATTGTGCTACCTGGTCTCAGAAATCGGGAAGTTGCACAAACATATTGGGTCGGGAGTTTCTCTACAATGTAGCATTCATAATTTAAATATTATTACTGCACCACATATGGCCATGAGGAATTTGATGAACCTTTCAGATAGACAAATACTAATTTAGCACAGGGATCTTCAAACTACGGCCCGTGAGCATCATGAATTTCGTCCGCGGCAGCTAACTAGGATCTGTAGACGTTTTTGGTATATTCTATTTTGGGAAAAGTTTTTTTTTCACACAGATAAATATAATATTTCTGAAAACTGATCCAAATTTATCAGTGGAGCGCTCATAAAATTCTAGCAATGGTTTTGATTTTGCTACGCTACATTCTTGAATGAGGTTTCTTTTTAAGTGTTAAACAATAATTTTCATGTCATTTGCAATTGCGCACAAATATGAAAAACGAGACGAAAAATTGGCTTCAATTGCAAAATTAATATGACTTTAATTTTTATCATTACGATAATTTTCTTGGTTGTGTATATTACGTATGACGATTAAAATCTTAAATAGCAATTTTTATGTTACAAAAGACTTTTGTGTTACTAAAATGACTGTATGTTGGAACTGTATGTTTGGTTTTGGCCCAACCAGCTTTGTGAAATAGTCGGTGTGACCTTGGACCTTGATTTAACACATTACTAAACTTGTAAACAATTCTAAATCTAGAAGAGTTGCTTGAATTAAAAGCATTTATTCACAAGTGATGAGTAGCAAAATTTAATTTTTTGAAACATAACTTACAATGTGATGACAAAAATGTTGGTGTAATTTTATTCCCTTTTTGGAAGGTAATTGAATTCCTTCAATAATGGTAGTAAAATTACACTTAAAAAAATTACGCAAATGCCTGTGTAAAAAAAAACTTTTCTTGTGTAAAAGTATTACACACATATGCGGTAATTTGCACATAAAAGTGTAAAGATTGCATAATAAATGTGTATTATTTACTTCTTTAAAATAGGTACATTTACACATAGCAAATGTAAATTTTTAGAATTAAATACTCCTTTGATTAGTATAAATGAATACATTTCATATTTCATTTTTTAAAGTCCCTTAACCACAAAGTGATTGTGCGGGTGTAGATATCCCAACAAACAATACATCTCTGATATATTTATATGATTAATAAAATTATAATTTTTATTAAAAATTATCAATGGAAATGTTACTGCAAAAGAAATTACATTGATAAAATGTTGTGTGATACCTTCATTCAAAAAGTGCTTATCGCTCTCAACATTTTGAAATTTAATCGACATGAAATGATAGAAAATGATTTTTATTTTTAATTCAATTAATTAAAACATTCGAAAATATTTTCTAAATGTCCTCCTTGCGATATAGTACATTAATTAACCATAGAACAACTTTGAAATTTCAGAGGAATTCATTTATTTTTCAATTTAACTCAATGAAAAGCAAAATATGGCCAGTTGTTGTTGTCGTTCATTAAGTCTTTATAAAACTACTTCTAGAAAGTCAAGAAAATCCTTATTTATATAACAATCTTACTTTAACTTTATATTAAGTCACGAGCTCATAAGGTTTTTAAAATAGGATTTTGGTAGCTTTCGTTCTTATAATGATCCTATAAAATCGTTGTCCTAGAGTTCTTCTCACAAGAAGGTGTTCTTATTTTTCTTATAAAACACTAGCACAAAATTATTGTAAGACAGTAATTAGAATAAGAAGTGTTCTAAAAAATGATTTTTGAGAATTGATTTAAAGCAGTAGCACTCATTTAAAACATATTTTAGATTAAAATTATACATTTTTCAAGGCGAAAAAGTAATCTCGAAAAACGTGCAGTGTGTGTTTAAGTTACATTGTAGAATATTTCTTGAAGCTCTCGAAGGAGATTATCGTCAATATTCTATTTTAATTAATTAATAAATATGACCGAATTCGACTTTTAGATTTTGAAATAATTTATTATTATTAACGACAATTGTAAGCAGATATTTATATTGCGGTTTAATGTTAAATAAGCTTGCGATTGTCTTCTCCACAAATACAAATTCAACTAAATGCCGCTGTTTTGTTGATGCAAAAGTGTCTAAATAAATCTTTGGAATTAATTAAACGCTTCAGAGTTAATTAAGAAAACTATATAACAAAGCTTCTGAATAATTAAATTGGTTACAAATTGAGAATATATAATAGAAATTGCTCTTCGATCGATAACCACTGAAAACAATATGTTTTAATCTTTACTTTTTTATCATTCCAATCTAAACATGAAAATCCGAAGATTATTCAAGTTAACCAAACCGTGAAAGTCTAAATTATAGCTTATATTAGAGAATTGCAACTGGACTTTTATATAATTTTAATAAATAAAATGTTTTCAATACAACATTTTTATAATCAGTGCTCAACTTTTGTCGTTTTATATATGAATGAAAAGCTAGACTTTCATTATGAATTTATTTTCGATGAGTTTTGAAGAAAAATAATGGTATTATAATTATTAATTTGTCAATTAAAATTTAATCAAATAGTATCAATTAAGTAGTTGCAAGCTGTAACCCCGACTCATTTCTAATTCAATTTGCCCCATTAAAATTATAGTAATATAAAAAAAAAGAAAAAGGCAAATAACGAAAATTATAACCTTTTACAGACGGTCTGCGTTTTCACACGATTTTCATTACAGTTTCTATGAAGTGATTTCTAAGAAAGGGCATTAGTTACCTTAACAATTGATTATACATGTAAACTTACATACTAAATTCTCAAGTTAAAATAAAAAATTGATTTTCAGAACTGAATTAGATAAAGGATACCTTTTCCATTTCAAGCAAATTATTTGAAGAAAATTCTACACCTTAAAACATGATCAAAATAAAGAAAGTAGTCTAAGGGTCCGAATGCCCAAGAAGTTGACGTTAATTCAAAAAGAACAACATACAATATTTATATAAATGATTTTACGTTATATTGAAATATGTTTATCTCTATTTTGCACAGAACAAATTATATATCATTTCTATAGGATTTTTCCGTATATTACCAATTAGACAACGAAAATGTACCATCACGTCCTGGTTTTTAAAATATGGGTATGAAACTTACAAAAGCCCGTGTTTTTGCCATTTTTGAAATACTACATATCAAAATACGCGAGATACTCCGTGGAATTCACTTCTTAAAAACGATTAAATATATATAAATTTGTAGACTTAATTAGTTAGTTCAGGTAACAAGTTTAACCTATTTTTCTCACAAATAATAACTGATTTGGGAGAGGAATAAATATATGGAAATAAAACAATATGTAATAAATTCGTTCAAGATAAAAGGTTAATATGTAAAAACTTTATGGTCAAGGTTTCGGTTATGTTTTACTACACATTGCCTAATAGAACTTCAAAATGGATAACAGATTCGAAATCGATATTGGATATTCGACCCGATTGATCGAATCAAATCGAATTTTGATTCGACTGCCCTCTCGATTGGTATTTGCAAAAATGGTGAAGTCAACTTAAAAACCAATTCAAACTGCTCACATATGCCTGAGTATATTTGAAAATTAACTAATTAAAACAAGCTCAATCTAATAAAAAAAAAAAATAAAAAGTTACTTATATTTTCTATCGATTTATTTAAAATCGACTTAACAATCGATGACAGCAACTTTATCGTGTGAACACTCGTTTTAAACAACCGCTCGGTTTCGAAATCTTGTTAAGAAATACGAAATGTTTGATATGGACCAAATTGTAAACAGATCGAGTTCCCAAATACGGACCCTGGGTCTTGAATTCATAATTCGAAATAAGTAGAAGCCGCAATGTACTGTAGTAAACCATAAAGTTATGAATGTTGATCATCATATTAGATGTGTAATCTTGCAATATGTTACAAATTTTCAATTATGCCTTTACATATTTGTATAGAAATCATTTAAAATCGAACATTTAATTTTTTTAAATTCAATTTTCTACGTAATAATAACGCAAATTTTTGTCTGCGCAAACAACTGTCCCATCAAACTCAAGGTTATCTTTTTTATTAGTACTTTCAAATTATATAAAAGTAAAAAATTGTCAGTGTGAGATAAGCAAACATAAAACTCTTTGTTTCTACTTTCTATAGAGAGAGTATAAAAGCTGTAGACATTTTTGAAAGAAGTCAGAACACATTTTAATTAACGTGAACACACTAGTGCGAAAATGAAAGTTCAATTAATTTTTGTAGTAGCGATCTTCCTTGCAACTTGCATTGGAACTGCAATGAGTGTAAATCGACCTATGTATTTCGTATATCTTTTATACTCTTATATGAACATTTTGCAATATTACATAAATAATAATAAATTTTAGCCGATTTCTTAAAATCGGGTACAAAAAGGCACCTTTTTGATATTTTGTGCCTTAAGATTGGTGTGATTCAACCAAATTCGAGCCATTTCTCATTTCGGTATGATATATGAAATAATATTATGTTTGTTTTTACATATAGGTCGATTTACACTGATTGCAGTACCAATGCAAGTTGCAAGGAAGATCGCTACTACAAAAATTAATTGAACTTTCATTTTCGCACTAGTGTGTTCACGTTAATTAAAATGTGTTCTGACTTCTTTCAAAAATGTCTACTGCTTTTATACTCTCTCTATAGAACGTAGAAACAAAGAGTTTTATGTTTGCTTATCTCACACTGACAATTTTTTACTTTTATATAATTTGAAAGTACTAATAAAAAAAATAACCTTGAGTTTGATGGGACAGTTGTTTCTTGCAGTTGTTTGCGCAGACAAAAATTTGTGCTATTTTTTACGTAGAAAATTGAATTTAAAAAAATTAAATGTTCGATTTTAAATGATTTCTAAATGTGTAAAGGCATAATTGAAAATTTGTAACATATTGCAAGATTACACATCTAATATGATGATCCTATGCTGGCGATAAACCTCTTTTTTGATAGTTTTTCAACTTTTAACACTCGTTATCATTTTAGTATTTGGCGATACATTCGACTTAGGGAGGAATATAAATATAAATACGCTATTAAAAATGATTTTTTAAATATCTTTCATAAATCTTTTAAACGAAAGATTTCTTTATGAAAAAGCTAATAACAGCTTTAAAAATCTATTTCAAAGGGTCTAGCCGGTTAAGGAGGTGAAGAGTGCCCCCAGCGCTTTTGAAAAACAAAAAATATCCTCATGTAGTACATAAAAAAGTACATCTTTGCTGAAATTTTCAGACCCATAGACCCTCACATAACCTCAAAAAAAAATTAAAACGTGATTTTCAGTGTTTTGGCGATATCTCAGCTTCTTGTAGACGTAGAAAATTCTTTTTTATCTCAAATTATAGGGTCTTTTGTCAACTACAAAATAATATTTTTTTCGAAATTTTTGGCGGGAAATTCAAATTTTTATACAAGTTCGAAATTTTCAAAATTCAATTAAAAAAAAACAAAAAAATAGAAACGACGAAAAAAAAAATGTTATTCTCTGGATGTCAAGCTATATCCATGAATTATTTCAGATTTTTAGATTTGGTGCAACAGCGTCAAAATATCGAAAAACCACTTTTCACCTCCATAACCGGCTAGACCCTTTGCCTTAGAATTGAGTCTTCCAAATTTTGTTGGGATCATTCTGTGGCCGTTTATTTTTCATTTCTCTTTTTCAAAATTTTAAAAACCGACCACAAATAACCTTATTCACTACGATTACGAAAATTTAAGGAAAAAAATATTTTAAATCTTCTTGAATATAAAAATCGTCACAATCGCGTTTCCCCTTAAATCGGCCTGAGAATACGAGCAGCTCACCAATTTATTTTATTATACCATAGAAGCAGCATATCGATATCGATTTTATAACATACACAATATCGAATTGCAACTGGGGGCAAAGGAATTAAGCCAGCAGCGCACACAAGCAGGGAGATAGATGCTCTTTCACGTTTCGCTTGGCAACCGAATTTCGGCCGCACAGCAAAAAGCTCAAGTTCAACCCGAATTCTGGCACGAATTTTCCTAAAGGGTTGTATTCCACCTTTGTGTATTCCATTGCCCTGGATCAGGGTTTCCCGAGTGTATACTGCGGGGAAAACTGTAAACTATACGATTTATTTTTTTCGCGTGTTATATTTTCTGTCCTCTCATTTTTTTCAGAATCAGGAACATCTTATCTTGTACGGGTATATACATAACTCTGAAATAGCGTGTTATTGAATAGGATTTTTCTATATATATTTTCGCTGAAAACCACCTTTACTGACAGATGCCAGACTCCCACCCTACTTGCGGTGGGCTTCCGACAAAACCCTCAGTCACCAACGACAACAGCCTGGAAAAGCATTACTTTGACGGCATTAAATGACATATAATTGAGTGGAATTTTGCTATATTAAAAGATATACGGGGTGTTTGGTCTTAAAACGGCCATACGATGACAATTAGTAGGGAATGTCAAGAGAAACAAAAAATTGTATGGTGCGGGGTGGATCGGATCGTTTGGAAGGGAGAAGGGGATTTCTGTATTGAGGTACTAGTTTTACTGAACACCCTGTAACTTTTTTACCGAGAGGCGCATAATCAATATTTAAATGCCATTCCATAGAGAACCTTTACGTGTTCCAGCAAACCTACAAATGTTGTGTGGTTGTTAAATTGTATATACTAATTTTCGTGAAATTGTTTAAAATAAGTACGTAGTGGTCTTAACATTCCCTAGAATTTGCCAATGTATGGCCGTTTTAAGATCAAAAACCCTGTATAAATTTAGTCAATTAACAAAAGATTTTTCATTATTTTTTAACTTCCAAAATCATGCAATGTTATTTTGCAATATGATTCAAATTTTAGTCCAAAATTATTAAAATTGGCTTCTTGTTATCATAGCCTCTCAAGGTCAAATTATTATACATTTTTATTAATTTTAATTAATATAAACATAATATTTTTCGGTGCATGTAATTTTATGGGACCTAACACATGTCAGTTTACAAAATGTAATAGAAAGATAGGCTCTACACAAATACTTTTTTTCTGCTAATCACTCAGAAATGAAGAAGGATTTTTCAAAATTCAACCAAAAAGGAGTAAAAGGTTGTGTTACGGAACATTATAAAGGGGGAGGAGGGGGTTAAAATTCCTAAAAATTGACTTTACATAATTTATGGATCGCTCCATTTGATGTTATTCAAAATTTCTGCCCAAATCTAAACATTCTTGAGTATATATAATATATCTGTGAAGTAATTTCCACAAAGTACATTATACTTCTTAACAACTAGTAGCGGAGTATTGTTGGAAATGTCCTAGCTGTAGCCTGTATATTAAAACATATAAAGCAATAATTAGAAAGTGCAAAATTCTCGTTTTCAAGTCCCCTTAATTATTAAAAACATAACATGACATTTCCATTAACCTCAGAAATATTCACAGCCACAGAAAAGACAATAGAAATAAAACACGACCACTTCAACCGCGATAATTTTATTGTTTTTTTTTCTTTTTTCTTTATAAAACACACATGTACAGTAACATATTTAAACTCGTTGTCTCTAATAAGCATAATGGGCGCCGTGTCCCACAAACGATGTATGCACCAAAGGAGCAGCAGCTACTGCAGTTCTACAATGAAAATAAATTATTCGAGCAAAATGATAGTTTACCTCAATTCAAGAAACTTACTTGATGGCAAGTGGAGTGGGGGCGAGACCGTGTCCATATAGAGCAGGACCGTATGCGGCGTGGCCGTATGCACCGTGACCGTATGCAGCTTGACCGTATGCAGCGTGACCGTATGCACCGACTCCATAGAGTGGACCTCCTACAACAGAAAGGAAAAATCTATAAAGTGCATAGTAAAATTTTTCACAGTTGCTGCCATCCTTCCGATCCGATGACTTAACATTTAAATCATAAACCCAATCCGAGCTGTGCAATTTTTTAGTAGCACAACATAGCTTAACCTTTTGCTATTTTTGCACTGGACCGCTTTGCAATCCTTCTGGCGAGGCATCAAACCCCATGTAACACACATACGTATGATATGATCCCAATTAATGTTTTCCAGGATGATAAGCAATTTCATGGAAAAATACATAACTCAGCACATTCATCAAAACTTCCCAGAAAAGACATAGAAGGTTGGTCACGCGTCGAATGTCAGCGCACAGTAACGAATGCTTTGACATCGAGATCATTAATCCCCTAAAGAGAGGGAGACAAGCAAATTAATCCTTTATTGCTGGACTTAGTTTTAGTCAGGATGTGTCGCTTTAAGAGGTCAATGTTAAAAACTTAAAATCATCTCCCTTATAAAAGAAAATCGTCCCTTTTCAAGAATAAAGTTTTAAAATGTAACCACAAGTTTTCAATTTAAATTGATATATCAAATTAAATCACTTTGAATTTCACCGACATGTTTTCTATATAAAATGCCATTCAGATAATATTTAAACATTAACAAGGTTTAATTGAAAGATATTGGTATTTTTCTGATAAAAGACTGAACCCGATTTCTGCCTTTTAGAAAGTAGTACAGACCGGTTAAATCATATATATCATATCCGATTCCCAATTTTAATAAAAATTGAACCCGGAATATTATATTCTGAAATAAAGTGAAGTTAACAGTTTGAAATAGATAAAATGTGGTCAAGTGGTCAAGTGTGTGCGCAACACCCACCAACTTTCAATTGCTTGTACATATTTCTGACTCGTTTATCGGATTCAAATTAAATTCGTTTTGAAATGCATCGTTGAATAATGTAGAATAATCACATTTTACTAAAAAAATAGTAATTTAATTTTAATTGTTTAGATTATTAATTAAAATACAGCAGTTAATTAATATTCTAATGAAACATATGTGTTGCTGAATTTTTATATTTAAACTTTATCGGTTGCATAAAAAACAATTGAAGGAAAACACAATTTTTGTTTCACTTTTTATAAACGATTAAAAAATCGAAATTTTCTTTTTTCATGTTTTTTTTCAATGAAGAATGCATATTTAAGAAAATCAAATACCGCGAAGGTGTAGAACGCCCAAATGTTTGTATGTGAAAAAATCGATACGTTTTTAATTACCCTAGTAAAGTTAACATTTAACGTCAAGCTTAGAAAAAGGGAACAAAATTTTGCAAAGAGTATCGCTAAAAGTTCAAAATAAAAGAGGAATTTCAAATCTGCACAAATGTAATCGCTAAGTAACGATTAAACTTCAAAAAACGTTATTTTCAAAATTTCAAATGTTGTTTTCTTTCGTCGAACTGAACCGATTGGCATTAAAAATTAGTTTTTTAAAGCATCGGAGAGTTGCTGAAGGTGTTTATATGGTAGATTTCATAATTGCATTGGCCTACATATAAGCACAATGGTACCTATGCAAAAAACCATTCGTTTTAATTTTCCTTTCATCCTTCATCTTTTTTTAGTTGTTAGTTGTGATTGATGAGATTTAGAATACAAAGGCCTTTGTTGTAAATCCGTCATTTTGAATTCTCAAAATTGGCCAATAAATTCGAAGGTATCAATACCAAAAATCTCCGTATAATCTATCACCTTTGTAAGATTTTAATAAAAGGTAACTTGAATAGGCCGCCATTTTGTATTCGCCATTTGAACTTTTGAAGTTATGCACTAGATTCATAAAGAATTTTTTTAAGATTTCATTGAAATTTAGAATAAAATAGACACCATTTTGAATCCGAATTTAAAATCAGTTACTCATAACACCCCATGTACCTATTCTTTTGTAATGTCAAAGAGAAAATTCCGACGTTGAAATATTGAAAATAGTGTCCTATAGTAAATTTGATCAGGAGTCTAATACCCAATAGTAGATTCAAACGTCCAGACTTTTATCTTTTATCCTGCTAGTAGCAACTCTGACGTCTATAAATGATAATAGATAAATTAAAAATAATTTTTCGTAACACATTTTGTAAGGAATCGGTTATTAGTAAAATCTAAAGCCATTTTTTTTTTAATTGGGTACGGATCAAATATAGAACCCTCTCTTATTACGGGTATAAATCTATTAAAAATTATACCTTTTTATAGCGTCCCTATACGAAAAATAAACAGTAACATTTATTTATATATTTTTTAATATAGAGACGGAATCTGTTAAATGATTTAAGATAGGAGAATATGAAGAAAAGAGCTCTAAATTTGTATACAAAATCAGGAGATAGACTCGAACAATGCGCAAAAAAGGTTTGTTGGGTTTTTCAATATTTTAGCTGTTGTTTTTTAAAGTGGTATAAGACCATTAATTCTACATTGAGATATTTATATTATTATAATATTCATTGGTCTTATTTTTGTAAATATGATAAAAAAACCTAAAATACTATATACCTCCGAAAAAATTGATCAGACCAAATTGAGATTTTACCGTCTCTTTTATAAATGTCAGAGCTCATTGTAGTATGATTAATTCTTATTCTTTTTATTATTGTTTATTGCTTTCGTTATGTTTTTGTCAATTCTGTAGTCATATAACCTCTATCTTGTATTCATATGTAAATAGATTTAGTAAATTGGTATACATTAAGGTTCACCTATGTGTGAAGCTTTATTAAAATCGGTTAACGGGAAGTGGCTAAAATTCAATAAACGGAATTCATCCCCTAATTTCTCACCTTTAGAGGTGGGATATTTTCTTCAAATTTAAATGGGCCTACCCTCGAGATATAGCTATATTCAATAAAATAAGAATTATTAAAATCGGTTCACAATCGGCGAAAACATTGCGTAACATACATACATGTTTCAGACTTGTTCCACTTTCAACAAAATATTCCTGCGATAAAATTTTACAATTCAACTTCTTTTGATTAATTTATGAGGATATTGTCCCACCATTTACTTTATGATTATAAATATAAAAAGGGGATATGTATGTGTGATTTAACTACCCTCAACTCATTTTCTCCAAGAATGGACTTATACCACTTTCAAAAAGAAAGGCTCATTTATTATCGTTCCCCATTCATCGCTTCGTCATGAGTTCGAATCTCAGGGAACCAATTTGGCATCACATTTAACACATCAGAATATACAAAGAAAATCAATTTACGTAAAATCGTTCGGATGATGCGGCAAATTGCCAATCTAACTATTCTTAAAATTCAGTAGTTTCCATGTCATTTAACTCAGAGTGTTCCTCGATATAAGAGAGCAAACCATTAATATTTTTTTAGGACATCCTAAGAAATTTAAGACTTAGGAGAAATGTTTCCATTCCATGTCCTAGCTTTAAATAAAAGAAGATTTGAGGTTGCACCCCTGTTCAATCGGGAAATTGCCTTGGAAATTGGTATAGTCACAAAAACGCGATCGCGACAAATCAGTATCGCATAAAACCCTCCTTAACGGAGATAAATTGCGACCGTAATTTATTTTCAGTTCGATTAAGATTTTTTTGCTCAAATGGAATCCGGACAAATGCGATAATTATCGACCTGCACGCTTGACTGAATTTCAAATCCTTTCGAAAAACTTGGTAAATTTTCAACGCCGCCAACAGCGAAATTCACAGTCCAATTATGGTCCACTTTGAATTGGTGTAAAATTGCTCTTAAAGAATTCCTCGCCTTCTTGCGTGAATTGCGATTTTTAGTCTATATTAAATCCTTATAAAGATTTGTTTCTTTTCTGAGACTTTTAAATCGGCCTCACACACAGGCAACGCACCCAAGTTTTATATCTCCTTAAGAAGGTGTGCGCATATCTCATGGTGCCTTGAACAGCGTGTGCGAAATGTTTCTTAGAATTATTGCTATCGCATTTAAGGTAGATTAAAATTGCGCTTACCATGAGCAATTGAGAGTGCTGGAGCGGCTGCTACCTTAATCGCGGGTGCGGCAATTGCGGCACCTGCCAGGTGAGCTCCATACGCGGCACCGTAACCGTACCCGTAACCAGGTGCGGCATACCCGTGAGCGATGGCGGGGGCGGCTACTTTGATGGCGGCAGCAGGACGCAGGAGGGCCGGAGCCGCCGCGTATCCATGGGCGAAAGCTGGAGCGGCTGCGTATCCATGGGCAAATGCTGGGGCAGCAAATCCGTGGGCAATAGCTGGAGCTGCAATTGCTGGAGCGGCATACTTAATAGCAGGAGCAGCTATCGCATGACCTGTGAATGGCGGAATCATTGAAAATTAAAAATTCAATTAAAACTAATTCTCTCAAAGACCTGCGTATCCCGGTGCATATCCCAACACGTCATTGCTCGCCCTGGAACTTGAAACCCGCACAGACGAATGAGCTGAGTCCACGGCTTTGGTATATTGCGAAAGGGAATTTTGCCCGTAATGACCCTAAAATGGGTTTTAGAGATTAAAGCTTTATTTACGTCCCTACTGCAGTGAATTAATTTATTGTTACCTTTACGGTGTGCTCATGGGAGCTTCCCACATAGGCACCATCAATGCTCGGGGCGGAAATTGTATAAGCAGCTGGTCCTCCAGCATACGCACTAGCCACTAACGCAGCAAGGAAGATGAACTGCAAAATTTTATAGATGGGGTTATTTGCATTAATTTATATGTTTCATTCAAGATTAAGTAGTATTACTGTGTTATACAAGAGGCTTTGATTTTATTACACCAATCTCTTTATGTTATTGCAATATAGACCTCTCGTGAGGATATTAGATAAACTTCCTCTGAGCTCTGCCTATTATTTATGACAGCTGCATTTCGGTAAATCAGTATACAAAATACTACTACAGACAAATCTTACAACTCACTTTTCACCCTCTTCTAATTTTCGTATCGATTTGTAACTTTGAAAAATTATGCAATTGTGATGACAATACAATAATATGGTACCATTTTTTAACTTTTTAGTGTGATACTCATAAATGAATGTTTTTTAGTTATTTAAACTTTTTTTTTTTTTGTCTATAACTACGGACTAAACGTCACAATGAACGTATAACATAAAATATATTTTGAAAATGAGAAAATAATATCAACAAAATTGATTTACGTACGTTTTACCCAGTCTGAAGTATCCCTAACTCCAGATAAGACAGAAGAGTATTTTTTATGGTAAATTTTTCAAAGTCGGGTTTTATTTCAATAATTAACTTAGGTGTTGGTTTCTTTGGATTTTTAAAAAATTGTAATTTGTTAGCAAGAGTAATAAAAAATAATAGTTTCTATATACTCCTACATATCGTTTGATCGAATTGAAAGTTAGTTCGACTTTTCTTTTGAATCAGAGTCCGCCAAATAGTTGGAGGCAATCAATTTTTCAAATATATTTTCCTAATATAAGCAGATTTTAAAACCCCGTTTGCAAACCAGAAAACACTCATTCTCATTGAATATTAAATTCAGCATTAAGTTGAGAATTTTTATTTTTAGATTCTCCATCTAGAATTTTTAATTTAGTCCGCAGACATATTTAGCTTAATTCGCTATTATAAAGATCTAACAAGTTATAAACTATAAAGATAAATACATTACTAAAAAAATAAAAAGTTATTATAAATAATAAATATATAAAAAAATTAATAATTTTAAGGTATCACGCCTACTATTTTTACCTGCACTGTATTATGTTTACTACTTTTTTTACTAGTTCACAAAATATCTATTTGAATTATACAAACTTTTGACAAAACTATTTTAAATAAATTTACTAATTTTACAGCACCGATGTAATTTCACTAAACGTTAATGTATTAGTGTGAAATCACATGATAATTTGTAATTTATTTTCTCTTATTTATGTTTATTCTAGATATTGTTAATTGTTAAATTATACCCCATTTTCATCAAACTTTAATGACGTTTGTAACTTTTTTAAAAATTCATTTCACTCTCTTTCACCTGAATTGATGTAAAGTAGCGAGATTATTTTTTTTTTTTATTTTAAGGATAAAAAAACAAGTATGTGAAACAGATTAAAACCATATATAATTTCATTCTACGAAATTAACAATAAATAGAACATTAAGTTCAGTTAAATTAAAAAAAAAAAAATGTGATTTAAAAGAAATTTGTCAAAAGCTAATAGGTAGGGGTAGTGTGATTCACTCTTACGAATGATATGGCAACCAAAAATAATTGTTACCGCACATCTGTGGCTTTGTTAACAAAATGAATTCCTTTCTTATGTACATATGAGCCGTTTATTTTGAAAGTGGCTTAAGTCCAAATGATCATAAAGACTATTTTACTTTACAAGAATATAGAAAAGTAGTCTTTATGATAATTTGGACTTAAGCCACTTTCAAAATAAACGGCTCATATATGTGTTCAACTCAGATATAAGTTGAGCTTCTTCCTCGAGACCTTACAACATGTAATTCATATGTATTCACTATGGTGTTTTTTTTTCGCGACTATTTGATGATAAGGTTTCTTCAGAATTGAATGCTCTCCAAAAGTGTCTATTGCGGCGTAACCCTAACTCCCACCAGCGAGGTAGTACGGGTCACTAACCCAATTTTTTCCTGAAATTCTCGTTTTTTTGCCCCTATCTTTTAAATAACAAGAGCTACAGAAAAAATGTAAATGACAAACCTGTAGGAATTTTCATGTATTATTGAGCTTTGTTGTAGAAACACTACATCAACTTCAAAGCCTAATATCTCAAGAAATATCGATGTTAGCGATTTGGTGTTCCAGAACTTTATTGTAGGAAATTGAATTTCCTACAAGTTTGTCATGCACATTTTTTCTGTAGCTCTTGTTATTTACGATATAAGGGCAAAAAACGAGATTTTCATGAACAAATTGGGTTTAGTGACCCGTAGTATCTCGCTGGTGGGAGTTAGGGTTGCGCCGCAATGGACACTTTTGTAGAGCATTCAATTCTGAAGAAACCTTATCATTGATCAAGATTATACCATAAAATGCCTCTGAGTTGTAGAATTTTGAAGAAAAAAAATCAAAGTTTACGTGTATTTTATATGGGAAATCTTTATACGCCTTGGTCTAGTACTTAATGTTAATATTAAGGGCTCCAATTTTCAGGGAATTTTTGTTTAGGTATTTCCCACAAAATTTCGAGGTGGGACTGAAAAACAAAAATAGTCGCGAAAAAAAAAGCACCCTAGTATTCATATATTTAAAAAAAATATACCTTCTTTTAGAAGAGCATTTTAAAACAAAAATTTACTGTGTAACTCTTTGCCCGTCTGCTTGTCTTTTACACTAGAACTACTGGCACGCAAGCAAGTAAATTTAATAATTTTTGGTACCGTTAAAGTAATATGCTTTCACATTTAAATTGGTAATTATAAATAGAAAAAGGTTTTTGATATGTCGTAATTTTGAGCCTTATAAGCTTTGGTAAATATCTTAAGAGATATCTTTGAAATATATAATTAATTCACAGAAGGAATTGAGTACTAATCAGTTTGACTGGTCTTGGTTGTTCTAGTGTTAAGATGCTCTACTAATTGAATTGAAACACATAAGGCGGTATCTATTAAATTTACATTTACGTACATTACGTGAAAATCACCTCAATCATTAATTCAGTTCTTACTTCCATGTGAACCCCACCCATCTAAATCGCGTGTCCCTAAAAGAGACATAAAAACACAAGACGGAACCTCCTTGAATTTATGATAAGGAATCGACAGCAATATAATTGCTTCCACAAATAAATTCTTCCATAGCTCGTCGGCTAGTACAGGTCTATTATATCGTGCGGATGAGAAATCAATTTCCTCCACCTCCGGAGTCAAGTCGTTCAACAGATCTAGGACAGAGGAGTCCCCCCCCCGGGAATCTGCTCAGTAATTTCACGGCGTTTGCTAGTCATTGATTGGGAGTGAATAATTGATTTCCTAATTAACCAGGTCAGATTTCGCGGAACTTATCTTTCCTTGCCATTTGTTATTCCCAAGGCTATTCGTGCTCCTAATGGCTTTTGCTCATCAAAAATATATTGTATATATATGTTTCGTGAAAACAGAAATATGTCCTCAAATATTGATTGGTAAAATTGAAACACTTTCGGTATTCGAAGAGCATTTATAAATTTATCAACTCAAAGAACGTGCAATTTATTTGATTTACTCTCAATTGTGAATGTGAACTTGAACCATAACAAATATTGAAGTATTAACCGAAAATATTCTTTTTTTATTTACCAAAGATATTGTTTCTTTTTTTCTTTTCTCAAATCTTAAAAGAAAAAGTTTTTTTTTTCAACTTCCAGGGTACTTTATAAAAATTCTCTAAAACTCTTCAACTTAATCAGGCATAACGAAGCAATTCTCTTGAAAACTCTCTACTTTACATATCCAGTCCAAGAAAATTGCTCCTTTTTGTGGAAAAGAGGATGAAACAGATGATCCCATGAACTTTTCCATTCCGATAAAACAAACAGTGATTTAAGTAAAATCCTCCAATAAGCCTTTTACCTCTTCGTAATTGGGAATCATTTTAAAAATGGATTACAATATAGCAGCATGAGAATGTCTCCACCAATGGAGTATTTTACATAGTCCTTTGCATTTCAATTTAAATTGCAATTCACGCTCCAGCTAATTGCCAAACAAACAATTTTATTTTCATTGACTCTAGAAATATTATACGAGGGCTGCTGATAAGGTGTGCTTCCAGTTACAAGCACTGAGGTAATTTAAATACTATACACTATATATATACTATAAATGCATACAGGTTTCTGATATAGTATGACAAGCATAACACTTGCTCTTGCTAAATTGAGTGAACGATTAAAACACTGTTTGTGGGGAATTCTGAAATAAAACATTTTGTTAGAATATTTTAACGTAGGTAAACTTATTGACAAATATTGATAACTTTTTGAGCCATCCTTAAATAAAACACTACATTCCCCTAACACAATTTAATATTAAGGTATAACGTTTTTAAATAAACGTTACTACAATTTGCAATTTTCTTTGCTTTTTTTTTTGTGACTATTTTTTTTTTCAGTCCCACCTCGAAATTTTGTGGCAAATACCTAAAAAAAAATTCCCTGAAAATTGGAACCCTTGATATTAATATTAAGTGCTAAACCAAGGCGTATAAAGATTTCCCATATAAAATACACGTAAACTTTGATTATTTTTTTTCAAAACTCTACAGCTCAGAGGCATTTTATGGTATAATCTTGGTCAATGGTAGGATTTCTTCAGAATTGAATGCTCTATAAAAGTGTCCATTGCGGTGTAACCCTAACTCCCACCAGCGAGGTAGTACGGGTCAATGACCCCAATTTTTCCACGAAATTCTCGCTTTTTGCCGCTATCTCGTAAACAACAAGAGGTACAGTAAAAGTGAATATTACAAACTTCTAGGAAATTCAATTTTCTTCAAAAAAGTTGTGAACACGAAATCGGTAACATCGATATTTCTTGAGATATTGGGCTTTGAAGTTGAGGTAGAGTGGAATTTTCATGGATTATTGAGCTAAATTGTAGAAACACTACCTCAACTTCAAAGCTCAATATCTCAAGAAATATAGATGTTAGCGATTTGATGTTTTAGAACTTTTTAGAGGAAATTGAATTTCCTACAATTTTGTCATGTATATTTTTTCTGTAGCTCTTGTTATTTACGAGATAGGGGCAAAAAAACGAGAATTTCATGAACAAATTGGGTTTAGTGACCCGTACTACCTCGTTGGTGGGAGTTAGAGTTACGCCGCAATAGACACTTTTGTAGAGCATTTAATTCTGAAGAAACCCTGCCATTGACCAAGATTATACCATAAAATGCCTCTGAACTCTACAGCTCTGAAGAAAAATAATCAAAGTTTATGTGTATTTTATATGGGAAATCTTTATACGCCTTGGTTTAGCACTTAATATTAATATTAAGGGCTCCAATTTTCAGGGAATTTTTGTTTAGGTATTTGCCACAAAATTTCGAGGTGGGACTGAAAAAAAATAGTCGCGAAAAAAAAGCACCCTAATATATATATATATATACATATATTGAGAATTAACATTAACTCTTTGCACTCCGAATGATCAGTGAATTGTTAGATATGAAATTTTATAAAATTATATAAATTTATATAAAAGTTATATATTTTAATGTTTTATTTCTTCAATGAAGAAGTTATCCAACATTTTTTATGGTAAAATGTATATACAATTATGGAATTATTGGAAGGAAATGTGAAAATAATCTTGGAGTGCAATGTTTTTTTCAGGGCTTCCGAATTCGGAAGTCTTTAAATTATCTGGACATTTTAAGTTCTAAATAGAATATAACTCACGTTGTATATCAGATATTCTCCTATGATTAATAATTTAATAGAGACTTATTTTCGATATATTTTATTATTGTACTACACTATAACATAATCGAGGTTGTTTGTTCTTTTATTTCTAAAATTCTACTGGTTTATTAGTTGGAGACTTAATAAAAATATAATTTTTAAAACCTGTCCTTTAATATATATATATTTTTATATCCATCTCGATAAGGTTTGGAATCAAAACCATTGTGAAATCCTCAACGATACAATTTAGAATGGAGTGGAAATTTACCTCAGAAATGTTGATGACATATAATAGATTGATGTTTATTAGGAAATATTCCATATTATAACAATAATAATGCTATACCCCAAAAATATTATTATTAGAATTATCTTTTTCTCTTACTATACAAAATATTCTACCTATATCTGTAGTTATTTGGATATAAACTAATACAAAAGCAGTAGAGATGGATCTATATATAGTCAGTATGATTGTATGCTATTATCCAATAAACTATACTTTTCTTTGAATTCAATCTTCAAGTATGCTTACAATTACCATAACAACTAACTTTAAATTGTTTCTCATGATTTCCACTTTAAGGGAGTTTGCCCATCGCTGTTTCCAAACAGAGATATTTTTGGATTTCAGAAGGCATTAACGATTTCTATTTCTGTAGCATCATGTCACTTTTTAAGAGGGAAATATCTCTTTGCTGTCACAATTAATTATATATTAATTCACCTGATATCAGAAGTTAATGCTACTCAAAGAAATTTCTGAGAAAACTAAGACCTCATCTTCACAAGTACCAAAAAGCCATGGTGGATAACAACCCAAACATCACCAAATCTTCTTGTTGTAGACTCAAAGTCAAATTGCAGATTTCATAAATTAAACAGTGGATCTCACTCTATCGTATTCTAGCCGACGACTTGAATTATCCTTAGCGACTATTCCGTAAATCCTATGAATAGCATGAATAAAAAACTTTTATTCCCTAATTAATGATATATAGGATAAATTCACTTTCGAAGAGCTTATTTCTGGAAAGTACTAGGATAGATTAAATACATTTTTTACAATACTTTGGCGATTTGTCGTTGACAGTAGTTTTAACAAAATTACACTTAAAAAGTGCAATACTATTAACTAGTCCATGTAAAACTACAACTTTGTATGGAATTCATTTAATTCTTTTAATTGTAAAGTTACACCGGTGCGGTGTAACAACTAATTATCTTTTAGGTGTAACATACAATTTTTGATTTTTTAATTAAATCTCCAAATTTAAAGTGCAAACTGATTCAGGTTCATAAAATTCATGAATGATAGTTCAAAATTAAAATATCAAAGTAATTTTGCATTTGAAAGAGTAAATCTTAAACTTTCAAATTGTTGGTACATTTGTTCCTATTTATTGTAAAACTCTTTAATTAGTAAGAGCAAATAAAATTGCCTATCCATAATACATATATTCTTTTAGCTTATGAATGAATATTTCATCAAAATGTTATTACATGTCGCATTAACTTGTTTCATGAATTATTACCTCAAATATTACCATATCCAACTGTCTTGGTAAAAAGAACAAATTTTCGCAGACATTGAATAATGTCTTCGCTCCCACACTTACCTTGTGAATCGTAACATGCAAATTTAATATAATTCTGAAGTTGCAATAGAGGGATAGCGTATGTAGCTAAATGGTTTTGCTAATTTCATGATATCAAAAACAAATTGAATGCTGTCAGATTGCAAGGTAGCTCTGTGCATTGAATTGAGGAGAGGCCGATTAAGAAATATCCCATTAACTTTTTTAATTTAAGAAAAGTCTATTAACTGCAAATATTGAAAGAGTGGGTGTTGTAGGTATTTTTTTTTTTAAATTTAAGTGAAATATTCATTGGATTTTTTCATTTTTTTCCAAAGCATCAATATTATACACTATGTAAAATAAGATGGGATTTGCCTGATGCGTAAAAGTCTAGACATCAAATTTCAATTGGTCGAGTCCTCGCTCCCGAAAACGCCTTTTCTGTTCGTCAAAATTCTTAGAGCCGTTTTCGGAAAAAACTTTTAGATATACAAAATTTTATTTCATTTTTACTTGAACAATCATATAATTTAGAAATAAAAGTCAATTCGGACAAATTGAAGTTAACCAAATGTAAAGAAGCTTTCTTGAAAGAGATTTGCTTTGCCTCTTAAATATCTTTCAACCTTTCTACAGGCTTCTTAGCACTTTGTTGGCTCCTTAAATTAGTTACGTTTAAGTGAAAAGTAGAAAATGGAAAAAGTTCATGTTTCATATCCAAGTTAACCTGAACTCCCAAAAACCATTTATTTTATTTTCCTATCAGAATTCAATTTGAGGTTTCAGAAACATTAAATTCCTGCTGCTTGGAAGGTTGAGGTTTTACGATGAAGATAAAAAGTTTCCTAAATTTGAGAAAGTACTAAAAACCACATTGAATAATTTAATGGTAGTGGTGCCTCCTCCAGGTGTGAGCCAGAAAGTTCAAAGACTCCCAAATTTTCAAGGATACTAATACAATTCGAAGAGGAGAGACTTTGTCTTCAAGTAATTGATTACAAGTCCTTGTTGCAACTAACTAATGTAATCAATCCAATATTGCCTTTTATAGCATTTGTCATTCATGCCGATTGAGTTGTATTTTATTCATGTACCAAAGATATAATGAGAAAACAATCCTGATATATAAATACAAAATTGGTTTTCAAACATCATAACATTTAAATAAACAATCAGGGATTCAGTTGTGACTGAGTTTCGAATGTGGTGATAAACACACAGCATAAAATTGCCACAGGTTATGAGCAAAGCTAATACGTTAATTTTCCTAATTAGAGAAAATATAATATTGATGTTGCTTAGTTAGAATTCCGAATCCAATCAGTACTTTATTTACATGAAAAAGGAATTAATTCCGATATTATTTTAATTAACATACCTCAAGTCATTGGATTTCAGATAAATAACATTTGAAGTATTGGAAAAACATCTAAATTTAATCTTAATAGTATTACAGGTTAGAAGTCTTTATTTTATAATGGCAGCAAAAGAAGAATTATAAATTTAAGAGTTTATATACATAAAATGTACATACATGTGTATGTAGGTTTTTATTTTATATTTTAAAGTCAACTAATTTCTTCTTCCCCAAAAAATGTTTGTTTAATAGTTTGGGAGCTAAATTTGACATGGCGTGGGAGAATGTGACGTACTATTGTATAATAACGTACTATACGATAAAATGACACATTAGATATGGTAGCACGTTGTATGATGATGACAAACTGAATTTAAAATTGTGTTTTGTGGCTTGTAGAATTTCGTGGAGAATATTTTATGTTGGTTTTAACAACTCTAAAGTTTTTATTTATTACTGCAGAAATTTTTTAACTTGACATTGATCGTGTTGGTAAAATAACATGAATCGGTGGAGCAAAATGACATACCTATTTTCCCCCGAGATTCAGATTTTGGTTCACTTTGAGTTTTAATTATTTTTGTTATTTTTAAGTGATAAAATAGTATATCTAAAGAAATAACTTATGTTATTCTTGATCGTCTTACTGTGGTCTTAATTACATTAAAAATAGCACAGCCTAAAATGACACATCTACAATGATACATTATACTGTTCTTTGAGACAATGGTGATTTTATAGTTCTTATTATTTTTAAAAGTGATTGCTGGACCAGAATTCGCAAAGTTTTGTTTCCTTCGTTTAAATTATATTTTTAAAACTGCCCTCGGTATAAAAGTAAAGTAAATACAGTAGAAAAGAAAAGTGATGTGTTATTTTAGTCCGTAGACTGGTTGGGTGCAAAGATATTATAGAAAAATTCACTTTAGCGCACTTCTTTCTGAAACACCTTGAATACTTGTACATTATTCATATACGTCTGTATAGACATATGATTTTCAGTTCACGAAAAACCCTTTGATTGCTATAATCTTTAAGAATGTTTCAATTGAGTGATATTCATACACTTGATTCCTTGCTTAACTATAGAATGTTGTATAATAAACTTAGGCTTTATTCCTGTTGAAGTTTTGTTTTACCTTACGTTATCGATCCATAATTTGAATATCATGTATATGTTAATTCTTTTAAAATGAACTCGTTAACATTCCCACTTTATAAAAAAATTTTCTCTAATTCCCTCAATAATCTCATTTTGAGTGAGTTTATCTTCAGCGAAATTATTGGAAAAAACATCTCCTTTGAATAACAGAAAGCAATGAATCTAAAGTGGAAGACCTCACTTCAAGTTGACTATCCACTTAATGTCATAAAGATTTTTAAAGTCAAAATTAACTTAAATTCACTTTAGTCAGAACATTTTTTTAAGAACCGCCTAATAAGTTATTTAATTTCCTAGCAATTAACCCAAATAATGATATACATTATGTTGTAACACCTCTACTCCCCAAGCCAAATATTTAGATTTAATTCGAACTCCACAACGCAGAGGACATTAGTTGCTTCTGCAGTATATGATGGTAGTTCATATTACCGACTCAACTAGACAAATATCAGATCTGGAGCAATTACCAGGAAGGGCAGAAGTGTTTTCTTTTGACACCCGACAAGGTAAAGTTCCTAACTTGGAACACTTCCCTCGGCTCGAAGGACGAGAACTTTGGCATGTAATTAGCACCCGCACTTATGATCCTTACGAATTTCTTGGGGTAGCTTAACAGCCAAGGTAATTAGTTTTCTGCAGACAAGACAGTCCTTGCTGGAGTGGCGAACAGAACTTTTGTCCCATCAAACCATTCCCTTGGCAGGAAAAGCGTATATAACGATATGCCTGATGGCTCTGGTAATTATTCCCAGAATTGATTCCTAAATTGCCCGGAGATGGGTACTCCCCAGGTGCAATTTAAAGTCCACCGAACGATTAGACACACAGACCACCACAAAATGTTCATTTCATTGCACCTCTGAGATAACTTAATTGATTACGGGGGGAGGGTACCTTTGATGCCATTCTTGCGGATAACTGGTTATTGCACTTCTTAAAGTCACGACAAATCGACAGCTCAGCACTGCATAAAGGCACGAAACTAAGCTGCAACTTTTGATAATCTCGGCTTTTATAGAGAATTTTGTGAACCCGAAGACAACAGGCTGGAGTCCAATGGTGGTACAGATCTTCTAAAAATCTCTCACTCCCTATCCTAGTGCAGCAGCATGTGGTGATTTAAGAAGTTGATGATTGCGACCAGCTGATTATCGGTAGTGTCGTGACGCTATTAAAGTGCATGTCGATCAAATCCATTCTCAGTCAACTTATTTGTTTATAGGATTATTTATGGTGCACAGTGGCATTTATTGCCCTACAGGGAATGTGATTAATTTATTTTTGGTATAAGGAAAAATTTGTATTTATTAATTCATCCTTATTCGCATTATTTTATTATACCTTTTGTTTCTTCTTTTATTGTTAGTGTTAATAATTCAAAGTAACTATTTATTTATTTATTATCTAAACCAACTTTTTATTAATACTAATTATTTAAAAAAAAAACTATTTAGGGAAACTTTAAATTAGACCAGTAACAGGATACCTAATTTTATCTTGCAAAATGTCAGATAGTCCTGATTATTGAACAAGTTTTGTTCATTCTATTGTGAAAAGATTGAGAAATCGTTTTTGTGTAATTTCATTTTTAGATTATAGAATGACTCAAAAATACCCCACATAATTAAGAAAACACCATAACACAACAGAAAGCCATATTAAAGAATTATTTTTAAACTCACTAACATTCTATGTATGTACACTACATTTATAAAATTTGAACTTTATTAATTGTAATTACATAGTGAAATTAAGCATCATATGGATTTTACGCTGAAATATTTTATTTTTAATATTACCCGAGTGAAAATAAACGGTGGCTGTACCTCGGCCGCACTACTGTCGCTGAGTTTCTAGACGACCGTACGACGGCTGCACTAGGTCCAAAGTGTTTTTCTTCTCTTTTTAAATATGAAACCGCTACGCACGGAGTAGAAATAATGTGCTTCGTTTGCGATTCAGTTTCACACAAATTTTAACATATGATGTTCGGAGAAGCACTTTTTCGAAGTATATCAAGAAATGTGGATAAAGCGCTTCGAATCTGCTTTTTTTCCCACTGAATTCATATAATCATATAATCCTACGAAAAATTATGTAGTACGTCACCTGTTTAAAATACGTTCTTTTCAAGTTTCAATGCTTGTTTTCGATAAGAAAAACAGTTTTTTTTTTCTTTTTTTTTTGCATATTAAGCAACCATAAGAACAGAGAAAAAAAACCTTTTTCTTTAATCACTTCTTTCCTACAAAAAAAAAAAAAGTATTTCCAAAAATCGCAACAAATTTCGTATTTTAGATGAGAAAGACCCCTAAAGTACAAAGGACAATGGCCACACCTCGGCCACACCTCGGCTGCACCATGGCCGAATTTATATAATAGATATATATTTATAAACTGGCCCATCGGTTAAGCAACAAAACTAAGGCCTTACATTTACTAGACCTTTTCTATATACTTTTCTAAGTACAGACATCGTGCTGTCGACTGTCGTGTTGCGGCCTTCAAAAAATTATAGATATTTTTACTCGAGTGGTATATGAAATTTCTATGTTACAGTATAAAATTTCACTACATTAACAATAGTAAAATTTTAAAAATTATTTAAACTGTGTAACTCACAACACACAAAGAAATTATAGCAAATAGGACCGAAATGTTTGCATTTCGCCCTAAAAATTGCCTTGTTTTACATTTATATTCAATTTCCAGATATTCTTGCTCAAAATCCCATGCATGTATTTGTTTAAAGCAAAAGTTGATTGCACGGTAAACATATTATACATAGCTACAACAGGAAATGAACGAGATCTGTTTGGGAACTGATGCCTAACAAGTATCTTTACTGCAGAGAATTTACATACAACAAATGTTACAGAACACAATTTTCGTTTAAGGTCCCTTTCTTACAGAAGAAACTAACGCCAGCGAGCGTTGTTTCTGTCTAAAATGTGCCCGAACAAAGCAAATTAACTAAAATGTTGGAAAATTCAAATTTCCTCTTCCAAATAAAAGACCCCGGCTTAATTAGGCTTACTGAGTAAATTCGGTGACGCTATTTACATGATTTCAAGTTTCCCATGAAATTCCACTCTTTGTGTTTACGTTACAATTATAAAATATCCAATTTCAAACTTTACTAGTTCACATGGAGGTGAGCAGTTGGAATGTGGCTTACCACAAATATGATGAAAAATTGAAATCATATTCGATGGCATCAATGAAACATATTGTACCCTCCTTTACCTATTTTTCTGTGGCGTTTTGAATAACGAAAAATTACATAATATTTAAGGCATGGTTAAACCAGTCAATTATTTCCCGACAAGACAATTTTAAAGGAATTGACAACTTTTATATTTTCTGGAGTTTCAACCTGTTTATGCTTTCAATTATTTTTAATTAAAGATAATTTTATCTTACGATTTAAAAGTTACTTTTCGCACACATCGTGTCTAGAATTCATTCAACTTTCACTGTAGTTAAATGTACGTGAGTTACAATATAGTAGTCACATATATTTTACTAAAATAAAAGTGAAATGATTAAAGTGATTTTTAAAGCCTATAGGGGGATAAGAAGGGGTAAAGTGCCCCCGCGCCGATTATGGCAGTTATATTTTTTTATCGTCACGACTAACACAAGTAACAATTTGGCCAAGTTTCATCCCTTAATAATTAACCCCCAAGGGGTCAGAATTAATTTTAAAAATTTCGAACAAAATTAATATCTTTTGAACGCGTTGACCGATTTGGATGGGATTTTTAATATGTTATAGATGTCACTGAGGCGCATCACAGAAAAAATTAGTGGAACTAAAAGCCGAATATAACCTAAAAAACTTTTTTCCTTTTTTCAAAAACTTTTTTCAATCATTTTGAATTTTGTTACAATCACCAAAATTTTGTTATAGCTTGTTAACATAGTTTTTTATAACACACATTTTCTCCAGATTTTTTTTTCCACCGGCCTGACACATAAAAAAATAAAATGTTAATTCTTATTTGTTTTTTGTAGGTTATGACTTAACGGCGAAATCACCAAAGGTACTACCACCACATTCATTTAAAGACGAGTGTTTTGTACAGTGCCCAACATTTCTGGAAAAACAATTAAAGCAATTGAGTTTAAATTTTCTATATAAACCAGCAGAAAACGAAATTATCTAGTATGTTATTAATCATAATGGTATTTTAAAAGCTAACTTTATAAACTATTATTTATTTCAAAAGCCAATAAGAATCGTGTTGATCAGTACAGAAGATATTTCAAAAATAATTTTCCTGTATATTACTTATAGTCCGGGAGCCGGTGACAGTAAAACTGCACTTATACGGATTCTAAAATTTAGCATATGAATGAAAAGTATTTAATCATAGCTACAACATAGGCCCGGTGTGCCAGGGTTTATCCTGGGAGAAATATTTTTTAAAAATTTTTATTTTTTTAATAATTATGAATAATTTGCACTTATACGGAAATTAATGTTTCTAATACCATTTTATTGCAAATTTTATCTAAGTTCAAAAAAATTTGGTGTGCCAGGGTTTATCCTGGCCTAAAAGTCTGTCACACCACTTTATACAGCGTGATCCAAAAGTATGGAGACGGCTAAATAACTTTCGAGGAATGCATTTTGGAGAAAAAAGTTGTAGACAAAAGTTTTAGGAATTTTCCCCAGCTATTCAATGGTGACCTTAGATTTGACCTTGACCATGGCCTTGAAGGTCATTTCAAGGTCAAGTTGACTTTTTTAAATTGGAACCCTTATTTTTGACCACGGAAATGGAAAGAGCGGAAAATTTTACGTCCAACTATGACATTTACCATGTCCTCGAAGGTCATATCAAGGTCAAAATGGCTCTTTAAAGAGGAACCTGCATTGTTACTGCGGATTTGCAAAGAGTGGAAGTTTTGCGTCCAAATGTGATCTTGACCACAACATTGACCTTGAACATGACCTTGAAGGTTATATCAAGGTCAAGGTGGTTTTTTGAAGGGCAAACCATGTTTTTTTCCAACGAAAAGGGAAAGAGCGGAAAAGTTAACGACCACGGAAATGAAAAGAGCGGAAAAGTTAACGACCGACCATGGTGAAGTCGATTAAGGCAAGGTCAAGTGTGTCATGGTCAAGGTCACATCCGGGCGCAAAACTTCTGCTCTTTCCAAATCCGCAGTAGCAATGCAGGTTCCCCTTTAAAGAACCATCTTGACCTTGATATGACCTTCGAGGTCATGGTAAAGGTCATAGTTGGAGGTAAAATTTTCCGCTCTTTCCATTTCCGTGGTCAAAAATAAGGGTTCCAATTTAAAAAAGTCAACTTGACCTTGAAATGACCTTCAAGGCCATGGTCAAGGTCAAATATAAGGTCACCATTGAATAGCTGGGGAAAATTCCTAAAACTTTTGTCTACAACTTTTTTCTCCAAAATGCATTCCTCGAAAGTTATTTAGCCGTCTCCATACTTTTGGATCACGCTGTATAAAGTGGTGTGACAGACTTTACTTGATGTGACCTTCAAGGTCATGGTCAAGGTCATAGTCGGACGTAAAATTGTCTGCTCTTTCCATTTCCGTGGTCAAAAACATGGTTTGCCCTTCAAAAAACCACCTTGACCTTGATATAACCTTCAAGGTCATTTCCAAGGTCATGTTCAAGGTCAATGTTGTGGTCAAGATCACATTTGGACGCAAAACTTCCACTCTTTGCAAATCCGCAGTAACAATGCAGGTTCCTCTTTAAAGAGCCATTTTGACCTTGATATGACCTTCGAGGTCATGGTAAAGGTCATAGTTGGAGGTAAAATTTTCCGCTCTTTCCATTTCCGTGGTCAAAAATAAGGGTTCCAATTTAAAAAAGTCAACTTGACCTTGAAATGACCTTCAAGGCCATGGTCAAGGTCAAATATAAGGTCACCATTGAATAGCTGGGGAAAATTCCTAAAACTTTTGTCTACAACTTTTTTCTCCAAAATGCATTCCTCGAAAGTTATTTAGCCGTCTCCATACTTTTGGATCACGCTGTATAAAGTGGTGTGACAGACTTTACTTGATGTGACCTTCAAGGTCATGGTCAAGGTCATAGTCGGACGTAAAATTGTCTGCTCTTTCCATTTCCGTGGTCAAAAACATGGTTTGCCCTTCAAAAAACCACCTTGACCTTGATATAACCTTCAAGGTCATTTCCAAGGTCATGTTCAAGGTCAATGTTGTGGTCAAGATCACATTTGGACGCAAAACTTCCACTCTTTGCAAATCCGCAGTAACAATGCAGGTTCCTCTTTAAAGAGCCATTTTGACCTTGATATGACCTTCGAGGTCATGGTAAAGGTCATAGTTGGAGGTAAAATTTTCCGCTCTTTCCATTTCCGTGGTCAAAAATAAGGGTTCCAATTTAAAAAAGTCAACTTGACTTTGAAATGACCTTCAAGGCCATGGTCAAGGTCAAATATAAGGTCAGCATTGAATAGCTGGGGAAAATTCCTAAAACTTTTGTCTACAACTTTTTTCTCCAAAATGCATTCCTCGAAAGTTATTTAGCCGTCTCCATACTTTTGGATCACGCTGTATAAAGTGGTGTGACAGACTTTTAGGCCAGGATAAACCCTGGCACACCAAATTTTTTTGAACTTAGATAAAATTTGCAATAAAATGGTATTAGAAACATTAATTTCCGTATAAGTGCAAATTATTCATAATTATTAAAAAAATAAAAATTTTAAAAAAATATTTCTCCCAGGATAAACCCTGGCACACCGGGCCTATGCTGTAGCTATGATTAAATACTTTTCATTCATATGCTAAATTTTAGAATCCGTATAAGTGCAGTTTTACTGTCACCGGCTCCCCGCCTATTAGGTCTTCGTTGTTATAAGACTTTCAGTTCTAAGTACTTGTCTTCATAGGCGTGCGCACAGTGGGTGCCGTGGGTGCCTTGGCACCCACAAACGAATTTGGGTAGGCGCCAAAATTGGGATGGAATAAAAATTTGAAGGCAAACAAATCTTAAACGGAATTACTCTACTTCTGTAGCTTATTCCTAAATTCCAATGATGATTGCATTCAACTCCTTGCCGCCCTTCCCGTTCACTTTATTACATAAATAATAATAATAATCCGAATGCGCATTGGCTTTTCCTTTTCGTTGCTTCAGTGTGTACTGAAACAGAATGGGTGTATATATGGGAGGATTGTAACATTGAAATTCCTTCACGCCTTTCATTCAGTTCGGCGCCCGCAAACTCCTCACTGCTCTCGTTTTTCAGCCGACCATGTTTACAACTGCAGGAGTAGAAAAGCGTTTTCGTTATCTTTGGAAAAAATAAAAGTGAAAACTACAAAGAAATAGTGGCTAGAATGGTAGAGAACTATGAGAAATTAGGATGTTTAATGAATCTTAAGCTGCATTTCTTGGATTCATTCAGATTATTTCCCAGTGAATGTAGGGGATTTCAGTGAAGAACAAGGGGAAAGGTTCCAGCAAGATATTAAAACTATGGGAAAAATATATCAGGGCCGATGGGATGAAAACATGATGGCTGAACTAATGGGGTCAAACCGACCCCAGATTAGGATTCAGCGACGTCAAAAACATAAAGATATCAGTCCGTTTCACAGACTTCTTTTTTTTTTTTTTTGTTGGGCTGTGTTATTTTTAATCTAATTTTCTTTCCCATTATTCAAACTGCTATATACTCTTCTTTTATCAGGTAAAACGTAAGTAATTAACTTATACAGAAGTCTTATGCGAATTATCAAATTTTTAATATTTAATTTCAGTTTTTGAAGCATTTAAAAAATATTGTTGTAATTTTGCCCGCCGAGCGGCTGGCCGGCAAAACTACTCCATTTGCCTTCGCTACGATTTGGCCGATTTGCCAACGAACGGACAGACAAACGGACATAGGGATATTTTTGTTAGGAATATTACTCGTCCACCGAAGTAGACGAGTCCAAAAATCGATAAGTGTTTCGATCCGAGAAGCCAAGCTGATCTCGTCAGTATGGCGCTTGGCTTCTCTGCCATAGACACTCACAAAGGAGGGATCGAAAGCTAATCCCTATATCTGCCCGAACGCAACTTAAAGTGTGAATTATATGCGAAGGCAAATTCTGTAACAATATATATTATCCTAGTATCGAAAAGTAATGGAATATATAAAGGGGTCTGAAGAAAATGATATTTTCAGAATAAAATACTACTTTATGATCAAAACATAAATATGTGCGGTTGACAGACAGTCTACTTCCGGCGCGGAAACCCACTTCCAGTAGGAGGCGGAAATGACAAAGTCCCTTTTAAACCCAGCATGCACAAGTTATGACGTAGAATGTGAATTCGCTGTACAAAAAACCCAATTCAGCCGTTAAAAGTTATACTTCCGGTCTGAATATTCCACTTCCGGTGGAAGGCGGAGGCGATAAATTCCCCATTTAAACCCAGCATGTGTAGAATGTGAATTCGCTGTACAACATTGCAATTCCGGAGTTAAAGCTCTACTTCCGGTTTGAACAACCTCAAAGGTCATTTAGAGGACGAAAACGTCTTTTTTTAAAAAAATGTTTCGAATAAACGGTGTGTATTTTTCATCTTAGAATCCGAATTCGAGGTCAAAATGTTATCATTCAATTAAAAAAAAGGTATTTCCGGTCTAAATAACGCACTTCCGGTCGAGACCGGAAGCTGGCAATTCCGCCAATCGTTACAACGTACCCACTTTACTTAAATCGAGCAATCGCCTTGGCGAAAAAAAAACTTTGTGGTCGATTTAGAAGGGGTGGACGGGTGGTTTTTTTCGCGACTACTTTTTTTTCACTCCCACCTCGAAATTTTGTGGGAAATACCTAAAAGAAAATTCCCTGAAAATGTTAGCCCTTAATATTAAGTGCTCATCCAAGGCGTGCAAAGATTTCCCGTTTAAAATTCTTCAGCTCAGGGGCATTTTATTGTATAATCTTGGTCAATGGTAGGTTTTTTCAAGATTGAATGCTCTACAAAAGCGTCCATTGGCGCGTAACCCTAACTCCCACCAGCGAGGTAGTACGGGCCACTAAACCCTATATGTTCATGAAATTCTCGTTTTTTTGACCCTATCTCGTAAACATCAAGAGCTACAAAAAAAATGTAAATATAAACTTGTAGGAAATTCAATTTCCTACAAAAGAGTTAAGGAACACCAAATCGCTAACATCGATATTTCTTGAGATATTGGGCTTTGAAGTTGAGGTAGTGTTTCTACAATTTAGCTCAATAATCCATGAAAATTTCACTCTACCTCAACTTCAAAGTCCAATATCTCAAGAAATATCGATGTTAGCGATTTGGTGTTGTCAACTTTTTGGTAGGAAATTGAATTTCTGTAGGAAAATTACATTTCTCTGTCATAGTTTAAGGTAAAAAAGAGCATTTGAGGTTTACTGCCTACTGCCTCCGGTGTACCACGTGTAAAGCTTACTTTCCCCCAATCATTTAGGGTTTACGGCTTTTCTACAGGAGGGAGTCTTCACTCGTGGGACCTCTCCCTTGTATTCGCCACATATTTTTACATATAAGAGCAAGTGCAAAAGGCGGCATTTTTATTGTTGGCACCCACAATAAGAAAATCCTGCGCACGCCACTGCTTGTCTTTCAAAAAAACAGAGCATGCCATAAAATTTACTATTAACTGTGTGTAATTAGCAAAATCCAGCTACTATCTTACTCGCTTACTTTCCGGCTTTTTTACTAGCTGGCTAGTCTCGAGTAAATAACCCTTGTGGAATCGATGCTTTTGTTACGTTTGTTTCAACTAACAAATGAGTAAAACTCTATTACTCAAGTGAAGTTTCTGGTTTGAAAATATTCGCGTTATAAAAAAGCATAGAACCTTGTGGTGCACCATACAGATATTAACACTTTGCCGACCGATCGGGGAGATCTCCCCATTTTGAAGTAAGTCGGTGTCCGACCGATCGGGGAGATTTCCCATTTTAACTTTAGCAACGCGTTTCTCGTTTTCTGTCATTGTTAACTACCTCGACTTGGGGTTTTTCGCAATTGCTGACGGACTGCTACTGTGAAGCACAACATATAATAAAATCAACTAATTTTGAAGGCTTCTTAATTTGGCCTTTCCGAAGCGCGGTGGAAACCGAACAGTTCTCTGTGATGCGTGCGGTCGGCTAAGTGTTAATAAAGAATTTTCTAATATAATGCCACATTTTCTTTAGGAATACTCTCGAAATGTCTCTCCCCGAGCTAATGCCTTACATAAACTTTGATACAATTTCTCTCTGTAAAGCTAATAGCTTTTGTTCTTCCTCCATTTTATACAAAAGTAATTTGAGTCTACACGAATCTCCCATTAACCTCACTTCAGATCGTGTGTTAGCATCAAATGACTTAAGTTAAAATATTCATACAATTCCCAAAGCTTTAGAATTTGTTGAGAGATTTTTTTTTTTCAAATATGAACCACCATGATATAAGCTCTCCAGCTCTTCCTCACAAATTTACTTACTGGATACAGTGGCAACATACTTTGGTTATACATTTTTCGCCCCGTTTGCATACTAAAGTATCATTTGTAAGTATGTTGATAAAATCCAATCAACCAATCTTCAGCCAATTTTCTCCTAAGCGTGAAACTGGGTGCAGATAAAGGGAAATTTGTAAAAGGGCTATAATTCTCTCACGACACTCCTTAACAGCACTGGGTATATTTTTTATGATAAGTGATTTCGAAAGGATTTTAAGAAATCCATTCGGAAAAAATCGAAAAAAATACCATTATTTAAGAAATATTAAAACATTTCACAGAAAACACACTTCAACCATTTTAATTGAGCCCTTGTTATTTAATAAAAAAATTGTTTTCTTTCTTCGATCTTCAAAATAAAATTCCTTAAGCCTAAAAACTCAAAACTCCGCGTTCCAATTATGGATTGTTATTATTTTTACAAATTAATTTAATGAAAAGTTGCTTGATATTAATCCGATCAAAAGGGAAATTTCAGTTGCCAACAGTAGTAATTATGCAACTTAGGAGCCAGAGAGATACATAAGATGTTAATTTATCCCCACACGTACAACAAGAGAAAAATATTGGTCAGATCAACAAAAACATATGCATATTAAATCAAACGTTTTCGCGCTTGAAAATGTGCTAAACTCAAACATGTTTAATTCAAACATATCTTCGGGTTTAATTTAAACGCCCTGTTAGTGAAATTATAATAATTTCAAAATTAATATAAAAGTGTTTAATTCAAACGTGTATAGCTGTTGGATTGAAACTTAAACATGTTTAATTAACAAGTACTTTGCTTTTAGGTTGAAAGCTTAAAAATGTTTAATACAAACACGTTTAGTTTTTGGATTAAAGTTTAAAAGTGTTTACTTCAAACAAGTTAAGCTGTTGGATTAAAGTTTAAAAATCTTTGATACAAGTGTGTCTAGTTCTTTGGATAAATCTTAAAATTATTTAATTCAACCGCGTTTAGTTGTTGTATTAAAACTTGAAAACACTAATAAAACTTTTTGCCACTTCTTTTTCTCCGTCCGTAATTTCAAATTTCAAAGTTCCTCTGCATTCCTGAGATTTTCCAAACATTTAGGAAATATGTATTTAAGCTTTTGCACTATAATTATTTTCCTAGTTTATTCTGAATAATTTGTTGTTGTTTTTGTTGTTTGTAATCAGTTATTTAAAGTTGAATGAGGAACACCAATATTGTTATACTGATAAGTGTATAATACAATACTTTTATGTACATACGCATGCTTTCAAAGTATTTTATAAATAAAACTATTTCCCAATAATTTGTTTTATTGACTGCATAAAGTGAAAGTTTTAGAGAAAAATAGTTTTGTCACGCCGAAGGTGATTTTAGTTTTGTCACGCCGAAGGTGATTTCGTTTATATTTTTTATACAAATGTTATAAATTTAATATTTAATTCAAGCACGCGTCTGTTTAAATTACTTCAAATATTTAAGTCGTGTAAAACAAAAATTAGGATATTTAAATCAAATACGAATAATAATAGAAATAATACACGAATTTCATATTTAAGTATGTAATGCAAATACTTTTAAATCAATAGGCATAGACCAAAAATTTTTTCCAAACATACGTATTTTTAGCGTATTTAAAACAAAATTTTTGATCCAAATAGAAAATATTTAAACAAAGCAAAATTGCGTTTAAATTAAATGAAAATCGTTTGATTTAAACAAATTTCTGATATTGTTTGAGTTAAATGTTCACCGTGTTTGTTTCAAACGCAAGAATTTCTCTCAGTGTATATTAGATATTATTTTAAATGACCATCCACATTATTATTATTGCTTAGTGGGTCACAGACGTGCAGCAGATGCCTCTCGATAGCGCGCCCTATCAGGTCTATTGTGCTAATCCCCTCTTTTTAAACCCCTTATTTGTCAAGATCCTTGAAGTAGGCTATAGTGCTCTGAGGAGTCGCATTTAACACATCTGCTGGTGCGATAATGGATGCTATAAAGTGTGTTAGTCTAAATCGTTAGCCTTTCGACCTAAGAGCCTTAAGGGGACATTCTCATTGAAATTGACAAAAAAACGACTTTTTTTGGAATTGTTTTTTTAAACCCTATGGCATTTATTCAAAAAACTTTTTTGATATATTGAATATATAGGCATTGAAGTATACAACAAAAAAAAAACGACTGTTTTTCTAAAAATTTTAAAAATTGGCCAAGAGGGTGGGGTACTTTTATGCATTTTTAAAGGTCTATGTCCTAGTATTTATGTTAGTGAGTCGAATGCTTTTTGATTATCACTGGTACCAGGTGAAAAAAAGTAATTTCGAGAAAAACGCGTTTAAAGTTTTTGTGCGACGCTCCAAATCTATAGAAATCGGTATATATCGTATATATATCGTTACGTATACAGGGTGTTCAGAGATGGGAGGTCAATACTGAAGGGGGTGAAAGGTCAGACCGAGACAAGCAAAAAATCGTATGGGTGGGGGGGGGGCATCTCTCACCGTTTGGCAGTTACAGGGTGATTCGTAAATCAGGATTTTGCCTTATATGGGAACCGCTCTTGTATTTTTATCTTTTTTTCTAAGCATCGCAGCGGCCCCAAACTGATTGCAAAAAATCACTATTTGGAAGCCCTTTCCAAAAAAGTTTACACCACCCCCCTATCCCCAACCCCTTGGCCGCAATCCCCCCTGGAAGTTGAAAAAATTAACTTTTGTTTCACGATTTTTCACCTTTCGCCCCTCTTTTCTCCAAAATTCATGTTATTAACATACCTACTTTTTATTTTTTTAAGTTGCCCATCTAATAACCTTTCCAAAAAGGTGCAACATGCCCAGGTAGAAAAGGGTTGCAAAAGTCCTGAAATTAAAACATCCTCACAGGTACCTAATTACTTTATTGCACCATAATGAAAAAAGTCGTTAAGTAAACAATTTTTATGACAGCAAGTTCGGAAATGTTTGTTTAGGAAACAGAGGTAATACATTTTTATTATTTCAGCAAAACAGTAATAAAATAATAAATGTAATCTCGTTAAATAGCGTTATTAGTTTATTATATCCAGTATTGACTCTTAAGTATCCTGACGCTCCGTTTCTAATACCTCCTATGAATTATGGTATAAAAATGGGTAAGTTTGAAAGGACATTGACCACAGTTGAAGAAGCAAGCGATAAAACCGGGTGTTTAATAGAAAAAATTAAGATAAAATGGCAGAATGCAGTGTTGACGAGTATGCCGATATAATTTACGGGTACGGTTTAGTAGAAGGAAATGATAGTGAGGCCTTACGACAATACGAAAGGAGATTCCCGAATCCAAGTGTACCCGACAGAAGGGTATTTTGAAGGACTTTCAGAAGGTCAAAAGAAACCGGAAGTGTAACCGCCCCCAGAGCAGAAACGCGCGCAGGAAAATCGGCCGATTCAGCGGACCCCGACCAACAAATCCTCAACATCGTCAGGAACAGCCCTGTAATAAGCATCAGGCAGGTCGCACGAAGGTCAGGATTGTCTTCAGGGAGAGTTTGGACCGTTGTGAACCGAGAGGGACTACATCCATACCACCATATCCCGGTCCAAGCACTACAGGAAGGAGATTCCGAAAGACGATTGCAATTTGCACTTGGCTGTTCGAGTCTGACATCGAAAACAGAAGGTTTCTAGACCGAATTCTGTGGACGGATGGAATCGCAATTCACCCGGGATGGCATCACAAACTTCCACAACCTCCACACCTGGTCAGATGTGAACCCACACAGGACCATGTGTCGGTCCTTCCAGCAAAGATTTAGTGTCAATGTCTGGGCTGGCATCATCGGCAACCAGTTGATAGGACCCTTCATCTTGCCCCAAGTGCTGAATAGTCAGCTATATTCGGACTTTTTGGAGAATACCCTTCCGGATCTGTTGAAGGACATCCCCCTGGCCACCAGAAGCGCAATTTATTTACAGCTCGACGGAGCACCTGCGCATACTGGGAACATTGTTAGGGCAACGTTGAATGAACTTTACCCAGAGCGCTGGATTGGACGAGGTGGACCGATTCCTTGGCCTGCTAGGTCACCGGACCTTACTCCACTGGACTTTTTCTTATAGGGAATGATGAAAGATGATGTTTACTCAAGAAAAATCAACACCAGACAAGAATTAGTTACCAGGATTGGGACTGCAGCCACGAAAATATGGGAGAGGCTGGCTACCATAGACCTCAAACGTGAAATAAAACGAAGGCTACTTGCATGCATCGAAACTAGCGGAGAACATTTTGAACAGCTTTTAAAGGACAAACGTTTTAATTGTAATTAGTTTTTAAGCGAACAAAATGTATTTTTTAGTTAACTTAAGTATAATTTCTTAAAAATTCGAATTATCATGATATTCTGTAAAAGGATTTTTGTAAATAAATTTTCGTATCCTTTTCCTACCTGGGCATGTTGCACCTTTTTGGAAAGGTAATTAGATAGGCAACTTAAAAAAAATAAAAAGTAGGTATGTTAATAACATGAATTTCAGAGAAAAGTGGGGCGAAAGGTGAAAAATCGTGAAATAAAAGTTATTTTTTTCAACTTCCAGGGGGGATTGTGGCCAAGGGGTTGGGGATAGGGGGGTGGTGTAAACTTTTTTGGAAAGGGCTTCCAAATAGTGATTTTTTGATATCAGTTTGGGGCCGCTGCGATGCGTAGAAAAAAAGATAAAAATACAAGAGCGGTTCCCATATAAGGAAAAATCCTGATTTACGAATCACCCTGTAACTGCCAAACGGTGCGAGATGCCCCCCCCCCCCCCCCCCACCCATACGATTTTTTGCTTGTCTCGGTCTGACCTTTCACCCCCTTCAGTATTGACCACCCACCTCTGAACACCCTGTATATAGCTATAACTTTCGTTTTTTTTCGAATTTCTCACAACGGTTTGAGAAAAGCATTACTATGATGTTAAGGAATACTTTTATCTAAAAAAAAAAAAATTGATTTTTTTTCACTTCCAATGAGAATGTCCCCTTAAGGGGTTACATGGGTCTTAAAGGTATAAAAAAAACGACTTCTTTAAAAAATGTTATTTAAAAAACGAAAAATCTTTTTTATTTAAAATTTAAACATATGAAAGTAAAGTACTTAAAGTACTTGTAAACAAATTTTCAGCCAAAAATATTGAAAATTTTCCATTTTCCAGTCGTTTTCGCCGTCAACCTTTTTTTTTGAGGTGGACACGATTTCTCGAAAATAAATTGACCGATTTGGTTGAAACTTTGCACAATTATTCTTTATAGTATGGTTTCGTGATTGAACGAAGGAATTTTCATTCGGTCAAGTCGTTCTTGTTTTATACGAAAAAGACCTTTTAAAAATGATGAGAATCGGAAAAACGCATAAAAATTTGAGACGAAAATTGATTCAAACTCATGTCAAAATGTCAAATTTAATTTTTTTTCAATTCCTTCGTTCAATCACGAGCCAATACTATAAAGAATAACTGTGCAAAGTTTCAACTAAATCGGTCAATTTATTTTCGAGAAATCGTGTCCACCGCAAAAAAAAAGGTTGACGGTGAAAAACGGCTGGAAAATGGAACACTTTCAATATTTTTGGCTGAAAATTTTTTTACAAGTATACTTTAAGTACTTTACTTTCATATGTTTAAATTTTAAATAAAAAAGATTTTTCGTTTTTGAAATAAAATTTTTTAAAGAAGTCGTTTTTTTTATACCTTTAAGACCCATGTAACCCCTTAAGATAAGACTGGACATTGGCAGAGTACATGTTCAGCTGTTTATTTTTCTTCAGAAGCGACATATATTACCGACCTCAAACCTATCTTTTTGAGATGGCATAATGTCCCGTGAGTAGGTCGATCATGATCTTTAGTCCCTACGTCCTCTGCTTGGGGGTAGATTAATATTTTCGCTTATCCTAGTCTGGTTTTATTGTTTTAATGTAAGGCTTTATTGTTTTCTTCCCATAGCCTGAGGAAGGAGTTGCAGTAACTCTTGGTCAGACCAAAGTAAGGCTTCGGTCCAATGAACATTGAATTGGTTCCTTTGCAAGCGTAAATAACAATAACTCACACTATTTTTTTATTATATCAATGTATTACATACAGGGTGTTCAGAGGTGGGAGGTCAATACTGAAGGGGGTGAAAGGTCAGACCGAGACAAGCAAAAAATCGTATGGGTGGGGGGGGGGCATCTCGCACCGTTTGGCAGTTACAGGGTGATTCGTAAATCAGGATTTTGCCTTATATGGGAACCGCTCTTGTATTTTTATCTTTTTTTCTACGCATCGCAGCGGCCCCAAACTGATTTCAAAAAATCACTATTTGGAAGCCCTTTCCAAAAAAGTTTACACCACCCCCCTATCCCCAACCCCTTGGCCACAATCCCCCCTGCAAGTTGAAAAAATTAACTTTTATTTAACGATTTTTCACCTTTCGCCCCACTTTTCTCCGAAATTCATATTATTAACATACCTACTTTTTATTTTTTTTAAGTTGCCTATCTAATTACCTTTCCAAAAAGGTGCAACATGCCCAGGTAGAAAAGGGTTGCAAAAGTCCTGAAATTAAAACATCCTCACAGGTACCTAATTACTTTATTGCACCATAATGGAAAATGTCGTTAAGTAAACAATTTTTATGACAGCAAGTTCGGAAATGTTTGTTTAGGAAACAGAGGTAATACATTTTTATTTTTTCAGCAAAACAGTAATAAAATAATAAATGTAATCCCGTTAAATAGCGTTATTAGTTTATTATATCCAGTATTGACTCTTAAGTATCCTGACGCTCCGTTTCTAATACCTCCTATGAATTATGGTATAAAAATGGGTAAGTTTGAAAGGACATTGACCACAGTTGAAGAAGCAAGCGATAAGAACGGGTGTTTAATAGAAAAAATTAAGATAAAATGGCAGAATTCAGTGTTGACGAGTATGCCGATATAATTTACGTGTACGGTTTAGTAGAAGGAAATGATAATGAGGCCGTACGAGAATACCAAAGGAGATTCCCGAATCGGCGGGTGCCCAACAGAAGGGTATTTTCAAGGACTTTCAGAAGGTTAAAAGAAACCGGAAGTGTAACCGCCCCCAGAGCAGAAACGCGAGCAGGAAAATCGGCCGATTCAGCGGACCCCGACCAACAAATCCTCAACATCGTCAGGAACAGCCCTGTAATAAGCATCAGGCAGGTCGCACGAAGGTCAGGATTGTCTTCAGGGAGAGTTTGGACCGTTGTGAACCGAGAGGGACTACATCCATACCACCATATCCCGGTCCAAGCACTAGGGAAGGAGTTTCCGAAGGACGATTGCAATTCTGCACTTGGCTGTTCGAGTCTGACATCGAAAACAGAAGGTTTCTAAACCGAATTCTGTGGACGGATGAATCGCAATTCACCCGGGATGGCATCACAAACTTACACAACCTCCACACCTGGTCAGATGTGAACCCACATAGGACCAGGTGTCGGTCCTTCCAGCAAAGATTTAGTGTCAATGTCTGGGCTGGCATCATAGGCAACCAGTTGATAGAACCCTTCATCTTGCCCCAAGTGCTGAATAGTCAGCTATACTCGGACTTTTTGGAGAATACCCTTCCGGATCTGTTGGAGGACATCCCCCTGGCCACCAGAACCGCAATTTATTTACAGCTCGACGGAGCACCTGCGCATACTGGGAACATTGTTAGGGCAAGGTTAAATGAAAATTACCCAGAGCGCTGGATTGGACGAGGTGGACCGATTCCTTGGCCTGCTAGGTCGCCGGACCTTACTCCACTGGACTTTTTCTTATAGGGAATGATGAAAGATGAAGTTTACTCAAGACCAATCAACACCAGAGAAGAATTAGTTACCAGGATTGTGACTGCAGCGACGAAAATACGGGAGAGACTGGCTACCATAGACCTCAAACGTGAAATACAACGAAGGCTAGTTGCATGCATCGAAAGTAGCGGAGAACATTTTGAACAGCTTTTAAAGGACAAACGTTTTAATTGTAATTAGTTTTTAAGCGAACAAAATGTATTTTTTAGTTAACTTAAGTATAATTTCTTAAAAATTCGAATTGTCATGATATTCTGTAAAAGGATTTTTGTAAATAAATTTTCGTATCCTTTTCCTACCTGGGCATGTTGCACCTTTTTGGAAAGGTAATTAGATAGGCAACTTAAAAAAAATAAAAAGTAGGTATGTTAATAACATGAATTTGGGAGAAAAGTGGGGCGAAAGGTGAAAAATCGTTAAATAAAAGTTAATTTTTTCAACTTGCAGGGGGGATTGTGGCCAAGGGGTTGGGGATAGGGGGGTGGTGTAAACTTTTTTGGAAAGGGCTTCCAAATAGTGATTTTTTGAAATCAGTTTGGGGCCGCTGCGATGCGTAGAAAAAAAGATAAAAATACAAGAGCGGTTCCCATATAAGGCAAAATCCTGATTTACGAATCACCCTGTAACTGCCAAACGGTGCGAGATGCCCCCCCCCCCCCAACCATACGAGTTTTTTCTTGCCTCGGTCTGACCTTTCACCCCCTGCAGTATTGACCACCCACCTCTGAACACCCTGTATATATATTTGTTTTTGTTTGGGTAGACGAAGACACATATTGAATATGATAAAAAATAAGCTATAAATAAAAAGGAACGTAAGAGCTTTCCGAAATAGCACATAAGTCAGGAAGGAAAAAGGTATTCACCAGAAAATTGTTTTACGGATATTATCATAAATTTTCCTGCACGGTCAGAACTCAGCCAAATTATCTTAATTGCAATGAAATGTCTGACGTGGTTGAAAAGGACCAATAAAATATAACTCAAACTGATGCTTATTAATTTGTTTACCTCAATTGCTCGCCTGTATCTAAGCAGCTCCAATTCGTGAACAAGTGTTCATATTATTTTCATCAATGATGTACACGTGTATTTCAGAATTGATTTCGAGCTCATATAAACACATTCTCTGGTATCCCGCTGGTTCACATACCCATTGGTTATAATTTGTCCGAAATGCATTTCATTTATTTTATCTATAAAGCGAATATAAAAGAGATCTGTCTTGTCCAATATTCGTTTCGAAATATTTTCGGACGTGAGATGGGATGGGCCTTGTGTTGAGCAAGAGTAATATCTCGAACGATATTGTATTGAGTAACACTTTATTGAGCTATTACTTCTAGGACACTCATCATTATTGCTATTTCAGAAAGTCGGGTACACAAAAGTACTTTCCACCTCATAAAATTGGCTTTTTGGAAAGGGAGTGTCGATTGGTATCGCTCCCGTTTTTAACTCAGCAATTTTCCTGGCAAGGTATTGGTGCTAATCCCAAGAAATGCTTGAATATTACACTCCGTTCGCCCAGCGCGGCCGATGATTATACACTTATTTTGAATTTTTTAGCCTACATTCAATCCTCGTTTGGGACGTAATCAGATTTGGAAATCTTCCAAGTCCCACTGTTGCCAATAAATCACATAAATAATTCATACCGGTGGTAACCTCTTGTTTTCATCTCGAGCAGCGTCTTAAACCATTTCATTACTATTATACGTCGACGAATGGCTGGAAAATTGCTCGCCTACGGCGATATGGGGCACTAAGAACGAGGCATTTAGCGGCCCGTGTAACCTTTAAACCTCTGCTATAGTAATCGTGAAACCTACGGAATCAATAGAACGCCGCCGCCGCTGCGCCGACGAGGTGCATGTAACCTAGTCTCGGTCCTACGGGCTATGCACTTTTTCACCTATGATATAATTCGCTCGTACCGGACGGGCGTGCCTCACAGCGGAATGCACGGAGCACTTTCAGAGGCCCAGCGGAGCAGGGATCAAATTGGGATTTCAATTAATTTCCAGTTCACTTTTCGAATGCCGCTGTGAAAACTCGTTCGCCAAACGGAAAGTGAGTCCATTTCGGACTCGAAGACTCGAGTTACCAAGGCTGTGATATCAAATATCTGGGTATTTGCAAATTGCAGCTGACTCAGACTACGCCCATCCGCTCGTTTCGATCTGCTAATGCGGTTGGCGAATTCGGCAGACTAGGATCAGCTCGGGCTTTTTTCAAGACATCGCCAGGCAGCTCTGATTACAGTGTAGACGCCGTAGTAAACCGTGTCGGGCAATTAAAGCCTATAAGACCTTCATGATTGCGCGGATTAAAGACGAAAGTAACTGGGCATTAAATATCATATAACCGCGCTTTCCGTATGTGCTATTGCCGCCTTTAGTGACTGTCTACCCCCAGGGCAGTTGCAAATGCTGACGAGAAGAATTACTGCCCCAAAAAATAGACGATTTGCATTTGATACCGGTTCGACCGATTAATTTCAATAAATAATCTTTAAATGTTTTCGCTCTTTATAATTAATTACCTTCTTCTAAACGCTTTTAATAGAACGTCACCTCTGAACTTAATTTATTACTTTTTACCATCTAATGCACTTTCTTCTTTTTAGTGGATGAACTAAACTTCAGATTTCTTCAAGCGTTTCTCGAGGTAAAAATATAAACTTTTATAGTGACTTCTTAGAACCGTATTTCCGTTCCAAACACGAACTTACACAATTTCTCAGAAGAAACCGCATATAACAATATAAAAAACAAAAAGACTTATTTTAAAGCTTAAAACTTATTTTAAAGCTGCTTTTTCAAGAAGATACGAACATCTGTTCATGCTTACTTCAAACTTACTACATAAAAAGAAAGACAACGAAATGTGAATACAAGTTGAAAGAATTTATCCAGAAAAAATACAAATAATTTCTTTAATCCAAAATTCATTTATTTGAATCTTAATACATATTATAAAATCTTTTAAATAAAGGCATCATCAGTAAGCAGTCTGATTTTTTTGAATTTCATTTTTGTGCTAACGAGTGAAAATTTTTATTTTTATTTTATTTCCTTCCGGAGTTATGAATATTGTGATTTTTATATTAGTTTTGTTGTTTACTCTTCGATAAACTCAACAACTGCAATGGACACTGCAGTTTTGTAACATAAGAGACATGTATTATACGCTAAGGATAGACTTTAATTTGATCAGCCTTAATCCGGCGTCAGCATGGTAGAAAATAGGTACATTTGTTGTTTGACCGCATCTATCTTCCTGTGCAGGCGCACACCGTCTAAGTTGACATAAGAAACGAGGGAGGCGGGCACTAACTGCAGCTACTGAGAAGCGTGGTAACGTTACACTATTATTTTCTTAAATACCCGCATTTAAAAACATCACGGGTCATTATGACCCAACCTAGCAGACGCCGGGTTAATATTGACTAAACATTAGTTCCCATATGTCTTTTCTTAGAATCCATGTCTCAAAGAGGTGACAATGGAATTACGGATTTAAACGTTAGTCCGCACTCGTCCATGTTTCACAATAATGAATTCAAAATCCTTTATTGTTATCTTTTATACAGGGTCTATCAAAAGTGACTGAACGGTACGCAACAATGGATACTAACACGCTATAACAACAGATTAAAATTATATGGTCAATCTTTAAAAGGCACATTTCGTAAAATTCGTGATGATTGTGATGTAAATAGTCGTCCAAATGAATCGAAAATTCAAAAATTAGTGAACATTTTTTGAAGAAACTGTCGAGAACAAACAAAAGTCCGACAGACCTGCTAAAAATATTGCGACTGTGTCAAATTCACAATGTCGCCAACAATTAGGGATCAATCCATCGAGTGTTTGGTGAATTTTACATTTACATCCTTACAAAATTCAATTGGCATAACAACTGACAGAAGGAAATCATTGTAAACGCAGAAATTTTGTCAATTAGTAGTTAGAACAAAAAATGTATGACGCTCGTTTTTCGCGGAAAATCATCTTCAGTAATGAAGCTAATTTCACATTGAATGGATTCGTCAACAAACAGAACTGTTGCATTTGGAGAGATCAAAATCCTCGAATAATCGCTGAAAAATCATTACATCCACAAAAATGTACTATTTGATAAAATAAAAAAGCTGTTACTATCAAGGCGCAGCGTTATAGAAATTTGATTGACAATATTTTGTGTTCTCAACTTGAGGAGATTGACACAGACAATCTTTATTTTCAACCGGACGGAGCTACGTGTCACACAACACGTGAAAACATTGAGTTGTTGAGATCTTAGTTTCCAGGTCTACTAATTTTACGTAATGGTGACATAAACTGGCCACCTAGGTCGTGTGACTTAACCCCATTAGATTACTTTCTTTGTCTATGTGGATAAACAAGCAACAATTGCACACCTAAAAAACGACATCCGAACTGAAATTAATGAGCTAAATGTGTCAATGTGTGAGAATGTAATCGAAAATTTTGATAATCGTGGTAGATATTTTAATCTCACATTTCAAAAAAATCTAAATATTTACGTGTTTTAATTAAAAAAAACAAAACCCAACCGTCAATTTTGGAAGACCCTTTGGAAATTAATATAAAAATGTTCCACTTAAAAGACATAATCGATTTTAGGTTTCCGTTTAAAAATGTACACTTTAGAAAAGTGTCCCGGTTTTTTTATTTACTGGTATTTATGATTTTTGTCCTACAAAATTGAAAATTCGAAGAAGAACTGTCCGATGCTCCTGATATATAAAATAAATGATATCCAAAAAGGCTGCGAACGTGTATTCCTTATAGAGCAGCGATTTCTCTATTTGGTCAAACAGAACATGCAGAGAGTCACACGGACAAAAATAAATAGAAGAAATACTTTCTTCATTAGACATATTTGTTTCTTCCATTTTTCAATTTTCCTCTTCATTACTCTCAGAGCTTTTTTCGCTCATATACTCCCGAAACCACCGAGCTTTTTGCCGTTGTAGTATGATAAAAGAGTGAACAAGAACTTGGCGAAATCAAACCAAATATTTGAAAACTGTTTTATATTTAACTTTTATAAATAACCACTTCCAAATATATATTTATAAACTATAAAAATTTGACCCAATAACACCACCAATGTAACTTTTTCTACTGTGGTTACACTAATAAATAAAAATTAACGAAACAAATAAAAAAGAGTTTATTTCGAAAAATGAGGGAAAATCACAAAATTAGGAGATGCCATATAGGAATTATCACTGTCCAGATTTCTTCGAAATACACTATGGGCAATTTTGACACAGCGTTACAACATGTATATATTTCGAATATATTTGATTTTAATATAAGCTGGAAAAGGAACGGATATTGCATAATTTATGAATTTATTATTTATACTATGAAAGCACCAATTGCTTGGTGCATACCTAATATCACCATAAAGCCAGCAACGCAATATTATACTAAACTTTTATTCAATTTCCCAAATCCACATTGATTTCGTTCATTTTAATTAGATCATCGAAACCACAACCATAGCGAAGAAGGCCTGACTGTACTACATAATGCGACCACAAATTTAACGGCGCCAAAATCGATATCGGAAACCTATCTGGAATTTTAATTGCGAAGCCCATAAAGTTGTGAACAAGCTGAAATTACGCAACAACCAAAAGTTACTTCCAAGAAGACAATCTGCGCCGAAAAGGTCAACACTCGTAAGAACACCTCAATTCACTTCGCAATTTCTTGACCTTTTTGGAGCAAATATCTCACGCCACCACGCAGGGCTAATCAATTAGATTTTAGACTTCAGAAGGTCGTGTTATTGTTTAAGGAACACTTAATATATATCGAGTTTCGATTATTCGTTTCCACTTCAACGCTTATTGCAAAGCTTCTTGAGGCAGCCCGATAAATTGGCTTTCAGTACACCGATTTCTACTAATTAATGTGAGACCCATATGGTCGATCGATAAGCAATTTTTGAAGTGTGCTTTAAATTCAAAATTCGACTGGAAGAGCAGTTTCACTTTCAAATTTCTTTTTATTAGGTGCTGGTAAATTTGCTGAAGTGAGATGGATTTTTCCAAATCCCACAAATCTTCCATCTTTTAAATTACATCCACCTCCAAATCTCGTAAATCTTCAATCCTTTACATTACACTCACGTAGGTACATATCCTGTGGCTAAATAAAAACAAACCATTTCTACCTCGTCATATCTTGAAATAAATTCCCTGCAAAGAGACCTTTCAGTGTAAATCTCTACCAGGGAACTAAGTAGAATTTATTTGGAGGATAGGTCTTTCGGCCGCCCACTTCTTGTGCCTTGGAGCAAAGAGAAATAATTTTTGTATTTATTTAGGGCTAGCTGATTCGGTACACAAGGATTTGAAAAGAAAGGAAAGTAAATCGCAAAAGGTCTAGACAAAATTTGGTTTGATACCGGAAATACAAAAACTAACACGAATTGACTCCCAATTTTTGTTGTGGAATGCTTTTCTATTTAAGTTGGCCAAATAGAAAAAATTATAAGCAAGCAAGTAAGTAATAGGACCGTTTTGTTTTTTTTTTAACAAACATCATTATTATGTATGTGAAAGCGAATGAAGACTGCATTTTATTAAAAAAAAAGATTTTCAATAAGCAGGATTGGGTAAAACGTATTTTATTGAAGAGTATGGACAAACTAAAACTAATGAGATAGTCTGTATATCAGTACGGATGCATGGATATTATTCCTCGGAAATTTCCCCCATTTAAGGTGTACGACTTTTCAACACGATAACATAATTGGAATTGAATGGAAGATATTCGGGGACAAAATCTCTAAAAAACTACCAAACATGGTAAAGGAAATGGAAAATCTTCTACCCGAAGATCAAGAATCTGACTCAAAGTATACCCCATCGGCAGCTACAACCTTCGCCCATCTTTCAGGTAATTTACGTATTTCTTGCATGAAGAAATCCATTCCTTACAAGTTGTATTAGATGGAGCATGCTCATCGTAAATCTCCACAAGCAAACGATGAGTTTCCGCTTCACTTTTCTTTGCAATAAAATAGTGTAATAGCACTTCCCGCAAATGATGTTTACTTGGAATGAAAACCGACATTTTCAAGGAGGTAAAAGCACTTGTTGCTAATATTTGAACCAAATGTCACGTAGTGCGTTCGACAGCTGACATAAAGTACTATCGAACACAAGTGTTGCCATTTATTAGTACACGTAAGCAATACTAAAAACGACATCTGTTGGGAAATTCGCTGCACTTTTTAAATATCCAATATTTTCAGCTATTAACACAATTATTTACTATTCCCGCTTTTTCAAACTAGGTAAACAAAACACTATTTTTACTCACAAATAATCACTTGTCAAACAAATCCCAAATAATGATGATTGGGTTTTTTCGGCCGATTTATATAGTAATAAAAATCTCACTAAACACGCCCATAAAGAAGGACAGATAAAAAACCACCCCGAAAAAGGGGTCAAGGGCTTATGGTGTTGTAACTCCGCTCACATTATGCTGGCGCCACCACTTCTTAGTGGTAGATAAATCTTTTTTTGGAAAAACACGCATTTTTATTACGCTACGGGTAAAAGTCTCTAAGGAATGATAAAAATTGTGAGTGGTCCCAATTCGATGAACAGAGACTGTATATGCACACATATGTTGAATCACTCTAATGAAAACTTCAGTGTATAAACATATGTAGGCTAAGTCCTTTATGAGCACTTAAAAGAAAATATACCTTATCATCCTTATTTTTAAAACGTTTCCTTTCTAAACTATTACTTTAAATAACCTTTTTAAATTTGTAATAACAAAAGCATAAAACAGCACACTTATCTTATCCGCCATACATTTGAATACAATTTACAAGATAGAGTAAATCTGCTTTGCTTCCACTTTATAAATAGATGCATTTTGTTTATAAGAATTCCTAGCAGGACGAGCAACTTTCATAATTAAAGTATACCTCTGAGAATTAACAATACTTCTGCTTTTGACCCTTTCTTTCGTACTATCTTTATACTAATAGCAGCGTCTACGTTCAATTGCAAATTATGTTTCGGTCTGAACTTTCTTATCTCATTAAAAAGTTGCAACTACAAAGCATCATCCTTAGCAGGATTCTCTGCGGCCAGTGGTGTATCAAGGAGAATATTTTAATTGTAGTTTACAACTTGAAAATAATTTGCTTACTCCACCGGCTAAGAGGAATTCTGCTATGAAATCGGATAAGGTGCATCTTTCGTCCATGAATTAAATGACAATACCATCTGAATAAATCGCATATTTTTTAAATGAGTTATTAAATTCGTTGAACGAATTACATTTGGCTGTCCATACAAAAAAGGATAAACGAAAATTAAAAATAAAACGCAGTCTTACCTCAGAAAAGGTTGACTTTTGTTGCACTTTTTCATTTTCGTAGAAAACTATTGCAGATGCACATCATCAATTTCAGTAGATAAACTAAGAAGTGCAAAATTCGCATAAATTTCATTTTTAAAGCTATGCTTCATTTAAGGTTCGCTATCTACCTGTTAAGTTATCCTCTCACCTGAGGAAACGTTAAAAGCTTCGGGATATAAATTTTTTAAAGTTCCTGGAAAATTTACTGCGGTAACAAGCACCATGAAACTTCTTCTGTACTAAGATTTGCTGAAGGAAATTTTCTCATGCCAAACTGTGTTCGAAGGATTTAGCTGAACAAAACGACTATATAGGGCGATTTAAAAGGACACAAACAGTAATCTGCGATAAACCCGTCCGCACAACTCCTACATGAGCATAAATTGTTTGGACTTGAGCAGTTGATCCAGCAAGCTACACTGCCCATTGTACCTACGAAGCTGGCCTCGAGGGATTCGGATATATTCCAAAAACATAAAAGTAAATATTCTTAATCTAAAGGGGGATTTCGCTTTTTTACTCCCATAACTTTGTTCGTTTTAAGAAACACTTCCCCGTAATGAAATGAGTACCCAGGAGTTCCGTAGTATTATGGTATGAACCACCACCACCACGCGCGTTCAAATTCGCTCGGTTAATGGCAGTAAGATCCTTTCCGTGTTTTGCTCAAATGGCCGAGGATAGAAAAGTTAATTAAAGGCCTCTTTAATGGGACATCATCAAAAGTCAGTAGAGTTTTCAAAACGCGTGGATGTCAAAGGTGGGCAGCTTTTGGGATTTATGCCGGAAACGTACCCTAGTGATTTGATTTATGGTTATAATGGAAAAGAGGATAAAAATTAACGCTCCATAAAATTTTCACGTAGGTAAATTGAATTAAATTAAATGTCCTTCCTGAATTTACCGGATGATGTAGGATAATTTTAAATAACAAGGTGGAACTTTACCAACAACAGGACGTTCTATCTTCAAGTTGTTTTAATAAAATTATCTCATTGTCAGACATATCCATTATTTGATGTGCTACTTCACTATTGCGTAGATGGTATTCAAAACCAATATTTCTAATTTATTTTCAAAATTTTGTTATACATATGGATATCGTTTCTATCGTAATCAACCCTTAAAATACACCGAAAGAAAAAACATGAAATTTCCGCTGTAAAATTGATAAGATTCCGATACAAAATCTATCCAACATGAATGGAGTATTACTTTGATATGAAAAATTGTTATTTTTATAAGAAAACGTATTGAAAGCAAACGACTCTTGATAAGGAGAATCATACGACTCTTATTAAATTTATATTTTATTGATAAGAATCAATATCGAAATCATTTCCTTTGAAATTGATACGAAAACATTAAAAATACAGTATTACTTTTCTTAATTCTTCTTTAATATTTAAAATAAATATAAAAATACATGTTTACTTCATTCATTAAACAATTTTATTTCTTATTATTTTTTTTTCCATTACTTAGATAATAAATACGAATTGTTTTATATCCAATTTTAAATTCTTTCCTAAATAAAAAGATTTCACATGCTCTCAAAATTAAGAATAATCAATAAGAAAAAAATATTTATATCAGGCGAAATATTTTTTTCGGTGTCGTCAGACATATCATTATTTCATGTGCTACTTCTCTGTTGCGAAGATGGCCCAATTTTCTAACTTATGTATGTGTAATTTAAGTTTTCATATTAAATCAACGTCCTTTCTAAACTAAAATTACATAGTAAAAAGAAATTTAAGAGGCTACTTACTCTAGAAAATACCATGAGAGAGCAAACATTTTCAACGTTAAAAATAAACCGCATTTTGAAGGTTTCCCTTAATCATAATATAAAGAAACCCTAATTTTTGTATTAAGATTAATATTTAAAAATCTGTAAATAAAAAATGTTTACCTAATACACTCGATTTTAGTTAATACGAATTCTGCAAAATTCATTCAAGGTCTGTTATATTTGCTACCATATCGTTGTAAAAGATGTAGAATAATCGATTGCGATAGAAACCATCATAAAAATTAACTTTATTACTGAGAAAAACCTTCATTTTATAATTTTAAATTTTATCACAAAAATAAATAAATGTAAAACCATATGAACCGTCCTTAAAACTTGTACGCCCTAAAATTGTGAAATAAGTTAAATTTCCTAACATGATACAAAAAGTTTAATACGCAATATTTATTCAGTCAGTTGAATACGGAAATCTATACACTATACTCGTATATGTAGGAATTACTTGAAAAGATCGCGCCAGACACAGGCAGGGTTCGAACCTGCGACCTACGGATTTGCGCTCCGATGCTTTGACCAACTGTGAGTTCTGATGAGAAGTGCGAGTGATCCCACATATATTGCATAATGCAGGCACATCAGGACATGCCTTAATCTACGAAAGTCACAAGTAATTTAGTTTTTGTAGAAATAATAAATGTAATACAGAATATAATAACAACTTGTTATAGAAAATGGAAAAAATCAATTAATTTTTTTCTTCAATTATAAAATAAAAAAATTCAAAAGAAAGCTAAGAACAATCAAAATTTGGAATTTAAATAAAAGTATATTTGAGAATAACACGGATTGTAATTTCACGGCTAATAACATTCCCAATGTAAAAGTTATTCACCACATTTTTGTATGGACTTTTTTGGTATGGTTTGGAATTTCGTAATCGTATAAGAATACATTGCCTACATAATTATGATATTATTATTGTTTTAATTTAAATTAACGTATGTACGTTCGAATCAATAGCATTCCCTTTCTACCGACCAAAAAGAAAATCATAAAGCAATTTATAAATTTAATGAATCTACTATCTTTTTTAATTTAAGATTCAATCCAAAATGGCTGCTTAAAATTGATATTCAAACGATTTCTGGTCGCTTAATTTGGATTTGCTATTAGAATTTCGAAATATGTATAAGAAAACGTTTTCAGTGTGGTCCCCACATAAAATTCAATGAAAATTAATACAAGTGGATTGCCAAAACAACGTTTTCGAATCTTTCAAAAATAATTTTATTAAAAGGGAAAGGCACTCTTCACATCTAAAAAGTGTTTTCCACGATTAATCATAGAGTTTGAAACCCTTTTTCATTGTAGAATGGTTTTATTATTACATATACACATATTTATAAGCGGGTATAACATTTAAAATATTTTAAATCATAATAATAATAATAATAATAATAATTATGCCGATACAAACCTCACGCTCTTGGTAGGTTTTTTTTACTAATTGCTATTAACAGATAATTCATTTTATATTATGTATAAGTAATTACTAATTAATATTCACTAATGTGCATTTTTTAAAGAAGTAGCAGATAATTTTACTCGGCTGAACGTTTATTTGCTAAAAACTGATTTTAAACATATTATTATATTATTTCCATTATTTCGATAACTATTAATTTTCCAAAAATTCCCTCTTATTATAACATAATGGAGCCATATCCAGCAATACTGGTTGAAAATAATACTCATCCAAAATTATTTATAAACTGGAAAAATTCAACAATACCAAGTGTAACTCAACTGAGTATACATACAATAGGTATTATCGTGCCAAAGAATTTATACTAAACCCAACTGCTTTACCCAAAAGCATAATTTAACATTACGGTTGAGGAATAATGTGTTAATATAGAAATATGTATAAACCATTTGGTATATCATACGATGCGTGCTGTTGTTGTTGGAAAATCCAAGGTAAATCTTCATACAGTCAGATTTTATAAAATTCTGCACTTCTCCTTGACAAGGCAATTTTGCATAAGAAGGATAAATATACTCTCTTTGGTGGGGATTTCACTTTCCAGTCCAATGTATGGTAAAGCATCTAAAAAGGACCAGTTTAGGCTCCCTGGGATCGCATACCACACCCTCAAATTTGGAATGAGTTTTGTGGCAGTCTAAATCAGCGGCGGCATTCATGGTTCGCCGCTGAACGCAAATTTTAGGTGATTCTGAGCACCAACATCCTGTTCTGCCTCAGCTCCATAAAATCCGATTTACTGCCTTTTGTGACCCAGCTGGCTAGCCACGCTGTATGCGATATGAATAATTCAGTTGCATTACCGGCTTATGTAACTCCGATGCATGTACCCATGTGGGCACCTTTGTAAGTTTGTGGTTTTGGCTTCATCAGTCTAGGCACAAATTTGGACCATGTGCGGAGTGCTTCATTCTTTGTGACACCCTGTTTCTTGCAGACGCAGCCACTCCTATTCCGGTTTACGGCCGAAGGAAAGGTGTTTGACTATAGCAAACATTAATGGTCCATTTAACGGGCACTCCTCCTACGCTCTATTCACAGCATAATATGACCGCTACAGATTCACATTGCTTACGGATAAAATGTAAAACTCGTTAAGCGAGCTGCAACCGCGGGAATTTAATGTGATTGAATTTCGCAACTGCAATGAACTTGTCGCATCTGTGATGCAACTCAACTGCTGTCCGGGGAGTCTTGAAGTCTTGTTTCCCAAAGACCAATGCCAGGCATCAGCCTCAGCGGATCTGTCGAGGATGGAAAGTGAAATGAGGGATTTCATCCGTCGACGGCCACGATTTCCTTAATGTTGTCGGTAACCTTTAAGACGATGGAGCAACTATTCCAAATGGTGAGGCGACGGCATCTTTCATTTTAAGTTATTCGTATTCCAAAATTAGATCGCCTAAGCGGAAATGTCTCCATTCTTGGTGAGAGCCACTACTCGAATTCTACTATACTTGGACAAAAACTATTCAAAAAAAAAATTAACGAAATAACTCGGCTTGTCTTTAGAAGTCCTATTACTTTGCTGCATGTAGTTTGCTACTTACATATATCAATTGATTTTCCTGTTTACATTCTCGTTCATTGCACTAATTTTTCACAGTGAAACTTTTTGCAACCTGCGTCTAGCAATCTGGTAAATTGCTGCAGTTTTTGTAATAATAATAATAAAACGGCATTTTCCTCTGTTGTAATACGACTGTGCAAATAGAATAATGTAAGTCTTAATTGTTGGATGTGCGTACCATATTAGATTTTTTTTTCGAAAAAAGCAACAATTGGTGAAAATTAATAATTCTGTCAAATTTTTCAGTAATTAAATATTGATGATGAACAAAAATCGGAAAAATACACAACAACTGTGCCAAGTTTAAAATTGTTTCATCAATTAAGTTATGTGTAAAAAATATTTACGTAAGGATTTAAAGAAAAACCATATAGTGACTTTCAGTGAAACTCATAGAGCCGTGAAACTTAACTTTAGGTTTAATCTTTATTGTGATGAAAATATTAGGTTGTTTGAATCAAACCCACCCACACAATTTAAATTTTTGTATAGATATAAGTTATGGTTTTTTAGACGGCTGGCTTGCTGATTATATGCATGTAAATTTACACCACTCGCAAATTTTTTTGATCTTCATTTAATTCACTTGCATTGGCATTGATTTTTGTCATGTTAAGTTTCTTTTAAATTAATTCATAATTAGGTATGCCAATCTTAGCCGACAGCGACGTTAACGACCAAGAACTTGATTCGCGAAACACTACTTGAACCATCTCTAGGCCATCTCTAGGTCAGTTTCGGGTCCAAAGAGTGACTGCAAAAAAGGCTGTTTTTTGGCCTGTTTTTGAACTTTTCACAGCGAATTAAGAAGAAGACATAAAAAAATTTATCAGGTATCAAATTAATCGTCGTAAAAAATCAAGATAGGCATGGCTTTTAGTTTTTCAAAAATATTAAAAAATCATGGCTAATTCAGGGTTGAAATCTCCCTAAAAGATTAATTTTATCAAAAAATTATCATTTAGTACAAAAGTGTTTCTTATAAGATTATTTATATCAAATCAATCCGAAAAATGCAATTTGATGTGTTTTCAACAAAGAAGGGTTAAAAATCCACCTATAGGCGCTGAAAAGGGGTGTAATCATCCCCCAAATATAGGAATAATCTGGAATATTTTTCAAAATTCGAAATGTAGTGAAATGTGAAGATACTTTTGAGCTTCGAGTCATGAAAAACACGTGATTGGCAATTCTTACCAGTTTTGAAGAAAAAATTACCCTAAGGAGGTGAAATCATCATCTAAACATAAAAATACTGTACAATATTTTCGAAAATTCTGATTATGAAATATTTTTGCTTTTTAAGTGAAGAAAAATATGGTGCAAGCAGTGTTTAGTCGTTTTGAAAGAACCCTCAGAATATAAATACTCTGTAAAGAGGTGAAATCATCCCCTAAACATGGAACTAAAATAGGACGCAAGCTAGCTAGTTTGTTGTGGAGAACTTTTTCTGGCTGAAGTGATTTCAACATTTAATGATATGTACATGAAAACATTAATAAAATATCCTCTAAGACCCATCTAAATATTAATTCTAGACAAAAATTTAGGGCCCTATTATGGAAGTCGATTTCGGTCGACTCGACTAGCGAAGACACATTTTCAAGCCTGAAATGCTAAGAAAATTAGTGTCTTCGCTAGTCGAGCCGACCGAAATCGACTTCCATAATAGGGCCCTTAGTTTTCTATTTTTGGTTGAGTTTTTCATTAGGGTATATCTTACATATATATTATCTAAGAAAAGGAAAACATTTTCTTTTCTTACGTGAAAAAAGTAAATAACCGATCCAAAAAAGGTTTTTTTAAATTAATTAAAAAAGGTTTTTTTGAATACAGCAAAAATAAACCATAAACTTAGATTTCATCTGAGAGTCACTGTAAACATTAAAATTCTGATAGTACGGTGGCACACATTTTGCACACATTCTGTTTCATTTTATTTTGAAGAAATTTGATTTAATTAAATCCGAAAGTCGCATAATTAACGAAGAATGTAGTGTATATGCTTGAAATCCTATTACATACATACTATATATCTATAATCGTTGCATCGATTTCAATCATTTAAGTTTCACAGTCCGAAAAAGGAATAAAAAGGTTAGGTAGCTGAAGGACTCAATTGAGAAATTGAATTACATTGAAAACTCTCCAGCACTAGCTGAACTGATAATAATTAACACTGTGTAAACATTTTATCGAGAATCTCCGATAAATATTCTTCTGAATTTCTTCTCGGGAAGATTGTGCTTTTTCTGAGCTCCACAGACTACGTTCATGAGGTAAACAGCACTTAATAGCAACAAAACAAGGGGATTTTTTTGTATCAAATCTGTTCTAATTGGACTTCAACCAGATTGTTGGATCGCCACATAAACCACCCAAAACAACAATTTTAAACACACGAAAGGCGATGGTGCACTGCATACATACATTACTTTATACTATTAATTTGGTTTTTTGGAAATTGTTGATATAACAACATACCAAAATATGAAGGCATTTCGTTGAAACCCGATCCACGACACCGTGTGCGTTTCTTTTTTCACTGAATTTTGGAATAGTGTGCGAAAATTAGATAATTCATTTTGTTTAATGTGAGAATCCCGCAAAATGAACCAGTTGATGATAAACATTGAAATTATTAATATATTTTATGAAAGTATTTATAACTGGAAAAGTTATCCGGTTTCGCCCAGCGTACGCAAAGTACTTATTAATTAAACACGTTCCGTATGCTCCTGTTTGGTGTAGGTATGGTATTCTTGTTTGGTATATGGTATATCTAGAAATTTGTATTACAATGAGATATTACTAAAATCTGTGTGTGTGATAGAGAAAAATAGAATAAGAACGATTTCATCGAAAACATACCCCAGTAAAATTGAAGGCCTTACGTACTTACAAGGAAACGTTTCAGGTGTGTCTCACCGATTTTGATGAAATTGAAATATGTTATAGAGTATCGAAAAATAAGAGACACGTATTTTTTTTTTATCTGCGGATACGCACATTTAGGGGGTACTCTTATTGTCCGCCATGTTGGATCCGCCATTTTGAGTTTTTTAAATTTAACATCAGATTCGTCATCAGCGACTCCAAAAACCTTTTAATACTGGTTTTCGCGAAAAAACTGATGTCTGAAAGAATATACATCATTTACGTATTTAGTGCTAGGAGTTATTTACCCCCTTGAGGAGCTTTTTTTACAAAAACCCAAAAACAAATCAACTTTATTTTTCAAAATCGTATGTAAAAAAGTATTCTTCATTGATTTTTAACTAAAACTGTTAATTTTGTGACGCAAAAATATAAAAAAAAAATCGTTTTTCTGCAATAAAAAATAAGGGTTGCCACCCGGAACCGGATTACTTACAAAAGGTTAGTATATTTAATATATGAGACATCATTTCCATTTTGTTTCATTCGAAAAAATTCATAAGAACTTGAAATATTTAGGACTGTTTTTTGGGGATAAACCTTAGGGGTGGTCTCTTATTTTTCGATACTCTATAATATATTTCAATTTCATCAAAATCGGTGAGACACACCTGAGAACGTTTCCTTGTTAGAAATATTGACAACAGATTGAAATTCGAAACAAACTAAGGAAATGAAATAAGCTTATATCGCATACAGCATCAAACAATTTCATGCGCGGAGGAGTCAATTTTTGAAAACTTTAAATTGATTTAATGATCCGATTGTAAGCAAATAAAAACTTAATTTTACTTCAAAGTAAGCCCTTTCTTTTAAATTTTTTGATAACTGCATCCAAATTGGATCAATAATTTTTACTTGATGCGTGTTCAAACAAGCGCAAAAACAAAACAAAACTTATTTTAATCCTTTTTAATCTTCATAAGTTTTTTTTTTGCAAATATTTTCAATTTATTATATGTAGAAATAATTGATTGATGAAACTTTTGGAACGAAATGAGTCATAATTATGATATCATCCGAAGTATTATTTTTAATATGAATTAATAGATAGATAAATTTCGCAGCAGTGGTGACGACGTCGACAATAATACTGGCGGCATTATTAGTAGCATTATATCGCTATTACTGCGAATAGTTTGCATTGGGCTACGTTATCCTATTCTAAATGTTACTATGTATGGCTGCACTTTCATGATGTGATTAGAACTTTAAATTTTCAAATCTTATGCATGAATTATCCCCACAATTTTCATCCTAAACAGAAATAATATTCTTGCATGGGTGCGGGCGCAATATCTTTTAATATACAAACGGCCTCGAACAGCTTAACTCTGGCCTCAGCCCATTAATCTTTGCTGGCTTGACACAAACCTGGGCGTCGAATTAAATTCTACATACGGCGTTAATTTGGTTATTTTGCTATAACGAGGCAATTCGTGGAAAATGTTACAATTTGGTTGTTAAAATTGCCGATGTATGTGTGTGTGTATGGCTTTTGCGACTTTATAAAAATTTTGTCTTAATTTTCCATCACGAAAATGCGGGAGCAGCATCTTTTCGGCGTTTTTTTGTTGACTGAACACTTCCAAACGATAGATAATGGCAGCAATATACGCTAAATACACTCGACGAGACTACAGCGGCGTAACCTGGTGACTGTTTACAGGTTTCCTTGAAAGCTTTTAATTAAGTTTCGCCTTTTTAGTACGGCAGGAAAAAGTAAATTTTGAGAGTGCCTTGTGAGTGTCCTCCAAAGCCTTAAAACATTTCTTCGCCGTTTCTATGAACCTTAAAAAGGTATAAATTAACAATTTAATTTTAAAAGCACAAAAAACTAATTTTTATGCTGTGACGCGATCTTCAGTGTAATAAATTGTAGCAGATAAAGATATGCTCTGGAATTTTTTTTAGAGAATCCAGTGATCAACAAAACAAAGTTTTGTACATTTTTAAATTACTATTGTTCAAACACTTTTATTGTTGGAAAAATTCAAAAATCAAAATGGCGCAAAAATATGCATCTGTAAACATACCTCAAAAAATATTCTATTAGCTTTGAGTACGATCTACGACCCTGACCTCATTTCAGGCGAAAATATAAGTTGTTTGCGATTTGGCATACATTTGAACGTAGGTATGTGTATTTTACTCATTTATTTAATTGAAAAGAGTACTACCAAATTTTTTTTTTGCTATAAATTGGAATCAGAGGCACGGCTAATTAGTTAATAAGTATGTGTTAAAAATTTGAAGAGAATCGGTCAAGTCGTTTTTTCACAGTGTTACCCCGCACACCGAAAAAATACGTTTCGAGAAAAAGGGGTTCAAAGTTTTTACACTACACAAAGTATAGTAGAAGGGAGGGGGACAAAGAGCACTGTAGAATGAAAATTAATTAAAATATCGACATTATATTTTATAAAGGCATTTCGAGACCCATATTTATCAAAATATGTTAAAAAATTTGAAATCATCCCAGATTATTAATTTTGTTTCCTGAAATATAATTTTTACAATTGTTTGTAGCATCGGTTTTCAAGGTTAGGCTCAAGTTCTATAAACTTAACCAGCAGACAGGTATAAGTATAAAAGAAAAAAACGGTAAAAAAATATAAGAACTAATTTTTCATCAGTTTAATAAGTTATTACTGCTTAAAGTTTTAGAAATAATTTTCTCTCGGTAAACGTTATAAATAAACAGAACAATAAAAATTGTTTAGCTAAAAGCAAATGTTTATAAATGGAGCAGAAAATTAAGATAAACATAAGGCGGAGTAATATTCATATCTCTTTTTAAATTATCAAAGTTTTTCACGGTTTTAAATCTTAGCTTAATTTAAAACCTATCGCATCTTCAAATTTACTGAATAATAATAAATAACTTTATAATTTTTTAAGAAATATTTGTACTTTAAATATTAAATTAATTTATTTTAATTTTAGTTTCAATAATATAAGTTATAAATTTGAAATAGACCAAAATTTAGAATATGTAGAATGTATTCTTCTAAATTGAATTGTTTATTATATATACAAATAATATTCCAATAATATTTTATAATTTGTAAATATTTTAGAAAGTAAGGGTAAAATTAATAAACGATTATTCATTCAGTTTCCTATACTTTATTATAAGAAATTCAAATACTCATGTTATCTTAAAAAACTCTAAAGAAAGACTGTCTTTTGTGACGAAATACTGTTCAACATGATTAAAGACAAATACTAAATAAAATCATTGATTAACTTAAGTTGAACTAAATTAAAATTTCATTTTGCGAGCTTTTATTTCTGCAAATGGTAATACAAAATCCTTCAATGGGAATGTGTCAATTAATTGCTGCTTAATAGAGATCATCGCCAAACCCGATAACCGCTCTTGCGTCATCTTATTCCTAATGTAAATTTTAATCAGTTTTAATTTAGAGGAACATCGTTCGCCAGAAGCTACATTCACAGGAAGTGGATTCAATATCTTTAAGGGAATAAAATAATTAGGGTAATTATTTTGTAATCCCTTTTGACATAAATTCTCCATCGCACAATGGTGCTAAGCGTGAAGGAATAATTTGGGAAATCCATATACCAGAAAGAATTATCAAATATAACTCTTATAAATTTGCGTGGATTATTTCTTTTGTACTTTTTTTTATCTTTCTACTGTTTAAGAGTGGTGCACTCACTTTTCCTTGGTCTTTTGGGTTTATAACCACCTACCTATTGTTTAAAAGTTACAGCACTTACTTTCCCTCGGTCTATTGGGTTAAGGGATTACCTGTCCGCTTTACCTCGGCCTAAATATTTTAGGGTCACCTGTGTATTACGTAAAAGTTAGTAATTTAAATCACTTATTTATTTTTCATATACAATATTAATTAGACTTTTACTTTTAAATATTTAAGTTAATCCTCAATTTTTTTGTCACAACATTAAAAAAAATGTTCTATTGTAGCTTGGCGCTTTAAATGCGTAAGAAAAGTTCACTTTTAAAAATTAAGTATATGTACAAAAACATTTTCCTTTGTGGCATTTTGCCGCTCCTTAGCTTGCGGTAGGGCGGTCCCTGCTTCTTATTTATATAGTATATAATATATACATATGACTGTGTTGGTTAAAAGAAAATTTATAACAATTAAGAAGTTAAAAGCTCTTAACTTTTATGTAGAATCGCGCGAATAAGTAGTTAAAACTTCTAGTGCATGTTACCGGACGGACGCTCCTTGAATACTGGCGTTTTTTAATCTATTCAAAGGAAATTACGATATTGATTTATTTTAATAAGGTTGTGTTCTACAAGTATATAATTGTTTTCTTTCTTCTTACATTTATAGCATTTTGCTGTCTCTAAGTCGTATCTTCTTAAAATCAAGAATTCTTCTTGCCCTAATTAATTAAGAGTAAATGCAAGTGAATATTCATGTCGCATGCTCTTCTAATATTCATTAAACGCCATAAATTCTGTTTTCTTGGAACGACTGCTGTCCTGTTAGTTGCTTTCAACATAATTGAAAATTTATAAATTTATCTTCGGGCAAAAAAAAAACTGATGAGTAAGTCACTTCCGTGAATGTGAATAATACTGAAGAAAGTGGATACAAGTACATGTGTGGGTATACTTTTTTAAAGGGTCATATATTAAGCATATCATAATAGCACTGTCAACCCATGTGCATCTAATATGGATATTATATTCTCCTCCGTATGTTGCAAAATTGCTAAGATACTCTTTCATCTTGCTGTTTTTCAGTTAAATTCAAATTAGGTAAATGATCCGTCTTGAATCATGGCGTGTGTTAGTTTTCCATGCCGCCAAATTCTTGACTCGTAAATTCTCAACGCGGCGCTTCCGTGATATACAGTCAATTCGTTTCTTTTTAGAATCCCATTCCCTGCTCAAGAAGGTGAATGCTTCCATCGAGCGCACGTGTTTGCTTCCGCTGAGAATATTTTGCCATTAGGATATTATTATCTTACAATTTTATCCTGTAGGAGACTCCGAGAAAACGGAGTAGGGCTAGATACGTATTACGTATTATATTTACATACGCTCATGTCGTTTCAATATCGCAAAGAATATATTTTTAGCGATTAACAAATGTTACGCTCAATATTCGGTTTCAGATACATATATACATAATTATTAAAGTGGTTCTTAATGAGGTGTATTTTGAATTTCTTTAGTTGCACGATCCAAATTTATTCAAATTAAAATAAAAAAAATTCGTGAAAAATTTTAAAGCGATTGAACAATATTAACCGAAAGATAAATGTTTTAAATGGTAAATTGAGAAATTATTTACTTTAAGGTCCAACCCTCCGATAACCTTAACCTTGGGATATGTTCTAAGGGTCATCGACTAGAGACAAATGATACGCTGGTGATTTTTTTTAAATGCCCTATGGTATGCAATTTCAAAACATTTTTAAATTTGAAGGCATCGTTAGGAAGCTGAGCTTTGAAAAATTCGTTTCACTTCTGTTTTCAGTTCTAGTCTCAACTTCTTTATTTTTCTATTTTCATTAACGCGATTATTTTTCTATGGTCATTACCGCGATAATCAAAGGCGTTTTCCATTAGTGTGGCCCCAGCATAACATAGCCAAAAGCGCAAAATGTATCTTTTTTTTAAAGATTTTTTTACAACATCAATAATTGTAGAAAAAATTCTAACAAATCCATTAAGTAGTTTACCGAGATTGGACTGTCAGAGATGGACCACCAATGGTTGTAACAAAATTTGAAAAAAAAAATATTTTGTCCCTCTGACTACGCAAAATAACTATACCCAGTTTCAATTAGTTTTATTTACATATATTTGTAGTAATACAAGCTGTAAATATAATCAATAAAAGCAACTTAAACTAAAACTAAAAATAGTTACAGATACACGGGAAGCGAATAGGGTAAAGACCAAAAGGGAGACATGATTATGATGGTGCGTCGGGCTGGTAAAGGGTGTGTTTGTTAATTTTGCCAAACATTCTTGTGATGGATTTGTGGAATAGTCGATGGGAGCGGTGAGGACCTTATAGACGAATGGACGATATTTTCATTAATTATTAACCCCCAGGGGAAGCACTCCTACAACGATTTATACTACATTCTCAAATATATGATAGAATATATATATATTATTATTGAATATTATTGTATTGTCATCTAGTTCTGAGCTATGTTTAAAGTTTCAAGTCTCTAGCTCATTGGGAAGTTTTTTTTAAAATTGATTGCAAAATTTGTACCGAACAAACAGACAAGAAAGCGAACTAATAAAAACGTTTTAAAAATAATATTTAAGCAAAGTAAAGACATTATCGTCGCCGATACCCGTTGTAACAGAATTTGATGGTGACATACAACTTTGTAATTTATGTACTTATTTCTTACTTACTAGTAACCGCTTCTAAAGTAAAACAAATCAAAGTAAAAACATCAAAAGATGCAGCTCTGCTACAAGTTACTATAATGGAGGGCCTGAAAACAAAAGCACAATTGAACCTCTCGCTATGGCATTTTACTAAGTGAGAAATGGAAATTAAAATAAAAAAAATTAAAAATATATTTTAAAAAATACATATTTATTTAAAATCGCTAACCTTTTTTGGACCCTGTCTGATGTATCATACTGTAAAATGCACTACATAAAAAAAGTTTTGAAAATTACATAAAAAACATTAGACATTTCCGAGAAAAATTACAGAAAACTACACCAATATTTTTAAACACGTATGAGCTTGCTCACACAACTTGCCAATGACGGCTCGAAAATATTTGTTAATAATTGTTTGTGGATTTTAATAAATTATTTATTCAATAATTCATCAATTCATAAATACTACACAAAGAATAAATTACTTAGAGTTTGAATGAATAAGTAAGTACAGAATAGAACCAGTTTTTCACAAAAACGACAAAATAAAACTGACACTGGAAAATGTAACTGACATTTCACATTTGAAATTTACCATTCGATTAAAAGATAAAACCAATGAAAATCTTTAATAATTTTCAAACATTATTATGTTATTCTTAGGAAATGAAACGACTATTGGCAGCAATTTTTAAAGAATGATTTATTTTACTTAAAAGGGTGAGTAAACACAAAATTTTTCATAAAATCTTGTCTTTTCCTATTCCTCTTATTTTTTTTCCTCAATTTTGTTTTTTGTTGTTTCTTTTCTTTTATAAAATACGGATATGGATAAAAAGCTCATATACCCCACATTCACTTGATACCCTCAACCACAGATGTACCTTTTTTCATTTAAACAATTGTAGATGAAGATTTCGGGAAGCGGGCATTGTGTCCCAGCATTTAGACCATGTGGTCCATAGGTTTGTTTTGTTCATTGACAACCCTGCCGCGCCATAGGGCACTCATAGATCCACTGGTTTTTAAACGGGCAATGCCAGGTTATGGACAGTAAACATTTAACATTTTGAGGGATTTTAAAGAAATTGACAGGAAGAAAAATGAGTGTGGTGCATATTCGTTCGAGTCAGTATGAATATTCTTACAAAGTTTCATTAAATTTCGCGATGTAACCAAATTGTAAACTTAATCCCCGGGTAGAAGTACATTTATCAAATTAAAACCATTAAAATATGGTTTTGCAATACCAGGAACACTGGCTCAATAAAGAATGCTCATTGTGGAAATTTGAAAATTGGCGCCATTCTTCCATCTCGAACAGCGCCAATAATCCCAAAAAGCCAGCCACGTCGTACTGCCAACCGCACGGGCGAAAACTCCCAACGAATGCCGCATAGTGTGCAATAGTGAGCCGTCCGTCAACTGCTGTCCGGCTGAGATCATTTCGCGATTTACGTTTTTTCACATACAAACGGAAGCCGCAAGTATTTTGTTCAATTTAACTCGCAGGATTGGTTCTGGTGTTTACCTGAAATAGATTCAAACCTCAATTGGTCGTGATTTTCTCCGCGTTTCTCGCTTAAATGAGCTTTTCGCGTTGTTTGGAGTGTCAATAAGTTTTCCACGAGATTGGTCGTGTGCTCGCACTTGAGTGCTGCTATTAAAAGAACCTTGGTGCGGCCGATGTAGTTCCGCTATCTTTCCGGCTAAAATTAACTCCAGAAAGTGATTTTTCCCATTTGTCGCCGCACACAATCGTATGCGGACTTTTGTTTACTTCGTGTTTAATGGCACCTCATAAATGTTTGATCAGCTGACTTTTGTTTGGAGCACAGGGTGTCTCAGTTTCATACCATTTCACAATTTCAGAAATATTTTTCGTTTTCATGATTTTTGTTTGCTTGTTAGGGGCTTATGCATTTTGTGTTATGGAAGCAATTAGTAACTTGCTGATTTCCCTGAACTTAAGGAATTTGAAACACGTTCACGGGCAGAAAAGAAGAAGAAAATATAGTACTTGTCTTTCAGAGAGCCTTGCCGGAACTTTTCAGTTTTCGCAGTCTTTATGGGCTACATTGACCTACTTATTAATTTTGCATGTTCCTCATCGATGAACTTGTCCCTCTTTATAAATGCCCTGCCAAAAATAACCCGAACCTACCCCTCTTAGAGAGGGAAATAAGTCACTATAAAGTTTCTGAAAGTTTACATCGAGCGAAATCTTTTTTATAAAAACTTAATGCTGTTAAGGAAAAACTAAAAATTAATCCGCCCGCGTCCCTTGGGAGAGTTTAAAAATTGACCACTCAATCTTCTGTCTAGGCACTGATATAAAGGCCCAATTACAATGAACAGATAGAAATGTCAAAGTACGCAGTGAAACGAATAGGAAAAAAACACCGATTACAATGACGTACCTGTTCGCATTAAAACGTCAAAGTAGTTTCTTTAAATCTCGAAAGTGCGAAAAGTAAAAATGCATATACAGTGCAACCTTAATATAACGTACCTCAATATAACGAATTCCTCGATTTAACGAATTCTTCGTAATCCCCTTGAATTGTCCATAATAGTCAATGTAAAATATACCTTTACATTGCGAATATTTTTTGCGAACAACCTCTTTATAACGAATTTTCGACTATCAAGAAAAAGTATAAATACCTCTAATTAACGAATTTTGTCAACCCAAAACCTTTATATAAAGTTCCCACCAATGTATGACTCTTAGGCAAGAAACACAATGATACGACCGACGACCGGCGAGCGACGGGAGCGTACGACGACACAACGCCAAAGCTTATCGAGCATAGGGTACTATGTACATCTAAACACATTGACGCGACACGAGCTACGCGCCGTGCAAAATAGAATCGGATCTATCAACTGTAAAAAATTGTTGTGCGAATTTTTGAAATTAACATTACCTACATAATGTATGTACCCACCAAGATATGTACCTACTTTTACGGATTTTACTGCATTTAATTTTGATTATTAATGTAAGAAAAAAATGTTGTTACCTTGTTGATAAAAATGTGTTATCATTTATTAGTAGAAGTTGTTCGCTTTAACAAGATGAGTACGTAATGTTGAGGTGAATAAAACTATTTTTTTACCTCTTTATAACGAATTTTAGACCAACCTAACCTCAACATAACAAACCTCGGTTCAACGAATTACTTGATATAACGAATATTTACTTGTTCCCTTCCGATTTGTTATATCGAGGTTGCACTGTATATCGGAAAAGAAAAGTATTTTAAATATTTCTAATGTGTAAAACTTAAAAAATTGAAAAGTAGAAGAAAAAGCCGGTGGTGGCAATTCTTCTCTTTGACACTTCAGTCCGTCAATCCGTCGATTTCTAAACAAACGAAATTTACTGCGCGTAGTTCCGATCGAATGCGCTTGTATCCGTTCAATGTAATCGCTGAGGTAGAAAACGTATGGTGAGAAAACCAATTTGACATTTCAATCCCTTGCGCTCAGATCCGGTCATTGTAATTGGGCCTATACACTTTCATAAAGCCAAAAACAAAATACCAGCTTTTAAGCTGGTAAAACAGAAGCTTACTTGGTCAAACTGAGTCTGGGAGACCCACCGACATGAAAAACTGGACTGCTAACCGTCGTCTGGAAAACGAGACCATTTTTAGCACAGGCTCAAACCTGCAGCTCGTTTCTGTAATTTCGATTGAGAATATTCTCTATTAAATGACGTCAAAAATATTGGTCGTCTTTAAATCGACTGAGCTAAGTTGATTTATTTTCGGATGTACCAGTAAAGAAAGGCATCGTGAATTTAATCAGGTGAAAATTAACGTTCGAATTTGAAACAGAATCTCAAGAGAGGAGAATATAAAAACACAGTGGTAGAGAATGACGTCAAATAGAGAATTTGAATAGAGTTAAAAGTTACAGAAACGAGCTGCTGATGGGATAAATCAATGCTATTAAAAATGCCCTAAAACACCGCACAATTATGTTTAAACTGACGCAAATTAAAAATAATTAAACTTTCACGAACCGATTTCTTTTATATCCCGCTCAATTTTAAGTTTTTTCACAAAATATTCCTTGTGGCAATCAGCTGGGGACTTATGAATAACAGAGATAGATATAACAGTCATTGTTCCTGCCTTCGTCTAACCTTCATATTTCTCATATATACCAACCAAAGCTAAAAGTTGTATCACAAAATACCGTAGCCATCTGTTGGACATCGTAAAACTATTCTAACAGCTGATTGCAACGGAAAATAATTTGGGTCATCTGGTGAGGGCGATGAGTGGTGAGAGTTGGCGGGTAATTTGTAAAGGCTGTCGTGGGTGCAAGTCATAGTGCAAAAAGCATGTGTATACTTTTATTTATCGATTGGGGGTATCAAATACTTATAGTCAATATTTTGTCTAACTACCAAGGGGTATTAATCTACATGAAAAAGGCATAAAAGTGCACATTCAAAAGTTATAATTGATTAATATTTACAGTGCTTGAAAATAATAAAAATTCAATGAAAAAAACCTATATTCCTTAACACATTCGCGACCAGCGTCGCACATATGCGACGTCTCATTTTTTATATCGTGTTTATCAGTTTATGACAATGTGCACTACTTTTAAATTCCTCCTATTGTTTTTTTTTTTTTTTTTTTTTTTTTAATGGGCTATAAAACCACAAATATGCGTCAGGTTGGAAAATTGCTTATTTTGTTTATTTTCAAAATTATAAATATAATGTTGAAAACCCCAATGCCAATTGGTTACATTATAAGAAAAATTCTCCTGGTTTGTGGCACAAGAATTTTTTTGTCGGCTTCCGGTAGCGAACGTGTTAAGCAAACTAATTGCAATTGAAAGAGCTACACTATCCAATATTTAACTCTGTTTGACTAAAAAGTAGCAATTTGTCTCCACTTATTTATACATATAATAAATTGTTTTTGGTGCCCGCCTTTCTGTTTGATAGCGTATCATATATCACGGGGCTACCCGTGCTACTTCTCTGCGTTACAACACCTAACTAACCTTTTTACAAATTATTAAATAGTGATCGAATATGAATCCAGTAAATTCCAAAAAGTTATTTTCGTTCGGGAACCTAAATATGACTAATTTTTACGTTTCTTTTCACAAACTACAGATAATTTACCCTTTTCTTGGCTTCTATAAAAGAAAAATCTACTGTATGTTAACTTAAAAATTGAATCTTCAACCTTATAAAGCAAAATATATAGCCCGTCCGAAATGTAGGTATTTCCTAAAACATATAATTAAATCAGTAAAAAACATTGGGTAAATTATTATGCTATAATTTAAGTATTAAAATGTTTTTCTATGCTTCCTCATTACCTTTAAAAATTCAAATATTCATCATTTGTAGGCGAATTTCGGCACATTTAACGAGGCGTTTTCTTAGTAATTTCCTGAGGCAAAAGATTTACCTTAATCGACTTAAAAATTTATATAATTCCAAGTACTGCAAAGTCGTATTACAAATCTCTGCAGGCAAAGGCTAAAACGTGGGCTAAGTCGCGGTAAAATTGCTGGTATATTATTTTCATATTATTAATAAGCAGCGATATGATTTTGAGATTCATTTTGACTAATATTTAAAATTTAAAATTTAATCTGTCCTAAGGGGAGAAATATTAGTCGATAGCAAGAAATGTGGCAATTTATTTTCGATAAGAATTATATGTGCAACATTTTTGAAACTTTGGATATTAAGTATTTGACGAAAATGGCGGCGTTTTGATAACAAGCAAAACAATCAATTTTGTTTTATTGTCAACATTCATAATTTGTTGGTGAACATAAAAAATGGCAAAACAAATTTATTTTTCTTAAAATGATACGTTTTATAAAAAAAGTTTAAAATATTTACACATTTTCTCAACATTTTTGCAGTAGACAGATTTTCATTTTTCAAATTTTTTTGTTTCACCGATTATATTAGTAAAATGTGTGAAAACTTCGGATCAGTTAATAATTCTTTGAATTATCGCAATATTGGAAAAAATACTATGTGGAGAAAAACTCATTTAAAGTTTTAGTACACAAGAATTCAATGATGTCAAAGACTTTGCTAATAGTCTTTTTTCTCAGGAATATACATATATATTTCAAATCAGTCGAATTCTTAGTTATTTCCTACTTAGACACTAGAAAGAAAACTAATAATACAGGGCTTTCGAGCTAAGGCAACAAATCCGTCTCGTCGTGTAATATGCTTTGAAAAACCTATTTTTAAGATTATTGAATATATTTTTATAAATATCTTTATTAGTATATACTTTATGAATTCGGTTGAGGCCTTAATCAATAGTAGTCCACATTGATTAACCCACTTTCTACTATTGAATAAGGCTTCAATAGCTTCCATAAAGTGAATAATAGGGAAGTTTAGGTGGTTTACAAAAACGCCAACAATTTCAAAGTAAAGTCATTTCGAATGAGTCAGATCCGAAAATCGTTAACAGGTTTTTCGTAGCACATTACATTACATGAATCTTGTGTCATAAAGCAAATCCGCCTGAGCTGGGACACCCTGTATAAATAGGCTATAATATAAAGTCAACGAATTTCTGTAGATAAAATCTTTCCTAATAATTGTTTATTTTCGTGTCGAATTCATACTCATCCCGCGGTGTACATAAATATTAAACAAAATTTTAATGCTTCATGCACTTCACTTCATATTTCTTTGCTTTCCAACTGTGCTAGCATAAATGTATATATTTGTGTAAAAGAAAACGTAAATAACTGAATATAAATAAACAAAATCTCTCCTGAATTGTGCTAATATGTCGAAAGCTCGCTTTTTCGCTGAGTGCCCATCTGTAAGTATGAATACCTATTTTCCTTTTATTAATTTTATTTTTATAATATATGTATGTATGTCTGTCCACCCAACGTGGAACTTCTTTTTCACAAACTCCTCTGTAAGTAACGCGTGTTATAGATCGATTTCTTGCCACTGACAAAACTTATCAACATTTCCCCGTAGGAGGATGAGATGGGATTTTTTCGAAGCCCTTTTAAAGGCTTTCAGAAACGAGTTACGGAAGAACTTTAATATATAGTAAAATCCATATATAGCTACAATATTCATAGATATTTATGCACTTAAGGTGTATAACAGTTTAAAGTTATGTTGGATAAATAATGTAGTAATTGTGTATTAATTATATTCATTTTAAAAAAAAAGAAAAAGTATAGCAAGATAAAAAATTTATCACTAATCAAGTCATTGCAAATTCTATTTCAAACAAAAACTTCAAACAAAATTCTTTTAAACTTCTGGGTTTTATTGCTTTTTTCATCAATTAGTTTTGAAGTTACAGAAGTGGAAATCTTTTCGACGAAATTGGCATATTTTCTACAACTGTTCACGGGTAAATAATTTTTGACGGCTTAATTTGTATTTATTTTTCTAAGTTAGCTCAACAAAACAAGTAGTTTGAAATCGCATTTATGTTTATAGAAATAATATTATTCTTATGTCTTAGTATTTGGTACAACTCATATTCGTTTAGGCATTTTCAGGCACAAACGGTCGTTTCTGAGTTATGCTGCGGACGGATGATTTTTTTTTTTTTTGAGTTTCTTTATTTTGATGAAGAGTATTGTCGATAACAATTATACGTCTACAGGCTTCTATTCGATTACCAACATTTTCGATTACTTCCTTACACATTAAAACATTAAGCTCATTAATATCAGTCCGGATGTTGTTTTTTAGGTGTGCAATTGTTGCTAGCGTATCCACATAGACTTTGCTTTTCAAATAACCCCAAAAAAAGTAATCTAATGGGATTAAATCACACGACCTAGGTGGCCAGTTCATGTCACCATAACATGAAATTACTCGACCGGGAAACTAAGATCTCAACAGCTCAATGTTTTCACATGTTGTGTGACACTTAGCTCCATCCTGTTGCAAATATAGATCGTCTGAGTCTATTTCTCAAATAAAAACTCGTCAATCAATTGTCTATAGCGCTGTCCATTGACAGTAATAGCTCTTTTTATTCACATCTTCGAAGAAAAAAGGATCAATCATTTCATCAGCCCATAAACCATACCAAACAGTACATTTTTGTGAATTTAATGATTTTTCGGAAATTCGAGGATTTCTTCTTCCCGAATGCGACAGTTTTGTTTGCTTACGAATCCATTCAGTGTGAAATTAGCTTCATCACTGAAGATGATTTCCCGTGAAAAGCCAGCATCACGCCTTTTTTGATCTAACAAATAATTGACAAAATATCTTCTTTGAGAATTATCTCTTTCTGTCATTTGTTGTGTCAGTTTGTAAGAATGTAAATATAAATTCTTATGGAAAATTCACCAAAAAGTCGCTGGATTGATCCGTAATCATTTTTTGGAAGAACAAAAGAAAACAAGTCAAAGTTTTCAACAAACATATGTGGATTTAAAAGGCATTATTGTAAATAACCTTATATTTTTTGGTAAATGAATAAACTCCAAAGTTTTCAGTAATTACTTATGTTAAGGGATAAATTAGTTTTATTATAAATGAAATCTAGAAAATATGAGAAAGCGAAAGCAATAAATTTATTATAATAATCTAAAATTGAGAACGTTGCTATAAAATTGAACTCTAGCAGCAAAATTAACAAAATTAAGCTGCGACTAAGTAAATTTGTTTCAATAATCAAATAAAGAGATCGTGTACCAAAAACCAACAACTCAAAGTTACGTGTAATTCAATCAATTGAATAGTCGTTTATTGAGTTCATTCCATCATTTAACAATTGAACTCGTATATCATTTATCAGAGCATCACTTTAATAGAATTTATTACTTGATCAGCATTATCTAATAAGCAAATTGAGTTAAATGTTGTTGTTGATATTTGTACGCATTTGAATTGGGAGTGGCTAGTTTTCCTTAACAAATATGAAATAAATTGTTATTGATAATCTAACAAAAATTGCCTTTTAGTACAATTACAGCATGGAAACTTCGGCATTTGATAACTGTGGACCAACATCTCCAGTGTCGGTAAATACACCTGGTGAGGGTCCAGTACGAAAATACTACAGGAAAACAACTCACAGGTAAGTTCTTTAGAATTTATTTCTATTAAAAAGTCCTTCATGTCCGTCTGCATTCAAAAAAAGATAAACTTAAAAAGAAAATAGTGCAGAGATGGTTAGCATCAAAGCTATTATCATTACAAAATGTTATTTACACGATTGTTAAGGTCAACAGCGAATAAACTTTATAAAATAAGAATCTTAATTAAAAAAAAAATTGCTTAATATACCAGTCAAAGCACCTCGTTAAAATCAAAAGTACGCTTTTATTATTGCCTCTTAATCATACTGTAGGCAAACTTTACTCTAATTGAGCTGCAATCAAATATCTTGTTCATATACTAAGAGTCTAATTAAAATCGCAGATATTTTTCTAAATTAAGCTCTGCTAATCTTTTAAGAAAGCAAATAACTCTATAGTTCTTTTTTATAAGCATTTCAATTGCTTCATCCTATTAAGACCCCACCACAACACGTCTATAATGATTCCCCAATTATCCCTAAAACACAAAGATAACAATAAATAACAGCGATATGCAATATCTCTCAAACACTTTATATCAGTGTTAATTCGTGTCGAAAATAAATAATTTTGTCTACAGCTAGTCGCTTGACCAGTCACGTGTATTTATCTGTTTTAATTGCGCTAATCAACCACTGTTGACCCCCGTTGACCTCTTATCGCTCGCGAAATATTTGCAGAAAATTGTTCGAAAACATGACGAAATTTGACTGATGAACGTTAATCATTTATAGGGTCATTACTTTCTCACCAATATATTTAATCTGAAGAATTTCTGTGGAAATGCTTGTTTTTGAATATTATAAATTTAAGAAATTGTTTTTTTTAATTCAAAGTATCGATAGCAAAGAAATTTGTAAAAAAAAATAATTTTGTGCTTTCGTCTTCCAAATTTACGAAAGACCACATAAAAAAAAACATAAAAAAATATTAACTATAATATAATGCATAGATTATTTCTATCTCCCTCTGCTCTGTTTTATAGTTACCAGTTGTTGGGCGACAAGTGGTTATCCCGAAAATGAGGTCAGACAGTGTAAGTATGATAATTTGGCGATTATATTTGCGATTTTAGGCTTTTTCGTGAAATTCTTTAGTTTCTCTCCACTCATTAAACACATAATTTCTTGATACTATTCGCATTATATCCAAACTAAACTAGAAAAGGTAATATTTTGGTTTGAATTTGTATTCAATTTCACAATTTATATATCATTTAAGAAGGTATAGACCTCCAGCCGCGATGAAAATTAATATTTGGAAGATTGTTCTTTAGGAAGTATATTGTTTAAAAAAAAAGGTCACAATACTATTTCTATCGAAGGTGTAAAAAGATACCTTTTGAAATTTTAACTTAAATTTATTATCATTAGAAATAGTGTTAATTGGTCCTTTAACATTAGGAGGAAAATGCGATACAAAATGTTCCACTATTGAAAAAACGCCTCTTCGTGGTCTTCATGATTTCTTTTTGTCGGCGATGGATCTGAAAAATTCAAAAAAAAAGTTAAGTTGTTATAGTCTGTCGAGCAATTTTTTTTTTATTTGCAAAAAAAAAACTTGAATTTAAAAAATCCTTTCGTTTATACTTAGAACCTTTGCAGTTATTATAACGACGTTTCAACATTTTCCAAATAGTCGAGGTGGGCAAATAATTTTGTTCATATTCTCAATATATAAAGAGTGGGCCATCGGATGGTTTCTTTTTCAAAATGCTATAAAATAAACACTGTTTCATATTTTTCAAAGTTTGTTGATTTATTTAAAAGAGTAAACCTTCCGATTAGTTATGGAATATGATTTCATTTAAATCGTTGCCTCGAATGGTTTGGCAGTAGCCTATTATCCTAGTCCTAGTCAACCGAATTTCAACAGCAGCACTAGTTCTATGCTTTGAGAATAATATAGGCCTTTAATACCACCCCACAAAAAAAAAAGTCCAACGGCGTCAAATTGCAACTGCGTAGTGATCAAAAAAGGTGATGTGACCAAAAAGGTGATTTGTTCCGGCAACACAGCGCTCACTTTGGTAATAAGTTTTCAATATTTCCTGCGGAGATATAATACTTGTTTATACACATTTTTTTTGTTCGAAAAACCTGTCTGTATCAAAATAACATTTAGCTTTAAAAAAAACCCAACAGAGGCCCATATATCTCTGACATTTGGAAAATAATTTCTAAATTTTACGTACGCTTTTTAAATAAATAGACTTGCCAGAAAAAAAGTGATAATAAATCATCGATTTTAACGCCTCTCCCTGACTAGTCACTGTATTAAATGAAATTTTAAAGATTATTGTCGTATTTTACATGACATGCTGAAAAACACCATAATATGATACCAAGATAGAAAAAACATTTTTTCGAGCAAAATTCTGAATAAAATTATTCATTTTGGGTAAAATCAAAAATTTAAAATCTTAATTATAGGGCGAAAATGAATTATGTGCAAAATTTAAAATAAATTTGCATCCAAGATAGGGTTAGCGCTTTTTTGGAGTCACTGTTTGTGAATAAATGTAGTAAGGGCAGAATAAGATAATATTGACTCCAATTTTATTCTAATTTCTTAAAATTATTATTATTGTTATATGATTGATAACGACCGTTTTTGCTACATACAAAGTTGTCTCAATGTTTCTTTTTTTATTATATATTTTATTTAAATATCGATTGATATTTTTTTTTTAATAACCATGATATAAATTATTTTTACAGAAAAAATACTGCAGCAACTAATAATCTACTTACGTCTTCACACATTCTAATAATGACATTGAAAAGTCGTATTACTGGAAATTTAAAAAGGTTGTTCCGTTTACGTCATTACATAGGAATATGTTTTTCATAATTTGATTTATTCCGTGTAACTGCTTTTAGAGTTCTATAGGTACCTCAAAAAGGTAACTCGTTTTCTCAGAGACTGTTTCACGTGGAAAGTTGGAATTTGGAATAAAAATATATTCGTTTGAAATTTGTTTTTATATTTGTCCACTTTATGGGATCTAGTTTGAAAGGACTAGCTTTAAATAATCGAAAATATTTTTTCCAGAATTTTGTGTAACATAGTTTTAAAAACGGTTTTTCGCTACGGAAACAATCTGAAACTACGAACTCCAAAAATTAATAAATAGTTCTTGGTGCGGAAACTTTTCGAGCGCGAGGCTTATTTGCACTTGACAGTTTTACAATAAATACAGTTTGGCATTCTGATTACAGTCCCATAAACTCACTCACCCAAATTTAACATTAGGTCATTTCAATCAGCTGACGTAATTGCCAAGATAGGTCAAGCATTACAAATGTCAATGGACAATTTCCTAACAGATTTCTATATACCCAACATATCTTAGTATGGGTCATGTACGAATTATTTCGGCTGACTGAACAGCTCGCCTCGTCCGAAAAGGCTCGTGGACTGATATGCTCCTGTCAATCTGTGACACACTCAACAGTTTATTTAGCTGGGTGAATTAAATCCCCTCTAAAGATAGAAACCGGACCAAAATAGTACGTGCCTGAAATCTCCCTACATTTGTTTGGCATTCGATCAGGAATGTCGAGAGGTTATAGGTGCTTGTTTTCCAATGAATGGATCTCAGTCGTGTTAATTGATTCACCTTTGGCTAATCCCTATTGTATCAAAATAAATAAGTTGGCACGGTATGGCTTAATTAAATTTCACGCTTGTTTCCGCTTATCAAATCCATGATGCGTATTTTGGAAATTTCACATAGTGGAGGATGGTTAAATAACATTATCATGTCACTGAACTTTATTAGAAACATATTGGTTAATTAGGAACTTATTGCATTATTTGGATAGATACACTGAACATTTCGACAGAAAATCGGTTAATTTGTATTGAAAATATATCGTCATCGCATTCTGTTTTACGCACATGAGTTTGCTGAATATTGCTAAATATAATCTAAAGAGTATTTTGACCGTCGTTATAAGTGAAAATGTAAAATTTGCAAAATATACAATTTTAGGAAATATCTATATAAAAGTGTTTTGGCGTTGCTATTTTGCAGGATTTTTTTCCCCTTTTAGTTGGACAAGTTGCAAAAGGTATTTTAAAAATATATTTGTTGCAAATAAAAAAGACAGCTGGTAGTTGCTTTATTTTTTGTAGTTTTACAAATTTTATTCATAGGCTTCGGATACCTGTTACTAGAGATTCGACTTATTTTTTTCTATAGCGTATCAATATCCAATATTTTGGTTCTTTCTCGTCCATTATTAGTAAATAAAATCCACTTTCCGGTATGTGAATTGATAATATATTTCACTAATCTTTATATTTCCTCGTTAAGTAATAAATGTGGGATCGATCGCGCATCTTATCAGAACTCAAACTGGAATTTCTAAGACATCGGTTGTTCTTTTCAAAACCAGAATAATGCCGATAGTAGTGCCGCGATAACTTTGTGTATTTCATATAAGTTCTATTTAACAACATAGAATTATGGCAAAGACAAAATGACGTAATTTATCAATATTGCATGCGTTTTGTTTCAAATTTACCTCAAATTCCTGAAAATTTGACTATACAGATTGGTCATGACTTAAAATCGGCCGAATGCCGAAAACTATGTCATATTTTTGTACAATTGGAAACTGATCAATGCTCGTCAGTCAAAAATTATCTAGCATTTGTAACATACGCTGAAGTATAATTTAAACTGAAAAACTGAAATTTGTGCTCTTTTGTATTTTGGCTTTCTTCAGGTATACAATGTATACAATGTATGAATGCAATCTCTTAGCACCAAGAACATTTCAAATTGTATTACTTTCTGTAGATTTGCGTGATATGCCAATTCTGCCATCCTATCCTTTGCAAACAAGTCCTTCTATGATAAATCATCCGCAGTGTCTACAATACATTTCTTCCATAGTTGCAAAAGGTATTTTCCTTGAAAACGTTTAGTTAGTCTGCAACAAACACATGTCATGTATGAGGTTTGAGATGACATTTCCCATGCTGTCTGTATACTTATATTTGATACTGATTCCATCATACTTTTATATTTTTTTCACGATTCTGTTTCTTGTGCAAAGTTCCCCCACAAGAATGTATTATAGATGCTTCGAAAAAGGAAAAATGTATCAACGAAATTATATGAACGTCTTGCAATATAAATGTAAGTGGTATCCGCTTCGTATCAAAGGTTTATAAAAGAGCAGACACTTGTGACGTTTCGCATGATTTCTATTTTTGTCGTGTAATACATGCTTTGAAGAAAAAAGGTTACACCAAGGCATTCGCCTTGTCCTTAGACCTCACAAGATTACGAGGGGTCAAGACCGTGAATTGATTATCATCGAGGCGTTTGATGAATTAAATGTTTGCCTACTATTATGAATTTTTTTGCTCGTGTGAATAGGGGTTTATAATAAAGAACCTTGGACACACTAATGTAGTGACATACTATCTGCAGTAACGGCATCGTCAATAAATTTAGAATAAAAATGTAATGTTTAAAATGAAAATACAATAGTAGAGATTTGTTGCAAAACAAAGACGTCATCAAAAGTACTCGGTTAACAAATGCACTGTGAAATTATTTCCCACATAGATGGAAAACCTCGCAATAAAACTGTAGGTAAGAAGGGTATACCTGTTAATAGGAAATAAGGGTAACCTGCAATGTCATGAGGCAATACGACAAGAATCCCAACACCCAAGGATGGCGACGAAAGCGAGAACTTCGAAGTCCACCTTCAGCGAGTTTACAAATTTTATAAGTTGAGCACCTAAAAAGTTCAGTAAGTACCAGACCGTTCCGAGGAAAATGTATTAATAATAGGTAAAGCAGTTCTGCGAGGAATACGTGACGAAATTTATAATGCAGTCAAATAGTCGACCGAGACCTATTGTAAAACCAATTTGTGGTTGCGGATTGACATCTTGTGCAGGAAACACTAAATTCACTGATTTACAACGTGAAGGAGAAGCGATTGAGATATTATAAGTTTTAGTTTTAACAGTCCTTATACTGACTAATAATATTCGCAAGGTTTTATCTCAATTTTCAGAATCTATTGATATATGTATGTATTCGTGATTGCAAGAAAAAGTTGAAAAACATAATTAACAAAAAGTCTAGATACGACTTGCGAAGTTATCAGTCGATAAAAGCGAACTGAAATAAATAAACCTTATAAAAATTGGTATATACTCCATATGTAACTTCTCTATTTTGTTAGAAAATTGATGAGTTCAAAACCCCTATAAGGACCAAATTTTGCACAAATCCTATTATTTTCCACACGCCTTATTGGATCCCCAATCTTTAATTTCTCCATTTTTATGTCTGAAGAGATTTAAAAACCGTCTCGTATCAAAATGTACAAAATTGAAACAAGAAGACGTGATTTGTTTTCAATTGATGTCAAACGAATAGTTTATTAGTAATAATCTTCTATGTTTGGTGTGCTTACTTCGCCCAAACTCTTATTTTTTAAAGAGTGCATTTTAAAGGGTAAAGTGAACTTTATTTCTCGCAAAATTTGATCAGGTTACTTCCTAGATTCGATTTAAAAGCCAATCACATGCAGTTGGAGTTGTACATTCGTTGATATTAGATGATGAATTTCGATTTATAGATTTTATACCTGAAATAATATGGTGCCACAAAAACGAAAACGCGTTTCTGTATCAAGCTGCTCTGTACCGAAAGGATTAACTCTTTGCAATTAGATGTCCACTCTGAAGGGACATTAGAATTTATTAGTGATTACGGAATGAACTTATTCCATCACGAATTTTTGGATAATGTATTTTTCCCTGAAATTTTATCTTGAAATATGTTACCTGATGCCTATAAATTCATATAAATCAAACCTTATTACAATACATTATTTGGTTCAAAAATTATACTATATAATATAAATTGATATCTAAGTCCACATTCTCGCGGCAAAGTGGCGCCGAGTTGCTGGTAGGTAGCGGTCGGAAAAACACCGACTGCAAATGGTTAAAGGTTCCAAGAAATTATGAAATTTCAACAAGTTAAAGAGGATCACTTTGGATTCTCCGCCATCTTGAATATTTGAAAATCGGGAACCGGATTTGATATCAACGATTTTGATGAAGTTTAAATATGTTATAGAATATTTTTTGTATCTGCGGATACACACATTTAGGGGGTACTTTTATTTATTGTTTTTTTTTTTTTTATAAAAATTGGTGTATTTTTTAAAAGTTTGTCCGCCATGTTGGATCCGCCATTTTGAATTTCTTAAATTTAACATCAGATTCGTAATCAGCGACTCCAAAAATCCCTTAATACTGGTTTTCACGCAAAAACTGATGTTTGAAAGAATATACATCATTTACCTATTAGTGCTAGGGGTTGTTTACTCCCTTGAGGAGCTTTTTTACGAAAATGAAAAAATAGGTCAACTTTATTTTTCAAAATCTTATGTAAAAAAATATTTTTGAATGATTTTTAAGTAAAACTGTTATTTTTGTGACGCAAAAATATAAAAAAAAAATCATTTTTCTGCAATAAAAAATAAGGGTTGCCACCCCCGGGAACCGGATTACTTACAAAAGGTTGGTATATTTATGAGACATCATTTCCACGTTGTTTCATTCGAAAAATTTCATTAGAACTTGAAATATTTAGGAAAAAACTGTTTTTGGGGGTAAACTTTAGTGGTTTTCACCCCCTAAATGTGCGTATCCGCAGATAAAAAAATTATATGTATCTTATTTTTCGATACTCTATAACATATTTCAATTTCATCAAAATCGGTGAGACACACCTGAGAACGTTTCCTTGTTAGTAATTTTGCATACGAGTCGCATGACAGTTTGATTTGATTTGATTTTATCCTTTTACTACTACCCCTGTCCCCTGGAGGGCAGGATTTTTATACACTTCGTACCATTCAACAAATATACACAAGTCAATAAAAAAATAATCATAATCAATTCATGCGTTCTAGAGTTATGGTTATGCACGGACATAAAAAACGAAACAAAACACGTCAAATTGATAACACTTTTTGTAAATAAGTCGGTAAAAAAGAGTTATGTATATTAACACTTAACGGATGGTTTGTTTTTCCTCTACTCTTTTGCAGTTCTAGGCATTTTTGAGGGAATGGAAAAAAAAGTGCACACAAGGTTTTGAATTTATTTGAAAAAAATTTAATCTCAAACACAATTTTTTACATATTCTATGTGACAGATACCTAGATATTCGCAGTATTAATTGTATTAACTAAACTGTAATACACACATAAAAATTATACTTCCGTGCAATTAAATATGCAAAAAACGTAGATGTAGATCTACGTGGCTTGTCTAAGAAAATTGGCAAGAAAAGGTGCAAATCTACGGGTTCAGTCTGTTAATTGGTAAGAGGGATATTTTTTTAAAAAAGCAAAAAAACAAAAGGTTAACTTTAAGGACTTCCATGGAAAAACCAAAAACAATATAGTCGAAAAATTTCCATAAACCTAAATTCTACACGTTCATCATTTCCACATTCATCTTTGAAGTGTTAAGACGTAAAAGAGCCACTTCCACGCACTAATTGCGCGGACGACAGACAAAACACACGCGAGAATTTTCCGGGGACACACTGAGCCTAGTCACGCTACGATCAGTTGGAAATAAGCCAGATGTGATCGCGCTGATTATCAGCAAACCGGCTTCGCTCAATAAATAAACTGAAATTGTCCCGAAAAAGCCCCACAAGAGCACTCGCCAGTCGCCACAAGCCGACTTGTAAGAAAGCCGCTAAAATAAAGAAAGTCATCAGCCGTTAGGTATTTACTTCTCAATGAACCAATTGGGGCTGCGCGCTCTCCGCTGAATCTGCACGCGATAGTCGCTAATTTTTATACTCCTCTGAATTCCTATTCACAGCTTTTAATCTATTATATTACATACAGCATGTACCCACACATGTTTTAAGTGCGATCGTAAGATCACCGCACTTGGAATGATCTTATCGGCTGCAGGTCAATCGTCAGCTGACCACCAATACTGCGTTTTGTCTCTCTGGTAAGCACAGAGCCAAGCGACAGATCTCTTTCGTTTTAGTACGACACAAAACTTCGCCTTGTTCACGTTAATTATTTTATAGACCTGCTTCTCCAAGACTCTGAGTCATTCGTGATTGCACTCACCGATTCATTTCGTAAGCGTGAATCGCAAATTCTCGGCTCTCAGCGGTGTAAATTTTCTCAAGAAAGTGACCTAAAGAAGGAAACCTGTCTTAATCTTTGGTGTACACCGGAAGATATGTAATTTACCTTTAAACTTTCCTGAACAAATTTGTGAACAGACATAAAAACAGTTGTGAGCATTAGTAAAAATGCCTGAAGTATCTCAAGATGCTTTTGAAGCTCTGAACCCCGGAAGTCCACCAGCTACCGTGCAAGAGCTCCGGGCAAGGGCAAACTCAAGTGGAAGTAAATGTAATGGAAGTCGGCAAAAAAATGAGACAGTAGAGTGTGACAAGCCCGTAAAATGTCCCATTGACGTCAAAATCACGGATTCCTCACAGTGCACAGCATCTCTGGATAAGGGTCTAGGCTACAAAAGAGAACTGGGTCATAGGTGAGTCTTTCAAGAAATTCTTTTCTTTTGTTTAATGAACGTGCTACGCGACGACACCGGAACTACACTCGTTGGTAAAGTGTAGCCCAGAGCGGCACGTTCGCAGCTTTAGGATATGAATGAAAGCGGAAAACATTTCAAATGCCCCGACCGATTGGTTGGACTAGCGATTTTAATGTTTCTTAGTGGAAATCACGCTTCCTGAGATTTGCGTTGTGAATTTCCCTGTTGTCAACATCAAATGTTCTTTGTTTTTGGATCAATATTGAAATTGTGAACTACAGTTTAAAATCCATGTGGAAAATTAAAGAAACAGTAGCAGTTAATTAAGTGACTTAAAAAATGTCTTAATGTTAGAATGGGAATAGTTCCTAAAGTCATTTTCCCTGTGCAATTCCCTAGGAACTTATTGATTTATAAATTTTTTCGTTAAGTGTATATACAGGGTGACAAATGGAAAGTTGCCTAAATTAATCATTTATAATTTTAAAATGAGTGTAGGGAGAAAAAAATTTAAAACATGTATAAATTCAGTAAAGATGTCATTTTTATTTGAAATTAGTTCCAATTGAATCGGACAATTTTGACAAATACTTATTGAGATTTAAAAAAAAATCGACAAAATTTGGCCAAGCGACAACTATTTACATAAATGCTTGAAAACTTTAGTAATAAATGCGGTCATACGATGAAGTCAGATAATTTTTCTTAATTCTTACCTTCTGAGAGTGTTTTGACTACTTTTTTAGAAGCAAACTTGGTACCAAAGCTTCAGTATGATTTTAACCTCTAGAATAAAAGCTCTCGATGAGATACACTTTTTCGTCATTTGTAAGATTACTAATTTTAATTTCTCTTTATGATGTCTCAATAGATACTGACAACCCTCTAGTGTATACGTCCAGGGGTTAAACCTTCTACGACATAGTAGAGGAGAAAAGACATTGATATACTTTAGGAAACTTCCCATTTGTCACCCTGTATATACGAAATAGCGAATATAGTGAAACTTCATTAAAAATAATATGAAGTACTACCGGCGTGGTAGCTTGTAATTTTGAGAAAGTTTGGCACCTTTAAAGTGATATCCTAGCACATTTAAATTAGTAATTATAAATGGAAAAAGGTTTTCTATATGTCATCATTTTGAACCATGATAAGTTTTAGCTTAAGTTTACAAAATTTAATTAATTCAAGAAAGAAATTGAATACGAGTTTTGACTGGTCTTGGTAGTCCTAGTGTTAACATGCCGTATGCTATGTATGTCTCAGCTATTTAACTTTAAACGAAAAATAGTATATTTTTCCGCTGGTATTCTTTCCATATTATTACAAAGTTTTCATTCAAATTATAAAAATCGCCCAAGGAAGCCTGTCGGTTGCACTTATGAAGTAGTTGTTGGAGAATAAATACCTACATAATTTTATTACTATTTAGTTTTTTAAATATTATTATGCTATTGACAGACTATACCTCATTATGACGAAGAACGTCATTATGAGCTTCATCGTAATGATGTGGTGACACATTATTCGTACGTAATTTCCGATTGTCAACTTAACATCTGACTTTGTAAAATTATATTCAATTTTTTGGGGGATATTTTGTTCAGCGTTTTAGTGAGCAAATTAATTTATGTATAACAAAATACATAAATAAAAAGAATTTATAAAAATGTAAAGTGCAATAGAAATGCCAGCAAAATCTTAAAAATGCTATGAGGCCTTTACAAAGGAGAAATGCCTTAATTACTGCTCTCCAGATCAAATTTTCGAAAAATTTAGCGATACGCAATACCACTGGAAAAACGAATTGGTATTGCTTTGTACGCTCTGGGATCTTCTACGGAGTAAAGAAGTATGTTTTATATATTTGGAGTTCGTAGGGCTACAGGGGGTGAAATTATCCTTAACAAGTGCAACAGCTCCAATGACAGAATACGAAATTTGACAGCAAATGTGGTTGAAATGTAGTAGATTTTCAGTGAAATCGTAATAAATCCTACGTAATTTTCTCCCAAATGATATACCTTTTACATCATTTTGATTCGTCATTATGAGCTGTTTTTTCTTCATTGCTATTGACAGACTATACCTCATTATGACGAAGAACGTCATTATGAGCTTCATCGTAATGATGTGGTGACACATTATTCGTACGTAATTTCCGATTGTCAACTTAACGTCTGGCTTTGTAAAATTATATTCAATTTTTTGGGGGATATTTTGTTGAGCGTTTTAGTGAGCAAATTAATTTATGTATAACAAAATACATAAATAAAAAGAATTTATAAAAATGTAAAGTGCAATAGAAATGCCAGCAAAATCTTAAAAATGCTATGAGGCCTTTACAAAGGAGAAATGCCTTAATTACTGCTCTCCAGATCAAATTTTCGAAAAATTTAGCGATACGCAATACCACTGGAAAAACGAATTGGTATTGCTTTGTACGCTCTGGGATCTTCTGCGGAGTACAGAAGTATATTTTATATATTTGGAGTTGGTAGGGCTACAGGGGGTGAAATTATCCTTAATAAGTCCAACAGCTCCAATGACAGAATACGAAATTTGACAGCAAATCCTGGTTGAAATGTAGTAGATTTTCAGTGAAATCGTAATAAATCCTACGTAATTTTGTCGCAAATGATGTTCCTTTTACATCATTTTGATTCGTCATTATGAGCTGTTTTTTCTTCATAATGACGTTGTACCTCATTATGAGGTATAGTCTGTCAATAGCATTATTTTAATTCAAAATTACGAAAACTTCATTCGACTCAATAATGTTTCCTCTTCAACTTTATGTTATTCTACATGTAGACTTACTCGAAAGGATCGGATTGGACCTGCTACCTTCAGATTTGCGCTCTGATGCCCTGCCCGTGTTCGTCCCGATCTATTGGAGTAATTCCTACATATAGTACATATGTAATAATCAAAGCTTGAAATGGGTTTGCAACATTTTTCAGAAAGTATCTTTGCTCCTGCTATTGAAAAAGTTAAGCTGGGAGAACGCCTTGAAAACGACATCTTTGATTGCATTTTGACAGATGTAACCAACTACACTCCACCTAATGAGGTTAGATTTTTTTCTTCATTTTTCACCGCATAAAAGGAGGTGTACAATTTTTTTCCGAATTTTGACGTGAATAAGTCTGTAAAATGACTCCCTTTAAGAACATTACTAAAAACCCGATAGTAAAGAAATCGGAGGATTTAGTATCGTTTTATAACTTAAAAACTACGGCTTACATCGAAAATCTAATTATACCACATTATGGTTTAAGAATCGAATAATTAATTTCACCACCATTCGCTGTGTTTAGAAACTTTAGATCGGTATAACTTCGGACTGAGTGACGCTACGAAGCTCGTTTTTGTGTCAGTCGATAGTTCTGGTTTTAATCTATAGTTACACTGCAAAAAATCTTATATTCAGTACACAATATGGCATTATGCTCGCAAAAAAACCATATCAAAATACAAAAATCGTATACCATTGGAAAGAACATCTCAAGAGCCATCCAGCTATACTCTGAGCGAATATTATTGTCGTATTCACGTTATCTCTCCGTAATCGCAATACAGACACACAATCTTGTTGTCTTTATTTTTTGTCTTGGGTTATTAATATATATATTTGCCTTTAAACCAAAATTGTCCTCAAAAGATGCAAAACAAAGAGTAAGAGGGTTGTGATCCACAGACAGAAATAATATATCATAAATTAGACAAATGTTGACATATTAAAAAACGCACTAGAAATTCTTATTTTATAATTCTTGAATGTGAAATTAATTAAAATTTCGCAGCTATCAATATACTACTCTCATCATGCAATTTATAGTTTTATCGATTAATTTCGTAGCTATTTTAATGCTATAAAGGTTTTTTCCTTGAAGAAGACATCATCTATATAACTCCTCTGCTAGTTTTACTCTCGTTTCCTTCATCTTCCCAAGAAAAGAAATAGGGAAGTTTTTCACTTACGTGAAATTGGGACAGCAAACTCTAAATCACCAAGTCGCGTTGTGGTATATACTAGACTCGTAAATTTCCAATATTTGCCTGTTTTTTACATCGCTCCCTGCTGTTTAGCACATAATTCATCTTGGTCTTGCCTGCAGATTTATAATTTCCGGACCCTGTGCATGAAAATAATGCAAGGTTTCATGCTTATAACACTGTTTTTGACGTTTAATGGAAAAATACGATGAAGCACATATCTAGAGGTGAAACTGACATGTTAGATATGTTAATTTGACTTTTGTAAAATTAAATTTTGAACGCTACATAAAGATGACAAAGAAATCAACATAAAAATTGCTTTTAATATCTCTTTTATAAAGTTTTAAGGGTGGGTGATGTGTGGATATTATTTTTTAATATGAAAAAAAATGCGTATTCATTTCAGGATTCTTAACTGACAAATTTAACAAAATAAATACGAATTTTCATTAAAAAAAAATATACTCTTGTTGGCAATTTAGAGCCCTGTATCTGATGCGCAAAAACGACGAGCTATAACATATCAGTTCAATGTAACCTAAAGAACGCGAATCATGTAGTACTTGCGACTTTTATCTCCTAATATTAGGGGTTTTAAAGAAATTCATTTTTTAGCCCACTCTAAGACCCGAAATATTACCTACCAGACATTTTCTGATGCTAGATTTTGAAGAATTTACATATATTACATTTTTTCTTTGCGAAATTATGGTTGAATATTGTTATAACCTCGAAACGAAACAAAATTACTACCCTTCTAGTAATAAAATAAAAACAAGTTATTTTTATTTTATTTAGACTGGGAAATGTGTTTTCTAAACAAAATGAACAATGCGTAAATTTAAAAAAATACTGAATTTAAGAACACCTTATTTTAAATGAGGTAATTGTGGGCACAATACAGTTATTGTAATACAAAACAAAGGACTAATACTTTGACATTTATTTATTTCTGTATTAAGTGAGAAAATAAACCGAAATTGATGAATGTCACCCATGAATAAAATAAAACGTAATTTGCGGCAAACTAAGTAAAATACAAATGGAAATTCGAATCCCTCGAGACAGCCATAAAAGCGATCGATCCACCCAACTCTCCTCTGAATCTTGAAACCAAAAGTGTCAATCCCCAGTAGAAGTATTTATTTTCATCTCCACAAAGATACATTAAATAGATTCTCTTCGTTTAATCTTTGCGAAAAATTCTAGTGGCCGCCACTCTTACCTAACTCAAACGTTACGAAACGAATAAAAGCTTAAAACGAATTTTCTTGCAGTAATTTCTGTTGTTATCTTAATGAGTTAATCTCGCAAATGACTTACGTTTTCCGATTTTGTCTAAAGAGTCATTCGAATTACAACAAAAATTCGTTTGTATCGCACCATTTAAATTCAACCTAATTTTCATCAATCACTTGACATTGAAAAAAAGCCCCTTTATTTAAAGGCGTTTTTTATTTTTGGTCCACTGAGATGAATATTGATTATTTCGTGGAGGACGTTGGAGATTCTGGAAGTGGCTTTTTGGATTATTTTGGTTTCGAACAACTTACCAATTCTAATTTTGACGGATTTTTTGTAAACAATAACATTAAACACAAAGCCAAGCAATAGCAAAAAATACGGCAGAGCTAGGCATGACATTGTATAGAATGAAACATTAAAACAAGCAAATTTTATGTATTTGTGATAAGAAATTTGGCAGAACTAAACCTTAAAGTTAACTGAAAAACTATAGACGATGCAAGAGTCACTTCTGTATTTACATATTTCATTAAACGAGAGCATACGTGATGCCAATTAAACTTATATAAATGAAGCCAATTTATAAATGGGAGAATCCATAATGTTATTAGTGTTGTAACAAGTAATGCGATTAAAGGTTCACTTCAGTCGTTTCTGAATCTCAAATTGAATTACGAAAATTGCTCGAATTGGGCATAATTTTGCATGACACGATATACATAGTACAGTTGAAATTAATTGAGTCAGTGCTACGTGCCCTCAATCAGAAACACTACTATAATTCGAACAAGAGATAAGATGACTATTCTGAAAAATTCTGGAAGACTCGTTTATCTGACGCTTACTACATGAACAAACAGGGGAAAACAGCAGCCAGCAATCCTTCTCGCCAAAGGTTTCGCTAAACTGATAACAACACCAACAATAGGTCAAAGTACATCGCATCTTCAAACTTAATTGATAAGAATCGCTTGATAAGCTGAAAATACTCCACTTCTACTCATAATAGCACTGAGGTTTCGAATATTTTATAAAGATTAAATAATGTTTGCTAAGGCTCTGTGTAAAATACATGTACATACGTATATAACGACTGTGTATTTACATTTGAAAAAAAAAATAATTGAAAATGTTGGGTCCCCTGCAAATATCATATTAATTTCAAAATTATTGCTGAGCAGTTTTATCAGTTTATTCTGTTTTGCTGACCTTTTGATAAGGTGACCGACCACCAGCAAACACATAAATGCATCTAGAGTATATTTCCATAAAGTCTCAACATCACTCTTTATCAACAAAGCTATTATATATTGAGAGAATTTATAGAAAATATTTTTATTTACGTTCCAATACAACGTCAGAGAAGAATTGATAATTACGAAAAACATTTATTTCTTGAGTCTTTCTGTAGCATTTTTCGTTCCTTTATTATAATAATAAATAAAATTTTGTTGGACAATGTCAACATTAAGCAATAAAATAACTTATTTCCTTAATGTATTTTAAATTCAGCAATTGCAAACATTTTTGCTTAATCCTTTGTACTGTTGAATTTGTAAAAAGGTTTACCTTCGGTGAGCTCCCTGGAGATAAGAGCGCAAAGGATTAAACATTTAAACAACAATGAAAATTGAATTTCTTTTTGTTTGTCTTACGGAAAAAAAATTCGCTTGCTACAATTCTTTTTCTTACCAACCTCCGACCTCGTCTGAGTGTTTAAATTAGTTTCACTGAAAATCTTATTTTTTAAACAAGGGTATTAAAGATGATGGAATTTTAGTTATACATTATCTTGCCAAATTATAAATTCACCCAGAAAAGTGGAGATTTTCCTACTTCGCAATGGAATTTTGAAAAACTTTCTTCATCGAACAAATATCACTAAAAAATAAGTGCCTACCTTTTTAGAAGGAAATTGAATATCTTCCATAATGGTAGTAAAATTACGCAAATTTCTGTTTAAAAATATTACGCATATATAAGTAATTCTTTTACAAACCGTACGGATTTTGATAAAAATTGGCTGACACATCTCCGATTTGGCTGAAACTTTTTTTACGGATTCTATATCGAAAAATAAGAGAATACGTGTCCGGGGATTTTTTTCCCGCATATTTTCAATAATACAAGTGATCGAAAATGTGAGAATAGCGAGTTTTTTGGCTTGGACTCATTTTCAAAAATTTATAACTCTGGTTTTATTTGAGCCACAAACTTCTTTTGTTTTTTATTTTAAATCTAAAGGTCTGAGTTTTGAGAAAAAAATACTTATAATAAAAATTATTAACAAATTCATATTGTTATTAACAATTTAATTGTTTAAATAAATTTTTAACAATGGCCCCCACCTCGTAACAAGTTTTTAATATTTTTATCGTATTCTCCGTCAAATTTTAAATAAAAAACATTTTTTCAAAATATGGTACCTTTATTATTACTATTTTTAAAACATTAATTTATACAGCGCGACACGTAAAAAAAAGGGTTTTTTTTTGTTAATAAAAAGAAAACTATAGCTCGGATCAAAAAAAGTTAAATATAAAAGTTGTAGATAATAAAAAGATGTACAATTTTTGTCTTAACTATTTTTCGACGTAACCTCAAACTTTTCGAATAATTGTATTATCGAAAATATGTAAATGCAAATTTTTGGAATTAAATACTCCTTTGAATATAGTATTATATTTTTACAATGCACTTAAGGGAACAAGAGTATTATCTCTAATGAATGGGATAAAATGAAGAAAATAGTAGAAATAAGGTTATTATGAATAATAAATTCGCAATAGCTTATTGTTTGTTAAACATTTAATAAACTCATAAAAATAAGGCATATGAACTTATAGTATATAAAAATAAAATAACAAAAACGTTTTTCTCGCCGTTGTATTAAAGTATTAAGATTAGTTAAAAAAATACATATCATATTTCATTTTTTAAAGTTCCTTAATCTAGTTATTTTAGCTTTAATGGAAATTACACCCTTCAAACAAAATATTTTTCGACAGCACCTCTTAACTTTAAGAAATACCTTCACAAAGTGATTGCGCAATCATTTTGTTTGAATGAGAGAAGTTCGATCATAGATTTACGTCAATTTGACGTAATTTTATATATTCATGTGAACGTTTACACCAATTTTGTGTAAAATCACACAACATTTACAAAGTTAAGTGAATATGACACCCAAAGCTTTAAAATTGTGTAATTTCACGCTTATTTGCTTAATTACACCAAAAATGTATACTTTTACGTTCGTGATTAATTTTAAAGATCTGTGTATATTTACATTCAACTTTAAGAGTGTATGTAGAGAATGAATTGACTGTAAAAATTTCCAAATTATCTGAAAATTTCGAAATTTCACTTTTAAAATTATTCTTTTGTTCATAATTAAAGGAAACTTTTTTTTTAACAATTTCTACATCCATTTTTCCCCATTTCTTCAAAAATCACATGTTAAACTCTTCAACTATACTGAATTCGCAATGGACAGAGTAAATTCTCCAAACCAAAATTCCTCTAGTGTTCTCTATTGGGTTTAAGTTCTGTAGAACGCACTGAGCTTCCCAAAGTTTTATAGAATTGGATAAAACCATGACAATTTCTTTTTTCTGCTGAATATCTATTACTTTTGGAGATTTTACATGAAAAAATTAACTAAGCTGCTTCGAAAAGCAGTGATGTAGTCCCCACTATTCATAGAAGTAGAAGTTATTTGAATTTAAATTTTATCTTCAGAAATTGCTCTTCAACTAAAGTTAAAGTTTAGACACATTTTTGGAAAAGACAACAATTAGTTATTTTTAACGACTTAGCTTCATTTGCTTTCATGAAAATTTAAAAAAACTAAAAATATAAAGAATAAATATATATACATTAGGGTGCTTTTTTTTCGCAACTATTTTTTTTTTTCAGCCCCACCTCGAAATTTTGTGGCTAATACCTAAACAAACATTCCCTGAAAATTGTAGCTCTTAAAAATAATATTTAGTACTAGACCAAGACGCATAATGATCGTTTGAGGCTCCTCGATATGCACTCTCTGCTCAAGCGTCGGGAGATTGCAGACATTGTTTTTGTTCACCAATTATTAATTGGCAATATTGATTCAGCCTCCCTTAAAAGCGAATTCACTTTCAGATTGAACGAGCGTAATCTTAGGGTGATGTCACTTCTGCAAACTAGTTTATGTAAGAATAACTATAGCTTTTTCCAGCCTATTAACCGGATGAGGTTAAATGTGAATAAGAATGCTGATTTGTTTGATGTTCGTGTCAGTAAGCATGCACTGAAGAAAAGTCTGCTTGGTGGTTGTGGTCGCATGTCTACTAACATCGGACCAAATGATGAATAATCAGTCATATGCTACAGATTAATTCTGTTGTTTTACAAAGCTTTGACTAAGCTGATGGTCTGTTAAAAAAAAAAAAAAAAAAAAAAAAAAGATTTCCCATATAAAATACACGTGAACTTTGATTATTTTTCTTCAAAACTCTACAACTCAGAGGCATTTTATGGCACAATCTTGGGCAATGGTAAGGTTTCTTCAGAATTGAATGCTCTACAAAAGTGTCCATTGCGGTGTAACCCTAACTCCCACCAGCGAGGTAGTACGGGTCAGTAACCCCAATTTGTCCATGAAATTCTCGCTTTTTACCCCTATCTCGTAAACAACAAGATGTACAGAAAAAGTGAATATGACAAACTTGTAGCAAATTCAATTTCCTCAAAAAAAGTTCTTGAACACCAAATCGCTAACATCAATATTTCTTGAGATATTGGGTTTTGAAGTTAGCCACAAAATTTCGAGGTGGGACTGAAAAAAAAAAAATAGTCGCGAAAAAAACAGCACCCTAATATACATATATAGACCACGTTCTTCTGCAATGACGAAACGTGCAATTATTCTAAGGTGACAACCAATGGCAGTTATGGCACTAATTGGGAATAATAATTTTAGAATTTGTATTTCAGCTTTTTATTTTACAGATATCCAATTATTTTTTATTATTATTATAAATAGAAATATGTATATAAACAAAAAAAAATCCCAAGTTTAAAATTCACCTGAAAGAGGATTTTTTACACCTACAGAACTTCATTTAATTGAGTGTTTGAAAGCTAACTCTCGGAAACCGAGACCAGTTCATTTATATTCCAAGCACGTCGTTTTGCGGAGGAAATAATTTATGGGAAGGATATTGCATTTGCTCTAAAATCCATTTTCATCCTACACTTTATGCCTTGGCTGTTTACATCACTTAATGTATATTAGATCTAAGCTGTCCGCATTCCTTCTCAATATTTCATTTTCTACGTGCATTGTATGCAGCATAACGTAAAACAGATGGCATTTGTACATCTCTCTGAGCAAAGCAGTTCATTGGACATTTAGTGCATTAAATTGCATTACCTTTAAGATTAAATCTCTGCAAATGTCCTTTTCTTTGAAAATTTATATTTGAACAAGATTGTCAGTTTGTTGGTCTGTCTAGTCCTAGTCAAAACTCTTTAAAACAAATTAATTTCCTACAAAGTGACAGGAAGTTAAAGTATGGGTTTTAAAAACGTTCATTTTTCGTATATATAGTATTAGCCACCCTAGAAACCCTTTTTTTCAATTTTCAGAAAAGTGCAAATTGAGAAATTTCGATCTGTAAATTTCGATTCGTCATCTTCGATTTCTAAATTTTTATAGCAAATTCGGAATCAGTGACCATTATGGATTTATATTGAAATTGGTACTTGACGCTTAAAATCTGTGGAAAAAATAATCGGAGCGTAAGTTCGTTGTGGACTGGAGGACTGCATCATGCCATCATGGGAATATGGATACAAAAACTCATTTGACGATTACAAAAAATGAGCATTGCAAGTATCGTAATCGTGCACGCATGTGACGAGTAATAATCGGTATCGTAGAATTGCGTATGTATTATATTAATCGGAATCGTCGGAGGCAATTGGCACAGCTCAGTTTAAAACGCACATCATATTAAAACTTTCAGCATATGTTCATGTGTAAAAATGCAGAGATCTGCAATGTATTAACCAACAGGATTAAATTTACAGAAAATTAAGTATAGAACAAACGATTACTAACAAATAAATTCGTTACGATGTCTAGATAAGATGCTATGATGCCTGCGATGCTGTACGCAAAATACGCGACAATTATCATAATCGATAAAATTTTTACTTACCCATGCAGGAGTCTATTGTGGATATAAGAAATTCTTATAATAGATTCAGAAAATTTACATCCCATATTGTTGCATTATGATTTTAAGGTTAATTGTCTATTCGACAAGAACAAAATGCTGAAACCCAAAATTTATTATAATGCATGCACATAGCAAGTTTGTTATCATTTGGAGAACCAATAAAGATCCCACAACGAGGTTTGTTATTGAATGTATACGCCTATTTGTTACAATTTTCGGACAATCTTCGAATTGGTGCGACTGTAGTTCGTGCATTGTTTATGCTATAAAAATATAATTTCTAAACTATTAACGTAATAACAGTCGCCATCAAGTAATTTATGTATGATCGAATATTCATGGACATAAAGGAGAATTTACTTTATAGGTGAACACGTGCATGAAACTGCATTCGCTTATTTTTGTGCGTTAGTCTCCCGAGCCAATAAAAGTACCACCTAACTTAATTGTTATAGACGACAAGAATTTATTGAAGAGAAATGCACATAAAAGATGATAAAGACGGACAATGAAATTCAAAAATGTTGAATTAAACAACAAAAGCTTGATTGACCTTATACCAACGAAAAGGCAGATTCTCCAGCAGACAAATTCTTATTCGTACTAATCAGATAAATGGATGCCTGGCAGGCTTAATTTGGGCAGCTTATTAGAAACATAGCACCCAGCTGTGCTAAATACTCTTGTACATATAATATTACCTCATGAAGCTGCTTCTACTAAAGACCAATTTTACTTTGTAATGAATAAATTAAGCAACGCAATTACTTGATGCTAACCCTCCCGGAAAACATCCCATACTACGAAAACTAGCTTGAATCGGTGGACGATTAAATTAATAAAACTGTTTATCTCCGAGATGCACATAGATTTCACATCAAATATGCGAACTAGTTAAGAATTTCAGGCCGCGCAACACGAACGGAACTGCGGTAAACATTTGGAATTTGATATTAAAGCACAGGTCTAATTTCAAACGCACTTTAACTAATTACGATTTATTTTGTTTAAATGTTTTGCGTCGTTTTATTCGGGGAAAAAATAAAGTGATCAAAGAAAGCTCCATTTTCTTTCATTAGATTGGTTAAGACATTAAGATAAATTTAGCAGCAGATCCATTCGTGATACAATTGCCATAAAACACGCCATGAAAGAAGTTCAAAACACATTGATTGCACAAACAAAATTTGTTTGTAACTTATCAAAATATTTATACTTTGTCATTATTGAAAATACATCATATTTATATTATGAATTTTGGAATTACGGTTATTGAGGATATTGTAAATAATTAATTTAAATACGTTAATTTCAAATGTTCGTCACCATATTGGTTGTTAAATTGCAAAATCTCTATAGTAAATTCGAAACCAGCAACCCTAGGAATCCTTGAGTGTCAATTTTGATGTCATGAGAATTCAATTTCAAAGCTTACGACATACTGTATTGGCTCAAAATAATACGTGTGTAAAATTTGAACAAAATCTATAGAAGCACGAGAAAAATCAATTGTAAGATTCCAATTCAAAATTATTACTATGAAATCGAGCAACACTTGCACTTTAATCATATGAAGGATAAGAAATAGGAAGATCTTCACTACAAAAAAATTATATTATTCTACACAAGAAACACACAAAAAAAAAAAATCAAGGTATTTTGCTACTGTCACAATCAAACAACCTAAAGCACGAACCAATTAATCAAGGAAATCACGTTCCTCAACGTCCTTGGATAAAATTCTCTAGTTCTACGAATTACTTTGTTCTTTTCGAAAAATTTTCAATAATCTTTCTGCAATCAACCGACCTCCTCAGTCCTCGCGATAATCATTTAATCGTTTCAGTTTTCCAGACGAATTGACGCACATTTTATTTATAATATCGGTGTTTTTTTAAGTGGCACGCGTTACGGAAAATTTAAAAATAATATAATTCAGAATATCATGATATTTTTGTTTATTTTATAGTAAATAAAATGCTCATTTAAGATGAGCCGCAGATTATAATTGCTTTTATTTTTAGAAAGCTTGCATTTTATTATACACACAAGGGCAATGGCCACTCTTTCATCCGTAAAAACTCGAAGCGTGAAAATTTTTTTGTCGTAATTATTTATAAAACGTTCTGCATGAAGTAAGACCATTTTTACTGTGCGAAGCAAATTCAATTCAGTTCTAATATTGGTTTTTATAAGTGAAGAAATTAGATCGTTCTTTTTATATTAACAAATGAAACACATTTAAGGTTGATTTGTAGAACAGTTTAAATTGGTAGTTTTAGCGGACTGATTTTTATTAAAACCAGATATCTTGGTCCAGTTAACCAGTTAACTGTGGTGCCCTCATCGAGCCATGACGAGTATATTCGTCAATCACAGAATAAGTTACGCTGGTAAGATAAGGCCATGCACAAAAACCTCTCCTCAGATCGTGATAATTCTATGAATTTTTGAATGAATCGTATGATAGTCAGTATCGTTTGCTTGTTTTTGGTAAACAAATTGATTGAATTCTTGGAACACTAAACCGAGGGAGACAATTTCAAAGAAAATTTTGTGCCTCTCAGTTCATGTGCTTTGTATTTGGAATGGTTTTTTGTTGACATTCATGCAATTAGCCCCTTTCTCTGCCCGACAGCCTCCAATTCTTTTATAAAATCTAAATTATTTACAGACTGACAAGAGTTCTTGTAGTTCCATATTTTTTGGTTAACATCTAAATAACGTTATCATCGCACATAAATAAATTCATTATGCGAACTGGTAAACTTTTTCAACCAGTGCATACCGGGACGCATGAGATCATCTCAAACTGTTTATATTTTCTATTTGTTTGTTTTATTCCGGCATAGCCTCAAAATATTCTAAACATCTTTAAATTTGAGAATATGTTTTGTTTTTCTCAAAAATTGCAATTTAAATAGCCAATGGTCACTGATTTATACGCATGACGAGTATACTCGTCAATCACAGTTAACTGGTTAAAGAAGATACTTTAAAACGAATAATTAAAAGATAAACAAATTCTTCGTGTATCTTTAAGTATCACTTTAGTGACCAATGCAAACAATGAACAATTACTTGTGCACACACAAAAATATGTCATACAAGTTACATTTGTATTGAACTAATAATGATGACATATCATTATACATATAATGATTCATTTCCTAAAATCGAATCACTCTGAAAATATCCTTACATTACTTTATTTTCGTAAAATGCTATAGTTTCTTAGGAAGGAGACATATACACTGTTCGACAAAATTTTCCAAACACTTTTTTGGGAAAGTGCAAAGCATTGACCCCTGTTCAAACGATCTGAAAAATTGTATAGGGAAAGCCACATACTTAGTTTTGATCCTATGAAAGTAGAAGTTCTAGAGAGTTAAAAAGGTGAAACTTACTTGGGTGTGAAGTCGCAAAATCGATTTTCGAAAATATAAGAAGTTCCCAAAAACCGTAAAATTAATCAAAAGTCGGAATGACGATGTCCCACAATAATATGATAATTTGATCCTTTGTAAAGACCTCTGCGAAGGGATTAAATTCTTAAAATATTTGTAAGAAATATACTGAGTTCAGTCATCCTACGATTAATTTTGGGGTCCTTAATGCTCCTATGCTTCCCATGATCATTCTTAAAAACACTTGAAATGGAGTTTTTGCAGACAGAATTGCACCTCTTTATCTATTCCCTTGTTCCTTTAATGGCTATATAGTAAGAAAACAAAACATTGACATGGTTATAAAGTATACTCTCTTATTAATCCAAAATATCCCAATTGGGAATTTTTTCGCTTTTATTAAGTTATTTTTAAAAAATTCCAAATCTTGTTTAGATCATTCTGGGATATATACTCCAATTTCGTCCTGGTGTCGCTTTGATAATTAATTTTTATTCTTATATTCGCAAAAATAATAATGTATTTTAGTGCCACGTGCCCGTCAAAAGTTCCGACTTTTATGATGTACTATATAGCTAAATCAATATAGAAATAGTGATAAGTGCTTTGTAAAACTGGTTTTTATCGAATAAATCGTTCCCCATATAATAAAGATAATAAATCGAATACATGTGTATTTTGCGAGAACTAATCATTTGTTTACCAAAATTCTGTATAGCCATCAAATTTTCGTTAGCAGTTGTCTATGAAGCTAATTTCCACATCAATTGGGTTCACTTTGCAATTTTCGTGTGTCACCAGAACTCGTCTCATGAAATTTACCTGCTCGTTATATCTATTAGAGGCACCTATTCCCGAGTAGTGTCTCGTTACTCAAACATTTGCATACTATCTCCGCAGGAAACACCCACTGATAATAAATCTAATAAAAATTCATAATGTCGTAGGCTAGTTGTTGGAATGTTGACTGGTCTGAATTTTTTTGTTTTTATATTCTCGACGTGTGCCCTGGAGCAAACACTTTACCGAGGTGGCTTAATTTATGTGTTCGTATTTCGTGAATATTAACTATATGACCAGTGATTATCTTGAAGCCCACCAATGGCATAAGTCGTCACGTCCCCATACTTTGAACAAATTTGGTCCTAGCCCAATTCAAATGATTTTTATTCATTTGTCACATCAATCAAAGCGGCCAGACACGTTGTTTTTTTACGCCTATTTATACCTTCTTTGCATATGTTTCACATGCGGTCCACAATTGGCCTCATAAATAAGTAAGCATGTCTCGCATGAGCTACCTGCCTCAAAGAAACATTTCTTCTTTTGACTTTCGGGGCACTTTGAAAGTTCTCGCGAGCAGTAGTCACTTCCAAGGCTCTCAATTTCTTACAGACAGTTCGGTTGCATTTTCTTAGCGCGTTTGTTTACTTATAAAAAGCTATCTACTCTTTGAGCTTGTCTTCAGCCGTAGTCGCTGACGTCCGATATTCAGCATAGTCTTGAACGATTTCGAGCTTTGCGCGCTACAGTATACTTTCGTTTGGAGACGCGCGCGGTTCAAAATTTCAATTTGATCGAGAAGCCGAAAGTTGAATCGCATTTTCAAAGTCAGCGCATATCTGAGTCAGCTGTTCGATTTTGGTTTCAGAAATTCTCTGATTATAAAACCAAATTGTGAAATACTTCCCGCGAGATAAAAAGTGAGAGAGGAAAAGGTGGAATATGTGAACCACCGAGTGAGTGAAAAGGTTAATGAAATTAACATTGAGATTAGTGCATTTGTTTTGATCTATTATCTTTCGATTTTAAATTATTTTATCTACTTAATTCAAGTTCGCTGAATATAAATTGACATTATTGTCCATTACAAGTGCGCGTTAAAGAGCAACCGCCGCGCAGTGTCGTCTTGATTATTTCGTGTCTTGTTGTAGGACAGTTGCGTCACTGGCCACTGACTCAATTTATTTTATAATTTACTCATATCGGGAATTAGATAATATGACTAACTCTCGTCTTATCTACAGACTTAAATGCATTTGCCCTCGTAGTCTCAATTCTCTTTGAATATCGCTTGAATTCTCGCAACTAGCTAGTCTGGTGCAAAAGTCGATAGCTGAATTGGGTTACGAAATTTTATCGATTGTCCCACGACCTTGCGTTACAAATTTTATTCGCAATGTCTTATCGCGAGGGTCAAGTGTGTTGTGTTACAGCAGTGTTCATTTTCTTTATAGAGTGTTAAAATTCGGCAAAAGGGTCATCAATGTGGGTTAAATAATTTATGTATTATCAGTTTTATTTTAAGCCACGTTCGTGAGTGAAACTGCCACAACATTTATAAATATTTTATTCTTACCGAATGATTAATAATTGGGGGAATCTATGTTTGTACATAAAATCCTGTTCCTGTTTTTCGTTTTCAACATTCAAAATTGATAACGCTTGATATATAGTATGTACATATTCACCATTTAATATTTGCAATGTAAAATAACAATTCAAACAGTATAAAATTTCAATTAATAATGTCTGTCTTATTTTGATATATGTAAATATACGTGATACATATATATTCTTCTGTCAAGCATTGCAGATACTAGCTTAGCTACACTTTATACTCATTACAATTATTATTAATAATATTAAGGCGAGGCAGTGATGAAAATCCTTTATAAAGAAAACTTAGGTACATGTATCGGATGCACAGGTGACCTTGAAATTCACCATGTTAACCTTCCTGATTATATAACGGCCTACAGATACATAACCAGTGGAATAACCATTAACATGCAAATTTAAATAAAGGAGTCTATTGACACTTAAGAAACCCCTTCAGAAATAACAGGCCATGAAGTAGACCTGCTCACTCCTACGTTTAAAGGGTGATATAATCCGTTAATTGCCGCGAAATAACATTGCTTTTTATGGTGATATACTTGGAGGTGGTAACGATTAATTAAATAAGCAAGATAATCGAATAATTAATCCAGTTTCCTGTAATTCGATTTTACCTACTACCTACTGCTATTTATGCCGTTTAAGGGTTATAACAAATGCCACCTAGAAACCGGTTGTCAGGCTTGATTAAGACTATATCATATATGCAGGTAATAGCTTTACCCAATACTTGTGCGGGTTAATTCCAAGAAAGATTATCAGGAATGAATTCGAAGGGACTATCGTATATGCAAATGCTTTGTTAAGGGGCGGTTCTCATCTAGAACGTCAAAAAGTAGGTAAAGTTCGTGATTTTTTTGAAGGCAAATGACAAGACATAGGGAAATGATATTTGGCATTATCTTTTATTGTATATTTATCTGTACGAAAAAATTTTTTTATTCAAAAAAAAAACAAAACGGCGCCCGTTATTCGACTTCTCCGGAGGCATGTTTTTCGAAAATGGCCCAGCTGCGTACAATTTAGGGGTCGCAGATTGGTCTGAAATCAAATAATGATGACATTATTACAAACTAGAATAAATTTGTCTCAGAAAGAGCGGACGACTTTCAAAAAAAATTTAAAATTGACGGAATGGCGCGATTTTGAAATTTTAAGGCCGTTTTCGGCCGTTTTTTTTCATAGTTTATCACTTACAAAAAGGAGATAATGTTACAATTTTCAAAATGTGCTCCGCTCTTTCTAGGAAGAAAATTGTTTACTTTAATATGCACGAAACTAGAAGTTGATCGGTTGAACCGTTTTTGAGTTATCTTGTACGCAAATTGTATACAAACATGCCTCCGGAGAAGTTGAATAACGGGCGCCATTTTGTTTTTTTTTTTAATAAAAAAATTTTTTCGTACAGATAAATGTACAATAAAAGTTAATGCCAAATATCATTTCCCTATGTCTTGTCATTTGCCTTCAAAAAAATCACGAACTTTACCTTTTTTTTTGACGTTCTAGATGAGAACCTCCCCTTAAGCGTGAGTCACTTCTTATTCTCAAGGTTACCATTTTCGTCCAATGAAAAGATTTCTCGCGATTATTTTCAAAAGCTGGAGCTACCGTCACTGAGAAAACACATAGGATAACAACAAACGAACTATCAAAATTCTTTTTTAGCAATCCTGGTTAAAGATTTAAATAAAAAATAAAAAATATTTATTCGCAGTTTGTTTTCCATTCATTCACATCATAAAATAATGAATTTTAGTATTTAGTAAAGTATGAATTCAGTTCTCGATTAATCATATCCTAAAGTAATCGTGTTAGATAGTGATAGTTAGTGTTTTCATAAATAAAAGACTAAAACCAATTTTTATATAACTACGAATATTCTATAAATAAGATAAAGTTCACTTCTTTGTAAAATTTCAATTCTATGATCACATTAACGTGCGTAAAGAATAAAGAAATATATCTACGCTTTCATAAAATCGATCTCTATTTGATAAAAGGTTTTTTCCACCATTTCTTGGAAAAATCAATAGAGAAAAGCAAAGATACTATAAAAGACATTTTCATTAAGTCCTTTCAGAGTAGGTAAGAGAAATCCCTTATATTTCGCTTCCATTAAAAGTTGTCTGAAAGTGCTCAATCTTTTTCTTGCCGTTTATTGCATTAATAAGGGTCCCTTTCATTGTAATAAGAAAGGATTTGTTAAAAGAAAAGTCACATTAAATGCAACTAAAATAGTATTTGCAAAACAGAATTATGCATCCAATTAAATTATTCTTTATTTAAATATGGATAATATCTCGTAAAAGGGTTTTGTATATTAACTTTACCTTGCAACATTTCTAAGACCGTTTATTCGACGGGGATATGTAGAAGAATGTTACGCTTAATTTTAAATTTTTGTAGCTATAACTCTTGTCTGTTGAGCTTTCGTCACTACTTTAAAAATTTTCCAAAAACCTTTTTCGTAAATATCTCGATTTTTTAGTAATGTGAGATGAATAATTTCAAAAGAATCGGTTTAGATCTCGAAATTGTATACAAATTTTTGTTATATAAACTGTTTACGTAAGCTTAATACTTTTCGATTTGTTTCATTTACAAAAATAATTTTTTCAGTTAAAGATTTGAAATTTGTACATATTAGTAAAAATCATGGCAATTTGATGCGTTTATTACAAATGTTAAAACTTTGCTATGGGTCAAGGTTTAAACAAATTCAATTCAATGCAAAATTCCAAATTCAGCTATGGTCAACATCAAGGACTGTTTTTTTTTTTTAAGCGTCAAGGAATTACCACAGATTGTTAGATTTCATAATTTCATTGGCCTATAAGAGAAGCAATACACTTTGAAGTAATAAAAAGAAAAACATAAATACCTCAACTATATTTCGCACTATAACTGGAAAAATGTAGCTTTAAAGAACAATGTTTCGAATAAAATTTATGGGGCCTACGTTTTTGTTCTCTGCACACTGCAAGCTTTCATTTTTTTTCTTTTTTTTCATAAATTAGCTGTGTGATCAAAGCCAGTAGCATTTTTGTAGCCGGAGCTCGGATTATTTCTTAATAATATATCTATCTAAACTTAAAGAATTCCCACAAAGAAAATTTCATAGCATAGAATTATATATTTTGGAACGGCTATGTTTGATTTATGATATGGGTCGAACTCGTTAATAAATAAACTTTAATTTTATAAGGTAGGTGCGGGTAATAAGGCCTAGCTAAGAGAGATTTGAAATAAAATAAAAAGTATATATCCGAATCAACAAAAGCGTCGCAAAAAGTTTCAGGTGTCATCGATGAGTGTTAGCTACCTGCGATTATGACCTTGAGCGACATCGATCATTTTAAATTATATTTTTTGTTACTTAGGCTTTATTAGCCGACAGGCCTTATTACCCGCACCTACCTTATACCTTTTTGACTTCCGAAGTTCCTTAAAATACGACAAACCCTCAGATGTCATAGAAGTCATACCTATGCTTGTCAAGGAAGTTTTCCTTTAAGTACGATAATTGAATTTTTATTGAAAGGCAACTGCTATGCGTTGCCTGGTGTGATATATGAAAGACACTTGAGAAGCACTAGCAAGTGGTAATTCAAAAAAAATTATTCTTTTCTTACTGAAATTCCCGTAAAAGACGTACGAGGACGCCGAAAATTGAGGTAGCAAGAATTCCAATTGAGACCTACCACGAACCAGTGATTTGTCCATTTTCCTGTTTTGCTCTTTCATTGAGAAACCCCGAAAATTTACTATTTTGAATGTTTGGATATATCAAAAGCAATAAGTTCGAGTTTTTGTGCAAAAAGATCATTCGCTTCAATGCCGATTGAAAAAAATTTCATTGTGTTATTTGCACGTTTTATCCGATGTGGGAGTTGACATCAATTACAGGAAAGCTGTAAAAATAAAATCTCATTTTCTTGTTCACAACGAATTAGAAGCAATAAAATATTATATTCGAAATGACTCACCGCCGCGCAGCCTTCGCATAAAATCAAGCTTTAAACATTAATGAGATATTACACGATATTTCCCTGATGGATGTCATATGATTTGGACCACCCCTGTATTTTTTACGTTGGTGATAATTAAAACCTTAATGCCTCTAATGGAAGTCTTTTATTTTTAATCTTTATGGACTTTTAATAATTGGGGTTTTTGGAAAATGCAAATTTAAAATATATTATCATAATTTACTAAATCAAGATCGCAGATTGAAGTTTTAAGTCTTATAAATTCAAGATGGTGGACTCCTAACTCTATGTTATGAAATTTTCATTGAAAAAATACCCTTTAAATTTACGCGATTTGGAATCGTTGCTGCGGTGTATATCTTTCCATAATGATTTGTTAGACTTTACCGAATAAAAATGACAGTGATATTTACATGAAATTACAGCTCATTTGACAGTTATGCATATCAGAAATCCGACGCCTCTTAAAAAAACACCCTTCATATGTATGCAATCATAACAATAACTGATTGCTACTAGATGATTTAAAGTTATATAGTGTTATAAGTTTGTTGGAAAATTATATTTTTTCATATATAAGGTGTAACATTATTAGATACGGATATTTTGAGAGGGGTATGTATACGTCGTAATAAACGCTTTGAGTGAAAAATCAACATTATCAGAGGACATTTTATTTTTCATACAAAAAATAAAATAATAATTGTCACAAAACGTAATCACCCTGTACACCACTAACGTTCCGAGAAACATTCCTACTACCTACACTACTACAAACAGGGCCACAGCTGCAGGCAGGCTGCAATTCGCGTAGCGATAACATATCACCATGTTCAGGTATTCGGCGTTCGTGTACCGGTACGGCATTTTGAATGTTTTTGCGAACAGACACGCGACACGTACAAAGGATTTAATGCAATTGCGCAATCGTGCGGGCGTTCCGTCCGCGCCAGCTGGTGACCCGCGCGGTGGGGGCGCTCGGGGGTTGCGCTAATGTCACATGGCGCTGCAAAATACCGACCGCCGCTGCCGCCATCGGCCGCGTTTGTTTGTAGTAGTGTAGGTAGTAGGAATGTTTCTCGGAACGTTAGTGGTGTACAGGGTGATTACGTTTTGTGACAATTATTATTTTATTTTTTGTATGAAAAATAAAATGTCCTCTGATAATGTTGATTTTTCACTCAAAGCGTTTATTAGGACGTATACATACCCCTCTCAAAATATCCGTATCTAATAATGTTACACCCTGTATATGTATACGAAGACGCAGGTTTTTCACAACAATTTTTGTTTTTATTTTTCAACGTAATCTCATTTTAGGATGATACCCTTTTTCCAACGACACTTGCTTTTATTTCTTGTCACGTTTTTCCATCCAAAAATAAAAAGCGAATTACGGATCGATATTGCTCTTTTTCCATTGTATCGAAAAACACCAAACACATTTAATACAAATGGCTGTCAAATCAAAACTAACCTTTAAATTCATCTGACAAATTGTATGGTGTCGTTTGAAAGATGGTAGTAAATGATGGTAATGTCAACTTACTTAAGCAAAGTCAACTGTCTTCAAACATGGGTTCATATTGATCCACCCTCATTTATTAAATATTGAAGTATAATTAAATATTTCCATATTTGACATCTTACAAAACTGACAACTTCAAATTCAACAAAGGATTTCGTGTAAAAAAGAATTTTCCAAAGGGGCAACATTTTATAGTATGTCGAGGTTCTGAACTTTCGTAAAACATCTTTAACAGATAACAATCCCTCTGTGCAAAATATTCACGGCTCTAATAAATTTAGCCCTAAATAAATTACAATTGCCCCTAAATTTGCATACGCCTTCCCGTGTGCTATGCACGTGTTCTACCACCATAAAAACTCCAACTAGGCGTAATGAGATGGAAGCAAATTAAGCCTACTGCATACCGCGCGTCGTATCGCAGTTCCGGAAGCTTACACCGTTCAAGTTTTAATGTAATGTTAACGCCTATCGTGGGTATGGGTGCATCGATTTTCACTCAATTTATGTTCACAGCCCTCGTGAAATTGAAGTTGGAAGCAGGCTCTCTAGCTCGTTTGTGGAAAACTGTACGATTGAACATTAAACGCCATTAGCAGCTATCGCCGATTGGCCAAACTAATGACTGAATTAACTCGAACTTTAATCAGTGCAATAGAATAGAGAGTATATATAATATATACAGACTTAGATGTAGATTGATGTGGCTTTCCGAAGGCACACTTAGGCCATTATAGGCCCATTGTGATATTACTTTTTGTGACCAAGGTTTCTGGTGGGAATTGAACCCACAACGTCTAGCGCCCTACTGGCTCGCAACCAACGTATCGTGTTACCAACGGAGTTTTTACTGAAATTAAAATGAAAGCAAATGCATCCAGAAGACAAAAAGATATACTCTTTTATAGGAATTAGATAAATTTATAATTCGTTCAAATTTTCATCTACGAAAAATGCAATTATATATATATGGTCAAAATTTGTGCACATAATAAATTTTCTGAATTCATCACCTTCATAATTATTTCTCTCAACCTCTAAAGACTGTCATAAATTTAGAGATGTAGGCAAGAACTTATCTCATGATGAATTGCTGGCTTATTTCTTTGAATTCTTGTGGTGAGATGGTATTGTAGCGACATAGTACAGCATAGCAGTGACCTTGCCTTAAGGTGTATGGATGGGCATAATAAAGGATAGGTAGAGCCATCCCTCAACATGATTAAGGTGTGTTCATTAGTACATTTCACTTTCTCGAATGTATGATAAATTTTGGTCCAGCACATACCCATAGTAATTCATTACTTCGCATGTCAGCTGGTTTGATTTATTTTTTCATATGACACGAAGAGTATAAAGGGATTATTATTTAAGAAACATCACTAAAAGCGGTGAGGTTGCACAAAAAAAAAAAAAAAAAAACCTTTTCGCCTTTGTATAAAACCTAAAATGGATAAATTCAGTACTCCACCTTGAATAGGTCAGTTTGCATAAAATTAAAGCATATCCTACAATTCTCCTTAGAAATTCGTTCCAGTCGCTTATAAAAACAAACACACAAATGCAATGATCTTCTTTATAACTACAAAGAATCCTTTTCCAATTCTAAAAGTGGTCTTATCTCAGGAGTATCCGCTTTGCATTGCTACACCCATTCCACCCTAATCCTTGAGATTTGCATTTTAACTGCCAGTCTTTAGTTTTGCCATTTCGTTTCGAGGAGTATCGTCCGGAATAAAAAAAAAACTTACCCTATCCGGATGGAAACTGACTTTGTTATTCCCATAACTTCAATAATATATTTAGCAAGTTCTTTTAGCGGGCGGAAACTTTGCAAAACGAATAAACGATAGTTGGACAATGATAGTTCACGAATTAATGTGGATGGAGTGAACCGGACAAACTTCGCCTTCATGCTTTGTAGCGAACAATTTGGTCCCTCCACATTATCTTCGAGTTTCGGGTAGCCAAGGATTCCCCAGGGAAGAGAGCAGCGGATTTAACCCATAAATTTCGTTGAAACACTTTTCCTCGTGTGCATTATAATATTTTTCAGGGAATGTTTCTTTTGTATGATGACCTTCCATTTAAATTAATTTTGTCCTTCATGTTCAATGCCATTACCATGCACGTTTTAAGATTAAAACAAATGAAGTTTGCTACATTGAATTTAATATAAACATCAATTTTAATTCCATATGATGAGTACATAAAACCTTTTTTCAGAACCCTTCAAAATGAAGGGTTTTTGACTCCGGTTCATTAAAAACATAGAACTCCTTTTCTCAAATATCCTTACATATGCATTTTTGCACGAAAGAATTTGTCATGTTCCCTATATGAACGTTTTTGATACTGATTCCATATCCGCATCTATTAATTATGATAGATAGAGCTAAGGTGATTAATTACTTAATTCCATGCAAGGAAACTCATTTAAGGAAATGAATGAGAACATTCCTCATCTCGGTATTGCGAACACACTGGGGAAAGTACATAACTTATTGATACATCTAAGTAAAATTTACCAAATCTTGACATCTTAATCTCAATTAGACATGATGGAGGTTTGGGAATCATAATCTCTCTAATCACTTTTAGAAAATATTACAGCTCTGTTAGGAAAGGTACAAAAATAATTGAATCTACTGATTTGTGTTATATTAAAGACATTAGGTGCGGTACTAGAACGAAATTTTAGGAAGGAAAAGAGGAATCATGACATTTTAAAGTTTAATTATTCAACAAATCTTATTTGTTTTCAGACGTTTACATTTTGCAAATTGAATATCTAAATATGTTATCTTACCTCTCATATAAATGTCATATCCCAAAGAAATTAAATATTGAAATATAAATATGGTAATTCTGAACAAGATAGAAACATATTTTCCAGGAAAAAAAATTTCCTTATTCAGAGTCACCCTGATTATTAAATATTAACTGACATTTAAAAAAACATAAATTTTTGTATGCGTTTTTTAAATACAAAATCTTATAGTTAATCTGCTGATAACTTGTAGCCGACAATACGCTTATTTATTGTATGTGAATAACTAAATCAAACAATTAAGTAAAAAATGTTCCCCGAACAAGCAGATAATTTAAAAAGACTTCTACCACACACTTCGAGTGATAGTGAAGAGAATCTAGTGCAGAATATGAGTGATGCAAATAGAAATGTAGTGGATGAATTCAGAGACATGTACCATCATACGGAAAAACATTCGGCCTATAGACATTACGATAGCCTTGTGGACAGCATTAGTTTAGAAGATGACAATGCTGAAGATGAATTCTCAGACACTCTTTCTGATACAGGACAGAAATCTGAAGATGCAGTACATTCATCAAGCTTTGAAGAGGACTGCTTCTTGTTTCAATCTAAACATGCTAGAAATGAGTAAGTTTTTTTGTAATTATGTAAATATAATATAACGAATGAATTACTTATTTGTAAGTATTATTAAACTAACAATTTATGAAAAACATCTTGGTATTATTATTCATATACAAAGGAAATTAATAAATCCGATATAAAATAGTTTGAATTTGAGTTTAAAATATCATATGGGTATTTCTTATGAAATTTCAAAATTTGAGATATTATTGAAATTTTTTTTTTCTTTTGTATAAACTTAGATATTTTTTTTGCAGAGATCAAAAAAGTTGCTTTAAGAGATCTATTTCGGAGTATTGGTCTTCCATATTTGTGTATATAATATATATGTATATATATGTATAAACTCCTAAATGCAGTGAGGAAATGACGAATTTTAACTAAAGCTACAAAAACACCGGCACATAACCTAAATTTGCTTGTTACATTTCGAATATGCTCCCAAAAACGCATAAAAACAACAAATTTTATATATGGGACATTCCACGTCAACCGGGCCACCTAAATGACCAAAAATCATGGAGACCTAGAAAATTGTTTTTGGGCTTAAATTTTTGGTCTATCTTTACTCTTCAGAATTTGACCTGGCGTTTTGAAAAATTCAAAATGGCGGATTCAATATGGCGGCCAACTTTTCAAAAATGAACGAAATTTGAATAAAAAAAATACTATGATATTCTGCATAAAATTCTAAGTAAGAAATGTCTTTTGCAAATTTGTGAATAAAATTGCCGTTTTTGAGAAAAAAATTCCGCCATATTGGATCCGCCATTTTGAATTTTTCAAAACGCCAGGTCAATTTCTGAAGAATAAAGATAGACCAAAAATTTAAGCCCAAAAACAATTTTCTAGGTCTCCATGATTTTTGGTCATTTAGGTGGCCCGGTTGACGTGGAATGTCCCATATATATTAAAATGCTTAATACATTCATGTAACATGAGGTAATGACCGCCATAAATGTAACTCTTAACAATTTTTCACATAATATGTTTTTGCACAAACTCACCTACGGTTGAGAAGAAATCGCCATCTTGAATCATTTGAGAGTGTTGCTAGGTACTAAAAACTTAAGGTTGCGTTCCTAAATATCGTTCGATACGTTCAGAAATCGAATATTCGTAATAGGATGAGGGAATGATTTTATTTGGCGGGACATATTTAAAATCGAATTATCGTTTTTATAAATTCGTTGTTGTAAGATGGAAGCTTTTATAGACAATAACAAACAATTTTTTAATATATTAGCATAATTTTATTATTAAGAATATTGATATATTTGAGATGAATAGGCATTTTAGTAATGTTTTTGAACTAAGGGACAAGGTGAGGGAATGACTTTCACGGTAAAAAAGTAGCCATATCTTTTTTTTCTTTAGAGGTAATACGTTTTCTTTTTAAACAATAATGGTATAGACAGCGTGCTTTGAAATAAAAAAAAGACTTATGTAATTAGTTAATGCATATGACTCGGCACTAATGACTCGGGAATCAAATTTCGAAATTTGATGAGAAATACCCATATATACCATGCAATGTAAAAAAGAACAGGCGATCTAGTCCAAAGTGATGTAATATGTAATACAGTAGAACGCCGATTATCCGAACGCCGATTAGCCGAATTGCCAATTATCCAAATCGGTCCTAAGCGTGATAAAAAAATTAAAACCAAGTAATTTTTCAATAAAAACAAGTTTTGGGGGGACGCAAGAATACAAAAATGAGAGTGACAATTGCCGTGTTCAATATTGGCTCAAAACTGGTAGTCTCTGTTTGCCAACTTTGAACCTACCAGTCTCTGTCCGATTATCCGAATCGACCCCGGTCCCAATCGATTCGGATAATGGACATTTTTTAAAATTTTAAGAGGTATCGTGCGCATTAATTATCTCAATTTCAACAAAATAACGTGTACTTTGGATGTTCCCCTGTCTTGACTTTAGCACCATATGTCTCAGATACTAACATTTCCGGTCACACACACAAAAATCTCATTCCCGCGCATCTTCGAACAACTTCCAATGCGGTACGTTGCGGTGGTCTTACCGAATGATAAATCGTCCCAAGTTAAGCAATTAGAAAAACAATTTGAGGTCACAATGACCTCATATATATTTGTATACAATTCAACAGAACTGCTTTTTAATTGATTGAAATTAATTGCCTCCAAGAGAATGGCAGATAATCTGAACTGTTGAAATCTTTAAGGTAGCAATATATATCCTGTTAGTATAATAAGAAACATTGTCTTATTAAGTCATTTCTTATCTAGTCAGTAAATTAAATGGTTTTTTTTTTTGCATATTCATATGCATGTTTACACCAATTTGAACATGAATATCGCAAATTTTGTAATTTCACAATTTTTTGCTTAATTACACCAAAAATGTGTACTTTTACGATCGTGATCAATTTGTACACAGAAAAAAATGTTAAATTGGTCTTAACACTTTGACGGCCGGAGTCACATATACTTGACTTCAGTTTACTGGCGGTTATCGGCCGGAGTCACGCATACGTTAATTTGCTAGCGATTTGTTCCCTAAATGTACTTGCAAAAAGGGTAGCATGTCAAATAAAAGTATAGACATTAGCCTTTCTAATAGTACAGTATAAAGGTAAAATTAATTTACAGAGTGACGCTTACAGGGTGTCCAATTAATTAATGTTTGAATTGAGTTACAAAGAAATGCTATTAAACGTTATGGGCCTCATGCATACCATATTAATCTTGTTACTAGGTATAGTTTAGAAAAGATTACCCTTCTATCTTCACTCCTTCAACCTTTAAGTAAAATATAACCACACAAATAGATGCGGCATCCTTAAAAAAATTAAAAATGGTTTTTTTTTATAACTGTGAGCGCAAATGCAAACGAAAGCATTTTGTGAAAAATGCGGCCATCAAAGTGTTAAGATCAGTTTGAATTTACATTCAGTTTTTAGAGTGTACAAAAACCTTGTTTTTTTTTTTTTTTTTTTTTTTCTGAAAAATAACGGAGTGCTATAGAAACTTGCAGTGTAGTACAAATGAAAGCTGGAATCCTATTACCTAAATATAGTAAATACCACTTATCTATATATGCCAGTTATGATTTTCTATTCGCTGTATATTGTATGAAAAAAATGAATTTCGAATATTTCAAAGCTTTTTAAAACCTAATGTATTTAGGTATAAAAGCTTAAGGTTCAATCTTTCATTTTAACGAAGTAACAAACTCCGCCAAGAATTCGTTATTTTTTAATAATTTAAAAAAAAACAAGTCCTTTTGTACTTTTTAACTCTATTTTTTTCGAAAGTGCAAACTAATTGGGAATATTCGTTTCCTCATTCATAATATAAGTAAAAAATTCTATGGGAATTACCTAATAATAGGAAATCATGGGCAAAAACCTTGTTTACCTGTGTAATTATAGTGGAAATAAATAATAATAATGAAAAAATGCTTTTGTTATATATAGTACTACATTTATAAACTATTTTTTTAAAGGCTGTAATAATTATAAATTAGATTCACACAATGTGAAGTATCTAATTTCGTCGTTGTGTCCTCGACTCCTTTATGGTATATAAACAAAGAGATCATTTACGTGATGTCATCCAAAATTTCGACATTATCTTTGAAAAATATTAGAAAATAATAAGCTGTTTTCGAAAAAGCTATTTTCATCTATTCTGTTCACAATTACGTTGACCTGATGCGGACTTACTAACGCGGTAAGAGAATGAAAGGAAATTTCGAAATCATATTAAGTTAGCATTCTGAAAAAAATAGAGCACACCATCTCGTTCCGCTATCTAATAATTAATGAAATTTTAACAGTGATAAAGAGACAGATAATAAATATATTGCTTATATTTCTGTGTTTCTTGCATTTAAATTACATTCTTCTTTTCGTAAATCCAACCAGAAATTTAACTAATATAATTCCCGAATTTCACACATATTGGGCCTTATTCTAAAGTGCGAATACGAAGTGAATTTGTAGCCTAAACAGATTTTTATAAGTAAAACTTAATTTGAAAATATGCGTTGACTTCGCAATCGGATTGTGGAATAGGGCATATTATTTTTACTTACATTATTTCAGTTGTAAATAACCAAAATGCCTGCATATACTGGCTAAAAATATACATCAAACTCACCTCTCTATTTTTACTTGGCGCACCCCTGACAATGAACCTCAGAAAAAATGTTTGTACACAAAACATTAGTCACTCCCAGGGCCCAGAAGTATTTCATTCAATGAAATTTATGATCCGCCATTTTTTTTTTTTTGTTGGCAAGGCAACAACAAGACATGCATTTCTTTAAAATATTTGTCTTCTCAAGATCTGTTAAGTATCTTTAATATTTTTTATCTTAGTGAACTGCGTCAACTTCAATTCTATTATTAGGCATCGTCTATTTTGAGATAAATGGCGATTATAATAAATTCAACAGCTGCATTCAAATTCGCAACTTAACATATGGTTATGGTGTGAGAAATTAGCATCCATCATGAGACATTGCGATTGGTAATTAAGTTATTGATTTAGTTATATCAAAATAAGAGCGCTGAGAAATATATTTTAAAATATAAATTTAAGGAGAACCAATATTTCTTCTCACCTTGGGGCTATTTATGACGAAACGCAGTTGTGAGGGAAAATGTTTTCTATAATGGCTCAATCAGAAATCAACAAAGTTTTAAATTACAATTTGTCGAAATGGCTTCTCCTATTGCGTATATATATTTTTGGAAATTGTTCACTTTCGTAATAATTTAAAATTTGTTTCAGTCCGATTTCCGACGTGTGCATCCGCACACACGAAAATTATTCTGTACTTTAAATCCGTGCATATCCGATGCGCTTTAAGCGTTCAAAGTGACTTTTAGCTTATATGTATGCGATTAAAACCTCGCAGAAAAATTTGTATGAGTTAAAAAAAATAAATCGATTCAGTTCAATAATAAATTCTGGCTTTTCGATTGCCAAACGAATAATGGAGAGAGGAATCTAAACACAAAAAGTGTGAGTGTGAACTTACACTTGAGCATCGATCAGAACAGACGTAAAATTTTCGCAAATTATGAGGGAGGCAAAATAGAAAGTTTTAAATTAGCAAAATTCGATTAACTTTAGCTACACTAGAAGTTAAATTTACGTCTATAAATTATAACAAATTACATGCACCAATTTTATGAACATGCCTTCATTCAAAGATTGTTGACTATTTGTCAGCATATACTAGCGATTAAAATTAAGGGATCACCCAAAAAGTCGCCAAATTTTGCTACATTTTAAACCACTGTAACTTCGCGAAAAATGAACGGATGAGGATGAAGAAAGCTCATTTTGAAGCTTGAATTGTCTACTTTGAAGATCATGTATCGAATTCACCCCCTACTTCGCAATTATAATCACACAGTAGAAGAAAGAAATGATCCTTTAATTTTTTGTGGAGTTCATGGGTTCTATGGGCTATCTAGAAAATTTTACTGTGATTTTGTTGAACTGATCTATGAGCTGTTAAAAGCAAAAAAGTAATTTGCAACTTTGAGCTTCCATAACTTGTACAGTAATCTGTCAAATGTCTTTGGCAAGTTAAAGCTCTTCGAAATCCTTTCACTCAATTTTTTTCGAAAAATAATATCAAAAATATTTGCGAATAAATCCAAGTGAAGGATTTTGAAGCAGGTATTTTCCCCTTTAAAACTGATTTTTTTAAATTCTCCTGTGATATTCAACCAAACTATGCACTGTCGTTAGAAATTATGTATAGTAAGTATGTTCAAAATGTAAAACTCATTTCGTAGATATTTTATGAAATTTAAGTTATTATTTTTATAAGTGTAATTATAGTTTTAATAACCAGACTTATCAATCACTCTAAACTTCCTAAGAAATTTTCTAAGGGAGTATATAATATGTTATTATTAGAGATGCCACGAATAGTAATTTGGCCGAATACCGAATACCGAATATTCGGCGAGGCTCTAGGCCGAAGCGCCGAACATTCGGCAGCCGAATATTCGGCCACACTTAGTACTTTCCGCGGGCGACAAGTCACAACTGTCGCTACAGAAAATGTTCGTTCAGATGAAGGTGTGGAACAGAAAAATTCTGTTGCAAATGAACTTGATTTTTACATGGTATCTGTTCGTTTATATCGGACAGCAGACCCTTAAAAGTGGTGGTCAGCAAACGCGAAACAATATCCAACCCTTTCACAATTTGCTAAGATTTATTTATCATCTCCCGGTAGCAGTGTGTATAGTGAGCGGCTGTTTTCGGAAGCAGGTATAATTTATGAGGAAAAACGCAATCGCCTGCTATCAACAAACGCTGAAAAAATTGTTTTCATTCATCATAACTTACTACTGGTAGATTTTAAATATTAATTTGTTACCTCTTTTTTTTTTGGTTAAATAAATATATGTTTGTGAGTAATATTTTGAGTTCTTTTTTCATGATTTATTTGGTTATCCTTACTATATTTTATCATAAATACGAAATTAAATCTGTTTATCACGATTTCACGCCAAAACTGCTGAACCGATTTAAATGAAATTTGGTACACAGATACATACTCTAGAGCCTTAGAAAGGACATGGGCTATAATTTACGCGGACGAAGTCGCGGGAAAACAGCTAGTAATAAAAAAATAATAAATAAATTGCTATTCGGTATTCGGCCGAATAGTTAACCATATTCGGCCGAATACCGAATAGTGAAAAAAAGTGGCCGAATAGCCGAATACCGAATAGTTGCCGAATATTCGTGGCATCTCTAGTTATTATATTTCATAATTTCAAGGAACTTTCTTTTAGGTTAATGAAATTGAGAGCACTTTAATACCAAAGAAGTATTATATTTTTTTTGATTCTAGAACTAAAAATTATCCGAATGAAATTGTGAAAAAATACAGCTTTCATTCATTTTATATTATATACAAACATTTATTCTTAAATGTTTTATATGACATTTTTTGGGTTTTCTTATAATTATAAATGTCGTTTTCTTTTTGGTTGCGGGTCTTCTGTTGGTGTATAATTGTCACAATAAATTACAAACTCCACAAGCGTTATAGAAGTGCAAGTCGTTGAAAGAAAAATATTCCAGTACATACCTATATATAATAATAATATATTTTATATTCATCGTCTAAATCAGGGGTCGTCAACCTTTTGTACCAACCTCCCACTTTTGTATCTGTATAGATGGTTACTGCCTCTATTTAGCTGGATAGTTATGCCAGGATTTTCTATTTGTGAGGTATATTCATATAGTCTAAATTTACTATTTGCAAAATGAAAATCTATTTAGTTGACATTTTAGTAAATTTAAAAACAATAAGGGATCCCCGTATATAGGTCATGCAAAACATCATAAAAACACTTCACTGTCTTGTCAATGTCCTGCTCATTGAGAACATTGATCAAATTATGTTCGAAAAGGAGAGTATTGAGTTTCAAAATGTCGGTTTTCGCTTAAATCACAAGAAAAACACCTTTTCCTTGTATTAATTATATTTTCTGATTTGTTTTCCTTTTCTATTGAAGCTTTGAAATCACTATCGGCTGGCTTTAAGATTATCAATAATATTTAAACGCAATGCATCATTTTGGAGTTTTTGTAATATTTGTTCGTTGCTCGTTGCTTTGTGGTCTTAGCCACTTACAATTCCAAGAGTAAATTATAACGAAGGCAAATTTTGTAACAATACATTCTGATACCGAAGAAAGAGGCGCATATATTATATTAAAGGTATATGCAAACAAAATTAAAATTAAACGAATTAATCCATAATGAAAGCAAATATTTATGGTCGATACTGCCTTAAAACTTTTCCCAATAATCTCTCACAACAGCAATAAGCACTTTTCACTAATAACCAAAAATCAAACGCCTAAAAACCCAATTTATCAAAATAGGACAAATTATAATTCTCAGCGATTTTAAAATTATCATATCCCTTTTCCACAAAAACCCAAACATTAACTCGGGGCGCTCCGAGTGGGGATAATCATTTGAATTGTCAAATATTTACCAAAATAATCAAAAAGCATTTTCCAATAAGACTCCTTAATAAACAGATTTCCAGAACAAAAAAGTATTATTTTTTCGATGAATGTTTATTGTCACTTAATTAGATTGCTGCCATTCTACAGCAAGAGTAGCTTTAGAAAAACGTCTTCCTGAGTTTCCTTTTGTAGTATTCTTCCCTTATGAATGAGCTTTTACCTCCTCAAGAAAAACGGATATTACTTAAAATTATATGGTGACGATAAGAAGAACAGTGTGTTCCCTTACGCCGGCATTCAGATCGATGGCAAAAGCAAAAGTAAAAAAAAGTGAAATGAGTGCTTCCCGTATAATAGAAAAATAATAATAATAATAATAAATTCAGCGATCAAAGCCTTCCGCCGCCGACGCCTTGATTAACCTTAAACCTGGGAGCAGCTGTACTGGGGGACCGACTGAGATAAAATTCCCCTGCTGTTTCCAAGGCATTTATTTATCCATGTGCTTTGAGTGATGCTGACAAAAATTGGAGCCTCTTGTTCGGATGATAAAGAGGCAATCTGCGGCGCTAAAGTTCGTTTTTATGACTCTACATATGAAAGGCGGGTGCGATGTCTTCTCTGTGTAAAGCAGAAATCGGGTGCACCACTAACTACATGGTAGAATTTCAGAGCAAATTGTGCCTGTAAGCATTGAGCCCTCGTTGTCAGTGCCAATATTTCGTTATTAATGGCGTTTTTATGTACCGGCAGCTTTGCTAGGAATTTTTCCATCAATAAAATTGTATTACGAAGCTCAGTTGCCTTTTTTACTCTTTTGCAGTCATTAGCCTCAGGAAAATTGTTGGTGAGGTTGAAAACTCAAGTGGAGGTGTGGTTGCGCGAATAAAGAAGCCATTGTATAATGGAAAACAATGAGCTGCTGAATAAAATGGTAATATACTTCACATAAAGAACAGAAGTTCTTATATTTATATGAAGAAAACGGACAAATAATGCTTGAATTTTTATGTAAGCTAAAACAAAATTCTTCAACTATGAAATAGATATTGACGGAGGGTAAGTTAGCTCACTATGAAAAATATGATGAAAACCTTTTGAAACCAATAAAATTAGAATTAGTATTAAAAACCATAGAAAATTAAGTTAAAATGGAAGAAGATGAGAAGTGTGACTCGAAAACCTATTATTAAATTTTTAAATTAAAAGTATCAAAAGCTATTATTCAATTTTTAAATTAAAAATATCATTCTGTTATATCAATTCATTTAATTCAGCTTAGTACAAGCTATGCAAACATACTCCATACTGATCGCTTCATATATTAGCGCACTTGACAATAAATACAGCCCCGGCCCTGACAGCATTCTTGTCATCAGCCTTAAAAAAATTCGCACAGAATTTTACGCAACCTCTAACCTCTCTCTTTCAATTGTCAATCTCCCAAGGCGTTCTTCCTTCTCATTAAAAAGATTCATTCATCATCCCTATCCACAAAATGGGCTGCAAAAGTGATATGTCCAACTACCGGCCCATCGCCAAATTATCTTGTACCTCATACTTACACTTTTCTCAGTAAACTCTAACCCTTTTGTAGCTGTTTCAGGGGTCCCTCAAGGTAGTCATTTGGGTCCACTGACCTTTATTCTTATTTTTCAGAAAAATACCCCTATTTCACCCCTTACTAGGGGTTAATAGTTCAACAATAAGTGAAAATTGTTTATTTTATATTAAAAGAAGTAAGTACGTTTATTAAACGATGTTTTAATTAAACGTGATTTTTTCATTTCAAACCCCATTTTCACTCCTTAGGAGGGATGTCCTAAAAAAGTTAGTCGTTAATAGGTTAATGTCCAATCACAATTTCAAATTTAAAAACTTCAGTAGCACAACTGACAACCCTAGAAACTCCCTGTACACATTTCTATGAAATAAATTAGTATGTGTTACTGCGACATCGTTATTTAATTAAATTATCATTTCTAAAAACCTTTATAGTGGTGCTAAAACAACAAAAAAAGTTCGTTAATCCTTAAATATTAACTTAAACAAAATCTCACGAGTCATGATCTGCTAGAATCCTTATAGGCTCGCTGCTGAGACAAAATTACCCATGATATAAAATGAACAAAATGTCAACTCGATTAGTGTGATATATCAGGCGAAAGGACCATCAGGCATCTGAACGAATTTTGCCTCGGTCACAACACCCGGGATGGGTTTATATGCGATTGCTATAGATCTCCTCAAATTAGGAAGGACACTTGGCCGGTTATTTTATTTGAGCTCGCAGAGGTTTTTTAGGCGTGGACTCCTAAAATGATACGCAGTATAATAACATTCGTTTTTGTTTCGTAGTCCAGCAGCCTTGAAACAGAAGACTACATTAATAAAATGTAGAGTCTGCTTGCTTCAGGCCTAAGGCTAGCTGACCTCATTTATCACATTAGCACAAATGGTGAATGCCACTCATCACAATCAGCTTAAGCTGAGCTAAAAGCTTTGTCAGTATCAAATTTGGGATGAAAAGGGTTGATTTGAATTTTCAACGAAAGGTAGAATAGCATAGAAAAGCAGGTGTCCCTAGATTGTTTAAAAAATTCAATAAGGTTTTTTATGCGGATTATAATCACACCGTAAAAACAATTGTAAATTTTCAAAAAATGCATTTCCCTTACAGAAAAGACCAAAAACACTTAAACTACTTAAAAGAAAATTAATCGTAGTAATATATATACTATAACACCTCTACTTGATCTTATCACGAAAGTTCTGAATGACTACAGCTCTAGTCGGGTACACATGCTTGTTCTCTATTATAGTATCGACAACGTAAATGACTTTGATTTTGATTTTTAGTGTTAATGACTAGAACTACAGGCGCGCAAGCTTGTAATTTTGATAATTTTCCGCACCGTTAAAGTAATATGCTGTCACATTCTAATTAATAATTGAGCTGTTTTTTTTTTAAAGTGGTTTAAGTCCATTTTTGGAAAAAAATGAGTTATTGGTAGTTTTAGTCAGATATTGATATCCTCTTTTTATATTTATAGTCACAAAGCCAGTGGAGTAAAATATCCTCACAAAATAATCAAAAGAAGTTGAACTGTATAGTAAAATTTTACAAGTCTATAGTTTTAAACACGTTATCCAAATTGTATTACTTTTGTCCTTATTTTTAAGTTGATTCAAATGCAAACTCTTAAATATCTCAATATAGAAATAAATGGACTTATACCACTTTGAAAAACAACAGCTCAAAATTTTGCATAATTCGTTCTTATTGAAAGTGGTATAAGTCCATTGGTAGCTAGAAAAATCGTTTGTTTTCTTTGACAATTTTATTAATTATTTTTGCATAATAAAATTAAACATGTTTATAGTCTTAAAAACATTACCCGAACTGAATAACTTTTACCATAATTACTTAGTTGATTCAAATGCAAACCCTTAAATATCTCACTTCATGAAAAAATGGACTTATACCACTTTCAAAAAAAAACAGCTCAATTATAACTTTAACTATGTCATTAATCTGAGCCTTAATAAGCTCTGGCATAACTCTTGAGAGATAGCTTTAAAAAATATAATTAATTCAAGGAAGGAATTGAGTACCAGTCAGTCTGATTGGGCTGACATAGCTCGCCAGATAGTACGGAGTTATTTGTGTAATCTCCAGTAATGGAAAAATCAGGAGATACTTAAAAATCTCTTGGGCAAATCTTCCCCTCTAGGTGGCATCACAATTTCTTTCAATTGATATTCTTTTCACGAGCTCTATAATCGTGGAATCAGTGATCTAAACCAAATATGCTCAGATGGTCCATTGCGAGATTTAGAAGAAAATTTACTAATTACTAAAATATTAGAAATATTAGACTGGAAGGTGGGTACTTACATAACTATGTATTTTTCATTTGAGGCTAGTCATTTTGTTTACGTTTTATAGTTTAATTACAAATACATAATAGTTTTCTGGTCCGAATTATTTTTTTTTTGAATTTTTCGAGACAACATATATAACCAGAATTGTAACGACATATAATAATAAAGCAAGAAAGTAAAAAATTAATAGGGTTAATATCGTTGAAAAGAAAAGCTTAATCATACGAAGAAACATGTTTAAATTTCAAGAGTTTAAACAGAATCAATGTTATCCAAGTCAAAGCTAGGAAATTCAAGGCACACTACCAAAAAGTTTATAGAGTGCTGCCTTTCCGCTGGCTTGTGGTCTAATGAAAGAATCACTTTTAAGCTGAAATTATGAAATAGAAAAATATTTTGTTTAAGCAACACAGGTTTTTCGGGTTTATATGTAATTTTTTTTTTTGCCTTATTTCAGTTTATCACTGTAATTATATAATGTATGTTTAAAAGTAGTGCATCGATAAAAAGTGAGAATCTATTTTCTAAAATATGAATATAGTGATCGCATTAAATTTTAATGGATAAATGGCAAACGGTCAGGTAACAAATTATTTATCATAATTTGCAGTTTCCCGGCATCATTATCACATTATTATCGATTACAAACTTAATGTGAACACTTATCCTTCTTTTATATTTAAAGGTGTTCAGCTATTCCTTCCTTTTAATATTCCTACTATTTTTCGTTTAACCTGAACATTCAAGTTTTAATTTAAATTAAATTTTTTCTTTTTATTTTACAAAATCATATAAATTATCTAAATCATTTTACTTGGGTTGACAGGAAAGACTAATGATAATTAATACAAAGGAGTTTGTGCCATTTTTTCGAATCTCTCTAAAATCAGTTCATAAGAGTTTTCAGGACCACTGCTTTCAAATTTTCTATCAGTATTTGGAAATTAAAGGTAGTTCAATACAGCGAAGAGTATTTCTATAATAATTAAAGAATTTCTATCAAAATTAGCATAAAGGGGTTTTCAGGTTGACACAATTTCTAGGATCGAAATTTCCAAACTAGAACATTCCAGAAGTATTTAATTAATAAGCATTTACGCAACGCCGAGTTAGACCGTGTAACTCAGCTAGATTCTGATATCCTTAGATAACCCTGGATTTCAATTTACACACCAACTTCACTTTCTTTAAAACTTGTAATTTTGATATTTGTTATCGATAATAATAAGAAAATAAAACATATTTGGTATCATGATAATTTTTGAAAATTGTTTTTCGTTTCCGAGATATTGTATGCGGGTAACAATAACACCATTTATCTCTTGACTCCCAAGTTGTATGGATAAGAATTAGATGCATTTTTATTTAAAACTAGTTTGGTGAGCTGACGCAAAAAAATTCATACATCGGCAATTTCTCTTAGCAAAGATATGAAATTATCTAAGAAAATATAAAGTTGCAATGACTTAGTATATTATATCCGATTATGTATCATAGTAAATAAAAATTGAAATGATTTAGTATAAATCTAGAAAAATTTGGAATATGTAGGTTTGCAATAATTTTTAATTATAATATATTTTATTACTAATCGGCATGCTTTTTTCCTCGAAACTAAATATTCATCTTCTTTTTAAAATTTGTCCAACGATGCCTAAAAGGGGTTTTGTAGGCCCATACCCAAACTTTGGGTCACTCGTCGGTTTCTACAATTTGTCTCACTAATATTATAATTTTCATAGTGGGGTTGCGCACATTTCTTTATTAATGTTTGGAGAGCTTTCCCACTTTTATGAACTCTTAAAATTATGTTGCAATGAAGCTATATATTTTTAAAACTGGTGACTGGAAATTATCATAAAGTGTAATCGTTAAAATCCGGTAAACAAAAGGTATTCAATTTTAAAATTGGAAAGCGTTTCTACATAGTATCACTTTGAATGTTTGAATTTTGTCTAATTACGAATGCTAGTGATCATTTTAACTAAACTTTAAAACATAGTTGGCTTATCCCTACTCACGATTTTTAATTTTAAAATTTTAAAACCATGAATTTTATCGAATAAAGTGAAAAGTTTAGTATTTTTTTATCTTTCTATTTTTTACGTAATCAATTCTTGGTTTCCCTAATTTACTCGTTAATTGGATCTTCTCATATTTATCCGATCGTACCCAAAGTGTCCGTTTTCGTGACGTTTTTTTGGACGTGTTGCACAGCACATGTGTTGTCCCTCAGGGTAGTCATCTTGGCCTACTATTATTTATTATTTACATAAACGATATCTCTTTAATACTGGCACACTCTAAGATTCTATGTTATGCTGACGACGCGAAAGTTTTTCGTACAATAACCAGTGTACTTGACTGTCATCTTTTAAACTCTGACTTGGATGCATTCCAGAAATGGTATACTGTTAATCAACTGCTCTTAACCGTTTCTAAATGTCTTTTTCACGTAAAAAGTATCCGTTGCATTCCAACTTTACGATAAGTGGACGCTCTCTTAATAGATTTGACATAGCAAGAGATTTAGGTTTAATACATTAATGCACATATCTCTTTGATTACATTGTGAACAAAGCAAACGCAACTCTGGGTTTTGTAAAACGATGGTCCAAGGAGTTTGATAATCCCTACATCTCTAGGTTCCTTTATTGCACATTTGTTCGACGCAGGTTCTTGCGGTTTGCCCTGAGGGGCCTTCCTTGGGCAGATAAACTCCATCTGCCTCCTTACTCTGACAGGATAAAACTTATTTCTTTGGCTTCCTTAGAACATAGACGGAAAACCGCCAGAATTGTTTTGAGTTTTGATTGTTTACAGGGAGACATAAATTCTCCAGAACTGTTGGCTGCCTTTGATGTTTCCGTTCCGGCGCCTTCCTTGAGGCATTACGATTTTCTGAATTTGGCATAGCACCGTACGAATTATGGCCGCAATGGGTCAATATCATCGATGTCGCGCTCTTTCAATTGTCCTATTTGATAGCACCTATGTACATACGCCACATTTTTAGTAATCAGTATTTGATGAAGCTGTGATAAATAAATAAACGTAAAACTTTCCCAAATCAATTTTTATATAAATCAGAGACCATATTGAATTCGAGTCTCATTGTAACAGTCGAAGAGCACGGTTTTGATTTTACTCCTACTTCCGTATTGTAGTTGTTATTTGTTGATTTTCAAGTCCACGTTGCAATTGACATCCATTGTGTTCCAAGTCGGTTTAAATATTCCGCGTTTGTATGATTAGAGAAGGGTGGTGGCTTCTCATTTATTTCACTGTTAGTTTTTCTAGTTTTTTGTATAAGATTATTTTTATTCTTATTCCATGTGTTGTGTTTATCCGCATACTTGTAATGAATGCACCAAGTATGCACCACTTCATACCCTTTTCCTACCCAAATAAGCTCTAAAAGAAGTGTATCATTATTATCAGGCGTAGCGCTTAGTCACATTCTCTAATCTATAGTATCTATCTATCTATATACTCGTAGATCAGATACCATCTTGAATTAGTCGTAAAACTCAATGTACTATATGAATATACATGAGCATTTGTTCTTAATTCGCTATGATAACTAACAAAAACAAATAATTTGATAAAGCCAATATAGGCCAGTCAATCTAACCTCTGAAGCTCAAGTTTGTGATGGGAAGCTAATTTTTGGATATATTGTTGGGGACGGTGAGAAATGAAGCTATAACTTTTTTCCACACTCAGGGGTGTTTGCGAAGGGGTGGAAAAGGGTGAAAAAGGGTGAAAAAGGTTTTTTGTTTATAACTTTGAATAAAAAAGTCAGCCTGGGTGCGAACGTTAGAGGGTGATATAATAAATGATTATTCATCTTGTATTAAAGTTTCAACCGGTTTTGTGTATTGCAAAATTGTTTATTAACAATTTCACTCTCCCAAACCGAAAAAAATCACGGCTGATTTTTTTAAAAATACTTAAGCTCGTACGATGTCTTTCATTTTCACAATATCACTAGAAGACGCAATCCCCCATCATATACCAAAAATTCAAAACGGTTCCATGCATTTCCCCTGAGATAATCACCCAGATACCTCACCTGTTTTACACCGAAAAATGTACAGTTTTAATCCAAGTCAAGATATCCCCCACGAATCGTCGCCCTCCGACCAGCTATCGCTGAGCAGCACACATTTTTCACATTTTTTCCCAGCCCACGGCGGGGAAGAAGAAGATTTGCGACTGATTCAAAAACGGAAATCGCTATAACTTTCGATGTATGTAACGGAACTTAATGTATGATGGCTTCAAAAATCACTTATTTTTTTCTCCATCTTTTCCTCATACACCACTTTCACCTAATATTTTTACTTTTTTTTATATTGAATTAAACTTAAAAAAAAAAAAAAATTAATTACATTTTATTCGTTTTCTCCCACAAAACTAAGCTTTTTTGAAATTTTAATAATTTTGTAGTTATCTACAGATTCCACCCTTTATTCCCATAATTTTTATTATTTTCCACAAATCCCCCCCTGACCCCCCGAATAAATATATTACCCCTTAAATTTTACAAACAAAAAACTTGCCAAACATTTTATTTTTTTTCTCCCACAAAACTAAACTTTTTTGAAATATTCTTAACTTTGTAGTTATCTACAGATTCCGCCCTTTATTCCCATAATTTTTATTATTTTCCACAAATGCCCCCGTGTGTGCTAGCGGATCATTTTTCGCCCAAAATATTAATTTCTCCCCAGTTTCGATTTACGATTATTGCATAAAGACCTACTCCAATTGGGGACAAACTATTAGCAATAATGGAGAAAAAAATGTAGATTTAGTTTCGGAAGACCTTGAAGTAGATGTGGGTGAAAAAAAAGTGAGATTAATTGAGAATTGGTGGAAAAAATTGAATAGTAAAAATGGGGAATAATTTAAAAAAAAGGTAAATAGTATAAATTTATTCGGGGGGGTCAGGGAGTGATGTTTGGAAAATAATAAAAATTATGGGAATAAAGGGCGGAATCTGTAGATAACTACAAAATTATTAAAATTTCAAAAAAGTTTAGTTTTGTGGGAGAAAAAAAATAAAATGTTTGGTAAGTTTTTTGTTTGTAAAATTTAAGGGGTAATAAATTTATTCGGGTGGTCAGGGGGGGATTTGTGGAAAATAATAAAAATTATGGGAATAAAGGGCGGAATCTGTAGATAACTACAAAGTTAAGAATATTTCAAAAAAGTTTAGTTTTGTGGGAGAAAAAAAATAAAATGTTTGGCAAGTTTTTTGTTTGTAAAATTTAAGGGGTAATATATTTATTCGGGGGGTCAGGGGGGGATTTGTGGAAAATAATAAAAATTATGAGAATAAAGGGTGGGATCTGTACATAACTACAAAATTAAGAATATTTCAAAAAAGTTTAGTTTTGTGGGAGAAAAAAAATAAAATGTTTGGCAAGTTTTTTGTTTGTAAAATTTAAGGGGTAATATATTTATTCGGGGGGTCAGGGGGGATTTGTGGAAAATAATAAAAATTATGAGAATAAAGGGTGAAATCTGTAGATAACTACAAAATTAAGAATATTTAAAAAAAGTTTAGTTTTGTGGGAGAAAAAAAATAAAATGTTTGGCAAGTTTTTTGTTTGTAAAATTTAAGGGGTAATATATTTATTCGGGGGGTCAGGGGGGATTTGTGGAAAATAATAAAAATTATGAGAATAAAGGGTGGAATCTGTAGATACAGTGGCGGAAAAAAGTTTGGAAACATTCATTCTTCCTCACACAACTAGTTCATATTTCAAAAGTTTGTGCTTTAAATAAAAAATTTTTTCTTCAGCTCAAAAGTATACTATATTCAACAGAATATTTATTTGTAAAAACACTTATATCTGTCTAGTAAAACTAAATTATAACGTAAACTTAAAAAATCTTCTATATACAGCTGGAAAAAAGTATGGAAACTTATTATTTAAAGAATACAAAATGATTATTTTTAATGCCAAATTATTTTTTCTGTTAATATTTAGTACCGTGGCCCTTCGCGTCAATTACAGCCTTACATCTTCTAGGCATAGAGTCCACTAACTTTTCACAGAGCTCAACAGGAATTTTATTCCACTCTCGTGAAATTTCCTCGAAGAGTTCTTTTTTGTTTGCAATTTTTTTCAGTTTAAGTTGCCTCTTTATGTGCTCCCACAAGTGCTCTATTGGATTTAAATCCGGGGATTGCGATGGCCATTCTAAAACAGTTATATTTTCCTCTTCAAACCACTCCTTCACAAGGCGTGATGAGTGCTTAGGATCGTTATCCTGCTGGAACACCCATCTTAACGGCATTTCTTCTCTAGCATAAGGAAGCATTTCTGTTTTTAGGATGCGAAGATAAAGATAACGGTCCATTTTGCCCTCAATTTGAATTATCGGTCCAACACCAGAACGAGAAAAACAACCCCACACCATTACCGAACCTCCGCCATGTTTAACAGTGGGAATTTGATAACGGGGATTATACCTTTCACCTACTGGTCTACGAATATAATGTTTTCCATCGCTGTTAAACAGTTGGAATTTACTTTCGTCACTCCATAGAACAGTATTCCATTGCTGAGTTGTCCACAAAACATAATTTTTTGAAAATTGAAGTCTTCTGCGAACATTTAAACGTGACAAAAGTGGTTTCTTCACTGGAGATCGTCCAAATAATCCGCTTTCCATTAACCTATTCCTTATCGTCCTGTCCGTTACTTCTGCTATACCTTGTTCCTTCAGTTCGGTGTTGATTTCGGTTGCTGTTTTCCTTGGATCCTTCTTTGAAATGCGCTGAATAATACGATCAACATGTTCAGTCGTTTTCCTTAGTCTCCCAGTTTTGGGTGCTGCTTGAACATTTCCTCGTTCCATATATTTTTTTATCATTTTAGATATCGTCCCACGTGGCACGTTTAAATTCCTTGAAATATCAATTTGTTTTGTCCCATTTTGAAACATTTCTATTATTTTTTCTTTAAAGTCCACTGAGAAAGTCTTACATTTAGGCATTTTGTTAATTCTTATCCAAAGAGCGTAAATTATTTTTAAGAGCAAACGATTCTTCGTGTCTCGTCGCTTAAACATTCAAATTTAAAAAAAAAAATACTTGTTTGACGTTTTAGCGTTCATGTTTCCATACTTTTTTCCATTGGTACTGCCATGCATGCGGATAAAAATGTGAGGATAATATAAAAGCCTTAAAATAAATTAAAATTACTTTACTGGTAAGAAGAATACAAATAAACGGAGCAATAACAAAAATATCGAGAGGGCTGGACAAATAATAATATCATAAATATGAAATTTTCTATTCAACAGAAAATGTTTCCAAACTTTTTTCCGCCACTGTAACTACAAAATTAAGAATATTTCAAAAAAGTTTAGTTTTGTGGGAGAAAAAAAATAAAATGTTTGGTAAGTTTTTTGTTTGTAAAATTTAAGGGGTAATAAATTTATTCGGGTGGTCAGGGGGGGATTTGTGGAAAATAATAAAAATTATGGGAATAAAGGGCGGAATCTGTAGATAACTACAAAGTTAAGAATATTTCAAAAAAGTTTAGTTTTGTGGGAGAAAAAAAATAAAATGTTTGGCAAGTTTTTTGTTTGTAAAATTTAAGGGGTAATATATTTATTCGGGGGGTCAGGGGGGGATTTGTGGAAAATAATAAAAATTATGGGAATAAAGGGTGGAATCTGTAGATAACTACAAAATTATTAAAATTTCAAAAAAGCTTAGTTTTGTGGGAGAAAAGGAATAAAATGTAATTAATTTTTATTTTTTTTTTAAGTTTAATTCAATATAAAAAAAAGTAAAAATATTAGGTGAAAGTGGTGTATGAGGAAAAGATGGAGAAAAAAATAAGTGATTTTTGAAGCCATCATACATTAAGTTCCGTTACATACATCGAAAGTTATAGCGATTTCCGTTTTTGAATCAGTCGCAAATCTTCTTCTTCCCCGCCGTGGGCTGGGAAAAAATGTGAAAAATGTGTGCTGCTCAGCGATAGCTGGTCGGAGGGCGACGATTCGTGGGGGATATCTTGACTTGGATTAAAACTGTACATTTTTCGGTGTAAAACAGGTGAGGTATCTGGGTGATTATCTCAGGGGAAATGCATGGAACCGTTTTGAATTTTTGGTATATGATGGGGGATTGCGTCTTCTAGTGATATTGTGAAAATGAAAGACATCGTACGAGCTTAAGTATTTTTAAAAAAATCAGCCGTGATTTTTTTCGGTTTGGGAGAGTGAAATTGTTAATAAACAATTTTGCAATACACAAAACCGGTTGAAACTTTAATACAAGATGAATAATCATTTATTATATCACCCTCTAACGTTCGCACCCAGGCTGACTTTTTTATTCAAAGTTATAAACAAAAAACCTTTTTCACCCTTTTCCACCCCTTCGCAAACATCCCTGAGTGTGGAAAAAAGTTATAGCTTCATTTCTCACCGTCCCCAACAATATATCCAAAAATTAGCTTCCCATCACAAACTTGAGCTTCAGAGGTTAGATTGACTGGCCTAATAAGCTGACTGATGATTTTACGAATTCCTCTTGACATTGAACAAATTAACACTTTGAGTGCTGAAGAATTTTGGCACAAATCAGAAAAATCTTAATCGCGCCCCTTCGCACTCAAACGGTTTAATACAATCAAATTGAAATGCTTTAAGTATTAATTTATTGTTTCTATTTCAGAATTTTCGTGAATCGGTCCCTGCACTTAGAAAATATTAAATTCTATGGATTCGATATGGACTACACACTGGCGGGTAAGTAAACCTTATTCGCACAAGCGAGCAACCAATTTAAGCCGGAAACTATTTTCAGAGTACAAATCTCCCCAGTACGAGCAGCTAGGCTTTAATTTGGTGAAAGAAAGGCTTGTATGCATGGGCTATCCGAAGGAAATACTCCAGTTTGAATATGATCCATCATTTCCAGTCAGAGGCCTGTGGTTTGACACCTTGTACGGCAACTTACTGAAAGTAGATGCCTACGGCAATATTCTCGTTTGTGTGCATGGCTTCGAGTTTCTAAAGCAGTAAGAATTACATTGATAAACAATTGGAAAGTAATTTATTGGTTAACTTTCTTTCTAGTTCCCAAGTCTATGAACTTTATCCCAATAAATTTCTGAAGTTGGACGAATCTCGTGTCTACGTATTGAACACCCTATTCAATCTGCCCGAAACATATCTGCTGGCGTGTCTTGTGGATTTTTTCACAAATAGCCAGGAATATACAAGGTAAATATCACAACTTACGTGGAACTTCGCTACACAACATAAATTCTTGCGGTGAATTTTCTTAAAAGCTTTCCTGACAATCACATTGGGACTCTTTTACTGAGAACATTCAGGTTTTTGTATCCTGGAAGAAAACTGGTAAACTTTCCTGTACATACCTTTCCTAATCTTTTGGTCGCATAAATTATTGAATTAATGTTTTGCTCCTTACTGATTTGTCCAAATATAGAAAATTCGTTCGTGAGCAACTTTTCATAGCACCGATTTAAAAAAAGAATGTTATTATTTTAATGATCTGATTTGGATCTGGAACTTTAGGCTGAATTGAAATTTTTGAGTAGTTACTTATACCAAAACTTTTTAATTTTCTTAAAAGAATATTAAATTGCATTGACTTAAGCCTATTTTTTTTTTTTAATTTGAATTCAATAATCTTTTCAGTTAAAAAAAAAAAGCAACATTAGTAATCACTCATCAACTATCAATGTTGACAATGTAAGCCTTTATGCAACTGACTATAGTAATGTAAAACAATCTCGACCCTACAATTATAGCTCGTCGCTGTGTAAAAAAATCTAGGCAAAGAACTTATGTAATCACTGTATTACTCAAGTCGAATAAATCACATTGGATTAGTGTATGGTCACAACTACGCACCGAACCTATCATCGCACATGGCACAGCTTAAAACCAATCAATCAATGAAACCAATTTGCGTTTTGCGAATTTACTGGTCTAGTTTTTTTTAACTGTGTAAATAGCATAAAATCTAGTTGCAGTCTGAACTTATATTTATTTATTTAAATTTAAGAGTTTTTGTATACACAATATAAGGATTTTACTTTAAGCACTAGAATTTTAAATTCATTCATCTAAAAAATTTTAAGTTTGGCAGCACCACACAATATACTTCTAAAAATTAATATTTATTATATATCTGCTTAAATATTCTATTTATTTTATTTATATTTACTTAATACTAATTCCTAAACTACGGGACGATAGACCAGTTCTTTTGAAGGGCACGAAATTTTGCTTGAAGTTAATAAGTGGAATTTATTTAACTTCCTCAAGAAAAAGACAAGCCACATTCATGGAATTAGCCATAAAAAAAGCAATTTCGGTGAATTTCACCATTAATATAATCCCAAGAGAAACTCGATATTTTGATGAGTAGATGCGAATGGACGTGTATACATTTGATTATATTATGGAGAAAATTGAAGGACATATTATGAAAAATTGGCAAGACAATTTGCAAATTGGACGATTCGTTTAACAAAAATAAAATATTTACCTCGTAAACCGCTTTCCTTTGTAACTTCCTGGCGTGATCATTTCAATTTGAGATGGTGAAGAAATTTTACTATAACACACCAAGTTTATGACGGTGCGATATGCAGTGATAGGTGTAGTGCGCCGTTGTGATCACACTATATCTAATAAAAAATAAAAAACCAGGTTAATTCCTAAACTTTATGAAATTTGGATTTTCGGGATCCCAGATGTAAATAAAATATGTTATCAAGATTACGAACTGCCTAGCTTCCAGTCTTATAGAAATTTATAAAATTGGGGTGAATTCCTACATCTAAACGTTATAAAATTTTCATTGAAATCGGAAATTGAGATTTTTCGGGAAAACAAATATGAAATATATTTCAGCATTTATAATATGAACTCGAGAACAGTTTATTTTTGACAGATTTCGTTGAAATAAAGCTATTGCTCAACATTTTTCCACATCCATAATCCTAATGAGATTTAGGAGATTACTTGAGGAGTATTCTGTGACTATAAAGCGAAAAATATTGTCAGAATCAATACACCCTTAATCACGATACAAATAGTACTAGCAGTTGAGGAGTTCCACTTTCAAAACCCTATATTTCAGAGAACTAATAATTTCTGAGATAATGACAAAAAAGCTGAATTGTTTACTTCTTTTCCCCTTTCATTTTTTTCCCTTACACGATACACTTCCAGAAATTTAAAATTCTACATCATCAAAATAAAGCTGCATATCAAAATGACTGGTTGGAGACTTTTTTAGAAATGCCAGCCAATTTTACGAGATTAATATATTTTCAACAATCCAATCCAGACGGAACAAAACTTTTGGGTTTTGTGTCAAACACAATGTAAAACTTTGCGGAGCTCCATGCCCGAAAGGTGCACGGCTCCCCACTATTTTCTCCCATTTCCGTTTACCTGTCGACGAAGGGAATTTCTGGCCTTCTCCTGAATTTATTAACCGTTTTAGCAAATTTCGCGCCCGTCTCTTGAATAGATCTGGGTAAGCTGATGACGACTCAAACCCGCTGGCTAGTGTAGGCAGTTTTCCTTGAAAACACCCAAATCAATTCCATTAAAGCACACACGTGTAACCAATTGGAGCATCACCTAGAAAGAAGTTAAGAATATATGCTCCGATGGTTTCGTCTATTTTGCCCGGGGTGTCTTGATGAAAAAATAACCCGAAAGCTATTGCAGCCCATTTCCTAGGCTAGAAATCCTCACCGCTCTTGTATTTGTGCCGAAGTGCACTTGAAGTGCTTTCTTTTGACGAATTTAATTGAATTTCTGTTTCTTTCAACGGGTCGGACATTAACAGGGAAAAGACGGGCGTTAAATCCGGCGAACTGTTCATGTCGTTCAAATCGATCTTTCAGGATGTTCGACGAGCTGTCGATTGGGTTCACATTCAGGGCGACCTTAAAGCGAAAACGATTGAGGTGAGTTGGCACGTTTTTCCGCGACCCCCCTTAAATATTCATGAGATTAGCGGTCTAATGTAATCCTTGGGATCCTCCCACAGAATCTCGATGAGTACGTCAAGAAGGATGAACGCCTTCCGATGGTTTTATCACGGATCCGGGAATCCGGGGCAAAGGTGTTTTTACTCACAAACAGCGACTACAATTTCACAGATAAAATTATGACTTATCTGTTTGATTTCCCGCATGGCGCAAAACCGGAGGAGCCCCATCGCAATTGGAAGACTTATTTCGATGTCATTGTCGTAGACGCGCGAAAGCCCCTTTTCTTTGGTGAAGGAACCATATTACGGCAGGTCGACACCACAACCGGAGCACTCCGAATTGGCACGCACATGGGTCCCCTGCAAGCAGGACAGGTAGGTGCTAGCGCAAAACCACTCAATCCGTAACCCATAACACCTTTCTGCCTTCAGGTATACTCTGGGGGGTCTTGTGACGTTTTCACATCCTTGATGAACGCTAAGGGAAAGGATGTACTCTACATTGGGGACCACATCTTTGGTGACATCTTGAAGAGTAAGAAAATTAGGGGTTGGCGCACATTTCTAATTGTTCCGGAGCTCGTTCAGGAGCTGCACGTTTGGACTGATAAATGCCAATTATTCGCAGAACTTCAACAGTTGGACGTTATGCTGGGGGAAATGTACAAGTAAGTATAGAGCATCAGGCCATCTGTCACAGGGGTGAGATATTAAACAATTTCCTCCTCAATTTTCCCAGAAATCTTGACTCAAGCACCAAAGAAAAGCCGGATATCTCTAAATTGCGGACATCTATTAGAGATGTTACACACAAAATGGACTTATCTTATGGCATGATGGGCTCATTATTCCGCTCAGGATCGCGGCAGACGTTCTTTTCTAGCCAAGTTGTTCGATATGCGGACCTATACGCGGCAACTTTCCTCAATCTTATTTATTATCCATTCTCATATATGTTTCGGGCTCCAGCAATGCTCCTACCGCACGAATCGACAGTTACACACGAGCAGAGATTTATAATGGACACACCAATGATATCGCGAACACGCTCCAAGGAGGCCCATACTGTGACCCAAGAAAATGATCTTAAGGTTGTGGAGAAAACTCAGACTCAGGTAAGTTATGCAAATTATTAAAATAGTCAACAGCAAGTTGTCGGTATTAATTATTTTTCAGTAATAACTGTGGCAATTTTTTTTTCCGCTAAAATTCTCCTAAACTATACTTTGATAGGAGTTAAATGATGAAGTTAGATAATAAAATCCATGCATGTCGATTTTTATAAGAATTAATTTCCATCAAGCTGATTTTTAATCACTTAGGCTTTTTTACATGTTTAAACTCTTTATATTGTTTACTGATTCGAGTGCAATCTAATATGATGATTCACGTTATTAGATTGCATGAATATGAACTCTTTTTTTATATTTCTCACTGCTTATGACCGCTATTGCACGTTGTATTGTGCCCCCAGCTTAAGGGTATAGAAATTCCAAGCAAAATCAATCTAAAAATGTTCAGAAGTATGCGTAGTTTATTAGTAATTGAGCTGATAAAAAAAAGCTATGTGACACGTATCTCTTATCTCGGTTTAATGTAGGGAGAGGCACCACAATCCTCATATGTCTATTTTTACTATTTTTTATTCATTGGACTATTATTTGGAGAAGAAGTGCGAATTTTAACTAAGAAGTTGTATCAGAAAAATCAATATGTTATATTTTTTTGTGTTTCTAACGTTTCTGGGGGTCGTTTGTTCCGCACCCTACGAAGTTGTAGAAGTTATAACATTTAACAATGCATCACAATTGGATTTTACAATAGAAGATTTACGACCTGTTAGTATAAATTCTAATGATGATGTAAATGTTAAACTGCCATGTTTCAAATTCTATAACTTTGGACTACACTATAAAGGTACAACCTAATAATTTTCTGATATAATTAAGAGTTCTAATCTTAACGAATCTGTCAAATAGATGAGAGACATGTAGGCGGAGCTCACGATATTCGACATTGGCCGACTAAGCAAAGTGTACAAATGCGTTTAAATTTTGTATGTCCAAATAGTGATGATATTATAAATTTTGTGCAAATTCTTGCCTACCAGGATTCTTTAGAAGGGAAAGCTTGGGTTGAGCTAGGAGGGATAGGACTGAATTTCATTAACATTATTATGGAAGCCGATGACACCACCAAGCTGGGCTATCTGGCCGAAATTTTTGCAATAAAAAAATAAACGATGTATGAGTACTTTTTCGTTTTTTTACTAAGCATACCCATTCGAACATTGCTTCTTGTTCTTCTTGTTCTGTGATTAAATATTTGGTTTAATGTTTAAAATGTGTTGATACCAGAATCGACGTATATCGAAACAGAATCGACCCAAAACACCAATGTACCAACTTTTATTTAAATTCGATTGAGCTAAGCATTTCTTGTCCCCAATTTTGGTTCGGTCATATTGAATTTATTAATTTTGAGAACCCCTGAAAATTCGATCAAATTTAATACTCTTGGTTCGTCAAATTGAATATAGGAATTTTGATAACAGATTCAAAAAACACTAAAAATCTCTGTATACTTAATTTCAACCATGTCCGACGGTATTTCGAGTTTTGGGCAACTTTTTGACGATTTGGAATATTGTGCGGCGTATCGCGCATTTACTGCCAACATTTTTAAATCATAGTCACATAGCTATCGAACAAATATTCCATTGGAAGGATTTTCTCAATAAATTCTTGTATCGTGACCTCCTTTGGACGACGCACGTGGACATTCGTCATCACAAATGCTTTTACTTCAGCTGTCCAATATTTTATTATTGCAAACGAAGGTGCAGAGTCCCCAAAAACTTCGTTTAATTCTATTCCAATTTTATAATTCATTTTATCACTACTCGATACTCAATTATTTTTCCACTTTTGTAAAAATGCAAAATTTGTTCGTTTTCAATGACTGTCAAGCACAAACGCAGCTGGCTGAAAATTTAGCAGTGATCATTTGAAGGGTAGCACAAAAAATCACATTGATTTAATATTAGTAACAATTACTTATCATAAGACCCTCGTACTTACTGCCAAGGCAAAAAACAGCCCCAGAAAATTGTTGATGTAATAATTAATTTAATAATTTGTTTTTTTTTGCATTTGTGTTCAGACAAAAATATTTTGTTGTGTCGTGCTGTTCCGTGCTAGCGTGTCTAGCGAACTTAGCTATACGAAAATAACTTGTCAATGAAAGGCTTTGAAGAACTTTTTCAGATAACCTTTTCCAATCCTTTAATATTCTTTTACCCTATATGAAGCTGTATTAATCACTTGGGCTTTTTACATTTTTAAATTCTTTATATTATTTAACTACATTTTCATCATTATTAATTTGTATTTTTAATCGAAACATTAAATTAAAATAAATATGATTATTAACGTTATTAGGTTGCACGAATATGAACTCTTTTTTAAGTTTCTCATTGATTATGGCCGCTAGTGGACATTGTATTGCGCCCCCAGCTTAAGGGTATAGAAATTTCAACCAAAATCAATCTAAAAATGTGCAGAAGTATGCGTAGTTTATCAATAATTGAGCTGATAAAAAAAGGCTGTGTTATACGTATCTCTTATCTCGGTTTAATTTAGGGAGAGGCACCACAATCCTCACATATCTATTTTTACTAAAATATTCATTGGACTATTATTTGGTGAAGAAGTGCAAATTTTAACTAAGAAGTTGTATCAGAAAAATCGATATGTTATATGTTTTTGTGTTTCTAACATTTCTGGGGGTCGTTTTTACCGCACCCTACGAACTTGTAGAAGTTATAACATTTAACAATGCATCACAATTGGATTTTCCAATAGAAGATTTACGACCTGCTAGTATAAATTCTAATGATGATGTAAATGTTAAACTGCCATGTTTAAAATTCTATAACTTTGGAGTACACTATAAAGGTACAACCTAATAATTTTCTGATATACCTACAAGTTCTAATCTTAACGAATCTTTCAAATAGGTGAGAGATATGTAGGCGAAGCTCACGATACTCGACATTGGCCGACTAAGCAAAGTGTACAATTGGGTTTCAATTTTATATGTCAAAATAGTGATGATATTATAAATTTTGTGCAAATTCTTGCCTACCAGGATTCTTGTGAAGGGAAAGCTTGGATCGTGGCAGGAGGAATAGGACAGAAGTTCATTAGCATTATTATGGTAGCCGATGACACCACTATGCTGGGCTTTCAGGCCTCTATTTATGCAATAAAAACATAAACGATGTATGAGTACTTTTTCGTTTTTTTTACTAAGCATACCCATACGAACATTGCTTCTTGGTCTTCTTGTAATATTTTTGGAAAGCAAATGACTTTTCAAAATTTTTAATAAAGTTTAAGAATTACAATGGAAAGGAGTATAGGAGTAGATTACACTCATCCGATAACTCAATTGATTTATGGCTACAACGAATTGGTCAGACTTTTAAAACAGTCAAAATCTGTGTTGTAAATTGGTTATCACGGCGTTAAATTTAAATACTGCTAATAGAAGAAAATGGGAAAGAACAGGGTTTCGGAACAAGTCCCTATATACCTATTATTTATTTATTTATTTATGTTTATGTTATAATAACAATAATAACATAATGAATACTGGGTAACTGAAAGTAAAAAAAAGTCGTATAAGTAAGAGTTGATAACACTTAGTGCGATCGGAATTGGTCTTTAGGTCGGAGGATGAATTTAAAAACCCAACTGATCTCGATGAAGTGCATTTTTATTATTTTCCTAGTTCAATTTTACAGCTCTACAGAATTTTCAATAAGTAATCAGTAAAAATAAAAACTTGTATAATGGTCGATAGTACACCTTCGTCAGTAAGAAGTATTTCATAACCAGAAACCTTCTGTAATAATAGTGTATCAACAATAAATAAAAATAAATCGAAAAATCACTCTTATAGAAAACTAAAATTATAAAAGATGAACTCTTTTATATTTTTTAAATTATGACATATCTAAAAAAGGTCTTTTTATCACATTTCAGAGTTTAACGAAGCCAAGCGTGCCACACACTAGACCAGAAACTCCACGCTCCGTAACTCATACGCATGACGAGGACTACTCGGACGAGGAGAGTGACCCAAACAACAAGGCCGACGAGAACGAGACTGACGAGAACTAGAGAGGGAGAGAAATACAGACCATTGCTTCCATTGCTGGCGAATTGGAGTTTCAAACTGACCCGTCTACCATACACATAACCAATTAAACCGAAAAAGCAAGCATTGCGTTTCGATGATTTCTAGGTCGTTAAATGCTTTTAATTAGTTAGTAAACTTGAATTACAGAGTCGAATGTAATAATTGTTCAACGTTTTCTTGTATCCACAAAAACGCTCGGACTCTTTGTATTCTTCCACTTTCGCGAAAGCGCGCTGCTCTTGTTCCAGTTCTTCTTCTTCGGCTGTTGCTTCGTTACTGTGTTTAAAAACTATTCCTAACCATCATTAGTTATATCGTATATGGAGCATCCTGCGCCATACGGTCTGCACACGTTAGAGATAAGTTTGATCCTACAACTAGTTGCCGTACAAATCTTCAATTTAATGTATAGCTCGGTCGAGATGAGTGATGAATTTAACGAATTTATTTATAAATTATGTGTTCTGAATAATTCCTCGAGAATCTGATTTTTTAGCGCCCGCATATCTATCTGTATCGTAGGACTTGTTACTTTCTTAAGTTTTATCCGAAATATGTTTTTATTCACTTTATACAAATCTTTGAATATTTTGTTTATAGGATTAAATTGAAGTATGAAATAAAATGTAATCGATTGTCAATGATCTGTATTTTTATTAAACATCATTAAAGCATAATCTTTATTTAATTATCATATTTTTATTCTTACAGGTTAGGGGTATTCTATATTGATATTATTCACTAACATAGCTGGACTAGTGACCGCATACAAAAACTAAAAATAAGTAACAACTGCAAATAGTGCAACTTTTAGCCAAGAAGAAATTCTAAATTCACTAAATTAGACAGAAACAATGATTTTTATGTCTATCTCTGTTATTCATAAATCACCAGAGACATTTTTTGAAAAAAAAATTAAAACTAAGCGTGATGTAAAGGACATCGATTTGTAGTAGAAAAAAATGTCTCTGAAATGTGATAAAAATAAGTGAGGCGCACTGTACCATGGTACCTATATTAGATTCACTTCTATCAAAACTGCCAGCTGGTTTAGCCAAGGGTGGCAGTCAGCAACCATCTAGAGGTCCTATAAACACTTATTAGAGATTTAATTGCAGCCAGATTGTCAGTTACGGTATAAAGATTGATTGAGCTTTGAATTATAGGAAAAAATAATATATAAAAAAATAAAAAGTAGAAAATCCAAATTTCACACGTAAATGTATATTAAATAACAAATTCAAAATCAAAGCTAAAACATGTTTTTTTTTTTCAAAAAATTTTACCAAAATTAGTCCAACATTATTATAAAGGTAACATTTTGATGGAGATTTTAGAAAAAAATTATAGATATCCCAAAAAAAAATTATAAATGTCCCGAAAAAAAACTTATAGATGTCCCATAGCGTTATAGATGTTAAATTTATCTATGCATTCAAAACTCGTTAATTATTGACAAATATTAGCAATGCTGTCATAATACCCTTTCTGGAACAGCAAATTTTAACTTTACAAAATGACGTACAAATTAGGGTTATTCATATTTGATTTTATTCGCTACTTTATCGTTGTAAAAGGTATAAGAAATAGGTTGCCACAAAAACAGCTAATAAAATATGAAATTTTATAGTCGGTAGAACGATACTCTAGGAAATACACCAAGAAGCAAATATCCCTAATATATTGCATCATTATATTCTTGAACATTATTTAGAGATGTGACATTCGAAAAGATATACAGTGGCGCTCAAAACATTTGCAACGAGGACTGAGTGTTTACAAATGCCTGCACTATTTCAGTAATAAAGCGAATTGGTAAACAATAGTCTACTACTTTATTAACCAAACTGTAACAAAACAATAATCTAAAAGGTCTGTTAAATTTGTATTACTTTGCAACCAATAACGCAGAAATATTTCCAGTGTGAATTATTTTGCTAGCTCAAAACATTTGCAACTGAGAATAAACCACAGTTCAATAATCGTGATTACAGTGTGCGCAATTTCTATAAGCGCAGCCAGTTTTATTCATGTTTAAAGAAAACTACTTTTTATTTTTCAAAACCGATTATATTGCATAATTTCCCCATTGGTAAATATTAATTAAATAATATAAAACATTCATTAAAGTAAGTAATTACTTTATAATAAAAATAAATATAATTAAAAGCCTCTTTTGTCTGCGCAATTTCTATAAACTCACTTTATATTATAGTCTTTATTTTAAAAGCTTAATGAAAAGTAAATTTTTGTATAATTTCTAAGTATTGTGTTTTATCTCCTTTGTTAGTTATAACTTGAAAAAACCTGTTAGACATCGAATTTATTAACTTTTTAAACAAATGTTCATCAATATCATTCCAGCATTTCAAAATATCGGCTTTCAGTTGAGATAACGAAGAAAATTGTCCACTATTTGCGTAAACTCTTCGTGCCATGATTCTCCAAATGTTTTCCATTGGATTTAAATCCGGACTACGTGATGGCCACTCCATTACAGGAATATTTCTTTCACTAAACCATCGTCTTGTTTCGGCAGAACAATGCACAGCGGCGTTATTCTGTTGAAAAATCAAATCTTTTTCCATATTGTCTTCTAAATATGGAATAAGAGATTCCTCCAGCAGGTCTGTATATATGACAGAGTTCATTCGGGTGGGAACAAAGCGTAAAAATAACTTTCCTTGATAAGAAAAGGCACCCCATAACATTAAACTACCAACACCAAAATTACTACTTAGACGAGGCGAATCGGGCTTCCTTAAATCATGCCAATAAGTACTCAATCCATCTGGACTATCTAAATTAAATTGTTTTCCGTAAGAAAAAATAACGTTTTGCCACTTTTCGTCCCAGTTCATGTGGCTTCTAGCAAAATCTAGGCGCGCATATTTATGATGCTGTTGCAGTTGGAGAGATTTGGCCGGTTTCTTATATTTAATATAACCCCGCCCGACTGGGCATATCTGCGTGGTACACTGACGGTTCCAGGTGCGACGGTTTCTCTGGAGCTGGTGTCTACGGACCCAATTGTCAGATCTCCGTGGCCTTAGGGAGAACTCCCACAATATTTCAGGCTGAGATAATTGCCATAGATACCTGCGCCCGAACCATCATAGGAAAGGGGATGAGAGGTGCTAAAATATGGATTTTGACGGACAGCCAAGCAGCGATTAGAGCGCTCTCTAGTTATACTATAGAGTCGGACCTGGTTTGGTGTTGCCTGTCAACGTTAAAAATACTTGCAAAGTCCAATAGGCTTACCATAGCCTGGGTACCGGGCCATGAAGGAATACTTGGTAACGAAAAGGCGGATGAACTTGCCAGAAATGGAGCTAAATCCGGTTTCATCGGACCAGAGCCTTACTGTGGCCTTGCCAGGAGCTATTACAGATCCTACCTCAGGCTATGGGAAAAAGACAGTAAAGCCATTTACTGGAATAATCAAAGCGGACTAAGACAAGCAAAAAGATTCATCGTCCCCTCAGAACAGAGGACGAAGAAAATCTTACTGCTCAACAAGCCGGATCAAAAAATCATCACTGACCTACTAACGGGACACTGTGCCCTGAAATACCATCTTAAAAAGATAGGTGTAGAGGATGATGATACATGCCGATTCTGTCTGGAAGAAGAGGAAACAGCAGAGCATGTACTCTGCCATTGTCCAGCCCTATGTCGACAAAGGCTGACACACTTCGGAGCGTCTATCATCGCTCCGGCAGATGTGTCGAATGCGACGCCCCAGAGTACCATAGCCTACTTCAAGGATCTTGAATTGGATGGGGTCTAATCGAGAGGGGTTTAGCACAATAGATCTTTTAGGTCGCGTTTGCTATCGAGAGGTACCTAGAGTAACTTAACGACCCGCTGGAAATAATAATAATAAATATATTTAATATAAGTATTGTCCTTCAAAATTTGTTGGACTTCTCTTCCTTTAATTGGGAGTTGTAATTCCGCTATAATTTGAGCTGCACTTAACTTTTTTTTCATAACTTCTTCTCTTATGTTCCCAATATTTTGTTTGGAAACTTTGTTGTTCCCTCTTGGATGATCCCATAATCCATTACGATTGCCCTTTCTAATAAAATTTCGCACCACACATTCTGAACGTCCAATTCTCCTTGCAATTTCTTTTATACCAAGGCCAGTTTCCCTAAACGCACGGATTCTGACGCGATCGTCATTGTCAAGGCCCTTTCCTCGTGGCATTACAATAAATCTTAAGAAATAACAGCAATTATACAGAATTAAGCTATAGTTGGAAAATAAAAATGAAACTCACATGAATTGTTTCCTAAAAAGTTGCAAAATTACTTTGCATTTAACTAGTAATACTACAAAAAGAAACTGCGTTTATAGAAACTGCGCACTCTAAGATCAATTGTAAAAGATTGATCTATTGCATTCACGCATTGCCTGATATTTGGAATTGTTTAATTGCTTTTATGAATAGTTATAAACTTTAACAATTGTCCTGTAAAGAAATTTTGTTACTATATCGCTTTATTTCAATGAATTGTGCATTTCACTTGAAAATCAGACGTGCGCTTATAGAAATTGCGCGCACTGTAGAAGAAACATTTTCATACGAGTTAACAATGTTGTCTATAAAGATGTAATAACAGAGTTGTACAATATAAAACTAGATTCAATTAGGTAAAATTGATACTAATGGAAGTGGTATATTGTTATAATTACTTTTTACTTTAGTGATTTACAATGGCTGGAAACAAATATAATATTAAACAAAAATAAAAAACAAAACTGTGAACGATTATAGTCATGGAATGAGTTAGAAAGAAATAAGTGAGAAGTATTCGATACAAAAATCGAACACTTCAAAAATTATTAGAAAGCACCATTTCAAACAAGACTTAGAGGCTATACATAAAGGTGTTAGAAAAAGGAAACTAACCGAAAAACAAGAGTGTTTAATGATAAGGATAATAAAACAAAACCCAAAAATAAAGGCAAAGGAAATTTTGAACGACACGAACTTAAATGTAAGTCTAGCAACAATAAAAAGAAGAGCTAGAGAGCATGGGTATAATGCTTCGATGCCGGCAAGAAAAACTGCTCCTTTCAAAGAAAAACTGCAAGGCTAGACTAGAATTCGTAAGGAGACATAAAGATTGGACTTTGCGAAAATGACGAAGATGAATGCAAATTCATATGGTGTAGGACCTATAAAAGGAATAAAAGGTACAATGACTGGAACAGGTTACAAGAACATCCTTCAAAATACTATGTAGCCTTATGCTGAAGAAGAAATTCCGATTTCGTGGATTTTTCAGCATGATAACGACTCTAAGCACACTTCACGCGTAGTGAAGGATTGGCTAGAGGAGTAATAAGGTGAAAGTGTTAGATTGGTCAACTCAATCTCCAGTGAAGCGAAAAATTGGAATACAAGTCTTTAAAAAGGAAGAAGATTTATTAAAATGCATCAAAAAGGAGTGGAGGAATATTTCGCAGCCTACAATCGTAAAACTAATTGAATCAGTGCCGAAGTTTTAAAAATTAAGGAGTATTCCATAAAATACTAGAACTGAAAAAATGAATCATATTTTATTCTATTCTTGATATGAGTTTATGCAGTTGCAAATGATTTGAGCTACCAAAATTATATCTTTTGGTAGTATTTTTTAGTTACTGTCCTTATAGTGATGAGAAAAACGACAACTTTTTGGATTTTAGTAATATTATACTATTTTTTTATTAAATTGATATTTTATTATCGCACCGAGTTGTTTATTACTGAAATAATGCAGCAATTTGTACATACTTAGTTCTAGTTGCAAATGTTTTGAGCGCCACTGTATATTACAATAATTAAAAAATACATAACTATTATTTTCTTGAGATGCTCATTAAACAACTTGAATTTAGTAAAGTAAGAAAAATTATTAAAGTCCAGGACAAAACACTAAATTCGGGTGCAAAGTGCAATCAGGTCTTTCTTATACAGAGTTCCCATAACTAGCTCATGCGCAGCTATTGTTCAGCAAGTAAAAAAGCGAACATTCCATTTCTAGGGAAAATGCCACATGACTTTAGTTAGTATTTTATTTTTGATGGTAACTTCTATAGTTTTTCCATAGCTAGTGAAATAAGGATTACCTACAGTAATTTGTACGTTACATTCCATACTTTTTTTTTTACACAAATTTACGCTAACTTAACAAACAAATAATTTGTTGACCTTATTTTTTGAATATCCAATTCCACAATATGAAATTTATTAGTATTTCTTCAGTTTTATACTATCTCGAGAAAGTGGTTTGTTACAAAAAAAAACAAATTGAAAAAGTAAAAATTTTTAGGTACATTGCATTTTTTGCCGAAAATCGGCATTTTAAAGAAAAAATATAAAATAACTTTCTCAAAAACTAACCATTTTCGGATAGAGTAGCACATGGTCAAATCTGCTCTACTTTTTCCTCTCCTAGGGAATGTATCGACTTTCCCATAACCCTGTACCAGGAAATAGAAAGCAAAGAGTTTTCAGATTTTCTAGCGAAAGAAGATGCTAATTCTTACCGAATTCATTATTGGTGTCAGCTCTACAGCATTGAAGAACTAGATAACTCGAAACGTGGACACGGAGCGAGATGGTCCAGTCTAGCTACCTGCAAACTTACGAAGTACTTTATACTGCGAAATTCTTACTTAGCTTAAGTATAAAATATTGTAGGACTCTAGTAGGAAAAATTACAGATAAAAATACATTTGACAAACACTTGAATACACTAGAGATCATCAGCGACCCTGCCTGCTCCTCGTGTGGAGAGGAGGAGGCCATTGCAGGAGTGCGTTATCTCGTGCATGCAGAAGCGCCTTTAGAACTGATATAATGAATTCAGTTCATCAGAACAACGAAAAAATTCCTCCCACAAATCAAATCAAATCAAAAATCAAGTAAAGTTATAAAAATAGATTTTTTATATATAAACACTTTTTAAATTGTTTTCGAAAATCTCATAATGAAAACGATAATTAAACATTTTCAATTAGATGATGTTGCCATGTAACACAAAAGGTTTTAAGGTTCATGTGCAGAATAATGAAAATTAATCGAAACTGTGCGTATTGAAAAATGAATTTAATTATTTTATAGTCATGGAACAATTAACTTCCACAAAATAATACCTTAAGGACTTTAAATTAATACATCCAAAAATTATCTATACCATATATCTTTAACTACTTATATTCCTAAACAATTTACAAATTTTAAATTCGTATAGAATGACTTAATTTTAAAAGTTAAAGTATATTTTAGTAAAACCTTGATAAAATCTTTAAGTATACAATTATAAAGTGTTTGTCATACTTACATAACAATATGTACTCAAAATTTTAAGCCAGATATGTACAGCAATAAATAAAAATAAGAAAATAAATGCAAGACAAAAATAAATGCTAATCTCTTTAAAAAATATTGTAATGTACTAAAGAGTATTAAAAAATAAATTTACAGATATAATGTCGTTCAAGTGCTGATTTCCTCCGTAATTCTACAATCGGCTTATCAGGTGCTGACTTGCTCAAGCGCGGTCTATAAAAGAACTTCGGTTGTACCTCACCGACCAGTCTAATCCTGAACTTAAAATTGAATAAATCAAAGACCCTAGAAAATGTTTCGCTTTGTAGTACTTCTCGCGATCATCGGTGCATCATGTGCCGTTGAACGTCTGGATGTTGATATCTTCGTCACGGATGATGTAACGAAGTTAGACCTACCACCAGGACTAGAAGTAACTCCTTTGGAGGCAAGTGTCGATCCAAAAGGTCTCATTAGGTACACTCTCGGCAATCGCGTTGGCGGTAAGCTTCACACATTTTGGTTTTTCTAAGAGTGCGATAATTAAAAAATCTTTTATCCAAAAAGGTGACAGACTGGTAGCCCAAGGCAGTGATAGTCGCACTTGGCCAAACCCGCAAAACGTCCAACTAACTCTGAGATATCCTCCACAAGGAAATGGAGCAATTGTGACCTTTGTGGAAATTATAGTGAACCAGAACAGCAATATTGGCCGAGCCGTTGTCATACAAGGAGGAATTGGCAACCCATTCATCGCCATTCTGGTTGAAGCCCAATCCGTGACCACCTTTTCTTACGCCGCTTCTATTTATGGCCGTTGAGATAACTTTTCTAAGTGCAATGTGATCTTCGAATTGTATTGTTTCCTTTTTAGATAAAAGTTATTTTCTAATTTCAAAAGTGTGTTTATAAATTGTTAAGCGCAAGAAAACTCTTACTACGATTACAGACTAACTAACTCTCTGTATAGTGATTTTCCTGCATAAAGATTTTTGTTTCAAACATGTGTTTCCGCGATTTCCTTTAACTTGGACTAAAATCCTCGAACCCCCATTTGTGTTATGAAATTTAGTTGTATTAAAACCATTTAGATCGAATTAATGTGGCTGTCGGAATACACTTTTATGGGCTATTATAGGCCCATTATGATACTATTTTTTCCTATGGTTTCTGGTAGGAATTGAACCTGCACATCCTCTAACGCTCTGCTAGCTCGCCGCCAAGCTTCGCGCTACGAACCGAGCTATTGAGGCTCCCAGTACCATAAATTATAGATATAAATTAAATACTGAACGGATGTAACTCAGATTTAACATATCATAGTAGACTTTGCTGCATTTGTGCAAATCGTACAGTACAGTGTGTTAGACTCAATAACCGAAAACGCTTGTTGAACAATAAAATTGACCAGAACGTATTGTGGGCTCTTAAAATCATCTACAACGCGAAATTCGCATTATGGTATTTGCAAAAACAACCAGAACGCGTTGTGGCTAACGATCATAAAGCAAGATTTGTGTCATGGTTCCTACAACATTTGACCACTATATTCTGGATGGTAGCTGATGTAATTTTTTCGCTCAGTGAGTGTTTTCGGTCTGCACAAAACATTTAGGTTTATTGCTTTCTTCGAACCGATATCCATGCTGACTCTTCCGATAAGTTATATTTGGGTAGTCTCTCACGTACAAGCATTTTCACGATACGATTCCGTTTTAGCTTATATTGTATTTATAAGGTTAAAATTGTATTTTTTACAATAAACGTAATCAGTAGCAGATAGTCTACGGCAGATTGATACAACATTTCAGTCAAAAGCATGTAGAAACACACACAAATAAGGTTTCGTAATAAACTTGAAAAATATTTGATCACTCTAGCAAAACGAGTTTTCAAAATGTTGTGGAAAGTATTTCTTCTTAAATGTATTTTATAATTTTCATTTAAAGTACTTACTTGGAATTTTTCATATTTTTTATAAAGGCATTTAAAATGTTAAAAGAAAAACCCAGTAGTGACTTTAAAAGGGAATATCTAACATTAATTTTATAGGTATCTATTGCATCAATGCAATAATGTCCTGCGACCATTGAAGAATTACTTAGCTTTTTCGTTATTATTATTTTTTTAATGTCTTCTGCCTAACACATAAAAATTATGATTTTACATAACTTAATAATAAACTAATGAAACAAAAGTTCTATAAAAACTTCGCCCTGGCTGGAAATACGATACTGATTCTGAACTCGGCAGTAATTGCGATGCCACTGATAAGATTATACTTTTCAAGGAACTTACTATATTTGGAATATGATAAAATAATATTACTATTATATATTGAAAAGATGATAAAATAATATTACTATATTTCGTGTTACACTCACTGCGAATTTTTTAAATCTGATAATAGTCCAGGCTACGAAGGTTTTCACCTCCGAATTTTTTGAGCATGCATCGATTTTAATGAAATTTTGACAGCATGTAGGGAATACCTCAAAAAGCAAAATCTACCCTATCCCGATGTGTGCTTTTTCCCTGGGGGTGAGTTACACCCCAACTAGGGGGTGAAAATTTTTTTGTGGAAAATAACCACGGAAATCGATAGAGGAACAAATTTTAAGCAAAAATTGTTCTTAGCATTTTTTTTGAAAACTCAATAGTTTTCGAGTTATACGCGATTGAAAATTGGCATTTTTCGTGAAAAAAACCACGTTTTTAATCGATTTTTTATGAATAACTCAAAAACTATTCATTTTATCAACAAAAGTGTAACAACCAAAAATGAAGCTTATAAAAAAAACAAAGAGATTGGTGCCTTTTAATTGATTGTAGGCCTAATACAAACCGAGTAATGATTTATTGAAGGTTGAATACATTATTTGAACGAAAATTTTTTAAAATTCAACGTCAAATAACGGAAAAATGGTCAATTTTTCGAGAAAATTGCATAGAACCTTTTTCAAAGTATTTTTAAAAAGCTTTAAACTGAGGGTTACTAGAACTCTCTAGCATGAAAACTAAGAGAGTTATGGCCGAAATAAAATTGATTTATATTTTTTTTGTAGAAAAAAAACTCAATGTCACCCTTGGCAATAGTACCCAAATTGCAATAAAAAGATAATTCATGGTCAATTTACTTCATTTATGTACTCACAATGATTTGAGAGAGTTTGAACGATTTAGAATGCATAATTTCGAAAAAAATTATGATTAAAGTCGAAAAATTATTTTCGAAATTTTCAAAATTTTTTCTTTTTTTCAAAATTTCGGAAAAACTATAGGATATACGTAAAAATTAGTAAGGAACAAAAAGTTAGCTTTTTTTTAAACAAACATTTTGCTTTTTTTAAATTTTTTTTAGCATGTAAAATAACTGAGATATGACCTTCCAAAGCTTGCCCTAACGTACGACTTTTGCCATTTTAGAACCCTTTAAACGTTGCCCTTTTAAAAATAAAGGGCTCAAAAAATGTAAAACTTTTATATGCTTATAGCTTATGAAATTCCCTTTAAAACTACGTTTTGAGCGACTAAATAGCTTGAAAATTAACCGAGATATGGCCAAAAAACAAAAAACAAATTTCTACAAAAAAAATATAAATCAATTTTATTTCGGCCATAACTCTCTTAGTTTTCATGCTAGAGAGTTCTAGTAACCCTCAGTTTAAAGCTTTTTAAAAATACTTTGAAAAAGGTTCTATGCAATTTTCTCGAAAAATTGACCATTTTTCCGTTATTTGACGTTGAATTTTAAAAAATTTTCGTTCAAATAATGTATTCAACCTTCAATAAATCATTACTCGGTTTGTATTAGGCCTACAATCAATTAAAAGGCACCAATCTCTTTGTTTTTTTATAAGCTTCATTTTTGGTTGTTACACTTTTGTTGATAAAATGAATAGTTTTTGAGTTATTCATAAAAAATCGATTAAAAACGTGGTTTTTTTCACGAAAAATGCCAATTTTCAATCACGTATAATTCGAAAACTATTGAGTTTTCAAAAAAAATGCTAAGAACAATTTTTGCTTAAAATTTGTTCCTCTATCGATTTCCGTGGTTATTTTCCACAAAAAAATTTTCACCCCCTAGTTCGGGTGTAACTCACCCCCAGGGAAAAAGCACACATCGGGATAGGGTAGATTTTGCTTTTTGAGGTATTCCCTACATGCTGTCAAAATTTCATTAAAATCGATGCATGCTCAAAAAATTCGGAGGCAATACCTCTTTTTTACCTTCGTAGCCTGGACTATAACTCTTTTCTGTTTTCTTTATTGAGAGCCATCTGAAAAAGCACATATTTGTTCCGAAGCCATTTTTGTTTGTTTAAAAACTAAATTAAACATACCCTAATGCTATACATCCGTACTTGTGAATGTCCCTAATTGGTGAAATATTAATTTAATTACTATTAAAAAACACAAATACGCCGTTCGATAAAAAACTTAGCTTAACCTTTTGCACTCCCATGGTGAGTGTCACGCACCATCTGCATTTAAATTAATAATTTACATTAATTTCAACCGTGACCTCAGTGAGTGACTACCAAACAAAATTTATAGAGATTAAGGTTTAAATATTATACTTCTAAGATGTAAAAAATATAAAACATTAAAATAAATTTTTATTTAATTTTTTCTTCAACCAGGCCAGAGTAAAGTTGTGTGAATTACATCCAGGTTATGAGAAATTAATTAAAACTCAAAAGGTTGGTCTAGATAATAAAGGTAACCGAACGAAGAAAATATGTTTTATTTCCTTTTTTTTATTTTCATATAAAAATTAAATAAAACTAGCATATTATACAATAAAACTAATATAACCGAAGTTCATGACGTTAAGTGGGCTCAGTAAACCCTCTGGGTTTTTTTCACCTGCTTTACGCTCTTTGTTACCTTACGCACACCGGGTTAAGGATATGGCGGAGTGGGAGTGGGAAAACACCTGGAGTGCAAAACTGTATTTTCACTTGAAAATTTTTCATTTACGAGAACTTTGCACGTCCAAATAATACGAAGGAATAAAATCCCACAAAGATTTTCAAAAGTTCCACGAATGTTTAGGGTACGCAATAGTTTTACTTAAAATCACCTGACTAAAGGGTCATCCTGGTCCGTAATTTTGAAAAATTTGCAGTTTTTCTTATTGATTCGCCGTTTTTTGAACAGCTTATCACCAAAGATTTAATTGTTGCGCTTATGTTTTTCATTTTTAACTTTTTAAATATCCAAGCACCAGTTATCACACCGGAAAGCATTCAAAAAGTAATTAGGAACTGAAAATATTTGTGTTTTTCTAATAGACGGAATACCACGAATAAAAGTTTAAATAAAGTTTAGTTATTTTAAGTTCTTAACGTTTAATAAAGCGAATTAGTGGGAAAAACAAGAAAGAAGTTTCTTTATTTTAAAAATATATGACCATTTTATTCAACCGTAAAACATTCTGTTGCAATTTTGCTGTATATGATATTAGGGTGCTTTTTTTTCGCGACTATTTTTTTTTTTTTCAGTCCCACCTCGAAATTTTGTGGCAAATACCTAAACAAAAATTCCCTGCAAATTGGAGCCCTTAATATTAATATTTAGTACTAGACCAAGGCGTATAAAGATTTCCCATATAAAATACACGTGAACTTTGATTATTTTTCTTCAAAACTCTACAGCTCAGAGGCATTTTATGGTATAATCTTGGCCATTCCACAAATCCATGAAAATTCCACATTACCTCAACTTCAAAGACCAATATCTCAAGAAATATCTATGTTAGCGATTTGGTGTTCAAGAAATTTTTGGAGGAAATTGAATTTGCAACAAGTTTGTCATATTCACTTTTTTCGTACATCTTGTTATTTATGAGATCGAGGCTTCCATTAACTTCCCTTCAGACCAAAGACCTCATACTTGACGAAGAATCTGTTTCTAATCATATTATGAAAATGGCTGATAGTTTTTCGTGCGGTCCTGATGGCATCCCTGCGACTGTGGTCAAACACTGTAGTTCGTCCCTTGTATCCGTTTTATGTTATTTATTTAATTTATCGTTATCTTGTGGTGTCTTTCCTAAACAGTGGAAGCTATCGTTGATTATTCCTTTACATAAAAAGGGCAACAAGTGTGATATTTCCAATTATCGCCCTGTTGCTAATCTACATATGCTGCATTGCTAAAGTCTTTGAGGCATTAATTTGTGATGTCTTGTATTTTCATAGTAAACCTTCCTTGCGTTCCTTTCAACATGGATTTATGAAAGTCAAATCCACTACTACAAATTTAGTTCAGTTTACTAATTTTTGTATATCTACACTTGAAGCGGGAAGGCAAGTGGACTGCATCTTCACTGACTTTAGTAAAGCTTTTGACAAAATCAACCACAATATTCTTATTTATAAAATATCTGTACTTGGTTTTCCCACTGTTTTTGTGAATTGGCTCCGTTCTTACTTGACTGATCGTACGCAACGAGTTAAATTTCGTGAAGCTCTTTCTGACGAAATAAATAACAGTTCAGGCGTTCCTCAGGGTAGCCATCTCGGACCGCTGCTTTTTATTATTTACATCAATGATGTATCTTTGATCCTCAAAAACTCACATATTCTCTGCTATGCGGACGATGCCAAAATTTTCCGATTAGTTTCCTCTGAACGAGATTGTGAAATTTTAAACTCGGACTTGGACCTCTTTAATAATTGGTGTTCTGTCAACTGTCTTCCTCTCAACATTAGTAAGTGCACTTTAATGTCTTTTTCCCGTAAAAGGTCTCCTTTGTACTATAGTTATACTTTAAATGATTGTTCTTTGCTGCGTGTTGATAAAACCAGGGATCTGGGGGTTGTTCTTAATTCCCGTATGTCGTTCGACGACCATATTGATGCTATTGTATCAAAGGCCAATGCTACATTAGGGTTCGTTAAAAGATGGGCTAAAGAATTTAATGATCCGCACATTACAACGGTTCTTTACTGCACCTTTGTTCGCCCCATCTTAGAGTATGCTAGCCCTGTTTGGTCTCCTTTCTACGCGGTCCATATTAATCGTATTGAGGCGGTACAGAGGAGATTCATCCGCTTCGCATTCCGTGGTCTTACCTGGAATGATCCGTTTTTCCTTCCCCCATATGCGGACAGGCTCAGACTGTTCCCTCTGCTCTCTTGAGACAAGGCGCAACAACTCCAGAATCCTTTTTGCATTCGACTGTATGCGGGGAACGATTAATTCTCCCGAATTGCTGGACTCATTTACATTTTCTGTCCCTTCTCGCTCCTTGAGGGGCTATGGCTTCTTCCACATTCCCCATCATAGAACCAACTATGGTATGTTTGGTCCGACTTCGTCAATGTCACGCCTTTTTAACCGACACTTTGACGTAATTGATTTTCACCTCACCAGAGACCAGTTAAAGAATCAGCTTGGTTAAGGTTACTTTGGCTTTTGTTTTTATTGTAGTAGTCAGATGTTTGGCGAAGTTGTTTATAATAATAAAGAGATAGGGGCAAAAAGCGAGAATTTCGTGGAATAATTGGGGTTAGTGACCCGTACTACCTCGCTGGTGGGAGTTAGGGTTACACCACAACGGACACTTTTGTAGAGCATTTAATTCTGAAGAAATCCTACCATTGACCAAAATTATACCATAAAGTGCCTCTGAGCTGTAGAGTTTTGAAGAGAAATAATCAAAGTTTACGCGTATTTTATATGGGAAATCTTTATACGCCTTGGTCTAGTACTTAATATTAATATTAAGGGCTCCAATTTTCAGGGAATTTTTGTTTAGGTATTTGCCACAAAATTTCGGGGTGGGACTGAAAAAAAAAAAGTCTCGAAAAAAAAGCACCCTAATATGATATATATGAATGACGAGATATCGAAAATCACAAGTGGTGAATAACGCTAACCCTAATAGAGGAAATTTAAGGGTTAATGATGGTGTATTTAAGGGTTGATTACTGAGTGAATTGAATGAATCTACACATGTGTTCACAAAACAAGTTGAAAACTTCTTAATTTATTTTTCTTATTAAATCACAATCATTCATAGTCTGTCTATGGTAATCATGTAGTTAGCACATATAGTACGATACAATTAAGATAAACAAAATATGCCTTCACAAAAAAATTTATTGAAGAGTCTATTTTAATCTAATTACAATGTAAATCGGTGAACGATTTCTCATCAATTCCATTCACTGGTTTCAATTCAGTCACCAATTCTACAGCTTCATCCTGCAAACAGACAAATGAAACAAATAAAACAAACTAATACAACGAACACTTACATTAAATAGGACGTTGGAATATCCTTTCTTGAATTCTCCAAATAATTCGAAGACATCCTCAATCTTTCCATTCGGACTAAACTTATGTGAGAGAGAAGTGAAGGCATGAATCAAGTTTTCCTTCTCCTGGTCGGTTATGCCCTCTCGGACGAAGATTGCATTAGGAAGTGTCGCCTCAACGTTGCAAGTTTTGAATTCTGATACCGGCTTCGTCTTCAAATCCAAACAGACTAACTTTTTATTATTGTACTTGCTTAACTCCTTGGAGTTCACAATTTCAATGTCTCCGCCATCAACATTATCGGCGCAGGTTGGCTTTGCACGCCTTAAGTTTAGAAGGTATGCCGCATATCGAGCGCGCTTGTTGTTCTTGTCATACTTCCTGCAATTATATTTTTATTTCACAAATTAGCAAATTAAAAAACAAAATATAAATTGTTTTTATATTACAATGGTGATTTCGATAGAATGTCCTGATTGATGTTTGAATCAACAATCGCAACGTAAACGTTTTCTTCTCCAAAAGATTCATAAATAAGAGGCTTTAGTTGACCATCACGTCCCCTTTTGTACTCTTCTGCAGGAAGAACAATAACGTCAGCCTTGTTTTCTTTGATTTCCTTAATACATTTTTCCTTTGAATGCATAATGCACTGGAATTCTGGACGAATGTCACGAGAGTAAGCAGCTTCGCGCATCGTATTGCATTTTTCTAATTCAATATCGTTTGTAACGCAGAAACTGAAAAATTATTATAAAGTTAATGAGAATGTTATGGATTGTAAGAAAAGCATATCCAACACTATTGCAACTGTAAGAAAAGCATATCCAATACTATAGTATTATATAAATTATACAAGCAAAAAAGGCTAATAGTTGTAGTTACAGTAATTGAGAAAGTATACAAACATTACTTTGAATTTATCATTACTTTGCATTATTTGGTCATTACTTGTTATTACAGAGTAATCTGTTGTTAAAATGCTAGTGTTGCTAACCAGATGGATTGGAGATGTGGCTTTGTTATTGGCTATTACCATTACTTTGTTATTGGCTATTGGATACTAAATTGTGGATCTTGGAATTAAATTTTGTACTTCGATATTTTTAGTGGTTTGTCTGAGATATATATTCTTGGAGGACTAGTGCTACTGGCTTCTGTTACAATCTACCGTCTTAACATAAACGCGTTTGTTAAGTGACAGTAGAAAATTCCTGGATTAATTGATTAATTTATATCCATTAATTTAGAGCATTTCTTAGTAGCGCTCCTCAGCATTGCTAAAAAAAACCAAATAAGCCAACAAAAGGTTGTAAGTAATGCAATTTTATTAGTTAGTACTGAATAAAGCTTAATATTGCTGAGTAATCTCGTTTTCAATAATCAGATTAAAAGTTGCCTTTTTATTATAAGGGTATTTCTTACCAAATTCCGAAATTAAAGTCCCGCACTATTAGTGCTGAGTCACATGCACTTATTGTTGATTTAATATTTTTATTCAAAGCAAGATAACTATATATTACTATTATTTCAAAAAACGAGACTTCAATCAATAAAAAAAAAAAAAAAAAGTTATGGTCAGTTTAATGTCATGAAAATCATTCTCTCACGTTGTCCCTCAGCCGGAGTTAATTGATAAAAAAGCTGCCTTTCTCAAATAAAGCAATGTTCTTATTAATTAAATATTGCTAAAATATTCAAAAGATAGTGTTAATATGTCAATATGGCGATTTCTGGTTCAACTTCGCTGCGAGTTTGTGCAAGAATGCATTTAGTTAAAATTATTTAAATATTACATTTCTCAGTATCATTACCTCACTAAATGTATATAGACGATAAGGTTAGTATAAATAAATGTTTTAATTCTTTTCAATAGGTTTTGGTGAATAAAATGCATTGTTCAAAATGCTAAATCAAATTGAGGTTATGTGTCTGTGTTTTCTTAGCTTTTGTCTGAATTCGTCATTCCCTCATTATTTAAAAAAGTAAAGGGAATGACGATTGTGTCAGGGAATGATTTATACAGTATTATAATAAATTAACTATATAAAAAAATGTATTTTTGCACTTCTTTACTGCTTAGTTTCAACTGGTATTGCATGATTTTTAATTTTAAACGAATATTTCGAGCGATAAAAATGGCACGACGAAAGAAGTTCCCTCATTTTGTATTTTTTTTAAACCAATTTTTTATAATATTATGAACAAAAATATGGAAGACCATTACTCTCAAAAAGACCTCACAAAACATTTACATGTAACCCAAACTGAAATTTCGGAATTTGGTGAGAAATACCCATAAATTACGATTATGTAGCTTTTTTTTGAAGCTAACATCCTCTTAAATTAGTATTTTCAGCTTTAACCTCGATCAAATTGTAAAGATTGTTTTTTCAAAAGTGTAACTTAATTTATAAGATTATAAGTTCTATAGAGGAAACTGAATAAATGTATTACTATTTATTTATTTAATTCTGATAGTGTATTTATACTTTTATGAATATAGAAATTATAAATTACTAGCATCTTTAGATATTCAAATTTTTATAGATAGCTCTGCACTGAAAATCCATTTTGCTCATACTACATGTAATCTTAATGATTGTACTAACAATAAAAAATCCTAGAAAAATTTAACACTTACCGAAGCTTCTCAGTCATACTTCCATCCCGTTCAATTACATCTTTGTAGCCAGCACGCTCCAAATATTCCTTTGGCATTATTGTCTCTTTTTTCTCGTGCAAAATAAGATCAGGCTTAATTAACAGATGCTCAGCGGCAGTTTTATCAGCAGTAAGACCATTATGGAAGAACATATCAAGACGATTCTGTAGGTTTTTCAGACCCTCTGGACCCTTTGCAGTATCTGAGTTTGTCATGTATCCCTGCCAAGGTCTCTGAGCCCATGAGCAAACAGGTCCAGTAATTGGACGACGTGTTCCATCTTCGCATAAATATTCAAAATCTTGTGGTTTCGTACTTTCAGGATTGTTGCCGGTGAACTGAAATTTACTTCTTCAGTCACTGGAAATAATTTATCAAAAAATATATTAAGTACTTACACCGAAATATTTCTTGATGAACATAGTCTTAGTGAAAGCAACATCTCCTTGACCCTGGTCTAAGCATCTGATAGCACCATCGTATCCGGAGAATTTGTCTGGGTAGTTACATTGCTCTGGCTTTTCACAGAGTTCACATAAGTTAGAATATCTCTTTTCTGAAAAGTTTAAAATTCATTGTAAGCTTATAACATTTTAGAGCAGATTTAAATCCAATGGCAGCGTATGTCGAAATAAGGAAAATATATTAGTTGAGAGGTTTAAAATTCAAACTTTCGTTATTAAATAATATTTAAGCCCTTCATATTTAACTCATTTTGAATAATGTTCCACAATTCCATTTTTAACTTCTTAAAACGACGAGCTTGATCCATTTCTTTTTATATATTGGTTTTTCTTATAGTGCGGTAGTTATGGTTATGGTTACTTACTAAGGACTTTGTCAACATCTGGATTTGGTGAATAATTTCCAACTAAGCAGGATTTCGAGAAGAATTGTGAGAGGGCTTTCAGTTCTCTTTCAGTAGGTGCTAGATGAGGATCAAGTTCAACCTTCAATACTCCGGAATTCTTCAACTTGGTGATTGGGATCTACGAGAACAAAAAATGCAGTGAGACTATTAATTTCACTCCCATTCAAAACAGAACAATTATTTATTAAAAATTATGATATTAAAGTTGAGTTGAAAATGTGCAAACAGATTTCGTAGACAAATTTGTTTTTTGTCACGACTTTTCATCTGTACATTAATCAACTTATAAACTATACAATTTATTTGTTTTCAATAGCCTTTTTCGAAAAAAAAACGTTAATAGTTTTTCATCTACTCACTTTGTAGCCAACGTTTCTTCCAAAACCAGTATGGCACGACTTCAGACCCCTAAGATCATTCAAGCTTTTAACAGGAGAAGATTTCTTCACAAGAATGATGCCCTCATAACGAAATTCAGCTAAAAGCCACATAAACCATTTTTAGAACTTCTTTCACATAATATAAGACGAATTTAAAATCTCACCATCTTTCTCGGCTTCTGTACGAATTTCAGAAATAACTTGGAAATCCTGGTTATTCATATGGTAGGCGACGTACATATCCTCGGGATCCACAGCAATAACATCGGCTTCGCGTTTGTTCACCTTTTCGAGACATTCCATACTATTGTGATGCGGAACCAAAACAAAATTAAATTTACAATATAATCACGAAATACTTTAACTTTACCGATCCCGTCCAGGTACACATTCCATCAATATTCCAGCATTAGAAGGTTCCTGCAGGACCTTAAGGCAATCATTGTAGTAAATATGTGGAATGCACATTTTATCTTCAAAATTCGAAAAAGAAAAAACAAAATTAATGAACACTTCAATTTTCAAAGATCACAATTTGCACATCTTACAGATCTTCTGGGGTTTATTGGCAGCAGCCAGCCCCAAAAGGAATAGAAACGTTAAAACTTTCACTGATCGAGACATCTTCACCACAGAACTGCTAGCCTCTAGCAACTCTCAATTTACAATGATCCAGAGGCTAACCGGTATTTCCTTTTATAGTCTCGAGCAACTGCTTAGAATCACAATTTTCTTGAGAGCAAATGTACATATATATTTTCGCACTAAGAAGATAAGGCGAAGCAGTGTCAGCCGCTAATAGCGAACGCGCCAAGCAATTTTTAATGGCCCTGTGAAATGTGCTTTTGCCCTGGGTTTTTATTGATAGCAAAAAAATAAATTATGAGAATTACTCTGGTCGATAGGTTCTAATTTTTAGAATTTTATTTTGGATTCCCATGGATGTTGAGCTATTTTAATTAATAATCGCATTTCAGAGTATCCACTTGTTACATGAGCTTTCCTATTTTCCAAGAAATAAATTGTTATGTACCCTCCTTTTTTTCTGCTTTTCAAAACTTATTGATGCAGTTGTATTAAAACAAAAAATCATTTAAGTAACCTTGCAAGGTTAAATTTGACGAGTGTTTACATTCAAGATATATATAGATTATAGGTATATAGTTTTATATACCAAAAAATATGATTATAAATAGCACACCTGTTATACATGTTTTTGTTATATTTTAACCGCATCCACCATTCTTGACCGGTTGTGGTCATATCAGCATCAAGGAATCAATTTATTGCATTTATTTTTGTTACACTTTGCACTTTTGCAAAAGTAGATGCAAATTTATTTGATTCTATATATATTGTAAAATTTTGCTGAAGATGCTCACTCTGATTATCATTTTATCAGGCATGATTCTGGGATCACAGAATCGGTGAAGATGTAGATCTTTTAAAGCTTCTTGCAGAGTTGATCCTGTTCCGCAAGATTTTCTACTTTAAATCTGCTGCAAGTGCACAAAAGCATAGGTTTCAATTCTCAGCAATTTGTGGAAGTTGTCGAGGGTCGTTACGCACGAATATTTATATTGAAGAAGACTCACTTAACTGAGACAAAATACTAGATACATATAAATCTATCATCCTTAGTTGCAGATGAAACCTTCAACATTGAAGCAGCCGAAACCAACCACCAACCAGCTACTAACAGTTATTCACGACCCTAAAAATGAAAGTATGTATTTACTATCCTATATTTTGGAAGAGTTTAAACATTTTTTTTAATCTTAAAATCTATAAGATCGTTTTTTAGGATACCTTTTGAAATCTGACTGAGCCACTTTTCAGTGTGTTGACCCAGCAGTGGCGGATTTACACATTTGCCGCCAGTAGGCTATTTAAATTTTGCCGCCCCTACCCACCTCTACAGTTCGATACAACCATATTAATTAGAATTTTTTTTGTCAACGAAATTGTAACTTTATGATTTGTGCACTATCGTCCTAATTATGAATACTATCCCTAAGCTATTAGATGCACTGGTTGCTTCCAAAGCGGCTTCATTGGTCAAGCATATTATTGTGAATGAGCAGCATGGCTTTTTCGCTCCTATATTCACTATTTCGAATCTAGCGATATTTAAAACTTCTGTACTCTGAATATAGGAAATGGTATTCAAGTGCATGCACTGTATAACGACTTTTCTAAAGCGTTTGATAAAGTATCAATTCCGATTTTATTGGACAAAATAAAATATTTTGGATTCAACGGATCAATTTTGAAGTGGTTTCAGTCGTATCTTATCAATCGTATACAACGGGTATGGATAGGAGGCCTATATTCTAAGGATATTATTGACTCATCAGAAGTACCACCAGGGAGTCACCTTGGGCCTCTATTATTCGTATTATTTATCAATGATATTGTTGAAATATTCTCTTTTGCAAAATGCTTCATTTACGCTGGTGATTTAAAATTGTTCGCCTACGTTAGATCCTTAGAAGATTGTGCTAAGCTTCAAAATGGTTCGGATATGTTAGCTAACTGAAGTAGTATTAATGATCTTTCTCTGAACGTTACTAAGTGCAAAATCATGACCTTCCACAGATGTATCAACCCTGTAAGATGGGATTATAAAATCAAGAAATTTTCAATTGAAAGGGTAGACAAATATAAAGACTATCAATAATACACTTAAGCTTTTACGTTTTGTTAAAAGGAACACAAAAGAATTTCATAATTGTTTTACAATTAGGATTATTTTTATCTTCTTAATCAGATCTGTTTTGGAAGTTATATGAAGTCCTCAGTATCATCGCTGGATAACCCGAATAGAATCGGTGCAAAGAAGTTTTACTCGGTTTTTATTCAAAAAATACAAGTTATTAGGTAATACAGTTTCATCTTATGAAATTTGATGTCCACTGTTAGGGTCAAAAATGTTACATAGTAGACGAAGTTATTTGCGTGTCTTATTCATAAGAGATATTTTGACTAGCCATATTGATTGTCCTGAACTATAAGCCTTAAGCAAAATATTTATGTCCTTGAACGAACGTTGAGTATGAGATATTTTTTGTATACTCCTGAACATAGAACAAACTATGGATTTTCTGAAGTTGTTACTGCGTCCATTCAAGAGTTTAATAAATGTTGTACATTTTTTGAATTTAAAGATATTAAGGGTATTCATGAAACTAGATAAGTTTATGTATCGCGTATTTGCTTATATTTACGCGCAGCATTTCATGAACGTACCACTTTTTAAATTGTGAATATGAGTGTAAATCGATCAGCTGTTCGGCTGTCGACTAATATCAATAAGTAGTGACATTCAAGATGCCAAGAGTAAGCGAAAAATTAAAATTAATAAAACAGTGGGAACAATTGGCCTTGTGATTCGTTAATGCTAGAATTATTTGGAAACAATGATGGTAGTGTTCTTTGGGTGTAAAAATTCGTTTGCTAAATTAAACTTTTCAATGTTTTAAATAATCAACGTAAGAAGGAGGAAAAAATTCTTGACGAGTTAACACTCGCAATGCTAGTTGCAGAAAACTATAGGTATGGCGTTCCATTCGTCCATTACAGTGTCCCAAAATCACAAAACTTCCTTTCGGATGTTTTGCCTTATTTGGATGAAAAACGATTTACTCAAATTGTACGAGTTAGCTGGGTTTCGTTTTTCCTTCGGTCTGCTGTAATTCATATTTAATAAAAATTTTGTCAATTAAATTGTTGAATTTAATTAAAGCTTCGACTTACCTTGGACATTTTTCAGCAAAAAATCGCGCGTTTTTCTGACCCACTAACGTTTGTGTAAGTTTATCAGATCGTTTACACACCGAAATTGCCGCATAAATTTATTAGGTTTGTGTATTAGATGTTCTATACAAATGTTGACAGTTCATTTATGAGGCTGGGAAACTTATGCGGTTTACGCGAATACGAGGTCAATACGCGTTTGCATGAATACCCTTATTATAATTGCTTTAATTATGAAATGTTTGTTTTACTGCATGTAGATGTAGTGTGTTTAATAGGAATTATTACCTAGTCTGTAAGACTATTGTATCGGTAGACTTAAGTAAATAAATAATTACACGACCTTTTTCCCGTAAGTAGTATAATTGTGAACTAGGTGTTCGAAGTGTCAGTTCATAGATTATTTTTACAACTCAACGATTAAGTAAAGATTGCACAAGAAATAGTTTTTGGGTAAAAATTACTATAAATATGAATGAACCTTTTTAATTTCTGTAAGATATAAAAAAAAATGTTGGCCCCAAATTTGCCGCCCCTAAAATCTGCCGCCCTAGGCTTCAGCCTACTCAGCCTGCTGGTAAATCCACCACTGTGACCCAGATATTTACAACCGTTAAATATTAATATTTAAACAAAAGTACACTCGCTGGTAGCTTACCGTAACCTTGATAAGAGATGGGAGCTCCTTTGACAACCATGTCGATTTAACTCTGTTTTAGACTTCATCAATAGATGGTCTAGTGTTGATCTCTAGATGATCTCTTCATGGCCAAGCTTCGTTTATTCTAACTTTGTTAGGCCCATTTTACAATTAAACTAGCTGAGTTACCCGGTTTTACCCGGCGTTGCGTAAATATCCTTTAATTAAACATTACTCAAATGCTACAGTTTGCTATATCCTCGAAATTGTTTCAACCCATGTATATATACGCCACCTTGAAGTTCCAAATTTCTACAATTGACTAAAGCGCTGCCTATCTGATGTTAGTATAACTATGAATCATCGTCTGGACAAACAACATATATTGTGGGAATATGACCTCAATCGGTCAAGTCGTTCAGAAGTTACACGATCACTAAATATATATTAATATATGCTACACCTCTCTGGGTTCCTTTCTATGTAGTGCGTGTTGACAAAATTGAAGCGATTCAGCGTAGATTTCTTAGATTCGCTTTCCGCGGAATTCCTTGGCTGGATAGCGTGAATGATAGACTTTAGTTAATTTCTTTGGACACATTTCAAAAGAGACATGATATCTCTAGATTTCTGACATCCTGCAAGGAGTAAATTAACTCTCCTGAGTTACTGAGTTCGATTTGTGTTTCGATACCGTCTCGTTACGTTACTTATCATCGAATAAAATACGGTATGAATGAGCCCATTACTTCCCGTCTGTTTAACGAGCATGTAAACAGTTTCGAGTTTATTTTATTTAAACTTCATTTGAAAAATCGGCTTCAATTGATTTCAATTAAATTAACTTTATTGTATAGTAATCAGAACTTTATGAATTTTGAGCAAATAAATAGGCTACATCAAATATCTGCTTGCTTATGCTTGCTTATGCTTACATACTCTCATGTCCATAATTAGTCCAATCACTAGGTATTAACATTTTGCAAACATAGCATACAATATTTTTTTGTTTTAAAGTGTTTGGGGGTGCCCCGTGAGTTATTGCTAAGATGGTGGGATGGTAGGAGTGTGTGCCATGTTGAGGAGAATTTCGAACGTAAATAGTTAGTAATACGAAATAAATGATAAAAACCTTTCTTGTTCGGCATCAACTCCTCTACAAAATTCGTCAAAGGTTCAAATTACATTGTAACAGTGCGTCAAACTTTGCAAAAAGAGTTTTTCCGTATTATTTTGAAAATTGCTGACTGTCCATAAATATACCCAATAGTAAGACAATTAATTGTTTTATCTTTAGCCGCTAATTGATCAAATTGTCTTGCTAGAACCTTAGGAGTTTGCTCCAAAATTCAATTACAAATCGCCAACATCGCGTCTGATCTGGTGGTTACCCTGTCAATATATTCACAGCCTGAAAGTCTCATTATCATGTATTAGCCGAGCTAAGCAAGCAGAGTAGCCACAACCTTTAACAACACTGTACGCTTTCAACTACGTTTGAGGGAACCCCCATGTAAATTTTCTTCCATATTCCTCCTTCACCAAGTTCAATATGATTACTGTGTGCAAGTCATACAAATTGAGCCTGTGTGTCATTCGTCGCTCACTTCTTCGACTGGCGACAGAGCAAAACAATTAACCTTAACCGAAGTCACGACCGACAAATAGTACTTGAAGTCCGTCGTCGGCCCCTCCACTTGAGCCGCTGATAAGCTTTGCTTGCCCCAAAAGTAGTCCGATGCGAAGAAGATCAGAAGAAACCACCAAAATAAATGAAAAGCTGTCCGCGTCCACCTTTCTTTTGGTGTTTACGATAATGAATCTAATCCGGAATTTCTAATTTGTTTGTTTTGTCTTCGAATCTATTTGTAAACAAAGTTTATAGAGGCTGCTCAGGTGAGCCGAGCTTGATTCCGAGAATCGGTGAAAGATACCATGCGCCTCACCGATTTGATTCCGCCCACGTACGCCTATGTATAGAGAGGCTTTGTGTTACAATTTAATATTATTCAATTTTTATTTATTTCCATTTTTTCAATTCAGTTTCACTATCTCTTAGATAGAAACGCTTTTGAAACATAAATCAAGAGGTTTCTACCTCAGCTGTTCGGTGTTGATACCCAAAGTATCGTTTCAAGTCGAATGGAAGAACACCGGACCATTAAAACTCGTTTGATTTAATTTAATCACGTCTTCTTCGATTTTTCTTACCTTTGCCTTTTATTGCAAAAGATCAGATAAACAAATGTCTTTGAATTTTGGTATCCAGGATTGCAAAATAACAAAAATATTAGACCCACGGATGATTGTGTTACATAAATCCCGTGTTTTTCTTGAATTCTGTCTCGCCAAACAATGTTTTTGCTTATCTAACCAGTTTTAATGACAGAATTGAATAACCTGCAAGTTAAATTTAATTCAATTCAATTCAATTCAGTCAACCTTTTGGTAAATACATGTACGACACTACTCTGGATAAAAACCATAGCATAACTCATAAAAGTGCAACTTGTAACTTCTACAAACGATGTAATTGCCTGTGATTCGGATGTTATAAATGATGATAACTTTCATTGAATGAACTACATTTATTGTTGTTAATGAATATTGAGTTAAGTTATTAAATTGTGCTATATTTAAAAAGTATTATTCGTCCCAGTGCTACGGTAAGTAGGGACCTCGACCATCAACGCTTTTTTGTTTCTATACAAATTTACACTTTTCCAATTAAAATATACACTACAATCAAAAAAATATATAGTTTCAACAGCTAATTTCGTGGTTCATTTAAGAATTTTTGTTATTATTTTCACCTAATAAGATTGCTGGTAAGCATGACCAGAGAAATCTATTAAAAAATTCTAAAACTATCTATTCTAGTAATTCTAAACACATCTAGTTGAAACGATATGACGATATTAGTTCAGGTCCATTATTAACACTAGTACGTTCAAATTGACGGGTTTCACACTTATTAAACAATTCATCCTAACTTACATACCACACCTGAAATTTTATAACTTTGTGACATTATACTTATTGGCTTATTCTAGACCTAAACTAACTATCGAACAGAATTCTAATAACAACGACTGTACATGCGTTCAAACAAACATTGATCTTGTTAAATTATGAAGAATACCTTCTCAGTATAAATAAGACTAAAAGTTAAAGTGAAAATGTATTTTAAAAAATTAATAAATGTATTCTAGTGTAATAGACATGAATTCTCTATATTTCAACAATTCTCTAGTAAAACTGTCAATAAAATAGTTAGTACCTAACTAGTAACTAGTACCTTGTACCGTCATTGTTGAATCAATTACTAATATTTTTTTTCAGTGCTCTTTTATACATAACATTTTAAATAAAATTAGGTGCCTAAAGTCTGAAAAAGCTTTTTACGTTATGGACCTTAGACCCTTTATACCGCGTTTTGAGTTAAAAACGTTGATGAAGGATTGACGCTAAAATTGTATTTTTGGCAAAGAGTTGTTTGAACCTGTTTTATGTATATACATATGTGGAAATTAAAAATCCAAATACCAATAGTAAATTTAGATAAACGTCTGCCAAAGACAACTTCCCAAACCAAACAACACTTTCAATCTACTTCAAATTCCCAATTTGGAGATTTTTGGTTTGGCATCGTTCCACTTAAAAAAATAATTTCAATACTTCCTGAGAAATTTCGGAGATATCGCCAAAAATCTAAATTTCACTGAACTCGTGACTCTTTTAAGAATCAAACAAGAATTTGTATACAACTTTCAGTCAATTAGTATTGGGTTTAAAGAGAAAAGGAGAAATTAAATAAATTAAATTTAAATTTAAAATATTGATATAATAATTAACTTCTAGGCTGTAAATGTATGAAAAAATTTGAACATAGATCATCTTTCCTCATCTCATCTGTTCTCATTGAAAAGTTAGAAATTAGTATTATTAAATATGTCTACAAAAGCCCTACTATTTTCTTACTTGCCCTTCTGGGTGGCAGGATGTTACCTGTCTCTGATTAGATATGTATGACGCCACAATCCAAATTGATCGTAAAACATTTTAAAAAGAAACATTGCGTAACTGTAAAATAAATCACCATATCCAGACATTAAGATAAACGTGACCAGCAACAGATGAGTCATTTTTTATCAGAACACTCTTATTTTTCTAGTCTACTCCTTTCTGATTAAAGCAGGACAGGTAATAATGAAATGATTTTGAATTGAAGAATTAAATCTTGCAGAAAACTTGTTGCGGGAAGACTCTGCCATGAATAATGAATTAGTCTGCTTGAAATCGTTTGTTTGTTCGTTTCTGTTACTATCATTAAAAGCTTTAACAATTTTAGGCAAAAAATTATTTTACCTGAATTAAATGCAGTGCATGTAAAAGTATTTTGTTTCGATTAAAAATTTTAATACGATAATGATCACCAGTTTTCAAAAACGCAGGAAGAAGCTGCAGGAGAGTAATATGTGATATTTAATAATTATTCAAGGACAACGTAATAGTAAATAAAAATAATAGCATTGCACGATGCCCTTCAAATAAGATTAATCACGATAAAAATGTTGCAAATTAAACAATATGAAATGATAGACAAAATATTTTTATTTTTAATTCAATTCATTTATGCTTTCAATATAAACATGAATTAGTTTGAAATTTCAGAATAACTACTTCTTTTTTAATTTCAATCAATTATATGGAGTATTCCGCGGCGAAAGAAAGCTCTATCCTTTAAGGCCATCCAATCAGCAATCCATTTTTGGACTTCTCATAATTTTTTAAATACCTTTCTTCTAAATCATGCTTTATCGACCGAAACAGATGATAGTCTGATGGAGCCAGGTCTGAAGAATACGCTGGGTGGGGGAGGGTTTCCCATTTAAACTCCATCAGTTTTTGTTTGACCTTCAAAGCAACATGAGGCCGAGCGTTATCATGAAGAAGAATCATTTTCCGTCGATTCGATGCAATTGATGGTCTGTTTTTCATCCAAGCTTTGGAGTCGATGTTGTCGGTTGGCCAGGATTAACCCATGATTTTTTTTCGTTTTGGATTCTCAAAATTGATCCATTTTTCATCTCTGGTCATAATACGCCATAAGAAATTCTTCTTGCTTTGCTTTGCAAGTAATGAAATGCAAATGTTTAGCCGATTCGCAATAGCACTGTCGGTCAATCGATATGGCAGCCATTTTCCTTCTTTTTGCATCTTCCCAATGGTATGCAAACGTCGCGATACAGTTGATTTATCGACTCCAAGTTGTTGAGCTAATTCTCTAAGCGATTGGGCGGGATTATGGTCCAATAACGCTTTTAATTCCTCGTCTTCAAATTTTTTCGGTTGGCCTGGCGGGTCTTTCTCATAAACATCAAAATCACCGCTTTTAAACCTTCTAAACCAATTTCTGCATACTGTTTCGGATGAAGCAGATTCTCCATGAGTTTCCGCGAGTAATCCGTGAGCTTCAGTCGCACTTTTTTTTCAAATCGAAATAATGCAGAAGTACACATCGGAAAAACAACTGATCGCGATCCATTTTTCACTGTATATTAAATATCACTTAATGAATATAAAAATGCCAACTGTCAATTGGATTTTATTAACACACCTCCAAGCTTAAAAAATCTACGTCTATATGTGAACAGCGGGAATTAATGCAACCACCCAAAACACAGTCTTTATAAGACTATTTGTAAAAAGCTAAATTTCTTAAGACCGATCCTTTTTTAATTTCACAACAAGTTATGACTTGATAACTTGATAAGGCTTTACTAAAAAAATCGTTTTAGCTTTGACTCTTATAATTCTATAAGATAGTAAAAAAGTTTTAAATTAAATTCTTAAAAGAATCTGTTCTTACTTTTCTTATGATACCCTAAAACAAAATTATTGACAGTAATCAGAATAACATATAGTAACATCATATGTTTCAAGTTATCAAGGGCGAATTCTCCGCGCATACTTTTAAAAGTAAAGTAAAGGACAAATTTTCATGGATAAACCACCCTTAGAATAAAACACTGTATAGCTTAAAATACAACAAATAGTTGAGTAATGTGAATTTTTCAAGTTCAAGCAGATGTGTTGTTGTTACATCCACAAGCTTTACACCGAAATAAGCTGATAACCGCCGCTTAAATTGACATTGTTATTTATAAATTTTCTTACAAACGTGAGCCTCGAGCTATTCTAGTGATAAGCTACGTAATATTTCATAATGCAATCAGTCTAAATAGCTAAATTTATTGTAAATGAATTCCCCGAATTCATCTTAACGAGATACAAACGAGGAACATTTTTAATCTACCGAGAATTACCCTGATTGACCCAATTTTTACGATCTTCACAATGATCCAGGAATCCCCCCAAATGGGGAAATTTCTGCCATAGCTGATAACCAGCGACCTGACTATTGAACCAGCTCGCGATTACCTTTTAACAACATTAAACAGAATATTCTGCAGAAGAAGCAGTTTTAAAATAAAGCAAGAGGAAATCATCCAGGAAGATTAAATTTTCTAAGAAATGTGCAACATTTTCTTTCTATCTCTCATATTTGTGATCGCATTCAGTTATCGCAAGCAAAGTTATTTTTATAAGGGAACTCCCAAAATTGTAAACATTGTTAACTAATAAATATAAATAAATAAAAATCTCAGCACACTAGAATCGAGACCACATGTGTATGCAACACTTCGGTTCACTAAGATTTAAATTTTGTTTCCACAAGTATACGATCTATCCTCCCGATATGTATGTTGTATAAGGACGAAACGGACAAGTGAAAACCCCACATGTAGTGTAACATACCTTTACCATAACTTTAGCGTTGTTAAATGAAAAATCAACACGGTTGATCGTACATAATCAAAGAAGGAAATTAACAAGCTGTTACAGCGTCTCTGTAGCACGATATTTATTTTTGAGTTTTCGGATAAGGAAAGGTGTTGGGTCAAAATCCTACGGCTTGAAACACGCTGATTTAAGTAAATATATATATTTTATTAATTATCTTTCTTATACTAAACAAAATCAGTTCTTTTTGTTTTTAATACAAAATAAACAATACAAACAAAATTAACATTCGAACAAAAGAAACAATAACGAAATAAATAATTCTTCTTAAAATTACCAAAAATTCTGCTTCTTTCTGTAAATAAAAGAAACGAAAATTGTTCAATTAATTCAATCAAAATTACTCGGTGTTCGCGATGTATTATGTCCAATAATATTGTCGGCATATACCTAACAATATTATCGAAGGGACTATTTAATTTAACTAACAAGCACTCACGGCATATACCTATGACCGCTTGTTCGTTTTCGATGTGACTCTATTTGACGAAGTATATTCAGTAATATCATCGGCGTATACCTAACAATATTACTGAGTTTTTGGCGATTTTATTCAACGAAGTATATTCAGTAATATCATCGGCGTATACCTAACAATATTACTGAATTTTTGGCGATTTTATGCAACGAAGTATATTCAGTAATATCATCGGCGTATACCTAACAATATTACTGAATTTTTGGCGATTTTATGCAACGAAGTATATTCAGTAATATCACCGGCGTATACCTAGCAATACTACTGAATTTTTGGCTTTTAAGGGAAAACCAGCAAGCAACTACGGCATATACCTATAATTGCTAACCTGTTTTGTCCTTAATTTTATCTTGCGGCATATACCTGCAAATTAGTCTTCCTCGGCATATACCTGAGTTCAGACCTGAGACTGTCTCGGCATAAACCTGAGAACAGACTGACTTTTCTATGCACCCCAGCCTGCTTATATAGCAAAATAGAGCAGTACTGGGATGCGTGTGGTGCACAGGGATTGTACGAATCCTTTTGTACACTGAACCGTAATTCTTTATATTTCTTCATGTAAACGCAGATAGCGCTCGAAATAGTTCGGTGGTCCTAAATATCAGGATGCTTTATAGTTCGGTGGTCCTAAATATCAGGACAGCTGATTGCTAAATGTCACCAAATCAAAATGACATTTTCACTGTATGGGGTAAATTTGTTTCCCATTTCTTTTCTAATTAATGCATTATCTTTTCAGCATATCGAAGCTGCGACACAAGCTTAATGAAGAATATTCTGCCAAAAAAAAATGTATATTAGTTTCAATTAAAATTGAAGATGTTCTAAACTTAACAGATTGGTGTATTAAATATTACAACAAAAATATAATATCGACCTAAACACATGTAAGAGACATTATTTCAATATATCAACACACATCCATTTTATGTACAAAGGAGAAGAAGGATACGCGCAATTTCATAGGTAATAATGTGCAAAAAAGCATACCATCAAATTTGAATATAAGTCTAAAATATCTTTGCCATCTGCTTAAGCATATAAAGATAGTTACGTTCCAATTAATACTAAAACAAATAGAAGACCTGAATAAAATGCTTCGGTATATATCTAAAGAAAATAAATTTGTATTCAAGCCTTTTTCAAGAGAAAAATTTTAATAAACAAAAAATAAAAAAACAAACAAATAAAAACGATCAGAGACTTCGCTAAATGTTCAGAATTTTAATTTTAAACTTTCATGTCTATTATCTAATTTTAAAAGTACGACAAAAAAAAAATTATAATTCAACACATTGCAAAACACAACTTATTTTATTACAGATTGCGTGCAAAAAATGCAGGAATGTTTTTTTTAAAAAAATCTTTAAATGGAGAAATGAAGATCTTTGATCTTATTTTGAGTTAGTCGGCGTCATCTATAGAAGGATTGTCTATATATTCTATTTCAGTCTTCCGACTGCATGTCAGGACCTAGCTTTTGATAGGATGCCTGGGCATCAGGATTTCCTAAGAATCGAGTTAAATATAATAGATCTTTTAATTTGGCAGGTTTGATGGCGTTGAGATTGTACAACAGACCAATCAATCAATCAAGTTCAACAGGTCCTTTATTCCTCTTTATTATTTATTCCTGCCTTTGCCTTTTGGAGCGTCATATTTAACTGACTTCAAAAAAAGGAGGAAGTTCTCAACTCGACTGTATGTTTTTTTTTGCATGAAATCTTCACCGATTGTGAACCGATTTCAATGATTCTTTTTTTTTTTTTTTTTATTGAATATGCTACTTCTAGAGGGTGGTCCTATTCAAATTTGAAAAAAAAAAAATATCCCACCATTGTCCCACTTCCCGTTAAATAAAAATTGAAAATTAAAATAAATGTTTACAGCAAATCAAAACCGACTATAAAACTTTGCGTATATGTACAAAATTAAACTAAAAAGTTAAAAGTAACATTTGAAAGACATTTATTAAAATAAACACAATTTTCTTCTAGTAATTGCTTTGAAAATAAAAGCCGATATGTCGGCTCTAAGGTAGTAAAAGGGTTAAAGGACAATATATAAAGTGATTGATACATAAATATTTAAAATATCTAATCATTTATGTTTGGCCAGTGAACGCAAGTTTATAAACTCAAATTACTGTAGGTTTGTATTATTTGTATTGACCTATAATATGGCACTAATAACTTATTTCTCTTCAATTGTAATACTTTAATTTATATTTTAAAAAAATAACAAAAAGAAGCACCTTCTATTTTTTTTAAAGTATGTTTAACATACATTTCTTTACGTTTAATTCAATTATTTCTAAAACCCCACACGTATTGAGAATCTTACTAGTAATCTAATTTTGACTAAAAGTGTTATTATCTATAAACAAATTAACAATTTATTTCGTCATTAACCTTTTAAGGACGGGAGTGGTCGATATATGGACCAGCCAGAGGAAACATAATATTTGATGTTTTTCAGGGAAAATGTAATGCGCTAAATATGGGAAAAATAGTATAGAAATTCCTGGAAGCATCCTTGACCTTCAAAATAGCGGTTTTCAATGCCAAATGTTTTCTGCTATTTAGCCCTGAAAGTTGGCATACCTACATTTTTTGACGCGCTGAATATGGGAAAAATAGTGTAAAAATTCCTGGAAGCATCCTTGACCTTGAAAATTGCTATTTCAAAGTCAAATTTTTGTTTGCTATTTCGCCCTGAAAGTTGACATACCTGTCTTTTTTTATGTACTGATTACGAAAAATATAATACTATGAATCGCGAAACTCATCTGCAAGATGAATTCAAGGTCAGAAATTGATATTTTCACGATTTTTCCCGTATTCAGCCAATCAAATTACTTAGAAAAATACTTTCAAACCGTCGCGCCAAATTTTTTACATGGGACTTTCCGTTGCGGACGGGCCTGGTCGATATATCGACCAGCAAGGACGGGGGGGATTCCACATAAGAAGTTCATTGAATTAATTTATAATATTCATGTCTAATAAAATGTCAATTTTAACGTAATTTTCCCCGTCCTTAAAAGGTTAAGAGAAGAAATAGTTTTTCCTATTTTCTTTCCTCTCCTTAAATTTACTAATCCTAAAAGTGTGCTCAGTTTTGAAAGTACCTTTTAAAACCCACAATTTCCCCCGATTCGTTCAGGCTATTGTCTTTGCTTAGCAATGTCGCAATCCCTACTTTATTACTCCCGCTTCTGTGTGACGTAAAGATGTCGCTGAACTGAATTCGAGTGTTCAGAATTTCAAATAGGAAATTTAGTAAACTGTATGTAGGATTTATTAAAACCCTTCGCGATTGATGTCCATTTTCAATTCAATGAAATTTCTGTTGGAACAACAACAGCAATTAAGGCTTGAACATTCACCTCATTACGCCCGTTCATTTTCTATGGCTTTTGTATCATTTTCATGGAAAACTCATGCATAAAATAGGAAGAATTCGCAATGTGAGATTCTAAAGAATCGATTCTGATAGTAAAATTTTGATTAAAAACAAATAAAATAGAATAAAACAAAATGTTCGCTATAATCTTTCAATTTCGAACAATAGGGGAGCGAAATATATGTTATATAATTACATTTCGAGTTAAAGTGACACATTTTAAGGGTATTTTTTTGCATTTATTTTTTATTTTTGTATTATAATATGTATATATAATATTGTAACTACCGGAGATACAGTGCCTGGACTTATAGCGGTAGCGAACAACTCAATGCGCTATTAAAACTTTAAACGCGTTTTCCTCCCACTTCGAATGGTCAAAGTCGGTGGACATTATAACTCAAAATCTGCTTGACCGATCTTCTTCAAATTTGGCACATTCTTTAAGTACATAACATGTGAGGTAGTGACGTCGAGATAAGACAAATAGGCTGATTTTTACCGGTTTTTTCTATTAAAATTCGTTTTTTTAACTTTAAAATTATGCCAAAAATTAAAAAATCGTAAAAAACAAAAAAAATCTCGACGTCATTACCTCGAAAAACTCATAAATTAACCAAATATATTCGATTTTTTAATTTGAAATAATGCAGTAATGAGTTCTGATGTCCACCACAAACTGCTTTTTTTTTTTATTATTATTATTATTTATTTATTCGTTGCCAGCAGTCTACAATATGTTTATTTCTTATTATTATTTACATGCAGAGTTTGGATTTTATTAAATATCCTTACACCTGTGATATCATGATTTCTTTGTGATTATGTGTATATTATTAATATTTAAAATAGAGGAAAAATGGCACAGTAAAACCTCTCTATGAATATATTTTATTTGTTACCTAACCTATCTACCTTATCCTACATTAACCTAAACTACTCTACTAACTAATCTATTTGAACCTTGTTGAACTGCTTTTTTTTTTTTTTTTAAGAGTATCCGAAGATTGCTCTCAATGGCTTATTTCTTAATATTTTAGGGTAAAAATTTAACTGAATATTCTTGAAGTGTTACTTTATAATGTGTATAATGTGCACATTTACAAATATATACACTTTACCATATACTCAAAAAAAATTATCAAAGATATGCTTAAAATGAAGAGAAAAAATTACACTTTTTCGTTATTTTTTTTCTCAGTTGATTCGATATTACAACCAATTTTTTTTTGCAATAAAAAGAAAGAGAAAAAAAAACTTGTTATATAATTTTTGTATTTAGCAATTTGTATATGTAGAGGGTGCTCAAGCCGACAGCTCGAAAATATGCTAGTCCCATTGCCCACAGCTAATCTCAGGATTGAGATGTTTGAAGTACAAAATTCAAACGGGATTTTAAAAAGGAAGGTCCCTTACCTTGTAATTTACCACATTTAGTCAAAAATGCAAAAAAAAAAAAAAAAAACTTTTTTTTCATCTTTTTCTCGCAACAATTTTTTTTTTTTATTTTAATTGATGGGCTAAATTGTGGTAAATTACAATAGAGGGAACCAACAAACAAAACGCACCAAGGTTTATTCAAATCGGTTCGGAAGATCCGGAGACTCAGAAAATATCATTTCGAGAAAAACGCGTTTAAAGTTTTGGAGTCGCTCGGAGCCCATCCGCGCGCTTTCGCTGTATAACGCTATAACTTTTTTTTCTATTAAGGCCCAATTACAATGACCGGATCTGAGCGCAAGAGAACCGGGTTGAAGTGTCAAATTGGTTTTCCTACTATACGTTTTCTACCTCAGTGATTACATTGAACGGATATACGCGCAGTAAATTTCGGATTGTGTAGAAATCGACGGATTGACGGATTTAAGTGTCAAACATAAGAACTGCCACCACCGGTTATTTCTCCTACTTTTCAATTTTTTAAATTTTACACAACATTAGAAATATTCAAAAAGCTTTTATTTTCCGATTTATATGCATTTCTACTTTTCGTACTTCTAAGATTTAAAGAACTACTTAGACGTTTTAATCCGAACAGATACGACATTGTAATTGGTGTTATTTTCCTATCCGTTTCACTGCGTACTTTAACATTTCTATCCGTTCAGATCCGGTCATTGTAATTGGGCCTTTACAAATTCCTTAACAAAAATTTAGAAGATGATTTCGGAAACTATGAGGAGTCGAAAAGTGAAAAAAAATAAAAAAAATAAATTGTGCGCAGGAAGTGCGGGAAATCCTAGTTAAATAATATATAAAAAGGGGGCAGTCAAAAAAACTTATCCAAAAGTACTAAAAGTATGACAAATGCAGCACGCCATTGCATTTACATGCATTTCTGGTGCATGTGTGTCGCTGGCCCGAGGTGGCGGGAGGAGGCTCGTTTCGAGTGACCCGTCTGTGTATACCCGCTTCTTTCTGTGTGGTGGCAACACAGCCGCACTTGTCGCCGGCTGGGCGCCGTACGTATACGTGGCGAATGGTCCACCACTACGATGAGTTCGTCACGTACACGACGACCGCCACTGGCAGCAGTTCGGTAATCTCGCTCGGCGGGGCATCGTGTTCGTGTGCAGTGCGCGAGGAGAGAAGGAGAGAGTAGAATTTATCTGGTTGCGGGGTTCGTGTGCGATGATCAGTGTAGTAGAGTGGAAGTCGTCGCCGACAGCGGAAAGTGAAAACAAAAATTGTAGAAAGCCGAGCGTTCTGTGATTCCAACAGAAAAGGTTTTTACGGTTGTTTCTTATGAGAAATTGAAAACCTTTTCGCCGCAAGACCGCCGGGCTAGCAATCGTTTCGTTTTGTTTTTTCCCCTGTGGATATTTCGCGGAGCTAAGCGGCATCGGGCCGGAATTCTAAAGTTTAGTGGAGAACAACGGATTTTCAGAAGAACTGTTTGACAACAGAGACACAAGAGTGTACCTTTCGCCGCCCGCAGCAAACCCTCGAAAAACCTCGGGTTTATCATATTTTTCTGTGGCTTGTAGTTTTCGTGTACGAAAAATAGGACATTTGGTGAAGATTTTCGCAAATACGCAGTTTGTGGCGAAGAAGGAATTTTAGAACATTTCGTGTTAGTGGATTTGTGTTTGAACACTTTGGAAAGGAGACAGAAGGGCTGATCGGTATGTATGGGAAAAAGAGATGGTCGCTTTGTTTTCCTCACACATTAACATCGATGCCAGATAGCGGCAGCGGTTAATTCTCCATTGGTGGGAGGGAGACCGAGATACCGGCGCGTCGATTTTTCCAGAGTGTTGTCTTCTTGTCCGTCGCGCCGTTCGAAAACCGGGTGGTGCGGCCCGGGGGGTGCGGCGGGCCCCCCGAAGAGCCCGGACAAGGTAAAGGGAAATTAGGCATAGGAAGAGCTCCGTGGTCAAGAATTAAACTCACTTCACTTCGCCCTTCTGCCATCGCTGTCTACAATACTGTCAAAATTTGGACACAGGTGTGGCGAAGGTACCCAGAGACCACCTCGAGGTCACCTCTTGGAGTGTCTTTCACGGCCCGAAACAGGCTTTCTAAGGAAAGGCGAGGTGTGGATAAAGAAGGGGCTCTCCGCCGCTCGCATAATTATTACGCCACCGTAAACAAGAGCCCCGGCTGACTACGTGCGTCTATTCGGCTCGTTCAAGCTCGCACTGCGCGGCAATAAAACAACTGCGCCGCGGCCGCATCCCGTCTGGAATAGGCTGGGCGAGTAGTAGCCGTTTGCGCGAGAAACGGTCACCACAATTCCCTCAGCTGCATTGCCGCCAGACATCGAGACACGTCTGCAATTCTCTGCACTGAAACGACGAGCGAGGGGGGGCCCAAGAAGAACAACTTTTTTGAGCCACACTAGAAAGTTCCAGCGGGGAGCCGGGCGTAAGCCGGTTGTGTGTGCATTTTGACGTGAATTAGATCCGATCGGGCCTGTTATCTAACGCCTGCCAAAATAAATTTGTCCAGCTTTCCGCCCCGCCGACCGCACGACATCGATATCTCAGAGCGAAGTCTCAGAATGTAGGTTTATTTGGCCACAAAAAAGCAGCTGTGTGGTGCGCTGTGAGGATGTGGGTGTTGGCCTACCGCTCCTCTCCCTCAGCGGACGATGGGGTGTGTTTCTTTGTGATAAGACGCAATTTGGCAATTTCTTAGCTTTACTCATAGGTCGTGTCTTAGCCACATCGCACCCTGTTTTCTTACCGCATCTCTTTATAAAATCATCATAATCTTTTCCAACCTGAACCTATTTCCGTGTAATGCAAATCACTAGCAGTGGATGCATGAGTTTAATCCGAAAAGTGCAAAAGTTTGCCAATATAAAGGACTTGTTTGTTTACCTTACGTCAGCGTCCGTCACTTTCTGCGATTTTTATACGAATCGACTTTTTGCAACTTTCCCGCTTAAACCTTATATAATTTTGCTGATAATAACGAAATCCGAAGCACATTCTATTATATGCTCGCTTGCGTTATTATTACTGGGGCGATATTACCAAAAACACACCACTTCCGCCTTTTGCCGGTTTAGTGTTTCAAAAAGTTTTTCAGGGTGTCTGTGAATTATTTTTATTATTATTACAAGCTGAATCCATGCGGGGGTGATAAAACTGTTCTTCATCAAAAATACATGGGAGTGTAAGACAATATGAGAGCAGTGAGCAAATTTATTGATTTTTTGGTTGCCCTTGAAAAAGCACGTGCTCTGAATTAGACTGCCCACACAATAAAGTGAAGAAAGCGCTCAGAAGATGCTTTCGTGTTTATTAGCATGACTGATATTTATGGAGAATTTATTCCAGTTCGTACCTTTACCTCGGTTAATTTGCCAAAAACTAATTCCTTCGAGCAGAAGTTTCTCAGGATTTTAATGAGAATTTAATAAGACACTTAAATCTAGCTCAGGACAAAATATATCTGGGGCGAATAAGTATAATAAATAATCCATAAATTTATTATACTTATTTTTCCTGAGTTAGATTGATAAGTGTCTTATCAATTAAAAATTATTAATCATGACTGTTAGCAGCCAATTTCCGAAAAAAAGGAACATAAATATTTTAGTACAGGGTATTCCATCGGAATGTGTGAAAACTAATGAGTCATAATTTTTTAACAAATGGAGGGATCGTAGAAATGTAAATATTTTTTATAATAAATGTAATTTCTTGTCCATTTTATTATAATTATTTAAAGTCTTTTTTTTTGCCTCAAAACAATATCGGCCACTCTACTCCTCATCAAATTTACCACAGGACCACATTTGTAGACTTTCCTAAATCGACTAATAGTAAAAAAAATTGAGATTTAGTTATGTTGCTCATTCATAAATGACCCTATGTAGAAACTAGAGATGCCACGAATATTCGGCAACTATTCGGTATTCGGCTATTCGGCCACTTTTTTTCGCTATTCGGTATTCGGCCGAATATGGTTAACCATTCGGCCGAATACCGAATAGCAATTTATTTATTATTTTTTTATTAATAGCTGTTTTCCCGCGACTTCGTCCGCGTAAATTATAGCCCATGTCCTTTCTAAGGCTCTAGAGTATCTGTGTACCAAATTTCATTTAAATCGGTTCAGCAGTTTTGGCGTGAAATCGTGATAAACAGATTTACTTTCGTATTTATGATAAAATATAGTAAGGATTATCAAATAAATCATGAAAAAGAACTCAAAATATTACTCACAAAGATATTTATTTAACCAAAAAAAAAAGAACTAACAAATTAATGTTTAAAATCTACCAGTGGTAAGTTATGATGAATGAAAACAATTTTTTCAGCGTTTGTTGATAGCAGACGATTGCGTTTTTCCTCATAAATTCATAAATTATACCTGCTCCCGAAAACAGCCGCTCACTATACACACTGCTACCGGGAGATGATAAATAAATCTTAGCAAATTGTGAAAGGGTTGGATATTGTTTCGCGTTTGCTGACCACCACTTGTAAGGGTCTGCTGTCCGATCCAAACGAACAGATGCCATGTAAAAATCAAGTTCATTTGCAACAGAATTTTTCTGTTCCACACCTTCATCTGAACGAACATTTTCTGCAGCGACGAGTTGTGACTTGTCGCCCGCGGAAAGTACTAAGTGTGGCCGAATATTCGGCTGCCGAATGTTCGGCGCTTCGGCCAAGAACCTCGCTGAACATTCGGTATTCGGCCAAATTACTATTCGTGGCATCTCTAGTAGAAACTCAAACCAAGAGGACATTAAATGGTTGACGAGTGAGCGAATTTAGAAATTGATAAATAAAAAAAAGTGGCCAAGTGTGAGTCGGACTCGCCCATGAAGGGTTCCGTAGCAGCAAGTAACATAATATAAAAGTTCTTGTAGTTCCTTGTAACTTTGATCGATGTTTTAATGATAGTGTACTTTTTTTAAATTAAGTTATTGATAAGTAAACATTATAATTAGGTACCTAAATGATGGGATTTAGATCTAACTATATGCGAGCCCATATAGGCTTGTTTTTTTATTTGAGTTGATTGAATGAAAGGTAAATTGCGGTTTATGATTTATGACGTATTAAAAAAAAAACTACGCACTAGATCTCGTTCAAACCAATTTTCGGTGGAAGTTTGCATGGTAATGTACATCATATATTTTTTTTAGTTTTATCATTCTCTTATTTTAGAAGTTACAGGGACACACATTTTACCACTTTGGAAGTGTCTCTCGCGCAAACTATTCAGTTTAGAAAAAAATTATATTAGAAACCTCAATATCATTTTTGAAGACCTATCCATAGATACCCCAGACGTATGGGTTTGATGAAAAAAATTTTTTGAGTTTCAGTTCTAAGTATGGGGACTCGCACTTGACCGCTTTTTTTTCTATTTTTGTGTGAAAATCTTAATGCGGTTCACAGAATACATCTACTTACCAAATTTCAACAGTATAGTTCTTATAGTTTCGGAAAAAAGTGGCTGTGACATACGGACGGACAGACAGACAGACATGACGAATCTATAAGGGTTCCGTTTTTTGCCATTTGGCTACGGAACCCTTAAAAGGATCCACTTAACTAAGTGTGTAAATGCTGCATTTTTCTATATTTAATTTTAAAAAACAGTGATTTAAAAAAATACCCATATATTTTTTCAATATACAATGTATAATAAGACTTTGGACATTTAGTGAATTGTTTCATTGATTTTTTTATTCGAAAGTGAATAGTTTAATTAAAAATAAAATTCTTTTTTATACAGGAATAAATACTTTTATCAAAGTTGCAATTTTAGTGTTTAAATAATTTGTTTTTACAACTATCAGTAGATTTTGACAAATTGGAAGATTGTGTCCTGCAGTAGTTTAGGAAAACTGGAACATATGTTGTAAATTTAATGACGAATCGAATCGCCAATAGTAAAAACGCGGTGATCTAGAAAAAGGGAAAAAACTGTCCCGAAGATGGTGATTCTGGCGTTTGAATAATTTTTTTTATAATTGTAGCACTCGATTTTACAAAAATTGAAAGATATTGGTTTTTGTAAATTTATATAAATTTTTCTTGCGATTTATGAAAATAAAAAAAATAGTTTTTGTGAAATATCTATAGCGTTTTATTGATATTAATAATATGGGGATATGTTTTTGTTTTTCTTTAACTCTCAAGATCCTTACTTCTAAAGCAAATATATTTTAAATTTGGGGATTTTGAGAAATTTTTTTCTAATGTAAGAATATTACGAAAATTATTTTTATAATCCTTTTATGGCTTAGATTAAAAACTACTACAAGTGTATGGAATTGTATATCCCGTTTAATATAAATATGAACACTTCGTTGGACTTACGAAAAAATTCAATAAACCTGTTACTGTGAGATTAAATACAAATCGGCAAGATATACGAGTGTAATTGCCTTATTTTTAGGTAGATAGAGTAATATTGTTGTAGTCAAATTGGATTTCTCCTCGTTTTTATTTGTTTTGTATGTTGATCAATATTTACGCACGAACTTGGCAGTTTATTTTTTTCCACAAGGTGGTCGTATGGAATTAGTTTCTCTATTATGGCAATGCTTTAATACGTTTACGATCGAGTTCATGAATACGAAATCTACGAAAAGACCCAAATGTGGCCATTAAGGGTAAAATATCGCTTACCTAATTTATTCGAAATAAATATGTAGTTTTATGTGCAAATACGTACGTATATAATATATAATACGATGGAAGAATAAATGAAAATGGATTAATTCATATTTCAGTATTGTTTTAATATAATATTAGAGGTATGTTACTTTAAAGCAATTATTGGTCTTATTATAGCACAGTGTTACTTAAAATTTTTCGGATTTAATTTGAGAGTAGCCATTGCAACCTTGTTTCGCACAACTGCCACGGTCAGCCCACAATGGCAAGTGATATGATGCATCCAAACGCATATCGTTGGGAGGTAAAGTTTTGGCCAATACATTTTTTTTTTGTTTTTTTTTTTCTTAGTAAGTATCTGCTTTTTCAGTACTTGTGCTAGACCATCCTCTTTTATTATGTTTCTTTGTTGCCGCTACAACATAAGGTACCAGCTAGCGCTAAACGAAACTGACATAAGTTGAGTATGTCATTGGCAGTTTGCCTTGCCTCATATACTTTTGTATAGAGGGGTCATGTCCGACAGATAGTAAAATAAACGATAATACAATTTCCTACTTTTGGTTGAAATGCGGTACCTTCCAATATAGCTGTCCATTAAATCGATTCCACCCATATGTGAATTATATTCTCTGATGACCTCCGGACATGCTATGTTGACCTTTGATGAATTTTTCTATCATACCTTTCAATGGTTTCTACGGGTTCAGAGCCAACATATGTAGGTAATAAAGTTACTACTTTATTGTCTTTCCATGCAGTTACTGTAACATCCACCTAATCGCAACGGTTGTCGTATTCTCTTTAAAGCAGCCTTTTGGTTTCTTAAGGAACTTTTTTATTAGTAAGCTTACTGCTAGGAATCCCTTTGGTTTCAATGATACCCAAGCAAAATATACCGTGTTTGGCAAAGGGTAATAGATATAAGAGATGTAGATTGCAGTGGCTGTCCGTAGACACACTTAGGCCATTATTACAGGCCCATTGTGATGTCACTTTTTTGTGACCAGGGCTTCTCGTGGGAATCGAACTCACAACCTCTAGCGCCCTGCTGGCTCGCAGTCAGCACGTTGCGTTACCAACCGAGCTATTGAGGCCCCCCCAATAGATATATAATAATTATAAAAATATTTGATTGGCGGGAAAGTTCTGTCGTATTTTACTACCTCCAGGTAATTTCACCTGTCAGGTCAAAACAAGCACGAAGAATTAGTCGTGTGGGGTTTTATTATTTAGCGTACCTCGCGTGGGATATACAGAGAGTCATAATGTTACTTACATATTTACCAATGCAATTACTCAGAGAAATCAATTTTTGTTTAATAAGATGGAAAAATGGATAGTGTTTCTAATTGGTTGTCCACATAAAAAAGCATTCACGCGAAGTGTTGTCACCACAGGATGTTTGTGCGGGCACGAACTACTCCAAGTTCAGATTTTAGGTAGCACGTGGTCGCTAGGTTTTCACGGGTAACATAGCGTTAGATTTGAAACTAAGGATAAGGAAGAAGACTGCACAAAACAGTGCTGATCTAACTGATTCTAATTATTTGTCCACAACTGTAAAAGGACTACCTTCACTATCCCTCATCAGTTAGTTGCGAAGTACAGAGTGAATAAGATGACAGTGGATAAAGTGCATTTATGACATTGCATTTTGTATGAGTTCAAGAAAGGAAGCAACGCATCGGTTGCTTGTAAAAACTTATGTGACACGTTGGGAAGAGAATACAGGTAACCCCCGTATAACACTGCACTTCTATAGCACGGATTCACTCTAACACGGTTCGAGAATTGGGAACATCCCCGTATAACACGGCACTTCTATAGCATGGATTCACTCTAACACGGTTCGAGGTGAAGACGAAGAAGTTAAAAAGTTTACTCTACAAAGCATAAAAAAAGGCCTAGGCTTAGCCGAACAGTTAGAGTCATATTTCTTAAATAAAGATCCTTCAAATGAAAGGAGCACAAAATTTAAAAAAGAACTTCATAAGTGCTTAGCACCATATAAGGAAATTTCTAAAGATCTTTTAACTAAAAGCAAGCAATCTAAAATAACAGATTTTTTGCAAAAGGTAGACCATGGATCTGAAAATAATACAGAAAAATGCTCAGAGGATGAGGATATCTTGCCAAAAAGAAAACGCCCGCGGTTAATAGTGCTTAGTGATGACGAAGAAAACATTGTTTAACTCATATTAATATATATTACTTCTTAAGAAAATTTTAATGAAGATATTTATCTTTATTACGAAAATATAATAGCATGTTTTTTTAATTTTTGGAACCTAACCCCTCTTTTCGTACTAGTCCTTTGTTTCGCAAAACACGGATTCGCATAACACGGCAATTTTTTGGAACGTAACTCCCGTGTTATACGGGGGTTACCTGTATAAAGAGAAAAAAAGTTCACTGCAAGCCTGGAACATCTCCCACAATTATTGGAAAACCAGATCTTCATCCACGGAAGGTAATGCTATGTTTGTGGTGGGATAGAAGAGGTCCAGTGTACTACGTGCTTCTTAAACAGGAACAAACCATCAATGCGAACATCTATTGGATCCAGCTTGATAAATTGAATGCAGCGATCAAGGAAAAGCGTCCAGTATTAGCGGACAGAAAAGGAATTGTGTTCTATCAGGATAATGTAAAATCACATATTGCAACAAAAGTTGAATGAGCTTGGAAGGGGAAGTTCTTAGTCACCCGCTATATTCACCTGACATTGCTCCATCGGATTGCTATATATTCCAATCGCTTCAGAATTATCTGACGGCAAAAAAATGTACTTCTTTCGAAACTGCCTCCAAGGCAATTGCTGAATATTTTGGGTCCAAGTGACTAGTGAATAGTTTGGTGACAAGTTGTCTGAAAGATTGCAACGAGTGGTTGCAAATAATGTACATTATATTATTGATTAAAATGTAAGTAAACGTTATTAAAACTGATTCAAATATTTTCTTTAAAATACGATGAACTTTCCCGCCAACCTGATAGATAATTTTATTTTGTTATCTAGGGATCATATTTGCAAATCATACGTACAGCGATATTACCATTTGCTCTCCAAGATTTGGTTCTTGTGGAAGCTCCTTATGCTTCTCCTCTACTATATAAAATTTAAAATGTATGGGCGTATCCATAAAGACTACAAATAATAAATAACTTGAAGCCCCATTTGTGGGGCTGATTTGGTAAATATTGTTTTATTTTTGTAGCACAGACTTGTTCATCTATTGAAAGTTTCTGCTCTAATGGGATACTGGCAAATTTGTTGAGGTGATCAATCACTGGCTTTTAAGTTTGTGGAATTTGTCAGTATTTGTATTACTCCGGGGATGCTATTATTGAAGTGGATATAATTTCTAATTTTACGACAAACTAAGATATTTCTATTTCGAATTTCATTTTTTCATAAGATATGGCTAGACGGCATGTTTTTGATGAGGACATTATATAAACAACGTAAACTGCAACACGTGGTGTGTTATTTTCATGCTTTTCTTACTTTACAGCATTTCCGACATCACAAGGTTCGGCAGAGCGCAGATTAACCGAACGTGAATTCAATTTCGCTAGCGTGCACGCGTGTCGTAGCTTAGAAGTCGTCCCAGACCGATAAGAAAAGGCCACCATGGACGTTGAAGCTGTGTCCAAAGAAGTTGAATCCCGGGACAGTTCGGTTGAGCGTGAACTCAATGGAATACCTTCGGAAGGTATCAAGAAGCCTCTCCCACCGAACGAATCTTGTGATCGGATCAAAAAGCGGGCAAAACGATTAATCAAGCAGAATAGCCGGGATGGTGTTGTTCATATGAACGGTGTCACAAGCTACGTTGTACCTCAGCGCAGATGGAAGAACAGTCGAAGATCTCGTAATGGCTACGGCAGGGGCCTACCTAAGAAGGGTGGCGCTGGTGGAAAGGGCGTCTGGGGTCTACCTGGATCTGAATTGCTTGAAGAAAGCTACGAAGATCAAAATGACCCCAACTATGACAGTGAATGCAATGATAAGAACATTGAGCTTAAGGAGGTAATCCCAGAATTGACTCCACAGGAGTTCTTCAAGCTGGCGGAACCCATCATATTAGAGTTTTATGAGCATGGAGACACACACGAGGTGGCAGCAAGTCTGGATGAAATCCTCACCGGCATGCTGCGGCCATATGTGACCAGTGTGGCAGTGGAGATCTCTATGGACCACAAAGACTCCCAGAGGGAGATGACATCGCTGCTCATATCAGACCTTTATGGTCGTGTGATAACAGGCAAGGACATCTGCAAAGGCTTCGATATCCTGTTGGATAATTTACCTGACTTAATTCTGGACACTCCAGAAGCACCAACTATTTTGGGTAATTGTCATGTTCATTTTTCAAAAGCCTGTAAGAGATGCGACTGAATGCTTCGTATATTTTATATAGGGAATTTCCTTGCCCGAGCCGTTGCAGACGACTGTATTCCACCGAAATTTGTCACTAAACCTGATGACCTAGAGTCGTTGAATGAGTACGCTCTAGGGGCCATTAAACGGGCAGACACACTGCTTTCCTTGAAGACGGGGTGGGCTCAACTGGATAACGTTTGGGGCCATGGTGGACCACTCAGGCCTGTGAAATTCATTACTAAGCAGATGACTCTCTTGCTTAAAGAATATTTCTCCTCGCGGGATTTGCAGGAGGCTCATCGCTGCATTCGTGAGCTTGAAGTTCCTCATTTCCACCATGAGCTAGTTTACGAAGTAATTAGTAACTTTGTGGAACTTCATGGCTGACTGCTAATTTGAATGGTTTTTTTCTCTCGCACTGTCTAGGCAATAGTTATGACTCTGGAGTCCCTGAGTCAGACTACTGAGGAAGCAACATGTGAATTGTTGAAGTCCTTGGATCAAGCGTGCATGGTGTCTCCAGCTATGATGGAGCAAGTAAGTGGCCTCGCCGTATATTGCGTTTTTCTCAAATTCTTATATTTCTTTTATGTTCAATAAATAATCTGTTTTCATTGTTTCTCTTCAACAGGGTTTCCAGAGGGTATATGATGATATGGCTGATATTGTTTTGGATGTTCCGCTTGCTTATATAATACTTGACCGTTTTGTAGAGCGTTGCAACCGTTCAGGTTTCCTATCTGATAAGACAGTCAGGAATATGCCCTCAAGGTGAGTTATATATGCAGCACATAATATTTTCAGCTTCTATCAGACGGACAGCATTTCTGACCTGCGGTACGCCTCATTTTTACTCGAGTGAATGGTTGTTCTTGTCTATCTAAAAATAAAATCTCATTTAACACAAAATGAAACTAGAATTCGCTCTCTTGTAGTAAGCTCAACTAGAAAACCGCAGTTTGTTATCGTTTTATCTTGCTACTAAAGAATTCCGCGAGCCGTGCCATGTTTTGCTCTGGTGCTCTACTCATGTGTATAAACATTTCATTTTTAATTATTTCGCATCAGATGTAATTGCGTCTTAAAGTTCTGAAAGCGCCTTTATATTTTGAGTAATATCTGATGTGTTTACGGAAACCTTGGGCAAAATGTGTTGATGAAATATGTTTGTGGATTTTTACCAAACCGGCGGAGAGAGCTTTTCGGAATCTTTATCTAAAGTTAAGTCGAATCCAAAGTAAATATAGACAAGCATTTAGCGATAACGCGCAAACAAATAAATATACTTTGAGTGTATTTTAAATTATTTATATTTGGAAAGTAATCGAAATTGTTATCAAGACATCATGGGGTTTTGGGAAAGGTAAATCAATCTAATTCATATAATTCGACCACATGTTTGGAAGATACGTTAGGGAAAAACAACAATTCAATAACGATTCTTTTCTTCTTAATTTACTATCTTTGAATTGTCTACGGAGTTTGTAGATAATTTTTTTTTTTCGAAAACTATAATCAGTTTATGTATTTTTGGATAAAACTGGGTATACTCGTAGTTAAAATATGTAACATAATTTGCAAGCAATTATAACTTATTTTAATTTTCTGATGATATTTGTATCGTAAAAACAAGATTTTCTTTATGTTTTCTCATTTGATATGCATTTAACTCACATGTGTACAAGTTTTTCCTTAAAAAAATTATATTGAAAGGTTTGGTGTTGGCATTAAGAAATTTACATTTGATTCAAAATGAAAAGAGCATTTGTCGCATATGGATTAATTTGCTTTTTTTCAATGGTAATAAATTGGAATATATATTCTGGAGTTTATAGCAAAAATAGAAAAAAGTTAAAAGTGCTAACTTTTATTTGAGCAGAAAGGGAGAATGGGGTAGGATATTTTATTTTATTTCGGAAAAATGTCTGATAAAATTTTGAAAAACTCATTTAAATTGAATTGAAAAATATTTGGACACCACTAATTACGGCGTCAAGATAACTTGGGGGGATTATTTTGATATACCTACAAAAAATGCACTTTATTCGATATAATATGCATATAATCAACCTTCCGCATACTATGTCTTGTGTGGTTCCTTTTTCAGTTACGTTTCGATTTAACACATATTTATTGGAAAATTGTACAAACCTGCAAAGCTGTAGTCAATTATAAATTCGGTTGAAATATGTACGTTCTTTCATAAGTAACATACTATAACTCTGCAGGTTTTTACAATTTCCCAATGATTCTGTAGTGAATTAAAAAAGGAACAACGAATTGAACACTATTTTTGATATACAATGTGCGTAATTCGAATTTTTAAAAAGACCAAGTATGCGGAATTTCATGCATATTATATCGAAAAATTCATTTTTTGTAGATATATCAAAAAAGTGACGATGATCTGATTTTAATAACGTTTCTATGAATACTCTCAATTCATTTTGACGCTGAAATTAGTGGGATCCAAGCAATTTTCATTTAATTTTTTTCTTCGGTACCGTGGCATATTCTTGTTTATTTCTTGCCCCATTTCGTTGAACAATATCTAGAGTGTTTAAAACCAGAGTTTTTTAATTTGATAAAAGCCTCGAAATCAAAAAGATATACTTAGATTTTTAAGATACTGTTTCATTTGTATGCGTACATCTATTCCTACAAAAAGTTTGTTTAAAGTAGCAATTTATCTTCTGCGTATCGACTTTTGCGCTGATGCTTACATTACTGATAAGTATAATTATAGCGCGATAGGAAGGCATACAGATTTATTGGAAGCAAAGATAATTATTGCTTTCACTGTTATGAAGTAGGTTTACATTTCTTATCAATAAATTAATCTTTCATATGTGAGCATGATTGAAATGTACAAATGACAGCGCCGATGTTTAAATTTCTTTGTAACACATTAAATTTGAGTTAAGAACTATTATATTACTGAAGACAGAAAAGAATAGACGACGTATTTTTATTATTGTTTGATTTGTCCATTTGTTTTTTGTTACTTAAATTATTTGGATTTCTTTTAAAAAGTTTTTTATATAATTTTTATGCATACTTGGTAATACCATCGTACAGAAATTTTTGAAACATGAACGTTGAAACGTAAAATAAGCACTTTTTTCCCCAGATTGAAGTTGCCAGCAATACTATAAGAGTTTTATTATTCGAACGATGCAACGATAATACATATAATTAAAGGGTTACGGCAAAAAACGATCATAGTCCATTTTTGGCCAAAAATAAGATATTAGTGTAATATGATAGCTAAATAAAAACAGAACAAAGGTACGATACCACTTGGGAAAGGAGACTCATAATTATTCAATGAATAAAGATGAAAAATATGACGTACCCGCTTTTAGATTATAAACATGCATGCGATCCTTCTTAGTCGTCACTCTTCAATTTTCCAAATGTCTGAGTATAAACTTGTTCAGGCTTTGTAAAGAACAAATTAAAAACAAAACAAAAAAGAAAGAAAGAAAAAAATAATAAGCTAAACTTAATTTAATGATCCTAATTGTGCAATAATGCACCCACTCGGTGTATTAAGAAATTCTCTCAGAATGAAGGGCAATAAAATAAATTGATAAATTATCTCGGGTAAGAGTATGAAGCTGTTGTGCAATTGAGATCTCGTTTTAAGTAAACAATTGCACTTGAATTTCTCTGGGACCGTGCAAATGTGCGCGCATATGCAAGAGCGCGTGTACAGAATTTTATTGATTTATAAAAAAGTTCAATAAACTTTGAATTAGTTCAAGATCGTTCGCTTTGTAGCGAATCGAGCTCGCCACCACCGCCGGGGCCACTGTTGTCGTTGTGGGAAAAGATAGGAGTTGAAAACCGACGACAAGCGCGATACTCAACTACTAGCGCGCGTTTTGCAAAAAAGTGCACTGTTTGCTGCCTCCGCAGCTATGCTGTATAGATTGGAGAATAATGCATGTATCAATTACGGCTGCAAAGTTGTTTTTTTTTATCTATCGGCGAAACCTCAAGCTTGTGCCGCTGAGCGAGCGTCTATCTAGTCTGCCGTGGAAAGTGAAAGTCGAACACGAAAATAATAAAACACCATGAAAGTTGCATAGAATTGCAGCAAAAAGGTCAATGGGTGATTGACCCATCTTGCATTTGTTTACACCGAAACCATGCGCACACAAACAGTGCAGCACTATAGCCAGTCCCACCATGCTCAACGAAGTAGGAGTGGAGTATATTGCCATTGCCTCGCCTAAGCCCGCCGTTTTGTGCATTTTTTATTCTTTAAACAAAAATAGTCTAAACACCACGCAGGGTAAACAAATTACGGCTTCAACATATTTATGAGTCTATTTTTACTACATGGCGGCAGGTCAGTGGAGAGAAATGATAGAAAAGTCTTGCGTTTTCGCCCGGCTCTTCGATGCCCTCATACATGGGACGTTTTGACATGCCGCGGACAAGTTAAAAATAAGATCAGTTGAAGCAATAAGAAAAAACGAAGATATTGTATAAGTTTAGAGAAGCTGAATACGTGGCGACGGTCGCGTTAGTTGCCGTATATACAGGTGCAATGACTTCTGAATATAAAGAGAAGCTACGTCTCGCAGGTTTTACATCATTTTAAAAATGCCTTTTGCGCCGCAATATCGGGGGAATTCAATGGAAACAGCTTTTCTAATCATAGTTGCAGTAAGATAGACATATAATGAAGTAGTAGTAAGTACAATGATACGCTCTGCACGAGAATTCTACATTTACCATTTTATTAATGAAGGTTGAGATTTGGTCTAGATAATAATGTGTTCACTTCAAAAGTATCAAATGTATATTATTTGAAAAATATTAGTTTAACAATAATTTATGCACAATATGCAAATAAAAGTCAAGTTACGATAGTATAGAATCGACAGAAATTGTTTAATTCTATTTGTTTAAATTAGAAAATTAAAATTATGCCAAAGAGTTGAATATGCACTAGCGTTCAAAATTAAAGGATCACGCTCTATGGTATTGAACCAATATTTGCGAGTAAATCCAAGTGAAACATTTAAAAAAAGAAATTTTACACTTTAAAACGGGTTCGTTTTAAATTCCCCTGTGATTTTATTCATCTGAGCTGTCAAAGCAAAAACCTCATTTTCAACTTTGACCATACAGTAATCCGTCAGACGTCATTGGAAAGCTGAAAATATCCCCTTCAAAATGCTTTTACACGATTTTCTAAAAAACATGAAGGAAATTTCAATACATATCAATACTATAGCTTTGAAAAGTATAATTAATTCAAGGGAGGAATTGAGTACCAGTCACTTTGACGGGTTTTGGTTCTAGTGTTAGATTTTTTTTTATTAGAAATAACCGTATTGTTTTTAAATAAGAAATAAATTTTATTTTAAGCCATTCTTTCCCAGAACTCTTTGTCTTCAAAAACGTACAAAAACTTCAGAATCACTTTATTTTAGACCACATTGAACAAAAATTTTGGTAATTCACCTATGCTGAACAGGGAAAGCCTGAAAAGCCCTGTTGCGAAAACGCAACATGTCAGGACGTGCACAGTAAGTGCTCAAGGGGGGAGTGGAAATAACGTCCGAACATATGTACAAAAATCAAGTGTTGCGTTTTCGCAACGCTGGGAACAACAGATGGATTCTGTGGTAGGAAAAAAAGAATATTTTTCGAAGAAATCTAATTTTCGCCCATTTTTCGACTTTTTAATAAGATTGAAAATGCTGTGCGGAGCGGAGCAGGTGAGGTAGGACATCCAAGCTAAGCGCTTCCAATGTATATTTAACCGATTTTGCGACATTTGATCGAGCGTTATAGTGAATTTTGGCATATTCAGGGCGTTTTTGCTTCAATGCTCGATTTAATATGATTGATTATATGTTGTTTACAACGATTGGGTGTAATAGTTTCACCAGGTTTTAACAACACAAACAACAATATGCCCTTCTGATCTCACCAAACAGCATAACTTTTGCAATAGGAATGTTTCGTTTTAGTGTCGATGTTAATGTTGGCTTTGGTAGATATTTTCTGTGATGCGACTCAATGATATCTATAACATATTAAAAATCCCATCCAAATCGGTCAGCGAGTTCAAAAGAGATTAATTTTGTTCTCAATTTTTAAATTACATAAGTCGACACGATTTTTGATTCTGATTAATGTGTGGTCATTTCTCTTTGCTTTCGTCTTACAAGTGAATAAAATCGACACGATTTTTAAAAAACTTTGCTTTTGTGCCCAGGATAGGAAATTTAAAATTACCAACCCCCAAAATCTTTATGTTTTCATTTCCTTATAAATCTTTTGCGGGCGGAAATTTTTTAAGTTTTCGGCAGCTATATTAGGTCTACCATCTTTAGTTTGTATATTTTGATAACAGGATTAATATCAGCGACCCTAAAAGTTGAAATGAATCAATAAAACGTCCCGTGAAATTGCAAATATTCGGACGCCATATTTCATTCACCACTTTGGAACTCAACCAAAAAAACTTCTATACTGTATTTTGAAGTATAACATATGTTTTGTCAAAAAATCAGAAATTTTGCACCATGCATTGGGCCATTCCACACGAGTATTCTCGCAGCGTATTCAAACCAATTTTATCGGGGAGAAGTAAGCGACGCGAGGAGAAATCTCTACAAAAGCGCTGAACTTTGGAGAGTAAATGTGCATCACAAATCGAATCTATTTATCGTGTTGTCACGAACTAACACACAACGAAACGAACAGGCGGGTTGTTTTGATTGATTGATTTGATGGATTTTTAAATAATACGGCACACACACATTGTTAATTCTTATTCGTATAGCAATATGCATCAGTAGCAGGAATACCCGTGTGGAAACGCTGACTCTCCACTGTGTGTTGTCAAAACGGTTTGAATACTGCTGCGAGAATACACGTGTGGAATGGCCCATTTAGTTGTAATTGAGGTTCAAACTATCCAAACGAATGTCAATTTTTCCTTCACAAAAGCAAAGTTTAAACAAAATAACGGCACTTTTTCCATCCTTTTGAACGCAAGTAACAAGAAAATAGCATTGACAACTCGGAATCCAAACTTTTTTTAAATTTGTTGACTTGTGTTATTTCTCACCATTTGGGGGTTAATTATTAAGGGATGAAACTTAGCCAAATTGTTACTTATGTTAGTCCTGAGGATAAAAAAAAAATATAACAGCCATAATCGGCGCGGGGGCACTTTACCCCTTCTTATCCCCCTATGGCCTTTTTGGTTTCTTTTCATCTAAGAAACGTAAAATGATAAACTACTGCAACGAAGCTATTCGTGGACAGAACTTTTAACATCTATCAAGTTGCAAATGTTAATATTCAGAGCGTATTTTTTAATTAAAATATAATTATACTTAAGCTACGCTATAATTGGTTTGAAATAAGTGAGGGAAATATAAAAATACTATGTTTTTAATTCTCGTGTATTTATTTAGTTCTCTACTTTGCCAATTTAATGAATTTCCAACCTTTCTCAAAGAGTTAAAATATAAGATTCTTATACAAACTAAACACCGATTTTTAGACCAAAAATTAAAAAAAAAACCTTCCCACGAGACAAATTTCTTTATGTTGATTTGAGTTTAGAGGAGTTATTTTATGTTATGCACCAAAATAGTACAACGTCATAGTATTATTGGTAAACACATTAACTATTAAAGTATTAACACATAGTAGAAAAGTCGATACTCATTACGAATTTATGGAAAAATTAATTTAATTATGGTTTAGTGCTAACAATCACTTCGATCTATTATGCGAATGCTATTTGTTATTAGTTAGAAAGGTTCCCACTTGTATTAATTGCATTAAAATCCCCCCGTCGAATTGCGCGAAAATCTTTTCATAAACAATTCATGAAATGTTTCTGTAAGGAAATTGCATACGGAAGCTAAACTAATCAATTAACTAGTATGCTGTACGTATCTTTATCTACGCTACCTCGAAATATTTATATAGAAAACGAACAATACCGTAGTATTGATATTTACTTATAACCTAATTTTAATTTGAATAATTTAAGGGTCAGCTTAAAGCCTCTTAATGAGCTGTTCAAGTTTTATATGTTTTATTTTGTCATCGAAGCCTTACTCTATAAACATATTAATTGATGAAGTGATTGCGCCCAAAATTACTGCACCGTATTTTTAAAGAGGTGCATAACAGAAAGTTCTTCAGGTGGTTAGCAAACCGGTCTCAATTTATTGCATTCTTTAATTTGCCTTGCTTAAGCGACTATTTACAAATCAATTTAGGTAAAAAAGTATTCAAGCAATTCACAAAGTAAATGTCCAATATAACTTAATTACGAAAGGTGCGGTAATAATTATATACTTAGACGTAAGGGAAAGTAAAAACACCTGTAAAGTGCTGGGTGAAACCTTTCTCAGAAAGTGAAGGCCATTTTACAAACAAACATGAGTGGCTCGTAAAATCTGTGAAAAAAAGAAGGAAAACTGGGGAGCTCCTTGTTACGAGTCTAAGTCAAAATCGATCCGCTTTGGAAAATATCCAAAACAGCAGTGGACGTTCGAGTGATTTATTAGTTTTCTTTTCTTTTTTTAAGGAATTGCAATTACATTCGTATTACAAAAAGAAGTACGTAATTCAGCGATTGTATCATTTCTCCTTTTACTAAGGCACATGCGGCAATTGCCTGTAATCTTTGATACCGAGTTTAATATAGTAGAATACTTGTTGTTATCAACTTTCGTTGGTCAGGCATCAATTACTCCTTCCTCTTTAAAGAGTTTAATGTGAAATCGATGTGTTAATTTTAGATTCTAAAGATTTAAACAGAAAAATAAACATTAAGCGTTAAGATTATTTAAAATGAATATAACATTTTTAAGGATTCTTACTTAAAATATATTTTTTTCTTTTTCAGGGGACGTAAAAGATTTGTCTCCGAAGGAGACGGTGGGCACATTAAGCCTCCTACTATTCCACAATTACGTGACTAAAAATGAAGCATTTGTTTATTTTATCGCGGCACTCCATGGAACGCAGAATGTCCGCTGAAGTGACGAAAATTTATAAATGGATAACTGACACTCATGGAATAGTTTTTTTTTTTTTTTTTCTACGTAATACAAATGGTATTTTCTAAGGCGTGATTTTCTGGAAGCGGTTGTGCACGCTGGTTAGTCTTATGGAGTGCCAACTAAAAGAAACCTTAATGCAAAGCGAAAATGTCTTTTTTGTTTACAATTTCCCCTTTTTTTTACATTTTTGAGAATGAATTGTAAATTACCTTTAGGTGAAAACATTGTTTTACTCAATTTAATTAAAACTTTCCGTTTCCTTCTCGTTTAATTGAATCACACGTTTCATATTTCTATTACCTTTTCTTCATTTTTAGATGAAAGGAACGGAGAATTATACATATGTATGTAGTAGTTCTGAAATCTTTTTCTATAGCGTGTATTTCAGATCTATTTCTGTAATGTAATGATATAGCATCCAGGAAAAAAAAATCTTGACTATAGTATGATTCCCTTAATCTAATTACATAACTCCACTGCTACTACTTTATACTATATATGTACGTTAAGAATTAAAAAGATTTATTGATGAAGCATTTGAAGCTGAAGCTTATTATTCTCAATCCTGGGTTTTCTTAAAAAATTGATTTACAGCAGGTAAGAGTTATTGTCTTATTTTTTCAGCTAATTGTTATTTCCTAGTTTTCAGGTTGGATTTGCACAACAGTCCAAGAAACAAGTTGGAAGAATTTAGAAGAGAAAACAATTCTGACTAGCTTTTTTTTTGCAAAGTCGAAGCCTTCAATTTTTCCTCGAACTCACAGGGGGTGGTCATTTAATTCGAAACGGCCACAAATTCTCGACCATTTACGAAAACGGTGTCATATAAGACGAATCCGGTCAAAATTTGACAAATCGTTAGGACTGATTTTCGAAGAGTTTAGGTTGATCGCCTATTCCAAAAATGTAAGTGAAAACAAAAATCTTCATATTTAAAGCAGTTATGATAAGACCTCAGAGAAAATCGTGATAGAATTGATGGCATTAACAAAGAACAAAGTAGCCGATTTTATGGTGAAAACAATTTGGCAAAGGGAGTGCTAAAATATGCAAATGCTAGGAACCATTTCTTTATATTGTAGGAAAATATATCATCAGGCTTAAACAGACGTGGCTAGATATTAAGTACAAAATAAGGGGCAAATTAAGGAAGCAAAATATTATGAATACTGGAGGGAGACAGTATTCTAGTAAAAAATTAACCGATCTTAAAGATTTCCTCAATCAGCGGTGTAAGAAGAATATAAGAAAAATGGGCCAAATCCCATCTATGAGCACTACGAGTGATGAAGTTGAAGAGTTATTTCAGCACGTTTGATGCACTTTGATGCAGAACAAAATACAAAATCCTTCATCCGATACCTACTTAAAAAAAGAAAGAGTTAATAATAAAAAAGAGTAAATCCAAGGCAAGGTTACGATTAAAGATCCCATGTAATTACCTACACTAACTCAAAAAAAAGTATTTGGACAGTACCTAAACTTGTGAATAGTCACCAGGTTTTCGAGGTTAATTTCAGGATTTGCAATATGTGCGCATTATATATAAAAGCTGTGTATGTGTAGAAATATTTTGATTTTAAAATTATCTAGACTTATTACAGAAATTAATACACTAAGAATTTTTGTAAATTTAATTTCTGATGTTTTAATATTGCTGACTATTCATAATTTAAGGTACTGTCCAAATACTTTTTTGAGTCAGCATACAATTATGGTCTTATTTTTCAAGTTAATATGATTCTTTGATTTTCAGAAAACGGTGTACTTTTTCATTGACCTTGACCTTGATGTCTCAAAGTGATAATTTTTAGACTTTGTGCCTATGGAAACTTTTAATTAGGACATCATATGAAGTGTAACATATCGTAAGTGCAGACAACTTGATCGGGACCTAAAAAACCCATAAGGTTTGTACTGGGTCCTTTCTCGCTTCATCGACATTGATTATGAGATTTGGTAACCACCCCTATTCTGTTCGGTCGAAACATTTATCCAAAAGGCAATTTACTTTCGATTGAAATTAATTTTGGCGTTCTACTAAACCTGCGGCGCTTCCAATAACGACATATGTAATCGTAAATATCTGGTGGATTTTATTATTTAGAAACCTTATATCAAAATATTATTTCTAAAAAATTCAGTAGTCCTCAAAGCTTACAATTTCTTTTCGGGTACAAAATCAATGCAGTTTTTCTTAAACACTTTAGTGCCGAGGAGAAATTGAAGCTAACCATAAAGTGCCGAGTCACATTTACGTAATTTGAGTTTCAGGGAAAGGGTCATGAAATATTTGTTTTAAAAGATAATTACAAAATTCAGAAAGGATAATGTTGAGCTCTGAAGAGACAAGGATTTTATGATTAGGTTTTTTCAATACTTGCTAAAAATTATATAAATAATGCTTATTAAAAATGAAAATACTTTTTTCAAAGGTTGTTTTCGAATTAACATTTATAAGTAAAATATATTGTTATTTTAACATGGTGCAATACATAAAACGTAAACAACGTATATCGAAATAAGTGAAATTTCAGCTTTTAAACAGCTGAAAAGTAATAATTCAAGCACGGAATCCAATCACATGTGCAGGTAAGTGTAACATCTCTCTCTAATTTATATTGGTATTCCACTATTAAGAATTTGTGATCAATTAAGCATGCTCCATGTAAGCCTCTATTACATCGATTACAAATTGTGCGTGATCTGTGAACAGGTTCACCATTCTTCCTAGTACAAAGTACACACTTTCTCTTCCCGGAAGTTTTCTTACTCCTGGGGCTGTTATTGAACTTGTGAGTGTAGAATATGGAGATGTTTGTTCAATGTTTTTGGTCATCATCCATTGCATTGTAATTGATTTTATTATTTAATTTACACTCTAATCGAGTCAAATGATGATGATCAATATTCATTTTATACAAGATGTACGAATTCAATACCATTCTGATTCACACACAACGATATATCGTCGTCGGCACTTTTCGCAAGTGTGCTCAACGACTTTATATCGTTATTCGGCATTAAAAGGGTTAAAAGTGGAAAACGGCATTTATTTGAGAAGATAAATAAAAAAAACTTACTATTGCAAAAGATTTCATTGATTTTATTCGATCATCGCAAATTTGAGATAAGAAAAAACTTGCATTAAAAATAAAAAAAACATTTATTCCTTGTAGAGTTTATAACTAACTATAAAACAGAGAAAGTACTTATTGTTGCCTTATATTATGTAGCATTGTAGCCACTATCACTAAATCGTCAATAATCTTGAAAAACTCATACCTTAGAGGCACTTCGGAGTTTGCGAGTATCTTAAAAATCTTGATATTGTCCAAGGCTTTCACCACATTCATTTTGTAACATATGCTCGCATCCTTCTTTACATCTATCTGCTTACGTTTCAGAATATCCAAATCGACATTTTCAAATCCATCTCCAATAATAAAAACGATTGATGATTTTGTCGACTTACTAAAATGAAACATGGCATCGGCACTGCTGTATTTTGAATTGCCATCGAATCCCTTCGAGACGAAATTCACAAAACCTTCGTGAGTGCAAGATATGACGTAGTTGAGGTCGACTCCAACACTGTACCTGGAAACCTCTTCTGGATGATCATTCATATAGTTCGGTTTCCGCACTGAAATCTTCATCCGAGTTAATGCACAATCCACTGAAGCCATTTTTGAGGCAACTCTCATTGTCTTCCTGAAGAGCATGGCCATCTTGGGAATTATGTCGATGATCGTTGTAACCACTTCCTCTAAAGGCATTTGAAAAACATCCGACAAAATCTCAACAGATTCATTTTGCCGCATTTTCCTGAAAATCAGGTATATTTGCTTTTTTTGAATTTTAAAACAATTTGCAAAAAAGCTGAGAATGCAAAGCTCCTCTCTGCCTACACCCAGATACATTACTGGATTGTCTTCGATATTCTTCACAATTTTGTGTAATTTATTGGTTTTAACATCACTTTTCAAAATATCTGTCGTGAACTGTGAGTGGACGGCAGCAATTTTGGGTACAGTTGATGGTGGTGACGTGGGCATTGGTGTAGCTGCTGATGATACTGTTGGGCCGATTGAAGAAATTTGCTGCAATGGAAGTCCAGATGGCGATATGGGGCCATGAATGTGGTAGAGGGGTTGTGATGCATTAATCTGTACATTTTTGTTGTCTTGCTGCAATTCTGGTAATTTTGGATTCACTGATGCTATCGTTATGCCTTTTTTACTTAACACACCTAGAAAGTAAATTAAAAAAAAAACCTTCAGTATGTATATTGTTAACATATAATACATCTCTTCAAATAATAATTGAGAAGTTAATATACTGTTTTAAGTTCAAAAGAGACCATTTTCAAATCAGGCTTATCAAATTTCACTTAAACAAACTCGCTTTAACCCTTTCATTACCAGCGCTGTATTTAGCCGGCATTCGCTGAACACCCCGTGCGTACCAGCGCCGTATATAGCTGGCAGTTTTTAAATTATCCGAACTTTAATTTTTAATGCCTGCAAAATCTCCGTAATATGCAAAACTTAAATAAGAAATTCCGAACAACAGCTTACTACCATGTAATGTGCATAATTCACGGCGAGCTGCACCGTTTGGCGGATTGGACTGTGGTAAGGAAAGGGTTAAATATCAAGAAGTCTATTTTCATTTCAAATTAGTCCGAATTTTCAATACTCGTAAGTTCAATCAAATCAAATAAGTCCAAAATTTCAACGCAAACAAGTTCAATTTTTCAATTCAAACAAGTCCAAATTATGAACTTAAAATATATTTCTCGTTTGTCTGTTATAATATTAATATCAATATTTGATATTAAAATTATCTGAGGATTTGACCTTTAAGACCGTGTGGTCATTTGGACACCATATCTATACTAAACTATATCCAATAAGAGGACATAAAGTTCGGATTGGCAAGAACATTTCTGACACGCGTTTTAATTTTTCAAAATATGTTTACTACTAAATATACTAAATATATATGAACACATCTCGAGTTAAAGTGAGAAATTTTAAGTTAAAAATCTTGACTTGTTTGAAGGAAAATTGTGGACTAGTTTAATTTGAAAAATTTAATTTATTAGTTTTGATGAATTTCGATCAGCCTGATTTAAAAATAGTTTCTTTTGAAAGTAAAAGAGTGTATATCTTCAAGAATGTAATATTAAATATATATCACAATAAGACCAATTAAAAGAGAAATAAAGCGGTATAATTAAAAAATTATAAATTTTTTATAAAAATGAACAGATCTTCAATTCTAGATAGTATGACAATAAACTTAAATTTTTGTATAATTTGATCTTTGAACATCTAATTTACAGTACCTGGAAGACCGAGCTCTGCATGGACCTGCAAACACAAGCTTCACTCAGTAAAGTGGTAGCGGTTATTTACAGCATATAAAGCTTGGCTCAAGTCTCGATTAAACCTAGGTCAAGCCTGATTGAAGTTTAGCGTAATTTGGTTCAAGCTTGACTCAAGCCATGAGAAACGAAACGAAATTTGCAAATCGGTGTTACAAGAAGTATACACCTCATTACATAATTCGATGAGACTACTGCAGTTTGTGTTAGCGGGATGCGAGGATTATTTTTTCTTTATATAAAATAATGTTATTTAATTGTAGATAAAATCTTTCCTTAAGCGAGTAATATTGTTAAGAAGCGCTTGTTAATTTAATTTCGTTTGAAATCTGGATCTGATTGAAATAAAAACTTAAGCTAAATATATTCACAGCCCCAAAATAAAATATCTAAACTGGGGAAATCTCTTATGAAGGGATATTTACTTTAGACCAAATTTCAAGCGTTGATGTAGGAAAATTATATTTTACTAAAGAAAGTTTTTATACCAACAATTTCGGATCCACCTAATCAAAGCTAAAAGAGATCCCGCATTGAGTACATGTACATAGTTCGACAAAAAAAAAGAAGAATTTGTCATCTGATTTAATTAACCCTTCATGAATAACTAGACTCATAACTTTTAACAGCATAATATTTAACACTGGCATTTATTAGCAGAGAAAAAATTGCAAAAATAATATATAGACTTTGGACTTTGAGATTTAAACTTTCGCAAAAAGAAGCCTTGGGAATAACGACAATATATGTGTAAGTTTTAAATCTCTAGCTTATTTCGTCTTAATCTAGAGACCTACACCTGTGTTCAAAAAAATAGTAGTGCAAGTGCTCTTGTCTGAAGACACTGCTATTCATTGCTTATGAACTAAAATGTTTTTAATTGTTCATCAGATTCTTAAACACCTGATGTTGTGTTTTGTGCAAAAGTTGTCTTTGTTTTGTACATGAGAATTTGTAGAACAGCAAACTTGCCGTATTGGTGCACTACTATTTTTTTGAACACAGGTGTATGTGGATCCTTGGGTACAAAATATTAAACGTTCTATGAGCTGCTGGGTTAAAGTAATCCATACTTTAAACAAACTAATTCATATTCACATTATATGTTAAATTTCCTAAATTTTATTGCCACAATCAGGGATCAACATCGCAATGTTGAAGTAAGTAAGATCAAAGGCATACTTACTTTGGATTGTCGTCAGAGGAAGATTTCTCACAGACAAGATCGATTCTGAAATGTTTGTAGGGATAACAAAAAAAAAAAAAAACAAAAAAAAAAAATTAATGTTTCACTTACTCATATCTTCTGTTTGAACTTGAGTCGACGCTACCGGCGTGGCAGTTCCTTGAGTTTTTATTATCTTACCTTTGGAAAAAGAAATCAGTTAATATAAAAAATATATGAACACAGATATTATATATTACAAATACAATGCTTAATTACTAGATTGCTGCTGGTTTTTACACCTGCAATTTTTTTTAAGTTCACACGAAAAACACAACATTTAAGTCTTACCCAAATTGGGTGCCGCTGGGATAACACCCTTCCCCAGTAATGTTTCGTGAACCTCTGGTGGAACAGCTGCAGCCAATATTTTGAGCCCTAGCTCTAGTGAAGAGTTAACTAAAAAAAAGATTTTTTTTAAAAAATTAATCTTGATTATCATTTATGTCTCTACAGATTTTGATCGTGCTGAGATTTTAAACAGGTGAACTTTTTTTTTTTTTTTAAATAAGAACCAGCATTTTTTTTTTTTTTTTTTATTGTAGTTTCGCATTTTACTGGGAAGTCCCAAGATTTATTCTCTGCTCTCTCAATTTTTTTCGGTACTCTACCCAGAAATTCCGAACTTCTTGAAATTTAACTAAATCCAACTTATTCCAGCAAAACAAGTGGAATAAAAGTTATTGGGTCCTAGTATTTTATTTAAATTTTACTAAAGAGCATTTTCGATATTTCGGCAGAAAATATATTTACTAAATCGGGGCAATGATCAAACAAAATTTCAAAATTATCAAAAGTAAGGCCTATTTAGTATATAATTAGTTATTAGTTTCATTAATTAATGAGGATTATAAAATGCAAATTGTGGAGGTTTTAATATTGCTTCTAATTTGATTATACTTACGTTCTTCTGCCCTTTTTGAAGCAAATTGCACATTACGTATTCTTCTGTATATGCCAACTTGTTCTCCTTGTTTATTGACTACTGCTTCTTCGTCAGGTTTTTCTACCTTTCGTTTTCCTAAAATACAGATAAATGCATATTAATAAAAATTATACAAAATTTTAAATCCAATGAGCCTAGCGATAAACCCGGACGCTAAACTTTTTATAGATACTCGAAAAAATATACAGTGCAAATCGGATAACACGAAATTAAAGGGACGAGCAAAAAATTTCGCTTTATCAGAATTTCGTGTTAAGCAAACAGCGTACTTGTACAAATATGTATGCAAATATTTGCCTTTGTGGAATTTATAAAACAGAAGAAACGATTAAATATTAAAAGTAGATTTTATTTCTCAAAATAACTAATGAATTAACAGCATTTTATTTACATACTTGTTTTTTCAAAATAATCAGTGATTTTCTTTTGTACATTTTTGTAAATAATGGTTTCATCTATGTAATTTTCCAAGTCATTCAGAATGCTGTACACCTTGTTTCCATCTGGCTGGGCTTGAATAAATCGTCGAACTTCCCGTAAAGAATTGTATATCGCTTTAGCAGAAGGCATAGGAACATCTTCTTCGTCTTCGTTCTCACTATCAGTATCCTCTACCTTGGATTTCGCTTTAATGATATCAGAAATCTCACGTTCAGACATAAGAGGAGTGGTATCGATGTTGTCGTCACAATTCAAATAATCTTCAACTCTAACATGAGAAATATTTGTAACCGATGATACAAGATCAAAAATATTTTTCACGTCATTCATCAATTCAGTTTCGCATATCAACTCTGAGTGATTGTATATGTTAGATGGCTTTGGAGAAATAAAACCGGAGTGGTGAAAACAGTTGGCTATAGTTGTAGATGTAACACATTTCCAAGCAGAGCGTAACAAAAACAATGCATCTAGGATTGATATGTTCATATCCTCCTTAAGCTCGATACTTGCCAAGAATTTCTGAAGGAGAAATTTTTTATAAAAAACTTTAAGATTTTTTATTATTCCTTGGTCGCACGGCTGTAATACGCTGGTAGTATTCGGAGGCAAAAATATCAATTTAATGGAATTAATCTGAATATCTGGATGTGCTGGGCAGTTGTCAATAATCAAAGCCACCTTCCTTTTCTCCTTTGAAAATCGTTTATCAAGCGACTTCAGCCAATCTGAGAAGATGTCTGCTGTCATCCAAGCTTTTTTATTTGCGGTATATTCAACTGGCAAATTTTTTACGTTTTTAAAACATCTTGGGTTTTGGTACTTTCCAATAACAAGAAGTGGAAGCTTCTCCGAGCCGTCTGAATTACAACCAACAAGGACTGTAATGCGCTCCTTAGACTTCTTTCCTCCTGAACATGTGTCTCCTTTAAAGGCCAACGTCTTCTCAGGTAAACAACGAAAAAAAATGCCAGCTTCATCGGCATTAAAAATGTAATTCTTGTTATAATCCTTCAAAATTTTTGGTAAAATTGAAGATAACCATTCGGAGGTCATCTCAGTTGATACTTGCTTCGCTTCCCCGCAAACACTTTTAAAAACAATTCCATGTCTTCTCTTGAACCGTCCTAGCCATCCAGGGTTTGATTTAAATGAAAGTCCCATTTCTACAGCAAGGTTATCCGCCTTTGCCATTAAGAGGGGTCCGGAAAGAGGAATATTCTGTACTCGTGCTTGCTTAAACCAGAGTAGTAATCCTGCATCCAGATCACTGTGCTTTGATAAACGTAGACGTTTCCTACTTGGTTCGATAGTACCCCTTTCATAAGCTGACAGAACTTTTTCCCGATTTTTTATAAGAGAAGATAAAGTAGAGTTTGGTATGCCAAACTCTTTGCAAATCTCAGTTTTGGAACGACGTCCTCGGTCAATTTCCTCCAAAATTTTAACCTTTTGTTGGATTGATAGAGCATTTTGCTTTCTACTTCCACTAGCCATAGTGTTTCACAAATTATCAAATAAAAATCCTCTTATTAACCGGCTCGAAAACTTTCAAATATCACTCAGATTCTGAACTTATCAAATTAAAACACTTTTACTGGCTGCCGTGAAATCCACACATAAAGTAAATGTTGATAAATTCCGGTGAATTGCCGGCTATCAAAAAAGAGAAATTCCCCGAAAAATTAAAGTAGTGCAGTGTTACCGTTTGCAAATAATACATATTTATTGTCTTTCGTAGATTGTTTTTCATTTTCTCTCAGTAGTTATACACTTTTATAGAATGGGCGGCAACACTTTCATTGACTAAACAAAAGAGAAAAGAGAAAAGTCGCATTTCGAGGTAAGCGAATTATTTTACATGTATTTCAAACTCAGGGTTGCAAAAAATTCTTCGCGTTAAGCGATATTTCGAATTATCCGTTTCGGCTTAAGCGGAAATCTTAGTACCATAATTGCATTTATAAATCGGGTCCAACAAAATATTTCGTGTTAGCCGATATTTCGTCTTAAGCGTTTTCGTGTTTAAATGTTTTCCACTGTATATTCCACGCTCCTAAAAGATTCCGCGATATAGAAGATAAAATTGAGTGACAAATTATTTTTCATCTGAAATTTTATGGTTCAACGATTTTATTAAAAACAATATTTGTAGTAAATACTGTATCATTATTAAACAAATGACCCTGTTCAGAAGAATGTGAAATATAAAATTTGAATGCATCAAATTATCGAACTCGACTGGCTGCTACATATAACTCACCATGTTTAAATCCTGGTTGTTGTTGAACGTTTCTGTTTCTATTTCTAAATGATCTGACTATGTCTCTATGTCTTTGTCGTTCAATTCGACCGGTTAGAGTACGTCGTAGAGGCATATTTATAATAAAATAGAACACACTATTTCAAATTAAAAAATACACGCCGCAATTATAATAAGTGTCAAACCAAAAACACAAAAAGAAAAATTAGAAAGCACACTTTCCACCGGCTGGCGCCATTATAATCAGCGTCCACTGTATTTAAGTTAAAAGTGATTTTACTTAATTAGAAAAAAAAACGGCACTTGTTAAATCTGCATTTAACATCTCATATAACAAAAGCAGAAGAAACACATTCGCGACCGGCAAATTTTTTTGCTTTTCTAATACTGCTTACCGCCGCAAATTTTTAACGTTAAGGCGAGGATGAAAACAAGAGAATTTGGTTTGAAATATCAATTTAGCAATAACGTTGTATCGATCAGAAACAGCATTTAGAAACCACAAATAGCGTTCGGAAAGATGTAAACTCACGTCAGCTGCAACCAGGAACAGAATTTGAAATGACGTGTGAACTCACGTTAGCGGTCGGGAATGTGTTAATAGAGCGTGGGGAAATGTGAGTGCAGAGAGAATATGTATATGAACAGTGAGTGCAAAGAGAATATGAAACGAAACGAATCGAAACAAAATGTATTCTCTTCAAAATATGTATTCTCTTCCAATTTCTTTTGATTGATAGCGCGTGCACAGTGTATTAGTGCGAATGTGAATAACAAAATGTTTCAGTATACATAAAACTTTACCTGGCTTTCACACCTTTCCCTGTGCACGTACCTGAATAAAACATATATTCTGCACATCTATGAAAAAAATACCTTTCGCTTGATATATGTTTCATTAAGATACGAGCACGGGAAATAGGTTAAAAAAGGATCACAATTTTTGGCTTTGTCTATTAATATATAAGATAAACCTTCCGATTAGTTTTGGAATATGGTTTCATTTAAATTGCTGCTCCGGCTAATTTTTTGTAGTAGCCCATTTTGTCAACCCAATTTTGCAGCATAGTTTATATATAAAAATTACCACGCAGTTTTTTTTATTTATTTTACATTTCTTAACGAATCGGAAAGTTCTCATGTATTAATTTTTAGGAAAATCATAAGCTTAGAATTTTAAAAACCCGCAAAACCATCTACTCGATTAGATCACAATCATTAGATCTGGAGCCCTTATTGAGATGAACATTTGGAAGAAAAGAATTTTAATAAAGTTGCATATTTACAAAAGTTATCGCGAACGAAAGAAAATTCTGATATTGCAATATTGTATATGGAAGTAATTTCTATTAAATAATGAAGCAAAAAAAAAATTAAGCAAAAAGGTTTCTCTTACTTTTATAACCACCTCCCTTGCGGTAGAACTGATGATTGAGAATTACTGGGGGAGGATTTCCTTCTGTTGTTTGATTCTGAATTGTTGAAGGAATTTGTATCGTGATTTGTGGCTGAAGTGGATTGTATGTTGAATTTGTGTTTTGACCAACTATCTGTACTGAATCTAAAGGTCCCGAGATTTGTGATGGATTTAACATTGGAAGAGGACTCATCAGCTGATGTTGTGAAGATCCATATGAATCCGGTAAAATCGTATTTACTTCATCATTACTGTCGTCATCGATCACATATACTTCAGACTCAGCAGCAATTTTCTCCATTTCTATAAAGAAATATTTACAGGTATAAATACAATGTAATCATGAATGTTATAAAGGATCCTATTATGGAATCGGTGATTAGAATTATATTAGGTCATATACCGATTGAGAATAAGAATTATTAGAAAATATTTTACCTGTTATTAGGAAGAAAAACAGAGCTACAAAAATTAAAATCTTTTCGAAAATGAATATGAGGAAGATTACAAATAATATTTAAATTGTAATTCCTTCACTCATTCAATTAATATATATTTTCACTAATCATTTTCATTCTTGAAAAAAATGTACTAACAAATAAATTTGAATTTTTAGGTTTTGTGGTTTAGCATCTATAATCATTCAAAGAGTTTTTTGAGAAATCAAAGTTCGAAAAACATAACCACTCTACCTAAAGAATCTTATAAATAAATTACTATGTATAAATAAATGAATAACAAAAAAAGTTGGACTGTCTTTTTAGTTGCTGTTATATTCATTTTCGAAAAACTTTCAAGTTCTCACCGGTGAGTTTCCACTTAAGGTACAAGTTAGCATTTTAAAAATACCCGATTAATAACGATTAATACAATTCGTATTCCATAATAGAGACCTTTAATTCAATGATCTCTTTTTTATCCACATAATCAGTCGTAAATTTTTCTCAAACTATATTAGATATTATTCATCTTAAAATGGAAAAACAGAGATCTATTCGAATATTACAACAATTTTTAATATTATATTAGTTCATATTTGCTTACGGTATTGACTTAAGACCTTGAAAACAGTTCTTGAGGAAAATTGGAGTTTCTTGGCTATTGAATCGACGCTCAAACCCCGCTCGTGTAACTCTATAATATTTTTCTTGCGAGTATTGTAGTCCATTTCTGAAAACAACACTTTTGTATATCTCTTCTTGCTGGCAACTATCCATGTTAAATGATCATATTCATTATTCTAAGTTATAAATTCAACACTACCGTTGAACTTTCGGGACGCCTTTATTTCAACGGATTCTGGGCCTTTTTTGTCCGACCAAAAAATTGTAGGAACAGCTCCTTCCTTCAGTATCCATTTCTTCTGCATTTTTATACATGCTGGTGAGAAGTGATCCGAACAAATTTTGCAATTTTTTGTTGGATTAAAGTTTTTCTTTGGTATCCATCGAAGCCATTCTTTTCGCAATCTTTCTTCGGTTGGAAATGAAAACATGTGGGCATTGACGTAGGTATTCTTACATCTTGGGGCACAACACATCGTCGGCATGATTGTTTTATGAGAATTCAATTTAACTTGTGTTTAAGCAGTTCTATTAATTGCAATTAGCTTTTAAATTCTAAAATATATTTAATTTTATCATTAAATTCACATGATGTTTTGATATTGTCTTTGTGTTAAACATATGTTTATAAAAAAGAATCATGGGGGTGATATTTAAAAATCTTCAAAAGACGCCAACTCGACAAAATACACATGACAGTACTGTTTGCGAGGCCTCTTAACAAATTATTTTATATGAGAATAATAATAAATGATAATATAATAACATACACGACAATGCTGTGAACCTGGATATTTTGTCTTTAATATTTAACCCGCTTCAATGATTTTTTAATGCCTCTTCTATCGAAAATTTCAATATGTCAAAGTGTAAAAATTAGTAAAAGCTTAATTTACGAAATGATTCATATAATTTATTGTGTATGTTAAGAAAATTACTAGCAGTTAACTGAACTGAAGTACCGCAGTATGTACATGTTACTTATTATCCTCTTTTGGTCCATAATCCCGAATATCAAAGTATTGAAAACGTAAAAATTCTAACAAGAATCAAATTTTTTAAATCAACAAATTCCGAAAATACAAAATTTCGATAACATCTTTAAGGAGAGAACCAAAGGAGATGACATGTTAAGGTTGCAGGTGCCAGGGACGGCGTTAAAAATTGTCGGCGTCTTACATTTCACTGGCGGGAAATCTTCCTCTTTGTAACTACGTCTCTGCGTTAAACACCCCGTGTATGTGGCAGTTGTAAACAAATACAATTGCTCGAAATATTGAGTTGAATTTCCCGCAATGAGTGCTAACACAACATTTTCTTGCGGAAAAATTAATAAAATCTCAATTCGCTGCTCTTTGTTTACAAAAATATGACAGCAAAGCTTATGCCAAAAATCACTGAAGATTCAAGATGGCGCAGATTTTTTGCTACGCTGTCATTCATGTGCTTTCTTATGGGATGTCGTCTCCTTCAAGGATAACACAAAAAATCGGAAAGACAAAGACTGAAATAAACAAATAAAATAATAATAAATCTTACACGTAGAACGCCATTTCAAAGTTTCGGCTAGAAAAAAGATTCTTTTTCGGAATATTGTGTTTTCGACATTTTGAATTCTCAACAATTTTAATGTTGAGCACTTTAGTATTTCGAAATTTTTAGATATTTTGACGACAACGATCATAACGCACATGTTCTTGTCGATGAACATCAATTCAAATAATTTTTACATAAATTCTTATAAAATGTAATCAAAAACATAAGAAGAAAGGGCCGATTCGGGAGCTTAACCCTTCTTTTTCCACTTTGAGGTTTAGTTTCCGTCAAGTCCTTTGAAATGAATCATAGATGGGTGCTAGAATATTCATATAGAATAAATTTGTGACCGTTTAATTGTCAAGTTATTTAAAATAGGGTTCTATGGTTTTGGTAAACAGTCCTCTTAGAGTTTTGTGTAATACGTGTAGCAAATAAAATTTTAAGTGAAATGATGATGTTAGATGAATAGAAAAAAACATTCATATTTTGCAACTCATGTATTCACTATGTATTCTCATTGTAAATGACCTATCACCTCGTCAAAAGAATATTTGTCCTACTAATCACCTGTATGTACTTAAACCTTGGTAACACCTATTAATAAAGGCTAAAAAAAGAAGACATTGGTTCATAGTGCTTTAAAGAATGAGTCGACTCGTTTTTCAAATTAATCATAGGTATTATATATTGAATTAAAATAAGTATTTATGCCATTTTCTTATAACATTTCCATTTCCTTCTTGCGATTTTCTCATAATATGTATAAGGCAATCCTTGGGTCCATTGTTGTGTCGCTTTCAACTATATTTCTCGACCGGTAGCAAAATTTATCGTTTTTTTCTTCGCTTTACTTCTGATTTAAAAAGAAACCAGAGGATATCCTTAACGATCTGCATAAGGAATTTAATTAAACATACCTTGGAGACATTTCATAGATTGCATAGCTATTATATTCCTTTCTTGGTGGGCACGTTCATATTTTTGTGCTCGTCGTCTCTGTGCCATTCTTTCTCTATGATATGCATTTCTTTTCATTCTCTGCTCCGGAGTTTCCATAGCCCGAAGTATACTAGCTCTGACGGCAGCTCGCTCTAGCCTCGCCTTTCTTTCAAGGAAAGTTTCTTTACTACGGATTTGACGCATTTTTCTTGCTGAGTAGCTCAATCTGGAAAAACTACACTATTCTTTAGCTAAATTGGATCTCATAGAAATTAGCTTACTTCGTTGAATTCCTTTTTCTTCTTCTTTTCGGTTTACAGCTATCTCTGCAAGAATAAAATTTTGCCTGTTTTCCAGATTTGACTTCATAAGAGAAAAACTTCTTACATTTCAGATGTTTCGTTTTCCTCAGGGGCATTTTGCATAGGTTCAAGTAGACCATCATTAGTTTGTCCGTCTTTTTGAACATCTGTAGAATCTCCTGTGTCGCTTTTAAGCTCTGAAGTGAAAGCGGGTGGTGACGACATCCTTTTACATTTTTTTTTCCTGTTAACTTTCTGATTTTAGTAGAGGATTTTTTTTGGTAGCAAGATAAAAACCGCAAATCTTTTTATGGGCTGAATGGGAAATCGAAGAAAAATTGCCTTTTAATTATACATATATATGTAGATATGATGAAAGATGAGATTGATTTTGATTCGAAATGATTCCTTGATATTGCAAAAATTCTATATTATTTAGAAGCGTGAAGCCAGTTTTTTATACGACTCCCGAACGAACCACAATAATATAGAGGTTGGGTCCAAAAACTCGAAAACACAAAATTTCGAAACGAAAATCTTGAAAAGACAAAATCGGTTTAAGAAGTCCCTTGTTAAGTAGGTGAGGTGTGGTCGAGAATCCTTCTTATCGATTGAACGTTTTTTAGAATTTTTAATCTTGAGGAAAATTTGTTTTAACTTCTAACTTGAAACTTTCAGAATATGTACTTCCAGGATATGCATATTATCAAAATTCATAAATTACGTATTTACTGTAATTTCTTTGTATAAAAATATTCACATTTCCGCGACTTAATCGCTATCTCCCGCGCCTTCAAAAATAAAAAAAGGTCCTCCAACTGCTGCACTCATTGTGATCTTCAGAGTGCATGAATTAAAAAAAACGTCCGTTAAACTAGAACATATTTCCTGTATTGTATTGAAATTCAACAAAATGGTAGTGTTTTGAAAAAAAAAAACTCAAAATTACGCTTATAAATCTGATGGTTTTTGGCATGGTAAAATTGTTCCAATCGAAAAACTGAAGGTTCACGGTATGAAGAAAGGAATACTAAATACGGCAAAACAAAATTCAAGTCGTGTTTAAAAATAAAAATGTCTATTTCATTGTTATAAATCGATACATATGTTACATAGAGCTAATGTTTTCCAAGCCGATACAACTCACTTTCTTCTTCCCATTTAAAAAAGATCAACTTGACCTCGAAGTGGCCTTGAGTCATGGTCAAGGTCAAACCCAATGTCACCACCGGATAGCCAGGGAACAATTCTACAACTTTTGTTTTCAACTTTTTTTTCCCGAAAACCCCCTACTTGCAAGTTATTAGCTAACGAACGTTTCTGACTGACGAGCAGCTGTTTTTTAGAAGGTTGTAGCTCAAAAACTGTTTGAGGTACACACTTGAAATTTTAATATATTATTCTTAAGGATATAGGCTCTATCGAAAAATGCAACAAAAAAGTATCACACCACTCATGTCCCTTAAGTCTTTGTATTTTTTTTTAGTTTGATCAATCAAAGAATAAGCAGTAGTTGTATGGTCACCAATTCAATCAGTATAAAAATTAAAATATCAATTTACACGCTCTTAGTCATCAAACTACTCAAGAAATTTATTTAAAAAAAAAAAACAATTATCACATTCAAGATAACTTGTAGTTTCAATGAATATGTTAATGATATTTACTTCAATGCGGACCGTTGTAAATTAAAGCAGATCCTTTTCGATAGTATTTATCACTATGTTCTCCTAGTCGGTTATGATGTTATTCTGTAGGCTGAAATTAATACGTAAATAAAATCGTAAGTTAAAAATGCGCCAAACAATATAGTGGATTTTTGAACAACGAAAAATAGTTAATTTGCGGGTATAAAAGTCTTTGAACAAGAAAATTATTTACTAGCCATTTTCCTGATTAGAATTAGATCTCACATTTGTAAGATGACTAAATTTAGATTGACATTTTCTTTAAATAAGGGTCTAAGGGTATTCAAAAAGAATACCTTTTCTGATTTTTTTAAAATGCAGGATATTGTTTTGTTACAGTGCGTTGTTTCTATGAATAACTGAGTTACATTTCACGAACATTTCTTGAGAATTTCACTAATACTAATACTTCTTTTCAAAAACTGCTCAAGTGATCCACACGGAATTTTGTCCATATATGAATATGGATATGAAAAACTAGGATTTATGGCCTACCTTCAAATGAAATGATCGGTTAAGAAAAAATTTAAAAAACGCTAATTCTCTCGTATATAAGAAAAAATCACGTAAAAACAGCTTCCTTTGTTAAATTTACGCTCTGAAATGCCGACTGAATTGTTGTTCAAACCTTTGAGCGCCAAGTTGTGGAACGTTAAGCGTGTGCTATGGGCAGCGTAATTCCTATGATAAAGTGCACTGCTTGCTATGTTCTTGTTTTTTTATATCTCTAGGCTCACAAGCATCGTTAGTATCGCATATATGCGCTCATAGTCTAAATTGAACAGTTGTGTGAGAATCCATATATGGGTTCATAGCGCTCAAAGGGTTAACTAAGAATTTTGTGAAAGTTGACCTTATAATTGTTGTTGGGAAAATAAAAATAGTCAATTTTGACCACATTTTACTAAATTCGATAGCAGATTAAACAAAAGATTGAGTAGGCAACAATATGAGTAATTAAAATTAAACATGTTCAAGTTTATCGGGCATTGTTTGCATAACAACACAGACCGTGAATGCTAAAGCGATAAATGCAACGTGAGCTCTACTTAAGAATATTAACTACTTTTGATAGTTGATAAAAAAGAAAATGTTTTAAAATTTACGAAAATGTTGACAATATGTATGGCGTCATCTTTTAATTGTTAAATTGACCAACTTTATTTTTCTGTGTTTGGCATGCAATTTTAATTTTTGCATTGTATGTACTTAACCTGAACCTGTGTACCTACTTATTTCAAAATAAAGGTTATTATTATATACCTAGAAATTCAAATGACATTATTTTTATTTTTGTATTCGAAGTCATAAAATAAAAGTCCTTGGATGTAGGTACGACTATTCCGTAGAACAGGTAAATTGAATTTTGTGTTGTTGATTTGTATAACGGCCTTACGTGACAAACCAAGCAGGAAGAATTATGTAACAACAACATGTTCGCGTATGAGAAAAGGGAGGACCTTTCCGCTGTTAAATTAAGTTAGAGAGGAAGAAAATATGTATATATTCCAATCCATAACTACGCTAATCGAAATATCCAAGAGACAAAGTAAACAAGTCAACATCCCAACGTCTAACTTGCACGCCTCGCATGGAAGAACTAAAGAAAATTACTGAGAAATAAGATTATGTATACTTCTATGGCCTATGCATTATGCCGCTTCAAAAGCAACTTTATCTCATGTGCTCAGAGTGAGTAAAGAAATATTTGCACCAATTCTGTTCTGCGGCGCTGCAAAAAAACACTGTCTTATGTATTGGTAGTTGCGATCGTCACAATGAAGCTTTTTCTTTACCACTATGGATTCGAGCAGATTTGCAATTTATTTAAGTTTTCTTCTGCTTCCGGCACAAAATTCACAATTCAATGACGCCAATACCACTCCATCGCGTAACTCTTTCAAATCGAACTTTATTTTCAAGTCGTATAAATCACAATAAACCGCCGCAAACTTAGACCTTAATGTCCTCGCACTGTCATCCGACCACTACGTCTCTTATGCAGAGACGAATCGAAGCTATGAAATTTGTAACGCTCTACATACTCAATACTTAAATGTGTGATGACACAGCTCCCAACGCACAGGCTAAGCAACCCGACCGTTGTTATGTTTACGCTACGATTGTAATCTTTGAGATATGTAGTAGTAAAATTAAAAAATCAGACTTTTCTGTGTGCGTCCTCCTCTCAGTTCTGACTGTTCTGAGAAAAATTTATTCCGCTAAAGAATTCTCTCCCCGTTGAAATAAACCTTACTTCTTCTTAATTTAACGAAATAAAAGATTTAGGTAACTCACCTACTAATTATTATCAGCTTCGAGTAGATAATAGCGCAGAAAAGTAATAAAATATTTGCCACAAAATGACAACTTACATCACTCTCACAAAACGCAAATTGGTACTGAATAGAGAAACCGTTGTGAGAAGGAGTAATAACAAGAGAGCGACGTAGTTACGCCACTGTACTAACTTTCTCCTTATATACACATATAGGAATATTATTTAATATGAATATAGATGCCGCTGACGGCGTATACTTGTGGTATGAAAGAGACCATAATTCTCACGGTATATACCAACATAAATACTCTCTCTAACAGAGAGTATTTTCCAAGAGAATTTATAGTTTGATCTCTATCTTAATTCATATAGTTATAGCTTTTAGCAATTTGAATATTATTAGATCGACAAAGTATAAAAAAAAGCTTACAAAGGGCAAATAAAATATCAACCACTACCAGCATATTGGCGAATTTAAGGTGCAATCTCAATTGAGGTCTGAAAAATAAGACTAACACAATTAATATAGCTGAGCATAAGATTTGCGGATTCTCAAGCCTTCTTCTTCATTTGCTCTTTCGCCTACACAGTGAACTGCATCGACGAGCGGCAGGCACCTTCAGGAACCTACACTACACCACTTATTTTAGCCTAAAAGCTTTTACCGCACAAAACAGTGCAGCTTGTAAACACATCTGTGTGAGCAGATAAAGCAATTCTGAATGGCACACGAAGAGCACGGAACGTATTCTGTTTTAATTTATAACTATGTACATACTTTTTTTATTTGAAGACTGAACTTGAGCACCAAGTCTTTGGTTCTTTGTGCTCTCAGATTCACCAGGTATTTAGCTCCCGGAGAGCGTGACGGATACTCGGAAAGAGTCGAAGAAGCTCGATACTTCACAACTGCCTTTGCTATGGCATATGTTGGTGCCGGCTGTCGACACGCTTCACTCACAGCATTTTGGTGTTGGCTTTAGCCGCACATTCAAATGTAAATGTACGAATGACGTGAAACGGGAGCGGTTTGTTTTGCGTTCGTGCGTCGTTGTTATAGCAAAAGTTCTTTAAATTAGCAAGCAGCCATCCAATGGCAGTAATTGCGAACTATGTCCTTTCAATAGAATTGAAGGAAAACAGAGGGAAAAGGTAATTATGTTCTTAAGAGAATTAAAATGAATTATGAGACCCATTTAAGCATAGTTCTGCTCGACATAATAACAATTTCAAATTATGAGATCGTGTTGCTTTGGTATTGTTCAAAGAGAAGTTAAATACTCTCGCACAATAGTCATTCTTTAGCATTGTACGATAGATTAACGTTAATCATTTGGTTACTTTGCATCTACACTCTACAGTCTACACTATGAAAGAGAGTAGTCTAAATTCATATGAATTTTTATGATAGATTTTGAAATGCAAACTCGCGCTACTTTCCTGGTTTTTCTCCGAGGGCAAACACCACCCTTTGTTACGAGAAGGATATCTCACAGCGAGAAAGATAACCATTAATATGTACTCGTCTCTGCCAAAGTTAATGAATTGGGATTTTGCTACTTGAGATCACAACTCGTGGGGGGGGGGGATTCTGGTGGCATGCGCCTTCCAAAGCTTTGATGCACAAAAGGCGAGATCAAATAGCTCACCTAAGAGTATTGTGCAGTACATGTAGGCCAATTTTCTTAATATTTCTACAGTGCTGTGCAAAACATTTGCAACTAAAACCCCAATTTTCTATGTCTTACTACAACAAACCTTAAATTCTTAAAAACAAAAAAGTTAATACAGTATTTTATTCTTTATTATATCTAATTTAAGAATATTAAAAAACTAAAGGTAACTATTCAATAAAAAAGGAGAAATATTCGTTTTTTCATACTAAGATACAAAACTGACTGTGCAAAACATTTGCAACTCCTTGACATTAACAATTTTGGCGACTTTAAATATATATTATCATTAATATTTGGTTGAATAGCCTTTATTTACAATAACTGCTGCACATCTTCTTGGCATAGAATTAAATAGCGACTCAATATGTAAAGATTCCAAGCCTTTTTTATACCATTAAAGAGTTCGTCACGGTTGTTGTAAAATTGACCCCTCATATTCTTCTTTCAAAACTTCAATGTTTTGCTGCGAAAATCAAGCCTGAAGAAGTCTAGAGGTTTGCTTGGGATCATTGTCCTGTTCGAAGCGCCAGTGCAGGGGCATTTCTTCCTCTGCGTAAGGGAGCATAACATTTTCCATAATGTTTTTGTAGTCCTCCGCTTTAATTATCAGTGGTATTTCATAAATAGGTCCCACGCCCTGAGCTGATAAACACCCCCAGACCGTTGTATTACCAATTCCATGCTTCATAGTTACCACAGTTTATCGCGGATTTAGTCGTTTGTTCGTCGGTCGTCCTACTTTTTGCCCTCCACCTAGCCCCACTAAGTTAAACTTAAAGTTAAACACTCATCCGAAAAAAGGACAGTTCTCCATTTTTCTACGGGCCATTCTAAATGCAAAGTCGAGCTCAGCCATTTTTTTCGGAAAGTAGTGGCTTTTTCGCTGGCCTGTATGTCTTAAGATCGATTTCTATGGCTCCTCTTCTTACTGTCGAAGGATCCACATCCAGGTTTAATTCGAAAGACCGAGATTTAATTAAAATTTAAATTCTACGATCCTCAGCCTTTGTCGTTTTCCTTAGTCTACCACCCAATATGAATATTTTCAAGACTCCCAGTCTTTTTAAAACTGCTTATAATTCTTTATATGGTGGATTTAGCTATTTTATATTTTTCACTAATGTCTTTTTAGGTTATACCATCTGTGTAAACAAATATTATTCGGTTTTTTATTTCGCTGTAAAATTAATTACCCCCATTTTAAGAACTTTTAGTTTAATTGCGTTTCAAGGAAAAAAAATATTTTAATAATACACTTCCGCGCATGCATCGGAATAGAAAATTATTATTATTATTTTTTATTAACTATATATGGACTAGAAAATAACAGTTAGCTAACAAAGTACTGCCAATTCTCATTTATTCCTAGAAAAGTATTTGTTGATATATAAAGTTGCAAATGTTTTGCACAGGCAAAATCGTTACGTTGAATAAAAAAATTGATATTGCTTCCTTATTACGGGATATTACATCCTGCTATTGTTATATCTGGAAACTAGACATAATAAAGAATAATGCACTGTAAAACTTTTTTTGGTATCAGTGGTTTAGGAAATTTTATAATGATCTGTAACAAACTATGATTTTAGTTGCAAATGTTTTGCACAGCACTGTATGTTTTTTCCCAATACTCAACATCAATTTACAGTGAGTTGTAATAAAAAAATACATATTTGATAGACTATTCTATTTATTTAATTGAAAAAAAAAAAAATAAATAATAATATTTAATAGTTCATGGTTACAGCACGTTCTGTTTATGAAAAAACAAATTTTTTGGAATAAAAACTCTGAGCAACATAGAAATATTTTTAGATCAACTGCAAAGAATTACAAACAAAAAGTCTTCGTACATACATTTTTTTCAAGTTAAATTGTGTATATTGTTTATTCAATCGATTTCATTCATTCATTTCCATGAGATTTCAAGGTCATTTGTAATGCGTAGTGATTTGTTTTAGTTGCGTTGGTAGCAAAAATAGGCAGTAAAGGAACAGAAACGAATGAAGACGAGAGCAAATTAATTATTAATTTACATAATCAATGCAAATCATTAAGTGAAATTGCAAAACTTGTTAATAAACCACGTTAAACCGTACAGACTGTAATTGACAGCTTTAGTGTTAATAAAACTGAAAAAAATAAACTCAGAAGTGGACGCCCATCAAAAATCGCACTTCGATTGGGACGAAAAATTTCAAATTTGTATTTCAACGATATTCATGGTAGATCTGCGCAAAAAAAATATTGGATAAGTGATATTACTAGAAAAAAAAGACTACAGTTCGCAAAAAAACATATTCATGAAAAAAGCGATTTGTGGTAGCATATTATTTTCCCAGAAGAGTCGAAATCGAATCGAAATTTCAAATCGGATGGACATCAGACGGTATAAAGAAAACCTAATATGGAATTTAAATAAGAAAATTTATGTCCGATGGTAAAACACGTTGATGGGTCTGTTCTTGTATGGGGTTGCATGAGTGCTACTGGAGTGGGAAAACTTATTAATTAATTGATGGAATTATGGATCATAAAACATATATGTATTAATATCCTTAAAGAGAATTTTCTTTCAAGTGCAGCAGCAATGGGTTTTAATAATGATTTGATATTTTTACAAGATAACGATCCAAAACATAAAGCATGAAATGCTCAAGCATGGATCCTTTTTAACACCCCAAAACACCTTGAAATTCCTCCACAATCACCTGATATTAATGTTATAGAGCATGTGTGGGATTATCTCGATTTTTTTGACTCCGGAGAGCTTCCCAGGTAGATTATAGGAGCTCTTTTGATTCCCGAGAGCTCTCCAGGCTCCAGGAGTTTGACGTCAAGGGAGCCTGGGAAGCTCTCGGGAGTCAAAAGAGACGAGTTTGTTTGGCTCTGGCTTAGTTAATGTATAAAGGTGGCTACAGACAGGGCCTGGACGAAGAAGGAATCTTCTTCCACTAAAGCATTAGAATGTCTTACAGAGCGCAGGAAACAAATTTTACCGTAAAGTTACCCAGGCTCCCTGATCAGAATTAGTTTTTAGAGGAAGCATATAAGTCTAAGATTAAGATAAGTTCTTTGAGAAGAAAGTGAGGAGCAAAAGGAAGAGATAAGCTTATGCCGACGCAGACCGGAGATAAATCCAATGCAATCATTAAATGCAGCATGAATTTGGTTGGAGCGTGCTCCGTGGCATTATTAAAGTCGGAGATGGATGCACCGAAGCAAACAGCAAAACTTTCCTAAGAGTGCCATAAATTTAATAGTGCTGTGGTGTGATTTTCTGTCAAGTTTTTATTAAGCCGTATATCTAGGTTTTTAACTTTAAGTATTAGAGCAAGCTCATTCGAGTTTATAACGATTGAGAGAAAGTTTGATGTATTGCACTAAGCACGAGAACTTCGAGACGAAGGTCGTTATCTTTTGACCAGTCGGTCGTTATCTTTTGACCAAACATTAATAATTTCAAGGTGGTTGTTAATTCCCCTAACACATCCGTCAATACCTTAAATGTGTTTAGATATACATATAGAGCTGGACATCATCTGCTTACATGTGCATATGTAAATTCAGATTCAGAATCAGGTAGATATTCATTAATATAAAGCCTAAATAACAAGGGCCCAAGTATTGAGCCTTGAGGAACACAGAATCAAACGCTTGATACAGAAAATAAGCAGATCTCAATCTTGACCTTTTGCACTCTCTCGAATAGAACACAATATATGAGTTTCACCACTGAGGCCCGGAACACAATGATACGACCGACGACCGACGAGCGACGGGTGCGTACGCCATTTACGTTGGCCATGACACAATGATACGAACGACGATCGTTGCCAGTTTAAGGAGAAGGAGATCTAAGGGGTTACGATGAGAATGTGTGAAGGGCTGAAAGTCCGTGAAAACAGCTGATATTTGTGAAAACCATATAGAACTAAACCGCATACACCGAAAGTTGTGTCTGTTTCAATTTTTTACAGTTGGCACTGACGACGCGTACGACGTGCAAAATAGAATCGGATCTATTTTGCACGGCGCGTAGCTCGTGTCGCGTCAATGTGTTTAGATGTACACAGTACCCTATGCTCGATAAGCTTTGGCGTTGTGTCGTCGTACGCACCCGTCGCTCGCCGGTCGTCGGTCGTGTCATTGTGTTTCTTGCTTGAACCTGGACCGAAAGGATACCTTGTCCAAAAGTTGTTTATGGTTAATCGCCCGTTTCACACTGCTTTGCAGCAGATATTTTTCCTGAAAATGTTCTGAACCTAGCCTGTTTTCATTCATTTACCTGCAAACCAGCAACCCAAGAGGTGAAATGTTAAAGCCGCACAGCAAAAATGGTTCGGAAACATATTTCCCATTCAAAAATTCAACGAGCTGGTCCATTGCCGGTTATTTTTTACGAGGACATATATCCTCCCTTGTAAATTTAAGAGCAAACTTAAGCCCTTGGTATAGATATTCTTGTCCGTCGGTCCGTCCATCGAGCAATAAAATTAAATCATAATTGAATTATGATCGACTACATTTCTGAGGAAAGGATAACTTTATGAGCATTAGGTGTCAACTTCGTAATTTTTATTCTTAGATAATGAGTTGTTATACAGTGCGCGCAATTTCTATAAGCGCACGTCTGATTTTCAAGTGAAATGCACAATTCATTGAAATAAAGCGATATAGTAGCAAAATTTCTTTACAGGACAATTGTTAAAGTTTATAACTATTCATAAAAGCAATTAAACAATTCCAAATATCAGGCAATGCGTGAATGCAATAGATCAATCTTTCACAATTGATCTTAGAGTGCGCAGTTTCTATAAACGCAGTTTCTTTTTGTAGTATTACTAGTTAAACGCAAAGTAATTTTGCAACTTTTTAGGAAACAATTCATGTGAGTTTCATTTTTATTTTCCAACTCTATCTTAATTTTGTATAATTGCTGTTATTTCTTAAGATTTATTGTAATGCCCCGAGGAAAGGTCCTTGACAACGACGATCGCGTCAGAATCCGTGCGTTTAGGGAAACTGGCCTTGGTATAAGAGAAATTGCAAAGAGAATTGGACGTTCTGAATGTGTGGTGCGAAATTTTATTAAAAAGGGCAATCGTGATGGATTATGGGATCATCCAAGAGGGAACACCAAAGTTTCCAATCAAAATATTGGAAACATAAGATAGGAAGTTATGAAAAAAAAGTTAAGTGCAGGTCAAATTATAGCGGAATTACAACTCCCAATTAAAGGAAGAAGAGTCCAACAAATTTTGAAGGACACTACTTATATTAAATATAAGAAACCGGCCAAATCTCTCCAACTGCAACAGCATCATAAATATGCGCGCCTAGATTTTGCTAGAAGCCACATGAACTAGGACGAAAAGTGGCAAAACGTTATTTTTTCTTACGGAAAACAATTTAATTTAGATAGTCCAGATGGATTGAGTACTTATTGGCATGATTTAAGGAAGCCCGATTCGCCTCGTCTAAGTAGTAATTTTGGTGTTGGTAGTTTAATGTTATGGGGTGCCTTTTCTTATCAAGGAAAGTTATTTTTACGCTTTGTTCCCACCCGAATGAACTCTGCCATATATACAAACCTGCTGGAGGAATCTCTTATTCCATATTTAAAAGACAATATGGAAAAAGATTGGATTTTTCAACAGAATAACGCCGCTGTGCATTCTTCTGCCGAAACAAGACGATGGTTTAGCGAAAGTAATATTCCTGTCATGGAGTGGCCATCACGTAGTCCGGATTTAAATCCAATGGAAAACATTTGGGGAATCATGGCACAAAGAGTTTACGCAAATGGTGGACAATTTTCTTCGTTATCTCAACTGAAAGCCGATATTTTGAAATGCTGGAATGATATCGATGAACATTTGTTTAAAAACTTAATAAATTCGATGTCTAACAGGTTTTTTCAAGTTATAACTAACAAAGGAGGTAAAACATAATACTTAGAAAATATAAAAAAATTTTCTTTTCGTTAAGCTTTTAAAATAAAGACTATAATATAAAGTGCGTTTATAGAAATTGCGCAGACAAAAGAGACTTTTAATTATATTTATTTTTATTATAAAGTAATTACTTACTTTAATGAATGTTTTATATTATTTAATTAATATTTACCAATGGGCAATTTATGCTATATACAGTGCAACCTCGATATAACAAATCGGAAGGGAACAAGTAAATATTCGTTATATCAAGTAATTCGTTGAACCGAGGTTTGTTATGTTGAGGTTAGGTTGGTCTAAAATTCGTTATAGAGGTAAAAAAATAGTTTTATTCACCTCAACATTATGTACTCATCTTGTTATAGCGAACAACTTCTACTAATAAATGATAACACATTTTTATCAACAAGGTAACAAAATTTTTTTCTTACATTAATAATCAAAATTAAATGCAGTAAAATCTGTAAAAGTAGGTACATACCCTTGGTGGGTACATACATTATGTAGGTAATGTTAATTTCAAAAATTCGCACAACAATTTTTTACAGTTGATAGATCCGATTCTATTTTGCACGGCGCGTAGCTCGTGTCGCGTCAATGTGTTTAGATGTACACAGTACCCTATGCTCGATAAGCTTTGTCGTTGTGTCGTCGTACGCTCCCGTCGCTCGCCGGTCGTCGGTCGTATCATTGTGTTTCTTGCCTAAGAGTCATACATTGGTGGGAACTTTATATAAAGGTTTTGGGTTGACAAAATTCGTTAATTAGAGGTATTTATACTTTTTCTTGATAGTCGAAAATTCGTTATAAAGAGGTTGTTCGCAAAAAATATTCGCAATGTAAAGGTATATTTTACATTGACTCTTATGGACAATTCAAGGGGATTACGAAGAATTCGTTAAATCGAGGAATTCATTATATTGAGGTACGTTATATTAAGGTTGCACTGTAATCGGTTTTGAAAAATAAAAAGTAGTTTTCTTTAAACATGAATAAAACTGGCTGCGCTTATAGAAATTGCGCACACTGTAGATCTTTTGGAATTTTCAGACACAAATTATAAAATCATAAAAGCCAATTCCGAGGTAGTCATAAAATTTATTATATATAAGTCCGTCCAAAAGTGCGCTAAGAATCATTTCAAAGTTAACTTCTTTTTGAGACGGTAGCAGGGGCGTAGCTACCGCCGTATCAGCCGTATCAATGATATGGAGCCCCCGGGCTTCAGGGGCCCCGACGCACAGTGTCTTATTTGAAGGATCTAGGAGGACAAAATTCATTTATGCTTATAGTCATTTTTAATCATTTAGTTTCATGACAATTAGTGTTCCTGACGATAATACAATGAAAAATTTTTTTTTAATTATTAAAAGGTTAAGAGAAATTATAAACTCGAAATATTGAATTTTGTAAAGAAATTAATGATCACTAAAATTTACATTCTTAGTAGAATACCTAAAAGTCACTTTAAATTGGGTAAAAATTATTTTTAGTTTTGAATAATATTCTAAAAAAACATATGCTACTATATCAAAAATACACATTTCTTATTCAATGACATAAACTATGGTGAAAACAATTCTTAAAACCCCTGTGTAGGCAGGAATAGGCAGCCGATTTTTTTATGTTCTAGTAAAGGAAAGCTTAAATATTAACGCAAAACTAATTGGTATTTCATATTTTATCATATAGTTAAGATTTTTCTTATAAAAGAAAACAATTAATAAAAAATCATTTCACACAATCAAAAGAATTTAAAACATTAGTTTAGCTCAACCATAAAACATATTCAACATGGAATAGATACTAAACATCACAAAAACACTCCAGAATAAAATGACAAAGTATTAATCGGTTTACGGTAAACTGCACAGGTGACAGACACATTTGAATACTGTTGTTGAATCCAAGCGGTGAAAGATAGACGTAATCGCTTACAGAAAACCAGTATTTTACTTAGTAATCTTTTGAATAGGCTGAGCAAAATAAGAAATCAAAATTCATTCCATGATTTGTTAAAGAACTCTAGAGATCTAGCAAAAGAGTGGGCGGTAAAAACTGTTTTCAAAAATAAAAGACGGAAGATAACGAAACATATTTTTGTTGAGTTATCAGAAGATGAGAGAATTTCAGACCCGGTATCGTACTTCAAAATCTATGTGTACTATGGCTGTTTAGATATATTAATTTCTCAAACTAAACAAAGATTTTAGATCCTGTGTGATCTGAGTTATACGTTCGAAGTGTTACAACCAGAGAAACTCTTATCGTTTTCAAACGAAGTAATAAAAAATGATGCCGGATAACTGACTGCTAAGTTTAGTAAAGACATGTCAGTTGATCTGTATGAACAATTAATTGCTTTTTAAATATGCTTGAAATCTGAAATTCAGAAAATTCATCCCATTAGGGAACTCGCAGAATTATTACTGATAAAATTCAATAGCCTTGCATCCAGTTTTCCGGAGGTAATAACAGCATTCTTTCTATTTTTGGCCTTTCCGGTTATAACTACAACAGCTTTTCGAAATTAAAACTGATCAAAAATTATTTTAGGACTTCTATGGGCCAAGAACGGCTATCGGACTTGTCCGTACTGTCTATAGAGCAGAAAATCTCGAAAAACTAAGATTATCATAAATAAGTTTACCGAAAAAAAGGCGAGGAGTTTATATACAATAATTGTTTTTTATTGTATATATGTTTTGCTAACTTGGCTCCTAGGAGCATTAATTGTAAATACAGTAGAACGCCGATTATCCGAATCAATTGGGCCCGGGGTCGATTCGGATAATCGACTATTCGGATAATCGGACATATACTGGTAGATTCAAAGTTGGCAACTAGAGACTACCAGTTTTGAGCTTGTTGAATATATAGCTTGGTAGGTATATGGTGAGAAGTATATCTATATATGTTTGTTTGGCTGGAGCTTCGAGCTCACCTCAAAACCGGCACTCTCTGACTACCAATATTGAAAACGGCAATTGTCACTCGCATTTTTGTATTCTTGCGTCCCCACAAAACTTGTTTTTATTGAAAAATTACTTGGTTTTAATTTTTTATATTACGCTTAGGACCGATTCGGATAATTGGCGATTCGGTTAATCGGCGTTCGGATAATTGGCGTTCTACTGTAATTATAAAAAATATATATTTATTTTATGCAATGCGCGCGTTTCTTTTGTGAAAATTTTTACCCTCCATTTACACTTCACCGCAGTCGGGTAGAAGGGCCCCCCGATAAATTTTGATACAGGGCCTGTCTAGGGCAAGCTACGCCACTGGACGGTAGGATAAAGTTTTGAATTACAGAAGTGATAAAAAAATATATTTGAGTTATATTTAACTGAATAAATAGGTTTTTTGAAAATGTTGATTTTTAATTATGGTTCTTCGCTAACAAAACCAATGTGTGTCATTAAGATAATATAACGCATTGTTTGTGTTATTGGAACAAAATAAGTCGAGTTATGCGAAAATAGTCGAAATCGTTGGAATTTCCAAGACTGTGAAATGACGCTTGCTAACGAACGGGAGAATTGCCGTGGTCAAAGGAAAACAACCGCGAGAAGGGAAGAGAGAATTGTGAAAATGTATTCCGTACAGGAATGGAGAACACCAGCTAGAGCTATCTTGAGGAATCTAAACGAGGGTGGAATTTTAAAGAAAATAAACTTTAAATTAAAAATAACCTTATGAAAGTGTTTTAATTTTTTGTGTAATCCGTTTTCTTTATCTTTATCTTTAGTGAGTAATGCCGGTTGGAAGCAATAACTAAAATCCTAAGGTTGTTGAGTGATTCAAAAGATTGCTTAGTCCATTGTCAGACATCCGCCCTCAATAAGCTGCCTTCTCCAATCCTTTTTGTCGAGGTAAAAATGCACTCTTATAAATGTACTGACATGCTGAGAGATGTTCAGCTTTATTTAGATACATTTGAGCATCCCAAGGATGGAGCTCCATGTCACATTGAAAGCATGTGCTGCCTAAATGAGCTTGACTAGAAAGTTTTAATCCGGCTTTAATCCGAATTTTTAGTCCAGCAATTCACCGAATTTAAATTCAATCGAGAACTGCTGGGCTTTTTCAAAATTGAGTCGGAGACTTGACGAACTAAAATGAATTGAAGTGTGGAACAATTACATCGCACAGTGGTCTAAAAGTGCTATTTAGCCAATTTTTAAAAGCAGTCCTGTGTATCCAAAAGATACATTTCCTTATTCCTAAGAGTCTGTAGCATCGTCGGCCATAAATCAGTGAGGGGTACTGTATTTTGATTACATATATTGGTTTTTTTTTTATGAGCAAATAATCAGTATCTGAAATATGAATTAAATAGTACATTCCAAAGAAAAAAAAAACTTAAAAATATTTAACCTTATTAAGATCAAATTGCTTTTACCTAAAGACCTCCAAGTCCATTGAAATAATTTCAACCAATTGACATCGATGAAGTTCATATTCACGAGTTTAACTCCAATTCAACTCGAGTTGTTACGAATCGAAACAACTCTGCGAATAATTTGTCCACCCCGGTGAGACAGGAAACGATTTCGCTAAATCTTTCGCATAAATTTATCTAACTGACGGCAAAGTGGTCGCTGTACGCCCCGAGCGATCTATCTATTGTCGATAAGCAGTCAGAGATTAGCCGCCGCTAGCATTTGTTGTTTCAGTGATTTCGCGAGCTATTTCCAAAATGGAAGGTAAATCTTCAAGTGATAAAGCAGGTGTATGTTGTGGACCAGAAGCGGTGTCCTTAAAGCATTATAATCGTCTTATCACAGAGTTGAGATGTCCAGGATGTGCGTATCCGATGAAGGCACCGATTCGGCAATGCTTCACCGGACATAGTATCTGCGAAACTTGCACGAAGATCTTGGAAATTTGTCCACTCTGCCAAGTGTGTGATAAGATTTGTTTCTCAGAAAGGTATCGTAATAAAATTCAAAACTCTCCGTTTTAGAAAGGGTTCTGCAGCACACGATCATTAACAGTGGAGGCCCTGTGCGCCAAGGCCCACTTCAACTGTTCGAATTCGACAAATGGCTGTAGAGTTCGACTTCCCATAAAACTTCTTGAATGGCATGAGCAACAGTGCGCCTACAAAGTTATGAAGTGTTTCATGGGTAGAGTTTGGGAAAATTGCAACTTTTCATGTCGCGAAATCGACTGGAAGGCACATGTCGAGGAGAAGCACAGAGACAAACTCTATACAGCGGTTCCTATTGAATTAACGTGGGACATCAACGAACGATGCAAGACTCTAGCTGGATATTACGTGATACAGCATCTTGCCGAGATGTTCTACCTATACCATATATACGATAAAACTAACTCCCAAGTTCTGTGGACGATGACGCATATTCCGACAGCACAGGATAAGCCATTGAAATTCGCATTTGAAGTGGAGTTGTACTCTCCAACAGATGGGTCAAAAATCATTTGCCAAAGATTTCCATGCCATTCTGAGAGCGATAAAGACATTCTGCAAGATGGGACCTGTGTATCGGTCACTATGGGTGAAGCAATGCGATTTATGAATGCAAATAAGGTTAGTGCACTTAATCGGCGCTTCACTATAGGAGTCGATATGAATTTCAAAATCCCGAGCATTTTAACTAAATTAAAAGTATATTGTCAATGAAATTTTCAACATATTTCAGTTATATTGCGTGCACACAAATCTGACTGATCTGAGTTAACTATGCTAATTAGTGCTGGTTCAAGCAAGCAGCATGCTCGAAACATTAAACATTAGTTCAAATATTCTAGACCGGCTTATTATGCTCATTTTGATATGTGTATCTAGTATTTTCAACAGTTCCGTCAAGTATAAACTTTTTAGCGTAATTCTAATATCTTAAAGAGAATTGCTCCAAAACAACTTAACCCTTTAACTGTTTATGTCGAGTATACTCGTCATGACCAAACCACGATTTTTCGTATAATGTCCATTGTATTCGCCACAATGATAAAAAGATAGCATTTGTATTATCAATCAACGAAACGACAATAATGTTTATATCTGAAAAAGGGCAAATAAAGAAATTTAAAAAAAATTTACATTTTAGAATATTCGTTAGGTTGCGGGCAGAAAAAGTTCTTAAAAACAAAATTAAACAGTTAAAAGGTTAAGGAACGAATTAAAAGAGTCTAAATTGAATATATTATAACAATAATAATATATTTATTTAAAAAAATTCAAAGTTAAAAAAAGAACATGAGACTTAAAGTTGGGCTCTATGCTATTGCGGTAATTATTTTGCTTAACCTTTTCGGTACGGCACAGTTGACCGCGGTTATACATTCCCAATACGAGAAAGTTCTAAACGAGAGTGGTTGCACAGAGCTTTCCATGAATGCGAACTTTCTATCATTTGAATCGGACTTTAGACAGCGGTCGCACCCACAGAGCTTTCCGTGAATGTCGATTTTAGGCGGCGATCGTATCCAGAGAATGTTTTCTGGATGCCAACTATAGGCGGCGAAAGGGTCGAATAGGTTAAATAGGCATTCTTCAATGCAAAAAAACATATAAAAAATGATTTATTACTATAATTTTAGTTTTTAATGGGTTTCAAAAATAAATATTGAATCACAGCAATACATTAATTTTTCAAGTTAATCTTCCTTTTTTATTTTTATTTTTTTGTATTGAGTAAACTATAAGAGACAAAGAGATGCTCTAGCGGACGTTTCTATAGAGAATTCGGTGCTCTACACAATAAATCTGGTGGCATTTTCCGTAGGTATTATCATTTTCTTACCGAGCTTAATCGATTGGCATCAAAAAATATTTTTTCTGAATATCGACAGATTACTGCGGGAGATTTCGTAATTGCATTGGCCTTCATATATATTATTTTGTTTAAAATTGGCTTGAGCTAGAGTTAGGTCGGCTTGAATTAAGTTTAGTCCTGCGTAAACCAAGCTTAGTCTAACTTGAGTCAGTTTAGCTCATGCAAACTAGAGAGCATTTAAGCAAAGCCAGACTTGAGCCTAGGCATGAGCCAGTTCGACATACTTCTACTGCTTTCCCGACTGAAGCTTAGTCTGAATATTGTACATACATAACAACTACCGTTGAAAATGAGAGAATCCTGCTTTATTCACGAGAAAAAAACAACAAGAGACGATATTTAATTAAAAATATATCGCATTCCAGGTCTTGCACTACCGGGTAAACATTCAGGAAGTTAAGATTGCACCAACAACGAATCCAACCCTTCCTGCCAAAAGGGACTCTAAGAAAACTCTTCCTAAAGATTTTCAATTTACCACAATTGAGGGAGTTAATCACAAATTGGTTCCTAATGATATGATTCTGACCAGAGGAGCTTTTGAGGATAACGAAATTGAGGCCGATGAAAAAGTAATTGATGAGGACGACTCCGATACTGATCCCGAGCTTGAAATGTATGTGAACCAGCTGATGAGCTCAACCCCAAAGTTGAATTTCAACCGACGATTTTTCAATGAGGTCCCATCGAATGTAGGTATGTCAGAAAGTTTGAATGGAGCCCAAGGAGAAAGGAACGCTCTGCTGAAGTATGGAAGCGTTAGTGATTTTGGTTCGCAGAAAAAGACGAATCCCTTTGAGAAAATAGCTAAGTCTTTTATGAACTTGAAAGTTGAAATGCCCGACTTCAAAGCACTGGGAAAGGGCCGCAGCTCAAGGAAGAGCTTGCAGTGATATTTTATTGTATAAGCATTATACAATTGTACTAGTAGAAGTCAATAAAAATTAAATGATTTGCACTATTTTTGTAGGTTTATTTTATATTTACTAGCCTAGTCTTGAGGGTGAAAATAAATAGTCGAATCAGTTATTTAAGTGAAAAGGTAGTGTACTATTTGCTTATGCCCTAGACAGACAGCATACATAAATTACTAATTAGTACTAATTGCTAATTTAGGTGCTGTCTGTCACGGGCTTATCATCATTATGGTCGCTAAATGACGAAAAACTTGATCATTTATGATTTGCTAAATAGCCACAACTTTTTGATCATTTATACCTTATGCCCTCCTGATTAGTACTAATTTATGTGATATCTTCCATGATCTTATCATCATTATGGCCACCAAATGACGAAAAATCTGATAATTTATGTCTTGCTAAATGACCATAGTCTTTTTATCATTTATACCTAAATTGTGAAAAGTGTACTAGAATTCAGCTGATATTGTACTTCTGTACCAATTGTAACATCACTTTGCGCTATCCATTACAAAGAATAAGAAGATTGGACTATTGAATAACTGACAGCTGATAAATGATGATTAAGAAATGGCTATCTGTCACCATGTTATTAATTAATAATTAGTGCTAAATGAGTAATTAACTATTAATTTAGTGCGTTGTCTGTCTAGGGCATTACCTAATATTCTTTTGCTATTCTTAGCTGCAGAGAAAAATTGTAATTATGAAGTTTTGGGTGCCTGCGAGGGTGCTTTAAGATCATATTTTATGAATTTACTAACTTGCCAGGATATTTTTTATTTGGCAATTTAAATTTTTTTTTTAAAAAAGTTTCTCAAACAATTATCGCCAGAACCAACAACCTTACAATTTTATAATTTCCCACGACAAAATCCTTAACGATATAATTCCCGAAACTTTTGCGTTTTTTTCGTCTATCCAAAATATAAGGAAATTATCCGTTGAATTCAAATTTCTCATGAATAACACAGCCAAAATTAAATTTCTTTTAAAAATAACATCAAATTGCCATGATTTACAACCACTTTTTATTCAAAAATTACTCTGAACATTTTTCAACTCCAGATTTGAGGTTTTACATGGACATAGCAATTTGATGTATATCTCCAAAGATATCAAATCTTTATTCGGAATATGTTACCTTCCGTACAATACAATATTGTTCTCAACAGACGAAAAAAACGCAGCTAACATATAAATACTTAAAGACTTATAAATCCGCGGACGCGGCTTTAAAAATGAGAAATTTTGTCATGGGGAATTTTTTGTCAAAGATGAGGGCTTTTGTCGTAGGGTATTCTGTCGCTGGAGGATTTCGTGCCGCTCCCAGATTTCTTGTTGCATCTTCCTTAGAAGAAAGTTATCGACAGATAATTTATGTGATAACTTACTTTAAGAAACAAAAAATAAAATCCAGCTTTATAAAAGCAATTCATTGTTACTATTTCCAGCATTGGAAGCTTTTTTAAATCCTGAAGTAAATAAAATTTTAAAATGTTTCCTCTATAAAAAGTCCTTTATTCCTCACAGTTCATAATCATCCGGGTGATAAAGTTCACTAAGCAACCTGTACACGTACGACGGCGCATGACCACCCCTGTAAGAGAAAATAAGTTTAATAAAATGCCTATACAGACCTGCATCCGATAATTATTCATATTACATGTTAGAAATGAACAGTGTGACAAGTTCCGGTGGCACGTAATCGAAAATCGGGCTGTATGCCTTTACGAATTTAGCAGCTAACGAGTCATAAGGTATAACACCCTCCGCACACCCGACCATGTTAAATGCGTCCTGCTCAAACTTGCACAAGTGCATGGGTGAAAGCTTATACATCGGAGCGAGCACTATTACTGGAACTGAATAGTGTTTAGCAGCAAGCGCCACTGTGTAGGCTCCACAGGCTGCTCTGAGACCACCATTGGCTAGCACACTGTGAGTACCGATGATGACTTTATTTACACGTGACATCATTGCGAAGATCGCTGAATCCGGGATGATAATGATTTCCACGTTCGCTGAAGCTAAATTTGTTGCTAAATTGTGGCCCTACTCGGGGAAAAATCTGTAAAGCCCCCTAATAAACAATTTTTGAGAGATTGTTGCCTTACCCGGCACTCTGGAGCGCATTCTGCTACAATTATGGTAAGATATTGGCGCTTCTTGATGGCCCGCTTCAGGAAATTTTCAACGCTTCGCGAATGCCCTAAAGTTAGAATTACCTCGGAGGAGTGGATGTGTTCCTCTGCTTGAGCCGAAATATTTTCGGAGCTCGTCTCGAGTTCCGATTCAATATCCTGTAAGTGATTAAGTAGTTCTTCACGAAGTCCTTCTTGTGGCTTTGAGTAATCTCGATTCATTTCACTTTCGCTTGTCTGGGTGACCAATTTATGTAGAGACAGGGATGCTTGTGAATCGTCTGCTACTTGGTGAACCTGAAATAGATTCGTTCTATCTTTTGAAATCTCGTAATCTAAAGTACGTTAACAACCTTTTCTTGCAGAGAATCAAACTGCTCCCTAATCAGCTTTAAGATGCTCTTGGTCATATTTGCGGTTACAACTTCCGTTGGTAAGGCTGCTACCAAGGCCCTGCCTTGCCTCCGGACGATTTGCATCAGTTCCCTTTTTGGTGAAATCATTCAGTTAGATATTGCGAAAAAAAATTCCTGTAAATTACTCTGCATTTTTCCAGTCTGACGAGTTTATGAGTCGCTTGAAGAGTCCCAAAGTCCTCAGGGTTATGTTGTAGGAGCCCTCTAATTTACTGGAAAGTGAAATTCTCATAGGAAAATCAAATGATTGTAATATACTGGCTAATTACCCGAGTTTGATATCGTGTATCAGAACTGATACCTCCTTTAGTGGAGCTTCGAGAGGGGCTGAACTCATTTTTTAGTTACAGATTTGACAAAAATTGAGGAAATCTAGCCTAACCACTGGAATTCCCTGCAATGCCACTACGACTTTTCAATTTTAGTAGGACGTCCGACTGTCAGAAAGCCAGCTGATCCAAAGAGTGTTGTTACAGCGGTCATATTGCAAAATATTCCATTAGAAAATAATTCAAGTGCTCTTAAATCAAAAGCGCTTCGCCAAAAGTCAGGGGGGGCAGCACGTAGTGATGTAGTTACTTAAATTAATTATTTATGAGTTTTTTTCGATTCATTTCAGAATTTTGAATTTAATTGAATCATTACCATAATTCTTATTTAAGACTGTTTTCTTTAAGGTACTACTACCGTTTAAAATTTTCTTGGGTGGGCTCTGAGAGACTCTCTAAACTTTAAACGCGTTTTTCTAGGAATTACATTTTTTCAGTCTGCCCATAGATAATCTCCGGATTTACCGAACCGATTTGAATAAACCTTATTGTGTTTTATTTGTATAGGTAGTCTCTATTGTAATTTACCACAATTTAGCCCAAAAATTAAAAAATAAAAATACTGGCAAAAGAAAAAGATGAAAAAAAGTCAATTTCTTCAAATTTTTTTCAAACTTTTGTAATTTTTTTTTTTTTTTTTGCATTTCTCGACTAAATGTGGTAAATTACAAGATAAGGGACTTTCCCTTTTAAGATGACGATTCTTATAGCTTGCGGTTTCGAAACACTTTGATGAGCTAAAAATCCTGCTAAAGGGAAAATCATCAATGATCAATGATTTTTTTGTACAAATTGTTCAATTTAGTAAACATTTTGCTTGTACAAAATAGTAAAGTTAGTTAACATTTTCTTTGAACAGGGTCTTTTAAAAGTGACGCTTAGACGCGGTATTTATCCATTTATTCACACATTTATATATATTTACATTATTATTATAGTGATAGTCTTATTTTTTTAAGTTATAAAATATGATTTACCTAAAACTAATTGAATTTTTGCTTTGATATTGATATCAAATAATAGTCCCGCTACAATCCATTAGTTTTTTAAATAAAAATCACTCAGTTGTAGCTTGCAAAATACTAAACGGAATTAGTAAAATGACCTCTCAAATGAGCAATAACTCTTCATCATTTCATCTTGTTTATAACGTTAGTTCACTGACATATCATATAATAGACTGCTTTTCTGTATGAGTTTTCAATCAGAGCAGACGGTGCGTTTTAAAGTTCTCTCCCTTTCGAACTGAGGCAGTGACAGCTTGTGAACTTAACCTTAATTTCAGAGCTTTGTCAGCTTGCTGAATTGCCGTTAAAAGACTTCCCTGACATTTGTGTGGATTCATGTCATGTGAGGAGTTTATTTGTTTATTGCGAATAATTCACGAGAAAAATTTGGCGTGACAATTGTTGCTATAATAAACTAGATCATAACCCTTCATAACTAACATTTTATCAATCACAAATTCATATAAATATTGATAATCCAGTAGCGATTAGACTGAATAACATATTTGAAGCATTTTTAAAGACTTTTATTAATATTCACCTATTCCGCATTAAAAAAAACCTCGGTTGTCAAATTGGTGGACACCTGGGACAGGATATTGAGCGGTCCATGTAACTATGGGTACTTTTAACTTTTAAAAGCTTTTTCTGCAGCACTCCAGCACCAAGTTAGGACCGAAACACATTTAGCGCCTTCCCAGAGAGCTTTTAGCCGGGCTAGAGATATATCGCTGGTGGAAACGTTCTTTAAAACAAAACTACGTAGCAGCTTGACATTTGTCATAATATAATAACAATCCTTTAAAAGTAGCATTTGATAACATTTATACTTTACATTTCACAAGTACAATATCATCTTTACCATTTCTATAATTTCCTCCTCCATTTTTTTATGAAAAATTACCCGAACACTCAGTCGACACATTTCACTTTTAAAAGATAACTGTCAGAAATGACACTACCTAGCTTTCGACATTGAGCAAATCCGACTTTAAGCACACAGTCAGCGTAAAAGCCAAGGGCAATAGTGTACTGCCGTATTCGGTATGATTGGTTGAAATCTCTACAGCGGTCGAATATTGGCGGCGTTTATTTGTTGTCCTTAATTGTTTTCGTGCACCTGATTTGCACTGAGGAGAGTTCGAATATTTTGAAAAGCAAAAAAAAAAAAAAAACAAGGAATCGCAGTTGACCTGCGCCGAGACACTCGATTCTGTTCCAAATAAGATGTATACTATGGCCGCTGCAATGAAACTCCAGCCAGTTCGTCGGGGGCTGCATCAAGCCGAACCGGGCCGCTATCAATCGTTTGACGGTGTCTGTAGTTGATGAAAACAAAGTGGGTTCGTCGGGTGTTTGGTGCGCGAAGAATCGATTGGTCCGCGACACAAGAAGGCTCATCCGAAACCGGAAAAAAGACCATGCAAGCGGTGCAGGACACCGAGCACGAATTTGCGTAAAGTGATGTGTGATTACCGCTAGTGGCTCTCGCACGTAACAAAGGTATGAGCTAGAGTCCTCCCCAGTGCAGAAGAGCGCAAGAAGTGTCGACGGCGATGTCGCTGCCAAATTGACTCCTTTTATTGATTTTTTCCCAAAAAACATCATTTTATTCGAAGAGCTTTCATTAAAAACGAACACAGATTGGTCCTAATTTATTGTTTTTTCTGTTCAAATCTCATTAGGAAAAGTCACAAAACATTCGATCCGAATAAACAAAAAATTGAAAAATGCTCAACGAAAACAATTTTTCGCAGAACGTAAGTAGAAAAGTGCTTTTTTCCATTGTTTTGTTGGTGAACCGTTTGATTATAGTGTTTCAGTGAGTTCTTGCTTTGCTCTAACCTCTGTGTGCTCCGCCGGCGTCTGCGATAGGTTGCGTCCTCCCCCCAGTCCCCGGGGCTGTCCCTTCCGGGCTCCGGCACCCTCTACTCTGATGATAAGCGTGTGCAATGCAGATACGAGATAAGGGCCGCACGGTGGCCTTCCTAAAATCTCTGCAGAAGAAATTCCTGCCCCCCAGAATGGGGCTGAGGCCAGCGGCAGCTCCAAATACGACAAATGGCTTTGCCGCTGGTGGTGCTAATTTCCATTTAATTTTTGCCAGTTTCGCGGTCCAGTCTTACTATTTTCGCAGCATTTGCGCTAGTTTAACTGTTTAAGAAGTGTCCGCTTCTCATGCTCGCCACGCAACTGTACATGGCCCTGACGATGGGCTGAATCTCCGTCCTGTGAATGTGAAACGCTCCTTGGCTGGAGCGCTTCGATTGATTCTCGCGAATTCTTTTAGCCTCGTACGGATCGGAGGTGCAGTGCATGTGCACCCCACGAATATTTATAGCATCCAAAAGCTGTCTTGTGAGGAACTTTTGCTGCTTCTCGCATTCGCCACGGTTACCCAGAAAAACTGGGCCGTGGTGCGCCCGTGCGTCGACAAAGTATTCACCAGGAATTTGTCACGGGCTTTTGGTCTTTTACGCAAATTTTCCAGCCTTTTTTTCTTCTTTTTCTTTTTTCGTCTTGTTTTATGCGAATTCGAGCCAAGGAGTGCGCTCTGCAGTTTACGGGCCAAGGCAAGGCAATTCAATTTGCTGCTCACGGCCATAAAATCGCTCAGTCTCCCGAGGAATCCGCTCACCTTTTTATCACCTGGTGGAAAATGGGTGCTTCGTTACATCAGGGCGACGATATCCATCGGCAGTCATTCATCCTTTCACGGCTTCCCGAAGCAGCGCTATATCATTCAGCGATAAGGGGGTTTTCTCGCGCATTGAATTCATGTCGGGAATTAATTGGTTCCTCCCGTAGACAGTGGCCCACTTTTTATACTTTGTTTATTTTATGCCCTTTTGAGGAACTCTTTCGAGCTTTGTTATAACGTTTAGTACTTCTTTTTCCTGATGACGCAGTAGCTAAATTTACTCTATCCCATTTGAATTTGATTTTGACTGATTTACCTGAATAACCGATTAATAAATCATAGATATTTGTACATAAGTTAAGTAGTTAAATAACTATAAAGGCCTTGTCTGGAATTGAACAAAAGTCGTCTGGTTCTCTCCCTAATATTGCACGCAATTCTATTAGCCGCATTATATCAATAATACCTAATCAGTGAATTAACATTGAAGTAAATAATAAGGGCATTTTTGACCCATACGAAAAATCCTATTGGCACGAAGCAAGTATTAGACCCTTCGACAAATGGATTCACTTTTCCGACTCCTTAACTCTGAACGACTTGTAGTTAGACTCATTTTACGATAAGTCGCACAATCTTTTATTTAAACGAAATCAACTCGCTAGGTCCAATAGCAACCCAGATATATGAAAAAAGGGCGATTGGGCATTACCTGTAAGGGGTTAGTGAAAACATTTTTACCTGTCAGGAGTTAATTTTAAGTGATTTTTCACTGGTTTAAGAAAATCTATTCAATTCGAAGGTGATTCACAATTTCTCACTTATAATGTACTGCATACAAATTCAAATATGCACAACAGATTTTTAGCGAAAAAAAAAAAAAAAAAAAAAAAATTTGTTTATTTCTCGCTTATTTTACTAATTATAAATATCATAAAAACTTATTTACAATAATATAAAAAGATACATACGGTCACAGATGTGGTACATCGTTGCAAAATAGTTCGTCTGTTCACCTTTAAAACTTAATTAGGTATCTTCTCTGAAAGTAAGGTTTTCTTTAATTGTGAACTCTTCACTATTCATAATTGCACATATTTTTTAAATTTTACTAAGTTTCCCGCCAAAATTTGTACCTTATCTAGGGATATTTATCTCTAACAAAATATCGATATTCGATATATCGGTTTTTAAAGGAGTATATTCTATATAGGAGGTTGATGTATCAAAAAAATAAAAAAGTTGTAATAAAATATTTATATTCTATACATCGTTTTTTATTTTATTTTAAAATAGTTACTTTGTACATAAAATTAGTTTTGTTACAAACTTCGAGAACCTTATTAACTCTCAGAGGTCATTCTAGGTTACATTCACCCACGGGAGATAAAGTAACCTTTGGCACCTCTAGATTATAAAGGCAAGGAAATTCGGTGTAAGAGGGGAAAAAAGGGACTTCACTACAAAATGCTCGCAGAGATTTGTCTAGTGTAAATAGTTTGTGTGCTACAAGTTCTTGAACCGTTTTTCAAAGTTGATAACAAAATTTGTTTGACTATCAAATGAGGCAATTTTTCCATATAATGAAAGAAGTATATTTTTTGGAATTCAGCTAAATATCACTATTTTTCCTTAAAAGTATGTCCGATTTGCTTTTAAATGCCGTTCAGTAAGCTATTTTATTTTCTTCTAGGTTCAATAGCAAATTATAAAAAAACCGTGTTTTTCGAAAAGCTTTCATCCTTATTTGTGAAATTCTTAAATGTTTATAATTTTTTTATATTTCCAATATTATATTATTTTTTCTGATCGTTCTGCGTTTTGATTGAAAAAAAAAATCATTTTCATCAATTCTCACCAGAACTATGAGCGTTTGAAGATGCTGGATTACGCTCACCCATCTGTGACCGTTACGTCAATATTTTTCATTTATATACTGTAAAAATACTCTTCTAAAAATTACAGGCAGTAATAAAAATCAAAAAAACCATGGATACTCCTTTTAACAGGTACAAAAGAAAAACAAAATTAAATAAATAAAAAAGGTTGGGTTGAAAGCATAGAATATCCGTGTATAATTTAAATAATACGAATGACAAGTAAGCACTTAATTTCGTCCCTTCTCTTTTCCTCTTATGTGTAAATCGTCTGCTCCCTCGAAGGGATTTGCTTGAAGACTCGTGTCAAACGCATGAAGAATTGGCAGGATCATTAGGAGTAACTCAACAAGCCATTTCAAAACCCCTCAAAGCCATGGGAATGATACAGAAACAGGGAATTTGGATGAAGCATGACAATGCCAGACCTCATGTCGCAAAGTCGGTCAAAACATAATTGGAAAAGTTGAATTGGGAAGTCCTACCCCACCCTCCGTATTTTCCAGACATTGCTCCCTCTGACTATCACTTGTTTCGATCAATAGCATATGGCCTGGCCAGCACTTCCGTTGTTATGAAGAAGTCAAAAATTGGATCGATACGTAGATCGCCTCAAAAGATGAGCAGTTGGATTTGTACGCTGCCCGAAAGATATGGGCAGTCGTGGTAAGCGATGGACAATATTTTGAATCGTAAATGTATAACCAGTTTTTTAGAATAAAGCCTTGAATGCTGTAAAAAAAAAAACTGCGGAAGCAAAGTTGTACACCTAATATAATATACTTTAATTAGACAAAGTCAAAACAATACAATAATTTTTGTATAATAAGATATTTATGGTAATTGAAAACTCTTCAATAAGATGATTGATGAATACAGAATTTTAAACTTAGTGATGTTAATTTATTGATTAAGTACTAACTGTAATTTCTCTCAAAAATTTTTGTAGAAAAGAAAATTATTAGATCATCTATTTTACATAAACAACATTTTAGTGTCCCTTTTCAGTTATAAATAGCATGAGTAATTCGAATCTAACACGCGATACAGGTACAAAATAGCATTTCTGTCTCATCCCAATCCTGTAATTATCAAGTTCAATTGACATACATATTTAATACGCAATGTATTAACATGATCTTCAGTGATTTTCTTTTGTAAACTTTCATTATTTACACAACGAACGAAGAAAATTATATAGTTTGAAATAACGCACAATTTTTGAAACTCAGAATTTTTGTTTATGCCATGCGACTTTAAGCGAATAAGTGGAAAATGCTGATAATTGCTGAGGTTTTGGTTACGCGAAAGATAATTATTATATTAGGTCAGTGTTGTGACGTAAGTTAATAATATGAGGTTCCGAGAATTGTAAAAAACACAATTTAACAAAACAAGGGTGGTATCACATAGCTTACTTTACTTGAGCAAATCGATCTTTTAAGGCTAATTTACTCGATAAAGTTTTTATTAGATACGAGTATATATTGTATATTGTCCATAAATTCATGGTTTAAATTAAAACAACCGTATCCACATTCATGATGGTTATCCGATTGTTGGTATTTCTAAAATCATTTTACATTTTATCTTCCCAAAATTCGCTTAGTGCTTCAACTCAAGCTGCTTAGCTTAATTTGGTTTTGTTTAAATATAGTCATTCAGAGTGGATTTTTATCGTATTTCAAGTGAAATAAGTGATTTCATGAAAACTTTGTCTTATCAAAATTTCTTACTCTTAAAGTAATGCTCACTGGAAAAAAAAGAGAATCAAATAGAGCAAAGCTAGTTTTTTGTGTAGATATATTGTCTTTGTAAATTATTAAGACTACTAAATTACAGAAGCATTGCATTCAACCCGAACATAATTTAGAACGATAGGAACCTCATAAGAATGAGGAGTTTCTGAACAGGAGGAAATGATAGGCCTCGGGTATGCGAACTGAAAGGAATTATTCATTCCAGGATGTATTTCTGTACATAGTAATACTTGTGAAGAATTATATTGTACAAATGGTCCAAGGAAACTATCAACGAGGTGCGTTGTAACCTCTAACCACCATGATGAGATCAGTAGAAGGGATATAGACATCGACAATCTGTTGTTTCAACAAGATGATGCGACCAACTATATACCATTGGAAACAATGGCGCTGTACGTGAAAAATGTATACAGGTTGTGTCATGTCGCGACATAGTGACATCAATTAGTTCCCAAGGTCATGCGATTTAACCCTTTGAATATATGCGCTCAGAAAAATAAGCTCATTTGGACCTATGGGCGTTTAAAAGTACCTTAAAAGCTTGTCATGGCTTATCGACGCATGTATGTACATGTACTTGGAGTTGATATCAGATAGCGAATTTTGATTTATAGACTTTATACCTTAAATAATATGGCGCCACAAAAATGAAAAATCGTTTCTGCATCAAGCTGCTCCGTACCGAAAGAGTTAATTTTACATTATTTTTTCTGCTGAGGGAGTTGCGACTGCGACGGCTTTTTAAACGATATATTCTTTCATATGTAATAATACTGAGTTGAACTAAAATAATATATGGTACCTGCAAAAGAATACAAGTCCACAAAAATAAAAAAAATCGAGATTTCAGTTGGATATCATTCTTTGTTCTCATCTGCATCGAATAACAAACATTGTTCGACGTACAAAAATAAATCTTTTCTATCATTTTAATGGCACGAAAATCGTGGTTTGGAGCAGAAAAATACTTGTCCATATACGAGCCGTTTATTTTGAAAGTGGTCCAAATCCTAATATTTTTGTAAAGTAAAATTCTCCCAAATTCTCTATATTTTTGTAAAGTAAAATAGTAAAATTAGAATGATTTGCACTACCTGTATAACTTTGTTACTTTTGTCTTTGAAATTAATATTACCATAAGAGGAAAGCATTGCAGTTGTCACAATTTCAACGAGAAGTATTTCGCAAATTCCCAAAATTCATTTAGGTAAGACTTGTATTCTTTTGCATGGTACCTCCTCACATGTCAAATCCTAAATTGAAATGATCTTTAGTTAAACTTATTTTAATATGCAATAATTTCCTTATATAGATCCAGTTCAATTATTTATATTATAATAGATTGTATAATAACAAATTGATCTTCTTAATTTCCTACGAACTATAATTGATTCAATTGATCTCATTCATCTAAAAAACTCTCATTGGTTTTGTTTTCAAAAGGAGTCGTTAAAATTAAATTTATGAACACAACTCAGTTTTACACCTGGTTTTTTATTACTAAATGTTTTTAATTTATGTGCAATTCAATGTTATCGTTTATTACACCTAGAAAACAATGAATGTTTCAAGTTTCTGTTGCTATTTTCAAAGTATTCTTTCTTTTGCAATTATATGTATACTTATTGATTGACAATGGTCTTATTATGGAGACATTTTACTAGAATGGTTGATGAGCTCGGGGTTTCCTCTGAATTAATTTCTTTATAGCCTCGAATTCGTATTGACCAACCAAATGGTACCCTTTTAAACCTTTTTAAAATATAACATATATTTTTTTTTCAAAAATTTTCTCACTTTACAGACTCACTTTCAGTGTCTCCTTCAGTTGGGATATTAAGATAAATCTATAGTTTGGGTGCAGGTTTTGGACTGAAACAAAACAAGAAAGGATATTTCCCGAGGATATGTAGCCTATTGTTGAATGAAAGCAAAGATTTATGCAAGAATGTATACCTGGCTGACCTACATTTTCCGTATCTACATAAAATGCAGTAGAAATGCTTATGTTATTTTGAATAAATGTAAAAAGCGATTATATATTTTGTTTAATTTTTTAAATTTTTTTTAATTTTAATTGCTCACAAGTAGTCGTAGTTGTAGTAATAAAAATATTTAGCTAATTTTGTCTTATTTGGATTTCCCAAACACTAATTGATCCTTTTCTTATTTTCCTCACTGCGACGCAATCTATCAAAAGACGGTGAATCCGAACGGATAAAACTTTCTTGCTAACTACTTGGTAGCACACGTAAACTTAATGGGCTGCGAATTGTTGTCCAAAATAAATAAATTCTTAGTTGACTCCCACCTAGATAATTTGACAGTGCAAGCACATTATAATTATTGCTAGATATTAATAATTAACAGCTTTTAGCTAAGAATGATTGTAGGAGTTTTGCTTTTGAATGGATAACAATTTAGAACAGATCCTTTCAGTTTTGTTGCTCTAATTGATTTCGATACACAGCTACACACTCACATCTTCTCTAATTACTATCTCTTTCGATGTGCGTTAACTTTCCGACCCAGCTATTCTTAATTGCAGAACAACTGACCAAAATACATCGGGAGAATTTCGGTGTTCGGGCATTGCTAAAAGTATAAACGACAAAATTATTAAATTATTGCCCGATGGGATTTATTTGTGGCTATTTTTAAGATTTATATACAAATCTGCAATCGTACGGACGCCTCATGCAAACAGATTAATTAAATATTGTTAGCACTTAAGGGATCTGCTCTAATCGCTATAAATTGTCATCGCCAGTCGAGCGGTGAAACAGACCGTGCCCACTACCAGCCGAAAGGCATAATGTTTAGCTGACCAAGTGCGACACGGTATTATTTTTATTGGAAGTATTTATATCTAGTTCTCGGGAAGGGAAGGAAGGTACCTGGTGGACTGCTTGCTTACGTGGAGCACACCTTTAACTTGTGAATAAAATGCTTCGAGTGTGCAAAAGTGCAGAAAAAAAGTTCTAACTGTAGAGCAAATTTAAAATAAATTGGTAAAGTACGTGTCGTGAAGGGTTCTGCGCCTGCACCTGGGTTTTTGGGATATACCAGGACGTTCTATCGTTTTTTATTTGATATTATATGTTTTCTAATTTAGTCTTCCACATTCATTACAGCTTAATTGCTATTTTGCACTGTTCTTCCTATTTAAGGTATTCTATCATATCCGGTTTTTCCTTGTAAACCCAATTCCTCAAGTAACTCCAGAGAAAGAATCTAGAGGAATTAAGAGTATCATTATCTCGCCTGCCGTTTCGTGACAAGATAGAGAGACTTTGTGAGTAATAGCGCGATTGTGATCAACTAGAGATCCTCGATGTCCATACATTTCAATTAGTTCCACAAAAAGTTGTTTTATCATGGTCTAATTGCGAAGAGCATTCGCTGTATCAGTGTTATACTCATCTTTTTCCAAAAATTCTAATTATGCCAACCATAACTCTTCGACGATACATTTACATAGAATATACTACTGTGATCAAAAAATAAGGTTAATTTGTTTATAAAATGAAAAATCTTATTCTATTCTTCCAAATCAACTTCATCTCCTTCAAAGTAATCCCCTCAGGAAACAATACACTTATGCCAAATTTTTTTTCCAGTCTTCAAAACAGTTGTTGAAGTTGATTTCCGGAATGGCCTTCAAAACCTTCTTCGATTCGGCTTGTATCTCTTCAATCGAGTCAAAACGATGTCCTCGGAGCTATTTTTTGAGTCTCAGGAATAGCCAGAAGTCAGACGGATTTAAAACAGGCGAATAGGTTGATGACATTATGGTAGTCCGAAATCATTGTTTCGTAGATATTAACGCAACGCTTTTTATTCAAAAAAATTTAGTATTTTTGGAATCAAGCGGGATTTGATGCCTTTGAGGCACAAAACATCTTTTAAAATGGTTTGAGTTGATCCAAATGAAATGCCCACAACCTCAGCAAGGTTTTTAATTGTTAGTCGACGATTTTCTAGCACCAAATCTTTAATTTCCTTGACGTGGCTTTCGTCGGTAGATTTTGATGGTCGTCCGGGGCGCTGTTCGTCTTGAACTCGTTCTTATCCTTCTTTGAAGTCTTTGTACCACTTGTAAACATTTTTTTGCGACATAGCCTCATCACCAAAGGCCTTCTGCAATATCGTCAACGTTCAATTAGACAGAGTAAAAATCGAAAAATTCACCTTTTATGTTTACAAAAATACGTGTAACTATGCAGCATTTAAATATTTTACCATGGAACTCTGCATAGATGTCAAAAACAGTACGATAAACCCACAAAAAAATTTTATGATTTCATAGTACCTGCGAAGTTTAAATGAAAAATTCACCTTATTTTTTGATCACAGTAGTATCTCTCTTGGTTTTTCGCGGAGCTGCCTTTTTTTGCCCCTTTTTTTAAAATCTTCTTCAGTACTGTCAAGTGGAAGCCTAAATTGAATTATTATTTATGAGTAAAAGTAGTTGGTAGAATTTTGTTTTGAACGAAAAGTGGAAAATATAAACCCAATAATTGTACATTACTTATGTTGTAACACTAACTTTAAATTGCACATAGATATGAAATAAAAAAAAAAAATAAATTCTTTTATATCAAATTCATCAAACTTCATCATGATACACTCTAGAAGATTAATTTTTAGATACCCAAAAAAATATTTAAATTATAAGCTCACCGAAATAGAGCACTATATCAGAAAAATGCACGCAAAATTCTTAAACTTTTATTTAATACAGGAAAACTACATTGTTATTCTAAAAGAAAAATACGATAACTTCTACTGATCAGTGAATCATTTTGTCTGATAATACCCTAGAAATGATGGTTCTTATGCTTATCTCTCACATTGATAACTTCTTGTTTACCAAAGTTTTGTCTCCATTTCATTGCAACATTTGAGTACGACACAAGGAGACGAAGACAAAAAGTTCTGAGGGCGGCGACAGTTCGAAGACGACATTTTTTAATATGGTATGGACTTACTATGGATCTGAGCATATTGAGACTTGTTGTAGGTGCCATTGATATATAGCATCCTTTGTGTGTTTAGAATGCAAACAAACAGTTGCCCAACAAAAAGTCGTTTTTGGGATTATGGAATTAGACAGTCGGTGAACAGAATGATGAAATATGTCTTAGGCTTTTATGTGCACTGGCATCATTTGAGGAACCCTTTACCTTCCTGGAAATTTCTATTTTATTATAAGGTTGCATACGTTACACCGACTTTACAATTTTGAAGAAAACTGGAATAAAATCGAGAGATTTTAAATAGAAAAAAGATAATAAGTAATAAATGTTAGTTAGTAGATATTTATAAGACAAAACTCCAACTGGGGTACGCATACTAGTATGAACTATAAATGAGTTCAACAAATCAGAGATATACTATGAAATCATGGGTAAGAAGTTTGTCTTTGATTTCTTTATACAGTACATACAAAAAACAATCATAATCCACTTTTGGCCAAAAATGAGTTATTAGTGTCATATTGTAGATAAATACAAACAAAACAAAAACTCGATATCATTTGTGAAAGAAGACCCATAAACTTACCACTTCAGATTATAGACATGAAAGTTTAAAAATAAAATTCTGAACAATTAGCGAAGCTTGACTCTGGCCCTTTTTAGCCAAATGATTCAAGTGTTTTAAAAGCTTATTCATCAATACTTCTAATATAGTTTTAGGAAATTTTCGAATAACCTAAATGGCAATATTTCTTTGCTTTGATTTGTGTATTTCACCGCCAAATCAATAAACAAGTCATTACATTCCTTTCTTCAATCTCTACTTTAATCTTTTATTATAGATCCAAATCAAACTACTTTTTGACAAAGTTTAATACCATAATTTAAACGTTTTAAGGGGTTACATGGGTCTTAAGGGGAGGTTCTCATCTAGAACGTCAAAAAAAAAAGTAAAGTTCGTGATTTTTTTGAAGGCAAATGACAAGACATAGGGAAATGATATTTGGCATTATCTTTTATTGTACATTTATCTGTACGAAAAAATTTTTTTATTCAAAAAAAAAACAAAATGGCGCCCGTTATTCAACTTCTCCGGAGGCATGTTTGTGTACAATTTGCGTACAAGATAACTCAAAAACGGTTCAACCGATCAACTTCTAGTTTCGTGCATATTAAAGTAAACAGTTTTCTTCATAGAAAGAGTGGAGCACATTTTGAAAATTGTAACATTATCTCCTTTTTATAAGTGATAAACTATGAAAAAAAACGGCCGAAAACGGCCTTAAAATTTCAAAATCGCGCCATTCCCTCAATTTTAAATTTTTTTTGAAAGTCGTCCACTCTTTCTGAGACAAATTTATTCTAGTTTATAATAATGTCATCATTATTTGATTTCAGACCAATCTGCGACCCCTAAATTGTACGCAGCTGGGCAATTTTCGAAAAACATGCCTCCAGAGAAGTTGAATAACGGGCGCCATTTTGTTTTTTTTTTTGAATAAAAAAATTTTTTCGTACAGATAAATGTTCAATAAAAGATAATGCCAAATATCATTTCCCTATGTCTTGTCATTTGCCTTCAAAAAAATCACGAACTTTACCTACTTTTTGACGTTCTAGATGAGAACCTCCCCTTAAAGGTATAAAAAAAACGACTTCTTTAAAAAAATTTATTTCAAAAATGAAAAATCTTTTTTATTTAAAATTTAAACATATGAAAGTAAAGTACTTAAAGTACTTGTAAAAAAAATTTCAGCCAAAAATATTGAAAATTTTCCATTTTCTAGCCGTTTTTCGCCGTCAACCTTTTTTTTTTGCGGTGGACATGATATTTCGGTGTGGATTCATCTGAAATCAAAAATTCAAAACATTTCTTGTAGTTTATGCCCTTGGCTCGTGATTGAACGAAGGAATTGAAAAAAAAATTAAATTTGACATTTTGACATGAGTTTGAATCAATTTTCGTCTCAAATTTTTATGCGTTTTTCCGATTCTCATCATTTTTAAAAGGTCTTTTTAGTATAAAACAAGAACGACTTGACCGAATGAAAATTCCTTCGTTCAATCACGAAACAATACTATAAAGAATAACTGTGCAAAGTTTCAACCAAATCGGTGAATTTATTTTTGAGAAATCGTGTCCACCACAAAAAAAAAGGTTGACGGCGAAAAACGAATGGAAAATTTTCGATATTTTTGGCTGAAAATTTGTTTACAAGTACTTTAAGTACTTTACTTTCATATGTTTAAATTTTAAATAAAAAAGATTTTTCGTTTTTGAAATAAAATTTTTTAAAGAAGTCGTTTTTTTTATACCTTTAAGACCCATGTAACCCCTTAATAAATAACCACCTCTTTGCAAAATTTAGAATTATGTTGTAAATTCGCATAGAAAATAATTTTTTTTTTCACTTTCCAGTGCAGTGGTGGAAGTTTTCTGCGTAACTTAGACATTTGCTGATTTTAGCCACATTTCGCACACAGCCAAAATAATTGATTCGTTTCTTAAGAAAATTTATGGTTTTGAGTAAAGAATAAATTTTAGATTCCACTGTGTTTTAGCAGCAATTAATTGAATGTTGTTTTTTTAATTTTATTATTTTTCGATTACAAGCGAAAAATTTAAATTTTATATAAATTCATACCATTTAATTTCTCAAAATTTGAGTAAATGTCGTAATTTTTCAATATAATATAATAAATTCACAAATTGTGTTAAAAAATGCTGGCAATAGCGATGCCAAAATTGTCGGTCGGACACGGGTCTCCAAAATAATTTAATTCCTTCTCGGAGGTTGGGAGGATATCCCACGAATGTTGATTAGAACACTACACAGAATCTAAACACCCTGTAGAATTATTCTGGTAAACAACCAGTCTGTTCACATTGCCAAAAGAAACTAACAACTAGCTATAGTTTAATATTCAAGCTTTCTTTCCTTTGGGTATATTTGTGAGCTCGTGCTACATTCCATTATCTTTTATTTCCAAAAGTGGTTACAATACGCTTCTTTATATATTTTGTATCTTATTTTTCTAGAAAATATGCAATGATAGAAAATTATTTTTTTTTAGGTTCGTACTTTACAGAAAAAATATAGTAACGAATTTTCTTCGGCAGCAAAGAAACATTTAACAAATTTGGTCATGTTATAAATCACGTAACAAGTGAATTTAATTTGCATAATATAGTATATCAGAAGTTTATAAAGTTAGTGATAAGATTTCAGTTTATTATTTATTATATGGAACTTTAAAATAGATTTTGTGGTAATTCTGGGTTACCTTGGATTCGAGTCCAGTGAGTCAGGAGTGTCATCAAAAACAATTTAGACACCTTCAGTGATAAGATTTTTTCCATAAGATGACGATATAGGTACAATGTCTAGTCGCAATTTGTATTTGGCTCAGGCTTATACTTATTGGATTAGCATTTTTGCCCATTTAATCGTCTCCCTAGTGATTTTATTCAAGTCGTAAATTAGAAAGATGACGACCCCACTTATGAAAGCTTTTTGATATTTCAGGAGACGTAAAGGAATGGACAGGCGGTGTTTTCTTTATTTTTTCTTTATATTTTAATTAGCTACAGTTCTTAAGTTATTTGTTCATTCAAATGTCCCGGAAATAAATGTGTTCGCAGGAGAATTATTGCCATTTATTTTTATATATGAATTATCAGGGGTTTTTTTTTGGCATAGTTCGGTGGTGAGTGGAACGCTTTAAGTGTCGCTTGTGATATAAAATTCTAATTCTTGGAAGATTGTGAAGTGTATAAATAAAATATTCTCAACTTGCAACCCAACACGTCCTCTTGCTGAAGTACTACGTTATTAATTCTGCTGAATTTCATCCATATTTAGGATTCTGTAGGCAGCTAGAAATGAAGAAAATTGGGAAAAAATCGTTTTGTTGACATCCCTTCTTCTACACTGAAAAGTGAAGAAAACATATTTTTTGCACTAAACCTATCGAGTGTAATGCCGTTGGATACGTCTTTCAAAATGTTTCGGAATTTTCTTATTTGAATCTTTCAGCCACGGGATATTATATTATATATCTCAAAGACTAAGGCGTTCCCGAATTTGAAAAACATTCACGAAATCTTATTAAGAACTTTCAGTAAAAACTATAAAGAACACTAAACCTTACTTTTACTTTCTGTAAAAACTTAAGAACTCGTTTTCATGGTGAAATAGTTCTTCTTAATACATATGTATTTATTTTTGTTTATACCATAAAGGGTAAAGGGAATGTTATCGATGTTATGTTTTCGTATTTTTAAATTAAAAGAATAATAATTAAATATTAACAATCATTATGTATGATTTATCCTACGACTACGAAACCTACGGACGATTTTTAAATGTATATCCGAACGAGTAACATTGATACAGCACCACAGAAACCACTTGCAACTCAATCCTCCTCGCTGTTGCACATAAAAGCCACTTATTCGGGAACTTCAAAAGAAAGGGCTTGAAGCACGATTTTATCGGAAGTATTTACTGAAATCCAAAAAGGAAATCAGAAGAACTCGAGATTGTGCAGTTTTTAAATTTTTGAAAAGGTGCGCAGTATGCGTATAATGTTGCAGTAAAGGGTGTAGCAGGATAAGATGGTCAAAGTGCCCTTAGCTCTTTTGAAATTCGAGTTAGACCATATTGTAGTGCATAATGAAAGATACTTCTGTGCCAATTTTTAGCTCTCTATTTCTATTTTTCGCCGCTAGGTGGCGCTGTGAAGCAAAAATAGTTTTTTTTAAATATCTTCGCGGTTTTTCAACAATTTTCGGAAATTCTGAAAAGAAGCTACAGGTAATATAAGTGCGCATAAGAATAAGTTAATCGAAAAGCAAAATTTAAACACAGAAATGACAGATTACACAGTGACAAGCAACCGGTGATTTTTTCCAAAATTTACTCGGTCTCGAAGTGTGAGCAAAATCTGGTAAAATTTGGTAAGAAGTCCTGTCAAGAGCTCAGCTTTTCCCCTCCGTGAAGTTGACAGTCATTTTAAAGTAAGAAGTTTCACGCATGAGTAAAAACTTTAGAGTTAATAGACAGACTTAAAGTATCTGTGTATATTAAATAGTCTTTAAGAATTACGTCGAATAATTAATACTAAGAGATCAATACTAAGTGTCAGAAAGAGTAGTTACCGTTTTGACCGTACAAACAGTCTTTAATTTGTTTAAATATTTAGAATCACGATTTGGCCGTCGAGAGACGAAGATGTAATTAGAATTTTGTTTATCCCAGGAGTATGAGGGTATGTTACGTCACAAGAGGTCCAATATGGCGTACACCGTAAGCCTTAATAGTAATAAATAAAGTGTTTTGTTGAAATCTATAGTATATATAGTGTTTCAAAGTAAAGGATTCGATGACAGAATTCTAAATCTATATAAATATAAATTCCTTAGGAGTAGAAAAATGTTAGACAAATTTCTTACAATTTCTGATAAAGAAAAGTATTATATTACTTTTTTCGTAGATGTAACCCAGAATTACCACAAGAACTTAGAAATTACATCCCTCTTCTTCAGAACAAGTTGATTTATGGTCTCTTCAATAATGTTGATGATATACAACAAATACCAGCGATCGCATGTACAATACTCTTCAAGATATTTAACTTTAATAAACATTACATAATTTAGTATTTTGGTAGCTATGCAAAATTCTAAAAAAAATTTGACTTTATTTTTCTGGCTAGACCGCATATTTTTATCGTATTCCAGCTATCATTTATTGATTTTTCAAATAGATCGTTTCATTTTGAATTTCACTTGGATCAAACAATGAATTAATGATATTCATAAGTGAGAGTTAATGCGTTTTGATTCTTGGTCTGAAAAGTGAGTGCAAACATATAATTGACCCACTTTAAGATAAATTTGTATTTTTCATTTTTCCATTAGTCTGCAACAGAATTTGTGTAATTAATAATATAGGCAATTTAAAGAAAAACCGATCGTAAATATTCTTTATATATTACACGTCTGATTTCGTCTTGGAAACGGCGCAAAACAGCATCATTCAGGAAGGTGTAATGAGGCAAATTAAATGGAATTTATTTGAAACCATTCGCCTTTATGACATAAAATTTAATGATTACGAAGTCATGTTTGCTGTAATAACCACTTATGACTTCTTAAAATAATCATGTGCCTATTTCAATGATAATTTTACGACAATAAAGCATAATTGTAAAAGGTTTACAGTGTTGATTGAATTTCTAGGTGCCTATAATTTAAGAATGCTAAAACTATACTAGCCGGCATATATCCTAATAGTTAGAACTTAGAAAATGTTAATCTAAAAAATTTGAAAGAAAAATTAAATTAATTTCTTTTCGATTTGAATGAAATTAACCAGTAGGGTTCCAAGCAAAAACTATTAACTATGTAATTTCTTTTGAAATATTTGCCCATTAGCATCACATAAAAATTGCAGAAGTAATTACTCTCCATTGCGCAGACCAACCATGAATAAGCCAATCAAAATGCTGCTAACTTTTCCTTCTCATTGTAAAAAGGGTTATCCGAATACGTCATGGTTTGGTTGACAGTTAACTAACAATTAAGTTTTCGTTTGCGTTAATTAAGACATTAGAACTGTCACATGAAATTCACCGAGTTTTACCACTTAGAACCTAGATATCAGTACAGGAAAATTTTCTAATGTAAACAACTAATTGAGGTTAAGACCGATAAAACTGTTAACCTATGTGCCTGATATTATAAATAAATACCAATAAAACTTATGATATTTGAGCCAATTGCAAAATTTTAGTGGAAAATGGCATTTAGTAAGCAAAAATGGGGTAAAACCTTTGAGGAGAGAGCTAATGAAGATCACGAAAAAAAATCGATTCAACTACGACACCTGTCGCACTCTGGATTCGCATCTTAAAAATTGTTAAACATGTAGTTTAAGTACTTTAAGACTTATATTAACATGAACACAAAGCCGAAATAGATTATGTTAAACAATTTTCATAAAAACAAACTCCAAAAAAGAACCCTGAATTTCGTGTACACAAGGTAGTATTACCCCTTAATCGCGTTGCAGAACACACACAACGATGTTCGTTTCCTCTCGCCTTTAAAAACCACGGTGAAAAAATATAAACAATCTCATCCATATTTATGCTCGATGTGTGCTAATTGCCCCTTCCCCAATCTTCGATTCGCCATTTCCCTATAATTTAACATTGTAAGGGGAAGTATAATTGAGAGACCAATACCAAAGCAATCGTTTCATTGCGCCTTTAAAAATGCATTATAAAAAAGTGTTTCAGTTTATTTGTTACACTGTAAATGCTGTCTGTGAGAATTGTCTCTCTCTGTATCTCCTATACGAGTTTGCAGGACTGCTACGTCCTGACCTGCTTTCGGGTGGGCATTTTTAGAGTGTGTTGAGAGTGTTCATTGTTATTATTGATATTCTTTGGTTCGAAACTTCAAAGATGGTAGCCATCGCAACTTTGGTCTTGTGCGGGAGTGCGTTGTCCTCGTGGAACAGGCTTCAAATCTTCCCTGACTGCTCGTATTCAAATGAATGTATCTCCCATAAATGTCGCGCTTTTTTTATGATTTTTTTATGTTCAGCTATTAAGGGTATGATAAACTTAAATCAATTTTTCTTTTCATTCTGTGCATTACATATTACCGTTTATCATTATTTTTGGATCACCTTTCGTATTTCTTTTTTTCTTCCCCACCAATGGAATTTAATCATCGCGGATCGCAGTATTCCAGAACTCCTGCTTGTATTAATGTATTGAGACTTAAGCTGGATGTAAGCCTATATACTAATACATACACCACTTTATAAAATCTTTAATCAACAATACAAAATGTTTTTTCGATTTAAGTCCTTGCAAGAATTCCAATACATTTTCAAAGTTTCCTGTTTAGATTATTGGGACAGAATTACATATGTAGTTGATTTATTGCAATCAGAGGAAAGACATTTTTTTAAAACATATATTGAAAATTGAATCGATTAAAAAGTAGTGTCACGTAAAATAGCCACAAAGAATCCTGTTCGTATCAAATCAGCCGAAAGTGAACAAATTGTTTACGCCGTCGGAATGAAATTTTGCGAGAAGCATTCAATAAAGTTTTGTGGGCACCATTTCAGAATTTCTATAGCTGGGCCGATAAAGTTAATCTATCTCTGTATTTTTTGAAGACAACATTTTAAATCAATATCATTCAATTTTACTGACCGCATTTTTCTTTAATATAGCAGCTGACTCCTCCGGTGACCCCACCAGTGGCAGACATGAATGGGTACAGAAAAATGCCTGCCAAGAGGCGATATGAAGGAACTAAATTTGGGGGTAAGTAAATGAAAACTATAAAAGATCACTATTGGATTGTAAAAAATGGTAAAATTTATTGTGTGCAGTCTCACCAAAAAAGAAATCTCGACCGAGCAAAGAGCGAATTCCGCAACCAAAGAATACAGTGGCAATGCTAAATGAGCTCCGGCACGGACTTGTTTACAAACTTGAGTCTCAAACTGGGCCTGTGCATGCACCACTCTTTACCATTTCAGTGGAGGTAAGTACTCAATTTTATATTATATCAGTTATTTTTTGTTACCTTCGGTCTATTGATTTTCACGACCGAACAAATCCGTCTGCGGCATGGCGTCTTCGGCGCTAGCTTTGGCTATCATCAAGCTCGAAGGCACTCTATAATCTATTTCCAGCGTCTAATTTGAATAAGAACGCCTTTTGTATTGATTCACCTGTTATAAATTTCGGCGATAATTTCTTGCGCTCTGCTCGATTTTGCACACGGCGCGAGGCGGGTGGCGGTGCAGCGCAACCCCACTATGCATTATGGAACTCAACTGATTGCTTCCGGAACTAGAATCATTTCGAAAGTTTTTACACTCTCCACGATTATATACGGTAGGTCAGCACACAGGATAATTGCCGTATGGGACTGTATGGGAAGCTGTTCTCAAAGTAAATTTCTATTGCCGGAGGGCGAATCGAGCCCGGTTAGACCCTCTTGTGGTTAAGGTCATATTGGCCTTTGCTTTGCAACTCTGAGAATGCTCTGGACAGTGGTAACAAGCAGTTTCATTAATGTTTCCAGCTTTCAGCGGTAAATAGCTTAACATAGGATTGTTTTTTATTTGTTTATGCAGCAGCAGTCACGAAACCATCGTGTTCAATTAAGGATGCCCTAAAATTGAAAAGTCTTCAACATTTCTTAAAGGACGACACTTTCGTGTTTCCAACGATTTTCGAATGAACCGCCAAAAAAGGTGTTACTTTAAATTGAAGTTATTTTCAAGTAGCTTCCAATAAAACTGTGTGTAAAATTTATATTCAGGCGGCACCAACTTGAACGTCGCTTTAAGCAAATCATTAAAGGAGCAAATTTTTTACATGAATGAAGGGAGGGAACGGATCAGAAATTGTTTTCACAACGAACTCTCAGATAGCTGAAGCATAAACGGAGGCTAGGGGAAGCGAAATATAAGAGATAGCATATTACACATTCAGTTTTTTTTTTTCTAATTTCTTTTTTCATTAAATCTGCAATAAAAAAATCATTATTGGTCGCTCGAGAAAATCTCCTTTTTTGTTGTTGAGAAAACCCATATTCTCATTCAAAAATAATCCTTGCTGCTTCTAGGTATAATAAGATTTTTTTTTTTTTTGAATAACAGCAAGCTTCTGGTGATTTAGGTCAAGATAAGTAATTTCACTTTTTATATACCTTTAATCGCTTTTCGATGAATAAAAATATTGTTTGAAAAAGTTTCGTTCATGTTAGATCAATAAACTGAAATATGTGGCCATTGGACTTGCCCACGTGTTTCTATAATATTACTTTTAAAAGTTATTATTTGTTATCTTAGCTCTTTATTAAGAACACATTCAATATTATTATTAATTTTTATATATATTTAACACTTTGGCTCATTTTTGAAAAACGTTATTATTTCATTTTAAAACGTTCCCGCGTAAAATTGTTATTAAGGCTGCAGGGATCAGGAAAAGTTAAATTGCTTTTAATAGAATATATTTTGTACTTTTCTTTTATATACCTACATGCTTTAGAAATATGTAAAAACTCGGTAATACTAATCATCAGAACAACGAAATGCTTGCTATTTCGATTATTTTATTATACTATGAAAATAATACAAAAGAGTATGAACAGTTTATAAAACGGCAAACTTAGGATCTGACTAATGATTTTTCAGGGACATTTCTCTAAAAAATTCCTTTATATGCGTAGCTTGTGCTTTTTTTTTTCATTAAAATTATGATTTTTTAAAAGGTGCATTAAACTTTTCTTTAATGCTAGTTTGAGCTATTTATGCTTACAATTAGTTTTTTTTTTTTTTTTTTGTACTAATCACGTCATGAACGGCGAGGAATTATCTCCAGTGCAGAAAATGTATGTTTTTTCTTAGGTAATGTAAATTGATATTGATGACGGATGATAGTCTCATTTAGGCCTAGATGCTGGGCCCACATTAATGGCAAACGTCGATGCCTCTCAACGCCATTGAAAACCGCAACAACGAGATGGCCACACTAAAAATTCAACGTCAATGCCCATCATCGCCAATAAAAATGGCGCTAAATATGACATGGCTCAGAAATATTTCGAGTAATTTTTTATATAACCAATTCATAGCCATAGAATACTCAACTGTAGTTATCGTCGACCAACTGTCACGACTGTCATTCACTCCAGTCAGAAAACAAATACGGCGCACAATGAACAAACGTCAGTGAGCCCGCTCTTTGATGTGTCAAAAAAGACCGAGTTATCGTCTAACGTCAAACGGCATTAAGAATGGCAGGGAAAAATTATCGTGTTGAGTCGTGGCTACACTTACGTTTAACGTCCATTAACGCGATAATCAACGGCATTTGATGATAATGATGACGGATTTATTTTTTTTATGTACTTCTCAAACCTGGTTAAAGTGATAACGTTTTTATAAAATTTTAATATATAAGAATATAATAATTGGTAATAAAAAAAAATTATAATTTAACCAAGATGTTTTGAATAGTATTGATTATAAATAAAATTCTTTTCGTATTTCAATTAAAATACTTCGAAACATTTAAGAATTGATTAGAAAAACTCGAAAATAAGTAGTTATATTCGGATTCCCAAAGTTTACATAAAGTAAGGTTTCAAGTAACATAAAATAAGGCAAAAACAAATAGTTGAACATTTTACGAAAACTCCCATATTTAGAAATACAATTGCATGATGCCAAATATTTGTCCGTAAATATTTTATTACGTTTACGGATACATTTCAGACAAATCGTTTAGTGAATGCGAGAAAAACAAACGTTGTAATTTCAAATGGTTTGCGCTTGAATTTAATGTTCTTTATTTAGACAATACTCCAAATAATTTCATTGGCCTTTGATTTTGGGAAGGAATCATTTTAAAATATTTATAAATAATTCCCTTTCAAGTCGATACAGTACGTGATTATAATTAAGAACATGTTTGGGTGTTTTATTAATGAACACGCACAGGCCTGTCTATTATATAACAAAAGGTGCAACTGAAGACGAAAGTCTGTAATCCGGCGTTATGTGGTCACTTCGTGGGCTTTGAGCAAGAAATAAGCTTTGCCATTTTTATTGATTTTTTTAAGCGCGTGGTGTTATATACTACATATATAATCCTGTCTTGGTACCTGGCGTATTTTGAATTAAAACAGACGTTCAGGTTTTCATATTTAGCCACTTATGTAATGCAAATATGTTAAAATATTTGTTTTTGAGCTTTCAAGGAGTTATTTAGAAAAATTTATCATCAGTTAATTTGGGAACGAAGATTATTATTTAGGCTTTTTAATTAAATGACTCTAATAGTTATGAGTCATCTCACACCCGTTGGTAGTTATTAATTTTAATTGGAGTAGAATACTGATTGCATAAAACTGGGTAAACGGTTAAACTGGGAGCTATAGGCTGAAGGTGGTTCCATTTAAATTTGAAGAAAATATCCCACCTCTAAGGGCGGAAAATTATGGGATGAATCCCGTTTATTGAATTTCATCCCCTTCCTGTTAACCAATAATTGAAAAATAAAATAAATAGTTACAAAAAAATAAAAATAGACTTCAAAACCTCGCCTATATGAACAAATTGGCTACAGTAATTTGAGTATATAAACTTGCTTTGGCTGGCATCGACTCCAAAAATTGCTGATTACATATACATATATTGTACTTATTTAATTATCAATCATTTTGTATATTGTCCTTTAATACTCTTTTCTTTAAAGTAATAAAAAAATATTGGTTTTAGATTATGAAGTCAGTTTCTATTTTTTTGTAAACATTTATTTCTTGCTCACTACCAAATACTTAACACATCAACGCCGGCGTGTACCACCAGTGGCTCACACACGATTGGTTTATCTGGCAGCGTGTACCACCGGTGGCTCACACGCGAATGGTTCATCTGGCGGCGTGTACCACCAGTGGCTCACATCAGTTCGTAACACATAATAAATAAAACTATTATGTCTTAATACACGTATAGTAAAAGGAAACTGCACATTTGAAGTTTTGCTAAACAACATTTTGTGCCAGATAAAGCAAAATACGATTTTTACTGCCGCCCAATGAAGCGAAATACAAAAAACTGCGCCGGCCTCAACGTGTTAAATAATTGTAAATTTATTAATTATTTTGTTGAATATTTGGATAATCATAGTCATAGAAAACAAAATATAATTTTTATGGTATTGGTTAAAATCATTGAAAATATTGAGGAAAATAATATTTTTGCCGATTTCTGGATAGGATTTACTAGGGTCAGATCTGTAAATGAAACCGCGTCGCTAGAATTAATTTTTGTTTACATTTACTCAAAAAGGTCAAAAAAATTTTCTGAATAATCTTCATTTATATATATATATATAAAAATATATAAAAAAATAACTTGAAAGCATGTAGTACCTAGGGCGTAGCGAGAAATTTATTTAGAAGAGGTTCAGATTTAATTTTTGATTTATTTATGAAATGTTGAAGAGTTAGGGTTATTTTTGGCAAAGGTAAGTAGGGGTCTTAGGTAATGAAGGCTTTTCTTATCTTAGATGCATGAGATACGAGATTTTCAGAGATCACAAGTTCATCATTAATTTTAAATGCGATTGACGATCCTCCTGATGTCTTTAATACAATCTTTCATTGTTTTTGGGTTATTTTTTAATCTTTATGTAGCCCCATAAGAAGAAATTGCATTGAGTGAGATATGACGAGCAAGATGGCTATTCCATTCCTTTTCCCCTAGCAAAGCGTGGGTACCCTAGGGCAATAACTCGATCGCCATAAAATTTATTAATGTCTTCAAATACTTCTTGTGTGCGATGAGGTCCTGCTCCGTCTTGAATAAAATAAAAAGATTGAACGCGCCGTCGGAAGATTCAAAGAAATGTATGTTGGTCGTGTGAAGAAACGCAGAGGCCTCTCCATTTTTTGTTTATCTTTAAGACTCAAAAGCTCCAGGGTGTCTTAAAAAGTGGTATATCTGGTAACCCTAATTATCAGTGGTGATATCTCCTGTTAGGATGATATTTACATTTTAATGCTGTATTCATTGTGAATTTCAGAATTCTGTGGAAATGAGACCCGAGTGTAATTTGAAATGGAAAAATACTGCGATGTGTTTGTGAACATGGGAAGAAATTACCTGATAACAAGATTGTGTTCAGAGTTGCGCTCACTCTATACTTAGGAAATTATTGATTTAATTATGAGGATTCCATATATTTGCATTAATCCCTATATGAATGAATGCGCGTTCCACTTAATTTTCTACCGCGTGTTTTGTGTATACAGAGTTATTGCGTAATATTTTAAAAGAAAAGATTCGTTATTTTATCCCCCCTTTAGCAAATCTAGCCGCAATACAGCAGTCTAGCATTATCATATGACAGCGCGGTAGATTTGCTTGATCATTTTTGTGGTAGCCTTCATATGGGAAGTGTAGTTCCGATTTTCGGTGAAGTATAGTAACGATTTAGTTACAAATAATCTCCAAATGCGTCCTTTTCCAGTCCGGTTAGAGCAAAGAGACAATTTTTTTAACGCCCAAATACGTCGATCTGAAAGGTTATCCGAATGGCTTCTTCGAATTAGCAGATTAGCAGCATTATGCGATTTTGGTGAGCTATGCAATGATTTATTACGCGATAAAATCATTTTGGGCATTACAAAGCCCGAAATTAAAGCAGAACTTATCGCGAAGGGAGATTTAACCTTAGAGGAATTAACCATGGAGATTATTAATTTAGAAATGGGAATGAAGAGTAAAAGGAGATTTAGCAATGAGGATGAGCAGAAACTTAAGCCGTTGGACGTGGACGTGGTAAGAGAAATTGATTTTTTATCAATCGAATTAAAAGAGTAATTGTTTATCGATGGTTATACATTTTTACACTTTAGATTTTTAAGAACTGTAAAATATAACTATTCAGAAGTGTTAAGTTTAATTTTAACTTTAACCGTCAGTGAAGAACTAATTCAAAACTACCTACTAGTAATTTAAATTTTTCTCACGATTTGAAACTCGAAAATTTAAGGTAGTAGTATAAAATTGTGAAAATTTTAAAGTCCTAAGTTTGCGTCATACGTGTGTATTTGCGCAAGTGGTCTAAAATGCCAACTTAACTTTTATGGAATGAATCAAAACCGTTTAACAATTTCCCATTTTTTACCGGCTTCAAAAAAAGGGGGAAGTTTTCAAATTCGACTGCTTTTTTTTTCTTCTATGTTACGCGATATCTTCGCCGATTGTGAAACGATTTTAATTACTGTTTTTTTTATTGAATAGGGTATTTCTCGATACTGGTCGGGAGACGGAAGAAATATACCACCTCTTGTGTGTATGTTACGCGACTTGTTCGCCGATTTTAATGATTATTTTTTTATTGAATAGGCTATATCTCGGGTTGTGCTCCCATTTAAATTTGAAGAAAATATTCCACCTCTAAAGGTGGAAAATTAGGGGATGAATCCCGTTTATTAAATTTCAGTCACTTCCCGTTAATTACAAATTGGAAAATAAAACAATGTTTACAAAAAAATAAAAACCGACCAAAACTTTGCCAAACTTAAACTAAAAAGTTAAAAATAATATTTTCTATACTTTAAAGAAAAGAGTATGCGAGGACAATATACAAAATTATTGATATTTAAATATTTACACTATTTAATCAGTTATTTTTCGAGTCGGTGCTAGCCAAGGCAGGTTTATAAACTCTAATTACTGTTAGTCGGGGTGCCAGAGGTTCAAAAAATGGGTTATTTCGTTGTTGGACGGAATTTGATGAAAAATGGCAGAAAGGGAAGGTCATTGCCCGTACAGTGACCCATTAAAAAAGTTAGAATGAGCGATGTCGGGAAGGTACTTTGTTATTGCAAAATAACTTTGATAACCCGTTATTTTTCAGTTTTCTTGGAATAACTCGAAAACGAAGCGTTTCAGCGAAAAATATTAAATACAAAAGTTGTTCAGCTGATGATTTTACGTAGGAATACGGTTTTTTGATTAATTAAAAAATTGTTTTTCCGACCGAAAACCAGCAGAAAAGTAACAAAAATGCAAAAACAATAAGCATTAAAAAATAAAGGAAAAAAACTATTTCCATCGTTGATATTTGGGTTATTGATAGGTATTGGTATTGTTAACCAAATGCACCCGGTCCGGTTTTTCAAAAACAATATGGCGACCTATAGCAAAATTGTTAAGTTAAAACTTTGGAACGCTGTAAATTCTGCATGAACAAACGGATCTTGATGAAACAAATTGGAATCGGTAGGTATTAACGGCATCTTTGAGTGTGCCAAATTTCAAAATTTTTCAACAATTACTTTTTTTGTTATTAACCAAAAACCATTTGCTGTGCTTCGTAATTTCGTCAATTTACAACATTACAACAATAACAAAATGCATTTGATTACTCTTAACATCCTACAGTGGTGACTAAAAACGCGAAAATAGCGAGTTTTGATGATTTGATGCATTTTGTTGCAAAGCTTAATGTTGTAAATTGACGAAATTACGAATACACATTGGTTAATAACAAAAAAAAGTAATTGTTGAAAAATTTTGAAATTTGGCACACTCAAAGATGCCGTTAATACCTACCGATTCCAATTTGTTTCATCAAGATCCGTTTGTTCATGCAGAATTTACAGCGTTCCAAAGTTTTAACTTAACAATTTTGCTATAGGTCGCCATATTGTTTTTGAAAAACCGGACCGGGTGCATTTGGTTAACAATACCAATACCTATCAATAACCCAAATATCAACGATGGAAATAGTTTTTTTCCTTTATTTTTTAATGCTTATTGTTTTTGCATTTTTGTTACTTTTCTGCTGGTTTTCGGTCGGAAAAACAATTTTTTAATTAATCAAAAAACCGTATTCCTACGTAAAATCATCAGCTGAACAACTTTTGTATTTAATATTTTTCGCTGAAACGCTTCGTTTTCGAATTATTCCAAAAAAACTGAAAAATAACGGGTTATCAAAGTTATTTTGCAATAACAAAGTACCTTCCCGACATCGCTCATTCTAACTTTTTTAATGGGTCACTGTACGGGCAATGACCTTCCCTTTCTGCCATTTTTCATCAAATTCCGTCCAACAACGAAATGAAAACCTCTGGCACCCCGACTATGTAGGCTTATAAAATTGTCTTGGCTGCACCGTTTTTGGAATTGGCTGATTAGATATTGTAAATATTTAAGTATCAATAAACTTGTATATTGTCCTTGACTGCTTTTTTACTATAAAGTAATACGAAATATTATTCTTAACTTTGTAGTTTAGTTTGCACATACAGGCAAAGTTTGGAAGTCTGTTATTATTTTTTTGTAAAAAGTTTTTTATTAATCGTTACCGGTTGCAGTTATGGGAGAATAATGTTTTAACAAGCTTAGAAATGTTTCTGTTTTCGTATGAACTGTTCCCTGTAATTGTATGAGATCACATTAGTTTACTGTGGAACATTTTCATTAACGTATTCTGAATTTAAGGGGGGGAAAAAAATTCTATAGAAATCGACCACTTGTTCAGTACTAAATCTTTTTGATGTTATAGATGAAAGCCAGAATTACCACACACACATGGAAAATTTGTTCCACAAAAGATCAAAGTAAAGGTTACAAGGGTAAGGTAAACAAATCAACGTACGTCCATAATTGCATATTTTTAAATCAGGGCTCCTTTGACACAGCAATCCAACATTTTATCCTTGTATCCTTGTATTGTATTGTATACATTGTTGTCACGTTGATACATTTCGTATGACTACGGTATAGAGAACAACGTGTGATTGATTTGAAACAACCGCGCCATCATAGCACTGAAATATGCATGAGTGTTCTGTCAAGTAATTATTCATAAAGAATTTATACCCTTAAGGCAAACTTTGCCAGCTTTGTCGTCGCCGCACAGTGTTAAGTAATATAATAAATTGTTGCTTTTCATTTGCATACACAATTATTAAAAAAAAGTAATTTTTAAGCTTTTGACGATGGCGTTTCCAGTTTTGCGGTCATATGTATCTTACTTAAGGGTTGAAGGGGTGAAGAGCGGGCAGTTTTTTTCCAGGTTATCGAAAATAACATATCGCAAAGCTCATATCTGAGAGAGTTTTTTACATTTGGGTTGAAAGGGTGAAGATAGAAGGGGTAGTTTTTTTCTAAACTACAGCTAGTAAAAAGATGCATATCGTTTTATACGCTTTCGATAATACAGAATTCATTTGCTATCTGTAATTTAGGTTAAACTACCCCCTTATCTTTATCCCTTCAACTCCTCGATGGAAAGGAACTCCAAAAATGAACTTTGCGTTATCAAAAATGTAAGAAACGATATGTATCTTGTTATTAGCTACAATTTAGAAAAAAATTACCACCTATATTTTTATCTATATTTTATACCTTCTATATTTTTATCTCTTCAACCCTTATGTAAAAAGTAACCTTAGAAATGAATTTGGGATTCTTGAAAATGTAATAAACGATATTAATCTTGTTACTAGCTATAGTTTAGAGAAACTGTTCCTTCGACCTTCAGCTCTTCAACCCTTAGGTAAAAAATAACTGCAAAACTTAATTTAGAACTGAAATATGTGAAACGATATGTAATTTAATTACTATTATATTCATCAAGTACCCTCTCAATTTCAGATCCTTCAACCCCGATATAAAACTAACCCCAGAAACTGCATTCCCAAAAATGTTAGAATGAGAAATTTTAAGAATTGTCGAGAAGGAAGTGTTATTAATTTTGTCCGCGTAAGTGGGTTTTCCAACCCTCTTAAACAATTTTGTTAAAAAAATGCTTGGACATTATATGGTACGCATGAGGTCTATGGTGTCTGAGAGCATTTTTTTGTAACTCAATTCAAACATTGACTAACGAGGATCAGGAAATGGAAAGCATATATGCGTGACTCTGGCTGATAATTGACAGCGAACTGAAATCACATATGCGTGACTCCGACCGTCAAAATGTTACATCATAATTCGGCGATGATTTCCATCGACTAATCTCTATATTTCCAAATACCACCTACGTGGCAATGTCACATAATTGTGTCACAAAAAACCGTCAAATTTAACATTCCTTATTTCTCTATACCGTACCCTATGACAGTGTTTCTTAATCTTTATATTTCATAAACCCCCTGGCAATGTGAAAGTAATGTGTGTGCCCTTTATAGGGTAATCCCTAGAAGTACCGAAACGATTATAAAAATTCTTTTAATGTTAGAAAGGTGATTAAATATAGGCTACATTTTATTTATTATGTGGATCCAAAATCGCGATCTAAATTCAGGGAATTTTGGAGTCAGTGATAGTGAATGTATCCATGCGCGTAGCTAGGGGGGGGCAAGGGTGGGCAATAACCACCCTAGAAACCTCTTTGCCCACCCTAGAAAAATCGACAGTGTTGAAGAATTACTATACTGTCTAATTGCTTTTTATATTAAGATTCAATACGAGGTGTTTCCAATATTTGGATTACAGTATTCAATAAAAGCTAATTAATAAAAGTTAATCGAAAAGACGTAAGGTATGTTATGTTTTTGGTTTTACTAAGTTTTTAGTAAATTAGAACGTTGGCATCAAATTAAATCAATCGCCTCGCCTCATTTAGAAATGTTTTTTGTTTGTTTCTACGAGGGGCGTTCAATGTATTCTCGGTATCGGGGTGATATACTAATGATGAGGGTAATTAAATTATCTCATTAGTTAAAGACACTTTTTTAGGATATAAATATAAAATTTTATTTAATTGTCACCATTAGTATTCAATATATCATTAAGAAAAGGCAACTACGATAACTGATGCGACAATTTTGAAAAAACCGAGCAGCGCGCTGTGATAAAATTCCTTACAAAACATGGAAAGACTCAAAAAGTTATTCACGAAGAACTTGTGACTGTTTACCAAGATTGTGCTCCATCATTCACCACTATTCAGAAGTGGTCTAGTGAATTCAAACGGGGTAGAGAGAGCATTGAAGACGACCGGTTAGTACCATTACTGAAGAAAACGTCAAAATTGTTGAGAAACTTGTACGGGTGAAAACATTAGCAGAAAGGACTAACCTATACGTGGGTACCATTCACACTATCCTTCAGGAGACTATAAAAGCAAAAAGACATGGAAAATTGACCACCGGTGTTTTGCTTCATCACGACAACGCGCCAGTTCACACAGGGCGCGTTGCCAAGGCTGCTGTGCGGGAATGCGGATTTGAAGAAATCAATCATCCACCCTACAGCCCGGATCTGGCCCCTAGTGATTACTTTCTGTTCCCAAATCTTAAGAAAGATCTTCGAGGTAAGCATATTTTCGACGATGAAGAGTTGAAGGCGGCAATTGATGAATATTTTTCAGACAAGGAAGAAAAATATTTTTTAAGGGCTATAGAAAAGTTACTTTCCCGCTCAAATAAGTGTTTTGAGGTGATGGGGAACTACATTGAAAAATAAATTTTATTCAGAATTTTCTGCTTATTCTTTCATACCTACACCGAAAATGCATTGAACGCCCCTCGTATTTAAACATATGAAAACATTCTTTAAAAAACCCGAATAGTCGGTGATACATGATAATGAAAAGATGGGAAATACAAGTAATTCTAGTTCTTCTATACAACCTAAAGCATCAACAAGTACATCTAAAGAAAATGACCCACGAACTGTGGTAGGCGATGGTTTATAAATATCAACTATTCTAGTTTAAAAACAACGTATTAGATTTTCGCTTGGGAATGATATATTTTCCCGCGTTAAAAATTAGCCTATGTCCTTCCCCAGGATACTATTACATCTTCTTGCTAAATTTTATCGAAATCCGTTCAGCCGTTTAAGCGTGAAAAGGTAACAGACAGACAGACAGACAGATTTACTTTCACTAGTTATAATATTAGTATGGAACTATGGATTTAATTGCACCATTAGACTTTCAACTTTATTAAGTAGTTAAGAAAGACGCCAGATAGTAATAAGGAGAATGAATGAACTAATTTCTCATTAAATGATTGTTCAGCTGGACGGCTGCCCACCCTAGGGAAAATCCCTAGCTACGCCAATGAATGTATCATGGAAAATTTGAAATACAAATTGGACATCCAATATGGTTATCGAAAAAAATGTTAATGATATTTCAATTTCATTTTGAGACACCTGTGCAATCATTCTCGACGGACTGCGCGAAAACAAATTTGTCACCACCAATTTACAAACACCCAAAAAAATATCTGGTTCCAACAACTAATTTAATGGTTCATTTAACTATTTTTGCTTAGGATTTCACCTAACAAAACTAGAGAAATCTGTTTGAAAAATTACAAAAAATCTTATTATTTAAACTACATATCTAGTCGAAATGATATGATGGAATTAGTTCAAACAAGACCCATTGTTAACACCAACCCATCAAATTGACAGGTCTCGCACTTATTGAATAATTTACTCTAACTAATATAAAACTTGATTTTTTATAATTTTGTGACATTGATTCTAATATCTGTGCACTTAATTGTTTAGAAGTAATGAGAAAACACATCAATTTAAACTATTTTACAAAGATTAATCTAGGGTTCAACATTTTAGGCTATGTGTTTTAGTTTACACGTATACCCTTTATGTCAACTATTGTTGATATCTAATAAAATTTACATTAAAATAGTTAGAACAAAAATGTAATTGGTTGAAAATGCGTCTGAAATAAATAAAATTGTGGGAACTGTAAGACTGTGACAGAAAGACAAGCTAATCTGACGGTTATGTATAAGGTTTCAATATAAATTTCGAAATTAATGCGTGAAAATAAGCTCAGCACTAAAAGGGTTAAATGACATTTAATATGACAAAATAAAATTTCCTATTTCAAGGGATTGCCTTAAAAATTTGTTCTCAAGGGTTTTCCGGGTCGATATTTCGAATATACTATCAACATTCGCAATTTACGGTGGCTGATTAAAATTTCTCGTTCAAACCATTTCTATGGAAATGAAATGAGCCTACAGTGGTTCTAATCGTCATTGTGTGGGGTCAAAAAAATATAAAAGTCTTTTTCAATCAATATTTCGATTAAAATAAAAAAACCTACGAACCTATGGATAGTTGTGGTCATATATGTAATTTTAGTCAGATCAAAGAAAACAAATTGCCTTGGATGTGCTTTAATTATGGAAAAGAAAATAGCCACGAACATAAAGAGCTATGAAAACAAAAGTACCATATTTCGAAAGTTTCCCCAAAGCTCCGTATCTGCATACGTGAGCAATTAATTGGTCGGACGCTTTTGTAGCACCCAAAAGCTACTAGGGATTACACCATGAATATCTCCCATAAAATCTCGGTGCTCATGTAGCCACTGCAGTCCTGAGTAAAGCTCCATATCTGAGCTAACATTTAAATTCAAGATACATGTATGTACCATATGTATATCAATTGTGCTGAGCAGGCTTTAATCTTGTATCTATAATTTTGGGTTTCTTTTTTTGCTTACTTTATCTAAAGTGGTTCTTAGAGTACCACACAAGAATTTAAATACAATAATTTGCAGAAGTTGTTTTAGGGTGTTCGTTACGAAAAAAGCCGCTCAGGGTCAGCATCTTACGGATGTACCACTTTATCTCGGCATTAGGGTGAATTTTTCAAGCTATTTCCATATATTGTACATCCAATTAAACGTAGAAGCAAGCGCCGTATCACTTGGTTCATATATGTATATTCCTGCCGGGCCATCGTCGCCTGAAAGCCTAGGGTTCTGTCTTCACTTGCCTTATAGGCACGACACGGGAAGTTGTTATTTTCAAGATAAAAATTTCATTGAAAACCGAGCTCCTGGGGGAAAACGTGTGAGTTTTCAAGAAATATGTTGTATACTAGATTTCAATCCTTTTGAAAGTTCTTACACTTTTCACTTCTTTAGTGCACGCTCTCGTGTACTCAAGAAAGGAGAATGGAATAAGTTTTTTATGCTTTATGAGTGGATTTTTGTTCTTTATACCTTTCCCTACCTGAAAGCCTGAATCGATTTTTTTTTACAGTATATATGTATAATAGTTTCAAGCCAACTTAATGTGTGCTTTTACTTCACCCAGAAAAGAGAAAGTATTGAAATCCAATACTGAACCAACTGCATATCTTGGCCCATTTTTGTGGACAGGTTAAGCAGTCTTACAAATTGCGACAAAAAATATTGAAATATTAAAGAGATGGTATTTCAAATACTCTTACCCAAAAGTACCAACTTAGGGCCATTTTAATTTGCCGTTGTTTAATCTTGGATTTTTTAACTTTCTGAATGTTTTCTGTATATCGGCACCAGAGCTTCAATTTCTCATTGGTTTTTGTTTATAATACTTGACCCTTTTTATAACATATGTGAATCGATCTCATTGGTGCAGCGTTCAAAATTTGTTATATGTTTAAATTTGAGCGATATAGCTTATCAAAGAAACCAAAAACCATACTTTTGCCTGTTTACCAAGACACGTTCATGAGTTATAAAATTAGCATACCTCAACATGTTTTTGTTGATTAAAGAGATATCGATATAGTATGCCGGAATTCGTAGAACTCGGGCACAGGGCGGTTTTTAAAATATAAACAAATGAAGAAGACTCATTTTTCGCTCGATCGAACTGTTTAATAAATATTCCCAGTCTCATATCTCTCCGGTCACTAGTCGTTTTTAACCCGAGTCTATAAGAATTATTTCATTAGAGCTTTGAAACAGTTTGCAATCGAATAATTTACTTATAAAAGAAAAGATTATTCAAAGTACAAGATGAGCTCTTTTCCTCCCCATACTTTACGGATGTTGCATAGAGATTTGTTTTACGCGGCGAAAAAAAATAAAATCGAAAAAGTTGTTGACTGGTGGATTCGTCTAATGGATTTAGTGATTTATTGTGATTTTTGTGAAAATGAAGAAATTTTACGCGACAAGTTCATTTTTGGTATAGAAAATCAGTTCATTAAGTCAGAATTGTTAGCTGTCGGTGGAGTAATGACTCTCCAGGAAACAGTTCAAACGGCTTACCAAATAGAAAGGTTTTATTACCAATGTAATTCAAATATTGGAAATGGAATGAAGATAAATAAAAGAAAGATGAACTCTTTTCCTCCGCGCCATTCTTTACGGATGATACAAAGAGACATATTCTACGCGGCAACAAAATACAAATGTGAAAGTGTTGTTGATTGGCTGAATCGTGTGGCAGTTTTGGCGGTTGGATGTGATTTTGGTTACAATGTAGAAGAAATTTTGCGGGATAAATTCATATTTGGTATAGAAACTCATGCCATTAAATCGAGACTATTAGCTTCGGTCGGAGAAATGTCGCTATGGGATACATTTCATGTGGCTAACTGCTTAGAAAGAAGTTTTTATGAAAGTAATTCAATGTTGAGTTGGAAAATGAAGGTAAAGGTTAAAGAAATATATCCACTATATGAAACAAAAGTGATCACTTGGATTATAGTTATAATTATTCATATAATAAAATTAATTTTAAGGTCCCACTGGGCTTAGTAATTATTAGAAGATCTTTGAAGAAAAGCTACGATATTAACCCTGTGTACAATTTGCTCGAACCTAAAGTAGAAAAATCTAAAGAAGTATTTCCATTTAAGTAGCGACAGTCAAATTACTCTCGCCATCGTCCGCAACATACAATTTTTTTTCTTTACTACTATCAACTATTACACTTTCCTTTGTGGAAGGCCGTAGGTGTGCACCGCTTAGTATATCTCAGCATGAGACAGAAAAAAGGGTTTTATGCTGGGAATTAGCGTAAAATCGAATTTTGGTAAGTTAGACCACTATATATTCCCAAAAGCCACCGCAGATTTTCCCTTCGTGCTTTCCTGAATTCCATTTTCTCCAAGTTTTAGAAACACCATGGAACTAGCCAGATATAAACTCTATTAGTACATATATTTTAATAATAATTAATTTATATTGTTATTTATTTATTTATTCATAAAATTGTACAATACAATAAAAGTTTGTCAAATATTTTGGTGGATGCTGCCTTGTTAGTAGTATGAGAAAGCGATTTCTGTCTAGATCGGACCAAGGATTGATCCTTGCGGTAACAGAAGAGGAAAATGACTCTTTAGATATCGTTGGCTTTTACAGCTTGAGAACGATCACCCAAAAAACTTATAATAAGTTTTTTAGCTGATGGTGAATGTCTGGTTAGATCTCTTAACTTATTTAGTATTTTTGCATGGTGTATATACACGCTTTGTAAAATCAAGAGAACAAGTATAGTCAGCTTATCTAAAGCTTCAAAAATATCCATAGTTACCTTTAAGAGTACAATTGTGCTTTGGACGAAAACCAAATTGCTACATGGATTTTCGATATAGCCAATAATTTGTTTGGGCAACATTTTTTCTTAAACTTTTGCCAAAAAATTCTACCTGCTTCATTGGCCAAAAATCACTAGGTTGGCGTTGGTACAACACTGAATTTCTTCCATTGCATTGGAAATAGAGAGGTGGTAAGACAATAATTCAACACAGGTTTTTGGGATCTCAGGTTGACAATTTTAAGGTTAGGCGTCTGAAAGAAGTAAAACATATTTTCTCTCGGGTAGCTACGCTTGAGAGCCTTAATATTAAAGTCTCCCATAGTTACATAATTGTAATATAAAAATAAAGAGGACCAGCGACATGATTATCTAAATTAAAGCAATTTGGAGAAAAATTATTTCTGAAGATAGCGTCCTTATCAGATTGCAAATTTAATTCAATCTCATGTCCAAGAGATCAACAATTTATTACTGACACATGCAAAGAAGTGTGAATATAAAATGCTACCCTACCACCCTTTCGGTTCGCGTAGTCATGTTTAAACACGGAGAAATTACCTACCGAGTTCACATCGCTATTAAACCATGTGCAAATGCAAACAACAATTTTTAAAGGAAATTGATTCATCTGAAATATCGCATGGAATCTTAATAGAATATAGCATTATTCAAAATTAAATCCTACAATCTTTCAATTTGAAATAGAATTTATTTCTAATTATTTTAAAAAAAGCGCCTGGCAGTAGAAAGGTAGTTTTCGAAGGGCTCGATTTTTACCCAATGAATGCATAGGGAAAATTTTATTGATATTCAGAAATATGTAAATGATCGTATTGTGCACTCTTTTTACCAATAGGCTTTATTTGCAAACTTGACTGAGCTAATGACTTACGTATTAATGCATAAGCAAAGATTGATCGAAATCGCTTAAGAAATATGAGGCGATCATAGAAAAAAAAATCATATAGACACATACTTACGAACCAATCCTCCTAATTTTGGAATGCAACCTAGATATCGCTTACTTTTTTTCCTTCATGAGTCTAATCCTGGATCAGCGCTTAAATATAGAAATACAACAAGGTGTTGCTGAAGCCAGGTATTTATACAAGTCTAGATGAAACAGGCACAAGAATAGTTTGAAAATACAGGCTGTAGTGCTGCGTTTCTGAAATGTTGGCAGCAATTAAATTAATTTTTAAATTTATAATATAAGTTTATTGGTTATGAACAAAGATTGAATTGAAAATGTTGAAAGATATAATCACGAATAGGTATTTCTTCTTCGATATGCGGTAGCCGGAATTCTTCTAATATTTCGACATATTTTTCTTTATTTCCAGTGCCTTCGACGATACACATTGGTGAATATCCATAACCAGGACATAGTTCCTAAAATTGTGACCTTCCTGCCGCCCATTTGCACTTGTTTTTGGACATATTCAGGTAGATACTGCTCGTTAGGTAATCTGCGAGTGGTTTATCTTGTATTTGGTATCAGTTGAAATGTACTTTCATCGGACCAAATAACGCGTTTCCACTTATTCTTTTCACAATTACTTCCGAATTTTGGCAATTCTCTTTCTTATTTAGAGGTTTCTACCGACTTATAAGACCTGATAGAGAAGGAATTTTAAATGTAATTCAAAAGTTGTGTATAAAACGATAAGAATATGAAAGATGAATTTATGTCTGAAAATAAAATTTTTTACTTCGAAAGCACACAAGCATTCTACGAGCTAGTAACACGTGTGGGTTTTTAAGATGTAACTCACAAGGATCTTCTATTGTTTGGTTAGGATAGTCAAGATTTCCTCCATCGCTTTTTAGACAAATTACGGCTCATCTTCCGGACGTTTTCAATAACGTTTGGATCCGAAATGCAGGTGGGCCACGAATGAATATTTTATTTTCCGAAAACCTTTCCTTTTTTTGGAATGAAACATCGTTGAGGAAAGGCGGTTCTTCAACAGGACCTGGATCATCATGACATCGTCAGAAATGCAAAAAATTGTTTAGAAGAGCACAGTAAATATATAATGGATCGTGTTATATGAATATTGGCATCATTAATTTTTCAAGTCCTGCAATAGTTAGGTTTCTTAAAATATCTTCTAAAACTACATAGAAGAAACGAATATTCGCGGAAACCTATTGTTTATTTTTCTTTCATTTTGGTCCTGTCTGAGGCGAGGCGACCGCCACTTCGTCTTTCATGACCCCAGCAGCAAGAGGCTCATCTGTAAAAGTTAAGAAATTGCACATATAAGCATGTAAGGATTTATCTTTAATTGAGAATGTTCGTTTCTAAACAATCAGCGTCAGGAAAGTATAACAATGAATTTGTGTATCGATGTGTAAAATGAAGTTACAGAGAAAGCGGATTTTTTATAGTACAAGGGAATGTTACATATAAACTGCTCACAAGGACTGCAGATGTAAAAGCGAATGCAATGTAAAGAAAGATACCGCCAGTATCCAAAGCAAATAAAGAGAAAGTAGCTTTCATAATGCACTTCCTGGAATGTGTATTAATATTGTTCAGTTGGGAATATAAAAATGAAATAGCAGTGAGTAAGCTTAGCTTAACTTAAGGCAATTACCTACTTGTAATTAAAAGGAGACGTATTCAAACGTTGAACGTTCCATTCAGAAAAATTTCATTCAAATAATGCGAAATCAATAGAAAAACAAATTTTTTATTTCAGGAATATTTCTTTCTTGATTATAATAATAATTTTTATGTAAAAATTTTTTTAAATATTTTCGTTCTTTTAGGTGGATGGTCAAAAATATGTTGGCCAGGGACGTAGTAAGAAAATCGCACGAATTGAAGCAGCAGCAACAGCCCTTAGGAGTTTTATACAATTTAAGGATGGAGCCGTTTTAACGCCCCTAAAGCCAACATTTAATGTTGATTTTACTAGTGATGAGCATCTCGAAAACGGTATTGATGGGAATGATAAATTAATTGAAGCCTTAGAGAGATATTTAAAGCATGCTAGGCAAGCTTGTAAAAAAAGTTGGGGTTATCGCGTAGAAAGCAAGTATTTCTTTTTATTTTTTATTTACCTAGATTTACTACTTATTACTTACTTTATTTTTTTTATTTATCAATTCATTTGTTTGTCCAATGATATAACACCGGAGAAGAAAAGGTTTATAAAATATAAAATATAATGATAAATTTTAATTGCCTTAATTGGTAGAAGAGTGAGTTTATTTGTTTTGAGACGAGTTAATTTTTTTGCAGTGAGTTTTTAATCATTAGATTTATAACCTATTTTTGAAACAAAAATTTTCATAAATTCACAAACGGCTGAAATTTCATGAATCAATTTAGCCGAAGACGAATCAAACAAACGTTCCATTCATTCCCTCACAACACTCGCCTCTTAGAATGATTTTATTTCTTGATATTATCCAAATACCTCTCACCTAAAATGCTTTATAGTATTCACATTACATTACAGGGGAATCTCGAATTATATTGTAAGTTACCACGGTCTCCTATTAGTGCGACGAATTTAATATTTTGATTGTTTGTTGATGTATTGATTTAATAGTAGCAGTTTATGGGAGTAGCCCGACTTAGTTGTTTTACATAACTGAAACAAATTATTTTTGGGGTTATGATTTTAACAGGTCGCTTAAAAATATGTTAGCCCAAATTTTAAAAAACGGGCAATTCCACATTTTAAGCAACCTACATTCAGTCACAAAAGACTATATATGATTTAAAAAGTCGGGAATTAAGGAAAATATATTAATAATATTATTAATTTACACAGCAATTGAGACTCATTTTGTTATAATTTTAACAAGAATGGAAAATATTTTAGAAAGTTCAAAATACATAATAATTTTATTGATTTAGACTTCATTACTTTTCACTACTTTTGCTATACGTAGACTTTTGTGGCTAAGTGTTATGCATAAGTCATTCCATAGAATTTGATATTTCGCCACAACATAAAAATTTACAAAGATTTGTGCGATGCCTTCTTATCGGTTAATTCCGCGACTATACCACCTTTCATGCTGCTTACTTCCCAACATTTGAGTTTGCTGTTTATCGCTAGTCTGTGGTACTTTACTGACTTGTAACCATGCCTAATTTCCGGAAATGATAGCTACTCGCATTACATTTATGCGAATTTATTATTTACCACTTAATTTATGCAGAAACATAATGTTGGAGTTTTTTAAACATTTTGCTCTGTGGAATTAAAAACATTATCCACTGAGGTATTTTTAGATTTTTTAAGACAAATGGACTAATAATGTAATCACTTTTCAATTTACTCACACTTTATAAAGTGATTTAAGAAATTGGTTTACGTTAAAATTTATTGTATTCTCCGTTTAGTTAGTTTGATATGAAGTCAAATATCAAGTCTTAAATTTCACAGCTAAAACAGACAGGGGTCATGCAAATATTTATGCACACCACACATAAATAATAACAAGAGAAAATCATTTCTTTTGGATAAAAAGTTTATTTCAAAACTTCACCATGGTTAAAATTTGACTAACATAACTAATATAATTTTTTGAATATCATAACTAAAAAAAATACATTTTGAAATAAAGCAATTAAAGTTTTTAATTCAATAACTCTAATTACATATATATTTTTAAATATAGAAATTAATTAATATAACAACTGAGGATCTTCTCAATTTAGTGCTTTTTGAGTGGTTCTAAGATTTTTATGTGAGCATTTAAGACACGTGTTAATGTGTTAATAGTTTTATGGAAAACTAAGAACATCTTAAAAAGTTAAAAAGTGATTTTGAGAGAAAACTATCTGTTATTGGTAGGCTGTACTCTACAACAGATTATTTTTTTGTAATTTAAACAACTTTTCATTCAAAATACACTATTATTTTGCTTTTAGAAAGAGAAGTTATTATAAATATATGATATGTGGTACGATGGGCATTCATTTATGTATAGTCTAAAAATAATGCAAATCGCTTACTAATTTATGAGATACATAATGTATATAGTATGTATCTGGTACCAGTTTTTAAAATATAGTTTCAAGAAAATCGAATTTAAAATATTTGTTGGCAAAATATATGTACTTTTTGGAATTTCGATTTAACTAGATTCACCAGAAATGTGAAAAGATTAATTTTTCTACTATCCTAGACGCAAGATTATTATTAAGTAATGGATAATCTTAATTAAATGTAGAAAAAGTAGAAATGGATTTAAGGGGACATTCTCTTTCAAAATTGGGAAAAAAAGCACTTTTTAAAAATTTTATTATGAAAAAACTATTATATTTACTGACAAAATTTCTTTTGGACATTGTTCAACTGTGTCTTAAGAATATAAAAAAAATTTTTTTTTTCATTTTTAGTTTCCCTTGGCTCCTGTAGAGGGCGTCGTCCAAAAGTGACGTTTTATACGGTAGGACAATTTGTGGACCTCCTGTAACAGATTTTTGAAAAATTCAAAATGGATTCTATTCTTGAGACTCTAAACTAAGGGATATGCCTCTAAAACTCATACTTTTTCATATTTTGAAGTTTTCATATGTATATTTCAGAAAAATGCGAAAAAAAAGCAATTTTGTTTTGGGGTAAGTTACCCCCGTAACAAAAGGGGTTTTTTGTTTTTAAATTTTAGAGGCATATCCTCTAGTATTTTCAATAAGTAATCGAATGCTCTTTGGTTTTTTAAAATCGGTCAAGTAGATTCGGAGAAAACCGTCCTACCAGTTTGAAAAAGGTAGTTTCGAGAAAAACGCGTTGAAAGATTTTTTACCATAATTTTATTGCATAGAAACCGGTTGTTACTCATGGGTGAGCGCTCTTACAAATATAGCTGTAACTTTTTTTCTATTACGAATTTCTTGATGAAATTTTAGGAGGGAACTTTTGAAAGTATATAGAATCCAAATATGTAAAAATCTCAAAATCGATTTTTTGACAATTTAGAAAGAGAATGTCCCCTTAAATGTATGATGTTTTATAAAAGAAACGGTTTTCAAATTTAATTACAGTAAATTCTTACGATATTATATAAATAGCCAAGACATCGAATGCATTAATTAACACTTTTATTTTTACTCATCCAATATGGCATGCTATATGCCAAAATCTTTGAAGGTACTTCTTTTCTTTATTGAACCCAAAATAAATTATTTGCATAAAATAAAGACATAAAGACGCGTCATACCGACATGAGGGTAATGAGACCACGTACAATAAAACACAATAAGAGGTTTATAAGGCTCCGCACAAATGATTTAGTCATTCAGTAAATATTTTTCGCGTGTTTGCTTTCATTTAGGAGGTATTGTGTGTTCATGGTTTTTCACATATTGGTACTTTCCTCCCGGTGACAGCTTTATATTGTTTTTTGCCCATTATGTGGTTCGAGGACGTATCGTGGGTTCATGCCATTTACCACAATTTATATCCCAATGTGATATGCAACGAATGCATTACCAAATGCAAATTCGCGTAATATGGTACCTCGCGGTCATTACATATGGCTCCGCGAAGGACTTTTCGATAGAGAAGAGGGAATTGTTATTTAAGAGCGAAATGAGATTTTATTACTTGTACAAAACCTTAAAATATACTCGGGATTCCCCTGTATATAAACATGAAATGAGATCGTCAACACACCCGCAGTAGTTTTTCACATTATAAATGTTTTGAGCTTTTCAATTTTCGGCTGATTTCAAACGAGTTTTTTCGAAGGAACTTTGATTCCTTTAAAGCATGATATGGGTGGGAGTTTTCGTTTTTTTGTTTGAATTTCCCTTTTCGTTACAATAAATTATTTTTAAACATTTCTATTTAATATTTTTACTGAATGGATTCTGCGATTTTAAAAAAAAATTGTATAATTAAAGAGCTCACTAGAAATCTGATGACTGCTGAGGGGCAGAAGAAGGTACCTGAGAAGGGGCCGGTAATGTTGCTGTATGAACTGTTCAACGATGTGCATTTCGATTGTTCGGTGGTTGATGGTGTACAAAATTGTCGTTTTAAGATGACTGTAACTGTTAATAATTGCAAATTTGAAGGAACTGGTGAGTACTCAAAGAAAAAAAAATGCTTATTTATATCTTCTTTTTTTTCTGTAGTCCATTTACATGCCCTTCGAATTCATTTAAAATTCTGCCCATGTAAATCCTGCTCATCCATCCATCTCGCACCGTTTGGCAGTTACAGGGTGATTCGTAAATCAGGATTTTGCCTTATATGGGAACCGCTCTTGTATTTTTATCTTTTTTTCTACGCATCGCAGCGGCCCCAAACTGATTTCAAAAAATCACTATGTGGAAGCCCTTTCCAAAAAAGTTTACACCACCCCCCTATCCCCAACCCCTTGGCCACAATCCCCCCTGGAAGTTGAAAAAATTAACTTTTATTTCACGATTTTTCTCCTTTCGCCCCACTTTTCTCCGAAATTCATGTTATTAACATACCTACTTTTTATTTTTTTTAAGTTGCCTATCTAATTACCTTACCAAAAAGGTGCAACATGCCCAGGTAGGAAAAGGATACGAAAATTTATTTACAAAAATCCTTTTACAGAATATCATGATAATTCGAATTTTTAGGAAATTATACTTAAGTTTACTAAAAAATACATTTTGTTCGCTTAAAAACTAATTACAATTAAAACGTATGTCCTTTAAAAGCTGTTCAAAATGTTCTCCGCTAGTTTCGATTCATGCAAGTAGCCTTCGTTTTATTTCACGTTTGAGGTCTATGGTAGCCAGTCTCTCCCGTATTTTCGTGGATGCAGTCCCAATCCTGGTAACTAATTCTTCCCTGGTGTTGATTGGTCTTGAGTAAACTTCATCTTTCATCATTCCCCATAAGAAAAAGTCCAGTGGGGTAAGGTCCGGTGACCTAGCAGGCCAAGGAATCGGTCCACCTCGTTCAATCCAGCGCTCTGGGTAATATTCATTCAACCTTGCCCTAACAATGTTCCCAGTATGCGCAGGTGCTCCGTTGAGCTGTAAATAAATTGCGCTTCTGGTGGCCAGGGGGATGTCCTTCAACAGATCCGGAAGGGTATTCTCCAAAAAGTCCGAGTATAGCTGACTATTCAGCACTTGGGGCAAGATGAAGGGTCCTATCAACTGGTTGCCGATGATACCAGCCCAGACATTGACACTAAATCTTTGCTGGAAGGACCGACACCTTGTCCTATGTGGGTTCACATCTGACCAGGTGTGGAGGTTGTGGAAGTTTGTGATGCCATCCCGGGTGAATTGCGATTCATCCGTCCACAGAATTCGGTCTAGAAACCTTCTGTTTTTTATGTCAGACTCGAACAGCCAAGTGCAAATTGCAATCGTCTTTCGGAATCTCCTTCCTGTAGTGCTTGGACCGGGATATGGTGGTATGGATGTAGTCCCTCTCGGTTCACAACGGTCCAAACTCTCCCTGAAGACAATCCTGACCTTCGTGCGACCTGCCTGATGCTTATTACAGGGCTGTTCCTGACGATGTTGAGGATTTGTTGGTCAGGGTCCGCTGAATCGGCCGATTTTCCTGCTCGCGTTTCTGCTCTGGGGGTGGTTACACTTCCGGTTTCTTTTAACCTTCTGAAAGTCCTTGAAAATACCTTTCTTTTGGGTACATGCCGATTCGGGAATCTCCTTTGGTATTCTCGTACGGCCTTACTATTACTTCCTTCTACTAAACCGTACACGTAAATTATATCGGCAGACTCTTCAACACTGAATTCTGCCATTTTATCTTAATTTTTTTTATTAAACACCCGGTTTTATCGATTGCTTCTTCAACTGTGGTCAATATCCTTTCAAACTTACCCATTTTTATACCATAATTCATAGGAGGTATTAGAAACGGAGCGTCAGGATACTTAAGAGTCAATGCTGGATATAATAAACTAATAACGCTATTTAACGAGATTACATTTATTATTTTATTACTGTTTTGCTGAAATAATAAAAATGTACTACCTCTGTTTCCTAAACAAACATTTCCGAACTTGCTGTCATAAAAATTGTTTACTTAACGACATTTTCCATTATGGTGCAATAAAGTAATTAGGTACCTGTGAGGATGTTTTAATTTCAGGACTTTTGCAACCGTTTTCTACCTGAACATGTTGCACCTTTTTGGAAAGGTAATTAGATAGGCAACTTAAAAAAAATAAAAAGTAGGTATGTTAATAACATGAATTTCGGAGAAAAGTGGGGCGAAAGGTGAAAAATCGTGAAATAAAAGTTAATTTTTTCAACTTCCAGGGGGGATTGTGGCCAAGGGGTTGGGGATAGGGGGGTGGTGTAAACTTTTTTGGAAAGGGCTTCCACATAGTGATTTTTTGAAATCAGTTTGGGGCCGCTGCGATGCGTAGAAAAAAAGATAAAAATACAAGAGCGGTTCCCATATAAGGCAAAATCCTGATTTACGAATCACCCTGTAACTGCCAAACGGTGCGAGATGCCCCCCCCCCCCCCCCCCACCCATACGATTTTTTGCTTGTCTCGGTCTGACCTTTCAGCCCCTGCAGTATTGACCTCCCACCTCTGAACACCCTGTATTTATTAGGTTTATATCGCTATTGTGAAGTTCTTTAGAGTTTCCAACTGTTTGCAGAACTCCAATGCGTCTGCATGGCGAGTGGGAAAACTTTTCGAGTTTAATTGGATGGAGATTCCTTACAAGCTTGATTTCCAAGCCTTCTGTTGTGAACACTTAAGAACATTTGATGTGATATTAATCGGGCTCACTTGATCGAAGCGGGTAGCACAAGCTGAATCAATAAAGTACACTATATTATTTTATATGGTACTTTGAACAGCAAGTGATCCAAAACTAAGAAACTAATTGGAAAGAAAATTGCTATTACTTAAAGTAGGAGGGTCAATAAGTCGGGTTTTTCACCTATAGGAAAGCAAAAGAAAAATCATTCCTTCTTTTTTTAAAGTTGTTTCCTAAATTTAACCCTTTAACTGTTTATGTAAAGTATGCTGGTCGTGAAGACGCGACTATTTTTCGTAGAATGTCGATTACACTCTCCAAAAGGATGAAGAAAATTACACTTGTATTATCAATCAACGACTAAATTATAGGTTTTGTTTCTGAAAAAGGACAAATAAAGAACTTTAAAAAAAATTTACATTTTAGAATATTCGTTAGTGTGTGAATAGAAAAGTTTTTCAAAACGAAATTAAACTTTTAAAGGGTTAAAAATGTTAACTTACTGATTCTTTTTAAAAAAATATTCTAAATCCGCGAATTATCAAAATGAATGAAAGTTAGGCCATTTCAAGTTTTTAATATCACAGCTAGGGATGGCGAAGGAAATTTAATAATAATAATAATTAATGAGTCCCCATTTTATACGATAAAAGTTCATTATTTTATGAGGTGAATGGATGAATATTATTATCTTTATTCAAGATTCCAGAAACAAGAGGTTTGACAGGTTTTAGTTATCCTATTTGTTGTTTTCTTAGTGGCGTTAGCTCCACCTCATGAAGATTTCGATGCTGCTGTTGTTGCCATGACATTGTGATTCACCATATATAAACCATAGGCTTATAATATAGTCCTTTCCAAATAGGGCTGATATAAAGATTTGGCTAATACTCGTCGTATATAAGACAATCAAGTCTAGCACTAGGCTTAAAGGCACCAACATTTCGGATCTCAGTACATCAGTGCCAAATGCCTTCATAGGTGGACGAGATGAGGTAGGAACATTGCAGAGGAAGTGACCTGCGCTTCCTTCTCCCCGCATGAGGGATACGTTGGGTCGCTGATGATCCCTCAGGTATTCATGGTGCTTACCAATGTGTTGTGCCCTGTAACTGTCTTTACTAGAGCCCTGCAATCTTTTCTACCTAAGTAAACTATTTGCAGTATTCTTATATAGTCGTTCAATGGTCTATAAGATAGATAGACCGGACAATCTTTGCCCATAAATTGAATCCACGTGTCGAGTTACCCAGTTCTTCAACACTGCAGAGTTCACACCAATAATGGGCTCCGATCTTAAGGGATAATAAATAATAAGGGATTTGAATCTTTCATTCTTTGCTTTTGATTCTCTGGTAATCCGGTACCCATATAGGAATAACTTGGATGTACTTTGCAATCGAGTTAAATCTTTTCTTACAATCCTGGAAAGTCATTGACCATGGGATTAAGTAGAGTGCGAATTGTGGTCTTACTATCACTGAAGATGCCTATTTTTCTGTTATGCCATCTCTGGGCCACTTATAGAATGGCAAAGCTTTCTTCTGTTTCCCTTTTTGGGAAGTAACTTGGATAATTTGATTAATCAAATTAAATTAATTGATTATTTTAGTTATTTGCTAAATTATTGCCTCCTTTAATCACAGTAGAGGGTTTAAGTGTCGCTTCTTTGAACGAAGCTTAAAAAAAAGTTGTACTTTATTACAACGATTATTATAAATCATCATTTACTGCAAGAGAGTATTAAAAAGCTCAAAAATTATGAATAATGATTATGAAATATGGGTACCGTGTTTTTTCTGACATGACATCGATAGCGTCATAAGTTTGCTGATTTATTAGTTAATGAGAGAACAAATAGTAGGAATTTGGAAATTGTACAATTTCAAGAAAAAAAGTACGTCTTTATTTGATGTGGCTTGTGATTGTATTTTTTTTTTAAATGATGCCTGCTCCTGCAGGCAATTCCGTCAATACCAACCACAATGTGTACAGCAGAAGTCGTGGTAGCAATTTAAGCGATAAGTCTAAATAAATAAATAAAATTTTGTAATTTTTTTATTGCAATTTTCTTATTGCTTATTTATACGCATATGTATCCTCCCATATATGTAAATTTGAAAACAAAGGGTTGTTCGATTCTGAACCAAATATTAATAGGGAGTTAGAGTAATAATAAAACGTATTATTTTAAAATATTTTTACATTGTACTAGCTATGTTTTGTTACGTGAACTTTATTTATTAAATATAAGATAAAAAGAAAAGTAAATATTATAAAGTATAATGCTGGTCGAAAAGTATGTTAACTTAAAAATTTAGTTTTTATTTAAAAATAATAAACTGATTTTAATCTTTAAAGGAAATCAAACATGGGTTTTAGTTACGAACAAGTCAGTCCTAATTGTAGAAGATTTAGACTTAACGTCTTCACTAAAATAATCCAAACGTAGTTTTAAATTTTTTAAGCTTTCTAAGAACACTGATTACAATTAGTCTTCAGAGTAATTTTATTATTAAATACGTACAATCTTTTAAACACTGCAACTTAAGGGATCAGAGCTAAGAGAATTTCAGTTTGGTAATTTCCAACTTATGCGTGTGTGTATCTTATTGCAAAAAATACACCCTGTTATGGGCAACCCGCCTACAAATCATCATTTAGGTCCCAGAAGCCTTGTTCGCAGTACTTTAGGAAATATGAACAGCGAATTTATTTTTTTCCATGTTGTGACTCTCTGCCCAGAAAAAAGTCGACGAATTTTTACCTTTGCGTGGTGTTGCATTCATTGACAGAATATTTCACTTTCACATTATGTACCTTACATAAAGCTGCTATTAGTCCTTTATCAGGGCTTCTGCAGTGAGGTTTTGTTTGCTTAAGGTTTTGTATAATAATACAGCATAACATTTTTTTTTTTTTGGAATATACATTTCAGTGGCATAATTAGTTGCTTATGGAGAATATCTGACCTGTCTGCCATCGCATAATTAGGTGTTAATTCCTTAAAACGCAAGGACGACGGTTTTGGGCTAATCTTTTATGATAAGCATCAAAGGCTGGAAATGAAAATCTCTTTTTGAGAGTAATCGAGTTTTTGTGTTCAGTCAACAATTTAGTCTTATTGGATTTTACTGCTAATATTTAACGCTGGAAGGTCATAGATTTAATTCTCTTTGGAGTAATAAGTTCTGCAGAATTATAATTCCAGCAATATTAACCGTAAACACAACTTAGGCAATTTATCATAATCTTTAATTCTTTTATCTTTAAAAAATTGGAGTTTTCAAATTTTTAAGAGTTAAAAAATGGTTACATCTAGCCAGATGAAAGCTTGGAGTCTTTACTATTAAATAAGCCTTTAGTAATGTTAATAGGACTACACTCAGTTAATAAGTCTTAACGTGATCTATTTACTACTTGCTGCAAATAAACCATGTTATTATCTCCTGAAACAAAGCTTGTAACCTTACAATTCCTATTTCTCATAACGACATATGTTTCTTTTCATACTTTTAATGCTATTTTCTAGAAATATGTAAACAATTTTTATTAATTCTTTTTATCACCTGTAGGTCCTTCTAAGAAATTGGCCAAAAATGCGGCAGCCAAAGCCGCCCTTGCGTCACTGTGTAATATTTCCTACAGTCCGATGATGCATCCTCAGAAGAACGTTCCCATTCCAATAGATGATAAATCGTCTTCAATGGAACTACCCCAAATCCACGCAGATACCATTGGTAAGCTTGTTTTGGAGAAGTTCATGGAAGTTATCAAGGGACAGGAGTCCTATTCCAGACGCAAAGTGCTCGCCGGCATTGTCATGACGGAGAATATGAATTTCAACGAAGCTAAAGTGATATTTTAGAAGCGGGCGATTTATAGAAAATATTCTTATATGTATCAAATAATTTTCAGGTCATATCAGTATCAACTGGAACGAAGTGTGTAAGTGGAGAGCATATGAGTGTTAGTGGGGCGGTTTTGAATGATTCACATGCTGAAATCGTTTCAAGGAGATGCTTGGTGAAATTTTTGTACTCACAAATGGATCTACACACAGATCCAGGTAAGATTTTTCTTCATTGCTATAAGAATGCTTTTACCTAACAGCTGTTATTGCATGTAGTCGCTGCAAATCAGTCAATTTTTATAAGAAATCCTCAGTCCGATCAATATCCATATAAGCTTAAGAATGGAGTCCATTTTCACTTGTACATTAACACGGCTCCCTGTGGTGATGCTCGTATCTTTAGTCCGCACGAAAATGACAGTGGAGTGGATAAGCATCCCAACAGGTAGTTTTGAAGGAGTTCCATGCATAGAACGGTTGGTAACTGGGTTCGTTTTCAGGAAAGCTCGAGGTCAATTACGGACGAAAATAGAGTCAGGCGAAGGGACTATTCCGGTGAAGAGTAGTGACGGGATCCAGACATGGGATGGTGTCCTCCAAGTAAGTCATTCTATTTTGACGTTGTGATAAATATTACTTTTTTTTTTTTTTTAACTATGCGTCCACTTCCATTGAAGGGTCAAAGGCTGTTGACTATGTCGTGCTCGGATAAAATAGCTCGTTGGAACATTTTGGGTGTACAGGGAGCACTTCTTGCTTCACTGATGGAACCTATTTACCTGCATTCAATTGTCCTAGGGAGTCTACTTCATCCAGAGCATATGTATCGAGCGGTTTGTGGACGCATTGAAAAATCCATTCAGGGTCTTCCACCACCATATCACTTGAACAAGCCCCGTTTGGCGCTTGTCACGTCTGCCGAACCACGTAATCAAGCAAAAGCACCAAATTTTGGTATTAATTGGACTATTGGTGACACCGAAATAGAGGTGGTTAACTCGTTGACTGGTAAAACTGTCAACAATCAAATTTCACGCATAACAAAGCAGAGATTCTTCGCGAAATTTGCATATTTACTAAGGAATTTGCCTGGTATCCAGTTGCGCAGTATTAATCAAGATTATGGTGAGACAAAGAAAAGCATTAAGGATTACCAGGTAAAAATATATCATGTCGTCGGACAACAACAATAGCATTTATTTTATTTTTTTTGCTTAAAATTACAGACCGCCAAAAGGGAACTGTTTGACGCCTTCCGCAGGGAGGACCTGGGTAACTGGCTTAAAAAGCCGATAGAACAGGACGAGTTTGATCTTGCCGAATGACTATTTTACTCATATGCTCTCAACAACAGAGGCGGAAGTCTTTTCAATTTGGTCTTAGTTTATTCAGCGTTTATATTTTATTTAGCGGAACTATTTACTCTCAAAGAACTTGATAATATCATTGCTCTTCTCCGATACACCAAATCCCAATTGGTTTTGGTCGACACTAAGTCACCATCCAAAGAAATAATGCTAAGTAGTGAACGTAGAAAAGCGGTAATTATCGTTACGCGTACTCCTAGCTCTAGAATATTTCTAGAATAGAATGCAGCTAATTTGCTGGAACTAAGTAAGAAAGTATTATGGGATTTCGCCGATTCTTTCCGATCTACTCGTTTTATTCCAGTCACTTTCGTTGTAAATAGTGAGCGGTGTACATATTGCAAACGGGAAGCAGTGAGAAAATGGAAATTAAGGCATATTTTTGGACCTTATCTCTAGACTAGATGATTTTTTTTTTTTTTCGGTTTGCTGTAGATGTTTATAGCGAAATAGTGAGAATGAATTTTTATTAATGCTAATTGAAACAAGTGTGGGCTTATCTCACAGTTTCTTTTTTTTTTATGTTCCACTTGTCTCTCCTTTCACATTTAAATTATATTTTGTTTGCTAATTTGTAATAAAAAGTGATTTTGTTTAGACGGTAATACGTGCTATTATTTGTCACGATTGGATTTTAAATAAATTCCACACTTTTCTACTACTTTTTAGTTGCTTTTTTTTCTCAACAGTATTCTCCTTTTTAAATCCATCCAAATGTCCGTAAATTGATTTTAATTTTAGCTAGTAAAATTATTGAATTGTTCATTGGCGCACTAGGCGTGATTTGGAGCTGCTATTTAAATTGCATGCAGACATTTTTCTAGTATTCATAATAGGTATGACATGTACTCAAATCTGAACACCTTGGAACGATTCTAATTAAAATGGAATATCTTGTAAAGTTTTGTAAGTAAATATGATCAAAAGAATCCGTGCCACAACAGGTGCCGTACTGTTTCTCAGTGCGTGAGACACATCTGTTTAATGATGATTGTGATATGTAGTGAGTCAAAATTTTCAATGGGTGAATTTTGAATTAGTATAAATTAGTTCTCTTGTTTCAATCCCCAATAATTTTTAATGCTAAGAAACTCAAATAGTCAAACAGATGTAATTCGTATTTCATTTAACCGAATCAGTAATTTCGCAGTGGGAATGCAATAATTTAGTTGCAGAGAGGGATTACAATAAACTTTTAAAATATATGTTTATTTGAAATTGATTTGGCATAAATAATAAGAGTTTTGCAAAAATGCAATTACGTTCGTAGTTTTTATGACGACTGTTTTGATTTTTAGGGCCGGCTATTGCAATATAAAATCGTAACGTCAATTTATTACTGGTGTACGGAAACTACTTTAAAAAAGACGAGCTATCCATTCAATCTAATTTGGCTTGGAAAACAAAAAAAAAAAAGCTTTTTCCATATATTAAAGAAATTTTTCTATATTGCATTTACATAAAACGGGCTTCATTTAAAATAAATTGCAATGGCTTTTGTGTGTTTATCTTTTATGGCTGAATTGCATATAAAGGTGCGTATAGCGGAAGTTTCGTAAGCAATGCAGCCATAAGGGACACATTTAAAAATACTTTCCAAAATTAACATGCTCCGGTTCAAGGGAAAACCAGATACCCTTCACTATATCCATGGCGATTCTCGTTCTCTTAATTAGTTCTCCATGTACCCCTGGGGATACATAAATATGTACAGATAACCCCCGTATAACATGGGGGTTATGTCCCTAGAAATTGCTGTGTTATGCGATTCATACGAGACAACGAATTAGTACGAGAACCGGGGGGGGGGGGGGGGGGGGGGGGGGGGGGGGGGGGGATTAGGTCCAAAAATTGAGAAACATGTTATTACATTTTCATAATTAATATCTATATCAAAGCCGTTTTCTTAAAAGGTATTACATATTAATATGAATTAAATAATGTTTTCTTCACCAAGCACCACTAATCGAGGGCGTTTTCTTTTTGACAAGATAACATCCTCTGAACAATTTTCTGCATTGTCTTTAGATCCATTCTCTACCTTTTGCAAAAAATCTGTTTTAAATTGCTCACTTTTAGTTAAAAGATCTTTATACATTTCCTTATATGATGCTAAGTTTTGAGGGATCCTCATTTAAGAAATATGAGTATAATTGTTCAGCTAAGTCTAAACCTTTTTTTGGTATATTCCATAATAATTTCTACCAAAACAGTTTCATCAATTTCTTCCATCAGTAATTCTTGGATATCTTCTACAGTTGTATGGGGATTTTATCCTAATTTCAAATTGGATATCGTTCGCTTTTAAACGTTTTTATTACATTTGGTGTTGTACGAGTTCTTTACCCAATTCTCGAAGCGTGTTAGAGTGAAACATTCTATAGAAGTTGAAAAAAAGAGATTTTTTTCTTATTACTATTAAAACCAAGAAATTATTATTAAAAATTATAATTCCACTACGGGCGGTAATTACTAATGTATAGAACAACGTGTTAAGTTTTTAGACCGATCGATTCAGTAGTTATTTTTTAAATCGTCAAAGCAAGATGAAAAAAGCTCGTTTCGAGAAAAACTTGTTTAAAGTTTCAAGTATAAACAGTCTGTTCCATTAGTTGTCGATTAGCTGATTCTATGTAATCTGAAAAACACATGTAGAAAGTTCATAGTAAAATACCCTCTTAAATCAGCCTTTCCCTATTTAAAACTAAAATCTAATCTTCTGTCTCTTCAAAAGTTACAATACAATCTGTATCATTATCGTCATGATGCGTTCCTTGCTGTTTGGACGTTGGTGATTCGATTGCAATTGAATTTTTGACTCAATGTAAGATGCATTTTTGGCCTTTTGTCGGTCATCTGTGCATCGATGCATTTTTGAATTTACCCAGCCCCTACAAAACAAATCTATGAGGTCTTCTTTATGTATAGGTTTGTTCGGAGACCCAAAAACCCGTGGAATCTCGAGGCGCCCTGAGAATTGTCAAAAAATTTGTGGCTCCTAGGGCTTGTCAGTTCAACGAACAGCTTATTAACCCTAAGACCCCACACTATCCATATGAAACAAATAACATACACAGGGGTTGCACGCACCCCAGTACTTTAAATCGATGCGGTGAGCTGACTGTTCGTAGAGAAATTTTTATTTTACATTTACATGCCCAAAATCTGAAAAGCGGGATAGAAAAAACCTAGTATTATTTTTTCATCGTGAAAAATACGATTGAACCAAGTAAGTAAATTGTTTTTAGCATTATTCACTAATTTTGTGGGGTTTGGGATGTGGGGCGTTAGGGTTAAAAAGGAAAACTGTCAACTGGCCTTTTCCACAAAGATTCTAAAATAAAACAACTATTTTTTGGTAATTTTCACACCGAAACGCTAAAATTAACTTCTTCCGCCCACTTCAAGAGTTAAATTCACTTTAAATACCGCGTCTGTTAACAATTAAACTGATATTTGTTATTAACTCTGAATTAACGACAGATTTTAGCCCCTCGGGGCGTCAAAGTTTTCTCAAAAATATTGAACTGGGTCTCAAGCTCAAAAATTATCGAAATTTTCATAAAAAAAAATTGCGGTTTTACTATGTTTTCATAAAAACTTTTTATGGAAAAGATAATTTTCTTTTTTATTATGGACCTTCTGCCTTTTAAGTAATTCTTGTATTAAAGAAATTTACAAAGTCGTCTCAAAACTTCAAACTTAAAAAGTGTGATTTTTATTACGATTATCATTCAGTAAATTTCGATTTATTTTATTGTGTGCAGACTTGAATATTTAAATGGTGAATACGCTAAGAGTGGAACTTCCCACAGGGAGCGAATGTTGCCAATGTTTAAATTGTTTTCGAATCTGAAAGCATTTTAATTAAATATGCATGTGAAATTGTGACGAGTGATGTATACGACAAATTTTAATATAAGAATTTTTACTGAGGAAAATTCGATTGTAAGCTCTATAAACAAAATATAAACTAAAAGCCAAGGTATCGCCAAATTTCGATCTGGTCTAATTGTAAGTCAATATCAAAAAGGTGTTGATTTGGATTGGAAGAGATGAATAAGGTGTAACATAAGTCATAATTTACTGAGTACCTACCGTTTAGTTATTTTTAAAATTGTTGTGTAGTTTGCTTTTTTATTTATGTTTATTTAAATCATGCACTAGTGCTCAAGTTAATTACATATTATATTTTAAAAAGATCCCACTTAATGTAACCCCTTGAGAAGTAAAAACACATATAAAGAAAGAGTGGCTACATTTCGCTCCCTCGCTATCGAAAACCCCTGCTTTAATTTCATTTGTAATTTATTACAGTCCATTTATGTGTATTATAGTTTATATTTTTTGATTTTAACCTGCCGTAATCATTCTTACTATTATATAATTCTTATATTTGGTGTTGAGATGCAGTATTGTTTTGAAAAGAAGCTTTAACGTAGCTGTAGTAGAGTAAAAGATGAATGTATTAATTAATGGAAAGCAATGTGCAATTGTGATAGAATCAAGAAAAAAAAAAAAAGCAACCATTAAAAATGGATAAAAAGCTAGATAAAACAGTAAATCGCTCTTCTTCCGTTAAAAAAAAAAAAAAAACAAATTTATCTGCAATAACCAGTACAAATAAGAAATTAACACTGACAAAGAAAATAAATTTAAACGAAAAAATTATTGTCGATTATTTAATTTTTGTGTTCTGTTCCGTATTTTTCTGGTAAATGTAGATGAAATACTGTGATACTAAGATTTACTAGTATTTCCAGCAAAGCTGTGTTAGCCCATTCTAAAAATATTCTAAATGCTCATTTTTACTCAGTAATTAACGAATACTTAATGACGACAATTTAATTAAATTTCAAAGTAAACTCAATGAAGTTTTATTCAGTAACAAAGAGATCAAATTTTAAAACCGCGGAAACTAATCTGTTCCATTAAAGAAAACAATAATTAGGTGATAACTAGTCGTTCGCAAAACTTAAAGAAATCTTTGATCAAATAAATGAGAATTACAACTTGTCTTGTCTTTTAAATTGCCCGCTCATTTCCCCAGCCCCCGACTCCAGAGAATTTCAGGTGGACATTCTGGCGACAGTGTGACTTTAGCAAGAACGCGAACCGTTTATCGAAAGACGCGAAAGCAAAGTTGAGTGATTTTCTCAACATTGAGTAGCTTTCGTTTGGCAGTTGGTAAAAAGTGCTCAAGCTCAATTTGAGATGAAACTTTCTTTTGGACTTGAGGAGGTACCGCGCAAAAGAATACGAGTCACACCTAAACGAATTTTGGGAATTTGCGAAATACTTCTCGTTAAAATTGCGACAACTGCAATGATTTCCTCTTATGTTAATATTAATTTCAAAGCAATAAAGTTATACAGGTAGTCAGGGTCGTCTGGGAAAATGGGGCCACTGGGGCAACTCCTCAGAGCAGAAAATACTAAAAACTACTTTGACAATAACAGAAGTAATCTTATTAATATATAACGATTTGTTGAAAATATTAATTGAAATTGAAATTTAGAAAGAAGTTGAGTAAGTGCATTTTTTCAAAAGTTTCTCTTTTCAAATAAATTAAGCCGCAGCGAATACTCGAAGACTAATAAGCCGATTTAAATTTTTTTCTTCCTTAAATTTTCGTAATCGGTGGTGTTTGGCCTATTTTTAAAATTTAGATAATTACTATTTTTTAAGATCTCTTGAATTAAAAAAAGAGTCTTAGAAATGAACAACAAATTTTACACCACCGCCATATTGTGAAAAAAGAAAAAGACAACCACGCACAACGATAGCTACATTTATATAGATATTGATAAATCTTTTTTTTTTTTTTTTATCATCACATCAAGGATCTTAACTTTATGAATTTTTTATATTTTTCAATAAAAATTGTTATTAAACAAGTTAAAAATACACAATATCTTTTAGTCGAGCCTTAAATAACACTGTTGTACAGAATCGACTTTTAAATTCTACCTAAGCAAACCCTTTATAGCGTTTGTGAAGGACATCAAGAGGATTCGTAATCCGAAATGTTTTACAATTCTATAAAAAAATTAAAAAGTTATTAACAAAAAATTGTTAATTTTGAAAATAAAAAAAATTTTTTTTATGAGTGTATGCAGAATTTCTAGCTGATCATAGAAATGTATGATGTGCATAAAAAAATATTTTTTTCGACAAACATTCTGCTTAATGAGCCGATTTATAACTTTTCTTTTCATTTTTTGAAAAATTTTCGTGTAAAAAACTTATATAATTAATTATTATAAAAAATTTTTGACAATGTAAACAGTTTTAATTAATTATTCTCAACTCGTATACCAAAAACCAAGTAAATTGGACAATATTTTTTTTCGTCTTTTTTAAAACTAAACATTAATAACTTTTTAATTTTTTTATGAATTTGCATGAAACTTGGCGAAATGTCATATTTCAATACAATGAATCCATTCTGCTTAGTCTCGATCTTAGGTAAAACTCGGTGTACAACAGTGTAATTAGTTATACCTGTGAAAAAACTTCCTCAACATTGGTAATAATTTTCACACGTCACAGTGGCGTTCCTTCTTAAATTTAAGATTGATTTCGTACAGTAGGGGAGACTGGCCTAAAATGAAATACTAGGGTAAAATTACACATTGCACGTATCTCCAGTTCTAGCTTTAGTTCAGTCTTTCGCAGTCTATCCACGGAAGCAGACGTATCGAACAGCGCTGCTGTAAACATTTTAGTGAGTTCCCTTTGTTTTTATTAGAGTAGTAGTTAAAAACCTATTTTCAGTCATCTATAATCTATTATTATCAGAGAAATCAAAGTGTTGGTATAAAAAAACTGGGAGAGCTTGAGAAGAACTTATGACATCAGCGAGGACTATAGTTCTTGGTAGGGGATGTATGAGTGTAAGTATTATTTTCTTGTTCGTTGGAAATATTTTTTTTTACAAAAAAACAAAATGCTACGTTTGAGGGTAAAATGACATAGTTATATGAAATGAAATACTATTTTTATTATGAATAGACACGGTTAAGTTTGTTTTTTCAGTAGCACTTTTTTAAACAGTTAAATATACTTACACTTATGCTTAACACTCAATTATAATATAAGTTACTCCAAAAACTCAGTTTTTCTTCGACGTGATCATTCGCCCGCCCTGGCTTTACTTATATAAGATACAGATTTTGATGCAGATCTAGGTCTGGTGAAAAGTAAATTAAATGCACCTTGTGCAAGAAATGGCCACACAATGAATGTGCAGGCTTATCTAAAAGAGCTACACAGTTTGTCTGCGACGTGTGCAAATAAAAAACAAATATCGATACTAAATCTATATACTATGTCATTTTACCCAAACGTACTTGGGTAAAATGACACTTTGAGGCCTTCTTAGAAGTCATATTTATACAGGAAAGAAAGACTTATTTTATGTGTACTTTTATACAGTGTATGTATTTTATGTTTATGTTTGTTTTTGTAGAAAAATATTTTTCGTTTTGTTGAAAAATAAAAAAATATACGCAATTTATGTTAAGGTGTTTCATTTTAGGCCAGTCTCCCCTATTAAACAGCAATCTTTTGAGAATATAAGTTCTGATCGAAATCTTAAAAAAATGCTGATGCTTTCAACAATATTTCATATAATAAAATTAAGAAGAAAATGTGTTTTTTTTTTTAAATAATCTATGGATGAGAACCATAAATAGATCTATTTAGAAATGGCGCAGATTTAGTGGATCTTATCGAAGTATCTTTCTGGGCATATATTCGAACACAATAATATTCTTGTAAGTTATATTGCTTAGTTAGGCGAATCGTAGTTGAGAGTGAAAATGGCATTATGAATGTCGAAGTTGCAACGATAACTGTCAATTATTATTGACAATTTCAGTCGTTCAGGTTTTTGTTCCCGACTTGTTAGCGATAACTAATAAAAATGTAAGTAAATTATGTACCTACATCCTGCAAATAAACAAAAAGCATTTTACTTTCATACTTTACAATTGTAATACAATTATTTTACTTATTTGAAAATTTTAGGAATACCAGGAAATAATTTGAAAAATTTGTTGATTTAGTTAAAAAAAAAATGCTGATATTGCTCGCAACTATATTAGATCGGGAAATGATTTGAAGATAGACCTTAAGAAACGGTGGTTACATTTTACAGAGAAACTTAATAGTTTAGGATCATCAATTCGTGATGTCGAGGGATAGTAGTGACTAGAGAAAGAAATATAACTTACAAAAACAAACAATGAAAACGTTGACTGAGCTAAACAGATATTGAAATCACCTGTAGCTCCTCTTTGAAAACTTCCTTCGGAATAAAATGCAGAACAACCGTAAGTTTGATAATATTTGGTACTGGGAATGGTCGCGTTTGATCTTTAAGTTTGTTTTCAAAGGAATGCAAAACGTGTACTAAAACCTCTTTAGAAAACCGGAAGGAATTCCGTAAACTTTGGAACATGTAATGATCCATTAGCAATTAATATATAAACAATTGTAAAACATGCTTTGTGCCGTTCAGTCCACAGAGTTCATATTCAATATATTTTATTTGGCTGGATTTCGCTATTCAAATCTAACGCTTGAAATCTTAAAATGACATTTGATTTGTTCACATCCGTAATTGTTGATTAAAAATTTACAATAATATAATCTAACGAAAAGTGCAATATGTGAATACTTTAAAGTCAGTTCGAGTTCCGAGTTCTTTAGACCAGTGTTTTTCAGTCTTCTTTAATACGCGACAAGTTAACAAATTCTTGCGACTCCGCAGGGTTATAATCAAACTACGCATTTAATTTTCTTTCTGTTGAAACCTATAATAATCAAAAAACAAGTTTACTGTGCGAGGAAGTTGTAAAGTAAACAGGCACAGCCTTCTCACACTGTATGACAGAAGATATTCACCTCTATTCTATTGCGATTGTCGTGTCGATTATTATTTTGTTATCGTCAGCTAAAATCGCATTGTGAATGTCGATATCAAGTGACAAATGTCGATAAAATCGGCGATGTCTGTCGCTGGCATTTTTATTTACAACAGACGAATTTCAAGGAATTGTGCCCATAATCAGTGGCGGATTTACACATTTGCCGCCAGTAGGCTATTTTGCCGCCCTTCCGTACTCTACATTTCGAGACCCTGGTTCACAATCATATTAATTAACGATTTAGATAAGATTGCGCAAGAAATAGGTTTTGGGTATATTTCTGAGCTAATACAAGCTCAATTATGTACTACTAATAAGGCGGGGTAGGGTATGTCTTAATACTACTTACAAAACAATGTACAATCGGTAAAAGTAATTAAATAATTTGTATTGCGTTTACTTACAGTTTAAAAACAATATATTCCATTATCTGGTAACAATCCGGCTGATGATGAAGATGAAATTCAATTAATTAAAATATGAAAGTTTTACAATACCTTTTTACGCGATTTTCTATTCTGTATATTTGCTTTGCTGCAAATTACATAACTTTCTTTGGGAATTGTGAGATGTGTTAGGTACTTATATTTATATATAATTTATATCTACTGGTAGGATGAGGGCGCTTGATTCTGAGAGTCTCGCCTACGGCGACAGCCGGCGAAAAAAAGGACTACTATTTTCGGTATAGAAATATGAATCTTTTTAATTTCTGTAAAATATAAAAAAAATTTTGGTCCCAAATTTGCCGCCCCTAAAATCTGCCGCCCTAGGCTCCAGCCTACTCAGCCTGCTGGTAAATCCACCACTGCCCATAATATTTAATCGTGAATTATTTAAAATTGTGTTTTAATTTAAATACTTAGTTTGGGTTCTTCTACCCGTGATTCTGATGGCTGGCTTTTATAAAATTTATAACTTACATTACATAGTTTGTCTTAGGTTTGGACAGAAGAGAGGGTAGCCAATTTATTAAACATGAATATAGCGATAAACTCACCTGGCTAAGAATTCGGGTGCAGTTCTATTAGTAACATCTAGAATTTAACAGATGAATCAGAAGTCAACAACGACTGTATTGCATGAAATTAAAGAAAATATAGAAGAAAGTTTACATGTCAGCAAGAAAGTTTATTATTTCAAAAAAAAGATTATATGAAACTTAGCCAAAGATAATTTGCAATTGACCACTTTTACAATTCAAAATCAAACCCAGAATCGTAAAAAATTCAAGAATATTCACAATAAAATAGCAATTTGAGGGATTTTACATGGTAATACCTTTGTGTCGATTCGATCACGTTAGATAATATAAAAAGTGAATCGACACGACATCTTAAACCCTAGCCGATTTCAGATTGACACGACAATCGCAATAGGGGTGATTAGTAGTCAATTGAAATCGCTACGACAATCGCAATAGGGTCGAAATGTTCAAAATTCCCATACAGACAATGGCCGATAAACAAATGAATGTCCCGAGAAAAATGCGTGTACACCATAATAAGGCAAGCACTTTCCAGGTGAGATTCAACATTTTATTCGTAGATCAATCATTAATCAATGTCGCCAGGCATCTGAATTAGGAGTCCCTTCCCAAGAAAAACAAACAGTAACCGGGATCACAGCGTGAAAGGGAAAATGGCCTTAATTAGGCACTCTCGAAATACACGAGCTGTCCTCTCTCTCTGTCAACTCTGAATAAAATTAGTTAGGTATAGGCGCAGAGGCTTACGCGCGATCGCAGGCGATCATATGTTAAATAGTCGGGCGATCTGCTCCTCGGCGGCCTCGAAATGGCCATTTGGGTACTCGAAATATTCAGATGCTTATCTCGAGGCTGCGAACTCCATCTTGGTATATCCCGTTCCTCGATTCGAGCGCTATCTCGCGACCAGATCTCCTCCGTATCTCATTCAAAAGTAATCTTCCTTGGAAAAATTCCTTCCCGCCAGCACTGGCTGACCATTTATCCACATGTGGACGCACTTCTTTATTTTTTTCATCCCCGCCTTTGCGCTGCTTGGGTGAGGGCTCAGACTATCCTATGATCTGGGATCAGCCGTTGTTATTGTTATTTATTATTAAAGTAGGAAAGTTGTCAACAGCTTTTTTCCTTGTCTCAAACTTTTTGGACTCACGGATCGGATGGCTGCACCAAGGAGGCATTCCAAGCCTTGGATTCGCGGAATTTTCTGAGTAAATTTGAATTTATGCGCTTTGATGACTATCGCGGCGGTTATTAATGGGCCAAAGAGTCGTCAAAGAAATGCTGGAATTGTGGAAGATGACTTGTTTTGTCGACTCCTTTTCTTTCTTTTTTTTTTAAAGACGAGAGGTGTACTAAAATAAAACTTCCACGCTAGAGGAATTATTGAATATTCAAAATTAAAAGCGTTTTCTTAATTAATTTACTTAACGGTTAACTTTTTGAATTATTTTACGAAGGTTTTCTTTCACGTTTTTATGCATATTCAATAACTGCAGAGGAGGCACCAAATGTTGACTTTTAATTAATAATTTTGTCAGCTTTATGATCCTATTAGATAAAACAAAGAAGAATAATGCTTTGATAGTTATCAGTAAACGGTGTTTTGTGTAATCAAGATCTTAACACGCTTTGTTTAGATTTAATTAATTTGGTGAAAGGGCAATTAACATATGCAAAAATAAACTTGCAAAACAAAAATATATAATATATATTTACATCTAGAGTCATGGGCACGTCTAAATAATGTCCCTAGACAAGATGGTAGATTATAAATGAAATTTACTGTCTGTAAGAAGCTCTTCCGTTCAGAACAATTCTATGACTTCTGTTGATTGGGTGTTTGATTTAAAGCTAATGGTTAATTAAAATATTCGGCTTACGTAGAATTGGATCGTCAGATAAGATAATGTAAACATTTTTATGAATCAGTACTGAATAATAAAAACAATAGTAGATACCACAAATGACAATCCCCAATTTGTGTATGATCGTTCTCTAGAATAAACACATATTAGTATAAATTGCACCCATCTTAAAACCATAAATCTCCCAATTATAAATTTAACATTTAACTAAGTAATATTGATTATTGATATGGCAACCGCAATAAATATAAACTTTGCTGACAATATTTTATCAATTATACCCTTTTTGAATAATTTGCCACCATTTTTATGAGAACGTTTAAAATGATGGTTTTAATTTGTAAATATATTTAGTAACAATTTCCTGTGTATACATAGAACACGTTTTTTCATTTTTGTTTCATTGAAACTTAGAATTATCTTTGACTATACGCACCACTGACATATAAGAACTGGACTGCATGCTGATCCCGTACAAAAACTCACATCAAAAGTAAGACCAAATTTTGACCGAATTCTAACTATCTCGCTCTTTCTTAAGTCCCGCAGGCAGACAACTTTACAAAAAAAATGTCCAAGGTGGCGCTATGTATGTGCACTTCTTTTGGTTTTTTCTAGTATTTTCGCGTGTGATACATCTTTTTGATATCCCCAATAGATAAATAAAAGTAAACACATGCTTTTTGCACATCACTTTTACCTACGACAGCCTTTACAAGTTGCCGGCCAACTCATAATTTTCCGTTGCAATCAGCTGTTCTGTTAGAATAGTTTTACGATGTCCAACAGATGGCTACTTCATTTTGTGATACAACTTTTAGCTTTGGTTGGTATATATGAGAAATATGAAGGTTAGACAAAGGGATTATATATCTATCTCTGTTATTCTTAAGTCCCCAGCTGATTGCCGCGAGGAACATTTTTATGAAAAAACTTAAAATTGAGCGTGATATGAAAGAAATCGGTTCGTGAAAGCTCAATTATTTTTAATTTTCGTCAGTTTAAACATAATTGTACGGTATTTTAGGGCATTTTTAATAGCATAATTTGCTCCATGAGGATTGAGCCTGTGCTAAAAATGGTCTCCTTTTTCAGACGACGGTTAGCAGTCCAGTTCTTTCATGTCAGTGCATAGTGCGTCTGAACTACGCCCAGTCCATTTCGTTTGTTTAGAAATCGCCGGATTGCAGTGTCAAACTTGAATTAAATTTCTCTTCTACTTTTCGATAGCATTAGAATAATTGAAAATGCTTTTCTTTTCCGATTTATATCCATTTCCACTTTTCGTAATTTTGAGATTTAAGCAAACTATTTTGACGTTTTAACACTAAACGAACCAAGCGGGGTCAAATGACCCGTTTCAAAAGAGTGTAATGTGTCCCCGTCTGAAGGACCCAGTTAGGAGCATAGTCTTGGGAAAAAGGGAAAATGTGTGCCCCTAAGCCTGGGTTATGACCAGACAACATTCAAAAAAATTATATATGTACGGGGAAGAAAATGAGGGAGGTAGTGAGATGGTCGGGCTCGGGCGCGTCGGGCTGGCTAGCACGACCTAGCTCGTCGGATTGGGGGGGTGGGGTCTTGAACCGCCGATCTCACACCGAGTGAAAAACATGGGTCACGCGCCATGGGGGTGGGAGAGAGGGGACCAGAGCGTAGAGGGGTCAGGATCAAACATCAGGGGTCAGCCTTCAATTATAAAAACGTTAATCCATTCTGGAATTATGAAACAGTATTTTGTATTCTATCATTGGGCAAGTTCCTTGATGAAAATTCACAAATTTTTTTTTTTTCTTTAACCTATGGATATACAACTTGCTATAAGTAAAAGGAATTAAAAAAACAGTATTTTGTATTCAATCATTGGGCAAGTTACTCGAAGAAAATTCACAAATTTTTTTTTTTTTTTTCTTTAAACTATGGATATACAACTTGATATAAGGAAAAGGACTTAAAGTCCATAACCAGATCACACTACCCTTGAGCACCTGCGTTCAAGAAGGGAGAAAAAAAAATCCCCTTTTCTTTGGGTTTTGTTCTTCGACTTTTTTTTTTTTCGTTTTTTTTTCTTTTTTTTTTCTTTTTCCTTCTTTTTTTTTTTTTCTTTTCTCTTTTTCTTTTGTGTCTCGGTCGATTCACCCGCCTTTCTCCCAGCCCAGCATCAGATATTTAACAGGGAAAAAAAATCAGATTACTAAAAAGGGTACATACCTGGATCCTGAGGAGATCGATCTTCCGAGGATTCCTGTTGCAAAATTTAAAATAGATTGTGGAAATTCGAGCACGGCCTGTCTGGAAAGGGGTCCTTGGGGAAAATCACCGACCAGCAGATCGCAAATTCGTTAGTGGGGTCTGGTTCTGAGTCACGTTAATTTACAAGACAATAATAAAAATAACAGGCAAAAAAAAATGATGCGGCTACTCTGGTGACATCCTGAAAGGGGGGCGAGACGAGATGTAGGCCAGGGCTCAGCTTCCTTCAATTCCGAGTGGCTTCGTCAATGCGCCAATTCAAAAAAAAAAAATGAAAACCTACGGGTCACCGCCTGGCGAGGTGCAGACCCTGCGGGCGGAGGAGGGATGTTGCGATCTTCGCACGGTGGCGATCATCCAGGGTAACTCGTAAAGGAATCAGGAACTTTTCCTAAACGCCAACCGCGATGAGCAGATCACTGGAAAGGCACGTGGTAAATTTTCCACCGCCCGTGGTGGTTCCGTTAGATTAGCGGTCCTGGCGATGCACAGCAGTAGCTGAGGGGGGGGTTGTGGCAGGAAAAACACGAAACTTGCGCCCCCGAATGGTCCTACTTCCAGGGCTCCGTATGTGGGGCAGCACAACCACGTGGGCGACGTTATCTGGACGACTTCCCAGATCCTCCGGCGGGCAGCGTCACTTGGTGGGCCGGTGGGCGACGTATTCTTTTTTTTTTTTTCTTTCGCACTTTCAACAAAATTGCTTCTTTTTTTTTTGCTGGAGAATTTAGGAGAGTGAGTCTCCGCACTCGGATTTACAGTGAAACTCAAATGATATTTTTTTCTTACCTGAACCTGGCTTCCTACACTATTGAGACTTCACTTCGGGGATTATGTCGAGTAGAGCGACAATGGCCGACTGACGGCTGTCTGCCGGATCGCGCGCTGGGCAGGAAGGAGCCACTATTTGTTTGCAGCGGTTTCCTTTTTTGATGTATTAAGGCTGAGGTCACCGCAATACATTTATCTTGAGTGGCTTAAGAAGCGCCCGTTACAAGGCTGGCAGCTTATGAGCGGTCTCACCGTGAAGAAGATGTCAGAAAAAGGCGTTATTGACGTAGGTCCTTAGCGTGATACACTCCTAGTGAACGTCCGGCGAGGTCTTCAAGTTCGTAACGGCTATTTCCTACGGCACGAATTATGCGACCTTTAGCATACTTGTTCGCCAACTTGGCATTGAGTCCTTGTGGCATGTTGCTCAAAGGCCATAACCGTCGGTACACTTCCTGGCCCGCTACATACTTTACCTCTCTACATCTCGTATTGTAGCTTCGTTCATGGCGAAGGTGAGCCTCCTGAAGTCGTTCTTGAACTCTGTTGCGGATTAATTTCAGCTTGTCACACGTTGGCAGGGCCATCGCTGAACCTTCGGTTATGCTTCCTAATTTTTTCAACAGTGGGTAGACAGTGCCATGTAAAGCCATGTGTTGACCAAATACCGTGTAATAGAGTTCCGTATCGATTGACTGATGGTGAGAGCTACGCAAGGCACAGGCGATCTTTGGGAGGTGGATATCCCAGTGTTTCTGGTCCTCTTCAAGATATGCTCTGAGGGCTGATAGCACAGAACGGTTAACTCGTTCTGACGCGTTTGGATGAGGTGAATGTTTGGCGGTCTTCAAATGTTTGATTCCATAATCGGATATGAGTTTCTGGAAGATCTGCGATGTAAATTGTTTTCCATTGTCGGTGAATATAGTTTCAGGGACTCCAAAGGTGGTAAAAAGTTCATCCTCCAAGTACTGGGTGGCCAATTCTGCTGTCTCTGCTCTGAGGGCTTTCAAAAAAACAAATTTACTGAAATTGTCTAATACAACTAATATACACGTGTTTTTTCGGGGTGTGCGGGGATACGGGCCCATAAAATCGACATATAAAAACTGAAACGGCCGGTGTACCTGCATTGGACCGCCCATCGGTGGTCTCTGCACTTGGGTACTAACTTTTGTTTCTTTGCATGTAGGGCACGAATCAACGTATTTACGTGTTTGAACCACCATGCCTGGCCAATAATATTTCTGACGTAGCCGATGTAAAGTTTTGTGGAAGCCGCCGTGGCTCATGTGTGGTGGGTCATGAGCAGCAACTATTAAGTCGTGGGTCAGCTCACGGGGAACCCACAACCTCCAATAAGGTTCATCCTTGGCTGGGTCGCCAGTACGGGGCTCGAGTTAAAAATGCGCTTACGAATCCTCTGGTAATTCAACCACCTTTGATGGAAAGTAGATGAATAAGGGGTCTTGTCTGAGGTCTTTGGTGCTACTTCGCTTCCGTGACTAGCTGGGGCTGGATCTGAATTATCAACAGACCCAGTGCTTGACAAATCTAGGGGTTGAGGATTAGTTGACAGTATTTGATAAGTGAATGTAGGAGGTGTAAGAACTTTCACTGAAGTTGGGTTGGGGTTTGAGATGTCTCTTCCATTATGGCCGGATGACGAGAGCTCGGGCGACACGGTCCGGTGTGCGTGGAACCCGCTCCCCGGTTTCCCGAACATTTTAGACAGCGCGGTGTAGTGGTGTTTGGGGTTCCGCATTTATAACAGAAAAGCTGTCTCTGTTCCTCTGGGCACAATTGGAAATAATGTCCCTGACGACGACAGTTCCAGCAAAGCGGTTCTTTATCCTTAAGATTTATTGCTTCTACCGATCCTTCAGTTAACATGGGTTGCACGCCCCGTAACTCACATCCCAATTCATGAACCTTTGTCACATTGTGAGAATAGGAGGTCCGTTGATGAGCCTGCAATCGCTCGGCCTGTATGCAGAAAGTCCTAAGTTCATTCAGCGTAGCTGCGGGTTGTACGTATACTAGGTGAGCGAGACGAGGGGATAATCCATCCTTAATGACGCTAATCAATTCAGACTCCGCCAATGGCGCAGATAATTTATACTGCAACCCCAATACTCGCTGCTCAAAATCGTTGTATGACTCTTCCGGTTGCTGTCTAGCGGTCATAAGAGCCTGCAAAACCATATGGTTGGTTTGGAGAGATTTGAACCTATTATTAAGACTCGTCTTGAAAGTATTCCAATCGAAGTTACGGTTTTGTTTTCTAAATACGGACCAAAACCAGCTTTCCGCTTTTCCTTTGAGAAGGAAGTGCAAATTCGAACATAATTCTATTTCGCTCACACCATTAGACTGAGCCACGCACTCAGTGCGGTATAAAAAATCTTCTACTGCGAATCCCTGAGGGTCTCCGGTGAAGTGAAAATTCCAGGTGGTTATGACCGATTTCTTTGCAGGTGTGAAGGTCGATGAATTCCTTCCTGGCGAATTAAAAGGTCCATGTGAGGTGTCACTACTATTGGGAACCGAAGGTGAGTGAGCTGATATGAGGCTTGGGGCTGAAGGAGCCATCCAAGTCGATCTTGAGCCATCCATTGGAGGTAGTTCAACGCTTCTGCTAACAGAAGCCCTCGCTGCTCGGGGGTCTCGAGACGTAGACTGGTGTGGTTCAGCTATAGGCCCTTGGCTGCGTAAGCCAGTCCTACTGCCTCTCTGATTGCCACTCTGACCTCGGCGGTTGTTGCGTCTCGTATTATTAGTTCCTACTTGAAGAGAAGTGATACTTCGTTTGATACTCTCCAAGTCAGCGCGTAATGTATCTATAGACTCGTTGAGACGGTCTTCATTGCCTAGTACTGCGATTCCGGATGGACCTGGATCGCCAGTGGGAGCTGATCCGTCCCCCGACGGTCCCGACTCATCGCGCGGCGGTGTTCGATTAATAGGCATGGTATATGCTTGTGACCACACCCTCTATTTCTACACACCCGCTGCCCTCCCGTTTAGGAGGAACCACGTTGCAATTACAAAAAAAAATTCTTTTTGGATAGAGAGAAAAGCTCAAATAATGTGGCTGTCCCAACCGAGTTTTAGTAGTACGTTGGTATTGCCGGATAATATTAAAGTATAGTATTGATATTTCGGAAAATAGTCAAGCCCAAGAGAAAAAAATTAAATTTTATCAGGGGCAAAAAAAAAAAAATTCGAAAGACAAAAAAAAATTGCAAAATGTATGAAAAGAACTAAACGAATCTAACATGGCTGTACCTGATTTTGATTCTGATTCCCGCTTGGTTGAAATACTGGAGAGGGGGTATATAAAAATACTAAAATAGGAGGGACGGTTTAGGGATAGACAAAAATTTGTTTTTTTATAGTAAGTCTGTGAGTATTGAGAGTTGCGTGGAGGGGGTTAATCTACCACCTCGGAAACCAGGCAAGTTATCCGGGCCGTGCCCTCGATTAACTGATCTCTGTGTAACCGATGGGTAGCACTCCACCACCATCCGCAACTATGGTAGTTTCAAGCATCACCGGGCACAGTGGGGTGATCGGACCACCGCGTCACTGGATCTCTGGCAATGCAAGCGAAAGCGTAACTATTTGTTTCTAGGGTAAGAGCTAGGTATTACTAAGTAATTAGAATAACCGCAACACTTACAGGCAAGGGCCTTTAAGTGCGATCTGGCATATCCGTGAGCTTAGCTGCTCCGCCCACGAAGAACTCACAGAGATAAAGGCAGGGAAGAGGGGAAGAAGGTCTGCTTCCATTAGGGAAGCGAAGGTGCTAGTAAATTGCGGCCGTGTAGGCCTTGTGGAACCAGGACTAGCTTAATAAAAACTTGAAACTAGGAAATCTGTGAACATTTCCTGGCCCCACGTTGGGCGCCATTTTTGTAATGTGTCCCCGTCTGAAGGACCCAGTTAGGAGCATAGTCTTGGGAAAAAGGGAAAATGTGTGCCCCTAAGCCTGGGTTATGACCAGACAACATCCAAAAAAAATTATATATGTACGGGGAAGAAAATGAGGGAGGTAGTGAGATGGTCGGGCTCAGGCGCGTCGGGCTGGCTAGCACGACCTAGCTCGTCGGATTGGGGGGGTGGGGTCTTGAACCGCCGATCTCACACCGAGTGAAAAACATGGGTCACGCGCCATGGGGGTGGGAGAGAGGGGACCAGAGCGTAGAGGGGTCAGGATCAAACATCAGGGGTCAGCCTTCAATTATAAAAACGTTAATCCATTCTAGAATTATGAAACAGTATTTTGTATTCTATCATTGGGCAAGTTCCTTGATGAAAATTCACAAATTTTTTTTTTTTCTTTAACCTATGGATATACAACTTGCTATAAGTAAAAGGAATTAAAAAAACAGTATTTTGTATTCAATCATTGGGCAAGTTACTCGAAGAAAATTCACAAATTTTTTTTTTTTTTTTCTTTAAACTATGGATATACAACTTGATATAAGGAAAAGGACTTAAAGTCCATAACCAGATCACACTACCCTTGAGCACCTGCGTTCAAGAAGGGAGAAAAAAAAATCCCCTTTTCTTTGGGTTTTGTTCTTCGACTTTTTTTTTTTTCGTTTTTTTTTCTTTTTTTTTTCTTTTTCCTTCTTTTTTTTTTTTTCTTTTCTCTTTTTCTTTTGTGTCTCGGTCGATTCACCCGCCTTTCTCCCAGCCCAGCATCAGATATTTAACAGGGAAAAAAAATCAGATTACTAAAAAGGGTACATACCTGGATCCTGAGGAGATCGATCTTCCGAGGATTCCTGTTGCAAAATTTAAAATAGATTGTGGAAATTCGAGCACGGCCTGTCTGGAAAGGGGTCCTTGGGGAAAATCACCGACCAGCAGATCGCAAATTCGTTAGTGGGGTCTGGTTCTGAGTCACGTTAATTTACAAGACAATAATAAAAATAACAGGCAAAAAAAAATGATGCGGCTACTCTGGTGACATCCTGAAAGGGGGGCGAGACGAGATGTAGGCCAGGGCTCAGCTTCCTTCAATTCCGAGTGGCTTCGTCAATGCGCCAATTCAAAAAAAAGAAATGAAAACCTACGGGTCACCGCCTGGCGAGGTGCAGACCCTGCGGGCGGAGGAGGGATGTTGCGATCTTCGCACGGTGGCGATCATCCAGGGTAACTCGTAAAGGAATCAGGAACTTTTCCTAAACGCCAACCGCGATGAGCAGATCACTGGAAAGGCACGTGGTAAATTTTCCACCGCCCGTGGTGGTTCCGTTAGATTAGCGGTCCTGGCGATGCACAGCAGTAGCTGAGGGGGGGGTTGTGGCAGGAAAAACACGAAACTTGCGCCCCCGAATGGTCCTACTTCCAGGGCTCCGTATGTGGGGCAGCACAACCACGTGGGCGACGTTATCTGGACGACTTCCCAGATCCTCCGGCGGGCAGCGTCACTTGGTGGGCCGGTGGGCGACGTATTCTTTTTTTTTTTTTCTTTCGCACTTTCAACAAAATTGCTTCTTTTTTTTTTGCTGGAGAATTTAGGAGAGTGAGTCTCCGCACTCGGATTTACAGTGAAACTCAAATGATATATTTTTCTTACCTGAACCTGGCTTCCTACACTATTGAGACTTCACTTCGGGGATTATGTCGAGTAGAGCGACAATGGCCGACTGACGGCTGTCTGCCGGATCGCGCGCTGGGCAGGAAGGAGCCACTATTTGTTTGCAGCGGTTTCCTTTTTTGATGTATTAAGGCTGAGGTCACCGCAATACATTTATCTTGAGTGGCTTAAGAAGCGCCCGTTACAAGAGAGATGAGTACAATTTTTCCGTTCCGTTCCGTCATTTACAACTGTTTGGATTAGTTGCGAGTTGTAAAAGTTAATTAAAAAGTGAAAAAATTGCGTTGGCACTGAAGTTTGTGGGTTGTGTCAGTTAACACTTTATGAACAGGTCACGTAAATTAAGGTTTTTCCATTTTGACTTCCTAGGACGTAGATTTACGTTTTTGCTTAAATTTTTATTACGCTGCGTTAGTTTTTCAATTTTATCCGTATTGGGTTTTTTCCTTGTTACCATTAGTTGTAGTAGGTAGACAGGTAGGTGTTGAAACTACTGCAAAATTTTGCTTTTTACATAAATAACTTTGAAGAGTTTTATCAAAAATTGTGTTGATTTAATAAAAATGCAACGCTTTGCCCGGAAATCGAGAAAGAGAGAGCAAATATAACCCGTCCATAAAGTGTTAAACTTTACTCAACTCGACCACTCCGATCTAATCTGTTCCGTTCGTCGTAGGCAATTACACAACGTTAAGTAAGTTTAACTTTGACAGGTTATCAGAACGGAACTGATCGAATAATGTCAACAAGGACTTTCATTTTCAATTGACGATTTTTGATCACTAATCAAATCATTGACTTCCTTGACGTGGTGTTTATCGGTAGATGTATTTGAACAACTTATAGCAATAAAAAATACTTGCTCTGGATAGTGTATTGTCATCAAAAGCCTTTTCAACATTTCTAACTTTTCAGAAGCCGAAAATTCCATTTTTGAAGTAAAATTGAATGTAACTTCTTTGCTGGACTTTTTCACTTATTTTAAAAATCGAAAAATGCACTTTTTTAGATGAAAGCAACAAGGGTATCTCATTAATTACTGAAGATATTGGCATGAAATTTGATAAAAATGTCTGTAAGAGTGCTACCAATACTAAGAAAAAACTACTCGTTCCGATAAGCGATAATTCGGATTTGAAAAGTTTTATTATTTTTTGAGCACATTAGTACATGAGAATCTTTCGGATAACTGATGTTTTTCTTTACTTCCCTGCTTCAGCATGATACCATTGTATTTTGTAAATTTGCAGACAGACTTTAGCCCGAATATCTTAACTGTTTGAAGTCTCATTTGGTACTTTGGATTTATATTTCGGCTAGGTAGAAGCTCCCAATGGTCAATAAATTTAAAAACGGCGGTGTTTTGAAATTCTTAAAAAATAATAAATAAATTTTTATTCAGGCGTTTCTATTGTTTATGTAAAACTTTTGTAAACAACATTATTGCTAACGAAGCGTGGGAGATTGCAATCGACTTAAAGACGCCTTCAGAAAAGGCTTATGGCCTTCAGCTCTACATTCCAATTTAGCGGCGACTAGACCACCGAGGTCGTTTGGAGAAAATTGCCCTTTGCGAAAAACTTGTCCAACTGTGTCTCCATTACGAAGGTAATTTGTAATTCAAAAAGTAAATTTATGGCTGTGCAGCAGGTGCTTAAAATACCAATATGTCCCCGCTATCAAAATGTGCCGCGGAGACTTCAGATTGCTAGAAGGACGGCTAGGAAATAAGTTCCGAGTGCAGCGTGAGTTAATGCGAAGCTTAAGTAAATTCGACTCCACAGGAGGTCCTAGCCGTGGTCATGACATGTCGCCAGCATATAAGCAAAACAAGCTTTACTTATATGGGACTCGCATGCATATTTAATCGGCGAATGACGATTGGAATTTGAAATTTGTTAGTCATTTGCCGTAAATCACTCACGGTGGCAAAATGCTTTTTATAAAGTTAATAGTCCGTCGATACTCGGAGTGGCCAAAGTGCATACACATGTTCCAATTAACGAGGGAATGGTTTGCCATGTCTCTGATTCCCGGCTCTATTTCGCGCAAATTCAAATTCCGCTAACACGGGATCGAATAAATCACTTTTATGAAAAGTTAATATTTTACCAAAATCAAGGCAATTGCCTCCTTTCAGGTCAATTGGCGGCTACGCCGTGTGCCTGCAAAACGCAAACCATGAAAAAGCGAAAATTGCTCCTCCGCTGGAAATTAATCAAGAAACTCAAGACCCGCAAGGCCAATTATTTACGAGAGTAATTGAGTCATCAGCATAAATACCGATAGCAGTCATCCAGATATCCCGGCAATTAATTAGCCCCGCGTAATTCAGTTATGAGTGCCGGGCGATTCGTCAGAAAAAAGAAGCAACAAAGTGCCCGACAAATAATTATGATGAGTGCGTGCACCCCTTCCTTCTTTCCAGTTGAGGGCTCCATCCTGTGAGAGGCAGCCAAGCCAGTCCCCGAGGAGTTGGCCCGCTTAAAAATAGATCCGTAAAGTTTGCACCCTACTCGACTAATTCCAGCCGCCCGAGTGGATCCCACGTGTTTCTGATAATGAAGAACTAATTAACCGAACCGCGCATCCAGCTCCAGCTGGCGTTTACGTTTCAATTCATATTCCGTCCACCTCTAGCGTCGTATGGCGGTCCGGGGCAGGGGCCACATACAGAATCATAATTTCAGCTTCAAACGGACCAATTTATTATAATTAAAATGCTGGATGCTTTTTGTTCCCCGGATGGAGCTGCGGGACGACTGTGGCTCTGATTTAGTGATCTCTTGATTTCAGCGGAAGGGTTCTAGGTGATCTGGCTCCTGCTTCAAAGCGCTTCCTATGACTATTTTGGGAAAATTCCTAACACAACTTAGAATTCCTTGCCGTGTTAGTAATTTTTCGCCTATCTTATAAATTTCGCTGTCTGGCTGAAACGAGTTTTAAATTTTTTATACTCAAATATTTGTAAGTACTAAAATTAAAAATTCCTTTTTTTCCAATTTTCTTCTGAGATTTTTTTTGAGTGTTTAAAACTGAGGTTGACAATATTTTAATTAAATTTAATTACTACAATTAATGATCTTTGAAATCAGTGAGCTTGAAATGTAATATGAAAAATTATAATTTCAACCCGGAATTTTGTCGATAAAACATAAAACTGAAAAATAATACGTTATTGACTTAATAAAATGTCACACATTTAGTTATTGTATTTTAAATTAAGGTCATCTCATAAATATCCAAATTCCGATAATAGATTTGAAATTTGCAACCCTAACTCCACTTAAATAACCACTAGAGTAAGTAAAAGAAAGTATCGTTGTCAAATATTTTTCTAATAATAAAAATATGTTGTCTTATAGCCCCAATTAAAGGTCTGTAAAATATTATTCTATATTTTTAGTGTAAAAGACAACTCATATCATCTATTTTCTTATAAAAACGTGTAGAATAGTGATCTTAACCACCAAATACTTAAAGCACTTATATTGTAACATTATTTTCAAAACTAAATGTTTTATTAATCTTAACCACAACTTTACTTTACTCGATCTCATAATTACAAACGTTCCACTGATTCTCATGTTCTCGAACACTTTGCTGGGCTTGTTAATCTTGATCCTCACCATCCTCCATTAAAACTGTCCCTTAACTTTTGCTTTTGCTAGCCATCTTCCTGATACAGAGATTTTTATAAAACTGACTTTGTTCCCATAAGAAATTATGTTACATATGTTGACTTGAACTCGCTATTCAATGAAATGTTCTGCAATGCAGCTGTTGCAGTTTTCATTATTTTCTGAATGACCTAATTAACTCTGACGGTCCTCTATATAACAATTCTACAAGGAGGCAACCTGTCTGGTTTATTGTCCAGATCCTGAGAGCACTTAAGATAATTTACAAATGTTTCACCAACTTAAATATAAAGATTACTCTGATTGCCATTCCTACGCTAAGAAGCTCATGAAGACTGCTTTCAATGCATACATAAATAACAATGAAAGCAAGCTGCGTAATATTAACACGGAACTTTTTTGGAATTTCATTAGGAATTCCAGATTTTGTGCAAGTCCTCTCTCCGTGCTCCGTATTGACAATGAGTCTGCTACTAACGCACACTTTGTGATATGGAACTTAATTATATTAGTGGCACATTCACCAATCATGATGCTCATGTGGACCTTAACTTTAACCCTCCTAGTGCGATATTTATGTCTGAGTTGTCCTTTAGTGTAGATGAAGTCGTTGACTGTATGTGTGGTATGGATCCTAAGATGGCCCGGATGGTATACCGAATCAATTCCTTAAGGAACTTTTTCTCTCCCTATGTTATTCTGGAACATTACTTTTCAACCTGTCTCAACCAATCCCTGACATTTGAAAATAAGCTAATGTAGTTCCAGTATTTAAAAATCACGAAAAATTATGTACTACCGTCCTATATGTACCCTCAGCTGTTTTGGCAAACTTTTTGAAATACTTATTCATAATAGAATTGTCTAGTGCTCTTCAGTCTTTGACCAAGACGGCTTCACTAAGAGGAAATTTACTATCAGCAACCTTCTTGAGTTCACTAGAGCAACATAAGGCCTGTCCACGAAAGTTTTTTTACAAAGAGAACATTCGATAACTAATAAAAAAATTAAAGTTTTTTTAAAAATCAAAAATATATTCATTCTGTTCCTTAATTCTAACAACTTAAATCGTTCAAATTATTTTTATAAATTTTGTCTGTTGAATTCTCGGACTTTTCTTTTTATTCCTTTCATTAAATTTTGCATTGTTTCCTTATCGATTTTTTTGCTAAATTTCGTCCACTTTTCTTTGAAGTCTTCTACCGATATTGCTGCTTGACCTGTCTTCCGTAGCTCTGCTTTCACCAACGCCCAGTATCTTTCGATGGGTCTAAGCTCAGGACAGTTCGGTGGATTACTGTCTTTATTAACAAAATCGATATTTTTTGCTCGGAACCAGTTCAAAGTGTTGCGAGCATAGTGGGCACTCGCTAAATCGGGCCAAAATAAAACATTGCCATTATGCCGACGTATAAATGGCAAAAGACGTTTTTCGAGACACTCCATTGAGTAAATTTCTGCATTAATTGTACCTCTCGTAAAAACGGCACGACTTCGTTCACCACAACTGCAGATTGCCTGACAAACCAGAATTTTTTTCCATATTTTTCAACTGAAATAAACTTGTCTTCATCTCTTACATCATCATCATTATCCGTAGTGTAAAATTGGTTATCAGGTAATGTCGTAAAATCCATTTTAACATACATTTCATTGTCCATCAAAATACACTTTTCACCCATGTTGCAAAGACAATGTTTTATTTTCACTCCACTCGCGCAAAATTTTTTTTCTCAATTTTTCCCTATCAGACGACATTGTTTAACAACGCGATCTAACCAACTGAACAATACTCACATCTGATCTTTTAAGAGCTAAACCAACTTATGATGCAAAATGGGAAATTCTGGAGTACCGTTATTTGGGGAAAATTTACACATTGAGTTGTAAAAAAACTTTCGTGGACAGGCCTTAAGCAGGTTGACACTATTTATACCGACCTCAGTAAGGCATTTGATTACGCATGCCCTTCAACTCTTCTGTATAAGATCGAAAAGTATGGCTAATCGTGATCCCTTTTAGATTAGTTCTCTTCGCTTGACCGTAAAATGCATGTCGAGTTTGCTTGCTGTTTGTCATTTGAATTCATCCCGGATTCCGGTGTTCCCCAAGGTTCTATTCTTGGTCCTCTTTTTTTTTTTGTTATTTATTAATGACTTGACCACGAATATTATGTCTAGTTCCCTTTTATACGTTGATGATCTCAACATATGATATTTACTTGCTCTTGAGGACTGGTGTGCTCTGAACTGCTTATCGTTAAAAGTCAATAAGTGTTTTAAGATGACTTATACTTTTAAAAGGTCTTCCACGGTGAGTTTATATTACCTTGGATCGGAGACGTTACAGGAGATTACTCAGTTTAAGGATCTCGGGGTCACTTTCGACTTTAGACAATAGGCTAACTTTCGATGCTCACATCTGCGATATCTTCAAGTGATCTTGTAGACTTGCTGGCTTTATTTTACGCACTGCTATTCTTGACTCTAGTACGAAGCATTCTTGAGTATTGCTCGCCGGTTTGGTCTCCGTATCATCAAACTAAAATTGAGAAAATCGAATCTGTGCAGAGGAATTTCTCCCGCTGTCTCTTAAGAAAATTCGATAAGCCATATGTTCCTTATCCTAATAAACTATCATTACTTAACCTATCCCGTCTTGTTGGTAGGAGACTGTATATCGACGAGTCACGAGTGCACCTTATATTTATTATTTATATTATAAATATATATAATATTTATCATAAATATCTAAATACCTACACGGTTGAAAAAACTCTCACTTTTAATAAAAAAAGATATGTATTTCAGTCCATACAAAGTTACATATAGGATCAATATGTTTCAACATTATGAAACGTATAAAACAGGGTATTAAATTTATAAAATACTTTTTTTACATATTTGATAAATCTGAGACAATCTTTGTTTCACTTCTGCCGAGTTTTTATACAATTGATACAATTTTGTATAAAGTCAATGTACAAAATTGTATTAAATTAATTCTGATAAAGACCTTTTAATGAATGTATTCTCGTAAGGGTATAATATCAACAGATAAGTTACAAAATATCAAAATTGATAAGAAATTTTGTTTCAAAGAAGATAATAAATTAAAATGTATAAAAAATTTGATAAAATATTCTTCGATTTCTAACCGTGTAGTGAATGATCTAAATTTGCGTGTTTCTGCATATGGAAGCAGAAGTAGTGATGGCTTCTCACCACTTAAAGTTTTAATCGCTGTATACTATAAATCTCCTATAGTCAGGCTTCAACATAACCATGGCAAATTTCACTTTGGTCCTCGAAACTGCTCTTTAGCTAGCTTCAAACATACTGTCCTTGTTAAATTAAGCTCTTAAACCTTTTCAATTGTATTCACTCTCAGTAGCTTGGTGTAATTGGAAATTATATTATTTCTGTACTTGGCTAATAATAATTACGATTGAAATGTTTGCGACCAGGCTGTAACTTGAACAATACTTTGAGTTTCGTTTTGCAATATTATTTCGTGTATTTTATTATTGAAGCTTATTTTAAAAAAAAAGTGATCTTTCTTGACCCTGTAAATAAGTTTTCTTCTTAACTCATATTACTTAATTTTTGAAGTATGAATTTAGTATAATATAATACCATAATGGTTTATAGAGTAAGAATCTAAATTTGTAGCCAGTACATCCTCCGTAACATGACATATTAATCAAAAACACTAAACAAAATCACGTGCATCAACATAATTCCTCTTCAATTTTTGTCTTTTGCTTTAGAGTGCGATGCAGTTGTCTTGCCCCCTTAAGACGCGTGGTGTGAATTAAAGTGACATTTTCTCTCTTGTTTTAATTAGTTAATTGGCTCAGTGTGTTCGGCCACTTAAAATTTCCTTTCTTTCTTGGGTATTTATAGGTTATGAGCGGCGCTACAAAAGACCCTCTGGCGTCGCAAGCAAATTTCCACATAAAGTGGCAGAATACGTGTGCGCCAGAAAAAACTTCAAATGAATCTTTTGAGGAATCTCAAAAATGAGGAAAACAATTAAAGACAGACAGTTGAAATTAAGCAATTAAACCATCTTGATGGGAGGAATCATCAAGATACTTGAGCACTGAAAATTTGGCAGGCAATGAATTTCGTTTATGTTGGGTCACGCGATACGTGTTATTTAAAAGATATAAACAAATTGTGAGCAATGAAAGTAGTCTTGGCATGGTCTTTCAAACCGTACGAAAGTGAACCTCACTGAAGGACATATTTCGTTTAGCTATTCCTCTAATTGTCCTAATACACATTGGATTTTGTCAGAATTAGCCTACCAAAAGGAAAACATAATATTCCATTACCATGCATATAATATTAAAGGATTGAAACGAAAACAGATTGATTTTGCGATTAACTTTTTCGAGTTTTCAGGATTGAAGGACCAAGTTAGGATTCACAAGTAGTGCACATACTATATATGCTATGCATGCCTGAAGTTGATCTGCCCCATGTTATATAAGTTTTATAGAGTATGACAAACATATTCGGATAATATAAATTCGGTATAATCGAAAATACAAGAAATATGTATTATAATTAAAATTTCTGTTCTATGATACTTAAAGTAAAGGATTTATTATCGGTATAGTAGGTTTTGGAAATTAAAGTTATGTTGATTAAGTTAAGTAAGCCCGAGTAAATATTGTGGGTCAAATTTTACTTGCAACGGATAACAACTGAAACTGCTCCTTAAGTTCAACCAAAATAACACCAGAGTAGACCTTTATTGGGAACAAAATAGTCAATTAATACCTCTAAGAAAACTAAAAGAGCACCAACATTAACGCCGAATCATCACCAAACAATAACAATTATATAAAAATTACCAACGATTCTATACTAAACGAGCACCAAAATAGCACCGTATACTACACCACACAATTTATTATATGTATATATGTACTTATAGGGGCAATTTTTTTCCTTGCCCCAATGTCCCCGAAGCACTTTTTTAGCAAAAATATTTAAGTGGTTGGGAAGCTCATTTATACGTACAAAATTAATAACACTTTCTTTTCTACAAATAGTTAGTAAAACCTCTCATTTTAACGTTTTTGGGGGTGCTGAATCCGTTTTTGGGGTTAATTTTCACATCCGGGTTGAAGGAGCTGAAATTGAGGGGGTAGTTTTTCCTTAATTAACAAAAAAACAAGAATATAAAGAAAATTATATATTGTTTCACATATTTGAGAAACTGCTAAATCAAATTTTGGGGTTATTTTTTACCTAGGGGTTGAAGGGCTGAATATAGGAGAGGTAGTTTTTTCCCTGTTATTGAAAACAACAAGATGCATATCGTTTTATACGTTTTCGAGACCGCAAAGCTCATTTATGAAATCATTTTTTACCTTCGGGTTGAAGGGGTTAAAATAGAGGGGGTAGTTTGTCTCAAAATTATAGCTAGTGTCAAGATGCGTATCGTTTCATATGTTTTCAAGGACGCAAAGCTCATTTCTGGAGTTAATTTTTACCTAGGGGTGAAGGAGTGAAGATAGAGGGGGTAGTTCTTTAATAACCCTAAAAATGGATGCGGTATCTTTAAAAATGTAACAATTGTTTTTTTTATGACTGTGTGTGCAAATGGAGAGAGCGGCAATTATTGAATCTCGCGTTTTCGTGATTTCTGACCACTGTGCGGCGTGGTGAATACCTTTTCAGGTAAGTAAAGCGATCAATTACTTGATATATTACACATAGTGTGAACAACAGAGAAAAAAAAAAAAAAAAATTAAAGTGCAAAAATAGGCAAACATGAATGTTTTGGTAAATAAAACCTCAGAGAACTGTCAAAACTCACTGGAAATAATCTAACGGCGGTGTGTATAAAATTTACTATGGGTACGACTGCACCACAAATGCTAAGGTTACTAATACATCACGAAATTGCTTCAGCTAAATTATCTATACTATATGCACTCTATAATCTAAGGTATGTATGTATACATTCTTCTACTTCTGAGCGATTTTTTCCAGTCTGTTTATATTGCATATCTAGCTTTCGGTTCACCGTCCAAGTACTATCTGTGTCCAATGCTGCTTAAGGCCCTCCTAGGGTATTTTTTTGCGTTTCTTTTTTCTAATATAAATGTGCAACATCTCAAGATTATTGCGTTAAAATTTGAAGTCTATTGGAGTAAAACTAACGGAGATATGGAGTTGTAAGTCTCCGCCGCTCCGATCCGACTCTTAGACTATAAACGTGTTTTTCTCCCACTTAGCAAGTTCAAAGTCGGTGGACACTGTAACTCAAAATCTACTTGACCCTCTTCTAACTTGACACACTCTTTAAGTACATAAAATAAGGGGTAGTGACGTCGAGATAATTTTTTTTTGTGCATTATAATTAGTTTAACTATGAAAAATAGGCTGATTTTTACCATTTTCTTTCTTTAAATTCATTTTTTTGCCTTCAAAATTATGCTGAAAATTGAAAAAATTGTCAAAAAAAAAAAAAACGATGTCATTATCTCGAGAAACTCATAAACTTACCAAATATTTTCTATTTTTTGATTTAAGATAATCCAGTAATGAGTTCTGATGTCCACCGTAAATTGCCTTTTTTTTTTTAAAGAGTATCCGAAGATTTGCTCTCAATGGCTTATTTCTTAATATTTTAGCCTAATAATTTAATTGAATATTTTTGAAATGATGCTTTATTATGTGTAACATTTTTAAATAAATTCAATTTACCATATGCTCACGAAAAGTTATCAAAAATATGCTTAAAATGAAGCGAATTAACCCTACCCCTCCCTTAAGTTCTGTAGAGCCTTGATTTTGCCACTGGCATACGTTCTACTTATATTAGGTTGCTTTCACTCAGCTGTTTCTCTTGTAAGTGCTACATTTTGTCTTAATAAGGATTAGAGAATGCTACAATAAAGGGTTTACATTTTTTGGCTTTATTTTCTTTTTTTAATATATTTTGAAAGAAGCATTCAAATGTCTGATATAAGTACGACTTTATGTTATATATGTACTATAGATTGTTTAATGGGTTTAAGACGAAGTTGAAAACGATGTCCAATTATGCATTAACGTCTTTATTCAAAAGGTTCGAATTGAAAAGCAGTCCATATACTATGGAAAACTTTTGACGTGGGTTCAATTCCGCATCGTGTCTTCTGAACCCTTCTCAAACCATGTTCGCATCGAAAACGCAATCACAACATTATCCCTCTAATTTATGTGCTGTATGGTCGCCACATTCACCCCCGGGATATTTCGGCTCGAAAGGAAAACATTCGCTGACATTCATTTGGCATAAATTTCAAATTCGCCTACCCGACCCTGCTTCATGTACGCGGTACTCACAGGCCAGCGTCCTCCCCCGCAGACGCACAAAGCAAGCAAGTCTTGGACCCGCGGCCTGAGGCCGTTATGTGCGGTACGGATGCTTTGTAAGGATTTCGACATTTTTGTCATTATGCGGCCGGGGTAGTCCCCGATTTGGACCGAGCTGATAGCGATATTCGTCATGGTTGAACGCCAAAGGGGGACGGCTTAATGCACACAGCCAGGTGATTGGATTCGTGCTTTATCTCGCTGCAGCGGGGCATTCGCGGGGATTAGTGCGGAAACCACAGCAGCTTTTTTGTACCTTTACGTTCGACGAACACTTGAATGCGGCCGCCATGCACCGCCGTCGGTGAAATATGACCCGATGATATTACGTTTTTCTGTTACGTGCTTCGAGATAATTTGTTATTCGTCGAGATTCATCTCCCGCTCATTGTGTTCACATAATGCGGGAACTTAATACTTTGTTGGACCATTATCCTACGTCAATAATAAGGCCGTGGAGCCGGCTGGCCGGTCCGTTCGGGCGGACGGTGCGATTCACGAGCACACGGCCGCCGCGGTGGCGGGACTCTTCCGCCCCATGGGAAGCTATCAGTTGGCCCTAAGTGCCTTGGCGAATGCGACTCATTAATTACGAGCGCGGGATCAATATGTTAAGGTAAGTCGTATTTGCGCTCAATGATAGTGACAAGCGTTCCCAGCCCGAAGCTGGTCTGGTGCGACTAATCGGAGCTCGGGTGGAGGTAAATTTAGAACAAGACTGCGGTGCGTATCCTCTGAGCGCAGTTTTAATGACCCAGATTAAAGCTGGCTCTTAAGGTAATCCTCCGAAGGATTAAGACGACATTTGGCGTCCGCTCAAATGCTACCGCTGCTGCAGTGCGCAGGCCAGCCAGACGAGAGGAGCACATGAGCTATGTCAAGTCGATGCTACCGCTGTCGGATCAGCCTGTCAACGGGCATTATACTTGCGCCAGCGCTGGCATGTGCCGCTTAATTTCTCTCCTTGAGGGCTCCTCGTCGTCGTAATTCAATTACGTCTTTAGTTTATCCGATTAAAGGGAGCAGTCGAGCGCGCCCCCACAGAAGAGTTCTAATTAACGAGCAATGGAGAGGCGGGCGGGATTCGGGGCATCCTTTCTGTGCTAGTGCCCCCCGGTCCCCGAACCCTGTCGCCCTTGGCCAGTCTTGTGGTAATCTTTGAACTACGACTGCCTTTGGAGACACGTGTCCCTACCATTTGTTCTAATTACATCTCCTTGAATTTCTAAGCATATGCGCTAGTGGAGACACAGCGAGCGAAATTCATGTAAGGTACTAGTTCCCTCAAAATTTTCCGCCAAATTGAATTTTTTATTTTTACATTTTATGTTTCCTTATACCTTCAGTAATCATCTGCTGCAATTTTTATAAAGAAATTCGAAAAAATCGAGGAGCTACAGCAGTTTTAGTGTGCGCGCATTTCTGATTATACACACATAAATATATCGTAAAAAAACTTTAAATGCGTTTTTCTCGAAACTACATTTTTCAAAACGGCGGACAGTCAATCTCCCGATTGGCTGAACCGATTTGAATAAACTGTATAGCGTTTTATTTGTTATTTCACCAGAAAATTCCGAAAAAGTTGATAAGAAACATATTTCCAAACCGAACAAAGAGAAAAAAAATGCGATTTTTTCAAATTTTTTTTTCAAATATCCGCCATTTTTTTTTTTACCAGTTTTTTTTACTAATTGTGGTGAATTGCCTCATCAAATATCTTCCTTTTTAACATGCTTTTTGTTTTTTTTGTTTCGGACTTGTCGTTTCTGAAATTGAGTGTCCGCCATGGAACCCACTTTTTTTGGACTGCTCCTTTTTGAGAGCTCTCTATATATATAATAAAGTACTAAACAAAGAAAAACAATTTTTTTTGTCAACCTCAAGACTTACGTATTCAAATAAAAAAAGATCCAGTTAGATTTATAATAAAGGAACGGAGAAAAAAAATAAAGTTTAAAAGTCAATTTTTGCCTATTCTACAGGGAACTAGTACCTTAAAACAAAAAGTTATCTAGGCAGCCACTTTCACTAAGAAATGAACTTAAGCGCAATAGTAATTCACATTTTTGTTTTTATTGTGTGATATCCAAATGGTACCTAACAGTGGCGTGGGGTGAAATTTTTGAGAAGGTAAGCCGGTGCAAAAATCAGAAACTTAATAGCGAAAAAAAACTTACCAAATGAAGTCAGATATTACAAAATGTGTTTAACAGTGACTGCGTGTATTCTTGTCGAATTTAGTCGGCCACTTCTATCATACTTAAAGTCATTGGAAGTTAAGTGCTATATGAAGATTATGAATAAATATGCACATACAATGAACTTCAAGAATAATATAAGTGGCTTTGAAAAAAACCGTTATAGTCGCGTGTATCGTGCAATCAAACTAAAGCGGTTAACAAAAACTGTGAAAAGTTGATATGAAATATAATTAATCTTACTTATACTCCAAAACTAATCTACGATTTTTTTTTATAAATTCGGCCAAAACGTCATTGTAAAAATTCGACTGATTTCTAATTTGTAAAAGAAGGTGTTTTTCTATCGATAAGAGTGCTAAATTTGAGAGCCTTTCTTCGGTTTGAGAATTTCTTAAATAAGTATGTATTCTCTTAAGGGCTGAAAAAGATCTTTCCGCGGAAGCAACTGTAATGGGAAGAGTTAAAAATATACAACACAAGTTTAAAATTTGAGGAAAAGTATCTTTTAAAATGCCACATTTAATATGCGAGTAAAGCGCGAGAATATCAAATTGCCGTAATGAAGAAGTGGTATATAAAACGTTCAATTCATTTTTTAAAGCAGAAAACTGGAAAATTCTCGGGAAAACTGTAATTAAAAATGATATCTTTTCGTTAGGACTTGATTGAGCAAAATAATCATATTTTGATTTATTAAGTAAATCTAAAAATTTTAGTTGACTAAAGGAACTATACCGAGTTTTAATCTGAGAAATGACGAGAAGCCGGATTCTATCGTGTTATCGAGAGGTAATAAAATAGCACCACACCACACTCATAAGTCACAATCCGTTGAGCACCAAGGCAAAAAGAGACACAAGTTAACAATTTTTTTATTAAAATATAATAAACAAAACCACAACACCCCTCCCTTCCGAGAAGACGACTTCTGCCGTGTTCTTGTGAAATAAGGGAGCATTCACTCCTACAATTCACAGCCCCTTCAGTATCAAAGAGATTTAATAACCAAACCCACCCCAACCAACCCCACTCACCCGAGAAGCCGCTTTCTACCGTGTTATAGAGCACCACTACACTCACACCCGTTCATAGAGAAGACACGAATCAGCTGACATTCTAAGAAATAAACAACCACCCGCCGAAGTGACCCGAATTTCAACTTCTGCAAAACAAAAACAGCCGAGAAGCCGGTTTCTATCGTGTTATTTTCTTATAGGATTTGCCTTTAGTGAGCAAAGGATATCACACACGATTTCTTTGTTACTCGTGGAGAAAAGTGTGGGCTTGAGTAAGCCGTAAAATGACCGGCTTACAGAAGCAGCGAGCGAGCACTTCATACCCGATGCAACTCCTTGATAGAACCTGCTACGGTGCGAGGGAAGGTTCCATCGTAGTGCAACAACAGATTATGGTTGTTTTTGGTTGTAACACTTGTTTTGCCATGTTTTCTTTACGAGATGAATTTTGGGAGCGCTTTCCAGGAATTTTACAGGCATAGAACAAGTTTTAAATTTACGGGAATAGGATGAGTTCCCAAAAGGGAAGCCGGTAGGAATCGTGTTATATGGACCCCACGCCACTGGTACCTAATTACAAAAAGTCCGAGTCTCTTGCTTAAGTCTTTTTTAAATTCTACCCTATTCTTGATGTTTAAAGTTGAAAGTATAAAGATGACTACAACGAAAAAAATATTCCCTATGAAATCAATATTTTTTTCTTATTAATTTTACATTTTAGCAATTCTCTCCTAATGCGGGAAATATTAAAATAATATGTATTAGAATCAGTTTCATCATTTTCATATGATTTCCATACAAAATACATAAAATTTATAATAAAAATGTCAATTGCATAAATAATAAAAATTTACTGTCTTATCAATTGAAAATATCTAATCAATTACACTAGTTTACAAATTTTAACTTTTTTCTTGCCCTTCATACAGTTGTTATTTTCAGAAAATCGATTTTTTTTTTACTTTTTTTTTGTAATATACATATATTTAAGTAGGTACACCCACAGAAAATTTCATGTCAATCTGGTGAATATTCTCGAAGTTACACGCATATTTCTAATGATTTTGTTTACCATATGTAAGGTGCTTTTGAAATTTTAAACATGTTTTTCTCAAAACTGTGTTTTTAAAGTCGGTGAGCAAGATTTCTCGGAAACGGCTGAATTGACAGTTTCAAATTTTAATACAAGCTTTTTAAGTATATTTTTTAGTAATTAATCGAAGGTTTTTTCTCAACAATAAATATTTTCCATTTTATAAACAATTAAGGCCAAAATTTTTGTTAAAAATCGATTTTTTTTTTAAGAAGCCGTCATTTTGTTAAATATTCTTATTTTGCTTATTCGAATAATTACAAGATAAAACAATACATTAACGAAATATTTTTGGTTTTTTCAGAGATATAGTGCTCACCGCAAGACGCCTTTTTTTAGAGTTGCTCCCGAAGATCAGCTGTAGCAGCTTTTGAAATAATTATTTTTATAATTAAAAAACATTAAAATACACTTAATAGTTACCATAATATGTGTACAAATTTTTACATTAATAACTTAAAAGGTCATCTCAAGAAAAATTCTTGGAAAATCGACTTTTTCGGGCCCCCTGACTGTATATAACCCCTTAATGGAAACTAATCAGTAATGTAAAATCGGTTTTTTTTCCATCACGTTAAGTTTTCGAGAAAAATAGGGTTAAAAAGGGAAACAACCATATTTTACCCACTTTTGGAGAAAAAAAAATTAATCGTAGCAGCTCGAAACATAAGTCAAATCAAAGTTTGAATTCTAAACTATAGCTTTAAAATATGTTACTAGAAAATTTTATTAAGATTTATTCAGGAAACGAGTTTTTCATGAATTTTCCCTCTGCCATATAAATTAAATGAACCAACGGAATGTCGGAGTGGAACTCTAATGAAAATCTTATCTCCCCAACAAACCTTGAAAAATGTTTGAATTAACTGATATTTTATAACTATAGTAGTATTTGAACTACGTTTGGGACCGCTACGACATCCCTTTATTTTTAAAACAGAATTCTCATTCACACTAATAAAGAAATTTAGTAAAGCTTAGAGGAAAAAAAGCGGTCAAGTGCGAATGGTTTGCGGTAAATTATAAAAGGCTGTATTTATTTACGCTATATAATTTATGCATGTAGATAATTTTTTTTGAAGTTACCTGTCTCTAAAGATGATAGTTTTGTTTGTTAATTCTATTGCATGGAATCCTCTGCGGGTGTATCTATTCGCACTTGAAGGGCTTTTAGAAATTAATAATTAACTAAATATCTAAATCGTGTTAAATTAATATACTTACACGAAAAGAAAAATAAACGGTAAGTATAATTTACGGGGCACGTTACACTCAGAAAAAAATTTACTAAAATCAGGTAAAAACGTGGTCAAAATTAAAGAAATAAAGTGCGTTTCATATTTATAACGCCACAAAAAAAAATATGATTTCTGGAAAACTATTCATTCCAGCAGAATACAATATATAACGAAAATGATGAATTTGATAAAAAGGAAACAATCACTCATAATTTATAAATCTAACACTTCAATGGCTTCCATACGGGAGGAAAAAGTGATTTTAGCTTGTTTCATAATTATAACGCCACGTACATTTTCGACAAAAATAACAATTTTATTTCAGCAAAAATAATATTAAAACATAGTAACGTAAAATTCATTAAATTAGTTACATTCTAGAACACAGTAACGTAAAGTTCATTAATCAAGAGTTACTCCTTGCTTGAAAATGGTATTAAAAATTCTGGTTTTCATGCTATCGATGAGACTTTGAATTAAATCTAAATCAATAGCATTCCATTCTTCCGCGATTGCGCGTTTTAAGTCCTCAACGGAATTGTATTGGCGATTTTCCCTATACATCCGACGAACTAAAACTCCCCAGAGATTCTCAATTGGATTGAGGTGAGGAGAGCATGGTGGCCACTCCAAAACCTCTATCGAATTAGAAGAGAACCAGGATCTGGTTTCGCGGCTAACGTGGATACGAGCATTATCCTGCTGAAAAATCCACTGTGTTGCAGGATTTTGCCGAATAAAAGGTACCAAACTCATCTGGAGCACATCCGTGTAATCCTTGCTTTTCATTCTTGATGAAGTGAATTGCAATTCTAAACAGCCGGACACAGAAATTGCACCCCAAACCATCACGCTTCCGCCGCCAAAATTTCTTTTGGAAAAATATAGCGTTTCTTTTCTCAAGTCACGCCAATATCCTCGAAAACCATCCGGTCCATCCAAATTCCATTTTTTTTTCATTGGAGAATATCACCTAAATTCTAATTTCTGTGTCCGGCTGTTTAGAATTGCAATTCACTTCATCAAGAATGAAAAGCAAGGATTACACGGATGTGCTCCAGATGAGTTTGGTACCTTTTATTCGGCAAAATCCTGCAACACAGTGGATTTTTCAGCAGGATAATGCTCGTATCCACGTTAGCCGCGAAACCAGGTCCGTGTTCTCTTCTAATTCGATTGAGGTTTTGGAGTGGCCACCATGCTCTCCTGACCTAAATCGAATTGAGAATCATTGGGGAGTTTTAGTTCGCCGGGTGTATAGGGAAAATCACCAATACAATTCCGTTGAGGACTTAAAACGCGCAATCGCGGAAGAATGGAATGCTATTGATTTAGATTTAATTCAAAGTCTCATCGATAGCATGAAAACCAGAATTTTTAATACCATTTTCAAGCAAGGAGCAACTCTTGATTAATGAACTTTACGTTACTGTGTTCTAGAATGTAACTAATTTAATGAATTTTACGTTAGGGGAGAGTTGCCTAATTTGGGCCGGCTCCTATTTCGGGCCACCCATTTTTTTCAATGTTACCGAGTTTTTGAAAATTAATTAATGTCAAAATTTGATTGAAAATGAATGTAGGACAAAATAATGAAAGAAATACTAATTTTAATACAAAATTAATAATGTTACAACAATCTCGTAAAAATGTATCTGCCGACTTAAAAATCTGACATTTTTGCTCGTCGATAAAAACAAATTGATACATCTAATGAATCTAAAATTTGTTCTGATGCGAAGTGTATAATATGTTTATATAGTATATAGTGTATTTGCAATTTAAAAACTATAACAATACTAATTAATTTCAACAATCTGGAAAAATGTCATTTCCCCTAATTTGGGCCACTGTGCAATTCGAAAGGGCGCCTAATACGGGTCACTCACGCGATGTAAACAAAGCAACACTATCTTAAGGAAAAATGTTTTTTTCATTAAAACGGTAATTGTACATGAGATATTTAGTAAATTTAGTATATTAAGCCTATTGTTATTATTTCAGATTATAAAATGTTACATGTCATTGAGTAAATACTTAATTTATGATGATTAACTCTTTATTGAGAATTTAAATTTCAAATATATTTCTGATCAACGAATTAATTAACGTCAATTCATTGTTTCATTAAATATAATAAGTAACGGTGTTTTAAACAATATGTCGAACCATTTTCGCGTTTTTCAGATATTTTACGTGCTATTCAATAGGTGGCCCACATTAGGCGACTCGTCACCTAAATTGGGCCACTTGCACGTTTTTTTCAAACGTTATTTTCTATTATAAAAGAAAGTCAAACTTGCCTTAAACTTTCCACAAAGGTAAATTATCATCCAAATTTTAATATTGCGCTATTAATTATGTAAACGAAACGTTTACAATAATTTTAAATGCATTTAACCTTAGGTGGCCCATGACTGGCGATTCTCCCCTACTATGTTTTAATATTATTTTTGCTGAAATAAAATTGTTATTTTTGTCGAAAATGTACGTGGCGTTATAATTATGAAACAAGCTAAAATCGCTTTTTCCTCTCGTATGGAAGCCATTGAAGTGTTAGGTTTATAAATTATGAGTGATTGTTTCCTTTTTATCAAATTCATCACTTTCGTTGTATATTGTATTCTGCTGGAATGAATAGTTTTCCAGAAATCATAATTTTTTTTGTGGCGTTATAAATATGAAACGCACTTTATATTACGAGTCAAAGAAACATTTCTTTATTTTGAGTTTGTCGATGGAATAGATTTAAGTAAAATTGGGTTTAATTTTTCGAAATTTTTTTTGGCTACTTCAGAAAGAAGAAAGGACCAGAGGTATCGAGGTGAAATTAATACCATATGCTAAAGTCTACATCCTCATAGTCCTGTAAAAATGTGTAACTCAATGCAATAAAAAGATACGAGCTTTTTAAAGTATATTTTGATAGTGACAGATTAACTTACTGACTGACTGACACAAAGTTATAGGGTCCTTCCTTTTGACGCAGAATCCTGAAATTTGGCACGAAGGAAGGTCTCATAATCATAAGTAAGGGAAGAAATCCGAAAATTATTAATTTTTAACTCTATGTGAAAAGTTGTTCAATTTCCGATACCTCTGATAACTCTACAAAATTCTTCACCATTTGGAAAAATCTGAAAACAAAAATTGGGCCTGCAGCCGTCTTGTTGAAATTATGAAAAATATTTAAAACAAAAAACATTTGTTTAGGGTATGTAATAGTGTCCAATAGTTTATTAAAAAAAAAAAAAAAATGAGAAAAATGAATGTGAGAAACTGTCAACCGTGTTATTGATTTTTTTTCAGATTTCTTATCGATTAGAAGACCGAGAAAAAAAATAAAATGTAAAAAAAACACAAATTTGTGGGGGAGGAGGAAGGGGTGGGGGTGTTGGGCAATAATATGATGAATAATTTTTTTTTAACCCTTAAAACAAAGTAGTCATAGAGAAACGATCTTGCGGATGAGGGAATTTCGACTACCTTAACGAATGGTACCCTTTAGTAAAATTAGTTTTTTACGGTTTTTTTTTTTCAATACTAAATCATAAGTATGCTAGACATTTATTTATATGAAAGTAAGCATTTGTATTCAGAATTCAGTTTAATGAAATCAATTGAAAAAAAGGAACTCCGGCACCAACAAGAAACATCCACGACTAACGTAGAAAAATTAAAATTTTTATTAAAAACTCAAATAGGATAACAAATCAATAAACTTTAAGTTAAACATGTTCCATTTATATAAAAAAGTGTTTGCTGCCGACTGCACCCTGCTGCGTTCATGCTCCCGTCTATGCCGCCCTCACTATTGCACCATCCTTAAAAATTAATATCACCGCCGTTTGCACAAGAAGGTCAGAAGTAATTCCAATACGCGTCCCGAGGACGATTCAGTCGCCTCAAATTATATCCTACAGCTTTTCGAAGGCGTTCGTGTTGGCGAGCATCTCGCGGGTGAGCCTCCAGACCTGCTTCGCCGCGTTCTCCAGCGCGCTGGGCGACTTGCCTTTGAACATGTCCAAGCTGGGGAGGAAGTAGTGGGGACAGCGGCGGTACTGGAGGCAGGAGATCAGCTGCAGGAAAATCCCATTGATGCGGTCTGCTATGCAGCACTCGTCCCACTCGAACTCCCGCGGGTGCTTTTCGCATTCGTAGAGCAGAAGAGTCTTCAGGTGATAGGCCGAAATGGGGTTGCCGGGAAGATCCAAATGGCGGTCTCTCAGCGTTTTTAAGATGCTCAGGCAGCGCCTGCGACAGCCACCTGTTGCGTGGTAAGAAGTTCTTTAAATTATTATTTAATTAATCTACACGAAAGCAAGTGATTACTATAAAATTGTGAAAAAGTAACTAAAGTTGGACTGCAAGCAAGCAAACTGACGATTTAAGAATCAAGACATCGATAAAGTCAGCTCATTTAGGCCATAACAATGAATAAGTTATAACTCCTCAAGAAATGGGCAGGAATATTTATTTTAAAAGTATTAACTAGTTTAGGAGTAAGTGAAAAATCGTAAATAAATTACGATAATTTTCCAGTAATATCAGTTTTTATACAAAAATTAAAATACAAACGCTAAACAATTATGACTGGTATAAACTATTAAAAATTTTTTCTCAAGAACAAAAACAAATGGCGATTGCCGATTCAGGTACACATTGAGGAAGTCCGCCCCTATAACATACAGATATCCAATTGATGGCTTCAAATACTTCTTGTGTACGATAAGGTGCTACTCCGTCTTGAATAAAATGTAAAGATTTAACGAGATCTCTTTTTTTCGCATGACGAAAGAATTTGGCCTCTAAGATCCTTTTGTATGTCTCTCCGGCGACAGAAGATTCAGAAAAATACAGGTAGATACGTTTTATGTAGATAGTTCATATTTACAAAATATATATCATTAATAATTCACATTCTTCATTATATTTTTAAATTAATGGTTTGTATTAAATAGGTTTAATTTTTTTATAATAAAATCGATATGAAATGAAAATGACGACTTTCCTTTATTAAAAAGTATTTACATTTTCCCGATCTCTCCATTTGTTAAAAAATAGTAACACATTAGTTTTCCCACATTCCTATTGGACACCTGGTATATAAAACTGGACGAAATCCGTGATTCACAACCTTGATACACCCCTTTTAAAAATAAAAACATCGAGGTGCATTTGTTAATATTGAGGGGAAGGCTTTTAATACATAGAAACAAATTTGTAGAAGATTTCATAGTCAGTTACATCAGAGTCGAGTCGGAAAAGGAACTGGGCTGATAAAGCCAACTTTTGGCCCATCTTTGAGGTCGAAGAAAAAATTTGGTTGTAGATCTGTTTTGACCTTGTTTTTAAATAATTGAGGAGATGCGTTTTTAACTACATACTCATTTTATTTTGGAAATGACGGTTAGCATCCAAAATTATATCACTAATATAGGTCAAAAGTGATTTGTGGGAATTTTTACCCTCTTTTGGAGATACTTACATAATTTTTTCTAAGTATGAGTTGCACAGGATACCACTTTCAATTTTATATATAAATAATCTTTAATTTATACGCTGTCAAATAAAATAAAACTATCTACATCCACAATATTGTATTTGAAAACACACTTTTTTATTTAAAAACGTTTACAATCGTTCGTATTCTGTACGTTTCGTAAGCGAGCGGCACACACAATAATGTTCGTTCCAGGGCGCCTTTAAAAATTCATTATAATAAAATTCGCTACTTTATAGCTTACGTTGTAAATACTGTCTGTGAGAATTTTTTGGTGACTATTTTTCTCCTTATATTTCTTATAAGTATTTACAGAAGTAGTAGTCCTGACCTGCTTTATCTAATGGAAAATGACATACATCTGATTTCCAGCCGTACTGTCAGTGCAAAATTGGCGCTAGAGTGGTGATGGGCCCACATAGCATCAGTTTTTATTGCATTTACTTGTCTTATTGGCGTCATTTAAATAACAAAAGTAGCCTTGCCTAGCAATCTTCGCTCAGTAATGCAGGAAGAGGATGGTCAGGTGAACACAGAAACCGAAGATAAGTACTCAAGAATAAAGCTTTTAGTCGTATCTTTTTGCATTATCATTTTAGTCGTTTCTAAAAGTTTCAATTAGTCCATGGCTTTAAGAAATCGCGGTAAATGCTTCTAATTATTACTATTTAGAATATTTTTCATCTAAAAGTTTATTTTATCCGTCATTTTATAAAATCATCATCATAATACTGTTAAAAATGATAACGATTCGCTGGAAATCATTAAAATGTTGATTTAGAACTCCGACTTTCATTAATTTTATTTTTTACCATGAACGAAATTAAAGATCTTTAATGTTGTTTTCTATTAAGGCTAACACTATGTAAAACCAAAATTGAACCGCCCTCTAATGGGCCAAAAATCAGTTTAACTGCCCAGATCCTAGCACAGCACAGGATCCTTGAATTATTTAAAATAAAAAGATATATTGTTTACCTACGTGAATTAACCCTGATATTTCCAATTTCTCGCACCTTTCCCTCTAAGGTGTATTTTCAGCCAATGCTTTTATTTTTACCATGTTGATTACTTCGCAAAAATATTTAAAAAAAATAATAACTTGGACTAAAATTTTATGTAAAACAATTTTAGAAATTATTTGTTCATATTTTGATTCCACAATCATTTGTTTCATTTAAAGTAACGCTTGTTAGAAAAGGGGAGAAGGAGTCAAAAACTACTCCGATAGGAGGGATTAAGGTTAAGAACCTAAAACCTACATACTTTCAAGTTTATTCTATCTATTACCTTGAAGAAGACGGTTTTCGGCTTCTATGAAGCTAAGCACCCAGGCATCACCCTCCATGCTGGAGTTCTTCCCTTGCAGCGCAATGCTCTCCTTCGATAGTAAGTCGAAACCCTCCGTCTTGACCTCGGCGACAAGACTGGGATGTGGCCAGGGAATGTTCAGGAGCGGCCAGTGAGCAGCCGAACGCGGCCATATGCCTGAGCACTTGAACGCCGGCGTTATCTGAACAATGTACCGCTCCCGTATCCGCAACTTGACCTCGGTAGTGTCGCCGATCATCTTCACCATGTCACGATAGATACTCTTGTCGCACGCCTGCGCCACCAGGGTTTGGAAGCGGGAACGGATCTTCCTGGAGGACAGGTATCCAGAAGCCGTGATGAACTCGACCCAGAGGGACATTGACCGTTTACGGCCGTCGCTCAGTTTGAGAACGGCACAGCCAGGCAGCGATCCGTCATCCACGAAGTTGAAAACACCCATCTGATTGAGGTAGAGGACGATCTCGAACTCATGTGGTGAGATCACTTCCAGACCCTCGTACCTGAACAGGGGAAAACAAATAAAATAAACATTTGTAAACATATCTCTTTGTTTTTGGGTTCCTGTCAAATCGACCGGATATGTGTAAATAAACATAAAATAACATACAATGGTTTTAGAGCTTATAGAATTAAAAAAGAAATATTTTTGATATTTGTTTATTTACCTACTTTAATTTTTTTTTTCTTTCTTTCCTGTTTGTTAACAAAATAAAATAAAATAGTTTTTTTTATGTATATTGTATATATTGCTATTAAATAACAGTATATTTAAAGTTCTCGTATAAATATTTAATTAATGTGTGTAATTAACACTAGCTTTACCGAACGCGTCAATTTGACGCGTTTTAGATTTCGTGGCGAAATTTACAGAAGTCGAATTTATCAATTTTAGATATTAGAATATTTTAATTATTAAATAATCTACACAAAATATATTTTTATCTTTACAACATTAAATTCATTTTAATTCAAGAAGAAAGGGAGTAATAGAGGGGTCATTTAGGACTCAATACGGCGGATGAAGGAGTTGTTTTCAAAAAGCCATATTTCTACACTGTACTATTTTCTTGCTATTAATTATATGTTTGTTTTATTTTTATTTTTTTCAGACCCGATTGCGCACTACCCAAATAAAACTTCTGTGGGGTAGGATAATCGAAATTAACGCGACTGCGATAAAAAAACATTTCGACAAGTAAAAAAACCGCCGATTTGGAACTTTTTAGCTTTTAAATAATACAGGGAATATGCTAGTTTTAGAAACGGCTGCAATGGTGAAACAAAAAATAATGTCTGCAAATATGACTGACTAGACATGGTACGAGTATACAATATTACATAAAGAAAAGCCAAGATGAAAGTCTAAAGAAATGAACATTATAATTTTTGAACATGACCGATACTTGTTCAAAAGACCTCTAATTTATTCTAGGATAAGTAATTTAAATAAGCCTTCCTCCTATAGCCTGTCAGTCAGTCAGTGGTACGCACATCATAATGAAATATTTAAATTACTGAAGCATATTCTTATTTTACTCGAACAAAAGCCTAAAATAAGGCTTTTAGAACAAAAGGATTTGCAAGATCCTTCGACAAACGCTTAATCAAATTAAAGGTTGAATTGGCTTGAATAATCATATCATCGATGTGGTTAGCAAAGGCAAAAAAGTTACAAATGATTTAAGTAAGTTCACTTTGTTTTCCAAACGTGTAATTTAGTAATAACAAAGACAAAATGTTTTATAATTTGAAATGTCATGTTTAGCATTAACCAAAAGAATTTTTTATAATCCCAAGTATTTTATGTAATTTTTGGTATTTTATAACTTCTCAAGGTCAAACTAAATTTTACTAAACGTTTTATGATTTTAACAACTTTCTGTACTTGGACTTAATACTTTATTTATATTCTAATCGCATGGTTTTAAGTGTCAACAAGCATGCTGACTGATTTAATGTCTTAATATGTATACGCTCAAAAATTCCTTGTTTAATTGTCATCAGTCATAACATCGTTTTTCAAGTTTGATACGCACGAATTTTCTTTTCTGCTCGTTGCATGTTGTTTCTGGTACTAACATACACTTATACACATGCAGCTAGAGCTAAGCTGATGGTAAATAAAATATTGCAACCAAGGTTTACTAAGGTAAATACCTGATATTTAGAAAAGTAGTAATTTGTTCCCAGAACAAAAGGTTTCAATGTATAAATAAGGCATTTATAAGGCATAAGGTTTTTAAAATATATACTAATTGAGGATAGTTGATTTTATTTTTCTTTACATGTTGTATATGCCACTGTTACCAATTTCACGGAACTAATCATATAATTATAATTTCAGCATTCACTTCTTGTGATAACCTAAGCGTAAGCCACTGTTAACGTAAACAAGCAGTGAATCAAACAAGTGTCATCAGAAGAATAAGCCACTTTTAATATCCTCTTCTCACCCATCATGTAGACTTCGAAAAATTGCGCCAAGTTGAACATGTTAAACTAATCCTTTAATTTGGTATATCTTAGAAATTGTTCCAGTCAAGTTAAGGCGTGGAATGAGATCCTGAAAACGCCTTTATGATAATAGAATCGCAAGGTGTAGCCATAAGATGTTTTTATTATCAAAACCCCTCGAATGTGAAAAATGTTAGTCGGTATATTGGTTAAACCATTTAGAAATTCCGTTCCGTATATTCCAAATCAGCATCCTAAAAACCCATAGGTACCAAAATTTTCATGACAATTACGTGAAATTAAAATTTTTCGCCGCCATTTTGAAACTCTATATTTTATTTGGATAAAAATTAACCTTCGTGTTACTAACCTTAGTATTATGTACTACTTTCGGACAAAACCATAAAAAATTTCCATGTAAGAGTTTAGGCGTGATTAAGTAATAAACAAACCAACTTTACCCTTTACTACTCTTTAAGATACCCTATTCCGGACAAACATCCAAACAGACAGACAGACAAAAATTCTGAAAATAATTATTTATACTTAGATATCGTGTAATTGGTATATCCCACTTAGATATTGGTATTAATTTTTAAATCACAGACAGACACTTAAATTTTATTTATTTGCATAAAATTTAAAGAGGTAAATGTGAATTTTTAATAATAAATTTGTATGTAGATAACAAAGTAAAATCACAATCACAAAATAGGGAGTGGGTCAATGGCTGCGCAACTCTAACTTGAGGGCATCGTTCGAAATTTACCTTCCATTACATTCAACCAGACTCGATATGAATCGGGGCTCCTGGACCTCTACCTCCTTGAGGATGTCCTGGACGATTTTGCAGATCTCTCGGATGGCCGTCGAGATCTTGAGCATCCGCGACTGGACGCGCTCCGCACAGAACTTGTTCATTTGGTAGACCATCTTCGATTGGGCGGCCATCATATCAGGAGGGACCAGCATCTTGCTCCACTTGGCGACGACCACTGTTTACACTTAAAGCACACAGTTCTCAGTTCACACGCGCGACGATTTTCATCACAGTCGCCCGGGTCGATCCGATCCGATCCGATCTGATCCTTATCTTAATCCTGCGGAATGTCTGTGAGCTTATCTGCCGTCGTCCGCACGGTGCAGAATCGTGAGCAATCAAAAATCCAACTCCAGCCGATGTCTTTATCTCAGCTCAACTGCATCCAGCAAGCCCCCGGATTCTGATACAGGCACTGGAGGTGCGCTCGGTGCGCTGCTTCTCTGCTCGCGAAGCGGACAAAATGCAGCCCCGCTCGCACACAGCCAAGAAAGTGCAGCGCCAGTGAACGGCACCGGAGCCTGTGACGGCGCGGGCTGCCAGCGCGGTCCGGGACGACAGCGGCAGCAATTCCATTCCCGCTCCCGACCACCAGTGCAGTCCCAAACCCCATTCGGTAGCCAACGCACACACAGGCACCTGTGGAGTTTGTTGCAGGGGCGGGCCCTGCGGAGTCCCGCCCCCAGCCACTTTTGTTCTTCTTGTCACGGGCTCCGCAGCAACACAATCGATGCCGAGTTGGATTAAAGCGCTCCCCCGATTCGGAGCACGGTGGAAATCGATACGCAGGCATTCACCCGGCCGATGTATGATGGGAGGAATTCATCTTGCCGGTTTTTTCCCGCGCCCGGTCTGAGCCAATTCCGCAATTGGATGAGCGCTCCGCTGGCTGTGGCCGGCAGCGCAGGGCCCCCGTTCGGGGATCCATTTGTTCTTATTTATGTCCTTGCCGGATAACTGATGAGGCTGTCGGGGCCTTTGGCATGTCCTAGGCTCTGGGACTCCACCGCCGCCGCCGCCAACCCCGGTCCGGACGGAATTTACTGGGTAGGCTCACGCCATTTTTGGGAACTTTGCGTTATTTACGAGCAGATGCTGGCCCGACGACGCGATTTATTGGATTAAACCCTTGCCGGAATGCTTATAAAGGGTGTGCAGCTCGACTGGCATGGCAGGGTAATTAACATATTCTACGGCAAAAAAACGGGAAACTGGAAAATTTATTCTTGCAACAAAGTCCGAAACAGATACTCCCGAAAGGTTTGCCTTTCTGATGTGAAAATGAGGATTTCCTCAGCAATTTCGTAAGACATGCGTTTCCTTTACAATATAATATTTTCATTTTAATCTGTTTGGCAATTAATATTCAAGCTTTTATTAATATAGGTAAGGGTAAGGTCATAAAGAGTAAGAGAAGTCAAATGCGACTACATTAGAGAGTAGGAAAACTTCACATAATTATGAGTGGGATCATTTAGCGTAAAGTGTAGATAAACAGGTAACAAGAAATTTCTCTTATGCTTTACATAAATCTAATTATTTAATATTGTGTAAGCCATACACACTTACGAACAAGCATGCAAACTTAAAGGCTAGAATTTACATTTAGACTAATAAGGAAAATAAATTAAAACTAGGAGTGACTCAAGACTAACTGAGGAGGAAGTCGAACGAAGGTGTGGAATCGCCTTTCCATATCATCCTGGACATTGGTATGTAGAATATTTAAGTGTAGTTTAAGTTAGTTTGACATATGGAATGTAATGTAATAAAAGGTTGTTTAAAAAAGACTGTTGAAAAATATTTAATTAAATATTATTGAATCTTGAACTCTGTGTAAGATTTACTCTTAAAAACAGCGTACTATACATATAAGTCAGTGGCATGAGCTGAAATTGTTAAGCAGATAAATCGGAAAATCAGGAACTTAAGAGGTGAAATGCATTTTCTTGAAGTATGATGTTTCGAAAATATTCTCTAAAAATTTCAAGTCAATCCGATGAGTAGTTTCAGAGATATCCTACAATAACTGAAGGACTCTCCGACCATTGATGGGCGAGTGAAAACTTTGAATGCGTTTTCTCAAAAAAATGTATTTCAAGTCGGTGACCACTATAATTCAAAAACCACTCCATGCATTAAATAGCATTAAAAACTAGTCTTTGATCGAAGGATTTTCATTTTTGTTCAAAATTTAAATTTTTTTTAAACAATAAACTAATGCTTTTTGGTCGTAAATTCGGGATTAAACTTTCAAAAGCCGCCATTTTGTTAATTAAAAAAAAAAAAGACTTCGATTAAAGACTAGATTTATTATTAAATTAATGATTTTTATTTCCTTTAATGATTTTAGATGATTCAGTGAGATGTTCTGATAGTCACCGCGAAGCGCTACTTGTGGAAGGGGTCCAATAAAGATGGCGATATTTTTATAAATAATTAATATATTTTTTTTTAATTTTGTAGAAGTCAAGTTGAAACATGACATAAAAACTCTGTGTATTCAGTTTTATAAAATAAACATAATTATTATGAAAAAAAATTATTAGAAATACTCGTTTTTTCACACATCTGATTGCATTTCACCCCTTAATAGCAAAAAACTCATCAATTGAAGTCATACGTATCTACAAATTTTAACTAACAAGGAAGGTATCCCGACGTGTCACCGCTGATTTGGTTGCAATTGAAATATGTTATTCTACATCAAATTTAAAGAGATACGTATTTTTTTTTTTTTTGCGGATAAGCATTATTTTAAGGATAAAATGGACCTCTAAAAATAACCACTTTAAGAGACAGTTTGAAGGATTTACATACTCATTGTCAATATTTTTTCAAACAACCAACATGAAAAATACGTATAAGTGCACATTCAAAAGTTATAATTGATTTACAATGCTTGAAAATAATAAAAATTCAGTGCAAAAAGCACCTATTGTTTATTACTTAAGCAGATCAATTGTAATTGAAAGATCAGACAAAATAGTAAATACGTGTTCTTGCGTTTTGAAACAAATATATATATTTAAGGTTCAAACTGTCCATAATAAGAGTGTACCAGTTCTTGATCTGTACACTCTAACAAATTTTGCTGTAATTTTACTACCTTTTTGGGACGAAATTGAATACCTTCCATAATTCCACAATTTTCTTGAGTAAAAGTATTACATAGATATGTGGAAAGTTACACGTAAAAGATGTGAAGTTTGCATAATAAATGTGTATTATTTACTTCTTTAAAGTAGGTAAATTTACACATAGCAGGTGTAAATTTTTGGAAATAAATACTCCTTTGAATATAGTATTTTTACAATACAATTAAGAGGAAAAGGATTTTATCTCTAATGAATAAAATGAATGAATGATGAATGGATAAAATGAAGGAAATAGTAGAAATAAGGTTATTTTAATAATAAAAAAAAAAAAAAAAATAAAAAAAAAATAAAATAAAAAAAAAAAAAAAAAAAAAAAAAAAAAAAAAAAAAAAAAAAAAAAAAACTTTGCAATAGCTTATTGGGTAATGGTGCAGTTTAACCCCCTCACCCCCTATGAGCTTGAAATTTTAATATGTTGTACAGGTCAGCATGCTGAACAATAATATACAGGGTGTTCAGAGGTGGGTGGTCAATACTGCAGGGGGTGAAAGGTCAGACCGAGGCAAGCAAAAAATCGTATGGGTGGGGGGGGGGGGCATCTTGCACCGTTTGGCAGTTACAGGGTGATTCATAAATCAGGATTTTTCCTTATATGGGAACCGCTCTTGTATTTTTATCTTTTTTTCTACGCATCGCAGCGGCCCCAAACTGATTTCAAAAAATCACTATTTGGAAGCCCTTTCCAAAAAAGTTTACACCACCCCCCTATCCCCAACCCCTTGGCCACAATCCCCCCTGCAAGTTGAAAAAATTAACTTTTATTTCACGATTTTTCACCTTTCGCCCCACTTTTCTCCCAAATTCATGTTATTAACATACCTACTTTTTATTTTTTTTAAGTTGCCTATCTAATTACCTTTCCAAAAAGGTGCAACATGCCCAGGTAGGAAAAGGATACGAAAATTTATTTACAAAAATCCTTTTACAGAATATCATGACAATTCGAATTTTTAAGAAATTATACTTAAGTTAACTAAAAAATACATTTTGTTCGCTTAAAAACTAATTACAATTAAAGCGTTTGTCCTTTAAAAGCTGTTCAAAATGTTCTCCGCTAGTTTCGATGCATGCAAGTAGCCTTCGTTTTATTTCACGTTTGAGGTCTATGGTAGCCAGTCTCTCCCGTATTTTCGTGGCTGCAGTCACAATCCTGGTAACTAATTCTTCTCTGGTGTTGATTTTTCTTGAGTAAACTTCATCTTTCATCATTCCCTATAAGAAAAAGTCCAGTGGAGTAAGGTCCGGTGACCTAGCAGGCCAAGGAATCGGTCCACCTCGTCCAATCCAGCGCTCTGGGTAATTTTCATTTAACCTTGCCCTAACAATGTTCCCAGTATGCGCAGGTGCTCCGTCGAGCTGTAAATAAATTGCGCTTCTGGTGGCCAGGGGGATGTCCTCCAACAGATCCGGAAGGATATTCTCCAAAAAGTCCGAGTATAGCTGACTATTCGGCACTTGGGGCAAGATGAAGGGTTCTATCAACTGGTTGCCGATGATGCCAGCCCAGACATTGACACTAAATCTTTGCTGGAAGGACCGACACCTGGTCCTATGTGGGTTCACATCTGACCAGGTGTGGAGGTTGTGCAAGTTTGTGATGCCATCCCGGGTGAATTGCGATTCATCCGTCCACAGAATTCGGTCTAGAAACCTTCTGTTTTCGATGTCAGACTCGAACAGCCAAGTGCAGAATTGCAATCGTCCTTCGGAATCTCCTTCCCTAGTGCTTGGACTGGGATATGGTGGTATGGATGTAGTCCCTCTCGGTTCACAACGGTCCAAACTCTCCCTGAAGACAATCCTGACCTTCGTGCGACCTGCCTGATGCTTATTACAGGGCTGTTCCTGACGATGTTGAGGATTTGTTGGTCGGGGTCCGCTGAATCGCCCGATTTTCCTGCTCGCGTTTCTGCTCTGGGGGTGGTTACACTTCCGGTTTCTTTTAACCTTCTGAAAGTCCTTGAAAATACCCTTCTGTTGAGTACCCGCCGATTCGGGAATCTCCTTTGGTATTCTCGTACGGCCTCACTATCATTTCCTTCTACTAAACCGTGCACGTAAATTATATCGGCATACTCGTCAACACTGAATTCTGCCATTTTATCTTAATTTTTTCTATTAAACACCCGGTTTTATCGATTGCTTCTTCAACTGTGGTCAATGGCCTTTCAAACTTACCCATTTTTATACCATAATTCATAGGAGGTATTAGAAACGGAGCGTCAGGATACTTAAGAGTCAATACTGGATATAATAAACTAATAACGCTATTTAACGGGATTACATTTATTATTTTATTACTGTTTTGCTGAAATAATAAAAATGTACTACCTCTGTTTCCTAAACAAACATTTCCGAACTTGCTGTCATAAAAATTGTTTACTTAACGACATTTTCCATTATGGTGCAATAAAGTAATTAGGTACCTGTGAGGATGTTTTAATTTCAGGACTTTTGCAACCCTTTTCTACCTGGGCATGTTGCACCTTTTTGGAAAGGTAATTAGATGGGCAACTTAAAAAAAATAAAAAGTAGGTATGTTAATAACATGAATTTCGGAGAAAAGTGGGGCGAAAGGTGAAAAATCGTTAAATAAAAGTTAATTTTTTCAACTTGCAGGGGGGATTGCGGCCAAGGGGTTGGGGATAGGGGGGTGGTGTAAACTTTTTTGGAAAGGGCTTCCAAATAGTGATTTTTTGAAACCAGTTTGGGGCCGCTGCGATGCGTAGAAAAAAAGATAAAAATACAAGAGCGGTTCCCATATAAGGCAAAATCCTGATTTACGAATCACCCTGTAACTGCCAAACGGTGCGAGATGCCCCCCCCCCACCCATACGATTTTTTGCTTGTCTCGGTCTGACCTTTCACCCCCTTCAGTATTGACCTCCCACCTCTGAACACCCTGTATATTATATATATACATGTTGGGCGCGGAAAAAATATCTTCACAAAGTTCTTTAAAGAAATTGAAAAAAGATAGAGTGACTCATTCTCAATATTTTGCAAATATCTAGTGTTAGAGAGGATCAAGGGTGTGGTGCGGGGCGGGGGCGTGTTTAAAACATAGCCAAAATTTTGAACACCCCTGTCCGCCCCTTTATCCTCACTAACACTAGATTTCCTACAGAATTTGAGTGAATAAAAAAGAATGAACAAAAATGCAAAATTGCTTTGGAGTGACTCATTTATTCGTTTAAAAAATCTTCGATTTGGATAGGAAGCAGGAGTGTTACTTTATTAAAAAATGCCTCGATCCTATTTGAATATGAATAATGAGTTTTGAAAAGAAATTCCGCAATATACTGCCGATAATTCCGCCTGCAATTCCGCATGCTTCGTCTATAGCGAGGTATATTGTCTCGAAGCTCAAAGATTTCGAAAAAATCGTTCGATGTTTTGAGTATTAGCTTTGGTCTCAGAATCAATCAAATTATACTGGTGATTCACGGTTAAATGCATCCATCTTTCTGTAGACAGATGCATGTGGCCTCGCCAACAATCAGAAATAATAAGGGTACCAGGATCAATCCTAAGTATGATTATTTCCTGAAGAACATTAGAAGATATCTATTGTGTACTGGTTCGATGAAACATTCCTTGGTCACGGAGTCAATTGTTCCAAATACCCACGTGCCTCGAATAATACGGCCTTTGTGATATTTTCGTCGACCAAGTAGCATCTCATTAACTTAAACAGGACCATCAATCCTCCCATCAGTCCGATTGACCCAGAACTCGCAAAAATTTGAAAATTAACTCTAAGTATAGGTCAATCTTTTTCGATTCTAATGACAGAAAATAAATAATACATACCTCTCTACAAAAAGCAAACCCAATCAATAGCTGTATGTTTGGAAAGCTGAAAATCTTCCATCAATTTGCCGAGATGTGGTAGATTGTGGTAAATGAAATACGCAATATTGCGGCACGCATCTTGGATACTCAAATGCATTCCACTGAACCATGTGCCTGATAATGCACTCACTTCAAAACTACACCTCACTCTGCGACTATTTTGTTTACGTGCAGTAATGTAATAGTTGTAGGTGCAGCGAAAACTTAATGTTTCGCGTGTCAATGGAATAAGCGAGCCACATTCTTTACAAATAATTTTAACTCTTATAAAGTTACGATCAATTAAAAAATCGATTAATTGATCACGATTGCCGACAAGGTCCAAAAACTCAAACATTGGTATCATGTTGATTTCACTTTCATGAAAAATGAATTGCTTTGGATTTTTGACAAAGAAAATTATAGAAATATCAGATAGAGGAGAAATGTAAACAAAGAAAGTTATATTTCATGGAAATTCCTTACGCAATCATGTCACTTTCATAAGAAAAGGCAACAATAATGCATGTGTTTCTATAGATTTTCAATGTGAAGTTATGCTTTCCACGCACAACATATACACATCAAATTAATCAAAATAATTACCCTTACAACATATTTAAAGGTCATCGGGGCTTCACCATTACCGCTTATTGTTTATTAAGTATTTAATAAACTTATAAAAATAAGACATATGAACTTATGGTACATAAAAATGACACAAACGTTTTTCTCGCCGTTTTATTAAAGTATTAAGATTAGTGTAAATGAATAAATATCATATATCATTTTTAAAGTCCCTTAATTTAGTTATTTTACGTTTAAATTTAAGAACTCGCTATAGAGTTCGATGGAAGGTTTGATTGTTCGGATCGTTGTGGTACAACGTGTATTTTTTGGTCCTAACACCTGTTGTATCATGTCGGTTCTAAAACATGTTGTATCATTAAGAAATAAAATGTACGATTCAACTGGAACTAATTTCAAATAAAAATGACACCTTTACTGAATTTATATGTATTTTTCTTATTTTTTCCCTGCACTCATTTGAAAATTATAAATGATTAGTTTAGCCAGCTTCCCATTTGTCATCCAGTGTTGTCCCATGCTGTACATTAAAATATCGCGAATTATTTATTTCCTTTCTCTTCATTTTGAATATTCTTATTTAATTTCTTCTGTAAAATTGACTGAAAAAGTTTGTATTAGACATTTTGATAATTGTATTATTGTTGACTCGTTTTGAATAGTGTAAATTAATTTTAACGGTAATGGGCAGCTACGACTTTATGTTACGTTTCAACGCTTATGTTTCTAATATTTCCGATTTCGTATCATGGTATGCATAAAATTTATTTTCAAAAAACTATCAAAACTTTATCAGAAATTCAAATAACTTTATTAACAGACCAAAGAGAAGCATAAATATTAAAGGCTCGATACAAAATAAAATTATAAATTTGAAATTTTCCATTTGGAACACAAATGTTTCCAAATTTGTTTTCTGCCACTGTATTCTGTAATTTTTCTTTGCTGAATCCCATGCTTCTTTTTAAACTTTATTACCCAGAAGTCCGATACTTAAGAAACAAAATCAGAAAATTGAACCTTATGAGTAGCAATCAAAACCTACTTTTGTAAATTACTTTTCGTCAACTAAGAGATGAATTTCCGATTGAATCTTCATGAAATTACCTTCCACGGTGTAGCTAAAAATTATTTATATTTTCTCGGTGGGAGAGAATAACTTCGTCACTAGTGTTATGTTTAAAGATTACTCTGGCGTAATCAAACCATGTTCGATATATATTACGTGAAAAGAAGCGTGAATTGATGGAGAAAAATACGTTGGCAGATGACCATAAATTTAAATTTTGGAACATAAATAAAAAAAACAAAAACATAAAATTGAAAGGTAATTTTCATGTAAATTCTGAAAATTTGTGCGACTTCCACTACACTCGCTGATTCAACAATGGAACCTCTTTAATTAGGCTGGTACAAATTTTCTATTTCAGTCAATCAGGTCCAGAATTTTAATAAATTATTATAACGATTAAAAAGGATTTCTACTTTTAATTCTTTTTTTTTTTAATTAAAGCAGAAATCATAAACAATATCTGCTTTAATATGATACAATAATTGGAAAATGTGATAAAACAAAAGGCAAGAAAGTTATTATATTATAGAAAAACTGTCTCACTGGAAACAAAATTAGAAGTCATAAGATGTTTTATAAAGAGAAGTGAGCTTCCGTACCTAGACATCTCGTGTCAGGCGCGGATCCAAGGGGGGGGGGGGGGGGGGGGGGGGGTCACGGGGGTCATGACCCCCACAAAACAGCCCGAATTTCAAAAAATAGAGCTGAAACAATATTTTGCAAACCGAAAAACAAAAAAAAACAAAACAAACTTAAAAACCTGAAACTAACCAAACGACCAAAATTAACTTACTTTTTTGCACTCTGAAAAACTGGAATCAAAAAATGACTAAATCAACAAAATTGACTAATTTTCTTAAACAAGACTGCCAAACTGTAAACAAATAAAAGCCATGTAATGTTTAAAAAGATTCTATGAAAAACATTTAATTTAAATTTCAAAATTAGACAAATATGGTTATACATTTGGTCCTTCCAATGTTATTTCACATATTATGAAAATGAATTTACCTTGAAGCATCCGTCAAATGAATCCGTGTTTTATCTTCTTACTTTTGTTGTTTATTTTCTGGTTTTCGTTTTGTTACCTTCTTTTTTTATTGCGAAATGCACTAAAAACTAGACTGTTGTGTTTTCAATGTTTTGATTGCAAACTGTGAAGTTAGCCACGCTGCCATAAAAGGCGCCAAGTCATTTGAAAACAAACGAGGTAACGTTTCAGAAGAAAATTCGATATAAAAACATTCAGACATTTTTTAGTTATAAGAGTACATTTTTTATATAAAAAAATTATAATTTTATATAAACAATAAATTTATATATGAATGTAATGAATTTTCAAGTAAAACAAATTGGACGAGTTTTTGCATAAGGTTATTCAGGCTTTGTTTTTTATTCACTGAAGAAATTTGGCTTACATTGTTTATTTGGTTATTCTTGTTATTTTTGTTATTTTTGATTTTTTTCTATCCCGTGAACCCCTCCGGAAAAAAATTCTAGATCCGCGCCTGTCTCCTGTTAGGGTTTGAACTCAGACTTTTAATTTATAACATTCAGAAATTCCTAAAGGGGTTACGTGGGTTTGAAATTATGAAAAAATATATATTTTTTTGACATTTTTTTAATAGTAAAAAAAGTACTATTACATTCAAACTTTTAAGTACCAAAAAGAGTAACATTTGAACTATATTCTACGAAATTTTTGTTAAAAAATATCAAAAAATGGCCCGTTGAGAGATGGTTTTCGAAAGCCTCATTAAGGTGCGATGGACATCATAACTTGTGCTAGATTTATCTGAAACCAAATAATCAAATTTTTTATGTTAGTATACGACTTCAGCTCGACAGTGATCGAAGGATTTGTAAAAACCAAATTCATTTTTCAATACGAAAAAACAATACATATTGCCATATAAGTAGTTTGTGATGAACGAAAAACAAAATCCTGCGTTCACTCCCCAGTCAATGCTACTTAGAAGAAGTGTGCAAAATTTGATTAAGACGGGCGCATTAGTTTTTGAGTAAGCGTGTCCACTGACTTCAAAAACAGTGAAAAGGTGAAAAAGTCATATACATGTAGTTCAAATGCTACTCTTTTTGATACTTAATAGTTTGAATGTAATAGTACTTCTTTTACTATTAAAAAATGTAAAAAAAACCGATTTTTTTAAAATTTTAAACCCACATAACCCCTTCAATCAAGGAAAAGAATTCTGAAATCATCCCTCCCGATCTTATTGAAGGCAAACAAGAAAGGCCGGATCCTCGATGACTTCTGCTTGAGTTTAATTTGAAGAAAAATATTATAAAAGCGAAACTTCTGTTTTATAAAGAGCACAAAGTAGTGGCAAAAGTCTGGGAACATTAATTAAATATAATCAGTGTATATGATCATGCCTTTATCCGCTAAACTGTGCGCGATTTGCCCTAAACTGCCCTATGGCATTCATTGAAAATATTTTTAAATTTGAAAACATCGCATGGAAATGAGCTTCCAGAATTGCATTTTACTTCTGTTGTTCTATATGAAACTTCTTGTTTTTATACACCTTCACACTTGTATTTTTATGTTCAAAGAATAAACACTCTAAATTGGTTTTAGCTCTTAATATTACGTTGTGCTGAAACTATAGATTTTTAAAATTCAAAATCACTTTTAGGTGTTATAAACGAAGTATCTTCTTAATTATTTTGAAGAGTATGGATAGGAGAAATTATAAATTAAAGTATAAATAACGTGACTATGCTAAGCAACAATTTTTCTACAAAATTACATGGAAAACCGCAAATCTTGTCCAGGCCAGTCATGAAATCTTAAAAATTCACTCAGAATCAAAAGATTTTCACATTCGACAGCAGAGTCCCGACCAGTGATCATCACCGCCGCGGGATCGCTCGATCCATAGGTGAATCCGTGTTCTGCCACCATAAATCCGTCGTGAAGCGAAAACAAACTCATAAATTTACGTTTTATTTTGACGACAGTCAGCCCCAGAAAAATGCCCGAAATTCCACCAAACAGCGACGGACGCATTGCAGCGCAGCGCAGCCAGGAAGAAAAACACAATCGCGCCCGGCTCCGGCTCGGCGTGGCCGAGCGTGCTGCGGCGGTTTTTTGCTCGTTTTCGGCCCCAACACGAAACGGAAGACCATTAGTGTTCCCCAGGCAGTAGCCCGGTGTAAAAATGGCCTTAATGGGCAAGAGGACCGGTCTAGCCCGCCGTAATTTACATATAATTGAATGCTCTGCTTTTTGTATGTTAATGAGTTATAACTACTCGAGGCGACCTTCTCGGTGGCGAGGAGGAAAGACGGCCATCGGCCAAAGTTATCTCCAGAGGATCTAAGAATCGCAGAGTCCACAACTTTATGAGCTTTAAATCTTTGCGGACAGGGAAAATGCCCGTTTCCTTCTTTAATCATTTTTTGGACTTTCTGGGGAACTCTGTGCACTCATCGCTAATTTATTTTTTGTTTACCACATAAAAAAATGCGTCACCCATGGACAAAGGAAAAGTTTGTGTTGTATTGACACACCATTCAAGGTTAAACAACTTTTCAAAATGGACTGTCAAAAAGTATGTGAATGAAAAATGTTATAAAAATATAAAGGTTGGTAAATATATATAGACATTTTTAAGTTTCAGAGAAATTCTTAATTATGTAATCGAGCCTATTCTGCTTATCATAGCGAATGAAGCCGAAAGATCTTACAGATTTTGTTTGGTCAAGGTTAGAATTTCCTAAGCTTTAGTAGTTTAGATGCCTTCACTATGATGAGCATACAGATCACATCGAAGCAATGCAAAAACCTTTTCTTCGCCTTTAAATATTCCTCTTTATAAAAGTAGAATATTCACAAGTACTAGACTTATACTTCTTTCCAATCGTAGAAAAATTACTGACATTTTATTCGTGCACGATATCTTTACAGCCGTATAAAAACTCCGAATCTTTTGGGTCTATTAAATATTAATTCACGCCTAACTGACTAGAAGATTATGACTTTATTTACTCTACTCATCATAGAAGTAATTATGAGTCTTGTGAAAAAATATCGATCATGTCTATAAATTCTAATACTCATTTCAGTTCTTTTTAGATTTTATCTCCATTTGCAAACACGACTGATTACTGACCCTATGAGCGAATAGGCAAAGTTTAATTAAAATCGCCTCACAAATACGGCGGCTGTTATAGTAATCAAATAACATACATAATGAAGTGCAAACTTCCTCCTTTTTCACCAGTCCCCCAATTTGGGAATATGATGTAATAATATTGATTTGATCAATGTACAAGCCAACTTTGATCGAAGCAACTAAGAAATGCAGCAGCTATCGTGGTAACAAAATTATATATTCGTTGGAATGTACTGAGTAAACTTTTGTTCTTGACCCCAATGATACGTTTTTAAGATATGCACTTTAGGCGTTTATATTTTTAAGTGCTCAATAAATATATAATTTATTGCGTTATGGAATGACATAACACTATTTATTTGCCTTCTTGTGGAATTGTCGTCACCACACTTTCAAATGCTTATCGGATATCAAATCGGCAACTATAAAACTTTCAATACCTATTTTCATGATGTGATTCGTGAAAATTATGGTCGCAAAATTGGATTTGCCATCTTAAATTTTCAAATTTTAATAGCAAATTGGAATTCAGCGACCCTTAAAACCCCTTGATCAATACTTTGTCTTATATTTCGCAATTCCAATATAGATTAGAAATAAACAACCAGACATCACTTAAAGTTCAAATTTTTCCATCTCCATCTTTGGTCTGCCATATTTATAAAAAGTATACTATATGTTAAGTTGGAATATGTACTACTATACCTTCGGACAAAAAGTATCGATACAAGGATTTAGGCGTGGTTCATCAACGAACAAACAAACTTTCGATTTTATAGATATTGTGTTTAGTATCGAATCCCTATCCTATTTGAAATCAGTGACCAGGAAAAGACTTTTGTACTAATATTCATAAGAACGGATTTGAATTGTAAGATACGGTCGTCATATTTGATCCGCGGTCTTGAATTTAAAATCTTAAAGATTTCGTACCTCAAAAGGAAAAAAACGAAACCCTTATAAAATCACTCTTTCGTTTCGTTTTTCTCGAAAACCAATTGAAATAGAAATTTAAAATTTGACAGAATGTTAGATCTTCGTGCCGCACACATATTTCCACAGCCGAAGATTATTATATTATTTTATTTTATTTGAAATGGGGCCCCCTCAAAAGAATCCAACATATTTAGTGAATTGGTTCTAAAGATATAGCTCAAAATGTACAAAAAAGACGATCTTCTGGCTTTCTAAGGTTAAAATGTTGATGTTAGATATTAGTAGATATTGGTTATACCTAGTTGTTGAAAAAGAAATGTTTTACGAAATCCTCATTGTGCGGGCCCGATTCGTCCTTCACCAGTTTTTTTAATAGTAAAATCGAAATTATTAGCCTGAGAAATCGCTTAATTTTCATAAGATTCCCTTGAATTTAAAAAATGTTGGCCTGCCATCTTGGGTTCACCATCATCTTGGGTTCACCATCATCTTGGATTTAAAACTGTTGATATAACAGATTCGAAATTACATATAACTAATATTTAATTAATAATAAACAAATTACATATAACTAATATTTAATTAATAATAAACAAATTTGTCTTAAGTACTAATTTTCATGAAAATTCCTTCAAATTTAAAACTGAGGGCACCATTTGGGTGTGTCAATTTTGAAACCCTATATATTATTCGAATAAAAAGTAGTCTATATATTAAGCAGGAATATGCACTACTTCAGGACGAAAAATGGGAAATATCAAAGTAGGCGGTGATTGAACAACAAACAAACGAAATTTCATTATTTATCTTGATATATATAATCGTTAGTGAGTCTGTTAGTGATCGTGTAACTTCTGAACGACTTGACCGATTAAGGTCATATTCCTACAATATATTGGTTTTTTCGAGGTGATGGTTCATAGCTATCCTAGGATCCGATAGGTGGCGTGGTAGTGAAGTTATTTCATATTTACATAAATTGGAAGCGATTTTCATGAAAATTGGTACTTAGGGGTTTTGTGGAATGCTAACTTCAAATCCGCTGTCCAAATTTAGAAATCCAAGATGACAGATCCAAAATTACGATAAAAATTTCTTGATTTCAATGGTTTTTAATGAAAATTAGTACCATGATTATTTTGAGTGCACTAATTTTGAATTTTGAAATATACATTCTGTTTTCAATTCTTCATTATAAAGAACATGAGAGTGGAAAAAAGTTATTGCGGAATGCAATTTTTGAATTGCCTGAACATAATCAGGCTTTTAAAGAAATCTTTTCCGATGTGTTTTTGAACAAATTGATTAAAACTTTTCAAATATAAGCCCACTTAATGTACTGAGTATCTTGCAGGAACTGACAAAATATATTTACATATTGTTATCCGTCGGTCCTACACTGAGAAAAGAGTTTGGCTGAGCCAAATAAATATATTTATTTGCACTATTTCCCTGAAAATTTAGTAATTATTAATAAATTTAATAAATGTTATTACACTGTATATTTGAATCCCATGTAATGAATGCTTGAAATAAAAAAGCCATTTATTTGAGGGTTTTTATTGAAGTAAATGATTTATGAAATATAATAATGCCTATATTTCAGGAAAATACAATTATTTGCTCTGAAACTCATTGAAGAGTTATAATTATACAATGAACATATTCTTTTAAATGTGAATTTATTAATAGTTAACATGCCATAGTTGTCAATAAATTGTTAACGTTTTTATTATGAACAAATCATATTTCGTCGTAATAGGGGGCCTCAATAGCCCGGTTGGTAACGCGACTTGTTTACTGCGAGCCAGCAGGGTGCTAGAGGTTGTGGGTTCGAATCCCACGAGAAGCCCTGGTCACAAAAAAGTGGTATCACTTTTTTAGGCCTGTAATGGCCTAAGTGTGTCTTCGGACAGCCACAACAATCTACATCTACAATATGAATTTTAAGATTGAATATCAAATTAACTCATCTCAAAATGAATTAATAATTTTTTTTAATAAAAATTATGGAATTTTCAAATGTAAATTGAGAATTAGTTGTAAAATAGTTTTTATTTATATTGACATAGGTTAAATGTCATTTACTCAATAGCCTCAATAGCTCGGTTGGTAACGCGACGTGATTACTGCGAGCCAGTAGGGCGCTAGAGGTTGTGGGTTCGAATCCCACGAGATCCCTGGTTACAAAAAAAGTGGCATCACAATGGCCTAAGTGTGTCCTACGTACAGCCACTGCAATCTACATCTCGACATCTCTACATAGAATATGTATTTCTTTTTATTAATTATTTTAAATAATTTATTCAAATATTGTATCGTTTCAAGTGTTTCTCACAATTATTCTTTTTAAAAATTTATTTTATTGTTCCAAATTATGTAGTTTTCATTCAAATTACTACTCAACTTTGTATAATTCTCTACAACACTGAATTAATACGATTTTGATTTAATACAATGAAATGATTTGTTTGTTATTAATAAATGAAGGTTTGATGTAAACTAATTCATCAAATATGCGGCTTATTAATAATAACTAAATATTTATTTCGCCATTACCAACTATATCATTTGTTTACTATAAATAAATCTTATTAGTTATAAATAATCTCTTTTCTCAGTGTATACGAAAATTGATAAGTAGTAACATATGAGCTAATATTCAAACTTTCATAGAGCACAGTGACCGTGACATGATCATAGAATATGAAAATAGGGAAGTGCGATAAGACTAGTCTATGCGTACCCAAATACTACATATATGTAGGATTGGTGTTAATTAAAAAAAAAGCATTCAGTAGAGTTCACAATTTATTACTAAGTTAAGAGTTCTAAGTCTAGAATTCACAAGATGATTTCGTAGGTAATTAGGAATAATGTATATTCAAGTCTACACTTCAACTTAGTTCGTCTGTGATATCGTTCAACTTTTACAACCTTGATCTGATTCAACTTTTACAACTTTCCTCTGATTCGACTCTAACAACTGTGATATCAATTTCAACGACTGTGATAATTCCCACGGCGGGATGTTAACTTCTTTTAGGACTGGTAGCGACTACTCTTGACTTCTGACTGACTACTCTTGACTTCTGACTGCCTACTACTACTTGTCTCTGATACTGTTAATAACTACTGATAACGGAGGTTAATATTATGGCTGTGATGAGATGATCTTGCTGTGGCCCTCCACACTCGGCCATCCTACAATTCGTTCGGCCCGAACGAGTTTTCTGAATCCTTATCCTGAAGGAAACTTTCCGCATCCTCTTCTGATCTCCATCGCTTCATGTTGTCGCAACTTGTTGATGTGATTTTAGGTCCTTCGCCGTTTGCACATTTCTTAATGGTGTACCGCCCGTGACGTCCTCTTCTGGTGACTTCGTAGGGACCTAGAAAATCGTTAGAAAGTTTATTACCGACTTTAAATTGGGTATTTTTTATTGCGACAAGATCGCCCACTTCATATTCTGTCGCTTTTTTTCTTTTGTTATCAAAATTCCTTTTGTTTTCTTCTTGAATTTTCGTTATTTGTTTTTTCGCATCATAGCGCATTTTGTCTCTCTCTTCGTCAAATTGGTCGAGCGCTGCTTCCTCTATTAAGGTATGTAATTCCACGTTGGTTTTTTTTCCCATAGGTACTCCAAACAAAATTTCAAAAGGTGTTCTTTGGATAGCTCGTTGAAAAGAACTATTTATAGCTATTTGTACTTTGGGAACCCATTTATACCATTTTTCCGGTGACTCCATGGAAAGCTTTTTTAGAACATCAATAATTATTTTGTTTATCCTTTCAACTTGCCCATTTCCTCTAGGCACTCCTGTCGTTGATAAGATATGATTGATACCCTCTTCTTTGCAAAATTCTTGAAAAGAATGTGACGTAAAAGCTGTTCCGTGGTCTGTTATGAATCTTTTAGGATTTCCAAAATTTTGTTGCAACTCCCTTATTTTCCGTAGCAGTTCTTCTGCTGATAATGTCTTCGTAGGGAAGATCCACACATATTTAGAAAATCCGTCTACTGCTGATAAAATATATTTATATTGCTTTGCCGTAGATATCATAGGTCCTATGTGGTCCAAATGTATGGTTTGCAGCGGTTTGTCTTCCTTATCCAAAGGATGAAGATATCCTTCTTTTTTACCAGCTTTCCTTTGGGATAGTATACAACTTATGCAATTCGTAATACACTCCTGGACTTTTGATTCTAGTTTCTGTATGTAAAATTCGTTCTTTATCAGATGCATAGTTTTTTGTGCCGCAAAATGTCCTTCATTATGCTTCATTTTAATAATCTCATACTCCATTCGTCTGGGCACCACAAGAAGTTCTTTCCCATCCTTATATTTAAACAAAAGTTCAGCCTTCATGAAATAATCGTCATACTCTTTATTTTTTAAAATCTCCTTTATCGCTGTTATAAACTGATCCGTTTCTTGTGCTTTTCTAATTCTGGTTAGCAATTCTTCTTCGACAATGTATATGTTTGGGTAACGACTTAAGGTGTCTACATGTTTCATTACTTTTCCCATTTTATGTACCACCTCAAATTGGAATTCTTGCATGAACATCACCCACCGTGTAACTGAAACTGGGAGATCCTTTTTTTCGACCGTTTGTTTAAAAGCGATACAGTCTGTTACGATTTTAAAGCTTATTCCCAACAGATAAATTCGAAATTTTTTCAGTGCAAAATATATTGCCATGACTTCTAATGTGTAGCTGTGGTGCCTTTCTTCCGCTTGTGTATTTTTTCGACTGTAAAAGTATACGGGGTGGTATTTTAAATCCTCTTGCAGTTGCATTAATATCGCCCCACATCCAACTTTACTGGCATCCGTATGTAGCTCGGTTTTAGCCTTTTGATTAAATATATAAAGTACCGGTTTTGTCGTTAATGCGATTTTTAGTTCGGTTATTGCTTTTCTCTGGTCTCTTCCTATTTGAAAATTTGTATTTTTTTGTAATAGTTTAGTTAAAGGTGCCGCTTTGATAGAATAATTTTGTATAAACTTCCTGAAGAAGCCTGTCAATCCGAGAAAAGCTTGTAACTCTTTAATACTTTTAGGTTCTGGGAAATTTTTTACTGCTTTTATTTTATCTTCACTTGGACTGATTGTTCCATTTTCTATTGTGTGTCCCAAAAACTCAATACGGTGTTTCAAAAAACTGCATTTCGACCACTTAATGTTGAGTCCATTTTCAGCCGCAACTTTTAAAACTTCTTCCAATTTGTGCAGGTTTTCCTCTTCGTTTTTTCCTGCTATTATCAAATCATCCATATATGTTTGAACAATCCCTTTCGCGGATAAATTCCGAAATATTAAATGGATAAATTGCAGAAAAACGGCTGGTGCATTAGTTAATCCGAATGGGACCCTTGTAAATTCAAATTGGCCATCAGCTGTAATAAATGCTGTGTATTTTCTGCTATGCTCGCTTATGGGTACATGAAAATATCCGTTTTTCAAATCTAATTTTGTGAAAATTTTTGATCCTGATAATTGATCTAAAATTTCCTCCATAATTGGTACGGGAAAATGTTCTTTGATTGTTTTAGAATTGAGTCGCCGATAATCAATGCAAACGCGATGTGATCCGTCTTTCTTCTTTACAATCACTACATTACTAGCAAAAGATGATTTCGACGGTCTTATAATCCCTTCTAATAACCATTCTTCAATTTGCTTTGTAACAACTTGTTTTTCATTTATAGGCAGTCTACGCGGGTTTGTGAAAATTGGTTTTTCATCAGTGAGCATAATATCCATTGTAATGGGTGCTTGAGTACTTTTGATTGGTTTATAGTTTGAAATTAGCGTTTCCACCTTTGATTTGTATCTTTTTGGCACATCCACTTCATTCAACTTATCTACCGCAATATGCATTATACAATTTTCCTCGGAAGGTTTGCAGAAAGTGATGTAACTTTTATTAAATATAACTTTAGTTTTCGAAATGACATCGTTGCCAATAATGCATTGCATTCTGATGGCATCAACTGGAACTACATGAAAAGTGGCTGCCAAGCGAACCTCATCTACGTACAAATCTGCATCAAAACACCCAAGTGACCGAGACTTTCCTGTCCCTAAGCCTGCGAGATTAACCTTTTGGTTTGATAATAACGTATTCTTCATACAGTCAAAAGCATCTTTTCTTATTAAAGAGATATCGCTTCCAGTATCTATTAATGCTTTCAATGAATTATTTTTAATAACTACTTCTTTAATATTCTGAGCGCAAATTACGTTCGTTTCCCTTTTCTCTCCTTTTCCGTCATCAGTACAACTCTTAGATATGTGGCCATATTTATTGCATTTGAAACACTTTACCTCCCGCTTGCAATCCTGTTTTAAATGATTTTTCGAGCCGCAGTTAAAACAATGAGAACCATTTGTTTTATTTTCGCTTTTGTTGGAATTAATAGATTTGTTTTTGTTGTAAATTGTAGTGGATTTGGCTTTAATTTTTTCGTAAATATCTAATTTATTTTTTAGCTCATCTAATGTGGTTGCATTGTATAAAATTTGCTTATTTTCTTGTTTATCTTGTATACCATTTATAACAAAATGAATAAGTGATAACTCATCCACATCGGCTGTACTTGCAATTTCCATCATTTTGTATAAATATTCGCGATAGCTTTCAAAAGGCTTTTTCATACGTCTCTGTAATTTCAAATAAATGTCTGCTTTACAAATTTGTCTATCAAATTCCGCTATGAGTTTCGATTTTAAATCCATGTATGATTTGCACGTGGTGGCTCGAATAAAAATGTTCGCGGACCCCTTTAATTTATTTTTTGCATAGATAAACTTTTCTATTTCGTTCCACCTAAGCATATTAGAAATTTCTTCAAAATCTTTAAACCAGGTTTTGATTTTAGTACCGTCGTCGCCACTGAATTCCGTTAACAAATTCGCTACATCTTTTATTCTAAATTCGGAAGTGCCCATGTGTGGATTCGGATATGCCTGCATTTCTCTTGTTAGATCGCTAGCTTTGCTTAAATTTATATTAGTGCTTCTTTCGTTACCTGCTGCCTTTTTTATTGTGTCTTGTGGTGACGGAGTACTCTCGTCAGATGAGCTTTCATTACTTATCTTTCCTGCACATGCGCCTTCTTCTGCCTGCAGTGCTTCTGCCAATCTTTCCACCAGAACCGCCTTTAATCCCGTTGTATCTAGCTGTCTTTTCGCCAATTCACTTTTTAACTGTTCTACTGTTAATTGGTTCAACGACGCAAACATGCTGTTCTAACTCAAAGTCACTTTGCTTATGCCAAAATCACTACAGTTCGCAATGGTTGAGCCCCCAAATGTAGGATTGGTGTTAATTAAAAAAAAAGCATTCAGTAGAGTTCACAATTTATTACTAAGTTAAGAGTTCTAAGTCTAGAATTCACAAGATGATTTCGTAGGTAATTAGGAATAATGTATATTCAAGTCTACACTTCAACTTAGTTCGTCTGTGATATCGTTCAACTTTTACAACCTTGATCTGATTCAACTTTTACAACTTTCCTCTGATTCGACTCTAACAACTGTGATATCAATTTCAACGACTGTGATAATTCCCACGGCGGGATGTTAACTTCTTTTAGGACTGGTAGCGACTACTCTTGACTTCTGACTGACTACTCTTGACTTCTGACTGCCTACTACTACTTGTCTCTGATACTGTTAATAACTACTGATAACGGAGGTTAATATTATGGCTGTGATGAGATGATCTTGCTGTGGCCCTCCACATATATGTGTGAGTTTTTCATTAAGTACTAGAAACATAAATTAAGTTAAGACTATATTCAGTATCCAAGACATTTCTTCATATCAACGAAGTCTAATTTGAAACTTTTACTTCAACCAAATGAAACTAACATAAAGCTTATCCAATTAGCGACTAAATTGAAACGAAAGATATAATACTCCGAATGGACAAATAACCCATTTTTTTTTGATATTTCGTTGATCTTCTAAAGCGATTCTCTCACTATTTTTTGCCTAATAAACTTGTTCAAAACCATCGAATTTACAGTCAAATAGTTTGTTGTGACAGACGCCCTTAATTTGTAAGATATACGACGGATTCAGATCGCATCTGATCAGAATAGCCATAAAATTGTTGTTTACATAAAATCCCAACTCATTTGTATATAACATAAGCTTGTCTTTCTACAAGCAACTTCCGCAGAATAATGGTCTAACATTTTTTTCTCATCAACCACGCAGTCGTAAAACAAAGCATGGTTTCCCCCGATCGATAATTAATACAAATGCCTTCTAGCATGTAAAATTTGCTATTCGAATTGATTTTCTTTTTTTTTTTGACGCACAATTTATTCACTTTTCGTTATTTACGCGTGCTTACATTAGCAATATGACTATGTTAAAACACTCGCAGTGACACACCTGTCTAATATTTATCTAGAGATTCTATGCTAATTAGCGAAGGACCATACGTGCGAGCAGTTCTGCTACCCTACCGCAGGTGAAAAATGTCTCTCGGATTTTTATGCAAATAGCCGCCGAAGCAGCCATAATTTTGTCCTCTTATTAAAACATAGTGGCCCACGGACAGCTTTTATTATTCCACTTCCATGTTCCTGCACAATAATGACACGAAAGCGTGTTTCCTAATTAAAAGTTATGCGGCAACTACAAGTTTAGCACAGTCCTAAATTAAGGTGGACAAGTTTTATGACTGGTCATCCAGTGGGGATTGAGCAAACTATCTGTCTATTGCGGTCCAACATCGCGGAACATTTTTCTCATCTATATATTGAAATGCGGCTCTCGGCCGGTATATACAAAAAGTTGACAAATTAAAAACAAATTAAATCAGAACATTATTGATGCGCACAAAAAGAGCGCGCAAGCAAATTGGCCCGCAGGGCTGAGATTGCGCATTGGCTGGTTATTAAAAGATTCATCAAATTAAGATATTCGCGTTGAGTGCGCCGATTGCGCGGTTTCCCAACGAGTTGTGGTCTTCATTATTTTTCCATCAAGGACTCAAAAACTGCCTGTTTACATAGTCGATGTCCGTGTTGGTCCGTGTTGTCCAGCCCGTGGCCGCGACCGGGGCCGACGCACGCTGGCGCTCTAGCTCTTTAATATTCTCCTCTGGTCAGCTCGAACACATGTCCATCACGTCGGCGGGGCTGCTGATTTCGCAATCCGAACGCATCGGGGATGTCATAAATGGGCAAAAGTTATGAGCGGTGCAGTGGTGCAGCTCATGTTCGAGCACTGTTTTATATCGCAAACCGCGGAAAAACGAAACTACGTTTTCCGTAGAAGAGGTGTCCGTCATATCGCAGATGTTTGGTTTTACAACCAGTCGGACGTTGAAGACAATGGATCCTTTGTTTTTGGCTTTTATAATATTAAAATTGCTAATAACGTTTAACTTCGATAAAGATTCAAAGGCAGCCGAGAAATCGTCGGCTTCTCGTTGTTTCAAGGGAATACCTTAAAAGTACCAGTTAAAGGAAACAAAAAATTATTTAAAAACAGTAGCAGGCCCACAAATCATTCTCTTCACGTCGTCTTGGTTAAGCAATGGATCAGGTAACTACTTCGTTCGAATGTCAGAGAAAAAAGAATGTAAAAATGTAAATTTCACTGTAAATTTAATATCTATAATATACTATATTCTCGGTCAAAATGAAAGTTTGTTGGCTGTAAAATTAACAACTGTGTAAGTTATTGTAATCAAAAAGCCAATTTGTAATCTTTACAATGAAAATTATAATTTTTACAACGCAGCGCTGTAAAATGAATGTTGACAACTTTTGCTGCAAAATTTACAGCATCATATTTCATTTCTACTGAAGGAAACCACAGAGCCAATTTGTTGTACTGACAAGGAAAATAAAATTTGTTGAACGTAACCCTGTAGAATCTACAATCATTTTATATTAATTTAACTTTGCAAGGTCGTAATTACTATATAATAATTTTTTAAATCTTACCTTCACTGGTATAATGAACAAGTAGCAATTTTTAATGGTTCAACATACACACAATATCGCTGATTAACTAGACATTAACAAACGTACTAATACCAGATTAAGGTACTATTACCGTCTAGAATTTTCAAAAAATGAATTTTTTTTTTACATTTTTAGATTCTTTATACCTTCAATAATAACTGTCTAAAATATTAAATCGAAATTCGAAGCCAGTGCCGCGATATAACGACTCAATTGAAGCGCGCTCTCGGCTGTTCTATGTTCTAAATAAACTTTAAACGCGTTTTTCTCGAGTTTAGGTTTTTTTAACTGGCGGACAGTTAATCTCCGGATCTACTGGGCCGATTTTAATAAGCTTTGAAGCATTCTGTTCGTTGTTATATCCTGTGTGATAGTTTACCACAATTTGACCACAAAAAAAATATATAAAATTTTTGAGTCTGAAAACAGGTCGAAAAAAAAGGCAATTTTTGAAAAAAAATTTCAAATGACCGCTTTTTTTTTTATTTTTAATGATTTTTCAATTTTTCTGGTAAACTATCACGTAAGAGCACTTCTTTTTTGTAACTCTTTTTGAATTTTATGTTTCAGACTTACCGTTCCAGAGATTAACTGTCCGCCATGCAGCAGTGTTTTTTTGAGAAGAAAATTTGAGCGCCCTCTATTAAATGTACAATTAATAGAAAATAAAAATAAAAAATTTTTTTCGTAATCTTCAAGAACTGTTTAATACTGTAAAAAAAGTTTGATAACCATATATAATAAAGAAAGTGAAAAACAAATTGTTGAATATATATCATTTTTTAGCATTCTAGACGGTAATAGTACCTTAATTTAGAATCAAGCAGCTTAGTTCAAGCAGTGCTATATGCTACCGTATGTAATTTGCTATTTGTTGGTAAATACTAGCTTCAGTGAACATATTTAAAAATTCTATAGCATTCAATTAAATTTGTAGAACAATAAATTACCTCTACAATTAGCTGCAGACTGCATTTAGGACTGGATTTTTAATTCATATAATTAAAATTTCTTCTTAAATTCAATGAAAACAAATTAAGATCTTAACACTTAATGGATGGGTTGTTTTTGCTCTGTCTTTCTATATTTCCAGGCAAAGCGTCGCAGTTTTATTATATTTATATAATAAACAAAACTGCGCCGTAGGTTCAACAGGTAGATATGTATAAAAATGAAAAACTAACGCAGCGAAATAAAAATTCAAGCAAAAAAGTAAATTTATATGGCCCGTCCTAAGAAGCTAGAATGGAAAAACGTAAATTTATGTAACCCATCCGTAAGCTGCTAAATTAGTACAATTACAAAGTGTAATTTCGAAACATATTTTTTCCATTAGGATAATATTCAAAATTAGTAGCCTCAAAATTATCATGGTACCAATTTTCGATTTTGATAAACTGAAATTGGTAACTTTATTGAACACTTTACTATCAATAAGAACTTCGTCTATCTCAAACGTTGTCGAATTAAACTCTTCTATTATAGTGCGTACAACCACCTTTCACGAGTACTTGCGGACTACAAGTGAATACTTTTACTTTCCTTTGACAACTTATAGTGAAATCAATTTCGTAATATGTAAATTTTACGACGCAATAATTATACTTCAAATGTTGTAAATTTTAGAGTAAAACACTTCAATCTGAATAAATTTGTAATTGTAATTACAACTACTTGCTGCATATAGCTTTGAAAACTCATTGTCAAATTTGAGCTTGATTCTTGTTGTTGATTCTGTTGCTTTCTGTATTATTAACAATTAATTTTTACAACATCGCAATAAAAATGACAACAAAAATTTCATTATTATAAAAGTGACTTAATGATGAATTAATAATGTAATTTACATAGAATTTTATAATGGACGGTAGATAATGTTAAATTTATATTAGGTTGATAAAAAAGTTTTGTCGCAATAATTTCAGTAGAATTTATTTATTCATATATCTTATACAAAACATTTCTAATCAACAATATATTCGCCATCTAATTCTATAACACTCGACCATCTAGCAGGCAAGTCGTTAATTCCTTTTTTCCAAAACTGCGGCGGCTGTGATTCGAAGAAATTGGACACATCCTCCGTGAGATCGTCGACGTTGTTGAAAATGTTGTTCCTCAAATATGACTTCAAATATTTGAACAAATGATAGTCAGACGGCGCGATGTCAGGACAGTACGGTGGCTGAGGAACGGTATTCCAGTGAAGCTCAGTGATTGTTTTGTGGGTTTCTTTTGCGACATGCGGTCTCGCGTTATCGTGGAGAAAGTGGACAGTCGCGCGGCTTGGCCGTTTTTCTCTTATAGATTTTGCCAAATTGTGAAAGAGCATTCCCTTTGCGTCCCTGAAACAGCACAACAAAATCTTTCGTGAGTGGGGATCAGATTTCGGTTGCTGGGGCGGCTTTTCTCCGATAGAAAGCCAATATGCTAGACACGTGCTGTATCATAAAAGATCCAGTTTTCATCCCCCGTCACAAGATCCTCTATAAATATGTCTATGTGTATATTGCGTTCGTACCACGCTGCCAATCGTAGAACATGATCGCCCGAAGTTGCTCCTGCGTGAACGAAGTCATTGCTGTCCATTGGAACGCATGCCCGCTCTTTTATACCCTGTCACGCGGAAGAGTAGAAAACATTCTAGAATATTTTTGAAATCGCTCCATGTCATATTGCGTCAAAACATAATAAAAAAAATTTTAAAAATGTTGCGACAAAAATTTTTATTAACCTAATATTATTATATTGCCAGCTGCATTTTATTTGTTCTTCCTCAATCTATTTTATTCTTGGCTCAGTTCAGTCTTCACTTCACATAAGCAGCAAGAGTTTGACAACCAATCAAAATCACCTTATACTGCACAGACGCAGGTTGCAGGTGTAGTGTTATTGATCTGAACGCAATGTTCTTTGTGGACTATTCAATTCAACTTGACAGGACACACTAATTCTTATTTTCAAAAACAACGCAATACAAGCCTACTAAATTCATAAAGTTAACTAGATTTACTTCTACCTTTCTTTAAACTCAGCTACTGTACAGTATTAACTTATTACGTAAAACTACATAAATTAACAATCCAAAAAGGCATATCTACGTAACTATATAGCAATTATTGTCCAAATAAAGAAAGCCTACCTACGAATTTTACCATACTAAAAATCTGATTGAATTGAAGGGAATTTCGAAAGGTGATTTGTTTACCTTCTCCACAAATGTTAAGTACAATTTGGTATTTAAAATAAAATATTTACCTCTTTCATGATGATTTTCGTTTCAATCTTCTACCTATTTGAATCAGCAAAAGGAAATCTCTTAAACTATAATACAAAATATAAAAAAACACTATTTTCTGTTTAGTCTTATAAAGTGTTGATCATTCAGGCCACCAAAAATTGCTTCTGCCTCTTCTATAAACTTCATTATATCAGTCTCATCTTCATATCTTCACACGATTTCCTTGAAAAATACTCTGAATGCTTTAAATGAGTCACCTTGAATGCATTAGTTGACGTTTATCCGTAGATCTTTAGGTCTTTATTTTAAATTCTGAAAAGATTTCCGATGACTGTATAAAAATTCATTTTTATAAATTTATAAGCATTGTAATGATTTATAACTGTATCCAGGTAGATCTTTTTTAGAGGAATGAAATCAGATTCCTCTTTATTTAAAAGCAACCTCATCTTATCTGATTTGTCACAGAATTTAAAATATTCAACAAATTTTAAAAGAACATAATAACTCAATTAATTACCTGATAAAAAGCGGTCTTCATATAACCGATGGCGAAAAGATAAGTATATTTGGGTACTAACTTACCTGCTACTTTCGAAGAACCATTAAACTTTTATAATTAAAAAAAAAAACTCTGAAAAATAATTCTCCCCAATATGACCTCCTCCGATCAGACTCATTCCTCAATAAAAGCCGTCAGGACCAATAATAGCGAAATATTTATTTACAAAAACAAACAAGATTTACAAAAAATGCTGGAAACATTTATCAGGAGAGAAAATTAAAATCAACCTAAGCGATAAATTAATTGCTCGCCTAATAACATTAGTTGAATTGCTAATTAAAGCTAATTTATTACAAACAAAAAAAGTGACAAGATATAATACACTTTCTAATGCTAGCGAGAATACCCTACGAATACTAATTGATTCACTGGAATTGATTTTGTGGCTATATCTCGTCTTCATGGCACACCCAGCACCAGTGTGCGACTGGAAATACCTGAAATTGAATTTAATTAACTTAATTTTGTTGCTTCGTGCCATTTGTCATTTTTCTGTCAACTTCGACTTCGCTTGGTTGCCTAGTCAATTTCGCGTTCTCTTATCTCTCTTTTATTTATGATACTAATCACAGAGCAGGAATATCGCTTACGTACTAAATTAAGAAACTATTTACATTTAATCAGTAACATTATGAGTATTTTTAGCTTTAGGGGAGTATACAAGTCGTTTTCTTTAACTTTAACCACAGTAACTGTGTGCTTTATCAATGGCTCTTTTGATTATCGAATTTCGCTTGCTGGATTACAAAGGAAAAACAGTTTAAAAACGATTGAATATGAATGGAGCAGCGGGAGACGTCAAACATGCATAAATCACGACGACGACGCACAGACGACTTTATCACAAAACTATAAAACTGTTTTGTGGGGATCAGCCAACTTTGACCTTTTGTAAAACAACAGTACGAACTTAGAATACACACAAAAACAAAACAGGTTAGGTCTTAGGTTTTTGACTAGGTTTAGAAAAATTTTGTTTACTTGTATCCGAAATATTTTGCTACCTAATTAAAATTAAAATTTCCAATCAATTTATCACACGAAGGTATGCAAAAAATTTAATCGATTTTTCAGGTTGAAATTAAGTTACTAAGAAAGTAGCGACTTGAATATATGTATGCTGATTATAAGTTAAACTTTGGCCAAGTATAAGCTAAAGTTCGAATTTCCGTATAAACGAACAAATATGAATTGTGTTATTTTTATTTTATTACTATGTAGTAGTACAAAATTAAAGCGACGCAGTTAAAAGGATTAATTTATTATTCTATCAAAGTTTGTTTTCGATCTTTTCGATCAGGAATTTAATGACCAATTTCCTTCGACGCAGCGATCACTTAGACATGACGATGCTTGTAATTCAATTACTCAAAGTGTAATAAAGATAATGACATCAAACTTCCCTTATATACTAATTAGATTAGATGGTGCCTAATTGTTCGAGGATTTTGTGTGACTACAAATGCCCTAGGCTCAAAATTTTTCATCCACCCCTTTCTGAATAAAATTGAGAACACTTTAATTTAAACAAAGGAACAAATATACAATGAAAAAGAGATAACGTCAAGGAATCTAGATATATTGTTTCAGATTTAGACGTATGGTATTTTCGTAATAGGAATTTCAGTGTATTAACACAACAAATCCTGACTATTATTTGACGATCCGATTATATCTGAGGAATTAAAAATAATTTTGTTTTGGCAGTATTATTTTATCAAGGTTAAAAAAACCCTCAAAATTGTGGAAGAATTAACAAGTGAGCAAAATGCTTGATGATTTTCTTGTTAGACTGCCCCAACAAGGGAAGGGCATAACTTGATAAGAATGGATTTGAATAATTTTGAAATATGTTATAAAGGTAAATCCTTTAGGTATTATAGCAAAGGGATTTTAAGCAATCCTTCTTTGCTTATGAGATAATCAAGCCAAAACTTTAGCGCACAACTTAAATACTAGTTCTGTTTGTATTCGTTAGCGAGAAGTGAGTCGTGGCGTAGTGTGTATATAGTTGAAACAACCAAAGAGTAGGCTGCTAAATTTGTTAAATTCATGTCTTCACAGTACTTCACCGTAGAAAGACGTGAAATTAGTAAATTAAGCAGCCTAGTCGGCCTAGTCACATCACCAATAATTTTGTTTCAAATTTATTTTTAAGATACTGAATTTTAAGTTCAAAGATTAGTTGTTTATGACAAAAATGACAATTTTTACCTGCAACCAGCTCCCTATTATGTGTACTGTCTGTATATATTTTTATACTATACGTATTATATAATTTTATATAAAAAAAATAAAGACAAGAAGTTTTATCTAGAACAACAGAAGTGAAACGCGTTTTTGAAAGCTTATTTCAATGCGATGTCTCCGAACTTAAAAATGTTTCGAAATTGCAGATAAAGTTTAGGATTGATTACCTCGAAAATGAAGAAGTGTTGTACAAAATCTTTTTGCCATAATACATATAGGACTAACCCCTACAATATATTTAAAAATTATTCAAATTCACTTTGCTCAAGTTATACCCTCCCCTTGTAAGACCTCCCGATCAATTTTGCTCCGATCATCATAGCATACTATTGTATTTCGGAATGATATGTACCCCACTATTCGATCAACGCAACATTTTAAAATTTATAGATATAGGTTCATAATTTTTCGAAGAGATATGGGTTGCTTTTTCTTCAATCAGTTTTGTAGTTGTCACGGATTTGTATATCAACTTTTTAACAAATTTTATTAATCATAATAAAGTAGACTAGTTTTAGTCTTACCAAGATTTTAAATTAAAAATACACTTAATTAATCTATAAGATTTTTAAAACATTCCACTCATTATAAAGAGGATAGGTACTAATAAGATTTGGCAAGTAAAGGGAGTTTTTATCTACCAATATCACTGTGTGTTCGGATACATTGGACTTGCCTTCGTTAAAATCAGATTTTGAATTTTAATCGAGCAGATATAAGGATTAGTTCTCGATCCCTCCTTTGTGAGTGTCTATGGTCGAGAAAACAAGCACCAGTATGACGAGATCACCTAGGTTTTTCGGATCGAAACACTCACCGATTTTTTTAACTCGTCTTCTTCGGTGAATGGAAAATTCATTAAACCTGTGGTTGTATTTTCATTATACCAATCCAATAATATCTTTAAAAGAAAGGTTAAATATTTAGCTATTATTATCAAATGGTTTTTCTTCAAAATACTGCTTCCCAAAACTATCTAATCGCATGGAAGAAACATAACCATAAAATATAAGATTCTTCAAATGAAGACTGAATACAACTAGACCCAGAAATTAATAATTTTCCGACTTAAAAACATTAAATTGCTCACTGCTATTTCAGTATGTTGGATCGTGAGCAATGGGCCAAATTTATCTGGTCTCAAAAATTTAATAATGCGGCCCTCAATAGCAATATATCCATACCATACACAGCTAATATGGGAGAAAAAATGCTGCGAAGTTAAACTTTATTGTAGCTTACAAAATTCTTGGAGATATATGTAGTATGTTAGAGTTATGTTAATTAGGTTTTATTCTGGATTTCTTAGTGGACTCCGCTCCCGGTGGCCTCTTAGACAAGCCATCCCTGCTTGCAATGCAATGCTCCAGGTATATACTTTCAAGAACATGTCCACCAACATTTATATTAAGATTCGTCGAAATGATAAAGTGATAGTGTTCGAAGAACGATCTGATAGAGCGGCCCGTATGGGAAGTTGAATCTTTAATTTTGCTTTTTTTAAATAACCTTTTTCGTGCTGGCAAACAGGACAACTCGGACACTAATAGTCCGATTGAAAAAATGTTTTACAAAAATTGTCATAATAATTGTGGGTATAGTTAAGCGCATCGGTTTTTATTTTATTTTGAAAATTACTATTTTATTTAGGCCTTTGATTACAAAAAAAATGAAAGTTTCACAAAAATAGTTGCCGTTTTACCAAAATTAAAAATTAAAAGAATATAACTACAATCTTGTACTTTAAAAAAATATTTAGCTTTTTGTTTTGAGATCAACCAAAGCGAAGAAATCGAGTCCGCTGTTGGTAAGAAAGTTTTAGTTGGACGAAATTTTTCCGCCAAAGTCACCGTCACTTTAATATAAACATCCCCCCTACGATACAGGCTTTTGTCTTGTCTCAATTTCAACCAAAATCTAAGTCTGGATGTTTTTATGGAGATGTGAAAAAATAAAACGAAATAATAATAACGACTTTTTCATTTCTAACGCTTAAAGTTTCTTAAGTAAGCCCAACAAATATTCGACCTATTTACCTAATGATATAACAAATAGTTTTCTAAGAATTGTTCTTCTACTGATCCCAACCATTATGCGTAATAGTTTCTAATCGTTATTTTAATTTTTGCTTCCAGACTTGGACATTTATTTCACATATGAAATGCTTCGTAACGCGTGCAACTCTTAAATTCATGAAATTACTCACACACATTCAGACTAAAACGCCATATGCATTTTAATGTACTTTTTAATTTCAGCTTGAGTTCACCTCAGTTTTATTGCATTTTAAAACTGAATTTACAAGATCCATTAACATTTTAATTATGCATAAATACTTCATACCCAATTAGCATATTTCGCTTAAGCTGTGACTATGTCATACTAGGCCCCGCCCTAAATGATGGTAAAACTTTTTTCTGTGTTGATTCTTTTACATAAATGTACATATATGCGTTGTGATAAAATGGTTGTACACCATGTTTGCATTGATTCGAATGATGATTAAAGTAACTAAAAGACGAGATGAGGTCAGCCTGCAGCAACGTCCACGAATTCTATAAAATTTTATGAGCTTTTGGGAAATCGATGAAATTAATACCCGAATGTTTGATCGTTTTCAAATAGCAGAAGGTGTACAAAGTATATAAAACTGCTTCGGGTGCATTTTACGATGTTAATAGTTAGGGGTATAGAGTTTGACGCAGTTGCAGGATGTCGTTTTAATTAAAATTAACATATCCATAAAAAGCCAACAAGTTATCGCATTTCGTGGTAATCTCAAACACCATTTTTATCTTTTTGAAAATAGATACATAACTATCAAAATACTAAAATTCGTCACTTGTTAACATAGTTAGGGAGGGCGCTTGATTTGTTATTTAATTTAATTGGTCCTGGTAATAAAAAATGGTTATTGATGCCTAATCTCCATAACAGAACCAATCGAAAACCCATTTGACTAAATTTGAATCGTAGTTGGCGAAATGTTTCTGTAAAAGACATGCACGATATATGTTGCATTGCATTAGGCCACAGAAATTATCTAACTCATAAAAAGAGAAAGCTGGCCGATGTAAACCAAAACATGAGGATGATAGGCCACCAAAATTTACATTGAAATAAAAGAGATAGAGTTCTTTTGGTTAGTTGGTTCGTGGTTGGTTTCCTTATGGACATTAAACATAAGGATATAACAAGTGAACCAAACGTTGGGAAAGTAAAGCTAATGTTTGCTTTCTTGAAAATTATTTGCAAAGAAAATATCAGTCGACATCGATGATGTGCAACAAGAAGTAAACTGACAACTCTCTTATTGAATCTTTAAGAAAAACCAGCGCTACCATTCAAGCCAGCATAGAATATCTAGCAACTGAGCAGCGCTCTTACAGTTCAACGTACACCAATTAGCCGCGTAATTTACGACTGAGCTGAAAGGCTGCTATACTTGTCGCCATAAAAGGATCCGCAAAGTGCCACCAAGTGAAGTCATTATTGGCTGATTCGTTGTCTCTCAAATTAAAAAGTTTACGGCGATCGTCGAGCGGCTCGCGATGACGCACCACAGTGGCAACTAGTGGAACTCGAAAAGTCACATTGAGTCGAATGAGCGAATGGGCTGGCTACTCTCGGCGTGGCGGCCTGATAAAAACTGGATTCTCGAGATAAACCAATTAATAATAATCTCACGAGATCTTGTACATCGAGACGAACACATGTCATGCGTCTTGTCTGCAGTTTTTCACAGCTATTGAGGTAAATTGCACTTTTGTGGTTGCGAATATCTCTAACCACCCAAGGATCATGGCTGACAACTTGTGGAAATATCTCGAGTTAATTGGAAGAATGGGGATGATCAGAATTGAATGCTATTTAGTCCTGGAATGCAGCTGTAAGAAATGGACTTTAATTTCTATTGAGATTTGCCGACGTTTTTATTTAAAATCATACCGGATCTGCACTCTTATATGAGTGAAGTTAAGCTAGATGGCAGTTATAACTTCCTCTGGTGATGGTTAACCTTTACATACGTAAACAAACATTGAATTTTTAGTTGTGGCATTTCTAGATCTACACTATAAAATATATTTTTGAAAAGTATACTAACGGCTATCTTTTTGCATAGGATTTGAATCACCTTCGATTAGTTTTTGCACTTTGGCAATATTCAGTTCAGTCAATAAAAATCTATTTAAAAACCTACTTATAGACTGCGCACAACATACTTCTACTTCTGTTCGCATATAAAAATCCATTTCGTATTGCATATTTCGGAACAACAATGGCGATGAAGTTAGAGAGGATGAAATCTGCGGTTTAACTTCAAACTTGCATTGATTTTATGAAATAATTGAAATAATCAAATATCTCTATTTCGTTGGCTAAACTGAGATTGATCTTACCGACCTTTATCCGAACACCTTTCATATTTTCTTAAATCTTAAGGTTTAGCTTGGGTCGGTGCGGTGGAACACAAGATTATTGAACATGTATGTAGTTATATTTTCTGTTAAACGTTCTAAAGTTAGATATAATTTGCAGAAAAATTTGAAATACGACGAAATTTCCACGATGTTGCTGAACTTTTCAATCAATGTAATGAATATGTTGAAAACTTTTTAAGGCTGCAGTATACATCCCTCCAAACCAAAATCTGTTTGGATTCAAATAATTATAGGTATGTTCAAAGTTGTGGTGAGAGATATTTGTGTTGAATTATCAAGTTTATCATGCACGGCAGTTTTAGCTTAGAAGTTAGACCACCTTCAAAAAATACATATATTTTTAGGTTCACAATATACGACGATTTTGAAAAAAAAAGTATATGTTCACTAGACCTTTAATAATAAAGCTGTACTTCTTTAAGTCTTCCCCTTTAAGATTAATTTATGTGAAATGATGGATGAAAAAATCGTTTTGAAAAAATCGAACGGTCATAAGCAAGGAAAAAATATCACTTTATTTATTTAATGGTTTATTTAACTTCATATATCTGTAAAGTTGGAATCTTCACATTTCCACAGAACCGATTCTTTTAAAATGTTGCAATCGATGACAATACAATATGTCGTCGTCAAACTCTGAAGGAGGTGTTCTTATTGTCTTCCTCCACGATATACGATAAAATACTATGAAAATTGGCACTTAGCGTTTCTCGGGGTTTCTGATTTCGAAGCTTTACAAAATGTTGAAATTCGGAACCAATGTGACGATTAAAATTTTAAATCAAGGGATTTTTATGGAAATGTGCATTAAGGTTTATTATAGAAATTTAGATTATAGAATTTGTCTAAGATTTAGTACGTAATAAATAAGTGATATCAAATAAAACCGTTTAACTTAAAGTAATTTGTTTTAGTATTTTACTTGTTATATATTGCGCAGTTCAAAAAAAGGAACAGTTGAAAAGTGGAGTCTTTTTAACAAAGGGTGCAATTTAAAACAAAAGACAACAAACAAAAAAGACGTTCCGAGAGTAAACCTTCAAATTTAGTTGGCTAATTAACTTCCTAATACTAATGCAAAACAAAAGCATGCATTTAGAGCCAAGCTATGACCTTTTAAAGTTACTCTTTCTTTGGCATATCGGCGAACCTAAAACGTCGCACGTCATTTTGGACATTTCTCGGGACGAAACATTCATTTATGGTATGATTTTTTATGCAAAGGTAAAAGTAGGAAAATGTGCTAATCATGTGCTTTTTGGGGCAAATTCATTTCTATAGTTATTTTCCTTGTGGGTTGAAGAGTTATAATTGAAAATCATTGAACGTGACAATGTTGGACAGCATTTCAGAGAGTTTTCAATTTTGATGAGTTCTTTTTCATCAAGAAAAGTTAATCGTAAATTGCTAAATGTTGCAAATTTCTTTTTTTCTGTGGTGTTATTTTTTATCAAGGGATATTGAAGGGATGAAAATAATGGTATGGGTAATAAAATAAAATCAATGAACACGAGCATGTTGCATTTTATTTAACATATATCTCGAGTTGATAAATGAAAGGAAATGTTCGTTTAGCTCTTATCCATATTCGAAATTCATTCGCTAAATTTCAATCCGTGGAATTTCGACTCTGCGGTTTGCACTACAGGTCGATCTTCTCTCGTTAAACTAAAATTTGTATGATGCGAACTTTCTTGCCTGGAGCATCGAATAGTCTCTTTACGAGAGTTGTAACGACATTTTGAAATCGCAGTATCTCTTTTTTTGGGTACAAAAGAATTTGAATGGCAATTGAAGTTTGGACTCCTCTTTGTCCAAATTCTTATTTGTTTTTTGTAAGTTCTTTGCAGCGAATTTAATAAAATCGTAGCATCAACTGAAGATGGCAAAAGTCTTGAGGAATATTCGAAATAAAAATCGACATATTCGTGTTCAGTCATTTTTGATTATCACAAAATTTTTTTTTGCCTCTTCAACTCCCCGACAAAAATAACACAACAGAAATAGCTCAAGAAATGTGCGATATTTCCAAGTTAAGCAATTGTCGATTAGCTTTGTTCTTTAACCTCTATATAAAAAATATCATCAAAAATGAAATTGTTCAAAAAAATATCTGACTTGATGTACCTCATGGACGCGGTCAATGATGTTCAATAAAAGTTATATACCTTGAATGGTACATGAAATGAATTTGCCGTCTCGGGGAGAAAGATATGAAACGGTATGTTGCATTCCTGTATATGTACTTATTTTTATTAACCTACTCTTATATTTTTGCCTCTTTGGCATCTTAACAATTTAAAAATTCTTGCTTCTTATAAAATTTTTGTCGAGAAGCTGACAATAAAGGATCTGATGATATTAACAAATTATTAAAAATGTCCTGAATTGTTGTTTAAATTTAAAATTTTATTTTAAAATTGCCATTGGGATTAAATATCTCTCAATAGCTGTGAGCATGTAACTGAAAAGTTTTATTATTTTAAATTTGTTAGATATGTATTCTACAGGGTGCTCCGAAAACCAAAATTTAAAATCTTGTTTTTAAATAATCATTGGGTAAACAAACTTGAATAATGCCTCACAATAAAAACAAACAAGTATCTCAGGGATCTCGTTTCAGCATTTAAAAGTTACTAAAATATAAATGTAGTTAACACTCATAAAAGTCAATATTGGTGTAAAAAAGCCCGGCTTTACTGAAAATTATATTGACTTTGCTTGGCTGAACCTATTTATGAATATGTACAGGTGTCCCTCAAGTTACACGATTAATTGGTTCCGTGTAACTCGAAACCGTGTAAGTGGAAACTCAAATTTAGTACTACTGTTAGTGACCTGTATATTCCACTTTTCAAAAGCAGGAAGCGAAAGGATTCCGCAGATATCTAACATTGACGATTATATATATGATAAATCCTTATTATTTTGCCCTTTTTATGAAAATTGGTATAAAACCGTGTAACTCATATAGCGTGTAACTTGAGGGAACGTCGCAATTTTTTTCCGTGTAACTCGAAAATCGTGCAACTCAAGTACCGTGTATCTTGAGGGATACCTGTATAATGTATGTGTATCTATATAAATTCTCTCGGCCGTGGTGCAGCTAAAGTGCAGCCGTTATTGTTTGTACTTTAGTTTGGCTCTAATACGGTCGAGCATCCAGTTGTTAAAATTTTTCACAAATTAATTCTATTCCGTGCGGCTGTTTCATATTCTTCAAAAAGAAAAAGAAAAAGAAAAAGAAAAAGAAAAAGAAAAAGAAAAAGAAAAAGAAAAAGAAAAAGAAAAAGAAAAAGAAAAAGACAAAGAAAAAGAAAAAGAAAAAGAAAAAGAAAAAGAAAAAGAAAAAGAAAAAGAAAAAGAAAAAGAAAAAGAAAAAGAAAAAGAAAAAGAAAAAGAAAAAGAAAAAGAAAAAGAAAAAGAAAAAGAAAAAGAAAAAGAAAAAGAAAAAGAAAAAGAAAAAGAAAAAGAAAAAGAAAAAATACGAACCGAGTACAGCCGTCGTACTGCGGTCTAGAGCCGTGCGGCCGTGGTGCCGCAGAAGTTCAGCCGTCATTCCTTTTTACTCGGGAATGTTCGACATATTTGCATTGTGTTGACGTGTATTGACTTCCCTAAAAAATATGCCAAACTTTAAGAGTCCATCGCTTAACTATTCCTTATGGTAAATGCATGATTTGGTTTTGCATTCGCAAGCAAATCGAAGTTAGTCGGATTATACGCTTTAATTTGACAGTTACTACGCGTTTCTTTTTCTGTGCAGGTTGCCAAACTTTAAATTTTTTTAATTTACAAAACCCTTTACCTTTTAGTGGGGCGTTATGGGGTTTTGACTATAATTAAGGCAATTTGTATCTATGGTTAATAGTTCAGATGGCCGAACTGTCAGAGAGGAATCCGGCAAATATTTAATTAATTTAAAAGAAAATCGAGTCAGAGCAATAAAGAGATGAAAAACGAAATGTTATTGGAATTTTAACAATAACAAATCCTAAGTATTTATTGACACAATTGTTATATTTAAAAAACGAAACAGCAAAAGGTTTAAGCGGTTCAATATGAAATAACAACAAAATTCATTGTTTGATTTATAATAAATACTCAAATATGAGAGATTGTATAATTTACGATCTTCGAGACCAGTAAATACCAATCAGGGGGTAGTACACCTGTTTTAGGTCAAACTGGAAGTGTTGACTGCGCCACCGACTGCATTGTCCGGTAATTGCATAGTGCGAAGATTTAAAGCACCTGAAACATTCAAGAGCAGTTCCTCCCCGCGATGCGTGATATCGCTGCCGCGAATACAGGAAAATATGGAAATTAATCCGCGGGCCAATTGCCATCATCTCGAGCTCTATCTCAACAGCGCGCAATTACCGCTGATTAATAACCCGAAGGAGGTCTGCGCTGAACGTGTGTGGGCCCGGGCGAGGTGCAATTATCCGCTGTTATCTCGTCATCGCGAGGCCTGATTACAGTATTTTCGCCAAAAAAGCAAATATTAATTTAACGACAGCGAAATAATGTCCAAAATGGGACGAGAGTGAATTTATAGAGTCGACTTTAATGAAATCATACCCCGGCGACCCGCTCGTCGCCCGCAATCGGAGACGGCCCACGACCGCGACGAGACCGCACGATCCGTATTCAAAGCACGCAGGATTGATTGATATTCGTGCGGTAGCTGCACAAAGCGCTAGCGGGCCGGGGCTGAGCGACTCCGTCATCGGAGGAGCCCCATTGTCATTCTAGCGCTGCCTGAATAGTTTGTTTTTGTGATAAATTGATTGTCGCTGGCATTTTATTGCTAATATTAAAGACGCGGCCGAACGGGCCTGCCTCTGGCTGTTGTCTTACGCGGGCCGATTTGAATTTTTAATAAATTTATGTGAGAGAATCGCTCGGGTTCGTAGGAGGAAGTTTTATGGCTGATCGCGCAGGCCTTCCTCGTCCGATCCGAGCGTCCGCGGGCGTTTCGAGACTGATAATGCGCCCATTTCGACACAAGTAACGATGCGTGTTTTGACGCTCCAAGCGCTTTTCAATTAGCGATTATAAAAGAGTTCGGGAGGGCTTTTGTGTGTTTGCTTATCAAATAAATGAATCCCTAATGGACCAATCCGGCCCGAACATTTTTAAGAAGATTTAACGAAACGAAACAAATAAATAGTATAGGACTAATCGGTAGACACACTGACCACTCCGCTCGGCGCGGCGGGCTCCTGCGGGTGCCATTACAACTCCTCTAGACATCGGGCGTTCGTTAGCATAATCCTAGTCAGCCTCCAGACCTGTTTGGCAGCATTTTCCAGAGCACCTGGCGACTTCCCCTTGAAGAGGTCCATGTTTGGCAAGAAGTAGTGCGGACACCGCCTGCACTGCAAGCAAGATATCAGCTGCAGGAAGATCCCATTGATCCGGTCCGCGATGCAATTCTCCTCCCATTCCATCTCGCGCGGGTGTTTCTCGCACTCGTACAGAAGCAGCGTCTTCAGGTGATACGACGTCACTGGATTTCCTGGCAGGTCTAGATGGCGGTCGCGGAGCGTCTTCAAAATACTGAGACATCGCCGTCGGCTGGCACCTGCGGAAATATAAATGGCGGTTTAATTTCTTTCGGTTTTTGAATCGTTGCCTAATAGCAACCTGTCAAGGGAAATGGGGATTGCACTAGGCTCTAGACTCTGGATTTAGCTTTTGATAATGGGTTTTTGATGTGCCCACTCTTTCCATTCCCAGGAATCGGGATTAAGAAATTGTTGCCGAGATCCCGCAAACTTTAATTTGATTTTAAATTTCTTTATTTGTTTGTACATTTGTTCCCACAGATTTAGATTCAGATTTATAGAATCTTAAAAAAAAAATTTTAAGATGAATTATGAAATGTTTTCCACCCCATATCAACTACAATAAATTAGTTAGGGATAGCTCCTACATTCTACAAGCCATGTTTTTAGAATCGACACGTAGCATTAACCAAAAAAATATTCAACAAAATAACTTGTGCCTTTTAAACAGTGTTACATTTTTTCGATTGAAATGAACAATTTTTGCATTCTGTTTGTCTCGATATGTGGGATAAAATTTACATATTATTATTTTCGACAATTTTAATAAATAAATAAATGTTTTTTTAATATTGGTGATATCACGAGAAAAATTGTGGTATAAGGGCTTTAGGGGTGACTGAAAACCATCGTGAAACTTGAAAGAATAAAAAATAAAAATTATATTTTTTTGTTGTTTGTATAATGTTATTGAATAAATTAAAAGAATTTTCAATATTTATTGATATCGCGATGAAAATAATATTAAAGATGTTTTTAATATATTTTTGTTTAAGATTTGCCAATGCAAGCAAAAATAAAAACTCTGAAAACGTGTATGGTCACTTAAAGATTCAAAACATTGTTTAAGCTTTTTTATTAAAAAAGTGTTTAATAAATAACTTTTTAATCAAATGTAAATTCGCGATTAAAATCGTTTTTCGACACCAAATCGATGAACATTTTTACGGGGTTAAGGGGAGGTTCTCATCTAGAACGTCAAAAAGTAGGTAAAGTTCGTGACTTTTTTGAAGGCAAATGACAAGACATAGGGAAATGATATTTGGCATTATCTTTTATTGTACATTTATCTGTACGAAAAAATTTTTTTATTAAAAAAAAAAACAAAATGGCGCCCGTTATTCAACTTCTCCGGAGGCATGTTTTTCGAAAATTGCCCAGCTGCGTACAATTTAGGGGTCGCAGATTGGTCTGAAATCAAATAATGATGACATTATTATAAACTAGAATAAATTTGTCTCAGAAAGAGTGGACGACTTTCAAAAAAAATTTAAAATTGACGGAATGGCGCGATTTTGAAATTTTAAAGCCGTTTTCGGCCGTTTTTTTTCATAGTTTATCACTTACAAAAAGGAGATAATGTTACAATTTTCAAAATGTGCTCCACTCTTTCTATGAAGAAAATTGTTTACTTTAATATGCACGAAACTAGAAGTTGATCGGTTGAACCGTTTTTGAGTTATCTTGTACGCAAATTGTACACAAACATGCCTCCGGAGAAGTTGAATAACGCGCGCCATTTTGTTTTTTTTTGAATAAAAAAATTTTTTCGTACAGATAAATGTACAATAAAAGATAATGCCAAATATCATTTCCCTATGTCTTGTCATTTGCCTTCAAAAAAATCACGAACTTTACCTTTTTTTTTGACGTTCTAGATGAGAACCTCCCCTTAACAATTTAAAATGTATAAAAATGCCTTTGGGTTTACAGCCTAAAACTGAAAAACTTGTTACAAGTACAAATGACCGACAAAACTTGTTTCTATACTTGTCACTTTTGACTTTCCTACAAAGTTTAATTATGATTGATTTAATAATACATAATTTAAAACCTTCACCCAAAAAATATCTGATTCGAATAAATAATTTCGTAGCACATTTAACAATTTTTGTTTGTGATTTTCATCTAACAAAATTGCTGGCAAGCATGACCAAAGAAATCTATATAAAAATTATGAAATTGTGTTTTTATTTAAAAAACCACATATCTAGTTGAAACGATATGAGGGAAGTAGTTCAGATAACGTTTCTTTACATTAGAACGACCAATCCTACAAAGTGATGGATCTCACACTTATTAAATAATTTACCCTATCTTATATAAAATCTGATTTTTCCTGACTTTGTAACATTATATTGATTTTCATATCTTTACACTTAATTCTTTGGAAATAACGAAGAGGAAGAGGAAACGTAGAGGAAATAAATGAAATTAAGTTAGTTCATAAAAATTAATTTAGAATTCAACATTTTAGGTCACGTTTGTTCTATTGTTGACTAATTTTCGAGTAGCTAACCACTATACATCTTTGTTGAATCCAAGTTATGAATAATATCTGATCAAAGTTAAATTGGAATGATTTCTGTTTAAAAATTAACAAATGTTTTCTAGTAAAATCGACATTAATATTTAGATGAAATTAGATCTAGTTGACTGAAACAGAAAATTGGTACCAGATGAATTAACATTAACATAACCTAATTGTTGAATCAAATTGAAATATTTTTTCGGTGTAAAATTGTAAAAAAGAAAATAAAATAAAAACACATATGCAGTCTCGCTCTATGTGTCCACAGGATTTTGACAATTTCATATCTACACATATTTTAGTACATTTTATCACTAAATTTAAATTTGATAAAAATGTCATCCTAATTTTAATATAAAGTGGGGACAGTGGTGGATTTACCAGCAGGCTGAGTAGACTGGAGTCTAGGGCGGCAGACTTTAGGGGCGGCAAATTTGGGGCCAATATATTTTTTTTTATATCTTACAGAAATAAAAAAATTCATATTTATATACCTTTATTAGTAATCCGTGGTTTCGCAAGCGCCCTCATCCTACCAGTAAATTATATATATAAATTTAGGAGTTAATAAATTCAATAACTATTAGACTGCACAATTCGTTTTAAATAACAACAAAAAATGAAAACCATCTCATACTCTACGTTCGTTCAGGGACATAAATATTTTGTTTGAGGCTTGTTCAGGACAGTCAATATGGCTAGTCAAAATATCTCTTATGGATAAGACACGCAAATAAGTTCGTCTACTATGCAACATTCCTTTTAACAAAACCTAAAAGCTTATGTGTTTTATTGATGGTCTTTATATTTGTCTACCCTTTCAATTGAAAAATTTTTAATTTTATAATTCTATCTTACAGGGTTGATACATATGTGGAAGTTCAGATTTTGCACTTCACTTACAAGGAAACGTTCTCAGGTGTGTCTCACCGATTTTGAAGAAATTGTAATATATTATAGAGTATCGGAAAATAAGAGACACGTTTTTTTTTTTTAACTGCGGATACGCACATTTATGGGGTGAAAACCACCCCTAAAGCTTACCCCCAAAAACAGTTTTTCCTAAATATTTCAAGTTCTAATTAATTTTTTCGAATGAAACAAAATGGAAATTATGTCTCATAAATATACTAACCTTTTGTAAGTAATACGGTTCCCGGGGGTGGCAACCCTTATTTTTTATTGCAGAAAAACTATTTTGTTCTATATTTTTGCGTCACAAAAATAAAAGTTTTAGTTAAAAATCATTGAAAAATATTTTTTTACATACGATTTTGAAAAATAAAGCTGACCTGTTTTTGCGTTTTCGTAAAAAAAAGTTCCTCAAGGGGGTAAACAACCCCTAGCACTAATACGTAAATGATGTATATTCTTTCAAACATCAGTTTTTTCGTGAAAACCAGTATTAAGGGGTTTTTAGAGTCGCTGATTACAAATCTGATGTTAAATTTAAAAGAATCAAAATGCCGGATCCAACATGGCGGACAAACTTTTGAAAAATACACCAATTAAAAAAAAAAAAACAATAAATAAATGTACCCCTAAATGTGCGTATCCGCAGATAAAAAAAAAATACGAGTCTCTTATTTTTCGATACCCTATAACATATTTCAATTTCATCAAAATCGGGAAGACACACCTGAGCACATTTCCTTGTTAGTAACGTTCAGAGAAAGATCATTAATACTACACCAGTTAGTTAACATATCCAAATCATTTTGGAGCTGAGCACAATCTTCTGAGGATCTAACAATTTTAAATCATCAGCGTAAATTAAGCACTTAGCAAAAGAGAATATTTTAACAATATCATTGATAAATAATATGAATAATAGGGGCCCAAGGTGACTGCCTTCGGGTACTCCGGATAAGACAATAATATGTTTAAAATATAGGCCTCCTATTCTTACCGATGTATACGATTGATAAGATACTACTGAAACCACTTCAGAATTGATCCATTGAATCCAAAGTATTTTATTTTGTGCAATAAAATCGGAATTGATACTTTATCAAACGCTTTAGAAAAGTCGTTATACAGTACATCCACTTGAATACCATTTTCTATACTAAGAGCACAGACATTTTTAAATATCGCTAAATTCGAAATAGTGGATCTACGAGCGAAAACTCCATTCTGCTCATTCTCAATAATATGCGTAACCAATGAAGCCGCTTTGGAAGAAACCAGAGCATCTATTAACTTAGGGATAGTATTCATAATTAGGACGATAGTGCACAAATCATAAAGTTACAATTTCGTTGACAAAAATATTCTAATTAATATAGTTGTATCGAATTGTAGAGGTGGGTAGGGGCGGCGAAACTTAAATAGCCTACTGGCGGCAAATGTGTAAATCCGCCACTGAGTGGGGAGTAAAACTTAAAACAATGTTTTCTTATTTTAGCTTTAAAGGCGAAAAGCAAAGAAAGGAATTGACCGACTGAAAACTAACTTTAATGTTCATAATTTCCATTATAAGGTATTAAATTGTTGTTCCTTTTCGAAACTCATATATAAAAACTTAGATCGAGTCTAAAAAAATGTTCCATCTTTGTCCCCAACTGTTTTATGCATGTTTTACCTTCGTTATTTTAACTAGGGAATTCGGATAAAATGCAAACAAACACAATAGTTTTACGGACTCTTTAAGAGGTTTGATTTGCGCAATAGTTTGTTAAAATCAGTTTACTAAAAGATAAAAAAAGAGAAATTGCATAAACATTGTAATATTAGTCACTTTCATGTTGGAAAAAACAACTTTTCTGAAGCAAAAAATAGCCGCTCTATTTTAATTTCGGACAGTGAATCACGCTTAATGGTTCGTTATATTAAAACTTTAGTAGCCAAAACTCCTGAACAAGCTGTTCTACAAGTCGAGAGTTCAGCTAGCAAATAGAAGGGCTAGGTTAGTAGGGCCTAAAACCATGTATGTTTCGGAACAGTTAGTCATATATATGGTATGCTAGTATCTCTTTTATACATGTTACGATATTTCTGAAATACGACTCATATGGTTTTTAACACTAGATCTACTAAGTCAAATAGACTGGTACTCAATTTATTCTTTGAATTGATTAAATTTTGTAAAGGTATTTCCTAAGCTTATTAAGGTTCAAAATTGCGACTAATCAAAAACCTTTTCCAATTATAATTACTAATTTAAATGTGAAAGCATATCACTTTAAAGGTGCCGAAAATTATCAAAATTACAAGCTTTCGTGCTGATAAATCCAGTGTTAATGTTTTAACAAAAGCCTTGAAAATATCACATCAATTCTTGTATTCGAATTTATTGATACAACATTTTTGTCGTTTCTCATTTCTTAATTTAATTCTTCATAACAATTTTAATTTTACTAACTTTATCAACCTCGAAGTTTAATATTGTTACTAAAATTTTATTTCGAAAAAACAGATTGTTACATAATTTTTGCCCATATTATTCTGTGTTGAGAGAACTACCTACCCACATCAAATTATTACTTAAACCAAAAATGAAAATCTGGAAAAAAATCAAAAATAGAACCTTCAGGAGACCTTGTACGATTGAGTAAATGCCTAATTTTGTTTCAGAAACCTCAAAATCCTATTTTTGATTTTTTCCAGATTTTGCTTTAAGTTCTTGGATCGTAAGACTGAAGTTCCGATTGCTGAATTTTCGAAATAAAAGTAAAGTAATTAGAATTTTTAAAATCACTCAAGAAATTTTTGGCAACAAAGGCTGCGAGCGTCTCTTCGGTTTTTCATCACGAGTATCCTCCAACAAGAATTTTCAAATTTCGTTAAAAATTACGAATTGTGGGTGGTTTTGAACCTACTGGGAACAATGTGCGTTGTGGTGAATTTTATCAATAAAGAGGCTGTTGGTTCTATTTGAGTAGACTTTTTTCTATGGGGATTTTTGAAAGGGAAAATGAATGCAAATAATTCAATGCAAATAATAAAATGTGGTCGAAAACTTCGTGAGAAGAGTGAGCGTTTGCCAACAGAATCTAGGCGGGCATTTGTCGATTATTGTGTTCCACACTTAACCTCCATATTCTATGTTGAAATAAGAACATTTGCACAGTTCAAATAAAATATACTTTTATTAAATAAAAGTCGATTTTAAAACACCCTTTAGTATCCAAATTTAACCCCATAAGTTATTTAGGAGTTCCAACATTTTAATTGACACAAAATATGTATCAAATGAATTTCCTGCCCTAAGTATCTCTTAAATTATGTTTTGAAACTATAGTATGAATAGGCTTGCGGTAGGTAAAGTGTTAATAGCACTAATTTATATATTTTATTCACTTTCATGGCACGATTTGCAATGATTTTGACTTTGAACATGTGATAGTTCACAGTGACAATTACAAGCCGTGAAGTGATCCGACGCACACATACAGCGATTGGGCAAATTAAAATATACTGGGCTTTATGGCAGCTTTTATCTATAAATTATTTTACTTCCTCTACGATAAGTTTTCTTTTCAATTCACTGGACTTTTTATCACCTTCTTAAACAAAATATTTAAAATCTTTAAGTTTCAATTCAACAACGAAAAACATGAGTAGGAGCAGAATTTGGCTCCGAAGAACCGAAAAATCACCACAATTTTTAGCCTATATAAAGTAAAACTTCCCAAGGTTGACTTTTCTAGTACATTACTTTTTCCGACAGTGATATAGTCCGGATAAATGCGAATTTCCTTGAGGTTTTAACTCGCCATAAGCGTTAATACAATTTACAATTACTGCCAGACCAATTACGAGCATACAAAAGGTCATTTCAGGTCTTGTAATTGTAGCAGGTTTTTTTCTTTCAAGTGCACGCAATTTACATACGTACCTATATACACACTTACGTGGTCACACCCTTGTGATAAATATATATATTTGTAGATGTCTACACATAAAAAAGCCAGCTCTTTTTAGCGAAGCGCATTTTAACTGAACTTTGAATGATGGACGTAAGTTCCTTTAACCAATTAATATTATAATAGTATTCAGGTAATTTGGTACTTGTACGATCAAATTTTGCCAATATGATGAATCCGATGGAAGGTCCTGGGATAGCTGTCTATGCAATCCCTTAAGTCTGAAGTCTACCGTGAAGCATGGTTTGAAGTTGGATAACTCCTAACGACATTTGTCCTTTCGTCCAGATCAGAGATATTCTCAGAAAGGCACAATATTTAGTATTTACCAATTTTCTGGGAAAAGCTGCTTTCTGTGATATAGCAAAGTACAATTTGCACATCAAACGTGATATTCCAATAGGACTTGGACCCCAAACATCCGGCTTAAATTGTTGAGTAGTGGCTCCAAAATAATTTTGTTTATTCTTAGAGCCTTAATCCGATTGAACATGTTGGGGTTATATGAAAAGTAAGTTGGGTTATTCTACAGAAAATCATCAAATGGTCAAAGCCGCACTCTTTTTGATTTCGACGAAACTTGGTGGGTATCTTTGTTTAGATGTCAGAAGAGAAAATTCACCATCATTTAATTTTTCTGATGTCTCAGCTTCGGTGCGCGACCGCTAGAGTACTCAAAAAGTGTGATTTTTACGCTCTACTACCATGCGCTGTCAAAATTGTTCTATTAGAGATATTTGAACATTTGTGGTTGCAATTGAAAGCTACAATATAGTAGTTTTAGGAAAAAAATATAGAAATAGAAAAATATTTTTATTCGAAGTATACTAGCATCCTGAAAATACGATTTTTTTCACATTTTTGTATGATTTTCAAATGGCTGTAGTATCTTTCCTGGTAAATTAAAAAAATTTACTTTTTGTGTACATCATGTCCATATATTAAACAAAACAACAGTCCATTATAGACTCGTTCGACAAATTTTTTATATTAAAAAAATAAGCTTGAAATTTGAAAATTTCTGAAAATTGCATATTTCGAGCTTCAAAATGAAAATGTGGGACAGGAGATAGAGAACTGAAATTCTCAGGAAATTTAGGTGTAACCTTGAACTTTAAAGACCCGTTGAGTTTGTTTTGTTTTTTGCATCCCTCTAGGAATTACAGCCATTTCAATACAGCTAGTAATGCAGATTTTCCTTTTTAATTAGTTTCTTTTCTTGTTTCACAATACGAGGAAACAACAACGCAGTAATAAAAAAGAACAAATAAAAAAATGAAAAATAAAAATCAAAACAATATGTAGTAGATACTCCGTATACATACATCCCAAATGAAGAAGGCGATTTAAATAAATATATCCCAAAAGAATAATGCAATTTATCGTAAATGAAGAATGCGATTTCAAATCTCAGAATTTTATTTTGTTACTCTAACATTAATATCATTATTAATACAACAATGAATTATTAATATTTTATATTATATTGCTTGACATGTTAGACATACTTATACTTACAATTTCTGAATTATTTGAAGCCTAGTATTTACGAATTTTCAGTTTACTTTGAGAAATGGGTACAAAACTATGAAACATTCTTGTTCCCTTTATTGTAATAATATTACTAAATCTATCACATAAAAATTTATCCGCAGCTTCAACATCAGCATTGTATACAAAAAAAAAAAAAAAAAAAAATCGATTCCAGTTCGTTCGGAACAAAAATTGAACATAGCTTTAGTAGTTAATATATGACGATCTTCAATTCGTTGTAAACTAGCTTTCCGCAGTATTCGTTTGATCGTTCCATCACATGGACTTTTCCCGTGAGAAGTGGCAAAAAAATACCACTCTGCTTCCAACCCAAAATCACCATTATGATGACATAGATTAACAATATTTTTCTTATTTTTGTATTGAGCCGCTGATCCATCGATGAAATATTTAACTTTTTTAAATTCTGGATAATATCTTTTGATGTATTGAATGAACACTTTTTGAAATGAATAGAAAACTACAGTACTATGGGTTAAGTAGTCCCTAATTACACAAAATGTTTTTAACTTAATCAAACTATCTTTTTTATGATATACTACAAAAGGATGTAAAGTGGCTTGATCTCATTTGTTTGCTAGCATTTACGGAGTATCTGCTACACATTGTTCTTTTTTTATTACTACATTATTGTTTCCTCGTATTGTGAAGTAAGAAAAGAAACTAATTAAAAAGGAAAATCTGCATTACTAGCTGTATTGAAATGGCTGTAATTCCTAGAGGGATGCAAAAAACAAAACAAACTCAACGGGTCTTTAAGGGGTGGGGTAAGGTTTTCAGCATGAAAAAGAAACACTTTTTTTGCGATTTTTTTTTAGAAATATGGTTTGAGCAAATTTATTGAAATCTTTTGTATATTATTAAGTATGATTTCAGCAATACTCGGTAATTTTTTTATGCTAAAATATCGACAGACAAGCCGGTGACTGAACTTTTTCAAAACCACTTTTTAAAAGTCCGTGTACACTGCTATTTAAAAACTACATTAGTGATTCATTTCAAACTTGGTACACACTTTCTATATATAAAATACCTCCCCCCTACGTTGAGTTTTAAATTTTTTTTTTACATTAAGGGGGGTTTCCACTTACAAAATGACGAAATTTTTCGTAAAAAATAGCAGTTTTTACTTTAAATGACCACCAAAAATTTATAAATGAAAAAAATAATAATCAGAGAACGTAAGGGGGAGGATTGAATGATACTCTGACTAAATTTTAAAGATTTTAAATTTCGGATAATTTCCAGCTGAGATACAGTGTACACCGCAAATCGTCTATTTCCAAAGACGTTCTTGGAAAAGCTCCGTTACCGGCTTGTTTGTCGATATTTTCGCATAAAAAAATTACTGAGTATTATCGACATCATACTTAATAATGTACAAAAGGTTTCAATAACTTTGCTCAATCCATATTTCTAAAAAAAAATCGGAAAGAAAAGTGTTTTTTTCACGCTGAAACCCTTACCCCCCCCTTAAAGTTCAAGGTTACACCTAAATTTCCTGAGAATTTCAGTTCTCTATCTCCTGTCCCACATTTTCATTTTGAAGCTCGAAATATGCAATTTTCAGAAATTTTCAAATTTCAAGCTTATTTTTTTAATATAAAACATTTGTCGAACGAGTCTATAATGGACTGTTGTTTTGTTTAATATATGGACATGATGTACACAAAAAGTAAATTTTTTTAATTTACCAGGAAAGATACTACAGCCATTTGAAAATCATACAAAAATGTGAAAAAAATCGTATTTTCAGGATGCTAGTATACTTCGAATAAAAATATTTTTCTATTTCTATATTTTTTTCCTAAAACTACTATATTGTAGCTTTCAATTGCAACCACAAATTTTCAAATATCTCTAATAGAACAATTTTGACAGCGCATGGTAGTAGAGCGTAAAAATCACACTTTTTGAGTACTCTAGCGGTCGCGCACCGAAGCTGAGACCTCAGAAAAATTAAATGATGGTGAATTTTCTCTTCTGACATCTAAACAAAGATACCCACCAAGTTTCGTCGAAATCAAAAATAGTGCGGCTTCAATTTTTTTTAAATTTTGATGATTTTGTATGGAATGACCCAGTTGAGTGAATATTGTAAACCTGCTTGATTTATTTTAAGGCCTTACGAATCAATGACTTCTCGAATTTAGGCCGTGAAAACAAACAAAAGCTATTGGGCGCACTATTAGCGTGCAAAAAAACTTTTTAACAAAAAATTAAACCGTCGAAAAAATAAAGTGAACAAGGAAAAATACAATAAACCTTTTTAGTCTTAATAACTAAGCTCCTGAACTAATGTAAGAAACTAATTTTGATTCGGCGCCAAACAAACCGCGAAATGTTATTGTTTATCACTGGAGATTTCACGTTGCATTTTTATGTTATTCTGTTTTGATTTCTTTAAAGCAATTTAATGATCTTCGTTGTTTGTTTGGTGAGATCATAAAAAATCATAAAGATATGGCATTAGAAGACTGAGAACTTGAAGTGTGTGTATGAGATTTTGTTTTGTAATTTATTGCAAAAAGGAAGAATTAACAGCGGCTGAAGTTGCCGCTAAAATGTTATTTCGTAATGGGCACTTTAATATGTAAAAACTACACCAAATGATTACAAAAGCCTTTATAAATTTGACTATAAATGCATTTATCCCGGTAGCAAAGTAAAGCTAATATACTTTTCTGTGTTAAAGTATTTTATAATAAGAAAATTCATCCATTTGCGTAAGTCGCATTGTTTTGTATTGGTTTTTAAATAAAATATAGCGTCATGAACGCCCCGCCCCACTTAGGTCTTTCGTAAATGAGTGACAATTAGTTGTGAAAAGTCATCCCTTAAAAGGAAAATGAATTACCATATGAAATTTGTAAAGGTGTATACACTTTAAAACAACCCTAGTTGAAATTGTTGGTTGTTAAATTTTAACCTGTAGGACTTAATGCGATTTTTTCAAAAAGTGGACATATACCACTTTCAGAAATAACGGCTCATATGTATAATAGTTGGTACATGTTTACTCATATGTATAATAGTTGGTAAAAATTCACGTAAACTTTACGTGAACTTGTACTCACAAATTGACTTTATCATGTTTTAAAAATAAAGAATTCATTATTTTAATTTATAACAGTGTAGTTGGTTTTTAAACTTTGATGAAAATAAATGTATTTTCTTATCCCATATCAATCACACGTTGATAAACTTTACTTGTGTTAAAGAATCGCTTCTTACACATTCTTGTCTTTTATAAGTCATATATTCCTCTGCTTGATTTTTGGCGAAATCTTTCGACCGATTTTGCCCAAACTTGGCACAAAGTCGTTCCCATATTCTCGTAAATAACTATTAAAATGATCAATCTCTGAACTGCGTGTATTCTCAAGTGAGTTTTTTTTGTTTAATAAGCTCCACTTTGTTACACAAAACACGAATAAAGTAAGAATTTAAAAGACACGACAAAACGAGAGCGCCGAAGCACATAGAACTTCAAGTCTTTGAATAAATTAAATATTATTTACAGACGGCTCTTGGAATCTTGCCAGAAAATGCAAAGAAAAAACTGTTCGTGTTTTTCCTACCTGTACAAAGCAATTTTAGTTTCTTAACGCAAAAGTAAGTAAACCTAACCTAAAAAAAGCCCCAAAGCAGGGTGTTTGATCTCAATAGTGTATTGTAGGACTTAGCTCTTTTATATTATTATATTAAAGCTCTTGTAAATATACATTTTTATTATTATTTCATTAAGCATATGTATGTAAGTAACTCTTTCCATTTATTGTGAGTTGCTTCTTTACATATATTGAAAGAAGAGCTTCTTTAACCCAAATGCCTCCAAGCAGATCCGTTTGTAATCACCTCAATTTCTAACAGGCGTTAGTTTAAATTAAATAGTGGTTACGGAATAATACAATTGTTACGTACTTTCCACACACGGACAAATACGGCTTCTTTGTTAAACTAGATCAAATCCAATTGAACGTTGAATTTGCAGCTGAATTCGCAACTGAACTAGCTTGCCGAATGGGCTTAGGTTCTTTGATTTTATACTCTTTCTTTCTATTGGGCTGGAACACTTCAACATTTTGGACAGGATTAGCTTTTCTAATTAGACTATTTGTCAATTATAAACTTTGCGAATATTTTTATTTAAGTTGTTATAACTTCTCGATAATTCCATTTGTTCTCAACATCACGACTCATATAATCGATTGTTTAATTCTGAATAGGCGAAACGGTAGAACGTTGCATTGGATTCTGGAAAACATTCTTCGAGGTGATTCCAGATAACTTAAGCAATTCAATTGCATTAATCGCTAGCAGTCCATCATGCATATTCATAACTTTATCTTATTATTTATAATCAAATAAACAGGAATACCTATAAAAATACGTTTGATCTATTGGATGTTAGCTTCTGAGCCTTAATTGATTCTGATCAAACTTGACTTCGAAATTGATCAAATCAATATATGGGTTGTATCTCAAAATTGGAGTGATCGGTGAAAGAGATATATCGTAATCAATTTCGATCAAATATTCCGTATTTTCTTGAAATTTGAGCCCTTCAAAAATTACTTATTTGAGCTGTTTTTTTTTTAAAGTCGTCCAAGTATTTACAAAAACAAAAAAAGTCTTTATGATCATTTGGAGTAGGACAACTTTCAAAATAAACGGCTAATTTATTCTGGCTTTATTTTTACAGATGGACAACTGTAAGTTTCGCATGCCTTATTATATGGTAAACAAATGTCTTCGCAATTATAATTAAGTAATATGTCTTATATATATATAATACTTTTGGACATTGCTTGGTAATTTTTTATGTTGTGCTGGATAGGCTGTTATCTGGAAATTATATACCACGTTTACATGCAAAGTTAAAAGATCGAGTTGAATTGTGCTGTTTTCGACCTGCGTGATTGAGTCGAAATCGAGTCGAAACGTAGTTGGAAAGTCTTTTTATATTATGTACCTGCTTAATACATAGTATGTTTTTAGTTTGCTCATGATCCCAAACATTTCACCCAGTCATTTTAATAACTTAAACTTCACTATTCAAACTAAAACAAAACACAAATTACCACAGAAATGAAGAGCAGCCAAATCAACTACTCGACTTGCGTTTACATGGCATCTCTATTCGAAATTTCAACTCAATTCAGCTTTCATAGCGGAGTCGAGTCGAGTCAACCTAGTTTCAACTCAACCTGCATTTGAACTCGGGTTCAACCAGGTTCAACTCTGCATGTAAACGAGGTAATAAAAATGTCCGGTAATGTAATATGTAGTAGCACCCAAACGTTTAAAGTTACTCTACTTTAATTGAGACTGAAAGTCAATCTATGTTTAAATGATAAAAGGAATTACTTAGCTTTGTATTTTTACGAAGGTATGATTTCGTGTATCATATATAGTATTTGAACCAAAGTGAAGAAAATAATCCTAATAAGTAATAATATAATTGAGCGATTATTCCTCTCGGTGTACCCGAGCTTATTACTTCGATTCACAAGATGCCAAAATCTCGAATCTTTTTACGTTGTTTTGACAAAACCTTATCAAATTAATTAGTTGATTTGATAACGAAGTAGTTTTTGTGGTAACGTAGGTATTTTTTGTAATGAATAACTATCCCTAATCTTAAGCGATATCTTTTGACGTTGCAATGAAAACATTAATTTTTTCTCTAAGCCATGAAAAGATATAAAGACATTTGTTAAATATTACACTATCGTGCTACAGACTGTATAATGTATGTACGTTTATATTGTTTCAATAAATCTCAGTCACATCTATGTAGCCACTCGATCCTGCGCGACGAAAAGCATTTTTTTTTTAATTTTGTGGTTAAAAAAGTCATCCAAAAGACAAGTGGCTCTTAATTTCAATTTTGAAATAATAATTTCTTCTCATTAAAAAAAAAAATTAGTGGCAAACTTTCAACAGACTTGAGCGTATTGCACTAAATTTATAATATTTATTTATTTATTTATTTATTTATTTATTTATTTATTTATTTACTGTGCTAGTTCAAATTCACAGTTCACTACCATTGAACAATTAGTGATAGTATAAACCCAGCTCCACTTGCACTCAGTGATAGTGCAAATAAGTTCCACTACCACTGATTCAGTGATTCGATTTCACTATCACTGAACGATAATTTGCATATAACAGTTTTATTATCATTGATAAATGGTCATTAATTTCACTACCAGGATAACTTAAATTCGAGTTGTAAAGAGGTTTTCGCAGGCGCTTGTTTCAACTATTTCTAAATCAGTGTTCGATTTATAGTATCTATTACTAAGTTAGTAAATAATGAAGTTGAATTGGCAATATGTATTACTAATTGTTGAGTTGCATTTAATTTGCACTACCACTAAATTGCACAGTGGAAGTGCTGAAACGCCCATTTCAGCCTTGAAACAGCCGAAGCCGTCGGACTTTTTGCATATTGGGGCTACAACCTTCTTACACAACTCACCTTGCAGCAGTCGGTTTTCGGCGTCGGTGAAACTAAGCACCCAGGCGTCGCCCTCCATGGCGGAGTTCTTTCCCTGCAGGGCGATGCATTCTTTGGAGAGCATGTCGAATCCCTCAGTCTTGACCTCGGCGACAATGTTCGGATGCGGCCAAGGGATGCCCGGGAGCGGCCAATGGGAGGCCGACCGGGGCCAAAGGCCGGCACACTTGAACGCCGGCGTGATTTGCACAATGATTCGTTCGCGTATCCTCAGCTTCACCTCGGTCGTGTCGGCGATCATTTTCACAATATCACGATATGCACACTTATCACACGCTTGAGCGACCAGCGTTTGGAACCGCGACCGGATCTTGCGGGCCGACAAGTACCCCGACGCGGTGATGAACTCGACCCAGAGCGACATGGACCGCTTCCGGCCGTCGCTAAGTTTCAATACCGCACATCCAGGCAGCGTTCCATCGTCCACGAAATTTAGGACCCCCATCTGATTGAGGTAGATGATGATCTCGAATTCTGTAGGCGAAATCACCTCCAGACCCTCGTACCGGCCATTGTAGTCGTTCAGTGAGGATATAAAGCGGGGCTCCTGGACTTCGACCTCCTTCAGGACGTCCTGGACGATCCGGCAGACTTCCTGGATGGTTTTGTGGATCTGTGCCTTCCGTGTCTGTACGCGATCCGCACAATACTTGTTCATCTGGTATACCATCTTCGACTGGGCCGCGATCATGTCGGATGGGACTAACATTTTCTTGTAAAGGACTATCTCGGCGTTTAGAACGAGTCTCTGTTTGGTATGGAACACTCCACTCAGAACTGCACTTTTTTCCGGCAATCGGGTCCTGATCCTGATTGCTTCACCGGCCGCTTTCACTCATCTTAAAGTTGGATCACATTCGCAAAGAAAGAAGATCAACGTGGTAATCCTCTGGCGCACGCGCTCACTAGCGTCAAATCTCCCCGAAAAGCCCGGGTACACAACAAAACTTGAAGAGCACTCCGCGTCCGAAAGGCCACTGACTTGGGAGACGTCGAGCGAAGCCCCAACCGGCTGGTGGTGCCCCACCGCAGAAGGTGCGACAAAGCCCGGTTTTTTGCCCTCTCCTCAGTATACACACTCTGATCCGAGCGCACGGAACACGGCAAGAAACACGTCCCGAACTGGTCGATATGGCGAGGGAAATTAAGAAGACAAACGACGACTCTGCGCGCCGGCACAAGAAGTCCGGAATCCGGGCATGTCGTCGTCGTCGTCTTGGAAACCGTGGCCTTGTGTGCGTGCAGGCGTGCGCCCTGTAATTGAGCGGAGTGTCATTCATAAATTCATGATGGTGCTAGGTAGCGCTCGCTCCTCCCACAGGGGCTGGGCTCGCGCCCTGGTGGCGAAAGCGGCTTTTCGCGCCGCGTGGACCCAAGCCTTAGTGTGTAGTGGTGTAAAGCGCTGTCTGGCCGGAAAACGGTAGCGCCGATGTGAATCTGAACGAGCGAGGTCTCGTTCGCGTTCATTTTGTCAGTCCCACCCTCCGCATTATGCGGCTTTGTGCGGCTGAATTGCCGTCGCGCCCCTTTTTATGCCGGGACGCGCAGTCGGCGGATGATTAATGGGGGAATGCCGCGGCTGAGTGCCATTAGAGCGAGTTAATGACGGGGTGAAATGAATGAATGAATGAACGTAGTGAGAATGCCGCGCCGTACGGTACACGCGCGAATTAGAACGCGCTCGGAAGCATCTGGGCCGCTCCTGGCAACGGATTCAAATTCTCACCAATTTCTTTGTAAATTGAGGCGGACAGGTCTGGGCAATGTCAAGGATTTCACTCGTCGGGGAATTGGATTGAATACACAGCTTCCACCAAAAATAGAGGACGGGTTTGTGTCAATGTAGAGGGGATTGCTTCAGGAGGCCAAATGTTAAAAATCGATACATATAAGCGTGGGTATTTCAAATTCCAAGAAGAATTTATCGTTTATTTCATGATACATAATTATGTATCAAGAAAAACAAAAGGCAAATCAAGATTTTTGTAAATCTTTTGTCTATAAATCAAATTATTTATAACTGTTGTGCCGTTGTGGCTTTAAATCGCAAATACGTGAGTTGAAATCAGTTTTCGAAAGTTTTAACACTTTTTATAGATACTCTAAAAACAGCATTCTACTTTTACATAGATTTTTCACTTCATTCTATAAAAATCGACGATTCTGAATTAGAAATTCCATGAAAGAACTGACATATTTTCATAATTCGTTTTTTTTTTAGTGAAACCTTGAACGGTTTTATAGTATGTCGTTCTGCGTTAGAAAATCGAAAAAGTCTTAAATATTAATAAAGAAAAAAGAGACAACATTTTAATTAAAAAATATCCCCTCCTAAAAGTCATTGTTTGCGTGCTTGCCAAAATCCGTCGCGGCTGTTCAGTGAACTACTTAAAGAAAGAAAGGTTTCTGTAAGGAACTCTTAGAAATTCGGAATAAGGGAATCAGTGACTAATTACGAGATCAAAGGAAAATTATTTTAAATTATCATCATTTATCACCGTAATTAAGTAAACTAGATTATAAAAATGTTTCATTATTAAGAATTTGCACAAATTTGTCATATTTAATGCATTAAAATTTAGTACAAAGAAAATAATCACTTTCGTAATAATGAACGACTTATACAGATGCATATTTAACTTTAATGCCGTACATTTCAAAAGCTAGTGGACGACTAAACTTAATGTTTTCCCAAGACCTTTGTAAAAGAAACCTAAACTTTCTTTAGAAGACCCTTAAATTCATAGGTATCTATTCTAAGAAGTATCACTATTACTATTTTTGCATAGGTGTGTGAAGTGAAACCCAACGCCCATGTCCTTATAGGAAGTGTTATGAATTCGTAAAAACACATTTACACCAAAATGTGACCATTCGTTCACGTAAAACCGGAAAAATGTCCGACTTGTGATAGATGAGCAGTGAGCACGTCCTTGACACAATTAATTTGGGTATATTGTTTAAGGCAGTTTGGACATGATATGTTTACAGAAAGCACAGCATATCATTTTAATATACACACATTTGACATTACTTATCAAAAAAATGCTATAACATTATCAACAAAATTAAGAGGGATTCACTTTAGTCAAGACTTAAATTGAGCTGCAAAAGATTTCATTATGCCATTGACTTCATGCTATTTAGTTGAAAAAAAAAAAAAAACTATTTCAATGTCTTTAGGATGTTGAATTTTGTTTCCAGAGTTACTATATAGTTCTCATATTAGGGTTGAACGAGTTAAAATGGAAACAGTAGTGCTTCTTTAATATCACAAATAACTAGATTTATCTAACACCAAGTGGCATATCATGTCACGTGTTTAGAAAGCGCTAAATGCAGTTTTGGATTCGTTTCCCGCTTGTTTTTCTAAGCATTCTGGGGGACAAGATAAAGGGCGTAAGTTTCTTTTTAATAACCCGAAATAACAAGATGGATATATCACAACACCTTTTAGGAAATGCGGAACTCATTTTTGTGATTATTCTTTATCTATAAGTTATAAAATAGAGTTTGTAGATTTTCCTGTTCATAATAATTCGTATTTCTGTTTCAATTTATTTAACGAAAACTGAAGCTCTCTCTTCACCGACCGAGTCTCCATGAACTTAAAGAGATTAACTAGTTTAGGAAATCCCCAAAACCCTAGGGTGCATAACACGGAAATAAAGGAGAAAGTGTTACGCTCACCATTAGTACCTACAAGTTCCCGAAAATTCGATCTTATGAAAGATGTCGTGATAGGCTAAGAGCGTCTGAGTTTCAAATAATGTTTCTTTTCAAATAAATAATTTTGGGACTTCCCATCTATACAACTTTACTGTGTAGTACTTATCTATTGTTTGGAAGATCCCTTTTATTTCCAAGGAACTAAAGTTTAGTGTATTTTTCAAAAGTTTGTCCGCCATGTTGGTTCCGCCATTTTGAATTTTTTAAATTTAACATCATTTTGTAATCAGCGACTCCAAAAACCCCTTAATACTGGTTTTCACGAAAAAATTGATGTCTATAAGAATATACATCATTTACGTATTAGTGCTAGGGGTGGTTTACCCAATTGAGGAGCTTTTTTTACGAAAACCCAAAAACACGTCAACTTTATTTTTCAAAATCGTATGTAAAAAAATATTTTTCAATGATTTTTAACTAAAACTGTTATTTTTTGTGACGCAATAATATAAAAAAAAATCGCCTTTCTGCAATAAAAAATAAGGGTTGCCAACCCCGGGAACCGGATTACTTACAAAAGGTCAGTATATTTATGAGATAATGTTTCCATTTTGTTTCGTTCGAAAAAATTCATTAGAACTTGAAATATTTAGGAAAAACTGTTTTTGGGGGTAAACTTTAGGGGTGGTTTTCAACCCCTAAATGTGCGTATCTGCAGATAAAAAAAAATTTGTGTCTTTTATTTCTCGATACTCTATAACATATTGCAATTTCATCAAAATCGGTGAGGCACACCTGAGAACTCTTCCTTGTAAGTCATTTTTTATAATAGGACTCTGCTATACTCTTAAATAATTTAAGATGGGTCGAACTAACAGACTATCACTGACTATTTTTGCATATGACAAATAACGAGTACTTTGGTCCCTCAAATAATGGCACCAATTCCTCTTTAGAAGATCAAAATTTAAAAAGCGAAATTCATATGTAGACTACTTCTCAACTTTATGACCTATTATTTTAATCAGCACTGTATGTAGGTTTGTCTGTATAAAATTCCTTGGCGTCAGACTTAAAAAAACTATCACATTGTTTCCCTGCATACCTCGAAGGAAATCACAGCAAACTATTGAATCGTGACTCTGCGCTACCAAGCAGCTCAAGGCCCTTGTATCAGAAAGCAAATTAACCTTAAAATATCGCCGTCTGATTTGAACATGGCGACACGCGAAAAAGAGCATCTCGGCCGCGAAACGCCGTAAATTGGCGGAGCAATTACATGCCCAACATGCTTTGGTTGCTGTTCGTTTTGGTGAAATTTACGAGCCCTGCACTGCGTGTCAACATGCGAAACAGACGTGACTATTACTCTGGAAATCGCTCAAATAATTAGGAATAAATTTACAAATTGCCAAAATAAAGTATATCGGCGGCGGGCAATGCACGTCGTCGCTGCGTTTTCCCGAGGCGGCGTACTCCTGTTCCTGCTCCGACCGTCCGGGCCGAACAACTGCTGGAGTTGATGAATTTCCAGCCCATTTTGATCTACGACAAACGTCTTAACAACTGACTCCGCCATTCGTCAAGACTCAAGACCGTGCTCTGTACAGGCGAGTAAAAATAGCGCGCCTGGTTGGCTGGCTGCCTTCCGCGCCGCGGCGGAGCATGATGCCTTGACTAACGACGAACATTTGTGGAAATGAAGTTTTCTTCGCTTTCCACTCACGTGTAGTCGCGGCGGAGAAAAATTTCAGCTGGCAATCGTAATTATGCGCAACATTGAAAAGACATTAAGCCTGCGAACATGGCTGGTATACTTGCTATATGCCGTCGACGTCTTTGACCGGGGCTGCCTCCTCGGCCAAATGAGCGTTTGCTGTTCCGTTTTGCGGTCGCATTAATTACTCGGATTGGTCCGACAGGACGGCGAATTTTTCACCGCACTGCCTTGTAAAGCTGTCGCTGATCCGATTCCTTGAGAAAAATCTAAGAAGCTGTCGCGGCAGCGGCAACTCGGCCTCTATTTTCCACCTTCGGTGCGTGTGGTCTCTATGCCAAACCTTCGCACCAAACACGGTCAGAGAAGAGCTTGCTTCGTTTCGTCTAACAATAAGATTTATGGTCAAGTAGCGCAAAACACTTATCGTCTTTAAGGAGCCCGCCCTAATTACCTGGAAACACAATGGAACTCGACGGCCGAATAGCCTCTTTACGGCTGTTTTGTATTGTCGCTCTGATGGTGTTGGAATCCATAACCGGGCTCGGGGTCAATTATCCCTGGCCAGTCGCGGACGCACCGGGGTGCCCCATTTTAATTGATAAAATGCTCAAATTCACGTTGCCCATAAATATCTCAAGATCACCTTGACGGTGCCCCGTGTTGATTTTAATCAGACGCCTCTTGTTGTGCTGGAGACATTCGGCCTGATATTTGCCAGGAAGAATATCTCTGGAGATTTCTCAGTCTCACAGCTAGGCCGTCGTTAACCGGGATGGCTAGCGATGTTAGTGGGTCTTTATGGCCTATTTGTACCGGGAATTAATTGATAAATGCCTTCGGCTCCTCCGGCGATAGACGACTTTTTTGGACAAAACGAGAGGCGGTGTGTAAACTACCTCCGGCAGGTGGTCTTCTCCATATATTTCAATTTTATTGATTTTTAGATATTCTCTCTTTTTTCGTGATCGTGCTTGGGCCTAGTTTTCGGTTATAACTGTTTTGCCAGCTACCTGTGTTTTTATTGGCATAAGTGATTGCTTTTTTTTAAGATTTTAGTATCTATTTATTTAGCAAACGACTTCATTTTTTAAATCAAATTGGAAAATAAGTCGTTATTAAGTTCATTGACCAGCTAATGTATTTTACTGATATATGTATGTATGGTACGTACAAATATAATGGCAAAACAACTCATGCAGATAATTGATTACTGAAGTAATTTTGCCTAGCTCATAACACTGAGATGAAATAATGTTTTCTTGGCTCTAGTTTTATCTAGGCGACACAGTAATATTTTTTTAGACTATTACAACATTAAATATGGTAAAGTTTGAAATTTTATAATACTAAAAATACATATTTATCTAAACATAAACGAAAAACGATTGACATCCGATTTTGCGAGTAATATTAAACAAAACTGCCTTTGATAATAAAGTCAACCCACCTATAACGATATTAATTCGTACCGCGTTATATGGAAACGTGCTTTAAAAAACACAGAATTAATACAAATCACATTAATTCGTACTGCGTTATATAGAAACCATGTTAAGTAAAATAAATAATAAATAAAATAAATTCTACATAAAACAGACCGATTTGTTTTGAATTAGATATACAAAAATTTAATTCTCAAAGTACCAACTTGTGATGAATATGGTTTATAAATAAAATCGTATAATACAAATGGCAACGAATATATTATTTATATTTTAGTTATTTGTTTGATTTAAACCATCATTGCAGCTTGAAGTAAGCAAAATGAATAAGTAAATTAAATAAATAAATAAACAAATGAGTATATATTGACATATTTGAATTTACTATAAATTGTTTTTAAAGGTGTTTAGACGTATGTGTAATATGTAGCCTCAACATATTACACATACGTCTAAACACCTTTAAAAACAATTTCTAATAAATTGTTCATTTTTAGGTAAATTTCCACATAATTGAAATTCATAAACGTCATGCGCACTCAATAGAAATATTTAATTCCCCATTTACTTAAACTGCAAAAACTTAATACATCGAAAAGTAATGCCATAGATAAACTTTTTAAACCATCAAGATGTTGGAATGTTCTTTTTCGAAAAATGCTTTATAAGCGCTCCGCGTTATAAGAACACCGCGTTATGGGAGGGTTGACTGTACCTACATAAAACCCTTAAAATCCATAATAGGGATTAAAATAACATCACGAGAATTATAAAAACAAAATTATATAATACAATCGGTACGTACTGTAAGGGATGTTCCACTTTATTAATTTAATTTCATCATATTTTCTAGAAGATTAGGTTTAAATTTCTTAAAGCATTATATTTTAAAAGAGCTTGCAATAACAGGCTCCGAATCTTGGCTCTTTTAAACACAAGTGGAAACCTGAAGGCCGGAAAAATCGAATATTTTGTTAATATAAAGTTTGAAGTATTTTGGTTTTTAGGTTTAATCCAAAATAAATACACTTACGTTTCTCATTTTATTTTGTTTAAATAAATTGATGTTTAATGCACTTAGTCATAAATGAATTTTACACACGTGTTATTCAGTTTACTATTTAAATTTGGAGATTTCAAATGACACTCAATTCAATTGAGCTCTAATTTATTTATTTATTTTTATAGATATATTATGTCACTATTTAATCATTGCATATCGTTGGAATTTTGACTGTTGTTCGGGATTTTACATGTTATTAATCATTCGAACATCTCACGTCGTTCAGTGTTGTGTTAACTTTTGCGAACCTGTAATACTTTTTATTAAAAAAATATAAATGAGCAAATTTGCTGCCTGAAGGAGGAGACGTGGTGCTTGTATCACAAAATTTTGATATTGATCTTTATAATTAACTAGATGAGCGGAAATCTAAGATTAATAAATAAATCGTTTATAAACCTAATAGACATTGTTTCTTTTATTAAAATCTAGATATCAGTAAAATTAGACTTACGACCGCCTTTTTATCATACGAAAATTTTGGATTTGGAATAAATTGCATCTGACAAGGAAACGTTTTCAGGTGTGTCTCACCGATTTTGATGAAAACCACCCCTAAAGTTTACCCCCAATATTTCAAGTTCTAATGAATTTTTTCGAATGAAACAAAATGGAAATGATGTCTTATAAATATACTAACCTTTTGTAAGTAATCCGGTTCCCGGGGGTTTCAACCCTTATTTTTTATTGCAGAAAAACTATTTTTTTTTTATATTTTTCCGTCACAAAATAACAGTTTTTTCCGTCACAAAATAATATTTTTTTTTACATACGATTTTGAAAAATAAAGTTGACGTGTTTTTGGGTTTTCTTAAAAAAAAGGTCCTCAAGGGGGTAAAATACCAGGGTAAGGAGAATCAAAAAAATACCAATCACTCATGAATGAAAAAAAACCATGATTTTTATTTTTCGCTCATGAGTGAAAAGTTATGATCGGCTCATGAATAAAATCCATTTTCTTCACGAGTGAATTTTTAAAACCGTGATTTAAAATAAAATTCACTCATGATCGCTATGCATGTGAAAAAAATCGCGAATGATTCATGAAGTTCAAGAACCAAAAATAAAAGAGAAAAAATTCATTTCAGGCTTTAAAAAATCATTATTTTTTCTTTATTTTAAAAAATTGACTTAAATTAAGTAAGAAAAGATAGAACTTATTTAATTTTATGACCTTATTCTATGTCATCTATAACTAATTCTTTTAAAATATTTCCGTTAAGTTTTACTAAAAATACCTTATTTAAGGTATCTTTAGATAATTTACATCGATTAAGCACAAAAAGAAAAAATAATCCACATCGCCTGAATACTTCAAATTCCAAAATCGGAGTGAACCATCCGCGAATAATTCTTTTCTGCTCTGAATGTTTCACGAGTGAAAATTTCTTTTACAGGGGTTTTTCAACTCACTCACGAGCGATTGGAAACCAAAGGAGATAATAAAATTCACTCGCTCGATGAGCGGAAAAAGATAAGATTCTTAGACAAATTTCAATCATGAGTCAACATGTTTTTTCTTCACTCATGAACTGAATCGAACGAAAAAGATTCGAATTTTTTGGTTCATGAGTGAATTTTTCCTTACCCTGTAAAATACCCTTAGCACTAATACGTAAATGATGTACACCTGTGTGCAAAAAAATAGTAGTGCACCAATGCGGCAAGTTTGCTGTTCTACAAATTCTCATGTACAAAACAAAGACAACTTTTGCACAAAACACAACATCAGGTGTTTAAGAATCTGATGAAAAATTAAAAACATTTTAATTCATAAGCAATGAATAGCAGTGTCTTCAGACAAGAGCACTTGCACTACTATTTTTTTGAACACAGGTGTATATTCTTTCAGACCTCAGTTTTATCGTGAAAACCTGTATTAAGGGGTTTTTGGAGTCGCTGATTACAAATTTGATGTTAAATATAAAAAATTGAAAATGGCGGACCCAACATGGGGGACAAACTTTTGAAAAATACACCAATTTTTATAAAAAAAAACAATAAATAAAAGTACCCACTAAATGTGCGTATCCGCAGATAACAAAAATACGTGTCTCTTATTTTTCGCTACTCTATAACATAATTCAATTTCATCAAAATCAGTGAGACACACCTGAGAACTTTTCCTTGTAAGTAGAACCACCAAAATATACATATATGATTTATGTGAACAAAAAACTATAATATTATTAGATTTGATTTTAATGAGGATGAAAATAATTTCAAATTTGGTCTTATTAGTTTCATTACTGGTTACAACAACATATTTTGAATTATTAATATAACATAAATAGGCTGCTTCTAATTTTACATATAAATATGGTTGTAACGTTCTCATTTTTTTTTATTCAGTGGAAAGTGTATTTAAAGGGTACAGTTTAATATTTTTACGTAGCGGTTTGTTATTAAACTAGTATTTTTAAAATAGTAAAATTAACTAAATTCAGAAGTTGTCATATTAAAAACCCCATAATTAATATCCTTAACCCTCAGTCACAAAGGTCGGGTATACCATACCCAGAGCCTTTTAGAAACGCGTAGCATTTTCCAGGGGGAAGGGGTACATGTCTAAAGCGCATGCGTAAAAAAAGTAGAGGTACCAAAGTACCTAATTAGTGCTTCGTCAAAGTTATTAGTGTCACCTAGCATACTGTTTAATTTGTCCGAATATTGGTCTGGGTATTTTATACCCGCCATGTGTGAATTCGTTAGAAAACGTCGATAATCAAAATTTGACAAGTAAGTAAAAATGCGTACAAAAGAGCAATTACATCAACTTTTGATGTATATTTTTAGTATACAAATAATATTTTATCATTTTTTTTTCTTTCTAGCGATCAAAAAATGAGCAAGATGCGTGTTTTCTGTGACAGTTTAAGGATAGTAAATTCGTATATGGAGGCCTATTTCTAAAGTATGAAGACATAATTTTTTATGTAAAACAATTTAAGTTGGTGTTTCTTGAACTATTAAACTATAATAAATCCTTGCTTTTAGTATGGAAACCCGTGCACGAAGGAATGCGGTTGAAATTGCCTTGTAATTTGCTCTTCCACTTCTTTGGAAAATTGCTCATTTTCAAATTACAAAAAAAATATGGTTTTTGGAGTAAAATACTAAGTCGTGCTGTTTTTATGATAGTTCGAACATTTGTTTACAAGGATTGATGGTTTATACTTTTTAAAAATCGTACTTGATATGTTTTATAATTTTTTGAAAAAAAAATGTTTTTCTGAAATTTTGCTTTTTTTTTTTTTTTGTTTATTCCTGTGTAATTTTTACAATTAATAATTTTTTATGTTGGGAACGATCAAATATAAAGGTTAATATCCCAAACAAATGAAAAAGTAGCATCGAAATTGCTAACGAATACTTTCACTATACGGTATTCACGTCCAAACTCTGGACGGGTAGACCATACCCGCCTTTGTGAATTCTAAATGGAAAAGGCCTTGTGTGACTGAGGGTTAACATTAACATTTCAGTGTAGTAGCCATTCACATGCTTTTAATAAAGTAAAAAATGCATGAGCTAGCTCCTCTAAATATATTAGCTACCATAACATATACCCCAATAGTCAAGTCCTACAAAAAACATTCAATTGCTATCGTTTAAGAGACAAAATCATTCGACAGAATGTAAGATTTTCAAATATGATTTCAAGTTGCTCCAATAGCCGTCGGTAGAATCGAGAAATCAAACGGCGCCGCTTTTCCCATAAACTCCAGAACGAGCTGGAAATTTGACGACGACCTTATCTCATTGGAAGTAGCTTTATAGGTTGGCTTACAAGGAATATGTCACTCAATTGGCGGCGTCTCTAGTTTTATCACTTGTCATCGTCACCCGTATGCCGCTGTCCACTTATGGTCATGCTGGACCCATCGCGCCGCCGATAATTTCAGGCCGACCATGTCGCAAGAGAATTTCGATCCATTATCCGAGCGCTCAGCCGGCATATGTGTAGTATGTGTGGTATGTAGCAACCGACGACGAGCACGGGAATAAATTAAACACTCGATGAGCTGAGCCCTCTATGCAGATCACTCAGATCAGATCATGAAATAGAGATGTTGCTTGCAGGTGGGACGGTTTTAATTAGGCTTTGTTGTTGGCTGATTCCTTATTTGCGATATTTTAGCAATTTATCGCCGATTGACTGTGGGTTTAATTAGTGCCCCAGAAGCTGAGCTGTCTTGTTAAGCATTTTTGGATATTCAGGCGAAATTTACGCGGTCTCCATCCTACTCATTAAAAATATGAATAAACCTTGTGCACTTTTTAAGAGAACAATCGAAACATCATCATCATCATAAAGTTTTCATTATTAAATCTTCTATTTAACCCATATTACTTCCTTTTCTCCATTTAGGATACCTCAGTCACAAATACGAAAATTAAGCCTTTTATTAAAGAGCTTAGATGAATATAAATGAAGAATGCGATTCAACAAACATAAAAAAGGTTTTGGAGCCTGGTTAGTATAAAGATTGAAGAGGTCTGACAAATCCAAAGATCTCCAAGTTTTTCCATTCCGTTTTTTTAGACTTTCAAATTCTGTATTAGGGTCTGTATGGATAAGAGAAATGTGGTACTTTATGTAAATTAAGTTGGTCTTAATTATAGTAATATTATATTTTTTAGTCGAAACAACAGACAGAGTTTGTTGTCTATGCCCTAAAATATTTAAACCTTAATTATTTTTATTTTATAATTTTCGTATCTACTAGGTTTAAAGGTCGTAACTGACATTAGGAAGAAATTTAATTTGAAACAATTACAAAAGTTACTTAATTGTATTATTATTTTTTTGTAATATTATCAGTCAACATAGTGATTTTAATAGTAAATTTATTTTTTCGTATCTGCAATTCGCAGAATTTTTTGATACTTAATTATACCATTTTCTGAAGCATTAAGCATGACATTTTATTATAGGTGGATAGATTATCACTCTATCCATCTATACTAAAAGAAATGCTGCTCGTTATTCAAAATAAGTTTGGTTAAGAAAGTACAGTGTCATTTGTAAACATAAATTTCTTTATATTATATAAATATATATATACGGTTGGAACATGCAACGTTTATAATTTCCTTGAAACGTTTCTGATAGGCTCATACCTAATCTTGATAAGTGATTAAGTATTTGCATTAAGCCATATCCTAATAAATCTCTACAGTGTAAAAAGTTCATGCAAAATCACATATCTAATAGGTGTACATATTATCACATATCTAATAGGTGTACATATTATTATAGTTTGAAAATACACATCAAGTGTAATTTTCACTATTCGAGACGTAGTACGTAGAATTAACTTACAATTACATACATGTGCAACATTTCTAAGAAATATGTGTAATTCTAAAACCTAATTATATTTAAATCCTGTATAAAAATTGCTATATGTAAGGTATCTGAATTAATACTGGAAAATTATTATTATTATTTCATTTTAATTCAAGTTCAAAACATTCAAATCTACAATATAAAAATTCATTCTAGTCATTCTAGTCTAGATATAAACTTCATTCATCTATAATTAAAATAACGTAGCCTAGCGAGAAAAAACATTTTAATTTTAATTTTATATTTCAGGAAAAATAATTTCTAAAACCCATTGAATTCACTAATCCTAACCTATTTCTACTTATGCTAAAACTTACAGATAACTATTGTCACGGTGTCTAACTAAAGGGTTATCTGATAATTGATAGCCTTCGAAAAACTTAGCAGCTAAGTTACTAATTCTACCATGTATTAAGTCTATGTCGGCTAACTTATGTAGTTCTAAAGTGGAGAAATGCCGAGACGGGTTAAAAATAATTTTTAAAATTTTGTTTTGGACGATTTCTAATATGTTCAGATGAGTACGAGCATATTGAAACCAAAGTGGAGCACCATAGAGCATTATACATAGCTCGAGATATAACTTTAAACATTACAAGCTTTTTTACGATACTTAGGAAAGAATGCCTATTAATAAATGGATACAACGTTTTATTAGTAAGCCAGTTTTATTAACAGTCGACATTATATCCCGACTAGAATTTATGGGGGGCATGCCTCATGAAGCGTGTGGGCCTCATGTGGCAGGTTAGGGGTATGCCGATAGAGGGATTTCCTCGTAGATTCCTCATGAGAACCTCACAAAATAAAATCAGCGATACTGAAATGAGGTTTACCGTATGAGTTTCTCACAAGGGTCTTATGAGGCAAACCTAATGCATTTATAACCTTACAATGAAATAGGCAATCCCACCATTTGCCTTACGGGGGTTCGATTAGGCAAACATCAAATATACACCTAGGCTCATACTTCTGAAATGTGTTAATTTGTTATATTCTAGAATTTGTTTCAACCCGAAAACCCCTTTATGGATCCGCCATCTAGAATTTCCAAATCTTAATATAATTCGAAATTAGTGGCCTCAGAATAATCATTGTACCAATTTTCATTAAAATCCGTTGAAATCGAGAATTATTGGTCGCCATATTGGATCCGCCATCTTGGATTTGTAAATTTTGATAACATTCAAAATCAGTGACCTCAAGATAATCATTGTACTAATTTTCATTAAAATCCGTTGAAATCGAGACATCTTGGTCGCCATATTGGATCCGCCATCTTGGATTTGTAAATTTTGGTAACATTCAAAATCAGTGACCTCAAGATAATCATTGTACTAAATTTCACTAAAATCCGTTGAAATCGAGAAATCTTGGTCGCCATATTGAATCCGCCATCTTGAATTTCTAAATTTGGACAGCGGATTTGAAATCAGCATTCCGCAAAACCCCTATGTACCAATTTTCATCATAATATTTGCCCTTCGTGCGCCTTATACAGCAGCATCATGGGACCCACATGAGGCAGTAGGGCTAGCGTCATAGGGACCCTAGCTGTACCCCTCCAAAATTCTAGTCGGGATGTTTAGCACAAGTTAACTTCTTGTCCAGGATAATTCGTAGGTATTTAGCTTGGTCACAATACTGGAAAAGAATTGGCATTATTTTCAATTTGTTTAGTATATCTGTACAATCCTGAATTTTTTACATAGCGTCGCGTTTATTTATCTAAAATGTTAATACATTAAATGTTAAAATTTTGCTAAATCAAAATATAAAATAATTAAATTTGATATATAATGTGGACATTTTCATGTTCACAATATGTAATGTAGGTACGTAATATCTGTGATAGCTCTTCTTACATAAATCTAAAAAGCGAATAAATCGTTTTATATTATTGCCAATGACAATTATTATCCGACTTTGGCGGGGAACAAGTTTCACAGCGTTGGTGATGTAATCTCTGGAGTACACACATGTGGTTTCATCATATTATTATACGAAACCTATTATTTTGCTACGAATGCTGTACAATACGCTTTTTATAATATCTGCGCGCAAATTAGATAACCTTTTGGCTGAAGGCTGCATGAAGCTTGTATGGAATTAATCTTTTTCACTGTAACAAGCCGGACTTATCAAAAGGCAATAAATTAAGATAGCGCCACGATAAGTATTAAGGTTACAGCATAAGCGATGGTGTCGCAAATCGTTGGTCACCGCTATACCGAACCTATCGGAATTATCTGACTTTGTAATAAATAATATTGTAGTTCCCATATCAGTGCGATTTGTTAACTCACAAGAAAACATAAATTCTGCAAATCCCAAGCAAGATATCTCTACCGGTTAACTTTTTGAAGTACAGGATTTTATGAAAAAACAAGTGGGTATATGTTGTATACTGAAATGGAAAAAAAAAATTATTTTTATCAAAGTGTTACAAAATATGATTATTTATACTATATTACTTATAATGGGAAATGAAATGAACTGCTGTACTTTTTGTAATTTTAAAAGGATATTTGGCAAAAATCATGGATTATTGGATCTGTGAAGTATGTATTTTGTTTGGCAAAGTGATAAAACAGGGCTCATATGAAAAGTCTTATAGAAATCATGGATAACACAAAAGTTAATGACATATTTGAATTTAGTTTTATTGAATCTATATATTGAACACATTTAGAAATAATCTTATACTAAGGCCGTTTTCGAATTCGCATGCACTTGCACTTTTCACTAGCTCTTCGGACTGCACTTGCCCTTGATACTTTTTTCCGCACTTCAACACTGTTCGAATTGGGTTGCTCTACAATTTTTTCGGATGTGTTATCTATGAAGATTTTTAGACATTTATTCACTATATCGTATACACTACTTGGAGAAAGTCCTGTAGCAACAGAAACAACTCTGTAATTAGACCAATTCCTAACCAAAACAGAAAATTCGCACTCTCAAATTGTACACTCCATCCATGTCTATTTCCATCCAATGAACTCTGTCAAATGCCTAAAGCTTCTATATGACACTTGAATATGTTTTCTGCTCAATTTTCGTTACGATTTAAAATAGAAATAGATATAAACTCAGGATGGTATACAGGTATTCCTACCTTTCCAACTGAAATATATTTTTAAAGAGTTAGGAAATCTGCGGATTTTCGTTCTACCACAATATTGGCAAAAATTTCCTTTACAACGATCAAAAAGTGGTAATTATTGTTGAAAATATAGAACACAATACTAAATAAAACCATTTTTATTGTACTTTGGAGAACACTTCAAGTTTGATAAATAAAAAAGTGCTAGTGCAAAGCAACGGCCTAAATTAAAAGAAAGCAATGATTTATCGTTTGTTCCTTTTTACGGAAATTCCCTAATAACCGAAATTAATTAACGCAATGCGTACTGCGCACTCAATACAAAAATTCACCATTAATTTCAACCGCAAAATTTTTAACACATTGAAAAAGAAATGTCATATGGAATTTTTTTAAGCAATTAAGTTAAGCTGAAATGTTCTTGTATGAAAAACGCGTTATAAGCGTACCGCGTTAAGGGAGGTATAAATGGTTCAACTTTAGAATTCTCACTAGAAACTGTTAGAATGATAAATGAGGACTCATTGGAACTAGGGCAGCTCACTATCTAATGAAATGTAGTTAGCTTTATAGCAGGTAAGTTTAATAACATTACAAGGTAAGCAAAAAACCCAAGTATTACAGGATATGAAACATCCAATCAATGATATTACAGATATTGTTATTCTACAAAGAAATAAAAATTATTTTTATTGAATCAAATCTGTAATTTCAAAATAAGACAAAAGTGTGTCAACGAAAGAAAATATAAGAAATGACATACCATTGAGGTGATACACGGCACAACAGCGTGGCAGGTGAGACAAAACGAAATCATAAAAATATACTTTCTCAGCAAAAGGCAATTAAAAACGTTCATCTCCCGCTTGATAAGAGGAAAAATATTTCTGGGTTCCCCTATGTCCAAATGGGCAACCGAACCGATATCGTCTGTTTACGATCAGACAACGCACTGCGGGATACAGGCGCCACCGCTGCAGGTAGGGTGCACATGTTTTCACGTTCCACAATTCAAATACAGGTGATCACTCACAATATCCCACCGGTGTGCCCGAGTACTTGACAAAGTCCTATAAGGCGCTCCAGACACCTGATCGCATGTCATTCGAGAAATATTGCCGGGCCTCATCTTCGAGATCGCTTCTTGTCCATCGAGTGCTCAGGGTCTGGCTGCGATCGCGATCGCCATGAAATTTAAATGCGCCTCCACCTATGCGGCTGCATTTTCGTTTCATTTTATTGTCTTGCTCGAATGAAAAGACTCCTAAATCAAAAAGCGTTTGCAAGTGGCTCACTGCTGCCTCTAGAGCCCCGTCCGTGCATCCAGTGGATTCCGGTGGAATATTGTAATGAAACGAAATTAACGATCGTGCACTGGTTTTCAAGTGGTGCACGCAGATTGGTGCTTCGATGGTATCTAGCGAACGGTGGCACTGTTCGCCCCACTGTAATGAATTTGTCCACTTAGAATGCAAAATTCGTAAGGAGACTGCTCCTGCAATGAAATGAGCCCGAAGATCAGTATCGCGAATCTTCCGCAATTAAGACTGCAACCGAAAAGGGCTCGCTCTTCGGCTTCTCCGTCCGCGTGATCGATCTGCCGTACATGATAATGAAACTGAATGAAGACGTTACAATTGGATTCAATTAGAGGAGAACGGGAGGAATAACAGAGGAAAGTTTTAGGAATAAACAGGGTATTCTTAAGGGTATTTACTGCCCGGTTGCCGAATTTCGTTTTATATTTCTTTTCATAAAATATTGACTGAAGTAACTCATCCGCCACAACCGAGATATGTTAGAAAAAAAAAAAACTATAAACCTTAACTTGCATATAAACTTAAATAAAAAATATTTTTTAAAAACCAAAGCACCCGCCTGCGGAAAATACTAACAAGAACTTCAGAATGTCTTAGTCAGAAATATTTTTATTAACTGAAGCTCTGGGTATTTAAAAAATAGTAATAAAACAATTACGTATTTTATTTCACATTTTATAACTAAAAAAAAAATTAATTATCGTTTGCTTAACACGTTTATGGACGTCCAAATGTCAGTGAGCTGCAAAAATAGACAAGCGATTTGTTTAAAAATTAATTGCAATGTCCAAAATTTGACTAGACACATTTTGTAAGAGAACGAGTATTCAAAATATCAAATTTTAATAGTTGTATACAATGAATGGTATAATACGACGATACAGATCAAATTGTTCAACCATTATGTCGTGAATGCTATAAGTATTTATATTTGGAATGCATGAAAAATGTTTAAAAAAACATTTGGTTATAATTTCAATATAATATTTGGTCATCATTATATCTTTATCCATCAATATATAAAAAAAAGCCGATAAAATACAGTTTTGCAGTTGTAATATAAAGAATTGAATGCCGAAAATGTGGTTTATGAATTTGGATTTTGTAGCATTCACGTCTTATTGTGTCACCACTAAAATGAATACTATAGCGAACGTGTTAACCCTTAGCGGCCACACGGGGTAACTCATTACCGCACAGTCTGTATAAAGTGCCTAGAATAAAAATACACTTGGATCTGCATACTTTGAATTTGATTTGATTACTACACGCCAGACTCTTACAGTCTTACGGCGTTAGCAGAGTGGATGGAGAATAACTTTTTCTTATTATGTATTATTATTATTAAACATATCATTTAAAAATTTAATGTGTAGTGTCACAAATAGGGACCTGAACAACAAACATTTTTTTTTTAAATAAGTTCCGATTTCGATGAAACTTGTAACAGTAAAATCTACAAACTAATTGCTATTTTTCAGATTTTTTTTAAAGTGGTCACTCTGTTAGAACTTACTAATAATAGCCAAGAAAATAATATTTCTGTTAAAAAATTTATTTAATTTTAGCAAAAAAATTAAGAATGATATACGTAATATTTGTCATAATATTGTCTGCAGTTTGGCTTTGGAATCACATACCTAGTTCTATTAGTTTTAGAGAACGAAAAGTTTAAAACATTTGCTGTTATCAGGTAATTTTTCAAGGTTACTCAATGACAGTAAGAGATAGGCAGTCAAAAACTACATAAATAGTAATGCAAATGAGCAACGTACTTAACAATATGATATTCATTACATTTGGCTCTGGGGGCACATTCTCAATACTTAACCTGCTAAACCCTTTACTACATAATTAATTTAACCCTTAACTGGTATAGTGGGGGCCGCGCGGCCCCCACGCATGACGTGTTCTTTGTTTCGCCAATTTGCTACTATTTTGTGATCTCTTATAATATTTAAGTAAGAAGATTTATATAAATAAAAACTAATTGATTACATAAAACGAGCCTATTATTTATGATTTATGAGCAGTTATTCAAGTACATATTTAAAATTTGCTTGCTAGAAGTAAACGTAGTATGGGGGCCACGCGGCCCCCACGATACCAGTTATGTATGTCAAATTTACGATACCAGTTAAGGGTTAAAATTAATAAAGAGCTGAAAGCTATATGTCGACTCGTTGGCATTTACACAAAGTTAGAAACGTTTTTTCTATTATATTTATAATATTTTTAAGAAAATATTTAATTCTTTTATTATTGTTTATGAAGTATCCACAGCATCAATTGATAATAATATGATTGAATAAGAAGTTTTGGGATATCAACAGAACACTTTTTCATCTTTTTAGTTTTTTCGCAGTCGGGTATTTTGTTTTTTTTTTAGTAATATTGTTAATTTAAACCTTTTAATGTTTTTGTTCCCTTACACAGTTCTAAAAACGATTTGGAGCTTCAACTCAACTATTTCATTCTTGAATGAGATAAGAAAAACTCATCAAAATTCATGATGGTCATTGTAAAACTCAGCGTGCCCAAAACAGAAAATGCTTTTAATTAGACACTTTCTTCATGGATTATCGAGCCCATTTAAAGTATTAGAATCAAGTAACAAGATGATAAGAACTACATATATGGCACTATTTATAGATATGTATATATAATAATAATACATCAGAAAACTAAAGTTAACATTTGATGAGTATGTAAGTAAATAGAAGAAAAAACAAAACAAATAATAACTAATAAATAAATAAATAAATAGATAAATAAATGAATGATTAATTAAATGGAACGATGCATTATGTTTTCCGTACTATTTTTATATTTAACACTATTTCTACCATGATTTTGTATATAGCTATTCCGCCATTTTGTAATTGAACCTAAATGGAACATTTTTCACGAGAAAATTACAAAATGGGGGCATTTTTTCAAAAATTCACTTCTTTTTGTCCCGGAAAAACCTATAGAAATCGGAAAATATTCGGAAAATTTTTCTGGCCGTAGGTTCAATCCCTGACAAATCATATCATAAATAACATATCCAAATTTCAAATCGATCGGTCGAGTAATTTTTTGTTAATCGTGCCCGCAGTCAGTTTTTGTGGCTTTTTTACAAAAAAATGTAAAAAAAAAAAAACGAATTAAACAAATTAAAATTTTTTTTTTTTTTTGTATTATTTTAACGCTGTTTAATAAATATGCAAAGTTTGATTAATGTATCTACTGTTTTTCCCTTCAATTTTCCAATTTTTCCAAAAATAAAAAATAACAAATTGGGTGTGTCACGTAAAATGCAAGTATATTGGAAATAATTCGCATCGTTATTATTAGAAATAAATTGGATTAAATAAACTAAAACATAAAAGTGTATATATAATATTTCTACTGCTTACTACTGCAATAGATATTTTAACGAAATTTTCACAACTGCAGGAAGTAAATCTATTTATAGTAAAATGCAAAATTGTAAACATTATCCGAATATAATTGGTATAACGAGAACTCCTTTCTTGTTTTGGTAGAACTGAAATGAGAATTCCTCAAAATTCAAATTGTGTTGATATTTATGTGTAATTGATTTAGGATTATTTAAAGAATGTTATAACATGTTTAAGGTGTCAAAAGACACCTCATGGTAGAAATGGATATACCACATACCTATGTTAGATTCAGAAGCAGAGAGGTGGGAAAAATATGTCGCATAATTAATTTAACAACCAATCAAGGAAGTAAAAAAATTTAAGTGAAGAAAAACGATTAAACTAACGATTAAGTTGAAATTTCAAAAGGTGTCTACCTTCAGTAGAAATAGTGTTAAAAAGTTTCTTTTATATTTATTAATAAATTATTTATTATAATATATTTACTGCTGATAATTTTTGTTTAATCTAGATTTCAAAGCATATTTCTTGGAATTTTGCAGAATTTTTGGTGTTACTGTTTCAAGAGATACCCATGTATCGTCTAATTTTAGTGTTTTTGTGAAAATGTTTTCAAAAATGTTTTTGATGTGTGCTAAGTTAATAATATATATTTTTTGAAATGCCTTTTTAATGGTGGTTTGATCAACTTGTAACCCGCAAATTATATTTCTTAAATTGCAAATTAATATTTTTCTACTTTACCTATTACATCATGTTTGGGCCAGTATCAAAATATGTCAAACTTTATTTTTCTATTTTGCATGGTCTTTTCGTTTTCCGTTTTTCCAATTTTGGTATATGGAGCACTAAAAATGGAGAAATAATGTATAAATTAGTAAAATAGGTAAATTAATAGGTAGATAATTAAAACAGGGCAATAAGCAAATTAATAAGAGATTAAATACTTTCTCTACACTCCTATTGGATCGAAAACCTTTCTAAATTCGAATACTCCCTAGGTGTTCTTCGAGCGTGTCCATGCCGTTAAGGCACCATCCGTACACGGTTAAATGAATACCATTTGATGCATGTTGTTAATCTATCTTGTATCTTCAGTGCTATTTAATTTCATGGTCCGTTTGCCACCTCCTACGCGGTAAGCATCCATAAATCACACTGATTCACTTCGGCGATGTCTTCATTAAAAAGGGGTCATCAAAATGGCGTAAACCCCAGCCCCAAACTCTCGACAAACGACCACCTAAGCCTGGTTCACAATGGCTATAGTGGATTCCACCCATAGCATCGTACTTAATCTCAACAAAAAAGTTTATGGGAAGGCCTAGGCAGGAGGAGAAAATCCTCTGATTCAAAACCCAATCTGGCGGATGGAGGCAACATTGGAGGGTGCCTTCTCTTCGCCTGGATTTGGGCTGGGGATCAAAAATTCATCTGACACGGGGATTTCAGTTTTTCAGTCGACTGCACACCGGAGTAATCAATTCGGGACGTTAGTCGAAACGAGGTTTAGGCGACGAAGACAATGGGATGAGCCGCGGATCATGGAAATATCGATTTCTTTTCCTATTTGGGCCAGAGCAGCAGTTTTTTGTCTTTATAAGGCCTCGGAGACTTAAAACGGTCTTTTGTGGCCTGGCTTAGGATTCGACCTAAATCAGATCTTAACCCCACCAGAGAATCTTACAGATAGGAGCGCAGAAATGACTATGGAATAAAAAAAAAAAATCAATGAAACAATTCGGGCTACCAGAAAAATTTGTTGTTTTCATACAAACGGCCGGTGGATGAATAAAATATACCAGACCCAGGCTAGCATAAAGACCGTAAAATCTGAGCAGCACAAAAGGTGCACGGATAAGAATCGCGCGATAACATGCTAACAAAGGTGACCCGCTGAGCCATTGAATTCCAAAACAAACAGACGACGGAGTCTGGAGGAAACCGGAGGCGGATGGTCGTCTTGTTGAGGAAATTTATGCGCTCTGCGAACAAGAAAGCAACCTGCCAGCGGAGATCTGGAGGCACACGCGCGGGCTGCAGGGCGCGGCGGCGGATGCTGCGGTACGGTGATCTCAGCGCAAGCACGAACGAGGAGGATTCTGGGCATTTGCGGCTCAGGTGAGATCTGTAGTGACTGATCGACGATGCAAATTTCCCTTTGTGATCCTGGAAATGTGAGACGGTGGTGCGATAGTAGCGATACGCGGAAAATTCGAAAGGATGAAAGTTGAGACCCGCTTGAGATGTGATCGTTCTTTTCGATCGGGACCAGCGATAACATCAAGCAGATGGAGGAACTGAAATATTGAGACTGATGATATGTGCCAATTGCTTTAGTTTCCGTTCCTCTTGTAGTCTTTAATAATCCGATTTCTAGGAACTATCGCCGATCTTTTTAATGAAAATTAACACCAGCTATGCTTGTGCATTTTGGAAACAAACTTTACTTAGGCCATCTTAACACTTTCGGCGGACAGTAAAAATCGAACTGCAGAAAAAAAGTGTGTGATTTATTTTTAAACTAATTGTGATATTCAAATTGTTATTAGTCACATTTTGCCAGAGTTTCAAATAACTAGTTAAAAATTAAAAATAAAGAATTGAATGCCGATAATCCGGCTTATGAGTTTAAATGTGATTACGAAAATGAATGCTATAGCATTCACGTCCGCGAACGTGTTAAGGAATCGATTGATTAATATTATTCAGCAATTATTAATTTGTATTTTATTCGAAATGATTTAAAAAGAATTCCAGTATCAATTTATAATTTTAGAAGTCTTGTCTCACTATCAAATTCTATCAAAAGAGGACAGAACAATCGTGGAGGTCTTTTCGTGCACATTTTATTAAAAATTGTAAATCAGAACTTTTCTATTGTGCAATAACATTTAAATACTATTTCTCAATAAAAATAAATGTATTTTATTCAAAAGAAATTATAATATACGTTCGTGGTGGAACTTTTATGTGAATGTATGGTATATGATATTTGACATTGTTAATTATAAATTTGTATCAATTTCCAATTTTTTAAAAAGATTATGCATATGTTCAATTGTTGGGAGAAATAAATCACTTAATACATGATAAATAACACCGTTTCTTCCCGGATAGGTCCAACGCTTTTGTCTTATTTTACTAATGCCGTGGCTAATGCTTTAAATGAAAATAAGAAGGTCGAGTCGATGTATGCGAATTTCACGAAAACATTCGATAGAATTGTTCATAGTCAAACTTTACTAAAAATGGCCCAACCTTGTTTCCTTGGAGAAAACAATTCGTGGTTCAGTAAACACGGCCATTTTTAATGGCTGTAGGTCTTTACCCTATCAATAAACTTGGACCTCTTTGTTTTTTTATCTACAAAATTGATCTTTACTTGACTTTTATTATTATTATTATTATTATATTATATGCTGATGATGCAAAATTTTCAAAGTTGTGCAGAATATGGAAAATTGTTGTTCTTTTCAGAGAGATTTAAATAATTTATAGAGTGATATATATAATATTAATAAGTGTAGTCTTATAGCAGGAATTTTGCACATGTCTATTTACATTTTAGCATAGATTATCTCAATTTAGCTAGGTATAATGGAATACGGGTTCTTTTGCTTACATTTAAATACATAGTAAACTGGTTTTTCCATTACTTCTAAGGCTTATATTGTATGCTTAGTTTCGTTTTCGCGCTTTGTTTTTCCTTCCAGTCCGCATCATCTTATATCAAACTATTAATTTCGTTAATGCACAATATCATCTAATATGTTTGCCAAGTTTGGAACCGTCTGTACACTCAGAGAAAAGTTATTGTAAATTTGGCAAAATACTATATATGTATATATGAATTTAGCAGTTTGCACTAAAAAATTCTCTACAGTGGCGGTAGTAATACTTAACAAGTTGTATTTTTAAATAGAAATTTATACAAAATAAAAAGAAATTATATAAATTATACAAGAAAACCACTTTATAAGTTTACTACCAAGATCTTATAAAATAATAAGGAAATTTAGATTAGGACTAGGATTATACTTTCATTCTAACTTAATGTAAATTTGTGCAATTGTGAATTACGAAAATTGTAGTTTTATAGATCCGAGTGGAGAAATGTTATACCCACGTTATATGTACAATAATACTTGTAAGATTTACATGTAGTTTTTAATTTAAAACATCGTAATAATAATTTCAATTGTAAGTTTTATAAATTAATATTTTGTACTGTAACGAATCGAATGTTTTAATTTTCATTTATATGGTGCGATTTTCAATGCCATTTTTCTCTGAATGTATGAGGATAGAATTTATACATAAACGATTTACCCAAATCGTTTCACGTAAACTACAAACCCCCCCGATCAATGATGACATAAAGTTTCTTTAAAGGGTTGTTTATATACTTATTTTACCCTAACATATTGTGTAAAGTTACCAAGGCAAGAAAAACAAAGAAGTAACCTTAATGGATTTACTAAATCTATTTACATATGAATATATTATTATATGAGCCCAAAATTGTCAAAAACTAACGAAAGCAATAAATAATAATAAAACGAATACGAAATAACTATCGATTCCAAAAATAGTTGCTTAGATATTGTAAATATTAAAGTATCAATACTTTTGTATATTTTCCTTTAATACTCTTTTCTTTAAAGTAATAAAAAATATTATTTTTAACTTTTTAATATAGTTTAAGGGGGAAACTCCACTTAAACGACTGATTTTGAGAGTCATATTTTAAAAATGTTTTAGAAGGTGATAAAATAAAGTTATTGTTTTAAATTTTTAACATAACTTTATTTAACTTTTCTAAAGTATAAAAAAAAATTATTTTTTTTTCCTTCTAAAATGGCGGCTCAGGATAATTAAAAATGTATAAAAATTTTTAAAAACTGCTCGTGTCGTAACTCAAAATGTTATTGACCGATTTGCCAGAAATTTTGAGAGGATTTTCTCTACATTATTATCGGAAGGATAAACCTAAAATTTCAGATATTTCGCGTTAATAAATCAAATATGTCGAAACAGTAGCCCAAAATTCTGACTTATTTTCCACATATATTGACTTTGATGTTTTTTTTTTAGTTTTATAGGTTTATCCTTCTCGTTAATATATTATAAAAAGAAAACAATTAAATTTTTTTTTTTGTCCCATCAATGGTTAATGTGTGACAAGTGGAGCACTTTTGGACCTCGCGTCGGTGACGACAGACAAAAAATTATCCTGAGCCACCATTTTGGAAGGAAAAACAAAAAAAAAGTGTTTTTTATACTTTAGAAAAGTTATATAAATTTATGTAAAAAATTTAAAACAATAAAATTAATATATTTTATTACCTTCTAAAAAATTTTTAAAATATGTCTGATTTTGAGGCGGTTACATGGACTTCCCCCCTTAAGTTTGTACAAATAGACCAAGTTTTGAAGGCGATTTTTATTTTTTTGTAAACATTTACAGTATTTCTATATTTTATTTTATTTTAAATTTACATTAACAAATATTTGTTATTGCGCCCATGAGAAAGTCAAAAAGAGGTAAGGTCGATTGGGCCATTAGTGTAATTTTTCCTCTTCTTTATTTATACTACATAAAGTTATATTTAAAGATCATTCTACCTTTTATAGATCCTGCGCTAGAATACGATTGGCTTGGCTCTGTTTTACTACTGAAATTTCATGAATAAATAAAAATCGTTCGAAAAAATTTCAACGATTTGAAACAATCGATAAAGCGAAATGTCTTGAATATGTGGAGTTCCCAAGGGATCTATCATTCAGGAGCAGTTCCGCTGCCCAAATTATTTACTCGAGATTGCCGGCTGTCGCATCGTCAGCTGTGCTCCTTATCACGGCGACGTGTCGGGGCCCATTGAGAAAATCAAAGGCGATAACCGCGCGTCGTTAATGCGAAGAGGAATTGCCACTTCTTCGGAAACTGATGGCTGCTTGACTCGCTGTCTGGCGCGGCGGGCGGACGCGGGGGCGGCAGAAATGAGCGATCTAAATATTTTGGTACTTGAGCAGATTAACAAATGAGCTTCCGTCGGCTGTCGAGTGGCGGGGTGTTCGCGCTCGGGCTCACAACTCTCGAGTGGCTGAAGTGCGGACGAGAGTGGCACTTAAGTGATTTCCCAGCGGGCAAATAAAAAAGACGTCCTCCGAGTGCAGCGGCTGTTAAGTGCGTTTTCATTTCCCAGCGACACGGAGCGCGGGTGGGTGGCGGCTGTTAACTAGAACTGCGCCAGATACAAGATAGCGAGTGTGTTCCGGTCGATGGGAGCGATATGTTTTGGGAAAAACACACTATTAAGCCAAACGAGAAGATGGTGGAGTGGACATCTGTTAAGCAATCCCTAATTGAAAAGAGGAACAAGTCCTCTGGGAATCACGCGATGCTTGGAGCAGGGACAGTAAGATATAAAATATGTAGGTCTCATAACATACACAAAAGATCTGTAGTTTGAAATTGAATTGAAAGAAGGTATTTCAAACACTTGAAGAGAGAGGCTTTTTAAGGGGCACCACTAGTGTGACCGCCTGAAAAAATGTGAGTTTTGGGAATTTTTTTAAAGAAAACTACTGCATGGATTGTTTTAGTGTATTAAGGATATATTTATGGATATGTAATAAATGCATGATACAATTTTTGAACCATAAAAATAAAAACTCAGCGAGTTATTCGCAATCTCCCAAGACTAAAAAAAAAATCCCCCCAACGCTGCAGTGATAGCGACCTTCACAGTGCCTGATATCAAAAAAACCAAAAAATTTATTAAACTAGAAGGTATTGCCCGTACCATGACCCTCGATTAAAAAAAAAATTGAAATTTAACAAAATGGCGGATTTAAAAAAAAAAAAAAAAAAGTTCGCACGAAAATTTGATGATTTTTGACTGCCAAAATTACATTTTTTATTTGATCGGAAAACTGGAGGTTCATGGCATAGAGAAACATATATAAAAGAAGCTGCAATAAGAATCTAATCGATCGGATGATTTGTCTTTGAGTTATAACTGCAGCAAACTTAAAAAATGTAGTTTCGAGAAAAACGCGTTTAAAGTTTAATTCATACTTTTCTCAATACACACTATCGAAATATGCAAAATAATTTTTTTTCAAAATTTCACAATATTGGTGCCCCTTAAAACATTTATCGAAAAAAGTCTAGTCAGAGCTTACTACCCCAAAAACAATATTTTTTTTATAAAGTTCTCAAAGAACAGAGTTGCAAAAATAGGAATATAACAAATTTCCATTAACCATTACTCTTGTAATTATTTTTATAATGATTAATGTAAATATTTTCCATTAACCATTACTTTTATAATGAGTAATGTAAATATTGTCCATTAATCATTACTCTTGTAATGAATAATGTAAAATATTTACATTAACCATTATTTTTACTTTTACTAATCAACATATTTAAAACTGACTAGGATATTTCTTTCAAAGTAATACAAGTATCTAATATTAAATAATACTTTTTATGAGAGTAACACAAAAACCTTAACCTAATTTTTTTCGTAAGTAATGGACAAAATATTTAATAACATTCACTTTTTTTATGACGGATGTCAATATTATCATCTGTTGAAGTCAATAGATATATTTAAAAGTTAATTATCTCTTTGACTGTATTATCTATCTATATATCAAAAAATTGTCTGTTGCCTGTCTGTCTGTCTTCTTCACGCTAATCTCTAGAACGGCTGAACCGATTGCGATAAGGCTTTGCAGACACAAAGAGGGTTGTTAAGAAGGACATAGGCTACAATCGAATTTGTTATAAACAATTGAAAATGGATTCTGACTAAATGATTGGGTTTAATTTTAATTAATTAAGCACAAATCATGCTGTTAACAGTTAGACTTTAATAAAAAGAATCCTATATTTTTTATAACAATTGAATTTGTTATAATGGTTGTTTATAATGTTAATTAAAACCGTTGTGATTTTATTCAAACTTTTTCAGAAGCTACATATTTTTCGAGATTTTAACAATTCAAATTTATTCTTATACATGGTGATCACGTGACTTGTCACTAAAACCTTAGTATCGACATAGTGGTAATTGAAACGAGTAAATTTTTTCTGACATAATTGCACCCTTAGTAAGAAGATATATTAAATTTTTATTTCTAAAGGAAAACTAATTCAAACTAAATGCAAAGGAGCTTCAGGATCATTCAAGCTGCCATTTGCAAATCAAGATATTCGAAGGATCAAAGATTAAGATTCAAAAAAGATATTTAAGTGCTATAGGAAAAACCGTATAAATCGAAATCGGGGTTTCGTATACGTAAAACCGTGTTAACTGAAAACAGACTAAAATGTGGATAATTCGGTCATTTATTTCAAATAAATCAGTAAAATAAAAGTAATTATATTTTGAAATACATAAAAATACCAGTCTATTTGTAAAATGACTAATATATAGGGTAAAAGTATGTAATTCATTTTACATATAGAGAGAAGAAATCAAGTCCTTAAAAATTTTCTTTCTAACCTTTTCTTCCTGATGGTGTTGTGTAGTGGTTCGGTGTGGAGAAATAAGAGAAAATCTCGAAACGGCGAAACTTGATATTGAAATCCGTAATTAGAATTGTAAGTAAATAAACTCTTACTTAGACGAATTTTATTGTGAATGTTTTTACCCGTTTTTTCTTCTGTGATTATGTTGTATCTGTTTTTTTTTTTTAAACATGGATTTCAAGTTCATTACGTTGAAAAGACAGCATTCGAGTTACAAAAGTACTACTCCAAAGTTAAAGCACACAAACCAAAATATTTTTATCTAAAAATAGGCAGAGGTTTTTTTATTTAATCTCAGCTTAATTTCTCAATTCTCCTGCAATCTGGACGTAATCCATCAAAAACTGTCGTAATTCAACCCCTAGTCCCGTCAAATCTTATGTCAAGAGTTCGAGCAGGGTAATTTGTTTACGCGATTCTATTTCCCTTGTTAGCGCCTAATCCGCCGGCTGGCCCCATTTATCCAAATAAACAACCCTTTGAGGGTTTTAATCGCAAAACACAGTCCTGCCCCTAGTCCTCCTCCCCCTAGTCAAGCGTACTCAGTCGACTGAATTGATGTAATTTGAACCAGGAATTTTGCCACCCGCCACGGAAAAGTGCAATTTCATAAAACACCCGAAGAGCTTCCGTTACGGATGCTGCGCACCCACAAGTGAAACATTTCCATTTCTCGCCCTCCATATCTCAGGACAGCATCCCTGCGATATAAATCACCCGGCGCGAGCAGAGAGTAGACGAACTTTTCCCAGCTGTGTAATTTGTTAAGTGCATGAACCGGATGCCCGGGCGCACCAGGAGCACCCGCGCGCCGTCCTGGTCCGGTGTCTCGGATGCGGTCCAGTAATCGCAGCCGCCCCCTTCTGCGTCATGTGCGGTAATCAAATTTGAATCAAATTGATGTCGTTGGGGTGAACGAAGCGCGCCGAACAAGCAAGGGATGATGGCGCCCGCTGTTTTTGTTTGTAATCACAGAAACATCCGAGGACACTTGATGATTGTGTTTTCCATCATGTTGAAGATGCTATACGAGATAGTGAAGTCCCATGGAGGGTGGAAATGGGGTGGTGTAGGTACAAACAGTCGAGTAATTTGATTTAATGGGTTCTGCACAAGCACTCTGCGCCTTCCGAGATTCAAAGCTGAGTTGGCAGAAATTCCGTGCTAATGAAATTCAACGCTTTTTGCACAAACCATTCCACAATCCTCCTTCCGACGAAAGGCAGTAAAAACTTTGAAGAGAAAAATAAGACAATCAAAGGATCTTCAACAATCACTTGCACATTTATAGAATGCAACAAATTCACAGTGTCACCAGGGACCGGTTATTGGGTAAGAACAAAAGAATTCAGCGTCGAAATCGGGCTAAAGAATACGGCCAAGACATTTCGAACACGAAATAATCTCCCAAAGAATTGTTCCGATTGCTGAGTGGTATTGGGAAGAAATACGAAAAGAATTCAAATAAAATTAACACGTCGCCTGGTCTGATTGCTGCACAGCTATGCCAATAAAATCGCCTTTTATCCGAGAAGAGCTATCGTCAAATTGCACAACTTCTTCGCGATCCTGAATGGCCTGCTTGACCAAAAAGATATTTGCGAAGAAATTCATTCATCCGACTGAATGGCATAAAAGGAACGCTAAGAAGCTATTTGTTAGTGGGGGCCTGCTTTTTTGGCTTTCGCTATGTTCAATTATTTCAGGAGGTCTCTTCTTCTGTTAATTGTCTTGTAATGCACGACAGCTTAATTAGTGCCAATGCTCTTGCCAGTCACTCTTCTAGCTGTTGACCAAGGATCACAGAACCGTGCTATTTCATTCGTTGTTGTTTGTAAGATATGTAGACGCTTGTTTGAGCATTGTTAACATGAAACAATGCCAACTATTTGAAAGATCATAAAGGACTAGTGTATCTTTACAAGATCAAAACATTAATTATCTAGCAATACAATATAATGGCTGGGAGAAGATATCCGATTGCTTTTCATTATAAAAAATTTCCGAGACGCACATAAGGGTTCCGTTGTTGTATCAGAATAAATACATACATAATTGTTATTATTTAAATTTACGAAATCTACGTTCGACTCAATAAACTTGCCTTTCACCTCTATGTTATGGGCGTTAATCCATCTAGTATGAATTATCTGTTTTAATCAACTAGATCCTAGTTATCTAACTATTCTAATGTCTATTTTACTAGAGAATAGTTGAAATAAACAGAATGCATTTCAATTCTACTAAAATAAATTTGTTAAGTTTTAAACAGAAATCATTTCAATTATATTGATTAGGTATTCTTCATAAATTAACATATGCTGCGTCTTTTTAATGATCTGGATCCGGATCTAGATCCAGATCATTAAAAAAACGACAAAGGAAATTTATCGAGTGTGGGACCGAACCTACCTTCACTGCTTAGGGAAAGTGTCAAACTTGAAGGAAAATTGAGAAATATTGATAGAAACAAATAATTAGTGTGAGGCGATTTCTACAAAAAATAAATTTAACTTTATATTTATTTAAGGAATATTTACTTCCTAGTTTCTTCAACCATGTCTTTCTTGTAAACCACTGACATTTTTGGCATTTTCGAAGTGAAGTTGTGAAGTTTGCCACATTCTGAAAAGTGGGAAATTTCTAAATTAATTTCTAAAAATCGAAATAGAGATCCAGATAAAAATCTGGATTTTCAATTTTGTATGGGGAGATCTATATAGGTCATTAAAAAAACGCAGCAATAGTCGATGTTTGTTTCAACAAGGATGTATAGTCATTTTTATTATGTAGATGCTTGAAATCCTCGAAAGTTAAATAACCAAGGCCTAAAAAGTTGACCCCTAGATTAATTTTTGTAAACTAGCTTAATTTTACTTATTTTCTCTATGTTTTCCCCTTACTTTAAAAAAATTAAGTTAGCGAAGTGTTTGAGGAGGCAGAAGCATCGGACATCCTAGCCTTAGTGCTACTAAAAAAATAAAAACCAAACTGATATTTAAATTGAAACTGATTTTAAAAAGACAGGATATCGATAACTGGATGTGCTTCCTTATACTAGTTAACAAAAGTAATAGCAACGAAAGCTATCTAAATATAATAGTTCCTAAAATAATAATAGCGCAAATAATATTAATATAACAATTAATATTATATATAACAGGAGGGTTATAAGCAAAAAGGAAAGGTTCGAAATTCCGGAGATAAACTATTGTTATGTATGTAATGAAATTAACAATGTCATACATAAATTAACATTTTGTATAAAGTGTAAAAATATTTACCCAGAAATGTAAACGAAAATGGAGACTATGTAATTGAACTTTTAAATTCGAATAAGGCAGAAATTATTAAAACATTGGCTGTATTTATATTACTATTGTTAAAAGGAGGTTGTTAACTTGTGAAAACAATCTTATCAAACTTTTGTACCAACACTTAATTTTATAAAAAATTGAGCAAATAAACTTATCTATATATCTATCTATATATAAGTTAAAGAAAATTATTTAATAAGTCTGAGACCCTTCAATCTAACGGGTTGGTCACACTAGTATTAACATTGGATCTTGTTGTCGGAACTTATCCCGTGATAACTAGATATGTGGTTTAAATATCAAGATAGTGTTATAGTTTTTAAATAGATTGCTCTGGTTATGCTTACTAGCAATCTTGTTAGATGGAAACCATAAGCAAAAATAGTTAGATGAACCATGAAATTAGTTGTAGGAACCAGATATTTATTTGGATGAATGAAAACGGTTTTTCAATATTTTTGCTTCATTGTCTTTTGTGGTTTTAATTGAAAGTTATATATAAAGTTATATTCCTGAATTTTAAAATCTCGCGACTGAAGGGTTAAATTTAGAAAGTTCCAAAATTTTGAATTGCATTTTAAAAGATGTAAGCGTTGTAAATCCTTTCAACTCTAAACCATCAAAAACTTCCACTATTACACTGCTGGATTAGCGTAATATATCATTTTTGATCTTCTCTATCATTGTCAATTAATGCATCGAGTTTAAACTTGCTTTTTAAAATCAGTAGGTATTCTAAAAGACGACGAAAAACAACAACAAAGAAAGCCATGTGAAATGCTTGAAAACCTTTCCATTACACATCGTAGAAAAACGGCCTCTCCTAAGGCATATTAATTTGTACGAAATATCCTGCTAAACCATAATTTTGTATAGAAAATTTCCAATGTCTATTTTTTGAAAAAAAATACGGTCTAGGTATATTTCGAACACCCCATATGTTTTGCTTTTTACAACTACACATTTTCTTCGCAAAATTGTTAAATTATATCTGACAAATAAGAAGCCCAACATATAACTTTCATATATCCTGTGTCTTCAGAACTAATTATTGCCTTTCTTCTGTGACCCATTTGAGGAGCCTCCTTGAGCTTCATCCATTTGGCCGACTCAAAATATCTACATCATCTTTCGAGACAGATCGGCCACCAAAGGAGAAAAAAACGGTTGCGAAAGAGTCGTTAAAGCCAGGAGTAGCGCGCTTAAATAAACTCCACAAGAAGGTGATCGTGGCTAACCAGTGCGGACAGGTTTTATTTGGGGGCACACAAAAGCAATCACGAAGCTAATGGGTGCGGATCATAATGACTTAAGGATCAATTAATCAAACCCGACGATCATTACAATTGAATGCGATCGATAAATCAGCCCGAATCACTGGCGAGCGCCGAACGGACTGCGCCAGGGCTGGGGGCCGTATAGTAGACGAAGACGATCTAGCTTGAGGCCGGCAAGGTGGTTGGTTGGTGTTGGTAGCCAAGTACCGTCTGAGGTGATCACCCTCGGTGACTTAAATGGTTACTTAGGCGGCTATGCCACATTTACCGCAAGAATGGTAGGCCCCAGCAGGTGATCTTTCTGATTGTGGCATGTCGACGTGAAATTTCGTTTTTCATCGTGTCTGCATCACGCGGGTGATCATTCTCGATCAGATCGCTCTACGTAAGCGCAGTGACAGGTAATCCGTGAATTAAGGTGGATTTTTTCCCCAGCTCAGTCGGTGATTAAATTGTTTTACAAAACGTCAATCAGGAGCGTCCCGCCTTTCCCACAGCGTTTTTCAGTTCATTGCCCCACTGCCGCCCGCCGCCTCTGCCGTGATCGCGGCCGCGTCTGGTGATGGCCTTCCTTTCCACGCGGCGGCAGACCAGAGAGTCAACGCTCGTTTTAATTATTGCACGCGGCTGATCGCGATGCAATAATTATTGCACAGGAAAAGGCCACAGATCGGATATTTTCGGAGCGTTCGACTTTGCTACAAAATATTGACAATTTGTGTCGCCCATTTGCCATTTTCTGGGTAAATAAAACAATCAATTGCGATCGTTAAATTTGCCGTAAAATGCGACATTATGGCTATAAGTTTTCGCGATGCAGTTTACCTGCCAGCGAATGGGCCACAAATAAAAATTATATCATCCTCCGCTGCGAGAGCTGTGCGCCAGGCTTCGCGCGGGACGGACTTCGTTGTCAATCTGCATATAGGTATACTAAGCGAAGAAACACCGTTTCACGGGCTTTTTAAGGCAGGTAAAAAACATCACATCTTTGCCGAGTAGAATGAGATACCACAGAAAATGGGATGCTGATAGGAATCAGGGCGCGGGACAAGGCTTCGTGGTCCAGCCGCACTGCAGCCACCAAGTGACGAAGAGGCCGGCCCAGCCCAGATCACAACGGAAAGATGCGAAAATTGACGGGGAAATTACAAAATTATAGAGCTGGGCCGATGTGTGAACAGGTAAATAATGGATGGCGACCTACAGCAGATTATTGTGCGCGTTTTGTGATATGACGGTGCTCAGCAGCTGGCCGGTGTTTGGAGCATCGATCTCATCGGCAGTTCAGCTTGTGGTGGTCCACTAATTGAAATAAACTCCGATTCCCGGATGCTGCGAAAATCACTAGAATGCAGGGATCGCTCTACCATATAGGCGAGTTAGCTGGCCGCCTAGGGCGCCACAAACTAAGAGGCACCAAAATGTGACGAAGGAAAACATTTTTGTACATATAATTTTTCAAAAACTTTTTATGTACCTTAGAGCGCCAAGCCAAATTTTTTTTTTTAATGTTGGGCCCAAAAATTTAGGATTAACTTATTACACCAGTCAACACCAAATCTTCTGAACAAGTGGCAAATAATTTATATACGATTTTTCCGTACATTAAGAATTCACAAACAAAAAAGTCCTATCACGTCACGTTTTTGAAAAAAATAAGTTCGAAAAGAATAAGGTACCGTATTTTGGCCATTTTTAAAAATTCATTTAAAAATAACGAGTATGACTTTTAAGTAATAGACAGGTAACCCTAAAATGTTTAGGCCGAGGTAAAGTGGGTGCTCTAACGTTAAAAATTTTGGAGACGATTTTATTTTTACCAAATTAGGCGTAGATCGGTTGATTTTCGAAAATCTCGTCCGCTATATTGGATCCGCCATTTTGAATTTTGAACTTTGACTTCAGATTCGTGATCAGCGGCCCCTAAAACCCCCACATACCGAATTTAGTGTAAGTCGGTTGACTTTTGGAAATCGATATTTCTGACCCGATTTTTTTAGGTTAGGAAAAAACATGACGTTCCACCTCAACTCTAACGGTGGATTTGGATTCACGGGGTTCTTTTACATAAAAATATACATCTGGATATGAAAAAAAAACATTCCTGTATTTTTCCTTGTACATTTATCCGGATTTTTGCTATTTTTTACCTGTTTTTTGAGGTTAGGAAATAACTGTGATAGGATGGCTCAATTCTGACTCCAGATTCGAAAACCATATATCATATGTAAAGTACAGACCACTTTTTTTTGTGTGGCTGTGTTATTATTATATTATGCCATTTAAAATCGTTTTGTATAAAATTGTTTTATCTGTTTTATTTCTAACCTTTTTTTTTTTTAATTAAAAACCTAAAGTCTTCATCGAGATGAATTAAATGAGCCCAGACACAAGGGACAACAGTAAGCCGCTAAGGATATTCCCGACCATTTTCCGTCTCCATCATCAGATTAGCTCCACGTTGCCATAATATTGTGATTCGATTAAAAGATTTGCTAGTTAAACAGCTGTGAAACTAAATAAAATCATTTAATAAAAATCGAATTATTTGTGTCCGAATTATCGATAAAACTTCGGAAAAAGTCATTTCGATCGAAAGACCTGATTAGAGCTTCAAGTTTCAAGTAACAAGAATAATATATGGTACATTGTCATTTTTGCGAATTGCGTATCAGTCTTATCTACAAATCATTTAGCAGCAATTTACTTTGTTTCAGGTTGTTGCAATAGTCACTATTCTGAGTAATATTAGCGTGTTATTATTCTTTGAGCTCTAAAGTGAATTTAAAACTAATAGAACAATTTTGTGAGAAAATGGCAGGAAATAAATACGGAAAAGAACTAAAATATAGAATTCTAAGTGATTATAGAAATAGATTATCGCAAAAAACCTTAGTGAGAAGTACAATATGTATGAAGAAGTGTAGAGACAGTTCACAAAGGAGGACGATCTAGAAAAACTATCGCAAGAGATGATTCAAATATCAAAATAAAAATAAAAAATAATCCTGAAATATCATCCAAAGAAATAAAAAACGAATTGAATTTTGATGTAAGTTCCAGGACCATTAGAAGACGAGCTGTTGAAGCTGGACTTAAAAACTACCGACCAGCAAAGAAGCCCTTAATTTCCAAAAAAAATTTTAAGGCCAGATTAGAATTTGCTAGAAGTCATATAAACTGGAATCTACAAAAGTGAGAAACCGTACTGTTTTCTGACGAAACAAAATTTAATTTAAGAGGTGCTGATGGGTTACGTCATGTAAGAAGACCTACGACTTAATCTTCGCTACACAAACAAAATTGTGAAATTTAATGTTCTGGGGATGCTTTTCTGGCTACGATGGTGTTGGACCAATTATTATAATTGAACAAAAAAGGGATGCTTCTAAATATAAACCAATTTTAGAAAAACGATGCTTCCATATGCCTATATTATGGACGTTTCAATATTACAACGATCCTAAACACACTTCAACATTGGTAAGACGTATTAAGCTTAAATCAAAATAAAGAAAGTATTAAATAGAGAACTTTATGTGTGACTTCAGTTGCAAATGTTTTGTCCAGCACTGTATGTGGAATGTATAAAAATAGTTTAGAAAATTGTAAAGAACAAACATTTTAAACCCCTTCTCATTAGGATAAAATGAGAAGCTGTTTCTACTTTTATTCGCTTAATTAAAAGAAACCTAGCATATGCAAGGTGCATTCCATATTTATTAATTATTTATGAACCTTCGAAGTAGTTGTGAAGTGTATACCAGTGGTAAATTCAAATCTTTCAATTACCGTAAAAGTATTAGTAATAAAAACATCACAGTGTAAATAATAGTAATAAAAACATTATAAAAACTACTGATTAGAAAAAATTTCTTTACAAATTGCTTAAATTAGGTCATCGAAGATTGGTAATTGCTTCTGAAAATCAGCAAAAAGCTTGCAAAGAGATATGAACAGTGCTGCTAAAAGTTGTTGTATGTTTTTGTACATTCTTATTAACAACTAAAAAAACTTGCAAAATTGGCGTTTTGGAAATTGATTATAGTCTTTGGTAATAGCGAAGCTAACTGCTTGAAATTGATTCGAGTCAACACTGAAACGACCGCACCTCGGGCGAGCGTAGTCAGCCACAGACCCATCAAGGGCAAGCGGACTGGTCATCCATCACGAGCCGCTCTGACGAGCTAATTGAATATTTCTCATTGGAATCCTAAATATTTGCTGAAATGTCTGACACCAGACATATGGAGAGTGTTTAATCATGATTTCCGCCCTAATTAGGCCTGGCGCAGACCTAACTCAGGAGAACGTCATTCCTCACTCGGTTTCGGCCAGAGGCAAATATGGGCACTGGGCAGGTCGCGGCGGCGCGGCGCGGGGTTCCGCGGCTTCAGCAACCACCATGCGTTGCCGGGAAAGAGTTGTGATTAACGTAATCCGTCTTTACCTGCGCCAGGACCTGTTTCAAAAGTATCAAATTCCCAGTACCCGGTGCCCGGGCCGAACACTGCTGACCGCTGTTTTCGTAACTCAACCCGGAGACCGGAGTCTGAGGATGTGATCTCGATCGGGGATCGGGCTCTCCTCCCGTTCTTATTCGCGGAAAGCGATACATGAGGCTCTGGAGAGAGTACTCGGGCCGTAAAAAATGAATCAGTGGGTGCCAGCGGCGATATGATACCCAGCCTGCCCGAATGTAAATAATCATTAATAACAGGCAATATACGAATTATTTGTCAGGCAAAATAAAACAGATCGAGAGCCGCGATCGGATTACACGTTGAGCTGTTCTGCCCCTCGGCAACAGCTTACTACGCTTATGCAAATTTTTGTCCGGCCGTGTTGAGATTTTTCTAATTTAGCCAATTTATTTCTATTTCCATTTGTCTTGGCTCATTTTGAGACACGGTTGTGATATCTTACTATTTAACCGAGGGTTATTTTTAATTTCATTCCTCATCACCATAAAGTTTGTTGGAATTCCTTTTCTGATGGACAGTAGTATTAGAATAGAATCGATCAATTAAAAAATGACAAGCTTTTTAAAATCGGTTTCTTTTTCTGAATTGATTCTTGGGGATAGATTACGTTCAGTAAAACAAGCAACAGGATAAAGGTTCCAAATATGAGATTGTAGCCTAATATGAGATCCTAAGTATTATAAATCGATCATACTTTAAATAAGCTTGTAAAGTTCGGTACGCCTTTTATGCGGCCAATTCGGCTCTGATTGAGTCTATGCAAAGGACATTAACAAGGTTCTTATCAATGAACATGAATTACAACAATTGCGAAGGAAAAATAATTTAAGAAATAAATCTTCAGCTTTTAGAATATAAAAGTACTAACTCACGATCGTCAAAATTGACAGGAAAACAAACAACCGATCTAAATTGTTTCTTGTTTGATTTCCGTAAATGAATGAACATTTTAACAAACTATTTAAAAAGGTATATTTATTTCATGTATGTACTTATGTAGAATTAGGGTTGAAAATGTCTGTATTACATAACTCTTTGAACTTAGGTCTTTCATGTATCACAAATTTACCCCAATTTAACTCGATCATTTAATTTAATTAGAAGGTCGAAAAAATCGATTTTTTTTTTGTTCCTCTAAAAAGTTAGGAAATTTCCCGTAGAATACGCTCCAAAAAGTTTCAGGTCGAAAATCGAACTCCTTATATATTTTTTCTTCATTTTTCGAGAACGCATTTTTCAGCGCATAGCAGGTTTTCAAAACTTTAAACTCGTTTTTCTCAAAACAACATTTCTAAAATTTGCAACCACGATTACTCGAAAACTACTTGTCCAATTTAGCTAAAATTTTTAGGGCTTCTTTGTTATACCTTAGGCTTGTCTGTAAGCCTAATTGTTTTGGAATTTTTTGTTGCAAAATTGGATTATTAATGCAAAAATGGCTGAAAAAATAGTGAAAATTATCGATTTTTTACAAAAACTTCTACCAAACGCAGATTTTTTTTTTTTTTTAATTTTTGAGGCTTACCGACAAATTACATGTATATTTAAGCCACATTTTTTTTATGGGCTGCTACAGATCAATAACACGACGTCCAGAGTGGTTGCAGTTAGTTTTGAAGGTCAACTTCACTCCAGCGTACAGCCGCCATTTTGTTTTCAAAAATTAAAAAAAATTTTTTTTTACATTCCTCATTTATACCTTAACAAGTGTACAAAGTTTTATAATGATTGCATTAAACCTTCTTTGTGAAAAAAAAATGTTTTTTAATGCGTAATTTTTACCCGTGTAATTGTATTTACCCCCTTAATTGGCAAGTTTTTATTAGATACATCTTCTCTTCCTCTTCCGAACTATATCAAGATGTGAAAATTGGGTTAGCACATTTACGCTCTAAAAAAGTCCTTCTGCGAGTGAATTGAGAAGCCTTTTGACACCGTCTTTGATAATATTGACGTTTTGAACATCAGACTCCTGATATTCAAAGCCTTGCTTTGATTGAAATCGATCGGACCCATTAAATATAATTTTATTATTTTTATTTTTTATTTTGTTTTTTATTTGCGAAATTCCTAAAAATGTTAAATTTTAATCATTTGTTTTATATGTATTTACTGTATACTATCGTTGTTCATACTAAACAAATAAATAAATAAACTAGTTTTAAAATATAATGGTCTCACTTTTTGAACGGCTTCAAAAATGTCAGTCTATCAATTCGAACTAGTATGTATAATTTTTTTTGTAAATATGCTTCGGTATAACTTCGTATCGTGAATAGAATAGGTTTAAAATAGTGCTGTTTTACAAGGTCTTGCAGTACATCACTATAATTAAAATTTAAACAAATCTTTAAAATATATACAATAGACCTAAAATAGCTCCACTGATTTTCGGTGGAAAATGTGAGTTTATGAAAAAATTAAAGTGATACTCTCAATTATCATATCAAGTTTAAAATTTTTGGTTAACATAATGAACAACGATACTGAAACTTTTTAGGTGTATTACAATAATCATGGTGCATACAAAAAAATTCTCTTTTAAATTAAAAAAAAATTTAATAATGTTAAAAATGGCGCTAAATAAGTCCCTCTCGAAAAAATGTACCTGGGTGGTGCGGTCGATTTTGACTCTTCTATTTATCTGAAAAATAAATACCTAGAAAATTATTAATTAGTATGAGTGCAGTTATAGCCGGAACTAGAACAAAACAAAAATTGAAAATTGACAGAATGACGCGCTTTTCAAATTGAAACTCTGAAAACAGGCCTTTTTGTATCTAATAAAAATTTTGATTCTAGTTCCGGGCATAGCCACTGGTGTTCTGAATAATTTATTAAAATTTCAGATGATTCGGCTGAATAGTTTTTTCTTTTTTTCACAACACCATGCAAGCAAAAGTAGTTTCGAGATAAATGCGTTTAAAGTGTGTATGGATATTTTTTAAGACATGGCGCGCGCCGACCGTTTGCTACCAACAACTAATAAGGCTGCAATACCTGAAATATATTGTCAATATCCTTACAAACATTTGATAGCATATACCTGAAACCCTATACTTTCGAAATATCAAAAAAAAAAAAAAAACATCGATTTGTTGACAATGTTATACCACCGGATCCCTTTAAGGTCGAAATTAAAATAATGTTTAACTTAAGAAATTTTGCAAAAACTACTAAATATTCGATGAGTTGGTTGATTCTTACAAACTGTAATGAATAGTATATATTTGCTATAAAAATTATTCCATTCGTAGACTTAGCTTATTACCCCCAGTCCAACAAGCAACCCCAATTGCCAGTGAGGCGAAATCAAATACTATTTTGCCTGAAATTTGACGCAAACCCATCAACTGGTCGTCATTGCGCCCTGTCGAAGTGAGCACAAAGGGCGGATTACGAGCGCTCTGTCATCCAGTTACAAAGTGAAGTGGATCAGGGGCTGCAAATGTACAAAAAAGGTCGTGAAGTGCGCAAAAACCCCGAGGGTTCGGGCTCTGCCAATGCATTTTCATCCTGTAACAACAACAATCACTTGAGGCTTTTCAGGCTATTGTTAGGGCTGCGGTGCTCACATTGTCCTTGCCCTTTCCGTCGACTTGATTACGGGGATGATAGTAACAATTACGTTTACTTTCGGAACAAGATAATCATTCGGCACAAAAAGTACATGCGGCCTGCGCCCTCAGTATCATCTGAGGATGTTTTGGCATTCGAATGGGAACATATGCCTCGATAATGGCTCACGTCTGAACAATTGGTGCGCCAGGTAATTGCTTCGAGTACTTAGAGAATGGATGGATGCTCTTTTGTCCGAAAAATTGTGAAAAGATATAGTCTTTTTAAAAGTTCTTTATTTATTCTTGTGAGGGAATTACTCAGCGCCTGCAGTAATGAAGAAATACGTAAAAGTTAAGATGTTATCAACATTTCTAAGATCTTATCACAACAGCAATCTTCGTGCCTGTCTTTTTGATGTTTAATAAAAACGTAGATGTTGTGATTCTGGAAGTATGCCAGCAAACGTAATTTTCGGATATAACAGCACTATTTGATTATTAAATTTGGATTGCCAGAAAAATTCTAAAAGTTGTTGTTATATCCTTTGTATGATTAGTACTGCGCACCAAAATATACCTCCTATTTGCCCAAAAAAATGTATATATGTATTAAAATCCAATCATTTAAGTTTTAACACAACTTAGTTTTCGTACCTCACGGGATGCGTAATTAAAATCAAGCGATGACGAGTATACACGTCGAGCAAAGAATTTAACCAATTTTTTTTATAAATTTATAGCAGGTTTACTATTAGGTGGTTGCATTAAAAGTCGCTGTTTTTTATGTTTTTTGAAAGTTGATTTCTATGATAAAAATTGTAATGATTTTAATCAAAATATGCGCCTTGGGCAGCTACAACCTTCTCCCACTTTTCTGGCAACAATTGAATTCCGCGGCGAAAGAAAGCTCTATCCTTTGAGGCTATCCAATCAGCAATCCATTTTTGGACTTCTTCATAATTTTTGAAATGCTTGTCTTCTAAATCATGCTGCATCGACTGAAACATATGATAGTCTGATGGAGCTAGGTCTGCAGAATACCCTGGCTGGGGGAGGGTTTCCCATTCAAACTCCATCAGTTTTTGTTTGACATTCAAAGTAACATGAGGCCTAGCGTTATCATGAAGAAGAATAATTGTTCGTCGATTCGATGCAATTGATGGTCTGTTTTTCGCAATAGCACTATCGGTCAATCGATGTGGCAGCCAATTTCCTTCTTTTTGTATCTTCCCAATGGCATGCAAACGTCGCGATGCAGTTGATTTATCGCGAACTTATCGCGATCCATTTTTCACTGTATATTAAATATCACTTAATGAATATAAAAATGGCGACTGTCAACTGGATTTTATTAACACACCTTCAAGCTTCGAAAATGTACATGTCACAGTAATTATAGTTCAGCGTAAAAATTGCTACCAACATCTATATGTGAACAGCGGGAATTAATGCAACCACCTAATATTAATAAAACGGAAAGATAATACTAAATGACATCCGTGTTACATATTACTGAAATTTTGAGTCTTTATATCGAATCGTAATTTTTTATTTTCCACGACGTGTATACTCGACAACCGTACCACAATACCGCTTTGGATTGACGTGTATACTCGTCGAATGCGGTAAACTGGTTAACATTTTGGAGGCACATTTAGCATAGGATAGCCTTAGATATTGACAGGATTGTTGCGAGATGTATACCAATTTTTTTTTATGTGTTCTTAAATAAAACTAATGACTCTTTCAATCATTGTTGTATCAATTTTCAAGAAAGCTTACAATTTTGATTAAGACAGTCTAAGTTCCGTTCATGTTGTGGAGGCTCAACCTAAATCAAATAAAATCTCATTTAAAATGTTAATTGATGCGCTTCCCAGCTGTCCTACATTTTCCGACAATCGTCAAAGACACTTCTGAGAATTGCACCAAATGTCTCCCTATTCATACCCTCCACCACCCTGCAATCAAATATTAAAATAACAAATTTTTCCGAGGAAAACAAATAAAATTTCCATTTGGTGCCGTACATAAATGTTTTGTGTTCACGCTATCCAGCTCCCTCCAGAAACTCCACACGGGCGAACTGCGGCCGCTTGCCTCCACGGGACTGCAGTGCGGGGCAGCACCGTAGAATTCGGGCTGCGCACAAGGAAACTGGGAGAGAACGAGCGTCGTTTATATCAATATATGTCAATTATAAGTAAAATATGATCCCGTTCCCCGGGTAGTCGAATAAATTCTGCAAGTTTCTCCTCGGAGCACCAGCTCACTTAGCGGCGGGTCGACGGCACCTTAGACCGCGGCTTGCCAGTCATTCCTCGTCGGATCAAAGCTGGAGAACGCTGCTGATGGCCCGCCGCGGTACCTTCGGCGATCGGCGCGTGTGTGGGTGCTAAGTACGCTTGCTGGGGCTCGCGGTTCGCGGATGAAGTTCTCCCGGCGAATCATTGCCCACTTCAGCGTGAGATATTTAATTATTTCCGCATCATGCTTCCATGCATTAACTGAGAGCTCCCCTCGGTGACGGAATTCTGGTTGCTGTTTTGCGGTGCAATGCGAATCACAGTCACAGAGCACAGTCAGGAGTTCCCTGCAATTCAATTGTTTCAGCTGCATTCGTAGATCTTCCACAATTAATCGGACAATGCCTGAAATAATTTAATCCCGCGATCCCAAGGGTTTTGTCGATCTCGGCCCAAGAGCCAATGGCCAAATAAATTCGCATGATTTCACTTCAGAGAAACTCACCGACGACGACGACGCCGACGACGCGAAAACGTTCGACAGCTCAACAAGAGATCAAAGGGCTCCTCTCCTCCGTTGTTGTCTTTAATATTTCTAGTTCCGTGCACTAAAAGGATCAGACCGCTGCGCCCCGAAGAGCCAACAATGCGAGGGTCCGCCGCCGCGTGCACCGGCCGAGGTCCGAGAGGAGGCAAAACGAACAAAATTTGCGAAGGATTTTCAATAAATTTATTCAACGGCGGAAAATAAATAAACCCTAATGGAGTCAGTTGCCTGGGTGAACGATCGTTATTCTTCTTCCTCCGATGTTGTCGGACGGCATCATAAAACAATTTTCGCAAAATCCCGCGCCCGCACCACGGCAGAGCCTGCGCATGCCGAGGTCTCTTCAATGGCCGAAAGGGGTCTCTTCAATTGATTTTGGCCATGAGGCGATCGTGTTATTATTTTATCTGGGCCAGATTGAAGCATAAATCTCACAGTTGGAATTTGCAATTGAAAATCGGCGGCAGCTTCAAGAGCTACGGGGCTCCGCATGTGAACTACTTTGCGTGCAGCAGGTCGTGCATAACGAGACGATTACAAGGGCCGCAAAATGATCCCGCATATGAAAATTGAAAACTGAGAATTGGCGGATAACGAGAACTCATGTTAAACGCAGGTTTACTCAGAAACGTTTTCATTGCCTTCAATTATAAAACCTATCAGCTGCTTACAATGATTATTAAGGCTCGTTTAGACTATGTGAGTAGATTATAAGAGTTTTCAAATGAGTTGCATTAAGTAACAGATCTAATAACCTGAATACAGTAGAAACGGTCTAGTATGATATGAAACCCGATCAGACTATTACATCTATTAGTTGAGCTAATCAAATCGTCTGACGAGAGATTTTACCTATTTTTCTAACAAACGGACGGCACGACCTTGGGGAAACGGATTTTAATGAATTTTGGTGTATTGGTAGTATACCATGTGGGTACTACCGCTGTAAAATATTTCAGGCCAACGCTCAGTAGAAGCTGAGAAAAATGCATCTAAAGTTCACCCCGCACTTTATATATAAGTTATGTTAAATACTGATTAAGCGTACCGTGGCGTAAGCGGTAATGCTTCAGAGTCGTACTCCAGCATGTATGGGTTCAAATCCAGCTGATTGACTTTTTTTTCTTTCTTTTTTTTTCTTTCTTCTTCTTGTTTTTCATTATATAAATTATATAAATATATAAATGTATAAATATATGTAAATCAAAAATTATGAGTCGGTACAAAATAAAATGCCCTAAACTATCGAGTGTAGCGCAAAATATATACCTGCTCTGGACAATAGAAGGATCGAATAGGGTCGGGAAAATCCACCTTTCGAAATTTGGGGAGAGAGAGCTATTTATACAATGTTTGGACATGGGTCCAAGGTCTTTTTCACTCACTCTTATAAGAACTATATGAACTGTAGAAACTCTAAAGTGAGAAGTAAAAAAAAAGAGGGATAGTAAGGCCGGCTTTTCACTACGGGATATTATTTCCATGAAAACCAATACAGTGGTCATTTATTTGGACTTCATTACATAAATTTGGCAAGTCGAAATGACAGATCTAATAATGATGGCGGGAAATTTTCAATGTTAAGTTAAAAATGTTTAAATCCAATCAATATATGTATGTGCATGATATTGTGTATAAAAAGCGTAAGATAAACTATTTACACTAATCAGTTCTATGGAGTTTCCTGAGCACGGTTTTAATGATCCGAAGCACCTTTCGACTTTCTCTAAGCCGTTTAGGAGAAAATATTTTAAGCATACTTTCTTGAATATTTATTTAACCCCCCTACCCCTATTTGAAACGGTACCTATATTTATAAAAATATCAATTGTGAAAATTTTCATTATTTAATTACTTTCGTTCTTTTAAGGAGTCCAAAATTAAACAAAAAATAGATACGGTTCGGAATGGTAACCTCCTCTTTTTTTAAGTCGGTTAAAAATCTATTTTTAATATTTTGTAAAGTAATTGAAATACGTATTATATACGGATTGGGTAGATCGGAACGTTTTTGCCGTTTTCAGGGCAAAAATTAAAAGACTCATTTCATGTGTCACAAAAGAGTTTATTCAATAAAATAATCTCCATCACAATCCCACCACCACAATGACCTTCTGCCAACGATCTGGCAGACTCTTAATCCCATCGGCGTAGAAGCTCGGTGACAGTGAGTTAAAATAGTCATTTAAAAAATCTCTTATCAGTCTTATCTAATCCTGATTATTAAGAATGTTACTCTAAAGAATATTGCTTCAGTCGGTGAAAAATCTAAGCATTGTTTGGCAAAAAAATATCCTAGCCCAGTTCTAATAGTTTTTTTCTTGTTATAATTGCAACATGTGGCCTCGCATTATCGTGCAGTAAACTGATTTTACGATTTTTAGGGCGTACTACTGTACTATTGACTGCAGTAAAGTGTAAGGGTTCACTGCCTCTTATATACCTTACTATAAATTTTCTAGAAAATTCTTGATTATTTTTTCTAGACAAATATAAACAACGGCAAGTACCTTGCGATCTACCCAATATATGAGCCGTTTATTTTGAAAGTGGCTTAAGTCCAAATGATCATAAAGACTATTTTACTTTACAAGAATATAGAAAAATAGTCTTTATGATCATTTGGACTTAAGCCACTTTCAAAATAAACGGCTCATATATAACAAAATCTACTTGATCGTTATCGAGCGATCGAAAAATTAAGATCACTTGATAGTCTTTTTCGAGCGATCGAAAAATAAAAATTATTTCGTAATAGTTATCAACTAATCGGAACATAAAATTTCACATGTTAAACAATGGAAAAATAAAAGTTAGTTGATAATCGTTATTTTGTAATTTAAATTTTTTTTGCCAGATACCAAAATAATAAATTTATTGATGTATAATTTTTCTAATTAACTATCTCTTGGTGTAAGCTATTCTAACTGAACGCGCTAGACAGCAAGAAAGAGAAAAAACACGGATTCTTAAAAGGATAGATAAAATGCAATGAGAATTAAAGACCAGGTGACCAGATGAGTTTTCGTTTTCAAATTGATACTCGATCATTCAAACCTAAATCTAAATTTGACCTTTACATCGTCGCTACAATCTTAAAAATTGATTTTTTCTAAAGAAATTAAAGAAATATTAAAATACAAGTAAAATGGATCGTAAGAACTGTAAACACTTTAGTCCATATCACGTGAGATTAAGAAATTCATGATAATTTTAGTGCAATAAGTAGATGAGTCAACTGGAAGAAAAACTCCAAAATCTTCCAATATAACCCACAGTTGTATCCAACTTAACCATCTTCTTATTGATTGACCCGAAGCATGTCGTGTATCCGCCCCGCTCAGAGCACCTTACAAAAACCCTTGGCGTTGCTAATTGCCGCCGAGCCGGGGTCTTGGGGAGGCAGCCACGCGACTGCTTAAACACATTCCTTCGTTTGACTCTACGCCTAATGGGAAACGAAATCAATAGGGACAGCCAGCACCGCCCAGCTGTCACGTAAGTCATATTTTACGAAACTATTCTCTCACGGAATCTCAACTTCGATCGACGACGTTCTGATCGTTTTCTTTATGACCCAGAAACGCTGACCACCGCGAATAGACGAGCTGTGGGATCTTGGGCCGGGGACGACATTTTTTGCATCTCAACATATAATTGCGGCTGTCAATATAGGAACTGATCAATCCGGGGTGGTCCAAGCCAGGCGTCTCAGGCAAACCGATCGGACCTGCTCCCCCGAGAACCCGAACAACGCCGTCGAGTGGGACTAAACACATCCAATTATGGAGGCCAGACCGTCAAGTTAAACGAAAAATGATCTGACAGGTGAGATTAACGCGGAGCAGATTGGCCAGGCCACCGGTTCGGTTGGGTCCGACCACGAATTCCTGATTACTTTTTAATTAGCATTTGCATATTCTGAGGTCCATGGTCCGAATCAATTTAACGAAATTCTGCGCCGGCCGACCCCGGGGCGAGAAGTGCAATGCGCAGAGAGGAACGTTGGACATGCGTGCGCCGCTAGTGGTGGCGTAGGCCGACATACCTGTCCGCCCCTCGTGTGATCCCGCAATTATTAAATATGGCTATTTGTTTAACGTTTCATTACCGGACAGGGATGATAATAAAAACGCGCATTTATTACTGCTCGGAGCTGATACGGGCAAAGACCACCCCTTTAATGAGCGGCTAATTGCAGTGTTTACGCGGCACCCGATTAGGCGGTGCGGTGCGTCTTCGTGCTGGCGGCTCTTCGTGCGCTGAATACCCTTGCCCTTGTCCCTGCGCCCAGTCCACGAGCAGCACCAACCCGCCAAATCGATCCGGGAGATCTCTGCTCTGGTTCTCGGCTCCGGGGCCGGCCGGTTCGATTTCTCCTCTACGTTCGCGCTCGCTGGGTTGCCCTGTGGTTGTTGATTTTTAATAATAACCTCGGAATCTCGCTGATTTATGGCGATCCAGACTGGAAGTGAGGAGGTTATTGGTTTTATGGCACGCATAAATTCGGAGCGGTAAACAAGCGGCCTGTCAGGCATTCCGCGGAAGATTGATCAGGTATACAGGCGACCTGCTTTGTGGGAAACCATAAGCGTTTTACGACATCGATAATTGAATGGTTAATAATCGTTTTTGTTTCGCTTCGGCCAATAAGTCGAATGCCGAGAGCTCCACGTTTACGATCAATTGATGGGAAGATATCAAATGGCTCCTAAACTAATAACATGCGGCGCGGCGCTTCGATAAATGTTTTGGTCCCTTAAGTGCTTTTCTCCAACCACGTCGATTAAAGTCCAAAATAGACAAGAAGAATGGAAAACGATTTTTGGAATTTCTAATATGAATATATGATAGTAAGGGAGTTTGGACGATTTTAAGATTTGGAAGAATTTAAATCATAAAAGATATCATAAACGACTAATTAGGTTCAAATTAAACTGTAGGAAATTGTTTAAATATGAAGAGGAGTTCCATTTTCGGGAAAAAAATGTTTATGGTCATCTAATAGTAAACCAGAAATATGAGGGTCACATGATTATACTTGGTCTCGTTACTAGTTTTCGTAAGTGTCACCCTTCAAATAACTATACTGTCAAATTCGCCCGTCGCTCAGTTTGTGCTTGACAGTTATTGAAAGCAAACAACATTTGTATTTTTACAATTATGGGAAAAGTAGTGAAGTTTTTGAAAAAGAAAACGAATGATGAAATAAAAGGGAAATTAAACGAAGTTTATGGGGCTCTGCACCTTCGTTTGCAACAATAAAATATTGGACAGTTGCATTTAAACACCGCCATACAAGCACACCAGAAATGATTGAGAAAGTCTATGATATGGTAATGAATGATTGAAGATTGAAAGTGTGTGAGATATGACAAACTATGAGCATCACAATTGAATGAATACAGACAATTTTGAATGATCATTTGAATATGAGAAAGCTTTCCGCAAGATGTATACCGCAAATGCTCACAATTGACCAATTTCAATTAATGAAAAGACTTTTGGCAAGAGATCAAAAAACAGTCCAATGAAAAGCCTATTTTAAAGGACTGGAGAAATCGTATTATTCAGAAGGGATTCAAAAATAGGAAAAATGTTGGACTAAATGAGCTAAAAAGGGACTATGTTGAAAAATTAAATGGAATTCGCCAGTGCTAAGGTGACAACATATTTGATTTAAGGTATATGCACAATTTGAACGAAATTCGTAAAGTGAAATGTAATTTTTCCAAGTTTTAAACTTAAATATATCGGAAAGTACAAGTTATCGACAAACATTTTTACATTTTCATCACATTCGTAAACTTCACATTTTAGGTACTGTATTAGGAAAAAGTGGATAGCATTTAATACTGTGCCCAAATTCGGCGATTTCCCTTAATAAATGTCGGGTAGCAAGAATATAACCTTAAAATCAAGTTAAGATTTTAAAAACGTTATTTATTGTTTTGCAAATGTAAAGATCAAAAATGAAAAAAACATTCAGTCGAATTTCGGAACTCATGTACTGACGGACTTAAATACAATATTCGTAAATTAATTAAAAACAATATTTTTAAGATTTGTTAAGTATGTAATTATCTGAATTCTGGATAAAAGCAGCATCAATAATCTCTTCGTTCAAACTATTGAAAAGTTGGTAGCTTAATGAAATCACTTCAAAAAGGTGCCATTTGAAGTGATTTCAATAAGCTACCAACTTTTCAATAGTTTGAACGAAGAGATTATTGATGCTGCTTTTATACACAAGCTAATCGGGTGTTCATTCATCAAATTTGTTTATTATGTTATGGAGAATATGTTTTTCAGGCCTTTTGTACATCACGTGAACCTGGAAAAATGCATGAAGTCTCAAATCTTCGTTCTATTTGGAGTTAACAGACAGTGGGTGGTGAAAAAGTTTGGACGTTGTGCAGTGATAACGAAATAAGATCAAGACCAATTCTTGGTGTTGGTCTTGATTTTGCACACTCGGATTTGAATCTATAGCAAAGATTTGAAAATGTTCAATAAACCCATAAAATTACCATGACTTTTAACCATCCAAACTTCAAATCTTTAACTGAAAAAAAATCATTAGATTTATTTCTTGTCGCAATTTGATGTTCTTTTAGCAAAATTAACAAGTTTAAACAAATTTCAATTCAAAAAAAAATTAGATCATTAAAAAACACAGCTAATAGCACTCGTTCAATTAGTTGAAATTCCAAATGATTTTATTAATGAGAGAATTTCTCATTTCCCATAAAAATATAAAGACGATCCGAGCGCTGTAAATGTTCGTAAAATCTAAGTCAACTGTTACTTCTATTACACTTTTTTTAGTGTAGTCTTGAGACAATAGACTTTGCAAATATTAAATAAAAAACATCCTACGTGCATTCGTAGTTCTTTTAAAAATCCCTTTTAAAAACACTTGCGAGTACCTGCAAAATAAATTGTTGAAAGTATGTACATAACTTAAAGAGTTCTGTGACATTCCTTACTGTCAGTAATATTGATTAATTATTGCACTTACACAACATTTTCTTGAAGAAAAATTCACTTCGCGGCTCTTTGTTTACAAAAGTGTGAAGCTTTAAGAATGAAACTATATGTAGGAGACGACATTCTAAAGAAAAGCATATGAATGACAGAGTAGCTAACAATTTGCGCCATCTTGATTTTGACAGTGGCTTGGCTGTCATATTTTTGTAAATAAAGAGTCACGAATTGAGATTTTATTAATTTTCCCGCAAGAAAATGTTGTTTAATTAAGAAGTAAAGTTATTGCGAGAAATTGAACTCAATAGTTCGTGTAATTGTTTTTGTTTACAAGTGCCACATGCATGGAGGCCTTGGCGCAGAGACGTAGCTACAATGGGGAAGATTTTCTGCCAGTGAAATGTAAGATGTCAACAATTTTTAACGCCACCCCTGGCACCTCGAGGGAAATAAAAAGAAGAAGAAAAGAGGCTACGCTATTTTCCTAACACATCGTCTCCTTTAGTTTAGTTTAATTTAGTTTTACATAGTTTAGTTTTTACTGTGAGTTGTTCATGTTTACAAAAGCCTTTATTGAAGTAAATCCCGCTTTCTTGCTTCGTTAGTTTGAAAAACATGTTATGTCGCTACAAATAACCATAAGTATCTTCTTCACTATTATAATTTCCCGACTTGCATTTACCACATATTTTCCGTTTAAAATATTTCTAAAAGGCATGCAATCTGAGGTCTACCTGCATAAATATAGAACTGCGAGCTCGTATCATTCTGCTGCGGCAGATAATTACTGTGGGGCAATGTTTCACACCGCTGCCAATTATGCAAAGTGCGGAGAGTCCTGAGGCATCCCAACTTTAATACTGTTTTTCTGCGTAATTAATTTTATTTACCCGAACAACGCGAAAGGGAGTTCTCAGAGAATAAAGGCTCACAGGCAACAATAAATTAAATAAGCGTTAATTAATTAAAACAGCACGAAGCAAGCGGCCCGAACGAGTCGAGTCGAAGGTTGCGTTGCGTGGGCACGCTAGTGGGCTCCTCAGCAATTCAAGAATTCTAGGCAGCGTACCCAGCAGATATACTTAGCTTGATTTAGATTTGAAATTCGCGAACGCTCTATCCCACACCGGATAATCTTTCTTTAGGCCTCGTAATTGCCCCTAAAAGGTGTCCAGCCTGTTTTCGCCGGCCCGCAAGGAAATCAAACAAGGCCAGTCACTCCAAGCGGCACGAACCTTCCCGTCCGCTGGGATCCGTGGTGACTTTTATTTTAGCAATAACATGTAAGACGTTGTATTTAGTTAATTAGCGACCCCTGACTGCGGCAATCCGGATTTGAGCTATAGGCTTCGATTCGAGACAAATATGCAAACGGCCCCATGCGATAAAATAAGTGTTTGGCCGGCTCGCGGTGTGTTTATTTAAGGCGCCTTCAACTGCGAACGCACTGATGAAACTGAAAATTATTGCGAGTTTTCGTGCGAATCGCTGAAAACGAAATTGCATTCGCTGACCAAATCGCTATCTTATCTCCGTTAATTGTCGCTTATGACCCACTTAAGAGTTGGCCGGTTAACAACTTTCTTATTACTTTCGGTTGGATGGGCTGTGCCAGCCGATAGATAGTTTGATCAGACCCCTTGTTGCGTCGATTGTGGAAACATCCCCGGGGTTCTGTCCAATTAAAAGGTAACATTTCGTAGACGACTGCTGCTACCTGATGTCGTTAGAAAACTACAAGATTTTCTTATGATAGCTAGAACCTCTGAATATAAAATATATAAAAAATGTACCTTATAAGATCAATTATATATTTCCCTGAAATTTTTTGATAATTTAATTAAATGTCTACATACTAGTATATTACAGCCTATAAGTTTTAAATTAGTTCCGTACAGGCTGATTTTCAAAAAGAAACAATATATATTAGATTAATTTCTTCACACAGTCAAATCTATGGATTCAGCGAAATTATTAAAATTAACCTTAAAAGCAGAATCATGACAACCATAACTAGTCTTGTGTAAAGGAACGTACAGCAAGGATCTAGATTGAATTGTTCTCTCCGGGCGGCGTATTCATATTAATCAGTGATAAACATTCAGAGCATTTAATTCCCTATGACAGAATATCTAGGAAAATGTGTTTCCAAGCCCACCAAAAGATATATCACAAATTGTATGGCTTTAGGATGGATAAGGTGAATGCAGTCTTTTTCTAAATCAATTTGAACAGATAGTATGTCTGTTTCATAAATTTGCGTTCGACGAAACTGAGGCAATCCAATTTCTTTTATGTAGCCGGTAGTTAAAACGTAACATAATTTTGAAATACGCCATTTTTTTTTTTTTAATTTATAATATTGCATTTTTATCGGAATTGCATGTATTAGCTATGTATCAAATTTCAGTTTGATAAGAAATTTTTTTTCTAATATGTATATAGCGGCCATTTTGAAATTCGCCATCTTGGTTTTTTAATCATTTTCATGTATTGTCACAGGAGCTCAATGTGTGTGCAAAGTTTCATAAGAATCGATTTAGTAGAAGTAGTTGAAAAAGCTATCGCTAAATTTGAAACAAATATACAGGGTCAATCTAAATAAAACCGTTTAAAAACGAAACGGGACTTCACGCTTTGCATTGTTTCAATTTTTTTTATATAAAACTGATACTAAGTACGCTATATTATCGAATCATACTCAGGAATAGAATATGAAGTCTATTTTCATTATTTAATGTTTCTCATATTTGTTAATAAAAATCGGTAGGAAGACCATAGATGAATTCTATACACCATAATAAAATAAAGTTTAGTATGATAGTACTTTGACAGCCCATCCTCTTGTGTTCGTAAATTTGTATGGTCAGTTTAAAATTATTGACTCCGAAAAATTGTAGAAAGAATCATAAGTTTAGAATTTGACAGTCTATCATTTCGGAAAACACTCAGATGATTCACACCATAATCAATATGTCTGAAGTACTCATTGAGAACCCATGTAAAAAACTATACATAAACACTTAAATCTAAAGGGCCATACTGACATGTTCCAGCTGACAGTTACACTTTTATACATCTGAGAGTGTGGAGTGTGACATATCGCTGGCAGAGAAAGTATAGCACTTTTACAATAAGTATAATCAAGAGAGTTAACTTATATTTTTGTTGCTGGTGAACCTAGCTACATTGTATTTAGGTATTATAGAGTTATTAGACAGACTGTCAAGTACTGTCATGGTAAATTTTACTTCATTATGGAACATGAAACTCGTATCTTACGTGATTTTTTCTTTTAAATTATTTGTAACTAAAATTAAAATACATAGATACATACATACATAGAATTAATATAAAGTGGCTGTCATAAAAAACTCTAATTATAAAGTATTAATTTTAAAATACACAGAAACTGAATTAAATCTCCAAAAGACGACAGATTTGCACCGAGAAATATTACCAACCCATGAAAATGAAAAAGAATAAATAATATACGAAGTTTCAATATTGATTTGAGAGAAAAAGTACTAAATTTTAATTTTGAATTGTTAAATTGTTTTTAATTGTTATAATACTTAAACATTTGTGTATCTAAATATATTATTTTTTATAATTGCCTTCTCCAATATATCATTAACTGAATTAAAAGAAAGAATCTCCACAGATAAGCTGGCGCTAAATCTTCTTCTTCTGTGTCTCGTACTCCCACTGTATTTATACTTCCAAAATGTTCAGTACAACTTGCATAAAACCTCGATTTCTTTTCGAAACTTCCAAATTTCTTCTAATAAAGATTGTAAACATCTTCTAGCAAATTTTATGAGCTATACATTTTAGAATATAGCTATGTTCTTCCCAAATAATCAGTAGTTTTAAAGAGATATCTGCGAAAAAATATGTCTTAACACTTTTAAAGAAAGAATTAGGCGTACGACAGGTCGCCATAAACTTTGGACACATTGTTTAGAACTACGGAACTAAAGTGTGTTTTATCAGATATTAAAAGCACTGGACTGAAAATTTCAAGGAATGGAGTTAGTTTTGTTTTACTAATTATATTTAATTAATTTGATTTTATAAGAAATAATTATGAACTGCTTTTCTGTGTTAGTGAAATCCCTGTTTTCTTGGAAACGAAACATTCCTTTGACATGAAAATAATAGAGTGCCGTTTTGAGAGAGCCCCACACTCCTCGTGTTAACTGAACCGAGAAATACCCTAATAAGAGGTGAAACTTAAAAAACAAAGGCATCAATGGGCAAATGAACCTTTTAACAGGTTCCTTGTTTTGTTTGTTTTGCGTGAAGAAACCCATCAGCATGCAACACCCTTCAGCTGTTATTAATTGCTTAGGGCTGTGTCTCAATTCACCGGTGCAGCGCGGCTTGGAAAGAGGAAAACCTGTTCCTTCTTATCCGCCGAGCTACCGCCAGATGCAGGGCTTAGGACTTGCATTTGGGCCCCAAGAAACTTTCAGTGAATGGTATCTAACAAACAGCTATCAAAGGTGGACTCAATTGGAAAAGAGACTTAAGAAAATTGCATGTCAGTAAGTATTTAAGTTTCACCTGTTTAGTGGCACGACATGCTGCCACACGATATGCTATGTGGTGGATCCAGTAACTGGCTCGGAGGGAGTGTGAAAATTCGTTGGTGACTTATTTCAAGATCGGTGCTGCATTCGTATTTTTCGCAAATTACATCACGCCCCAGTTACTTTGCAAATTGTTGTTAACTTCTAAAACATAACTCCATTTTTATAGGCATAGCCATGGGAAACATTTTAGGGTAGCGCGGCGCATTGTCAGAGAGCTAGCAAGTCGGTAGAAGTTAGTGGGTTCAATTCCCCCAGAAATCATGGTCACAAAAAGTGATCCTACAGCCACATCAATCTAACATCTGTTATTATTATTATTATTGTAGCGGGTCGTTAAGTTACTCTAGGTACCTCTCGATAGCAAACGCGACCTGAAAGATCTATTGTGCTAACATCTAACATACGCATATACAATAATTATAAAATTGTAATACCAACGTGATGTTGTGCAACCTAGTGAAACTCTACTAATACCAAATCGTCATACACAAAACATTACATACATATATGTATATACTGAATTCTTTTAAAAACTTACTAAGGCTTTCCAAATTAAACTTTACAAATGAATTTCATTTAACATGTTAAAGTGAAAAAATTGACTTGACCATGGGTTACACTAAGAGATATCGCTGCATTTGAAACAAAATCGATGAACATTTAATTCAAATGCGATCAAGAATTTTAATATATTAAATCAAACAATTTTCATTAAATTTACACGCAATTGTGTTTTGTTTAAATATTTTCTATTTGGATCAAACATTTTGTTCCAAACGCGCTAAATGCGCACATGTTTGAAAAAAATCCGTGACCTACGTTGATTGATTTAAAAGTATGCGCATCTGACTTAAATATGAAATTCGTGTAATTCGAACATTTCATATTTCTGCCAAAAATATTCGCATTTGATTTAAATTGTTTTAAGCATGGGAAATATTTGAAGTAATTTAACTTGATGCGCGGTTGGATTAAATATTAAAATGTCTGCAGTAACAATACACAAAATTTGTGGCAAAAATATCCACGTTTGATATAAGTATCTCTAAATTTGTATTTTGAATGAGTAAAATATTTAAAATAAGTTTGAGTTAAATATTAAAATTGTTGAAGTAACAATACATAACATTTGTGACATTTTTTTTAGTTTTATAGGACATAAAACATTTTTTAAAAATATTATACCAACGAAACAAGAAATTGAATAGCTAAAAACCAAATAAACCTTTTTAGCCTTAACAACTAAGCTCCTAAATTAAAGTAAGTAATTTTGAGTCGGCGCTGTTATGTTTTATCGCTACATCACGTTGCACTTTTATATTATTTTGTTTTAATTATTTCTTTAAAGTAATTTAATGATCTTCGTTAATTGTTTGTTTGGCAACGGCTCAACGTTATTTACTTATATTAGTTTAGGAGCTTAGTTATTCAGACTTAAAAGGTTTATTTTTCTTCGCTTTTTAGTTTCGTTTTTCGTCGGTTTAATTTTTTGTTAAAAAGGTCTTATTTTTTTATTTTTTGTGGCTAAACTCTACCAATTACTACTCAAATTCAGGTGGCACCAACTTCAAGGTATACCCTATTCAGTAAAAAAAGAATCATTGAAATCGAATAACTCAGTACAAAGTTATGCATGGTAGAATCGGTTAACAGGGGTAATCAGTGGGTGAATCAATCAATCATTCCCTATTTTTTCCTATCCTAAGGAGTAAAATTTTTGTTGAGCCTATGCTAACATTTCAGCCAACAAACATGTGCATATACCCGCCCAAAATAATTTTGGTCACAATGTGCACAATCCTTAAATAAGTAAATTAAATAATTTTAAATTTTTTATGTAACAACCAAACGCTTTTGAATCAAAAATTGTTCAGCTTTTTGCCAACCAGTAAACGCGTTTAAAGTAAACACTTTTCAGCTTTAACCTAAAAGCAAAACACTTAAATTAAAACTCTTTTATATTCATTTCAAATTGCTATCATTTAACTAAGAGCGCGTTTATATTAAACCCAATGATATCGTTGAAACAAACATTTTCGAGTTCGGCGCATTTTTAAACACGAAAACGTTTGATTTAATACATGTTTTTATTGATCTGACCAACATTTTTCTCTGGGTATAAAAACTACCCTTAAATTTTTGATCGTGATGTTATCAAGAAAATTATAAATTTTATAAATATTAATCAATAGTAACGCACTACTTTTCAAGTGATGGAACCGGTATGTTACGCATGAATAAGGTTCAAAAGTATAGATTAAGGATATTAATCGAAACGCCGAATATGCAGATGTACTCTACTGTGATTAGAAAATAGTAGGACTTTTTAAATAAAACACAAACGTCTTATTATTCTTCCAAATTTATTTCATCCTTTTCAAAGTAATCCCCTGCGGATATAATACACTTATGCCAACATTTTGTTTTCGTCTTCGAAACAATTGTTGAAATCGATTTCCGGAATGGCCTTCAAAACCTTCTTCGATTCGGCTCCTCAGACGGAGCTAAATCAGGCGATCAGGAACCAGGAGTATATTAATCTATATAATCAGGTAGTATATTAATCTATAACTGGGATAAGCGGTAGTTTGAAACCAATTACTGAAAGTCACTGACGAATCAAGATCCACAATAAATATGTTAATTAATTCCGACAAGATATGCCACACAATATCTGAATAGCCAAACTTCGACACTTTGGAAATTATAACTCTAAAAATCCCTCAAATAACCATTTAGATGCAATATTTATGTATAAGTTTATATACCTACTTAACTATCGTAAGTGTGACTTGCCAAATTATCTCTGATTTAGATTTTCAGCAGCCTTTTTTAATACAACAGCATAGTGTCGCGTTGCTGCATAGGTTGCAGATGACACCTGTGTTGTGACCAAAAAGAAATCCGTCCGTGATTTCTGGATGCCATTCCCCGAACCTGACTAATCGGGATACATCGCTTAATGGTTAATGAAGAAATTCTTTGGCTCATTAGGATCATGTTAATGCCGCAAAGAGCGTTCTAAATTGCGGACATCATCCTGTGCCACTTAAGATAACGAAATACACGAAATTGCCATTTAGAGCAGACTTACCGAAAGAATAAGGCGAGCGGTTGGTTGTCGGCGCGCAATCGTAAACGATTCAGCGGACCTCTTAGTTTGGTCCAGCCAGGCAGATGTATAAAATGCTATTCAAACAACTCATGGAGCTCGTGCAAAGTTTAATGGGATCACGGATCCGAGCGGACCCCGGTCACTATCGGAGGCAATTCAGCATCTTAAGTGCGAATTCGGCCATTCGACCTGGCCAAGCCCGCGAAATGCATTCGACGGGGCACTAAACTATCCAACGACATAATTCAGATAACCGAATCTGGGGCCGATTATAACTTTGGAGCACTTTATGTTGCTCGCATATTTAGTGCTCTTTAAGTGTCTGCTAATGGGGCTTAAGTGATGATAACTGTACGGGGATTTATGCAACAACGCCTTGCCCCAAGTAATGACTCTCACGCCAGAGGCCAAACTGCAACAGCGGCTGCGTTTTGATACGTGCATAAACCTACTTATGATCTACAGAGATTATCGCGTTGCAGTGGGCTTTACCTGGAATCATTAAATTTGCAGATCGTTAACTGCAAGAATGATTTGTAAAATTGAATACGTTGTAAGGCCGCTTAATTTAATGGGGATCTTAATTAAGATTGGACAGGGGTAAAAAACTTAATTACTAAAAAAGGTGACTTTAAAACACAAAGTGTATTAGTACATGTATGAGGCACGTGCACTTACAACTAGTACAGGCTTTGATATATGAAATATATTTAAATGGATTGATTAACCACTTTGACATTGATTTTTTGTATACACATCTACAATACAATTACTCGATGGATAAGCAGATTGTTTTCTTATTAGGGTTCCGTAGCCAAATGGCAAAAAACGGAACCCTTATGGATTCGTCATGTTTGTCTGTCTGTCTGTCCGTCCGTATATCACAGCCACTTTTTTCCGAAACCATAAGAACTATACTGTTGAAACTTGGTAAGTAGATGTATTCTGTGAACCGCATTAAGATTTTCACACAAAAATAAAAAAAAAAACAATAAATTTTGGGGGTTCCCCATACTTAGAACTGAAAGTCAAAAATTTTTTTTCATCAAACCCATACGTGTGGGGTGTCTATGGATAGGTCTTCAAAAATGATATTGAGGTTTCTAATATAATTTTTTTCTAAACTGAATAGTTTGCGCGAGAGACACTTCCAAATTGGTAAAATGTGTTTATTAATTTTTAATAGTAATAGTTTATTTTCGTTTGCTGGAATAATTAATACTCCTCGACATGGAGCACCTTCAGACTCCAATTTTGAAAAACTATTACTATTAAAAATTCATAATAACATAAATATGTTATAAATATATGAATATTTGAATTATAGCTTTTTTATTTAGTGAGATAAAGGCCTTTTTTAACCCCCGACGCAAAACACTTAGTGAATTCAATTGACTGCAAATGACTTACATGCTACTTCAAAGAATGTGAGTAAATCAAGATTTTGCATTCTCATGACTTCAAGCTTTTGATTTGTCGAAATGATTGCACCATTCATGACTTCAAAATGAATGGCGATTTGGTTTCTGTAAGTCCCAGTATCGAGGTGAAGTTAATGATTTCAAACCTAAAAAAGCATTCATTTCCAATGACTTCAAGTAATGCATTCCTAAAAGAATGCATTCTTTTACAACTCTGCTAGTCACAACCTTCGCAGTGTGCTTGGGGTCATTATCCTGCTGGAAGGTCCATAATAAGGGCATATTGTCCTCTGCATAAGGAAGCATTGCCGTCCTTAATATTTGTAGGTACAATTCTTTGGTCATGTTGTCTTTTATCCAAAATATAGGACCAACTCCAGCATATGCTTTACTGTCTTTATTGTGTTCCTTGGATTCAATTTTTGATTTTTACCTCTTCGAACATAAACTCTGCCATCGGATCCGAACAAATTTATTTTTGTTTCGTCGCTGAACAAACAATTTTTCCAATTTCGTGGATTGCCGAATGCTATGTTTGGAGTAGCAAACTCAATTCGCTGTTTTATGTTTTTAGCGCTTAATAGTGGAACCTTTCGGGCAATTCTGCCATGTAAATTGTGGTCCTGCAAACGCCTGTGTATCGTTCGAGCGCTGATATCTTTAAACGCGAATTGCTTTTAATCGACATACACCTGTGTTCAAAAAAATAGTAGTGCACCAATGCAGCAAGTTTGCTGTTCTACAAATTCTCATGTACAAAACAAAGACAACTTTTGCACAAAACACAACATCAGGTGTTTAAGAATCTGATGAAAAATTAAAAACATTTTAGTTCATAAGCAATGAATAGCAGTGTCTTCAGACAAGAGCACTTGCACTTATTTTTTTGCACACAGGTGTAGATGTCGAAAACGGATCTTTAAGCACCCCCCTAATGATTCGCTTGTCAAGTTAATTTGTTGTATTTTGGACGTCCTCTCGTTTCTGTTTATTTTTCGGGTAAATTTCGCTCTTTCAATATCCGCGCTATAATACATTAAGAACGATGAAGACCCTCTGTGATAAATTTAAACGTTTTGCCTCGATCTCGAAGTTGAAGTATCAGTCGCGTTTCTTCTTCGGATAATGTTTTGCTGATATCAAATTTATTGAGAAAATGTTCAAAAACCATGTTATACAAAGATCCTATAACAAATTTGGGTTAAGGAAGTGAAACACACCAGAAAAACTGAAAATAACCAAAGCACTCTTATTATTTTGTCCACGACGAAAAACGGCTTCGCAGACAAAAGTAGCGGTAGTTTTCTCAATGCACAAGGGAAATTAGCAATGGTGTAAACAATGTTTTACAGTAAAGAAAAATAAAAGTTTTACACTTCATATGCCACAGAAGAATGAATTATAAGAAAAAGATTCATGAATTTTGAAATTGAAGGCACTCACTCTTATTTTTTTGGCCACCACTGTATGTTAAAAAAGTGAACTTATTCCACTTTCAAAAATAATGGTTCAATTGGTTTTGTAAGGATAATTTTGTGTCAAAAGATCTCTCATCCAAGTATTCTTCAGAGTCTATGGTTGATTCAATAAAAAATAAGTATATACTATACATATTTGATTGGGTAGATTTATACATTTTTTCCAAGTTATTGGCAATGATGAATATTTGGTTTTTAATTGTATAGTGCAGAACCCTCGATACACGATTTCCACTTGCACTTGACGATTTTTTAGGTATGATTAAGTAGCCGTTCTGTTGAAACCAAATGCAGCTGACGAATTGGAAATATTAGAAATTTAAATTATGGTTGAGGTTGAAAAGTCGCGATCGTGACCGTAGTGAGGTGCATATATTTACATAACATATACAAACCCCTACATACCCACTATAAATTCTTCTCTTACAGCTCGATACAAAGCCACTACATACGATTGAAGAGCTATAAAAATGTAATAACAACATCGAGCTATCATTCCATGTTACACTGCCGTTCCTGTATGATTTGTTCATTTCCATAGAAACATAAAAAATCAAAAAACGATTAAAACAGTCACATGGTTCATAGCATCGAAAGGAAATGAGATAACCTTCGCCAATGGAGAAAACTTAGCCTTCTTATTAAGTCAACCTGCCATCAGAATCAAAACTACCTTCTGTTACTCTGCCGTTATCTTATAAGCCAATCTGCTTCCCATCCGCCGACTTAAAACAGGACCAGCAAAAAAATGTCACTGACATGAACCTTTCCTCGTTCTGTCCCGATAAGCAAATGCCACCATCTCCGGAGAACTGAAATAGAAACCAACCCGGCTTCGGAGATAACGATCTCGGTTGACATCGGTCCATGGGCCCATCAAAATTATTTATTGACGCTAAATCGATATTTTATCGTTTTCACTTTTTCTCGTAAGTCCTGTCTAGTCCGTCTGACTGCACGGACCCGTCTGGCGCCTTGTGGCATCCCTGTTGCAGCTGAGACTGACTGTGCTCAGCGCAATCGACTGATTCTAGGCTCCGGCACAAAGCCCTTCTAGGGCCCCAAATGGATTCAAAGTGCCTCCAAATGCGCTCTATCGGCCATGCAAAGCCCAGCCCCATTACTCAAATCGAACTGAAAGATCATCGATCGCGTGTCACGTGTGCCTGTCTCGGAATGGTACCGACTTCGGTATCGTGCACCCATGACGTGTTAATAAATTCAAAACATTACGATCATTCCTCAGGTTTTTGTTGTTTAATTGGCAGTTTTTCATCGCGGGTCTCCATTATTCGCCTGGATTCCTTACCGTCGACGACTGCCTGCGCAGACAATCCTTTGGACAAACTTGTCTCGTTAATTGGAGACGAATTAATTATGCCCGAGATCTGCTCAGACTGATTGTGTGCTTAATTAATTCTTAATTGATTGATCCGTATGGAATCTCTGACAGAGCCATTGAATGTTCAAGTTAATGTTTAAATTAACACGTGTACTACAGTTCTCAACGTTTTTACCTAAGTAGAAGGCATAAATTCAATTACGACACAGATTAAACATAATGCTCAAATTTCTACAATAAGTAAGTTAATATATCGAACTTGATCCCCTTTGTGTCTTCAAATTTAAGGTGGATGATCTCTACTTTGTGGATGTTGAAAATACGCAATTTTTAGAAATTCTTAGGAAAAGAACTATTGGAGATATTTAGAACAATAAAATTTGGATCTGCCGAAATGACTGGTCTGAATATTCCATGCGGCCATATGTGGAACTAAAATTATAAAAAATATTGAAAAATGTCTTTATGAAATAGTCAAATATAATTTCTAGCTTGTTTATTTTGTTTATCTTATTTGTTTTGTACAATGAGGTTGTAATAACATATATATTAGTTTTTTATTATGTCTTGATACTTTTGACATTACTCTGCAGGATAAACAGTTTTCCTTCCATTGTTAGTGATTTATTGATTCTTTACATACGCTAAAAAAGGACGCTCCAAATTGCATTTTCGACATTCACTTCTTTTGCTGTTTGATTTGAAGATATCAGATATCAGACATCTTGACGAAGCTTATCGTGATCAGGCTCCATCGTATTCCAACTGTAGATTTTCGTTTCAATGATTTAAAAGTGGTGATTTTGATGTCAATGACAAAGAACACGGACAGTCGAAATAATTCTCAAGAGCTGAAAGAGCTTGCAGACAAACTGAAAGTTATTGAAATGGCTATTTCCAAACGTTTACATGCAATGGGAAAAATCCAAAAAAGAAGAAAAATGGCTGCCACCGAAAATAAATTAAATCTTTTTAATACAAACCATTAATTTAAAAATATAGTGAAGAACGTTAGTTACTAATGATATATATTTTCGATATTTTAACCATCTTAATTAGCACAAATATCCAAATGCTTTCAAAAACTATTAAAAATATGTTCTAACGTCTCATTTTAAATGCTATTGACGATCCTCTTCTATTCTATTCCTTTTCCCCTAGCAAATCTTTGGTACCATATGCCAATAACGCGATCGCAACAAAAATTTATTGATGGCTTCAAATACTTCTTGTGTGCGATGAGGTGCTATTCCGTCTTGAATAAAACAAAAAGATTTAGCGGAACCTCTCTTTTTCGCATGACGAAAGAATTTGGTCTCTAACATCCCTTTGAACGTCTCTCCGGCGACGGCAGACTCAAAGAAATACAGGTAGATACCTTTTATGTACACTGTTCACATTTCAAAAATAACTATCACTACTAATTCACGTTCTTCACTATATTTTTAAATTAATGGTTGATATTAAATAGGTTTAATTTTTTTTTTATAATAAAATGGACATGAGATGAAAATGACGACTTTCTTTTATTAAAAAGTATTTTCATTTTCCCCATCCCTCCATTTGCTAAAACATAGTGACTCATTAATTTTCACCCATTCCTGTTGGATACTCCGTATACTACACACGTAATGAGTTATAGAAAGTAAAATTTTTTTAGCGCATAGGTAAGTTATTTAAGTTCAAGAAATATGTTTTTAAAAAGCTGACATTACCATCTTTTCCATGTTTTTCAAAAAGAATTTGAAGATTTCTTACTGATTTCTGTAAAAGATTTGCAACTGTAGAAGTACATTCACTATATATTCTTCTACTTGATTGATGGGCCTTGAGGTGGCACGATGGGCCATTTTGGAGGTAGAGGTGGCACGATGGGCCATTTTGGAGGTAGAGGTGGCACGATGGGCCATTTTGAAGGTAGAGGTGGCACGATGGGCCATATGCTGGTGGTGGTGGTTTCTTTTGTATCTTTTGATGGTGGCAATGGTGATATTATTTTAAATTTTCCTCCTTCGGTGTAAACATAATCCCGGTCGGCAGCTTGGGCTTTTAACCTAAGGGATGTCGACCGGGAAGACTTGCTGAAATACGACGCCATTTCAGCGTTGTTGGGAGGAATGTGGAGAGATGTGGAGAGCTGATTTCTCAATAGTTGTTCGTTAGTGGTCGGGGTCACCAATGTAGAAGACGATGATTAATTCTTCTACTTGATTTATTTCATTTTTTACTTTTTTTTATTATTTACATTTATTTTAATTATTATTTTTTATATTATTTCAAATTTACATTTTTTCTTTTTTAAATAATTTTATCACAATGACTTTTTATTTTTTTTAAAACAAAAACAAAAACAGTCTACTTTATTTAAAAATCAAAATTCAACTGATGCTTTGATGATAAATTCAACTCTTGCTTTGATGAGAAATTCCACTATTACTTTGATGAGCCCCACACAACCATTGATGTGAAAAGTGCTCCCATAACTACAGTGAAAAATGAAGAACAAAAATGTTTTTTCTCTAATCCAATCGAGTGGGTTATCGTTGGATACGTCTTTCAAAATGGAATGAAAAGGGTTCTGAGACTTTTTAATTTCAGCATACCAGTCGCAGCATATTTCTTTTCAAATGAAAATTTTTCATAGGGAAATATAAATTATTACATATGTATGTCTACGTATAACATGTAATATGGTTAAGTGCTGGATTAATTAATTTTTTACCACTTCCATAATTTATTATTCACTTTTGAAAAAGTAAGTATGGCGGAGGATTACTTTTGATAGGCCAAAACTATTGCTTCCCCTCAATTAAATCTGAAACTTTACGTCTGCCTCAAAAGGAAATAGCCAAATATATTTTATCTAATCTAATACACTGCATTAAGTTATCTCACCATTTGTAATGAAAGCCATTAAAGCGATATCTCTATTTTAATTTAAGTGCAATGCCTTAATGCGCCCACCGAAACGAAAATGCTCCCGGATGAATTCCGCGCCACTGGAAAAAGTGCATCTCGGCAGGAACTTCCCTTTTCACGGCAGGCTAAACAGCACTGCACGGTTGTAGGAGCTGCCCATTGGTCCGATGTTTGCTATTAATTAAAATTTTGACCAAAAGACCTGTCTGATGTCATAATTCGAGTGTAACGGGCCAAGACAAATGGCCAGTGGTCATAGTTCTGACACCAGCAGAATACGTCCGAGGGCAATTATCAGTCGAAAAGGCAAACACCTCGAATGCCGTGTTTTGGCTGCAACACAATTGCCCTCGGTCTGGCGCCCCGCGGCGCAATGCGGTCGCGTCTGGAACACCCCTGTGGTGCTCCTTTGAGCGTCCCATTCCTGTCATTTTTTAGTGCAATTCGCATTTCTACCAGTGAGTAATGAGATGATGATAATTGCAGGTGAATAAATTACCCGGCGATTATGCATGAAAGCAAAAGTGCCCCTTTTCTGCCGATGCAATCGCTGCCAACGCCATGAAAATAATTAAATTATTTGAAATGGAATAAAAACGCATGTGTCAATGGAAGATGATGAAGGCTTTTATATATATATATATATAATATAAGTTACTTACAGAAATAAGAAAGTAGTTGCATTTTAATCTGTCGTAAGATACTTGCCAAGTGAGAAAAGGAATCAGGGTATATAGGATTTCAATTTTGAAATTTTTACGTATTTTATTCTGATTAATACATAAATGCATGCGTATTCAGTAATTATTTACATTCGCGGCCACCTAGGATAACCTTAACCTTGAAGTAAAGAGTTATTATTTGCTCCATTGCTGGACTCCATGCACCGAGAGAAAGAGGGACCGCCAAAATCGCATATTTTTGCACATTCTAAAGCGAAATAAGGAAAAGAAATAAAAAAATGTATCAGGTAGCAAATTAATCGTGGTAAAAAATCAAGAGAGGCATTGGTTTTAGTTTTTCGGAAATATAAAAAAATCACCCCTAATTAAGGGTTGAAATCACCCTAAGAGATTGATTTTATCAAAAAATTATCATGTAGTACAAAGATGTTTCTTAGATTATTTATATTAAATCAATCGCAAAAATGCAATTTGATGTGTTCTCAAAAAAGAAGGGTTAAAAATTCAACTATAGGCGCTAAAAAGGGATGTAATCATCGCCCAAATATTGGGGTAATCTGGAATATTTTTCAAAATTCTAAATGTAACACACTTTTGTGCTTTGAGTAATTAAAAACACGTGATTGGCAATTCGTGCCAGTTTCGAGGGAAAAATGACCCTCAGTCTAGTGCAGCAACTCTCTAAGAGGTTGAAATCAACATAAAAATACTATAGAACATTTTTGAAAATTCTGAATATGAAATATTTTTGTTTTTTGTTTTTTTCAGCAGGGTACAAATGCTCTCTGAAGGGGTGAAACAATAATGCGATTCATGAAATGCAGGAATTCTCCGACAATACGATAACTCTATATCAAGTTTTACATACGTAACACTATCAAAAAATATCACCAAATTTCATCATACAAAAAATTGGTGATATTTTTACTCAAAAAGGATCAACCTTACGAATAAGTTTTATATGACAAAACGTGCTTACACTTAGCCAAAGAACACGTGTGAATTTTTTCAGAATTTTTCGGGACATTTTTGGAAAATTGGGAAAATCTAAAAAACCAAAAATAGTACAAAAAATCTGAAAAAATTCACATGTATTCTTTGGCTAATTTAAAGAATTTTCTGTTCTATACATTTTTTTTGTAAAGTTGATCCTTTTCGGGTAAAAAAATCTCGAAGTTGTTTATAACATTGCTGTACAAAATGGCCATTTTGCAAAAACTAAAGCAAAAAAAACTTTCAAAACCATGGTTTGAGAAAGTTTAGACATTCGGACTGCGATTTCTGGTGGTTATATGATCATTAAATAGGAGCAACGACAAGATAATCGACTTTGAGAAGAAAAATTACCAACAAAAATCAGGACTTTTTTGCAAAACCCAAAAAATAATAGGGTTTTTGAAGCTTTTATGCAAAACAAATGCCAGATTCTGAAAGAGCATTCCCAAAACCCCTTATATACGAATTTGAAAGAAGATCGCCCCAATTTGCTATTCGAATCGTAAAATTGAACTTGCGTGCACAAAATCCTCGTTTTGCGCATTAATGGGTTAATATTAAATCTATTTTTTCTAAGGGACGGGGTAGTTTCTGACACAAGCATATATACATACATGAAATGTCTCAGAAAAATGCCCTTAAAAACATATATCAAAGGGCAACTCAATCAGGGATAAGAACCCTAAAGCGAAAAGTTACCGAATATTTTATTTATTCCGACAAAGAAAAAGCGGTTTCTTAAAATAATCGTGTATTAACTGAACTTCAATAACTTAACAAATTCCTATTCCTGCTGTACATAAATAAACATTTGCATTGCTTAGTTTTCAATGTGGCGCCATGACTCAACTCCTCGTTTGTGGTTATGGTCTATGATGAAATAAATATGGAAAGCTTTTCGTCGAAAGCATCACATCTCCAGCTTTGGTTCGCTCTTTGCAGAAAAGCTACTCAGGCTACTCCCCTGTGCAGTACTTCGCTTGCAGCATGGTTGGCGACCCGGATATAATCGGGGTCTGGTGTACGGGACACAGCTTGACGGCTGTTTTGTACTCGAGCGACTCGACGATCAGGTAGTCGATGTAGATCCGGGGCGAGGCCAGAATCCGCCAGGTGAGTGGGTTCAGGAAGTTGGTCTGGTAGTCCCAGGACGCCTTCGCGTAAAGAGTCTCCCCAATGTCGGCGCCTGCTATCACCGAGGTGTAAATCATGCCGGGTTCAAAGAAACTAGAAAAGGGTAACCAAGACATTCAGCAAAATATTACTTTCTGAAATTTAACAACTTACAATGGTTCCTGGTAGAAGGACATTTTTTCAGTTTCCTTTCGACGATGAGAATGGAATTTCAGAGAAAGGGTGCCAATTTCTCCACCGTGCAACGCGCTTTCTTCGGTTGCTGACATCTTAACCGTTACCCTATAGTGCACTCCTGGAATTTAATTTGCTTTTAATATTTTTATAATAAATTTAACATTTTTTTACTTACTGCAGAAAGGGCTTTCAGCCGTGGTCATAAGATATGTGGTCAATGATGTGTCATCGCTGGTATATCCTTCTTTCTTTAGTTCATTATAACTTTTTATACTATCGTAGCCGAATCTTACGCAAAAACGATCCTCACAGCTAAAACATTCGCCAGCTTTGAAATCCTGTAGTAGTAAAAAATGTTATAGTAATTTTACATAGAAATTATTATTACTACTAGTATTACACATAAAAAGGTAATGTTTTAATAAAAAAAAATATAATTCTAAACGCACAAAAATATATTTCAAAGCTCAGAGAAGTTTTATTTTTGTATGTAGCAACTAGCATATGAAATAAAAGTATAGACATTTGCCTTTACAATAGTACAAAGGTAGAACCGATTTACAGAGTGACGCTCACAGGGTGTCTAATTATCGTTAACAAAATTAAAGCTAATCCTCGTTAATCAACTACGAACTACAAAAAATTGCAATCAAAAGCCATGGCCTTCATGCATACCATATGCATCTTGTTACTAGCTATAGTTTAGAAAAAACTTCCCTGGTTCTATCTTCACCCCTTCAACCACAATGTAAAAAATAATTATTTAGAAAAAAAATTTTTTTTTAAACTAATTTTTTAAAACGGACTAGAGTTTAAAATAATTTCCTAGATCCATACAGATTTATAACCCCACCCTATACAGATAATCCTGTAAATTTGTGATTGTGAATAGAAATGAAATATATTAGTAGTAAGGAGTAGCTGTCGTTGAAAAAATTCACACAACAGTCCAAATCATTTGCAGTGCAATAAAATTATTAGTGACTTAGGTGAACTATCAATCAATACATATATATATATTATATTATTGCATTGTCATCCAGTTCTGACCTATGTTTAAAGTTCCAAGTCTCTAGCTCATTGGGAAGTTAGTTTAAAATCAATTGCAAAATTTGTACCGAACAAACAAACAAAAAGACCAAAAAGCGAGTTAATACATAAAAACGTGGTACAAAACAACCTCAGAAATTAGCTTTGCATTTCGAAAACGTAATAAACAATATGCCTCTTGTTATTTGGATAACCTGGCAAAAACAACCTTCTCTATCTTCACTACTTCAACCCTTAGGTAAGAAATAACCTATTAGTTGAAAATGTTCGTTTCCAAATTTGTAATTTACGAAAAAATATTTTACCAAAACATTTCCATTGTTATCTTTCAAATAGTAGATTATTCTATGAAAGGTACACTAAATCTTACCTCATAAGAATCGCAAGATACGGCTGTAAATGGGCACTTGCTGTATATGCTCTCTAGGAAAAATTGATAACTACGAACATGATTGCATCCCAGAAACTGTTGTAAACTCCAAAATATCGAACTGTCTGCATTATTGAGATGTTCCTGTAAAGTCATCGTACAGCCAGGATTTTCGCGACCACCATTGGGGTAAAAATCAACATGTCCAATTGGTTTAATCATTCCCAGTCCTAACAATAAAATCTTTTATTGGAAAAAATGTTTTTTAAAATTGAAATATAAGCAAAATACCTCCAGGACTTATGGCATCTGTGTGAATAATATCAACATATTTAGCATCTGTTCGATCCAAACGCACAATTGGATCTGTCTCACCGAAAAGTGGTTCAGCAGGATCTAGACCAGTGATACGGCCTAATTTTAGTCCAAAATATTTTTGTAATGTATATCCAGCATATCCAGCGACATGTGACCCTAAGGAATGACCTATGAAGTGTACTTTGTCCAAATTTTGCATTCCTGTTTCTTCCTATAAAAGAAAATGAATTAAGTAAATGTATTCATATTTAAAAAGAAAAGGAATTAAAGCATTAAAAATAGTTTAGCTAAACCGCACTCACATAAACCAAATTGATGATGTGTCCAGCTATAGCACCAACAAGTCTGATATTTGCAACAGCCTGCGCGTATGGTGGACTTGAACCGCCGCCCCAGTCGACAATAATAACGCTGGCGGTACCATCGGGATCATTTTCTAAAAGAGTTTTGCCCATTTCACGCAGCTGAAATAGTATTTTGCAAAAATTAACTATAATTTTATTACTTTAAAAAAAAATCACATACCCATGGTCTATCTCCAGCTTCCAAGTACCCATGGGATATCAGAAACAATTTGCCTTTCGGGTTAATCCCGAAACTTCTGACCAGATCGGGCTCATTTATGTCTATGAATTGCGGCTTATCTATATTCTTTTTTGTGAAAATTGGAAATCTTGGGTCGATTTTAGAAGGGCTCTCCGGATGCATATTTATTTGGCGAGTATTCGATATCCAAACCCCATTGAGCGGAAAACAACCATACACGCCATAGCATTTTATATCAGTAACATCTAGAAAATTAAGTTTAATTTTAGTTTTTTCTAATTTTCACTATTCATTTATTCATTTTCAAACAAATACATTTCAATAAATAATTTTAAAGTATAGTTTAATTCATGTTTAATTTACTACATAATTAGCATGGTCAAATAAGTTTTTCAGATGAAATAAATATAGGGACACTTATTGGTACGAAACATTTAGCAGTAATGAACAACATTCTTAACCCTATTGTCTCAAAAACTACTAGAGATACAATAAAGTAGATAAAGCCTTTTTGTGCGAAACTGAGCAACTATTTTTGGGATACTACTAAGAATACATTAAAAAACACAAACAACAAACAGGCCGCATGATCTGTAATTTTATAGCGACATCTGATAAAATGGATTTATTTTTCAATATTCTAGGTAAAAAATCGAAAATTTTCGATTATTTTTGTAATATCTCGAAGAATAATTCGTCGATAGCAACCAGTGAGGTATTAAAAGAAAGATACTTGTGACAGCTTTCAACTTACTGCAAGTAACCAGAATCCATAGGGTGATTCACAAGCTATGAGAAAATCATTTCCATCAAGGAACATCAAAAATCGAAAAATCTTTGAAAGGCTATAACTCGTTAGAGAAGGGTTCTAGGGGAGGTATGTGGAACAATTTTTTTATCAGCTCACCTCAAGAAATCTCGTGGTATACCCCGCGGCACCTTGATTTGAATCACCCTGTATATCTTTTTCATTTTTTGCTTCAATATCATGTAGTTTGCGTATTTATTCCTAATTTTCCTTTTAGTGCCTCTTAATATTTTGTTTAGATCTGCGTTTGTTTCAACAATAACAGTATGTCGTCAGCGTTAAATAACATATTTGATATTTTGATCTCGATTTGCAGTGTTATTTACGTGTAATAAGTATTATAGTGTGTATATTAATTCAATAAAATAGTAAAAACTTGTTATCAGAAGATCTGTTTAGAAAGTGTCTGCACCCGCATGACCCAAAGGTCCCGAAGTATAAACCTCGGTGGGCGGGGCACTATTGTGTTGATATTGAAAGTGCACACCACAGCAATCGGACAGCGATAAAGACCTTAAGTAAAAATCGTAAATATTGAAAGAGCCGAAAACGTGCCAAAGTCCAAACAGGCAGATAAGAAAAGTCTCGAGACTTTTGTTGAAGATTGAAAGCGACGAATATGGTAATTGTTTATAAATTGAATGCATCCGACTGCGTCTTTTAATAAAAATTGTGCGCATTAATTAATAGGAAGAACGCATTTCTTTACGTAAGAGGGCTCGTTGCTTACGTTAGCTCTTTCTAATGAGCATTGTCCTGATAAGATGGCCCTATGGTGTGGATGCTGCGCATGCAGATAAGAACGGAACGCATGAATTTTGCGCAAACGACGAGTTAAAAGTGACGACCTTTTGACATTGAAGACCTTTACCAGCGTCAAAAATGTTTCTTAGGAACACATTAAACGCTTTCGATTATATTTTCGATCACATGGAATGGATGACACGCGGAAGAGAAAATAGTTGTTTTTAATATTTTTAATATCGCACTTAAGCTGTTAAATTCTAAACCTAAGCCAAAAGACCGTAAGTCCAAACTATATGATATTCTGATATTTTTTCACGTTTGATAGCTTGAGGAGGAATACTTCGCATCCGATTATGAAAAGAGCAAAGCTACTACTTGCCTTAAAAATCACTATACAATCATAATTTACTTGATAAAAGAAGCATATACCATAAATTAACATATTTACAAATTAGCAACTAAAAATAAAATAACATAGGTAAGTCCTCCATAGTTCCTAATCTTAGATTGTCTTTATTTTTATAGATTTTACGTTACACTAGTCATAAGGTAATTTTCAAGCGCAGACACATATGTATGTACATATGCGCAGAGTGTTCCATAGGAATGTGTGAAAACTAATGAGTCACTATATTTTAACAAATGTTTCCAGATCCTTCCATTTAAACAATTGTGACTCATTAGTCTGGGACTATGGGACATACTGTGCATATTTGGAGTTCAAAAAATAAAAATGGAAAAAGGTATTTTAAAATTGGAATTTGAAGATTTTTTTTCTGAGTCTCTAACGAATTTTTATTTTCCATTATCAACAGTTTCTGCAAAATTTAGTTATCAGTAATTAATTATTTTTAACCGAAATTGAGGAATTCATAAGCTTCATAGATATTTTATGAAATTCCAAGTATTAGTTAGATAAGTGCAATTATAATTTTAATAAATATGGTTAGGTTATCTTAGTTTTATTTCATAATTTCAAGAAACTTTCCTTTAGGTTAATGGTACAATAATTATTTTCTTGGATGTTAGAACTGACGTATCTTAGAAACAAAATTTTAAATGTCACTCTTGACAGAGCTAAATCATTAGTTAAATTTAAAAGTATGAGCGTTTTTATATTATTTAAATTAAGTACTTGTTTAAATATTGTAACTATTTTGTAAGTAGATTTAGATTTCCACTAAGGAAAGATTTTTTTCGAAATTCAAACGCTAAGGGGGTAGATGTAGATTTTTGTGGCTGTCCGAAGACACACTTAGGCCATTATAGGCCCATTGTGATACTACTTTTTTTTTGTGACCAGAGTTTTCGTGGGAATCGAACCCACAACGTCTAGCGTTCTGCTGGTTCGCAGTCAACACGTCGCGTTACCAACCGGGCTATTGAGGCTAAGGGGGTAAAATCGAAACGATTAGATTTGAGAAGCTAAAATTTGATGAGTAACTAGGTGCAGACGTTTCATATAAAAGAATAGAATTTTAAAATATCCAATCCCTAAAAGAGGTGAAAATAGAAATGGAACCTAGTATGACTTAACTGTATTTTATACAGCTTTGAAATAATTCAAAATTAATTAAATGACAACCTTCTTTTTGAAGTCAGTTAAAAATATCTAATATCAATTTTTAACAATGGCCCCCACCTCGTAGCAAGTTTTTAGTATTTTGATTGTATTCTCCGTCAAATTTTACATAAAAAACATGTTTTCAAAATATGGTACTTTAATTATTATTATTATTTTTAAAACATTAATTTATATAGTGCGACACGTCAAAAAAACGGTTTTTTGTTAATAAAAAGAAAATTATAGCTCGGATCAAAAAAAGTTACATATGAAAGGTGTAGATAATAAAAAGACTAAAATTTTTAATAGTTTACCTAGGAGAATAATAGCCTGTATTAAAACAAAAAGTGGGAGTACGAAATATTAAATATTAAGCTTAATTTTAATATAAGATAATATAGAAATATCCGAAACAAAATATTGTTCCAATAAGATTCCCTTGATTATTGTAAAAACACTTATAAAGTTTGAATTAAAATTAGATTTTTTTTACACCAAATTGTTAAAGTCTTAACTATTTTTCGACAACCTCAAACTTTTCGAATAAAATGCAAAAAATGTTAAAAATCCCCTTTATTCACTCACGGACTATAATTTCGTGTATATTCGATAGAACTCGGATCGATTGGTCGGACGCGGCGCGGCTGGCGTATAATTAAAGGGACATAAATTCTTTGTCGATCCTATTTAAACAATTCAGTTGTTAATAACAATATGAATTTGTTAATAATTTTTATTAAAAATATTTTTTTCTCAAAACTCAGTCCTTTAGATTTAAAATGAAAAAAAAAGAAGTTTTTAGCTCAAATAAAACCAGAGTTATAAATTTTTGAAAATGAGTGTCCAAGCCAAAAAATTCATTATTCTCACATTTTCGATCACTAGTATTATCGAAAATATGCGGAACAAAACAAAATCCTATCTATTATTTTTCGATATAGAATCCGTAAAAAAAGTTTCAGCCAAATCGGAGACATGTCGGTCAATTTTTATCAAAATCCGTACGGTTTGTAAAAGAATTACCCATTTATATAATAAACTAAAATATACTAAAGTAAAAGTACATGAGTTCGCCTTGAGCCGAACCAGTTATGTACTAAACTAATTTTAATAATTCTTTTTGTGTTGATTGTTTGAGTGATTTGTGCCATAACCAAAAATCAACGCAGTAATATTCTAGATAAATGAAGTTTATACCTTCTAGAACTAAAATGAATTGTTATATTGTATATATATTAATGTGTCTTCGACTTGGAACAAAATGAAAACCAAAAACAAAACAAAAATTAAAAATGTTCTCACTTTTTAAGAACATTCCGTATAAATCACAAGGATCGATAAACTCAATGCAAACACTGGGGAAGTTATCGTTTAGAAGACTCTAAATTCCTGATATTGTGAAATTTTAAAGTTTATAATCACCACATCTACATAGTGTGATGTTCACACCTGATTATTTTTCTTCTTTTATGTATTTATATCGCTTTCTTTTTTATATTTATAGTTTTCACTATATATAACGCGATTTAACACAAGTTGCAACTTTGTGATCTTCATAACAAAACGCATTAAAGGTAATTCCACGTTGGGCCGTTGATCTGATTGATATCCAAGATCACATTATTGCTACTTTCTCTGATCTGAGCTTTGAAATTACAATTATTTAACATATAATAATAATAATCTTTCACGTTATCGTGTTTTCTTTTTACAGTTGAATACAAGTACAGTATTTTGTAATTCGTAGACAACCGCACAGAGTTAACGGGCTACTTTTTAATGAAATTGCAATTTGTAAACGTATTCTTTGTTAAACTAACTAATAAAAATAATAATTAAATTCAAACTCTTTTAAAACTTCACACTTACTGTGCGCTCCGTTATCCTTTGAACCCATCAAATTTAGTTTTTGCGAATTCTGACTTGCCAAGAACAGCATCGTTTGCAAGATCAGCGGTCCAGTGCTGTTAGTTATGTACATTTTGAAGTTCTTAAAAAAACAACACTCCACGGAAATAATATATTGTGTAGAAAAATATACGTATAAACACTTTAAATCTACATTCCACAATAAATTAAATCATAAACACTTAATTAAATTATTCGCGAAACTCTTTCAAATTGCTTGACCAATAAGTACCTTCTGAAAGCTTGTAGCCGACTACTGATCACTAGCACGAACTGTTTGCTTTTACTTCCTCGAGGCGGCAAATTCTGCTTATTGGCGGCAATCTCATTGCTGATATCAAAAAACGGCAGCTCTTTCTTAGATCCACATACCCGGGTATCAGGCACTGTGACCTCTGGGGTCAATTGATAAACAGCCGCCGTCTAAATACAGATGATCTTCAGGATGCCAGACAGATCGTTTGTAATTGCAAAAATCGCAAAAGCTTCAGCCTATACAGGTCATTGATTTTCAGACAATCCGCTTATTGCATTAAATCTGCAGTGGATGAGATTTAAGGGGCATACTAATTCTCAAAAGTCTAGAAACAGTCAGGTGGAGATAAGAGACCGCACTTGTAAAACACAGTATTTCTGGAAATCACATCGTCTTGACCTGAAACCGATTGACGTCAAAGACGCACTGATAACACGATGCTTTTTTAGCGTTTTAGCGCAAAGTCCAAAGGAGCAAAGATGTGGACAACCTTGTTTACACTAGGCTGCCATGACGTCGGGGGAGTGTACTCACAGACTTATATACTGACGCTGATCGAAGAAAAAAAAAAACGGAGGATTGTGTTCGTGTTATGACTAAAAATCCCAAGTTCAGAATTGCCTTCAAATTTTATTATCGTCAACTTGCTTGCGGAACTAATTGTCGGTTGGTCGCCTTGCACTCGTTTTTTTTTTTTTTTAGAAGATTATTTCAAAAACCACTTAATATGTAATATACGTAATTAGTTCTTAAAATACTTAAATTGATTCTATGAGGATCAGTGGAGAGATAGTAAGGGTTAAGAACTCATCGACTCCCCCACAAAAAAAATGTTTACACTCTTTTGTCAATAGCCAAAAAGAAGAATGTTTTATTTGTGGATAACTTTCCCAGTGTCAAACTATTAATAGGGTTGCTATCAATCCAGCACAATGTTTATTAAATAAAGTCGTCTAATTAGAGAAGACTGTGATCAACAGAAATCGTTAAAGACTCAAAAACAAACAACAACAGCATAGACAAAATCATTGAGGTCGGTGTGATTCCGTCGTATCACCTACTTTTATTCGAAATGCGTACACAATTTTGCATGGGATTTTTCACTAGAAGAGGTCATTAGAATAAGCTGTGATTAAAAATTATCGAAAATGTTTCTTTATAAATTTAAATTTAAGCTACACGTGCCACAAATTATCATCAGGTAGTGAAAAGAGCAAACAGAGAAAATCTAAAATAGCTTTATTTAATACTTGTCCCGTCGTCAGAAAGCAAACTGATAATTAAAACAAATCTTCCCCGCACAGTGGGTGTACTACAGTCTTATATACTAAAATTATATTTTCACATAAGTCTATTATTAAGCATAAGGTTAACGTTACTTTAAAGGCATTTTTTGGCTGTATTCTTTTGTGTAAATAAATAATTGAAAGTACTATGTTACAGAAAAGAAAAGTTATTTGAACTTAAATCATAAGAATTCATATCAGAGTGGAATTCGCTTAAATCTATTCTTAATGGTAGAAATCGAAAACGATTAAAGTAATTAACAAAATTTGGTTTTTAAAGAAAAACAAAAAATGCTTGAACAATTAAAGGCAATTGCTGGTGGTGTATACTGAAAAAGTTTTGTATCTATATTTTTTTTTTTATATATATTATTCTGACATTGTCCGCTGGATGATGAGGTCGATTTTATCACCAGCAGAAGCTATAAGAGGCACAGTAAGGCAGCAATCAAAGTCTTGTGTTTTCGTACCATTCACCTAAAAAAAAAGGGAAAACTTAGTAATCCCTTATTTCAAGATTATTTATTTTATAAACAACATACTTGCATGATCCTATCAAAAGGTTTCAGCATCCCACTAATATCAGCAGGACCTCCTGAACGAATTCGATTTATATAAACCCCACGTTCATAGAGACCATCGGAAACAGAAAAGCCGTAGTCATCATAAACTTTGTCCTTATATAATGTTACTTGCATAATTCGATGTTTACTTTCCTTACTGGTATTGGACATAACATCAGTAAATGATGGACTCCTGGGCCGACGCTGCACTTTTGCGTATACGGCTTGAGGCTCTGGAAGACTTCCTTCATTGGAAAGAGTATTGTCTGAATCACCTGGGAGTAAATGAAAATTTTAATTTTATCAAAATATAAAATTAACCCTTTTTGAGCGCTATGAACCCGTATATGCGTTCGGCAAAATGGTTTACTATGAGCTATGAACGGATATATAGATTCTCAAACAACCATTCAACATGGACTATGAACGCCTACAGTGCTGTGCAAAACATTTGCAACTAAAACCCCAATTTTCTATGTCTTACTACAACAAACCTTAAACTCTTAAAAACAAAAAAGCTAATACAGTATTTTATTCTTTATTATATCTAATTTAAGAATATTAAAAAACTAAAGGTAACTATTCAATAAAAAAGGAGAAATATTCGTTTTTTCATACTAAGATACAAAACTGACTGTGCAAAACATTTGCAACTCCTTGTCATTAACAATTTTGGCGACTTTAAATATATATTATCATTAATATTTGGTTGAATAGCCTTTATTTACAATAACTGCTGCACATCTTCTTGGCATAGAATTAAATAGCGACTCAATATGTAAAGAAGTTATATCATTCCAAGCCTTTTTTATACCATTAAAGAGTTCGTCACGGTTGTTGTAAAATTGATCCCTCATATTCTTCTTAACCAGTTGCCATAGCTTTTCTATGGGGTTGAGATCTGAGGACTGTGCGAGCCATTTCAAAACTTCAATGTTTTGCTGCGAAAACCAAGCCTGAAGAAGTCTAGAGGTGTGCTTGGGATCATTGTCCTGTTCGAAGCACCAGTGCAGGGGCATTTCTTCCTCTGCGTAAGGGAGCATAACATTTTCCATAATGTTTTTGTAGTCCTCCGCTTTCATTATCCGTAGTATTTCATAAAGAGGTCCCACGCCCTGAGCTGATAAACACCCCCAGACCATTGTATTATCACTTCCATGCTTCATAGTTACCACAGTTTATCGCAGATTTAGTCGTTTGTTCGTCGGTCGTCCTACTTTTTGCCCTCCATTTAGCCCCACTAAGTTAAACTTACACTCATCCGAAGAAAAGACAGTTCTCCATTTTTCTAAGCCATTCTAAATGACTTTGAGCAAGGACAAGTCGAGCTCAGCCTTTTTTTCGGAAAGTAGTGGCTTTTTCGCTGGCCTGTAGCTCTTAAGATCGGTTTCTATGGCTCGTCTTCTTACTGTCGAAGGATCCACATCCAGGTTTTATTCGTATTTTACCTGAGTAATTGAGGAAAGGCCGAGATTTACTTAAAATTTAAATTCTACGATCCTCAGCCTTTGTCGTTTTCCTTGGTCTACCACCCTTCATGAATATTTTTAATACTCCCAGTCTTTTTAAAACTGCTTATAATTCTGGATATGGTGGATTTAGCTATTTTATTCGGTTTTTTATTTCGTTGTAAAATGAATTACCCCCATTTTACGAACTTTTAGTTTAATTGCATTTAAAGGAAAAAAAATATTTTAATAATACACGTCCGCGCATGGACCTGACCGACAGACTGGATTATATGCCCTGCAGTAGTTGGATCGGAATAGAAAATTATTATTATTATTTTTTATTAACTATATATGGAATAGAAAATAACAGTTAACTAACAAAGTACTGTCAATTCTCATTTATTCCGAGAAAAGTATTTGTTGATATATAAAGTTGCAAATGTTTTGCACAGGCAAAATTGTTACGTTGAATAAAAAACTGGATATTGCTCCCTTATTATGGGATATTACATTCTGCTATTGTTATATCTGGAAACTAGACATAATAAATAATAATGCACTGTAAAACTTTTTTTGGTATCAGTGGTTTAGGAAATTTTATAATGATCTGTAAGAAACTATGATTTTAGTTGCAAATGTTTTGCACAGCACTGTATATATAAGCCTAGATATACAAGATAGACATAGTAATTGGTGCCATAGTAAATACGCTCTTAGCGCTCAAAAGGTTAATATGTCTAACTCACCTGTGTTTCTAAGTATTTTTAAGTCGACAATATTGTCCAAATTTTGTAAAAGCTTTGTAGCGTGTGACAGAGGCATGCCCTGGACTGTTTCGCCATTAATAGCAAGCAAACAATCGCCTATTCGCAGTTTTCCAGTATTGTACGCCACCCCACCTTTAATTAACCAAAAGATAAAATTTTTAAAAATAAATTACAGATAAAGCAAGTAAAAATATTATATAAGTTATATAGTCTGAAGCATTCTTTTACTGCCATATTTGAACCTTTTAAATAGACAACAGACATAGACAATAAGCCTAATTTAAATTACAATTTATATCCTTTAGCTCTACACAGATTAAGTAATATATTACTTCTAGATTCTATACAGGATTATACAATTCAGAGCAATAAGGAAATTTTTAACTCTATCTTGGAACATCAAACTATTTAATACAGAATAGTCAAAACTCTACCTATTATTCAAATAATCAAGAAGATCTCAAAGATCTTCAAAGGCAACATGTTCCAACTTCCAACAGCTTGGATTAGGAATTGGTGCTTAGTTGTGGAGTTGCTAAATTTAGACGTAAGAAGGGCGCAAATTCGCTGAGCTAAGAAATTTAATTTTCTCGAATAGGTATGTATTTCGGTACGCGCCTATATTGTGCAAAAAAATAATTACACGAAATTTTATGAAATTCAAAAGTGAGTAACCGAGAATTAAAAGCAACTGTGAGCATTCTCTGGCTAATGGCGCCCATTGGGCAAAAAATCTCGCAACCAAGAGAAATTATGGATATCAACAGGGTTCTAACCAGGATCCTTTTTGTTCGTTGAAGCGCAGAAGCAGCGCTTGACCAGAGCCTACGAAGTTATCCATATACTTTGATCACCAACAACCTACATGATCAATCCATATGTCAGAGTCCTATTAAATATTACGCCCAGATTCCTGACCAAAGAGTCCCTGGGAAGTCAGATATATCGTTTGGGCGCCCTTTTATGCGGTTCATATTAACCGTATCGAGGCGGTCCAGCGTAGATTTGTTCGATTTGCTCTTCGCGGTCTCCATTGGGATAACCCCGTCATCCTCCCGCCCTATGAGGACAGGCTTAAGCTTGTTCCCCTTTCTTCTCTTGAGACTAGACGAAACAACGCCAGAATTGTTTTTGCGTTCGACTGCGTTCAAGGATCGATAAATTCTCCTGAATTGTTAAATATCTTTAATATTTCTGTCCCTGCTCGCTGCCTGAGGAATTATGACTTCTTGCATGTTCCTCAGCATAGTACCAATTGAGCCGTTTATTTTGAAAGTGGCATAAGTCCAAATGATCATACAGACTATTTTACTTTACAAGAATATAGAAAACTAGTCTTTATGATCATTTGGACTTAAGCCACTTTCAAAATAAACGGCTCAATTATGGACTGAACGAGCCTACCTCATCTATGTCACGCCTTTTTAATTTGCATTATGACAATCTGGATTTTAATCTTTCAAAACACCAGATTAAAAATCTGCTTTGCTAAAGTTACTTTCTTTTTTTATTTTTGCTGTAGTAATCAGTAATTTGATGAATGTGTTGAATAAATAAATAAATAAATAAATAAATAAATAAATAAATCCACAGCTTCCTTGTACACGACAATGGTTTCAGATTTAACTGCATTCAGTAACAATGGACGCTGCCCATTGCATGATGGAGTATATATCTTCACTCATATGGAGCAGGAGCATCTTTCATGAGACTGCAAGGTCTTGAGAGATAGACTTGTATATTATCGGCGTACATATGAAAGTCGAAATTATTGATGGCCAAAGAGATATCATTAATATATAATGAAAACAGCAGAGGGCCAAGGATAGATCCCTGAGGCACACCACACGCTTTGTGTACGTCCATGAAGTGTGGGGGAACGAAAAGTTAATAACTCTAATTATTAATATATATTATATAAAAGTTCAAGATAAGCACCCGAAACACACGGAAGAGCAGTTTACATAATATAATAATAATATAGTTTTTAAAAAAATTGTATTACTACAGATAAGGACAGCATGATTCCGAATATATTGTATAATGAGTTTTTTTTATTCTGCGTAGATTAAATCCTTATCGTCTGGACGATTTTAAATGGCTTTTATTGAAATAATAAATTAGTTTTATCAATCGCATGAAAGGCATGAACCATTGAGAAGTTCTGTTATCGCAAAAATTAAAAAATGTAACGTCTCATTAGAAATAGTTGTCTACACGCCCCCTAATTAATTGTATTATATTATGTCTGGTGCAAATCTCTTATTAGATGATTGAATCGGAAAAACTGAGAATATACTTTTAATAAAATAATTGATATTGCCAACTAATTTATTTACATTTTATAGTGTTTATCATCTCACATAAGATCCAATACGATAAATAAAAATAGCTGAGGTGTTTCATTAAGCTGTAATGCCTGAATATTGCTGTTTCGAAAATAAACAATTATATAATTCTATAGTTCTATTTCATAATAATAAAGTAATTTATTTATTATTTATTAATAAATTGACATAATATTATTTATATTTATTATTACAATATTATTATTAATTTATTAATATACAAAATTAATAATTTTTTGATTTATTTTGATTTATTTGTTTCGATTTTACTTGAGTTATTCTTTTTCTTTCATTTTGATTTCATCTTTATTTTGCCATCCTTTCCCACACATTTAGAATATTGATTTCTGTTTTTTTGTTTCCATATTTTCACCTTTCTTTTTCTTTTTTCTAGATTTTAGATTATTATGATTACTATTATTCATCGCTTATTTGTATTGCATGGTAGTAGATTACATTTTTAGGTATGTGGACTTTTTAAATTGAATTATAATACTTTACTTACTTAATTTTTCTTCTTCTATATTTAGAATTATATTTTCATATATATATATTACTTAGTACTACACTCAACGGTAGATTGTAATTGGACTGTGTCTGTATTCTATCGTATAAATAAATAAATAAATAAATAAATAAATAAATAAATAAATAAATAAATAAATAAATAAATAAATTATTATTATTAAGCCATTAACACCCACGACAATCTCAGCAGCAATTAAATTTCTTTATTCCTATATTAGACCAAGAACGAATCCAAAACTCGACTTTACAAGACCAAAACTAAGTCTGTTGATGCCAGACCAAAACCCAAATCGAATGTTCAAGACAAAAACCAAGACGGTGATTGTCTTGGTCTTGCTTTTGCTCATGACTAGCATATACAGACCAATTTTGGTAAAACTCTAACCAAATGAATCTTGAATTGTGTAAAACTTTGATATCATTGACAATCAGTGTGGTTTTCAGTTACAAACTATATCTAGCAAGAATTTTATTAAGATAGCAAATTTCTGATTTATAGTATATCAAAATTGGAATCTTAGGTTAAACTTACTTCATACTATTTACGACTGCGAAAATGTTGAATACGATTCTCTTTTTTATTTAAAACTAGTGAAGAAATTTTTAACTTGTTCTACTGAACGAGAACAAAAAAGCTTAATTGTGGTGATCAAAATATTTAAAGTTTTATTCTTTTATATAAACACTTTTTAAGATCGTAACTTATAAAATTGAATATATTCAATATTAATTGGAAGATTAAGAAGTTTGGTTTTAATTTCCCAAAATCCAAAAAAAAAAAAAAAATCAGAAAAAATAACATTGCTGTTTATAGATAGTTTATAATCAATTATAATTGATTCATCAACCACAAAATTAATTTTGCATAGTACAATTTAATTTAATTTGAACACTTACCCTCAACTAAACTGCTAATAATAATAGGTTTCTGCATATCTTCACTCCCAGCCAATGTTATACCCAATGGCCCACCGTTGGGCTCCAACCGAACAGTTGAGACGATTTGGTGTGTTCCATAAGTCTTGTTCTCCATGGGGGGTGGTATAATGGACGAATCAATTCTAAAATATTGAATAAAGCATGTTGATAAAAGCTCTAAAGCAAGAACACGATACAACGATTATACCAACCGTTGGTAAGCCCGATTTGCGATTGAATGCGATATAATCGACGGTTGGATCAACATTTCGCAAAGTTTTGACCGAAAAGTTGTGGTCGAATTTGACGGATTGTATGTAAATTGTATTGCGTGTTTGCACTCATGCAAGCACTGAATCGATTTTGTTATTCTGAAGAATTGTTTCACATCGGAATTTGTAAAAGTGAAAATGGTTTCGATTAAGCAAAATGGCAAAATGAAAATCACATGATATTATACCCTGTAGACGCTTTATACAATCGATATCGCAACAATACAAATCGGTACAACCATTGTATCATGTATTTTCCGCCTTCAGCAACATGTTAACTTACGTCATGAACCTGCTTGTTGGATAATCTAGCTCATAGGGACTTAAGTCGTGGTATGAGTCTTCAGGAACCTCGGTAGTCAAACTGTGGGTGTTTTCTCCACCTATCCCCCGTCCGATAGGCGGTTTCTCGCCGGGTTTTATTGCAAAAGGTCGTCTGATCTGGACAATGGGGTTCGCAACGTGCTGCATATCGTCCAGCCTAAAATATTCCGGCTGGGGTGTAGTTGACTTAAATGAGGTTGCGTCACCGTATCGAACGTCACCAAATTTTTGAGCATAGCTATAGATATCCTGATCGTTCCCACTACAATTGCTATAAATCGGATTCACTCGCTGTTGAGCATCGAACAAGAAGTCCGGCAACGAATTTCGTTTTATCGTCAGCGTTGTAAAATCGCTTTTATTTTCTTTAAGTAAAGCGTCGACGTTGAAATGTTGCAAGGGATGACTATCGACAGCCAGAAGGATATCACCAGCTCTTAAAGATCCTGTCCTGTGTGCAGGACTTCCCTGCTTCACTTCAGATATAACAAACGAGGCGTGACTAGAACCGTTCACAGTAATCCCCAGACCGCCCTTTCCGGTTTTCGCCAATTTTACACTGAATACCCCGCTCGATGGAATCACAGAGTCTGCCATATCGAACTCCACTTCAAGCTCAACCCAATTGGCCGCCTGATAGGTTACATTTTGGGGTCTTGGACCAATATCGCCCAGAAGCTGCCGCACCGCATTAATGTCGAGGTTGTACATCTTATTGACGGCTATGATACGATCTCCTTTCTGGATGCATCCCGATCGATCAGCCACAGAGTCACTGATCACTTGGGCGATTGTGATTCCCCTCCCACAGGCAGTTTGGGATCCCAAAATTATCCCAGACCCATGGGAACAATCCAAGACAACTTGTACAGTTTCGGTTCGACAGATTCCCAATTTCGGATGAAGTGTACCCGTATCCAGTGGAAGTGAACTTTTTCGCACCAGCTTGCGGTGCCGACTTTTCCGAGACTCCAAAGTGCTGAAACCATATTTGGGGCTGCCGATGGCATGTCCTAAAAATAATTGAAAAAAAGAAAGGCTATAAAAAAATTTGTTCAAAGAAAACATTAGGAGTATTAAAACTTTGAATGATCTAACGACACCTTCACTGCCGTAGAGAGCTCTATAAGACATAGCACCTAAAGCAGACCTGGCAATAAAATCACCAGTTTTTGTAATTTACACCTAATAATTGTTTGACGAAATTTGATGGCGACAGAGCTCGTTCTCCACATAATAACAACTGATATCATCACTCACATGCAGCAAAATCTGGCACCCCTGGGACTTCTTGTTTTCCATTATAAAAAATAAAGTAAAAGCCCAAAAGAAAAAATACCAAATGCATCCAAACTCGAATCTCTTCCAATTTCTAAGTAAGTCACTGTAAAGGTCCAGCATTAACATGGGCCACTGGAGCATCACATTTTAAAAATTTCTCCTAGTGAAATAAACAATGTTAAGGATAAACTAGTTTTAAAAAAGGGTAAAATAGAGTTTGTGGTCGTTTCACGAATTTTAATGAAACGATCCGGAATCAAAAGTGATAAAAAGGTACTTAACCCGGCAATTCCCAGTGCCATCTGTAGATTAATTAATTTTGTGATTTTGTTAGATACTTAAAGTAAAATAATCTTAAAAACAAGTATTACTATAATGATATATATGGGACATTTCACGTCAAACGGATCACCGGCGCCCTCAAAATTTGAATAAACCGATTGAGATAAATAAGGGCTCAAATTGTTCGTCTAAATGAGAACTTTCGAAATCCATGTGGTATTTTTTTAAATTCAACATGGCGGCTGGAAACCCCAGAAACCTCCGTATACCAAATTTGGTGCAAATCAGTTGATTTTCAAAAATTTGGCCACCATATTGGATTCGCCATATGGGATTTTGGCAACCTACCATACCGAACTTTTAGTGACCCATCAGCTGCAATCTGAGCCAAAATCCGATCCGCTAGGTTGCAAATTTTTATTTTTGCAAGCTTTTTTTACTGGAGGACATTCGATTTTTCTCCGTCTTCCGGCCGCCATATTGGAGCCGCCATGGTGAATTTAAGAAAATACCACATGGCTTTCGAAAGCTCTCATTTAGACGAAGAATTTGAGCCCTTATTTATCTCAATCGGTTTATTCAAATTTTGAGGGCGCCGGTGATCCGTTTGACGTGAAATGTCCCATATATACTTTATTTTTTAACAACCTTATTTTGCTAGCAAAAAACTGATCCAAGTCATTTTCGACGTCCTCATTTGAAGTAAATGTTTTGCCGTCTTAACAATGTAAATTGTAAAGAATGTAAAAAGTAATAGTCCGACGGTGCAAGATCTGGAGAATATGGTGGGTATAGTAGTACATCCCATCCAAGCTGTAACAACTTTTGGCAAGTTACCAAACTTTTACGAGGTCTCGCATTATCTTGGTGGAACACTATACCTTTTCTATTGAACAATACTGGCCTTTTCTGTTTGGGTGAGACATTCATTTTGTCCAGTTGATAACAGTACACTGCAGAATTGATCGTGGCATCGTCCGGGAGAAACTTAAAAAAACGCTTTCTTTGAAATATCACCAAACCGACCGCAGCACCTTTTTTTATGAATATCAGTTTTCGAAGTGCTTTGAGCCGGTCATCTTTTTTGCTCCATAATCTCTGGTGTTTAACATTGTTGTAGACAACCCATTTCTCGTCCCCAATAATGATTAGCTTCAAAAATTGATCATTTCCTTGACGTTTGAGAAGCGAATCACAGACGTCAACGCGACGGAGCAAATTTCTTACTGTAAGATCATGTGGAACCCATATGTCGAGTTTTGATATTAAACCAAGACGTTTCACGTGATCATGAACGATCGAATTCGACAAACTTAATCTCTTAGCGGTCTAACGAGTTGTTATTCGGCGGTTTGCATCAATCAATGTCTTTATTTTACCTTCATCAGCTTCAACTGACCTTCCAGAACGTGGTGCATCTTTAACATCAAAATTACCAGAACAAAATTTTGAAAACCAGTGTTGACACTGGTGTTCTGTCAATACATATTCTCCACACACATCAACTAATTTTTTTCTTGCTTTAACAGCATTTCAACAGCTATATAAAGTCCTTAGACAAAAATGGTGCACATTTCATTCTTTCTTTATCGCAACATTCTGAGATGAGGGTAAGATATATAAAATTTCACTTAATCTGGACAAAGATCCAGATAAAAAGCTGGATCTTCACTTTGTATAAATCGCAGCTATAGATTCTTCGGAAGGGAGGATATGCCGTGACGTACATACATCATACTTTGGATCCTGAATGTTCTTTCGAAAACATACGACATATTTAAGAAAGAGTGGAAAACTTCTATATGTTCTATGAATAAAAGAAATAATCGTAAGCCATCCCAGATATTTTATTATTTAATTAACCCTCTACGTTACAATACACCGAGCTTGCAAGCAGAGTAGTCATACATATTAAGATTTCAATCGCAAATTATGTGCCATTATTGCACTCCCCTTAATGGTCACACTCTACTAGATCGATGTTTCAAAGTTAAGGAAATCTTGAGAAAAAAATGTTTATTCACATTGTAAGCGCGTCCGCTTTGGTCTGGTGAGAAAGAATTCTTGGCTAATGGAATGCGACAGCTAAAAAGGGGCTACAAAGAAGGTAAGACAAAATAAGACACTCTCTCACACGAACCTTTAAAGCAAGTTTTGCCCTCTTTTAACTTTTGGTATTTTTTCGGATTTATGTAGGCCGAAAATAGCAAAGGTCTAAAGACTATAAGAACTAAACAGAAGGGGCGGCCTGCCGCTCTAAAAATGGATTTTTCTATAAATTGTGCTAGACGCCGAAAAACTAATAAATACAAGCGGATGTCACTAAATCAAAAACTCACGAATTGAGCAGTAAGAGAGCGCTTTAATGTCCCATAACCATTGGCCAATCTAGCGCTTCTCACTTTAACGACTTGCGATCCCGAAATTTCCGAGTGGATGGAAGCTGTCTGTCCGCAAAGAGATCAACAAGACCGATGCACATCCGTTTAATAAAAGTTCAAGTCAGCGGGCGTCCCATGTCTTCGCTGAGATTTACTAATTTTAGCGCATGCCAGATCAATTTTTGCTCGCGATCTTGTTGTTATATTAATCCAGTATGCATGCAGCCGCTCCTAGCACGTATATGGATATTCAGTGAGGGCTGCGACATGTGAGATTCAAGCTGTCATCAGGCAGATGAATGATCTTTTTTTTGTTTTTTTACAAGGCGCCCGCGGGAAATGATATGCATGTGGATCGTAGCGGAGACGTTTTATAAATATCTTTTAAGTACTCTCTTAGGAAGTCATAAAAGTACACAGTAAAGGATTACCTCTTCGTGCTAACGCGTGTGCTGGCATTATCTGTATTTGCGTGTATCCGCGGACAGCATTGGCGTCTAGCAGAGCCATCACGTCATCCGGCGCAAATGCTGTGTTCTCCACTATAGTCTCGTCAACCGATAAAATTTGATCCCCTACAGAAAGAGCTCCACATCTGAAACGAAATGTGTAATTAATCCTTTTGGGAGTAGTTCATAAAATCCTGTAATGTAGAACTAACAATAATTTTATAGCTTAACTCTGGGGACTCTGGGTACATATCCAACACTTTGGCAGAGAAAATGAGCAAGATCATTATAATAATAATTATCCCATAATTTGTTTTATAGTTTTAACGACAACGTAAAGTGCCACTTGAAATTTCTTCAAAATTGTCTTAGGGTTTCGCATTATAAACTCACTATAGTCTTGAAGGCAGCTGTGCAAAACTTTTCATACATAAACCTTTAAGCCATGGGTGTCCAAAAAATTATGCACGCGAGCGCACTTCTGCTCGCGTGCAAACTTCGATCTTTGGAGAGCACACTTCACAATATTCTTATCTAGCTCGTATCAATCTTGCTAACATTGCATATCAGTAAGCTTTTTTTTACTAGCAGTTTTAAGGAGGAAGCCTATTCATGAAATATTCAATGAAAATAATACTCATTAATGTAGGTACAGTAGCAAATTGTCATTAAATATGTTTTTATTAGATACTGACTGTGTTGATAAGAAAAACAGCCATAACTTTTGATTCATCTGATCGTCTGAGCTGAGCACTACAAGCCTAAATGTATGCAAACAGATGGAGAGGATTAACGCTGGGGCCGGAACTTTGCAAAAAATTTTGTACATATAATTTCAAAAAATTAAATTTTTAAATGGCTTAGAATTCCAAACTACATTGGAAAAATTTTTTTAATGTTGTGTCTAAAAATCGAACTCTAATTAATATTATATATGAGAAATCAATAAGTGATGTAAATTACTAACTGAGCGAGTGCTATAACATTTAAACTATAGACAGGTAATCCCTAAACCCAATAGACCGACTTTTAAATAATAGGTATATGGTTATAAATCCAAAAGACTAAGGAAAAACGAGTGCTATCACTCTTAAACAGTAGAAAAATAAAATAAAAAGCCAATAGTTCTAAAAAAGTGAGTGCTATAACTTTTAAAGAGTAGACAGGTGATCTTAAAAAGACCGAAAGATTAAGCGAGTGCTATAATTTTTAAACAATGAATTTAAACCAAAGCTAAGATTAAAAACCGTAAGAAATCTGTTTTGCATTATTAACATGAAACTGTTTTTTATTAATAATCATCATTTCAATAGCATGATACTTGATAATTTAAAAAGAGATATGAATGTTACTCCGCATTATATTTTCCTTAATTTTCGGCTCAGTTTATAAACATAGAATTTTTTAAGTTTTTCTTTTAGTTAAACAATTTTTATTGTTCTGTAGATAATTGTAAAATAACGTTTAGCGAGAGAAAATTATTTCTAAAACCTTAAGTAGTAATATAATAACTTATTAAATCGATGAAAAATTATTTCTTATATTTTTTACCACTTTTTACTTTATACTTTTATTGGTCTTTTGTTTAAGTTAATAGAACTTAAAACTATCCTTGAAAACCGATACTAAAAAAAATTGTATAAATTATATTTCAATATAGAAAATTATTATATCATACAAACATATTGATCTATGGCGCTGATTTCACTAGATCGGTCGCTGCTACATAGTATAGGATAAAACTGTTTGATTCTTGAGGGAATAAAGTAAAAGAATGAAACTTTCACATAGGTGCTTATTCTGGCAGTCGTCTCACCTAGTGAAATTTCTCACATTGATTGTCACATGAAACTCATTCGCCTATTCCAGCAGTCGAGTGAAGTGACACGGGAGTTTGATTTGATATTTCAATGAGATTTGAGATTCCTGCGACTGTTCTATTAGAGCGTAATAATAATAATAGTAAAATGAATAGTAGTGAGTTTTGGTTCACTAGCAGTAACAAGGAAGAACACCAAGAAGAGGTATGCTTAAGAATACGGGATAATTCCAATCCGCTGGAATTGAGTAACATAATGTAAGTTTAGAAGAATATGTTTCACAACGTGGGCATGAAGATAACACACAAGATGAAGATGCTGATATAAGACCAAGCAGTAAAAATTGGAGACGAGATTACGTCTTCCATTTCACATGGAAGTCGAGTTTGGTCGACTGCGATACTAAAAACAGTGTCTTCGCTAGTTGAGTCAACCAAACTCGACTTCCATAATAGGGCCCATCGATTCTTATAACACAACTCCTTTTTTCATTACTGGAACTGGCTACTTTTTCGAGAGTAAGGACATGTGGGTAATTCTTTTACAAACCGTACGGATTTTGATAAAAATTGACCGACATGTCTCCGATTTGGCTGAAACTTTTTTTACGAGCTCTATATCGAAAAATAAGAGATACGTGTCCAAGGATTTTTTTTTGTTCCGCATATTTTCGATAATACTAGTGATCGAAAATGTGAGAATAATGAATTTTTTGGCTTGGAGACTCATTTTCAAAAATTTATAACTCTGGTTTTATTTGAGCTACAAACTTCTTTTCTTTTTCATTTTAAATCTAAAGGACTGAGTTTTGAGAAAAAAATAATTTTAATAAAAATTATTAACAAATTCATATTGTTATTAACAATTTAATTGTTTAAATCAATTTTTAACAATTGCCCCCACCTCATAGCAAGTTTTTAGTATATTTATTGTATTCTCCGTCATATTTTACATAAAAAACATGTCTTCAAAATATGGAGCCTTTATTATTACTATTTTTAAAACATTAATTTATATAGCGCGACACGTCAAATAAACCGGTTTTTTGTTAATAAAAAGAAAATTATAGCTCGGATCAAAAAAAGTGAAATATAAAAGTTGTAGATAATAAAAAGACCTACAATTCTTGTCTCAAATACTTTTCGACATAACCTCAAACTTTTCGAATAAATTGAAAAAAATGTTAAAAATCACCTTTTCCAAATTTATTTGCCACATTTTTTGCCTCATGTCGTTTCTTTTTTTTAATATAAGTAATTATTATGTCCTTCTTAACAAATAATATTTATTAGCAATCAATACAATAAAAAAAACATAAATTAATAATAAATGATAGAACATTATTTGATCGCATAAAAAAAAATTTATTGTGGTTTCAATACTTATTATTGGTTAATATGTATTTCGTTTGATGGTTAGTTGAGAAAAATATTAAAAACACAAAAATTATATGTTAATTTCTTTTTTAATTTTTTATACTCTTTTTTTCAATAAATAATGTTTCAAAAAGGTGATTTTTAACATTTTTTGTATTTTATTCGAAAAGTTTGAGGTTATGTCGAAAAATAGTTAAGACAAGAATTGTAGGTCTTTTTATTATCTACAACTTTTATATTTCACTTTTTTTGATCCGAGCTATAATTTTCTTTTTATTAACAAAAAACCGGTTTTTTTGACGTGTCGCGCTATATAAATTAATGTTTTAAAAATAGTAATAATAAAGGCTCCATATTTTGAAAACATGTTTTTTATGTAAAATATGACGGAGAATACAATAAATATACTAGAAACTTGCTATGAGGTGGGGGCAATTGTTAAAAATTGATTTAAACAATTAAATTGTTAATAACAATATGAATTTGTTAATAATTTTTATTAAAATTATTTTTTCCTCAAAACTCAGTCCTTTAGATTTAAAATGAAAAAGAAAAGAAGTTTGTAGCTCAAATAAAACCAGAGTTATAAATTTTTGAAAATGAGTCTCCAAGCCAAAAAATTCATTATTCTCAAATTTTCGATCACTAGTATTATCGAAAATATGCGGAACAAAAAAAATCCTCGGACACGTATCTCTTATTTTTCGATATAGAATCCGTAAAAAAAGTTTCAGCCAAATCGGAGATGTGTCGGTCAAAAAGGTGTTCGGTTTGTAAAAGAATTACCCATGTATAACTCTCTCTTCTGCCATTGAAAATTGTGGAGATTATTTGGTCCACTCCCCGTGGTATTTTGTTCTTTTTTATTGGCTTGTAATTTTCTCTTTACCTTTAACTGCCAGTGAGTACATACTTGAAAACGTAAGCAGTGTAATATTTTGGTAATTTAAGAAATTTTTACTTTTACTTTTTGCCATTCTTAATTTGTCTGGCTGGGGGACCTATGCTATTTAGCTTCCGTCTTATTTGACTCTAGTCATCCTGATATTTTTCTTTAGGAATACAAAAACTTACATCAAATTTTAACCCTTTCGCAAGATGTTGATTTTGGTCCATGAATTCTATTAATTGCTCGAACTGTTTCTTGTTCGTGACTCTAACCCTAAAAGAATACGTTGCATTAATTGAAAAACATATTTATAGATATTTTGGGCCCCCTTTTCATTTCAGGCAGGCGCAATTTTAGTTTCGGAAAAATCCATATAAAAACAAGTTTTTAAACTGACCTTTTATCTGTCATGTCGCAAAATTTTTCAGTATTCGCCGTTTGTCACCTGAAAAAAGCATTCGACAAGATTCGTCACTTCACAACGACGTTTGTCGTAAAAATCGACTCCTAGAATAACCAAAAATGGAAGGTTTGGCGATTTTTACGACATTTGTCACGTGAATAGCATATCAGAATAGGAAAAGCTGAAAGTGACAAATCTCACTAGGTGAGACGACTGCCAGAATAAGCACCATAAAGTCACGACCAAAAACCCTTGGTCTGATAATCGCAGCTTGGAGGGTTCTGTGTTCGGACCGTCGTTATAGTCGTTACGTCATCAAACAAAAGAATATAATCAAGATAAAACTACTGCCTAGCCTTCATTTGCGACTGGAAACTTAAAAATAAGAAATTCGAATTTTAAGGAGATATAAGCATGAATATAGCCATTATTCCTCGTGTTCTCTGAGAACTATTGCAATAAATATAAAGCAATTTCAGCAAAGAAGAATAACCTTAATATGATCATTGTACTGCACTGCCAAAAAAAGCAAAGCGTAATTTAATTGACTGCACTGCTAAATTTTTTCAACGACATAAATAAAATTGTTGAAAAATTTTAAAAAATTCTATTTTCCACTCATTTTGCATTTTTCCCATTTTTTTTATCGAAACAAATCTGAAAACAAATATTATATCCTTCTGACTACGTAAGACATACATATATAGAAGTGTGTATTCCACCTCGAGCAAACCCAACAATATTTGGAAGTTGTATAATTAAAGGATATCCTAATATGTATAATATACATAATATATATTGTATATGTATAAATGTTTTTATCTATACGAACCATCAGTATGTTGATTACCCTTATCACATACAAATTTACTTGACAGACAAATTTCTTGTACAGACTTCTTATTGCAGTTTGTGATAGTCGATAATAATAAAAAGCTATGAATTTATACGTATTATTATGTATTTCAATACCAGTTTTTTGGTGGAATTATATATTGTATAATAAAATAATATATGGCATTTATCGTATTGAAAGCATCGCAAATATTAAGTCAATTTTTATAGTTTCTAAAGATATTAATAATAATGTTTATAAATAATTTGTCTCCCTGTTTGGTCAAAATCAAAAAATTTAATTCAAAACAAGTTAGGTGAGTGTAAAACAGCCCATACAAAATGTTAATTTATTTGTATATTAAATTATAAACATTAAGTGTCCTTTGCAATAATATTAAATAACGTAAAATACTATGAAGAAACTTACCGATCAGCAATGCTAGCAGGTAAAATACTTGCAATATAAACGCCCGCAGCAGACACCTCATCGATCTTGGAGTGATCATTGCTTGAAACAGGCGAGTAATTACTAAGGACGAGTCCTAATTTATCATTCATGGGTCTTTCGATCTCTATAAGCAAAGGACCCATAGAGAACTCCACACTTTGCATAACGGAAACATCATACTCAATCGTTAGATTCGTGTATCCTGAGACGTGGCCACATTTCAAGATCTGCTGCGCCTCCGACAAGCTCTTGTTAATCAACGATATCTGTTTTCAAAGACAGAAGAAAATTAATTTGGTTGGCAAGGCGCAACTAAAAATATCGTCACTGGCACAGAAAGTGCATGTCTAGCAGATGTAAGAGATCACTTACATTGTCAACTCTGAGTAAACGATCGCCGGGCTTTATCCGTCCTGTCTTAAAGACTGGCCCATGTGGTCGGACGTGAGTCACTATCAATGGGAAGTCCCCACCTCCACGAAGCGTTAATCCTAGACAACCGTTTTCACGCTCGACTGTGATTTGCGCCAGCTTCGATGTGACACACAAACTGTTCTGGGAGACTGAAAATATACAAAACATAAAAACAGCGCGTAAAGTACATGTCGTAAAGCCAACATAAAATCGATGTGCTTACTGTATTCAGGCAGTGAGTATTCGATCTCTACCACAGCAGGTCCTTCTCCATGGCATAGGATGCTCATAATGTGCTGGTTGGTCAGCCCGATCGTTGAGATCCCATCCACCTGATGGATGCGATCACCTGGAGCGAGGAAATCAGCTGCTGGACCGAGAGCATTCAATGACCCAATGACTGGCGGATAAGAGATGTCTGGCCGCTCTAGAAGATGAAGATGAAGATGAAGAATGAACAGATCGGCGATCGCGGTGTTTTTGGGCTATTTTTAAAAATACAAAACCGGAAGATCGTAATAAATTATTGATGAAAATCGTCAAAGGTCTAAACACTTTCTTCCTCTCATATTTACCGCGCGGCAAAAACTGGCAAGTCATAGATTTAAAATTTTCAATTCTTGAAAATCTGTCTAGACAGCTTATGTAAAATATCTCCTCCTTTGAATAGTAACAAGTAAAAATATCTGTCTGGAGATTGTTTACACGCCTTCTGTCGTGGCGAAATGATTAACGAGAAACCTACTTGTCAAGGGGAGTGGGTCGAGCTTAAAATCTAGCCCAGAATTTAATAGCACTCCTAGGAAGCGACCTTATTTATTGCCTGTGAAAGATATTCGCCACCCATTTCCATGAAGTGGATCACCCTAGAAACACGTTAACGAACGCATTCAATATTACCTGCGAACACGATCCCAATCGCCTGCGCATTTTCTCTTGGCAAAGAAATTGTTGCATATGTGGTGCCGCGATCTGGCGCTAAGCCGCTGTCCTCTGATTGGGCAGGACTCATAGCGCGATCACCTGGAAATAAGAAAGGTTGTATTAAAATTCATTGGTTCAAATTCTCTCAATATCAAGTCAATAAGTAAAATTGTTTCACTTATTTATAACTATTATACAATAGATTACAATTTGTTACAGAACAAGTCATATATCATTTCTATAGGATATTTTCCGTAGATTACGAATTTGCAAACAAAAATATACTATCAGCAGTACAAAATAGTGTATTATGGCCACTTTTAAAAATTGATTAAAAAATAACGAAACGTGCAAAAAGCTTTGTAACATGACTCAAAAGAGAGCCTGAATCCCTATGTATATATATGTAATACCACTAAACTATAGCACTTACGAAGCATCTTCGGGAATAAGATTTTCATAAGCGTGCACAAGCAGTGACCGTCGTTCACTATCGTAATCGGTTTATGGCAAACAATGAATTCCACAGAATATTTCAAAAAGTATTAAAGCCTATTGTATATAATATAATATATTGTAGAAGATGAAGATTTATTTACATGTAGAATAGAAGATGAAAACTCTTGATGTATATAACGATTATTTAATATCTTCTTTCTTCTAAATTTAAATTAAAAATTGAAGAAATCACATTAAAATTTTATTAATTTTTGATTTGAATGTAATCACAAGACGGTTTTTCCTAGAGTGAACTTTTTTAAACAAAATTCCTTTTTCACTTTTTCTAAAAGCTTACTCGATTCTATTTTTTTAAAATTCTAATTCGAATAGTAAACTCCTGGCATACTTGTTCCTGCCCGCCACACTACCCCGCCGCCAGTTAATTGGCAATTAACGATAATATGTATCGTTATCGGATAAAAGAGATAATTTACATAAGGATCTAAGTTTCATCCGATAGAAAGGGCTAAGAACTAAGAAGTGACGGGGAGCTGTAGGTGGGCAAGAACAAATACCACAAAAATAAATTTCCAAAAAGAAACTAGAAAGACTCGAAATCTCTTCACAGCCACGGCATTTCTTGAAGTTGATCGAACATTAGTGCCTGAGACTGTAAGGTTGATAAGTATGTTGAATGGTCCTTTTATGAGATTGAATTGAATGAGATGCGGACCTGGAGGAGGTGGTTGAAATCGCCGTCGAATAAGGATGTTGCCATAATGTAGCTGAAAGGGAATTGGTTTTGGTATAATTTGCTGATGATAGGGCGTTAAAATGTTCGTTTTTTCGTAACGTTCCCTTCGTATAATAATATTGTGAATGAACTTGATTCTTCAGCTAGGGGTGGATGGCTTGCGACTTGGTATTTGAAGAGTCGTTGTTGTTGATTGATGGGATGCTGTTGCTTGTCGGGGTCACCAATGTAGAAGATGAAGATTTATTTACATGTAGAATAGAAGATGAAAACTCTTGATGTATACAACGATTATATAATATCTTCTTTCTTCTAACTTTAAATTAAAAATTGAAGAAATCACATTAAAATTTTATTAATTTTTGATTTGAATGTAATCACAAGACGGTTTTTTCTAGAGTGAACTTTTTTAAACAAAATTCCTTTTTCACTTTTTCTAAAAGCTTACTCGATTCTATTTTTTTAAAATTCTAATTCGAATAGTAAGCTCCTGGCATACTTGTTCCTGCCCGCCACAATATATATAAGGTTCATACTTTTATTTGAGCTACTTTACAAGCTACTTATGTAATCTGTGGAAAAAATCCTATAGAAATGATATAACGCTTATTCTGTGGGCAGATTGGTTTCGGCCAATGTTATACACCATTGACTGTGTTATTATATATTTAAAATATCTATATCTGACTAAACTATCATTTATTCATTTTTTTCCAAAAATGGATTTATACCACTTTCAAAAACTCATATGTAAAATTTTTGTTCTTGATTCCACAAAATTATTGAATAAAAATATCGTGGAATCAAGTAGAAAAGTTCAATTCTTGGACCTATATTATACCTACTCTATATACATAACATGAACAATGCACATCTCATTGGAAAATATGTTATATGATGATGATGATACTATTCTTCTTTACTCTGGGAAGATAAAGGCAGAACTCCAAAACACATTTAATGAGAACCTGGAGGACGAACTATATGATTTTTAAACAAAAAAATAAACAAGAAATACTATGAAAACTCAAAATTAATAATGTAGAAATTCAGAGCAGAAAAGCTACGAGATACTTAGGTTTAACCATACACGACAAACTAACATGGACCAATCAGATTAAAGCAATCGGAGAAAAGCACCCATTATAGAATTCCTGAGAAGAGCAAGAAGCCTAAGTACCTACTGAAGTTTAAAACAAAATCTATAATGCCTTCATTATCCCTGCTGTGGCCTACGGATTGATTATATAGAGTCAAACATCCCAGAGAAATATACAAATAATATCACGAACTCTAAGGAAGGCTATTAAAGCTACATACAACTGGAACTTCTACACTCCCACGGATCATCTTTACACAATGACAGGGAAACTCAAAGTTTAGCAAATAATCTTGATGGAAAGAACGCAGAGTACCATTGCCAAGGATTAACCGGCTCAGAAATGATCCCATTTCATCAGTAATATGCTACTACAATCGTCTGCCACTGACTATCCAAAAAGCCGGATCTATGAATGAAAGCATTAATGACAAAATTTATATCGAATTAGATAAATAAGTAGGATCAAACTAGACTACTACACATTCAATACTGTGCGTCCTTATACCAGAGCGGGGGCCTCAATAGCCCGGTTGGTAACGCGACGTGTTTACTGCGTGCCAGCAGGACGCTAGAGGTTGTGGGTTCGATTCCCACGAGAAATCCTGGTCACAAAAAAGTGGTATCACAATGGGCCTGTAATGGCCTAAGTGTGTCTTCGGACAGCCACAACAATCTACATCTACATCTATACCAGAGCAGTCTGGCTAGGTAGCACATCTAGTTTCTAATATAGCAAACAAATTAAATGATTTATAAATTTCGTCATACTAAAAGATTTATGAATAAATATATTATTATTATATTATTCTTAAGTCTAAGCGATATCCAAAAATTCGGTAAACATGCCATGAATAATTTTGCTGGTCCAATCTGTTGAAAAAAAATCAATAAAATTTATTTCTTTGTGATAACCGACAGGCTGAAAATCTTCAAGTCTTTGGCTGGTGTACACTTGGTTTTTGGGACTATTCACCAGTGTTTTTTTCTCAGTGTAGTAAGAAGTACAAAATATTTCTCTTTTTAATTTTTTCAACAACATAATTAATTGTTAAAGATTTTAAACAACTCTATTTTCCACTTTTCGTCACAACAGGAGTCTAATAGCATTTCTTAAGAAGACCTGTGACTTTTGGAAAAATATTGAAAATTCTACAACAAAAGAGATCACTGACGTAATTAAAAGACAGGTTTTATATTGATAAATGCGTAAACTATTTAGAGAGGTACATATGTATTTACTTATTAGAGGCTAATTCATAAATTTCTAAGCCCCACTATCCCCAAATTAATGAATTAAATCATTAAATACATTCCTAATGAATGAACTGCTCTATTGCTCTGCTCATTTTGAACACCTGTGAATGATACATCCATAGATCTACTTATTACATTTATTGTATTATATTGAGCCACCATTCTACCAGTAAAACAAGTTTTCGGAATCTTCTTTTCAAAATAGAAGCAGATAAATCCTTGAGTGACAATCAATTTGTCGTCAGCAGTTTTTGTAAATTAAAGTAAAAGCATTGAAGGTCTTAAAAGCAAAAGACAGTAGTCCGCCACCCCAAACTTAATTGCACCAAAAAATTAAAATTTATGGAGCACTCCTTCGAGTCTTTGGATGTCTCTTGCGGTTAATTTCCCACAAGGCGTGATCTCAGCTTGAATTCTTTGGAATCTTCAGACGTTTTAATTGTGCGACAGCATTTCCATTCTTAGCCACAAAAAAGGTGTTAAGAATGTTCATTTTCCGAAAACAGCACGATTTTTCAGCATTTTTCCTCGGTGGGCTTTAATTTAGCCTGTGAGGATACTTCGTACGGGGGATTTAAAATAGTCTGTGACCCTACTTAACTGAAAACATCTTGTCTGCCCGCACTCAGATTCTGGGATTTGCTTACATATGCCAGGACTGAATTGTCACATCTGGGCTACTTAATGGCCTATGATTCATGGATCCCAAAATTCCAGAAAAAATCGACGAAACGAGCAAATGAGTCAAGGCCTCCCAAACCGAATAAGATGATGGAATAGGGTAACAATTTCCATTTTTTTGCCACAAAAATGCAATTAGAACGATTAACCCAGTAGTTGCTCATTCACTCATTTTACTGAAAACATATAGCTTCATTACGTACTCATTTCTCATCCGTTTTAAGTAGAGACGAGTAGAATCGGTCTTGCTCTTGTAGAAATTCCAAGATTGAAACCAAGAACAATACTATACCTGCGGTAGCAAAATCGATTTTATTGCTATGAGTTAATCTAACTATATCTTTCTTATTATTGCACTTATTTAATATTTTATAGACACTTTCACTTGCACAGCCCGACTAGAATTTAAAGTTCGATAGTGAAGAGGTTGGCATTAAGCATGCCGAATTACGCGTTTAGGGCATGATAAGAAAACCGCATTAGATTCTTATCATAAAAGTAACGCATGTCCGTTTTCGCCCCCAAATGCGAAAACCTCATTAAGTGGATATTAGGTTGTAATTAGGATATGTGGCATATGAATATTGGATTATGCGGGCCTAATGTAACTTTTCATTGGGCCAAAATATAGTTAGTAAATAGAGGTAGGCCTAATGATAAAATATAATTTTTTTACAAATTTTTAGAAAATTTAAATTTATGTTTCATTAAAAATTGGTTTTGGTTGCCTCAGTGTTTCCTCACTAGGCCCATATTCATATTTGGGACTACCTATATAAAGAATATTCCAGTCGGGATTTTAATTGAAACATATTAGTAAAAGCGGCAGTCTGGGTCTATTGGACTTATTGGAACATTTTTATATTCTGATGAATGGAAATATACATATTGAAGTAATCGAAGAAAAAATTCTATATTTTTTTTTTAAGTAGGGCTCGGATGTGGCCGCCTGAAGTGAGCCATATTTTAAATTGGCGTGCATGATGTCTCAACTCTTATATTTTTCAAAGCTAGTTCTTAAGATTTATGCCACATTTTATTAAGGTTCAAAATTACGATATATTGAAAACCATTTCCCTCACCAGCCTGAAGTTTATTTTGCTTTTCTATAAATATGCATATTTTTTTATAAAAGACCAGTGTGCCAAAAAAAAATCGGACCCGCCTATTAAAATTCATTTGCTAGCTATTACTTTACATATTGTGTAAAAAATGGTGTGGTTTTTGAATTGAATTGAAGCTTGAGATTTAATCCTTCAAATGGTACCTAGAAATATTAATAGAGTACAGAATCGACTTCCATCAGTAAATGTTAAAATCATATATGTATTCACTAAATCTAATCTATTCTCGGCGATGAGATGCGAGCAAAACCGGACCGTCATGGTAGTTTTGGATTCACATTGTCTACCTTCAATTTTCTTCTGGCTGCCCACTCACTGGCACCCATTTCTAGTAGCCGCCCAAGGTCCCCTCAATTAGTAAGAATATTGAAGATATTAAAAGACGACAAAATAGTCGTTTATCTCTAAAGTAGGTTGCCGTTTATCCGACCCATGGTCTATAATCCAAGGTCCTCCTATACATGCCGAACACCGCGATCTGGCTCATATCAAATTCCTGAGTTCGTTATACTTCATTAAGTTCTTGCACTGTTTCCTCCCGGACAATATTCATTATCCAGATAATTTTCATGCCGCGAGCAACGCTGGTTAACTTCTGATAAGCAGAAGATATAAATTTTCAGATGAATTAATTTTAATATAATAGCATAAATGGTTACATATCGCTAGTATAAGAAGAATAAAACCATTGCGTTGTTTTGAATTTTTGAATTCCTTCCGTCGGCTTAGTCTTTAGAGCGTAAATGTGCTAACACAATTTTTTGTTAAAACTCATATTGTGATTTCATATACCTAGTTCGAAAAGGAAGAGAAAGCACATCGTATAGAAAACCTCTTGACATAATAACTGCTTTAGATTGTATTAAATAAGCTATACATAAATTTCTTAAATTCAGAAAATTCAAATTTCGCGCGCTAACCTAAGTCAAACATAATGGGTCTGTCTGGTAACTTTTGGGTAAAAATTTATTGAGTAAAAATCTGGTAAAAAGTTTCATATGGTAGGAGGGATGAAAATCCAAAGTTACCAGACGACTTCAGGTAAAAATTAGGTACACCTTCAAAATCTTACTTGTAAATTGTCAAATGTGATCAAGATGTTAGAGGGGAAACTTATGGGTTTATTTAATATTTTCGAAGATTTATAAATATGTTTTTTATTTATTTTAACAATTTTTCTTCTATCTGATTTAACAATTTTTCTTCTATCTGAATCGCAACGCAAAATTTCAACACGCAAATGACAGATTACACACTGACAAGCAATCGGTGATTTTACCCAAATTTACTCAGTCTCCTCAGCGTGGGTAAAATCTGGTAAAATTGTGTAAGAGGAGAAGTGCTGTCAAGAGCTCAGTTTTTCCCCTCCGTGAGGTTAACAGACACTTTCAGGTAAAAATTTTACCCGCGAGTAAAAACTTTATAGTTACCAGACAGACCCAATATGAATGTATGAAAACTAATGAAACCAAATTTTTTAAAAAATGAAGAATCAGGTAAATGTAAATATTTTATAATTAGGGAAAGTCGTCATGTTCATGTCCATTTTATTATAAAAAAAAATTAGATCTATTTAATGCAAACCATTAATCTAAAAATATAGTGAAGAACATGATTTATTAATGATACATATTTTCAAAATGCGAACCATCTAAAGGTGCACAAATATTGGAACACTTTATAAAACTATTTAAAACATGTCCTAACGTTTCATTTGAAATTTAATTGACGACTTCCTGATTTGTTTAATTAAATCCTCTATTGTTTTTGGGTTATTTTCATAGCAGTGATCTTTAATGCAGCTCCATACGAAGAGTAAGGTGGCTATTCTATTCTTTTTCCCCTAGCAAAGCGCAGGTACCATAAGCCAACAACTCGATTGCCATAAAATGTATTCATGGCTTCAAATACTTCTTGTGTGCCATGAGGTGCTGCTACGTCTTGCATAAAATAAGAAGATTTAACGAGACCTCTCTTCTTCTCTTCAGGACTGTGTCTTATGACTCTAACATCCCTTTGTACGTCTCTCCGATGACGGAAGATTAAAAAAAATACAGGTAGATATATTTTACTGACATGGCTACCCTTACAATCACTTTCAAGACGTTCCCATTACGACTGTACATATATTTTTAAATTAATGGTTTATATTAAATAGATTTAATTTTTTTATAATTAAATGGACATAAAATGAAAACGACGACTTTCCTTAATTAAATAAAATTTTCACGAGCCCTCCATTTGTTAAAAAATAATGACTCATATGTTTTCACACATTCGTATTGGACACCCTGTACTGTAATCTTGTCTTATAAATATTTTTTTTAATGATCATTCATTGAATGACGTAAAACAAAAAGCAATTTAAGAAGATTTTTTATTATCCTGTAAACTTTATCAAATGTACAGTGACGAGCAAAAATGGTGCAATGTTTGACACCTTTTTGTTTCACTGCATGTAAAAAAGTTAGAAAAACAAATTATTAACAACAAATCAAATCCATTTATTTATTATCGTATTTACATTGAAAAATCAACAAAACCATTCAAGTTCAAACGATGCATAAAATAATATCGAAAAAATTATGTTAGAAGTGCATTGCACCACTTTTGCACTCAGTGATCAATCCACAATCCCTTCTTTTCCTTCAGCTCCTGGATTCTCTTTGGCATACTTTCGTATAAGTTATTTATAATATTTTGTGGAATACTATTCCACTCCTCTTCTATCCTCCGCCAAAGTTCATTAATTCCACCAGGTGGCTCGGCATAGTTCGATAATCTCCTCTTTATGATACCCCACAGATTTTCGATGGGGTTAAGGTCAGGGCTTTGAGCTGGCCACTGCAGAACATAGAACTTTTGGTCATGTAACCAATTTCGAACAATTTTCGCTGTGTGTTTTGGATCCCCGTCATGTTGAAATATAATTTGATCAGTTGGTATTTCACTTTTCTGGAAAGCATTTGGCAGATTTGTTTGTAAAATACCCAAATATATTTCTTTTGTCATGATGCCATCTATTTTAACTAAGGGTCCAACACCGTTCTGCGTGAAACAGCCCCAAACCATGACCGAACCTCCACCGTGTTTGACTGTTTGCTTGACATGGGCAAGTTTTGTGGGTTTTCCATTCTTGCTCCAAAACCAAGATCGGCTTGCAGATTCAAACCGACAAAACTTCGACTCATCTGACCATATAACCTGCATAATTCTTATTGCAATACGACGATTGTTTTAATTTTGTCTAAATTACCTGCTTCCAATCATTCACTGTCCAGTCCTCATGTCTTCGCGCAAACTCTTTTCGTGCTAAACTATTTTTAGCAGAAAGAGCAGGCTTTGGCTTCTTTTCAGCAGCACGGAGACCGATCCTTTTTAAGGATCTGCGTGCTGTCCATTCGCTGATGTCTTTCCCTATTGCAGCAGCTGCTTCTTTTGGTGTTTTCACACTGCCCGACGTCAAAAGTCTAGCCATATCCCTGCAGTCGCGGTCAGTCGTTTTCCTTGGACGACCGGGTTTTAAGGAATATGCAGTCTTTCCAACATTTTTTATAATCCGGAGTACTGAAGAGTGATGAATATTGCAGATTGTTGCAATTTTACGTGCTGATTTTCCCTCATCCAACAATAACAAAACTCGTTTTTTTATTTCGTTGCTCAGGGGCTTCATCAGAGAATTTTTTTAAAAAAAAGTTTAAATTTGCTAAAATATTAGGTTAACGAGAACTGATCGCACTCAAGTTTTCTACTGAAATGATTTCATAGGCATTTACCAGGAATTGTGAGACGGACATTATCAATTATACAGTTAGAAACTGCTGCGAGCAAAAGTGGTGCAGTGCATTTTTCACACAATTTGTTCGAGATTATTTTATATACCGTTTGAACTTGAATGGTTTTGTTGATTTTTCGATGCAAATACAATAATAAATAAATGGATTTGATTTGTTTTAGGAAATTTGTTTTTCTTACTTTTCTATATGCAAGGAAACAAAAATGTGCCAAACATTGCACCATTTTTGCTCGTCACTGTAAGTTAGTACTTTCACACTCTAAGCCAAAGAAGTAGATGTTTCTATTTTCCTCCTAGCCAAGATATGTGTAGGAGAATAGCTTGCAAATGCAAATTAATAGAAAAGGCAGGACCCATTTTTTTACTCTCTGGTTATATCAACGCACTTTCCAAGCATCAAGCCAAATTATGGCTTTGATAAGAAATGTTATCCAAGGGCAGAATTCTCAGCCTAAGGGCCGGTAGAACAAAGCAACATCCCGAGACGTGCACGCCTCTTAATTGAATTTGATTAACTTTGGCTCGTAATTAGACGAAGTTAAGATATTTGCATGCAGGGAATGACATTAATTATACGTGCTGATGTGTGTCTCCCTCCTCGCACGGGTTACTTTCCGAGGGATTTACTGGTTTGCTCCACCAGCATGTACGGCCGGCTTCTAATTACACACTAAGCCCGCGCGCTTTGGAGGAATCCACCATCTACATAGCTTCAGCCGGCAGAAAATGGCCCTTTCCTCAATTTGTTCTTGGTTGAGTGACATAAAATTCATTTTATCTGATGTACAAATTAATTAATCGCGTAATATCGCCCTGTCGCTGCGCCCATAGACGGGGCTCCGCTGACGGTTGCTTCCTTGCAAGAAGCCTAGCTGACAGCGACTATCTGTCGTCTTAGTTCGTGTTCGGGCAAGGGCCGAGCTGCGAGCCGGCCATTCATGCGGACCAGAAGTATTATTAGATGAGCGGCGAATTGAAGAAATTGTGGGCATCCTTTATTTACAACTTTCCCGAAAAGAATTATAGTACAATTTACAAATACCGCGAAGATGGAATGTGCTAATAAAAGACGTGCACATTCGACGTTGAAACGCAATCAATCAGAGTTCTGCCTGCTCCGGCCGGCTTGATGACCGCAGTTAGGAGTTCGTAAATCATTACCGAATAGCATGTCCTTAGTTTACGGTGTACTGCACAAATTTCCACTAAATCCACGATGCGTTAATAATAATTTTGTGAATCACTTTAATTGGCAGTAATTCGCCTTAATTGGTTGATAATGACCTGTTCGGATTTAATAGATCTTTTCTACATGGCCGCAATGACGTGTTTAAGCTATGCTGTAAATTGCATAGATAGCCGCCAGTTGGACGCTATATTTCAAAATTATTTTCATTCCTAAGCTCCGCAATGAAGGCGGGTAAATTTTATACGCTGCTCTAAAGAAATACAAGTAGTTTTTTATAAGTGTTCCATGCACGATTTTGAAAACCCGAACACTTATAAGTAGAATCAACAAAGTGAAGCCTGGTCGTCTATCAAAGTCTATTTTCTCAGAGTCCATGCAACGAATAGAGCTGAATTTTTTTTATAGTTAAACTTAACATTGGCCAAAAACATAGACGTAAAAATCTTAATTTGCAATTAAAGAGGTAAATTTGGGGAGTTATGAGGGATTCTATTTTTTTATTTTATTTTTTTTTTATTCTCAACCCCATCATCATTGTATCAAATGAAAGCTGATATGGGCATTCCAAATATAACAATCATTCATATAACATGCCAGCAGTTTATTTTGAAAGTGGCCCAAGTTCAAATGATCATAAAGTAAAATAGTCTTTATGATTATTTAGACTTGGGCCACTTTCAAAATAAATGGCTCATATTTCATCATCCGAAGTATTGTACTTGATCAACGAATTTATTACAAGACAACAAGTTGGAAACATATGCATAAAACTTTTTTTTATATCTTTGGCGCAACATTTCAAGTTTTAAATTTTTAACAATAAGAATAAAAACTAATTTTTGTTGGAATCGAAATCTAATGCAGTTGTAATAATTTCTAATATTTTAAATATTTTATTTCAATAATATTTGTATAATATCTGCCATTTAATATTATTAAAAATATTGAATACAAATTTAATTTTGGGTTCTTTTGAATATTTGGAAATTATTCAAATTTAATATTTTTTTTTTGTTGCATGCAATACAGAAAATAGAAAATATATCAAAATTTTTGACCATGTGCTTGTGCAAAAGACCTTATTCATCTAATCCGTCAACAATATGAATCGTACTTAAGCATTATCATATTAAAATAACAGATAAGCACTGTAATTATCAATGTGTTAATGTATGACACCACAAATTTTAGAGAATGGCAATTAAGTTTCTACCAACGTAACAAAGCTAAAGTATCACAATCGGACAACAGATGGCACTGTACTGTCAAAAGTCCCCTTTCTTTTTGATCATTATAGTATTATTGTAACTACTGTTTGTCTCATTTCTTACTAATTTATTTTTATTATTATTTTAAATTATCTTTTATTTCATGTATAACTGGAGAATAAAAGTCCACTTCTCTAGTTATAGTAAAGTATCGCAGACAGCACATTGAGGAGCATTTTTGTGACTGCAACTGAATTAATTTAGGTTGGCTAATTCTGTGTGCATAAATAAATTAATATTTTTCCTCACTTTATTAGAGAGCAAATCTTGGAAATTGAACAACAAATCTCGCACTGAAGGAAAAAATAAATAAAAAAATTTAATTTACGATATCCCGTCGGTAGGGTACTATTTTAGTTTCTTGCAGTTCGAAACTGGCTGGCGTTAAACTACTTTGAAGCCCGTGTCTAAGGAGCATTCGGGAGCTTGGTAAGATTCACGAGGGCGCGAAGTGGCCGCGGGGTGCACAGATGCGGTCCAAGAAAATTCATCACTGAAAAGTGAAAATATCAATTCGATGCGATGACACACCGGCACTAATTCACCACGGCGGCGCGGCGGCGTCTCCTCATTTCTTAACATTTTGCCCAGAATTTAATGGCTGAGGCTTTTAGGGCGAAGTCTTTTGATGTGACTTCAGCGCTTCTAAATTGTTGCACGGCTCGGTGTATTTACAGGAAAATTTACGTGAACCGGTCGTCTCTATGCTCTGATCCGGCTGTGCTGTAACTTATTTCACTTTAGCTAAATGTCGTCAAGATTTATCTGAAAGAAGAAGGTAAATTACCCGAAACCAATTGACCCCCGTGAATCTTAGTTCAGACCATCGCTAAAACCATCAGATTTATCCAATCCAATTTGTCACACCGCAGCAGTGGCTGAAACAAATCCACAAACGAGTGTAAATATGCGTAACCGCAGATTTAGGAGTTAGGATAAAGTCTTCAACGTTTATTTTCAGCGCGTGTCACAGAGATTATCGTGAAAGTATGCTGTTTATCATTTGATTACTTCAGAGAACGTATTTTAGATGTTCAGACAGTTCGTTAGCATTATTTGTGACGTAGAGACGAACGCATAAATATTTTTTAATCTTTAATTAAAGCTGTTTTTGTAAAAGATCACAAAAGTCACAGTGATAACAATATTTCTTCATTAGAGGAAAGAGTTAATTTACATATCATAAGAACTAAAATAGACCTACAAAATCCTAACATCAATTCAATTAAAAAATACCTTCCAGCAGTAATAAATAGTTTTTGATGGGCTCGAATCCCAATATTTGAGTCAAAATTCAATTAAGAAATATGAGTGGTATCGTATCATGCATACAAGAAATGCGCACAAGTGCAGCCCCACCCCTTTGATCAATCGAATCATTTGCAAAATCGACTGAGAGATTGATCTTATTAATGCAGAATACCATATAAGTGCAGTTTGACCGTAATCGTTTAAGAAATAAAGGTAAAAAACATAATATACATATATAACAAAGTGAAACACCAATTTTGGGATACAACAAAAATATTGATTCGGTCAATTTATAATATAAACCAAGTTTGATCAAAATTGATTAAGAAATTCAGGAGCTATCATGGAAAGAAAAATATATTTTGAAATTGGTCTAACCCAATAAGTAACAATTTATTTAGAAACGCGGTCATTCAAACACTTGAGTTTGTACTACTGCCGGTAAAGTAAAAAGCAACTAACTCCTGTAGTTGAAGAATTGCACTTATAATTTCTTTAAATTATACAAAATTAAACTTTTACTTAACACGTTTGCGGACAGTAAAAATCGAAATGCGGAAAAAAATGGATGATTAATTTTAAATTAATTTTTTAAATTTAATTTTAAATTAATTGTGATATTAAAATTGTTATTAGTTACACTTTGCCCGAGTTTCCAAAAATTAAAAATAAAGTTTCAATGTGATTTGGAAAATGAATTCCTTTTTTCGAATAGCAATTTTAGCAAAACTATAATCGGTGAAAAGATTAATAAAAAGACTTAATTTCTTAAATTATACTTCTTTGTATTGTTGCATCTCCAAGAAGAAATATTTAATTTTTTATTTTAAATATTAAATCGGCCTGTAAATGTTTTTCAGTTGATATCGAATTCTTCTCTGATACCAAATTAATGTGAAACGAGGGGTGTGATTTTTCGTGTAGAATTCGAAGCTGCAAAATTTAGTAAAATTTATTAAATTTGAATAAACACACAAATAAATGGGATTTATTATTGACATTTAAAAAAGATGATTTCCCAAAAAATGTGGAAGAATGTTGGAAATAATTATGAAATTTGGTACTTAATAACAGTGTTGTAAAAAAATATACTACCATTACCATTACAATTACCAGTACAAGTAATGCAAACAGAACAAATTACCAGTACCAATACACCAATAATGGTACTCCAAAAAAATGTAATTACCATTACCAAGTAATGGTAATGGTACGTCACCATTACCGTACTCCCTAAGCATTATTGAGCATTACCTGGCATTATTCAGCATTATCTGACATTACTTAAAAATACTCAGCATTACCTAGCATTGCCTAACAGTACTTAGAATTAGCTAGCAAACAAGTTCCACACATAATACGATTGATAGTATTGTTATTTTGAAAGTAGTAAAAACTTATCATAGTTTTCAAAAATTAAAAATTGTGTCTTTGTATGGAATTATATTTAATGAATCCTCTTTCCATCTGAATAAACTTATAAATAAATGAAATTGAACTGTAGATATATTGGATTTTCGAGACATGAATTGAAAAATACACAATGTAAAACTATAGAAAAAAACATTATTTTCCCTTTCTCCACATTTGCAGCAAGTGACGTAAAAATATATTATATAGAAGTAGAGTTGGCCTGAACATTTCTGATTTCGATATCGATTAATGATGGTGCTAGAGAATTTTTAAGTAGTGCTGAATTACTATTAATGCTAGCTAGTACTAGGTATAATAATACTGAACACTGCTAGGCAATGTTAGGTAATGCTCAGAATTTCTAAGAAATGCCAGGTAATGCTGAGTAATGCTAAGTAATGCTTCTGAAGTACGGTAATGGTGAAGTACAAATCTCATTATTTGATAATGGTAATTACATTTTTTGAAGAACCAATACTGGTAATGGTATTGGTAATTTCTCTTGCTTGAATTACCTGTAGTAGTACTGACTATGGTAATGCATTCCAAGAATAATGCACTATTTTACACATCTCTGCTTTGTAATTTGATTTAGGTTGAAACATTAATATGATATAATAATTTTTTTTACGTTTTTGGGGTTTTCTTGATGTGTGCGTCCGCGAGCGAGATACACACCTCACTTATTTATGGTATTTTACAAGAAACTATCCGACTTTAAAAAATTTCTTCTTTCAAGCAAAAAGCCAATTTAATTGCTCTGGACGCAACTTACAGTTCAATTAGTAGTCCACAGTTGCGCCGACGGAACCGCCCGGTTGCTTGAACTCTCAAGAGGTTTTTAAGAACACCGCGCATTTTCATTTAATTACTGAGGTCGGCGGCGGACTTGGGAGAGAATATTGTCGATTGACTGCGCACCAGAACGAAGAAAAAAAGCACCAGCGCCCATTCAGCAAGTGCGCTTCTATGAATTAACCGATTAAGCCTATAAAATCCAATTCCTACCAATTAATGGTTGATATCGGATGTTGCGGGGGCGATCAAGTTCTGTGGAAATCGTAAAAGGGACTTAAGTTTATGTGTACAATGTGCAGTTTAGTGAACTGCTGAAAGAGATATTTTATAACGCCTCTGTCTGACTGAGACGATGGAGTTTAAGATGTACATTTGGTGCAGATATCACCGACCCTAGTCCGATTCAGACGTAACGTAGGACACTATGCAACACATTAAGAATCGTTCCATTTTCATATGCCATAAACGAATGGCAGTAAATTTTAAATATTGCTTTACTACTTGCATCCAGGGGACATAATTTTCCGTCTGTTCAATTCAATTTTCGTAGCATTAGGCATCGGCCGACAGTATGCGCTACGCATGCATGTACTCGACGCGAATATCCTCTAAGTGATTTGAAGATCATAAATTTCCCTCTAATTGGTCTCGGGTTCATCGTAAATTGCATCGCAGAAAAGACTTCCATTCAATGCAACGCCTTAGCCGTTGCTGACTTCTCTAATTGAATTCTTAGAAGTGGATTTTTGGGGAGCTCCTCCAGCAGATGCCGTTCGTCTTTCACTCGGAAAAAGCCTCTACGTTAGCCACTTTTTTTCTGAGAAGCGAGCGTGCTCCTCAGCAGCTCGAGAGTGACGTTAATATGACTAAAAATCTCTTGGCGGGACGCGAGCAATCGAAAAAAGAACAATTATATTCTTGCACCCTAAAAACTTACATTATTTATGTTCGTCTCCGCTTTCTTCTTCATAAAAAGAGATTAATTGACGGAGGAGGGCTACTAATAAGCACTTGCGTGAGCACCATATGGACTTCTGGAATTCTGGAATCCTGAAGATAAACACATTTTAATCTTAAGCGGGGGTTTTTCACGCATTTGTTTTCGTTATTATACAATTTATAATGTTGATGGTCTTCGAAACAAATCAAGGTGTTTATTATTTCGAATGAGAGGTTTTCTGTAAATTCCTTTAAAAAATAAACATTAAGCTTCGAAGAAGAAGTAAAAAGTTTGGTACATTTATCGAAAATTCTAGAAGATATGCTGATTATATCCTTGAGATTAAAATACGTATCAAAGAAAAAGGTCTGCAAATTATATAGAATCTACATTTTTAAAAAAAAAGGGCGAACAACGAGCTACTTGACAGAGAGGAATGAAAAAAGTTTTTCTGGAATGGAATAGCAAATATTCCACTCGCTTTACAAGTTTTTCGTTTTATTTTTAATTTAGGGGTAATACCACTCTTTTTGTAAAAGTAGCGCATGATAGAAACAAATTACACAAAAAAATCTACAAGTTATTAAATTAATGAAATTTAGAATTAATGATATACCTCTTGCAATAAATTTGATAAAGTAATTCGAAAAAGAATACATTTTAGTCTCGAAATAATTTAATATAGATTTCATAAATTAAAAATATTTTATTTTACAGTTTAGCTGCATTGAAAAACACTTTAATCTTCAAGAGTACCGTAAAACCGATATACTTAAGCCCTAGGGGGTAACTTTGACCCAAATCCGAAAAAAGTTTAAACTTCCCGCCCTGCGGTGTGAACGGAAAATGAGCAAGTAGTACCGCCCTAAATCGATAGATGGAACTACCTGTACTCGCCCCGGAATGAATTCCGATTGGTTGGCGCGACGACAATTCGTAACGAGTTTCAACAAATAGGTGGTAAATTTTCTATTTTTGAAAAGATGGTGCAAACTTTTGTTGGGAATTCAAATTTTTGGTAAGTTAGAGTTGGTACTTACCGGTGGTATAATAAAACTTTCTTTTTATCAAAACGTGTCTCTTATTATTGTACTTTTGGATAAAACTAGGTTACATTAAACCCAGATGTTTAAAACATGCGATTTATGGCATAAAACTGGAGTGGGGTTAAGTAACCTGCTTCTCAGAACAAGATTAGCCCAAGTTTAAAAAATATAATAATAAATACATACTTAACCCTCAGTCACACAAGGCCTTTTTTATTTAGAATTCACAAAGGCGGGTATGGTCTACCCGTCCAGAGTTTGGACGTGAATACCGTATAGTGAAAGTATTCGTTAGCAATTTCGATGCTACTTTTTCATTTGTTTGGGATATTAACCTTTCGTTCCCAACATAAAAAATTATTAATTGTAAAAATTACACAGCAATAAACAAAAAAAAAAAAAGCAAAATTTCAGAAAAACATTTTTTTTTCAAAAAATTATAAAACATATCAAGTACGATTTTTAAAAAGTATAAACCATCAATCCTTGTAAACAAATGTTCGAACTATCATAAAAACAGCACGACTTAGTATTTTACTCCAAAAACCATATTTTTTTTGTAATTTGAAAATGAGCAATTTTCCAAAGAAGTGGAAAAGCAAATTACAAGGCAATTTCAACCGCATTCCTTCGTGCACGGGTTTCCATACTAAAAGCAAGGATTTATTATAGTTTAATAGTTCAAGAAACACCAACTTAAATTGTTTTACATAAAAAATTATGTCTTTATACTTTAGAAATAGGCCTCCATATACGAATTTACTATCCTTAAACTGTCACAGAAAACACGCATCTTGCTCATTTTTTGATCGCTAGAAAGAAAAAAAATGATAAAATATTATTTGTATACTAAAAATATACATCAAAAGTTGATGTAATTGCTCTTTTGTACGCATTTTTACTTACTTGTCAAATTTTGATTATCGACGTTTTCTAACGAATTCACACATGGCGGGTATAAAATACCCAGACCAATATTCGGACAAATTAAACAGTATGCTAGGTGACACTAATAACTTTGACGAAGCACTAATTAGGTACTTTGGTACCTCTACTTTTTTTACGCATGCGCTTTAGACATGTACCCCTTCCCCCTGGAAAATGCTACGCGTTTCTAAAAGGCTCTGGGTATGGCATACCCGACCTTTGTGACTGAGGGTTAATTATGTCGTGCAATATTTCTGGCCGTGCAGTGCTAAAGCGTGTTCACTCTATGCAATGCATATACAATAAGAAAATCATTCGAAATAAGCTAGCATGGGTTCTCTATCGGAGCGAAATACTACATTTTGATTTTCTTCCGGAAATGATTAACATTAAATTTTCCTGGCGTTACTCATAATACAACATGGAAAATATAAGTCGGCGTCACGTCGTCGTCGGCAATAAGCGAGCTTCTGCTCGTTTCGCATTTTCTGTTGAATAGGTCTGCTTTCCTGCACTAGTTCCATTCGAAGATCGACAGCAGGGTGTCCCAAGATGCGGCAATTGTCCATGGGCGATTATGCGTCCAAGATACGCAATTAGGATTTAAGTATGCTTCATTAAGCCGCATATACTCATAATGCCCGTCATACAGCCGAGTTCATTCAGCCGTGGCGCTCATTAAATTGTTACCCAGTACGCCGCCGTTCTATCAAACACGCGCTAGATAGAATCAGCCAGCCACCGAAGAAAGCTGAGGAGACTGCAAACGGCCTCGTCACTTCACAGAATGTTTAGACAGAAAATTTCAAAATTCCCGCAGCCCAGACTGGGGGAGCGGGCGGGGCGAAATTGGCACCCGGTCAGATCAATCCCCAGGAATTTGTGACAAATTTTCGTAGCTAAGGTCAGCTCGACAGCGACACGACGGAGTCGCCTTCTAAATGTTCGTCGGCTTTTCCTTGGCGAGTGGCTTCCTCGGGGCATTCGAGGCGGCTGTTTATTAATTATTCTGATCACGACAGTTCATCCCAAGTCAATTTTATTAATGAAAATTGTTCACCAACTTCCAGGTTATGCAATTTGAGTGATCTCTCGTGTACGCCGCCGTTTTAGGCGGCCATAAAACTTCGTGTATCATCGCAACGCAGTTCACAGGTGTGGGAGGACGCCGAGTGTATTTCGATGTATCGCTATTCACTAATGCCAACACAAACATTTTTCTGATATTATTGCCACAAAATTTAATATCAAAATGACTTTTAATGCAATCCACAATTAGTTCCTATTAGGTGCTTAACACACTCTATTACATAATGATAACATTGCTGTAACATTTCTATAGTGATTTGCATAACTACGTAAGCATGACATACTAAATTTTCCAGGAGGCATTAACATTACTATAATAGTTATCTCATTAGTCCAATAAAAAGGGAATTCAACCATACATTTCACGCTGGCCACAATTTTATTTTTTCGTTGTGTAGAAGAATCAGTACTGACTCAAGTCTTAAACTAAATTTTTGGCATTGACACGAGGTGGGAAACTCTGCCATCTTGAAAGGAGGTGTGTACATTTTTTTTCTCAAATATCTCAATAACCGTACGACCGTTCCGCTCAAAATGTCTTCTGAGAATTATACAGGGTGTTCGATAGTAATGTGTGAAAACTAATCTATTTTTTACCAAGCGGAGGGATCAGGGAAATTCAAATACTTTTTAATAAAGGAAAGTCGTTATTTTCATTTCATGTCAATTTTATTAGAAAAAAAATTTAACCTACTTAATACAAACCATTAATTTAAAAATATAGTGAAGAACGTGAATTAGTAATGAAATATTTTTTTGAAATATGAACCATCTACATAAAAGGTAGCGACCTGCATTTCCTTTAATCTTCCCTCGCCGGAGAGACGTACAACGAGATGTTAGAGACCAAATCCTTTCGTCATGTGAAAAAGAGATGTCTCGTTAAATCTTTTTATTTTATTCAAGACGGAGCAGCACCTTATCGCACACAAAAAGTATTTTATGGCGATCGAGTTATTGGCCTAGAGTACCAAAGCTTTGCTAGGGGAAAAGGAATAGAATAGCCACCTTACTCGTCAGATCTCACTCACGATTTCTTTTTATGGGGCTACGTTGAAAATCACTGCTTTGAAAATAACCCAAAAATAATAGAGGACTTTATTAAATAAATCAGGAGGATCGTCAATGGCATTTAAAATTAAACGTTAGAAAATGTTTTTAATAGTTTTAGAAAGCATTTGGATATTTCTGCCAATTTAGATGGGTAAAATATCAAACATATACAGTATTGGTCAAAACTAAAGCACCCACTGGTAAAGTACGACGAATACCCCAATAATTACAGGAAAACAGCATGAACAAACTTAGTCCTTAGTTTTTAATATTCATATATATCTTCGTTATAAAAAAACTTAACAATAACAATTCAGTCTTACAAAGAGCAAAAATTAACACAAAAATATTATTCCATAGTCGAAATTTTCTTGGACAAAACTAAAGCACCAATTTTCGTTTCGCCACTGTCTATGGGAGCTGCTCCAATAATTGAAGAAAAATCTCCTCCAAGCTTAAATTTGTAATAAACTAAAAAACTATTTGTTTCAAATGTTCTTTTGTAAGATACCTTTTAATAAAGCTATTTGAAGGCATATTGTTCTTATAAACTATAAAGAAGAAAGAAAGAAAGTGTGTAGTCGATATTAATTTTATTTGAACAATTTGTAAGAGTAGGTAGCAGTGGCGTGGGGTCCATATAACACGATTCCTACCGGCTTCCCTTTTGGGAACTCATCCTATTCCCGTAAATTTAAAACTTGTTCTATGCCTGTAAAATTCCTGGAAAGCGCTCCCAAAATTCATTTCGTAAAGAAAACATGGCAAAACAAGTGTTACAACCAAAAACAACCATAATCTGTTGTTGCACTACGATGGAACCTTCCCTCGCACCGTAGCAGGTTCTATCAAGGGGTTGCATCGGGTATGAAGTGCTCGCTCGCTGCTTCTGTAAGCCGGTCATTTTACGGCTTACTCAAGCCCACACTTTTCTCCACGAGTAACAAAGAAATCGTGTGTGATATCCTTTGCTCACTAAAAGCAAATCCTATAAGCAAATAACACGATAGAAACCGGCTTCTCGGTTGTTTTCATTTTGCATAAGTTGAAACTCGGGTCACTTCGGCGGATGGTTGTTTATTTCTTAGAATGTCAGCTGATTCGTGTCTTCTCTATGAACGGGTGTGAGTGTAGTGGTGCTCTCTTATTATCCCTATAACACGGTAGAAAGCGGCTTCTCGGGTGAGTGGGGTTGGTTGGGGTGGGTTTGGTTATTAATTTTTTTTTCATAAACAATATTCAGCTGACTGTAAATTTCTTTGATACTGAAGGGGCTGTGAATTGTAGGAGTGAATGCTCCCTTATTTCACAAGAACACGGCAGAAGTCGTCTTCTCGGAAGGGAGGGGTGTTGTGGTTTTGTTTATTATATTTTAATAAAAAAATTGTTAACTTGTGTCTCTTTTTGCCTTGGTGCTCAACGGATTGTGACTTATGAGTGTGGTGTGGTGCTACTTTATTACCTCTCGATAACACGATAGAATCCGGCTTCTCGGGTTTTTTCGTTAGGTTCGGCTATTCGGATGACGATTATTTATTTGTTTCAATTTGTCAGTTGAAGGATTTGTCGTGCATGTTTGATTTAAAGTGTAATTGTACTTTAATATATAGAATTTAATTGTGAAAAGCTGGTGAGAATTTTGTAAGGTCTAGGTGGTCTGTTATAGGACATTTTAGTAGCTTTTTATTTATATCTTGTTCTCAGTCTTTAATTTTTGTTGGAAATGGCGTTACTTAGTGTTGAATGCTGCTTAACGGATTTTTTATTAGAACAGGCAAATGAATTTAATAGATTATCTTTTCAGCAAAAAAGCAGAGTTATCGAATTAGGTCGCGCTAAACCGTCGATGAAAATAGATTACAAGCGTAAGGACGGGTTTTTCAAACATTTTAATAAGTCGATTTATGAAAAATATTCGTGGCTGACCGGAAGCTGTAAATTAAATAAAATGTTTTGTTTCCCATGTCTTCTTTTTTCGAATTCTTCGAGTGTTTGGAGTCGCACAGGTTTTACGGACATTAATAATTTAGTAAACTCTTCAAGTAAGCATATTTGGTAAGTTTTTTTTCGCTATTAAGTTTCTGATTTTTGCACCGGCTTACCTTCTCAAAAATTTCACCCCACGCCACTGGTAGGTAGAGTAGGTAAGAAAGTGTTTTTCGTACTTTGCTTTTTGTATGATTTGTTACGTTATTATGAATAACGAGACACAAGTGAAAATACTTCATGAAATTTGTAATAATCCTTCATGCACAATCATGATTCGCAAAAATTTAATTTAATTAATAATCTCGAGCCTTCTGCCAATTACGAGGTTCATTAGCAGAAGACAAAAATACAAGCATAAATGTATCATTCACTACAAAAATAAAGTAAGCGGCCTGAATTTTCAAAGGGAAGCGCTATAATTGAATTATCACTAATAACTGAAGAAGCCCTGTTTATGCTTCCAATTATTTAGGAGCGTTTTGTTTTCCTGCTAACCAAATACGATAAAGCCGTCCTTTTACTAAAAACCGCGCAAAGATATTTCCATCATCACTTTAATTAAGGCGCGTTGGCAGTGTCGTGAAAGGCCGAAAATTTGCTTTTGGCGTCGAGGTGAAAAATCACTCCTCTGTTTATATGTATAGTACGCGGATTGGTTGCTGCCAGGCGCGCTAAATTCATTTTCTCTTAATACCAAGCCAATGTGATCTCTTCCTCCCTGCCAAAAACATTTCAAATTGAGGGAGGTCTGCCTTCGAAAAAGTTATCTTGTCTGTGACGATGAGATACTTCGGTTTCATAAAAAAAAAACATTACGACGGCGGTTAGTGGACGGCAGGGGAATGTCTTTACGAACTAATTAAAAATCACTACGAAAACCGAGGATCGTAAATCGCATGGCCTGCCTTCGAATAAGAAGACCCCGCGGGTGCGGTGCTAGTGACATTAGTTAAGTCAACATACGCCGGATTTACGCGCCTAAAATTGTCTTCATGGAGTGTGAAGCGATCTTATGGAAGATCAAATTAAATTGTCACCGATATAATGATATTTTGAGTATGACTTTCTAAATCAAAGCAAAGCTATACCACTGCATAATCCTCTTCGAGATGAAGTCAAAAGTATCACTTTGGCATCTACCATACATACATATTATATTTGATTAACTTAAGTGATGAGATCAAAATTTTGCACTATTATAGAAGAGGACCCAGCCAATATTCAAAAAATTAATATCACTCGAACCCTATATACAATATAATTCTACAACTCTATTTAATTTTAGTACTTATTCACTTTGGTGTTCTAATCTTAACGTTTACTCATTAATTTATTTTTATTATAACACGTTCTTTAAACTTTGAAGACGTTTTTCTTATTAAAATATTTAACATACCCTAAGGTTATTTAATAAGAAAATACGTACCCATGTCCTAAGAATTGCTTTATAAGCAACTGATATTTTAGTGAAAACCATGCATCTACAGAAGTTACGTTAATCAAGTTTAATTACACTTGGTTCTTAAAGATTTACTATTAGAACTCAGCTAAGCTGACTGAGTGTGTGTTTATCTAAATCTGATGTTAACATTTTTGATTTACGGACATATAGTTTAATTTCATAAAAATCAATCAGTACCTAATAAAAGCTGTATTTTAATCACTTTTGGAAAATTAATAAAAACATGCATGTCATATTGATCTCAAAACATGACAAATAAATTTTTGAATGCTAATGTATAGGCATAAAATAATATTTTTAATAACTAAATAAAATTTCCAAATGCAGCCTGATCATCTGATAAATGCACTACGTGCTTCTGACCTAAATATTTCTTCTCAAAAAAATTATCTAAAAAGTATACGTCTTCGAAAGCTTTTTGGAATCATTAAAAATAAAACCCGGACACTACCGATCGTGAACACAAAACATCTGTAGGCTTAAATACAATTAGAAGGTCAAAAAAATCGATTTTTTTTTTGTTCCTCTAAAAAGTTAGGAAATTTCCCGTAGAATAAGCTCCAAAAAGTTTCAGGTCGAAATTCGAACTCCTTATATATTTTTTCTTCATGTTTCGAGAACGCTTTCTTCAGCGCATAGCAGGTTTTCAAAACTTTAAACGCGTTTTTCTCAAAACAACATTTTTAAAATTTGCAACCACGATTACTCGAAAACTACTTGTCCAATTCAGCTGAAATTTTTAGGGTTTCTTCTTTATACCATAGGCTTGTCTGTAAGCCTAATTGTTTTGGAATTTTTTGTTGCAAAATTGAATTATTAATGCAAAAATGGCTGAAAATATAGTGAAAATTATCGATTTTTTACAAAAACTTCTACCAAACGCAGAATTATTTTTTTTTTTAATTTTTGAGGTTTACCGACAAAATACATTTTGTTTGTTTGGGCTGTTACAGATCAATAACACGACGTCCAGAGTGGTTGCAGTTTTTTTTTTGTAGGTCAACTTCACGCCAGCGTACAGCCGACATTTTGTTTTCAAAAATTAAAAAAAAAAAATTACATTTATACCTTAACAAGTGTACAAAGTTTTATAATGATTGCATTAAACCTTCTTTGTGAAAAAAAATGTTTTCTAATGCGTAATTTTTGCCCGTGTAATTGTATTTACCCCCTTAAGCTTATGCTAAGGTAATGCGTTTCGTCCAAGATTTTGTCGACAAAAACAACTTTGAGGATGCTAAGAATTATTTAAAACACTACCAAACAAGAGCACTTACATCATGCTGAAAACACGCAAATCTGCTTGTTTAACACAATTTCTGTATTAAATATCTTCCGAAACTTGCCATTATAAATCTAACATTCATTATTAACGTCTGCTTGAAACTGCAATATATTCCAGATCCGTGGAAAATGGCTAAAGTGATGCCAAAATGCAAGCCAACTAAAACAAAAGACAACCCTACCAGTTATCGCTCTATAAGCTTATTACCAACCCTTGTCAAACTATTAGAAAAAATTATAAAAACCAAACTGAATGACTTCATATATGAAAGTAATCTGTTTTCATACCAACAACTTAGCTTCAGAAGTTCTCCTTCCACAATGTATGCAGTAGATCAGAACCGAAACTCAACCGGACTATCCAGGCAGCGTTTGACACACATGGCGTGAAGAACTTATATTTAAAATAATTAAATTTGGCTTTCCTCCACTTCTCACAACTATTACTTATAATTTCATAGAACAGAAAATTCTACGTACACAAGTATGTGGGCTCAATATAGTCAAATTGTGCAAAAATACGACGTACCACAAGAGTCAATCCTTGGACCCATTCTGTACAGCAATTCAAGTATGGCTAATTAAACGTCATGAATTTTTGGCGCCTACACTGCTTTGTATTCCTCAGCAGCACATCCGCGTGAAATCTTGCATTCTCTGCAATCAGGACTAAATACATTAGAAAATTATTTCCACAACTGGAAAATTAAACTCTAATTCCAAGATATTATATATCATATATTGATGGAACTCGAAGATATAAGCTACACATTGATAGTGTGATTACGTCCGGACTAAAATTATATATCCTTTTATGCATCGTAGATCTAAAATTAGTGCAGACAATAAATTTATTCATATTTAAAGTGATTTTCAAAGCAATCATGGATTACGAGGCCTTCTTGTGATATAAAGGTGCAAGATGTCATATTAACAAGCTGTAGATTTCTCAGAGCAAACTCTTAGAAATTATCAATAATCTGCGACGGTGTTTCAGATAATAGTAGGCAAAAGCGTTTAGCTGGCGGACAAAATTAGTGAGAACTGCTCACTTTCTGAAAATCCTTTAATAAGACAACTCAATATATACTAGTTAACCCATTAATGCCTGAATAACAAAAAATTGTACGGTAACTTCGAGGCGCTAACTTTTATCGAAGGGGTGGTCAATTCTCATCGAGACCAACTTTTCTAGACGTATTTTGAGTCGCCCGACACGATCCAACCAAAAAAAAAAGTGAAAAAAAATTATTATTATTGTTTTTTTGCAATATTACGTAAATAAATACCTTTTTCAAGTCATTTTTTTCGAAAAAACGACAGATTTAGCGGGGAAAAAGCAACTTTTTACTGCAATAAAGTGCATAAAACGTGTTATTAGTACTTAAACTTCAAAAATATGCAGGTATTTTTTTGGTTAAAAATATTAGGCTGCATAAAAATTGCAACAATGTAACGCATTACTTTCGATCACTTTTTTTTATCTCACTATGTTCGACTATTCCCAAAAATGTATATAAACTATTTTTAAGGGTCACTGATTACGAATTTGCTATCAGATTTCCGTAATTCAATAATTTTTGGCAAAATTCTCAATTTTTTCGAAAAAAAATTGGGTATTCGGAGTTTTTGGGGTCACTGATTACTGATTAAATGCCTGCATATTTTTGAAGTTTAAGTCCTAATAACACGTTTTATGCACTTTATTGCAGTAAAAAGTTGCTTTTTCCCGACTAAATCAGTCGTTTTTCGAAAAATAATTACGTGAAAAAGGTATTTATTTACATAATATTGCCCAAAAACAATAATAATAATTTTTTTTCACTTTTTTTTTTGGTTGGATCGTGTCGGGCGACTCAAAATACGTCTAGAAAAGTTGGTCTCGATGAGAACTGACCACCCCTTCGATAAAAGTTAGCGCCTCGAAGTTGCCGTACAATTTTTTGTTATTCAGGCATTAATGGGTTAAGCTAGGTACTAAGTAGTTAGTAGTAGGTAAGAGTAGGTAGCTTCATTAGGAGATTTATCAGTCGTTTTTCTAATTGCAAATGCTAAAAGAAAACATTGTATTAGACAGACAATTTTGCATAAAACTCTATACGATAACTATTGTACTGTTGACAATATTGTAAATTATAATTATAAGGCAAATATAAAAATATAATAATAATAAATAAAATGTCAGTTAATTTTCGCCTTTATAAAGATCTTTTAAAGAGCAAGTTTGATTTCACCGATCAAACAACTTTGATATTGAACATGAGATGATATCTATAGATTTTTTTTTGTAGGACTTTAGATTACCAATAAACAAACGGACATTTCATTAGTTCGATCGAAATTCGATGTGCGTATATGACCACACAGGATCGAGAAATTGAAAGCTCAAAATGTGATCGAAGTGACAGATAACGCTTCAAATTCGTAAGTTTGGTCGGCTCGAGTCGATATCGTTTGGATTCGATCTGCGTCTACATGAATGGTTTGAATCCAGATTTAATCCGGATTGAATCCCCGCATGTATAAGTAGTAATAGTTCTATTTGACGATTTGAAATCCCAACAAAAATCTTAAAGAGATGATCTTTAACAACTTAAGGGGGGAAGTAGTTGTAGCACGGCGTATTTTTAGTGAGTTTCATGAATTTTTTTAATTCGTAAGGAATATATATATTTTATTTATACCTTGACATCATTTTATACATATATTCAAGAGTATATTCTGAAATTTTCAAACATTTTCCTGGAAAAATAACAGAGATATCAGCTGCCGCGCATTTTAAATCGCCATCCGGCTGGGCGATTTGTGTACATTCTGGAGGTCACAATTTTCATCTGAAATCAATTTTTCAAAAAATTAACTTTTTTTATAAGTGTCTCTTCTATTTGAACCCCACTCCTTACAAATAAATCGAAAATTAATATTTTTTTAAGGAATGTGAAAATTTAGTATAATTTTTTACCATTTTTTTCGTACTTTTTTTTGCAATAAAAAAATAGTTAAAATAAAGATATTGTTTAGAATTCAGGTTCAAATAGAGCGTATTTATATAAAGAAACTATCTGCTGAGTTTGATAACGATTGATAAAAAACTGTAGGAGCTAGAGTGCACACAAGTTCGAAAAAAGTAGTTTCGAGAAAAACGCGTTTAAAAATAAGAGTGGCTCCAAACGTTCGACTGAAGGACACTCACTGAAACGCTTATAACTTTTAAACGGCGTGGAATTTTATTTTGAAATTTTCAGAATATATTTTTGAATAGTTCTACAATCGATTCATGAAAACAAAAATTGAATTTTTTGAAGCCTCTACACCTATTTCCTCCCTTAAGCATCCAAGTTTGTTGTTTTTGGACATATTAAACTTATACCTGTTATACCTAAATACACATATAACTAATATCTTATTGGTACACTCACACACGCATTCAGTACACTCCTACGATAAGCATTATTTTGTTTAACATTTTCAAAAATTACCATAACGGGGTAGTTGTATTTACTAACCCTTTTTTCTCGAAAATGAACCCTAATTCAAAATACTAGTTTACAAAATCGTAATTTCCGGAAAGAAGTCCTACAGAAATGATCTATCGGCGCCAAAAGTACAATTGGTCAGTGTTTTCTGAAGTAATATCGATACATAATATGGCAGTACAATGCTAATAAATGTTTTTTAAGTTTATTACTGCACACTTTATACTCGCTTATTTATACATATTTGATTTAGCTAGCGAACAGCACAAAAAACCAATTATTCCACAAGTATATTTCTTATTTTAGCCTCATCGGATTTGCACGAATAAACAACGCAGTAAAATTTGTAAAATTTCCAAGTGTCAACTCATTTGTAATCAACAATTGTAACAAATACGCATCGATACTATTTTTTAATTTTGTAATAATTAAAACTCACAGCACTTAGCCCGTCTAATATTTGTACACATAATTTCCCGGAAATAAATTTCGTGAACATCAAGAAAACTTCATTTGAAAAAGTTTGCGTTCTTTCTCGCTCTCAAATATAATTTTACTAAAACAGAAATCAAACATTCCCATTGTGTGTTGTGGACTGTGGTCGACTGTGGGGGCTCACTCCCACGAAAAATTTCCCAAAATTTACTACGAATCTTTATTTTTGGGAAAATCGGCAACACAGCTCCTTAATCTGTATACCGTCTGTGAATGGGCGCACATATTTTAGACTGATCTCATGCTTTACTTAAAAATCTACTATTAGTGCATAATTACAAATTCTGTTTTTGGTATATCTTCAAAGGAATATAGATACAATGTTTTGATTATATCTTCGATCACTTACCAGCTGCAACAGATGCGGCTGAGTTGGCGCTTTCACTTTTATCCTCATTTTTTGTTAAATTCACCAAAGGCACACAACTGGTGGTCGGTTTTTTCGACTTCCACAGCTTCATTTTCCTCGAATGGCTTTTTTTTTTTAAAAAAAATTGGAAAATGCCAATTCAGGCACTAATCAAAGCACAAACCCAACACTTGAGCTCTTCACATTTCTTCTCCGATTTCGGCGCGAACGCAACAAGGCCATTTATTTATTTATTTATTTGCGCCATCTGTTTACGCCACATTCTTCATTTGTCTGGATTTATAAGAAAATAAAAGCCACAAAATATGATCGGGCGCACAGATTTTCTTCATTAAGAAGAACCCAAAAAATCACACAGATGCCAAATTTCCGACAAAAAACTAAAAGATTTTCATAAAATTCCCCGAGAGTTTGAAGCACGACACTTTAGTCGAATTTCTATTTTGAGCACATTCGCGAGCATCCGTCCTAACGTCCTCGCACTGAATCACCCAGTGAACGCGCCGAGGCTATCGCACTCTATACACATCACAGTCAGTCTCCTCGAAATAATATGAAATATCTGAAAATTGCTTAAAACCCCAGCGCGCGCCCAACATTCAAGAGTATCATCTCACGAGAATTTGTAGAAGATATTCTCGCGGAAAATCTATTAAAAATCCCGGTCCCTCTGTTTCAGGAAAAAAGGTGGAAAGATCCGCGTGAAAAACTCATCTAATCTCACCGACGACGACGACGATGACGACGACGAAGACGCCGACTCTTTCCAAGTGTTCGGTGAGCACTTAACACTTGCGGCCTGCTTTACTTTTAAACTGTCGATCGTATTCGTTGCGTCGGCCCTTTCGAATGGGCGCGCAAGAAGTTCAGAAGATTCTGCCGCCGGCTTCCACCAAGACTACTACCAAAGAACATATAACATAAAGAACTCTTATCGGGCTCACAACTTAGTCGAAATATCCTCAGCTCTTTTGGATGCGAAGGGAAAACATGAGGGGCAAGCCATCAGCACAGAATCGAAGAAAATTTTGTAAACCACCGTTCGTGTGGGCATGTAGGTAGCGCAAGCGAATTGCTTCTCGAGCCGCCGCACAGTGGGCCCAGCGGGACTTTTTCGTGTCATAAATCTGTAACTTTTTTGTTTGTTGACATATCTGTATGAAATTTTTTACATATAATATTGAGAATATAGGCTTTCTAACTGTAGTGCCAAATATAAAATTTTTTTTTTTTTTAATTTAAAAAAAAATATTTGAAAAAGCAGTTTTTCTTTCCCATAGTAAAACCTAAGCTTATATTATGTGTATTTTTTAATTAACTATTAGAACTTTAAGATTGCTACATTTAGCAATTATAAACTCAATATTACAGTTCTCGAGAACACAGAACTCATAAAAATAATTACGTGAAAACTTAACCTTATTTTAAACTTATCGGTGTAAAACTCTCTTTTAACAACAAAATTCGTTAAAAATAATATTGTAATAAAATTAACAGTTAAAAAGAGAACCCTGTCAAAAACTTTCCAATTTTTAAATAAAAAAATATAGGGTTTTATTCACTTTATAAAGTTTGTTAAAAATTTTAAATGTTAGCGCTGTTTGCCGATGCCGAGATTTATATTGCATTTTATAGTTAATTTTATCTAGAATAAGGAGGAGTAAAAAAAACTTGCGGATTTTTTGCGCTTTTTTTTGAGAATTAAAAATTATAGAATTGACGATTTTCTTAGTATTTCCCTGACATTTTCGCGCTAATTTCATTGGATTTCATTTAAAATTAGCAATATACTATCATTAAGCATTCAACGAATTTATCCAATAAAAAAATATTAGTAATAAATAAAAAAAAAAAAAAATTTATTTAAAAAAAAACAATTAATTTATTTAAAAAAAATAATTACAAAAAAAAAAATATTATTAATAAGAAATATTTTGTTTTATTTTGTTCTTTCTGCTAAATCACCTCCAATTATTATTTTAATTTTTTTTAATTTTTTTTTAATTTTTTTTTTTTTAATTTTTATTTTTTTATTATTTATGAATGTATTTTATTTTATTTTTTACTTTTTTCAGGGAATCCGTTCGTTGAATGTTTACTGATAGTACGTAGTTAATTTTAAATGAAATCCAATGAAATTAGCGCGAAAATATCAAGGAAATACTAAGAAAATCGTCAATTCTATCATTTTTAATTCTCAAAAAAAAAGCGCAAAAAATCCGCAAGTTTTTTTTACTCCTCCTTATTCTAGATAAAATTAACCATAAAATGCAATATAAATCTCGGCATCGGCAAACAGCGGTAACATTTAAAATTTTTAACAAACTTTATAAAGTGAATAAAACCCTATATTTTTTTATTTAAAAATTTGAAAGTTTTTGTCAGGGTTCTATTTTTAACCGTTAATTTTATTACAATATTATTATTAACGATTTTTGTTGTTAAAAGGGAGTTATACACCGATAAGTTTAAAATAAGGTTAAGTTTTCACGTACTTATTTTTATGAGTTCTGTGTACTCGAGAACTGTAATATTGAGTTTATAATTGCTAAATGTAGCAATCTTAAAGTTGTAATAGTTAATTAAAAAATACACATAATATAAGCTTAGGTTTTACTACGGGAAAGTAAAACTGCTTTTTCAAATATTTTTTTTTAAATTAAAAAAAAATAAATTTTTATATTTGGCACTACAGTTAGAAAGCCTATATTCTCAATATTATATGTAAAAAATTTCATACAGATATGTCAACAAACAAAAAAGTTACAGATTTATGACACGAAAAAGTTCCGCTGGGCCCACTGTGCGCCGCACTGTGTTGTGCTGCAATTCTCTGCCTGATGGTATGATTGGATTTTTGGAAAAGAAATTAGGGGCTGAGATCTGCTTAGAAAGAATTATTGATTGTGATGAGAAATTCCAATGGGTTATATAAAATAATTAAACTAGGATGTGTTAGGGTAGTTAGAAAACATTAGGAGTAGCGGCTAAAGTTGGTGTGGAATATTATTTTTAAATTTGTTCTGTAAATCTGTAAACAGCAAATTTTAAATATTCCTAAAAAGAACTCAAGCTTAGTTAATAATACTTTTTAAAACAATTGCTTTTTATTGAATATTTAATGTTCCTTAGAAAACCCTTCAAAGTTAGAAATTTGGAAGTAAATAAGAATATATAAATTGATATTAAAAATTAACAAAAAGCGAGCAATGCGGAATATTTTCTAAATATTTTTGTTTACGCTGGTCTTTCGGAATCAACAAATGTTCTAATTGAAAAAACAATATATATAATAATACAAAAAATATGTCTTCATTGTTTTCGTTAAATAATTAGTTTTAATTAAAATTTATATTTATTAATTATTTATTTAAAATATTTAAGGGGCCTTATCTTTTAGAATTGGAAAAAAAACACACACTTGTTTAAACTTTTTTTGTGTGAAAAGACTATTATATTTATTGAAATAATTTCTTTTGAACATTATTATATATTAGATGAAGAATGTAAAAAAATGGTAAGCACTTTTATTTCTTCTTGACCGCTGTAGATGGCGTCTACTTCAAAAAGGCACTTTTTAATCGATGGTACATTTTGCGGACTTCCTGTAACAATTTAAGTAAAACTTCAAGAGGGATTCTATTCTATAGGCTTAATACTAGACTATAGGCCTAAAGAAGTTGGTTATGTTTTTTTATACAGAGGTAGTTGGACCCAAAAATGTGGCTTTTTTTGCAGAAATATGCAAATGCAAATACAAAGAATTATCGTCTAGTTTTAAGCTTTATAAATAGAATCCCGTTTAAATTTTTACTTAGACCTTTACAGGAAGTCCGAAAAGTGTCCCACCGATTAAAAGGTGTTTTTTGGAAGACAGCTACAGCTGTCAAGAACCACTAAAAGTGATAAATTTTTTTTTTACATAATCTTGATAATGTCCAGAAGAAATTATTTGAATAAATATAATAGTCTTTTCACAAGAAAATTTTGAACAAGTGTGTTTTTTTTTAATTCTCAAAGAGAGGGTCCCCTTAATCAAAGCATATCTTTTGCTGTGATATTTTTAACTTGTTAAAATATTTAGTTTTCTGTTTGCCTTCTTTTCAGTTTTTTTTTACAGCCCATGAACAATGTTTTATCAATAAAACATCAATGAAACAAGTATCATAAATTCAAGAAGTTGGATTCTATGTTCATAACAGGAATTAAGCGTATTAAACCAATCTTGTGTCAAAGTCTTGCTATTTCTGACGTATTTTTAAAAATTTCCTCAAAGACAGTTATGTGTATTTTGCACACATTAAAAAATTCATTTGATGGAGCATAAAGATTACCAAAATCTGAAATTGATGGATTATAATTTTTTGCAAATATGAATAACTTCCTCTGAAGGACAAGTTAAAACTTCGTCTTTTTTCCGTACTATTTCTTCACAACTTTCACATTTTATTTTTAAAGGCACTTTAAAATTTAAATACTACGTAACCTACAAAATATCTCATAGAAAGAAGCTCAATTCCAAACTTTTCAAACCCAAAAATGTCTTCTATCATACGGTCAGCATATTCAGTCTCCAATAATCTACATTTCAAACCCGATTTTTGACTCATTTTAGCATATAAGATAGCAACAAATAAACAAAAATAATCAATCTTTCATAGAATAATTTCAGTATTTAATTAAGAAATAAACAGAAACTTCTTAAGCAAAAATGTTATTCAATATTTTAGAGTAAGTATATATAGATTCAGTATGGATCTTAACGTAATAAGTAAAATATTTAAATGTTTATATAAATCAAATTAGCATCCAACATCCCACGTACAGTTTTTTATCGAAATCTAAAAGAGAAATAATTCCGACAAACATCAGCCACTCACGCAGCGGTAACAGCCAAAGCCAAGGCACATGGGCAAAAGCTCTTGCCAAACGAAACGATGTTCTGAGCTGCCGCGAGAAATGAAATGTAGGCGACTGTAGGGTTCTGCTGGCAGAACCCTAGAACAAAATTTTCAGCTCAGCTTGTTTGTTCCTAGTGCGAGTTCTTTATGTTATACGTTCTTTGCTACTACTAACTACTGAACGGGAAAATCATCTCTAGGAGCACCTTAAGATGCTCCCCACAATTCTGTCCCGTCCCATGCCCAATGCCCAAAGCCAAAGCACACAAACATCCATCGTCCAAGTTGAGAAATCGCGAGTGAGCAGCACACAATTTGGCGACATTTTCGTTATGAGGAGGAAAACACAAAACAGTCGAGCACACGAGCCGTACATCCGTCGCGTCTCGGCGCCCATCCTCATTTTCTATTTTCCATTTTCCGTGACTTTTCATCTTGAAGACGGTCTCGCACTTAAGAATCAGCTCATAAACATTAGTGCCAGCGGCGAATATATTTGGGGATTCCGCCGCCACAACGATGGTTCCATGTCGTGCTCCGGTTGCATCGCCCCAATACGATGAGCGGAACTAAAGCTGTCGAACCGGCCAATCGGATGGATATCGAATCGAACGAAGCATAGCAGGGGCCTTTCTCGTAAGGGAAACTTTTTAATTAGCACAATGCACTCCAATTTTTCTTATGAAGATAACCATAAATCTAGGGCTTGAAGTGGGTGGAGATTTACTTGATTTGATTGAATTATAGCAGACGCAGATATTTATGTTAATAGGATCGTTATTGAGTTATTGGTTGTTGGCGGAAAGATAACAAATACAAAAATAACCGGTCAAATACTAGCTTGACTCGTGCGTCAAAGGTTCCGCATAGATTTATTTATTTTTTGATAATATAAAATAGTAAAGCATTTTCACTTTACAATTGTACACTCTATGCTGATAAAGTCACATTTTTTTTGGTTATACATTTTTTTCAAAATTAATTTCCTTTATTATTTAAACGGAATTTTCGATGTGGTTGAAGGATATTAAAATAATTTTTGTGTGAATAAAAGTATTAAGAACATATCGTCTGCTTGAAGTAATGAAAAAAATGGATATACTAATATTCACATTACTCGTTTTCAGTTAAGAGGCTGGCAAAGTTCCTCGAATATGTAAACGCATAGATATCCGTCCCCACGGTTCTATACAAGATACAGTCCTTTTTATACGTATAAAGTCACTTGTTAAAATGCATGTATTTCCTTAAAACAACTTGTTTTCTTAAAATAACCTATTGTGCCAGAGAGGAAATATTCAGTATTGAGTATTTCAAAATGATATAGTCAGAATAAAAGTGAAAACAAAAGCACGATGTAATTCTTCTTTTTAAACAAGTTTAATAGAGGAGAAGGTGGTAATATGGCCCCTGTAGGTAAAGTGGCCCCCAGCCCAATTTATAATTGCGGAGGTTTTACCTGCGAGTAACGGAAAAATGGTCAATTAAATTAAATTAATACGGTCAAATAACGGAAAAATGGTCAATTTTTCGAGAAAAAAATATAAATCAATTTTATTTCGGCCATAACTGTCTTAGTTTTCATGCTAGAGAGTTCTAGTAACCCTCAGTTTAAAGCTTTTTAAAAATACTTTGAAAAAGGTTCTATGCAATTTTCTCGAAAAATTGACCATTTTTCCGTTATTTGACGTTGAATTTTAAAAAATTTTCGTTCAAATAATGTATTCAACCTTCAATAAATCATTACTCGGTTTGTATTAGGCCTACAATCAATTAAAAGGCACCAATCTCTTTGTTTTTTTATAAGCTTCATTTTTGGTTCTTACACTTTTGTTGATAAAATGAATAGTTTTTGAGTTATTCATAAAAAATCGATTAAAAACGTGGTTTTTTTCACGAAAAATGCCAATTTTCAATCGCGTATAACTCGAAAACAATTGAGTTTTCAAAAAAAATGCTAAGAACAATTTTTGCTTAAAATTTGTTCCTCTATCGATTTCCGTGGTTATTTTCCACAAAAAAATTTTCACCCCCTAGTTGGGGTGTAACTCACCCCCAGGGAAAAAGCACACATCGGGATAGGGTAGATTTTGCTTTTTGAGGTATTCCCTACATGCTGTCAAAATTTCATTAAAATCGATGCATGCTCAAAAAATTCGGAGGTAATACCTCTTTTTTACCTTGGTAGCCTGGACTATAGATGCCTCGAATGAATATTTCTCCCAACATACAAAAAAAGAGGAAGACATGGGATTTAGATCTAATGAAAAGGGCAGTCGAAGCAGTACGAAGTAAAACCATGTGGTATAAGAAGGCTTTCAGACATTTGTCAGTACCAAGAGCGACATTGACAAGGCTGGTCAAAGATGCAGAGGAATCACTGGATTTATTAGTGCAGAAACCACTAGGTAGAAAATGTATACTACAACCTCATTTAGAAGAGAATTTTATTGATTACCTTTTGCTAATGAGAAGTAAGTACACCTAGTTCTGTTTTTACACGAACTTTTTTTACACGATTTTGATTTAACACGAATTAAAAAACAAATTTCATTCTCTTTTTACACTAATTGTTTTGATTTAACACGATTAATTCGCACTGGAAGGAATCTTTTTGTCCATTGTACTCCTCTAATAACTCCACAACTACTTCACAAGTCGTGGAACTTTTACCTTATTACCACTTGATATTGATGACTTATGGACATTTTTTCTTTTCAAAAGAAAATCAGTTTCATACAATACATTTTTATTTTATGTACAATAGTATAATAAAATATACATCACGTAAAAACTATAACAAAAATTAGGAAACTTATGGTGTTATGGTTTATTCGTATTGTTTGTACTAATTACTTAAAGTTCGGAACCAATCTTCTGTTTTTCCATAAATACAATGTATTTTTTTACACGATTATTTTTACACGTATTTCTCGGGAACGTATCTATCGTGTAAAAAGAGAATTAGGTGTACTATGGTGTGAAACATATAGACGTAAGTAGAATGGCTTATCCATTAGCCACGAAAAATAGCATCCCAAACATATTCAGAAATGGTGTTGCTGGTTGATCATGGTTATGTTTAAATCATTTTCTAAACAGGCACAAAAATTGATTGGCTCTCAGAAAACCAATAGAAATTTTGTATGCTGGGTATATTTTTTGTTCTTTTATACATTTATTATGGGGGGCCATATTACCCACACAATTTTATATCGCTGCATTTTTGCATTATTTTGAAAAATAAATTTGTTTTTGAAAGCTGTGGTTTTCTTTACATTTCCGGCCTTAATTACTTTGAGTAAATGTGTGCATGATATTTTGGCATAACGTTATTGTTAAGGTTATGGTCTAATATTTTTTTATTACGTAAAAACAAAGTAGGGGGCCATATTACCACCTTCTCCTATATTATTTGTTCATATAATTATTGAGGCATTTTCTCACTATTAAACTCCAGTGGACAACATTAATATTGGTATTTGATTGGTCTTTAATCAAATTACGACTGCCCGTGTGACGGGACGTGTTTTTTGCGTATTTCATGTTGAGTGGAGAGTTGATTCACCGTGTCAAGTTGTAGCCCCGCTCTACCGTCGTTGAACGCTTTGACGTATTGAACTGGACTTAAGGGCTATTTGATTTCCCGCCAAAAAATTTCGAGAAAAATATCATGTTGTAGCTGACAAAAAACCCTATAATTTGAGAAGAAAAGAATTTTCTACGTCCACAAGAAGCCGAGATATCGCTAAACCACTGAAAATCCCGTTTTAATTTTTTTTTTTTTGAGGTAATGTGATGGTCTATAGGTCTGAAAATTTCAGCAAAGATGTACTTTTTGACATACTATATAAGGATAGTTTTTGCTTTTCAAAAGCGCTGGGGGCACTTTTCACCTTCTTAACCGGCTAGAACCATTTAGCAATAACGCCCTATTTTTTTTTTTGCTAATTACATATTATACCATTTTACGTTTTACTTTATTTTTATACAGAGGAAACAGGTAAAAAATCCAAGAAAACGATTTGCTTATTAGTATCACGTTGTTACAACAAACCAGAAATTACTAAATTTACAATTACAAATTGCATGACGTCAGAACTGATAGAGAAACTGAAGACAGCTCAGATCACATGCACAATTTACTCAGTTATTAGCACAGTTTTTGACCTGCGCAAAGTCGTTGTGATTACGCAGTTAAATGCGCAGGTCGCATGAATTGCTTTCAATATAACTGTGCAATTCTGTGTGACAGCAGCCATGAATTCAAATGAGAAGACAACGAAACTTCTTGGCTTTATAGAAACGTGATGTTTCCTCCTATTTGTTCTTGCTTTTAAAATGTCAGCAGCATTTACATGCTATTAAAATTAATCCTTTTTTTCTGACACATTATGGCTTGCTATTAATTTACTTCAGAATGAATTCTTCACGTGTTCATCGTTCAAACTCTCACGAAAAATGAGCAAACAACTGAGCAAATAGGTGCATTAAACTGCGCGTGTGGGTGGACACCATCTAGCGCAGTTTTTTGTGCAATATTCTAGCTAGACAGTTTTATTGTGCAATATAACTCAGCGTGTATGGCCGGCCTTACACTTACAAGGAAACGTTCTCAGGTGTGTCTCACCGATTTTGATGAAATTGAAATATGTTATAGAGTATCGAAAAATAAGAGACACGTATTTTTTTTTTATCTGCGGATACGCACATTTAGGGGGTACTTTTATTTATTGTTTTTTTTTTTTTATAAAAATTTGTTTTTTTTTTCAAAAGTTAGTTGTTGGATCCGCCAATTTGAATTTTTTAAATTTAATATAAGATTTGTAATCAGCGACTCCAAAAATAAACCCTTAATACTGGTTTTCACGAAAAAACTGATGTCCGAAAGAATATACATCATTTACGTATTAGTACTAGGGGTTGCCTACCCCCTTGAGGAGATTTTTACGAAAACGCAAAAACTCAACTTTATTTTTGAAAATCGTAATAATTTTCAATGATTTTGTGATGCAAAATCGTTTTTCTGCAATAAAAAATAAGGTTTGCCGCCCCCGGGAACCGGATTACTTACAAAAGGTTAGTATATTTATGAGACATCATTTCCATTTTGTTTCATTCGAAAAAATTCATTAGAATTTGAAATATTTAGGAAAAACTGTTTTTGGGGGTAAACTTTAGGGGTGGTTTTTGCCCCGTAAATGTGCGTATCCGCAGATTAAAAAAAATACATATCTCTTATTTTTCGATACTCTATAACATATTTCAATTTCATCAAAATCGGTAAGACACACCTGAGAACGTTTCCTTGTTAGTGACGTAAGGATTGAATAAAGTCCAATTCAGTTAGTTTTTTGTTCTGTTTATTTTCAAAATAAACTCTGCAATAAGGATTCCCCAGAAATGTTCGATAGGATTCAAGAAAAAAAAATTGATGTTGTGACAACCCTATTAACCCCATAAAGTAATTTTGTAGACGAGTCGCAGAACATTAACATCTTCATTTCACTTCATTGAAGCTTCTGCCCCTTGGCAAACCTACGTTATTCCATAAAAAGAGGATCATTGAAATCGGTTCATGCGTTCCAAAGTTATGCGTAAACAGACATAAAATAAGTGAATACAAGTCGAATTGATAACCTCTTTTTTTAAGTCGGTTAAGAAGTTAGTTAAAAATGAAACTACATTATGTACATATTTATTTTCCCCAAAGAGATAAATGTCGGCATGTTCACGTCTAATTAAATTACCGCTGAAAATATAATGGGCCTGGTGTCTCCCCAAGAACACAGAACTTTCAGAAGTGACGCAACGTCACAAGCTTTTTGAACATATCAAAATTGCGCAAATCACATATGCAAATGACTTTTTTAAAGAGAAAAACGTCTCTTGTCTATGGTGCCGGCAGACCGCCGCGCCGAATGAAGGTTTCAACGGATGACTTGCCTTCATATCACAGAAAGAACTCCTGCTGTTGCTGTCCGCCAAATTTATGCTTAATGCTCTGAACGAGGGGATGTCTGCCAAAAAATATATTTTCACAATGTGTCGCGGATATTGATCTGTTGGGCAGCCTCGTTAGACCTATCTAGCAGAACAAAACAAGCCATGCCAGACGCATGCATTTCCCCGGCACCGGGAAGGAGCTCGCCAGCTAGGCTAAACAAATGCACTTTGGAGAAGTAAACACAATGTCCTACGGATGAGTGCTTTCCGCGCATGTAATAAGTATGACAAATGATTCCAACATCGATGCCGATTGAACCGTAACAACGAAGATCTTTCGATTGTTTCTAGTTCGATTCCGATGGGTAATCGCACGTTGTGCAATGGGTTTTTTTGGGTTGGGTAATTCTTCGAATTCATGTAAAAGGCCTTTTGGTTTTATAAGTGGTTCTTAACGCCCAGTTACATGAATTAATATGCAGATATATATTATATACATGTATATGTATCTAGATAGTGAACAATATACTTTCGGAAAGAACTACATATGCATGAGTAACTCCGGGACGGATGCACGAATGCCTTTGACTGTATACAGGTTGTCCAAGACCACAAGAAGTTATGAAGTAGAATGTGAATTCGCCATAAAAATATGGAATTCCGGAGTTAAAGTTCTACTTCCGGTTTGAACAACTTCCAGGGTCATTTAGAGGGCGAAAATGTAATTTTGTTGAAAAATTTTTCAATGAAAGTTCTTTATTTTTCATTGTGGAATACGAATTCGAGGTCAAAATATACCCATTCCAATTAAAAAAAAAAAAGAGATACTTCTAACGATAGGGCGTACCCACTTTACTTAAATGGAGCACTCGGTTTGGCGGAAAAAAAGTTTTTGGTCGATTTAGAAGGGCTAGGCGGGTGGTCTTGGACACCCTGTTTATGCTGACCTTAAAATAGCTCAAAACAAGTACATTACATTACACAAAAATTAATAAACAAATAGTAATACGAGTAGTAGTAGCAGTGCGTAGAATAATGAATATATTAATTTTAAGTTTAGAAAGATCAACGCTAGTGTCATGGGGTCATGACACCTTCCCCATAAATCAAAGTTAGGGTACTTTATAATTTCTTTTAAAACTAACACATACACGGTGGAAGAATTTTCTATTTTTACTTCAATTACTAATTTCAGTATTTTAATCCTCATGTGATTTTTTTAAAAAATGGACTTTTACCACTTTAAAAAATAAAGACTTTTATAATTGTTTTAAAGCCACCTTTTAATGCTCTGACTACCTCAACTAAAATAAATATTACCTATACAATTACTTGTTATGTTAGTATTTTATTAATTATATAATAATAAATATTAGTATTTTATTAATTATATTAATAAAAAGTATTTTATTAATTATATTTTATCCTTCTGTATGCTGTGCGTATTCTTATTGGAGCTTAAATTTTTTTATTTTATTAGATAAATATTAATTTCAATGCTTTTATTAATTAATTAAGTTGAAATATCGTTTCTAGGAGGTTCAAATCGTTTTTCATGGTAAATACATAAATTCTGCAGAACCATAATTCGAAAACATATTGTAGCTTGGAGCGGCCTTCACTTGCTTGAAGACAGGTCTTAGAAAATCCTAAAAATGAATTACTTAAATGTATGTTCATCACGACACTTATACTCAAAATACACTACGTACCTGCCGTTTTCTTCCTCTACGAATCGCTCGTTTTTCTATATCAACAGCAGGGTAAATTTTTGGTTTTATGTTCTTTGGTTCGATTTTTTTTGGTGGCTCAAAAAGGAATGGTACTGATGTGCTACGTCGTGTTTTTTTAGTCAATGGTTTTGGTTTTAGTGCCATATCAATTTTAGGTAAAGGTTTTCTTAGAATTTCTTCTTCAATGACGTAAAGATCTTCCTGCAATGGCACAAAAATCATGTTAAAGTATCATGTAATTATGAAGTTAAAAGCATAAAAAATAGCAATAACCAGACCATCTTTTAATTTGTTAAACTAAAATTTTGTACAATATTGTTAAATATATGCATTCATATGATTTTTTTTTTAATTATCTAAGCATGTATAATAGTACAGCAAATCATATTATGTCGGTCCAACATGCTTTAATTATGCGTACAATAAAATGAACTACACTTTTCTAAATGTAAGTATCGACTTTTTAAAAACTCATTGAGGAATTATATCTTATAAGTGCTTGTCAATAACACCTATAACTAGAACTCACCCGATTCCTATAAACCATGCAACACGCTCTCATTGTGAAGTAATAGATAATTTCAACTCCTGATAGAAGTGAAAATCCAAGGAAGAGCCCTGCTATTCCACCGAATGAAACCAGAAGGTCCACCCATCCAAAGAGTACCTCTCTTTTATAGCGTATTATGGGCCAAGTGAGGAATTCTACAGAGATGCCTTCTTCAGGAGTCTTTTCAAAACTGAATTTATAAAAGTCAGACATTTACGAAAAATCAACTTATTATAATTTTAAATTTACTTTCTATTAAGCTTCTCAACACTGAAGACAGTTTTTGAACAACTGAGCTCACACTTAAGGCAACCTTTGATATCTGTGATGTTGGACTTATATTTCGCAAGACACTGAAGTCCTTCTATATTGCAGATCGGAACTTTATCTGAAAAATTCCATTTAAAAATTAATTCAGGACAAATGTTAACATATAAAACATTCTATACAAACAAACTTTATTAATTTACACAGTGTGAGGCGTTTCTCCCTATTGAGGCATCATAAGACTATTTGATCTGTTATACAATTTCTGGTATTTCGTAAATCTAGCTGATCGTTAAATACGTTTTCTCCTATATATTTGGCTTTCCTCATTTCATAATTTAATAACTTTTTAAGCAGCTTTTGGGATACAAAGCAATTCTAAAAGGAAAATTGGTACCAAAACAAAATATATATGTATGTGTTAAATCGGTCTTATTTCTCATCAGAACGTCGCAATTACTCAAGGGAATCGGCAACCGATCACCGTAGATCAGAGAGTCAGAGAATCCGAAGATGATAGGTTCTCACCCTCTCCGTGTCCTATATGAGTATAATATTATCAGATTCAACACACTATTTACCTAACTTTTGTATGGGACCCATACTTTCTTTGGAAGAACGCCGAACAATATGAAGCCTATCCTTTGACCAGTACTACTCCCCTATATGTGCTGTACAAAATTTCAACCAAACTTCAGTCGGTACTCAAATCTGGCTTAAGCTTGGTTCATTCTTAGGTTCACCTGGCCTAGCTTAAGACTTTTTCAAACTTAGATTTAGCTTGGCTCAAGCATTATTCAAGTTCGGCTCTAGCCTGGTTCAAGCTTGACTCAATCCTAGTTTAAGCCCGGCTCAAGCCTGATCTAAGCCTGCTGAAAGCCTAGTCTAAATTTGGTTCAAGACTATCCTAAGCTGGCTCTAGACTATCTAGAGTGACCTAAGCCTGGTTCAAGCCGGATCTAAATTTGGCTTAAACTGGACTGAGCCTGTATTAAGCCAATCTAACCCTGACTTAAGGGGGTAGTCCAGTGAAAACGACTGTTTTTTCAACGATTTTTTTTCCATATTAGAAGTCAATTTTTATTCAAAAACTTTTTGACATATGATAGTACTACTATTAAAATACACAAAAAAAAATTTTTTTTTTGTTTTCGATGAGTCATCCCGACAAAATGGCCGCTTCAAAAAAAAAAATTTTTTGTTGGCGGACGTCAAATCTCTGCAACGGTTCATTTGAAACAAAAAATTCAAATGAGGTTTTAATCTGTAGAACATTGGCTATCGTCGGAACTAGAATTTTTAATTTTCAATAAAAAATAACAAAATGGCGGCATTTCGAATTTTTCGGGTGTTTTTCGGGTGCTTAATTTGTTTATAACTTTGTAAATAAACAATGGATTTTAATAATTCTAGTTCCGACGATAGATACACATTCAAGAAATATACAGCTAAGTTTTTAGATCAATCGGAGCAAAAGACTCTGAGATCTGACGTCCGCCGAGTCAAAAAATGCTGTTTTGAGAAAAACGCGGTTAAAGTTTTTGTTGCGGAAAAAAGCTAAAAAAATGAATTTTACCTTAGTCAGCGATGCCTGCTCCATACATAACGCGATGTCTGCTCCATACATAACTAACCTTAAATACAAAGCAGAAGGACCTAGACCGTTATAAACCGAAAAAAAATGGGCGGAGCAAACAGAAATACAAGAGTCCTCCTTGCTCCGAAACACGCCAGGGGACCTTCGAGCGATCGGATTACACGTCTCTCGAAAACTCTCTGTATCTTTAAAACTATTCAATATTTTGCTTAGATATTTTAAGGGAGTATTTTCTAGGTGTAGTAGAGTAGATTTAAGCAAAAAAACAAAAAACGAAAAAAAATTTTTTTTTCACTGGACTACCCCCTTAAGGGGGGATATACATTTTGAACGAGAAAAAAAACTCATTTTTGAAAATTTTTTTTCAAGGGGAAGTTTTTATTCAAATCAATCGAAACTTTTTTACAATTATAAGTGTATCCAGTAGTATACAAAAAAAATTTTTTTTAATTTTTCTCAACAAAATGGCGGATGTTAGATGGTGTTGAAAAAGTCGTTGTATTTTGCTTGTGACGGTTCTCCTGGTCGCAATTTTGATCAGAAATCAAAAAATCAAAAAAATTACATTAATTACATTCACAGTTAGTAGATGAATTACAAAAAAAGTGAAAAAAAAAAAAAATTGCACTTTTGGCGTAACTTTTTCGAAAAAATCAACAATTTCTCCGCCATTTTATCACATTTTTCCATATTTAGTAATAAAATATTACAATAATTTTTAATTCATATAGAAGGTAATACTATAATAAAGAAATCCTATAAGTTTCAGCTCAATCGGATAATTAGTTTTCGAGTTATTACCGTCATAAACTCCGAAAATGCTGTTTTTAGAAAAACGCGTTGAAAGTTTTAATTATCGAAAAATCGTACTTACATTTTAATCAGCAATCCCGGGAACGATGAAAAAAAAACACTTGGAGTTCGAATTTCGAAAAAAGGGTTTTAGGAGCGTATTCTACGGGAAATTTACTAACTTTTTATGCAAAACAAAAAAATTGAATTTTTTGGTCATTCAAAATGTATATCCCCCCTTAAGCCGGATAACATATAGTCTATCAATTTAGAAATTAATATTATTAACATTATTTTCCGTTTCATAAACGTTTGACAAAGTTACTTGGAGATAAATCTTGTGTTTATTTTATTTCCTTGATTTTGATGTTAATAATGTAATTAATCGTATGATAAAATAAAAGCTTTTACTTAGCTGTCATTTCGAATTGCAATTTTAAAATTAAAGACATGGGCATGATTTTATTGTAATTTAATTCAAATATATTACTTGTAAAAAAACATTTAGTTTTTGTTTTCAATAGGAAAAAATCGCAATATTTCTTCAGTATCATCTCCTTTTCAATTACATTATCCAACGAGAAGATAAATTACTAAATAAATTGATATTTCTGAATTCGTTTAAAGAAAAAAAGCCGCAGGATTGACAGTATTACAATTTTTGACATTATAGGGTGGTTTATTAATTTTCCTGAATCGAAAGAAAGATCGACATTACTTTATTTATCTTCTGAACTAATTGCAGTAAATAAACAACTCGTGTCTCTAATCCTAAGACTTCGAATTTTATTTATCGACGTCGCATTTAAACTAACTGCTTATGTATATTATAAATTTTTTATAATAAACGATTTTAATAAAAATTGAAGGAATAAAAACTTACCTCCTACAGGTTTTGAAAAAGGCGGTAAACATTTGCAAAATTTATATGCCTTCTTCATGCGGCATTGAATCATACAAGATGAAAATGTGTAATCTTGGGGAAAATACTCTAGTTTTACTTCATCTGGAAATATGCACTTACGTTGTCTGTAATAAATTCAAATTACTCGCTGAACGCTTTATGTAATGTTTAGTTACCCAATGCTTAATTGTTGAGCATCATTAGTGGTGTACGTATTTTTCTTTGTTATCAAAATCTCTGCCGTTTGATTTACTTCCCAATACAGCTGAGGTTTAAAGTCCCAGCCAAAATATTCTTCGTGGGAAAATATAAAGACCTGCAAATTAAAAAAAATAAAAAATTGAAATAAATTGTTTAATTAAAAGAATTCAATTTCATTTATTTAATAATATTTACTTTTGCTGATGAGCTCGGTGAGAAAAAAAGTGCCCACTTTTTGTCAGTTTCATATAAATCATGTCCAACTGTTGTATCCACACTAGAATAGAAATTAGTTTTTAGATTTAATTTAATCAGATATTCAAAGATTTTTAACAAGCTCAAGTAACATCATTCGGCACAGCTTACTGACTTAAAATTAAACTACTACGAAATTGAAGTAACAAATTTTTAAATTTTTAAATTTTAACTTACCGCTGTATTATTATTTCGCATCTAGAGACATTTTTAAATTTAATAAATATATCAGCAACAAAACTGATTTAGAGGTATTCTCAAGGATTTTTATGGAACAATCATTTGGAGTTAAAAGTGACGAATGTGCAAAATAAATTTGTCGGTCGTTTATACTTTCTAACTTAGAAAAAATCCAAAATTTCGTATAGTAACAATACTGCGACATTATTTTCTGCATATGCCGAAAAAGTTTTAGCAAAATATGTAAATAATAAGTTTTGTATTTTGAAAAATTCTGCAAAAAAAACCCTTTTCGACAGATCTGACAGAAATGGAAATTTCCTCTTAATTTGTTTATTTTATGGAGTCTTACAGAAAAAAAAATGGAAACATCTTTAATTTAAAGGTTTTTCCACAATTTTTGAACGATTCTCCTATTTCATGGGCCCGACCACATCATCTTTGAAAAACATTGACTTTCAAGAAACATATAACATTAGTTATTAATACGATACATTTATCTAATTGAAAATCCATAGGAAAAAATATAAAATAACTTACTCTTTCGTGTCTAAGGATTTAAACCTGCTATTGAAAGCAAAACAAAATCCGTGTTCAGTATAAATGTGCTCAAAGTTAGAAGTACAAGATGCTTTTTCGCCACGATATTTACAGAGTTGGAAAACATCCTCAACCTCTGCATGAATCTGCAAATATCAAAATATAACAATGTGATTTTATATTGATGTATCTATAAGAAATACCTCGAAAACCAAAGATCTAAGTGTTTTTTCCTTTATCGATTCCACTACTCCTTTCGATAAATTTTTAGTCATTTCATTGACGTCATTTATATTGTAGTAAGAGAGTTTAGTTAAAAACTTCAAAAATTCCGCAGTAGGCTTTAAATCTTCTTCGTTGTAATTCCTATTTTCATTTTGAAATCGGTATAAGAAAGTCATGCTTGTTATACCATGCACAATTAAATTTAAATTTTAAGCATTAATAAATAGAATTGCCTTATTAAACCAGGCAAATTTAAAACCAAGTGGCACGAGGACTAATTTTAATTATTGTTGTTTTTTTGATTTTTTTTTTTTTTTGATTTTATAAATATATTAAAAAACCTTTTTCTACCTACTCCACCTTCATACCTCAGAATAAATAGATCATTCTTCAATTGTTTTCATTCAATAGTCGACGATTTACATGTTTTCGATCCTTAACAAAATTATGTAAAAATACTATGGAATTCTTTATAGCTGGGTTTTTCTCGAAATTGAAATTTTTTAAAATTGAAAAGATTTAAAATATAAAAAAAACATAAAAATGCTCAATTATCAATTATATAAATTACAAAAAATTCTCAAATCGTAAATTTTAACCACCAATTTGAAATCAATGTCGGCTCATTTACCTATTCTCCTAAAACCGTATATAATTCAGACAAACATAGATTGCCATTTTAAATTCATAAATTTTGACAGTAATTTTGAAATTCACAACCACGGAAATCTATATGTACCCATTTTCACATAAATCGTACAAAGTTTTAAATGTGACACGCCATCTTGAATTCATGAATTTTGACAGAAATTTTGACGTAAGCGAATCTGAAAACTCTTATATACATATTTTTATGAAATTCGTACAAAGTTCAACTTCAAAAACTCATCTAATTGGCACCAAAGCAAGAAATCTGAATTTGATCATTATTGAGATGAACATTTAGAAAAAAAATTAAACAGGGTAGATTTTTACAGTTACCACGAATGAAAGAAAATCCAACAGACAGACGCACAGAAGCCATGCGGAAAAACACTTTTCACATTTCGAAGGTAGAAGATACAATCAGAATTTGATGATTCCGGACACGATTTCTTTACTCTATTAGGTACAGTAGCTTAATGGACACATGGAAGTAAAATGCAAAAGAATTCAATTATAAAAATTCTTACGCCAAGGACTTCGCTAAACTCAAAAGTTTTTCTTCATCGTACGACTCATCAAGACAAGCCACCGTGGTAGGAAACATGACTTGTTGGTTGTGAAAATCGGTGTCCAAACCTTTACAGAAAAACCAAAAAACAATTATATTCACTGCAAAATTAAAATATAGTCCTATTTACCAGTAATAGTTGGATTCGTTTGAAACTTCTCCCACAAACTCATAATGATTACCAGGGCCGTCACTGTACCGATTGCCGTAAAGCAAAACCACATAAACCTTAAATTTGTACAATTTTCTTTTTAACAATGCACATAAAGTATATATTTTCATATTAATACTTTTCACCAAGGGGTCTACCACTCTCAGCAATATATCGAACGCCATGTAGAGTTGAATTGTCAAAATATACCTTTGTTTGGTAAATAAGACTCCTTTTAAATAATCTTAATGTTTCTGAAAGCGACGTTTTCCTTTTTGCCATTTTTAGTTTATACGGAATATAGTTATAAGAAAACAAACGAATTACAAAAGGATGTTTTCACCACTTATTTTATAATATTAAACTCCACTACACATTTCTTATTAAGCGCAAAGTTATCATATAATTACAAGAATTAAAACTAATGCGAGCCGTGTACTAGTGTTCTATGTGATATTATTATCAAAGCCCTCACCATTTCAGAGCTCTATTAACTGCGTTGCCTAACACTAATTAAATAATCGATACTCTGATTTCCTGACTTGATAGCATTTCTACATACGTTCATACAAATTTAAATTACACCAGACTTATGCTATAGCTCAGAAATTATCTCACATTATTCACATAATTCAGTCCAAAATTACATTTACTTTTATAGAAGTCTATAGAACAAGTTAAAAATTGAGAAATAGTTACATTTAATGCATAGGAAATCAAATTAGGTGTACATACTGTTGAACCGTCTTGTGCTTGTAATGTTGTATTTGGTTAGCTTATTAAATGTGATATTAAAGTGTAAAAAATTTAATTTAACGGGTCCCATTTAGATTTGACTGTAAATAAAAAAAAATTATAAAAATATATATGATAGTGCAAGAATTTGTATTATCTTTTTCCGCAAGTATGGTATACATAATTTATAACCTTTAATACAACGGGTAATAATAAAATAAGCTTCCTTTTAACTGGTCTCGCGATTAAAGAAAACACACAGCTCAACTAGAATTTAGAGGAGGCCCTCTATGTGATAACATCAGAAAAAGTTTGATTTTTTAAGGATTTTCGCGCAGATGTATCTGACGATGAATGACAATTCAAAAAATTACTACGATTAGAATATACATTATATTAAGTTGTAACATAATAATCTGATAATTTTTTAAGAAACTTTATTTTGATATTTTTGTACAATTTAGCTTAACATTTTATTGAACATATAATCCATCATTATCAATGATCTCCTCCCAACGTTGGGGAAGCGACATTATTCCACTCTAGTAAAACTTGGGCTCACGAGAGTTAAAAAATTCCGAAAATCACTGTTCCAATGCATTTCGGTCATCAAATGATTTTCCTCTAATGTGAGCCTGCAACGATCGGAACAAAAGGGAAGTCAGAAGGAGACATATCGGGAGAGTATACAGGATGGGCTAAGGAAATCCAGCCTAGCTCCATAATTTTTTTACATGTCATCGAAGCGGTGTGAGGGCGGGCATTGTCGTGGAGGAGGTATACATTGCTTTGTTCTCCTTTAAGATTCACGGCTACCTTATCCGGCATATCACAGTAGCTTTCACTATTTCTAGTCGTTCCTTGTGGTAATAGTTCCCAGTAGATAATGCCGTGCACATTCCACCAATCACTCAACATAACCTTGTGTATAGTAATTTTACATTTAATTGTCGGTACTCCTCTTTGACCCGCGCTAAGCCATTGTCGCTTATTGTTATGGTTAACATAAGGCATCCACTTCTCATCCCCGGTAACCAAATTACGAAGCCAAGCAAAAGTACGATGTGAAGTGAGTAATTGCGTACAAACCGCCACTCGCATCATCCGTTGACCATCCGTCAATTCGTGGGGTACCCATTGACTGAGCCTGTACACTTTACCAATCACTTTTAAATGTCGAACCATAGTAGTCCTCCTTGGATCTTCCTCGATGAGCTGCGCTAGTCGGTCGACATCAACCTTAACCGGCAAGGTGGTTGTCGTCATTCGAGAAACATCGAAACTCATCTACTGCTGTATGATAACAGACCGCATTTTCTCCCATACATTGACATATATTTTGTGCTGCCTGCTTAGCTGTATGCTTCAAACGGAACTCATAAAGTAGAAGGACGCGGATGTCTCGTCTTTTCAAATCGAATTTTTCCATAATGCTACTCGCTGCGCTGTCGATTATTGCACTGATGAACTGAGCGCGCTCAAGGGTTTTTATACCAATAGTCACAGAACTTTCTCGAAGTTATAAAAAATTTCCAGAACGTTTCCGAAAAAATTATCAGATTATTATGTAACAACCTAATACTATTATATTATATAATACAATATAACGTGAAAGAAGGAGAAGGCGAAGAAGAAAAAGTACAACTGCTGATACCGAATTTAACAATGTTTAATTAAAAATTTTATTTTTTTAAATTAATACGTAATAAAGCTTCTTTGTTGCATAATTAACCATAACACAATTTTCTTTTTAATCGATATAAATCTCTTGTTAAATCAGATCAGATTGTGAATTATACCTACTAAATAAATAAAATTTTTAACACAGGCCAGATCAGTGGATATATTTGATATTTTATTTAAAATGAATATAATATGATGAATTTTCAACTCCATCGGCAATTTCTTTGTCTGTTTTGACTGGAGTTATTTATCGAAATTACAATGTGTCTCATAAGTATTACTTGCTTAACTCTAAAAATTTAATGTGTTATGTCTGACTCTAACAGCTGCATACATTGGAAAGGTAAGCATCTTTTTAGTTTATGATAAGCCCTTCATGCCAAGCTTTTTCAAGTGCTTGTGCAACTGATGGAGAGCACATTTAAAGTAACTTATAAAATCTGAATACATCACTCTATCACAATTAAACCTTTTCGTAATTTATTTATCTTATGCGAGATGTCGGATAAAGCAAAGGTCAAACAGGTGCTCTATGTATGCTCAATTCAAATACACGCATAAATTTGGATCCGCTATATTAAATCTAAAATAATCGGGATGTCTATAGAGTCAGAATAATTATATTGTAGAATAACTAACAATGTACTGAAAACTATTTTTGGTTTACAATCTTCGGCATTATTTTTATTCAAATAATTTAAAAAGGTTCTATAAATTTAATTACTTTCAAAATGGGGCAAGTCCAAAATGTCATAAAGTTTATTTTACTTTACAAAAATATAGAAAAATAGTCTTTATGACATTTTGCACTTTCAAAGTAAACGGCTCATAAATATAAATTATTCTAGGTATTGCCATTAAATGTTAGAAAACTTTTCCCAACAAGTAAGAACAAGTCAAAATCAGGTGCATGGATTAATAAAATACCTTTGGAGAAATCTTGTTGCTCTTTTTAGATAGTCTCAGTGTCATATTGAGAGGTGTTAATTTCTCCTTTTCATCATTTTTTGCCATTTTTTTTAGTTCTTTCTGGAAAAATGATAATAAATTGTAGCATCTTATAAAATTATTATATAAAACTAACTCTATTTATTTTAATAGCACACATAAATCTCATTGTAAAATAATACAGGATTTCTATTCCTGAGAGTAAACTGCATCCCAAAAAGAATCCTGCGATACCTCCCAATGAGGCTGAAATTAAAAAAACAAATTCGTATATACTTTAAGAAACCTTAAATATTAATTACATAAAAGCTCAATCCACCCAAAGAGGACATTAGTCCGATATCTAAACATTGGCCAACCGCTGATTGCCACAATAAGCTGAACGGAATTATTTCCGATATTATTCCTAAAAATTAGAATAATGAATTTTTATTACTCAGTATTGTAATGATGATATCGTTACTCAAGTTCCTCAGATGTCCAAATTTCATAATTGAAAGTATGACAATTGAGCAGGCACTGATATTTCTCAAAGTGGATTTCTTCCATTTTATCATAAATGCATTTATAATCAATAATGGTGCATTCTCTAACTTGATCTAAAATTAATTAAAATCATTACTTTTCACATCCTTTATTAAACTGATAATTTTACTAATTGGGATGTAAAAAAACGGTGTGCAGCCACATTTTTCCTGAAAAAATAGCTGGTGATAGTCACTAAGGCATCTTGTATACTCATAATAATCCGCTTTGGAGTATTTCATAAAATTTCGTTCAGATGAGAATAGACACTTTCTCTGTCTTTATTATAAAACAAAATAATTTTCATTTATTATTGATCTTTATCAATTACACTGGTCGACAAAATTTAATATTTAATTTTTCCAACAACAAGTAATATATCATTTCCATAGGATTTTTTCCGTAGATTACGAATATGCAAACAAAAATATTCTATCACATCACATTTTTGAAAAAATAGGGTTGAAAAATACAAAATATCGTATTTCGGCCATTGTTCAAAATTCATTACAAAATAACGGAACGTGGAAAAAGCTCGTAACATGACTCAAAAAAGAGCGTGAATCCTTATCGATATATATCAAATAGCACTAATCTATAGCACTTATAAAGCGTCTTCGGGAATAAGATTTTCATGAGCGTGCGCATGCAGTGATCTTCATTCATTTATCTATTGTATTTGTATGAAGTAAGCGGCTTATGGAGAAAAGTGAATTCCACGGAATATTTCGAAAAGTATTATAACCTCTCGTTTTTTAATATAAGAAGTAAAGGTTCATGCTTTTATTTGAGCTACTTTACAAGCTCCTACAAGAATTCCTTATTTTTTAATTAATTTGCAAAAATGGCCAAAATACGGTCTTTCGTACTTTTAAAACCTATTTTTTTCAAAAACGTGACGTGATAGGACATTTTCGTTTGCGAATTCGTAATCTACGAAAAATTCCTAAAAAAATGATATAACACTTATTATACGGCAAAATTGGTGTTATAGGTGAAAGAACTTACGAAGGATGTAATTGTTTCATCTCCTCTGCTGCATAGATTTCAGTGATCTTGAGCGAAATAGTTCGGGATAATTGATCTACAACAACTTTTGGAACTGCTTTAAAATCCAATGTTGCAAAGGTATCTTCTGCATATATCTGAAAGGATAGTGTAATTCAATGCTCGTAGCAAGTGACACCACAACAATAGCTAAATCCCTTATTGGCCGAAATACTCATATGATGGTCCACATTATAGCAAATGAAAAAAATTCGTTGTTAATGTTGTTGTTGTTAGATTGTAAATTAAACGATTGTTACAAAGTTTTCGGGTACCAAAGATCAACCCGGAAAAGGTATGAAAATTAAAACAATTAAAGATTTTAAGATCATGACCTACTTATATGACCTTATGTGGGTTAGTCGACAAAAACCTATATTTACAATTTTTCCAATGCCCATTATTTAAGACTGTGTTCGTTAAAGGTAAGGATTAATTTACAAATAAATAAACAAATGTATAATAAAAAAAATATTTGTAAGTTAAAATAATTTTCCCAAAAAATTATATCTCTCATTAGGTGATTCATTTTTACGAAAAAACAACGAGAACTTATTCAAGTCCCTACTAATTGGTAATTGAACCTTTGAATTTTATATTAATAACGTGAAATTCCAAGAAAATATCCAAAAGTATTTAGACTACATGCTAATTGTTAATACAGGGAGAGGATTGACCTCCAATTCCCGAATACCCTTTTATATATGTATAAAAAAAACAGTAAATCAGAGGTAGAGCACTTCAAAGTAACGTTTTTCTTATTTTAGAAACATAAATATAAAACGATTGCATATATGTAACATTTACCAATCTAGCCTTTGAATTAAAGTTGTTTTTACCTCATTACTGGTATTGTGATAATGTGTCAATACTTCCAAGTCCCATGTTTCATCAGTCTCTTCGATGCTGCTCAATTTCGGATTCAATACCCTCCCACTGAAACATTAGCTGTACAAAGTATCAAAATCATAAAAGATTTTCTTACTATGTGTATTCTATGTATCCATTGTTGAAAACAAAACAAAATCCAACTTCTGTTAAAACTGGGAAAAAATTTATACAACAATCCACTGGCTTGCCTTTGAATGAGCAATAAATGAAATACTCTTCACAAGTGTAAAACATCTGGAAATAAAAAGAATATCGAATACAAATGCATTTATAGGAAACTTAATATTATCTTAATATGTATCGGTAAAAAAATTACTACTTGTATATTTGTTGCTCCATTTAGAAGAAAGAAATAATGGTTTAAGTTGAATTCCCAAAGGAAATCGCGTGAACGAGATCTAAATATATTTTAAAAATTATCTTAACACATTCGCGGACGTGAATGCTATAGCATTCATTTTCGTAATCACATTTAAACTCATAAGCCGGATTATCGGCATTCAATTCTTTATTTTTAATTTTTAACTAGTTATTTGAAACTCTGGCAAAATGTGACTAATAACAATTTGAATATCACAATTAGTTTAAAAATAAATCACACACTTTTTTTCTGCAGTTCGATTTTTACTGTCCGCGAACGTGTTAATGGTGTTGTGCCCACTTTGAAATATATAGTTAATAATAAATTACTACAAATTCTAAAAACCTTTGCGTTTTTATGTAACACAATATTTAAAACAAATTTTTCTTTTATTTTTTAATCGTAAATAATAGACCATATAATCAGCTTGCATATACAAAAATCTTTGCTTCGGAACTTCTTCTTAACCAAAACTTGAAAGAAGAAATATTCTTACCTTCTTAAGAATTTCCTTAAATTGAAATCGTTCAGTAGTACTCACGTTGAAACAATCCTCAGAAAATTTCTTATTTCTTTCAAATCTCCCAAAATGTGTAAGGCAGCTCCAAAGAATATCATCTTTCCTATATGCATATATAAAAGGTAATTTAATAAATATATTTAATGATTAAGTTAAAAACATTGAAATAGAAATTATTCTTATTAAAATAACTTTGGAAGTCATTCCACATTTTTTAATACAAACGGCCTGAATTGATTTTATGTTATTTTATTTTTCGAAATTATGCATAAAAGCAACATCCTGATGGGAAAATAAAATAATTGTTTAAATTAATAATATTGTACTTGCTTAAATTCAGCGACTCTCTGCTGCTCATAGTTTATAGCATCTTGGGGACAAATAAATAAAGATGGGAAATGAAGATAACTTTCAGTATTTTCCACACTGACATCTTAAAATATTTTCAACATTAAGGGAAAAACACAAATTTGCAAAATATATGGAAAATCACCAGTTATAAGAGGGCTCTCTTGATATTTTCTCCATAAATACGAAATAACTACTAAACACGATACTACACATATCTTTAATATAATAAACCAGACAAACTTTCCAATTGTTGATTTTTCTTTAACTATATAGCATACGGTGTGAAGCGTAGAGTTTTCTAAATAATCTACTAATTGTTTTTTAAAATTTGAAATAAGAAGTTGATTTAACTTTACCATACTGACGAAGTGGACTGATGAAGTAGATGCCATTTCTATGTTCATTAAAGAAGTTAATATTTAATATTATTTCATTCAGATCATAAAATATTCATTTCAAATTGCAGATATTCATTGAGATACAATCGAACTTGCACTTAGGCAACTATTCATTTTATACTTCAATTAGATGGTGATAGTCAGAGTGCATGATTTAATCATTCGTGACAAACTTGAAAGTTTTTGTGCATATATAAAAATTAATGATATTATAACACTGACTGTTTTAAGCGATTCAGAAATAAAAGACGTTTTTCTTTTTTTTCGATCTGAACAAAGCACTGAACATATTGCGAGCTCTATTTTGTTTATAAAACACATTTGAGCATTTTGGCTGTCATTTACATATTTATTTACAGATGTTTGCTAAATTTTACTATCTACTACGCTAGTATAGTAAATCATTTTAATTCTTTCTGAAAAATTCAGCGCTCTTTTGATCGCACATAAACATAAACAAAAATTCATTCTGGTGATCAGGTTCATTTCCAGATCTTACCCTAATAAATCCTATCCTTGCAGTGCAAAAAAAATAGACAGTATATAGTGCAAATCTTATACATCTTCTCTCGTCCCACTGAGGCAGGTCGGTTGTGAAATTGGTGAGCGTTTGAGCTTATAATTACTATAATAAAATTATATACGCATATGTAATTATCATCGAATAAAAACTATCACTCAAATTCACCCAGCCTATAATCAAGGAGAATCGTTTATTATTCTCCTTTTTTTAACGTTCATAACAAACTATGATTTTTCGTAGTATACCACCTTGATCAACAAGTTTTGGGAAAGACCACCGCGTGTTGGTGTCAGTCACTCGATTTTATATCTTTTTTTTTTTTCTGTAAGGTTGCCAATTCTATTATTGACATTCCCACCAAATTGCAGCATTATAGCTCCATATTTGTAAAAGTGACGCCGTCTTGAATACATCTGCCTCTGTAAGTGTGTTTTCGATTTTTACGAGTTTAAAAATAGAATCGACTTTGCATCAACGAGTTTTTATTAAATTTTGCGTTAAAAACGGATTCAACGGTGCGAAGGCCTTGGAAATGTTGGAGAAGTGATTCGGCAACGATACTCTATTGAAAACAAACGTTTATGTGTGGCATGAACACAATAGAGATGGGCGTGAGTCCATAGAGAATGACAGACCATCGATATCGAAAACCGACGAAAACATTGATAAAATCAAAGAAATCATTGCCGTAAACCACAAATTGACCATTAGAGAGCTGGCAGAAGACTTGAACATGGCTTATGGATCCGTTCAAAGCATTGGTTAATGAGTTCTGACCTGTCACTACAGAGCTGATCCCAAAAGAACTGAATTTCATGCAAAAAGGCAACCGCGTTGACATCGCGAAAGACATGATTTCGATGGCTAAATCCGACCCAACATTCATTCAACGCATAATATACCGGAGGCGATACGTGGGTTATATTATTACACTCATAACACGCAATCCAGGCATCAAGCGAGTGAATGGCCTTCACTGAATGAGACAAGACCGAAAAAACAACGTCGTTTTCAATCGAAAAAGAAGGCGATGCTAACCGTTTTCATAGATAACTACATCATGAATTCTTGCCTATAATGCATCGTGGCATAAGTATGTTGCAGTTGAGTTGGAGAGTACTTTGAAGAGGGCAATGCCTCTTATATTTTTAATTTTCTGAATAAATTCCTGAAACTTTGTGATCAAGATTGCATATTTTATTTTACTTGGAGAATGGATTTACCTGAGTACCGCCAGTTGAAGGACAGCTAGTTATAAACAATTACCTGAAAACGTTCGTACTTGCATTCCAATAACATTTCAAAATCGCAATTGTGCCATGTAACAAAATACTTAAAACGGCCATTTTTTTAAATTCAAATTTGCCTCCCAAGTGAATTAATTAACAGTGTAGGTTGTTTAACTCCGAAATCGAACGATTTTCAATTGTGAGCAACTTCTCGCAAGACGTCAAAAGTTGGATATTTCGCAAAATCTCTTGTCAGGGAAAACGGTTTTGGTGAAGAGGATTTTCCGTAGAACAGTTATACAAATGCTGATTTTCAGTAAAAAAGTGGAAAATTTGTAATAATGAGTTACTACAGCATTTATATACCAACGAAAAATGAAACGGAGGTGAACGGTAAGTGAATTCTGGTGCGACATCCGCTGCTAACCTGCAAGCATTTTTGTTTACGTTTAAAGTTTCTCGGAGATCAATCGTTTACGTTTATCAATTCCGATAGACAGCAGCTTCTCACGCAAGAAAACAGCCTTTTTTCCTTAAGAGTTCAAATAGTTGTCGATTAACACAACTTTAGGGACGGGAGGCTGTTCTGACGGGCTCCAAATTCTTTGTCTTGTTTTGTCTGCTGGGCGGATATCGGAGTAGAACTTGTGCCAAAAATATGAAGCGTTCGCTTGTAGCTTCAATTTACAGTGCGTGATTTATTTTTGGACTAGCTGGATTGATGGTGCAGTCGTATGTCGCCGTAAATCGTTTTTACGCAGCTGCCTGCATGGCTGTGAGACTATAAGGAAAAAACAATAACGTGGTATTTGCTTTCTAGACAAGCGCTATGTTTTCACTGAAATTGAAGAGGCCCTCAAGGTCCTGAAGACCAACAAGGATGGTCGGCTTAAGGTGTTCAAAAGCAGCGACGAAGCGGAAAACTATGCCCAAACTGGATACGAGGACTACCAACCCAAATTGAGTCATTTAAAATGTAAGTTTAATTTGCGGTGATCTTCACGGTTCACTAGACTGGTTATTCATTCATTTTCCACTTCGCAGCTCCTTCAGCGCTTATTGAGAAGACCTTCTTCAGGGCACCAACTAAACAGGAATTGATAATGTTCCGTAAGACAATAGAAGAAGGAAACTATGAAAGGGTAAAAACCATCATTTGGGAGAATCCCCGCTATTTAGTAAACTCTGGAGATACGCCGACAAGTCTAAAAGACGGCACAAGATATAACGCTCTGCATGTTTGTGCGATTCATCATAAGGCGAAAATCGCAGAGTTAATTTTAGAGACGATTAGCACAACCGAATTTATAGAGCTACTCCATGGGAAGAAAAATATTAAAATATGTGAGGAAGTCTGCGAAATTCTTCTGGATTATTATTTGAACATGCCCGAGAAAGGAAGAAGTGAAACACCGCTTCACTTGGCTGTTAAATATGGTGCCATTGAAGTAGTCGAGGTCCTAACCACATATCCGCAGTGTAAGATGACTCCTAACTTGGAAAATTTACTGCCCAAAGATGTAAGTCTTTTCGCCGTAAACGGTGGATGCATTACTACAGACCAAAGTACAGCAAACAGTATTAGACAATTTATAAATTTTATTCACACAAACACAACTACTTAGAATATTTCTTGCATGATTTATTTACGTACCTCATTGAATAACTAACTGATATTGTGCATAGATATTTCTTTGAATTTTCATTTCTGCTACATTTTGCTTCTCCTCTCCCCTTCACTGCTTAGCGAATATGTAAAATCTCTTTAAAAGTTCATATTTGTTTAATACTAGATTCACGTACATTTGTTACATGATACGTAGATTCCGAAAAAAATAACTGGAATATTTCCCGTTCAAAATTTTGCGAGAAGTTCGATTTTCCACAAATTTCACAGCAAATTTACACAATCACTATTAATAACAGACAAAATTGTAACAAATTAAAGTACCAAAACATGCTAAAATTAAGTTTTCGGCGATTAATTTTACGCGCTCTGAAATTGCTCAGGTGACGTGTATAAAATTTGCTATGGGGACTTCAGACTTAGTGCCCTTTTTTCTATTCTTGGAATAATGGACGGCTGCACTGCGTACACAACCACAAACGCGGAGATTACTAACATATCCCGAATTGCTTCAGTTAAATCTTTTAACATCCTGTACTCTATAATCTAAGTTTGCAATATATGCCTCAAATTGGCATTCTTTTAATCAATTAAACTTCGAATCATTAACTGATGAAATCATTAGATTAATTGTTTAATAATAATAACAGGCATAAGTAAATGTAATTTGATGGCTTTTTATCAAAAGAAAGATTTCAACTCAATGCAAAATTCCAAATCCATCATTAAAAAAACAACGCAGTTTACATAAATTAAAATGTAGCATATTTCACTCAAATTGACAGATTCCGTAAATCGAGTATTAAGGATGCCCATTTCTTTAAAATATTACCCACAACACATCAAATAAGTCTGAACCGCAAATTCAATATTTTAAGACAATCAATAGGAAGATTTGAAAATGTCGAAAAGTCTTAGTAAAAGTTTTAAATACGTGTAAATATTTAATATACAGAATTCGATATTATTAGGAAGAGGATCCTTATGCCCGCTATCAGTTGCAGAAATTATTCCCGATAAAATGCAAAAAGAATTTGATAGAATTTTGTATACAGACAACTTTAAGTTAAAATTTTGCTGAATTGTTGAATCAAATTGATCGCTAGATTGAAAAACGTTGTTAACAGTAAACTTAATTAACAAAAACCTATTAAAAACTACTTATTTCTTCTGACTGCTACTGGAAGATTTTTTTGTTTATGTTTATGTGTTCTCTGTTTTTCAGATTATTTGCTCTAGAGTAGACAACCCTTCACCTGAATTGAAAGAAAAAATCTCAAGTTTGCTAGACGAAGGGTTTTATGTTCCTGTGATTCGGTCAGTTGATAATTCCGTGCCGCCTGTGATTGGGGAACCATTTTCGCCCACAAATCCTCCAGTAAGTATAAAAGCTAACAAAAGTATATCACCTGCAGATTTTAAAGTAAGTGAACACCGAAAAGCGATTTTAAATATTCAGCGTCGTTCTATGGCATGATCATTGGTATCGTTATATCACACAACGTTTTTTTTCCTAATATATGCACGATTTAACTCAGTATTCAAAAACATGATGATGTTCGTATGGGAAGCGTGAAGCAAGACAAGAAAAATAAAAGTTTTATAAACTAACACCTGGCTGTATAAGACAATAGAATTAGCATAGTTTTAACAACAATTAGATAATACTACTAATATACTCACCACCATTGTCTAATATTGCCCAGGTAAATTTAACACATTTCTTTAATTCGATACCATAACGATTGGATTAAATATATATATTTTTTATAAATGGAATCGCTTTTCGCGACCATTATTTTTGAATTATTAATTTTTTTAATATGTGCCAACTGAATCATTAAATCTAGCAGTTTTTCATATATTTTTATAAATGTACGCTGAAAAATATTTTCCTACGAAGTGTTACTGTCAAACAATTATTTACGCTAATAGAGTCTTGTAAGGACTGCAAGAAAAAAAAATCCCTTTTTAAATAACCACCATTTGATTTGAGAGATATTTATGTGCACTGTGCATTATTGTACAAAGGTTTACTCAAAAACTCCTGAAGGTGATATACTATTTTCCAGTACAGCAACACTAAATTGTCAGAATTAAAATTTCATATTTTTTATTATGTTAAGGATTATTATTCTAAAGAATTTAAAAAGGATCCCAAAAGTCCAGAACTAGAAATTCAAGCTTACGCAGGTCCTATGAGTAAAGAACAAGCTCAGGTGAGTATAATTTTCATTTTTAGTAAAAGAAAGTATAAATATCTTAATATAGAGCTTCCGTCGGCGATGGAAGACACCTCCTCGAACGGGGAATTCCTCGGTTTCACCTATTATAAACAGCTCCTATATTTCGCCTTTACGGTCGAGCACACCAGCGAAGTCTATTAACAATAACGCATCACCATTCGCATTTGCCAAAAAAGTTACTTTTTCAAAAAAACACAACGTAGAGGATTGCCAGAATGGGAATATTACTAATGGTGAAACTCTGGTTTTGGAAAACAATAACTCTGATTTGAAATCTCACTTCCTAACACTCACTCCACTCCGAAAAAATCCTTTGAAAAAAAATTTATTCATCTCATACAGAGACAAAGGCGCCTCCCCTTTTTGTATTGATAGCAGCGACAATGACTCTGTGAGTTCCGTTAATTCAGACATCCCAGATATTTGCGATTCGGCTGGCTGGCAAGAGAGACATTTGAAACTGATTGATACCGAAAAAGGTCTCGAACTGATTGGTCGTGAATTAGCAAAAGAACAAAAAATTGAATGGAAAGAATACTGGGATTTTCTCGACTGTTTCATAGATATATCATCACAAAAAGGCTTAGAAAAACTTGAATCTCATCTTGGCAAAAAGAAAAAAGCACAGGAAGATGAAACCAAAATGCAAACAAAGAAGGATTGCATAATGAGCGATTTATGCATCGCGCTAGATCAACTAGGACTGTACAGGGATAGGGTAGATTTCAACGAGCAATATGCCCAACAAAAAGCAAAAGAGAATCAATCTGATCATATGCCTAGCACTACACCTTATCTTTGCGTTGAGAAATCTCTGCAGGTCTACGCAAGACGAATGACCAATACAATTATACATAATGTTGAGAGTGTATTGTCTATAAACGATGCTCTCAATTCTGAACTGAAAAGACTGAAATCTCTGATCTGTAGTTTCAAAGATGATATTCGATTCGTGGCGGTGGACTTTAGCGTAGTGCATTCACGGTTTGCTAGGCTTATCGTCGACTATTTTAAAACCCACAACACCGACGTTGATATTCAAAAAGTAAGAAGCATTTTCATGCAAATATTGGAATCAATTCACAAGTCGGAAAAATCAAGAAATCGCTCAAATGAAAGCAATGACAGTCAGGATGGCAGCAAAGAACAATTGAGATGTACTTGTAAGTTTATTTTGGATTTCTCAGAGGACCTAAAAGGTATTAATAAAATTTCTAGATTTGCTGTTAGATATTTAATTAATGTTATTCTGTACAGAGTTTCATTTCATGGAGAATTTAAATACCGAAGAGCTTTGCGAAAAGTTTTGGAAAAATGAAAGTGTTTGCAGTTGCACTTGGAACTCCAAATTAAGACAGTCAAGCCGAAAAAGAAGGCTTGAATTAAGGGGTGTGTCTAAAACATTTTTGGATTATGATGATGCTGCAGTTCAAACTGAGGTCGTGGAAAATCATGTCACCCCGGAATCTAACAAATCTATGAATGAAACGAATACGGACACTATTTCAGATGTAGATGATGGAGAGGAGGATATTTTTTGGGTATTTTGTTTTATGAAGAAAAACTTTTAACTTTTGGATTTTGATATTGATCTTTTTTTCTTTAGTCGGATTTTGGATCTGAAAGCGAAGATGAACGCTTTTATACACCGCCTGATAGTCCTTCGGTTTTGGAATATGATTTGTTGAACGAGAGCTTGGAAGGTTACAACATTTACCTATTGGGGTAAGTACGGTTTTTTTTTTTTTTTTTTTTTTCTAACTTGTGAAGGCAAAGACAAATATTACCAAAAATAAGATCGATAAGTCCGATTTTTGACCGATAATAGATTAAAAAAAAAGTCGTATATCTTTTTATATCCTTTTATGAAGAAAATCAATATCTGCTGTAAAATTAGGATAGGATGCTTAGAAAGGTGTACTTAGGTTATCAAGGGCAGAAGATGCATTTGGTGCGAGTGAATTTCTCTTGTGGTCGGTAATGTGTTAAGCGCGTTATACCACATAAAATGAAATGAAGATTTTTGTACCGCGTTATAATCAGAAAATTAAAAGCATTTTTTCTTGACCAAGCTGCATATATTTATTTTTTACAATATTTGTATTTATACATATTTCTAATAAATCTGAGATTTCAGAACTGAACCAACTAAGCGAGATATTGATGTTCTTAATGCCTTACACAATGTGGAGCTGGACAAAAACCGTTTTCCAAACATCTACTATTGGAAAGCAGCAGTATTGAGGCACCCTCTCGAAGAGCGCGACAAGTAAGGTTTACATTGACTTTGACCATTTAAAACCAAAATACCTTTTTCCAGCTTCCCTTCACCATCGCCAACGGTTGCCGTTAAGGCACAACCACTGCCAGAACGCAAAGAGGATGTAACGCTGGTAGCGAAGCGTCTCTTCGCGTCCCCGCGACCTTCACCTCCAATAATTCATATTGGCGACTATAATCATGTAGCTGACAGAGTTAACAAGGACAGCCCCTTAAACTTATCCTTTATGAATGTTTCAGATTTGTAAAAGAAGTCCCTTTTTTGTTTTAAGAATTTGTAACAATCCTGTGTCAACTAAATAATTCCAAAAAAAAAAAAAGTTCACTCTATTTTGCCATACGCGGCTTAAATTTCAATCTCGTGTCATTCCCTGATCTCTACATTGTAATTTTGTCAAAGAAATTTATCGAAATTAAAAGCAAGAAGTATTTACACGCATCACTGCGATAGAGGCGTCTGGACGCGGACTGTAGGTGGATCTTCCATAATATAATTCTAATTTTTGCATTTTTATAGTAATTGAATGACCGACGCACGGTAAATAGACAAAATACTTAAAATGGTATTTAATCTGTAAGTCCAACTGGTTTTCAATAGTTTTCTTATTATGTGAAATTTATTTTGGTTAAATGTAAAAATTGTCGTCCCTGTTTTGTTCGTATTATACTTCATTAAAGTTATACTTTTGTTAAATAATAAATCGTACATATTTGCAATAACGAAATTCTTTTCTCTGGGATTGTGATTCGGTTGCTACTAATATTATAATAACAATAAAAAAGATCGCTCACTTTGAACTTTAAAAATTATTCGTCACTTTCACCGATGTAATTCGATTGGTTTCATTCAGTCATCATTTTTAAACATATTGGTTCCGTCTTTTTAGCTAGGCCAATTTACAAAATTAAACATCGAATTTTAAATAAGCCGTCGAAGAATCCCCGTGAGAGGTAGGTAGAATAAGAAGGCGCTGTTTGATAATTCAAATATAACTAGACGGATCAGTTCCAAGGATGACAAAATAATAGACGTAAGTACAATTATAGATTTAATTGTTGATTAAAGTAAGTACAACTCATTAAGGTAAGCATATTCAGCGGGATCCAACAAAACAGCAACGTAAGATAGTGACACAGCTAGTCACTTTTGTGCTTGATCTGCACAGCTTGACTATCCCGGCATGATACGATTGTGCTGAGCAAAATTTGTCTGTGAAGATCAGGCTTCGCCGGCCAACCTGACGGTGAGAACAATAGACCCAAAGACTGTGTAACTACTATATTTGGGTACTTTGTGTCGCTTATCTGACTGCAGATCCCCACATCCGACCATCCTGATCGTCGACTGACTCAGGCGATTCGATGTCATCACTATGACTTCATATTATCGGTAGATAATGATGTAACATTTGACCCTTCGTGATCCCCAGCTTTTATGGTCCTTGTCCTTGACTAATTGTAAGTAGAGTTGACTATCCTTTGCATACGAGAAACCTTATACCTGCTTATACCATTTCTTCTTGCGCGGCCATCTACGGACAATTTGGACAGAGTCGAAACGATGATTTGATTTGTCCTCTACCTAACCGTTCCTTCTCAGAACGGTGATAGTGATAAGAACATGACTTATTTTCTTTACAATATTCGGCGAAGGTTTAAGATATAAAGGCGGTCCCTCGGTCGGTAAAATCATCTTGTGTGCGGGTTTCCAAAAACTTCATTCTGTAGATTTAATTTTTAAATTTCTTCTTCCGAAATCCATGTAAACTTAGAAAATGCGTCAACTGCGGCTAAAATGTAACTGCATGACTTGATAGTAGAGGTCCTAAATGATCCAGGTGAAAAGTATGTAATGGCATATCCATTTTTATTGATAGGATGTAGAAATCCTCTCTGTTTACCGCGCTTTTTCGACTCTTAAGATACACTAGACATAATTTGATCTCGAAGTAAGATATATTTCTGATAGCTGGGTTATCCGGTTTCACCCGGCGTTGGGTAAATACTTACTAATTAAACACTTCTCAAATGTTCTAATTTGTTATATCCTAGAAATTGTTTCAACCCGAAAACCCCTTTATGGATCCGCCATCTTGAATTTCCTAATCTTAATAATATTCAAAATTAGTGGCCTCGAAATAATCACTGTACTCATTTCCATTACAATCCGTTGAAATCGACAAATTTTGGTCGCCATCTTGGATTTGAAAATGTTGATATAATATTCAAAATGGCCCCAGAATAATCATTGTACCTACTATTGTAATTTTCATTAAAATCGGTTGAAATCGAGACATTTCGTCTCCATATTGGATCCGCCATTTTGGATTTACAAATTTCGCTAATATTCGAAATTAGTGGCCTAGAATAATCATTGTACTAAGTTTCATTAAAATCCGTTGAATTCGGGACATTTGGTTTCCATATTGGATCCGCCATCTTGGATTTACAAATTTTGATAATATGTATTCGAAACTTGTAGCCTCAGAATAATCACTGTACTAATTTTCATTAAAATCCGTTGAAATCGAGAAATCTTGGTCGCCATATTGGATCTGCCATCTTGAATTTCTAAATTTGGACAGCGAATTGGAAATCAGCATTCCGCAAAACCCCTATGTACCAATGAAAATCGTTTAAATTTGACGATCAAGACACATTTTGAGGACTAAAGTGCTATGAGCGGTAGTATCTCCACTTTGCAGACGGCAGAAAAATTACATTCGCAAGACTGTAATTGAATTGAGAATTCAAATACTCGAAGCGTTTCGTACGAGAATCGAAAAAAAATGTTAACGAATACAGAGTTCGTGAAATGCAAAAATTCAATAGTGGGCAAAGTTATAATACTAAAAAAAATCAATGTATAGTAAGTCTGGAAAAGGAGTTCAAAGGGTTAAGTAAGATATATTCCAGTATGTTTACAAAGCACCCCAAACTAACAAATTTCATAAATTCTACTTTATCCATGAGGAAGTGGTTAATTAAGCACTTTTTTAGTATGTAATTGATTTTATAAATTAAAGACGGAATCAGAATCAATACTGACTTCGCGGACCGATGCATAATTCTATTTGTGCATTTCAAATTACTGGAACGATGGTTATCAGTGCAGTTTTGACTTTACAATTGTTTTGGATGATCAATAAATGGAAAACTACTCAACCCCTCAAGTAATTCGATTTAATACAAAAAATATTGTAAACATTACCACAACTTTATACTAAATCTCTTTTCGATTTTTATTCTTTTATTCCTTCAAAAAATTTCTCCTAAAACCATATGAGTTACTTGATCAACAAAATAAAGGTGCATACATCTATTACACAACAAAAAGATAACCTGCTAATGTAGCATAAGTGCAAACACAACGATCTTACTTTATAACTAATTTATTCAGTTAATAAAAAAAGGAAAATTAAAAATAAAACATCACAATTCGAAGCACATTAAATATATATTTTAATGACAAAATAAGGCTTTTTAAACTAAACGTTTGTGTTGTGCTCACTTCTCCAATTGGTCAAACTGAAGGGGAAAAGAAAGAGTTTTTACGTCAGTGTTATATTGAGGTAAAAGCGCCGCAGGTTCTGTGCGGTTCAGAGTGCCGAACGCGGGAACCTTGTGATAGCCGAATAATCTCGATGCGCTTCCCACCTCTACAACGATTAATCATGACAAATTTTATAATATTTATCAGTTTCATTTGTTGTTGCTTTACATACTAATTTTGTTATTAGCCTAAGATATTTTTAATAATGTTTTTTTTTTTTAACTTTTTAATGTTTTTTGTGTTTTTCTTTAATTCTCTGTCACTAAAATACTAGTACAAGTCTCCTAAGGATTAAACAATGAATACAAATAGAAGTTAAAATAATGAAAATTATTTGAAATGAGAGAAGTTATCCCCAACTCTCGGTTTGGGCGATCTGGCGCGGGTGTGTGCCCAGATTGGCCAGCAAAACAGAGGAAGTTTGCAACTTCGCGTTCACGTGTATCGCTCTAATAAAGGTCGCAGCGCAAGTACTGAAGGGGATTACAAGAATTCATTACTCCTTATGTTTTATTTACTTTTTACACATTTCATTTATCATTTTGTTATATATATATATATTCAAACTCGAAATTGAAATTTCCATCCCATTCACGCACGAATCAATCTCAACAACGAAAGAGTTCCACTAACATTACAAAATTTGCAATGACTTTCTCCCTTCCAATTAGATAGTGTCCTTATAGTGATAGTTTGTAAAGTTTTAACACAAATTCTTTAAGTGTACTTGTATTCCATGTGAATAGAATCGACCTCCATAGGGTTAACCGGGCTATATAACGTTGTTAATGTTGCTCTTTTGAGTAAATCTATTTACTTCTGTTTCGCATTTCGCTGTCGCGACGATTGATTTCTTTTTTAAACACGCTTAAATTTTATGTAATTTCCATATTAAAAAATAACTTATTTCTGCTCCGCTCCGCTCTGTTGTTTCTCTTTGTCACGTTCAGAATTTTTGTTCTCCGCTGTTCCTTGTGTTATAGCTGCATTGGCGCCGCCCTGTTGCGTTTTCTGCTTTAGCATTGTCCAGTCGTAGGTGTAATCGTATTGATGATTTAAAGTGCGGAACAAAATTCTGAAAATATAACAAATAGCACATTTACAAAATTGTAGAGATTTTTCGGTCACCTACTAATTACACATTAAGTGCTGAATCAAAAACAATGCCAACCTCTTAAACTAAACAATTCTATAATTTGAAATCAAAGAACGACAATATAAATTTATGTTGGTCGAGATTTTCTTCATTTCTTAATGAAACTTATGCCTTAACGTGCAATTGAAGATTCAAATTACTCTTAAATTTGGCAGTAACTGCGAGAATCGAATGCCTAAATTATCTATCTATAAATAAATACATATAACAAAATAGTAAAGCAAATGCTTTGCATATTGAAATAGTTTTCTCTAAAAATTCCTCATATATGGACACTTGTAGTATAGACCGGAAAAATGAATGTATTTATATCGTTACTATTGCAAACGTTAGTATCCAGGAAATAATAGCAGGTATATATCAAAACACAGGAACCAGAGAAATAGAGAAAAGTTTAAATATATAGTGTATTGTTGTAGAGTTGAATTAACTAAATATTAAACTATTGCAATGACTGTGTAAAAAGAGCGGGCCATCTACCAAGATGATTTTGAGAACTCTCAAAAATTTCGTAAAAGAATTGTTACATGGAATTGAGGTATAACAGATGAAATGAAGTGATTTGTTTTGTTTATTATAATAAGGCCCGTTTTTTTTTTTCAATTTCAAGTCGTGTTTTTTTTCGTACATTTTTTCCGTCTGTTGACCATTAATCATATTATTCTAAATGATGTGCGGACAGAAATATTGTGTATTATTTCGATTCTCAATTAGACAGAACATAAATTCACGTCACAATTTTGATACCACCCCCGAAATTTTTTTTTATACATTTTTTATACCAGTGACTAATATCTTCCGTAGTAGATTATTCCCAGACCTATATAATTGATTTAAAAATATGTTACGCTAATTATTTAATGCATGAAATCATTCACATCTGAACTTGAACATTCTATTTTGAGATCTTGGTACACAGGTGGGATTTCCACATTTTGCTCTGTAAAAGCCCTGCGTACCATTTTTGTGGGTGATCGAAGCGAAACCAGGAAAAGTTGTAGGACCACCCCTTAACTACTGTCGTACTGTGTGTTTTCGGCTTACTTTGTTTGCATTCGAATTAACTGCTTCAATGACTTAGTGTTTCGAACGATCTTGAAAATAAAAAAATAAATTTTAAAAACTCCCTATCACTCCCTATTACAATAGATCCATATGTTTCTTCTTTATAAAATGATATGTTGGCCTCAGGAGCCCTTATTTTGGCTCAAATTGTTTTTGGTTTCACGAGTTTTGGAAATTTTGTCTTTTTTTCTTTATACAAATTAATTTTTTTTATCTACATTAAAATTACAGCAAGAAGATATTTTTTTTTTATATAACATCTACCGCAGGTTACGTTATCATCGCTCGATAATTTCAACAAATTCATAAAAAGCTTAAAAGGTTATTCCACAGTGACGGTTTGGAAAAATCGATGTTTTTTTTTTTACATTTTTAATAACCGTCAAAAATATGCCTGCAAATGTGTTTTTGAAAATTTGTTAAATTAAGAGAGTTATAGGGTTTAGATGTTCGACGCGCATACAGACAGGCCCTTATAATACAAAACTTTAAACCCGTTTTTCTCGAAACCACGTTTTTCAAATCGATGCCCACGATATCTCAAATTATAATGAATCGATTCACTTTTACAGCACCTTCAGTACACTTGCCGCCATCGTCAAAACCGCAATTATCTTGATACGGATTTTAGTTTTTTTAAGCAAACATTTACTCCGAAAAATACATACATCCAAAAATTAAATGTTTCTCTTTGTACTGGTATAACTTTTGTAACTTTCAATATTTTCACTTCTCCGCAGAGGACTGCAATCGTGGACACCGTTTAGATCTGCGTCGCGAACGCCTCAAATTGTACACACCCTAGAACCATCCAAAAATGTATAAATATATTTTTTAAAAAAACTACTCCAAAATCTCTTACTTATCTCAAGAAAAAAAATTCCTAGAATTACGCTCCAAAAACGACCGTCACTGGGAAATATCCCCTTAAGTTGGAATTCTAAAGGCTTATAAAATGATACTTGTTTTTTAATGTTTAACCAGAGTCCGAATTTAGTACACAATTTAATCGCAAATCTAGCCATCGACAATTTTACCATAAAATTGTTTTGAAATTTTTAAAAATAGAAAAAGGCGAAGAAAGAAACCTAATATTCAAAGTGTTGTATGTTTTTAATCTTCAACATTATTTATTTATTATTTTCTCTGCTACAGTTGAACTGTTACTAATTACGAATCATTTAGAATTTTTTGTTTGAATCATCGAAATCATGGAAGACATGACGAAACTTTTTTATTTAAATGATAAGTGTAAAATAGAATAAATTATAAAGCCAAACATGCAACATCATTCTGTTAAAAATTATTATGAACTGTCCTCCGAGACCGTTACCAAATAGCTGAATGAGTTACTGAATAAAACGTGGCATTCAATGTGCTAAAATCGTAGATTTCTTTAAAACGCTGTAGAAAATTCCTGAGACTACTTGCTCAACCCTTTCGGTACGGCACAGTTGGCCGCGGTTATACACTCTCTGTAAGAGAACATATTCTACGAGAGTAGTTACACTGAGCTTTCCATGAATTCGGACTATAGGCAGCGCTCGTACCTACAAAGCTTTCCGTGAAAGCATACTTTAGGCGACGGTCGTACCCAGAGAATGTTTCGTGGATGTCAACTATAGACGACGGTTGGACTGAAAGGGTTAACACTCGAAAATGAGCTTATCGACCTAACACTAGTTGAAGCCTGTGTGAAATATAACGAAAATTGGCCAAACAAATACGTAGTTACCATGTCAAAACAATTATTTTGAAGAATATAAGTTTATTTAAATCCAAAACACTATTTTCTAAAAATTGAAATAAAGTGGACAACTAATAAACATCGCAAAGTTAGACTTAAACAAAAACATCCGAAAATCGAAACTTCCTCTGATGAACTACGAAGCCGCAGGTACACACACGGTCGTCAAACTCATAAAACCCCGTCGTATTTTGCGTCGAAGGTTTAAGAAGTGTTTAATTCATCGTCGGGTCGACATAATTTAAATACTCTTTAAATAGAAAAAATCCACCTGAGCGCCATATGGAATATAATTTTTTTTATATACTAATGTCACATAAAACATTGCTTAAAGTAGAGCGTAAAGATATTTCAGTGTTTTTAAGCGCCAAATGTTTTTTGTACAAATCTTCCGTTGCAGTAATGAAACTTTTCCTACCCAGATGTGCATTTCAGAGCTATGGAATGAATGAAACAGAATTGGAAAATCAAACTTTTTAATAAAACTTCAAACCAGAGACATCAACAAATTAATATTCGATAACTTTTTTTAATCTGCCGATTAGTGCGAGGGTAAGAAAGAATAGACAAAAATTGGTCAGGTGCAATAATAATAACATGCATTTCATTTACATTTCGCAAATGCTGCAGGATGAGATTTATTACAACTATAAAATTGATACATGTGAAATTTAATTTAAAGAAAATAAATCAATGGGGTATACACGAGGCATTCTTCAGAATATTGGCTAGCATATCTATCTATCATTAACCTAGAAGCACACTATAAAAATAACCTTAATTCATACTCGCAATAAAGTAATAAATATCTAAAGTGGTTACAAAAAAATAGATAGCAAAGTCTAATTTGCCGACCTGCCCCGATGCCAAGCGAAAATATGGGAAATTTCTGTTGTTAATCTTCAATAAAAAATTTTCAATTCTTTTGATTCTGCTCGTATAATACTTGAGTTAACTTAATCTTAGTGTAATGAATGTATCCTTCTTTTTGTCCTTTTCTTTGTCCTTTTCACTTTCGGGCTCATTTGGGTTACGTTCGGTAGGTTCTGTTCGTTCTGTTCCTTGAGTTATGGCGGCCGCATCCGCTTTAGCTGCTCCCGTTATCTGATTTTTCTGCTTAAGCATTGTCCAGTCATATATATAATCGTACTGATGGTTTAGGGTGCGGAACAGAATTCTGAAAGAGAAACAAATTCGTTTGTTAAGCGGCAGAGCAGAATGGATATATCCATCGTTAGAAGAATGCCATAACTTATAATGATGAATGTGTTATTTGTAAAATGGTTTAGTAGTGGCTAAAGCGGGAACAGTCTTGGTTTTGTTAAGAAAATCCTCTCTCATTGAATGAGAGTGAAAGGGTACTTGGGGAAAAAATTTACAAATGAGCCGCTTATAATGGTTAGATGAATGCTGTTAGTTTTTGAAAATTCCTAAAAAGCTTAAATATTTCGGTTAAATTTAAATCCTAAGAGGCCTATCTTTATTAAAATCAAATATGTCTATCATATACCGTCAAAAGCACTCAAGTACTTTCAGGAGCACACCTGGTAAAGAAAATATCGGATACCTTTGTTTTTTTTTTCATTAGAAAAGCAAACCATTTTTTCATCGAACAATTTTTTTTTATGTAATACCCTGGACAGATTATGAACGGAATTTAGAAGTTGGAGCCTTCTCAGTCATATTGCCTTGAAATTAAGGTGTAATTTGTGTTAAAATCCTTCTTTGACGGAATATTCGTTTAAATTTCCATAACTATATGTTAAAAAAAAGTGTATGCACGAATTTCTAAATTTCCTTCACAATCTGTCCACGATATAATTTTGGATAACCGCCATTTTCACCTAAATTAAAAATTCAAATAAATTGTATAACAACTTTGTACATAATAGTCTTAAATCGAATAATGCCCTTATATTGAATTTGTACTCCTTAACATTAAGACACCTAATTTTTTTTTACATTTAAATACAAACGTATAAAACAATTTGTACGACTTAGTAAGGGATTTTATTATTTCCCATTAGCTTAATTTCCCCTTTAAATTACAATTAGAAAACATTGATACTTTTCTAGTAAGTACAATTAAATTCCAGATTGCAAGGAACTCCTATTCTAATCACTGTACAAACTCTTGGAATCCTCGCTATTACATTTGCAGCTAAACTAAAATTTCGAAAAAGCAAACGATGAACGACAAGTCAATCTAATACAGTCGAACCTGGAGAAGCGAGAATTCAAGAGACCAGGACCTTTTCTCGCTTATAGGGGTTTTTCATTTAGCCGATTCCTCACTTATAAAAGGTTAACTTGACGGAACCTGGGAATTAATCTCACTCATAGAGTTCCCTCGCTTATCCAGGTGTGTTGATTCCTAAAAGGATTACTTCCGTTCTAATTATTTCTAATTATCCAGGTCATCGCAAACTGATTTCAAAAACGCTTGCTGTACTAACTAATACTACAGAACATTTCTCAATAAGAAACATCATTAAAACTATACTATAAAATTAAATAACAGTTTTAAAAAACATCGACTATTAAAAACTAAATGCCGTAATTACACTTTTAAAATTTACTACTAGGCAATGACTCCATAGCCAAACTTCAATATTATTTATCTTAAAATTTAACATACGGATTGTTTTTTTTTTTCTATCTTTTTTCAATTGCAAGATTTTTGAAAAGAATTAAATAAAAGCACTTGAAAATTTATGAAGAATTGCAATAAATCAAACCAAAAAATGAAACATGTTCTGTAAGAGACCCTATTCCGAACGTATTTTTTTCTCTAGTTAAAATACCGACCTATTGAACATTTTTGCCATGATAATTTGTTGCAATTATGCTTTCTAATTTTTATGGCATCATTTTCTCAATTTTTAAATCGCGCCTCTTCCAGTGAAACATCACTATTTCAAAATAAGCCGTTTATGGAGGGGATAACATATAACTTTTTAATATTTATATTAACCCTTTGCACTCGAGAGGTGACTCTCGCTCACCATTCAGCTATTGCTTATTCAAGGTCGCCGAGTGCAAAAAGTTAACACATTCTAGAAAACTTTTTGATGACAAAATCGTCTTATATTGAGAGACCCTTTATTTAATCCCATATATTATATCTCTCCACGATGTCGATCCATTCAACATTTATTTTTTCCTAATAGAACTACATTCTACGCTTCTACCTATAATGTTCACATTAACGAGGCTTCATTGTTCGTGTTCTTTAATATTTTATAGCGGAAATCACACGCAGTTTTTCAAACATACAAAAAAATATGTTGTGTCTTACGAAATATTTAGCGATATTTTCTACTGTCAATAAAACATTGGCGTATCACGAGAATACCTTTTCTAAAAAAAAAAAATGAATGACTTCTTTTACAATTAATTCGAAAAAAAATTCGCATCGTGACAAATTCATCATTTGAGGTAAAATTTCAACGCAATGTTCAGCTCAAACGATCCGCATCTTCTTTAACCAAATATGGGTTAATCGCCATTCGTCGCAAAGCATTTTGTTGACCCCATTTCATGAAAGTAGGTAGACGATCAGAGTCACCACATCATCACCTTTTGCTTAAGTATTAGTTTAGTGTTGCAAACTGCTTTTTAGAATGGGGAAAAAACTTAATTTTAGGAAATCCACAGGCGTATCAACAAGATTCATGGTAACGTTAATTTGATACCAAGCTTCAGAAACAATAAACTCGAATTTGTTGAAACGTAGGAATATATATATATATATATTTACTCTATAAATAAACAGTACAAGAAAACGCGTCAGAAACATTTTTCATATTTTACTGATCAATCGATTTATTATCTGCCTAATTTGTTTACATTCTGATACGATTTATGTATATACATACGATACTATCTATTTTTAGTAACAAATATTTTCTAAAGAAATGTACATTATGGGATGAGACTTGGTGGATTCGTATTTTGATTTTATTAGTTACAATACTAATAAATCACAAATAAGTATCAATAAATAAATTGTACTACCCAGACGCATCATTTAGCCATTTTAATATAAAAACGCAGAGATTAATACAAACTTTTCTCTGATAGTTAGGACATCTTTTTACTTATATGCCACTCACGTTCCACACGTTGAATGCCCTGAATAATACACAACGGAGCGAGCTATGTATTTTTAGCTAGTTATCGCATCATATACGAAGACGTGGTTTGATAACAACTGCGTTTACTGCTTGTATTTACAGTTTTAGCTTAATCAATTACTTATTCTTATGCACTTTTTTGGAATCTTTATAATACTGCGTTTCTTGCTTCAATCATTAAGAATTATTTGTTTCTGAAGAATTTTCCTTTATTCGAGCACACTTTTCTGACTTTATGAATAATAAAGCGAACCACATAATTTATCATTATTCATTACTATGCAGAACAAGCAAGAGTGCAATGGCTCTTAAAGTGTTGCTGTAAACATGATTAACTGCATGCAGCACGCAAATTGAAGTTCAAGCAACAAATGTATACATCAAATAACAAATAGACGAAAAATAAGAAACTTTTGTAGAAAAAAATGTGTAATCTTTTTTAATGTTTTACCAGTAGAAGGAAAATATCAAATGATAAAAACTCATAGAATTTTACATTTTAGGAACTTCATAACACTCAGTATTCTGGCCAACGATTTAGGAAAGTTAAAAAAAAAGATAAGAATTTACCATAGTTTACATGTTGCTGTTGTCCTTTGTTTTAAAAATCGGGCCACTTTGTGACCCAAAATTTTGAAAAGGCTTAAAAGAATCAAATTACGCACTAATACTAAGTATTAGTAATGCGTTTATATTTATTTTTTAATTCTGACGGTCCGAATTATAGCACCACATAGTACATATCTTATCCAGAAGACGACTAAATATTTCTTATTGAAACTTATTTAGTTTAGTTATGTACCCTTTGGCGAAAAAGACGGTATATGCCGCCACAAAACTAAGTTATTTTACAGAAGTCAAAGGGTTTTTTTTTTTTAAAGAAATATTAACTTCTCTAAAATAATAAGTCGCCTTCATTACGTAAAAAACAATAATAAAAAAAAATTTTAAGTATTCAAGTATATTTTTCACAGTTCAAAGTTTTTTTTCAATTATTGCAATGAAACTGTTCGGGCCGTCTGGGACTTCGCCTTTATACTGCTTTTTAATTGTTTCTTAAACCAAAATTGTATTTGTACATATATTCGATTATCTCTATATCTCTAACATTAAATCAATAAAACAGTGTTATTTTTTGCGTCGCCCCTCAAATGAATGCTTTCAAATTTTCAGCCAGCTGCACCATTTCGTTTGTGTTTGACAACCATTGGAGACACACAGGTTGCAAGTGTGTGCTCTTAAATATACAAATATGTTAATAAGTTACTAAGGCTCGTATGTAGGAAAATACTTTTGTTACACACATCTAAGATTTGTGAGCCAAACGTTTTAGCTCATAGCTATAGAAGTAAGAAATTGCGATCTTAAATCCGAAGAACTTTTGACACTCATGGCCTTTGGCCCATATGGCGCACAACATAATAAATTTAGTGTAGGTTTAGATTATGGTTTAAATTTCAATATATTTACAGGATGTGGGTAATTGTAAGGGGTTGTGCACAGTATGGTCAAAGGGGTTGTTTTGCCAACGTAGGAAATATTCGTGGGTAAGCCGTGTGTGCCCAATTCTCAGTCTGAGTAAAGATACCATATTTTTTCCTATTTAGTTCTAGATTATAAAAAGGGGGTTTTGCAGTGGGCCAGTGGGAGTTGTTTGAAATTTTAAATAGATATTTTGTTTGGCATAGTTTTACTGCTACTTAAACCTATTTTTAAAAAAAAAAAGATTACCAGGTTCCCTCCTTAAGGGTTAAACAAAGCCTTTTATATTTTTGCTTAGTAACTTCGGCTTTCTTTCAAATGGTAGAAGATCTGTGCAATCTTTGCAATATTTGCATTTTATACTTTGTATTTAAAAATCATCACAATCTATGCTTTCCACCAAAATGATCGTGACTAAACCCCTGATTAAGCAATCTTTAAAGAAGTTGGACGTAATACGACCAAACTATTGACCTTAATCATAATTCGTGTTAGCAATAAAGTAGTGGTGGCATACAAAAAGAAACCATACTTCCGAAATCGAAGGTCAAATACTGCTCGACGTGCCATTAGCCACATAAAATGCAATAGTAAAACACAGAAAAAGTTAACGACGAACTCCCGAAATTGTGTCGTTAGCAAATACAAAAGGGAACAAGTAAAACTTGACCGTTGCTATAACGGCAGTTGTATAGCATTACTTTGAGCGATCTCTCCACGTGAATGTATATAAATAGAAGATTCTTTGTGGTAAATCCGGCTTAGCGATAAAGTAAGAACGAAAGGTTCATAAGGAGACGGCGACAAACCCATCAAATTTATCATTGAGAAATGCTGAAGCACCCACCTTCAGCTAGTCTTGCAGACAATGAATCAATAGATAATTAATTAATGATTGTCCTACTACTAGCCTTATGCACAAAAACAACAGTTGAAAAACACGTGCGTATGCCCTCATATGCTTTATAGAGTGGATAAGATGTACAAGAAATACGCTAATTTCTCGTAACCGTGAAGCATAGCAAAGACTACTCACTATACGTAGTTTTAAAAATCAATTTAGCCGTGTGTATTATTTTAAAAATTGGATGGAAAGATTGTATTATTATCAAGGGCACTTCCATTTAAATCTCGAAAGACTTTGGTCGTATGTGCATTTAATGCATAATTGTCTCAAATCAAATGCACTCAGTAAGCAATGAATGTATAACGGGATTTCAGGATATTTAAATTTAACCTGATCAATTTAAAGACAGCTAGACGAAGCGAGAAGTGAAAATAACTTCACTGTGACATGCAGATTTTCCGCCTGCCAGCTTCTTAGAATTTTATTGTCATTGAGGTGTTTCTATGTTGAAACATTATTCTCCAAGAAATTTTTATTTTATTTATTTTAAATTATTATGATCGGCTGACCAATTTAAAAAAAATAATAATAATGAACCGATTTTTGTAAACTCTCACGCCACTGCTTTTTTTTTTAACTTTAAATTTTATAATTTTTTATATTTAATGACATGATAGCGACACGGCGTAAAAACAGCGGACAAAACGCAAATGAAAAGTCTAAAACCGATAATCTTGTATTTGCCATTTGCCACCATTATTCAACATTAAAATTAAAAATGACTAAATAAAGGCAAGTGGCATGTTTAGCTTAAGAATATAGAAAACGTATCCGGCTGAGCAAAGATGAAAATAAGAATGCATCTGAACAGAAACTGTAATGTTATTTTGCTGAGCGCGCCACCCTTTACGCACGACAAATATCAAATTTCATTGAAATTCGATGACAACGGCAAAGGGAATGTCGCCTATAATGTTTTACCCATATACCGAAAGTGTTTCTGAAATCAAATGACTGAGTTTTTACCACACAACATCTGTTGTGTCGATAGCATTATATTGGTGTTTAGCAAAAATGTTGGAGCGAAAATCATTTACCCTTTATCGTCGAAATTTTTGGACCAACCAATTTGAAATTATTTATAATAATAAATGATCTTGCAAAAATTACATAACACTATGTGCTTAAAGTTTATAGTTTTGGAAAAGAAGAATATTACTGGAAAAACCCAGCGACGTCTTAATTATTAGTATAGGAAAGATTTATAACATATTTTTCGATCTTATCTGTGATCATTTGTTACATTTGTATTGAAATTCCACTCGCACTTTTATATATTTCTTCTTATTTTTATAATCATGTAATTCTTTATGATATTTTAATTTTTAAATGACTTTTTTTGTTTTACACTTCTCTCACTCTTTTATCTTAAATCCCTACAATTCCAAATACATAATATATTTCCTGTATTAATTTTACACTTATGCTAATAACGAAACAAAGAACATTAAGTGTTAATACGAATTATTTGTAACTCAAATGCTCAAATTCTAGTACTGAATAATCACTCTGCAGATAGTATAACTCTTATTTCAAAATTAAAAATAATTACTGCAATATCGAAGTACCAATTATATAAAATCCTGATATTTTTATATCACTTCATGCAAAAACAGTAATTAATTTTTCGCCTTTAATAAAAGCTGAAGTTTGTTAAAATTTATTATACAAACAAAAGAAAGCAATTAAGTGTTCCCTTTAAATAAATCTTATAAGCTTTAATTATGATACAAAAGGATACTTGAAAGCATTTCACACAAATTTCTTTGTACTTTATAAAACAATTGACGCGAAAATCAATATTTCATGGAGCCCCAAGAAATTGATTAAATCTGTGAAAAATGCGGTTATAAAATTACTGGGTTTTAATTTTGAATTACTAAATAAATCAGTCGACAAACCTTTGCGGCTTGCTGTTATGGTGATATATTGTGAGAATAAAATAATTATAATACGATAGCAACCGAAATTTTAAAGCGACTTTCCATTATCTCTAATTTAGAGTCAAATTACACAACAATAGGGTATCTGTAGAAATTCATTCCTCTATACACGACACAAGTTCATCGTTTATATCATAATCTCATAATTATTAAAGAGACCATAGAAATTTATATAATGCTTCTATAGCAAATACTATTACAGTTTAACCTAACATACCTGAAAAGATTATCATTTTCAGCTCTTTAGTTAAAATTTAAAATATTTTCTTTGTTTTATAGTTCGGGCTGACAAATGATGATGAGCAGAATCAAAAGAAATAAAAATTCTTATAGTAAGTCTACCTATGGATATTTTATTTGGAGCATTAGGATTATCAAATTCACGTTTATTTTAAGGCTATTCGAAAACAAGACAACTATTTATACCATTAAAACTTAGATGACTTTAAACTTAAATGTTATGAAAAAGAAAAAACACCTTTGCAGCGCGTTTTCACATCAAAATTCGAAATGATGATACGTGTTTTTCGCAAGACATTCGTTTTGAAAACAATTCGAATTACCTGTCTAAATAATATATCTACAAAAATAATACTTAAATATTTAAAATTTTGAATCTAACAAGGAGAATGCAACTGGTCGTCATGACCGATTTCGCTCAAATTTATAGCACATGTAGGGCTTAGCAACAAATGAAAGTACCCGAAGTGGGAACTCCAGATGGCCGCGCGTTTACAAAATAATAGTATACAAGAATTTTCACGCGGCTCTAAATCCCATTCATTGTAGCACTTTCCCAAAGCGGCGGCTGGTGCAGTGGTGAGTACCTGAGCTTGGGATTCAGAGGTCATGGGTTCGAATCCCAGCGTGGGGATGCTTTTTTCGGATTTTTCCCAATTTTTATAAGATTCGAGTCCGATTTTTTATTTTTTTTATTTATTTATACGCAAAAGGCATAAATAAGGAAAAAAATTGGGATTGCGGACTTTTCAGCAAATGATTGTAATTAAAACGCATACCAAAAGACTTTGTACATTCAAATTCAAACTTTTATTATTTTTCATGATGATGATTTACATTTGTCGGGGTGATATTTATTATAGAAGCAGGGGAAACAGTAATTATTTCTGCATCTAGCACAGGTTATAAACGCCGCATTTTTACAATCACAATATTGTTTCAACGTCTCCATAGAAAAACTTCATAAAAAAATACAAAAATGCTCTTATCTCATCGAGCAAGAAAAAGAAATCACATCACAATGTATAAAAGTACATTCGGTTGTTCATCACCAACTGTCCGCTCCAATATTTGGTGACATGTTACGTTACGCGTGGTTCGCTGCTAAACTTTGCGATAAGAGAAAAGATTTTATGAATGTGAATCAAGTTTAATTTTGTATGGAGGAGTTGAAACAATGTTGTAATTGTAAAAATGGGGCGTTTATAACCTGTGCTGAATGCAGAAATAATTACTGTTTCCCCTGCTTCTATAATAAATATCATCCCGACAAATGAAATCATGAAAAATAATAAAAGTTTGAATTTGAATGTACAAAGTCTTTTGGTATTCGCTTTAATTACAATCCTTTGCTGAAAAGTCCGCAATCACAATTTTTTCCTTATTTATGCTTTTTGCATATAAATAAATAAAAAAAATAAAAAAATGTTCACTTCACTTAATTGCGAACTCGATTCTTATAAAAATTGGGAAAAATCCGAAAAAAAGCATCCCCACGCTGGGATTCGAACCCATGACCTCTGAATCCCAAGCTCAGGTACTCACCACTGCACCAGCCGCCGCTTTGGGAAAATGCTACAATGAATGGGATTTAGAGCCGCGTGAAAATTTTTGTATACTATTATTTTGTAAACGCGCGGCCATCTGGAGTTCCCACTTCGGGTACTTTCATTTGTTGCCAAGCCCTACATGTGCTATAAATTTGAGCGAAATCGGTCATGACGACCAGTTGCATTCTCCTTGTAAGTAGATTAATTCAAATTGTTAAGACCATCATTTAACTGCTGGTATTGACCTTAAATCCTGAACAAACTTATTTAGCGAAAAATAATTTTCAGCAACAAAATGTGGATAGAAAGAAAAAAGCTTAACTTACCTGAATAATTGTCTCAAATACATATAGTCCGGCTGTTCGTCAAATCGCAGACTACGGCAGTAGTTCAAATACATTGAAAATTCGGCTGGGAATCCCTTACATAAGACTTCAATGGGCGTTGACATTTTCTTCTCCGAAATTTTTTCATATTTTTGTTTTTTCGTGTTCGCTTTCATGCCCTGCCATGGCAATGCGCCTCGATTGAAATACATCATGACATATCCTAGAGACTCCATATCATCTCGCCGTGACTGCTCAATACCAAGATGAGCATTTATAGAAGCATAACGCGCGGTTCCAGTTAAATTCTTATCTTCACGATAAGGAATATGAAGGCGCGTGCGCGGGTCACGGAATTTTTTCGCTAAACCGAAATCAATTAAGAATAATTTATTGCAATGGCGCCCAATACCCATCAGGAAATTGTCCGGCTTTATATCACGATGAATGAAACATTTTAAATGTAAAAATTCCAAACGACCAATCATTTGATCAACTAACATAAGGACTGTCTTTATCGTAAAGTGACGACTACAAAAATTAAAGAGATCTTCGAGTGAAGGACCCAACAGATCCATCACTAATGTGTTATAGTTCTTTTCTGTGCCGTAATAACGAATACGGGGAATACCGATACCGCCACTCAATATTCGATATAATTTGTATTCATATAAAAGTTGTGGATGGCGCGCATGCGCGTTTTCCATTTTTATCGCAACTTCTTCACCACATAGTACACTCATACCGAGGTATATATCACCGAAGGAGCCACTTCCTGTAAAGAAAACACACATTTTCTTGGTCATTATGCAGACAATAATGTGATTTTTTACAACTACAATATATATCACTAAAGTACTTTCAAAAAAATTTATAAATATTTGTGTGCTTGTAATGCTCTTATGAGTAGAAGAAAAGAATATTTATTTGTTTCTAAATTATTTTCGTTTTATACTGCTGGAAAGCATAGAGAGCTGACAATTAGATAAAACCTAAAACCTATATTTGAATTTTTTCAAAAATATTATGAAAAGCTTTATGTAACTTGTCAAACAAAGTTTAAGATTTGCATAAAATGCATCAGGTATGTAATAATAATAACAAAAACTGTTAAGTAAAAATTTAAAAAATAACATCCATTACTTTTCGCGTATTTGTTTAATTCTATATTACAGATTTAAAATTTTTTCTCTAGTTGTGTTTCTAAAAGGTACTGTTTAAAAGATACATACTGTTTACTGTATTGGAGTACTTTCTTCCACAAAGCACCTTGTGAAGCTTACTTAAATGGAAATTGATAATGAACCGTTCACCAGTTCTAATCTCCCATCATGATTTTCAAATTGCTAAGGCTAAAAAAATGTATGCAATTTTCCCGTCATATTCAAAATTTTAATTCACGATCTTAAAGAAAAATGCGTGTCGTCTGTTGAAATCAGTGATGGGAGAATTTTGGGGTGATGTAGATATACTTATTAGAACCGGTCTAGGAATCCTTATCTTAAACTTTACATAATGCTTAGTGAAAAACCGTTTGTAAATTATTAACGTCCGAAAATCGACACTTCGCAGCAAAAAAAAAATATTGAAGCCTGAAGCTGCTGAATCAAATTCAATTCAAGTGAAAATATGAATGAAACTAGGAAATATGATGGCAGGTTATAATATCTCAAAATAACATTATTTTAAACGGGGACACACTTTGGTGAGGTTGAGCACGAAATACCCCACAACAAAATCCCCCATTTCATAATCCCAAACGACAAAATTCCTCTTGACAAAATCCCTCGCGAACTTTGGGGTTGCGGCGATTCAGTATTATGTTTTTTCTCCACTACACCACCCATGCAGTGAATAAAGAAGTCATGTTAGAGATTAGCTGAAGCTCGTAAAGAAAATTGTTTCCCTAAATAATTTCGTTAGCTCCTGACAGCGAAGAAAGATAAGTGAGAGAAAATAGGATAAACGTGCAACCTACTATCGTATAGTTATCTTATTTTCTAATTCCCTCTGTACATTTCGCAGTCAAGAGCCACATTAAACGCAGGTACAAGATTTTACTGATAATTTTTTTCTTCATCTGTTAATTGAAATTAATACATATAATGAAATTTTATGTAAAAAGGAAAAATGAAAAAAAAGAGCCCAAAAAACAACTACGAGCAAAGTAGAACCAACAGCCCACCACGTTCTTGCCCTAGTTCTGGTGCAACAGAGATAGAGAGGGCTAGTCAGAAAGTGATAATCTCCCAGTTTTGAAATAGGGGTTTTGTCTTGGAGGATTTTGACACCAAATTAATGGGAGCTTTTTAAAATTGAGGATTTCATACCACTGATTCACGATGAAAAAATAAAAATTGTTTTGGGAATCGTCTTAAGATACTTAATAAATTAGCAATTATAATTTTAATTCTCCACGCGCATCTAACCTTTGGTCACTACCTAGAAATCAAAAGTTTTTACCATGATAAAATTAGTTCTCAGCATCTGGAAGATTTAATAGCTTTAATACAATTATAACAACTAGAGGATACATATGTTAAGATTCGAATTTGAAGTTTAAAAAAAAAAAAAAAACTGAATTGACTTCGCCGCGTAAACACCGAAGTTGACTTTATGTAATTTTCTAAACGTGTGCGTACACACCCAGCCAACGAACGCAAGGAAACGTTTCATTTATAGGACTCCCCAAGGTCGAATATGATGTTGAATCTACACCGAACTCATTCAGTAATTCTCTCATGTTCTAACAAATATCCACAATGCGTACAGTGGACAACAGTAATGTCGTGATACCTTTTCTATAACCGGATTATTATTCTAATTTTCTTGTTTACGACGTTGAATTACGATGATCATTTCAAACTCACCGATTTTGGATTTTTCAAAAAGTTATATGTTACTACCGCAATGTTCCATATAAAAGCTTAAACTATACGTGGAACCGACATGTACATATTAAAAAATAATAGAATTATGAAACAAAAATAAATTTAATAATTATATATTGATAGTTTCTTATAAAATAATAATAATAATAAATTAAAAATAAACAAAAATTAATTGCGTTTGTCTTCAATAATGAAAATCATTCATTTCACTTATCCCGTCAAAAAACCTGTCTTTATATTTTATGAATTCCACACAAAGTGTCCTAAACTTCCTAATCGTGTACGTAATCGTATTTCCTAAAATAATCTTATTATTGAGCTAACATAAAACACCCGTTGCATCTAAGCAAACTCTACTGATTTCAGATATGTATATGAATCGTCCTTACTAAATGCCGGAAAGTAGCAGAAAGGCCTCTGTTAACTTTTAATAGCCTTCTCTAAAGTTGAATAGTTTAAAATTTAATACATTTTCTTCGTTAAATTCTTAGATCAATGTTATATAATGAAATTCATGAAATTAAAAATTCAATATGCATCACTTAAAAATTGAGTTAAACCGTTAAGTTTATATGTCGAATCGGCATATGTTTATACTTTAAACATATTTTCATGCTTGTAGGATTATTATTATAGGGAGACTTTAAATTAATAAAATCGTTTATCAATCTTTTGCAATAAATAATTCTAAGAATCATGAAAACAAACATAAATCGACTAATTCTTGTTTATTGGCAAAATTCATGTAAGCAAAACAATTTATCTTTATTTTAATTTTTATAGATTCCGACAATATTCTTCGCTGCAATAGAAAAATAAATTGATTTCTTGTATCGACTGTTGATAGCCACACGTTTCAAATCACCATGGCGAAAATTGTCGAAATGCGACTTTAAACCTCAAAATTCTTTCATTGTAATGCAAAATCTGGGAAATAGAGTGAATGTGGGAGAACTTTCCTGTGTAAAACTTTTGTTTTATTTTAATAATAATGATTGCTACGCAATAAATTCTGCTAGGCTAATAAGTACCGCCTTATCAAAAGTAAATATTTTTAAACAAATTCCTTTGAGGGTATCTGCCATTGGGTTTTTTTTTGTATTGGAAATTTCGTGCGGTTTTATATTTATCGTATTTTTCGGAGAGAAATATATTGAATGAAGTAACGAGGAAATAACTTAAAAATATATTTTAAAAGAACAAATAAAATACAATTCAATTCCTTCAATTTTTCATTAAGTGTACGCAATTCTTAACATTTAAAAATACAAACAAAAAAGTTCTCACTTCATCGGGCCCTAAAATTTACGACTTTTGCCAGCAATAAAAAGTAATGAGTCCGATTTAGTGAAATATTCGTTATAAGGTAGAGGATTACCATTACAGAGAGCGCATTCACTGCATTCTTCTATAGCTTTGTAAATTAGAAGTATGCAATTTTTGAAACTAAAAATTGTAACATCGCTTGCTTATCCGGAAATAAATGTCGATCTTAAACTGTTCATAACCATAATATGGCAACAAATATTATTACACTATTAACTTGAAAGAAATCAAGGTATCCTAGACGATAATCAAAGCATTTCTGAACATAGTCCTTTTATTATAATACAGATGATTGTCCAGAGATTTATATGTTCAATAACTGAACTCGAGTACATCCGAGTAAATTCTCTTCCTTGCTACGTTCAATACCTCATTCAAGTCAACTAAATTTAACTTAAGTCTACCGCTAAGTCGTTCATTGTTTTACTCGAGTTCACTTGAACCATTATCAGTAAAGTTTAAGGCCAAGTGCCCACAAAAGTAAGATTAATCAATTAATTCCATTCGCAAAGCTGTATATTTAATTCTTATGCAGATTGATTCCTTTTTCTTTATTTCTTTAATATACGTCATTACGAAAAAATTGAAGGATCATGAGGGGAATTAAGTATTTTTTGTAATTATTCGACTTTATTAGGAGTAAATACTACTAAAGTTGATCGATGAAATCCACTTTGGCGGCGCGAATTATATATGCTCCATCCGAAAAATCTAGACTAGTGTGCGTAGTACGCTAGTCAAAATTTTCTTGCTTCCCACTTTCTTCTAGGCAAAAACAGAGATCTAAGGTGAGTGCGTATGCGTGAGGTTAATGACGTATGATTTCTAATTCGAATCCGTTCAATATTTAATTCGAATTGCTTACGTTTACTCCAGTCTTTTTACTTTGTGTTCAGAAGGTCGAGGCAGACTTACTCCGTCTGCAAATTGGCGGCAAGAATTTTCAAAATGGAGAAAGTTTATATATTTTTTTAAATAGTGATAAATCTTCTATCTAAATTATATTATTATTCTTATTTCAATATCTTATCAGAACAGCACTTACATTCTGCCAATACTGTATCGAAGTAATTAAAATATTTAAAACGATTACTTTTTTATCTTTTTTTAAAAGCGTTCACTAAAAATGTCGTCATAAATAACATTATATTACTCGAATCAAATTTAGTCGACTCGAGTGAGATTTTGATTGAAGGTATTGAGTATAGTCAAATTTACTTATATAGACACGAGCTGAGATATTGAACGTAACCAAGCTTGAGTAGCGTGGAGTGAAACTGATGGCACTTAACGAGAATAAGAGCGTAAGCCCAGATTAAACATGAAAAACAGAAAGTGTAAACAAAGCTTGAGAATACGTAACTTATAGATTTAAAAATGCTGTTTTATCCTTACACTAATTCCAATGAATAAATGAAAGACCAAAGTGACAAAGAGTAATGCATGAATTCCTAATGACAACTGCGTTAAAACTCGAATTCTAGGAATATATACTAATGTGCATTACTTCATTGATAACGAAATGCTTCGATTTCCTACTGGATCTATTTATTATGCTATTTAGGAGTACATTGTAACCAAAAAATCTACATTTCTACAGTAAATGCTTATTCCTGTATTAGAAATGGAAAAATAAAAATATGTTGAAGCATATTTTATTTACATTGAAAAGAATATATCCAAACTAATTCCTGTTTAACTGGAAATAAAATGTTAAATTCAGAAATATTCTGAAATTAATACAATGACGAAATTCTTGACGTAAAGTAGGCGGGGGTGAAATGACGGCCAGCTGTTTTGAATTGAGCTAATTTTCGAGAAATACCCGCCACAGGGCTCTAAGTTATGTAACTCCTTAATAAAATTAGTATAAAGTCGAGGGACATTTTATAATGTAATTGGTTACAAGTTTCCATTGACCTTCATAAGATTCTAGAAAATATAAATTTCAATCAAACGAGCGAGCTGCCATGCTGTTTCTGTTTTTTGTAAACACACGAGTGCCTTGCCTTTTCTTTTCACTTTGATGCAGGCTAAGCGCAGAGAAAGCTACCGAGCTGCGTAGCTGAAAGAAGTGTGTTTCACACGATGAAAATCATAATATGGACGCTAGTGTTGTATTGTTGCTCCAAATGTTCTGCTAATTCACCTTGGGTTCGGTGTCACTATTGGTGCAGTATGGAGTGGTTCTACATCGTACAGTGATATAACGCGAATCAGCCGTTCGGCTTCTCCGGTTGCTGCAAAACTGTGCTCTTCGTCTTCGACGACGAAAAAGGCCTGTCAAAGGCCGTGCAAGAAAACGTGATTCACCCAGCACAGCACTAGCCACATTCAATGCACTTTATATTATATGCCCATGCTGTGCCCTATTGCACAAAAAGAAATAAAAGACAATAAAATATTCGCCGCTAACTTACCAATTTTACGGATGATCCGATATTTGCCCCCGATGAGAACCTCGGACCCACGCGAGTCCCTTAAAAGCCTCGAATTCGACATTTTGGCAATGTAGGAACTACTCCTCAAGAAGCCAACGATTCAGTCGTGCGGACCTGATCGCTCTTTGTTATGTATTGTGCCACTTTGGAACTTCCCTACTTCTGGTGCCTTTTTTCCGCGGCCACAAATCGAGATAATGCAGAAACTGGTGGAAGTTGAAAAAGGAGAAGTATATTCGGGGCAGCTGCTGTGCAATACGGCCACCACTCTGGATTTTATTTGAAAAAAATATAATAAGAAAAATGGCAAAAACTTTCCTCCCGGAAAATTTTTAAGCGAATTGTGCCCTTCGAACGGCTGCGTGGATTTCTTTGCCTTCTTTCTATTTCGCTTCTTTTTTTTTCTCTTCTCCCGAACGATTTTCGAAACACTCACACGTTGCTCAGTTAAAACAGCCACGAACAAACGCGTTTTCCGTCAAATATACTTCGTTTTAGGTCTCGTACGAATTTCAGTTATATTGAACGCTTTTCGCTGTTTCAAAAGTTAAAACACAATTTGTTGAAGTACTTAGAAAAAAACAAAAAAATGAAAATAATTTGTCACCAGAACACAAAAGTGTAAGCAGCCATTTTCTTCTTTTATGTTGCTGGTCTTTCCACTTGTTTCTCCACTGGCACAGGGCACACACGTACTGTGAATGTGGGTTTCGCAAGCACTCAACGAAGGTCCGCCATTAAATCAGCTGCAAGCCGAATATGTAGCTTCGTTCAGTTTAAGCGGTTTGGCGGTAATTTGAAATGTACTTTTTTTTTTTTATCAATTGATACGTTGCGTCTCGAAAAGAATAGATAAACTGCAATTTTTCATGCAGCTGAAAAAATGTGGACAGCATACACTATTATAAGACAAGAACGAATGAAAGCTAACTACAAAACCAAACAATGCTCAGCCAGTTCGCCGCTGTTTTGAGTACTGCCATAGGAAAATAGATTTTAATTCCCTGTAAAAGTACCACAAAGGCAAACTTGGAAATGTACTCTTTAATTGCATTTATTTCTGCTTATTTGTGGATATTGCAATGTTGGACACTGACTTTTAATAAAATGCCCCATATAAAATGCTTGTCAGTTGGATTTGAATTATTATGAAATGCATTTCTGGAAAATTTGTCAATTTTAATGGCATAAACTAGGGCTGTTACTACTGAGTACTTCGATAACCTATTACTCGAGTAAAAGAGTATTTGAGTTCAAAGATTCGAGTTTCAATAAAGGTCTTTTGAGTACACGAGTACTCGACTTATCAACTTTTTTTGGAACTTATTATATTTCCATCCATAGAAAATAATAATTCAGATGTAGCATTTTTCAGACTTTCACGGAATGTGCTCAAAGCTTTACAAATCCTGTAAAAGACCCCGCAGCTAGAAATAAACAATGCATGCCAATGCCATATGGCTCAAATACTTACGTTCTTGAATACTCCCAAACTCAAAACCCCCGGGAAACCAAAACCCCCGGGAAACATATAACAAGCCATGAAGTAGACCTGCTCACTACCGCATGTATAGGGTGATGTAGTCCGATGATTGCACAGAAATAACATTGCTTCTTATGGCGGTAGAGCCCATTCATTCCGCTCCAGAGGGCGAGTCTGCTAAACTATTGCTTTTACGAAAAAGTGATGTTTTACTGACTGTAACTGGGGAGGAATACCGTTCTTATGGTACCAAAATCATTATAGGGGTAAGAATAAAATATTAAAGATATTTGAGCTCAAAAGTTACTCTTACTTTCCATCGAACAAATTACCACGGAAAGTCGTGCTGTCAAGTCGACCTGCCGCTGCTGTTTTGTTCGAGGAAATGGTTAGAGTGCAAAAAACTCTAATATTTTGTTCTTGTCACTATAAAGTTTTTTAGATCACTAGAAAGGTATTCCTCTATAGTTATAGTTATTAGAATATCATTTTCGCTTAAAAGTTATTGTTTAGCAGTTCAGGCGAGTGGAGCGGCATACTTCGGATCTTCCGCCATAAGAAGCAATGTTATTTCGCGGCGATTCTCGGACTACATAACTACGTATGCATTTTCTACTTCACGGCTAGTGTTTATATGTATTCCCGGGGGTTTTGCCAAACTCCAATGCTCGAATACCCCTTAATTGAGTACTCAAATACTTCCTTACTCTTTTACTCAAACTCAATCCAAGCCACTAAAAGTACTCCAACTTGAAGTATTGAAATACTCAATTATTCGAATCATTCTTAGAGCCCTAGCATACACCCATCAAGTAATTACACCAAATATTAGCAATTAATTCATTTATGTAGCATTTTAGCTCCTCAAAAAGAATACAATCATGTAATCTTCTTAAAGATGCATTTGAGTTCCTCACAAAAATATATTATTATTGAACGATGGGAATCGATTTCTTAGTATCTAATATTATGAATTGGACTGCGTTGTGTAAAAACAGATTAAGCGCCACTTAGGGTAAACTGAGATAATGAGCTTCAAAGATTCCAAAGTTAAAATTGTCGCTGTCCGCACATTTTTTATGTTAAGAGAATAATTTTTACCCTGATGGTAAAACTTCTGAAATTATAGGCTTTTTTCCTCTTAATTAGTTTATGTATTAAAGCTACATTCAGATTAATTTCATTTATCAATAATGTACTATGCGACGATTATGTCGTTTGATATTTTAATGCGATTTGGTTGGGGTGAAATAAATTACACAATAAGATTAAATCCATATATTTCAATACAAAATCAAAAAAAAAACACCTTCCAAAACTAAAATTTAAAGCTTCTCTTATTCAAATAATAAAATATACTATCCATATTATTTTAATACAAAGTACTTACTTAAAAATCAGACTGAAAACATCCTCCAAAAATTGAAATCCTAAAATTTTTCTTATTAAAAGAATTAATGTAGTTAATTATTACTTTCCTACTCTTTATCTTCTATTTTGATAGAGTGGTGATAAGAATTCACGAATTAAACGCCATTTTAGGTGATTAATTCGATAATGCGTTTTAAAAACAATTGAAACAAGAAAAATTAAGTGAATTATGTACAACTTTATTGCGTTTAATTAGTTTATGCAATTTGGAATCTTGTTTGTGTATTCTGTAACAATAATTTTGACGCATAATGACGTAACGAATGTATGGGCAAGTTCTAACAAATTTTGAGTTTTCGCTTGATTCAACCCCTTATTATAGGCTACTAGGAGTGATTTTTGAACACAAAATTGGCAGAATACATTTTTTTTTTCGATTTTGTCGCTTAATATTAGATAACGCAGTCCAATTCTTTCTATGTTATCCCTTATTTTCCCATTAAAATTACAAAAAGTCATAAAAACGAAGGGACCTAATGAGGCAAATTATATTGGGTTTATTTCCTTTTCAATCTTACTTATAAACCGATGATTAAATTTAACGAACTGTTAAACAATTGTTTAAGAAAATTTCATTTGTGTCATGTAGGTGCTAGTTCATCAAAACGTTAATTAACGACTTAAATAATAAACTGGCGAAGTGTAAGCAACTGGTCAGAGTCATCTTCGGGTGGAAACTTTTTTTTATAAATGCATCTTATATGGTCGGGATTTTGATCTGTGGCCTGTTTGATTTTTTGAGTGAAGAGACTTTTCTGACAATTAAATTTATTAATAATTTAAAGAAAATGAATTCATAGCAGAATCACTTCAGCAAGACGAAAAATGGCTCCAAAATATTATAAGACTTCTAATAAGAAGTCCATGATAACTGAGAAACTAAAGTGTCTGTTATCCTCTTATATGCGATAGCTTAATGAGAATCGCAAGGATATTAAGAAGAACATTTCCTCAATGTGGTAGTGTTTCGTTTTCTTGTAAATTAAATGAGTAGTGTTTTGCCATTGTTGGATGAAAATATATTGGTTTACGCAAAAAAAAAAAAATCGTTTTAACCTTGAAATGACCTATTGAGGTCAAGCGAACATGTTTATGGTTGTAATGACATGCCTTGACAACTACTTAAAACTTTTGTATTCAAAGATTTCTGTAAGGGCCTCGGTTTCCAAGTTAAGCGACTAGAGACTTCGTGAAGCATACTTGCGCCAATAGCAAATGTCTTACACTTCATCCCTCTGTATCTCCGAAACTATTCACAGGATGACTGCGGGCCCATTAAGACTTTTGATCAGCACTTGAACTATCTTTTTGCAAAGCTTCAGTGAATTTGATCGGGATACGATTTCCATAAGATTTGTGCGGGGTTCTTTGTTTTTTTACTCTCTTAAAAACCTGAGGCAACTAACAGAGATAGAAAAGGCTACGGCCATTTATAACATCACAAAGAGACAGGCAAAATCATCTATTAACCTAGTTTTGAGAACAGAAATTCACGGATATAATACAAGGAAAGCAATGACGGGAACTTATAATCTACCGGCACCAAGGACTAACCGATTAAAATATGATCCAATTTACTCTGCAGTTTATTATTATAATAGCTTACCAGAGAAAATAAAGAATGCTCGAAGTATTGTGGAATTTAAAAGTCTTATTAAAAATTTTGTTAAATCGAAAAATTAAGCAGCATTGAAGAATAATAATTAATAATATCATGTCTGACTCCTTATACCAAATACTATTTGTGTGGGGAGCAGTACAAAATAGAATTAACTTATATTTTCAAAATTTGTTATTTAGTTTTTAAGATTTTCAGAAAATGAATCCGCAGAGCCTAAATTCGAATGTCTAGGCAGCTCAGAATTAGGTGAATGTTTCCAGAAACATGATGAGAAGTGCGATATAAAATCTATTATTATTTTTATAAATCATGCCGTAATTAAAACTCCATAGACGAAACAAAATTTGGGACTTTTAACCTATAACAGATAATCATGCTTTTCGCTTACAGCTAATGAGTGTAAAAAATGCCCAGTCGCGATTTTTTTTAAATATATCTCAGCTCCCAATGAACCTTGTGAGTTGAAATAAAAGTTTGCGCGATTTCTCATAAAATTAGCCTAATTACAACACGTTAAGAGTTGTTTAAGGGGTCGAAAATGCGAATCATTCATCGAAGGGTCTAATGCCTGTTACAGGCGAATAGGATTTTCCGTATGGGCCAAAAGTACACTAATTACCTGTCAGGGGTTAATGGAGATATAAAACTTTTTATTTGCTACTGCGCTGATAATTTTTCATATTAAAAAGTAGTAATCTCAGATTGTGTTGTAACTCGTGAAATACTATTTTTAGCCATTTGGAGCCGTTCCTTTTCTATTTATTTATTAAGTTCAACTCACAAAATTCTAGTGTTGGATAGAGTAGCAAAAATAACACCAGATGAGTGAAATGATTTGCATACTAGGCTTACAACTATATTAATTTTGAAATATAATCCTTTCTGAGATACAATTCTCGAACCCCTCAATTAATCCAAACATAACTCCAGCCATCATTCTGAACGCTCCCTAGCGCCTGACACATGCAATTTGTCAAAGTAAAGTTTTGCAAAGGCAGAGGTAAGTGGGAAATGGTGGAGAGTTTCTTTATTTTGCTTACAAAAGCTTCTTTCTACTAATATTTTGATACAATAATAATATTAAAAAGTGCGGAATTATTTAAATTAATAAATTACCTATCTCTGCTAAGTTGTGAGAAATTTTTTTTTCGGAATTTAATATATGTGATTTTCTTTGTGACAACGATTTGTGGCGAAGTATAAAAAAAATTCTTATGCGTATCTACGAAACTTATTTCTTTTTGCGATTAGTTATTTCGTTCAAGTGAATTGTGGCCTAAATTAGAATTTGCGCGACAGAAATTCGTCCAGCGGGAAGCCAACGAATCCTTGCATCGCAATCAGCTGTAACTGCATCGGAGAGATGCACTTTGGAAGGTTATGGACGCTGACTGGGGACTTTCTAGAATAATTTAAGCCTGTCGCGTTGCAACAATTAGCCTCGACGCAACCTAGTAAAAAATGCTCCTGGAGCAATTAGCAGAGTCATTACGTAGATTATTCTGTGAAATCGGACAATTGTTTGATCTTTCAACGGATTGATGATATTTAGTCAGGTGATAAGACTCTGAAAGAAGGCAACGAACGCCCGCCCTTGACGATCTCTATGGAATGAAATTTTGGGCAACTGGCTCTTCTTTATTTAGAGAAGTGTTATTTTAACACACGCACAGCTTAGTAACTTTGGCCACATCAGGTGGAACTTTGAAGACGCTACTGAATGCCTATTTTTAATCCAGATTACTCTAATTATTCTTAATCTTTAGTCATGCACATTTTTACATACTAGGTACTATATCAATATATGTATCTTATAACTTTAAGATTTAAGGCAAAGAATTTCCTGGATTACGGCGGTCCGAGTTAAAAAAACAATTATGTTATTTTTAACCTTTTCTTTGTTTTCTAGTTCGGCTTTCTTTAAAAAAGTATAATTTAGATATCCTTTTTTTATTTCACACTCTTTAGTGACTGGTAATATGGGTCTACAAGTTCCGTTGCTAATCTCCTTTTAACTGCATGCTAAGAGATCATAATCCTTTCCTGGGATTACTTAAATATTTCCTTACTTAAATGTTGAAAATGTTTATAATAGGAATACCAAACTTCCTCGGTTCATCAAGATTCTTTTGCAATTTACATCAAGTTAGTGGTTCACTTGAGAATCAACATCACACGGAAATTTTCTACTTTTCCTTAAGGGGACTTTTCGTTTCATTTTTGAAGAAAAATACACATTTTCATATTTGTTTCTTGAATTCATTTTACATATTATAGTAGAACATATGGAGAATATAAAAAAATGAATTTTTACTATGTCCTTGTTCACTGCAATGGGGATCTTCCACAAGTCACTTTTAAAATGCCCGTATTTCTCTAGGGCTTCCTGTAACACATAGAGTAAAAACGGGATTCTATTCATAAGACTAAATACTAGTAACTAAACCTAAAGAACATTTTATTTTTGATATTTTTATCATTTTATAAACATTTCTTGAAAAATAAAGAATAAGAAATTGTTTGGGGTAAACTACCCCTGTATTAATAAATAGGGGTATTTTTGAAGGTTTAGTTACTAGTATTTTTCATAACGAGTCGAATGTATTTGGAATTACATATTAAAGCAGGTTGAGTAGTTTTCGAGTTACAGATGCGGGCAATTTAAAAAATGTGGTTTCGTGAAAAACGCGTTTAAAGTTTTTATTATATGTATGTATGTGTATATATGCGTTGAGGTACCGTTACAAATATAGGTATAAATTTTATCCTGTAGTATGAATTTCTTAAAACGGTTTTAGGACAGTATTTATGCGATGTTAAAGAACACTTTTATGTTAAAAAAGAAAAGAACAAAAATCGATTTTTTCTTCCAAAATTTTCAAAATGGCAGCAACTTAAATGCTGGGAGTCTCCGAACTTATTAGGTCTAAAATCCCATTCAGTTTGTGGAGATTCTTATACTGGCCTCCTAATTAGAATAATAATTAGTATCCTGGTATTATAAGAAGATTTCTTCGAAATTCAGCTATAAGCTGTGACCTCGTGGAATCAGAATCGGCCTCATAATGTGTTGTACTACAATGTTGCCAAATAACTCCACTAAACCAAAAGTAGAGAATTTTAATGATATTAATACACATAGTTTTTTTTTTTTTTAATTAAGAAACCAGCTGATTCCGACAGTAGTCGCACTGCAGATGACTTGATTACGTATACCTGAATTCAACAGAAATTCCTTATAGGATCATACCACGTAATTCAGCTAGGTATGTACAGGCTGATTCAAAACCATAACAACATTTACCGATAAATTTCATGAAGTGTCCTGATGATCATTTGGAAAAAAAAACCCTCATCTCAAATCAATTCTTCATCCTCAAAATCGCGATTGAAAATTTTATGTCGCAGATGCGCTCACATAAATCATAACTTTTTCCAAGGATATTGAGAAAAGTCATAGTGGGTTAAATATAAAATTGATAGGCGCGGCGAGGTCTCTGTTTTCAGTACTAGATTGCGGTTAATTCGGTAGTTTTTCCTCTACTTACGACATTAAGCACAACAATCAAATCAACAATTGTTTAGCATTTTTATTTTCCAAAACTTGATTATAAAGTAAAGTATTATAAGGTTTCACACTACACATTTGAAAAGATTATTATGAGCGCAAAAGCAGAATTTTCGAAAAGCACAAAAATAACACAACGCATTTGCATACGGTGAAGATATTTTTACCAAGCTAGTAAGTCAACAAGTGAAGATTGCAAACTTCTCTCATCAACATTATTGCATGATATTATAACCAACTTAGATTCAGTTGGCTTTTAAAGTTGCGGATACGACAAAAATAACAGAAACTACCTTCAGAAGACAGAATGTGGATAATTTTCTAGGATGATTATATGCGTTTAAGTGAAGACATAAAAATAAGGGCCTGTAAGACAATAAAGTGAAAGCAAAACTAATGATCGAACTTTACCAAAATTCAAAAATGAACCAAAATTCAGCTATTTATGTTTCCTTAGTCAATTTTTGGCGAAACCAACACTTAAGAATGCCTGATGTAATAATTTATTTATTTTGCAGCGAGTCCTATTTTCGAAAACTAGGCGAAGATAATGCATTTTTATATTTTTGAAATCATGGAAATGCCCTGCCTCGATTCTTTTAACACTACTTTTTATATTTTAGGCAACTGACTTCACCTGGCAAGCTTCATACAAAGCTTAGAATATTTTTTATTTTAATTTTTATCAAACGGTGAACGAAGAATCAACAAAACTCGATCAAATGCCAGTAAGGGATGAAATCACACCTCCGCCACCAGCGAATTCAAAGCAAATTGGTGTAGCGAAAACTTTACTGTACAATGGATCAAAATTTCAAGGATTCCAAAAGTCAAAAGGAAATTCATACGATGTGGAAGTTGTCCTTCAGGTACGTTTAATACTTTTCTAATTTCTTTAAAAGCCAATCGTAAATTTTTACAGCACGTTGACGAAGAGAACTCATTTCTTTGCGGATACTTAAAAATTAACGGACTCACTTTCGAATTTCCGACATTGACAACATTTTTTGATGGTGAAATTATTTCAAAAAAGTATCCATTTTTAACAAGAAAGTGGGATGCAGACGAGGATGTGGACAGAGGGCATTGGGTAAGAATAAGTGCAAGCCAATGGATGAGCGTTGTTCTACTAATTCTAGGATTCTTTTTTATATACAGGGTAAATTTGAAGCCTTTGCAGACTACACAAACACATTTAACTCAGATAACTTCGACTACGACAGTTTAGCGAAAAGCGACTACGTCTTCATGAGGTGGAAAGAGCACTTTCTTGTAAGAAACAACAAATAAGGGACTAATTTTGGTTGGTCACTTCACTCGAGTCGAATTTTCGAACTTTATTTTAGAATACGATACGATTGTTTTTCAGTTCAGTTTTGGTTTCGCAAAGGCATTGAGATTATTTAATCTCCGATTTATGCACTTAAAACAAATTAATCTCATTAATTAAATTATATTCTATTGTCAGGTCATATGCGAAATTAATTCGAAGCTGAAATCAGGTTTTTTCTTCCTGTAGTTAGAAGTTCTATAGAAATCAGTAAATAGGGTCAATGGTTTCTTTCGTCACTGCAGAATTTCTATCTTCCAAAAATACAACCTGTCTTAGAATATGTTCTTAAGTGTTGGGCTCGTGTTTAGGTTCACATGAATCGTATTAAGCGCCCGATTCAGCCAGAAACAACTGCTTCGAGCTAAGTGACTATCAGAATAAGGTCCTTTAACACTTTGTAACATACGTCTCATACTAATAAATTATAGGTACCAGACCATACGATCAAGGATATAAATGGAGCATCATTTGCAGGGTTCTACTATATATGTTTCACAAAATCAAAGGGAAAAATGGAAGGCTATTATTATCATCGATCGTCCGAACTTTTCCAGTCGATCGAACTCAATCATGTGCCCGAGAGCTGCATAGAGGTGTACGAGTTTAGATAAATCGGGCTCTGCTGGCCGGCGCACCTACTTTTAAGCTAGACATAATGATATAATCAAATTATTTTTGAAATGAATGAAAAGCAGAAAGCATATTGAATTCAGATCGCTTTAAAGGCAATGGTGAACTACTCAATTATAAATTTTGATTATTTGCCAATAATTGGACGAGGATGTCGTCACATAGATGGCTCTAATATTTTGTTGTACTTTACTCTCAGTTAATATTTTCTATTTAATGTTCTTTCGCCAAATATTTGACGATTATTTACGAATTACGTTTTTTTCTTAAAACTTTTTTAATACTCGATGTGGAGCTACATGGGTTTGAGTAGTTTTTGGCAAGATTGAGGGATTCTGATAATACAATAACTACATAGTAAGATAAGCCTTTTCGTCTTTATAAGTGATACAATATACTGTAAGAAAATAGTAGTTTTGTTGTGTGAATTTACAAGACGAATATAACTAATATAGAGCAATAGTTGAGACTTTTTATTTACATTTTAATCAATGGGACAAAAGGCAGTGTAATGAGGAAATTAAATCGTTTCGTGCATTCTAACCACTTCCTGTATTTTTTTTTTAATAGAGAAAATTCAAATGTAGGCGACGAAGTTCGTTTCAAAGGAAAAGTTTCTTGGGGCATAGGGCAATGGAGGTGCGGAAATGCAGAATAAAACACAGCTTTTATCTGAAAATGCATAATTTATTAAAAATGTTTGTCTCGAGAAAACAATTTGTATGTAGAAAGCAAAGAGTGAGTTTACCTCAGAAATGGATCGAATAAATGATGTAGTGGTGGTATTGTACTACCAAGGTTAATCTTGTATAAAAAGGTAAAAATTGTAACTTAGAAACTCGAGCAATTCAATTGCAGTAATATTTTTTTTTTCGTTTTTCAGTTCCTTATGGGTTAGCCTTAGCCTAAAGACTTATGCGGTACGGTTGTGGTTATGGATATATATATATAATACACGGCTAGAATTTTCTTTTAAGTGTAAAAATAAATTAAGAACTGCTTTTTGTATGATAAGAGAAAACTCCTTCTTTTATACATATAAAAACACAACATCGAGGGTATCTTTTCGTAAAAATGAAGACCAGGACGCATGCGGAGGACCAGATCACGAGATACAGCAGCTATTCCGTGTGGCGCTGCTTTGTGTTGGAGTCTTGCATCGACTCTTTTTTGTATTTGTTAATGTGTTGAAGCACTGTGAGGTCGTAAGCGCGTACGATTTCAAATTTGATTTCACAGACGGCGGCAAAGGCAGCGTGTCTATGGCGTATACACTTGTTCTTCTGACTATTGCCCGACAGCACAGTTCTTGCAGGGATAACACTAGAAACACATTGTGAATATGACTTAAAGAATTGAAAACGAAGCGTACTTACCTTTGTTGCTCCTCCAAATTCTCTCCATTCCATTCCTATGGAGCGCCATTCTAGCTAATTCACAGAACGATTCCCTAATATTAAAATCACACAAGGGGGAAATTTCGAAGCAAGCCATATTGTTCCTCGAGGCATAGAGCTCAGCCTGTTTAGCTGCCACTTGTCTCTTAAAGGCTAAATGAAGTCTGTTGCCCACTAAGACTTTTGGAACTCCAGGAGCATGCTGCAAAATAAATCAAGTCGGCAAATTTTTCTATGAGTCAGCTTATATCCAATAACCTTAGCCAATAACACTAAAACCCTATTTAGCCACATCTATTCTTTAAAAAAGAACTGGTCAACTGTGTCGAAACACGCACAAGAATAGTTGCGCGGATTTACTATTATATAAAAGTAATGATCTTTACAAATGAGTCGTTATTTTTGAAAGTGGTATACGTCCATACGACTAACAATAAGATATTTAAGGGTTTGCGTTTGTATCATCTTAAAAATAATTGCAAAAGTTAATAATTTCGAGTAATATTTCTAAGACTCTAAACTTGTTAAATTTTATTATGCAAAACATAATTAATAAAACTTTTAAAGAAAATTAACGATTTTTTGCCATGACTTACCAACACTTTTGAGTCTAAAATTATTATAGAAATTTTTCAGTTCAAGATTTTAAGTTTTACATGGGTGAAAATCATGGCAATTTGATGAATGTTCCAAAAATATAAAATCTATATTCTGGCTAGCTGCTAATAAGCTTCCATTCAATACAAAATTGTCTATTGTTATGAATAGACGAAAAAATCGGAGCTAATAATTAATAAAATTGTCGAAAATGATTTAGCTTATACGATTTTCAACAAAAACATTCCTCCGATAACATTTTTGCAGTTTAACTTATTTTGATTAACGTATGAGGATATTATACACCCCTGATTTGTGTGATTATAAATTCAAAAAGAGGATATCTGACTAAACCTACCAATAACTCATTTTTCCAAAAATCGCCTTATAGCGCTTAAAAAAACAATAAATATTTATTTTCTCCAGCTTGATAGTGACTTTGAATGGTAATATTTCAAATGTCCTTCTTTTTGTGTAAAATCTATTGAAATCGTAAATCAATATACTGCTATACACGAAAATTGTGAAACTGATGGGGATGTAACTCACAGGCGGACGGACGCATATGACAAAACAATGAGGATTCCTAGCTGCTTAAGGATACCTAAAAACGGTTCGAGTAAATTTGCGCAGACGACTTCATACATGAATATACATGTTACTTAGAAAAGTAGGAAGCTATATTCGAACTGGTTCCTTCAGATTTTCTCCTATGATCCAATTCGGCGTCATTTCCTACGAAGATTGCGAACTGAGCGTTTTTAAATGTTCAAAAATTAGTTACAAATTAATACCCAGTGAAATGGATTTCAAAATTGGCTTAAAACATATTTATTTTTTAACTCAAATAATTACATTCCCCCTTAAATGATAGCACTTAGTAGCCTTTTTTGCCAATTGTTTAAATTAATTTTTCAATAACAATTTTTTATCAATGTAACTATTAAATTCCTTGGGAAATTTTTATTTTCAAATACTCGTTACCAGCTCAGCGTAGTATTCAATAGTGCTTAATAGTGGTGTAGAGTTTGGGAATTAATCATTAAAGTAATTTTGTTAATTACAACTAATAGTATTGACTAGCAACGACCTCGGGCAGAAAGTGTAGTTCAAAATTATTATAGGGCTTCAGTCCTAAATAAGCTGCCTTTTTAAAAAGCCGGGTTGTTTTATATATTTTTCATATATTTATTTCTATAAATGTATGTGATAGATTAGCTTGAGCATAGTGTTCACGAGTTAGTAATTGTTTTATTTTTGTAAATGTTGCAATAAAATTTAATACTAAATACGAAAGTGAAATAATATGAGCCAAAATAAGGACATTGGTTCGCTTAGAACCATTTCATGTCACTCAATTTCGCCGATCAGAGGTGTATTCGACAGAATTTCTATTCCGCGTCGTTTCGGTTTCGGTTGTTTTTTGGGAACAGTTCTGCTCTGCATCGAATAATATTGGAGGCTTACTTTTCAAAAGGCAGGTTTAAATTACTATGTTGTATTTATGACCTATGTAGCGCATGAGGAATTACGATGATAATCATAACATTTATAATTACATATGAGCTTTTGGATCACATTGCCGAGTGTCAACGACCAAAAAAAGTGCTCTCATAAAATACAGAATAAGAGAGCTATTTATAGTAGATTATCAATATCAGTCGATTATTAATCATAAGAATACGTGCTATTAAAAATGAATTCTGAGAGCCTTTTCTCCTTTCCCGACACCTTAACATCATTAACATGAATTCAAATAATTCCCCAAAAAACGCTTTCATCCATACGCGCAACGTGGACCATGATTCTGCAGTAGTAACAAACTTTTTCAAACATTTTATACTAAGTGAGAATACTCAAGTCCCAGCAAGCATTACTGATTTCAAAGGAATTTAAATCCAATAGAAACGTTTGGCAAGAGTTGAGAAATCTGACAATTCGTTTAATTTGAGACCTCCTACAATTCGTACGAAATTGATTTCCGATGTCTCAATAAATTCTTTTAATCGCCGATTGGAAAATTTGGTACAACCCAATAAACGCCTATAATAAGATATAATTTAAAAAGATATTTTGTTACAGTACAAACCTCCTCGACTTCCTTTAGCCACCTATCAATTCCATCGAAGCTCCATTTGTTCGTTATGTCGTAAACTAATATAATTCCTTGTGCTCCCCTCGAGTAGGATCGGATTATGGTGCAGAATCTGCCTTGGCCGGATGTGTCCCACAGTTGCAGCTTAACGCGTTTTCCCTCCAGCAGAATGGTCGTAGTTTTGTAAGCTGATTTAGGTTCAGGATTAGATTGGTAATTTTGTGGAATGTTATGGGTACATATTTACCACTGCCACTGCAAAACGGACTTTCTGAAGAGCCATCCTCTAAGCCGGAAAGAATTTCGTGTTTTCCTACGTCACTGTCTCCTACTAGAAGTACCTTTAGCAGGTAGTCGTAGTCTTTAGCCATATTTGCAAGGTTTTTTTTTACCAGTTATTAGTTCTGCAAAGACATCATTTTCTTTAGTATACATAATTCAATATTTGTTCGCAAGGTCATTTCGGAGAATCGAACGCATCCCCTTCTCAAGGAAAACGAGTTTTTGTCCACACCCAGTTCAGAAGAAATTTACAAAATTATCTGTTGATTGAACAGCGAAACTCGAGATTGCAAACAAAGTGTTTAATTTGTATAAGAAAAGCATTCTTCATAGACCCATTCTTAGCTGGTTTTGTGCGTTAGAACGTTTAGAGTTTTATGCAAATTTATTAGTCGAGGCTTTTTTTTTTTAATTAACTTTATGCCCTGATGACAACTACGCATGTTAAAATTCCAGAGACCGCACGAAGTACCGCAGAAAACAAACAATATCAAAAACCCCACAATCGGCATCGCATTCCGTATGCATTGCTAGTTGCCGAACAGCGCAAAAAAAAGTACAAAAACTATTTGCAATATTAATACAACTCCGCAGGGTAGCAGTGCGGAAGACTCACCTCTTGACTGGGGCACTTTTATCACAAAATCTCAAATATTCCCAATTTAAGGAACAAGACAGAACGTTTCAATCATTTCTGCCATGGAATTTGCAACATAAGCACGGTAGCTGCTTATATTGTCTTCGCCAGGGTATTCTAAAAAGACATCGGAAAATTGCGAAGTTTTCGCATGGGCGTTAATTCTCAACTTCTGATCTTTTCGCTCGTGCAGACGGTTGGCGCGCTATTTCTGAATGAACATTTTTTGTTTTGACTTGTTTTGAACATTAATGCCTTTCGATTCGGAATTTTTCAATTCTTTTCTACTTTCCAATTGGTTTGATGCGAATAATTAAGAAATCTGCGTATATCCCACCTTCCTCACTTATTTTTATGTCAAACTAATTGTTGTGAAGTTATGCGCGATTTACATGTTCGTAGGTCACGTTCTGAATTGTGTGCCAACTAAACCATAACGTGAAATAACAACTGCGTTTTTTACTCTGGATCTGGAATTGTGCATTGATTTGAAATTTTTTAATAGTTACTCATAGCAAAGTTGTTTATTTTTGCTAAAAGAACATCAAATTATGCAAATTTTGCGTTAAAAAATGAATTCAAAAATTTTTTCAGTTCACAATTTGAACTTCAGACGGATAAAAATCATGACGATTTAATAGTCTACAGAAACTAGGCAAAAAAAGGCCCAACTGAGGGAAAATTCCCGGAAAACTAGATTTTGGTAGGGGAGACCGGGGATAGTTGACCATAGGGGTAGGTTGACTAATTGTGAAAAACTCGACTAGTTCAAAAGTGTTGCATCATCCAACTAGGTGTGAGAAACTGTTACCTCCTCCCCCTCAGTCGTCTCGAATGCGGCATCGCGTACGCACGTAGTTCGGGAGAAGGAGCATAATATTGAAAAAGAATACACTTAAGTAATTTTTTTCCTTGTTATATTATTTGTAATGACGCCTATATACTTGTTATTGCTCATTTGCAAATAATTTAAAATAAAAGTTTGATTGTTAATCTTTATGTTACATATCATTCTTTTTAATTTCGCTGCAGTTTTGAGGTTATGACACGTGTGTAAAAATTGCAAAGTGATCCGGGGCTGGTTGACTACCTAGTCCCATACAAAATGTGTAAATGGCAATCTATTGTTTGTTTAATGTAAATATTGCACCTCTGATTTAGAAGACTGGTTTCATAATCTGATCTCATAAATGATGTATCTATTCCTTTAAATCATATAATTATAATAATTATAACAGTTAAGACTGTTACCAAATAATTTAAATTAACAAAATTGTCATAGAATTGATAATTATTTGTTTGAATGAAGAAAATGTTATTTCAATTACTTCTTGTTATTTTAATTTTATATATCCGTAGATCTTGCACTATTTAATTTGTAGGTCAACTTACTCCCAGTGACAAGTCAACCTACCCCATGTCTGGGGTAGGTTGACTCAAATTTCATATTCCACCAGATCATGCTTGTACTCTATATTATAACTGATTGCGCGACTTTTGTTATTTGTTTTTATAGCTTAATAGTGTACCTATCAAATTTATTGGTTTTTACAATAATATACACTAAAACAAAAAACATATAAGCATCTAAACTGAAATTTGGTCAACCATCCCCGGTCTCCCCTACTCTACCTCGAACAAAGAGTATCTATTAACAAGAGGGACGTTTTTCCTTATCTTTTTTCGACCTTGGTACCATTACAGGAACGAAGTGGAAATTTCTGCTAGAAATATAGGTATTAATAAAGAAGGCATAGTGAGAGAGAGCCAAAAATTTGGGGCGAAAAGTGGAACACTCCTGCAGGGTGCGCCTCACAAAAATCTTTTATCACAAAACTTTTGTATGAACACATTACACGCTGCCTTTTCCACAGCCACACACCAAACACATTATATTATGCTTACCCATTATTTATCTAAAGCACATTTAATTTAATTAAATTAATTGCTTCCAAAAAAGCACTTTTTTACTTAAAAACTTTTAAGCTTGTTCACATTTAAGAACAAATCAAGAACACCCGGTACTTTCCGCAAAGCGAGCGAAGCACACAATAATTTAAAACTAGGGCGCCTTTAAAAATGCACAGTGAAAAAATGTAAACAATCTCGTCCGTATTCATACTCGGTGTGTGCTACCTGCCTCTTCTCCCTTCTCCATTTCGGCATTTCCCTATAACTTCGCATTGCGAGGGGAGGTAAACTTGATCGACCTAGTACTAGTGCAGCAAACCAGGGCGCCTTTAAAAAAGCGTTCATAAAAAAAGCTTCAGTTTATAGCTTACGCTGTAAAAGCTGTCTGTGAGAACTTTTTGGTGACTATTTCTCTCTCTATATTTCTTATAGGTATTTACAGAGGTAGTAGCCCTGAGCTGCTTTATCTAATGGGAAATTTTGCTGGATGTATTTTCGAGCTTGCAGATGAGTTGGAATTTTGAGAGGGTATTAAAGTGTCCCTTCTTGTTGAAATAGATATTTTTTGACCTCGAAGGTGGTGCGAAAAGGAGCTCACATTTCATGAGAAACATAAGTTTACAACTCTGTGGACTGTGAAGCAAAATATCTCAAAAACGGTTACTTGTACAAGAAAAAGTTAGATATATATTTTGTAGGAAATTTCCTAAGCTACATTTTTTCTGTAAAAGTGACCCTCAACTAAATTTTCACGAAAAACCGTTTTGGGTCACCTTTATCAAGAACAATATCAAGGTTCATACTAAAAGTAAGTGTGTTATAATTGGAATAAGATTAAAAAGGTTCCACTGATTCTAATGAGTAGTAGATCATGTAATAAAAGTCAAGACATTTACATATTAAATGAAATAAAAAATCATGTTGAAGGGGTTAGGTGTAGTCATGATTTTCAAAAAATCGATTTTTTTTTGCATTTTCTTAAAGTATGATATCTTAGAAATATTCTCTGAAAATTTTAAGTAAATCCGACAATTACTTTTCGAGTTATTCGATAATTAACAAAGGGTTCTCGGGCGCTCTATATACAATTTACAAACTTCAAATGCGTTTTTCTCAAAACTATGTTTTTTGAACTGGTGGCCACTGTAGCTCAAAAACCGTTTGGTAGATTTTAATGAAATTTATACAGATTTTTGAAAACATAAAAAGCTAGTGCCTGATCGAAGGATTTTTTTTTTGTTTTAATTTCGATTTTTTATAAACAATTAACTGTTGGTTTTTTCCCAAAAATCTGGAAAAATTTTTCCTGAGGCCGCCATTTTGTTAATTTAAAAAAAAAAAAAAAAGCTTCGATCAGGCACTAGATTATATATTAATAAAACTAATTTTTTTTGTCCAATTGATTTTGGATGAATCTCCAAGGATATATGATGGCCACCGCAAGGCGCTTCGGTTGGAACTGGGTCAAATTAAACAGCCATAACTTTTAAAATTATTAATTTTTTTTTCCAAAATTTCTGTCAAGTGAAGTCGAAACCTTATTTAATAATGCTATGTTTTTACTTTTACAAAACAAAATAATTTAGTGGCAAAAAAAAATTATTTAAAATTGTCATTTTTTTATGCCTCTGACTACACCTAACCCCTTAAATTTAATTATCAAAATTTTGAACTATTTAATTTATAAATTTAGAAATAAATTCATCAAATTCGTTTTTACTCGAAAGAATCACAGGCTTCACTTCTTATGCGCAGCCTCCAGTGCTTGCTTGATATCCTCAATCAAGTCCTCATCATCTTCAAGTCCCACTGACAGACGAATAAGACTGTCCGTGATGCCGAGCTTTTCCCTATCTTCCGGTGGTATCGAAGCATGCGTCATAATAGATCTATAAAGTGGTTTTAATTATACAACTGTTTTTTTAAGGAATACTCCCTACACTTACGGTAATTCTGCTAAGCTCTCATATCCTCCAAGACTTTCAGCCAGCACAAAGATCTTTAGAGCCTTTAAGAATTTCCTCGATTCTTCTAGTCCACCTTTAATGTAAAACGAAAAAACCCCGCTGTGTCCATGAGTTTGGCGCAGAGCTAATTTATGTTGAGGATGGCTCGGCAGTCCTGGATGAAGAACTTTTTCAACGGAAGGATGCTTTTCAAGGTATTTGGCAATGGCAATTGAATTCTTCTTATGCTGCTCCATTCGCAGTGCCAAAGTCTTCAAACTTCTGTTTACTAGATAGCAGTCAAAGGGCGAGGGCACAACTCCCATAGCTAAATAGCAATATTAAAATTAAAATACATTTTTACTTAGTCCCTTAAGATTACTAACCGTTTTGCAAAAATTTAAGACGCTCATAAATATCTACGTTGTTTGTAACAGCAGCGCCCATAACAACATCGGAATGGCCGTTCATGTATTTTGTTAACGAGTACACTACCAAGTCGGCGCCGAGTTCTAGAGGACGTTGGAGGTAAGATGAGAGGAAGGTGTTGTCTACTGCAACAATAATGTCCTTATGGGCATGAGCCAGCTTCGAAACGGCTTCGATGTCCACAACTTTCATTATGGGATTAGTGGGCGTCTCCATCCACATCAGCTATTAAATAAAATTTTTTGTTATGACCAAAGTTTGTGTTTTAAATCGAAATTTGTTATACCCGTGTGTTTGATTTGATAGCCTTCTTGATTGAATCAAGATCCGTTGGATCGACAAAATCCAACTCGAGACCCAAGCGAGTGGCAACTTTTCTGAAATAGGATTTATATAATATTAAGTTAGTTCTTAAAATATACGCTTATTTGAATGGCAAATTGATTTATTTAGGGAAAATATGAATACAATCAGTACCCAGAGACGATTTAAAAGTTTTAATATATCTAAAAAGCTTATTCGTAAACAACTGCCTAGTTTAGATAGCAAACATATCGTCAAACTCTAGAATTAAGAAGTTAACAAGCTCCTTCGACTAGGTTAGGGTATCAAATTAAAGGGTTTAAAAGGACTATTTCAAAACCATACATTGGCATTACAAAATTATAAAAGGTGATTTTTCATAATAAGCTTGTACTATAATAGCCGTGTTCTTTTGTGCACATGTTGCAGAACCACAGTGCTTTTGCTGTTAATGGCAAACAAGGAAGGATTAATTGCAGCATTAAGGAATAAAATATATTAGTTATAAGGAAAATTCTAAAAAAATTTATGGATTTTTTAGATTTCTCTTCAAGTAAAGCCGCTGAAGACTTGTTAAATTCGAGTACATCAAGTAGTTCGCATTCTCGAAGATTAAATTAAGCAAGATAATGACTCCAAAAAAAGCTAACGCCTTGGTTCCAAGAAATTAATGTGCTATTTTGGATTGGCCAGCCTAATCGCTGAACCTAAATGCAATAGCGAACTTTTAGTTAGTAGCTTACCTTAAAAGCCTACTGGTTCCACCGTAGACATCATCTCCTATAATAAGATGGTCGCCAGCATTCAACATCGAAATAATGGTGGTTGTTGCCCCAAGTCCCGAAGCAAAAGTTAAACCATATTTTCCGTTGTCTAGAGACGCTAAGCATTTTTCTAACACATCCCTGGTTGGGTTTCCACTGCGACTGTAGTCGAAACCCTGTAAATACAAATTATGTTTTATAAATATGTATGCAAAGCTTCCTTCATGGAAACTATCTAATTGTCGTAGAACTTTACAATTAACATGGCTGTTTAGTAAACTTTAAAACACTACTTTACTCAATTCGCTTATGAAATAATAAACATTCGAACTTTAAAAAGTAGATCTTTTACCAATGTTTTACAAAGCGGTTTTTTTTAGGTTCAGTTATGATGCACTAAGTATGGCATCAATTTATCACTCAAAATACCGACGTTTCAACATAAAAATAATATTTTATCGAATTTTATAATAGGTTAATATTGACTTAATAGTGAATATATCAAACAATGTTAAATAACCTGTGGATAGTAAAAAAACAAATTTATTAAATTACATATTAATTTTCGATAACAACAACTAACCGCTTTGCTTTTTGGTTATTTTAAAATCAGTAAATATTAAAATAATACAATTTGACCTCTGAATTAACATAATATTGCTGGAATTTGCATCATAACGATAATATTAAAGGCTACTCATAAATAGTCGAAAAGAATGTTTGACTCCGATTTATTGGAGATTTCAAAATTGGCAATATTAAACACATTTGGCCACAGGTGTATTTTTAAAACTGCTCAAGCTAGAATTCTGGAAAGTTGAGAATATGTTTTGTAGTTAAATAACTAATAATAATAAAATGTAAACCTGTTTTCGGAGGCAAAGTGCGAACATTCAAATCAATATATATGTAGTTGTATCTGTTTTCTAATAAATGATTACGCTAAAAATTAGGAAAATAAAATAAAAAGAAAGGTAAAATTACAAAATTTGTGGAGTAAATGGAAAATAATTACAAAATTGTATTTGACTACTAATTTTGAGGAACAGGAGTATACTTAAAATAATTTTTATATTTAAAAATCTAAATACTTTTCCTGAAAAATCACTTTTAAAACTATGCACATGATAACTCAAAAAATAACCAATTTGAATGTGCCAGTGTTTATTCTTTTCGTAATATCTTTAAATTTTTTAGATCGGTTCATATACATGCCCCTCTGAAGGCAAAAAAAAATTACCCAAAAATCAAATTTCTTTTTTCAACAAGCTGCCATTTTATTTCTAATTATTATCATAAAATCCTGTAAAATTCTTAACACATTGTAGTGAATATTTTCACCACTTTTGTAGGATTCTTCCGATAAAACTTTTCTATTTTTTGTTATTTAGATTTTTTATCTTTTAACACCTTTTTTTTTTTATTAAAGAATATAATTTAATTAAAACCGTCATTGTTATTTTATTTAATATATATTTTAATTTATTTTCTATTTTAAAACAAACTTTTATTATTAGTTGTTACTCGGATAAAAGTCATGGAAGAACTTTTATATTATTGTACAAACAAAAATTATTAAAAAATTACAAAAGCTACTTCAACTACACTAACTAGATTTCTGTAAATTAAATTCACTACAGTTACAATTTTCAAAGTTTATCTACTTTTACATTTACCTCATATTTCCATCCTTTATTTAAACTTAATATTAAATATACAAACCGAATTTATTAAAACTTTTTATATCGACGAAAACAATCACCACATGACAATTAAAAATAAAGTTTTTCATGTGGAGATTATTGAATTTTAAATTGAGCTTTTCAAAATCTCAGACAACCACCACAACATCAATAAATATGTTTTCCAACTTTATAAACTTTTATTGATTTCACGTAAACCTACTTTAATGGAGCTTAACAATATTCTAAAGCTTTTCTCACAGTCGAAGTATATATAATGAAATTTCCTGCTGCATATATTAAATGCGCCTTTTTCAACGAAAAAAAAAAAAAAAAAAAACGCTATTGCGTACAATAGAACTGGGGATATACATACGTGTATATAAGATGTTTTGTATTTTCACATGATCCAAATGATCGATAGAGATAATTCAAATAGCCTACAGGTATTCGAAATATAAAATTAATTGCTTATACTGCCTAGCTCAAAATATATTGAGAAAGATCGATATTTTAAAATATTATAAGAGCAATATGCTATTTTGGAAATTAAAAGAACCGAAAAATTGTATTCTTCAATCAATCTTAATAAACTGGTGGCGCACATGTTTGAGGTCAGGCTAATAACCCTTCAAAATATACATTATTTTATTTGCTAGAAGACTACTTCTAAGAAGAATTTGAATTAGAATTAAAAAGCAATTGAATATGCGTGATCGTATTCTGGGACCTTAAGACATTAATAGACAAGAATTAATTGCAGGTCAGATGATGCAATATGTGAAACGTGACAACAATAATTTGCCATGACTAGGGAAAAATTAAACTGATATATATATAGGTACAACATAATAAAAAGCACTCATTTCCCCAAAACCTTGAGATACTCAACACTTTTTAATAAATGCAAGATCATTTAAGAATGACGTATACTGTTATCTAGTCTTGTAGCGATCATAAAATTTGCTCCTACTGATGGGAAAAAATAATCTGTTTTTTTTTTTTTTTTTATTAAATATATTTTTGATTCGTAAGCACGCACAGGCCTCCAGATTGTGTTTATATATTTTGATTGTATCGATATTTATTAAATGCCGATAGTATTATCAGCTGTTCCCTGGTGGCATGGCACTTAACAATTAATTGCGTTGCTAAGAGCATGTGGGATGGTCTGATCGTATCTTTGTGATGCGTACATTAGCTAATCTAATCGCAGGGTGACATACATAGTTTGAAGTGGTTGGGGAGACATTGCACAACATATGTATGTATTATCGCAAATGTGCTCGCCCGAACGTATGCCACACTCATTGTAGTTCTCGAAGAACAAAAACGTTGGCAGCCAAGTCAGGAAATTATTCTACTATTGTACAGCTTATATCTTAGTGCTATAGTGTACTAAATACCCTGTGCTCGCCGGGACCATCCTGCTTATATGTTGTGCTCATTACAATGGGCGGGACCACGCACATGCTTGTCCATTGCTCAGGCTCTTGGGCAACGTGGAGCGCCTTTGTGGCAAATCCCTTGGGTTGGGGCTTGAAATCGCCTTCACTCATTTTTCACGGGTAACTTAAACACTTAAATAAATGCCGGCGAAAAAAAATATCTAAAGCACTCGCAGCCACTGCCAACGAGGCGAAACAATTCGATACTGGCGAGGTGCTCCCCTGCTCCAATCTTTTATACTTCTTGGGGAAATCTCCCAGACAACTGGTCGGTTCAAGTTATTTTAGCACTGCGATTTCGACTTCTCAGAAATATTATGAACAAAACCATACCACTTGCCGGCTAGCTTCGCGTCGAGTTCTCATTTCTCGTTCTTAATTCTCAGGGAGTGTTCCCGCTCTCAAGACGATGGCTAGAAGTGCATGGATGCGGTTACTGAGGCAATTAATTAATTAAGATAAAATAGACATTTGCTGGAGGATAACAAAAGTTCATAAATATCGTCGAAGTGTTCTGATAAGTTTCGGCACTCATCACCTGCCTTAGCATAAGCGTGTATCTCAAAGTAGCTTGCCACGAGGGCTTATTATTATTTTTTTTATTGTCGTCACAACTTTCACTGGTATCTTTATCTTTATTAACTACCTATTAATAATGATTGACAGACAAAAGGTAGGACTGTACAATTATTACATCATTTTCTGAGAACAATTTCTTTCTCTTTAAATAATAAATTTTTTTAATTGTTTTTTAAAGTTAAACACGGAGATTCTAATGCGACGCTGCAGATAACGGGCCAAGTGCATAAAAATCAAGCATTTACTAAAAGGCTTAAAGTAAATGATTTCAGTAAAAGCACTCTGTACTAGTAAATGCTAGAAATTATGTGAATAATGTTTTACTTTTACTAGTCAGTATTTGCTGGGAAAATAAGTATTAACAGTCTACAAAAATAAGTAATTGCTACTCGGTTAGTGCTAAAAATGTAAGCAAAGACTGAATTAACCAGTAAACTGCAGAATTTATTTTTAAAAATTCTTCACGAGGTCCGTAATTAAAATCAAACAATAATGATATACATGACGAACACAGGGCAAATTTGCCAATTATAAATTTTATGAAAAATTTAAAACAAAACGAATGATTATGTTTTTATAACTTCTTACTAAAATTTGAAGTTTTTTGAAAATTGTAATTGTAATACGACAAACTTAGTTTTTTGAGGCATATTGAAGTAAGCCCAAGACCAATAAAAAATAAGTTCAAGAAATGTTTAGAAATCTACTTCGCACTTTCATCACGGAACATATTGTATATATAAGCTAAAATAGTCCTTCAAATCGTTATATGTATACTTTTGCCTCCGTATAATTGAGCAGATTTTTTGAAAATGGTAACTCGAAAATAGTGCAACTCAAGTACCGTGTATCTCGAGGGATACCCGTATTTAAGTTTTTTCATATATTTAACAACTTTTCCAGCTAAATCTAAAACGTGAAGATAGTCCCCAAGCGATTTTTTCCAAAAAGTGGAGCTACATCACTTTCAAAAATATCGGCTAAATTCATAAATTCAGCCATCACTCCTTACAAATTACGCACAATTGAATTTAATGCAACTTGAAAGATTAGCTAGTAAAAGCCACTATTTATTCACTTAAATTCAAGTATTTACTGAAAATTCCAGTATTTGCTACGAAAACTAGTAAATGCTTCCAGTAAGATTATTTGTTGGATTTTTAAGTAAAAGCTTAAATTTTTATTTACACAAATAGCCAGTATTTCCTAAAAATACCAAGTAAAAAGCCTTTGCTGGCTTTTATTCACTTGGCCAAAGTTTTGGATCAATTTTTGTTTCAATGAATAAATAAGTAGCATACCTCTACCTATAAATAAGAATGACTGTGCCTGTTAATCTATCTCCTTAACTTTATACATTAAATACTTGAATATTTGTTTTTCACTATGATCTGGGGTGTATGACTTAAAAAAAAAAAAAAACTTTGTATCTTCAAGTTAACAATTACTGAACAAATTTTTGGTAAAACCTACACCGCTCCGAAATAACAGAGGTTATTAATAATTGCTGTCCTGTATACTCTTTAATCCCAAAACGAAAATAACTTCAGATATAAATCAGGTCCGAGTACCTTAATAAACTTATGTAACAATATGCGACATGTTTAAGTCACCTCTATTTGCATTCCTTCAAGCAAAATAATAACCGTCAAAGTGGATTGATTATTTTTTCCATCAACTGCTTTATTTATTTTTTTGATTAGGGAATCTCTTCGATCAATTATTGAATAATTGAATACGTTCAAAATCACCATTGAAGGTTTTTTAGAGGTTCGTGCACTTAAATCCTTATAGATCCTTGTAAGGACAACATATGATATCGAGTAAGGACTCATTCCAAAGAGGAGGCGAACACTTTTCCAACGATACCCTTAATTGTTCAGATATGTCCAAACATGTAAAAGCCAGAGGGTCCATAATATAAAAAAGTAGTCCTTTCCATAGAAACGATTTTATGAAAACAGAATAAAACCGCAATTTTTTAACGAAAATGTCTATAAATTTTAAGCATGAGACCCTTTACCTTTTACGAGTTTAAAAAAAAAATTAAGTAAAAAAAGGTAATTATTGATATTTGAAAATTTGCTAAATAATATCTTTGGGAAAGCCTTTTAATTCACTATTTGTTGCATGAGAAAATGCATTAATAAAGAAAGAATTTCATGAAAAAATTTATGGACATTTTAAGGTTCTAATATAGGAATTTAAAAACTTATTCTTTAAACTTTCATTTAAGTAAAAAGCTCCTATAATCCCCTAATTTTTTAAAAATGTCTAAACAAGTCTCGCATTACTGCACAAGAATTTATCAATGTTGGCAACTTTGCTTTGAAGTGTTACACGACTTAACATATTTATCGTTTTATTCTTAACTGCAAGGTCACAGGTGCGCTTGTAAGAATTTCGGTCATTGAATCTGACGCAGATGTGTTTACACTCAAAGCTGAGAAAACTGTATACGCCGCCATGTTAATCAAATATATTAACACTTCAGCGAACAATTATTTATGAGAAATGCACAACAAATTGCAAATTGCATGCATACTTTCTATTCTGAGTAGTGCGAACTTTTGTTTCACTGATTTCACACTTTCAGATCTTGTTTAACAGCGATACTGATAAAAGATGGTTGATTTTTACGTTTTACTTTTTCACCAGCGTACTTAAAAGGTTATATAAATTATTTCAGAAGTTATAAACAGCTCTATTACATTTTATTTTAAATTAACGTTATGTGAATTTTATTATTCGCATGTCAATGCTTACAGAACCTATAAATTTTATTTATTTTTAAGAAATGAAATCTAAATATACTTTTATAAGGTATCACAGGCAGGTTTAAATCATACTTAACAGGACGTATTCAAAGGACCCAAGTTAATAATAGTGTGTCTAGATCCATAGGCGTAGATTTTGGAGTCCCTCAGGGGTCCGTGTTGGGAGACATTCTATTCTTGATATACATCACTGACGTCAATACAGCTCTTAAACACGCTAAGGTGGTGTTGTTTGCTGTTGACACATTAATTTTCATAATGGGGAACAGCGTTACTATTTTGGAGGAAAAAATCAGCGAGGACCTAAGTACTTTGAGTAGATAGCTGGGAATGAAGGAATGAATAAAATAAAATTTAATGTTAGCAAAACTAAGGCAATGGTTTTCGACTCCAATGTACGTTTACAACTGAAAATCAATAATGAAGACGTTGAAATTGCTGAGAAAATGAAATACCTGGGAATCATTACAGAAAACAACTTAACCTTTAAGGTACATGGAGATTACACGTGTAAGAAAATCGCAAAGAAGTTTAAAATTCTCCGAAGAGTTCGTAATCAACTTGATTTCTACAACGTTAGAATGTTGTAACGCACTGGTGCTACCCTATTTTGACTACTGCTCAGGCTTCAGAAACTCCAGAACTGAAGGCTGAGAATATTGTGGACATGTGGTTAACATATGCAAGATGTTTTTTGTCTAATACAAAAAAATTCTAAAACTTTTTAACGAACTACCGAGTGATATAAAATGTGAAATTAATCTACAAACATATAAAAGCAGTTATAAAATGTTTAATGAATAATGAATTGACTAATAGCTTTCCACATATATCTATTAATATTATAGTTTACGTAGAATTTTATTGTTACCTAATGAATTTGTACTTTGTAAATAGTTTGTAACCTAAACTAATAAAAGGCCAAATAATGAAAAGCAATTGTCCAGGATCATTAGTACGTTTGAAAAAGATAGCCAAATTAACACATTAAACTCATGAGAACATGTTTACTTCAATTACCTAGGAATTCAGAAAGTAAATAAAAAGACATCGGGTTTTGAGCAAACTATTCTGGAATTATCGAGTTTATTCGAGCTGAATAGTCTACTGATGTTGCTGATTGCTTAACAGTGTCTTTGTAACGAAAAAATAAAGTTAAAATCTAAATCCCGACGAAAACTCGAAATGCCTTTGAAATACTTTTTACACAAGACTTTATATGAAAATTTTTAAAACACCATTTGCAGTTAATCTACTATATTCGTGACATAAATATCGGTAATTGCATCATTAGTTTTATTATTTAACATAAGACGTATGATTACGATTGTCCAATTACAGACATTTAATTCTTTAATCTCCAAAAGATTCGTAAATGATTCGAAAAGCGAACGTATAGTTCGCTGATGCTATTACTAACGAATCAGCTTTCGGACTATTTGAGCTTTCGCTACTAAATAGTTTCAAACGAATTTAAACTCACGGGAAAAAACGAAATAAATTACCCGCGAAGATTAAATAGCAAATGAATTACTTATGGACGAAAATTTAACTTACTTAAGATTCAGTTTTCGTGAGTACATAAGAATTACTTTCGTTTCGAAAAGTTCACGAATTACTAAAGAATCGTTTAAAATGACTCACGAAAGTTCCAATAGTCCGACAGGTGAATGATTATTGGAAATAGTGAAAATAAAGAGAAAACTTACTTTGACCAGTTTGAATCCGCCATCTTGTATTTCTAAATTTGGACACCGGATTTGAAGTCAGCACTGCCTAAAACCCCTAAGTGCCAATTTTCATGAAAATCACTTGAAATTGTTGTACATTCGTGCTGTTTTTCCTTATATTTTTTCGACTTTGGTGCCGTTAGAAGAACGAAGTGGAGAATTTTGCTAGAAATGGGTAGTAATAAAAAAGACATGTGAGAGAAAGACAAAAATTTGAGGGCAACACTTCTGCAGAGCGCACCTCACAAAAATGTTTTATCACAAAATTTTTCTATGAACGCATTACACACTGCCTTTTCCACAGACACACACCAAACACGTTATATAATGTTTACTCGTTATTTATCTAAAACTAATTTAATTTTATTTAATTAATTGGATTTAAAAACTTTTTTTTTACTAAAAAATTTCAAAGCTTGGTCACATTTGCGAACAAATGAACATCGGCCTGTACTTTTCATAAGCAAGCAGCACATATATCAATACTCGTACCGTAAACACTCATCCGTATTTATGCTCGGTGTGTGCAAGTTGCCTCTTCCCAATTCTTTGTTTCGGCATTTCCCTATAATTTAACATTGTAAATTGAGAAACCGATACCAATGCAGTGCTTTTATCTCGCCTTTAAAAAAGTACTGTATTGCTTACGCTGTAAATGCTGCCTGAGGATGTTTGTTGATTAAATCTGTCTTTATATTTTTTATAGGAATTTCCATAGGTAGTAGTCCTTACCTGATTGCATGGTACATATGCGTTTTTCAACTTACTTCCAAATCAACGCATGGCTGTGAATGCACAGTAAAACTTCAAATTTCAACAGCACTGATGCAAAGTAAAATCTCAATCGAATAAGTAAACAAAATAAAAACAACTTGAAAGAATTATAATAGCAAGAATTTAATAACGCTCATCTTATTTACGATTCGATTTCAATTGAGTTAAGCACTAAACTCTCCAAAATGTCTTCTAGTAGACGAATTTTCTACACATTTACTATTAATTTTCAGAAATAAACCGCCTTTAAAAACTTCCATCAAATTTAAAAAATCATATTTGGATTTTTAAAATAGTCTTTATTTTAAAAAAAAGCGCTTACGCCTTAACAGCATATTTTCTTTGAGGATAAATCGACCTCCTTCGGATCTCCTTAAGTGTTTTCCTGTTGGCGTCCCGAGATGACAGAGCCTTGCGCATAGCACGCGTCTTCTTTTTTCTCAAGTCAAGTGGCTTGTACTTCTTATTTCTGTACAATTTCCTTACATTTTCCTTTTGTTTCTGGTGCATAACAATGTACACACGTGCAATGGCCTTGCGGACAACACGGCTGTAAAAAATAAAAAGAAAAAAGTCAGTTTTAGGATTATATGTTATAATAAGCAAATAATATATTGCATTCCAGCCCTTCCGTGTTAATCTAATCACTTTTTTATCACTCGAAGAATTTTATAGATATCAATAATAATTAGTATTGTTAGACAGAAGCCAAAGTAAATACTAATATTTTTTTGTCCAATTTGTTTAAAGTTGAAGGATAGACTTTTTAAGATTTTCAATATTGGTAATAATTTTTTCATTTATAATAGATTTTGCAATGAGAAGAAGCCAATGCAGCAAAATTTAGTATTTTTTGAAAACCGCATCTTTTCTGGAGAACGATATCAGTAATCAGTAAATAATTTCATAATTTTCTCATGTTTTGCTTTAAATAAAATTTTCGGTCTGGCAATCATATTTATTAAAATAATACTTTTACTAAAATTTGTAAATCAAAACCTAAGAACACTTTAACTGAAATCGCAGTTTTTACAAAATATATAAAAATGCAAAACTAATGACTGGTCAAAATTTATTGAGATTTGTTAAGAGGTGAGAGAAAGAATAGAGGTGCTATAAACATACTATATAATTTGGAAGAGTCACAGCCCCACCTTCCTACAATTTTAGAATTACGTGCATATTAAATTTGCAGGTAGATGCTTGAAAGGGGAACTGCAATTAGCCTGCCCAGCACTCGAAATATTGAAGTTGATAATATTACACAATTCCCACAATTTTTTTTTTTTTTTTTGAAAATAATCATATTGTTTTATTTTGATGCAATATTTGTCGTAATTTTCTTAAGAAATTCAAAGATCATTTTCCAAAATGCACAACTACAACATGAGAGGGAGAAAATATAAGAATGGATAAGGCGAGGAGAACGGAAATGAAACGGACTCATCAAGAGCGCAAGTGATATCTGTAATAAACTTCCGGAAGAAATAAAAAGGATAGGAAATCTAAACAAATTCACGAGAGTCATAATAGATTATGTTAGAAAAGGACCAACTATCAAATAAATATACGAATGAAATTTTAATCTTACTATTGTATGTATAGATAAAGTTCTTATATTAATAAGTTATAATAGTGATTAGGTTTCTAGTAATAAGTAGGATTTGGTAATTATTCACATAAAATAATCTTTTTACAGAAACCATTATACTATATATGTGTAAACTGCTCGTATACTAGTGGCGAGCTGTCGGAGCGGTTTTAGGGATAATTAACTTTTTTAAATTTATGTGATATATGCATTTTAGCAAAAGATCCACAGAGCCTAAATTCTAACGCCCGACAGTTATAGAATTAGGAGAATTTTACCAACAACAGACTTAGAAGTGCGTCATAAAATCTATTATTATTAAAAAAAAGAAAAAGAAAAAAGTACGCATGAAATTCTAAATTTCGTTCTTAGTCTGTCCTGAGAATTAGTAAGGATAAAAACAAAAGAACCGAATTTAAAAATTACGCCAAATGTTCTTCTACACTCTAAGAGTTTCGACACTCCTAAACTTTCCTATTTCCGAACGTAGGTATTTGATTTGCGCTCATACACAAAACATTTACCAACCAAACGCATAAGCCTACCGGCACTTCATTAAATACAGTAACTCCCCTCATATGACGGTCTTTCTAGTCTAGCAGAAATAAAGCTTCAGACTCTAGCTTGCGATTGTATGAGGTGATTTAGTTTACGCTAGCTACTTCATATTATATCTCAGACCTTCCAAGCACGGAGGGCAATCTAGGAACTAGGACACAAGAGAAACTATTTCAATTTACCTTTGGTCAACACCTAGTTCATAATTGAGGCCGCATGTACTTGGAAGCACCTCAGCCTTACTGATCGAAACGTCAATCTCTAGCGACAGCGGCTCATAACCCTTTTCGTACCTCACTAATTGTAATTTGTAATGGACCAAAATTGATTTAAAGAAAATACGTACATCTTGGATAGCTTTGATGGCTGTCCACCGGTGACCTTCGCAACCCGAAGATTCAAGAGCTCCGTCTTGAGATCTTCGAGCTGTTTTGTCAGCTCCTTCTTGTCCTTCGCCCTAAGCTCTGAGCACTTGACTTTTACCTGAAAAATAAACACAAATCAGTGACGCGCACCACAAATATTGATTTAAAACACTAAAACACAAAATATACTACTGATAATTTAGCATTTTAACATCAAAATACTTAAGATGACACAGAAATTTAAGAATTATTTTTATCGCGGAAAAAACGACACCTACCATCTTTGCTTGATTCGCTCAAAAAGAAACAAGATGTCAAATCTTCTTCTTGAAGTGCTAGTAAAAATGGTATATAGAGGTGAAAAACTCTTTGAGACATTAGAGTAATTAAATATAAAGAAAATTTTCGAAAAATGTGTCTAATTTAATTTTTCGTGTCAGGATGATCGGAAAATGGTTTTATGGAGGTAAGGCGATAAAAGAAAACAGAATTTAACTTTGATTATTTATTCACCAGTCCTGTACAGCTCAATGATGGCGCTCGAGTCCCTTCTTCTTCCCTTTCAATTGCGCGCTTCTCTTCCTCACTTGCCTCCAACGCTTCCTCACAGATGTCCTCGTCGTCGCATAAATTCCGTCGCGTGACATTCGTAACTCTATTTCATTATAATCAGAAAATTCAGTTTATTATCTAAACTATTATATTAATAAAACAATTGATAAAAGAGCAAAAATCGCATCGAAGGTGTTGGTAGTATTGCGTTGACAGTTCGATGTTATGACTGCAGTGACATTTTGGCACGTGTATTTACTTTTGTAAAACTATTCACTAGTTTTGTAGATTGTTGTCTTCTAGTTGTAGACATTGTGAAAATATCTCCCATAAAAAGGGAACAAATAAACCATGTTGTGTCCAGACATTTGGAATTATCCGGTTCCAGAAAATACGATAGAATACAAAGGCGGAAATCTGAATAACAACACGCTGAAAAGTCTCAAGAAATTCGTTACCAGACATCATTTCAATGAACTTGTGAGAAAAAAACATATTATTCTACTACAGCCTTTTGTGCGAATTATCTTGACCCCTGAGGGGGAAAAGAATAAAGATTTATTAATATTATAGTTATTTTCGTCCGATGTTTGTATTTTTAGCTCCCACTTTTTGCGTATTTCCGTTTGTTTTGAATGAGGTCCACACCCCCCTCATCATTTCGATGCAATTATTTCCAAAAATACCTTTGTGATATTGTATTGCTCGTAATTAAGCGTAAGAGGAAGCCGCGATTGGTTTGTACCTTTCGCACGGGCACTTGTACTTGAAGCACCTTCGCTCCTCGAAAGTTATCGTGTATTTTGAGGGAATTGTTGTCCTGATCACGAAACATGAATATTTTGTTTATTGCATCTGTCATAGACCGTGCAACGCCTTCGCTGGGCGTTCGTGTGGGCTATAAATAGCATTGGGAATATCATCGCGTTTTAGAGAACTCTGAAAAACTCTTGAGCTCCGACCGTAAACACACAAATCACTAGTACGCTCTTTTTTTCTTAAAGTTTTCCATTGTTCTACCTGGAGAGTACAGGCTTCCGGAGGTTGTAACCGATTTGATTAAAGATTCTGACCACTATAAGGTGCACAAATTCAAGTTAACGGACCTCCTATCCCGGCAGTTCATCGAGGGATTTGTTCGGAGAGGTAAGTACGTCTTAAATTGTCTAACTGAGTCTTTCTCTTCTTTTTTTTTTTTACTTTTTAGTCAGGCCGGCATTTTTATTTTATTTTCTTATTTATTTTTAATTGCGGAAATCTCCCCGAAAACAACAGGTACATTCACAGCTCTCTCCTGCAATGTCCGGCACGAAATTGATGATTGTTTTGCTGTTACACCCGACGGTCTATTGATTCTCTCAGTCAGCAAAGATATATATCAAAGCTTAGGAGTGGAAGGTCACCCCATACAGAATTCAAGGAGGCATAAGGACAAATATAGTGAGTAAATCGCAATTATTTCTCCATAAAAATGTCTCACGTAAATCATCCTCCTCCAGTGCAATGCCTAAAATCAAACAGCCCAAATCCCTTGAGGACTTATCGCTGAAAGCCCTCGTTGAATGGCTATGCAACATAGGTCGTAATCTGCTGCCAATTATCGTGAACATTTCTCGAAATAATCCACTGAAGGCGTCCGATATCCTTAAGCTTCGGATTTCTTTCATGCACAAAGTTTTCGAGTATAATGTACCTTGCTACCTCTTCGATCGATTGAGCACGCAAATATTTACAACTATACCGGTTATTCTGGATAAAGTCAAGAAAGATACGAGCTCCACTGCCACGATGAGCGCGTTCCTCCTCAATGTGAACGTGTTTGTGTCATTATCGGAAGTGATATTGTCACCGTACTTGAAACGATTAAATTTTGAAGAAATGCCAAAAATGATGCGGCATATTTTTTATACAAAACTAAAGCAACTCAGTGGCTTAAATTATTTAAATTTAAGTTCATTGTCCGGCGGGTGGAAGACCTGCGACATGGAACCGATCGTCCTCAACGGAATAATCAGCATGCGGAATTTGCATACATTTGTTCTAAACTATGATGCGACCGATAACATTCTGCAGGCCCTTGAAAAGAGCTGCCCTCACCTACAGGTGCTAGATATATCATCATCTAAGCTAATTTCGAATAATAGCATCAAATATTTGGTAGAGATGCATAACTTGCGCAGTGTACAACTCTATCGCACTTCAGTAACTCTCGAAGGGTACATTAGACTGCTCACTGAACTGCCTCGTCTCGAAGATATTGGTCGATTTGATGAGATCGGAAGATGCCTCGAATACATCGATATGACTTATGAGAATTACGAGAGTTTTGAACGACCTATCTTAATGCTAAAAATATTTTCAAGTCGCTACGTCATTACGAAGCATCTTCAACTTCTCGCTGAATGGTGTCCTGAAATAAAAACTGTTTCCATCTTTCACAATCCTCTTTTGAACGATCTAATGACTCTGATCTCTATAAACAAATTGAGCGAGCTGAGACTTCTTTCCTGTGATTTTTTCGGTGATCAAGTGCGTGATGTACTCCAAGTTAAGGGCTGCAACATAACTTATCTTCACCTTGAACACGTAGACCAGATCGATATGAATGCCCTTATGTACATTAGCCAATATTGTCCCGATTTAAAAATCTTCACAATTTACAATTGCGAACTAATGGAAAGTACCTCGCTGTACACTAAAACATTGGAAATTCCACCTTTTATGAATTTGGAACGTCTTACAATTGCTGCTAACTGCAGGCACCAGCATCTGGAATTTCTTCTTTCCAATTGTTTTAAAATAAAATTCATTCATATTGGGACTATGGCGCCAACTACTGACGATTTGATTAATAAAATTCTAGCCAAAAATCCAATGCAGGATTTGGAGGAGCTTAGAATCATTTACTCAGATGGGCTGACTATTGCGTCCGCTTATAAAATTGTTGATATCTGCCCAAATTTATGCATTTTAAATGAGCTAGAGAGTTGGACATTGGTTAAGGAACTTGAATTGGAGTGCTTTAAGATGTACTTATCAGCGCGCAATTTTGATTTAGATATAAAACCGCTCAGGAGATTTAACAAGGTGGAAGAGGAATCAGTTTAAGCATAATAATGATTTTGTGAATTGTTCAGGTAGTTTTAAACGATTTGCTTGTTGTATTTAATAAATGTGTTGTTACATCGTTTCTAATCGCTGGGTTTTCTATTGCGCCAATCTTTACTTTTTCCAGCCTTAGTTTTGAAACTGCAAACTTTCTAGCGAGAAAACTGCTTTACATTGTCAACTTAGTATAGGTGAAAAAAGCTTTGCTTTGTTTAAAATTTGGTTTTATTTTCTTTTCTTTTTGCATGTGATCTCATACATTCGAGAAATGGATGTTCGCAGGTCAGAAGCTTTAATATAATGCAGGAAAATGATGCTTGAGAACGTTCAGTTTTTCCACAATACAACTTTAAAAAAAAATTGAAGTATATAAGCTTTATATAAGTATGTATATAGACAATTTTCCAACATTTTGATTGTTAGAATTTCTGGCTTAACAATTGTAAAAAATAAACAGTTCGGCATGACGCAGACTTGCGCTTATATGAACTAGATTGAATTTTTTGAGATTTTGAAAAACTAAAAAGATCGATCCAGCGTTTTAGACATGGGGCCGATGAGCAAACCAGCAATTGTGCAAATTAGTCTCAATTTCTCAAAGGAGAATAGCCGTTTTGGGTATATTTTTTTCTTTCTAGTCAGCTCCAATCAGTTTTAAATGAAAGTACACATATTGTAAATTGGTTGCTAAAAGTAAGGCTTCTAAATGAATCCTCACGTTGCGGGGTGTAGGTTTCGATTCCGTTGAAGCTATATATTTCTCCATAAGTCTTACCACACAGAACTAAAAAATCTACAAGGAATCCCTTCGGTTGAAACGCAACAACCTGGTATATGTAGAAGATAACGACGATTGCGACGATGAATTTCAAACAATTTCATACTTCTACCGAACTCTTTAGCAATAGTAATTTTGATTTGTCAATTAATTAATTTCTGTTTCCTGCACTCCATAAGTTTTTCTTATATTTAATATTAGTCTTTATAGCAGTGTTATTTCCGACACTATTAGCCAGAGTGTCGCTCTTTGCTCAACATATTTTTGCAAACAGCGGGATGAATTGAAAGTTGGGATCTGAGCTTGTTCTCCAAAGTTTGAGAGTTCCGAGAGGTTTTTAATTCTAGCCATCTGGATATGATTTGTTTAAATGAGACGTGATTAAATTCTTCAATTTCTGATATGCCATGCTAACCTAAGAAATTCCAAATGTTTTCGTAACGATCGACGATGTAGATCGTCCTGTCGATGGTGTTCTTATTTTCTTGAGGAACACAATTGTTTAATACATAATTATCGAAGTAATCGGTGCAGGAGTAAAGTGTCTACTCGGGCCAGTATTCAAGATTCTCCAGGGTCGGGATTTTAAGGGGTAAGTGATGAGAGCGAGTCACTATTCCACTCACCAAAGCTTTTCACTAGTTCGCCTCGAAGAGATTACGATGTGATTTGATTTCTCAAATTAAATTGATTTGTCTAATTTCCTCGCTTTTGGCAGTACTTTTGGGGAAAAACAAATAATTAAAGTGTAAGAAATAAAATAAAGAGTGTATTAATTTAATTTCGTAGAATTTTTAGTTCGACAATACTTGCTTTTATGGTTTTTTGTGTTAAGATGAACGATGAGGTCTTGTTGTTGTCCAAAATTTATCATTTCGGCATCCGAAGAAAAAGTTAGTACTTTGTTCCTAATGCTGAACACAAGGATCACTTTTTGCTAAGCAGTTATGTGAAAAAAACAGTTCATTCACTTACCTTATAATTTCTATAATTTTATTTGTCCATGAACTAGGTATAATACATGGAATATATTGATAGTGTCACTCACCCATCTATTTTACTCAGGTATCAGAATCCCACGTCGATAATATCTACTAACCTACAAGACACAAGAAAAATCTCAATTTCGTAATAAGTAAAATAAAATTAAAAACAATCATATTCTTTTTAAAAATTATGGTATATACATTGGGACTGCTGGCGGCGAATACTTGGTACGTTTTTTTAACACCACTTCGCATATCCCGCCAGCACTGTAAAGGTCCCTCTTTAAAAATGTTGAATACACTAGTTTACAAGTTTTAACTTTTCTCTTGCCATTCATACGAAATGTAATTTTTTCCTTCCTTTAATGGAAACTAATGAGTAATGTAAAATCGTTTTTTTCCATTACGTTAAGTTTTCGTGAAAAAGAGGGTTAAAAAATGAAAATAACCATAATTTAGCCACTTTTGGAAAAAAATTTAAAAACAACGGAATTTCGTAGCAGCTCGAAACGTAAGTCAAATCAAAGTTTGAATTCTAAACTATAGTTTTATAATATGTTATTCGTAAATTTTATTAAGATTTTTTCAGGAAACGAGTCTTTCATGAATCTTACCTCAACCATATAAATGAAATGAAGCAACGGTATGTAGGAGTGGAACTCTAATGAAAATCTTGTCTCCCCAACAAACCTTGAAAAAGGTTTTAACTAACTGTTAACTATGAACTATGGTATAACATTTAAGCATTCATTTGAACTACGTTTGGGACCGCTACGATATCCTTTTATTTTTAAAAAAGAATTCTAAAAATGGCTAAAATACGGATTTTTTAAATTTTTAACCAAATTTTTCTTGAAAATGAGACGTGATGGAGTTTTTTTTATATTTTTTTTTTTCGAAATCAGAGTATCTTAATATTAACATATTTAGTAAATTTCTTAAGGGAACAAAAATCTTGTAAACTAGTGATATTAGCCTCTTTTTTTACGCCCTGCATAGCTTTTGAAGGATATTACATAAATTAATGCAAGACGACTTAAAATAATCATTGCAGGCTCTAACCGGATTTGCTTTTATTTTACCTAAAAATTGAAAAACTACTCCTGAAAGGTGGCGGAAAGCAATTCAGTACCAAAAACGTGGCAAAAATAGTTCTTTTTCTGCATTATAGTATAATACCTACTTCTGGATTATGGAATCTTGCCTAAAAAACTGTCATCACAATTTCAATTCTCATACTCATCATGTAATGTGCAAAAAAAAGGGTCATGCTGAAAATTTCTAGATATAAAAAACTACAAGATATTTTTCAATTATTTTATTATAGTTTTTCAAAATACTCCTTCCTAAACTCTATGCACTTGCGCAATTGATGAAACCACTTATCAAATTCATTTGACTAGAGTTCAGTTCCCGAATTTTGCCTTCATACCGCTGTGGTTTCACTATCGTCTGAAAACTGGCGACCTCTTAACTTTTTTTTGATGAATCTCGTAAAAATATGTATGCCGTATTTTAAAAACCGTATAAAGCAGCGTGAAAATTAAGAGATAGGTGTATAATGAAATTCTCCGTACTGCATTTGTACATATGTAATAATAAATTGAATTGAATTGCAACTGTAATTCTGCATATAACTTAGAAGTCAGATTGTATTTGTAGGGGTTTAAAAGATCGGAATTAACGATTGTGATTGACTCCTCGCTTAATTCCAGCTATTGGTGTAAATTGAAATTCTTAAAATTGTGAGTTACGCAGACTCAAGTCTTCAACTAAAGTGGCTGCAAAATTTAATCACCGATTAATTTAGAATTTAAGGGCATGAACATTCTAAAAGAAACTACTATACGAATTCGTAGAAATATGAAAATGAGACATTTATAAAGCCTGAGACCAGAAATAACAACTTCGAACATAATGTAATATCTCACAAAACTTGGAATGAAGAATTATAATTTCTTCATAAAATACTACAGTCGCAAGTTAAACAAAATTGTAACAACTTTTTTCAAAATATAATATATTGTATATACATATCTAAGAATATTTTTGCAGAAATTCAATACTCTACATGTTTATACCTAATCAAACTTTTTTATTGAAGAGAATAAAATATTTAATTCGTTTTCATTAAGTTTAAGAAACATTTAAATGTTCAACTCAAAGTTCGAGTCCGCTAAACTAAAAATTTAAGTCTGTTAACCCAAAACTTGAGTCCGCTCAGGATTTAAGTTTAGTACAAGCGATCAAAATTTGAGCGTATTCAATGTTTAAGGGGGTAGTCCAGTGAAAAAATTTTTTTTTTTTTTTGCTTAAATCTACTCTACTACACCTCGAAAATACTCCCTTAAAATATCTAAGCAAAATATTGAATAGTTTTAAAGATACAGAGAGTTTTCGAGAGACGTGTAATCCGAGCGCTCGAAGGTCCCCTGGCATGTTTCGGAGCAAGGAGGACTCTTGTATTCCTGTTTGCTCCGCCCATTTTTTTTTGGTTTATAACGGTCTAGGTCCTTCTGCTTTGTATTTAAGGTTAGTTATGTATGGAACAGGCATCGCGTTATGTATGGAGCAGGCATCGCTGACTAAGGTAAAATTAATTTTTTTAGCTTTTTTCCGCAACAAAAACTTTAAACGGGTTTTTCTCAAAACAGCATTTTTTGACTCGGCGGACGTCAGATCTCAGAGTCTTTTGCTCCGATTGATCTAAAAATTTAGCTGTATATTTCTTGATAGTGTGTCTATCGTCGGAACTAGAATTATTAAAATCCATTGTTTATTTACAAAGTTATAAACAAATCAAGCACCCGAAAAACACCAGAAAAATTCAAAATGCCGCCATTTTGTTATTTTTTATTGAAAATTAATAATTCTAGTTCCGACGATAGCCAATGTTCTACAGATTAAAACCTCGTTTGAATTTTTTGCTTCAAATGAACCGTTGCAGATATTCGACGTCCGCCAACAAAAAAATTTATTTTTTGGAGCGGCCATTTTGTCAGGATGACTCATAAAAAAAAAAAAAAAATTTTTTTTTTGTATAGTTTATTAGTTGTACTATCATATGTCAAAAAGTCTTTTAATAAAAATTAATTTCTAATATGAAAAAAAAATCGTTGAAAAAACAGTCGTTTTCACTGGACTACCCCCTTAAATTGAGTAAGATTTTGGCTTTTTATCTGAAAACAAAGTTATCCATTCGACCCTTATGTACAAGATTTGTATAGAAGTTCGTGCATGAAATGATCCAAGTGTTATTTTATTGATTTTGAGAACATGAGCAAAACGTGTTTTATATGATTATGAATATGTTTTAATAACCTTAAAATTGAATTCTGATTTTTGTTAATTAAAGCGACCTATGCTTTTCTACGTATGTGTATAGTTTAATAAAATTCAATTTCTCAAGGTACGGACACACCAAAAGCGAAGCGAGCGAAGCGGCGCGAATAATTTAAAATTTGGGAACATTCTGTCGCAGTAGACGCTTCGCTCATGTCGCGTTCTATTCGGACACTTCAATTGATTTGTACGGCACCCAAATTTTTTAAATTGTTCGCTTCGCTCGCGTCGCTTTTGGTGTGTCCGTACCTTCAATGTTAACGACATTCTCTCACTTTGGCACGAATTTCTCTTGGATCACTTCTGCTCCAAGCTATCCAATTTTGGATTTCGATTATTCCTTTCCTCTAATGTGGCAAATTGGTAAATTGATGGGATTTATAGGGTCGCTAATTGCAACTCCGGTTCCGTATTCTCAAAAATTAAGATGGCGAATCCAAAATGGCGGCTACAAAATCTCATTAAAAAAAATGGGAGTCCTTTGATACCAAATTTTAAAAATACAAAATAGCGTCTCAGGCTTAAAATTTAATTTAAATTCTACGAAGTTGCGTATTTGGGGTCATTTATTTTAAGAATAAAATATGGGACCAAACTTCCTATGGAAACTTACAAATTATCCTTTACAGTTGAAAAGGTACCCCTGCGAAACTCTAAAATATGAATTTTCGGCCTAGCGGGCTAAGCACCCCATATATCTCGGTAAAAAAGAAAATTTCTCTCGTACCCATTTACATGGATTCTAAATAGTTCAAAATTCTGAGACTCATTGAAATCAACAGGCTCCTTGATTCTGGAACTATGGTTTGATTATGATGTCTTGTGATGAAAAAGAAACTACATTTCGACTTCTAAGTCCTGATGTCGATATTTATGATATACCCTCAGTATTTAATTAAAGAGCCCTTCCAATCCACTTTACAATTACTAAGCATGAATTCTTTATACATTGCATGGCAGGATACCCCATTTCCATATACATATTTTTAAAACACCTAACTTTTCGCCAATCCGCTAATATATGTATCTATGATTTAGTTGTTTCAGTGAATCTCATGGACCATAACCTTCAACCCGGCACAAAACACTATAACCGAATTCAACGAGCCTTATCCCATGAGCTATTACCTGAAATAGAATTGCTTTTCACCTGGGACCCTCCAGACAGCAGCATTTGTCCTTCTTCGGTTGCCAAATACTTCACAGATGTTGGCTATCAAGTAGATCTTTGCCAAACAAAGGTGAACTACCAGCAAGAGTACGATCTGATCTTTCCCAAAATCGATCCAATCAAACTAAGCAGGGACGACACACCGCATGAATTGGTTGAAGCTGTTGCAATGTGCATGCTGAGCTGCGACTTTGAATCTGAATTGAGTTCGTATAAGCCAAATGAAGCAGTTGAGAAAATTAAAACAGCCAGTATTGTTCATTGTAAAGGATTTTTTTCTACAGAATTTCTCTCAAAATTGATGGAGGCTATAAGGTATAAAACTTCTGTGTATACGATTTTTTTATTAATTTTCCTGGATTTTGCAGGAATAATTGTAAAATGGAGAAGGCATCTTCTTGGGTGGCTCTTTTTGTTCATGGTTTTCAGAATTCACCTCTAAGCTATTTAAAACGGGAGCATGTTTTTTCTTGTAATGGTGATAACGATTTTATTTTATTCTTTTATGGAAATCAGAAATATTTGTTATACCAAAATTCAAGTACCAATAAATCACGTAAGAAATAGCAAAGGAGAATCTATAGTAAATTTAAAACTTCTAGGATTTTTTTAGTAACGAAATAAAGGACAGAACAATTTATGGATCTCATGTGTTTATGATTTAGAGGATTTGGGAAAGTTCATACCCTGTGTATATTTATAAAGAGCTCATATTAACAGCATGTTGACTATATTTGCAACAGAGCCTTTAGAATGCTAGGTTTTATAAAACGTTATTGTAATGACTTTCAGGATTCTTTCACTTTGAAAGTATTATTCGTTTCATTGATTGCTGATGAAACATGGATGTTTATACACGTAGTTCTCCTCGTCGATTTTACAGACACATTTCACAGAACAAAACTCACTAACATAGAAGAACATTTACGGATTAGGTGTAGTGTTAGAGGATAATATGGTGTAAAATATCCCAGTAGGAAATGTAACAAGAGCTTGCCCTAAGAAGGCCTGATATAACTACTTCCAAGCATTTGGATCTGTAGGTATCCCTTATATCCCTACTTCCTGAGGAATCGATTGGGTAAGGAGTAAATGAGTTTTATCAAAAAACTTGTTTTGTTTTAAGAAGGTTTCGTCATCGATGCTCTTACATCTAAGCGTTTTCTGTTCACTCTGGAAGATAAAGTGCGCATGACAGGTGGTTTTAATTTTTATTAATTCAATGAGCGCCTCATATTTTATTTTTTTTTTTATTTAGATTCAGATCAAGTTTGGTTTTTCTATATAAAAATTGAGACAGAGCGTTTTCTTAGTTTATTAAAATACGCCCTATCATTCTATTTATTTTGAATAACTTCTTCTATCCCTGGTTATTGGGGGAGCGAAAGTATAAGCGCTTACCTCACACTTCTTATGATTGTCATTCAGCATAAGCGATTATGCCATTGATTCAGAGTAACTTCTTCTATCCCTGGTTATTATGGAAGACCTTGCCTGCAATCCCGTCGTGGGTAAAAAAGAAGAAGGAAAAGAATCAAGTCGGGAAGGACTGCTAGTTGCCCTAGAAGCAGTTATATCACTTCTTCTTAGCCCCTTCTTTTTCCTACTGGGATTTAATATCTTTTGTTGTATAATATGCACTATATTCATCTGCATTATTTATCCCGATGGAATTCAAATCCGTATGAAACACAAGACTATGAATCGGAATTGAATCACGAAAGGGAGTAATTATGCAAGTAACGTTAAGTATATATAAAAGAGCTAAATTGCAATCGAACGAAGATATTAATTATTCTCAGCAATTTCATAAAAGGGAAATTTTTGTTTTTATTTCAAAACTTTTATTAATACTGTAATTCGAAGCCTCCGGAGAAGACACAATATTATAGGGACGACAAATTTTGAATAAAATAAAATATAACAGTTCCTAGTGAAGCTACTAAGCATTCGGTGGTATACTTAAAAAACCTTGCATTATCATATTATGTACGTAGAAGTTATAAAAGTATAAAATATCCTTTATTCGAAGAATGAAAAATTATAAAACGGTAGTGATTATAATCTGAAATTAAATGTCAAGTAAAATATCGACGGTATTCGCAGTGACTGCTTTTTGGAATATCGGATCTTCGTCGCTGCTGCTGCCTTCATTACGCTCTTTCTTTGTAGGCATTTCTAATGTTTGTGCAAGTTTAAGAAGCTCTTGCTTGCTACGATTTATATCCAAAATTGAGTCTTCACTTTCGATGGATTCCGACATGTAATCAATGTCTCCATCGTATTCTTTGCCATCTTTTTTATTATTAGATGATGATGGTTCATTAGAGGGTAAAATTTGATCGTTGCGATTCCCGTCTTCAACGGGTTCAGATCCAGTTTGATTTTCTGAAATGTTTTAAATATGTCGAATTAAATTGTTTGTATTTGCGATTAGAGAACTATACCATTACCAGTATCTGAGTATTTATTATATGAGAAGGAAAGTCCTCCATAAAATAGTCCTGGTAAAAGCATTAATGCTGAACTCACTGCTAAAAATACTGTTAGACTGCTTTTCTGTTTTTTGTTGCAACCGAGGTTTTTAGTCCAAATTGTTTTTATCTGTTGCATCTGTATATATATATATATATATATATATATATATATAAACAAAGAAAAAAAAACATTTTAGAATTTTTCCGAGAATATACCATATATAGCAAAGCTGAAATTTTTTAATGTAAATCTACTTGATAATAATCAAAGCTCTTAATTTGGCTACAACCTCTTCCAAACTAGTGGATCAGTGTCGGGAACATCTGACAATTGCAGGTAATCGCCCGTCTATCTATACTTTGCTCTGGGTTCCAGGATACAGGAACATAATTGGAAATCAGCAGGCTGATAGACTAGTCAAGTTGGAATCGTTGATCGACTAGCCGAGTCTGTGCCCCTGTAGGTCTCGTTAAAAAAGGTATGCCCACCTTTTCTCAATTGCAAATCAGAGATGGATGATTCTTGAAACTTGCAAGGTTTATCAAATCGGTCTTCATATGATTTTAAGAAAACACAAGAGCTTTTAAAGTGAACCCGTGTAGGGTTTTAAGATTGTACCCTGGTTACTGGCTTATAAGGGAACGCGCAGCAGGCCCAGAGAGAAAGAGAATTCCTTCCTCATCTTCTGTGAAAATGTGCAGCACTTGCTGTAGCAAGACATCGGACAATGGGCAAACCCGTTTTGACGACCTCAAGGAGATATCAAAAGAAGGAATCAGAGAAATAGTTAAGTTACTGAATTCTACAGGCTGGTTATGGCTTCTCTCTTGGAAATCACAAAATATCAGTTTCTAACAACCCATAAAATAGACCCTTCTTTATGTGGTAATCATACTCCTCCCTTAACACCTCAACTCATGTTTTCATATATACAGGGTGTCTCGATTCAACGCTATATTAATCCATTCCTTGGAATGTCCTCAGCAAACTTTTGTTTTTGTTTAAAGAGATTGGGAAACTCATTTTCGCGGACACAATTAATAACATTTTCTTTTCGATAACCAGTTAGTGAAATATCCCATTTTAACGTTTTTTGGGGTGCTGAGTCCGTTTCTGATGTTAGTTTTTACATCGGGGTTGAAGGGGTTGAAATTGAGGGGGTAGTTTTCCCATAATTGTCACAAATGACGAGATAAATATAATAGTAAATTAAATATTGTTTCACATATTTTAGAAACCTTTAAATTAAGTTTTGTGGTTATTTTTTGAAGAAGTTGAAGGACTGTAGATAGGAAGGGTAGTTTTCTCTAAACAAAAACTAGCAACAAGATGCATATCGTTTCTTACATTTTCGAAAAGCCAACCCAGAGCTCATTTCTAAGGTTACTTTTTACCTAGGGATTGATGATTGAGATATAGGGGGTAGTCTTTCCTAAATTATAGCTAGTAGCTTATACCCGCTGTATAAAATTTCTGTTCTTTGGTTATACTGATGTGTATAAATTACACAATTTCGCAGGCCGTAGGTATATTTAAAATTTGCATCCACAACAAGAAGGAATAACAAAAACAAATAGATACTGGTCAAATTGATCGATTAACTTTTGGAGTTTCCTGTTCGTAGAACTATAGCTCCCACTAAACGAACGAACGTTTTGTTTTCCTGCTTTTCATTCAGCTATATGGTATTCAACCAATCCAACCTTCTTCTCGTTATATGAATTCTAATATCAATGTATATTTATATCCAGGATATCAAGGTTCAAGTTGTTGGCGTTCCAGAAAGCGGATTAGGACAGTTGATGAGTCGTTTAAAATATCAAATGCAATCGGTGTACCACGATTCAGCTTTACAATATGACTGCACAATTGGACCCTTTAGATTAATGTTTTTTTAAAAAAACTTACATTATCCAATACAACGCCACAAATTCGTTTCGGATTTTCCGCTTTTATTTTATCAAAAGAGCCAATTACTTTGTTGTAAACGTCAATGCATTTTGTACATGATGCATTTTTATTTAAATCGACACACTTATTGAACTCTTCACAATCTTTTATAAATTCTTTCGTCTCGTTTTCATTCACCAGGCATTCTGAAAATAGTTTAAATCTTAATCTATAAGTGTAATTTTTTCTTGTAGATCCTTACCTTGGCATACCAATTCTTTCCACAGTAGTTGGGAATAATTATAGATGTAATTTATAACGTGCAAATCAGCCTTGTATACGTCTATACATTTTTTCGAATCTATGCTGTCTGTTCCATCCACAAACTCTTTGTACAACATTTCAACTTCATTGAATTCCTTTAAGCACGCTATGCAATATGTAGCGGTTGGAATTAAATTGTTTAATACACATTGCGAGAGTAAATTCTCCCGAGCCCAGAGTCTGCTGAGCCTACTATCGCAGGTTTTCTTTGGTTTTCCCTTTAAGGAAAGTATCACGCATGTGTAAGTGTTACGGACAGATATTACAGTGCATATTCTTATATATATATTTATAGTTAATATAAAAAATAAAGCAACTAAGTCTAAGAAGGGATACCACTGGGACGGGTCAACATAATAGATTTTCTGTAAATAGGTATTTTCAACATTAAAACTATAATAATAAAAATAATTTAAAATTAAAAATCGGTAAAAAATTAAGTATATTGCGGTTTAAATGAGGCAAGTAAAACGACCGTCTCTTGTATACTTGAACTTTCGATCGCGTTTTCCCGAAACAACTTTTCTCGAAATGGCGGGATTTATAATTCTAGCTCTAATTTTTCTATTTTAAAATTTACAAAACCAACTTTTTTGTAATTGCAGTGGCTAACTAAACTAAAGTTAATATTTTTATCCCTTCGAATGTAAGCAATACTAAAAAAAATAAAACATTTTTTTTTAAAAAAAGGACTATGAAAATAAGGTTTATACAGATATCAAAAATATTTGATTTTTTTTTTTTTCAGATTGAATGTTCTCGAATATTTTTTTACAGACGCTCAATTTTAATTTAATAATTATGTTAATTTTGAATTTTTTAAAATAAAAATTCATACAATATAAGTTCAATCTGTACTAAATAACATATAATTTTTCGCAGATTCTAAATAATTAATCTGATTACCAAGAAGAAATTCGAGAAAAGGATCTTTTTTGAGCCCAATTGGTGTCCCCTCTTTATGTACAAGAAAAGTTAGTCTTAAGCTATTCTATTTGAAAAATGACAATTGTTATTAATGTGCATAAGTGAACAAATTATAATTTGTATTTTTAACAAATTATAACTATTTCATTCATTGTATGTTACCCATCAGATTTTTAAATAAAGAATTACATACAGAGCAGAGAAATACTAATAAGAAAACGGAAAGAATTTTGTTTTATTAAATATGTAGTTCTTTATCGAAAGGTCATATACCTCCATTGTGCGTAATTTCAGAAATTCTTTAAAGTGTTCTAATGTCCAAAATGAAATCGAATTAGCATTCCACAATATAAATTGATACTTAAAATACATTTTTTAAGGGGACATTCCACCTTCAGATTTAAAAAAAAAAAATTATTTCATTGGGTTATTTTTAATAGAAAAAAAGGAGATATCTTAATGAAACTTTGCATACATGTTTTATTGATCTTTGAGTTTACAAAAAAAAATTTTTTTTTTTTTTTTTTTCATTAATATCGTCTGCTATGATTTTTTGAAAAAAAGTCCAAAAAACGGCGGCGTGCACGCTAACTCCAGTTTGGAAAGTCTGAAAAAAAAAAAAAAACAGGATTTTAATCAGCATCAAATCGTCCTTGGAATGAACTAAAAGAAAAAAATTTTATTGAAAATTAACAAAATGGCGGCTCTTTTTCGAAAATTTAGATTTTTTTAGCCCGAAAAAGGGTCGTAACTCAAAAACTTTAATGCCAATTTTTTTATCCGTAGTTCATTCCAAGGACGATTTGATGCTGATTAAAATCCTGTTTTTTTTTTTTTTTCAGACTTTCCAAACTGGAGTTAGCGTGCACGCCGCCGTTTTTTGGACTTTTTTTCAAAAAATCATAGCAGACGATATTAATGAAAAAAAAAAAAAAAAAAAAAATTTTTTTTGTAAACTCAAAGATCAATAAAACATGTATGCAAAGTTTCATTAAGATATCTCCTTTTTTTCTATTAAAAATAACCCAATGAAATAATTTTTTTTTTTTGAAATCTGAAGGTGGAATGTCCCCTTAAATTATTATTTCTTGTTGAATGAAATTTTAGATATCGATTTTGAAAAGTTCTAAGAAGACAATTGCTATTAATTTAAAATTCCCTTCTTGTTGTACTTAAAAAAATAGATTAGCATTAAATTAAAACATTTAATATTTGGCGCTGAGTAGAGGCTCCCATGAACTCTCAGCGCTGCACTGGTTTGGCAAATGTGAAACAAAAAATTCAAATGGATTATTAACCCTTTTAGTGCCAGTGGGCCGATCTATCGGCCCACGGTCCTTATGCGAAGAGTGCCACGGGCCGATGTGGCGTAGTGGCCCGGCCGGCAGACCGAGCTGCCTACGAGCGCACGCGCAGAGAGACTCTTGCTTTAGTCCTTATCTCCAATACAATGTAGACCACCCCACGCTTGTGTTTATTTCATTTAGTCCTTATCTCCAATAAATACTACAATTTATTATTATTTATATGAGCGCGCATATCAAATCGGCCCGTGGCATTTCTCGCATGTACTCCATAAAACGCTTGGCATTAAAAGGGTTAATCAGCACAGATGTCGGTGGAGCCCGTAGCAAATTTATACATTAAATATAAAAAATAAGTGCATAGTACTAGAGTTGAAAATAAAGTTGAGAAGTGGTGTTTTTTCTTGTCTAACTATTATTAACCTGTTAACAGGAGAATTAACTTTTGTTCAACTTATTTCACAATAAGGAATAATGTCATCATACCCTGTAAACAGGTTAACCCTTTACGGAGCAAGTTTCAACTGAGTTACAATTAATAGGATGTTATATTCAATAATTAATGGAAATAATAATATAAAAAATATTTTTAAGAATTCAAATATGTAATTATTTTGAAAAAAACATCTTTATAAATAATATTGATAAACAATATTTTCTTTTTTTGGTCTGTAAATACTTTACTCTTTTTAGAAACGCAAATTAAATACACCTTAATTAATTAAGATATCGACACTTAAAAAAAGTACCAAAATAACATAGAATACACCTTTTAGTTACCAGTTTTCAAATGAATTTTATAGGAAGGTTTATTGAAGTTATCCTAGATGATGTCAACAGTAATGATTTAAATTTCCTTACTAAATAAGGAAGGATTTGACTGGTTGGCATTATTGCAACACGGTTGCGTAGGGTTTAAGAAAGCATGATTGATATGAGTTATTATTACAAAATTATAATGCTACTACGGGCGAGATTTACTAATGTGTAGAACATTGTGTTAATTTTTCAGACCGATCGATTATTCAGTAGTTATTCGTTTTATTATCATCTTCAGATGAAAATAAGTCGTTTCGGGAAAAACGCGTTTCACATTTTAAGTACGAACCGCTTGCTGCAGACTAGCTAACTCTATAGAATCGGGAATAATATAAAAAAAGTTTGATTACAAGCATTTGTTATTTTTTTTATTATTTTTTAAAGTTGCCCATACCCGTTTTAAAAAAATAATAACATTGTAAATATCTCGAAAATGGTTTACTTTTGCTAGTTTGCTAATAAACTCTCCTAAAACCTTTTAACAGAATCGTGACATATAATCAGTAACCCTGTATACTAACTAATAAGTAAAATAATCATATGGCAAAATTTAGATGAATTTTAAAAATAAAATAAAAAGTGTTTTACTTAGGACTCTTTGATTAGTGTATAATAATTTATTACTATTGGTGGGTGGGAACAGTTTCCATACTTTTTTGCCCATTCTTCTTTACATAATATTTATTTATCGTACGCTGTCTTTTAACTATGTGGCCATGCATAACGAACATCATGTCCGACAATTTTTTAAAGTTGTAAATATCTCTTGTTTTCAATAACCATATTGCCAAAGTATGTTTGTAAATGTTGAAATGTTTAAGTAATACAAATAAAAAACAGCCCCGTTTTGAGTGTTCTCCATTGTCAGCACGTTCTTCAAGCAACTACACTTTTGAATAAATAAATCAATTAAATTGAGTTCATAAAATGTTACTCAAATATCGCCTATTTATATGATGCAAATATTTCATTCTCAGTCTTTAATTCCAGTTTGTACTTTCGTTAACATTTCTGACTAAATCCATAGCTTGCAATTTGTTATCGGACGCACTTAATTAATTAATATAAGAATCGGCAAGCAAGTGATGTGATTTACAAAAAAAAATTAATATGAATGGAGGAAGTATGCGTAAAGGAAAGAAGCGATAAATAAACAAATGTTAATAAATATTAAAGTAAAATAGCCTTTTTAATGAACATAATAGTTTTATAACCACAATTAAATACCAGAAACTTTGTTAACCCTCAGTCACAAAGGTCGGGTATACCATACCCAGAGCCTTTTAGAAACGCGTAGCATTTTCCAGGGGGAAGGGGTACATGTCTAAAGCGCATGCGTAAAAAAAGTAGAGGTACCAAAGTACCTAATTAGTGCTTCGTCAAAGTTATTAGTGTCACCTAGCATACTGTTTAATTTGTCCGAATATTGGTCTGGGTATTTTATACCCGCCATGTGTGAATTCGTTAGAAAACGTCGATAATCAAAATTTGACAAGTAAGTAAAAATGCGTACAAAAGAGCAATTACATCAACTTTTGATGTATATTTTTAGTATACAAATAATATTTTATCATTTTTTTTTCTTTCTAGCGATCAAAAAATGAGCAAGATGCGTGTTTTCTGTGACAGTTTAAGGATAGTAAATTCGTATATGGAGGCCTATTTCTAAAGTATGAAGACATAATTTTTTATGTAAAACAATTTAAGTTGGTGTTTCTTGAACTATTAAACTATAATAAATCCTTGCTTTTAGTATGGAAACCCGTGCACGAAGGAATGCGGTTGAAATTGCCTTGTAATTTGCTCTTCCACTTCTTTGGAAAATTGCTCATTTTCAAATTACAAAAAAAATATGGTTTTTGGAGTAAAATACTAAGTCGTGCTGTTTTTATGATAGTTCGAACATTTGTTTACAAGGATTGATGGTTTATACTTTTTAAAAATCGTACTTGATATGTTTTATAATTTTTTGAAAAAAAAATGTTTTTCTGAAATTTTGCTTTTTTTTTTTTGTTTATTGCTGTGTAATTTTTACAATTAATAATTTTTTATGTTGGGAACGAAAGGTTAATATCCCAAACAAATGAAAAAGTAGCATCGAAATTGCTAACGAATACTTTCACTATACGGTATTCACGTCCAAACTCTGGACGGGTAGACCATACCCGCCTTTGTGAATTCTAAATGGAAAAGGCCTTGTGTGACTGAGGGTTAACATTTCAAGATTATTGGCATTGACTGAATATAAAATAAGCTTTTATATAAATTAAATTTTTTACATATATATAAATAGTAGTAATATTTTCTCTAATTCATAATATGTATATACATACTATCAGATGTCTTTTTGTATGATATATTAATATATCGAGGCGTGCTAATAATTGCTTGGTAATAATATCTAATATATAAAATTCTTCTGTCACAGTTTTAGTGGCTTGACCGATTTTGATGAAATTTAATATGTATATTCAGTAGGTATGAGAATAGGTTTATAACTAATTTTTATACCCCTAAGTGTTAAGGGTGGCTCACCCTAAAAAAATTTTTTTCATTTTTTGGACAAATTTTTTTTTGGTAATTTTTTTATGGTGTGGCATTAAAAAATACATTTAGTCCTAAATTTTTACCCTTCTACCATCAACCCCTACTTTTTAATAGCATTTTCTATTTTTTACTTCGCGATTTTGACCGTTCGCGATTTCAACGGATTTTAATGAAAATTAGTACAATGATTGTTTTTGGGTCACTGATTTTGAATATTATCAAAATTTCCAAATCCAAGATGACGGATCCAACATGGTGAATAAAATGTCTCAATTACAACGGATTTTAGTGAAAATTAGTACAATGGTTATTCTGAGGCAACTACTAATTTGGAATATTACGGAGATTTCCAAATCCAAGATTGTGACCAACAATTTCTCGATTTTAACGGATTTTAATGGAAATTAGTACTATAATTGTTTTTAGGCCCCTAATTTGAACGTTATCAAAATTTCTAAATTCAAGATTGCGGATCCAACACAGCGACCAAAATGTCTCAATTTGGACGGATTTTAATGAAAATTGGTATAATGATTATTCTGAGGCCATTAATTTCGAATGTTAGTAAAATTTGTAAATCCAAGATGTCCAATATGGTGATGCAAATTTCTCGACTTCAACGGATTTTCATGAAAATTAGTACGATTTGTTTGGTGCAACTAATTTCGATCATTATCGAATTATCAAAGTTTCTAGATCCAAGATGGCGGCGGACCCAATATATATAAAAAAAAATTCTCGATTTCAACGGGTTTTAATGAAATTTGGTACAATAATTGTGTTAATGACTCTAATTTTAAAAATGATCAAGATTTGGATATTCAAGATGGCGGATCCATAAAAGGGTTTTCGGATTGAATCAATTTCTAGGATACAACAAACTAGAACATTTGAGAAGTGTTTAATTAGTAAGTATTTACCTAACATCGGATGAAACCGGGTAATTTTCCAATATTTGTGAAGTGTAAAACGGTTTACTTAACATTAAACAACGTGTAAGTTTGTTCAATAAATTATTTAGTGATATGAAACGAAAACACTGTTTTCTTATATTAAGGGGAGGTTCTCATCTAGAATCTTGAAATTTTCGATTTTTTTTTATTTCATATTATTAAAGTTTAATATGTCTAGAATGTTGCTTTAAAATATTTAGTCGATCCGAGCACTAGAACGGATTCTACAGCCCATTGATTCTGGCGGTGTCATGATCGTAGTGGGGCGCTCAGCCTGTGCCGTGCCGTTCAATCACGATTATCTCGGAACTTTGTTTTTCAAGATTTTTCAAATTTGCGTACAAGATAACTCAAAAACGGTTCAACCGATCAACTTCTAGTTTCGTGCATATTAAAGTAAACAATTTTCTTCATAGAAAGAGTGGAGCACATTTTGAAAATTGTAACATTATCTCCTTTTTGTAAGTGATAAACTATGAAAAAAAACGGCCGAAAACGGCCTTAAAATTTGAAAATCGCGCCATTCCGTCAATTTTAAATTTTTTTTGAAAGTCGTCCACTCTTTCTGAGACAAATTTATTCTAGTTTATAATAATGTCATCATTATTTGATTTCAGACCAATCTGCGACCCCTAAATTGTACGCAGCTGGGCAACTTTCGAAAAACATGCCTCCGGAGAAGTTGAATAACGGGCGCCATTTTGTTTTTTTTTTTAATAAAAAAATTTTTTCGTACAGATAAATGTACAATAAAAGATAATGCCAAATATCATTTCCCTATGTCTTGTCATTTGCCTTCAAAAAAATCACGAACTTTACCTACTTTTTGACGTTCTAGATGAGAACCTCCCCTTAATAATATTATTTGTAGAAACATACGAAAAGAAAGAACACGATCAAATATTGGTCAAAGCACAGGGCATAATGAAAATGTACCGGAAAGGGCAGTACAACGTCTGCCGGGCCAGCTAGCCTGTATATATAATCGTTGGGTGTCAACCAGCAGACAATTTCGTCAATTGGGATCTCACAACTCACTACAGCGATCACACATTATAACTTCTGGTACGAAATATGAAGTTTTCGATGAACTCCTCATATTAACGAAATTTAAATGTTTTCTACGATGGAGTTTTAAGAAATTAAAAACAAACAAGCAAAGGACAGTGAATTAAAAGATTTATTACGAGACACATCATACGTACGGTAACAGAAGTTAATCATCAATGCTACTACAGAAATATACTGTGACAAAGGTATGGATCAGACCTAATTAAAGCCTTCTATTGACCTTTTAAAAAGTAGGAATCTGACGTAATTTCATCTTTTAAGGTTTAGGTATGTACAAAGAGTCCCAGGCTGCACAGACTCCCTGAGCAACTTGACGGCCTCTTTTCTGAATTGTGGAGAAACGTTTTAATTAGGCGTGCGCACATTACTGCGATTTTGTATTTTGTTAAATGCATGGACTTCTTCAGGAAATAAAATATACTTTTAACCCATCAAAAGAGGCTAGTTTTAAAGGAACGCATTGATCTACCTCTCGACTTGATGAAGTCTTAGCTCATGGTTTGAAGGAACCTTCTTCAGTTTTGCTTAACATTGTATCTATATATGGGGCTTCCTCAAGCGTCAGTTATCTTTGCTTTTTTCGCATTATTCGATTTCACAAAATTTTTACGAAGAAATAAAAGATTTGTATGAATATTTCCATTCTTTCTAGCTCGCAGGCAAATTAAGTTCTTTAGTACTTGTAACATTTGTGAGAAAAAAAAAAGAGGAAGTTGAAAAGGTCCAATGACTGTTTAAGGGGGTAACCCACTATTGAAAAAAGATCAGATCGCTATCTAAATAATTCTTACGGTCCCCCTCCGTTCAACTACGATTTCGGAGCGCCGCTCGACAACTGTCGCGTGTATTACCTATTATAATACTTTCTAAATGTATATTACATAATACACTAATACATAGCTTCTTACACTTTTATAATTAGAAGATACCCACTATCACCCGGGATTCGCTGATTAAGGGTAAGTTGACAAATTTTTTACTTATGTCACAAAATTTCATTAAGAAAACTTTAGATGCGTTTTTCTCAAAACGCTCTTTTTCGGTGCGCGTCATAAAATTGTGAAAAAACTATTGGGCCGATTTACTTCAAATTTTGCATACACTTTTATTTAATATTTAACTATAGAAATAACCGATTATTAGAGTAAAAAAACAAATTTTGTTGATTTACGATCAACTTTTCCGTGTTAAAAAATAATGAAAATCGATACATCAATGTTCGAACGTGCACGTGACGGCCGCCATTTTGTTAAATTTTTTTTTTTTATAATCAAAATGTAAATTTTAGTCCTCAATTAAGAAGTATGGCAAAAATCACCAAGATATCTCTGATAGTTTTTTTTTATCGATTTTTTAAAAAAAATTCCATTTTTTGGGTTTCAACACTAAGTAAGATCGATCGACATTATTTTCGGGGTTATTTATTACAGAATATACTTATTACACGAATGTATTAGGAAATATTCAAATATTCAGTCTTCAAAATTTCCCGAAGGTGTAGAAATCCTAGTGTTAAAAACGTTAACGAGTGTGAAAATCACCTTCCATAACTTGTTGAAAAGAATATCTCATTCTTAACTACCCTTCTTTGTGTCTTTCTAAAAAAATGAAATCTTAGGACTGATATTGGAATTAAGCCCATGTATTTTACTATTACTATTGTTAATCTAAAAAAAAAAAAAAACAATCGCTTTCATAAAACAAATTAAGTCAAAGACACTTTTGTCGGCTGTTTAGAAAAAAACAAAATTGCATTTACGCTTAAATAACACTTTGCGATAATGGCTTAATAGTACACAAGATGGAAAATAATGGATCCATTAAAAATATAGTACAACATTTTAAAAATTTAACTATTTACAGAATATCCGATTTACATATTTTGATGTTGAAGGTACTTTACATTTCAAGATGATATATCGTCACTCCTAAAAATTGGAGTACGATCAATTACAATTATTGAAAATAAGAAACTAAAAATAAGAAAATTTAATTAAAAGCAAAATGAATTCACATAAAAAGTAATCCTTGTGGTTTTATAAAAATTATGATTATTTATATGAGCTATAATTTTAACAATGCTTCCTTTTCGTCACTATCTGATTTTGTCTGTTCCTTTCTCTTACTTAACTTATCTTTGGAAGATCTACGTAATGTAGAGGTGGCCACTCCTGACGAACTGGTCGGTAAATTTATATTAGTGGCAGGCTGACTTCTACTATTGTTAATATTCGTGCTGGTGCTGGCGACATTACGTGAAGTATTATTTGTAGTCCTATTCTCTCCATTTGCATTATCTAAAACATTTGCGTTAACTTAGTTTACTAGAGATAAAAACTTCAGACCTATTGTCCCATGATTTCTTTCAGCACGTTTTGTAATTAAAATCATACTGCAGTAAAATAAAATTACAAGAGCAGCCAGGGAACCACTCACAGCAGAATATGCGACCAAATCAGACTGACGACTGCAACATTTTAATTCTTTAGACCAGGTAATCCTGCTTCGATTCATCTACACTTAATAAAATATATATAACAACAAAACATTGTTATGAAAATCCAAAATACTTGCCATGTCTTGTAAATCAAAGCATACTTTGCCTTTATGTCTCCTTTCTATGCTTCTGTACATTGCATTTATTTCAAGATAATATCCCTTGCATGCTATGCAAGGTGTTTTTCTCTCAACTAGAATGCATGTTTCAAATTCATTTATATTACTTAACATCTCATCAGTTTCATTCCTGTTACTCCAACATTCTGAAAAGTGTCCCAATAATATCTTCAAGATGTTATTCCTTTTAATTCGATGCGAATTACCTGAGCAAAATCCCTTGTTCCATAGCCCTGTTAATTGTTCATATACTGTCTCAACAATATTCATTCTGTCTCTGTCGAAGTATATACTTTTACACGTAACGTTCGTTTTTGTATCGTTTACAGCATTTACAAAAGCATTATAGTGGTCTATCAACAAATCATAATCGGATTTGCATGAATCACAAAACGACACAGGCACGGAGTATTCAACTGTACATCCAGTAAATTCTTTTTCTGCATATATGAGTTTTCTAATATATTCAGAACATGGCAGGGTTTTATTTTTTTTCGCCTTCGAAGGAAAAGACAATTAAAACTTATTAAACAGTTCACCGAAAAAACATAACTTCTATTAAACAAAAATTTAAAATGTTTATGAATTAGGTTCGAGTTAGTAACAGGACATCCCTGGAAGACCTAGCTAAAGCCTAACTTAAATTACTTTAATTATGGTCAATGGTTATGGGGTTACGTGAGTTTCAAATTTTGAAACAATCGATATTTTTTTATCAAATTTTTTAATAGTAAAAAAAGTACTATTGCATTCACTATAATCTATGAAAAACGTTTCACCTTTTTATTCTTACTTTAAACGTGTTTTTCTCAAAACTTTTTAAAGTCGATAGACACGATTACTCAAAAATGAATGCACCGCACCGACCTTATTTTTCGTTCATTGCAACTTTACATGGCAATATGTATTGTTTTTTCGTATCGAAAAATGAATTTTTCAATTTTTTTTTACAAATCCTTCGTTCACTTGTATACTAGCATAAAAAAAATGATTTTTTGGTTTCAGATAAATCTAGTACAAGTTATCAGGTCCACCGCATTTTTAAGAGGTTTTCGAAAACCAGCGCTCAGCGGACCATTTTTCGAAATTGTTCAACAAAAATTTCATTGAATATAGTTCAAACAGAAATATCAAGAAAACGAAATCGATTTTTTCATAATTTGAAACCAACGTAAATTGACTCAATCCTAGCGTAACCCTAGCCTTAGCCTGGTCTTCAACGATGTTGCAATTTCAAGACATTTTATTCATCTTGTGTGTGTAAGCATCCGAGTTCTGCTCTAAATATATAAATGCGATAGTTCCAAGTCAGATCTAGAATAAAACCAACCCAAAATCCATCAACAGTACAAACTGGGCTGGTACATTTTCACAAAGCACACAGATAAATCAATTGGGACCAAGCACAACCTTCTGCAATTACAAACCGTGAACTCGTGTTTTGTCTGTGTTTGAAACCCCAACGGAGGTTTGCATTTATCCTAATTATATTACAATTAGGAAGTGTAATGTTCTATCAGGGGTGGCCAACAAGTCGATCTCGAATCAATTTTTGGTCGATTACAACCGAGAGGAGACAATTTCAACATGCAAACGCACATAATTTCAACACATAAACGCAAGAGTAAGATCAAGACTGCAAATTTAAATGATGAAACTTGGCTCAGTGATTTAGCGTTTCTTACGGATTATACATCGAATTTAATCGATTTAAATTTGCAATTTCTAGGAAAAAAATAAAACATCAATTGAAATGATCAGTAGAATTAATCCATACAAAAAAAACTGCAACAAAAGAATTTCAATCACTTTCTAAATATATGAAGGTGATTGATATACGTAGGTGGGCTACAAAAACCTCAAAATTGTAAATAAATTGAAAAAATTAAATTAATTCATTTTAAAAAGGATTTAAATATAAAACATGCAAAAATTTCGGACAAATTTAATATTTAAAGGAAAAAGAAAATATAATTATAACTAATCTTACACTACATACTTATGTAAATTGGCTTTTTCATATTTAAAGTTCACGAAGACTAAATATCCTATTTTTTTAAATTACGAATACTTGGTCGAAGACCTGTAGCCGCAGATCTAATAATGAAAAGATAACAAAATAAGAAGTAATCAGCATTTGTTCTGTGTTTAATTTTCAATTAATAAATATTATTAATAAAATATCATGTTGGTTTAAAACCCCCTTCACCATTGTCACTTATTAGTATGTAAGACACAAGTTTGAATGAGTTAAATATCCAGATTTTAATAAGTATGTAGATCGCGACAAATTTTTAAGAAAAAAAAAAATCGATCATATACATAGAGAAGTTGGCCACCCCTGTTCGAGATAATGCTTTACTTCAAACATAATAAAAATAAGTATTAATGGTGAATTGAAAAGAGAATTTCTCAGGGTAAAACGCTAATGAAATAATATTTAACTGACTTAGAAGAATTAGGTTATTAATCTGTCTAGTACGTATATTTTTTTTTCTTCAATATTTAAAGTAATAGCGCCGGACCACTTCACAGCTTATAGCAGGTTTTGGGCTAGGCCAAAATTAGAAACTTGCCCGTACACACGGCAAAGAATATCCCAACTTTAACCTACGATATAGTCCAGTCAATTTAACCTCTGAAGCGGAAGTTTGTGGTGGAGTGCTAATTTTTGGATATATTGTTGGGGACGGTGAGAAATGAAGCTATAACTATTTTTTGCCCCTCGGGGGTGTTTGCAAAGGGGTGAAAAAGGGTGAAAAAGGTTTTTTGTTTATAACTTTGAATAAAAAAGTCAGCCTGGGTGGGAACGTTAGAGGGTGATATAATAAATGATTATTCATCTTGTATTAAAGTTTCCCCCGGTTTTGTTTATTGCAAAATTGTTTATTAACAATTTCACTCTCCCAAACCGAAAAAAATCACGGCTGATTTTTTTAAAAATACTTAAGCTCGTACGATGTCTTTCATTTTCACAATATCACTAGAAGACGCAATCCCCCATCATATACCAAAAATTCAAAACGGTTCCATGCATTTCACCTGAGATAATCACCCAGATAGCTCACCTGTTTTACACCGAAAAATGTACAGTTTTAATCCAAGTCAAGATATCCCCCACGAATCGTCGCCCTCCGACCAGATATCGCTGAGCAGCACACATTTTTCACATTTTTTCCCAGCCCACGGCGGGGAAGAAGAAGATTTGCGACTGATTCAAAAACGGAAATCGCTATAACTTTCGATGTATGTAACGGAACTTAATGTATGATGGCTTCAAAAATCACTTATTTTTTTCTCCATCTTTTCCTCATACACCACTTTCACCTAATATTTTTACTTTTTTTTATATTGAATTAAACTTAAAAAAAAAATAAAAATTAATTACATTTTATTCCTTTTCTCCCACAAAACTAAACTTTTTTGAAATATTCTTAATTTTATAGTTATCTACAGATTCCACCCTTTATTCTCATAATTTTTATCATTTTCCACAAATCCCCCCCTGACCCCCCGAATAAATATATTACCCCTTAAATTTTACAAACAAAAAAACTCGCCAAACATTTTATTTTTTTTCTCCAACAAAACTAAACTTTTTTGAAATATTCTTAATTTTGTAGTTATCTACAGATTCCACCCTTTATTCCCATAATTTTTATTATTTTCCACAAACCCCCCCCTGACCCCCCGAATAAATATATTACCCCTTAAATTTTACAAACAAAAAACTTGCCAAACATTTTATTTTTTTTCTCCCACAAAACTAAACTTTTTTGAAATATTCTTAATTTTGTAGTTATCTACAGATTCCACCCTTTATTCTTATAATTTTTATTATTTTCCACAAATCCCCCCCTGACCCCCCCGAATAAATTTATTACCCCTTAAATTTTACAAACAAAAACTTACCAAACATTTTATTTTTTTTCTCCCACAAAACTAAACTTTTTTGAAATTTTAATAATTTTGTAGTTATCTACAGATTCCGCCCTTTATTCCCATAATTTTTATTATTTTCCAAACATCACCCCCTGACCCCCCCGAATAAATTTATACTACACCTATCCCTCGATTTACACGATAGATAGGTTCCTCAGAAAACCGTGCAAATCGAAATCGGGATTTCGTATAAGTAAAACCGTGTAAAACGAAAACAGACTGAAATGTGCATAATTCGGTAATTTATTTAAAAGTAAAATAAAAGTAAATATATTTTGAAAAACATAAAAATACTAGTCTATTTATAAAATTAGTAGTAGGTGTATAAGGTATAAGTATGGAATTCATTTTACATATAGAAAGAAGAAATCAAGTCCTTAAAACCTTTCTTTCTAATCTTTTCTTCTTGATTGGTGTTGTGTTGTCGTTGGTGTCTTTCATAATTTGATAGTACTTAATGCGATATTGGTTCTATGTAGAGAAATAAGAGACAATCTCGCATTAACCAAAGGTGGTATTAAAATCTTAATTAAAAATCATAAATAAATAAATAAACTCTTACTCAGACGATTTTTATTGTCAACACAATTCAAAAATGGCAGTGGTAATATCCATGCAGTTAAAATGTTCAGTTTTACCTGTTTTTTTCTTAAACCTCTGATTTTATAAACCGTGTAAAAGCGAAATCGTGTAAAAAAAGTATCGTGTAAATCGAGGGATAGGTGTATTTACCTTTTTTTTAAATTATTCCCCATTTTTACTATTCAATTTTTTCCACCAATTCTCAATTAATCTCACTTTTTTTTTCACCCACATCTACTTCAAGGTCTTCCGAAACCAAATCTACATTTTTTCTCCATTATTGCTAATAGTTTGTCCCCAATTGGAGTAGATCTTTATGCAATAATCGTAAATCGAAACTGGGGAGAAATTAATATTTTGGGCGAAAAATGATCCGCTAGCACACACGGGGGCAGATTGGGGACATACTATTAGCAATAATGGAGAAAAAAATGTAGATTTAGTTTCGGAAGACCTTGAAGTAGATGTGGGTGAAAAAAAAGTGAGATTAATTGAGAATTGGTGGAAAAAATTGAATAGAAAAAATGGGGAATAATTTAAAAAAAAGGTAAATGGTATAAATTTATTCGGGGGGGTCAGGGGGTGATGTTTGGAAAATAATAAAAATTATGGGAATAAAGGGCGGAATCTGTAGATAACTACAAAATTATTAAAATTTCAAAAAAGTTTAGTTTTGTGGGAGAAAAAAAATAAAATGTTTGGTAAGTTTTTGTTTGTAAAATTTAAGGGGTAATAAATTTATTCGGGGGGGTCAGGGGGGGATTTGTGGAAAATAATAAAAATTATAAGAATAAAGGGTGGAATCTGTAGATAACTACAAAATTAAGAATATTTCAAAAAGGTTTAGTTTTGTTGGAGAAAAAAAATAAAATGTTTGGCGAGTTTTTTGTTTGTAAAATTTAAGGGGTAATATATTTATTCGGGGGGTCAGGGGGGATTTGTGGAAAATAATAAAAATTATGGGAATAAAGGGTGGAATCTGTAGATAACTACAAAATTAAGAATATTTCAAAAAAGTTTAGTTTTGTGGGAGAAAAGGAATAAAATGTAATTAATTTTTATTTTTTTTTTAAGTTTAATTCAATATAAAAAAAAGTAAAAATATTAGGTGAAAGTGGTGTATGAGGAAAAGATGGAGAAAAAAATAAGTGATTTTTGAAGCCATCATACATTAAGTTCCGTTACATACATCGAAAGTTATAGCGATTTCCGTTTTTGAATCAGTCGCAAATCTTCTTCTTCCCCGCCGTGGGCTGGGAAAAAATGTGAAAAATGTGTGCTGCTCAGCGATATCTGGTCGGAGGGCGACGATTCGTGGGGGATATCTTGGCTTGGATTAAAACTGTACATTTTTCGGTGTAAAACAGGTGAGCTATCTGGGTGATTATCTCAGGTGAAATGCATGGAACCGTTTTGAATTTTTGGTATATGATGGGGGATTGCGTCTTCTAGTGATATTGTGAAAATGAAAGACATCGTACGAGCTTAAGTATTTTTAAAAAAATCAGCCGTGATTTTTTTCGGTTTGGGAGAGTGAAATTGTTAATAAACAATTTTGCAATAAACAAAACCGGGGGAAACTTTAATACAAGATGAATAATCATTTATTATATCACCCTCTAACGTTCCCACCCAGGCTGACTTTTTTATTCAAAGTTATAAACAAAAAACCTTTTTCACCCTTTTTCACCCTTTTTCACCCCTTTGCAAACACCCCCGAGGGGCAAAAAATAGTTATAGCTTCATTTCTCACCGTCCCCAACAATATATCCAAAAATTAGCACTCCACCACAAACTTCCGCTTCAGAGGTTAAATTGACTGGACTAATAAGATAAGTCCCTACTTTGGATATCATATTTACCATACATACATAGTCAGTCTATAACTCATCTAAAAAACCTTTTCCCAGAGTTCACCCAGTAGTCGGGGTGCCAGAGGTTCAAAAAATGGGTTATTTCGTTGTTGGACGGAATTTGATGAAAAATGGCAGAAAGGGAAGGTCATTGCCCGTACAGTGACCCATTAAAAAAGTTAGAATGAGCGATGTCGGGAAGGTACTTTGTTATTGCAAAATAACTTTGATAACCCGTTATTTTTCAGTTTTCTTGGAATAACTCGAAAACGAAGCGTTTCAGCGAAAAATATTAAATACAAAAGTTGTTCAGCTGATGATTTTACGTAGGAATACGGTTTTTTGATTAATTAAAAAATTGTTTTTCCGACCGAAAACCAGCAGAAAAGTAACAAAAATGCAAAAACAATAAGCATTAAAAAATAAAGGAAAAAAACAATTTCCATCGTTGATATTTGGGTTATTGATAGGTATTGGTATTGTTAACCAAATGCACCCGGTCCGGTTTTTCAAAAACAATATGGCGACCTATTGCAACATTGTTAAGTTAAAACTTTGGAACGCTGTAAATTCTGCATGAACAAACGGATCTTGATGAAACAAATTGGAATCGGTAGGTATTAACGGCATCTTTGAGTGTGCCAAATTTCAAAATTTTTCAACAATTACTTTTTTTGTTATTAACCAAAAACCATTTGCTGTGCTTCGTAATTTCGTCAATTTACAACATTACAACAATAACAAAATGCATTTGATTACTCTTAACATCCTACAGTGGTGACTAAAAACGCGAAAATAGCGAGTTTTGATGATTTGATGCATTTTGTTGCAAAGCTTAATGTTGTAAATTGACGAAATTACGAATACACATTGGTTAATAACAAAAAAAGTAATTGTTGAAAAATTTTGAAATTTGGCACACTCAAAGATGCCGTTAATACCTACCGATTCCAATTTGTTTCATCAAGATCCGTTTGTTCATGCAGAATTTACAGCGTTCCAAAGTTTTAACTTAACAATGTTGCAATAGGTCGCCATATTGTTTTTGAAAAACCGGACCGGGTGCATTTGGTTAACAATACCAATACCTATCAATAACCCAAATATCAACGATGGAAATCGTTTTTTTCCTTTATTTTTTAATGCTTATTGTTTTTGCATTTTTGTTACTTTTCTGCTGGTTTTCGGTCGGAAAAACAATTTTTTAATTAATCAAAAAACCGTATTCCTACGTAAAATCATCAGCTGAACAACTTTTGTATTTAATATTTTTCGCTGAAACGCTTCGTTTTCGAGTTATTCCAAGAAAACTGAAAAATAACGGGTTATCAAAGTTATTTTGCAATAACAAAGTACCTTCCCGACATCGCTCATTCTAACTTTTTTAATGGGTCACTGTACGGGCAATGACCTTCCCTTTCTGCCATTTTTCATCAAATTCCGTCCAACAACGAAATGAAAACCTCTGGCACCCCGACTACAGTTAGATCGACTTCTTGTTCCCGAAAGTCGATATTCAGTAAATTTCATCAAATCGTTAGAGGCATTTCCGAGAAAATATTTGTTTGATTATTTATAGTTACAATTCGAGTGCTCATATTTCAAGAATTGAATGCGATAAATCTAGAATTTGAGAGCGAATGTTCAAAATTAGATTTGGTTCAGACTTTGAGATTATCTGAATTGATGAACAATAAATTTAACTCAACTTCACACCCAATTACCTAGCCGATATGTAAAAGCTATTCTTAATTAATCAAATACATACCAGGTTAGAAGATAAGTGCTTTTAAGGTATTGAATTTTGTTTATAAAGATTGCCTTTAAGAAGATCGCTGATAAACGTTTACATTCTCGCAATCAGAATACATATTTGCATGAATGAAACTCAATCGAATGGTACAAATGGGAAGATGAATAATTTTGAGAAAATTGATAAGTCTTGATTACATTGCAAACGCTTAGTTTTCATTACAAAAAGCTGATAAATATATGCCCAATCAAAATTCACGCTATCACTACGGAATCCGAAATTGGAGCACAAATAAATTTCCGGTTGGATGGTAATACATTTGATTTTAATTAATAATATTTCTCTCAATCTTTCACCATTTTAATTTAACCCTTATCCTTCAGTGTGGAAATCGAAATTCATAATTTAAAATTTCAAAAGAATAGGTAAAAGCAATAATATATCAAGAAGGTGATAGAAGTTTAAAGATTTTATATATGTATTTGGCTGTCGATTGTCTTGCTTTCTTGATAGTAAGTTCACACAATAAATTGTGAAATACAAGAAAAATTCAATTATGTCTTGAAAATTAATTTCGTTTTTTTATAAAAACTTTATCAATGGTATTTGGAAACTTTTATGTTTAGTTATATTAATAATTGTATCAGATAAGTGCAGTGGGGTCAGTCTCATGTTAAGTAATTCGGAGATAATCCTGTTTAATATTTTTATACTTTTAATATAATATACGACATTAAAAAGTAAAAATACAATTGATATTTTACAAAATTTATTTATGAGTGCTTTTTATCAAAAATATGTACTGAACAAATCAATTAATCTAGTCTTTAAAGAAATTTGTTCTTGTAAAATAAGGAAAAATACAGAAGAAATAGAGTAAGACCTTTTAATACCTTTCTTTTATTTATACAGGTACAATTCAATATGAAATAAATGATACACCAAGAGTTTACTGTAACCTTGATTTTTAGAAAAGTTTTAGCTATATGAAATGTTTACGAGTTTTTTTTTTTCAAAAATCATTAAATCATAAAAAATCTAATATTTTTTGTGATAAATAAATTTCAAAGCTGTCGCGTAGCATTTTTATGTTTCAAAATAAGCGTTCATTTTCTATTTCAAAGCGGTTTAATATTTTGAAAAAGCTACCTCTCTAAAATGCTATCGATTTAAAAAAATATATGAATTAATAAATGTTCAACTCAATTATTTATTGGATCCCATTACTATTGTTCAAGACAGTTTGTGCAAACAATTCAGAAAGGCTTAAGTACTTTGGTAATCACAACGAAAACGGCTTATTATTGAACAAAATCAGTAGGCTGAAGATAATATTATGATGACAATAAATTGAAGAGTATTCAATGATCATTTTATCCGGTTGATGAAGACGTTCTTTTTGATGAAACTTTGAAGCGATCAATTGCGAATAGAACAATGTAATCAATTTTGTATGCTAACACAGTAGCAAGAAACTGGGAGACCGTGTTATAAATTTTTTTATCAGATTTCGTTATCAGCACAAATATTCTCAGAATATTCATTTATTGGCTATGCTTTCATCTTCGAAGAAAATTATTTATTTAAATTAGGAAACTTGTGTTGTTGCATAAATTAAAAATTTTATTTTATAACTAAATTAGTAAATGTAATACGAAATATAAAAAAGAGAAAAAACAAATTATGAACGGATAAGTTCGTAATCGTCGAAAACAAGAATTGCCCTCGAATAGAATAAGCCATAATGCTGCGGCATGTACATATGTAAACTTGATAACTTGGAAATTGTAACTTAATCCTATTAACGTATCGCTTAAAATAAAATGTTCTAAAAGTTGAAGAATAAGCATGTTGACTTCTTGTTAGTGTACGCCCTCAGTTTATCAAAATATTTATCGAATACATATTTGCATTTGCCTCCAGTTACACTCTTTTCAGTGATGTTATATGTAGAGCATTATGTACCTCATTGCACATGCAGTTCTTAGTAAAAATTACCAAGGTACGATAGAAGTAATTGAAAAGGTAATATCTAGCAGCAAATGTAAACAACTTGAAACAGCATTTTTGTGGTTTGTTAGTACATTAAAAATTTTAGATGCGTCATAGAGGTGAGTAGATAAAAAGGGGATTCCCAGATATGCCAAAACTACTAAACTCTAAATGTCGGTAGCATTAGCAAATGAAAAACTTACTTGAACAGAAATAAAAAGAAATAATGACAAAATTATAATTATATTCTTCATTATAAGGCCTTTTCTGCAAAGAATTGCGTCGAAGCCACAACTTCCAAAATTAGTAGAACTTCTTTACTAGCCTGACACACGACAATCTCTCCTCAGAGTCTGAATCATGCAACTGACAGTCTTGTCATCTCAGCGGTGCGGTATCTTGTTCTTATTAAAATGGCATTAGGAATGGTCCGTTCAGAAGAACCTGCAAATATAGAACATGTATGGTACGATTTTTAAATTTTGGTCCGATTTTTATCTGGATCTTATCCATTGAAACAACTGTATATTAAAAATAGAATTAAAAAACGAATTTACAATACGAATATATTGCCGTTGGAAAATTATGGGTTAATAATATGGAGTCGAACCACAGCAAAGAACATGCAAATTATATCGAGATTGTTAAATATTGCCATCAAAGAGGTGTTTTATCTTCCTCGGGGATACGGCCACTACAATTTTGTATGAAAGTACAGACAAATTTAACCTGAAGCAACTAACAGAGAGAGAAAAGGCTAAGGCCATTTATAACATTACAAAGAGACGCGCAAAATCATCTATTAACCTAGTTTTTAGAACAGAAATTCACTTATATAATACAAGGATTGCAATGATGGGAAGTTACAATCTACCGGCACCAAGGACTAACCGATTAAAATATGATCCAATTTACTCTGCAGTTAATTATTATAATATCTTACCAGAAAAATAAGAAATGCTCACAGTATTGTGGAATTTAAGTCTTATTTTATTAAAAATTTTGTTAAATCAAAAAATTAAACAGCGGAATAATTAATAATATTATATATTCATTTGTGACCCCTTATAACAAATACTATTTGTCTGGGGAGCACAAAATAAAATTAACTTATATTTTTAAAATTTGTTATTTAGTTTTTAAGATTTTCAGAAAATGGATCCGCAGAGCCTAAATTCGAGTGTCTAGATCACTCAGAATTAGGTGAATCTTTCCAGCAACATGCTGAGAATTGTGATATAAAATCTATTATTATTATTGATATTTAGTATATTCGTTGACTTGCCCTGGGACGCCTTGAGAATTGTCAAAAATGCGGGACGCCCCAGTGTTTGTCAGTAGGTTTGTTCGTTGGTTTGAAAATCTGTGGCACCCCAGGGCGCCCTGAGAACTGTCAAAAAACACGGGGCATCCCAGTGCTTTTCACTCTAGCGTACAGCTTATTAAAAAGGAGGACTGTCATCCGGCATTTTACACAAAAATTATAAAATAAAACCACTACATTTTCATAATGTTCACATCGAAATGCTAAAATTAAGTTCTTGTGCCCGCAACAAGAGTTAATTCCACTTTAAATACCGCATCTGTTAACAATTAAACTCATAACCGTCAATAACCCTGAGTTTTTATCTGGGGTAAAACCAGGGCGCCCCAGGTTTCTCAAAAAACACAGAACTGGCATTTGACGTTTAAAAATCAGTGCAGCTAGGGCGCACTGGGGTGCCACAGGATTGCCAACGAACAGACCTAGTTTAACAACGTATTAAAAATGAGAATTGTCATCTGCCTTTTTGCACAAAACTTCTAAAATAAAACCAGTATTTTTTGATAATGTCCACATCGAAATGCTAAAATTAACTTCTGGTGCCCGCAGCAAGAGTTAATTCCACTTTAAATATCGCGTCTGTTAACAATTAAACTGATATTCGTCATTAGCCCTGATTTTAGCTGGGGTAAAACCAGGGCGCCCTAGGTTGCCTCAGGTTTTTTGAAAAAAAACACCTATTTCTATTTTCGGCTGTTATTTCTTTCGATTAGTCGAAATGAGTATGACTTCGAATCACGAAGAATATTTATTCATTGTTTATGGTGTTTATGGGTTTCAAAAAAGGTACGCTTTGTTGTTGTAGAAATAGAAATAGATTACGCAATACGCACACGATTTATCGATGAACGTAAACGCATTGACTTTTCAAACGTTTATTTTCACAATCATACGAGCACCAATTACACTCGTGCTTGTAAATCCACATATTTGAATTCAATTTTGAATTTTCTAAGAAAATTCTTTAAGAAGAGAATATAATTCTATAAAACCGAATATATATTTTTCACAAAATTGTTTAATGTTTTTACAATTGAATGTAGCTATCAGCTGGGCGGTTGTATGCTCTTAATTAATTTTAATTCTGGTAGTTGTTTTTGTCGTCTAATTTCTGTTTTTCCACGCATGTATTTTTGAAGTACCTCAGGTATCGCAACAGTTCCCTCCTCTCTCTACAAAGAAATCATGAAATAAAAATGAAATGATTGAATTAAGGGATGTACCTGATTTGTCTCAATCAATGCTATGAGCATTCTTGGAACAGCACAGGCAGTTCCATTAACAGTATGCACATAATAGCAGTCCCTACCGTCCTCGTATCTGATATTGAGCCTTTTTGCTTGGTAATCGGTGCAGTTACTACAGCTCGACACCTCGCCCCAAAAATTTCTTCCGGGCATCCAGGCTTCTATGTCATATTTTCGATAAGCTGGAGCGCCTAGTTCGTTTGGAGGCATATCTAAAAGACGAAAATGTAGCCCTAAATCGCTGTACAGACTTACTTCGATCTCTTTGAATTGTTCCAACATTTCATTGGATTGTTGCGGTGTGCATAACGTGAACATTTCTGCTTTCGAGAATTGATGTACTCTGAAGAACAAAATCATAAACAAATTAGAATATTAAGCATTCCGCCGACTTCGGGTATAAAAATAGATAGATTTTTAGTAGCTCTTTTACTTAACCCTTATGTTACTTTTTTGGCTGTTGCCAGGGGGATCTGAAATCTTTTGAAACGAACCCGGGTATCCCGACTTGTACAGAAGGGTTAAATGTGTCACTAAATATGCAACAACTTCAATAATAGAAACTCCTTCATCACCGCTTAATCAATTACAATTATGTCTTTCATACCTGTAGATTCCCTTTTCTTCTTGGAGACCAGAAGTTTCCGCTCGAAAGCATCGACTTATTGCTGCAAGCTTAATGGGTAACTGGTCACTCTTAAGTATTTTATTAGAAAAATATCCTGCCAGAGCCATTTCTGAAGTACCTGAAAGACATAGTCCACTTTTTTCCAACTTATATACCTAAAATTGAGATATATTAATGATATTAACCTTTCCTGCCATAAGTTGTTTACTTGCGTTCTTTCACCACTCGTCTCCATCCCGCAGCCTTCTATTACCTGCGCTGGCAGGATATCCGGAACAGACATTAAATTAAACTTATGATCCCTTAGCCGATCTAGCGTGTACTGCAGTAAGGCGTATTCCATTTCCGCCAGAGCGCCAAGAAAGTAGTAGCTCTTGTGGCCTGTGAAATTTCCCAAATGCTCCATTCGAAGGAGATTTAGTTTCTTAGATATTTCCGGAAATGATTTTGGCTTTGAGCCGGTCTCTTTAGGACTATTGTATTTTTGAATTACTCTTGGCTCAGGACCAATTTCCCGAACAGCGGGATGCGTATCATTAGGCACTTTCCAAATTTCCTTCTTCAAATGCTGCATAAGTTGTGATTTCTTGCTTTGGTCAACACTCACAGAGTCGATTTCTATTAATATGCGATTTATTTTTTCAAGATTAGCATTAGACTGGCGCAAAGCAATGTTTTTTTGCAGATCTGCAATATTATTGAAGTCGAGAAGCTCATGAAATGGCGTCCCCAGATGTTTTTGTACCAAATGCTGAATCAGTCTCATATTCTGGTGCTGCTGAGCTGTTGGTCAGATCCTCTTTATTAATTTAAGATTCATTGTAAAATAATAGTTATATTTTACTTTGTAAGTTAATTTATTAACATAAATTAATGAAGAAGTCTCAAAATTTAAATGTTTCTTTCTGCTTTGTAGTTAAGCACTTTATGCTTTAATTTAAATGGTTATGCTCTTACGTTGCTTCCTGTCGTAATTTGTTGTATTAAATTAAACATAAAACTGTGCGACTCAAGAGTTTAATTCAAATATTATGTGAATTTTTGAACTGATGTCCGTTTAAATTAAAGATACATTAGGGTATAATTTAACTATGGTGCAAAAATCAACAAAAGTAGGAAATTGTATTCACTTTAGTGCTTTAATTTTTTTTTTTACGAAATGTAGCGAACTCTTTACGAATATATGAAACATGATTCCTAGAAAATGGTGTGCCTTTTGAGAATTACGAATTAGTTAGACAAAGAGAGAATGGATTTTCGTTTGTTTTCATGTAAAGTGCAAGCCGGTGGAACGTGCTCCAAGGGTGCGCAGCAGAACTGATTTCGAAATAGCTTCAGAGTAAGGGAGAATGGGGCAGTGTTACAGGGGCAGTGTGTAACAGATGGCTCCATTTCGAATAGGGTGCGTCCAAAACCAAATGTGAATGTGTATTTTCTTCCTATTGGACGACCTCTTTTGTTTGCAATCAAGAAAGCGGTGCTCGGAAACGTGTCATGGCGAAGAGAAGGGGGCGAAATCAGGCTCGCCTGGCAAACAGGTAATTCTCAACATTTCACCCCCTAATTTTTTCGGGTTGGAGTCAATCGGGGCTCGATTACTTCCCAAGTAATGATTTTCTATCGAAGTTTAACACTTTGGTCATGCAAAATGACCGTTGTCGATAACATAACCTGAGGGTCCTTTGTCTCACGGAGCCTAGACCAAAGCTCTGTACCTCGGGGCAGTGTGTAACAAAAACAAACGGGGCAGTGTGTAACAAATGCAGGCCTGCGAATATCGAGCTCCAGGAGGTACTTAACGGTCTTAGGTGTGCATGGTAGTTAGAAATTACCTTCGTAAGGTTCTAAACTAGATATATAACTTCATTCCAGCATTAATTCATGCATATTTTGGGTCTTAGGCCGAAATTCCAAAATCTGTTACACACTGTCCCATTCTCCCTTAATAAGGGAATTTCTCCTAGTGAAGGCGACTATATCCTAGTTATGTTTCCTTGTAAAGGTATGAAATATTATATTGGTAAGATAATAAAGGAGGCTGATGAAGACGGAGATTGTGAGGTGTCATTTTATCGGCTTTCCTCCAAGGCCAAACATAGGTTCGTACTCCCTAATGTACCTGATTTGTGCTCAGTTCCTATAAGTGATATTAAGATTATTCTACCAAAGCCATACATTAAAAGTCACGATATTTGTTTAAGTTTTTTTGCGGGAGATTGTTAATTTTCTCGATCTTTGTTTTATGATCTGTGAATTTAAGAATATTTGTTCATGTAAGTAAATCCCTGTTTTATTTTTTGTGACTGAGAATATTTGTTTTTGAAAATGTTTATATAACTGACTTTTGCAATTAAAATTTAATTTTGCAAGTTACATTTGATGTTTTAAATTTTAAATCTAATCCTGAAATCTTAAGTTTCAGTCCTAACTTTTTATATTAAAAAGAGCTGATAATTGTCATAATACGGTAGCCGCACTCACAGAAGGGAAGAGGGAACCACTGCCATCCTTACCAGCTGTTTCCTGAACCTAAGTCTCCCCTTGTTACACACTGCCCCTTATATTGTTACACACTGCCCCATAGTGGGGCAGTGTGTAACAAATGCAGGCCTGCGAATATCGAGCTCCAGGAGGTACTTAACGGCCTTAGGTGTGCATGGTAGTCAGAAATTACCTTCGTAAGGTTCTAAACTAGATATATAACTTCATTCCAGCATTAATTCATGCATATTTTGGGTCTTAGGCCGAAATTCCAAAATCTGTTACACACTGCCCCACTCTCCCTTATTTGAGTAAATGCAAATATTTCTATATAAATATTGTGATTTCTTTGATATGAGAAATTTACAAAGGCATATTTTTTAAATGGTTAATATACGTAATTGAAAGAAAATTAAAGTTACTCAAAAAAAAACTTTTTTTTGTTTATAAAAATATTTTTGTGTATAAACAATTATTGAAAATGTCTTCCCCCCCCATCATGAATTGACTATTTTCATGTATTAAAATGGTATCCAGGGGGTGGAACATTTTTTGGGGCGAGTTTTGTCTAGAGCCCCACTTCTAAATATTTATCAAAAATTCTTATTCATGTTCATGTTTTGTTTCATGAATTTTTCTGTAATTTGATGGTGAATCACATACTTTATTTATAAATTCTCGCATAAAACCTATTGTTTTCGGGGAAGCGTAGCAACGCACGCAGGCTACAGTTAGTTATTAAATATAAAGCAACCAATTTTAATGGGCAAAAATCTTAATATACTTTATGAACAATACAATCCAAAAGGTTTTATGAAAATTCAATCAACGTGATTGGACTCTCAGATTTTTGTATTTCAGGCGCTTGCGGTACTCCACTATACCAAAGACCAAACTGTTAATGGTCGCTAATTTAAAAAAGAAGTGTTTCTGGAATGATGAAATATAGGATTATATCTAGAACGCATATATTTAATCTGTTATGAATATCGAAATTGCTCATTATACAAAAAGCCGCAAAGATAAAACAGTTGGGGTACTTTGCCCAAAAACTGATATTACTTTAATATCCATGTTGAATTACCTGTTTGGTAAGCGTGATGAAATGAGCCGAGGAGGAGGGATCTCCTTTGAATTAGAGTATGCATTACAACAAGGATTATTCCCGTCTTAAGCGAACAATTGACAATTAGAGAACCATCGGCCCGGCGGGAACATGACAATCCCGAGACATGCGCACGATACATGGAATTGTCAGTTTTTGTTCCGTTTCGATAATCCCCTTCTTCTTCTATTTATTTTTGAGAGTCAGCATAAATTAATGAAGAAATGCCTCACCTTTTTGTTTGAAGTCAACTGTATTTGAACTAAGTTCATACAAGTTTACTTTGCTAGGCACTTTACTTACTGCTTAAATGTCCAAATCAAAGTATAAATAAAATTTACAAAGGTTTGCAGGAATTAAAATAGTTTTTTAACATTTTCCACACTCAGCTGTCAATAATTCAACTGACAGAACAGCAGCCATACTTTTAAACGAACTATTCGGAAAGGAAAGCTTCGCAGGGAAAGTCGACAAATTTTGTGTTTATAAAGTAAGATCGTGCACGTTGAACAGAATAAGTAACTTTTCTGCAATCTAGTGGCGTCCGTTGTTTAAAATGTTCTCTAAAATTGTTTGAAAATCACCAAGCAAAATGACCCAGACACCAGAATCACAGCAGGACCTTTGCATAAAATGGCACAGCTACCTTGGGAATTTGGGTTCTGCATTCCCAAAGTTGCTTGCAGATCAACGTTTCCTAGATGTTACCCTATCTTGTGAGGGGCAGCAGTTGCGTTGCCATAAAATTGTCCTTGCCGCAAGCTCGCCATATCTTGAGGCTCTGCTGAATGAAAATCCTTGCAAACATCCTATTATTGTTTTGCCGCGCGACATAAAAATGTGGGAAGTGCAGGCCTTGATCGATTTTATGTACAAGGGAGAGGTAAATGTTTCTCATGCTGGTCTGGCGGGATTTGTGAAATGCGCAGAGTTACTTCAAGTGAAGGGGTTATCGTGCTCAGACGATGAATTATTTGATAGCGCGGGTAAGCAAACCATTGCACGTCGCAGTAGTACAGAATCGGCGTCATGCTCTACTAGATCCCAAGAAGAGACAGCGGAGAAGGAAATAGAAAAAATAACTGATCCCTGCAATCGGATGGAACGTCTATGTCCAAAATCTACTTCCGACCTCATGCCGGCGAACCAATCTATTGAAGAACAGCATCCTCGTACCGCTGCTAGTGCTCAAAAACTAGAACTTCTTGAAGAAAACTGCGACGACTTTGCCACAGATGGAGAAAAAGGAGCTGAACATATAGTAGAAATACTTTGCGATTTACCAAATGACACGCATTATGCAAATGTTACTCAAACTTCTATTTATGAGCATGTACAAGAACTGACTCCTGATCACTATAGACAGCCAGAAGGTGGAACAAACAATTCCGGATATGCGGATCTGAATTTTGACTACATTGAGGAAGACGACTGCAGAGAAACTTTCAATGAAACTGTATCGGAGCTCATTATGAATAACCAAGAAAACGACGGAAACATGAGTAGATTAGAATTGAGAAATAGACCCATTTCTGAGGAGAAATCGGACTCTGATGGAGGGACCTCCGGTTATTCGAGTCTACAAATACTCGATGTAAGGAGCCTCGCAAAAGCTGATACGCCAGGCTTGCAGCCATCTTCGGACTTTCCTTGGCAGACGGATGAAGCGAATTCAGAAGACAACAAATCAAACGACATCCGTGTTATGCTGTCCACTTCACTGACAAGAGCCATTAAGAGGAATGCTATGAATAACAGAAGTTATGCTATATTCAGGAAAACAGTCAAACGGCATAGCAGTTTCGGCAGTCGCAAAAGGAAATCTGCGGGCAACCGTAACACTGGTCGCTCCGAAGTTTTTCTTTCGCCAAGTGCTGTTGTCTTGCAGCCACCTAAGCAGGGCCAAGTTAGAGAGTATGATGCTAAAGCCATGTACAACGCTCTGATGGAAGTTAAAGCTGGGGACGGCGTTTCAGAGGCATCGGCGCGCCATAAAATACCACGAACGACACTTTGCAATTGGATTAAACGTCTCAACATCAAAGTAGCAGGTGGTAATTCACGCCAAAAATATCCAGATTCTAAGAAGAAGTAAAGTGGTTTTAAGATGTAAACAACTTGTTTATGTATTATTGTATTTCACGAAATAAACATTTTTTAGGCTACTCATTTTTGTCATTTGCAAAGTTTTGGTACTTTTGTATGAGATCCAAAACACAAATTCGGAAACTTTAAATACATATTTTGATATTGTTAAGAAACAGCGCGTAAGTAAAGTTGAAGTTCAGGAGGGTAGTAATTTGAAGCGGTATCATGTGAGACGAATCGACCAAAATTTGATCAAAGAAATTTAAGAGTCATTTCAGCATGTTTTGAACGTTGATAAGAAAATAAAATAACTAATTCATTCGAATACAAAGTGCTTTACCCAATACCTAGTACTCAGCCAATGCATGAGTGCCCATGCACAGGCATGTCAGAAGGTTATCTAATAAAGCTAAGCGCACCAACCAGTGGGACAAGTACAGATCCGCTCTCATTGACCACAATAAAGGATTGAGGCGCTTAAAACGCGAATCCTTTAGAAGGTGCCATGAAGATAGATAGAATCACTGCTGGAAGCAGTCTCTCTTCAAAAGGTTTTGGCAAAGGACGGTTCAAATGGAGTTGGACTCTTGAAGAGGCATGATCGTAACTTCACTGAGTCGCAAAGGAAAAGCCTTGAGCACCTATTACAATTTTAGCGGCAAACTCGCTTCAGTCTGTAGCTTCTAATCACGGTGATAGAACAAACCACAGAGAGTGTAGCAGGTCAAGTGTCATTTTCGATAGAGACAAGGTTAAATAGGCCGTGGTCTCTTCAACACTAAAGCCCTCGGAGGTGACGGAGTTTTCCCAGCTTTACTTCAGAACTATCTGGAGACGATCCTGGATCCATTGGTTTGTTTGTTTAGAGCAAGCTGTATCAGCGAATACATGCAAATAGGGCAATAGGCCCTTTGAGCTGCCTAAATCCTATAGACCAATCAGTTTAACATTTTTCCTACTGCAAACAATGGAAAGACTGTTGGACCTTAATATAACGTGTAAACTGGAGCAATCAACACCGCTCCATCGATTACAGTTTGCTTACACTAAAGGTAAATCAATACAGGTTGCTTTACATAGTCTAGTCAGTAAAGTTGAGAAATCCCTTTAGTCCAAGGAAATAGATCTATGTCATATGTGCTTTCCTGGATATAGAGGGTGCTTTCGATAATACAGGATACGATTCTTCGGGCTCTTGGGCGCAGGGATATAGACTCAAATACAGTTGCATGGGTGGATGCTATGCTAAAAGAACGAGATATCTCATCCATGCCGAGAAACACCTCTGTCCATGAGGGCAATTAGAGGATGATACTGGATGACCTCCTAGTCAAGTTAGGTGAGCTTGGGTACATCGGCTATACGCATGACCTGGCAATAATTGACCCGGGAAAGTTTGATTCAAAAGTCACAAGTTTGCACTGGTGTGTCAGTGAGGACTTCACTATCAACCCGTATAAGACCGTCCTGGTACCCTTCACTAGAAGGTACCGTCTGGGCCTGGATGCTATACCCATCCAAGGTACGGTCATTGAGTAATCCGATGAAATTAAATATTTGAGTAAGTGGCTGGATAAATGATTAAATAAGGCTAAATAAGGCCATGTGATCCTTGGGGGCCTGTGGGACACTTTTTGGTAGGACATTGGGTCTTAACCTAAAGATGATCCTGTGGTTTGTGAGCAAATGTCAAACTAATTGTTGCTTATTCCTTCCTTGTGTGTTGGATCAAAGTTCAACAGCAGACGGCAATTGCTAAGTGTAACAAGCTACAAGGGCTTGCATACCTCTCCATTCTAGGAGCCATGCGGACTTGTCCAACACTCGCCATGGAGGCGATAGTCGGACTCGATCCCTTGAACATTTTCATTATGAAATTAGCAGCAAGTTACATCCAATATGCTAGCTGCTGACAATGGTTACATGGGCATACTGCAACGCATCACTGACTTATTGATTTTGATGGTGACGGCCCCCGACTGGCTTACAGATGGCATAAAAACGGAACATGGTGCTAGTGTCTACGGACCCAATACAAAATCTCGATTGCAATGAGCAAATGGCCCACCGTTTTCCATTGAAGTCTGCGCCCTTCTAAACCTTACCAAGAAGCTAAAGGGTTCCAACATTACTATCTTTTCCAATAGCCATGAGTCAAGGCACTCTTATCGTAGCGTTTCTTGTCGAGAATCGTTAAAGAGTGCTTTGATACCCTTCAAAACCTAGTGACCTCCAACAATATTATTCTCTGTTGGGTACCAGGACACTCTGGATTTGAAGGAAATGAGGCTGCTCATGAACTAGCCAAGGAAGGTTCATATCTCGGCAGCATTGGCTGGTCTTTGAAAGAAGAATGGGCCAAGGATCGACGCTCTATATATTGGGAAAATTTCCTTGGGATCCGTGAAGCTAAAGAACTATACCTACACTGAAATTAACGCTTTGAGAAAAGCGAATCTCAAATTGTTGATAGGCGACTTATCTGGCCACCATCTGCTAAGATACTACCCACATAAGATAGGTTTGTTAAATGAGACGAAATGTTGACTATGTCTTGAAGACATCTTGTGTGTTTGTCCTGCTTTAGCACGATTAATGCCGAGTTCGCAATTACGATCAGATTGATCCAAGCACCCCACTTGCGTCCATTTATACGATCTGAGTGCTCAGAATAATCGAATCATTTCGAGCGCGCTCTGTGTGATATGTGGGTAAAGACCGATTAAACAGATCAAACCTAAAATTTATGTTTAATTGTTTGTTAAACTTCCTCCCAACTTCCAAGTGTGCATAATAATCGACTTCAGTAGTGAAATGAATGCAGGCGAGGGAAGGTTTTAAACTAAGTGGCAGCATAAACATCTATATACACCTGAAGATGTGTCCGCAATTGTGATCTTTTGCGCGAGTACTCAGTGCGTAATCTACTAAATCTGCCAGTAGTTTTTGAATTCGACTGACGTTCGTTCATCTTTTGTCTGGCGTTCCTTAAGGTAGCAGATCGTTTTTTACTTTAAAGGGGCATCGGCACAAAAGACGCCGCTGATTCAGTCACGGTTGTAATATGTTAATCTGATGACATACGTATTTGTTGGCGGAAAAACGATATCTGAAAACCACTGTTCGCTTCGCTCGTGCGTCTAACTCTGGGCTATCGTGGGCAATTGGTCTAACGTGGGCAATCGGCTAGTTACCGCCCTTGTTGCTTAATATACTATTACTGCAAACGCAGCATTCCAAGCTCCATCGCTTATAAGGGACATTCATAGAAAGCTATAGCCTCTGGTCGACGGCATCCATGGAAAGCTTCACTGCCGCCCTCAATGACGACTAGAGCCGACGATCTTACCCACAGAGCTTTCCGTGAATGCCGATTATAAGCAGCGATCGGACTCAGAGAGTGCTGAGCGGATGCCGACTATAGGCGGCAGTGGGACCGAAAGGGTTAAAATTCGCACAAATTACAAACTTACAGCGTTCCAAGGACCAACCTTTAATTGCGCTTTTGACTAAACAATTTGTTTCGAGCTGGCGAACACGAAAACTCGAACACTAAGAGTCGGATCGAAAAACTTTGTTCACGAAAATTGTTATAATTCATTGAGACTATCTTTAAGAGTAGCTTTTATTTTCTTGGTTCAATGTGTATGCCTCACGTTTCATCAAAATCCTAATAAATCCACACGCAATATTATGTCTAGCGAGGTTTCACTTAAGTTTAGTAGTTTTTATAAAACTCCGTGTTAAGCGAGGGTTATTTGTAAATATTTACTTTATTTTTTACTGATAGTCTGATAATCTATGCATAGAAAAGAGACGTACCAAATATAGCGAGCAAAACCGGAGAACGCCCGTCCTCGCTCGGAACGATGACTCATGTTAAAATTTGCAAATTATTACCGGATGTTTACGCACAGCGGCAAAATAAAGCGCCGGGCGTTTAAGTTTTAAGATAGAATTTTTCATTTTGCGAATCAAGCTCGTATTGTTAGCTTGTCGTGTGCGATCTATAAATCTTTACTTTTTAAAATTAGGGACCCTAATTTGAATGAGGCATTTTAAATTCTGGATGGGGACGGGAACAATAAGAACCATCATCCAAACCAGTTTACGCGTTCCAAAGTTATGCGGCAATAGACATAAAAAAGTAGGTACACGTGAGTCGAACTGTGAACCTCTTTTTAAGTCGGTCAAAACTCGAATTTATGCTTGTCTCGTTTATTTGATTGATCATTTATTGCCCTCTTATTTATTTAATTTAATGTTACTGTTTATTCACGTTTTGTGAATTTTACACTCTGCAGATTTTGTTTTATTTTTTAGAACAATAATAATATTCTTTTTCTTCAGTCTGATAACATGACAGGGAACTAGATTGAAACAAATTCGGAGGGTTAAAAGCCTACGAGAAGGGAATGGAAAATGAAAGCCAAAACCAAAAACCATTGAAACGAACTTTTGTTTTTAATGATGATTCCGATGAAACTGTTTACAAATTTTAAATTTATTAGTTTAGGCAATCGAATTGCTTTTCTAAAACGAAAAATTTGTTACGAATAAATAGAGGTGAATTTTAAAAAGGCGATGATGCAATTCATGTCTATCCATATATTGCTTCCGAATTGGCTTTTGAATGGATTTAATGTGGAGGAATTCTTACGGCCTTGGCTTAATTAGTTTACTAGCCGGGGGTGGGATCTTACAGAAGCCAGCCGCATCAAAGACCGGAAGAAGCTCCCGCACTCGACCCGGAATGCTGCCGTCCACAAGTCTGAAAAGAAAGAAGAAAATTATTGTTTAGTTATTGGATAATTGTTAATTGGCCAATTACAGGAGTGGGTGTTGCGCGGCTAATTACCCTTCAACGACTTCTATCTCAATTAGTGTTGCGAAGCTACTCTTGTTTTGCTTGTGAAGATTTTAATAAAATTTTGAAAAAAACCCAATTCGATACCTCAGTTCCAACGCGTAATAAGTCTGAAATTTGGTGATATTGAATTATGTATTAGATAATACCAACATAATTATTATATTTATCAGTTCCAAAAAAAGCAACAAACCCGTAACCTTTTTTTACATATTTTTAGAGCCGTCTGCCTGGCTCACCTACCGTTTCTTATAAAGTATCTTTCCCGACGTCAATGGAAGGTTAGCTTCCGTTGGAAAGAATGTGGCCTCATAGAAGTTCAAACCATTCTGCAGAAGAATGTTGAATTCGTCCAAAGAAGCTAGCGTAACACGAATTAGCGGCGGCGGATGCTCCTTGCTCGGCAGGCCACCCACAGGTGCATCGGGCTTAGGTGTTGCAGTACCTGAAGAAGTTAAATGCAATAGTCTGTGATTTTGAGGTCTTAGCTAAAAGCGGATAATACACGATCTAACGATTGTACCAACCGTTGGCCCGAATTTTGATTGAATGCAACGAGTTGTATGTAAATTTTTATTGTGTTATCGGTCATACCGATTGTACCGATTTTATTATTCTGAAGAATTGTTGCATACTGAAGATTAGAAAAGTTAACAACGATTGGGCACAAATTCTTGTTCAATCAATATCGAATGCAAATCGTACTGTGTGGATGCTATTAGGGCCGATATTCCAACAAGAAAAGTCGGTACGACCGTTGTATCGTGTATTTTCCGCTTTAGATTGCTTTACTATACCGTCAACGCTTTTCTCTGGGAGTGAAGTAGCAACAAGTCGAACAACTTCCACGACAGAGTTAAACTTGTATAACGAATGTCGGATATCCTCGACGGGTAAATCCTCTGGAACGTCGAGGATATAGAGGGTGAAGGTTTTTTGAGGCCTGCACGGGATCGGTATCTATCAAAGGAGGAATCACTTTTAACAACACATTTTCTTTCACTAAATAACTTTACTTTCTTGTAGAATCTTGCTCCGGTGACCTTGTGGAAACCCTTTTTGAACACCGATTGATAATCCTCCGGGTTGGAGAATTTAAAAAGTATCCCAGTAGCCGTTTTAGTAAGACTGAAGCAACCTTTAAAGTTCATTTTTTCGCATATAACAGCAGCACGGTCCATCGATAGCTCATAGGATGGCGTAAGTAAAAACGCACCTATTGGACACATCTTTAATTCCGCCACATAGCGCTTAAATTCCTTTTACCTTTGGCCAGGAAATGTTCTGAATCTGATATTTCAGAATCCGTATCATCGTCACGTTTTCCACTCCATCTACTTTCCGATGCTTTTGGTGAGCCCATATTTTTCGCGGCCAGGTTGCTTGTGCTGCGGTTGTTACGAAAGTCGTTTAAATTTTTTTCTTGTTCAACGTCTGACGCGGTACCAATATAAGACATCGTTTTAAAGCAATTTATAAACGACTCTAGGATTTTAAAGGTTTTACCTCGCACTGGCGATCGAACTACGAGCTAATTCCTTACCGAAATCTTGGATAGATTTAAAGAAACTCCCGGCCGATCATAATCTTTTATAGAAAAAAAATCATAGAGCAGACCAGAACTTTGAGTCGCCCCAAAATTGCACAGTCAATCATCCGCCCAGACAATGTCCCATTAAATTCGGGCCTAGATCGGCGAACGCAATTGCTCGAGACAATGCGAAATTATTTGCGCTTGATTTGTTCTCGTTGCCCGAGTGCCACAAAGAATGGAAAAATGCGGGAAACGTAAGAAGTTTTCGCTACCTCATCAGGCCTTTTAAGTCGATCGACCGAAAAAATAGAAGATTCTTTTAATTTTCGCTGACCTCCCCTACTTCGAAGCAAATTATGTAATAGTCTGTTTGTTTTTTCCTCATGCTCCCCGAGGTGCCGTAACTAAGATACTAACACCGTCGAGCGGCTTCCGTTCTTGTGACGCTCGTGTAATACTTGTCTTTTTGCAGGTATTCTCATGTGGTGGGTGGAACCGTAACGTAATCATTGACCACAAAAAGTGCTTTTGGTGTTAAGCCCTACTTTGAACTTGATCTTGAGAAGATTTTAGTCCCACAATTTCCGTTGAGACTTTGCACATTAATGCAAAACCAGTAAATTACTTTCCTTTCCCTGAACTTCCAAATTGCTGAATTGAATGTTTGGATAAAGGTATTGTTTACTAATTGGTATAATGCTTCCACATTTTAGATACATTGTATGCCAATGCCCTCATTATGTATTTAAGTCTAGGAATATAAATTCTTTCCTCATCAGCTTAAAGCCGACTATGATAGCGGAAGTCATTGTCTAGGAATGGAAGGTATTTAATGCGTATCAAGATTTTATAAGAATTAAGGTGTATTTTGAAAGCCATAAAACCGGATACTTGGCGGGTTGCCTTTTAAGCATTAAAGGAGGCTATTAACGCAGACGACACTCATACTACCTTCTTGGTTTTATTTAGCTTTTTATATTTTAGGCAATGGCGTTAGTCTTTGATAGAAACCTTAAGTTACATTTTACTATAACAAAATAACAATACTGGAGCATACCTATGCTATACGGTAGATAACATATGAACTACATCTGGAACTGTATATTAAATGAAAACCATATTATCAAAATCTTCTAGAATTACAAGCTGTGAAAAGCTTCGACGCATACACAGAACGATAGGGAAAAGTGTCCTAAAATACATTAGGTGCTATGGCGGGCTAAGCAAAATTTCGCGATAGTTGGAGATTATAGCTTTTATCTTAACCCGACTTTCACTCACACTTACCCTGAGATCTCTTTCCAATTCACTGCACTTTGGACGGTCTTTTTAAATAAAGTACAGAGTATCTACTGGCTTTTTCTTTTCAAATCTAAGGAGTTTTCAAGGATTTTAAGGATTAATTTTGGAAAAATTTAAGGATATTAACAGCACCAAAATGTATTTAACTAATAGCGGTATATTTTTTATTCATTATTTAAAAATAAATAATGTTTACAATTTATTTTGAAAATATAATATTTTCTTTCTTAAATAAAAATGGTAATTAATCAATGTAAGATGGCAAAATTAATATAAACTGGCCGCAATATTATATGATATCAATGTCTTCCAATTCTGATACATCTAAATACATACAATTTAACTGAAAGTTTCGATTTTTCATGACTGCCAAGTTTTTCTTTTTTTAATGAAAAAATATTTAATTTTTAAAAATTCATTTAAGATATACAAAATGTCTGAGTTTAAATACAATCAATGAAAAACAGGGGGAAGAAGTTTTGGTTCATTTGTCCTAGGTCATGAAAATCTCGAATATGAATTCATCCGAATATCTCACAAATGTCATACCTATAGAGAATCCATCGAGAATCTTTTGTTCTTTTGATGAAGCTAGTTGTAATCCATAGTGACATTACTTTTGCCAATTCCTATGTCAGAACTTATTAGTTCAATTACGATTATGACTACACCTATGATCATGCTTTATACTGAAGTCCGTTGCTCCGCTTGTGGAAGGCCGCGACCCTATTATAGTCGTGTTTTTGTTCGGATTCCGAGATATACAGTCTTTTCTGAATCCCTTCGCCCAGGCCAACTCTTATAATGCATTTTAACAGGCGTTTTGCTATTTATGTCAACATTTATTGACCATTTTTGAAATATTCGCAATATAAATGTGCCTTTTTTATCCCTAGTGAATGAGGATACCACAGACTATTCTGGAGTATTTTTGTCAACATATTTTCTCACTATGTCTCCCTCTAAAAGGTTGTCCAAATTTTGAACATCACCTCCATCAATTGGAAACTTGTATTTGTTACTAGGACTCTTATATATATATAAAAAAAATTATTTGTTTTATCACGCTCCCCGGCTGAAAATAAGAGAATTTCGACGTATTCTAGGTTTGTAAGTTAAATGGTGGAAAAAACTGAGAATACGTCGAAAACTAGCCTCATAGCTCAATACACGATCATCAATAACATCGAATTATTTATTTTCCAAAAATATTACTAGGTGTAATTTTCTATTAAAATACCACCTAAATAATTACCTAGTATTTTAATAGTAGATATACTCTATAATTAGAGTGTAGACAGAATTATATACGCCACGGCGTAGGTGGAAGCTTTCTAAAAGGCGGCAAATTTTCAGGAAAAAAATTATACTAACTTACAAAAAGATTTAAAACAATTTTTGGAAACAATTAAAAAATATTTATTAACTAATTAAATATTTTGTGGGTGTTTATTTATAGTAAAATCAAGAAGAAAAATTGACAAACCCAATAGGCGGGAGGAATTCTACACTCGTAAAACCTTATTAGGAAAATTTTAAATTAAATAACGTAGATAAAAGCAAGTGATACACGGCTCCTTAAAACTTAGACAAAAAAATTTAATTCTATCATTCTTAATCCAATGGCCTTATAACCCAGAAAACACGTGCAATTATATTTCCATTAAAAGATAAAAACTCATTTTTTGAAATTTGTTTTAACTTTGCGGTCTAAAATTCAAGGAGTGTAAAACTGTAGCCCTTGGCTTTTAGGTATAAGCATGTTCCTCATGATGATACCATGCGCTTTTCGAAAATCGATTTTCGACCCAAACCATAAAGCCATTTCGACCTAAAAAATATTAAAGGATTCTGGTAATTCAAAGCGATTCTTTACGGGTGTGGTAGCAAAACGAATTTAGATTTGATTCAGAAAATATGTATACGATTCTTCAAATATTCTATACACAGATCTCTCCCAAAACCAAATTTGAATTAATAGTACTCAAGAACAATATTTCAGTTTTAAATCAAAATGGATGGGAAATCCGATAAGTGAGGGTTACTAATTTGTGATATTTCGTTTAGAAAAGTTTACAGAACTAATCCGAACAGGAAATATTCGTAAGTAATTTAAATTTTAATTTTTAATTGCTTTCTTTAACAAATTTTCGTCGCATAGTGATTCGAATTCGGTAGGAAAAGTGGGAAAAAATAAATAACTTCTTCTATTTTCTTTTCACAGTCATATAAAAAAACCTATTATTAAGGTATGAAAGGTGGAAATTGAGAATGAGTTTTTTGAAACTATACCAAATAGTTAAGTACCATTTTATATATTTTAAAAAATACAAACTTCTTTTTTAGAAGGATAGCTTGAAATGATCAAAAGTAAAAAGTCGTTGGCAGCGTGTCTACATCTGTTAAAAGCAGTGCGCTGTTGCAACGATAAACTTCAATGAATCGTTTGAAAATAAGTAACAAACGACCGAGGTTGAATGAAAGTAATTAGAAGTTGTAGGCTGTTCTGTTAGCTGATTGGGCCAATTTTCGCAAATTACACTGCTCATGGACAGTGGGCACGCAGTTCTATTTCTAAAGCACACGCGCGTTCGTGGGGTCGTACAATTTCCTCGTGTGCTATCCATTTATATTATCCATATGTTTTAAACAAAGTACAATTAACACATTCATGCATACATACGTATGGTATGTAGGATAAGTGCACTAATTCACATTCATTTAAGGAAATATAATAACCGATAGAATTAATTCAATAATAGGTTTGAATTGGTATAATCAACCCTGGAAGTACACACCTCCGTACAGAACTTGGGAGCGCACCCGAGGTCAAGCTGACCGCAGAACATTTTCAAACTGCTACATCTTGCGAACTATATTTTCTTTTAGTTATAAGGGTTTTTATGTGTTGTAAGGTTTTTGTTTAGCTAAGAGGATTTACTTCCGGTAGAATCGTCTTTAGTTCGAAAATAACGACGCACCGGGCGCCTCGGATATTCCTTTAGGGTCCAGGTGACCCCCTGTTTATTTCCAGGGTTAATAGTGATAGCAGCAACGTCACATAAAATGTACTGTACGGCAATATATTAAGGGTTAAGTTTTCAACAATCAGAAACAAAAATGTATTTCTTAAATAAAAGTGTCCTATCAACTGATTTAAAATTATTTTTTAGTTTATCTTTTAATTTTTACGCGTTGCATAGTTATAAAAATATATATAGTTATACAAAATTAAACGAAAGTACGTAGGTGCGTGATTCAGTTGATAACATCCTCTTTTTGAAGTCAGTTAAAAATGACGACAACTAATTACGAATTACGACTTTTTAAATGCAAAAAACGTAAAAAAATTAATTAAATTATTCTTTAAAAAATGTAACATTTATTTTCCGTTATTTATAACGGCTTGAAAAGTCAGAATTTTCATTTATTTATGTTTTATGCAGTGAAAAGTGTACTATGTAATGTACTATTAATACAAAAATGTTCCAAATATATAGTATCAATAAATTTTCAAAAATTGTGAATACATATAATTTCAAATATCAAAAAATACAATTAAGAAGTTTTAAGGGGGTAGTACCGGTTATAAAGGTAAAAAACAGCCTAATTTTCAATATTTTTTTTTTCTCGGTTCCTTTATTATATAACATTTTCAAACTTCTCTTAAACTTTTATTACATTTTCAAGGTAGTAAAAAAAAATTTTTTTTTTTTTTTTGCAATTTATTTTATTATTTATAGGGGGCGTTGAAGTTGTCACCGCAAAAAATACCTCTTTGCATGGAGGACAGTTAATCTCAGGAATGAAGAATCTGAAACAGAAAATCTAAACGGCATATTAAAGAGGAATGCTAATGTGGTAATTCACCACAATATTTAAATAAATGACAAAAAAAAAAAAAAAAAAAAAAAAATGGCGGCTGTTTGAAAACAATTTTCGAAAAATCACCGATTTTTTCACTTTGTTTCGCTTGCCAATTTTTTTTTGTATTGGCTTTTGGCCTATATTGTGGTGGATTACCGCACAGGACACTTGAATAAATAATCACACCACATTTGACCTAAATCGATTTAGCCAATCCGGAGATTAACTGTCCGCCATTTGAAAAAACGTCATTTTGAGAAAAACGCGTTTAAAGTTTTTTTTTCAATTTATTATATACTCGAAATTATTGACGGAGAGCGAAAAAGGCGTACACTCTTAAACTGCTGTAACTATTTTTCTTTGTGAAATTTCTTAATAAAATGTTTAGAGTTAATTTCTGAAGGTGTAAGGAATTGAAAAATGAAAAAAAATTGATTTTTAGAAAATAATAACCGGTACTACCCCTTAAGAATTTTTTCAGATTTTTAAGAGCCATTTTTTATATATGTACATTAGGGTGCTTTTTTTTTCGCGACTATTTTTTTTTTTCAGTCCCACCTCGAAATTTTGTGGCAAATACCTAAACAAAACTTCCCTGAAAATTGGAGCCCTTAAAAATAATATTTAGTACTAGACCAAGACGCATAAAGTGGAAGTTTCATGTATTATTGAGCTAAAGTGTAGAAACACTACCTCAACTTCAAAGCCCAATATCTCAAGAAATATTGATGTTAGCGATTTGGTGTTCAAGAACTTTTTGGAGGAAATTGAATTTGCTACAAGTTTGTCATTTTCACTTTTTCTGTACCTCTTGTTGTTTACGAGATAGGGGTAAAAAGCGAGAATTTCGTGGAAAAATTGGGGTCAATGACCCGTACTACCTCGCTGGTAGGAGTTAGGGTTACACCGCACTGGACACTTTTGTAGAGCATTCAATTCTGAAGAAACCCTACCATTGCCCAAGATTGTGCCATAAAATGCCTCTGAGTTGTAGAGATTTGAAGAAAAATAATCAAAGTTCACGTGTATTTTATATGGGAAATCTTTATGCGTCTTGGTCTAGTACTAAATATTATTTTTTTGGGCTCCAATTTTCAGGGAATGTATGTTTAGGTATTAGCCACAAAATTTCGAGGTGGGACTGAAAAAAAAAAAAATAGTCGCGAAAAAAAAGCACCCTAATGTACATATATTTTTCCATTGTTAACAATTTCATAACTTCTGGATCCCGTGGTGAATGGTGCGAGAAATTTAATTTTTATGTTCCTACGCAAACTCCGCAGCTTCTTATCTATAAAAGATAAAAATATGCTCTTGTGGATGTTTTTTACAGATAATTCGGTGCTCTACAATAAAGGTCTGGTACATTTTGCAACTGTGATAGTTCAAAATGCATTATTTTTAAACTTTTGACTATTTTTGCTTATTTAAACAATTTCGAATGAAAAAGAAGTACTCAAAAATACTCATCTCGTCGAGCTGAATCGATTAATATCAAAAAATACGTTAAGCATTGGAAAATTACTGCATACTTGTTATAAGGAGATCTGATAATTGCACTGGCCTATGTTATATACGAGATTCTGCTTAATCAATCCACCTTTATCTCGATTTCATTCGAAGTATTTTATTTATAGAAACATTAGGAATCAGCGGTCTGCTGAATTGATGCATACACACTTATGGTATTCTATCCGTCTATCGTCTAGCGGATTAACATTTCTTATGTTCCGCGTAAAAAAACAAATGAGTAATAATAAACATTTGATAAAATAAACTGCGATTGTTTGATAAGAGCTTAGAGCGCGACCCACCGCTCAAACTTGCATAGTTCTTAGCCTTAATATCTGTTTTTCTAAGATAGTCTTCAGACTTTTTGGCTAGGACTACTATACCCTGTAAATAGTCAGTTCAAAGGCGTTTCGCAACCGGTATTTTTTAATGTGAATTTTTTTAGTTTATTAAACCACAAATTGCAACTGTCTGTGAAGAAAGGAAATTTATTTTGTTTCATTTGGAAGCTCTAGAGATATACATAGTTGCTAGCACCGCTCGGACGGATTACCAGTACCCAGTACCGCAGGTTGTGTACTTTCTCGAGCTTGGAAAAGCTTTCTCTAGTCATCAGGGAAACGTCAGAGCGAGTGACAGTGCTCAAGTAGTGTATTTACTCGTTATCGGCTTAGTTTGTTTATTATCCGACGGTCGGCTATTCCGTGCTCCTCATGCTGAATCTCATACGCTAGCCTATGCTACATATTTCACAACAAAGCTTGAATCTCATTAATTTAGTATGGAAAAAGAAAGGTTAGTTGATTAGAATCCTTGGAAATGACCTTTAAATAAGCGTTAATGCTCATTCAAGGTTTTCCCTACTGTTACTAGAGCCGAACGAAGTTTACTTTGAGGATTTCGCAGTAACTTTGTGGCAACTATCCACAAAACCTAGCGAGGAAGATGTTGTCGGTCGGCTTAAGATGTGCTCCAAGTCGCTAGTATTCGATCCAAAAAATACCCGTTTGCCACTGATCAAGTTACGCTACACTGACTGTGAAAGTATTTCCGAATTGATGCAAAAATCTCGCAATGAAAATAAACAAAAGAACTGCCTGATTGTAAGGTGAGTTTATTCGGAGAGAATGAATAACCCTCTCAAGAGGGCAATGACATGTATCTAAAATGCACCCAACTGAAGCAGTTTGATACTCGTGAGATCTTAAGAGATTTAAATGCAATTGTATTGCTGTTTATCCGAGAAAGAAAAAAAAAATCATAAATTAAGTACACGAAATGTATAATTTTTATACTATTATTAGTAGATATGTTTATGTTGTTTTTATAGTATTTACCTAAATTGTTAAGTCTCAATATTAATACAGACAGAAGCTTTGGAGTCTCACGTGAAGTCATAGTTTATATTGCACTGTTTATTTATTTATTTAATATCTTTATTCATCACTCAAAGCTTAATAACTTCTACAGACTACTTAAGAATCAGATATATCAGCAATAGTCAAACTACCTTAAATCAAAACTTCATAAAGTAAATAGCTTTTAAAAGATTCTCTATTATAATAAAAATTTTGGTTTACAAATCAGAGTTAGCCTTCCTTAAGCAACGGGTGATAACCTGATTAAAGTTATAATTCACTATATGATAAGCTACATTAAAATGGTGCATATAGACTCATTTGGCCATTTTAGACAGTAAAAGAGCATTCGATTTTATAATTGGCAAAAATTATAGCAAAGTACTTTCGTCGAACTTCTAAAGAATGAATATCAAGTAATAAACATCCGGATTTATAAGCAGACATTATATTGTTCCAACGCAATAGAATAATTGCACAATTTTTATTCTCGACGATTGAGACAAATAATGACACCTAGGTTCTTTTTCTCAGTTAATCTAGCGAGTTGATCTACCCTTAAATTGTAAGAGAAAAAAAATGGACAAGGCAATGCAATCGACGGAAGGATAAACATTGGCACTTCGAGAAAATCTAAACTATTTTTAATACACCGAGCAGATAAGTCCCAAGTGCTTAGGTCCCTCTTGCAAATTAACACAATCCATTGGCGTAGCTAGTGTGTGAGTGTATCAAAACCTATAACCAACTTAATGAAACAAAACATAACCGAATAAAATAATCAAAAATATACTTTGTCATTAAATTTATAAATAGAATTTTCAGCAGAAAGGATTTCCTGCCTTTCCTTTATGCTACTTAAAGTTTAAATGTAATTATTGTAGTATTTGTAGTAGCAATTTAAAGAAAATAAATTTATTTTTCTGTTTACTATTTAAAATAAAACTAAAAATGATCAATAATTGACTACGTTAAAAACGCTAAAAACAACCGACTTCAATCGTAACAATCACAAATTTTGCAATCTTTTCTTTTGTTTTGTTAATTTTCTAAAAGAGTACTGCACCGATTTTCATATAATTTATATGGGATCAACCATAAAACATACCCTATCAAAGAAAAAAATAATCATCGAAACAATCGGCAAAGATATCGACGGAATACATAAAAAAAAACATTCTAATTGAGAACGTCCTCTTTTTTATAAGTAGGTTAATTAATGTACTACTACGTGTAGGTACTAGATAATCTCACCATAAACAACTCTATTTTTACCGTGCAGGTACTAAGTAGGTAGGTAGGTATCTACTTTTCATTCAAGCTCAAACAAATAAAGAAACCTCTAAATGAGACGAGGCGATTGATTCATTTGATGCCAACATCCTAATTTACTAAATACTTAGGATTGGTATTGAATCTTAAAATAAAAAAGCAATTAGACAGTATAGTAATTCTTCAACACTGTAGATTTTTCTATATTGGAGAGAAAAATGGGTCACTCTATCCTTTGTCCTGAAAAATGTTTGCACCAAGGATACAAATATTGTGTGATATAAACGTCCTGTAAACGCCTTTCAAAGCAAAAAAGAATCACATCCATATCTTCAGCCATTCAAAGTTTACGTGGAATCATTGTAAACATTGTTCAAAATGCCTGCCACCTGTACGAATGCAAGTACAACGTTTTCAAAAAAGGTTTGTCTTACATTGCATTTACTAGAGTAGAAGAAGGTGTTTATCGTTATCTGAAAAAAATATAGTACTTTTTTTTCCTTGCTTCAAAGTAGTATTATGCCTTAATTACTATCTTCATAAATATATACACATAAGCGCATATATCATATAAATTCTATGTGAAATATTCAAGCTTTAATATAATTTTAAATTTATATTCATGTAGATCCACCCAGTATATTGAGATGTTGGAGAAGAACATAATTGCACCCTATACCTTCAAACGAGAAAAACGCGATTTCGTTTTCCAATTTCAATATGTGGACATTGACGACTACGTCCTACAACTTTGCCAGCAATTACACCGTGCTTCTAGTTTGCACACTCTTGAACAAAACGATATGGTAACTATATTCTCAATTTTTTAAAGGCATTCAAGTTATTTCTAAGTTCTAGATTGCAACAATTGTATTCTCTCGACTTAGTCGACTAAAATTCGATCCACTTTGGATGGAGAATATTTACGAAAAAATTATTTTTGATTCAAAAGTGGACGAAATTCATCCGCTTGTTTCGAATCCTGGCAGATTGCTTCTAACAAATGCCTGTATTTACTTCCAACCGTACAACAATATCCAACCAGTAAGTTATTTCCTTTTAATTTACATAATATGCTTTTAAAATATTTTTGTAATCCTCAGTATCCTGTGATAAAAATAAAATTGGGCTGTGTGAGTAGTTTTATAAAAAGACGCATTCTACTTAGGCATACGGTAAGCAGTTTCATACCTATCTGCAGCAAAATAATTTAATAATCTCTTTCAGGGGCTAGAAATAAAGTGGAATGAAAACAAGAATCATATTTTCATTTCTTTCCGCAATACTAGCGAAAGAAATGAATTTTGTTCACTGATCAGTGAGCAAAAGGATATTCGAATTCCAGAAGTGGAACCAGAGAGTATGACGCTAAAATGGCAGAATGGTTTGATATCAAACTACGATTATTTACTGTACTTGAACAGGTATGTGCGCAGCGTCACATTGAAATGAATACTCAATTCCGATTTGCAGTTTAGCTGATCGAACTTTTGAGGATTTAACACAATATCCAGTTTTTCCTTGGATTATAACTGACTACTCCTCGGATGAGTTGAATTTGAATAATGCCAGTATTTATCGAGATCTAAGTAAACCCATTGGTGCGTCCAATCCTGAACGACTTGCAAGACTTAAAGAGCGTTGCGAGGAAATGGGTGAATCGAAGTAAATCAATTTTCCTTTTTATTTCAATCAGATCCTAACATTTTCTGTTCGAAGGTATTTATATGGATCGCATTATTCCACTCCTGGTTTTGTTCTGTTTTATTTGGTAAGCATTTTATGACCATAAAAGGCAATATTTATAATTTTTATTCGGCCAAAAGGGTAAGAAGTCCCATTTATTGCTTAGTAACTTCAAAAATTTAAATGGCATGTTTTACATAATTTCTCGTATCTAAGGAAATTTAAATATATCGCACATAATTTATTTTTAATTTATTTAATAAAAATATATTTAAAATAGTGAAAACTTAAAACCTCACCATATTAAAAATAGCGAGAACACGAATTTTCTAAGCAACTCAGTTTTAAAAATGTATCTGCTAATTGAGTCAAGTGAAAACGACTTCCATAATAAGGCCTAGTATTCGGAATTCGTGCACTTAGTGGGGTTTTTTTTTAATAAAATAAAACCTATGGTGACATGCTAAGCTATACCTACTATTTTAAGGTTTTATCTATAAATTTTTGAATTTACAACTTTGTATATTTAATTTGTTTAAGGTGCGAAAATATCCCCATCTTATGTTATGTCTCCAAAACGGAAGATTTGACCATCCAGATCGAATGTTTAACAAGATTTCCGACACATTCCAAAATTGTTTGACAAATATGTCTGACTTTAAGGTACATATTCCAAAAATTCTTTATGCCAAAATCTTAAAAATTTGAATTAGGAATTGATACCTGAGTTTTATGACACATCACAAGAAGGAGATTTTTTGCTCAATATTCATAAAATCAATTTTGGCACAAGGAGTGACGGTACAGCTGTTAACAACGTCTCCCTACCACCGTGGGCTAAAAATTCCCCAAAATTGTTTGTGGAGACTCTGAGGTATATATTTTTATTCTGAGGTATAAAAATATTATCAACTTTCGAATTCTACATTTAGGAATGCTTTAGAATCGGATTATGTGTCAGCAAATTTACATAATTGGATCGATTTGATTTTTGGATACAAACAGAGGGGTGAAGAAGCTGAAAAAGCTGATAACAGTACGAACGCTGAAAAACAAAAACTGTTTTTTTTTCTCATTCTATATTTTATTTTTTAGTTTTTTACCATTTATGCTATGAGGGATCAATAGACTTGGACAGCGTTAAGGATCCAGCAACAAGACATGCTCTCGAAGTTCAAATTTCTGAATTTGGACAAATACCCAAACAGCTTTTCACCAAGCCTCATGTGAGAAGGAAAATGAAAATTGATAACCTTAATGGTCTTAACGTTAGTGATAAACAAATTGAAGGTAATTATTTTGCTATTAGTTTACTTTTAAAGGATACTAATTGTTAGGCTTATTTCAGATTATAATAATATGTTTTCCAATTTGGAACTGCGTATATCATATGTCGCGCATAAAGATGATATTACATCGCTTTGTTTAGACGGTGATGTGATTGTATCAACTGGAAAAGATGGCGTTTTGAAGCATTTTACAATCAGTACACAAAAACAAATAAGGTGAGGAAGTTATTTATATCTTAAAATCTCCTCTAGGATTTCAAGACCTGGAATAATTTTTTTTTTTTTTTAAATCAGTTTATACATTAAGTTTAAGTTATAACTAGCAAAAATGTATCAATCAAGCTGAATACAATACAAATGCACAGTGTTTTTCGTTGTGGAGAATTGAGGCATGAGTCGGTCAATTATTATAATATAATAGTTAGGTATTATTTTCATATAGTTTTATTACTGCTTTAAGATTTGGATATAAAAGAACACTATATTTAAGTAAAGACAAAGTATAACATAAGAACTAAACCAATATTAAAAAACCTCATCCCGATAACAAATATTAAAAATTCCAAAGATTAAAAATTAATAATGCTGTAAATTAAGTTATATTAGAAACCTTGGAGTTTCAGAATCAACGTTTTTAGATAAATTACTTTCAGAGACATTTCAAGTATAGGGTAGGCAGTAGGCACACAAAAGTAGGTTCGGCTCATGCTGCAAATCTCGAAGGCTTTTGAATTTATTTTATACAACCTTGAGTATAATTAGTTGTAGAGTTAATTTGTTAGCAGGAAATATTAGCAAAAATACTAAAGTCTCCTTCAAACAACGAGCAATAATGTAAATTATGTAGGTATATTGCACAATGTATTATAACTAAACTAAGAAATTAGTTGCATTCTAAGAAAAAGAAACCAAGCGTTCAACATTTCATGGATATGATCATAAAATGTTTTTAATCGTTGTACCTTCAAAGATTACCATTTAAGAAAAAAAAAAAATTGTCATGGGAAAATAAACAACTTAATGAATGCAAAAATCAAAGATATTTGAAATCCTAAATTAACTTTTACACACCTTTTATTTGAAGTACATGCCTAGGAAGACTCCCTTTAAGCTCCTGCATAAAAATTCCCAATTCTAATGTCTACGTTGTGGGTTCATGGGAAAATACAATGTAAGTAATTTTTAATAAACAAAATTTCAATAATCTTCATAAAAACCGTTTAGCTCCCTTTACAATTTCAATTATGGCAAAATATCAGACGTTATACCTGCACACGATGACTCTGTTTCGTGCATGAATCTCATCGAAGAACTAGGACTCCTGATATCCGGCAGTTGGGACTGTACAGTCAAGTAATTTAATTTTTATAATTAATTTACTTTCTAGTCTTCTAATAAGCATCATTAAAGGATATGGAAAGGTTTCACCAATGTTGGTTACAGAACATTCAGATTGTCCAATGCCATGATGGCCTATTTATCTCTAGAAGAAAAAGTTACAGCTTTAGCCAGCAAGCGCTGTGCAGATAAAGTAAAGATTATTATTGGAACTGAATGTGGTGAAGTATTCGCATGGGAAGTTGATGTTTCGGATATGCAAAATCTAATCAATAGCGATGAGATGGAGCATAAGCTACTTTTAAAGCATTTATCGGAAATAAGTGGTATGGAATTCGATAGGACTGGTTCTAAGTTAGCTACATGCAGTACGGATGGCTTATTGGTTATCACAGACACCACAACAGGTATGACTCTTTTCAAGAAGACGTTAGACCACAAACCAACATCTCTAACATGGTGCGGAGAGGCTGATTATTTGCTTTCGGTGGACGATCATGGATATTTATCCATTTGGGATTTGCTACGGGGCGATTTAAAAAGTTATAAGGAATTGTCTAGAGGTAGAATGTTTTAAATGTTTAATAACATTTTCAAGGAAATAATGTTTTGTCTTTTTCAGGCCCCTTAAACAGTGTCAAATATTCAAGTGAAAACGATTGTATTGTTACAGCTGGAAAAGATGATGGAGTTTATAAAATCAAGTGTTGGTCGGTTGTATAGATATATTTTTGTATGCCCGTTATGTGATTTAGGATTTAATGTGTATATAAAGTGACAATAAAATATGTATTTTGCATTAAACTGTGTAATATCCCTATTGACTCGAATTTCGGGCAATATTACGATTATTGCATACGAAGGAAACTATTAAGATCGTATTCCGCAATTGAGAATATCTTTTCATTACGATTTATTTATTCTGACAATTTCCCATAACTATATTTCGATTGGAAATGCAGCATTTAGAACTCTGGTTGCAAATAAAATATTGTTTGTCAGCTGTTTTTCAATAATATATATATATTTTTTTAATGTATTGTTTTAATAAATTAAAATAAAATATTTAACATCACACAACAACTACGGAAATAACAATTGAGGTTTTTAATTGTACCTTAGAAAATCTTGTTATCAAACCACTGCCAAATAGATTTCCTGGTTTCATCAACTATATACCGATTACACTGTCCTTGGGACCTATTAATAAAATAACTTTAATAACAAATTTTAAGTATATTCCAAAACTATACCATGCTATGCAAGCAATAATAGGTCTCTCCTTCCTGAAGCACTGTGGCCTCAAAATATTGAAATAAGCCGTGCCGATTTTATGGGCAACAAATGAGTTAGCTCTCTTTAAACAATAGTAAAATCTTTTATCGCAACTACAGTGTGATCTTGTGAAATGACCAGAATTAGTTAGTCCATGCTTTACAGAATATCCGGGAATTGAATCGAAGCATTTATCATGTTCACGGCAACAACTGTCCGTTTCATGAAAGAAACCAACTTCAAAATCGTGTTCTGCCAAGTTTCCTGTTCCACACCAGACAGTACCTAAAGATAAAAAAAAAACGTTTCTTACATAAATTTCAAAGGTTTTAAAACAGTCGTGGTACAGAAGAAAAACTTACATACCTGGATAAATTCCGTACACTCTTGATTTTACATCTTCATACTCATTTCCGGTTACATTTAAATCAATGTCTAAACCGCTACGGGTTGTTTTGCTCGTTATTGATCTTGGATAATTGTCGTTCAACTTTAAAATCCTATTTTTCAATAGTCGCCAGAGCAGTTTGGGAATTATTACTAAAAAAGCAGAACGTTATAGTATTAGTCATGATATTAATTTTTTGGTACCTCTTTCTGATAAAATAGTATCCGCATATATAGCATCACCTTCATTTCCATCGAAATATATATTTGCCTGTAAAAGACATATTGAATTTAGTGGGGTATTAATTACTGTATTTTATATTTTTTTTAATGCGAATATCTACTCTATCTATGTATACCCAGGCTCAAAGTTGTCGATCGAACAATTCCAGATATATATTTTTCTATATTCCCTATATATTTTATCCGGTAGTTTTATAACGTAAGTGAAATACTTCTTTAATTATTATAATGAGTTTAATTAAGTTTAATAAGCAACATATGAGCCGACTAACGGTTTCATATTACTACTCTAAAATTTGGATGTTAGAAACCAAATCCTTTCGTCATGCGAAAAAGAGAGGCCTGTTAAATCTTTTTGTTTTATTCAAGACGGAGCAGCACCTCATCGCACACAAGAATTATCATCAATAAATTTAATGGCGATCGAGTTATTGGCCTAGGGTACCCATGCTTTGCTAGGGGAAAAGGAATAGAATAGCCACATGACTCGTTAGATCTCACTTAATGTGATTTCTTTTTATGAGGCTACATTAAAGATCACTGATATGAAAATAAGCAAAAAACAGTAGAGGATTTTATTAGGGAAGATCGTCAATGACATTTCAAATGAAACGTTAGAACATGTTTTTAATAGTTTTAGAAAGCATTTAGATATTTGTGCCAATTTAGATGGTTAAAATATTGAAAATATATATCATTAGTAACTAACGTTTTTCACTATATTTTTAAATTAATTGTTTTGTATTAAATAGATTTAATTTTTTTTAAAAATAAAATGGACATTAAATAAAAATGACGACTTTCCTTTATTAAAAAATATATACATTTTAACGATCTCTCGATTTGTTAAAGAGTAATGACTCATTAGTTTTCACACATTCCTATTGGACACCCGGTACATACTACAGAAGTAGTTAGATTTTAATAATTAATTGCAAAGTTCATACTTTTCGAATTTCTTTTTTTATTTTTCCTCAACTCCGCTACCCGCAATATATGGTACATATTTGCTAACCTATATTAAATACATTGGTAAGCTATGTTAGGTGTTTTCGATTGTGTAGATTTCTGAGTATAATTCACCTTCGCTTTTGTCGTTTATAAATGCTAACACACTTTTTAAACTCTCGCAGTTTCTAAATGTTTATACCTATGTAAAAGAAATTTTAATTGTATAATTTTCCCCGTTTTTTAAATATATCTTCATACTCAAATGGAGATGAAATTTTTTTCGCGTACCCCCTTTTAAAATAAATTTTATGTGACTACTTTTCCTTTAAATGCTCCATTCCTGTAATATTAAACTTAAAACTAGTTTGCAATGTTTTCCTCCGGAATTTCCAGACAACACTTGCTAAAAATCTGAACAAAGTCTTTTAAGTAGATCTTCACCAGTACTTTCGATTAAAATTATTTCCAGTGACTATATTTAACTCATTTTGGATTAATCGAAAACAAAACTATGACGTAAACGGAAGTAACGAAGATGGAAATTACTAATCACATAAAAGGTTACCTTATCGTTCGCATGCCCGAATCGCACTTTGCTGTTTTTTTAAAAAGAAAAACAAAGTAGCAATGATAAAAGTTTTAGAGTGCAAAATATTCAACATACTTTGAGTACATTGTAATATCATATTGTATTATTATCTTATTTGCGTTTTTGAAAGCATTAACATATATTCTCCTACAGAATAGAAGACCAAATAGCTTTTCTATAGAAAAGCTGCGAAACCCAAGTAAAAATAAAGCAATAAAAAAAAAAAGTATAATTCTTTTATTGCAATGTTTAGAAAATTATGCTAATTATGAGGGTTTGAGGCCATACGGGCAACGGACTACGATCGGAATTTTATTCAAAACACTATAAATATTTAAACTTTTCTTTTTAACTAAAACTGAAGTTGGACATGGTAGTAAACCACTCTTAACTGTATATGCAATATATAATTTTTTTCTTTATTCATCGATTAAGCCAAATAAAAGTTATCATTTTTTTTCATTAATTCATTAAAAAATTATTTCTCTAAAACTAGTTGGGAAAAGTAGCTAAAAATGTCACAGAATATGCATTTTATACGTGCAAATATACATATACCCAAAATTTCATTAAAAAAAAATCGCGGGAGCACTTACCCTATGTTATTATTATTAATTTACTAGCTGACCCAGCAGACGTTGTACTGCCCTTTCCGGTACATTTTCATTATGCCCTGTGCGTCGACCAATATTTGATCGTTTTCTTTCTTTTCGCATGTTTCTACAAATAATACCATTAATATAAGAAAACAGTGTTTTCGTTTCATATCCCTAATTAATTTATTGAACAAACTTACACGTTGTTAATATTAGTAAACCGTTTTACACTTCACAAATATTGGAAAATTGGTTTCATCCGACGTTGGGTAAATACTTACTAATTAAAGACTTCTCAAATGTTCTAGTTTGTTATATCTTAGAAATTGATTCAACCCGAAAACCCCTTTATGGATCCGCCATCTTGAATATCCAAATCTTGATAATATTTAAAATTAGTGGCATTAAATAAATCGAGACATTTTGGTCGCCATGTTGGATCCGCCATCTTGAATTTGGAAATTTTGATAACATTCAAATTAGTGGCCTCAGAATAATTATAGTACTAATTTCCATTAAAATCGAAAAATTGTTGGTCACAATCTTGGATTTGGAAATCTCGATAATATTCTAAATTAGTTGCCTCAGAATAACCATTGTACTAATTTTCATTAAAATCCGTTGTAATTGAGACATTTTAATCGCCATGTTGGATCCGCCATCTTGAATTTGGAAGTTTTGGTAAAGTTCTAAATTAGCTCAATAAGAATAATCATTGTTATAATTTTCATTAAAATCCGTTGTAATCAAGACATTTTAGTCACCATGTTGAATCCGCCATCTTGGATTTGGAAATTTTGATAATATTCAAAATCAGTGTCCCAAAAACAATCATTGTACTAATTTTCATTAAAACCCGTTAGAATTGAGAAATCTTGGTCGCCATATTGGGTCCGTCATCTTGGATTGGTAAATTTTGGTAATATTCAAAATCAGTGACCTCAAAACAATCATTGTACTAACGTTCATTTAAATCTGTTGAAATCTAGAAATCTTGGTCGCCATACTGGGTCCGCCATCTTGGATTTGTAAATTGTGATAATATTCAAAATCAGTGACCTCAATACAATAATTGTACTAATTTTCATTAAAATCCGTTGAAATCGAGAACGCGCGAACGGTCAAACTCGCGAAGTTAAAATAATCGTTAAGTTTTCTGACATTATCCAATTTTCTGCGCAATTTTCTTAACTTTTCTTTCCGTAAGAACCATCTACAAAGTATTAGAAAACTTTTACAAAAAAATGAATGAAATCGGTAAAGTCGTTCTCAAGTTATTGCGTGACCAACAGAAATAGGGGTTCATTTTTATATATATAGATTTATATGACCACACCAAAAATATTTTAGATCGTAATATTTTACACTTATTACACTTTCTTTTTAATATTTTTGTATATTAAAATTTTGTTAATAAATTATTAGAAAATTTAATATTCGAAGGATTACTTTCAAAATCATATTTTTTTTATAAATCAATAAAAATATATTAAAATTTGATATATAAATGCAGTTGTCATTTAATCGGCAAGGGTTTAGAGTCCTTAAGATTAAAAGCTAAACCCATCAGAGTGAAAATAATTTAGGAATAGATTTGTACTGGGTCTTCTTCTATAAATAAAAATACAAAGTAATTAATACTAAAATATAGGGTAAAACCAAAGATAATCTTATGTTGTCTGTGGTAAAACTATGTACATCTTTTCTTTTATATAAAAACTTTCATAAGGTTGTTTGTACTGTAAATTATTAATGCTTATTAAAGTATCAATTTCATTGTCTAGAGTAATTTCAAAGCACTTCAAATTCTCATTTAATAATTCAGTTTTATTAACCTCATACAAAACATAATAATTATTTTTTTAACAAAATAATTAAACCAAATTTCGGAATTTTTTCTTCTTTCCACATAATGATAACCACAATTGAGCGTCCTGCAACTCATTCCTGACTTAAGAGTCTGTCTTATAACAGACTACATGACCAGGAAACTGTGTTGTGGGAGAAGATTCAGGATTCTCATTCCTAAACGTGCAGACTGGTATGGCGACGGCCCCAGACTGGACCCCAGAAGCCTTAATTGGTTAACAGATGGCTACAAAAAGGTACGTGGTGCTGGTGCTGGTGTCTATGGACCCAATACTAAAGTCTCGACTGCAATGGGCGCAGCGAAATCCATGCCATTGAAGCCTGCACCTGTCTAAACCCCTAGGCGCTAAAGAGTGTCAATCTTCTCTGATAACCAAGGGGCCCTCAAGGCACTCTTGTCGTAGCGTTTTTTGTCAAGACTAGTTAAAATGTGCTTTGTTACTCTTAAAAACCTAGCAACCTCCAAAAGGGTACCGGAATCCTCACAAACTGTTGAAGAAAATGAACTGGTTAGGGAAGGTTCATAATTTCGGTTCAAAGGTAGTGAACCCTTCTGCAGCATTGGCGGGTCTTCGACCAAGGCTGTGATAGAAAAATGGGCCAGAAATCAATAGTCTATATACTGAAAAAATCTTGCTGGGATCCAGTAAGCTAAAGAGCTTGTCATACCCTATACCCACACTGAAATCAACGCTTTGAGAAAAACAGATCTCAAATTGTTGGTAGGCTACCTATTTGGATACCATGGGACCGACATAAAATAGGTCTGTCGTCTGTGTCCTGAAGACGATGAAACTACATCACACATCTTGTGTGTTTGTCCTGCTTTAGCCCTGTTAAGAAGAAAGGACTTTAGTCAGGAGTTATTTAACTCGACTGACGTTCATTCTTCTGTTAAAGACCTTCTAGTGTTCCTTAATAATAATAATTAATAAAAATGTATTCCAGTTGTACTAAGAAATTTCTTATCGTTTATACATATTTTTCCCAATTGGAAAAAACTCATGAAATCCATTTGCATAAGAACGCACAGAACATAACACATGTATATGACGACTTTGTGTCAACAGAGAAAACGCCTTTGAGCAAAAGCAGAATAAAATCAATTTGTATTGAAGTTTAGATTACAATGAGTCATTTTTAATTCTTTTGGATTAAATTTTAATTCATACGTCTAAAAACGGTACTAATTAGATTGGAAGCTGGAATGTGACTAGATCATTTCCTGTTGTAATCTCAATAGATTGGTTTTTAATATGTAAGTGTATTTTTTAAACATTAATTTGAACAATCTTTGTGTTAGAAGAATTTAGATGCTTGTCAAATGAAATACATACATCAATTTTAATACTGAAAGCTTAAATAACCCCAAATTTATATAACTCTTCAGTAATATCTATGCAAAATTAAAATGTAATCTACAGTGGTATTAAAAATTGCTTTAATCCGTAATAATGATTAAAAAATATCCCAAAATTGTCAACTGTGTTTATACGGACATTTGCATGCATATTGGAACGATTTTCAAAGAATCCCCACCCACAGCATCCACTAGCACCCCTTAACAATTTTTCAATTCATTCAAACTTTGTTCGCATACCTTTTCACCAAAAACATTTCTAAATTCTTCGCTCTGATCTTCTTTAATTGCGTTCGCATCTTCGTCCATCAGAGGATAATACACATCTACGATGGAGATAGATTCAACTCTATATTTTGTCACTATAGATATCACACATTTCTGACTGACGAAGACGATTAAAATGAAAATAAAAAGACAATTCAATAAAACTCGTTTTTTTAGATAGACCATATCTTTCGATATTTTTCCGTTAGCATCACTTTGTTGAAATAACCAACTTTCGCGTAAGGGTTTACATGGAAAAAAAAAAACTTAAAACCGCCCGAGGCTATTTAAACGTTCGAACTCAACTTTTTTAAATTAATTGTTTTCTCTCAATAAAAAATTAGCTGTCCGCAGTAAGAAACAAGATTACCGCCAAAAATGTAACATCTTAACTAGCTTCTTTCCCAAACGAGACTAGTTTCCATCAATGAAAGAGAACTGATGTGTTTTGGTGAAGAAATGGGAGAAAGAAATTCGCAGCTTCAATAGGGTTTTTGGTCTGTTGACAGACCATGAAACCCGATGTCGGCAAAAGAAATATTCTCGTGAATAAGATTACGAGAAAATTAATACTACCGCGCAGCGTCGTTGATAGGAAGAGTGCTACTCATAATAACGTGCTAACGATATGCCCAGTAATCCAAACGCGTTAGAAAGGCATGAGATATTATCGTTAAACAATGGTAAATAAACTCTGTTGTTTTTTTCAATTCAATTATATAACGAACAAAATTACAAAAATACTTTGAAGTATTACCATAATTTATTCATGATTTTAATGACTGGAGAAAGCAGTTTATTTAGTGGTAATTAAGTGAAATAGACTCCAAGTTAAAGGGCATGAAATTTTTAATTACTATATAGTGTATGGTTGTATTGCTTTAATTTAATTTTATATTTTATTCTTCCTATTGCAGTCTTATTTAAGAGGACTTTTCGATTCATTTTTGAAAAAAAAAAAAAACATTTTAATTTGTTTGTATGAAAAAACTATTATATTTATCAAACTAATTCCTTTTAAATATTATAGTAGAATACAAGGAGAATATCAAATTTTTTTTTTTTCATTTTTAGTCAGAGGGGGTCTTCCAAGTCACTTTTAAAACGCCCGTATTTCTCTAGGACTTCCTGTAAGACATAGAGTACAAATTCCAACGGGATTCTATTCATAAGACTAAATACTAGTAACTAAACCTAAAAACATTTAATTTTTATTATTTTTATCATTTCTGAAAAATAAAAAATATAAACATTTTTTTGGGGTTAAACTACCCCTGTATAAAAAAATAGGGGTATATTACATAATGTTTTTAAAGTATTTTGAGTATTAGTATTTTTCATAATGAATCGAATATATTTTAAATTATTAAAATCCGTTGAATAGTTTTCGAGTTACAGATGTGGGTAATTTAATTTAGGTTTCGAGAAAACGCGTTTATAACTAACCTTTTACTAATAGGTATAATTCCTGTACGAATTTCTTAAAATGGTTTTAGGACAATATTTCTGTGATGTTAAAGAACACTTTTAAGAAAAAAAAAACGTTTTTTTTTTCAAAAATGAAACGAAAAGTCCTCTTAAATATTTGCAATTGAAGAACAGAATACCTCTTTTATTCTATACTAGCCAAGTTAATGCCTAGCAATATATCTTAATGTATAATGAAATAGATAATCTTATTATTATTGTAACTGAAAAATATAACATAAGTTTTTCCGTTTTCTTTTTCAATGATGCAGTGATATTCAGAGTTCCGAAATTGTGATACATTTTGCTAATACATACCATATTTTACTTTCGGTTCTTAATACAGAAAAAAAAAGATGTGTAAGTGTAAAATCATATAAAATCTTTTTTGAAATTCTACCCTGAAAATTTCATTAAAACAACCGATTGTTTTTGAGGTTATGGTAATTTCTTCTTGCTCTGCTAAATTTATCAATGAAAATTATGGAATTCGGAGACCATATTAAATGTTATCCACTTTTGTTGACGCACTATTTAACGAGCATTTAGGATCATTCAGATAAAAAGTAATTCTGGAAACTATATTAGTTTTATTTCCAGATCCCAACCCATAAGTCCTATCATTTTTTTACTTTAATTTTGTTAGCTACATACTTATTAATTTTAAAATAATGTATAATTTCTGTGTGCGTATGTCTATCCATCGATCTCACGCCTAACCAGCTAGAGCGATCTTGCTCAGAACTCATATTTAGCTAACCTTTCAAATTCATCAGCAATCTTTATCTGTTGATAGTCTATAATTCAGTGTAGAGAAGTTTATCGTTTTTAACAAATTAATAATCATCGTCTATAATCACGGTTAACAATGATTTAGTAATTTTTCATTCATGAGATATGTATTCCTAGGAAAACACTTATTGATACTGGTGGCAACCGGTAAGGCAGGTAAAAGTTAACGCACTATCGACTTATGAGCGCTTCCAACATATTGCCGCATAATGCAAAGCTTATCGGCGAGGAAAGCTTTTTCTATCTGAATTCTGGAGTGTCATTCCCGGCAGATAACTCTAGAATTTAACGAGACGACGCCACGAAATACGAAAGTCTCGTCAGTCCACCGGGAGACCGAGAATCATTCAGTTGCCCAATTCACTGCTGCTATATAAATTCTACAAAAGTCAAGATGTCAAACACGGTGTATATGTGGTCTTTCGAAAACCCTGTTTTCAAATCGTACGTTTTCTGGTCATCAGTTCTAGTGCTGAAAATGCTCGCCATGTCGCTGCTGACTGGTTTGCAGCGGTTTAGGACTAAGGTAAGTGGATTTTCTTTCGGTTCAAACCCCTTTTAAAACTAAATAAACAAGTGATATTTAACTATTGCAATAACTCTTCGGCCTGTATAATATTGGGACGAGATAAAATTTTAATTTATCTCCTATGCGGTGATCGCTCATAATTACTGAAAATGTGGCCGGAAACCCAATAACTTAGAAGTTCATCCAGTTTTATGGAAACTCATCAAATTTTGTGATTGCTTCTGCTGTAAATATGACCGAATCAGCGGTCGCATGACTCTGCAGGTTTTGAAAAATCGTTGGGCAACAAAGTGAGGTGGTGGCCCGATAAGCGCTGCAAGGGGATATGAGCTTCAAGCAAATACTTAATCTAGAAAACCTGTTATACTGCCTCTTAAAAAACCATTCAATTTCTAGAATCTGAACTATTCCTTGCATTCTGTTCGTTTAAACTTTCTTTGACCTAGAAAACGTCTCTTTGCGATAAAGATGAATCCCAATGAAGCGTCGACGACCTCTTATTAACGGGAACGAGCGTTTTTTGGTCTTTCTTATATCATAATCTGTGTTCTCTTCTATTTAAAAACAGCAATCATATCGCGCTGGAGTATCGTAAGATTCATACAGACTTATGTGGAGGGCAAAGTGCACTTAGATAATTGCCTAGCTGGAATCAGTGAATTCCTCTTATGTAGCACATACCTTACATATTTTTGTATTATTTCAGACTGTAGAATATTGAGGGTTTTTTATTGCTTCTTTGGGTATTTAAATTTATCTTATCGCGTGGTAGGCGCCTAGACATTTTTGCCATTACGTTGACATTATCAAAATACATAGTAAAATAGTTATAATCCTTTAATCGCCAAAATTACTTGGAAGTTCTCTTTCGTGATGTTCTTGAGACCAGGATGAAGCAAATGTATTAATTAAATTGAAAGTATGAGATAGGGAGCAGTAAAATAAAATATTTGTTTTTTCAAATATCTAATGCCCGGTTTCACAGTGTTGGTTTAAGCCCTCACTCACGTTTAAGCTTTTAATCAACGATCATTTTACTGTTTCAGTGTGGTGATTCAAGTGTTGAACTTGGTTCAAAATTTCCTTGAACTTGAGCTACCAAATTTGACCGCTTAAACCATAGCTCAGGGTTAAAATGAGAGAAACGTCACTATTTGTCGAATAGTCGCAGTGAACGTGATTTTTGTAATTTGTTAGTTCATTAATTGGCAGGTGAAGACAACGCAGAACTGTTTCGGAACAGGGAAGAGTACTTTTCACTTCGAATGATCAAAGACGGTGGGCACTGTAACTCTAAATCTACTTGATCGATCTTCGTCAAATTTTACACACATTTTAAGTACATAAAATATGAGGTAGTGACGTCGAGGTAATTTTTGTTTTGCTAATTAGTTTTACTATGACAAATAGGCTAACTTTGACCGTTTTTTTCTCTTAAAATTCGTTTTTTTTATTTAAAAATTATGCCAAAAATTGAAAAGTCGTAAAAAAAAAAAAAATCTCGACGTCATTACCTCAAGAAACTCATAAACTAACCAAATATATTCGATTTTTTGATTTGAGATAATCCAGTAATGAGTTCTGATGTCCACCGCAAACTGCTTTTCTTTTTAAGATTATCCGAAGATTTGCTCTCAATGGCTTATTTCTTACTATTTCAGGCTAAAAATTTAACTGAATATTCTTGAAATTATCAAATAAATACACTTTACCATATGCTCAAAAAAAATATCAAAGATATGCTTAAAATGAAGCGAATTAACCCTTAAAGATAAGAAGACTTGCTCGAGGCGATTTCAAAAATAATTTGTCGATTCATTTTTATTTTTGAGAGAAATTTACAAACTTATAATTCTAATGGAATATTGAAGTAATTCTTCTAAAATCTCGGGCTTTATTTAAATTTTTTTTTTAATCCTCCTTAGCCATCAATAAGTATGCCTTAGCCATCAATATGTACCCGTTTTGGACAAAAATAATTATAAAATTCACATAGCGATTTTTGAAGGCACACAACGGATATTTCTTTTATAATAAACCCTAGTTAAAATTTATACAATTTTTAATAACAAAATTTTAATTTAAGCAACCCTTAAGCCTTAATGTAGTAGAATCAGTTAAGCATATATTTTAAAAATTTATTTTTCAGACTTTTGCGAATCCAGAAGATCTTCCGTCCAAAAAGCTTAAGGTCAAATTCGACGATCCTGATGTAGAACGTGTCAGAAGGTACGTTCTTAAATTAACCCTCTTACTTTTCACTCTAAACAACACCCAACTTCTTCCTTACAGAGCACATCGCAACGACTTGGAAAACCTTGTACCATTCTTTGCAATCGGCTTCCTTTACATTCTCACAGGACCTTCAGAATTCTTGGCCATTAACTTGTTTAGAGCAGTGGCCCTCTCTAGAATTGCGCACACTCTTGTCTATGCAGTTTTCGTCATTCCACAGCCAGCTAGGGCCATAGCATTCTTTGTCAGTTTCGGAGCCACAGCATATATGGCCCTTAAGACCATCTTATATTGCCTTTAGTTTAAATTATGTTGTGACAAACTAAATAAACCGAATACTATTTTTTACAAAATAATGAATTTTTGCATTTGTAAAGTGTTTGTATTGTTCATATTAGAAATTCTTCTTACGAAAAAAAAAAAATTGTTATGTGAAACTATGCTTTGAGCGCATATTAAGTTTGAGATATAAGAAATCATAATATATTGTATACGATGTCTTTTAAACATGTTTTTTTTTTTTGTATTTTGTAAAATTATGCTTCAGGGAGTTATTTGGGTTTTTAATTAAGGAACAACAACACAAACTTTATTTTTCTAAATTTTTTTAATAACTAAATATATTATTTAGGATTTAGGGAAACGATTGAAGATACGTTAAATTAATTTTTTTCAAATCGATAACAGATATATACCGGGCCTTAAAACAATCTCTCCTAATGGTGGAATTGCAATAATTTTGCTTAGTTTTCACAGTAGTGTTAACCCTTAAGTATGTAGTTATATTGAATTTGAGAAAAATTAGTGAATTTTTGAGACTTCAATGATTTGAAATTTTTCAAGTATAGTTAGAAAACATATTAATAAAATTAGAAAGGATTATTGGTAATAATTCTCTAAAGAAAGAAGCTACAGCTTCCGGTTAGATATCCTCGTCCTTCCCAATGTGATTTTTAAATGACACATATTCTAATTTTCCAAAAAGGTTGTTTTCTTCAATTAAGCTCATTATTCTTTATGAAGAACAAAAGATATAGATTTCAAACTCCTGAATCCCATTCGTTATGAACTCCGTATACCCCAAAATTAAAAAAAAAAAGCTCTAAAAAAAATACATTCTGGGCATTTAAAAAATTTGCGCCTTTTTAAAGGACATTGGGCAGATGAGAGAAGAAGCGTTTTCAAAACTTGATTTAGACGAGGATATGAATCAGGCTGCTTTTTTATATCCCACAACAAAAAACAAAATTTATTCCGATAATGTATTTTTTAAAGAAGTTATATGAAAATTACTCAATTATTTTTGAGTTATGTACACGGTTTTGCCGTTTCAAGGAAAATGTTTAAAGTTGTCATCTGCAGCCTCGATTTTGCAATTTACCGCAGTATTTGACAGTATTTGAAAAAAGAAAAAAATCTTCAGAACATACATAGATAGGGGTACAACAAACCTTATCCACTTTTGGAAAAAGAATAGAAATTCGAAAGTATCTTTACCCTTTGCATATATATATAAAATATAAACGGTGACCCATTTTAAACGATCAAAGCGAATAACTCGGAACCCAGCACCCAACAATCTTATACAAAGTTGTAGGTTTACGACGGGGCCACCAGATGGGGCATTTTTAAACTTCGGTTTGCACCGAAAGTTAAAAAATGCCCCATCCGGTGGCGCCCTCGAAATCCTACAACTTTGATTAGGGTTATTTAATTATTGCGTTGTGGGTTATTCGGGTACATAAGATTAAAAGGTTCAACTTTCATGGTCATTTTATAGCTAAAATATGGGCTAAATCGCAAAATTAACAGGAAGAAAAAGTATTTTCTTTTTGGTGTACAATCGAAATTTGCAATAAAAAATAGGTGTTTCCGTTTAAAAAATGAACTTACGGTCCAAAAAACCCCTTCCGGTGCAAACCCGCGAAATGTAGCATGAGTTATCGTTCTATCTTATTCACAAATTAAGTTGTTATGCGAGGGCTACCTGTACATAAAAATACAGAAACTGTAACTATAACGTTAAAAAAGCTAGAGTGATCTGGACAATATTATGCTTAGATGTTTATTTAAAAAAACAATAAGGAACAATTAGAATCAGTATCATATTAAAGATTGCAAAAATTAGTAAGAGTATCATATTAAAGTTTGCAAAAATGCAATGCCAGGCGTTTAGAGATAATCAAGAAACGTTGCATAATTGCAACGCCAAATATTTAAGTGTTATGTAATCAGCAATCCTGTTTCGTATATTCACGTTTCACACGTTTTCGTTCAAGTTAAATAACTAAAAAGGAGTATTGTTGTTTGGAATAGTAGGTATTATTTTATAATAAAGCAGAACTTTTTAATTTTTAAAATTTCTCTAATTGATAACTCTTGCATAAAAGCAATATTGGTTCGTATAGGAAGTCTTGTTCACAAAGTCATAAATTTCGGTTAATATAAATGGGGATTAATTCGCATTTGCAATTATGTCCACAATCGCCCTGCGCCATAAAGTTCTTGATGAACTGTTCCAGATTCCTAATGTTAACAGAAAAGGCTGCCAGGTCATCAAAGAATAAAATAAATAAAATAAATTTTATGTAGCATAATATGGAATCATATTTTAGATTATTAGTTTCATAATTTATTTTGGTTAGATAATCGTGGGTGCTTGTATTGTGTGACACAAATCTGCAATTCTTTGGTAATTGAATTGCATCTGAAACTATAAAAGACAAACCAATAGAACTAGTAGAATGTAGGTTTTCATCAATACAATTCAAATGAGCGCAAGCACGAGGGGGCAACTGAGCCGATGTTGAGTTGCTTCGGCCACGTTCCGTCTTGATCATTAAATCAGCTTCATGTCACCATAATATTATATTGTCATCGGAACTACATAATTTTGCACACATTTCAACCCAATCGGTTAACAGGAAATTAGTAAAAGTTCGGTTGCAAGATGATTTTTAGTTAGACAGTTGTGTAACTAAATAAAATCTTTTAAAAAGGAGCTCAGGTGACGACTGTTGCGTGCGTCAAAAGCCGGACAGTGAAATAGGAAATGAGTAACGTCTTTTTCTTCCTCCTCATTGTGGTAGCTCCTTTAAAGGTCATTATAGGGTACACCGAGACCTGCTTGCCGAAAAGCAATGATCAGCAATGACTGCTGCAACACCGCTAATATCAGCCCTTTGACCTTCTAAGCGGCCTCGGGGAAGTGAAAACTACTGTTTGTATGCCAAATAGTTCTACCGGTATAAAGTGAAGAATAAAGGCTTAAATAGATAAAAAGTTCAACAGCGCTCGTTACTACTTTTTTGCAAAAAGCGACCGAACAGATAACGCTAGTAACAAAAGTATAATCATTGTTGATTGTATGACTCTTTAGTTATGGATGATAAACAAGTTGTTTCCTCAGTATTATTTTTTTCCATATTTCAAAGTAATTCCTTACGAGAATTTGTAATTGGACCGCAAAACCACAATGTCAAACTGCTGCTTTTGACCTTTGCGGGTATTAAACTTTTCAAGAACGGAGTGTTAACCACTCGTTATCTGTGCAGTCCTCTTCATTTTAGTGTAGAATTCTGGTCTTTGGTGGTTTGGAAACTTTTTATCTGTTTAGACTTTAACCGGTTGACTGGCACAGCTGTTTTACCTTTGGTAGCTTTAAATGATTTACTAAATTACTATACACATTATTTGGTATATAGGGGTTTTTCACGTCTCTGAATCGATTCCAGGGATTATTTTTGCAATCTCTTTCCCTCAAATTTTGAGTTTTTTAAAATCTTTATCAAAGCATTTGAAATTTGTTTTATAAGTGTTTAATTTAATGATAAACTTGATGATTTCCAATTTAGGGGTTGAAAGTTGGATTTTTGAGTTTCTTCTATTTTAAGTCAAACTATTTCAAGTTTCATGTCTCCGCCATATTGAATTATGAAGATCTAAAGATCAAATTCGTAATTAGTTACCAAGAAACTCTTATATACATTTTTTTTTGCAGTTCTGAAGATATTAAAATATTTGTCAGCCACTTTGGGTCGGCCATTTTGAATCCGCCATATTGAATTTTTTTTTATTCTGATATCAAATTTGAATTCAGCATCCCCAAAAATTATTGTATACCAAGTTTGGTTCAAATCGCGTGAACATTCAGGGAGGTATCCTATTACGCCTATATACGCTACAATGTCAGAATTGGCACGTATTATTTGTATGCATATATGGAACAATGCCAGTGAACCGGTTAATGCTCAGGGGGCCAATTGGGTCCATCGAAATAAAATCATGCAAAATATGAGACAATAATGAGAAAGAAAGAAAACAAAAAACTATTTGTAAGTGAAAAACGAAGAAAAATAAATATTTTATTATAAAAGGTGTATATTCTCCAAAACACAAAAAGTATATTTCTCCTTAACCCTTATTGTCTCAATTTGTCCGTCAACTTTAAGCTCGGACAAAGTAAAAGTTGTAGGGCAATAATAGTCGAAAATTTAGAATCCGCGATGCCAAAAACCTTCGAGAAACGACAGCGGTTTGGGTAAAACTAATGCTACGGATTTTCGAATTTTCAACCCTTATTCATTGTTTATTTTTTTTACACTATTCTTTTTGTTTTTCGCTTTTTCTTCCGGGCGACGAATCGATCAATCCTTGACAAAGAAATAAAAACAACATATGAGTAACGAATAGGTCTCAGCACCAACATACCTATGAACAAGGTAGACTGCACGGACATACCTGTGCAACCCGTAAATGAAAGATTGTAATCTCCACGGGATGGTTAATAGAATAATAAGCGATTATAGCAATAAATCATGCCGCTACTGTCATGCATTATTATCAATTAGAATTTAAAATTTAACACAAACTAATCCTTGACATTTTCTCATGTCACCAAATCGGACTCACTGCAATTACATAGATTCGTTCCTTTAATTACTGAATGATTGACTGAAGAATAAATCACGAAACTTAGGTGGACACAACTCGATCATCTAATTTCAATGCATGCATGCATGACTTGCTTCTCTGCTACAGTTTCTGCCTACAAGCTAATTACCAGAAATTTTGGGTTAGTAGATATCTACCCTTTTCAAAAACAATTCTAAATAAATGTTATATACACTACGAATTTTGATCTAACATTTATAAAGAGCCAACCCAGCAAATATAATCCCTTATGGCGAATAAAAATGATATATCTACCATTATTTTATATACTTACATAATATGATCATTAAATACCTACATAACATGATCACTTTTTTCTAATTATATAGCATTCATAACAAAAATGTAACATAAGTAGAAAAATCGTACGCCTCTGGTGATAGTGCTCTGTTATCAACTGATCGTTTTCATACCACACAAATACCAACACGATCATTTCCCCAAGCAACTTATCGATCATGTAGCATACCCAATATACCCCTTATACGTATGGAAACTCGTTCTGTATAGCTAACAGAGTCTCACATTCGTAGTTCTTTCAAATTGAAATTCAATTCTCTCCGAAACGCAACGTGTTCTCACCAATCCCAACAAAGCCGGCCCGGCACTATTAAATAGACCGATCAAAATCATTTTGGTACCAGTGGATTCCACTGATTGAAAGTGAACATTTCAACCTTCGGTGGTGATTAACTTAAAGTTAAAGTTATAGAACGAATCAAAACTAGAATTTTACTTTATTATTTAAACTTTAAATAATTAGAATATTTCAAAGTATTTACAAACATCCACAAAATGAGGTAAGTTTTATACAATTTATTCAAAAGAACAAGCTTTAATAAACGCGGTGGTAATCTACTGATTGCAAAGGAAGTTCTAAATAAAATGAAAGATATTTGCAAGTGCTCTGTGAATGGATTGATTAATTTAATCAACTAGTCAACTAGTGGAATTGTGCTCCGATTATTAAAAAAAATCACAAAAGCAAGAAAATTTATCCTGATGCATAGTAAAACAACGTGGCAATTTATTTTAGCTAATCCATCAGGTGGTCGCTATGGATACACGTAATACCTGGCGATAATTACATCGGCATATGTTTAGACTATTTAGATTCAATCGAACCTCGAAATATATTAGCACTTATATTTGGACACCTTAGTTCATTTTTGGCGAGAGAAAAGGTTAGCATGTTAATAGGAAATAAAAGTGAAAATAGAAATAATGGTTATAAAGTGGTAATAATTGAATCTAAGTGTTTTTTGTTTAAATATGAAGAAAAGTGGATGATTTTCAAAGATAATACGATGCAAATTAATAGAATGATAGTAGTGTGGGTACTGGAAAAGGGCAACAGAATACTTTATTTTAAAAAGATTAAATGAAATGTAAAGGTTTTTAAACTTCCCTTAACACCGGGAAATAATTTATCTTTACATTTCAAAGCTATTGCAATCAAAATCTGATATTATCGCCGATTCGGTTTTGTCACAACATTCTTTTCCTTTAAAACATTAAAAAAGGGTAACTAATTTGTCACAGAACTCCTTTCTGGATAAGAAATAACAGATAGTTTAATACAACCTATTATTTCAGTTTTAAAAATCATTGATTTCGCTTTTTTGAATTAGGCAAATTTGTTCAATAAATATAATTAAGTTTGTGAATTATCTTCATTAGAGCAAACCGACTAAACCCTTTAATCTTTCTGAATATATTAATATTTTTTGTAGCGTGGCATGAGAATGATTCAACTTCTAGAATCGAAATACACACCCTTAAACACTTCCGACTTACACCAAGTGACCTCCACTTTAAGACTCATTACCAGAAATCTCTTCTAGGAGCGCCGGCATGATCAGACATTTTTTTATCGTGGAATCATAGACTGTTAGCTCCATGAACCATTTCCATTTTGTTATAACATAATATTTATATTTTCGAATAGAAATAATACCAGAAAAAAAATCAAAAAACACCTTATTTACAGAATGCTTTTCAGAACATTTGAGTTTAACTATTAAAACCTGTCGCATTGGCTTTTCCAAAAACTACAAATAGTTTCATTGTATCATGTTTTGATATTAAAAATCCTGCTTTTAATTGAACATGTCGAAACTAGAGCAATTTTCTTCATTGATTTACAACCAGCAAAATTCGTATATAAAAAAAAAACATTTTTATTTTTTATTTATTGATATTTCTCTGCAAACAATTTTTATTTGTATTTTATATGAAACTTCAAAAACTGAGAAAATCAATCAGTAATTTATGAAAGAATAATTGGAAAATTAATTTTTAATAGATACATATTTTAGAGTTTACGTATATTAATTAAATTTACTGCCCCATTTTAACTTATTTGATGTCATAAGGAAACTTGTAACGATACTTTAAATGTAATGTAATTTTAAGAAACATTTCTCTTTTATTTCATCTAATAATTGACGCAATCAGGAGCTTGTGCTCTTACAAATTTGTATAATATAGAACGAAATGGAAAACATTATTTTCCTAGTTTTTATTTTCACTAAACAACGCCCAAGCGTCCTCGGTTCTGGTTATAACCGCTTTCAAGGATAATTTTATTGTTCACGTAACATCCAGCAAAATTATATCAAAAATATGTCACGGTGTTACCACGTAACCGATAAAATATTGTCTTTTAAAGAAAATCAACGCTATTTAGCCGGAAATTTCTGCGGTTAAATGTTACACACGCTGCACGTTACGGTTTTTATCGAAGTAAGAGGCATTGACTTTAATCAGAATGATAACAATTCAAAACAATTGCGGTACTTACTGCCGGAAATGAATGTTAGAATTTTGTGAACGTATACTTTAACCTACAGCATATTTTACAACTTATAGTAAAATTTCGGTGGTATCCTTCATATTAAGTTTAAAGACTGAAATGGAAGCCGTTTTTAAAACTTTTAAGAAAATAGATTTTTCTAAATTAGAGGAGGTACTTTTGAGTAACCTTTTAGATAGTGCGCGAGAAAAATATCGAATTTTTATAAAAGGTCAGCTTTTCTGTTAAAAAGTTTTCGATACTCGTTTTTCTCAAAATTTTGTACGCTGGGGGTTTGGTATTCGTATGTTAATTTATTTATCAAGAATAAATCTTTATAGGAAAATGGCAATTATTAAAGTTCTGTATAAAATTAGATAGTTTCCAATGATAATTGGATTACTTAAAAATGCTTCCCCATCTGTATTTTTTCTTTAAAAGTTTCGGAGAAATATCTACCGGCTACTACATATAGATTTTTTTTTGTATAATATTCACTTATATCAAATAAAAATATTTAATTTTACTGCACCCAAATCGAGCGCGACCAAAGTCTAAAGATACATCTAGTTGGGATACCTATATCTTATGATCCTGAGGACATGTATCCGAGGATATATTTGCTCCATTTAATGCAGTAAATAACAAAAGAAAAGAAACAAAAATGTTCAATTATTATTATAACTTCCTTAAGAATAGATTTAAATAAGTTTGAGATTTTTAGCTTTTGAATACTCAATGGAAACATTTTTTATTACTCGACCTTATTTTTGATAAAGTAACAAACTTTATAGAAATTAAATTTTTAACGCAAAAGTAGCAGTTCCATTCGTAATTTATTTAAATATTGACGTAGCTGCATTTAACTGAATCTCTGATCTTATATAGTTTAATGTGTCCAAGGTTTTATATAAATCTAGTTTTCCTTATTTTATGAAACTCAGCCATATAAGTTTTATGAATTATATTTGCTGTATAGTTTTATTTTTAAAATAAAGACAGTAATTGTTTTTACTGATCTTTCCAATGCAAAAATAACTCTGAAATCTTTTTTAAATAATAACATTTCTCTAAGTTCAAGGTACTCCAAAAATCTAGTAAACTAATAAAATTTCTGATAAAACCTGCAATCTCTTGCTTCCGTTTCTAAATCACATTTAGTCAACTACTACGTCACAAAGTTTGTATCATATTTTCCGCTGAAATACTATCAGGAATTACGTGTTTAACATTATCTAGGGGACATTGAAAAGAATTTTAATAACGATTTATCAATTATAACAATTTGTTTGTTGCCATTTCATAATCACGCGACTTCGTTGCTACTTGTAAAGATTGAAAACTTTTGTAAGGAACATAGCAACAGATGAATCATTTAGATATTACTCTGTAAAACCAGATTAGTCTCCAAAAAAAAAATTGATTTTCTTGAGTACATGTTTTTAACTACACGTGGGAATTTGCATAAGTAGTAAAAATTGATTAACAAAACAAACGCCACTTAGCGTGCGAAATAAATAACCATGTGATGTTAGCAAATCACTATCACCTCCCATACAGACCCCTCTGTTATCGCCTTGCAGCCGATTTGAGCGATTAATTACTTGACGATCTAATTGTAGCATGTTTTTTTTTTTTAATTTTATAGCTAAGTTCAACTTACTTAAAGATCTATTTGGTCCATTTGCAGTCTAGAAACATCACGGAGATATTCCAATATTCTCGATGTTATAGGTCGAACACCGCTCGTTAAGCTCAACAAAATTCCTGAGGCTGAGGGGCTTCAATGCGAATTATGTAAGTGTTTTATAAATTTTCCTCATAGTTCCTATCATTTAACAAACAAATCTTATTTCAGGGGCGAAATGCGAGTTCTTGAACCCCGGCGGATCAGTAAAAGATCGCATTGGCTATCGGATGGTGCAAGATGCCGAAGCGCAAGGTCTTCTTAACCCTGGCTGCACCATTATCGAGCCGACTTCAGGAAACACAGGTATTGGACTCGCGATGGCTTGTGCCGTAAGAGGCTACAAGTGCATCATAGTGATGCCTGATAAAATGTCCAATGAAAAGGTGGTTACTCTACGAGCTCTGGGTGCTGAAATAATTCAAACTCCAATCGAGGCGGCTTTTGATCACCCCGACAGCCATATCTCTGTTGCGAAGCGCCTTAACCAAGAAATTGAGAACTCCTTCATTCTCGATCAGTACAAAAATCCTGGAAATCCTCTCGCTCATTACGACAACACAGCCCCAGAGATCCTCTGGCAATGCGAAAACGATGTGGACATGGTCGTCATTGGAGCAGGTACTGGAGGCACTATCAGTGGAGTTGGAAAAAAGATCAAGGAGGAGAAGCCTGAATGCATTATTGTTGGTGTTGATCCACACTACTCTATCCTAGCGCCTCCTGAAAGCCACCATCACACCGACGATGGATACTATGAGGTAGAAGGAATCGGCTATGATTTTGTCCCTAATGTACTTGACTACAGTGCTGTAGACAAGTGGATTAAGGTAGGCGACAAGGAAAGCTTTGAGATGGCCAGGAGGCTTCAGAAGGAAGAAGGACTTTTGGTGGGAGGAAGCTGTGGCTCTGCTGTATATGCCGCTTGCCAAATGGCTAAAGATTTGAAGAAGGGACAAAAATGTGTGGTCATCTTACCCGATGGAATCCGAAACTATTTGACAAAATTTGTGCAGGATAACTGGCTCGAAGCTAGGGATCTCAAGGAGACAGTCAACCAACATAACCACTGGTGGTGGAATTGTAATATCTCAAAATTGAATCTTCAGGAACCTTCTATTATCACACCGGAAACAACCTGCCAAGAAGCTATTAACATAATGAAGGAAAAGCAAGTTGAGAATCTCCCAGTAGTTGACGACAAAGGGTAAGACTTTTCATTTAAATCTATGTCCTAATACCAAACAATAATTTTCGTAGAAACATTCGAGGGGCTGTTACTCTTGAAAGTCTTACTACACAAATTGTAAGCAAAAATCTCAAGCAAGCGGACTCTGTGGCTAAAGCGATATACAAGAAAGCTATCAAATTGGACGTAGATACTCATCTAGGAAAAATTGCCAGAGTATTGGAAGTTGAGCCCTGTGTGATCTTATATGATGATACTGGTAATATTTAAAAATTTCATTCAAACGTTGTTGTGATTTAACTCTTTCTTTCCACAGATGACAAAAAAATTGTAAAAGGAGTTGTGACGAAAGCTGATTTCTTGCGGTTTGTTTCAGAAAATATTAACACTTGCGAAATGAACGGAAAACACTGACAATGGAACTGATATTTATGTTTAATAAAATATATGACTAACAGCAATATATATATTTTGGTTTGACATAGTACAAAACTCTCACCCCATTCCATTACTTGATCGCGTAATTTGGGCCTTAGTATAATTGCGTTAATGATCTGTATAGATCTCTCCATACAAATTGAACATCCAGATTTTTATCTGGAACTCTATCCAGATTAAGGAAAATTTTAGAAACTACCCGTGTGGCGACAGGTGTCAGGGGGCATTTTAAATCGAAAAAAGCCGTAAATAAATAAAGTCCAGTTAAATACGAATTTTAATGTAAACGGATGTTTTGTTTCGTCTTCCAGAAGAACAAAGAAAGTTTTACTTTTAATCCAGTTCTTTAATTTTAATAATTATTATAGTTATAGCCACTAGGATAATTGTATGTCAGGAAGATTTTAATTAAAAGAAAAGGAATACAAGAACTTTAGGATAACTTAAGAAGAGGCTTCAACTAGAAAAGGAAATCTAGTTAGTCATTATAAATCCTCCAGAAATCTTAGTAGTGTAAAATTACGCTCTGGGTACTAATTCTTTTTAAAACTAGGAATATTTTTACCTGAAGAATTCCACGATTGTCCACTTACATTCATTAAACATGCAATCACAAACGAATTATCTAAACAGGTGAAGCAACAATTTAATAGGTTACAATCACAGATCTAATCGCACAACAAAACTCTGAATCTCAATGACTTAATGACGGAAAACTGGAATTTCAACACCGCCACCAGATGTCATCCCAGCTTAACCCATACATCCCAAAGAGTTGTTAACGACCCACACGTACTCAAGGTCATTAAGTGGGTCGTTAACGACCCTTTGGGCATATATGGATTAGAATTCTTTCATTTTGCCAAAATAGCAGACTCAGTATGCTTAAAATTGCATTTAAATCACTGACATAGTTGCTCGTTTCCATAATTGCGGTAAGGAATCAAATATAAACACATGAGTAAAAATAAATTATATAAAAGAGGATACTAATGCAAATCTGAATTCTTGAAAACAACCGACTATTTTTAGGGTTATGATAATTGCTTCTTACTACCCATCATTTATCAATGAAAATCTTGGAATCCGAGGACCGTATTAAATGTCATCCACTTTTTGTTGATACACTATCTAACGCCCTCGCGGTTTTGAAAATACGTATATCTGTAGTATACATTTTTGATATAAGTATAGAGTAGTAGTAGTAGATATATAAAAGTAATTTTGACACTATCGTGGTGAGTATAAATGTCAGAATTTTACCTAGTCCCAGAGGCTGGATAAAATTTGGACAGGTGTAATCAAACGTCGGTTGCCGCGATTTTTTTAATTGTGGTTGAGGAAAAAGTCTAACAAAGTAGGAAAACAAATATAATACGCAAATGTTTAACATGTTGACTGCCACGGTGGTCACCAGTAACCGGTCTACTAGCTTTTTAAGCGTATGATATTTATCTTATTTAAACCAATTTTTAAAATTTTGAACATTGTGCAATAAAAAGCACACCATATAAAAAGTGCGTAGCATTCAACGTGTTAACCTGACGGCTTTCAATTCTATTTATATAGGGAAACAATAATTCCTCAAGGGAAGTGGAGGCAATGTATGGAACCATTTAAGATAGTCATAAGCGTTTGAGAAGATTAACCTTCCATAAGAAACCTCTTAATTTTCGCCTACATTCAACTGTCGAGAGTTTTCATTTGGCATCGCAAATTTGTGAAATATAATTTCACCAGAGAACATTTGTTCCCTTCAATTTACCCCGCGTAAAAAGTTTCCGATTGGCACAGGCCAAAACCCACAGGCCCTAACTATTCAAAATTAACCGTTCAACCATATTAAATTGGTACCGACAATCATTTCCGTTCTTCTGGCAGTACTGTCAGGAACTTTACGTGGCCGGCACAATATGGCCGATTATCACTTTGACAGATCTGTTATTTTGTGTAATTTACTGGCTGTCAAGTGGGTTTTTCGCTGATTAGTCCATTTGCAGTGATTGTTTTACCCAAAACCATTGATGAAGGTTTGTTTTACGCGCCTCAGTTAATAAATGAACGCTGCAAAATGGCACTAAAGAAAGTGAAGGGAAATTTTGAGCGAATGTTTGACAAAAACTTGACAGATTTGGTCCGTGGAATTCGCAACAATAAAGATAATGAGGTAATTTAATTAAAATAAGCTCATTGCGGTGTTTCGTTAGGGTTTGAATTAAAAAAGGGACCCTTTTGTGGGTAGCCTTCAGTGATATTGCGGGGAATGGCATTTTACATCAAATGTGGGTGTGTTTCTGACTCCATTCCTTTGGTGCATTGAGCGTGCCTTGAATCATCAGATGAAAAAAAACGAAGCCAGTTTGTCTGATTGAATTGGAGCATTAGAAATTGCAAAAGAGACAGCCACAAGAAGTTGGTGTTTTTTTCTTTTGCGCACCGAAATGCCATTGTGGTCCTCACTAATTTCACACTTTCATTCCTTTCTAGGCCAAGTACATAGCGCAGTGCATAGAGGAGATCAAGCAAGAACTAAGGCAAGACAATATTAACGTAAAATGCAACGCAGTGTCCAAACTGACGTATGTAAGTATATACTCTAAGCGCCGCTATCGACATTGTTCTTTTGATGGGCTTTTAAAGAGCAGCACTGACCTACTTTCCCTTACATGTGTCCTCTTTTGTGCTCTTTCAGATTCAAATGCTTGGCTACGATATATCTTGGGCAGGCTTCAATATTATCGAGGTAATGAGCTCTCCAAAGTTCACTTGTAAACGAGTGGGATACTTAGCTGCAAGTCAATGCTTCCATCCCGACAGTGAGGTAGGCTTTTGAGGGGAATTGGTTAAGCTACAATTTAATGGTTTTTTATTATTCAGCTGTTAATGCTCACCACAAACATGATCCGGAAGGATTTAAACTCACAGAACCAGTATGACGCCGGTGTAGCTCTTAGCGGCTTAAGCTGTTTTATATCAACCGATTTATCAAGAGATTTAGCAAATGATATCATGACTTTAGTAAGTGTATTAGCTACCTAAATATTGACAGTCTTAATTCAATGACCCATTAAACCAAAACAGATGAGCTCAACAAAACCTTACTTACGAATGAAAGCCGTCCTTATGATGTATAAAGTCTTCCTCCGATACCCAGAAGCATTGAGACCCGCTTTTCCAAAATTAAAGGAGAAATTGGAAGACCCTGATCCAGGTACTTTCAAAATCAATGGCATATAAATACATTTAAATATTTATAAATCCAAGTTGTAAGGTATAAGAATAGCACGCACAGTAATTTAAAGAATACGAAAAAGCATACTCGTGTGCAGTAAATTGTGCTCAGTCAAAGCGCACATTCTCATGAGTCTTGTGCAATGTTTTTGTCCACTCAATTTCAAAATTCTCATTTGCACACACGAGATTCTGATATTCTCGCATATTGGAAAACGTTTTGTGGTGAATTCCGCGTTAACATATTTAACCCATATTATCCAAAGCTATTAAAATCGTAAAAAATTAAAAGTTTCTTATGCATATCCAAAAAGTGCCTTCTAAAAGAGAAAACAATTTAGTTTTTATACTTTTAAATATCATGCAGCCTGAATTTCAGAACCACACCTTAAAGAAAAACAAAAACGATATTGTTTTAAAGTGTAAAACAAAACAAAAGAAAAACGCAACATCAATAAAGTAAAGTCAATTATAAAAAAAAAACATAAAATTTATTACACTTACGATTTCCTAAAATTCATGGTGGCCAAAATTTACAAATTCTTATAAACAAAAAGCAGCGCGTGAACTTCTTCAACGTATAATAGATTACATGGAAGGACATCTTGTTTACGATAAAAATTTTAAATCTATTCGCACCAACGAAACAACGGGTAGTTTTAGGTAAAATATAAGTGCACCTTATATGGGGCGCTGGGATAATTTGGGTTAATATTTCTTTTCACAAAACTAAGAATGGTGAATTCTAAGATAGATAATATGATAAGAAATTTGCTTATGTGCATGCAGTCGCCGTGACAATTTTTTACCTGGAAAAATGAACTGAGAACGTTTGAATAGGTGCCTTAGTGAGGATATTGTTTAAGAAATTAAAGTAAACAAGTAATATATCCTCACACTTGATTAAAGCAAACGTTAAGATCGACCAAATATAAAATATATATAGCAAGGGATTTGGAAGAAAAATCTAAAGGTCCAAAGGTTATTTTAAAAATGTTAGCAAAGTAAAATCTAGAAAAGAAGCACAATCAAAATAAAGTGGACGGAATTCTCCCCCCTGTTTCATCGCAATGACTCGGATGTTGTACGATCATCTCGTTTAAATTTCATAGAAAATGAGTCTGACTTAGATAAAAGTGAATACAAGATTATTAAACTAGCTCATTTGTCTAAATATAAGTAAAATTAATTACTCAATTTTTGGTTTTGATTTTATTAACCTGTATAAAATTAATATCTACTACAGCACCACTTACAAAACAATCCCAATCATTTTATACCTAGAAACTTCAAAAGTTACAAAAACGATTCATACCTTCATTCATAAATGTCTTAATTACTTGTAGATGGAAATCCCTAATTATAAGTCTTTTGTCGGTTATGTAATCTTAAAAATTCGTTTAAAACTCTGCAGTTGTGGTTTTAGCTGGCAGGCTAATTCGAGAGTCTTATATTCTTCGACTTCCGCTGCCTGCCTTCCACCCTTTTGTGCAGAATAGTCGGGGTCAACAATGAACATGTAGTTAGACTGATTTTCTTACTGCTTAATATATTTTTATAAAAACATTAATTAAAAAATAATTTATTTATTTTGAATTGGGAACTTTTTCTATACACAATTTTTTTCTTTCTAGAGGCAAATCCTACTGTGAGGTGGTTATATTTGGATATTTAATTAATTGTCACATAAACTCCCATAAAACATTAAGAGACGAGTCTTTAGTTATTTATTTTTTACTTATTCCACTTGTTTTTTATTATTATTTATTTCAATAATTTTAAATTAATTTCAAGAAGAGCCTTTTAAGTTTCTTACTTGAGAACTAAACAAAGACGCCTTTTTAAAAATTTAAAAACAAAACCCACTTTCCATAATTTGCGCTACGCACTACGCTTTTACAAAATTCATATATTAAATTTTTGAAAGCCGTTCTGCCTTGTCTGCCACAAATTCTTCCAAATTTTCATTCTACGAATTTTGTATGTTCTAATAAATGTTATTTTATTTTCTTTCTATTGTAGTGATCATACTCAAATTCGATTATGTAACAATCACTACGCAAGGCCACGGTCAGTCAGAACCAAAACAGCTAACACACGAAGTCAATGCACGAGATGTAATTTAACCCTGCTTGCTTTCCCCGTGCAGTGATTCACACGTAGCATGCGGCGCTTGCCCAGAACCTTTTGTTTCTATGAATCATAAATTAAATCTGGGTCAAGCAAAGTGCTAAACAGCTGATGATACCGATTCTGACCCTTTGCGAAATACACCCTGAAACATATGTGATAGCTATTCTATTATATTGTAGTATTGTATAATATGTATACTTAGCTTAGGAAATATTAGTGTATCGATTTTTGTATTTAAGGGAAGAAAATATTCAAGAAAAATATAGTTCGATTTCTGAACTGGACTCTGCCTCACGGCACTCTTTTCTTCAATAGAAATATCGGCGTATCCCATTTGGTGACGCCATTATACAGTGCGTATCCCGAAAGGTGACGCACTAAGCTAGGCCTCTTATCACTCCAAAGGAACATAACATTACATGGCGACCCTGCCCAACGAATCTTCAATTCTGATCCAAGAGACCTGCCCAACGAATTTTGAATTCTAATCCAAGAGACCTGCTCAACGAATCGTGGAAGCACTATTACTGGCAATATCGACACCGATGACTGAATTATCATCCACAGAAGAATTCCAGTCTTTATTTAAGAGCTTGATTAAGCTAGCGGAGGAGGAATTTGAATACAATCCAGGTACAACAGAGGTGGAGGATAACATTATACCATACATACCAACACCGATAGAGGAGCTAAAGAAGAGAGGACCGAAGCCGATAACAATAGAAGAATACCGACGGAGGGTGAAACCCGAAGCACCACAACAACGACAACAAGGAAAACGTTCAAAGAAACGCGGCGGCAAAAAAGTAGCCCTGAGAAGAAAACGAGCTGAATTACACCGGATCATCCCCATCGCCAAGGGATCAGCCAAGAAGGCACTATTTGAGGAATTGGAAAAACTTCGATAAAAACAATGGGAAACTGCAGCTCAACGAACGTCCAAGCAACCTTCTTCACCACATACCAGCAAGCAATAACGACATCTTCGATCTTTATAATTATAATAATAATTGTAATTCTTTATAATAAGCACAGTAAAAATTATGTAAAGAAACAGTTGAATAGGACAATTAATGTTTAAAAAAAAATAAAAAAGGTTATTAATGTTTTAAAAAACAAAAATAAATTTTTTCAAATATTTAAGAATATATTAATAAACAAATTCAATTCCAACGCTACAAGAAGAAAACACATAGCAAACTTAAATTTGTAAAAATCTCAAGAGAACTAAGAACACTGATAGATAGAGCGTTAACACAAGACAACGAGATGGCAAATTTTGATCTAAGTACGGCCATGAAAGCTATCCCAGTATTTGAAGGAAAATACAACGAACTAAATGCATTCTTAAAAATTGTAGAATACATACATAAAACTTTGAATGAAACCGCGAAATCGGATTTATTGGACTTTGTTTTTAACGTGAAGTTATCACTAAGTGTCCAAACAGCATTAGGAGCTCAGACGCCAGACACATTGGAAGATTTGAAAAAAGAGCTTAATGTTAGATACAAAAGTAGTAATACGGTATCACAGATCCACACCACACTTAGCCACTTAACGCAAAAGAGATCTACTATTTCAGCATACAAGGAAAAAATATTAACTTTGGTGAGCGAACTAAATCAATTACAAATAAATGCACTTGGCACCACTACAAGCACGGCAGAGAAAAACACAATTAAAACAATTAATGACTCATATGCTTTAACAGTATTTAAAAATGGTCTTAATGACCAGTACAGAAGTACAGTATTCGCATCAAGACCAAAGACCTTCCAAGAAGCAATTACAATTGCACAAGAACTGGAAAAAAATGAGCAACACCAACCAGTTTCTAATAACATCATGCATATGAGGAGGCAACATAATCAAAATAGATTTCAACAAAATAACAGAAATAATAATCGCAACTATACCCACAACAAATATAATGAAAGGAGATATTACAGAGGCAACAATATTCGAAATGGGAACAATAGGCCTCATAACAATAGTTATAACAAAGACAACAACAGCAATAACCATAGAGCTAGTAACTATAATAATAGAATCAACCATAATAATCAAAACAGAAATAGAAATTACAATAGCAATACAAATAAAAATTCAACTAGAAATATTAACTTTATTCAGGACCAGGGAAACGTCCAGGAATCCGGAGAGGAATAAATCGACCTCCCGGAAAATCTAAAAAGATATACAGAATTTCTCATGATTGCACAAACTATATTACAGTATATTGTGAAAATGCTAAACAACATCTCAATTTTTTGATAGACACAGGAGCTGATGTATCGATAGTAAAATCCGATAAATTGAATGTCCATACTTTTGATTTTAATCCAGGAAACAAATGTAAGCTAACAGGCATTACCAACGAAACAATAACTTCTTTAGGGATAATTAATTTAAAACTATTGATCGGAGATTATACAATGCATAACTCATTTCATACGGTAGATGAAAACTTCCCAATAAGCACAGATGGAATTATTGGTCGGAATATATTAAAGAAATACTTGTGTAAAATAGACTACGAAACTTTCACTATATCATTCAATATGAACGAACAAGAATATGTTTTACCCATGGAAACAAAACCAATAAGCATTGCACAAATTAGATTACCACCTAGGACGGAGGCGATTATACCAATAAACATAGAGAGACAAGAGGACAGCATAGTGTTGAATAAAGAACTAGAAAATGGTGTGTTCATAGCAAACACAATAATACCAGCCAAAGGTATATGCCACATCAAGATACTTAACACTAACGACAAGGAAATAACGATACCAAACTTTAAGGTAGAGATAGAACCCTTAAAGAATTATTCCATTCTGTCTAAAACTAGAAGTAAATATGATGCGGAACGAGTAACCAAACTCTTACAAACAATAAACATAGATTGCAAAGATACGGAAACCAGAAAAAGTCTAATCGAGATAATAAAGGAGTACAGCGATATATTTCACCTTCAAGATGAAGTCTTAACGACAAACAACTTCTATAAACAAAAACTCCAGACTATAGATGATACGCCCGTATACATAAAAAACTACCGATTGCCACACACTCAAAGTGAGGAAATAAGGAAGCAAGTTACAGAATTGGAGTCAAACGACATTATTGAACCATCCGTTAGTCCTTACAATGCTCCATTACTAATAGTACCCAAAAAGGGCTCTGGCAATAAAAAGCAATGGCGATTAGTCGTAGACTTCAGGAAATTAAACGACAAAATAGTTAGCGACAAATTCCCTTTAACCAGATTAGAAGATGTCCTAGACAAATTAGGTAGAGCGAAATACTTTACAACCCTTGACATGACCAGTTCTTTCCACCAAATCGAACTGGAAAAAGAGTCAAGACCGCTCACGGCATTTTCGACGGGAGCCGGACATTTCCAATTCAAAAGATTACCTTTTGGATTAAAAGTATCTTCTAATAGTTTTCAAAGAATGCTAACCATCGCACTAACTGGGCTTAGTTCTGAAGCATTCCTTTATGTTGATGACATCATAGTTTTTGGATGCAGTATCAAACACCATAACGCGAATCTAAGAAAGATACATATTTCAGAGATTGCGCAAATACAATCTCAAACTCAACCCAAGTAAATGCCAATTTTTAAAAGCAGAGGTCGTATACCTCGGCCACTTAATAACAAGCGAAGGTATAAAAACCGATCCATCGAAGTATGAGGTAATAAAAAATTACCCCATACCCAAAAACGTTGATGAAGTCCGCAGATTCGTAGCTTTCTGTAACTACTACAGACGATTTATTCCCAATTTTGCAGAGATTGCGAAAAGCCTAAATTCCCTTCTAAGGAAAAATATACCAATCGTATGGGATGAACCTTGCCAAAATGCATTCGAAACACTAAAAGGAAATTAATACAACCACCAGTACTTCAATATCCGAATTTCGACAAACCATTTATCTTAACGACAGATGCATCAAACTATGCCTTAGGAGCAGTTCTATCACAAGGCGACATTGGTTCAGATTTACCAATATCCTACGCCAGTAAATCGCTGACGAAACACGACATCAATAAACCCATCATTGAAAAAGAGTTACTTGCGATACATTGGGGTATAAACTTTTTCAGACCATACCTCTATGGGAAAAGATTTGTGGTAGTCACTGATCATAGACCATTGGTATCATTGTTTACACATAAGAATCCTTCGTCAAAATTGACAAGAATCCGATTAGACTTAGCAGATTACGACTTTGACATAGTGTTCAAGAAAGGAAAAATCAACACTAATGCTGACGCCCTGTCAAGAATACAATTAGACTCCGATATTCTGAAAAATATGGTTCCTAAAGAAAGAGACTTAACAGTGAGTAAAGTGCTAGCAATAACAAGGGGTATGTTAAGAAGACAAAAAGAACACGAGAAAAACGAAAGCATAGGAAATGTTCCCCAACCACAATTAAAGCTTGATCACCTTTATATTTGGGATTGCACTTCCATATCTGACGTTAAGAATATAAGAAAGTTAAAATTTATAATGTTGCGCAACAATAAGAATAAAATTGAAATTGTACGTACTAACAAAGAAATAATAGTATATTATAGCGATAATCCTGATATGAAACAAGATTCTATCACGGAGAAGCTACAATGTAGCGACAATAACGATAATTCTGATATGAAATACGTATCTATCATGAAGAAGTTATTAAATGCTACACACGAAATGAATATACATGAGCTAGCTCTATCGAACAGAGATAATATATTTGAATGCATTCAGAAAGAAAGATTTAAAAATTTATTTAATAGGTTGCAACAAAGAAAAGAATATAATAATCGCGCGAAACTTGAGATAATATTATACGAACCCCCTAAGAGAATAAATAGCATCGAAACACAGAAGAAAATAATAGAGGAATATCACAGTTCACCACACGGAGGTCATTTAGGAGTCAGAAAAACTGTATTGAAAATCAAACAACGATTTTGCTGGAAGAATTTGAACAAAATGGTAAAGGAACATATTAACAATTGTGAGCAATGCGCATTCAACAAACAAGTAAGACACACCAAGGAAAGAATGCTTAAAACCGACACACCCACAACAAGTTTTGAAACTGTAGCCATGGACATAGTAGGACCATTAAGAATCTCGAACAACTACCGATATATACTCACTATGCAATGTGAACTAACAAAATTTGTAGTGGCATCTCCTTTAGAAACTAAAGATGCTCACACGGTAGCTTCAACCATAGTAAACGATTTCATTTTGAAATATGGACATTTCAAGATCCTGAAAACAGATCGAGGTACGGAATTTACCAACAAACTGATGCAAGAAATATGTAAATTTCTCAAAATCAAGCAAATTTTTAGTACTCCTTACCATCACCAAACTTTGGGAATAGCTGAACGGAATCATCGCGTTCTTAATGAATATATGCTGTCATTTGCAGATGATCTAGAATGGTTTAAGTGGATACCTTATTACACTTTTTCTTACAACACTACACCTCATGTAGACACTGGTTACACGCCATACGAATTAATATTTGGCAAACTACCCTATTTACCATTCGATTTAATCAATAATAATAACACTGTTTACAATCTAGATAACTACGCTAACGAATTAAAAGTTAGATTAAAATCAGCTACTTCAAGAGCTAGAGACTTGATAGAAAAAATTAAGCAGAAACGAACGGAAAAACAAACTGCAACAAATCCGATATACATTGAATCAGGTGACCTAGTTCTATTGAGAAACGAAAATCGCAAAAAATACCACAAACCTTACAAAGGTCCATATAAAGTCTTAGAAAGAAAAAGCGTAAACTCAGTAATTGAAATAGATGGCATACCAAAAGAGGTTCACAACGACAGATTGAAGAAATACAATGTAAAAAAATAAAATAGTTAATATCATAACGTAATTAATACATAATGTAATATACATTTAAGCATATTAGTATAAGAGCATACTTGTAATCAGCAGTAATATCATACTACTGTAATATTCATATTCTGTAATAATACTATACTATCATTTTTGTTTCGCCTTAAACTAAGAGTTAAGACTCAACATAAAGGGTGAGGGTGTAGTGATCATACTCAAATTCGATTATGTAACAATCACTACGCAAGGCCACGGTCAGTCAGAACCAAAACAGCTAACACACGAAGTCAATGCACGAGATGTAATTTAACCCTGCTTGCTTTCCCCGTGCAGTGATTCACACGTAGCATGCGGCGCTTGCCCAGAACCTTTTGTTTCTATGAATCATAAATTAAATCTGGGTCAAGCAAAGTGCTAAACAGCTGATGATACCGATTCTGACCCTTTGCGAAATACACCCTGAAACATATGTGATAGCTATTCTATTGTATTGTAGTATTGTATAATATGTATACTTAGCTTAGGAAATATTAGTGTATCGATTTTTGTATTTAAGGGAAGAAAATATTCAAGAAAAATATAGTTCGATTTCTGAACTGGACTCTGCCTCACGGCACTCTTTTCTTCAATAGAAATATCGGCGTATCCCATTTGGTGACGCCATTATACAGTGCGTATCCCGAAAGGTGACGCACTAAGCTAGGCCTCTTATCACTCCAAAGGAACATAACATTACACTATATTTATATTTATTTTTCTTTAAACAATAATTAAGCAAATAAAAATGTTACAACAGAAAAATGTAGGAAGTTAAAGTGCAAATATAGGCAAAAATGAATGTTTTGGTGAATAATTTCCGCGCTCTGAAATTGCTCAGAGAACTGTCAAAATCAAGAGCGGGCGGCGGGCGGACTGCGCGGCGTGTATAAAATTTGCTGTGGGGTCTTCAAACTTAGTGCCCTTTCTTCATTCTCTGAATAATGAAATGCTGCATTGGGTATGCAACCACAAACGCGAAGGTTACAAACATATCACGAAATTGTTCAGATTAATCATCTAATGTCCCTGTACTGTACTCTATAATGTAAGATTCAGGATAAAGTCAATTATATATTACAATACAGCTGGTGTAACTATTATTTTGTAGCCCTTTCCAACCCCTACAAACTCACTCGGAACATATTTCTTGTAGGACCTCTGGTAGCCACTATATATGCAAGAGTAGTTTCATCACCAATACCTAAAGGCGCCAACATTTTGGTTCATTGGTTATAATGAAGAACGACAATATTCTTACCGTAAGCGACAATCAGAAATTTTCTGAAAATTTTACCTACGAGACTATAATTTTCTGAGTGAAGCAGTTAAAAAAATCTGCTACAAATCGTTCGTAGTTATAAAATGTACTGCCTACATATATAAGAAATGAAAATCGAATGTGCGTAATCCAGGACCACTAACTAGTAAATACATTTAATCCCGCTAAAATAAATTTTTACTTTAAATTATAAAATAAAATGTTCCCTTCCACAAAGTGGTTCTTATTGAGAAAATTATGCTATAACATGTCTCTACGTCTCGTTAAATTATACCTTCTTTTCACTTCGTTAAATTTTATGAGAAAAATTGAAAACTCACGTATGTCAAAAGCCTCATTCGTCTAGATTCTAGAATCTACATCAGTGAAACCGCATCGTCAACCTCGACACTTATTTGGAAAACATTTTTTCATCACACGTGCGGGGTAACTACTAGATTACCACACGCATTTCCGTGCGGTAACTCACCGATTGCGCACGCAGCTACAACTCGGGCGGTACCTAGCAGATTGCCCACGATGGCAGTATCAGACGCACAAACGAAGCGAGTGCGTTATCTGCCATTACGGAAATGCGTGCGGTAACCTAAACACGTGCGGGGTCGTGTGATGAAAAATATTCTTCAGGCTTTCAGTATTATTTAAGCTATGTCCAGGCAAATGAACACTGCCCCACACACAGGACACTCAAAAATGCACTTACTATGAAAACAGCGGCTTACGAAAATGTTAAAATTTATGTAAACTAAGCAAATAATTTTACCTCTGTTTTACTTTACGGCCTATCACATTTTGCTATGAAGGATATATAGAACAAATATAATTTTTACTTAACTCATATCTCGTTGCAGGTGTTCAATCTGCTGCCGTTAATGTAATATGCGAGCTAGCACGTAAAAATCCAAAGAATTATCTCTCACTAGCCCCGATTTTCTTCAAATTGATGACCACCTCGACAAACAATTGGATGCTGATCAAAATAATTAAACTGGTAAGTTGATTATGTTCTTTGCCATTAGATACAGATGTTTGCAGGTCTTGACTAAATTTTGTAAGTTTGCGAGTTTAACAGCAATCGAACCTGCTCTTGGAAGAAGGTTGACTCAACCGCTGATTGAAATTATTTCAAGGTGTTTTTAATTTTATAGAAATTTTATTGCCAATTATATGTATATCATTGTTCAATTCATTACGTTTTTTGCTGTTCCTCTTAAACGGCTCAATTGTTCAGTAAAATGCTTTATTGGGAGCATTCAGCTTTCTTTCTTATTTTGCTAAGATTATCTTTCATGTTTTGCTTGCTTGTATTCAACAAAAAACGTAATTGAAATCCTGTGAATGTAAACATTTGGAACAGCAAAGATCAAATATGATTTATTTCCTTAAAATTGTCTTCATTCCTGGTATTCACGAACATCTACTGAAGGTGCTAGACTTAAACCGCCGAATCACTTTTAGTACATCAACAAGTTTAAGGTACTTTGGTGCACAAACTTTGAGTGCCACCAGTAACACTTAATTTCTCGAATTATATTGCACTTTCTTTTAAAGCTGTAAAGTAAGTGTAGGTGTATTGAAATGATCGATGCGAAACGGCCCCGTACCCCGTCGCCAATGTGTTAATTATTAATGTATACAAAATTGATCTTTCTGCGCTTCCTGGGTTCTCTTTATTCAAAGGTCCTGAGGCAAATAATGATTATTGTTGAAAAAACAATTTTTCTCTGATGGGGGTTCAACATCCATGTAATCTACAAAAAATATATGGGACATTCCACGTCAACCGGGCCACCTAAATGACCAAAAATCATGGAGACCTAAAAAATTGTTTTTGGGCTTAAATTTTTGGTCTATCTTTACTCTTCAGAAATTAACCTGGCGTTTTGAAAAATTCAAAATGGCGGATCCAATATGGCGGCCAACTTTTCAAAAATGAACGAAATTTGAATAAAAAAAATACTATGATATTCTGCATAAAATTCTAAGTAAGAAATGTCTTTTGCAAATTTTTGAATAAAATTGCCGTTTTTGAGAAAAAAATTCATAAGTGGCCCGGTTGACGTGGAATGTCCCATATATATTTCGGTAAATTTTTGAAATGACTGCGTTTATGGTTAATAATAGTATTATAAATAAATTTTCTGGTGGGATACTTGAAATCGAAAATCATCATGTAACTGCATCGAGAGCTTCATAAATCGCATGAAATCATTTTATATTGCCAGAAAATGACTTTTTTTTACAGAACTGCTTATTTTTGCATTTCAGTTTGGCGCTTTAACTCCTTTAGAACCCCGGCTAGGAAAGAAATTAATAGAACCTCTCACAAACTTAATTCATAGGCAAGTTTCATGTATCATCGCATATCTAGGTGGGTGTGATTACTTTACGGCTTAGAACTTACTTAGAAAATGTTGCGTTCTCTTCTGGTACAAGTTGAAAATTATATATCTAAAGCTCGCTTAATTTCTGGATGGAGAGTCTAGTAACATAGACCCCAAGTAATTGATAATATGGCTTATTATAGTAGAATTATTTTAAAAGAAATACTACAAATGAGGAATTGCATACTAAATAAAATGTAAAGTAATCACATCCATCGATAAAAAAAAAGTCATTAAAGAAATTGAATTAATTATTTTTCATTCGCACGAACAGTACTTCAGCGATGAGCCTTTTGTATGAATGTATAAATACTGTAATTGCCGTCTTGATTAGCATTAGTAGTGGGATGCCAAATCACAGTGCCTCAATACAACTTTGTGTACAGAAGTTGCGGATTTTAATAGAAGACTCTGATCAAAATTGTGAGTAGCCTTATATACTTGTGTGATTTGTTTGTTTCTTAACCGACTTACTTAAATTGCAGTAAAGTATTTAGGATTATTGGCGATGTCGAAAATTTTAAAGACACATCCGAAAAGTGTTCAGACACATAAGGATCTTATTCTGGCCTGTCTTGATGACAAAGATGAATCGATACGACTACGCGCTCTTGATCTGCTTTATGGAATGGTATCCAAAAAGAATCTCATGGAAATTGTTAAACGACTTCTTGGGCACATGGAACGTGCCGAAGGATCCGCTTACCGTGATGAGCTGCTCTATAAGGTCATAGAGATTTGCTCCCAAGGATCTTATCAGTATGTTACAAATTTTGAATGGTACTTAACAGTCTTAGTGGAACTTATTCAGCTTGAAGCTGGCTCAAAGCATGGTAAATTTATTTATGATTGTCACTGTTTTGCTGTGAAAACAGTCTGTGTATAAACTTGTTTAATCCTTTAAATATTCCAGGTAGCGTAATTGCAACACAGCTATTAGACGTTGCAATCAGAGTTCAGGCAGTGCGCCCATTTGCTGTAGCAGAAATGACAAATTTGCTCGACACATTTTCGGTATCAAATCAAAACAGTTCCATGTATGAAGTGTTGTATGCAGCCGCTTGGATAGTTGGTGAATTTTCCAGGTGCTCAGCGATTACAATTAAAAGTTTTCATTAAATAAAATATTTAAAAAATGTATAGCGAACTAGATGACCCTGAACGTGCTTTGAATATTTTATTAAGACCGAGACAACTGCCTGGTCACATAAAAGGGGTATTTGTACAAAATATAGTCAAATTATTCACAAGACTGGTTACAACTTGCCTAGAAAACCGCGACATCCCAGGTATAATACGTGTAAGTGATTATTTCAATTTAAAACACATCAAATCTCTATGAAATCAATACTTTCTAGCTGTGCGATGATGTCCTCAGTAAGCTCTCAGATTTCGTAAGTTCTGGTGATATTGAAGTGCAAGAAAGGTCCAATTCAGCACAAATGTTGATTGAAACACTACGATCACAATTTTCTGAATCGCCAACATCCGATATAATATCTGATATACCAGCGGTTGAAACGCCGCCCATACCCACAGAAGCTATTGAGATTGTCCAAGAAATGGCACTGTTATTTGCTGGTGATTTAAATCCTGTTGCTCCAAAAGCACAGAGAAAGGTACAAATTCCTGAAGGATTAAATTTGGATGAATGGATTAATTCACCACCTGAGGACAGCAGTTCGTCTAGTCAGGATGAACAAAATGATTTATTTATATCCAATGATTCACATTTTGATGATGGTCACAGGAGAAGAAGTGAGGAACTCACTCAAGATGAAATCGACAGACGAAAGGAGGCAAGAATGATGGAGCAAATTAATAATCCTCACTACCTCAAATCGAACTATAAACGTAATTCAGTGACCAACGATGGCTGCGAAGATATCCCTATTGCTGAACTAGCGCTTGAAGTACCTCTTCAAATACATTGTAAGTTAATATTATTTCTGTGGGATATTGTTTGATAGTTTTTTTTTATTTTTTCCAAAGCCATGAAGCGCTCAGATAAATACCTCATTGAAGAACAGAAGACCGGCAAAAAGAAAACAAAGAAGACTAAAAAAAGTAGAAAATCAAAACACAAAACATCCTACAGCTCTTCAGACTCAGATGGAGAGGGTATGTATTAAACTTCTAAATAAATATTCCGAATTTTCCTTAACCCAACGTGCAACGTCAGCTTTTGCTACAAATTGGACTGCTTGATCCAAAATATATTTAAATATTTCTTCCTTCGGGATTTTTTTTCTCAATTTCTTATAAGTACTATTTTTCTTATTCCATCAATCAATCTTAACCTTGTACAGAACTGAAACCCATTCATGTTGTAAATACTACGGTGGAAATGCCCGATGGTGCTGAAATTTCGGACAACGAAGACAACAATCCCAAGCATGATCCAAATGATCCACACCGAGCACTGGATATCGATTTAGACATGTATGTTAATCATTCTCAATCACTCTCATTCACATTTTTATTTAAAAAAATTAATTTCTAGCCCGCCACTAACTGATTTGACAAAGCAAGTCAGAACTAAGAGGTATGATGTTAACATACTTCAGACAAATAACGCCGACAACAAAGACATAAGCACAAATGGAGAAAAGGATAAGAAGACAAAAGATCCTAACGAGAAAAAAGATAAAAAGAAGGATAAGCATAAAAAAGAAAGAAAGAAGAAGGAAGATAATACTCAAGAAGTACCCGATTTATTCGGTACACCAGTTAAAACAGTTAAGGAAAAACACAAGAAAGAGTCACATAAGAAGAAGGACAAAGAACGAAAGGATAAAAAGGAAAAGCACAGTAAGAGGGAAGCGAAGAAAGGTTATGAAGAAGCGTGTGGAATTTCAACGCCGAGCAAAGAAGTCTTTTGAATTTTGCATGAATCAAACGTTATCTAAGATAACAATGGTATATTTGATATAAATGGCTTTTAAGCTTTAAAGTATAAATAATGTGAATGTGAAATATATATTCAATTATTACTGATTTCAAACAATCGAGTATTTCAGGCTCTCCTTTATTGTCTTTTCATCTTATAGCCCGTGTTTAACCCATTAATGCGCAAAACGAGAATTTTGTGCACGCAAGTTCAATATTAAGATTCGAATAGAAAATTGGAGAGATTTTCTTCCAAATTCGTATATAGGGGGTTTTTGGGGATGCTCTTTCAGAATCTGGTATTTGTTTTGCATAAAAGCTTCAAAAACCCTATTATTTCTTGTTTTTGTTTTTTAAAGTGCTGATTTTTTGTTGCCTTCTTTCTTTTCAAAGTCGATTATCCTGACGTTACTGCTATTGAATGATCATATAACCACCAGAAATAGCGGTCCGAATGTCTAAACTTTTTCAAACCATGGTTTTGAAAGTTTTTTTTTTGCTTTGGTTTACAAAATGGCAATGTAATAAAAAACCTGATTTTTTTACACGAAAAGGACCAACTTTACTAAAACAATTAAAGAACAGAAAATGTTTAGAATTGGCCAAAGAACGTGTGAATTTCTTCAAAAGTGTTTTGACTATTTTTGGATATGTCTAATTTTTGAAAAATCCAAAAATGTTACAAGAAATTCTGTTCTGTGTTCTTTGGCTCATTATAAGCATTTTAGTTCTATACAATTTATTCGTAAAATTGATCCTTTTTGAGTAAAAATATCACAAGAAAAGACAGTCTTTCTCTCACTTATCCCTTTATTACTAGCGAAATTTTCCACCTCGTTTAACGGCACCAAGGTCGAAAAAAGATAAGGATAAACGTCACAAGTGCCCCTTCTTGTTGTAAATATTCTTTGAAAGGCCATCATAAGACGCAGTATATGGGGAATCCCCTAACTTCATATTTATACTTTACACGTGCATATACATAAAATTGATCCAACAATTTTTCGTCATCTTATTCACACGTTCTAACAGAAGAGCCCTCGCTGAATCATCTCCTCAATGATTTGGCGATTTACAGGCAATCCATGAAATTGCGTTCCCAAGCGAAAATTTAAAAATATCTTAAAGCAGATGTGTCGCATAAACTTCTCAGAAATATATAGCATGAATGCAATCCTCAAAGTTTGAATAAAAACCATCTTTTTAGGAAAAAAAAAACAAATATTTGTATATTAAGGCCTCACTGGTAAAAAGTGGAGTCCGCTTCCTTAACTGACATGGGAGATATGTACAAAGTAGGCAAAAAACAGAGAAAAGGGATTGCTATCACTGAGCTATCTGCAGTCTCAATTCGTTGGTTACAAAGTTCACGATAGCTCTAGCGGCTGTAACCTTCAATGAAGGGTCGGCTAAAAGCAAGGGCAGCAGAGCAGCGAGATCCAGTGGAGTGACTTCTTTGAAGGCTTCATAAACACTCTGTTCCAGTTCCTGCCGTTGGGCTTGGGTCAATTCATTGCGAATGATATCCCCAATGGGTTTGAACGATCCTGCAATAAAAGAAGTCATTTTCAACTCCCTGTTTTATTTAAATTGGGCTCGTCTGACTGAGGTGAACTTTGGTAGATAGCGTCATTTAGACTGGAGCTTGAGTAGTGTCCCAAACTCTACCACCGTCCACAATCAGCTGAACCGGCCGTTAATGTTCATTTTACCTGATGTGAGATATGCAGCAGTAAGTCCACCAGTGGCCCCACCGAAGGCCAATCCCAGGGGGCCCATTAGAATACCTCCTAAGAAGCTAGCGGCAGCACAAACCAGAGCTCCTTTTCCAGACTGCTTTAAGGTAACTCGCATGTTCTCCTCATCGGCAATGACGGCGAGGGCTTCCATTAATTTATCCGTACGGAGCGGCATTGTGCTGAATTTATTTTGTGCGAAGTCTGTGCCGAAAAAAGAAGTTTTTAGATGCACAATTACGAGGATGAACTTCTAGAGCCGCCCAAAAACGTAGTAACAGATAACACAATACAGAACAGCCGAAGAAATACAAGTGAAGTATGATGAGATACTAGCACACTTCGAGCATGAAGATAAAATGAGTTGGAAAGTTATCGCAAAAGGAAATCTTTCTTTGTGCATGTACTGACATATAATATAATGGATTGACTACTTGATTGTATGATTTCCTTTAGAAGCCGATTGTGCGTTTTGGACCCTCTTTCGCTATGAGGCAATGACAGCTCGTGAAATTAACGTTCGATAATGTCAGAAGTTTGTCAGCTTGCTGACTTGCCGTTAAAAGTTTTCTCTGAAGCTATTGGCACAACATTTCTCCGGAGGTTGGCTCTTGCTGATGTTCTCCTGGTTATATCTATTTAATCGAAATGGAATTTGCATACCTTGGACTCGCAAAGATTATCAACCTCTTCAATGCTCAGTCCCAAGATATTGCACTAATTTTGCAATTATTCCCTTTGTCTTAATTAGCTGCGCTCAATTCACTATTAAATTATCCCCCGATTCTACAAATAAGTGAAGAGCGCTTAAACAAGAAATTACCAAATTAATTTTAAAAATAACAAGGAAGTCTATTTACAAAAGACAAAACTTTGGGGGGGGGGGGGGGGGGGGGGGGGGGGGGGGGGGTATACAAATATTTCAAACTCACCGATCTTCGTATGCACAAAACAAATACCGCATTAGAAATACCAATATAAGTTTATTAACAAGTTTTATGATAATTTATATCTTCAAATAATCATAAAACAATTCGCAAATTTGGCACGGCAATTAACAACAATTGGCGTTGTATTTTTGATTTCAAAGTTTGCTGTAGAGCTTATTTATAAAATCTTAAAACACCACAAACATTTATTCTAATTATATATCATACAATGTTTTTATAACTTACAAATTATATAATTACAAATTCCTATAAATATTTAAAATCTACTAGGGATAGATTTTGAACAATATATGTTAGGCATTCTCAAACTGCCACTTTTGAAGTGCACTAAGCTTGACATGTCTAATGAAGTTCCCCTGAGGAAGTGTCTTCTTCTTGCTAAAGTTTAGCACACTTTAGATTTTTAAAATATATTTTGGAAACATTCAAAGGAATACGGACTTTATATGAAAAATAAGTTACAAATTTATTCAACCAGCACAGTGCTGATACGTACAAAAGCAAATTAAACTATCGAGCAGGTAAACTGGGATATGACATTTTAAATTATGAGGAACTGAATTACTGAACGCACCCACAGCCGCGAGTAAATTCTCCAATGTTTTTTTCTAACAATCTTGCAACACAAATCGACTGTACTATTTGACAGCTTCTATCAATTTATCACAAAGTGCGGAGTGGTATATTTTCATTATCAGCATTAATTAGAACCAAAAAGGGTCAAAGATCACCCGCTCGTGTTTACATACTTCTAGTAGTGTACATTTCGCTTCTAACATGAACAATGGATCATTTGACGCATGTAAACATTGTCTAGAGCTAGATTAAATGACCTCGAAAATCTGACTAGTGCTACCGTGAAGTTGTGATAATTTCTGCGCACTGAAAGTGATCCAGAGTGATATTTGTTTTTCTATTTAGTCGTAGTCCAAGTACGCGCGGAAATATAGGGGAAATGGTTGAACCAATTTTCGATTTTCAATTTCGGTTGATTCTAATCGGTGATAGTACAGTTGGGAAAAGTTCCCTACTTAAATATTTCACAGATGGAAAATTCGCAGAGGTGAGTATTTTGTCTTGATTCCGTGGCGTAGCTTGATGCAGAAACTTGTTTTTGTAACAAAAACACCACGATCATATGGTCGAGAGACTGGGCGAAATGACCTTGCCTTATTATAAGGAGGGACCGCTGGAGACATTGAGCCGACAAGCTAGCAGACGTCTGGCTGTTAAGCGACAAATTTTTAATTCTTACATAAGACCACGCAAATTGCTTTCTTTAATTATTAACAGATGGTTTGCATCTCATTACTATTCAATTATTCCTTGCTGCAGAGCATTTGACGCAGCAGTGCTCAGTGTTGCTCTGAGGCTGTTTGATTTCGACGGTATCCTCAATTGTTTCAATTGAGTGGCGCTGGATTTGAATAGCATTACTTTGTTATTGGAAACAATTGATCCATGATATCTGCGCCAACATCTCAAAGGAAAGTGAAAACTTTCTACTTTTCAGTAGAAAGGTGATTTCTTTCCATTGAACGGAGAAGCCAGATCAAAGTAAAGAGATCGTTTCTCAGAAGCGATAGTCTTATCAGCTTTTCTAAATATATTTACTGTATCAACTCGCGACTCTCATCTTGATGGGGACATCACCGGATGACCGAACGCTATATTTATTATCAGAACTTTATGGTGTTTGTGTTAACTTCTACTTCACACAACATTAAAAAGTTTCTAGATTTTCATCGAGAAAGAATGCATCATCGAAAACGTTTAAAATAATGTATTTTGCTTGCATTTGAATCCTAGCTACAAATATTTAGAATAAAAACCATATATCATCTAAAAAGCTTTTTATATCAATAGATATATATATATAAATATTTATATATGTTTAAGAGGAATTAATCTAGATTCTAGATTTTAATAGGGAATAAAGAAAAACTGTGTGTAACAATTGGTTGGGCTTTAAGGAAGTTTCTATCTTTTGCGGCCGCCGAAATTTGGATATTTTCAGAAATTATACTTAGTTAAGAAACTAATAGAAATGTATGAATTAAATTTTGTACAGATAATAATACAGTAAAAAGAAAAATGTATTGGGCAATACAAAGAGCCGACTAAATTTAGATCTTATCGGTTTCGGTGGTGGGGAAATGTAATAACTCTTGAAAAAAATGCCCGAAGAAAAAAACAATAACATTTCTATAATCAGTAAACATCAGCGTATAATATATTCTAGAACGAAAGTAAAGTAATAAATTTTGACTGCGTTATCAGTGACCAAAGAAAATATACATGTTTTGTTTAAAATTTGCGATCATTTTATTAATTTTTTGGAGGAAACCTACCTGTTGCAGTAATTTCGAATGAATGATGCCAGAATTTATGGCATGAGCCTTACACTTCAAAAATACTCCCTATTAATTATTAGTATATATCAAATTTGTTGAACACGATAACAACCCTATTTACTACTGTGATAAAAAAATAAGGTGAATTTGTTTATAAAATGGGTAATTCTTTATTCTTCCAAATCAATTTCATCCCCTTCAAAGTAATCCCCTCCCTATACAAAACACTTATGCCAACGTCGAAACAATTGTTGAAGCCGATTTCCGGAATGGCCATCAAAACCTTCTTCAATTCGACTTGTATCTCTTTATTATAGTAGTCCAAAATCATTGTTTCACAGATGACAACACAACGCTTTTTTTCAAAAAAATTGAGTGTTTTTGTAAAGATTTTTTTGGACATAGTCTCAGAACAAAAGGCCTTTTGCAACATCCTCAACGTTTCCTCGGCAGAATATTCATTCCGTAAACAAAATTAAATGCAAATTCTTTGCTCAACAAAATCAGACATAGTAAAAATCGAAAACTTACTTTTGTATGTTTACACACGTATAACTCTGCAGCAATTGAATATATTGACATGAAACTCTGCATAGATGTCAAAGAAAGTACTACCAATCCAATAAAAAAAAAAAAAAAAAAAAAAAAAATGATTTTATAGTACCCGCGAAGTTTAAATGAAAAATTCACCTTATTTTTTGATCACAGTAGTATTAATCGATTTGCAACAAATCTTGCGTGTACTACATTTCTCTGGTGGGATCACCAATTAGTCGGAGCCAATTTATATGGATAGTAAGAAATACGGAATATTTTGAAGACATGTTCAAGAGTAATTGATACGTACAATACCTTTCGATTATAAAATAACCGATTTCGAGAACAACCGACTTTTCCCTCTTTAATGAATGGATTGGAATGGAGTTTTGAACGAACGTGCCATTGATAAAGCTGTGATGTCTTTTTACGACAAATTTTTTTTGTGCTTCATTCATTGCATTTCTATAAAAAGGTCTGATAAGTCTTCTAACTACTAGCCATGGTTTAACAGTACGATTAAACACTTAAAAAATCTTAATAGCAAGGCTTACAGAAATTTTTTATTCGAAAAGTGCGATGGCGAGTTTCAACTGATTTTCATACTGAATTGTGTGATCAGATTCTAAATGCTGTTAATTCTTCATATGATGCTTACATTGCTAATATGAAGTTATTGCATAATAGCCCGAGACAGTTCTGTATATTTGTCAATTCTAAACTTTACTTTCTTCTTTCTGTTGTGTGATTTTTCTGTGATATTAGCCCTACAGAATTTACCCACTTGACGATGCTTCTGCCGACATCCCTTTAATCTAAGGACCTTATATTGGACAATAGTATCATTGTTAAACACCTTCCGAATTTAGTTGACAACTTTTCGAGTGATCCGGACGGTGTCTCATCTTCCATGTTGAAAATATGTGGATAATCTTTAGTTTCTGTTCTTCGTTGTTTATTTAATTTGTCGCTTTATTTCGGTGTGTTTCCTATGTCGAATATTATTCCCTTGCATAAAAAGGGCAGTGAATCCCATATCTCCAACTAAAGGCCTATTGTGAAATTAAGTTGTACGGCTAAAAGGTTTGAAGCTATAGTCTGTGCAGGCCTCCGTTTTCACAGCAAACTCTTTCTGCTGCTACTACGAACCGTTTTAATTCTCAAATTATTGTGTTTCTGCTATCGAAGCCAGCAAACAAGTTGACTGTATCTTCATAGACTTTAGCAAGGCCTTTGATAGAATTACCATATTTTTGTTTACAAGTTATCTTTCCTGGGATTTCCCGCTAATTTAGTAGACTGGATTGCATCATATTTATCTGGCCGGACTCAACGAATTTGTTTTCGTGGTGCACTTAAAGTGATGCAGCGTTCTAGTTAACATGTTTTTATTTGTACCGTCATATGGAAATCCTTGAAGAAACTTATATGCAATTGAGGCATTAGGATATGTAAGATATTAAATACATCACAAACTGGGAATTTTATATATATGTATGTATATTGACGGTGACTAACTATACTATCTGTTATTTCTTTTTTTTTTTTTAAATCTCTTAATTTAGTTGGGTCTCTTATAAATTCATTAGGATGAACTGAAGTTGTTTTAGCAATTTCGAAATATAGAATAAGCTGCAGAAATACAAATAACGCATATTTATTTATGTATATTTATAATATTTTAACAGGTTTATGAATAATTGAACCTCAATTTTTGCAGCTTTCCGATCCAACAGTTGGTGTTGATTTTTTCGCGAGACTGATTGAAATGAAAGACGGAACGCAGATAAAACTACAATTGTGGGACACAGCCGGCCAAGAAAGATTCCGATCCATAACTAAGTCGTACTACAGGAATTCAGTTGGTGTACTCCTGGTGTACGATATTTGCAATCATGCCAGCTTTGAACATATACCGCTATGGATGATGGAGGCACAGCGACACATTGAGCCGCACCGGCCAGTATTTGCGCTCGTCGGTTGTAAATTAGATCTAGTCAATTCAGGAGGACATCGCGAGGTCAGTACCGAGGAAGCGAGAGCTTTTGCCAAGCAGCATGGCCTACATTTTGTGGAGACATCAGCCAGGACAGGTGTTAACGTTGAAGAGGCCTTTCGCATGGTCAGTCAAGAGGTGTACTCTAGGATAAAATCAGGCGAATACAAAGTGGAAGACGGTTGGGACGGCATCAAGACGGGCTTCGCAAGACCCAGCAGTCTTGATTTCAATTTGGTCGTTGCCGAACCAGAAAAGAGCTCCTGTTGTTGATATCTCTTCAAGTACTTTTAATCTTTATAATAAGCAAGTAGTTGATCATATTTATTATTTTAATAGCGGAGTTTTTCCAAAGACAGATTCGAACATTTTACAATTTACAGAACTATACTGATATTTTTTTTGCAGACATGCCAAAAATGAATAAAGTTACGAAGCGTAGATCGTTCCAATTCAAAATATACATTTACTTTTAATTATTCACCTTGCGTTCGATTCTACTTTGTTCTAATACTCCTAATTAACGACTCTCAACTGGCAGAAGTTCTGAAATCTTCACAAAATCGAAATATTTTTGTTGAGTGCTATTTTTTGTACATATTTGTTTTTGTACCATAGTTATAACAGAGGATTTGTAATATAATTATGAGACATTACGATAGATGAGGACATTTTATTTCATCCACCACTGTAAAAATATTTTTTATTATAATTTTTATGGTTCATTTGTAGAGGTTATCAAGTAGGCGTCTTCAGTTAACTTGACTTAGTAACAATATTTTTAAGACGTTTATTTAAACTTTATTATGAGTCCTAATTAGGTAACTTTATTTCCATACTCCTTTTATTTGAAATACGTGAACTGCATAATCGAAAACAGGAAGCGTAAAATACTTAATCGAAATAAATCATAGGAGCAAAAAATCAAAATTTATTTATCCCTCTCTATAATATTTTACTTTCTCGAGATATTCGTATAGTTGCAATTAAATAACGATTGAGGAAAGAAAGTCAGAGCCTGTAGAAGTAGATTTAACCTTTACCATCCTATAACAACTAATCCAAGCAATTATGGATACTGTAGCCATTCTCGATTTTCCAATAAATTTAATTTTTGTATGTTATTTTTGAGCACAATTGTAAGATGTTACACTGAGTGCTTATATATTGACGCGAATATTACAACCTAAGGAAAAATCATTTTATTGAAATTATTACTATTATTATCACTTGTTTGATTTTGTTGAAATACATTTTTGATATGAACTCCTTTCACATTAGCGCGATTACTGTCTCTTACCACAAACCGCGAAATAATCTGCACGTGATTGCTGCTAAGCGAGAATTAATTTTTAAGTACATACCCATTTATTAAACTCTCCAATGCAAATGGGTTAAGGTTTTCAACCCGGCCTAAATTCTAAACAATCTTCATTGTGACCTAGTGTTACGCAGGACAGACCGTGTAAAGTGCTGATGATACGTTACATTACTATTAAAGTACAATTAAATGCCTTTTGGATATAAAAATAATTTTTTTTAAAGTGACCGTAATTCAAGAGAATTATGTAATTCTTCTTGAAATTACGTAAATTCTTAATTATAGGAATTTAGGAATGTATCTATTACGTAAAAAGAGGTTTAGGTGTAATCCCAAGTAAAATATGAAGTAATAAATTAACAATTTGCATTTTGTATAGCATATACTATATCCCTACGACTGTGTCAAATTAACCCATCAAGGGGGCAAAATAAGGCGTTGTTTCAATTTTACAAAAAAGGAAATCTTTGTTTTATTTAAATATTTTCCAAATTTAACACGTTCGCTACCAGCGTCACATATATGCGACATATAATATTTTGTACGTGAGTCCAGCGACGCAAATGTGCGTTTACTTTATCAGTTTATGACAGTGAATTGCACTAATTTTTTTTTTTTTGTAATGGGCACATTCTAAGAAGAATTCCCCTGGTCTGTGGTACAAGAATTTTTTTTCGGGTTCCGGTAGCGAAAGTGTTAATTTATTTTTACGCTGCATATAAAATTTAATACTGTTAATTCTTTACAAATTTGATAACTAGTAAACTTTACCCGAAAAATAATAAACATTTTTTAGTTTTAATATTTCTTTATTTATATAAAAATTGTTTCATTTTATATTTTTACATCTTCGGTTAGCTAACGTGAGTAAATATCCTAGTATATCGCCATGCACTCATAGTAGCTCCCTTGCATTCTTTTTATATGTATATCTTGCAAAGAAAAACAAAAACAAAAAAATTATCGTACAAAGGACTTACATTTTAATACACATGTAGAATATTCGAATGTTTCATTTATAATACATACTGACTTATCCTATGGATAGCAGAATTGATTAAATTATTCTTACTACCTTAGAGACAGGTTGGACCAAGTGCGAAGTAACAAAATTATTATTTTACGTTTTCTCCCTAACTGTTTAGTGCATTACAAAAATACAGGATAAATAAATGCTTAAACTCCGCGATTTCTGAGATCTTTAACTTTATATATTCGTACAAGCCAGTGTTCTGTTGTATATGCTTCTTCGAGAACGTCCAGTTCGAAATCTTTATTACCAATTTCGGCTGCTCGTACTCGATCATATCCTGGTGGTTTTCCACCCTCAGTATATACCTGAAAGTTATTGTTTTCGTACATTTTTTTCAGGTATAAGAATAAGCACTAACCTGTCCAAATCGATAGTAGCACATTTTGTACATTAAACAATTTAATAGAGTGGGCGATCCTTCCTTATCCACACGAAACTCTCCACTTGGGGCGTAGTAATCTCTTTCATTGATATGAGCACCTCTGTCAGTACTGCCGCCAATTCTCACCATCCACAAGAACTTATTGATGTCGTCCGAGGAATAGCCAGTAAGGCCACCAAATATGACTAGAACATAGTCTACATCAAGTTCACGCATAATTTCGTAAGCCTTCTCTTCTGTCGAGGCCATTGCTTGACCCACTCTAGAAATATGGGTATTGTTCCAGGTGTTGTTGTCGACTAGAATCGTTCGATTTGCCATAGCTGTTATCTGATAACCATAATCCCACCAAGACATCACCCGGGCATCCTAGATTCAAGCGAGAAAGATTCTATTAACTAAGAAGTCGTGTTTATTATAGCATTATATTTTTGTTTTAAATTTCATCAGGTAGTAAGTGAATTCACAGTAAGTATTCTTACTCATACTCTTCCTATCAAGAATATGTTATCATCATGTAAAAACTAGAAGTTATGCTTTATATATTTATTATATGTAAATTGATCTGCCTCACTGAATGTGTAAACTCAAACTCTTTTTACAGAAATACCGAGAAATATTAGTTATCATTTTTCCAAACATGGAAAATATAGCACGCTTCATTTTTATAAAATAACCATAGCATGAATGATTCGTGGAACATTTTAGGTTTTAGTTTTTTTATCTATTCAAATTAAAAGGCAATTATCCTTGAATTGGTATTTATCATGAATAACGCACAGCAAAAATTCAATATTTCATAAATATGGCTCAAATTGTCATGATTTGTAACCACTTTTAAGTAAAAAATTAATTTGAAGAATATTCAGTTCAAGATTTGAACTTTCGCATTCACAAAAAACATGGCAATTTTATGTACTTTACCTAAAATTTCAAATTTTTATTCATGCTAAGGGCTGAAACAATTTTTTTAAATTTTCGTTAAAATCCTTTGCAAGTAATATTTTAAATAATTTAAAAAAAAAATAATGGATAAAAACTGATACGAGGAAATATCTCCAAAACAATTAATGCAACATTTGTCGAGCTGAACACATTTCGAGTTCCCTGGGTTTTTTAGAATTTGCACCTAGCAGTAAATACCTATTGTTGCTCATATTTAGCATTTTACCTATATGGCAAAAACTTTTTCAGCTATTGATTTTTAAACATTTAAATTACTAAAGTAACCCTAAAATTACTGGCTATTTATAAAATCATTGATATAGGAAATTCAACTTACCTCAGGAGTATTCATCTTTAACCAATAATAAGCCTCACGAAAATCATCGAAAATAATTCTTCCACCATCATGTGACCTTGCACTTAGTACAATACTAGGTGAACTATAGGCCTCCGATGTAACCCACGTGCAGTGGAATGTGTAAGTAATCAACATAATCGTTATAACAGCCACGAATCCAATAGCCACTTCACTCTTAACAGAGGGTTGTTGCTCCAATTTTTTGTGCCTTTTGGATTCAATCACTTTAGCGGAAGTGTTGTCTACGTTTTTAATGTACTTGGAAAGCAAATGTGATGTAGCTATGCCAGAGAGGATGCACATAACTGGAGCAAGGACAAGCATCAGACGTACCATTACACCAGCAAAATAAATGCTCGTCACTCCGTACAAGATAATAAAAATGTTTGAGTCGGAGAGTTTCGAAAAACAGAAATATAATCCTGCTGGGAATAGGAAGACCAATATCTGAAAGAAAATATAAAGTAAATATGTGCACGAAATTCAAAACACATATCTTATACTTAAGAGAAATGCAATGTTGGAACAAAATAGGAGTCTAAAATAATGGGATGAGTTCAAAAAACAAATTAGAACACAACTGCGAACTTAAGTGATCGTATAAATATGTACCAACAAAGCTAACCTCAGCGATCAAAGTGTTTGCACTCATTGTGACAGTTTTACGGGAACTTAAAAAGGCTCAACCGTAAAACTGCTACCTTAACGCGCACTCATATGCACTTCTTTTTCATCAGATGAATATGTATAGTAGTAATAGCAACTATTCCTAAACCCGCATCCGAGGCGAAACTGGCTCTCGTCTATTAGCATAGACGACAGCAACAGCAGAGCAGAATATACACATTTAACCCTTAATTAGTCACACGAAGAAAATCATGTAAGTGATCGCATGGGATCTTATTTAATGTTATTTCAACTTATAATTGATTTATAAATGCAAATGAAATAAAATTCATGGTTACTGGGAACGTACTTTAACACTAGAACTACCAAGACTAGTCAAACTGACTAGTATTCAATTTTTCCCTTGAAATAATCATATTTTTTGAAGTTATCAAAGTTCAAAACTAGGACATATCGAAAACCTTTTTCCATTTATTATTGCTAATTTAAATGTGAAAACATATCACCTTAAAGGTGCTGAAAATTATCAGGCTTGCGCGCTAGTAGTTCTAGTGTTAAAACGTTGTCAACGTAATGAATAAGGGTGCTACCGGAGCTGGATGCGTCCCAGCTGAGTGTTATTTTTCTTTTTCCTAAAGTGCATTGTGACATTGCATTTAATATGTAAATTCTCTGCTCTTTTGATAACGATCTAATTCTTCTGTCATCTATGATATTAGACAATTCAGCCATAATTATAAACGTTTATTTTGTAGATGCGCCTTTTAGAAGCAGTACAGCTAATAGAGTAAAATTTTATTAAGATACTGACCTGCAGATCGAAGTAAAATGAGGACCATGATGTTGGCTGATGTTCCGAAACAGAAGCGATGATTGGAATGTGATTTTTAGCGTAAGAGGGATCCAGAAGGGAATAGAAACGACCTGTCCATGGAGAGACTTTGCCAGTTATTGTTAGAATTGTGCCAATCACTACCACTAGAGATGCAACAGTAGACACCAAAGCTTTGAAAAGAATTTCAAAATTCTCCTTCGACATACGGGAACGGACATAATCGACAAATGCGTGAATCTGACACAATCCAAATACACCCAAAGCCTGTAAGAAAAAAAACTCAGTCAGAAATTGTTTAATTTTTTTTTTTTTTTAATTTTCAAGTATATATTGGTGCATTTTTTGTCAGATATAATTTTTGTTCATAATGTATCATACTCTTCCTATCAAGAATTGTAGTTTCATCATGTAAAAAAATGTAAATAATAAAATAAAAAAAGAATGATTTTACATACCAACATATGTTCAGAACTCTGCACTGGCTGAAAGCCAACGAAAGAGATCTGCATTGATAAAACCGTTCCAATGCAGTACAAAATGCTGTAAGCCACATAAATCCTGTGAGAGAAACGTCCAGTTGACATAAGTGCTAAGACGTGAAGAGGTATGAGATTAATTAAGAAGACGTAGCCACCCCAGGAAGAGACCTAATTGATTAGAGTTTATTGTAAACATTAAGTGCTAAAAGAAATAATTAAAAACTTACCATGTAAAAGTATGCAAGAGCAGACATTGTCGACCAAAAGATTCCACCAGTTTTGACTGCTTTAATCCACATGTAGTAAGTCAATAGCATGCAAAAAATAGCAATCCCTTCATTGTCGTATGATCCAGCGACTGAACGTGATATATATCCAGGAACAATTGAGATCATCGCGGCAGCAACTAAGCCAGCACCTGCACTCTAAAATATTTTTAGTTGACAAAACAAACTCTAAAGTATTTGCTTTTTTTTCTTACATGGATTTCCTTAGTCAGAAGGTACGTCACTATTGTTGTAAGGGAGGAAAAGAACGGTGCCAGAAACACGCAAACATTCCTAATATCGACAGTAATGTTAAGTAGCCACATAATCCTATAGAGAGCCGCTGACGTTATCATCAGCCCGGGGTAGATTGTTCCACCAATGATTCTTCCGAGTGGGTACCATGCTCGATCATCAAACCAATTGTGGAAGTTGTAGAAACCCTGCTCGGCCAAAAACCGAGTAGTGCGATAGTTGAAATACGGATCGAACTCATGGATTACACTTTCGAATCGTAGTACTGAGAATAATCTGGTGGCGAAGGCTACAGAATTAAAAATACTTAAATCAGTAATAATTGCAATTCTAATATAGATAAATTTAAACTAAAGATTTGAAAGCAGGAATTTACAGAGATGGCAATTCTGGACCCGGACTTGTTCATTTAAATTTAAGATTATCATTAGAGATGTATTTCCATTTCTAATTAAAGCCTTTCAGAACTAATCTGATACATTGATTTTTTTGATTTGTCCAATGCCAATGTAAATTTTGGAGCTAATTAAGAAGGCTAATGATTTGCATTAGGAGTGGATACATCTATTTTGATCATTATACTATCGATGAAACCGGTTATTTGAGGAAATCCACTGATTTTAATGACGAATTTCGTTTGAGTTTGTTAGCCATATCCAGCAATCCGTTTTTTTATTTGTAGTTCTATAATATATATCTATCACTATTACTGGCCCAATGCAGAGTTGTAATAAGCTTGTTTCTTGTACTATAATATGATCGATTTGAACCTTTTTTTTTTTTAAGGAAAATTCGCTAATATGCATAAATCAAATCCTCAATTCAACCGTGTTGATATCGTTCAGACTTGAGCCCTATTCCATGCCTTCGTAATAAAATAACCTCTCATTTCGAAACATTTCTTTTTCAAATTAATTTTGTCTAAACAAAATATCAATAACTTATCAAAGTTATTAGAGAAATAAATAATTATAACTATTTGCCAAGTTGCTAAATGATTAGTGGTTGGTGCAATAACGCCAAAATAATTCAAATAAGATGATAATCAGATAAATAAATTAAATATCTTCTCAGGTATATGGATAATATAAAAATATTAAATTGCAATAATACTTTTGGATTATATATTTATTACTATCAGATTAGATACCTTATCCCTTATCTTGTAAAACAACAAAGATAACCTTCAGGTGCATACTAAGCAAACAATGAATTTCGTTGAAAATTTTCTTTCAGGGAGATCTCTTATAACTGCCTGCAAAAACCTCTTTTTGTTACCTGGAAAATCCCTGCGATAAGGCCATATACTAATAATATTAAATGGCTAGGCCTTAATCTTAAAAAATACATCTGATAAATGACATATCAGGTGTTTGAAAATGAGAACTAGACAGGGATAGGGTGTCAGCTTGTTAGGATATCAGCTCTCGAAGATCTCGACAACTTTAACTTGCAATTAAGTAGTCAATCATTCATCTACCCGACGCTAGAAGTAGCGGATGAACTGAGAAGTCTTTTCAATTAAGGGACTATTTCGGTCTAGAAATTTCAAAGAATCGATTTTTTTTTTTTTACATTTTCTGACTCTTTATAGTCTCAAAAATTATGTCCTGAAATATTTTAATGAAATTCGAATTCTAAACCGGTCTAGAGCGAGTTTTTCGAGAGCGCGCCCGCGAGCATTTTCGGCCGTCAACTTGTATTACGCAGCTGTAACTCGCCGAGCAGCTGTCGAGATCCCCTCTCTAAAATATAAGTCTCTTTTGTATACACACAATATTTTCAACAAGAGGAATACGAACGTAGTGATCTCATATTATATGGTGCAGGAATAGCAGATTAACTGATTGTAAGGGTTACAATTCGATTTTTTACAAATTATTCATGTTTTTTCACAAAAAAAATCTTTAAACGCGTTTTTCTCAAAATCAACTTTTTTCACACGGCGGACAGTTAATCTCCGAAACTACTCAACCGATCATTACCAAATTTTGTGTACATCTTTATTTAAGTGTCGTACACAGTAATACAGCAGAAAATTTGAGAATTTTCTATATACAAAAAAAATTTGCGAGAAAAAAGAACTAAAAACGAGGTCAATTTTCCAAGTTTTTTTTCAAAATGCCGCCATTTTTTTTTTTTCATCGATTTTCCGAATTTTCTGCTGTATTACTGTGTAAGAAGCCTTCTTTTAAAAGACCTATTTTGAATTTTTTGTTTCAGACTTCTCAATCATGAGATTAACTATCCGCCATAGAAGGAGAATTTTTTCAGGACCAGACTTTGACGCCCTCTACATTTCGGAAGAAGAGTGACAAAAAAAAAGAAAAAAAATTTTTTGTGTAGTTTTTTTATGTAATAACGTGTTACAAAATATTTCATGTAAATATCTAATAAAGGAGCCCAGAAAAAAATTCCCAAAAAAAGACCATTTTTTTACGTTCTAGACCGAAATAGTCCCTTAAGGCAAAAGATAATTTATTGTTTTTCTCAAGAAATATACATCACATACAGTTTTATACTTTCGTATACTCGTATAAAAAAAGTTTGTGTAAAAACAGAACTAGGTGTATTTATTTTTTTTTTTAAAGTACATAATTCAATTTCTAAGGCTTAATAGTGTGAGAATACATAAGTCATTTGGTACATATGTATTACATAGGTATTAAATTAACATGTTCAACCCGGCGCAGTTTTTTATACTTCACTTCATCAGGCGGCAGTACAAATCGTATTTTGCTTTATCTGGCGGCGCCTTGCACAAAATGTTTAAAAAAAAAATCCATAAAAACAAATGAATATATAAATACAAAAAAGTAAAAAAAAGCTCTTCAATTTTTCAATAAAAAAAATCATGATGTGATGTGAGCCACCGGTGGTACACGCCACCAGATGAACCATTCACCTGTGAACCACCGGTGGTACACGCCGCCAGATGAACCATTCGCCTGTGAACCACCGGTGGTACACGCCGCCAGATGAACCATTCGCCTGTGAACCACCGGTGGTACACGCCGGGTTGAACGTGTTAAAAGAAAAGCTTGAAAGTGTTTTCAAAGTTTGCGAGTTCTAAAATTTTTGTGAGACACTGTAGTTTCTACGGAATGTACAAAATCAGGGGCAATTCTCTCATTTCCGTGTTCCTTTGATTTGAAAACGATTTCTAAACACTTAAATTTTCACTTGTCTAATCAAAGAAACAGAAATTATAGACGATGTAATAATTTTTATTTTTTAATGATTTTCTAGCATTTTAGGTTATACTTAAATTCGTAATACATATCTCTGTAATAAATTAACATCGCAAGCTCCATTTCTTCATTATTTTTGTAATTTTATAGAGAACATAAAAATGATTCTAAAAAAACTTGTTTATTCTAAGACGCAGACCATTTGTGTTTTTTTCTAGAATACTTCCAATTGTAGGCCAGAATGAATCTATTCACTGAATTTGTTGATCTGGGAACTGATATCGAATTAATTATGTCATAATAACAAATATTGAAGTTTTATAACGAAAATCGGTTATTTTCCGAGAAAAAAACAAGATTCTGAAACTGAGACGAACCAGCTAGAGATATAAATAAATCGAAAGTAAAGTTCTTACACAGTTTTGAAGGTTATCATTTGATGGCTAAAGCTTTTATATTTTTTTAATAATTATGTACCAATGCAAATAATCCTCCAGGGATTTTAGTTGACCTGTGATGGAGCCAAAAAAGATAAGAGATTCTATTTAAAACATAATTCTATTGCTACTTGCAATTTGCCAGGTCAGTCAACTTATTGTTCAGCCCCCAAATACCTGAACGTCTCCGGCCGGCAAATTTCGATCAGCCCAAAATAACGAAGGAGTTTTTTTGGGTGTAAACCCCGTGAAAAAGCCGGGTTCGGGATTTGGGAGAAGCAGTAAAAACATACTAAAAGCAAGTAAATGTACTCACACAAAACAGCCGCAATGAGCAAAATAGCCAATTTCACGAGATGCTCCTGTTTTTCCAAGTTCATCTGGAGCTTGGGTCTAGCAGCCACTGACGTGTCCATTTTTAAGTGATGATGAAGAGAGTTGTCGCGAGACCGGCGTCTTCTGCTTCTGATGCTGCGAGATCCGGTTACATAACTCGGCGGCACGAAATCAATCTGCGATCCACGACCGAACACGCGTTAAAAACGGCGGCAGCCTCGAAGGTAATTGGGTAGAAAGTTGCCTGCAACAGAAACTGTTTTGCCGGGTCGCCGTGAAAAACACACAAAACAGCGTGGCCGCAGTAATTTTGATTGCCTGGCGGTCGTCATCGTAGTTGTGCGGTCGACGTCGTGTTGAAACAGGATGTACCAACCTGGCGGTGATAAAAATATCGAATTTCTGACGAAAAAGTAATAGAGCTGGAAAGATTTGTGTGCTGGAAATTAGAGTTTATTTTTTAAAATATTAGTTGTTTTACTTTAATGGACGGCTAAAATAGATAAAGAATTTAAAATATTTTAAAGGTTATAAACCCTAATCTTTAATGTTAATATTTAGAAAAAAAAGGAAAAAGACAAACATCGAATGCATTCGCATCTGGCAACAAGAGTGGCCACAGCCTTGAGAGAAATTTTCCCATCAAGATTTTGACAACAAGCGAATTTGTTTAAAAAGCGAGTGATCGTTACGGGCGCAAATAAATAAACACGATCTAGTTATTTTGTGAGAAAAAGTGGTGCTCGTTGTGATTTTAATTAATTCACCGGAGCTGTTGCTTCGCTGCCAGCGCGCTCGGACTCTTGAAAGAAAAAAGGATTTGACAGCGCGCGGGGAGATGCTTAGGCGAAAATTATTTAGATAAATTTTAAAACTGGAGCCGGGCTCTTGCCATTTTAGTCGATTTAGGGAATAATTTAAGCCGCCGCAATGAGCACCTGCAGCAACTATAAAGACATCTACGTCCTACTGGAGAAACTGTGCAACAATTTGGGCGGCAGCAAACATAGTGAGTCCTGTCTGCTGATGAAATTATTTTTAGGTCGATTCAGCCCGTTCGCTTGTTTTTTTTCTTTTGCTCTTATATTTTTTACCCTCTTTACAAAGTGAGGGTTTATAAATTAACGGGGAGAAGTTTTTTAAAATCTTATTCAGATGTCTCTGAACCTGCTGGTGCAAGATTTAACGCAGTCCTTTCGTAAATTATCTGCTCGCGCCTTTTCCCAGCCCTCAGTGTGTATCTAATCAAAATTGTTTTTTCTTTTTCCATTCTAGGAGAGATTCTGAAGAACGTAACCCAGTATATTTCCAATTCCCCCACAAATCTCGGCACCTTCCTGCCTTACGATGAATCCGCGGTCGTCTCCAAGATCACGAATCATCTGTCCAACAGCCCGGCGCAAAATGATGTCACGCTCTTTATGAGTCTTCAAGAACAATTAAAGGCGTGTGTAAGTATTTTCATGCTCAATTTAATTCAATTTTAAATTTTTTTCTGGCTTTGTGCACTTTTCCCATAACATGAACTCAAAAATCACGGTGACTCGCTTTAAGGGGGGTCTCGAACTGGCGGCGGTCCTCTAATGTTTGTTTGGGGCATATGAATGCGTAATTTGTCCTAATTCTCTACTTCGTCAAAGTTAATTATCAGATCAGTGCGTTGGACTGAATTTTTCTAGTCAAAAAAGGTGTGATAATTTCTGTTCAGGTCATATTGAATTACAAAAACGGTATCTCCAGTTCTTCTAGGACTCCTTCAGTTACAAAGGTCAACACCAATTTTATAACCGAAATAGAGACTACTCATTCCATACAAAAATCATAGAAAATGATTCACTTTTCATTCCCTCCTGCTCAATTGATTTTTTGGTATCTCACATTCCGAATTCTTCCTATTTTATGCCTGATTTTCCCACGAAAATAACACAAAAAACCATAGAAAACGAGGTTACATAATGAGGCAAATTAAAATGGCTTAATTTGCAATTACATCCTTTTGTTGTAGGTAAAATTAAAAGAGGATTATAGCAAAAAGTTATTTTATGCTGTAATTACCATTTTTGAATTCTTACAATTGTTAGTGATATTTAAATCGTAGCTTTTCAATGAAAAATTTTCAATTCAAGCAAATTTTCATTGCCAAATTGTTTGATACGGTGGTTGTGGAACGACATGCATCGAATTTTTGATGAAAAAGTCTCGAAGAACTAATGCCGTGCAGTGCAAGAAATTTAGTGTTTTTGGAACCAATCGAGATGTGACTCTTCTCCAGCACAAATATTCTTTCAAAATAGTTTGCACATTTTGGAAATTTTGCACAGATATGAGTGACAATGCTGCCAACCTAATAACAAGAAGATTTGCTGGAATCGATCTACCCATGCAATTAAATTCAAAATTTGCTTTACTTTTTGATCACAATAGTATATCGGAACTGTTGCCAAGTAAGAAACTTCAAAAGTGCAAACCATATGTACATACGACTTCATGGTTTTGAGAAAAATATGGTTTAAAAGTAAAGAACTGCATTTTAGCCATTGTTGAAAAATCATTAAAAAATAAGAAATTGTCATAGGAGCTTGCTTAAATAATAAGTTTAAATTTGTATTTATTATTAAAAAGTGCGATAGACTAATATTTCCCGAAATACTTAATGAAATTCACTTTTTCTGTAGAACTATGGTTTTATTTAAAAGATGTGCATCTTCATGAAAAATCTATTCTCCAGTTAGCTTAGTAACTCGTCTAGAAAAAAGTGGTATTTCATATATTTAGATAGGGATTCAGGCTTTCTTTTGAGTCGTGTCGTCAAACAGGAAAAAACCGAAATTAAAATCGTAAAATCAACACTATTGCTTATTTTTATTATAACTTTATTACAATTTGGTGCCGCTGCATCATTAACGATTAACCTTACTTGTCTGGATGAATTCTTTTGGACCAACACAAAGGAAACACCCTGTATAGTGGTGAAAAAAATAAAAGTAAAAGGAAACTGAAAAAGTAGTGGATTCACAAAAAAACACAAATAATATATTTTAATTTTTGCTAGTATATTTCACTAAAGAAAAAAAAAAGAAAAAGGAAACAAAAGATTTATTTCTGGCTTTGATATTAGTAACATTAATTATAACTAGGAAAAGCAAATAAAAAATTGGGGAACAATTAAAAGTCATCTTTAAAAACAGTGAATTCATCTTTATATTTCTAATACTATTTTTAAAATTGTCCAAAAATGAAGATTTCTATAAATCGCTAAAAACAACGAACGACGACTAATTGACTTTTTTTTACAGAAATACGAAAAAAATATTTTATTCCAGTCGATTTTGTGCTTATCTTCAGTTTTGTGCCCCATATCAAGCTTTTATTAAATTATATAAACAGCATATTTTGGTTAGTGGACGGCCGCACCGGATAAACTTTTGAGATTGATTGATGATGAGTCATTGAAATATAAAATTTTCATCAACGACTATTATTTTATTCCTGCCAATGTAGGAAATTAATTCCAATTAACTTTGTTACTATTTTGAGAGCCCACAAGGGAGTGTTATCGATTAGTTCGCACCCAAAAAGCTCCAAAAGAAACAACTCGTAATATTCTATTTAGAGACTAAGAGAAGTGTTTTCTTATACAGACGGAAAGTCGGCAAAGGAGCGCTCTTTTAACGTTTCTACTTTTTATGACTGAGTCGCAGAGTGTTTCCCGCAATGGTTTCAGTGACCAACCGAAAACATCAGGCATAAAGCCTTCTCTAAATAATGCAATGAGCTCTTTGCGATCAGCTGTGGTGCCATCAGACAGGAAAAGGGAGAACACGTCACAAAATCCCTTAGATACATTTATAACATATCAGAATCATAAGGTATTATAAAAATCTGTTTTATTTTTAGACCTCGTGCTTATCTTCCTACTTTTAAATTTTTTCAAGACATTTTCCAGTTCGAATTCAGAAAGTAATCTTAGGATTGCGCCACTAAGGAAGTCTTCTATCCAAGCGCAATCCGATAGTAGTGATAGTTCGCCGAGAACTTCGAGGACGAATACGAACAATATCTCAAATGATTTAACTGAGGACTTGGTGCAAAATGTTATTTATGCATTCACTGGGATTCAAGGAATGTACCTGAAAAAAGATATCATATCTGGCGGTTTTAAGTTGGACCCGAAAGCGAGGACGTTAAACATTGTGCAGGCTGGAATGTTGCTGAGACTTGCAGAACTCGGGTGAGTTAAAAATTTTGTAATTTTAAATAGTTTTGAGAATGCAGTAGGTATGGAGGTTTATTGGGTTAAACCCCTTAACGCAGTTAGTATTGGAATAAATATAACTCGATTTAACTCGAGTAGGACTTTCATCGGTCGGAAGTCTAGGGGACAGCTGGAATGCAAAGCTTGCAAGTGTTCGAAATTTGAACTTAATTTCCAGCTAATTTTAAAATTGAACCAATGATGTTTTCTATCATATACCTTAAATTTTTCTATCTAGTTTCTTTTTAGCTAAAAGGAACATGGTTTTGTGCACATTTTGCCCACGTTATTGTTTTCTCCTGGTACTAACTAAAATAATTTGGATCGCATAAGAAAGTTATGCCTCTACCTTCAAATTGTTTTCCATTGAATGCAATAAAGTCGAAAATTGTATGCCGCTCTTTTTGGGAAAGTTCTAAAAGTTTAATGAATGACCTGGAAAGAAAGTATTTCAGATTCAAAGGTTAAAATTTATTAGGACAGCATAGTTTGCTCGTTTCCATAAAATTATCTTCAATTTTACCTTTCCCATTGTATAAAAATCAATATATTTTGTTTTTCATGAGCGCCGGGCTATTTAACAGCTTGTAGTAGTAGAAGGTTTTGTTCGGGCAAAAATATTCAATAATCAAATAAATCCAATAATACGGTCAGATAAGACAAGTATGATCATTGAATTTTTCAAGGAGAAATATTTCTTCGAACCTTGTTGGTTTTTGCGCTTCTACATTTCACACCTTCGGTCGCTGGTTCACAGGAAAATTAATGAAACCAGACCAAATTCGAAACATTATTAGGAAATTGGTTTTAATAACTCAGGAATTAAGGTTCAAAATAAAACATGTTTTATGACATGTTCGATTACATTTGAAACGATCTATTCATCTTATTTGAATGGGGTATTCGAAAAAATATGTATAAATTTATATTTAAAAACTATTTCTCTTCACGACTGTAACATCTTGTGAAACGACGAAATTACGAACCTGAAGTAAGGGAGGAACCCTAAAAAGTTTGTCCGTCCAATATTGGTTTACTGAAATTCCGCTCCCCGCTACGAAGCAATATTTAGCGGTGCTATTTTAAAGAGATATTGCTTGCATGAAATCGCTACAATAAAATTATTTGTTTTCAGATACTTCCACGATCAAGTGCAGTCTTTCACAGATCCAAAAAGTGGCAGATGTGCTATGGGACTGATGGGACAGGGCTTCATATCAGCTCTGAAAAATGAACTCACAAAATACTACGGAATGGTTGCAATGCTCCAAGAGCAGGTAGTGTCCCTGATTATCACCTTTTCTAGTCTCGTTTTCAATCTACGTCTTCCTACAGCTGAACAATCAGAAAAGGAAACAGGCCCAGGATTGGATGAACATGTCTGGCGAGCGGGTAACTCTTTTGAAAATTCTAGTTTGGGCAGTAGAACCTCTGCAACGGCTGCAGTGGCTCTCTACAATTGCAGAGGCTTGTCAGGAGAAAAAGGGCGGTGCGTTGGCATCAACAATTTACCAATTTCTGAGCAATGGGGATCCTCTAGTGAAATCATTAGTTCGTGAACTATTATTGGCTGTATGCAGCCCATTGGTGCAAATGCTCCACAGATGGATTCTAGAAGGTGAAATCGTTGATCCCCATGGGGAGTTTTTCATTGAATGCCTGATAGAAGTGGGGCCAGATAGATTGTGGCACGATAAGTATCGAGTTCGGTCGATCATGCTCCCGACTTTTATTTCAACTGAATTAGCTAATAAAATTCTGGTGACTGGGAAAAGTATAAATTTCCTGCGGGAGATATGTCAGGACAAGACGCCAATTAAGGGGCGGGAGGAGCTGAAGCAGTGCTTAGAAATGAATGGTATGTAATATGAAATTATTGCTGTAACATATGATTTATTCAAAGTTTTTTAGCCGAAAGTATATTCTCGAATGTGGCTGACACTAAGCTCCATACTATGATTGATACGGTGTACCTAAATACATCTAAAAAAGTTCTGGATATTGTAAAGGGTCCCCACAAGCTCCTAGAGCATTTACAGGCAATGAGGCGTTATCTCCTCTTGGGACAAGGAGATTTTATTGGAATTCTCATGGAGAATTTGAAGTATGTTTTAGTTTTGTAGCGTTGCACTTTTAAACAAATTAAATTTTTGTTATTAGGTCCGAATTAGATAAGCCAGGAAAGGATCTATACTGTTACGACCTGTCGTCAATCCTAGACGCAGCCATACGTTCAACAAATGCGCAATACGATGACCCAGAGATTCTGAATCACCTGGACGTGCGGCTTTTGAACCCATACGACGGCGACACCGGCTGGGACATTCTCTCTCTGCAGTACACAGTCCGCGGACCCCTCTCCACTATGCTGGAGAACTCTATGCACAACTACCAGATCCTGTTCAAGCCCCTGTGGCGGATGAAACATATCGAGTTCCTGCTCTCCTCAAAGATTTGGAAAGAACAAATGTGCAACGCAAAGGTGAGTTTTAGAACCATTTATTACAACCCCAAAGCCAAAGCAGCTTACGACTATTGACGGGAAAAGAGAAACTGGAATGCATCAGTCGGCAGCACGATTACTCTACAACTTCGCTTCTGCCTTCAGCAGGGGCACCAGCTTCTGGGTTAGCATGATGTTTCCGGTGATCTTCAGCTTGCCCTTCATAAAGGCCGCCTGGGGGTTAAGCTTCCCTGTGGCAATCTCGATCATGTCCTCATCGGAAACCGTCAAGGTGGTGTCCACCTTTATGTCCTTCGGGGGCCCTACGTACACCTTCGCACTCTTCAAGTCAAGAACTGCAATTAATCGTGACATAATTAGCCCTTAATTACCCTGACAAGTGCATTGTTTTTTAGTTACCCCATTCCTTAACGACAGCGCCATTTTGGGTGATTTTGTACAGGAAGATCCCATTGATGCTCTTCGCTTTCTGCTTGTTCGTTTTGACTCCCTCCTGAATCCGCTCGAAGATGGCATCGCTCTTCAGTTGAGACATGGCACTTTTTGTACGGGTTATCACTTAAAAGGCAAATAAACGACTGGTGGTTTTTGCGCGGCGATAACAAGCCTGAAGCTGAAGTTATTGAACTTTAACCCTTTCGCTTTTTCGTCGAATCACTCTTGCGGTACAATTCACTCGCCCCATACGCCCGACTTCACGTTTGACGTCTTCTGCCTGGAAGTGTTGCAAGGCCTTTGAGGGGATATTTGAGTATTGTGCAGCATTGCCATACGGCGGCGATGTTTTACAGTGGCGACCGGAAAAGGTGGATGCCTTGATATGTTTTTTTTTTTATTTAATATTTTTCTTTTTATTAAGGCCTTACATACGTCTAGCAGCGTCAGAAATGCGCGAAAAGGAAAAATTTCTTTAGTAGGGATAACAATAGAAATTAAGAAAAATAAATAGTACGCATTGGTTATTGGTATTTACACTCGATAAGAAAATTTGCTTCACTTTATTTTTACAAAAATTACTATATTAAAAATCACATGATCCACAACACGAAGAACAAATTTTGAATTTCGAAAAATTTAGCAATTTATGCCTGTTTAAAAAAAAGTATGCGTTTTACGTCATCAATTTTACACTTTAATTATTTTTATAAAATTTTTAAATCACAATATCAAAAATCCAGCTCGACACACTATAAGAACGATTTCGAATATTTAAAAAAAAGAATCGTATCAAATAATATTAAAAACTGTATGAGATATCATGCCGATCGGGGCGGAAAAAGTAGTTTCGAGAAAAACGCGTTTAAAGTTTTAAGTTACAACTGCAGCAAATTTGAAAAAGTAGTTTCGAGAAAAACACGTTTAAAGTTTAATTCATACATTTCTCAATACCTCGAACCGATGAGCGGCTGCTCTTCAGATGGCTGTAACTCAAAAACTATTTGAGATATGCACTTGAAATTTTAGTATGTTATTTCAAAATTTCAGACTAGTGATGCCCCTTAAATTTTGGGCCCGTCCATCATTTCCTTGGTCCTCCGATTTGAGAACAGTTTGTAAGCATTTTGTATTAGTTGAAAATAATGACAAAAATCTATTTCGCATATTTAATTAACATTGTGGAAAATCTTCAGCCAATGAGAATAAAATGTTTGTTCGTTAACTGCAAAACCTGTGGCTTTCCATGGCGCCCTGGGGTGCTCTGAATATTGTCAAAAAACGTGTCGCGCTCCAGGGCTTTTCAGTTCAACGAACAGTTAAAAGTGAGAACTGTCATCTGGCCTTTTGCACAAAAATTCTAAAATAAAACAACTAACTTCTTGCGCCTGCTTCTGCTGTTAACAATTAAACTGATATTCGTCATTAGCATCCCGGATTTAAGATGGGATAAATTCGGAGCGCTTCGATGCGCACCACAGGTTTATCAAAAAACACTGAACTGGCATTTGTGGTTTACAAATCAGCGCGGCTCTTGTGCCATAGGGTTGTTGACGAATAAACATAAAGAGAACACAGGAAGCGCTCAAAGATCTCACAGCTGAATCCATTTTGCAATACGTTGATAGACGGGGTCAACGGCAATGATGGAGTTAAAACCAAATCAATGCCAAAAGTGCCCATATTTTTTTAAAATTGTGCACCGTGCCTCGCAAAAGCACTGACCATCAACTTGGCCCACGATAATTGTAGTTTTGTTTATATTAATAATTGAGTAATTGTCAACGAATCGATTTTTTTTATTGTCTGATTCGAAAGTATGTCCGAAAATATGTCCTTAATTTATTAGCCAGAAATTCTGAACATTTTCAAACTTACAGACTTGAGAAAGATTAGGCGTAAGAACTTTAAATAAAATAAAAAGTTCAAAACGAAAAACTTTAAACATCTTTCTTTCAAAACCATTTTTTCTAACCTAGCGAACAAGATCCCAAAAATACTATTGAATTAATCGGCCTGAAATTCTAACATATCATTTTGTTTTTTTGGATTGGTAGAATCATCATTGATATTCTCTATAATTTGTGGCAACCGGAGAACAGATGGCACTGTAGTTTGCTATCGTTTTCTCTATAACCTATTGAGCCATTTTTTCGATAATTTTTTTATGTTAAGTTTTATAAACAATTGTTTATACAATAAACATTTTTAATTTAACATGGTGTCAAATTTCTAGTTCTTCGTTTGAAATTAAAAAATCTGGTTAGACAAGTTTATTTAATTACAAAATTTTTAAATTTTGCAAATCCAGAGAAAATTTATCATTCGACCAATTTCTTAACTGAGGAGGGCTCAACGTCTAAACACTTTTTTTTTTTTTTTGTTACAAAAGAGTCCTTTATTACTATTATTTCGTTCCATTATTTAAACTATAATCCAAAAAAACAATTTTTTTTTATCAAATAGCTATTTTCGACTAGAATTATGAAATTGAGTACCTTAAATATTCTTTACCTTATTTTTCTAGCCTCTCCGAACAATGAGTTCTCAACTAAATCCCATCATGTACCGCCTGCACTTGTACACTTCGGAAATGATCCATTTTATTCACCAAATGCAATATTACATTCTCTTTGAAGTCATCGAGTGCTCATGGGCAACGTTTCAGGAGAAAGTGCAACAAGCCAAAGCACTAGATGATATCCTGCATGCTCACGACGAATTTTTAGAGACCATTAAGGCGGGAGCATTCCTTGATGAAAAATCAGAGACACTATCGCTTCACATGGAGGAGGTGTATCTCGGTATAACGCGGCTGGAAGTGTGGCAGGATAGATTTTTTGAGGTTTGCTTCAAGGAGCTGAACGCCAGAAAGGAATTCGAAGAGAATATTAAGAAAAGCGAGCTTAAAGGAGAGTTTGGGGTCACTGTTGAAAAACGTCTAGAACGTGATGAAGAACAAAAAATATTCGAACAGTACCTGAACAGTTGCCAGAAGAGCTTAGAAAAAATCGGAAATGACTACGAAATCGCCGTCCGGCAATTCCTATTAACTTTGAATTCCAACAACGACCACAATCTCCAGCTCTTTGGCATTCGTCTCGATTTTAATGAGTACTATAAGAAGCGCGATCAAAGACTAGGAGTGCCCCTGACCTTTGAGCATATGCGAATGAGCAATGTTTTCTTCAACAACAAGAGCTTGATGAACTGTAGTCGGTATAGCATCAATTGACACGAAATAATCGGTAGATCACAGCCCGACCATCGTAGACCTTCAGGCTGTGCGGTTGTCGTCTCAGACTCGCATAGCCGAAATCGGATTTTTGCGAAAGATAAACCTGAGAACCGCTCGAGCAATTGCACCAATCGTCGCCCTAGTCCTGGCCCAGTCGGCACAAATCGTCCCTTAATCGTGAGAAAAGAGAAAATGATTTACGTTGATTGTTGCCAAATTATATAGTTGTGTAGTTCGTCAATGTCTGTTTACATGTTTCAAGTTATCTTCCATTCTCCGTAGGTATCACACACACTGAATATTTTGTAATAAAAGTTTTGTAAAAATGTAATCAGCATTTTATTTCGTTGATTTCATTTCATTAACCCTCTTAACCAAAGATCCCACAATTATTTTCAATTCAACATAAATAACTGCCACGATTGGGATGGCTTCGGGTAAGTTTTAAGCCGTCAAATATGCCCTTAGTAAAATTCATAAGTAAATTTGACTTTGCTATTTAATATCACTTTTAAATGGTCTTAGTTCTAACAAGGGGCATTAATTTAAATATTTATGTTAAGAAACATATTTTTACTCCCAGTCGACATTAACTTGATCCCAATCTTCGATAAAGGGCTGGTCAATGGCTTCAATCATAATTCCGCAGTATAAGCAATCGCTGGCTAGAATATCCTCGATTTCGCCTTTGATCTGTTCTCGGGTTGTATTTTGCTGATTTGCGTTATCTACCTGAGCTTGCGTTAGCATCGTTTCCAGCTTTTGTTTAAGGCTGGTCAGCTTCCTATTTTGGTCAGAGCTAAGGTAGGGTATAATCTGTTTTTCAAGGCAATCGCCATGGAATTTGTGGCCACACGGGAAAATGAAAAAGGGTTTCAGCAGCAAATAAATTTCACATATTGAGCACAACTCTTGGGCACTGATGTTGATTGATCTATTCCGAAAAGTTTGTAAATCGTTTCGAACCCGCTCAGCGGACTTTGCCGATTCTTCCATGTCCCGCTGTTGCTCTTGAATTTTCATATTGTATTCCTATAGGGATGTTTGAAATAAATAAATTGATTATGCTTGTACGATTTTTACCTTCAGCGCATCGCAAATAGCTTCCTTGAAGTCGTCAATTTTTTGGAAATCAGCGAAGAATGGAAGTAGATCTTCTATACGTAAAAGGTCACATTCTTTTAGCAGCTCTAGAGCCTTTTTTACGTCGTTTTTGCCCTTGATTTCGTGCTCAGCTATAAAACAAAACAATTTTTTAATGTTAATTTATAATATATGGTTTTAAGAAGGTATATTATTTTCTTTTGTAAAGTATTTAGAAGCATTAGTTTCGCGTTCTCCTAAAATACGGTTTGAAAATTGTAGTTTGCCGTCACCAGAATAACAGCAGGTAATTTCATCAGAAATTGAAAAAAAGAATTAAATTCCTTTAAAGTATAAGACCTTCGGACAATCGGAATCTGCCATTATCTCGGACTCGATTTTTTTACTTTAATGCAATACGTAATAAAAACGACGTGAAAAGAGACTATTAAAATAAAATAACTTACCAATCCTTAACCACAACTTTCTCCTCAATTCTTTATCCGCCGGCTGTGATGCAGTCTGTTGGGCAAGTTTAGAATCAAAGGTAAGCGCCAATTCGACCGCTGGATGCCATAGTTCCAGAAGGCATTGAAGAAACACACAAGCAGCCTGCGCTTTTTCTTCCTGGCAGACCCTGAGAGCATAGTGGACATCATAATGAATCAGAGAAATATCTCTACCTTGCGCCTCCAGATACATCTCGAGCTTCTCCTGCTTATACCGAGCGTACAGCGTAACCAAAAAGTTGTGTATGGATGCATCTGTTGCAGCCATAGAATAAATGGCGAACTCCAAATATTTCATGACCTCAGTAATATGCTCTTCGCTGTCGTGGCAGATGAGAGAAGGAAGTAATTTATCCGGTCTCAGTCGTTTATCTTGGGCCATTATTGCGGCAATAGTTTCCCGTGGTACTTCCTCCATCAGAATGGGACAGTATTTGTAGTAGAGATCAGCTTTATTCTGATTGCGTAGAATGGAAAGTGCACCTTGGAAATTGCCTTGATTAATGTACTGATTGATCACTGCCTCATAGTCTTTGTTTACCGTAGTAAGAGCTGTTAAATTATGATTGTCTCCATGTGATGCCATTAGATCGTAAATTACTGATCTGTTGGCTTTGATGCATTTATCAACACGTGGAAGAGACATAAATCGCTCCAATTCCCTCTGGAGTTCACGAGCCTTTTCCGAATTGTTTGCATATCGAGCCATTTCCGAGAGGTATAATTCCACCATCCACACAGTTAACATTGTGATTTGCGTTTGATCATCCTCACTTAGCCTGTTGAGACGATTGTAGAGAAAAATCATCAATGGTTTCTTATCGACAAGCTTAAGAAATTTCAGACAGACACGTTCAAAGCTTGTTTGAGTGTCGGAATAGATCGTTGCGCTTTGGATGTAATCTTTCTGATTAAAGCAAACTTCAGCTTTTTTGCATAGAACGATGTCCAAGTGAGCAGGATTATCTTTTGAATATTTTTCTGCAAGGGTAAATTCGTCTTTCTCAAGATATATCTTCCACACGTTCCTTTGCTCGTTGGTCACCTTGTAGCGAAATATTGACTTTGGAGTGTAGACGTATATAGAACCAGTTGCAAAATCTTTAACAATGTCCAAGAGTTTGCCGTATTGATCAGCGAAATATTCCTCGTAGATGATCTCTTGGTTGAGCAGACAGACTGCTGTAATATGATCTGTGTACAGCAGTAATGCATGGAATTCGGTTAGAATTAAGGTTTTTGGTACTTTTGGCTCTTTGGACACGGAAGAGGTTTCATGACTCTTTCGTGGGTCATACGAAGATTTGTCGTCCAGAGGTATAATAAGCTCTTGCTTGTTGGATTTCGAAATAAAAGGGGTTTCAAACGGCGAGGATTTGTTTTCCAAGGGAATGAATAGCTCTTGCTTGTTAATAAGAAAATCACGCCCGTCCACGTTTCTTGCTATCTGTAGTGATAAAGTTTTAAGAAAAGTTTCAAATTACCTGCATTAATTAGGAACCCACCTCTCCGTGCAAAATCATAGTTTCCGTCAACCAAGCAAAGTGGGATGGATATTTTTGACCTGGAGTGCAGTTAAATCGTAGTTTTGAATATTTGAGAGTACTTTTGGTTTCTTCACAGCTTTCTGGGTTGCTTAGGTATGAAGTAAATATGTTCTAAAATTTTATGAATGTTACTCAAATACTGAAGTGTGATATATATCAAGCTAAAAGTCTTATTACATAACAAATTACAGATTACATTGTGGGAAATATACAAACATGTTTACTTGAATAATGACATTTTTTTTAGTATTTTCTTATTTTTTTTTTTTTAAGAACACCAATAGTGACAAAGATCAAAAGGTTCACGTGAGAGTTCGAACAGTTTTTTTTATAATATGTATGATTTATAGAAATTCTTATATTATTGATATTATATATGATTTCTGGGACGTCATGTCCAAACAATTTAAGTTTTAAGTATAAAATAATGTATTGAAAGCTGTGGTTTACACATAAAGCGACCTGACTACCAGAATCAACCCCAATATCTTATTTATAACAATAAAGGTAAGAGTCATCTCGAATAAGGACAATATTCGCGTTCTTATATAAGCTTTATTCGACATTTGCTTAAGCGTAAAAGACTATCACAAGATTGAATTATGGATTAAATCTTTGCACTCGACTGGTGCCTTTTGCTCTTCATTTAGCTATTGCTTACGCAAAATCTTCGAGTACAAAGAGTTATAAAGTTTACCTGCAAAGAAGGCCGTTCGTCTGGTTTAAGCAACTCTTGAAATGTATATAATCGCTCTGTTGTTGTAGCCACCACAATATATCTGCTTGTTTCCGGTACTCTGAAGAATTCAATTCCCGTAACAGCGTTTTGTTTTTCTCTGCCAATATCGAAGACCTGTGAAAACAAAAATAACCATTTTACATAAAAGGTAAATTATGCACTCAAAAATACAGTTACCAATCCTTCAATTTCTCGCATTCCGTAAAGAGGAATGTAAGCAGGCAGCTATTTAGTATTTTAACCACAATTTAAATTTACCAATTATTCCAAAAAATACTGAGCTATTTACCTGTTTCCAATTGTTATGGAACATTTTCTCCCCATCTATTCCGAACTCTGTCTCGAAGATTAATCCTTTTTTGGTGCCCAGCAGAATAGGGCCGGTGGTAGCTTCACAACCGTTATTATAGTTAAATGCCACAGAAGTTATTTCTTGATCTTTGAATTTGTCGATCCTTTTCGGTGTGCTCGACTTCGTGTGGAGGTAAAGAAGTTCTGCGGGCAGGCCAATGGCCCTAGGGGAGAGGGAGATTAACAAATGGTTTCCGGTTGGATCGAAGAATAGGTTCGATACGTTGAAGCCACCCAGGTATTTATCCAGAAATACTTCTGTGAGATAAAGCAATTTTAGTCACGTTTGAAAAGGGAGCAACCAAGACACATCCACCAAATTTACCTGTTCTATCATCTTGTCTGTCTGGACGAGGAAGGAACAGCCGCAAAAGCACCTGATGCGACATTAAGCACACCAGCCAGTTGTTGGACACATGGAGATGAGTTATATCCTCGGGTAGGTTGAGTTTCATCTTTTGTTTGGTAAAAATTGGGGCCTCTTCCTTCGAGCGAAAGGTAACATACCCCGAACTCGGCGGATTGTGGCTTGATAAATTGGACGTAGCTCCATTGCTCTTCGTTGTGTTGCTGTATTGATCGAATATGGACGTCATTTGAATTTGTTTTTAATTTTACGTGATGGAAATTTAACAAAATTCACTCTTTTATCATCATTCTGATAGAAAATTGTATCTGCTCCGCTCCGCCCACTTTAAATGTCAAACAATTGTCAACTTGACGTATTTACCTACATAAAGATTGGGGCGACGTAGTGCGGAAATATATGGAAGTTAAGAGACAAACAAATTAAATGTAGAAATTCAAAATTAACCGGCTCCAAATTGTCAATAAGAGGAAATTTTAATTTAAGGGGGTAACCCACTGTTGAAGACCAAAAAATGGAACTTTTTTTAAAAAATCGTTACAAGAAAAACTATCAGAGATATCTTTTTGATTTTTTCCACACTTCTTTATAGAGGACTAAAGTTTATATTGTGATTATAAAAAAAAAAAATTTTAACAAAATGGTGGCCGTCACGATGCAGAGCGCACGCAGTAAAAAAAAAAAAATACAAATTGCGCCTCGTAAAATCCTGGCTAAAGTATGCACCTGTAAATGTATACCAAAGAAAAATCCTTCAATATTTGTTATAAAGGATAGAAGTAACCTATTGTTGCAGCAAAAAAAAAAAAATCTGATGATTTAGTGCACGTTCGAACATTGATGTATCGATTTTCGTTATGTTTTAACACGAAAAAGTTGATCCTAAATCAACAAAATTTGTTTTTTTACTCTAATAGTAGGTTACTTCTATAGTTAAGTACTTAATAAAGGTGTATGCAAAATTTGAAGTAAATCGGCCCAATAGTTTTTACACAATTTTACGACGCGCACCGAAAAAGAGCGTTTTGGGAAAACGCATTTAAAGTTTTCTTAAAGAAATTTTGTGACATAAGTAAAAACATTTTCAACTAACCCTTAATCAGCGAATCCCAGGTGATAGTGGATACCTTCTAATTATAATAGTGTAAGGAACTATGTATTAGTGTATTATGTAATATACATTTAGAAAATATTATAATAGGTAATACACGCGGCAGCTGTTTGAGCGGCTACAAGGCCGCGCGCGCTCCGAAATCGTAGTTGAACGGAGGGGGACTGTGAGAGCTGTAGAAAGAACAATTATTTAGATATCGATCTGAAATCTTACACACATATTCTTGAAGTGCTAATCTATCGAAATATATAAAAAGAAAAAAATCGAAAATTTTTTTTTCCAACAGTGGGTTACCCCCTTAAGATGTATTGTATGCGGAAATTTGTAGATTTTCCATTATTATAGTGTTACGAGCTTTTTCACGTTCCATTATTTTTTGAAAAATTTTTAAAAAGGTATTTTGTACTTTTCAACCCTATTTTGCTAAAAATCGTGATGTCATAGGATATTTTTTTTTGCGAATTCGTAATCTACGGAAAATTTCCTATATTCGTTTTCGTACGACGTGCCTACCCAATACATTATTTTGCATAGAAATTCAGCTTTAAAATCAAATCATACAATTTGTTTTTTTTTTAAATTCTACCCTAAGCATTTAATAAAAATAACCAACTGACTGTTTTTAAGATTATGGAATTCCTTCTTACTTGGAATTCGAGGATCGTATTAAATGTTATACATTAATATTATTGTTGATGCACTACTTAACGAGTATAAATTAAGATTTTTCATAAAAAATTTTTATAGCATCTATGGTAAATGCAAACAAAAATTAATTCTGGCGACCGATCTTATTTCCATCCTATATATGTGAAAAAATAGACAGTTATAGCGCTGATTTTATACATCTTCTCTTGTTCCACTGAAGCAGGTCGTTTGTCAAATTGGCGGTCGCCTGAGACAGAAGATTGACCGGTCCATCTGTATATATGTCTGTGATTAGAAACAATGGATGAAGAAACATTTTTTGAGGAGATTGGGAATAAAGACCCGAGTAAATAGCTTCTGCGATTCTTTCACTTCAAAAAACGCAGCTAGTATTTTCAGTTTCAATATTGGGTGGGAAAAAAATCATGGAAATTTCATGAAATCTTTTCAAAATTTAGAATCGTTGCTAACGAATAACTAAGAACGGAAATTCCAGATCTAGCGGAGATTATAAAAAAAAAACGCAACCATTATTTTATTTACCTTGTACTAGGTGGATGAAATTTGTAGAGTTAAAAGCCAGCAAAAGCCGAAAATTTGAGGTATTTTTAGAATTCTTTTTTTAAGGTTAAATTAATGAGCAACGATATTGAAACGTTCTAAATATATTGTTATGTAAAACATGCATGCCTATGGATTCAGACCTCTTCAGTAAGAAGAAGAAGTCGCACTGGCTTGAACATGAAGGTCAGCTTTCGAAGACTTTCGAAGGCAGTGAACTGAAAACTCATCCTATGTTCATACATAATCAAAAGAAAATTTATATATGTGGGGCCTGCATGGGAACCAGCACTACGGGGCTCTTGCGCGCCTAGCTGAACAGCACGTGCATAGCTCGTCGATTTGGGGGGGGTTCGTGAGCCTAGAGGCAAGTTCCATTTACAACAATCTAAACGCGCGCTAGTAGTTTTTTTCTTTTCTTTTTCAAAATAAAAGTAGAATTAAGAAAAATATTTGCGAAATATGGGGAACAGAAAAAGGGCCGAGTGTCCGTTTAGGACGAGGGCGAAGAAGGGGCTCTCACCATTGCCCAGGGGACATCCTGAGAGACGGGTCCATATGAAAAAAAAAATCTTCCCCTGACGGAGGCCTCCCAGCTTCCCACCACTAGCGACCAGACTCCCCTATGATGTCTGACCGCCCCTACCTAAAAGGAAAAAGAGAGAGAGGGGACTAGGTCCGGTCAGTCGACTTGTATAAGATCAGGTTACCAGTTCATTCTAAACATTTATTCTTGTAAATTCAAGTAATTCGAACATAAAGTAAGTGACTTAAGCATAAACAGGAAAAGCTTTCCGATAGTGACGATAAGAGGTCGAAAATTAAGCAATGCAAAGTAAGAAACGATCGCAAGATATAATTACTACTACTACAGATAGGAATGGAATTTCCTCTTTTTTTTTTTCTGAAAAATAAATGATAATATGTTATCGCGAGGCACAGGCCATATCCCCAGCGGTAAAATGACAGATCAGGTCAAAATTATGAGTATATGCAATAAGATTTGCGGCGTGTGGGGTGAGGTAGCTCTGCTCCACCCGTCCAGTGAAGAAAAAAAAAAAAACTTCCAAAAGATAGTAGGAAAATTTACATACCTGTGTTCCCACGGGGGCCGGTGCTCCTGTCGATCGATCGATAGTGAGGCCGTTCCTAGGGGCTGGTCACGAAAGGTGATTTTAACAAGGCTGGACGAATGTCTCTGAGCTTTGGGGTTAAGCACCCTACGCTCTAAGACTTGGGCCAGACGGGGATGTGCCCTGTTTACACGTACGCGAGAGGAAAAGAATATGTAGAGCAAAATAAAAAAAAGCAAAATAAAATACAAGAGATATACACTTAGTGTTAGGCTTATATAAACCAGATGTAGATGGCATCTAGCAGAAGACGTCGCTGTAGCGAGGCTGGGGCTCCGTGCCCTGCGGGCGGAGGAGGTATCCGGGGCTTCAGGTAAGGGCTGACAGCGGCTTCGCAGTCCCACGGCGAAAGGCGGACGTAGCGGGGGGCCAAGTAATAACTTGCACTTCCTAGAGGTGTGGGTGCTGTTATGTGCGGTGGAGGGCCAGGTAAGTTCCAAGCGGCGGCGGTGACGGCACGTGAGCAAAGGGCTTCTCCTTCCGATGAATTCCCGTTTCGGTTGTTTCACTGCGGGAGGGGGCAATCTTTGATGCTCCTGCTTGGAGGAGCGCACGGCTACGGGGACCTCGGCCGAAGATAGCAAGAAAACTGATAGCGCTCCTCGGGTGAGGACTAACTGGAGGGCCGGGGGCCGAGCTGAGTCATTCTGGCGGCCGGACAAAAGAAAGCGGTCCTCTGCAGTTTTTCGTTTTTTTTTTTTTTTTTTTTTTTTTTTTTTTCCACCGACGGGTCACAGGTAGAGGGAGGAGCCGTACGACTCGAGGTTAACTGGAGCCTCGTGGCGTCCTGATCCCTCGAAGAGTTTTCCCTTCTCGCTTCTTGGCCGACTCAAATAATACTGCGGGGGAAGATCGTAGATGTCTCAGCGACAGGAATTTAGTGAGCAGTCCGTGGGGAGGAAGATCACTACTGCACCGTTATACCCTGCGAAATTCACTCGCGCTGCACGTCGTCACTCTTCCACGGCTGAAGTAAAAAATGGGAAGATGGCCGCGCTCAGGCCGGCACGACTTCCGTCACGCGGTTGACTGACAGTCATCGAAGTGCATAGTGGAGCGAGCACAAGGCTTCGTTCACATTTCGTGTTCGGGGAGCCACTCTACCTTTGCACCAGACGTGTACACCACAAGGCTGGCTAATTGTGCAGGGTCCTCCCCAAGAATTAGTCAGAGAAAATGTACACGTTAGGGATTCTATTGACGCAGGTCCTTTGCGTGGTAAACTCCCAAGGATCGTCCATTCAGGTCTTCCAATTCGTAACGACTACTGCCTAATACTTTGGTGACTCGTCCCTTAGCATATTTTTTTCCAAGCTTTGCACTTCGGCCCTGGGGCATATTACTAAGGGGCCACAGACGTCGGTACACTTCTTGTCCGACCACATAGGTTACATCTCGGCACCGAGTGTTGTAAGTCCTCTCACTGCGAGCATGGGCGTCTTCTAAATGCTGCAGGACTCGATTCCGGATGAGATTCAGCTTATCTGAGGTGGGCAATACTTGTACATCTTCTCCTAACTTTCGAAGCTTCTGAAGAAGAGGGTATACTGAGCCATGCAACGCCATGTGTTGACCAAATAACACATAATATGGATCGCTGTTAATGGCTTGATGTACAGTGCTGCGCAAGGCACAAGCAATTTTAGGTAGTTGCACATCCCAGTGGTGGTGATCATCTTGGAGATAGGCTCTGATCGCGGCTAGAACTGATCGGTTGACTCTCTCGGAGGCATTAGGGTGCGGAGAATGTTTGGCAGTCTTACGATGTTTGATCCCGTAGTCTGATAAAAGTTTCTGAAATGTTCGAGAAATGAATTGGGTCCCGTTATCGGAAAATATGGTTTCAGGTACTCCAAAAGTATTGAACAACTCGTTCTCCAAATATTGAACAGTGAGTTCCGCCGACTCAGACCTCATGGCCTTCAGAAATACAAATTTACTAAAGCTGTCAAGGACTACTAGGATGCAGGTATTACCGCGCGGTGAGCGGGGGTAAGGCCCCATAAAATCGATATACAATAATTGAAATGGTCGATATACGTTGATTGATTTACCCATGGGAGGTCGTTGTATTTGAGTACAGTCCTTGGTTTCTTTACATACCTCGCATGCGCTAACATAATTTCTAACTTGTGCTACCATTCCTGGCCAGTAATATTTTAGTCTTAACCTGTAGAGGGTTTTATGGAATCCTCCGTGTCCGCTCTGTGGAGGGTTGTGAGCAGAAGCTATCAGAGATTGGGTAAGTTCGCGGGGAATCCATAATCTCCAGCAGGTTTCGTCTTCTTCGAGATCACCCTGACGTGGTTTCGTACGGACATATACATACCCATCAGAAACTTGTAAGTCGGGCAGACGACTACTACTTGATTGGATGGTTTCCTTTAACTCAGTGTATTCCTCCGATGTGAAATACGGAGAATCTAAATCTACTTCACATGGGATAGATTCTGCATCTAAAAGTTCCGCCATGTGCACACGCGAGAGTGCGTCCGGTACTACGCATTGACTGCCTTTTCGGTGTTCAATGTTAAAATCATATCCTTGGAGCTTCAGGCTCCATCTAGCCAATCGTCCGTTTAAGTCCGTTTGATTCATCAACCACCGCAAACTAGCGTGGTCTGTAATTATAGTGAAGGGGTGGCCTTCTACGTAGGCTCGGAATTTCTTGACGCTAAGTACGGCCGCATAACATTCCAACTCGGTAATACTATACTTGCTCTGTGTAGGATTCAGTTTTTTCGACATAAAAGCAATCGGGCGTTCATTGCCATCATCATCTTGTTGGAATAATACGCTACCGACCCCTGAAGTACTTGCATCACATTGAATGAAGAAGGGCTTGCGATAGTCAGGTGTAACCAACTCGGTTGCGTTGATTAGAGACGTTTTCAAATTCTCGAAAGCCTGCCGGGCTTCGACGGTTATTTCAAAGGATGTTGACTTTTTTAAGCAGTTAGTGAGAGGAGCAGCTACCGTTGCGTAGTTCCTAATAAATCGCTGATACCAACCGGTCATTCCTAAAAAGCGACGTAACTGTTTAGGGGATTTCGGTTCAGGAAAATTTCTGATTGCTTCGATCTTATCAGGGTCCTTTTTTAAGGTGCCATCGCCTACTATAAAACCTAAATATCGTACCTCACGGACGCAAAAATTGCTTTTACTGACATTAATTGTCAATCCAGCAGCTTTCAGGTGACTTGCTACTTCTTTCAAAATTTTTAAATGTGATGGGAAATCGGGTGTGACTACGAGTAAATCGTCTAAATAAACGAATACATTTTCCCTCAGGTGTCCGGGGATCACTTTGTCCATTAGGCGACACATTCGTTGTGGGGCATTACACAGCCCAAATGGCATGACTGTAAACTGGTAATGCGGGCGGCCTGGCACTGTAAAAGCTGTTTTCAACCGGCTACTGGCTTCCAATGGAATCTGCCAGAAAGCATCTTTTAAGTCAATCCCACTAATAAATCGGGTGTCTTGTAGTCTACCCAACAGGCCATCTATATGTGGTAAGGGATATGCATCTTTGACGGTCACTAAATTTACTTTCCTCGAGTCTAAACATAAACGATTCTTCCCTGGTTTCCGGACAAGAATGACAGGAGAGTTCCAAGGGCTGTTTGATTCCTCAATGACGCCTAGTGCCAACATACGGTCCAATTCTTCATACATGGATTTCTGAATGGCTGGGGAGACGGGATAATGCCGTTGCTTGATGGGAAGAGCTTCTCCAGTATCAATAACGTGTTCCTCCAAGTGAGTTTTACCTAATCCATGGACAGCGTAGTTTGGGAATTTAGCTACGACCTGATCCAGTTGCCATTGCTCTTCAGGATTCAGATGACATTTTACCATATCCTCCTGGCCAGACAGGGTGGACAGTTCGGAGATGATATGAGGGGCTAATCGAAACTCTCGCCAAAAATCAATCCCGAGGTATAATTGTTGGGTCAATCCCGGTACAAGATATATAATCAAGGACCTTGTGAGACCGCGGTAAGTAGATGTAGATGTAGATTTCAGGAGGCGGGCGATGATACCCAGCACTTAGACCATGTGGTCCATTGTACATACCTCAGGAGAAGAACGCCATCTGAATTAATCTTGTTACCCTTCAAGAGCCGTTAGTCGTTTGGTTCGTCTAACAAAGCTCATTATTTTGGGTAACGTAAGATTGTGTAGCTCTGACGTGGCTACTATAAGTGCTCCGAGTGTATCGGCTCTCGCTCTGAAGTAGAGGGGGCAGGAACTCAGGAAGTGGTCCCTGGTTTCCTCCGCCAGCTCGCATTTACAAAATGGCGAGTCAATAATCCGCAGAGTATGAAGATGTTTGTTCAGCTTGCAGTGTCCCGTAATGGCACTGATTGCCAAGCTGATGCTTCTTCTATTGCAGCTCACCAACCATTTAGTTAAGCCTTGATCGGCCTTTTTCAAAATAGTCTTAGACTGCCTGCAGTCCCCCCTAGCATACCATCGTTTATTGTGCTCTTTTAGGGCCCACTCATCGAAGATGTGTGTAATAAAGGATGTTGCTAGGCCTACACATGGCTCGGGGCCTGTCAATGGGGTATTGGAGCCCTTCCTGGCCAATGAGTCAGCAATATCGTTACCCTCGATGTTACTGTGACCAGGGACTCATATGATCGCCACCTTGTTTATTCCGGCGATTGATTCAAGCGACTTTCTGCATTCACCTAATAGTTTCGAGGATATCACATCCGAGTCTAGAGCCTTTAAGGCTGCTTGACTATCAGAGAAGATAAATATGTTCTTCCCACTGATGTTCATCTCTCGTATTGTAGTGGCACATGTGTTTATGCCTAGAATTTCTGTCTGGAAAATAGTGGAAAAACTGCCAACTGGTAGGGAGATGTACAGGCTCTCCGTTTGTCCATACACTCCCACACCCGCGTGTCCACCCGCCAGAGAGCCATCCGTAAACCACACGGAGCTACTCTCTGATGTATTGTTCCAGAGATAATTTTCTTCCCATTCTGTTCTAGAAGGGAAGTGTACTACATAACTCCTGCTTGGACAGATTTGAGGAGTTGTGTGATCTGAGATCATGAGAACAGTTTTGTCCAAGTTAATCATCTTTTCCCAGATTTTTAGATGCCCTACCTGCTGAGTATTAATTTGCCACGAGTTGTTTAACTTCAGGCGGTAGGTAGTTTTCATAGCTTCTTTCTCTGCGAAGATATCAAGCGGAACGAGAGATAATGCCAGCTCCATGGTGGCAGTTGGAGTGGTTCTCATAGCTCCCGTGATTGCAAGGCAGGCCATTCGTTGAATTTTAGCTAAAAGTTTCCCGAATGTGCCTAGCTTTGTCTTATGCCACCAGACTACCGCGCCGTAGCAAAGACTGGGTCTTATTACTGCTGTGTAGATCCAGTGAAGACATTTTGGGCTTAATCCCCAGGTGGAACCGAAAGCTCTTCTGCACTGCCAGAAAGCTGAAGTGGCTTTTTGTACTTTGTTTTCCAAGTGCAGTTTCCAGTTTAGTTTGTCGTCGAGCGTGATCCCTAAGTATTTCACACTCTTGGTATACTTAATCTCTTTGCCGAAAATGCGAAGAGATTTAATACCTTCAAGCTTGCGCCTGTTGGTGAAAATTATTGCGGAGGTTTTCTCCGCGTTGACAGACAGATGTCTGTCTTTACACCACTTTTCCGTCAGCAGGAGAGCTTGTTGTTCAATGTCACAGATTGTGTTTAGATAGTTACCTCTTGATAATATCACAATATCGTCTGCATAGGCAATTGCAAAGAAGCCTCTGCAGTACAATGTATTTATGAGGTCATCAACAACCATGCACCACAGTAGTGGGGAGAGTATACCACCTTGTGGGCAGCCCCTACCGGCCCTACGTATGGCCTCGTGGTTACCAATCTTAGTCGATATAATTCTGCCTTGCAGCATACTATTTATCCACCTTATTATAGTTGGATTTATTTTGTGCTTCTGCATAGCCAAAGCCATGGAGTTGAAGCTGGTGTTATCAAAAGCGCCCTCGATATCAATAAAGACCCCGAGGGCGAAGTTTTTTGCATTTATAGCCTTTTCTATGAATGCTACAGTGTGATGAAGGGCGGAGTCCGTGGATTTCCCCTTTTGATATGCATGTTGTTCTACATGCAGCGGGGATTCCTTCAGATGTTTCGATCTGATGAACTCGTCCAGCAACTTTTCCAATGTCTTCATTAGAAAGCTCGTTAGTGTAATAGGGCGAAAAGACTTCGCTAAATTGTAACTTGCCTTGCCAGGTTTCGGAATGAAAATCACCTTAGCTATTCTCCAGCTCTTTGGAACGTAGCCGAAAGCCAAGATTGATTTTAGTATCCTGGTTAAGGGGTCTAAAATTAGAAGTATCGCTTCTTGTAGCATGATAGGAGAGATTCCGTCTCTGCCAGGGCTTTTGAATGGCTGAAACGAAAATATCGCCCATCTGAGAAGATCTCGATGGATCACTGAGTTTGCGGTATTCCAGTCAGAATCACTTGGAATATATTGCTCATAACTCTCAATGATATCTGAGGATAGATTTTCACAGCTTGGGAAATGGGTTTCCAGTAGATGTGCTGCGATAGCAGTATCATCGTTTATGTACTGACCATTTGGAAGTTGTAATGAACCTAACTGTGTGGCTTTATCTTTAGTGAGAATTCTATGAATTCTCGCCGAAGCCCTTGTACCTTCTACCTCTGTGCAGAATTTTTTCCAGGATAGCAATTTGGCCCTCTTGATTTCTTTTTTGTAGTCCTTCTGTAGTGAACTATACAGTTCCCACTCAGGATCAGTATTCAGGTGTTTTGCTCTATTGAATTGCCTCCGTACTTTCTTCCTAAGTGCCCCGAGTTTGTTGTTCCACCAGCAGCTTTTCCCTTTTGTACGGGGTGAAATTAGGGGACAAGCCGTCTCGAAGCTAGTGGTCAAGGCCTTCTCGAAACGCTCGATCAACTTGTCTATATCGCAGACACTGCTAACCTCCGGCACCCACCCCTCCAGCATGGACCCCAGTACTTCTCTGAACAAGTCCCAATCCGTTTTCCTGGGGTTCCTAAAACTGGGGGGGGGCATGCCGCGAGCCCTCAGCGCCAGCGATATACTTCTGTGATCTGAAGTTGCGATGTCGTTCGTTACCCTCCACCCTTCTATATAGTCTGAAAGACCGAAGGAGCACAGCGTGATGTCAATTGTTTCACGTCTGATGGAGTTCACAAACGTTGGTTCATGACCGTTATTGAGGATCGTTAACTCTGTACACATGATAAATTCCATGAGAGACGATCCTCTGTCATTTGTGTTAGTACTGCCCCAACATAAATGGTGTGAGTTGGCGTCACACCCTATCACAATTGGGGTCTTTGTCCTGGAACTGTAATCAACGACTGCTTTTAACTCTCTGCTGGGGGGAGGCTCAGTCGAGTCATATGCCAGGTAGGATGAGACAAAGATAATGTCTTGATCGATGTTGTTCAAGTTCAGCGTTATTAGGACCGACACCTGATCCCTGTGGCTGTGCTCATGTAAGAGTGTGGCCTTCGTGCTTTCTGCAACCCATATGCATGCCCTCGGCTTTTCTGCACAATGGGATGTCAGAATGCGGCCTTTGTCCTGCCCCAAACCCTTAACCTGTTTATTAAATATCCACGGTTCTTGAATTAGGGCTAAATGTGTGTGCCCCATAGCAAAGACTCTGCTTAGTTCCGCAGAGGCTGATTTGCTATGTTGCAAGTTAATCTGTATGATTTTGAATGATTCAGTACTCATTTAGGGTACTGTCATATCAATATTATTTGCGGGGATGGTCCCAGCTGACGTACCTGAGGTGTACTTCTTTTCCACCGAGGTCCCTGGATCGGAGACGCTAGCGCTATCCTCCGTTAACGTCACGTCGCCAGACCCAGACTCCTCGATGTACTCTCTTCCATCAACAGTATTTGGGTCCTCTGTATCTTTTACTTTGGCTGTTATCCCTAACACGCCATAGTAAACCTTACATTGGTTCGCCTTTAGAGCCGCGAGAGCAGATTGGTCGAGTCCCAGTACTAGAAGAGTTCCGTTGGGGGACTCATCGTTCCTGTGGAACAGTCTCCATCTGTTGACGCCTAGCTCCTCATTCTGTTTTGCGAGCCTCTGTTGCATGAGCTCAGGACTAACTTTTTTCCTGCAAGGAATCCACAGAACTACTTTTGTGCGCTTGGGAATCTTATCCATCTCGCACGCCGTGAGATTGGCATTGTTCCATGGTGCTTTAAGGCGCCGAGCACAGTCCAGTAGCCACATTTTTGACTGCGTATTGACACAGTTCATAAGCAGGTATCCCCAGTTGTCGTCACCTTTCCTGAAGTGGCTATACCCAGCGAATTTAGGGATAAAATTGCCTGGCTCCAACTCAAAGATCTCTCCGCGGTAAGTAATCAGGGCTCTCACAAATCCTTTGATAGAAGTTTTCCCGCCATTGGCAGTTTGGACAAATTTTTGGGACTGAAGCGGGGACAAATTCGCAGATTGTAAAATAGATTCGAAACCTTTTCCGAGGCAGGTGACGCTAGCGCCACTGTCTAGGAGTCCTAATATAGGTATTCCATTTAAATGGACCTTTAGGTAGGGACGGTCATCGCCAGAAAAAGCTGTAATAGCCGATAGGTCTGGTGATGAAATGTTTTTTCTTTCGCGAGCGAGCCTTCGTACTCTCAATAGTGCTTTGTATTTGTGGTTGGGAAGAGAGGCAGTAATACTAGAGTTGAAAATACGATCACGTACCTTCTGATAGTTTAACCAGCGTTCGTGGAATGAAGAAAATCGGGGAAAGTTCCTTTTTCCTTGATCGGATCCTCGACTGGGTAATGTGCGTTCAGCGGTTTCATAGCAGGTAGAAGTAGGTGTTGAAATATTTTCGAAAGTGTGCTTAGAGTAAAGTTGAGTGTTTGGTGAGTGTAGATTATTATCGACTTTTACTTCGATGAAGTTCCCGGAGGAGAGACGTTTGGGCGACACGTTCCGGTGGCCGCGTGACCCGTAAATCGGTTTCCCGAGCAGTTCGGGCAACGTGGTGTGGTGGTATTGGTCTTACCACATTTGTAACAAAACAGGTGGCGTTGCACGTCGGGGCACATTTGAAAATGGTGGCCTGGACGTCGACAATTCCAACATTGAGCTTGTGTGTCCAATTGCGAGACGGCTTCCACTGGTTCGACCAAGCGACTGCCAGTGTTTGTGGTTGGATTGAACTCTAACTCGTGTATCTTGCTCTGACGCTGCGAGGCTATAGCTTGTTGATGAGCTTGTAATCGTTCCGCCTGGAAACAGAACATTCGTAACTCTTCGAGGTTGCGGGTTGGTTGGACATATACTAACTGTGCTAAATGTGGAGCTAGACCATCTTTAAGTACACTGATCAACTCCGACTCAGACAAAGGTGTAGCGAGCTTGTATTGTAAGGACAACACTCGTTGCTCATAGTCCTTATAAGCTTCCTCCGGCAATTGTTTTGCCGTCATTAGGGCTTGCAACACCATATGATTGGTTTGTAAGGATTGGAATCGGCTGTTAATACTGGCCTTAAAGGTGGGCCAAGTGAATACTCGATTTTCCTTTCGGAATACTGACCAAAACCATCTCTCGGCTTTGTCCTTAAGTAAAAAATGCAGGTTTGAACATAATTCAGCATCGCTCACGCCGTTAGCTTGCGCGACGCATTCGGTACGGTACAAGAAATCTTCAACGGCCGTTCCTTGGGGATCGCCGTTAAAATGAAAATTCCAGGTGGATATCACTGACTTTTTGGCTGGCGTATAGGTTGCGGAACTCCTAGAGGGAGTGTTAGGAAGAGCATGTGAGGTATCTCTACTCTGAGACGCAGAAGAAGACGCTGCAAATGTATTAATCGCGGCCGAAGGCGGTGGCCAATCAAGAGGAGCCTCTCTCGAGCCAGAAGGCGCTACTCTCTGATCGGAGGGAATTGTTACTCGAGATATCGAAGGTCGAGGTATGTCGCTATCAGCTACGGGACCCTGACTTCGTAATCCGGTACGGTTTCCTCTTTGTCGGTTCCTCTGACTTCGTCGTTTGGATTGTCTGTCAATAACCTCTGCTACTTGCATAGCGTTAATGCTTTCCCTGATGCTTTCTAAATCCGCTCTCAAGGTGTCAATAGACTCATTCAGTCGATCCTCGTTTCCTACCCTTGCTCTCGCTGGAAGTTGGGCGTCGGTGCTCCCGCCGGCTACACCTTGGTTATCCGTAGGGGAACGTTCAAGAGGCATGATATACGGTGTAGAAATGGTTGATGGTGGTCAAGAGAACTCAATGATAATATACGAAAAAGATACTAGCTTACTACGAGGGATGTACGTAAGTAATTCAAAATAACGTGTTCAATATAGGCACAGAGAAAAAAAATTTTTGTGTTTCGAAAACACGATACTTTTTATCGATGAGCTTCCCGACCAAAAAAAAAATTTTTATAGCTTAGCAAAAAAAGAATAAGTGTAACTTCTTATATACGACTGACCCTTCCTCTCCCTCTCCTCACTAATTAAATTCTTTCGAATCGAAGAACGGGGAAGTAAGTTTAAAACGGATAATTAAAAGGAATGGGAGGGGATAGGTAAAAACTGGTGAGTATTAGCGCGACTGTGGCTTAACCGAAAGCCGATGGTCATGCGGGCTGACAAATCGAGAACCAGGCTAGTGACTCAGGCTGGGCCTTAAGATCACCGTTCTCTGTGTTCACTCATTTCAAGCTCTCACACCATACTGGAATAACCTGCGCCCTTCCGAGTCCTTCGGGCTCAGTGAGGTAGGTAAACCCACCACCACTGGTTCTCCGTAAGAACCGGAATCAGCCAGATACGTCCGGACAATCAGGTGTCCACTCACGTGTATGTTTCGCACCCCTGAGCAGGGGAGATCACTGCAACATTCAGGAGGCTGAGCCCCTTGGATGTGTCCTAGAGAGTCCCCTTACTCAAACCTGCGAAACCCATGCATAGACTACCACAGAATAGGATACAGCTAGGAAAAGTAAAATTATACTATAGGGTACAGGAAAAATGAAAGGTGAAAATTGCATACGCCTCACCGCTGCTGTAGTGAAGCGAATGGTTGCTCCAATTGAATGGGCGAAGAGAAAGACAACAGATTCCGACCGTGCAGGTCGAATAGCAAACGATTGCTAATATCGTTATACTCGATCATCGTCGGGCCCCACGTTGGGCGCCATTTTTTTTGTTATGTAAAACATGCATGCCTATGGATTCAGACCTCTTCAGTAAGAAGAAGAAGTCGCACTGGCTTGAACATGAAGGTCAGCTTTCGAAGACTTTCGAAGGCAGTGAACTGAAAACTCATCCTATGTTCATACATAATCAAAAGAAAATTTATATATGTGGGGCCTGCATGGGAACCAGCACTACGGGGCTCTTGCGCGCCTAGCTGAACAGCACGTGCATAGCTCGTCGATTTGGGGGGGGGTTCGTGAGCCTAGAGGCAAGTTCCATTTACAACAATCTAAACGCGCGCTAGTAGTTTTTTTCTTTTCTTTTTCAAAATAAAAGTAGAATTAAGAAAAATATTTGCGAAATATGGGGAACAGAAAAAGGGCCGAGTGTCCGTTTAGGACGAGGGCGAAGAAGGGGCTCTCACCATTGCCCAGGGGACATCCTGAGAGACGGGTCCATATGAAAAAAAAAATCTTCCCCTGACGGAGGCCTCCCAGCTTCCCACCACTAGCGACCAGACTCCCCTATGATGTCTGACCGCCCCTACCTAAAAGGAAAAAGAGAGAGAGGGGACTAGGTCCGGTCAGTCGACTTGTATAAGATCAGGTTACCAGTTCATTCTAAACATTTATTCTTGTAAATTCAAGTAATTCGAACATAAAGTAAGTGACTTAAGCATAAACAGGAAAAGCTTTCCGATAGTGACGATAAGAGGTCGAAAATTAAGCAATGCAAAGTAAGAAACGATCGCAAGATATAATTACTACTACTACAGATAGGAATGGAATTTCCTCTTTTTTTTTTCTGAAAAATAAATGATAATATGTTATCGCGAGGCACAGGCCATATCCCCAGCGGTAAAATGACAGATCAGGTCAAAATTATGAGTATATGCAATAAGATTTGCGGCGTGTGGGGTGAGGTAGCTCTGCTCCACCCGTCCAGTGAAGAAAAAAAAAAAAACTTCCAAAAGATAGTAGGAAAATTTACATACCTGTGTTCCCACGGGGGCCGGTGCTCCTGTCGATCGATCGATAGTGAGGCCGTTCCTAGGGGCTGGTCACGAAAGGTGATTTTAACAAGGCTGGACGAATGTCTCTGAGCTTTGGGGTTAAGCACCCTACGCTCTAAGACTTGGGCCAGACGGGGATGTGCCCTGTTTACACGTACGCGAGAGGAAAAGAATATGTAGAGCAAAATAAAAAAAAGCAAAATAAAATACAAGAGATATACACTTAGTGTTAGGCTTATATAAACCAGATGTAGATGGCATCTAGCAGAAGACGTCGCTGTAGCGAGGCTGGGGCTCCGTGCCCTGCGGGCGGAGGAGGTATCCGGGGCTTCAGGTAAGGGCTGACAGCGGCTTCGCAGTCCCACGGCGGACGTAGCGGGGGGCCAAGTAATAACTTGCACTTCCTAGAGGTGTGGGTGCTGTTATGTGCGGTGGAGGGCCAGGTAAGTTCCAAGCGGCGGCGGTGACGGCACGTGAGCAAAGGGCTTCTCCTTCCGATGAATTCCCGTTTCGGTTGTTTCACTGCGGGAGGGGGCAATCTTTGATGCTCCTGCTTGGAGGAGCGCACGGCTACGGGGACCTCGGCCGAAGATAGCAAGAAAAATGATAGCGCTCCTCGGGTGAGGACTAACTGGAGGGCCGGGGGCCGAGCTGAGTCATTCTGGCGGCCGGACAAAAGAAAGCGGTCCTCTGCAGTTTTTTTTTTTTTTTTTTTTTTTTTTTTTTTTTTTTTTTTTTTTTTTTTTTTTTTTTTTTTTTTTTTTTTTTTTTTTTTTTTTTCTTTTCCACCGACGGGTCACAGGTAGAGGGGGGAGCCGTACGACTCGAGGTTAACTGGAGCCTCGTGGCGTCCTGATCCCTCGAAGAGTTTTCCCTTCTCGCTTCTTGGCCGACTCAAATAATACTGCGGGGGAAGATCGTAGATGTCTCAGCGACAGGAATTTAGTGAGCAGTCCGTGGGGAGGAAGATCACTACTGCACCGTTATACCCTGCGAAATTCACTCGCGCTGCACGTCGTCACTCTTCCACGGCTGAAGTAAAAAATGGGAAGATGGCCGCGCTCAGGCCGGCACGACTTCCGTCACGCGGTTGACTGACAGTCATCGAAGTGCATAGTGGAGCGAGCACAAGGCTTCGTTCACATTTCGTGTTCGGGGAGCCACTCTACCTTTGCACCAGACGTGTACACCACAATATAATAGTACTCATAATGCATACAACAATTTTTTTTTTAATTAAAAAGAAATTTTAATTATGTTAAAAATTGCGTTAAATAAGACTCCCTCAAAAAATGTACCTGGGTATGGGTATGGTAGATTTTGACTCTTCTATTTATCTGAAAACTAAAAACAAAGAAAATTACACAGGCCTACAAATCAAACACTTTTAAAAACTTTCTCAGTTTTGATCGCCGGTTATGGGGGTTTGGGACCTCCTATTTACGAATCTGAACTCGGTTTTTTTTTCTATCACATCACGTTTGTCAGCAAAATAGGGCTGATTTGCAAAAAATCGTATTTCGGTCATTTTTAAAAACTCATTAAAAAATAACGGAACATGGAGAAAGCTCTCAAAACGGCTCAAAAAAGACCTTGAGTCCTTATCTCTATATAGAAAATACCACTTATCTATAGCACTTACGAATCATCTTTGGGAATAAGATTTTCATAAGCTTGCGCAAGCAGAGATCTTAATTCACTATCTATTGTATGAAATAATTGACTTATGGAAAGAAGTAAATTCCAGGTAATATTTCGGAAAGTATTAAAGTCTCTCGTATTTTAATATAATAACTAAAGGTTCTTACTTTTATTTGAGCTAATTTACAAGTTCCTGCGACATTTCTTTATTTTATAATTAATTTTGAAAAATGGCCAATTTACGGTCTTTTGTACTTTTGATACCTATTTTTTTCAAAAAAGTGACGTGATAGAACTTTTTTGTTTGCGAATTCGTGATCTACGGAAAAAATCCATTACCACTTTGTTTTGTTTTGTAAAAGCCAAACCATCGCTGGCCGGTGTTATTAATCAGTTATGGCCGGAACTAGACTAAACAAAAAAAATTGAAAATTGACAAAATGACGCGCTTTTGAAATTGAAACTCTGAAAATGAGACATTTTTCTTACCAATATTTAAATGTAAATTTTGATTCTAGTTCCCGCCATAGCCACTGGTGTTTTGAATAATATATCAAAATTTTTGATGATTCGGCTGAATGGTTTTTGTTTTTTTCACAACACCATGCAAAAAAAGTAGTTTCGAGTTTTCACAACGCCATGCAAAAAAAAGTAGTTCGCTACCTGCTAATAAAGCTGTAGAACCTGAAATACTGTCAATAACCCTACAAATCAAGTTTTTGAAAATTCTAGACCACCGGTCCCCTCAAGGCTAGAACATTTTTTGATCTTGTAATTTTTTACTAGAGACTTTTAAAAATATAAAACATCTTATTTTGTTGAAATTGAAGAAACTATGCGGTTTATCATCAGTTAATTAAGTTGTTCAAAATGTGAGTTAAAAATACTACATATATTTTAATAATCATGAAAAAAGAGCCATTTGTTCATTGGGAAATGTGTAAAATTACATTCCAAAATTTAGAACAAGAAAGAGACCAACGAATGTAATTAAATGTGAAACGTTTTCCTGTTGCTATCACCAATGACCAATAAAAAGACATCTCCGCATTGTCGCAGTGAAGTTTAATTAGCATAAATTAATTAAAACGGCAAATCATATCACGGTGACGCATTTACTGAAATAGAGGAGTTTCTTCAAATTCTTGAAACAAGAGCACCGCATCTGTAAAAAATGAGTCCCCGATGAATTCACCCCTAAATTTTCGAAAATTTTAATTAAGACATAACAAGCGAATTTTCATTTGCATTAATTTCGAACAGAGTTGGATGAGCAAAAACTTGCCTGGCTGCATATTTCCCAGAATATCTGCATGTCCCAAAGAAAATACCATTTTATTGGGGCATCCGCATCCTCCATCCTTGATGCTGTAGGAGTCCTCCACAGTCTCATTATGTAAAAGAGACAAGAATTAGTCTGTAAACCGTAAACTATCTGAAAGTACACTAATCCTCCTGTTAAGCAGGGCCAGTCCATGCGGCGAGATCTTGAAGATGCGGTCACCCATCTCAAAAGGCGAGCTTGGGCGCTGGCAAACATAGTTGATTTATGCTTTCTTAATTAGAGCATATATCATGTCGTGTAGCTTCCGAATGTGAGTAAACAAAAGAACAATACGGGGGGCTGTCTGGGTAGTAAATAATTCATTGCGTTTTCCAGGACCGCTGCTGTGATGTCGTTCCAAACAAAAAGTGACCTCTGAATTGCCTGCGCCCTTTGAATTCTCTCCAATTTCACTTGGTGCGGCTAAAGGTTTTTTGGCACGCAGATTATCACTAACAAAAGAAGGTATGAATGCCCAGGATTTATGCAGTCAGTGAAATATTTTTCTTGTTTAAATTCGAGCTATTCGATGGTCATCGAGCCGAGCAGCTGGGTGCTCTACCCTCAGGCACGTACTTATTTGGACATTTTGCGCCCCGGGCAAAGACATCTTGGCGCCAAGTTCCTCCGACCTAAGAAATGTAATTTGTCTTCGTATTACCTGCTATTGTTATTATTATCCAGTCCACACTGGTTAAAAAAATATTATTCCATATTGTACTATTTTCGTTATTTTATTGGCACAATTTATTACATTTTAAACAAAAACTTTCCAACCAATGGCGTAGCGTAGGGGAGGGAGGGCACTTTCGAATAAAATTATTAAACAAAGGTTTGACTGGATAGCTATGAATAATAAAATAATAGGTAATCTGCTGATATAAGGTTTTGAACAAGAAAATTGTTAATTAACCATATTTTAAAGAAGCTCATAAAAAAATCATATGATTTCGCTATGGCTAAATACTATATAAATTGAGTTGTAGAATTTTGATATACCCCTTATTAAAAGTCCATTACTTTCAATACGCTGTCAAAAAGTAATAATCAAATATCAAAATAATACTACATTGGATAGATTCTACTACTGCTGCCGATCTGTGATTTCCAATAAACAGCATGGTTTTGTCAAGGGTAAATTCACAACAACGAATTTGGTGACGTTGGTTTCATACGTTTTAAATTCTATGGAAAGAAGCAACTGTGTTGACTGTATTTATACCGATTTTAGTAAAGCTTTTGATACGATTTCCCATAATATCCTCTTATCGAAGCTTTTATCATTTGGGATTCCAATAATTTTTTTTAATTGGCTAAAATCTTACCTGACTGATCGCTATGAGCAAGTCATATATAAATCTGTACTATTTAATAGCATTTCTGTAACGTCTGGTGTCCCTCAAGGGAGTCACTTGGGACCGTTATTATTTATCCTTTTTATTAATGATATTCAGGATGTAGTTATTAACTCTGAACTGACGATGTAAAGATATTTAAAGAGATTTCCTGTTTTGACGACTGCCTTTTATTGCAGGATGATCTGAATCGTTTTGTAGATTGGTGTGACCGTAATCATCTCTGTTTAAATGTGGATAAATGTTTTCTCATGTCATATTCTCAAATAAAGTCCTACCTGTTGACTTCGTTTATGTGTTGGGTGGATCTCCTTTGTCGAAAGTGGACCATACTAAAGACCTGGGTCTCAAACTTGATTGTAAATTAGATTTTAGACAGCATATGGACTATGTCATCAATAGATGTAATTCTCTGCTAGGCTTTATAAGGCGGTGGTCGAAGGACATAAGGGATCCTTATTTCTTAAAGCACTAGGTATGTTAATAACGTGAATTTCGGAGAAATGCGGGGCGAAAGGTGAAAGGGTTTCGAAATAGTAATTTTTTGAGATCGTTTTGGGGCCGTTGCGATGTGTAGACAAAAAGATAAAATTACAAGAACGGTTCCCATATAAAGCAACATCCTGATTTACGAATCACCCTGTAACTGCCGAACGGTGCGAGATACCCCCCCCCCCCCCCCCCACACGATTTTTTGCTTGTCTCGGTCTGACCTTTTTCGCTCCCACCCCTGAACACCCTCTATATACAGGGTGATCCAAAAGTATGGAAACGGCTAAATAACTTTCGAGGAATGCATTTTGGAGAAAATAGTTTTAGACAGAATTTTAGGAAGGAGGTAAGAAAATAGAGAATTCAAATTTAAAGAAGATTTTATGGCATGGGGATCCATAGCTTGAAATGGATGTAGATAATTGGAATTCATTGTCAGAATAATCACAACGGTAGGGATTGGACTTCACAGTTACCAGATTTTAATCCAGTTCAATTGAACATTTTTGATTATAAAAGATCATAAAAAGCTTTGCTTAAATATGTGGAGTTAAGAATAGTTTTGTTTATTATATTTTAATCAGAATTCTAAGTTTTGATGGGCATACAACTATGAATTGCTAAAGGCTTAAGTGTTAACAATTATTCCTGATTTTATTAAAATGATAGAGTTGAATTGAATTGGAGTTGGAGTCGGATGTGCCGCTCCCCCAATCTGCGCCTCGGACAAGCGCCCCTTTCGCCATGAGACTAATATGTGTGCCCTTGTTAGCCCTACGGAAGTCACCTTCGGGGCCCATTCTGTTTCATTAAAACTTGTGACAAGGGTGCAAGTTTCCAAAACTGCAAACGAACTACCAGACACTTGCAATTGAGTGTTAAGTGAAATGCGGATTATGTGCAGGTCGCCTCCGTATATGATGATATTCACCAGCCAACCTGCATAGTCATGTTTTGCAGGATATACAAATTTGCTGTGGCAGCGCAGTTCCTTTTTCAAATGGTAAAGTGCCTCGTTTTATACTACATCTTACTTCCTACCTGAATTATCCTATGGAAATATTCCGACATCTTCTATTGATTTTGTACCTGGCACCTTTCACTGCATACATTACTTCGTGCGGCTGCCGACATGGCTTTTGGCAGATTCAATTTTATGCTATGGTTAGTTCGGATATTATTGAATGAGCACGCTTGCACCAATGTGTTCATATTCGGATGAAACGATACCCATGGAGTGCAATATCTCTTGCCTAGGTGATCTTTTTATCTGTAAAATATCTATATCGTGTATTCTAAAACCATCAAACTATTTTATTTTAACTCATATTCTAAGCAACTCTATAGAATAGAATAAAATCAAAATAATTAACTTTTATTATTACAAATTTTGTATTTGAATGCCTATGTAGCAAGATAATCGACCAGAGACAAAGCGATACAAGACTTAATTTTCAAACAATTAATGAACAAAAACTGAATTTTTAATAAAAAATAAGGGTACCGATTTGAAATTTTGGCTTAAATTGAGTTTGCGTTCTTTTTTAAGTTTCAATTGTGGTCAAAATATTACAAAAATTTCTCGTTTGTCGCTGAGTTGGATTGAAACTCAAAAATTCTGAAAATTTATTTAAAAATGTGGTTGAAAGTGTAATAATTGAAAAGAAAACTATCTGGGTAAACGTGAGTGAAAATCAAATTTAGGTAAAAGCTTTAGTGTGGAAGTTGCCTCGAAGTACCTGCCACGTGGGCCACCATAAGACTAAATGTATTTAACTTGACAAATCAGACCACTTTACGCTATCGCAGTGTGTATGCATCAGACCACTTCATGGCTTGTAATTGTAGAAAGTTTTGGTGCTTTTAATATAATTACAAACTGTGAACTGGTTCAGCTCAGAGGCATTTATATTGACCCTCATGGCGGGCCGGTGATACTCTTACGGAAATTCACATTTAGCCTGATTATATCATTGCCAGGAAAAGTAATATTCCGGAAAATTCAGTTTTCGGAAGTTTTACTTCATATAGGCTAAAAATATGGAATGATATTGTAGTAATTTTTGGGTTCCCTTTCCTCCAATTGTTCCAAATGGTGAGCACTCCACCATGTGTTTTTATGAGTTGTATTCAAACTCAAAAAATTTACATATTTTGTTTAAAAAGGTGGTAAAAAGTTTAGTTAATTGAAAAGGAAACTTCTTAAGGTAAAACGTAAATGAAAATAGTTTTGAGGTAGAAGTTAGAACAATAAAAATGTATTTTTTCAAATTTTTTAATTCACATTTCAAAGTCGCATTTCGCTTTGAAATTGAAACACCTTATTTTATTATTTTGAAATGGAAAACCCGAGTAAAAATCATTAGTACAAAAAGAGCTCCAAACATTAAATTTCCACGAAAATACAACCAAAATCATATCGATTATGGTATTGGAAATGAAAAGTACTGGTTCACGACCAAATAAGGGGTAAATATTATTTGAAAAATGTAATTTTTGATGAAAGCTCCAAAACACCAATAAAACAGTACTGCTAACCCAACATCAACAATCCCAACATAAGAAAACCCAGTATCAGTAATCTCAACATCAGCAGATTCAGCACTAATCAACCCAACATTAGTAAATCGAGCATTAGTTAACCCAACAGCAGGGACTTTACCATTGTCGACAGTTTTCCATCAATATAACACTGATTATAATCAACCATCTTATTCTGTACTTTCGAATTTCCATCTTTCACATTATCAATCTATTCGTTCAAATCCATATTTTCATCCCAATTATTACCCCGATCAGTATTATCCAAATTATCCAGTTTTTCCTCAAAAACCATATCATGCTGAGCCATCAAATTATTATAGTTATCCGAACATTCCATTTAATAATATTTATAATAATAATATGAATAATTCCAATACTAACTATAATTGTAATAGTAATAATGATGTCTTATAAAACGTATTTGATGATTCATAATGTTGATTAAAATAAATTTAAATAACTCTAGATATAATTAAAATATTCTTGTTTTAAATTTGCAACCCATTCATATAATATTATTTGTAATATATTATCATTGTATATATCGTTGTTCATTGGTAACGAGCACCAAACGTTTGGTATAGAATCGTTGGAAAATTTGTATATGATGGTTATTGTTTGGTGGTAATTCGGTGTTAATGTTGGTGCTCTTTTAATTTTCTTAGAGGTATCAATTGGCTATTTTGTCCGCTAAAAAGGTCTACTCTACTATTATTTTGGTTTAAGGGGGTAGTACCGGTTATAAAGGTAAAAAACAGCCTAATTTTCAATATTTTTTTCTCGGTTCCTTTATTATGTAACATTTTCAAACTTCTGTTGCACTTTTATTACATTTTCAAGGTAGTAAACAAATTTTTGTTTTTTTTTGCAATTTTTTTTATTTTTTATAAAGTGAAGCTGAAGTTTTCACCGCAAAAAATACCTCTTTCCATGGCGGACAGTTAATCTTAGAAATGAAGAATCTGAAACAGAAAAACCAAACGGCATTTTAAAGAGAAATACTTCTTACGTGGTAATTCACCAAAATATTTGAATTAATGATAAAAAAAAAAAAAAAATGGTGGCTGTTTGAAAATTTTTTTCGAAAAATCACGTATTTTTCACTTTGTTTCGCTTGCCAATTTTTTTTGTTTTGGTTTTTGTCCTATATTGTGTGGATTACCACACAGGACACTTTAATAAACAATCACACCAAATTTGACCTAATCGGTTCAGCCAATCCAGAGATTAACTGTCCGCCATGGAAAGAGGTATTTTTTGCGATCAGCGCCCCCTATAAATAATAAAAAAAATTGCAAAAAAAAAAAGATTTTTTTTTACTACCTTGAAAATGTAAGAGAAGTTTGAAAATGTTTATAATAAAGGAACCGAGAAAAAACATATTGAAAATTAATCTGTTTTTTTACCTTTATAACCGGTACTACCTACTAATTTGAGGAGTTGATTCAGTTATTATTGGGGGTAAGTATATTAAAATTTGACTCAGAATTAATTTACTTGCGAATTTTTAAAAATTTTTACAAAAACCGAAATGCAGAACATGTGTGAATATGCTTCTTTTAGAGTTTGTTTTTAAAGATATCACAAAAGCACAACATTGATGCAATACAAAAATATTTCATACTGAACTAAATCCTTAAAGAGTATATGTATATAGAGATATATAGTATGTAGGTTAGGGTGCTTTTTTTTTCGCGACTATTTTTTTTTTTCAGTCCCACCTCGAAATTTTGTGGCTAATACCTAAACATACATTCCCTGAAAATTGGAACCAAAAAAAAAAATATTTAGAACTAGACCAAGACGCATAAAGATTTCCCATATAAAATACACGTGAACTTTGATTATTTTTCTTCAAATCTCTACAACTCAGAGGCCTTTTATGGCACAATCTTGGGCAATGGTAGGGTTTCTTCAGAATTGAATGCTCTACAAAAGTGTCCATTGCGGTGTAACCCTAACTCGCACCAGCGAGGTAGTACGGGTCATTGACCCCAATTTTTCCATGAAATTCTCGCTTTTTGCCCCTATCTAGTAAACAACAAGAGGTACAGAAAAAGTGAATATGACAAACTTGTGGGAAATTCAATTTCCTACAAAAAAGTTGTGAACACCAAATTGCTAACATCGATATTTCTTGAGATATTGGGCTTTGAAGTTGAGGTAGTGTTTCTACAATTTAGCTCAATAATCCATGACACTTCCACACTACCTCAACTTCAAAGTTCAATATCTTAAGAAATATCGATGTTAGCGATTTGGTGTTCAAGAACTTTTTGGAGGAAATTGAATTTGCTACAAGTTTGTAATATTCACTTTTTCTGTACCTCTTGCTGTTTACGAGAGAGGGGCAAAAAGCGAGAATTTCGTGGAAAAATTGGGGTCAATGACCCGTACTACCTCGCTGGTGCGAGTTAGGGTTACACCGCAATGGACACTTTTGTAGAGCATTCAATTCTGAAGAAACCCTACCATTGACCAAGTTTGTGCCATAAAAGGCCTCTGAGTTGTAGAGATTTGAAGAAAAATAATCAAAGTTCACGTGTATTTTATATGGGAAATCTTTATGCGTCTTGGTCTAGTTCTAAATATTTTTGTTTTTGGCTCCAATTTTCAGGGAATGTATGTTTAGGTATTAGCCACAAAATTTCGAGGTGGGACTAAAAAAAAAAAAATAGTCGCGAAAAAAAAAGCACCCTAATGTAGGTATATGTTCATTCCCAGAGGAGGACGAAGAAAGTCAGCTCTTTAAATTTGCAAACTTGAAGGTGTCAACTTCGAAAGGGTAAAGGATATAATGTCGTTGTATTTAACGGACTTGTCTCCTTCTAAATCCTCCGAGTTAATGCCAAACAGAAATATTTCGCTTTATTAAGAGGTACCAATTCTCGCATTTAAAATGGAACTGAGCCCGCTCACTGGGTGGGAGTTGGGATCTCTTCTAATGCAAGAGTAGAGACAAGGGAAAAGTGCATTGGGTGAATTACCCGTTTTTTAGCTTCTTCGCCCGGGTATCACACATTGACGTCTCTGTGCACTAAATCACCACTTTCCTCAGTTCGTTTTATTATTTTAAGCTGTTCCTCCTCATTCAATTTTATGTGCTTAAGGAACTCCAGCGAACTTCTTGGCTTTCCTTCTGCCCGATTCCGCCCGCACCCGCTCTGTGTTCGCAGCTATACTGCTACTCAGTCTGCCTCCGCTGAAGCAGACTTCCAGTGGCTCCTAAATTAAAATAAATTTAGAGAATTCACTAAAGGATAAAATGAGGGGGTGCCACCGCCCAAACGGGGCCCCAAGCTCATGCCCCAAGGCCCCAAGCTCTGCGAAAAAGGGATTGCGTGTCTTATCCCTTAAAATCTCGATGGAAAGACGGCGACGGCGGTAAGACGAGCTGTTTTATTTCCAGTCGCGTCGCACGGCTTGCTGATTTAATTTATTAATCAGACGCAAATAAAATGTTTGCCCTTTTAAGCAGTAGACATTGAAAATCTCTGGAGGAGGTGCAAGAAGTCGATTTAGCCCTTCCCGCTCGAGATAGATCTCAAGATCTGTTTATCTTACGTACTTGTTGGGTCGATTTAATGGTGCTCTAATTACAAGACACATAAAACGGTTCTGGTCCAATGATAATGCGAATAATTGTAATTTGAGACAACTAGGATTCTCTGTTAGATAGGGAGTTACTAAACATCAAGACAACAGTGGTGCACCATGGCCCTGTCAACTGGCAACTTAAACAACTCAATTCTCCCCATTTGGTGAAATAACGCTTAGCGTTATTACGCACTTATTTGAAACATTCCGGCAACGCAAAATTTGGAGCAAATAAAGCGCGTGCTGTAATTAATTCAGGGGCCCCCAAAGTGCGTTGCTCTCGTTGCCGCTGCCTTCCGCCTCGTTTAGGAGCTCCAAAATTGGAGAACTTTTACCCAGAAGAGATTGGATGATGCAGGCTAATTGCCCATTATGGGAAACATATTTTTCAGTTGCGGTCACAGTAAGATTTTTAATTGATACCAATTCATTCTGTTATTAAATTCCGCTGGGACTCGTCGAGCAGCAGCCACAGAGTGCCTAACTATTATTTGTAGGTCCCCAGCTAGAAAGGAGTCGCTTCAGTCTGAAACGGAGACCGAATGAAAGTGAAATATGTATTTTAAACGACTTTGAATTTGGTTTCTAGTTGGATTTATTTTAATGTTTTAGGGTTCGTGGTATTATTGATTTCTATCGCAATTTTAGGGAAATTAAAGGAGATACTTTGTAACTTTGCATAAAGTGTGGTGCTTATAATTATTAATGCTTAAACTGCAAACAATTTCTGTCTGGCAATACTATTATTAAAAGTGAATTTCTGTATTACATATGTCTTAATCCTTCATGGCATGATTGCTCAGACTTGGTCAGACAGACCCATGTACCTTTAACCCTCAATATCTCCATTAAAATTGAAATTTTTCCTTTAATTTTTTTTTTGGAAAAAAAGAAGAAAATCTTGAAAATCTTCAATAGATTTCGAGACATGAAATTTAAAAAAAAAAAAAACCTTGGTATACGTTTTGTCTTCCTCCGCCGTCAATCTTATCAAAACCATTTTTTTAGGTTAATACTAAAAATTAAAGTGAAAATGTAATAAAACAAGATTGAAAAAAATTAATTTACCGTCCAACAAAATTAACGAGCCGGGTGGGACTTGGGTCACCCACACTCACCCACAAATAAAATTTAACGAAAGTGTGCAAGAGGATCCAAATTTATGAAAGTTATTTCTTTAAAAATGAGGCAGAGGGTCGTGTTACGGTCAATGGAGATAGCAACAGGACCATAATCAATGAATATTTCTTCGAAGTTTAAACAGGATGGCGCTACGTGCCATACAACGACAAAAACCATCGATTTATTGAAATCACCATCATTCCAAGGTCGTAGGATCTGACACTGCTCGACTATTTGCTATGGTTAAGTCACTGGTTTATACTGAAGCAAACATTGTTCGCGTTATTTGTTAGATACGGCCGACATTGCTCGAAAAAGTGATCCAAAATTTTACTGGCAGGATGCGCTTCGTCAAGAACAGCTCCGGTGGCCATATTCACAAAGTCATTTTTAAATATTAATGATATCAATTTTTCCTTCGAGTAAAAAAAAAAAGTTAATCAAAAAAACTACTTGTGTTAGTTTTTTAAATTTAAAGGTCTATCGAGCTTAAAAAACACTCTTTATATGGTGAATAATAGTATTTAAGAAATACAAGGACACGGGTATACACTCAAACCGAATAAATATGTGATTCAACTTTCCAAGTTTCGTATCAAATATAAATCCTGAAACCATTAACAGTTAACTTAGGGTTTGACAAAAAACAACTCTTCAACAAAGTGAACTTCATAGTGGCTCATTTGACTATAAAATATTAAATGAAAACTAATAACGAACTGTTATTTATATAAATTTTCTCACATGACCTTGAACTGGCGATTCTTTGAAAAGTGTGAAAAGACAAATTTAACGCTCAGGGTGTTTTATTCGTGTATTGTGAATTAAAATCACGTGTTCAACCGCAAATTGATGCAATAACCCTTTCCAAAACTAGAAAACTTTCCCTCATCACAGTGGCAATGCCCTGATAAGTCTACATACAGCTGCACTGCACTACTTATGTCTAATGCACATCGCGCGAAATCTGTGTCATATTCATCATTTTAGCTCGCACGAAGTGCGACATAAATTTTGTGAACAAATTACCCCGGAACAGTTGTTGATTGAGAAATTAATCATTCCAGGAGAATTACAGTGCAACTAGCGCAGAAACTTGAAATTATGGACAGCTGCTCAAACTAGAAGCCACCGAAGAATACACATTTGAATTGTAACAATCGAGTTTAAGGCGCAAATTTCTAACTTCGCCAGGATGGTGGTATCATTTCTTAAGCTCTGTCGCTTAGGCGCTCGTATAATACGTAGGTATACTATATATGCACTTAGTTGCTGGCGATAACAAGTTTTGGTAAGCACAACATCTGCATGGAGTACACACAGTGCGAAACTTTGCCGGGATGACTCTAATACAAATATAGCGGGGGAGTAGCGTACACCCGGACACACATCCATGGAGGAAGATTTGCAAACGTTAAATTTCAGTTTCTGGATTCCGAAGAAGTTTTGAGTTCTAATTTATTCCACGCCGGTACATGACACCGCCTCTATGTTGGATTCTACACCAGCACAGAGGCTAAGGTCTGTTAGCAACGAGTATCCTCCAGAGGATTGATTTTCACAGAAATTTTTCATTTCGAAATTAGAACTTTCACTGGTCACGACTTCAAATTTCATGCAAATAAATACAGCAGCTGTGCTTGCCCCAAATTGGCTTAGTATATGAGTTCCGCCGGAACCAGCATTGCTGTTTTCGGATTTTGCCAGGACTGCTTCGGGAAAAAGCATTATTTATTATAACGTGTACTTCTCGAAATAAACCAGGTACTAACCGGTTGTTTAACCAAAATCAGATTCAGTGTTTTTCAGATCTAGTTACAAAACAATTTTTTGAAGCTTGCTAAATACTAAAGACATACAGACCTAGGAATATGTCTGGTAAGAAGTACATTTCGGCATATGTACTCTAAACAAATTGAAACATAAAGAATTTTGGAATACTACCAGGTCTTTTTTTTATGCGAAATCTCATATTAGAAAACTAAATAAATAAAGGCTTAACTTAACAATAAACTTAACGATAAACAATGCGAAAGTCAGAATAATATAAGTTCCCTCCAATAGTAATAAGTCCTAATAAACCAAACCCTCAGTATCAACACTCAGCTGTTCAACCACCAGGCTGGACAAGTAGCGCGCTAAAAAATCATGAGAAAAACTGCATCAACAATCTCTTTAGTTTTGATGAAATTTAATAGCCTTTTCAACATAAATTAGACCAATTGAGCGTCAATTCCAAATTAGCAAATGAGTATTTACAGTGGACTCAAATAATAAACTTAATGTCTTTTGTAGGTACCTAAGTTAGAATGATCCGAAATATAAAAGTAGATTTTTTTGATTTTTTAACTTGCAAACAAATCGACCTTGTTTTACTGACAGAAAATTGGTTGAAGCATAATGACTCAGTCACTCAAATTATATATTACTTACTGCATAAAGTGCTAACACACTCCCTATTGTCTAACTTAAGCCCGAAATGTATAGAACTTGTGCATACTGAAGTCCACTTAACAAATGGAGACAGGTTAGATTGTTCTCTGCATATTTTCCAGGGGGAAATGGTAATCAAGTCAAAAAGGAAGGCAGATTTTAAGTCAGACTTAATTAGGCTGACACTCTGTTCAGATCTAACTACAAAAAAGCAAACTGGACTGTGTTTATAAAGTTTTTGTCTGCTAACACCTTACATTATAGATTACAGGATGGATACGATGTGGATAATCCATGTTCATGAGTGAAGCATTTCCTTTTCGATAGGGCAGATGGTTTACATATAAGAGGGAATGAGAATAAGGGACGAAATTAAGAGCTTACTTGTCATTCGTATTATTGACGTTGAATTTAAGAGAAGTTAGTTTTTCGAGAAATTTCACAGTAAATTTACACAATCAGTAGGTCTGTCTGGTAACTATAAAGTTTTTACTCGCGGGTAAAATTTTTACCTGAAAGTGTCTGTTAACCTCACGGAGGGAGCTCTTGACAGCACTTCTCCTCTTACACAATTATACCAGATTTTACCCACGCGGCGGAGACTGAGTAAATTTGGGTAAAATCACCGATTGCTTGTCACTGTGTAATCTGTCATTTGCGTGTTTAAATTTTGCGTTGTGATTTAGATAGAAGAAGAAGTTATTGAAAAATTCTTTAAATAAATAAAAAACATATTTCAAAATCTTCGAAAATATTAAATAAATCTATAAGTTTTCTCTCTAACATCTTGATCACGTTTGACAATTTACATACACAAGTAAGATTTTGAAGGTGTACCCAATTTTTACCTGAAGTCGTCTGGTAACTTTAGATGTTCATCCCTCCTACCATATGAAACTTTTTACCAGATTTTTACTCAAGAAATGTTTACCCAAAAGTGACTAGACAGACCTAGTATTAACAACAGACCAATTGTAACAAACTAAAGTGCCAAAATAGGCAACAAAAATCACTGGGGCTATCGTAGTGACGGCGTGTATAATATTTGCTAAAGGGTCTTCAGACTTATTGCCCTTTTTTCATTTTACTTTATTTGTAAACGTCTGAACTGGGTACACAACCTGAAACGCGAAGTTTACTAGCACCTCACGAAATTGCTTCAGTTAAATCGTCTTATGCTCATTCTTGTACTGTTCAAGGGGGTATATGCTGACCATCGCATTACCCTGGCTACTTTGTAGACATGTACTCTAAAATCTAAGGTTAACACCAACCTCTCAAACCGTCCACTAAAAGATGTAACAACAAAGATAGAGAATCTAATCGACGAATTCATAAATATATTCAAGTTTGCAATTCAAAAAACACTTCTCAAAATCAAAGAAGGCCCTATGTGACAACAACTAAAATTAACCGAGAATGTCCGATTCCTCAATAATATGAGAAAAGTTTTTCGAATAAAAGGAATTAGAACAAGACACAACTTTCTCAAAAAGCAATTAAAACTCAAAATTTTAAAGTACGCGAGGGGATAATGGGTTAACGTAATATAAACTAGAACAATCTTATCTCAAATTTCAGTAAGTCCGGCGGCATCCCATTCTGGAATGATGCTAAAATAATTCAAAATAAAAGTAGCAGTAGAAAAATCTAATTCGCTCGCGAACATTTTTTAAAAAAATTCAGAACACCACCTTTACATCTTAGTAGTGATGGAAGTACTGAAAATCAGGTGTCCGAATTACTCAAAAGTTATTAAAAATATCACTGTTTACTTCATCCTAAATCTTCTAATCAAACCGCGTGACATTATTAAAATATTAGTTATTAAGCTTCAAAACTACCATAACAAAGCTCCTGGTACTGATTCTATTCCCAACCTAATGCTCAAGTTGCTTCCCCGAAAAAAAGCATAGTTTCACTAATCTTTATTGTAAACTGCTGTCTAAAACTGCAAATCTTTCCCTCTGGCTGGAAAACTGGGAAGGTAGTCTTTATCCCAAAATATAGAAAACCACTGGAATGCCCAAACAGCTAAAAACCTATTAGTCTTAAGTTCATTTAGCTAAAATTTATGAAAAATTATGGAGAAAAACTAATGCTAACAACATTTTTTTCTCATACACCATGTTAAAAAATGTTCATAACTTCCTAACAAAAAGGACTTTTAGTGTAAGTGTTGAGAGTGAATTCTATTCATCCTATGAAATACCTACCGGCGTTCCACAAGGATCTCTACTTGGGCCGCTACTCTTTAATATTTACATGTTCGATTTTCCTAGCCTTCCCAGCTGTCATATAGTTATGCATGCAGTCTATACTAGAATTTTCACCTAAGACCGCAACTCTTCGAAAATTGTGAGCGTTATACAAAACGAGTAAAATATAGTCCTCAGATCTTGCAATAAGTTCAAAACTCAAATCCTACTAGCCGACGAAAAAATTGTTTTCTAAATCAGCGGAATCTTCAGCTAAATTCCTCCGGTAGTCAATGGTGTGATGATTTAAAATATCTAGGAATTACTTTAGAAAAAAAAATTATTATTTGGCAAACACATATTACTATCAGTCCAAAAAGAAATTAGTCTAATAAAAACGCTCTATTCTTTCATAAATAGAAAATCTGAACTAATGACGGAAAAATATAAATTATTAACAATCTCACTTTCAGAGCTGTTTTAACGTATGGCGCCCCTAAAAATTAAGTTTAATCTGCTTAGGTTTTTCCCCACACGCGAATTATATCAAAATACCAACATCGACTTGATCAGTGAGGGTTTTTCAATTCTTTAGCTTTTCCCTTCACTTTGTAAAATAATAAATAAATAAAAGTATGATTTTTGCTAATTTAAGAACTTAATCTCAGATTGGAAAGAACTCGAATTCTAACCACTGTGCACACTTTTTCGAATTCATTGTGAACATTATACATATCAATTTAATAAATTTTAATAATAGTTATAATAATACTAATTAAAATATTTATGATACGTTCAGTAGTCTTTGTATGATGATAGCGGCGGTTCCAACAGACAAACAGACAAACATTTAAGAAGTGTAATGAAAAGTTTAGACGATAGGACTGATTATGTCAGACCTTTCTTAAAGCACAGATCTATATAATCAATTGAGTTAAAATGAAGTCCTCAGCCTGCCCTCATGGAACAAAACCACCTGTCTGTTAAATCCCTTTTCAGTTCCAAGAGGGATGGGATACTTTGTTTGTTACCCAGGAAACAGTTGCTCCTCGCCCCAAGTTACATCGATGAGAAGAGTCCTGGTTCCTAGTAATCAGTGTCAACCTGCGAGGTGACAAGTCCCAAATTATTTTCGAGTTTCTCTAGTTAATTTCGTTGGAGTTTGAGGAAGCAAGGACCGCAGAATGGTGAGTGCCCATCTTGGCCATCCTCTGCTGTGATTAATCAAACATGTGTGCATAAGGAGTAAGCGCTTTTTGGCAGCAATTGCTACGGCACCCTGGCTGCATTTTTTATCCCAAAATTCCGCCTGTAGAATTTCCCGGTCATTTTTCAAGTGTGCCTGTGCATTTTGTTGCTGGACGTTTTGAATAATTTGCCATCGTAAAGTGTGCAATAAGCCAACATCTGTTGCGAAATTGTTTTGTGAGCCGCCGTCTCGTGTATTTAGTTGGGAAACTCGCGCGTTTAATGAATGTTCGTGCAATTTATTTTTCACAGCATGCACCCGTTCCGTTGTGCCATTCAATATTTAATTAATCAGCCAAAAATGTTTGGTCGGCACATTTTTATTGTAAAAAAAAATCTCCGATTGCTTTAAGTACATCGCCTGATGCAATGTCAATGAATATCTAATGAGGTTTCAGTAAATTCTTTAAGCCATACTGTCCAGATGGTACCAAAACATGTACTATGAATACATATTAGTTATTCCTCCATTGATCATTTTTATGGTGCCGTACTTCATAAGGAAAGAAGGGAACTCTTCTATATGATCATGATTTGTCCATCTGTCTGTCTGCAATAGTCGAATTTCTCTCAATCTGAAATTTAACATGAGTTATATGTATACCTACTCAAGTCGCACGTGTTTCAATAGTCAGAACACAAAAAATATTTTTCTATGAATTATGTTAGGCTAAAGTTTGTAGTATATATTTATTTATAAAGGGCTTTATTTAAGAGGAAATTCGACTATGAAGGGCCCAAACAACCGTCCTTTTTCAGCAAAAGTTATGTTATCGAGGATACACTGAAGTAATTTTATACAATATTTCATTAAGATATAGTTTAAGAATATTGTAATTAAATATGATTGATCCAAAGATTGTTCATCCGAATAAAATAAATCTAAGATGTTTTCTAAATCTATGTTCATAATTTATAAATTCGAACGAAAGTGCAATTTTGAAGTCCTCAATATTATTGAAAAACAATCCTGATGTATTCTGACTCTCACAGTCAAACACAATTAACATTTTTTTCAATTTATTCGAAAAGTTTGAGGTTATGTCAAAAAGTAGTTGAGACAAGAATTGTAGATCTTTTTATTATCTACAACTTTTATATTTAACTTTATTTGATCCGAGCTATAATTTTCTTTTTATTAACCAAAAAACGTTTTTTTGACGTGTCACGCTATATAAATTAATGTTTTAAAAATAGTAATAATAAAGGTACCATATTTTGAAAACATGTTTTTTAAGTAAAATTTGACGGAGAATACAATAAAAATACTAAAAACTTGCTACGAGGTAGGGGCCATTGCTAAAAATTTATTTAAACAATTAAATTGTTAATAACAATATGAATTTGTTAATAATTTTTATTAAAAATAGTTTTTTTCTCAAAACTCAGTCCTTTATATTTAAAATAAAAAAAATAAGTTTGTATCTCAAATAAAACCAGAGTTATAAATTTTTGAAAAAAAGTCTCTAAGCCAAAAAATTCATTATTCTCACATTTTCGATCACTAGTATTATCGAAAATATGCGGAACAAAACAAAATCCTCGGACACGTATTCTCTTATTTTTCGATATAGAATCCGTAAAAAAAGTTTCAGCCAAATCGGAGATGTGTCGGTCAAAAAGGTGTTCAGTTTGTAAAAGAATTACCCATATAGGCTCAAATTGTTAAAAATAAATCATAATTTCGATCGTGAATTTATAGTTAATATCATATCACAAAGAATACTTTTTAAAAGTCCATATATATTCACTTTAACGTATTGATCCAAATATTTTCCAATTAATACATAATTGTGTTATTTATTGTTTTTAAATAGGAATGCTAATTATAATTTCACTATATAATATTATATATAATTTTTAAAAAACGTTCCCAAAATGACCAGTATCTACCCTATTTTTATTATTTAATGTTGTAATTAAAAAACAAACCACTTTTGTGTATGGCGATTTTTGCAGGACATATGGCACTATAATTATAAATTATTATTAACATTCTAATATAAAGATGTATTTTTCAAAAACTGAAAACTGAATTTGATATTGATCCATATGTACTTGTTCTGTCATTAAAATACACCTTGTTAAATTAGTATGAATTGGATTGACACATTGCTGATCAAGGAATATATTCTCTTCGATCATATAGAGAATGGGGTAGAACCGTAGAACATACCGTGTAAAAACCATACACGTGAGTGAAGCATTATCCCCTGAAAATAAGCTCTAGTGGAGAACATAATTGGAGTAGGCTAGCGATATAAAGAAACGAAAAGATTTTCAGTTAATTTTTGAGTAATGTCATAGGCTTATTTGCTTTGCATTTATAAGTGCTCCTTTTCTATTTTGATGAATATATCCGCCTATACTGGACGCACAACTACAAAATAGAAGGCTACCACTACATCACGAAATTACTTTAACTAAACCAACTTATGATCCGTCCTATTCTCTATGATCTAAATATATTCTAGTAAAATTTACTTGAAAATCTTTAACTGAACCAGGCTCTAGTTGATTTAAAGATAAATAAAACCAGATGAATAACACAGATATGCAAAAAAAGGGTTAGGGATAGCTGAGGATCATTTTCGAAGTAAATTTCTGCATAGAATCCGAATCCGTGCTCAGAATTCGCCCAACATGTCAGGATTTTGGGATATTTGAGGTTATGGACGTCTGTTAATCTCAAAAGTAGCCCAAAAAGTCATTTTTCGTGTACATAACCTCATATATCTGAAAATTCTGACCTGAGGAGCCAATTCTGAGCGCGGATTCGAATTCTACGCAGAAAATTACTTCGAACATGACCTTCATCTGCCCAAAAACAAAATCTTGCAGATCTGTGTGATGATGATTTATTAAACTAGAAATATTTTTTTTAGTACTGAATTATCGCTATAACTTTCCTGTAAATTTGCGATAATTTTCTAGAAGCTTTTTCTTTTATTTTAATTTAATTTAAATTTAAGTATTTTCGGAGGTAGGGTTGGAGCAATAATACACCATATACCACCGACACTCACAATGGGTTCCTATAAATTTTAAAGCTTTAAAATTTCTTTTAAAGTCTGAATCGATTGTAAGTTTTCATGCAATAACTACCATTTAATAATTTTGTTTTCAAAATATCCACATCTGCATAACATTAAGGGCTTTCAAAAATATTTTATCACGTTATCTAAATTGTGCCAATAAATAAAGAATTCTAAACGACAGCACAACCCTGTACCCCAATGTCGAAATGCAATAAACTATGAATCTAGTATCGATAGCGCGGGATGCACTAATTATTTCGCCCTTGCGGCACAAATCTCGAAGCACAAAGATTCATTTCCGTCGATTTATCTAAATTGATTTTGTATTCTCTTTGCAGCCACCAAAGAAAAAGGGGAAGAAAGCGAAGGGAGGCAGTAAGTATATTTGTATAGACACCCTCGGCACGGCACGGCACGCGAGCACACCAGCTTTTGCGCCAGTTCATTTGTTATCGTATTATTCAAATTTATGCAGCGCGCCAGAGATATGTACGAGAGTACATGTGCCGTCGTTGCCGCCATGGCACACAGACAGACCGAATCGCGCCACAAATAAAGGCCAATTATAAATCATTTCCATGTCAATGAGATTTTTGGCACCGCAAACCACAAATTATGCCATAACACCACATTTAATACACAATTTATTGATATTTTTCGAAATGAAAAAAAAGTGTGTATATGTGTATACTCGCTACTTCGGCACGGAAAAACAGCTCGTCGCCCGATACGGCAGCTATTTAGAGGGAACTTGTAGACGAGTTTATATCTGCGGTTCATCGCTATTTAACCGCCCGTCCAGCCATCAGCTCCAGGAAAAAAACATTTTAAAATTGTGTATAGTATAGTATGTTTGCGGGAGTTCCAGGACTCACGATTGTATTACATATTTTGCATGCAGAGCAGTCCTGTTGTCGACACAGGGCTTGTTCGATTCAGAACGAAAAGCGGCCTACTATTGCTTTTCAGTGGATATGAAAGGAAATTATTAATTCAACCTTGCAACAAAGTAGCTTTCGAGATTATAGACAAAAACAGCTGACTATCACAAATTACACTGAAAACAATGCGTTTATGTAGTTTATATAGATTTATGCTTTGCTAGGTGTATGTATTTTAAGTTTTTTGTGGATTAACTAGTTCGATTTCATAGGATTTTCCATATACATATATGGATGACGTACTACTTTTAATCAACATAAAGATAATTTTCTTTAAATCGGGTAATAACTGTGAAATTGACGATTTTTCTATACTGTATAAATCTTTAATTGAATTATATATTCTCCATTTTGTTCCAATACCTTTTGCCATCCTTCTGGCACTAGCATGATTCTACCCTCATAAAACTTCTGATCTTCTGAGCTGGCAAAAAACTGATCCAAGTCATTTTTGACGTCCTCATTTCAAGTAGGTTTTGTCGTCTAAAATTTTTGAAGAGACCGGAACAAATAATAATCCGAAGGTGCCAGATCCGGGGAACACGGTGAGTGTGGTAGTACATTCCATCCGAGCTGTAAAAGCTTTTGGCCAGCTACCAAATTTATATGAGGTTTCGCATTATCTTAGTGGATTACTATACCTTTTCTATTGATCAATTCTGGCCTTTTCTGTTTGAGTGAATCATTCAATTTGTCCAGTTGATGACATTACACTTCAGAATCGATCGTGGTATTGTCCGGTGAAAGCTAAAAAAAAATGGTTCTCTTGAAAACCCACTAAACAGTCAGCATCACCTTTTTTTGATGAATATCGGTTTTGGAAGTGCTTTAAGCCCGTTCATCTATTTTACTCCATGATGTGTTGCGTTTAAAACTTTTTAGACAATCAATTTCTCGTCCCCAGTGATGATTCGCTTCAAAAATGGATCATTTTCATGACGTGTGAGAAGCGAATCACATACGTCAATGCGACGGGGCAAAATTCTTTCCGTAAGAACATGTAGAACCCATACATCCAGTTTTGAAAATAAACCAAGGCGCTTCACGTTATCATGAATGGTAGAATTCGATAAATCTAATCTCAGAGCGATCTCACGAGTTGTTATTCGGCGGTTGGCATCAATCAATGTCTTTATTTTGCCTTCATCAGCTTCAACTGTCCTTCCAGAACGTGGTGCATCTTTAACATCAAAATTGCCAGAACGGAATTTTGAAAACCAGTTTTGGCACTGGCGTTCTGTCAATACATACATGTTCACATACACATCAACTTGCTTGAACAGTATTTTTAACTTTTCGATAGTTAGAAAAATGCTGCTTCTGACTTTCCATATTTAATAAGGCACCAAACACAAACTATTGCGCAGCATCAAACAAATTTTTCACAAAAAAGCTTTCCCATATCAGCTGTCAAAATAAATAATGACAATGCGGCTTAAGTGTGGAGTTGAGTGTGAAAAAATACAAATAAGTCCTCGATTGGGAAAAAAAGAAATTACTTTCCGAACAACCCAATATTTATGATTTATGATGAAAATGTGTGAGCCCTCTTCAAAAATGAAGTGATGTACTTAATTAATTGCTTTTGGTCAACTCTTTCGTTGAACGCATTTTTAGCTGGGAAGTTTTTAATAAAAGCTTTCAACTCCGAAGTGGGCGAGTTAGAGGAACATTATTTTGAAAGAAAACATTAACAGGAATAAACAATGTAAAATAGGATAGGTGGTTTTTTTCTTGGATCGCATTATTTTAAACTGTGTAAAAAAAAGACTATGTAAAAAAGAGTTACCTACGATAATTCCGTGTCAAAGTAATTTATTCTGTTATGTATAGGTAATGTAAATTAAAATTAAGATCATGATCATATAATCCCTAACACAAAACTGCACTCGTCCTGCTTCCTGCTGTTTTATATTCTTATTTTTTTCCTCTCTTTTTTAATTATTATATGTACTCTACAATTTTTTAGGTGCTCTTCTTTTTAATTGGTACTTCTTTGTCTTGCTTCTTTTTCTTTTATCCGCAATATTGCGTACATATCTAATAAAGGTTGTGTAGTAGTATTTATTTGTAGTTATTTAATTTTTATTTAACATTTTTTAATATTCCATATATACTTTATTTATTATTATAGCTTTATTTATTATTATATTTGTGTTTTAATTACTACTTTTTTTGAATTTTTATTAATTTTATTTTTGTGTTATTCCAATCTAAATTTATTAATGACTGATTCTATGTTTAAATAACAAGCAACTAGATTAAAAAAATTAAAAATTTTATTTTCATTAAAAAGACTCGGCCTACTAAATCTTCGCCACAGTTGGTATTTTACGATGCATTTTTGTAATAATTATTTGAATTTGAAAAAGCGTCGTTCGCTTCCTCATGTGAATTATTTTGGATTAATAAAATTTTAATCCATCATCAAAACAATGCTTGAAATTCATTTTATAAAGTTTGCGACTATTTTTAAAATTTACACTAGTTTAAAAATTTTAACTTTTTTCTTGTCCTTTATACGAAATGTAATTTTTCCTTCCTTTAATGGAAAATTAATCAGTAATGTAAAATCGGTTTTTTTCCCATCACGTTAAGTTTTTGAGAAAAATAGGGTTAAAAATGAAAATAACCATATTTTAGGTCCTTTGGAGAAAATTTTAAATACAACGGAATTTCGGAGTAGCTCGAAACGAAAGTCAAATCAGATTTTGAATTCTAAACTATAACTTTATAATATGTTACTATCTTAATAATAACATACTTAGTAAAATTTTTAAGGCAACAAAAATCTTGTAAACTAGTGTTATAAAATAAAGAAAAAAGTTGAAGAAGAGAGTAATATTTATTACAATTGTAATAAGAGTTGGCCGGTCGACTGACAAAACTGCAAGACTTGCTCTCGTCATAACTCGGGGATATAGGGATATTTTTATTAAGAATTTTATTACTAGTCCACCGGAGGCGACGAGTTAAAAAATTGATGAGTGTTTTGATCCGAGGAGCCAAGCTGACCTCATCAGTATGGCCATAGTCACCCACAACGGAGGAATCGAAAATCAATCCCTATATCCGCCTGGTTAAAATTCCAATGTGAATTATAACAAAGGCAAATCTTGTAGTAATATGATAAAATGCCCGTCTTACACGTGCTCCAATTATAATACAATTATGGGCAGATAAAACCTAAAACAAGAACTAAAAGAGTTTTTATCTTCTTTTCTCTAAATTAGCCCTAATCGATGGAGTGGACACATCCTCCATGACTCGAGAGCAGCTCGAGGCGTTCGCTCATCGTTTGAAAAATGAAATGGAGCGGGAACGCGAGGAAAGGAATTTCTTCCAGCTAGAGCGTGACAAGCTTCGAACATTCTGGGAAATAAGCAGAAATCAATTAGGTAACATTAAATAAGTTAAAAATTAATTGATCAAAAATTTAACGAAATTTCCACATTTCAGAGGAGAGCCGGGCTACAGTCCGTAACAAAGACAGAGAAATTGAAGTGGCCCAGGAAATGGCAGAGGTCGAAATCAAGCACGTTGTCCAACAAATGAAGCACCTCCAATACGAGAATCAAACGAAAATTGGCGAAATACGTGCGGAGGCTATGACACAGCTGAAATTGGCTCAAGAGGAGCATGCATCGCAAGAACAGGAACTGCTGAGGGATAAAAGGGAGCTCCGCCGGTTGCTAAGGGAAAAAGAGGAAGCCACCGAACTTCAGATTCAGCAGTTGAAAATGCAAAACAGTCAGGAGTTGAGGTATTCCGCAGGTTGAATTAAATTATTTATTAATACGGACTCCTTAAGACCTTAATTTATTCCTGGGTCTAGCTCAGCAAGGCTTGTAGTTTTCATAAGAGTTAAACGCTGACACTAACAATATTATATATCGAAAAATAAGAGACACGGTTTTTTTTTTTATCTGCCGATACGCACTTTTAGGGGTTGAAAACCACCCCTAAAATTTACCCCCAAAAACAGTTTTTCTAAATATTTCAAGTTCTAATGAATTTTTTCGAATGAAACAAAATGGAAATGATGTCTCATAAATATACTAACCTTTTGTAAGTTATCCGGTTCCCGCGGGTGGCAACCTATATGTTTTATTGCAAAAAAACGATTTTTTTTTTATATTTTTGCGTCACAAAAATACCAGTTTTAGTTAAAAATCATTGAAAAATATTTTTTTACATACGATTTTGAAAAATAAAGTTGACCTGTTTTTGCGTGTTCGTAAAAAAAGCTCCTCGAGTGGAGTAAACAACCACTAGCACTAATACGTAAATGACGTATATTCTTTCAGACAGTATTAAGGGGTTTTTGGAGTCGCTGATTACGAATCTGACGTTAAATTTAAAAAATTCGAAATGGCGAATCCAACAAAATGGACAAACTTTTGAAAAATACACCAATTATTATTAAAAAAAAAAACAATAAATAAAAGTACCCCCTAAATGTGCGTATCCGCAGATAAAAAAATGCGTGTCTCTTATTTCTCGATACTCTATAGCATATTTCAATTTCATCAAAATCGGTGAGACACACCTGAGAATGTTTCCTTGTAAGCTAATTTTTGAAATGCTTTGAATTAAGCACGGATCAAAAGCAGAGAAACATGAAATTTCCCACTAACATAAAAGAGCAGAAGAATAAAAAGAGAAATCTACCTATCGGGTGTTTTCAAGTTTTTTAGTATTGACGACAAATTAATAGAATTTTGCTGATAAAATCTACGGTACAAAGTAAAAACACTTGGTAGGAATGTCCTTTAATAATTCGTCATATTATTTTTCAGAGATTTGGTCTTGATCCAATTTTGAAAAAGTGTGATTCATAAAAAGCTTATCCATTTTTTCCATCCTAACTCAACGATTGACAAACAATATAAAACGTAATTTACATATTAAAGTGTCTCTAAAGAGGTTAACTACGCTATATTATGATTAACTATCAAGGTCGTTCTATTGTACTAGAGAAATCCGAAGGTTCTTGTTTGCATTTGAAAGCTAAAATAAAGCAGTTCGAAAAAAATTAAAAATTAAAAATGATTTATTTAGGCCCCAAAGGCCATATCCAAAACTTTGGCTTTTTTGCAATATTTTTGACTCTTACAGCTTTCTCCTTAAAGATCAGAATCTAAATTTTTATGTAAAGTAACTTTTTAACTAATTAATGATCTGTTTGGTGAATGATGAACAATTTTTCTTCTATAAAAAATAGTCTGAAATTAAAAAAATATGTAAATTGGCAAACTTGAAGCTTCCAAATAAATATGAAGACGGTGAAGATAGTAAAATTTTTTTTTTTTTCAATAATACATTTCTATAATCTTTATAAAAATTGAGCTTTAACGACAAAATAGTAAGAGCCACTTATAATTTGTCAAAAATAGCAACAAATAATTTCATAAAGTTGTGTTTATAATTTGAATAAAACAAAATATCATCATTTTGCACATTTAAAAAGAAACTAAATGCGTTCAGATTTCAAACTAAATCAAGAACGATCGGATATCTATGATGAAACAATTTTTATATAATAGAAAATCGAATTGGATCTTGAAAAATAAAATTGGGTTATCGAAATTGGTTTCAGAACCTCTTTTTTGTGGAGAATGAGTGTATGAATAAGAAAAAACCTTTAAAAAATAACCCTTTTGAATTTTAAATTTTTTATTTAATCCTTATTACAAATAAGGCTAAAATAATGAAACCTATTGCCAGGTTCTATGGAAAAGTGTACTGAATAAAAATTAGTTTTAAGTAAATCTTGTCGTCCGTTTAGTTGCCGTACGGTCGAAAAAGTCTTCTTTATTTTATTTTATTCGTAAGGTAAAAAGAAGAGCGGGTTGTAGTGTTTATTTCAGAAACTTAAATATGTAACAAAAATATACAACGAAGCATAATCGGAATTCGTGCAGTATGTTTCTCTTCTTTCTTCAGTACAATAATACTCTACAATTGTTACAATAATTGTAAAAGTGATCCCATCCTCAATATGCTCACTTTTTTAAATTCAGGTGAAATATTTAAGTCGGTTTTTATGAATTATTATTTTTTGTTACGCATGTTTAATTAATTGACACCAGGCGCACAATTCGATTAAATTTGATTGTGGATGCAATATACATATTCCAAATCGCTTTATAGTCGGGGTGCCAGAGGTTTTCATTTCGTTGTTGGACGGAATTTGATGAAACCTGGCAGAAAGGGAAGGTCATTGCCCGTACAGTGACCCATTAAAAAAGTTAGAATGAGCGATGTCGGGAAGGTACTTTGTTATTGCAAAATAACTTTGATAACCCGTTATTTTTCAGTTTTCTTGGAATAACTCGAAAACGAAGCGTTTCAGCGAAAAATATTAAATACAAAAGTTGTTCAGCTGATGATTTTACGTAGGAATACGGTTTTTTGATTAATTAAAAAATTGTTTTTCCGACCGAAAACCAGCAGAAAAGTAACAAAACATGCAAAAACAATAAGCATTAAAAAATAAAGGAAAAAAACGATTTCCATCGTTGATATTTGGGTTATTGATAGGTATTGGTATTGTTAACCAAATGCACCCGGTCCGGTTTTTCAAAAACAATATGGTGACCTATTGCAAAATTGTTAAGTTAAAACTTTGGAACGCTGTAAATTCTGACTGAACAAACGGATCTTGATGAAACAAATTGGAATCGGTAGGTATTAACGGCATCTTTGAGTGTGCCAAATTTCAACAATTACTTTTTTTGTTATTTACCAAAAACCATTTTCTGTGCTTCGTAATTTCGTCAATTTACAACATTAAGCTTTGCAACAAAATGCATCAAATCATCAAAACTCGCTATTTTCGCGTTTTTAGTCACCACTGTAGGATGTTAAGAGTAATCAAATGCATTTTGTTGCAAAGCTTAATGTTGTAAATTGACGAAATTACGAAGCACAGAAAATGGTTTTTGGTAAATAACAAAAAAAGTAATTGTTGAAAAATTTTGAAATTTGGCACACTCAAAGATGCCGTTAATACCTACCGATTTGTTTCATCAAGATCCGTTTGTTCAGTCAGAATTTACAGCGTTCCAAAGTTTTAACTTAACAATTTTGCAATAGGTCGCCATATTGTTTTTGAAAAACCGGACCGGGTGCATTTGGTTAACAATACCAATACCTATCAATAACCCAAATATCAACGATGGAAATCGTTTTTATCCTTTAGTTTTTAATGCTTATTGTTTTTGCATGTTTTGTTACTTTTCTGCTGGTTTTCGGTCGGAAAAACAATTTTTTAATTAATCAAAAAACCGTATTCCTACGTAAAATCATCAGCTGAACAACTTTTGTATTTAATATTTTTCGCTGAAACGCTTCGTTTTCGAGTTATTCCAAGAAAACTGAAAAATAACGGGTTATCAAAGTTATTTTGCAATAACAAAGTACCTTCCCGACATCGCTCATTCTAACTTTTTTAATGGGTCACTGTACGGGCAATGACCTTCCCTTTCCGCCAGGTTTCATCAAATTCCGTCCAACAACGAAATAACCCATTTTTTGAACCTCTGGCACCCCGACTATTACGGTGAACAAATTTGAATCAATTTTATTTTAATAAATTCAAATTCTATAAGTTGTTTTTTCCACAAATTACGAAAACTAGATATCTCAAAATTGCAGAAAAGTCATTATATTTGAGTGCTTAAATCGGACAAATTTAATAATCCGATTGAGTTCGTTGAAGAGGCGCACAGTAAATGAATAATGGAAATACCTGAGCAATTTTAATCCAGGTCGTTGGGCTACTAATTGCCTTTTTTGCAGAAACATTAATCGAATTGGGCCTCGCATTCACAAATTAATTGGTGCGGTTTTTTTCATATGTTACTTGGTAATTTTATGTGTATTATTTGTATTTTTCAGCACGGCGAGGCTGAAATTCGAGCAGGAGAGCAAGGAAATGAATAGGCTGCATGAGGAGCGATTGGTCCAGCAGGAAGAGGACGCAAACATAAAACAAAGAATGGAAATGTTCGAGGTTGAGGAGAGGAAGAATACGCAGATTTTAAAGCTGATTGAGGCCCACGACAAGGCCTTTAACGATATGAAGATTTATTACAACGACATCACCCTTAATAATTTGGCTCTTATCAAAAGTCTCAAGGAGCAAATGGAGGAGTTGTGCAAGCAATCAGAAAGACAGGAGAGAGTAGCGAATGAGACGTTGGCTGAAAATAAAAAATTAATTGAACCCCTAAAAGATGCACGCACCGAATTGAGTGATTTACGTAAGAAATTGGAGCATTATGAAAAGGATAAATCGCAACTAGCCCGCATCAAGGTGAAGTACGCAGCTGCAGAAAAGGAGTTGAATAGTCTTAAATGGGAGACAGAGGCGCTTAAAATGCGCAACGATGTCCTCACCGAGCAGCGCGATCAGCTGAAGGAGAAATTCGAGGAAGCTATCTTAGAACTGCAGCAGAAGACTGGTCTAAAGAATGTCATGCTAGAACGGAAAATAAGTATCATGGAAAGGGAGGCTGAAAAGCGCGAGGCTATCCTCAATGAGGCCATGGCTGCAGCTGGCCTAGAGCCCACAAATTTGAGTATGAAAATCGAAGTGATTCTACAGGCGAAGAATGATATAATTCACGATCTGCGGTACGAGCTGGCTCGCGTCTGCAAGGCGCATAATGACCTACTCGCTACATATGAGGCTAAGTTAGCGCAGTTAGGCATCCCTAAGGAAGAGCTTGGCTTTGAGCCGCTACGGACTTCTCAAAAGCTCGGATCCGGTCCAGCGGGTCTTGTGACCAAAAATCGATGAGATTTCCTGTGTTTGCCCTTAAATACGAATATATTAGATTTTGTGGAATTTTTGGATATTAAATATGTATTTTTGATATTTTCCTTCACTTAAAATGTTGTTTCTTTAAATTTAAAAACATTTCAGTAAGCATGCTTAGGAAGTGAATTCTCACACTCAACTGCACTAAATTCGGAGACATTTTGAGTGCACTAAATTCAATTTAGTGTTGAATTAGCACTAGGCCTTAACTAAGTATTGAAAATTTTAGATCTTCGTTGAAGTAATTTCTGAGAAAGAAGTCTGTGAGAAATTGACGAAATGTGGTTAAAATTATTAGATCTACAAAGTGAAAGTTATAAAATACTAATTCAAGATTAGGTAAAACAACTTTGAAAACATAACAGCACAGAACAGATAAAGCTCATTTTACCTTGAAATCGTATTTCTCATTGTTGTGCAATTTTTTGACAAGCTTAAAATTTAATTTTAATTTTGGTTGGTTAGCCCGGTTTTGTCTGAAGTCGATATTGCATTCATCAAGGAAAATACCTGCTCAGTTTCTTGAACGGATAATAAATATTGTAGGTGCGACGCGACCAAACGCGGGTTCACGCTTTCGCTCAGAAGAGGAGCCATTTTTATAAGAGTTTTCTATCTATTACGAAATCTGTTCTGGTTTTGTGGTTTGTGTGAGTGAAACCCAAAATTGGGTTAACATTTAGTTGAATATTTATCAGAATCTATTTGCATTTGAATAACCCTTTATACAATAAAAAATACAGGTCGGACAAATAAGATGTTGTGATTGGTGGAGCTTGACGCCATTCGAAAGACTGCAGTTCTAGCTACATACAGCGGTTTAAAAAGTAGCAAAATTTGCCGATTCTTTAGAGTGATCTATTAATTTTGATCGCCAGTGTTTATGGCCTAGCCTTATGTTGTTATGTAGCTTGCCTGAATCTGCCTAGTTTTTGGTACAATTCACTTCAATTGTTAGGGTTCCTCACCTAGGAATCCAGTAGGAAATGCGATCATCCAACGACTAATCGCGGAGCGCTCTTTTGGGATGTAATTAGTGCTCGTATTGGCATCCATTTGCTCTCCTTTTTACATAGGCATGTCCTACGGAGAGGAGTGTCCCTCTTTTGCTAACGCAAGAGTAATAGGAGAGGCCTTTTTTGTGAGCAAAACCGGAGCGCATAGTTTCACCTCCAAAATTAGTAATAAGGGAGGCCTCGTGTTAAGCTCTGAAGTGAGCAAAGCAGGGAGATAGAGAACTTCAAAGCTTATCCGAAACACCAATATTTATGTTCAGAGACTTTTGATAGTTTTGGAGTTAATGTTTGATTTTTTGGCTAACATCCAGTCTTAAGAGAATTTTTTTTGGTTAAAATGAAAACTGATACTTCAATTGTTTTTTTTTTTATAGAAAAAAAATCAACTCTGAAACTATCAAAAATCGTTGAACATAAATATTGATACTTCGGAAAGGCCTTGAAGTCCTCTACCTCCCTCCTTCCACTTGAAACTATTTCCTGGGACACTCTGTATAAAGTCCATTAGAAAAAAAAAAAAAACATTCCATTATTAAAAAAAAAAGAAAAAGAATTTCTATCAGCATATAAAATAAATATATAATAAAGAAAACAATAATATGCACAGCCTAATCGTACTGAGAGCCAACTGAAAAAAAACTAAAACGCAACAAAATGATCAGACTGCGTCGTTATGACTCACAAATTTTGCATCCACCAATTTGTCTCCTCCAGCTTTACTCTTTCGGGATGTTTCTTGGTGAATTTAGAGAAACAATGCAAATTTATGTGCGCTCTTATTCATCCTTGAAGGAGCACTCCTCACTTTTCCTACTGGGAACTTTTATATGTAGCTTCACTATGTCTGTCCGTCCGTCGTATGTGATTCACAACTATATTACTATTTCAGTTTTGCTCCTAATGATATGAAATTTCGTACAAAGTCTACTTATATGGATAACTCAAAACTACAAATGAAGACACTCCCGCCCATTTAATGAAAAGTTATGGAAACCCCATCGAGTGGGGTGTCGTTGGATACTTCTTTCAAAATGCATTCAAGTATGTTTTGGGACTTTTTCATTTAATCCTTCGCGAGATATTATAAGGCGTCCCACTCTTTTTAAATAGCGTTATAAAAAACCTTTAAACAATTGGAAATATAGTTCTTAGAAAATACGTATAAAAAATATAAAAGATATTGAAGCAGAACGAAGAAATTTTTGTCAAGGTTACTACACTTGTAATTGTTTTGTTTCTACACGCATTTTACTGTTGTTATTTAAATATTAATATAACACAAATATAAGCTCTATAGCTATAAGGTAAAAGAATTTTCATCTGAACTGAATATACATATGGGATGTTTCACGTCAAGCGGACAAAAATGCGTGGATCGATCGAGAAGTATAAGGGCTCAAAATGTTCGTCTAGGAAGAGGCTTTCAAATGCAGAGTGGTACTTTTCAAAAAACCAATATGGCGGCCGGAAAAACCTGAATGTATGCAAATCTGACCTTTGATTTGTAATCAGCGATCTCAGAAACCCCTGTATACCAAGTTTGGTGTAAACCGGTTGATTTTTAAAAATTCAGTCATGACATCGGTTTTTTTTACCGCCATCTTGGATCCGCCTTTTTGGATTTTTTTATCCAACCACACCAGCTTTTAAGAGGTGTCCCTCAGCTACAATTTGAGCTACAAAATGACCCGATTGGTTGCGAATTTTTGTTCACAACATTTTTTTTGCCATACACTCAGGTTTTCTCCAGCTTCCGGCCGCCACATTGGGTTCGTCATTTTGGATTTTTGAAAAGTACCACTCTGCATTTGAAAGCCTCTTCCTAGACGAACATTTTGAGCCTTTATACGTCTCGATCGCTTCACGGTATTTTTTTTTTCACGCAAATTCCAGGTCGGTGATCCGCTTGACGTGAAATATCCATATAAATCGAAACAATGACTGATCAAAAAATTAACTGAGGTTGAGTTTTGAGTTAAACTTGCCGTACTAAAATTTGTGACAGTAATTTATAATTAAGAGTTTCATTTAAACACAAAAGAATAAAGTATTTCGGTATCTTGGCTGTGCTAATATTCAAAATAAGTAGAATATCATCTTCCTGTAAATACGAAAGTTTAGGAGTTGCAGCTAAATTAGCATGCATATTTTCGTTACATTTTAATAAGAGCCTGTGTAATTTTGCAGCAATTTTCGGATTACTCGTTTTTATACACCAGATATTTATGTAATTTACGACTCGCGTTTAATGTTTGAAGAAAAGAGGATATTATGTATGTAAATGAATGAAACCAAGCAGTTTTATTAAATATTTCTTTATTTCTTTATTTCTTTATTATATCTCCGGTTTTATATGAATATCTCATAATAGTTTTGAAACAAAATATCTCTGCGATAAATTTACGTTAATTATATACATTTGGGTGAAAGGAGAACGCATCATTAAATATTAATTACATTACAAGTCTCTGTATAACAATAATATTTTGTTTTTAGCCACATTTTAAAAATGCTATATGAAATCACAATGAATATTTGTTCTTTTCAATATAAAAAGCAATATTTCATTTGAAATCAGAATATTTTTTTTCATTTTAACCTAGCTTCTAGGCTAATTTATATAAATTGTCTATGTATATTTGGCATTCATATATATATATGCATTTGTTACAGTTATTTTATTACATAATTACAGCGCTTAGTCAACCTTTTTTGTTTTTTTTTTATATTTTTATAATTTTTCTTTTGTATTCTTTTCGACATTTTAATTAATAACGGCACATTATCTTATTGCATATTAAAGATTTCCTTTTATTTTACTCAGTTGCTTTAGTCTGACTAAAAATTCATGTTTTTTACTGTATATTTCTTGGGCGCTCTTGCATAACATTATTGTGTTTCATTTTCCATTTTGCTTTTTCTTACAACACCTTAAGTTTAATCGACGTCTTAAAAGAGGTAATTAAAAATTAGCAACAAAGTACACAGATGATGTGTGCCGTAGAAATATTGTAGTATGTACTGCTGGCAGTATTATGATATTATTAACTGAAAAATTTACATTTGATAAGGACATTTTGATGACATATGTTTTTATGTACTTAAATGATTCAGTGAATGAATAATCACAAAAATAATCTAGCGAGAATCCCAAATCAAACAATTAGGATATAGTTCGAACAAAATATTACTCCAAACAATAAAGTAGTTAATGGAATAGAAAGAAATGATGGATACTTTTCATTTGTAACCTTCACTTTAAGGTTATGTATTTTTTTATTGCTTAAATTGAAATTAGTATAATTTATAATATGCCAAAAAATGATCACAACCTCACAAACTTTACGTTTAAATATCGGCAACTCTATACGTTTTCATTTTTATATTTGTCTGATTTTTTTTTCGTAGCAACTATGTAAAGTTTGAAAAGGCAGTTTCAATTTATAGTATGTATGGTATTTTAAAACCTCTTTTTAAATTTCCACATAATTTTCATATGTACACATCTGTATTAAAAGTGAAGTTTTGTATTAACACTTTCAACCCGGCGTCTACCACCGGTGGCTCACACACGCGAATTGTTTATCTGGCGGCGTGTACCACCGGTGGCTCACACGCGAATGGTTCATCTGGCTGCGTGAACCACCGATGGCTCACATAACTTTTTTGTAAAATAAAACTATTATGTCTTAATAAACGTATAGTAAAAGGAAACTGCACGTTTGAAGCTTTGCTAAACAAAATTTTGTGCAAGGCGCTGCAAAATACGATTTTTACTGCCGCCCGATGAAGTGAAGTACAAAAAACTGCGCAGGCGTCAACGTGTTAAATCGATTCAGTTCAAATATGAATATCAATTTAATTTTATAATTTTTTTTATCATTTTGCTTTATAGTACAGGAGCAAGATAGCTTGCGGCTGTTTGTAATAGCCTTCAGTCGTCACTTTCTAAATTAAGTTTTGTTAGAGATATTTATTATGCAAGTTGTCCCATTTTAAAAAATACACGTGAATATCTCTAAAGTTAAGGACTTAAGAAAAAACCTTTCAAATGAAAGTTCTAGGGTGTCTAGGGGACATCCAATGGTGTCCTTAAGCATGACTTTCAAGATTATTTCAAAGTCAAGTTGATACTTTCAAATCGGAACCCTTATATTTGACAGGTGAAGGTTATAGTTAAGGCCAAGGTTATAGTCGGACGTAACATTTTGCGTTGTTTCCATTTCCGGTATCCAAAATAGGGGTTCAAATTTTAAAAAATCAACTTGACTTTGAAATGATGTTGAAGGTCATGGTCAAGGTCATAGTTAAGATCACAATTGGATGCTCCTTCATATCCTACAACTTTCATTTGAAAAATTTTTTTTTTAGATCCTTAACTTTAGAGATCTTCACGTGTATTTTTTAAAATGGGACACCCGGTATAAATTAAATGGAATATTCAACTCATAAAACGATTCTAATAGAGAATGAAAAAAACTTCTTTGCAACTCACATTCAATAAACTATATGGTTTTCTGCATCCCCTTCACAATTTGAAATTGATAAATGTATTATATTAGATGCCAATAAAATAGATTAGTCAAATCAAAATATTCAACCTTGGAAAAATTGCGAAGGAGTTAAAAATTTTTAAATTTATAATTATGTTTATAATAATTTAAACATCAAAAGTCTCCATTGACCCGACCTGTGCTAAAACTTGTATACATATACAAGGTCAAAAGTCCATAAGCCGGTTTTTTAAAAATATCTCTTAAATGGTGAATTTTTTGGTAAAAATAATTAATATAAATTATATGCATTATTATTGATTTAAAACAAATAAAATGTTGATTAAATATCTTCAAATTCTCCAAAAAGTTCCACATTAGCTGTAAGAAAAATAATAATATATAAGTTCTTAAATAATCTGCCATCCGAGTAGTTTTAAATTCTAATTATAACTTTTCAAATTATTTACTTTTATCGAGAAATATATTAAATTGTTGCTTATGCAATCCCAATATAGCTCAAAAAGTCAAATAAATGGAGCGTATATTTTCGGGAGATGTCTTCAGGCGATATCGTCTCATTGCGAATTCCACTCAACTAAACTTTTCCTAAGTAAACAGTCGAGCAGTTAATAATTCTGTCAAAACAGAAGTCAATCCGGACATCACATCAAAATCAAGTGCAAGAAGTCCTCGAAGGTTTGAATGTCGCTGGCACAGGCGAGCAGGGATGGGGTATGGGTTTGGGCTAATAAGCTCAATTCCAACGTTTAAATAAATTAAAATTGATCACGGCAGCTACCTTTTCTGGACCTTCATCAGCGCAGAAATGTCACCAGTCCCTTTTTAGAATTTTTGTGTTGTTCTCGATTTTTCCAATAGTGTCTTTCCATTTATTATCGACTTAGTCAAAGGGAAAAAGGAAGCAACTCCGTTCCCATCAGCACTGTCATCGTCATTGCCATCCTCAATAGCCATCTCTCATTCTAAGGGCGCCTTTTATCTGATGGCGACAGTTCGAAGACGGGCAAGGACTTAAGGAGCGCTCGACTGAAAGTATAAAAATCTTTTTGCAGGAACAACGACTGCAGGCTTATTAAAACTTCCGAATTTGCCCTTTCGATTTGATTAAATTTTGACTTCGCATTTCGTCTGTCCGTACAGGACTGATGCCCCTTGCCTGCAGGGGGTCGATTTACCCAATCATATCAATAAATCCATCAATCACCCGCATAGACATAGACTCTCATAATAAATTCATGAAAAATCATTAGTCGGGCATTATTTCATATTAACTCCATTGGAGAAACTCCGATTAGCCCGCTGCTAGCCTCTTTCCTCTGCGCTATGGAGCCCCCGCACAGAGACGTTCAAATATGCAAATCCCACGTTCCCCTGGAGCCCTTATTTTCCCCCCACAGCGGCAATAAACTGTTTAAGGGATATTACAACATGGTGACACAAGTGTTTCAAATTACACGTAGGGCGATGAAACCAAAATACATAATTTGGCATGTGTGATGTTACATTTCAGGGATTCCGCACCCGACCACTTATTAAAGACAGCTCCTAATGGCCGGGGGGTACCTTTTGCGCCGTAATGGGTTAACTCGCTCCGGAACAATATCGATTTTAAATGGATAAATGCATAATTAAGGACAATATGAAGATATTAAGCTCCGGGGGCCATGGTACGAGATGTATGTTGTCGTTGCGTTAAGTTATTTTTTACTTAATGAACTCTCGGTCTTTTGTGGGAAGTTCTCCTGCAAACTGTGCAAGCTGGGAAAGTACCCTTATTTTATGAGAGGCATGTGGGTGGCATGTGTTACTCTTACTCCTTGTTTAGTTAAACAGATAAAATTAACTGGAGTTTTTCTTGATGGTACTATTCTTTAATCATTCCATCTTCGTTCTACATCGATATCTATGGACTTTCCCCGTATTTCCTTCCACACGTACCATATACTATTGAAAAATCGTAACGATCGCCAGATTTGTTTTGAGATGAAAGTACTACATATATATTCAATTCTAACCAAAAAATTGAGTAATGTCTAAGCTCTAAAACTTGGAAATTAAGAGAAAAGGGGAAAACTTACGAAGTCGACAGCTAGGAAAAAAAAAACTTTATGTATAAAGCATACAAAGATGTAAGCAAAGAACGAACGAAAAACCAATGTATTTTTTGCCTGTTTTTAGACCCTCGAATTTGAAATCAAATTTAGCGAATTAGCTATAGTGAAATAATATTGAGTCCAAGTTATCACCTTTCATTCAAAAAGTACGATACTACTAGAATTTTAGCTACATTAACCCATTAACGATGAAGATAGTTGATTTTATAACATGTTTTTGAACCTAAATTTTATGTAGATAATAAAGTAATAAGTGGATAAAAGGTAAGGCGCTTTATGTTTTCGTGTGTACTGAAACAGAGTTGATAAATTTTGACGACAAAATTAAATATGGCGGTTTTAGTACAAAAAAATGGCAAACAATTCGTTATTTTCAATGTTTATAATTTTATTCGAGCAAAAATCAGAAATTTTCTTCAACCATAAAATTATTGAAGTTTAACAGGCAAGTTTTGTATTTTCTCGTACATAAACAGTGAAAGGGTTAATTAAGGCTTATATGAATTTGAGAGACCGTGGTGGAAAGAACCACTATATTTTTGTACTCGTAGATCGAGTTCTGACCGCACGGGAATCAATTAAAAATATTTTTATAATAGTTGCTTGTTGTAGCCACTTTATGACAATCGTTTGGTTTCTTGGATATGGACAGTATCATGTATCATATAATATATCTAATTTGTGATATATCTATAACGATTCCTAAAATGAAGACTGAAAGGGAACAAATATGAATACGAAAAATCTCATTGTCTGGATCGTTATTTGATTTTGATTTGGTTCACTATGTCATTTTTAAGTTTTGCCTTATCTGGGTGGGTCAAAAAATGATCTTGCTGTATTAACTGGATAAAGAATTAAAATAAATATTTTTTAAATAAATAAAACAATAAAATAGAATATTTATAACCACTATCTTGTAAACCGCTTAGATAACAATTTTTAAAAAAATAATGAATTCGTTTATAATTATGTCGCCGATACTGGGTTGCCGGTTTCAATTCTTTAATTCAGTTAATATATTCGTAATCCGCATGTTGAAAAGTATAGATACTTTAAAATTGTTCAATGTGAGCATGAATCTAGTAAAAGTCTAATAATGCTATATTTGTTGAATTGAAGACTGTTGTCAACGTAAAATTTTTCTGTGATTAATATCTCATCATAATTAGTCAGTTGATTTACAACACACCAACTTAATTTTTTCAAGAACTGGTGATATTGACATTGGAAATAATTGAATAAAACATTTTTTGTATCGACATAATTTTCGAAAATCTCTATCGTTTCCGAAACATTCTATGGGTTGAAATAAAATGCACAAGAATATTCTCCTATCTGCTGAATAAAGTTTCTGGTTAAAATTATAAAATATGTACTTTCATTTAAAATAATTTTAGTTAGTGGACTTGGATAAAAACAAATTGAGCCCGAGATTGGGAGAATGGCGTTTATTCCGATTTTTTATTACGAATATTAAACATTTTACCTTGACACGGTAACATTGATTTAATAAATGAAAAAAGGAAGGTCAACGAAATATTGTACATATATATAGTATTGTATGTAGTATTAATAATCCGAATAGTCGCTAGTTGAAAGGTATGATAACAACTTTTAAATATATCGGAAATATGGATGGTTTTGGTAAGCACTTTTCGACACTTATCAGACTATCAGGGTACTTATAATTGTAATGTAATTATGTTTGATGGACTACGGCTGAAAAAATGATAACATGCGTCCAAAGAAAATGTTTAAAACTATTTTTGTCGGCCTGTAATGAAGTATACATGATTAAATCGATGAAGGGCATTAGTCAAACAATTTTATGTCAGACGTTATTATAAATCGTAACCGATTGGGGATATTTAGTAATATTTCAGATTGTAGGACTAAAATTAAATTTTCATCTCAATTTTTCTCTATTTAAATTAAATTAATTAAATCTCTTTTGTATTGCAACTTATTACAGTTAAAAATACAAAATATGTATACTCACCATTTATCAGAAAGCTCACATAAGTTCCTCTACGTATAACTTTTTAATCAAGAAGCTTGTTGATTCTGATTCTTTTGGATGGCAATTCTTCCAGATAAAGTTCCTTGAAGCGCTAGTTCGATACAAAATTATGAGTATTTTGGGAATATTAAGATATTGTGAAACGTTTGCCACTATTTTGAAAAATTAGTAAAAAACAATTACAGAAGCAATAACATTGGAAACTTGGTGGAGGTCGTATAGCAGATGGCTTTCAATCTGCAGTACTTTGATCTCCTTTTGGAAGATATTCTTGTACGCGGTGCAGTATTATATTTATTTGTCCACAGAAGATATTAAGATCGTGTGGGGTACTATGCCAAATAAGTCGTAACGAAATAATAAGGCATGATTATGCATTAATAAATAAAATTATAATCGATGAAGTTTGTGAATTGTTTCATATATGGAATTCATGCCATGTTTCCGGATATATCAAGCAGCGAGCAATGCTGTACTTATTGTTATTAACACGTTGAGTGCCGCGTCAGTCACCCGTGACTGACACCCAATAGCTGAATGTGAAGCTGAGTAAAAACGTGGCACTCAACGTGTTAATAGACATTAGTTTTACACTTTAATGAATTTTCATTACTGTCAAGTTACAAAACGAAATATTTATGAACATATACAATCGATTTTGTCCCAAAATTGGGGTGATTGTTTAAGGCTGTAGAGGTTTTTACTTCTATATATATGTATATGATTTTTGGCTACGACAGGCGATATATTTCTTAAACGATTTCGATCAAACTTTAATAAGGTCAATATCTCAGTTGAGTTTGTAAATTGTAAAATCTGGAATCTAGCTACTGTTACAAAATCTTTTTTAATATGTGATTAATGATAAATCATTGAAAAACCTCGTTATGAAGATTACGTAGATACCTAGATTTTTGTTTTAGTTTTCTAAATTAAATTTGGTGGGCTGCGCTCTAAACAATTTCGAGAAAAGTAAGATGATTGCTCTAAACTTTCGATATGTACAATAATATAACCTAAATTGTTTAAGGGATCTTATATATTTTGTTAACATATCAAAAGTGTTTAATACAAAAATTTTCATAATAAATTCCTATTTGTCTTGAAAAAGTAAAAAATACTTTTTAAAGAATTCTTGTATTTTATTTTAATAAAAAACAAAACCTTCGGAATTAATGACAAAATCAATACAGAGAACAGCAAGACATTTCTTGGAGGTGTAAATGAAATGGTTTTATGATTATCCTGAGAGTGGTATTACGTTTCTGACTACTTTTAAATATAGTTAAGCATTGGAAAATAAAATCGAGGATCTTCTAAGCAGGTCTAATATGATAACAATTAAAAAGTGAAGGAAAACATGAAGGACCAAAATATAATTGTATAAACATATCATTTCACGTCCAAGTCTACGTCGACAACTTTTTAACTATTGTATCGTGATATAAGTTATCTTTAAGTTAAATTAAGTTGTATGTGAAATTTCGAATTAATTTTCTTTTAGAAAAATAATAAATTATTTTTTTTTTGCCAGCTTTATATGTTATTCAGGACTATTTCTTAGGGCACACATCATCACTTGCGAATTTTCAAAAATAACTTGCAAAAGAATGTCAAAAAATTCTTAAAGCATATATTAGTAGAAAATAAAAGAAGCGTTTCTCACTGGCTAGCCTCCTGCCTCCTCTCGGATAGTGTTGTATTCTGAGTGGCACTGTCAATATCCTTCGTAAAACCGTCTAATTTCCCTGTAAAATTTGTTTACTTTGTCAATTTCGAAGCCTTTAACTACAGTATTAACCAGTACCCCTAAGACTATGTGAAAGTAAAGCCTATTTAATCTCCTAAAAAATCTAGAAACTATCGTAACAAAATATCCTACGGGATTGGTCTAGCTATTATGATCTCAGCACTAAAGCTATGAAAATAAGGAGCAGAGTTATGCTCTTGGAGCCCGTCGTCGTTGTTGTCGTCCTAGCAGAAGATACCAGAGAGGTGAGCTCGTTATCAGCAGCACCTCGTACCTCTGGTATATAGTACGGTGGCTTTCTTGTGACTAAACCAAACTCCATCATGGACCCATGATGCCGGTTGTTATCCACCGGAGGTTTCGTCGGCCTCAGATAGACATTTGGTATATCGGAGTCGTCGAAATCCTCGGCAGAGCCGTATAAGTCCTCGTCGTCGGGCTGGTACGTCACCTTGATTTGTTTATGCTTCAGGATGTCGTTTGTCTCCGTGCCGTATTTGGGCGGGAGCACTTTCCGACTGGGCCCCGGTATTTCTGAAAATTCCATATGGAATTATATAGTTTATATTTGCTGGCAGAGGGCGAGCTAACTACAAAACTATATCCTTACCATAGATGCGGATGCTGCTGTCGACTTCACCTAGGGAATTTTTCGCTATGCACCGGTACGATCCGACGTCATCCTTTTGGAACTTCCTTACAGTCACTGTCATCTTTGTCTCATACATGGATTTTGATATCTCCTGAACGTTGTACTTGGCCGAGGAGACTATCATCTCACCTGTTGATTGAATCAAGGAACATGTTTATTTATGGGTCCCAGTGTGTATCACATCGCCTGACAACATATCCATTTACCCTCGCACAAACAGAGAGCATACATACATCAGTGCCTCGGTGGTTATGTTTACAAGGCTCATCATGTGGGGGACGGGCTAACATGGATTTTGGCCGGTATTAGGGTGGATATTGAATAAGACTTATTTGTTCTCTCCAATCTTCTCATTGATGGCTCGAGAACGTCTGTCTGCTGGATCCGATGGGCGGGGGCGGTAAATTTTGTGCTTTTCGATTTCAACGCTCCGCTAGGTGGCTTTGTTTTTTTTTTTTCTGAGGGAGCTTGGAAGCAGTGCACACACAGAGCCAAGGTGTCCCGGATTCGAGATAATATTTTATCACCTGATGCTCTGTTTTCCTCTAAATACCTGGAGTGCCCTGGTCACACTGCAGCAATTCATTATGTTCGATTTGTTTTGCTACTGAGACCTATGTATTAGCGAAGTGGGCACATTTTGGGGCTCTTGACAACCTGAGTATTTTTGGCACAATAAAAATAATACTGTTGACCGAGTGTGGAATTAGGAGATAAGCTTGTTCGGCGTGATAGTCGAGATAAAACAGCAATAGCAGAGTATTTTCAGGACAGGTATTTTGAAACGTTCTTCGGAGTGCAGTTTATAGATAGTAGTGCTTGTGCTTGCTAATCGGAATATTTGAGCACAAAACCTATTTTATTGATTCAGTATTATTTATTTTTTATTTTGCTAGATTTAATTATCTGGCTACAGCTAGAGTAGCAACCTTATTGTTATTGTTAGGGGTGACCCTTATGGTCTCACTTCGACCGAAAGATCTTTTGTGCCCCTTTATAGTAAAAGACGGTCTGATACCCTAATGAAGGTCAGAAGGTCTTTAACAGAACAGCCGAATTCAGAAATTCTTGAGTCTTGACTGGAGAACCTTTTTCTTAACAGTGTTAAAGCAGGATAAGCACACAAGATGTGTGATGTAGTCGTCTTCAAGATATAGACAACATTCCGTCTCATTTATCTTAGCTCATGGTGGCCAGATAGGTAGCCTGCCACCAATTTGACATACGCTCTCCTCAAAGCGTTGATTTCAGAGTAACCATATGGTCTGAAAACCTCTCTGGCTTGACGGATCCCAGGGGAATTTTCCCAGTACATAGGTGGTTGATTCTTGGCCCATTGTTCTATTACAGCTTTGGTCGAAGACCAGCCAATGGGTTCAGGACCTTTGAATCGAGATGATAAACCTTCTCTAGCTAGTTCATCATCTAGATCATTTCCTTCAATACCGGAGTGTCTCGGCACTCAACAGAGAGTAAATTTGTTGGAGGTCACTTGGTGTTCAAGGGTATCAAAGCACTTTTTAATCCACTTCTTCCTAAACGGACATTTTGGTATCGATTTGTTTTTTACCTAGGAAAATGTAAAACTAATATTTCCATCAAAACAAATATTTTTGCATAACCTTAATGAATACGGCATTCATGAAATCAAATAGTGACTCAAGTTTCGTAATGAGCGTCATCAAATACCTATTAAAAGATTATTTGTTGACGTTTTTATTTATTTAATCCACCGCCATATTGAAGACGCCATTTCGGAATTTTCCGTTAAAAATTTACCGATTCTGACTGCCGATTCAAAAAGAACAGGAAAAGTGTATTTTGGAATTTTTTTTAATATATTATTTTATATTTATTTATTGTTTTTATTATTTTTCCTAGGTAAAAAACCAAAATGTCCGTTTAGGAAGAAATGGGGTTGAGTCTCGATGAGAAACGCTACAAAGAGAGTGCTTTGAAGGCCGCTTGGTAATCAGAAAAAGTAATACTTTACCCTTTAGTCTTTTCTTAAGGTTTAGAAGGGTGCAAGCTTCAATGGCATGAATTTCATCCTGGAAAACGAACCAACCTTATTGGTGAGACTTCGCTAAAGCTTTTAAATTTGATATAATCATGGAACTAGAATGAAAAAATGTGGAACAACAAACATTTTTTATCCGGTTATTTATCCTTATACATTGTTTAGCACTTTAATCCTTTCAACGTGGATTTGTAAAGTTCAGTGCGTTTTCACCACTTTAACCTGGCAGAATCTTATACAAAATTTCCGCCAAAAAATCGATTTGAAGAATTAAATAGAATGATTTTCATTTCTACGAATTTCTAAGTTCTGGAGATTTGGTATAGTAAATTTTTATGTTCCAGAGCTTCATATGCTTTCATTAAATACTAGATTATTTAAAGTTTGTATTAGAATTAAATTCGCTACAAAAATCACATTCGCTTTTGAAAATTGAATGTTATCCAAACTATTCAGTTCAAAAAAATTCAATAGAATGATCTTAAGCTAAAAATAAGAAAACATTTTTAACTTCTTCAGGGATACTGTCACATACATATGTATATGTTTGGTTTTTCTTTGTCGATTGTCGAGTAAAAATATATCGAAAATAACTACATTAAAAAAGCAGATCTTACTTTTTACGAATTTTGAAAATACCACCCTTTGAATATCTGAATTTGGTTTGAATCAACTGAAAAGCCGAATTTTAGAACAGAATTTCCTAATATTGAAAGAAAACTTTAATGATTTAGGGTATATACTCCTCTAGGTCCTGTGGAGCCACCAATGATCACAATTTTGTCCATCTATGTAATATTTACAAAATGCATTCATTAGCGTTATACGCAAACAATGTTTATGGACAATTAGTTTCATTTTGAGGCAGGTGTCTATTAATTTGCGATGTCAACAGTAATCCGAAATCCTCTGATAAAACATATTGCCTCGGTTCGGACAACCACAGGGGCGGCGCCCGAAACATTCGGCATCTATTATAAAACTCGCACTCACTCATGAACACTGGGCATAACGAGAAGGCTAATATTTTGAATCTGGCGCAACAATAAATGATGATTTACTCACCCGTGTCCTTAATCCAGTAGTTAATTGATTTCGGTGAAGCCTCTACGTGACATTCGATCTGGACATCAGTGCCAAGCGGTGCTCCAACTAATTGATTCGGTACTTGGATGACAGGGTGGACTGGAAACCATAAATCAAAAACTGTTTACTATATTCACGTAGCTCTGGATCTGCATGCAGTATGGTATGGTACGGAGTATGGACTATGGTCGCACCCTGTGATTCCATCTATTCTATCTACTGTGCCTCGTCAAGGTGGCCCAACGTCGGCCGAATGCTCGCTCAGGCTAGCTCTAGATACTCTCATCTACATAGTTCTGCATTTTACGGGCGAAATTGTCCGCATTTTGGGAAGAGCATGAACATCTGTGTGCTCTGTATAGAATTAAATGAGTCCTTTCTGTTAAGGATTTTACGTACTCGACCACTTGATTCGGCTACAATGTGCATTTAATGAAGGGAATTTCAATGGGTCAGTTGATGGCCATTGAAAATTTCAAACTATTTATCTAGAAAATCGAGAGGGGTGGACGCAAGACGACTCATCGGCCACTGCAACCGCTCCGCTCGTTCAGTCGAAGTCGTGCAAATGTTGCAGGCAGGTTTCTGGCTGGCTTTTGATATTTGATTACAAATGCACAGTGAGACGGACGTGATACCGTCCCGGCTGTGACTGCTCACGATTCTTGCCAATTCCTTCTTTGAGGCCGTCCGGTCAGCGGAGTCCGACTTCAAATAATACGAGCTTAATTCAGCCCCTGGAAACCTCAATTTTTCACCGCAGAATGACGTGCCTGGGGCCGCAGGGCTAATGCTTTCTGTTTATCAACGCGCAAAGTGAGAACCGGAATTACAGAGAGCCCCGGAAGGGCAGATAGTCGGTGGATTTAATGAACGCCACCACTGTTTGGTTAATGTCTATCGGAGCTCACTCGGCAAAATAATGAAAGTCCTGTCAGCAGTACCCACTGGCCTACTGCGGTTTTTGGGGAAGATACCAATTTCGCAGCCACGCCTGATCTTAGAGTAATTGTTGCGTTTATTTCTGGACCGAGTTTGTCTGTCCATTGGAATGGACAAATTTGCGAGAATTCGACCACATATTCCCTGAGGAATTTTACCCAAACCACGGGACATTCATTCCAACATTCGTTACATCTTGGTTTTAGGATGAAACGCGTCATGAAAGGGTTTCGATGTCGTTTCTCTCGTTCATTCTCTGCATATTTTGTTGTATTCTTTTGAACGCTCATAGGTTCATAGATTAATATGTATGTCAACTATATCACAGGATATAAGCCTAACTATAGAAGGTGATATATGGTATGCCGTTTTTCCTTTGTGGAAAAATCAAAATAAATTAATTATTTAAAATATAAAAAGAAATGATTCGTAACATTTTTATTATGTCTTAACATTAATAATAATTAATTAAAATAATACTATTATACAATTAATTCCAAGTATACATATAGGAGAAGATAGTTAAAACCCTGAATTATTATTATTGTAGGGTGCTTTTTTTTTGCGACTATTTTTTTTTTTTTTCAGTCCCACTTCGAAATTTTGTGGCAAATACCTAAACAAAAATTCCCTGAAAATTGGAGCCCTTAATATTAATATTAATATTAAGTACTAGACCAAGGCGTATTAATATTTCCCATATCAAATACACGTAAACTTTGATTATTTTTCTTCAAAACTCTACAGCTCAGAGACATTTTATGGTACAATGTTGGTCAATGGTTGGGTTTCTTCAGAATTGAATGCTCTACAAAAGTGTCTATTGCGGTGTAACCCTAACTCCCACCAGCGAGGTAGTACGGGTCACTAAACCCAATTTTTTCATCAAATTCTCGCTTTTTGCCCCTATCTCGTAAATGACAAGAGCTACAGAAAAAATGAATAAAACAAACTTATAGGAAATTCAATTTCCTATAAAAAAGTTCTGAACACCAAATCGCTAACATTGATATTTCTTGAGATATTGGGCTTTGAATTTGAGGTAGTGTGGAATTTTCATGGATTATTGAGCTAAATTGTAGAAACACTACTTCAACTTCAAAGCCCAATATCTCAAGAAATATCGATGTTAGCGATTTCGTGTTCCCAAATTTTTTGTAGGAAATTGAATTTCCTACAAGTTTGTCATATTCACTTTTTCTGTACCTCTTTTTGTTTACGAGATAGGGGCAAAAAGCGAGAATTTCATGGAAAAATTGGGGTTAGTGACCCGTACTACCTCGCTGGTGGGAGTTAGGGTTACACCGCAATAGACACTTTTGTAGAGCATTCAATTCTGAAGAAACCCAACCATTGACCAACATTGTACCATAAAATGTCTCTGAGCTGTAGAGTTTTGAAGAAAAATAATCAAAGTTTACGTGTATTTTATATGGGAAATATTAATACGCCTTGGTCTAGTACTTAATATTAATATTAAGGGCTCCAATTTTCAGGGAATTTTTGTTTAGGTATTTGCCACAAAATTTCGAGGTGGGACTGAAAAAAAAAAAATGGTCGCGAAAAAAAAGCACCCTATTGTACAGACATAATATTTGTTAATTTTATTATTCTTCGACATGGTTTTATCATATTCAACGCTGTTGCGATTGTCGATAATTTTCAGGAGCTTCGATCTGTTCTTTCATTCGTGTTTTTTTCTAGTTTTGTTATTTATTTGTCGTATGGAATTATTACAAAATGATGATGAAATCCAGGGCACCCAATTTTGCAACGACTGATTTGGAAAATTATGAACAATTTTATCAAGTAGAAACATTGAACTTTGTTTACTTAGGCGGAACCTTTTCAAGAATTCGTCATCTCGCAACGTGTTAAATAAATCACCTCTTACGAAGACTCTTCGAGAGAAAAACGGAGTTTCTAAATATTGTAGTATTTCCTCGTCATCGTCTGATAACAAATCGTTTCTGTTTGCAAAAATAAATCCATTTTCACAAATATAAACAGAGAAATAATTCGACAATAACGCACCAAATACCACCGTCTCTCGACAAAATCGAGATTTTGCAACTTAAACCGACATAAGTGCCAGTATAACTTTGACGTTTATTTAAATCGAGATTTAAGCTAAATCGATGATGTGCAAGACGTTAAATCGGGTTTAAGCTAAAATCGAGTTTAACTTCCATTAAACCTTGTTTTAAATCATAGCTGCAAGCCGCCCTAAATTCTAAATAAGTTTTAAAATCTGTTTAACCTTATTATGGGGTAAACTTAGAGAAATATTATAATAAAGGTTTGCATTTTGTCCCTAACGTATTTCACCTTCTACTCAAGTGCGTGAAGTCGGCACGCGCACTTTAAACTCACAATTTTCCCAAACTTTATTAAGAAGTAATGCAGTTGGAAAGTTTCTTGTGCTCGAAAACTTAATTATCTTAAATAGCCTGGTAAAGGCGTACAACTAGAGCAGATTGAGAGGAGGGATTATTTAAGGTTTTTCTGCAAATAGAAGTTTGCCGAGGAAAATACGGCAACGCTCCCAACATTGCTATTATATTATTTTAGTAGTAAGAAATTGATACAGACGCTTTTGGGAGGTGGGAATTTCAAAGAAGATATTTATGTCTATCATTATAAGTTTGAACGGCACAAAAAACGGCTTAACAAAAAATAAAGCAAAAATAAAAGGACAGAAACTCTCTGGAAAACTTTGTGCATCGATTTCCGGAAAGTTGTCGATGCATTTCATAATGCAGCGATAACCTCGGACAATGTTCCAACTTCTGACAGTAATAGTGCGGCGTTGGGTAGGGGAAGAATAAATTAATTATTCTAACGAGGAACGAGGAAATTTTGTACAGTGATCCGGGACCTGGGACGTGTTCTGCGCCCAGCAACTTTGGTCCCTCGCAGGGAATTGAAAGGTTTTTCTTTTACAAAGGGAAAAATTATTGTGACAGTACCCGCAACACGCCTTCCTCTTGGCCTCTTTTGGAATATCGCAGGTCTAATTACTGTGGCCTCAAACACCATGTTACATCCGCGCTCCGTATACCTGTAATTGTATTGTGTGATGCAGCCCGCCTTTGCTCGTCTGGAATGTTCAGATACCTCAAAAGCAGCGGCTCTTCCTGCAACACTAAAATTTCCTGAAGAAAGTCTTGGTCTCGTTAAGTTTGATTAATTACTGCCAGGTGACTACACAACTGCACTTGTTCATCATTTATGGAATGCCTTGCAGGAAATAATTATGAAATTAACATCTCCATAGATAGCGCACTGGGAGACGAGTTCCCGGATAGGAAATCATTAATTTTCTGGAGAGGACTGGGACTCGGAGGACAGTCTTCATGATCGGATTTGTTTCGAGATATGAAGAGTTGTTAGTTGAAAAACTCCGGATATTGTATCTGTTAAACGACTAATGCCACTTTGGTAATTTCCATACGTTTTATTGTCGTAGACGTAGACGAATTAAATAGTCAGATTTTAAAGATTAGTTCATCTAATTATAATTGAAAATATGCTAAATATCGGAAAGGATAAAAAAGATAGAATGCAATAAATTAGTTTCGAAGTGTCTGAACCGCACTTGACTGCTTTTTTATGAATATTCACATTCAACATGTGCATAAAAGTAATTAAAAAAATAAAAATCAATGGTGGTAGATCAGAAATAGAGTTTTAATCTATTGCAAATTGTAGGTATGTACATTAGAATTATCTCTTGCCACTTGGGTTAATCTTTTGAGTCGAATAATATGTTAGAAATACATAAAGTGGCAAATAAAACATTTGTAACTGGTTTGTGAATTTGTTCCAGGATTTTGTGTTTATTTGAGGAAATACAATTTTTGTTTTATTTTTGACTACATACACTTTGGGTAATACAATTAATTAAAATGAAGATTTTTGAATTATTACTTCCAAAACTAATAATATATTAAACAATTACTGATACCAGTTGCAAATATTTTGTTCGCCACTGTATATTTATTTATATATTATATTAATTATTAATATTTTATTTAAGAGTGAAACCACATTAGAAGTGTTTTTTTGGATTTTTTTTTTACAGAATTCAACTGAATGTTTTTATACTTCGAAGATGTTTTATTGTACATGTCTTTAATTTGTGAAACCATTTTAGACAGAAATCTTTGATTTATTAACCATTCTCCACAGCGTGCATCCTCGGGATCGTAATTTTTATTTGAATTTAAAAATGAAAAGCGACCAAGTGCGAGTCGGACACGCCCATGAAGGGTTCCGTAGCAGCAAGTAATATAATATAAAAGTTCTTGTTATTATTAGAAAATAATGGTTCACGGTTATGTTTATGAAATTAAATGTTTTTATTTTATTTTTATATTTGAAATGATTGAATGAAAGGTAAATTGCGGTTTACGATTTATGACGTATTAAAAAAAAAGCTACGCACTAGATCTCGTTCAAACCAATTTTCGGTGCAAGTTTGCATGGTAATGTACATCATATATTTTTTTTTAGTTTTATCATTCTCTTATTTTAGAAGTTACAGGAGGGGGGGGGGCACACATTTTACTACTTTGGAAGTGTCTCTCGCGCAAACTATTCAGTTTAGAAAAAAATGATATTAGAAACCTCAATATCATTTATGAAGACCTATCCATAGATACCCCACACGTATGGGTTTGATGAAAAAAAATTTTTGAGTTTCAGTTCTAAGTATGGGGAACCCCCAAAATTTATTGTTTTTTTTCTATTTTTGTGTGAAAATCTTAATGCGGTTCACAGAATACATCTACTTACCAAGTTTCAACAGTATAGTTCTTATAGTTTCGGAAAAAAGTGGCTGTGACATACGGACGGACAGACAGACAGACAGACATGACGAATCCATAAGGGTTCCGTTTTTTGCCATTTGGCTACGGAACCCTAAAAATGGAGTGCTTTATTACTATTTAAATAAAAATGTATCAATTTTCAGCGTTTGTTTGTAGCAAATGAATGTATGAAAAAGAATACTTTAAACAATGATATCATCACAATTATTAGTTCATATTCTTGGTAATTTCATAAGGGAAACGTATTATAATTTAAAAATGGTCGATCAATGAATTTTCGAAGAATCATGAAAGCAAATTGAAAAAATGTAGTTTTGAGAAAAAAGCGTTTAAATTCACAAATGCACGGATAGAGAATAGACATATTTTTAAATGAATGGTTTGTATTAAATAGGTTTAATAAAATGGACATGAAATGGAAATGACGACTTTTCTTTATTAAAATGTATTTACATTTTCCCAATATCTCCATTTGTTAAAAAATTGTGACTTATTAGTTTTCACAAATTCCTTTTGGTCACCCTGTAAGTACTTAAAAAGTTCTCTCAGAAGGCATATTGTGAAAATTAGAAGTGCAAAACTTGTCGTAAATGTTAGAGTATCTGTATTCTATGGTCTTTTTGTTATATATTGATGGATAAAGATCTAATGATCACCAAATATTTTCATGTATTCAAAATATGTATGAATGCTATAATATTCACCTCATCCTGGTTGAAAAATTTGATCTATATTGTCGTGGATGCTACATGCATTCATTGTATATAAATAAAATGTGATATTCTGACTACTCTTACAAAATGTGTCTAATCAAATTTCGGTTATCACTACTAAATTAAAAAAAAAAATCGGCTGTTTATTTTTTCACTGAAATTTTTACTGTCCGCGAACGAAAAGATAAATGTTGTTGTACGAGTACGTTTCACAAAGAAAATTCACTATCAAAAATGTTAACATTCAAATTGAATATGCAATTTTGAAAAGGGTACATCAATCATATTTTGACAAATACTTTTTTTCATATTAATGTGTTCTAAATGCTTCCCTGTACCTATTATGTTCGATTTTTTATGGAATTATCTGTGTAAAGAAATATGATGATCCATCTATATTTTCCAGTTCGCAGCCACTCTTTCAATGATTGCGACCGTAATTGTTCAATCGTCAAAAGGAAAATTAGACGTGAAGATCATGTGTTCACCTGTTAACAATATATTGTATACAACAGTCCAGTAACACCGAGAAATTTAACGTTGAAAAAGTAAATACAGAAGACATTATTGAATTCAAGAAATGAGCTCAACTAAATTTTAAAACTAAACCTTTATCATTAAGAAGTTACGGAAAAGATGTACCTAAAAATCAAAAAGCTAATTTTCAAGTATCGGCTTATTTTGGGTTTTATTTTTGATCCAAAAAAACCTGGTGAAGTAATCGCAAAAAATTACATAGATAATGACATCTCTATGGATATTTTCGTTCTTGCAGTAACTTACCAAGCCAAGCTGATCGAGCTTATAATGGCAAAGTACCTATTAATCATTTGAAAATTGCAAATATTGCAAAGGTCAAACAATATATACCGGCAGATTTGACAGAATGTTATGACGAAATACTGCAAAGACCAACTACAAACGAAAGAGGTCCTCCAGAAGAAGTTTTTTAAAAAAAGTTATCTTTAATTTAAGTATTATGTTTAATTTTAGATACCTAAAATAAAAGTTTCGCAAAGGCAATAGGGGGATAAGAAGGGGTTAAGTGGCCGCGCGCCGATTATGGTCGTTATAATTTTTTATGTCAGGACTAACACAAGTAACATTTGGCCAAGTTTCATCCCTAAATAATTAACGCAACGATTTTGACAAGTTATAGATGTCACTGAGGCGCATCACAGAAAAAATCAGTGGAACTGAAAACTGGATATATGTAACCTAAAATAATTTTTTTTTCCTTTTTTCAAAAAAAATTTAACCATTTTGAATTTTGATACAATCACCAACATTTTGTTTTAGCTTCTTAACATAGTTTTTTATAACATAAATTTTTTTATAGTTTTTTTTTTTGTAGGTTATAACTACAGGGGAAAATCGCCAAAAATTTATTGTGACTTTCTGGCGTACTTTTATGCAATATATATTTTTCCTGGGTCTTTAGTCAGACTGAGAATCGGGCACGGTTTACCCACGAATACCTCCTTCGGCGCAAAGACCAACCCCTTTGCCCACACTGTGCACAACGCCTCACAGTTACCCATATTCTAACCTCCTGTCCCAAATCTCTTAGTTACATTTCTTCTCTAAACCTCACAATTCTATTTGATCCTAACTTCCTTGGATTCCTCAATCTCAAACTCCCACTGTAAATCCCAAATAATGTTATTAATTTTTTCTAGTAATATTACTAGAAAAAAATATCAATAAAAACGTTCATAATTTTTAAGTAAATTAAAATAACATGTACTTCTTTTATAAAATTCCTGAATAAATTGTTTAATTTCATAAAAAAATATATATTTAATTGATTAATTAATTATTTACTCTGATTTTAAATTTGTTTAGCTAAGTTTCTTTGCTTCAAAAGTTTCCAAGTTATATAAAAACAAAAAAATATCAATCAAAACGTCGTTTTTTTGTAAATTAAAATAAAATGTACTTCATTCATAAAATTGATGAATAAATTATCTAATTTCATAAAAAAAAAAAAATTAACGAATAATATAATAAAGAAAAATCGACGTTAGCAGGAATCGAACCCTGACCGCATGCAAACTGACCTTATATTTAAGTTGCTTGGTAGAAGCAACTTTGAAACTATTGAGCGTTGCGTGAATCTCTTTTGGGTAATTACTCACTTAATCAAATATAACAACATATTTAAAAATAATTGAAATCAGAGGCGGACAATCTTGGCGGTCTCTTTGTAAATATACATATATAATAACGTTAACATACTTCTGTAATTTTCGATTGCTAACTGGCCCCAAAAGTTAACTCAAAAATCCTTTTTTTTTTTAAATTATAATACTTTTTTAGAAAATAATTAGTTTTTTCCATTTCCTGAAAAGTTTAAATATTCAGACATGTGCTCTGTTCGAAATGGCATATTAAATTATAATTTAACCAAGGAATTTTTAGTAATCAATTTTCTTGTTCAAAACCTTATATCCGTAGATTCTATTTGTCTCTTTTAAAAAAAAAACCCAATTTGTCTCTTTTTAAAAAAAAAACCCAACTCTTTAACGCATTTTTAACCTACGATTAAGATTATTGTTACCAAGGTTTTTCTTTCAGTGTATTTAAAACTTTAATCAAGTTTTCTATAGCCAGGTAGATGTTGTGAAAATATTTATAAGGTCCAGCACAAGGTCAAAACAACGTTGGCAGTTTTACAACTACTCAAGGTAAATCTTACAACTAAGGTTAATAACCGCAAATGCCCAAAAAAAAGGTTAAACCCCTGAAAAAGAGATCTAATTCGAAACAGAAGGAAGACGAAAGAGGAAGTTACCCAAATTGACATCTTGAAAAGCATACAAAAGTGGCTACGGCCCAAACGATGCAAATAAACCGGGGACAAGTTAGTTGTGAAAGGCTCAAAGCCGGAATGACGAATGCCAAATTTATATACCGAGCGAAGTGGTTCCATTGCCTCAAGTGGATGGTTCCACTCGAGTTTTGGTGGGCTCAGCCATGCACTGAATTATTGACGTGGCCACAGACGGGGGTGGAGAGACCACATTTAAAGCGGAGCACGCGATGGCCAGATTTAACTTAAAAGATTCGTGTACTCACAGTGGATGCTAAGAGAGATCCGCTTCGACACTGACGGGGGTACGCCGTTCGAGGCTATGCACAGGTACGAACCCATTTCACTTCTCGAAATCTTCGTCAGCCTGAGGACTTCGCCCCTGTAGGAAGTGACTGAAATTGGAAAAAAACTGAACTGATATGTACAAAAACTCGGCAATCCCACATTTATACTCACCCAGGCTTTTTGTGCCCATGTTGTCCTTGAGGATAATCTCTCCGCCGTCCTCACGCCGCCATGTTACTATCGGCTCGGGATATCCACGTGCTCTGAAATTAATAATTAAGGAGGAATGAGAGTTTCGATTTGTTCGCTGTAAGGAAAATCACAAGGCGTTCAGAACGTATTGATTCCCCCATTAAGAGTATGACGATGATTTTGAAATTGCGGCTTGTGTCAACTAGGAAATGTGTCATTTATATGTTTTGAAATAAGCCAGCCATTTCAATCCGATTGCAAAACATCATTTTCGTCTATTAGAAAAGTCTTTTAGCACAAAGTGCAGAAGATTATTGTGGCAGAATATTCATTTAGACGTGTAGTGTGGGGACGACATACCATATGTCGAAGGTTTCGAATTATTCTACCATTACGTCGAGACTTGAAAAAAACTAACATGGCCATTGGTCACTTTTCAGGCCAATTTTAGTCAATTTTAGTTAGTCTAGTTGGTACGACATATGCTTTTACTCGCTGTTAACCCTATCAACAGCAGATCATAGTGTCAATTTTAGTTCAATTTTTGACTCCATGTAAATTGGATCGAACCGGGCATATATTTTGTGCACTGAAAGAGGAGGTGTTTATAGCTTAGAATTAGTATACTTAATACAAGTCTGATTAGCATTCAAATAGAAAAAAAATCACTTATTTTTTTAACTCTCTTTGTCTTTTCTATATTGACAACTTAAAACTATTCAGAACTATAAAACGTGATATGTAGTTGTTTAGGCGTTAAAAATTTATAATTAACACCTTCTCTAAACCTAGATATATTAAAAAAAACTCATTAAGTCCTATTTATTCTCCCTTCGTCTAATATGTAGAATATGTAGAAGATAATTAGTATATGTTAAGGGGACGTGACACACCCAATTTTTTTACTTTTTATATTTGGAAAAATTGGAAAATGGAAGGGAAAAACAGTAGAGATCAAACTTTGCATATTTATTAAACAGCGTTAAAACAATTCAAAACAAATTTTTTTTTATTTTTTGAACTCGTTTTTTTCTTTGTACATTTTTTTGTAAAAAACCAAAAAAATTGACTGCGGGCACGATTGGGAACGAATGGAACGTCTGAAAAAAAAAATATAGGGTTAATTGTTATCAAAATCCCCAGGGATTGAGCCTAAATGGAACATTTTTCACGAAAAAATTAAAAATGGCGGCATTTTTTCAAAAATTCACTTTTTTTTGTCCCCGAAAAATGCCGCCATTTTGTAATTTTTTCGTGAAAAATGTTCCATTTAGGTTCAATCCCTGGGGATTTTGATAACAATTATCCCCATATTTTTTGTTTTTTCAGACGTTCCATTCGTTCCCAATCGTGCCCGCAGTCAATTTTGTAGTTTTTTACAAAAAAAATTGTACAAAGAAAAACACGAATTCAAAAAATTAAAAAAAAATTTTGTTGTATTGTTTTAACGCTGTTTAATTAATATGCAAAGTTTGATTAATGTATCTACTGTTTTTCCCTTCAATTTTCCAATTTTTCCAAATATAAAAAATAAAAAAATTGGGTGTGTCACGTCCCCTTAAATAACAAAAATATGAAATTTTCACTTGTATAGCATCACTAGAGGTTACCAAATTTGTGAAGAATACAAAAGTACTAAATTCGGAGCTCACAATTATTTAAATGTGGAATATTCAGGTTTAATTTAGGTTTAATAGTAGAAGTAGTTTCTGTAGATTTAAATAAAATTTTAATTTTTTATTTTGATGGAATCGTTAGGAGTTCTCGAGTTTATAGTGTATAAAAAGTACTAAATTAGGCGTTAAGAATTCTTTAAATGCAAAATATTTAGATTTAAACTAGAATTTTTAGGCCTAATAATCGCATAATAGTATAGATAGTTTTTTGATAATAGTTTGTTTTGAATTCTCTCTTATTCAGGCGGTTTTAAGAATAAAAAGTATTAATATAGGTCTATTTAAGTATGTTCAATATCTAAACCGTAGGTAAAGTTCGACTTGGGTATTGTTTTGCAAGTTGAGGTCATGTTTGAGGGAGATTTTGTCAACGTGGAAGTAGAAGGTGGCTTATGGATCCGATGTGAGGCCAATGTGGGTCAATAAATGAGGGTTTATTTGTTAGTGCTGAGGTTGAAGTATTGGGAGTGTTAGTACTGATTTGTTACAAAATTGGGGTGAATATATTGTGCTGAGAATATTGACGTCGAACGTTACTACATTTGTACTTCTTTTTCAAGAAAATTTGAAATTATTTTTTAACCATCAAATACACCACTATCAACAGCTTGCATTAATACTCGTACATCACTGTCATTTTTGACCTTAAGAATCTTCAAGTCCTGGTAGTTGAGTCCTACTGTCTGCTTTAACGGGATAGGGGATTGCTGTGAAAATTGTAATTCGTAGATGTTCAGAGTTGCTGATTTCGAAACTGCTATCAAAAGGAAAGACTACAGTTTCCTTAGAAAAATGGCCCTATTCAAAAAGTCTTCTTTACATTATTTTAAATCAATATCAGACTGCGTCGTTAAATCAATTAAGTTTTCCACATAGCTCATATTTTTTCGTTGTAATCTATAGTAACATATAAAGTGAGAGTTTATATATGTAAGAGGTAATCTCAGAAACTACTGAACCGTTGGCAAGCTTAAGCCCTCCTCCGGATACATCTGTATGTAGGTTATAAATTACTACGAAGTAACACTTTTGCATTAATTTACAATATTGGGGGCTCTTTTGTATACTTTGGCATGACAACGCACATAAGACGTGGAACAAGTGTCAAGATACGTGGCAGTTGACGTGATATGACAAGTGATGTGATATAAGGATATAAGTGGAAGGAGATGAGAGGTGAGATATAAAAATTTATTATATTATTAGAATAAAAAGTATCACTCTATTATATCAAATCATATTTGTTACAAGAGACCATTAATATTAAGTGTAAGAAAGGGAATTTGGACTTGAATTTTAGGTTTTTAGTTTGAGGTAATTTTCAGGATAATACGTTTTCAAGCACTATTTTTACATCTCGGTTAGTTACGTTTTTGTCGCACTTTTTGTACCTACTTTTAAAACCCTTACGTTGATTAAGTTTTGCTTCCTTTACCAATGATATTAACACAATAATATGACAATAAAGAATTGCTACTATCTTTCGTTGTATATGAAAATTATAGAAATATACTGAAAAATGAGATATTTTTACAGAAAATCATGAAAAAGGTTGTATTTGAGATTTTATTTCAGTTAGAAAGATGCAAAAGATAATTTTTATTTTTTAATGTATGTAAAGATGAACTGTTTTACCAAAATATATCGACTTCTTGTAATGGCTATCAAAGATGATTTTTAGTAAAAAAAATTGGGCTGATTTTCTATAGAAAGTGTACCCCGTTTTTTGAAATGATGAAAATGGTTTATAGGTTTTGAACTTACTACAGAAATTTATGTAGATTGGAAGATCTTTTTACGTTTAAGTAAGTAAGCCTTGAACTCTAAAAGTCGTTTTTACCATTGAACTTGTTTCTACAATGTATACTGTTATTATTGTTGTATTTCGACGTATCCCTTAGAAAATTCCCAATAGGACAGAAGCTTGCATTTCACTCCATATACAGGGTGTTCAGAGGTGGGAGGTCAATACTGAAGGGGGTGAAAGGTCAGACCGAGACAAGCAAAAAATCGTATGGGTGGGGGGGGGGGGGCATCTCGCACCGTTTGGCAGTTACAGGGTGATTCGTAAATCAGGATTTTGCCTTATATGGGAACCGCTCTTGTATTTTTATCTTTTTTTCTACGCATCGCAGCGGCCCCAAACTGATTTCAAAAAATCACTATTTCGAAGCCCTTTCCAAAAAAGTTTACACCACCCCCCTATCCCCAACCCCTTGGCCACAATCCCCCCTGCAAGTTGAAAAAATTAACTTTTATTTCACGATTTTTCACCTTTCGCCCTACTTTTCTCCGAAATTCATGTTATTAACATACCTACTTTTTATTTTTTTTAAGTTGCCTGTCTAATTACCTTTCCAAAAAGGTGCAACATGCCCAGGTAGAAAAGGGTTGCAAAAGTCCTGAAATTAAAACATCCTCACAGGTACCTAATTACTTTATTGCACTATAATGGAAAAAGTCGTTAAGTAAACAATTTTTATGATTCAAGTTCGGAAATGTTTGTTTAGGAAACAGAGGTAGTACATTTTTATTATTTCAGCAAAACAGTAATAAAATAATAAATGTAATCTCGTTAAATAGCGTTATAAGTTTATTATATCCAGCATTGACTCTTAAGTATCCTGACGCTCCGTTTCTAATACCTCCTATGAATTATGGTATAAAAATGGGTAAGTTTGAAAGGACATTGACCACAGTTGAAGAAGCAATCGATAAAACCGGGTGTTTAATAGAAAAAATTAAGATAAAATGGCAGAATTCAGTGTTGACGAGTATGCCGATATAATTTACGTGTACGGTTTAGTAGAAGGAAGTGATAGTAAGGCCGTACGAGAATACCAAAGGAGATTCCCGAATCGGCATGTACCCAAAAGAAAGGTATTTTCAAGGACTTTCAGAAGGTTAAAAGAAACCGGAAGTGTAACCACCCCAGAGCAGAAACGCGAGCAGGAAAATCGGCCGATTCAGCGGACCCTGACCAACAAATCCTCAACATCGTCAGGAACAGCCCTGTAATAAGCATCAGGCAGGTCGCACGAAGGTCAGGATTGTCTTCAGGGAGAGTTTGGACCGTTGTGAACCGAGAGGGACTACATCCATACCACCATATCCCGGTCCAAGCACTACAGGAAGGAGATTCCGAAAGACGATTGCAATTTGCACTTGGCTGTTCGAGTCTGACATAAAAAACAGAAGGTTTCTAGACCGAATTCTGTGGACGGATGAATCGCAATTCACCCGGGATGGCATCACAAACTTCCACAACCTCCACACCTGGTCAGATGTGAACCCACATAGGACAAGGTGTCGGTCCTTCCAGCAAAGATTTAGTGTCAATGTCTGGGCTGGCATCATCGGCATCCAGTTGATAGGACCCTTCATCTTGCCCCAAGTGCTAAATAGTCAGCTATACTCGGACTTTTTGGAGAATACCCTTCCGGATCTGTTGAAGGACATCCCTCTGGCCACCAGAAGCGCAATTTATTTACAGCTCGACGGAGCACCTGCGCATACTGGGAACATTGTTAGGGCAACGTTGAATGAACTTTACCCAGAACGCTGGATTGGACGAGGTGGACCGATTCCTTGGCCTGCTAGGTCACCGGACCTTACTCCACTGGACTTTTTCTTATGGGGAATGATGAAAGATGAAGTTTACTCAAGACCAATCAACACCAGGGAAGAATTAGTTACCAGGATTGTGACTGCAGCCACGAAAATACGGGAGAGACTGGCTACCATAGACCTCAAACGTGAAATAAAACGAAGGCTACTTGCATGCATCGAAACTAGCGGAGAACATTTTGAACAGCTTTTAAAGGACAAACGTTTTAATTGTAATTAGTTTTTAAGCGAACAAAATGTATTTTTTAGTAAACTTAAGTATAATTTCCTAAAAATTCGAATTATCATGATATTCTGTAAAAGGATTTTTGTAAATAAATTTTCGTATCCTTTTCCTACCTGGGCATGTTGCACCTTATTGGAAAGGTAATTAGATAGGCAACTTAAAAAAAATAAAAAGTAGGTATGTTAATAACATGAATTTCGGAGAAAAGTGGGGCGAGAGGTGAAAAATCGTGAAATAAAAGTTAATTTTTTCAACTTCCAGGGGGGATTCGTGGCAAAGGAGTTGGGGATAGGGGGGTGGTGTAAACTTTTTTGGAAAGGGCTTCCAAATAGTGATTTTTTGAAATCAGTTTGGGGCCGCTGCGATGCGTAGAAAAAAAGATAAAAATACAAGAGCGGTTCCCATATAAGGCAAAATCCTGATTTACGAATCACCCTGTAACTGCCGAACGGTGCGAGATGCCCCCCCCCACCCATACGATTTTTTGCTTGTCTCGGTCTGACCTTTCACCCCCTTCAGTATTGACCTCCCACATCTGAACACCCTGTATACTTTCATTGGTCTGCTTCAGTCATATTAATGTAATGGTTATAAATTTCCAGTTCTCGGACTTTACGCCATCATAAAAGTGAGTGGAACTCAGTGAGTTTCTAGCACTTAATTATAACTTTGTCCAGGTAATTAAGCTAATTTCGTTTAATTACGTTTTCTGCTAGTGTCATCAATAGTCTCCAGTTATAGAAATTCTGAGCAAACTGTAGTAATAAAAAATTATGAGTGGAGCGATGCAGTTATAGAGTACTCCTTTAGCTAATTATTGGCCATTTCGGACTCCCGGAAAATATTTAATTACCGCAAAAGCCCCAAAACACATGCCCCAAATGATTCTTGACAGTGGGTAATTGGCAGGACTTTTAATGGCATGCAGGATGCACCCGATGCTCCTTGAGAAAAATAAAGCTCTAACGACTGGCCCGAGAACAGTGGCTATGACCCATCGGATAAAGCACTGGAGCAACACTTCCCTCCCGGGTCTTATTCAACTGGCCCTAATTTATGGGTCTGGCCACTAAGACTGAGCACATTACTTTAGTTTTACTAGCAGCAGTAAAAGTGAGTTCAAGACTTTGCCCTAATAAAAATTCCTCCGCGTGTGTTCTCTTTCCCGGGGCTGTCCCGAATTTTACCCGGAGTCTTACCCTGCTGCAATGTGTGGAGCATATTTTCACTGTCATAAGTCTTCCATGTTTGGTGTGTTTGAACACTACTCAATGCTCCTCCCTCGATCCAAAACGCGCGCAGGGCGAGCGGGGGATGGGTAGGTTTGGAGGGCAAAAGGGTAAGTGTACGTACCGACAGGTCAGTTTCACGGAACTACCCTCCGGAACTATAACGTCCGATGAGGTGTCTTCGGCAACAAAATCTGGTGGAATGACCACGTCCAAGTATCCAATCTGAAACGAGAGAAGAACCAGATGAGAAAAATGGAAATGCTTTATGGGCCTAATAAAATGTGTTTCATGGTTCCCTAATTTTTATATCCGCCAGAGGAGCTTAGGCAGCGGCTTGTGCTCTTTACGACCTTATTTCAGCTGTTACATTTGGCAGGTAGTTGCTTTGGAGTTGACTTATTTTCTAAAAAAGTGAAAAGTTATACACTCTTCTTTTTATTTTCAATTAACAAGGCATTTTATTATTAAACGCTGTTAGCTTTAGGTTGCAATTTCTCTTTTATGATTTTTAAGGACAAATTCATTTTTTTATGGTTCAATGACTTCATAAAATAAGTAAATACTAGTTCCTATTTTAACATCTAGGGTCCTACAACTTATTCATAATTTCTGAGAAAGTGTTCCTAGTCAACATTTATTTGATTTCTTTATTAAGTATTTCTGATGTCGCTAATTCTAGATTCTTAGATTAAAGAAAACAAAATACATTCACATTTCTTACAATTTAAGTTTTATGTTTATGACTTTATGCATATATTATATATAAGAAAATGATAGTTGAAACGCCTTCATCCGCAAAATCCTTTTTCTTTAAGGGTTAAAGGAAAATTATTCATCATGTTCAATTCGTGTTTTTTCACATTTTATTTATTTTTCTCGGATTATAATCAATAAAAAATCTGAATTTTTTAAAAGTATTTTCCATTTTTTCCACAAGGAAAAAGCCAAGCAAAAGTAAAGCCAATTTGATTTTTAGTTTACTTTGTTGAGAAACATACTCCTGAATTTTTTCAGATTTTTCCGAACGGTGGGTCACCTCTAAAAACGTGAAAAATGCCAAAAACATGCCATTTTAAGGGTACACCTATCCCCCGATTTACACGGTACTCGATTTACACGATTTCACTTTTACACGGTTTTTAAAATTTGAAGTTAAAAAAAAAAAAACATGGCAGTCGCGGGACTGGCCGATGGAAGCTTTGCTTCCTACTAATATTTATAGAAATATTTTTGCAAAGTCAATAAGTGCATATGATATTATTAAAATATTGTGAAAATAAATGAAGTGTATTTTTCTGAGAGAGAGAGAGAGAGAGAGAGAGAGAGACACTGTCACGTTTGTCAGTTTGATTGTCGAGATTGTCATATACGTATATATATACGAATATAGAGAGAAAGAGAGAACGATAATGTGTATAAACTCGAATGACTGTATTATTGTTATTATTTTCGTTACTTTTTTTCGTTACCGTCGGAAATTGTGAACGAATCTCCCGCACAACGTCCCAAAGGAAGCAAAGCTTCAAAAATCCACACATTTTTTAATATAATTCCGTTCGATAAGAGGAGAAGGTTTCGAAGATTTTGTTGAGGCAGATGTTGTAGAACTAATGGCGGACAAAGAACTAGAGGAGAATGATTTATTAGTTGACATGGTTAATGGAACAAATACTCGTGAAAGTGATCCTGATGAAGAGGAGTCTGACCCAGTAGCGTTCACAGCAAAAGTTATCCGTGAAGGACTTGGATTAGGGTTAAAATTGGGTAATCATTGTACAAAATGACCCAAATGTTGAACGAGCTCTCCTATTTCAGCGAAATATTAATAAATGCTTAACTCAATATGAGGAGGTCTATAAGGATTTGACCAAAAACCAAACACAATTGTTAATTATGGATTTCATTACCAAGGTTCAGCGATCTGAAATTGCTTCTTATTCATCTAACAACGAAAGTGAATTGCACCAAATACTATCGAGTGATGAAAGTGAGATCATAGTAAGCAGAAAGAAAAAACGAAGAGTTTATGAAAGTGATAGCAGTACATAATGAAATTTATGGTTCAATTTTTTAATTTATATTTTTTGTTTCTACACGTAAAATGAATTATATACACTATTATTATTTTTATGTTTTTTAAGATGTATTTAGTTTTATTTTACTTTAAAATAAATAACTGAATTATGCACATTTAGTTTATTTTCGATTTACACGGTTTTACGTATAAAAATCATCGATTTCGATTTACACGGTTTTCTCTGGAATCTATCTTCCGTGTAAATCGGGGGATAGGTGTATTTTTAGAACTATTTGGTACTAAAAAATCATGTTGGTACTGCGAATAGTCTCCAATCATACAATCATGGCAATACAAGTCCATAAAATGAGTAATTTAATTCCAAAAGCATTTTTTAGAGACGATTTTTAGTGATTTTTGCCATTTATTTCTTTTGTGACTTCTATATTTTTTGCTTCTTAGCTTTTAAGACAATTATTTATAGGATCGAAATTACAAAAAAGAACTTTTAGCTTTGTATCCAGAATTAAACAGTGTATTTTTGAAATTAAGTGTATTAAAAATAGCATATTTTCAGATCTTGATCGAGCGAGCGAAGTAGCTAAAATATCGACTAAACATATGTAGATATACCAATAAACCGATCCATCTATAATAAAACAAATAGTATGAGCATATGCTGGGCATAATAGATTAAAATGTCTTGTGTTTGAAAAACTTGATGAAAATATAAATTAGACAATTTACCAGTTTGTTAAGACATTAAAGTTAACTAAGGCAAAAGTTAGAGAAATCTTCTGATAATGTAGTTTAAGAAACGCAACATACAATATAAGCGATCAAATCAAAGCATCTCGCTGCGTCCCAACCGTCCTGGCGTTAGTGTGCCGAGGAGTTGGTTAAAGCAGTTTTAGCGCTTTAATTAATGCCAAGAATGAAATTAAATTTGCGGCCGTTAACCCATTGTAGCCGGGTCTTAACATCTGTCAATTAAATCAGAGGCAACAGCCTGTTTCTGTACGTCTCCTCGTTGTATGTAAATTACGTGAACTCGGAGGGTACCACATTATAATTAAGTATTCCGTGTACCCGGCCAAAATTATTTGAGACAATGCAATGTGTTATCTCGGGTACTACATTGCTTGTAGCCGGGGCCCGGGCAGGTTTAGCTAGCTAGAGCTGCAGACATAGGAGCACCCCACTGAGTAAGGTGGCTGGATGTACCAGCAGATATCCTTCACTTTTGTAATTCTATCAGTCGTAGACTAGACCTGCCCGGGCGGAGGTGCAATCTAGTTGCATCATGTAGGGGGCCCGATGCTCTAAGTCTGCCATCGGATACCACACCCAAGCCCATTTTGGTGATGTTCTTAATTTTAGACAACTCAACTTTCAGTCGGCTTTATAGAGACCTCCCCCACATGTTCGGCAACCTACAGGCGAAGGGATGGCAGCGCTCCAGGGGTGGGACACCATCACTTCTCAGTCGCTAGCCAAATTTGTGGGTAGAACCCTTTTTGAATTCGACCGGGCGACGTGTCTTGAACGTTAGCCATGCCCCATGCGTCTGATGAGCAGCCACCTAAAGTTCACCTGGGAGGAACTCTGTACGGCTGCTGTGCCTTGAGCGAGGATTAAAGGAAAATTTTCGTGCATGCAAAATTTTGCAGAACTCACCTGACTTTTCATTGGATCCGTGTTAAGTTGACACATGTAGCCCCCTCGATCTTCTTCAGTCACCGCCTTGATGTGCAAATTCCACGTATTCAGATCCGAGTGTGACACACTGACGCGCGGGTTGTGAGTTATGACGTGCTCGTGGATGGCCTGAATCGCTTTCGTGTCTGCCTTCAGCCAGCCAACCTGAAAAATATAATATAATATATAATATTTGGGCCGTTTAACAGCGGCAGCGCCCGACACCATCTAAAGAGAGGTGGAGGGGCACCTTTAGTGCGGTCGGGCTACATGTGTTCGGGCTGCCGCGCTCGGAAAACACGGCAACTAAACGTAAATTTAATAAATGGCGTACTCGCAAACTTAGGGCGCGATGTGTGAGGAGGTGAGAAATTGCAGTTTAATTGAATTCGAGATCGTGCCGGATGTAGTTGCCGAGGAAGTTGCGGAGAGCCCGAGTTAAAAACTAAATTATTTCGGCTGTTTGTCCTTGTTAGCCTGGCGGTTGGGTTGTCGCGCCGATTTGGTGGGGGTGGTCGGGCTACATTTCCGCTGTTTGTTACGTTTCTGCTTACTGTACACTATCAGGCCGGGTGTGGGAGCCTTCGGTTTCATGACTTCATTAGACAACCAAATGACTGTATTTTAGAAAGTTTTGGAGCATCCTCATCTTCTTATGGGAAATTTAGCCGCTCCGAGTCTGAAATTGTCGGCTAATTGACTTATGATATCTGTAAAAGCAGAAAGGAACCCGTTTTTCGCTCTATCAGCCTTATTTTATTAGCCTGGTTTATCTTGTTCTCCAGGATTCCTTAATTGGCAAACAGATGAATGTCATGAAGCCGTGAATCTCGATTCGTGAACATGATATTTTTTTTTATTAAATAATACTTTAATCTTTAAACCTTAAATCCTTTCGGTACGGCAAAGTTGACCGCCGTGATACATACCCTGTACGAGAAAGCTTGTCACAAGGGTGCACGCCAGTGTAGGCCTCGAAAATATATTTTACTGCAAACACAGTTTTCCAAGCTGCATCGCTTATAACGGACATTCATAGAAAGCTTGAGTACTTGGTCGGCGGTCGACTTTCACTACCGCCCTCAATGACGACTAGACGCGGCGATCGTACCCATAGAGCTTTCTGTGAATGCCGATTTTAGGCGGCGGTAGTACCCAGAGGATGTTTTGTGAATGTCAACTATAGACGGCGGCGCGGGCGGTAGAACTGAAAGGGATAATAATCATAAAAATCCTTAAAAATTAAAAAAAACTTTGCATACGAAAAAGTAATACTGCAAATTTGTTGATACACACTGATAGGAAAACGTATATAAAACTGTTAAGAAAACACGTATAGAATTACTGAAATCATGCGACTTCCAAGTTTTTTAGCTAGACCAAAAAAAAAAAAATTAGGCAAAACTTAGGGAAATTAATTAAAAATGTCGGTAAATTGCCTAAAAATACCTGGGCAAATTTATAAAGGAACTTAAGAAAACTAACTTCGGTAAACTACCTGCAATTATTTGGGCTATTGCATAGAGGTAGTTTAGGCGATTATTTCGAAAATTTCGGAAAATTACTAAAAAATTCGTAAATTTTAAATATGAAAAATCCGATTTATTTAAGTGCGTAAATTTAAAACAAGAGTATACTATATATACATTTGGTGGTATTAGAATTCTTGACGTATTGACTTATTTCCAAAAATTGTCCTTAATATCCCTGGCTTTTCATTAGAACAGTTGAAAAGTTATAATTTTCATTTCTAACATTTTTTTTTAATATTAAATGTATCTGAAATTATTGTAGCAATGCATTTAAGATATATATATTTAACACGTTTGCGGATGGCCTGAATTGACGTAAGTTGTTAATATTAGCGATCGGAGTAAACTAAACCTTACATATTTATTTATAAGTTGGTTCATTGCTGTTGCATCAATAAAGAAAAGCATACAATACATATGCCGCTGTGTAATGACCCTTAAGAGCAAATTGAAAATACTGCCTATGCAGTAGCCGCCCGTGAACGTGTTAAATCCTTTTTAAAAGGAAAAGACAGACACTGCAAAATAACTTTAACTTTTTGAAGATGGGTCATTCCATACAAAATCATCAAAAATTAAAAAAAATTGAAGCCGCACTATTTTTGATTTGGACGAAACTTGGTGGGTATCTTTGTTTAGATGTCAGAAGAGAAAATTCACCATCATTTAATTTTTCTGATGTCTCAGCTTCGGTGCGCGACCGCTAGAGCACTCAAAAAGTGTGATTTTTACGCTCTACTACTATGCGCTGTCAAAATTGTTCTATTAGAGATATTTGAACATTTGTGGTCGCAGTTGAAAGCTAAAATATAGTAGTTTTAGGAAAAAAATATGGAAATAGAAAAATATTTTTATTCGAAGTATACTAGCATCATGAAAATACGATTTTTTTCACATTTTTATATGATTTTCAAATGGCTGTAGTATCTTTCCTGGTAAATAAAAAAAATTTACTTTTTGTGTACATCATGTCCATATATTAAACAAAACAACAGTTCATTATAGACTCGTTCGACAAATGTTTTATATTAAAAAAATAAGCTTGAAATTTGAAAATTTCTGAAAATTGCATATTTCGAGCTTCAAAATGAAAATGTGGGACAGGAGATAGAGAACTGAAATTCTCAGGAAATTTAGGTGTAACCTTGAACTTTAAAGACCCGTTGAGTTTGCTTTGTTTTTTGCATCCCTCTAGTAATTACAGCCATTTCAATACAGCTAGTAATGCAGATTTTCCTTTTTAATTAGTTTCTTTTCTTACTTCACAATACGAGGAAACAACAACGCAGTAATAAAAAAGAACAACAAAAACAATAAAAAACAAAACAATATGTAGTAGATACTCCGTATACATACATCCCAAATGAAGAAGGCGATTTAAATAAATATATCCCAAAAGAAGAATGCAATTTATCGTAAATGAAGAATGCGATTTCAAATATCAGAATTTTATTTTGTTACTCTAATATTAATATATATCATTATTAATACAACAATGAATTATTAATATTTTATATTATTATGCTTGAAATGTTAGACATACTTATAATTTCTGAATTATTTGAAGCCGAGTATTTACGAATTTTCAATTTACTTTGAGAAATGGGTACAAAACTATGAAACATTCTTGTTCCCTTTATTGTAACAATATTACTAAATCTATCACATACAAATTTATCCGCAGCTTCAACATCAGCATTGGATACAAAAAAAAAAAAAAAAAATTCGATTCCAGAAATTTGTTCGGAACAAAAATTTAACATAGCTTTAGTAGTTAATATATGACGATCTTCAATTCGTTGTAAACTAGCTTTCCGCACTATTCGTTTGATCGTTCCCTTTGCACCATCACATGGACTTTTCCCGTGAGAAGTGGCAAAAAAATACCACTCTGCTTCCAACACAAAATCATCATTATGATGACATAGATTAACAAAATTTTTCTTATTTTTGTATTGAGCCGCTGATCCATCGATGAAATATTTAACTTTTTTAAATTCTGGATAATATCTTTTGATGTATTGAATTAACACTTTTTGAAATGAATAGAATGCTACAGTACTATGGGTTAAGTAGTCACTAATTACACAAAATGTTTTTAACTTATAAATCAAACTATCTTTTTTATGATACACTACAAAAGGAAGTAAAGTGGCTTGATCTCATTTGTTTGCTAGCTTTTACGGAGTATCTGCTGCACATTGTTCTTTTTTTATTACTACATTATTGTTTCCTCGTATTGTGAAGTAAGAAAAGAAACTAATTAAAAAGGAAAATCTGCATTACTAGCTGTATTGAAATGGCTGTAATTACTAGAGGGATGCAAAAAGCAAAGCAAACTCAACGGGTCTTTAAAGTTCAAGGTTACACCTAAATTTCCTGAGAATTTCAGTTCTCTATCTCCTGTCCCACATTTTCATTTTGAAGCTCGAAATATGCAATTTTCAGAAATTTTCAAATTTCAAGCTTATTTTTTTAATATAAAACATTTGTCGAACGAGTCTATAATGAACTGTTGTTTTGTTTAATATATGGACATGATGTACACAAAAAGTAAATTTTTTTTATTTACCAGGAAAGATACTACAGCCATTTGAAAATCATATAAAAATGTGAAAAAAATCGTATTTTCATGATGCTAGTATACTTCGAATAAAAATATTTTTCTATTTCCATATTTTTTTCCTAAAACTACTATATTTTAGCTTTCAACTGCGACCACAAATGTTCAAATATCTCTAATAGAACAATTTTGACAGCGCATAGTAGTAGAGCGTAAAAATCACACTTTTTGAGTGCTCTAGCGGTCGCGCACCGAAGCTGAGACATCAGAAAAATTAAATGATGGTGAATTTTCTCTTCTGACATCTAAACAAAGATACCCACCAAGTTTCGTCCAAATCAAAAATAGTGCGGCTTTGACCATTTGATGATTTTCTGTAGAATGACCCAGATAATAAAATCTGACTCAAAGTCTTAAAACATATTTTTAATTTTTTCAACGTATTTTCCAAAGTTAAAATGTTGATGCTTTCATAGGTGATCGGATATATTTAGAAAGTGATTCAAATTTGTTTTTTTGAAGTTTTTTGCATGCATTAACGCTACTGATCATTTCAATTATTTTCTTGTTTTCTCCTTGCAATTTTAGATTTACATAACTTAATTTCTGTAAGAAACGCTTAATCTTAAAATCTGTGAAAACCGCCAAATCACTGAGCCTAGTTTCATTATTTAAATTAAATTTGCACATTCTTGATTTTTTTCTTGCGTCTGCGTATTGAAAATGTCCACCGTCAGCTGAGATCGACCAAAACTCGAGATAGATCCACCGATCGAGGCACCCTTGTTATACTAGAAGCTAAGGTAAACTAACATTAAAAAATCATTAAACTATCGAAAACCATTAGGCCAATCATATACAGGAATTTTTAAGTGAACTAACGATTTTTATAAATATCTTGTTTTTACCCAAATAAGGACAATTTTCAAAGATGATATTGCTTAATTTATGAATTTATTTAGGATGACTTAAAACACTAAACCCTGAATTTAATTTAACAGTGAGCATTATAAAAATAAATATACTTCCAAAGGTTTCTGAACAGACAATATCAAAATTTAAAGCTGCCGCATTTTCAGTCATTTCTGAAAGGTCCAAAATATCTCCATATCTATTAAAAAAATAAATATCCAGACAAATTAAAATAAATAATAAAAAAGATCCTACAAAAACAACCCTAATGTAAAGCCACCCTTGTCCAATACATAAAGAACACTCACAGCTACCGCAAACATATCGCCTAATAAGAATGTCTGTCGGTGATGTATCACTAATGGCGTTTAAAGCATCTGCGTAATTTCTTGATCCAAAATATTCCTTTTGCTTTTGGAACATCAAATAATCGGAAATGTTCCATGTGATATGAGTGGTATGTTCACGATAACTAAAATCAGAATAATTTTGGCGCATGTTTTTTGATTTTTCGAGTATATTGCCGAAATTTCCAAATAAAGGACCCATAATATATTGCCTCAAATGTGCAACAAATTCAAAAGCTTACAAAAATCGAGTTAGGATTAATTGTACAGCATCCAGAATTATATTTTTATATCTTTAAATTTTTAAGCGCAGCCTGAAGTACTCAAACACAGACAGTCGGATTTTATCATTAAAAATAACAGATTTGCAAATTATTGTAAATTCTTGCGAATACAATGGCAAATTATATGAAATTAATTTCGTCTCACAAATTGGTGAATTGTTTTAAATGTTTAATAAAAGTGCGGCCAAATTAAAATTGAATAATACATCGTCGATTCAGACAGAGGACTGCACAGAAGCCCAAAAGGGAGGAAGAGGAATTCATATTCCTGGTATCTGAGGCTATGGTAAGCACCAGGGATGATACTGTCGGGCGGCTAGACTGATGATGCACCCGACCACCTACTTCTGGTGAGAGAGAACAACAATATTAGCCCGATAATCCAGCAACAAACAGACATATCACGATTGAGCTTACCCGATATCCTCCTAAATGTCGTACGTGGCACGTAAACGTTGCATCCCTTCCGACAGCCACCGATATATTAACAATTGGCTCCGCAAATTCTGGCTGGAATGCTGTTAAACCTGCGAAGAGGAAATTTATCTGCGTGAACATGATTGTTTCTATTTCATTTTTTAAGGGTTTCAGTTGCCATTTATTGTCATTATTAATTAAACACTACCGACACAAACCAATTCGTCTTGAAATGAAGATTGAAGGAAAATATGAAAATATTCCAGAGTTGCTAGACGTTTGTTTTGTTAGGCACAGAAAATATTCACTTTCTCTCTTTCGTTCCACATATGATTTATAATTATTATTAATTTAATTATTATGGAAAATTAGAAATTATTATGTTTAAGTATCCACATTCAATTTGTAGTTAGTTTTTTTTTTTTTTTTTTGTTAGTGAGTAATGCACTTCGACACTTTTATAGTGAACGGTCTCCTAATTGGATTAATCATTTAATCATAAAGAAACAAAATAAGGAGAAATAGTAAATTCATGTAATACAATGTTTGTTTCTTATCCAATGGGAAATAGTTATCAATTTGCATAGTTATAAAAAAAAGATTGCAATTGTTGATATCATACACAAATTTACGAATAGTTAAATTTTCAACAAAAAAAATGATTGCATTAGATTTTTTTTCATTTTGAATTATGTTTCAAACTCGACTAAATATAAATGTATTTAATGCAATTGTAATAGCGAGAGATTCATTTGTTTTTTGATTGACTAGCAACATGTTTTTTTTTCCCATAATTTATAGCATAAAATTGAACTTTGTGTAGAAGATATAATAAAAAACAGTATGTCGTACCTAGATAGCATTTGTTGTTCCTTTGCTTTGAACTTGAGACGAAATTTCATGCTAACATAATATACTATTTATTATTATTATTGGCAATAACACCTCAATTAATAGAAAAGTTTGTTTTCACCTTGCAATGAGTTTTTATTATAATTCTTATCATTAAAAAGTTCTGAAGTGATCAAGTGATCAGCTATAAGTTTTGTGCAAACATATAATTTTTAATCTAATAACCGAAATAGTTCTAACTAGGAAAATGGTGATGCCCTAGAGAAATGCCTAGTGTGCCTTATTAAAAATCCATGACATGACATGAGAATCGATATAAAAAGTGCACAATTAATTTTCTGTACTATGTACTTTATGTAAATTCAATTTCTGGAAAACACTTTGATAAAAATTTCTTCCCAAATATAAGTCCAGGAATCTGCATAGCCTTATACATACATCTGTATTCATTTCTAAAGAACTGTATCCATAACCATAAAATCACTGCATTAATATTCTTCATCACTGCACTATAAAATGTTTTTAAACAAATTATTTTACTCATTAAAATTGACGTGCGATTCGTTTAATTGGGCCTCTAAAATCTGAGAAGAAAAAAGCTCAAATGCTGTCAGTGAGCATAAAGATAAGCTTTTCCTCTTCCATTTAAAGCAAGTTACGTTTCTTATCGTATTTAGCATGAACCAGACATGATGCAATCAAACATTTTTGGTACAATTATATGACAGAAGCCGGGTGAGAAAAACAGTAAAATCGTAATGCGATTTTCGTGGATAGATATTTGGAATAAGGATTATTAGTCCAGTAAATTGACAAGAAAGGAGGGTATCTTCTGATAATTCTAATCTTGCTTAATTTTTGTATACTTACATCTTTATTTAGCCATTAAAATAAATGTGCGAACAGTTTTTACCTGTTTTTCAATGGCCAAGGATACGAAAACTGGCATTCGTATTTCGTCGATATGCCGTTTCCCTATTCTTTCAAAAATTTAGGTTGTTATAAAAATTGTAGATTGGGTAATTTTTCACAATAAAAGTCATATAAAGTTTTTACGAACGAATAGCAGTTTTCATGATATAAGACCGAGAATGTACAAACAGTATGCTTTTCACATAACCCACAATGCAGAATGCTAGGCGCATTTTTTACATGGTCTGTTTTAGAATCAGTAGTTAAGCCTAAGTCAAACCCACATTCCAGCCTTGACAGAGATGTGTCATGGATTTTATAAGAGTACTCTAAGATGAAGAACTTCCTACTAAACGAAATAATATTGCACTTGTTAATATTTAACTTCAAAAATTATCAGTCCTTGAAGGCCGTGAGCATCTTGAAGAGATTCGATTTGAAATTTTTTTAAATCGTCAGCATAAGCTTAAAAATGCGAATTGATAATTAAGGGAAACAAGTCTTTTAGAAAAAAAGGGAATAATAAAGGTCCGAGATGGTTTCCCTGAGGCACGCCTGAGAGAACGAGACAGGATCTGAAAAAGCAAAAGAAAACTTAACGTTAAACGAACGATTAGTAAGTTATGACTTAATCCAATTACCAAATCATTGGGAAATCCAATTTGTAACAATTTAATAGTAAGCACTTTATGAGGAAGCTTGTCAAACGCTTTACGGAAATCAGTATATATACAATCGACCTGTTTAAGCCACTCTAAATTGGTTAAACAAATATTAGAAAACTCTACAAGATTAGTGATCGTTGATTTGCCCTTCACAAAACCATGCATTTACCGGAGTTTGTACACATGCGCACCGTTTTGAAGTCGATTTTTATTTTTTTTTAATAATTTATTTGTCAATTTTTAGTTAACGGGAAGTGGGTGATATCCAATAAACGGGATTCATCTCCTGATTTCTCGCACTTTTTTAAATTTAAATGGGACTAGCCTCGATATATAGACTATTCAATAAAAAAAGAATCATTAAAATCGGTTTACAATCGGCGGAGGTATCGTGTAACATACACAAAAAAAAAAAACAAAAACAGTCGAATTGAGAACCTCTTTCTTTTTTTTAAGTCGGTTAAATATAAGATGAATTTTGCTAAGAAAATGTTTTGGTTTCTGGTCGAGATCAATTATTTATCATACGACCCTCGTACCACCTTTTTCGACTTCTTGAAAATTGCGAAAGGTGGCGGTAGTTGTATGCCTCGTTTTATCAAATCTCTTGTTATATCGAAAAAATGTGCAATTATTTCAAAAACATTTACTCGTGGTATACAAAGGGTTACAATATTGAGTGTGTACTTAATAAGTTTTTGTTTGTTTTCAAAGTATCCCTTAGCATTATCCCTAGTAAATGTAGTTTCAGCAAAAGTCACAGTCGGTTGGGACTTAATTTAATGTGGAATATTATTAAAGAGCGAGCCTAAGTGAGGGCTAATTGCCCCTTTAAAATCGAGTTAACAGGACCGGCATCCGGCCGGAAATTTAATTACACGCCCCTTTCCGTTGAATTTGGTCATAAGATGCGCTTTTGAGTAGATTCAATTAAAGTTCAGTGCCAATTTGAAATTTAGTGGCTCAATAACGAAATAAATTTCGGGCAAGCGAACAAAAGTGTCGGAAAGTGGGGGGTGGAAGCATTTAACGACCCCCCATCAGGAAGACAAGGCGCAGACAGTGACAAAAGGGGATAAAAACAAATAGAGCGCTCGCCCCCGGTCCATAATTAAAGTAAATCATTCCGATGCCCGACTACAGAGGAACTCCATTATTCAGTTAGCTAAACATATGGCGACTTGAGCACCTCCTCGCCGCCACCACCGCTGCCACCCGTCAGCCGCCCCAGCCATAAGGCTCTGTTATCCGCTCGTCCGGGACACCCCCGCCCACCCGCCCCCCGGATCAGTTATACAGTGCGCTACAGTTGGTGAGTGAGCGAACAGTGCCAGGAATGGCAACAATTTTATGCTGCTACTCTCCTTGGTAAACTCCATTTTATGGTGACAAGACATAAAAGCGGATGCGGAGATGTGGATTGTAACAATACGTTCGGCGGGACTCATAAGCCCAACTTTAATGTGTGAAAAACTTTATCTATCTTCCAAGGATTTGCGTAGGGATTCCGTTCGGGCCATTCCACATGTCGTTCCGTTTGGCTTAGCTCTGCATTCTGTATCAGGGATATCGTCCCATAAATTCGCTCGGGTAATGCCGCCCGGCTCCCGCTCGTTCTGATTTACCAGTGCGTCCCCGCTACTCCCGCCAGAGCACCCTTTAAAACTTTTCGAAAAAAAGAAAAAAAAAAAACTGAGGCTACTACAAGTTTCGGCGGGGTGGAGAAAAATTATTGTAGAAACGGTTGGGCTCTGCGCTTAAGTTGTAAGGGCAAAAACTTGCTCAAAGGTGCTGCAAGGCGCCCTACGATACCCTTCGAATGATGGGAACATTAGGTCCGGGCTTGGCCATTTCAACTTTCGGCTCAATTTTTTTGTCCCCTGCGAAATCAGCCCTGCTGCCGCCCGCTCGCTCGCTCGCCGGAGAGGAGATCCTTCTTCTTCCCGTACTGTGGTGGCATCGGCACGGCTCGCCATCGCCGCACGGCCATCACGTAAGGTCATTAATAATACCCTTTTCAGAATTTCTATGATCATAAATCATATTTTTACCAATCGGGTGTCTGGCAAGTGCATACTCGCCGTGAAATATTGCGCAGAGTATTCAGACAGCGGAAGGAATAGAATCAAACGAGAGATGGTCGCAGCGCGGATGTGGCGTCTGCAGCCGAAGGAGCCCTTCTTCCATGGGGCTCAAAAGCACTCGACTAAGGGATATATTGCTCCTAATCAGCCATTCGAATATTCTATTCTAATTTTTCTCCCGGTATTTCTTCGATGGAACCTAAATCGCTCCAGGTGAGCCCCACTTCTATTCAGGGGGAAGATGCCAAACCATTACCTTTCGAAAAATGTTCCAATTTGTTCAATGGAATTGTCATCTTAAATAAGAGCTCTTGGAATGTCATAAAGCGAAAGATGTGGCACTTTTGAAGATAAATTCTTTCTTTGTATGCAAAAATCTCTATTGAATTAAATCTTTCAAATCGTAAAAAAAAGTGTTTGCCTTTCGTTTCCAGAATAAAATAAATTACCACTGAATAAAGATTCGTAGATTTCGCTTATTTACATATTTAGTTAGGTTACTTAACAACTTATTTGTTTCTTTTATTCATTTCATCAACTAATTTAAGTTTAAATATAAAAAAAAAATTAAAAAAATTATTACAAAGAAAACAAAAGAATAGATAGTTCGACGAAATCAAAAATTTGAAGTAGTTGAATGTGCATGTAACGTGATCTATATTATATAATAAAGGTCCGGTTTACTCCAGGTAATCGAACTACCGAAATTACGAAATTCTTTCAATGTTGAAAAATCGCAACCTAAACTTAAATGTTGACATTTGAAGGGAATCTTTTGACAATTGTTACTCAGGGAATTTCGGGGTCACTGATAGCAAATCTAACCAATATGGTTACTGAAATTCTAGATCAATCGAATTCTAACCTAATAAAAACGATTTTGAAGCTAACTTTCGTTGGGAAAGTGGCGTCTAAATAAAAAAAATAATAGCAATGGAACCTCAATTTGAAAGACTTATAAAATCTGTAAGATTGTGATAGACGGGCAGATGGACATTAGGGTTATGTATAAGGTTTTCATGTTTCAGTAGAAACCTAAAAAAGCACATGTCATTTACGAACTGAAGAGTTGTATGCACTATCAAATTAACTTAAAATTAATGAACTGACATTTTAATGCTCCATTGGCTCCTATATAATTTTATTAATAATTAATAGAAATTTTTTTCATTTTAAGATGTTTTTTGAAATCTTAATAGTATAACCATTATTTAATAAAAATCGGCATTAGAAATCATCTTTGAAAGATGCCAGGTATTATTCATCTCGTCCGTTACGACCATAACTTTTTTATTTATGATCCGATTTTTGTTTTCTTTGCCTTCAAAAATCGATTATTTTACTCCCCAACTTTTTCATAGTTCATTTTTATCTATTATTATTAACGTTTTTTTATTAAGGAGCTTTGAAAAAAATCTATCCTTGCCAGTTGCCATACATTTAATTTTTCTTATGATGATACTAAAATTCGTTTTATCGCAATTTGAATAATTTTCTGTAGATCGGAGGGATTGGAGCTATGTCCTCATAATTTCCATTATTTTCACAACCCATCCTCTGGTCCGCCATCTTCTATTTACAAATTTTGATAATATTAAAAATTAATGGTCTCAAAACAATCATTATACTAATTTTAATTAAAATCCATTAAAATCGAGAAATTTTGGTCGCCATTTTGGACATATTTGTACAGCGGGTTTTAAGCCTGCAGTTCCAAAAAAACTATGAGTGCCAATTTTTACGAAAATCACTTCATATTTAAAATTTGCAATCGCCATCTTGCCAAATTTATTCCAAGTAATTGGATTCCGTGATTTTTGTATTTCAGGCGCTTAAGATACTCCACTATAGTAGGACATCGCATTTTCCGTAAAAGGGATAGTTTAGTAGATTCGTACTGTGAATTGGAATGAACAGTGTATACTGCCATAACAAGCAATATTATTTTACGAATTATCGGACTACATCACCCTATAAATGAGGGTTTTATATCACGGCTTGATATACCATATAATGTTATATAGTATTGCGGCGATTTTAGTGTATAAAAAGTTATAAATTAGGCGTTAAAAATTCTTCAAATGCAAAATATTTAGATTTAAACTAGAATAGTTAGGTTTAATAATTTCATAATACTATAGTTCTCAAAAGTTTTTATTTAACTTGCAATGTATGTATGTATGTTTGTTCGAGTGGAATCTTGCTACTCAATTTTGAAGCAGATATCTTCAACCGATTGAGTTGAAATTTTGTATACACATTTAGTTTGGATTACAATACACGATAAGCTGTGTGACGTCACTCTAAATCCAATATGGCAGACTATCCAAGATGGCGGAATAGTTATTTTTTATGCATTTCTACAATATGGGTATCAAATGAAAGGGTTCGCTGAGAATAAAAATGCAGGTTAAAAAAAAGATGGTGATTATAAGCTCCGTTGCTCTAATCAACCTGAAATTTGGTGTAGACACCTCGATTATTCTTGAGGTAGAATTTTTTGAGCCTGTAACATCGGTTGATCAACTTTGACTTGTGTGATTTGGCGAGACCTAGCCAACGATAACTAAAAAGTAAAAAATAAATTAAAAGTAAAAAAACCTTTTTTAAAAAACGCTTTTATTTAAATGCTCTAAAAAGAAGAAAATAAAATTTCCCTTTAAAATTTTAACTATCAACTTATAGCCTCATTATACACAATTTATATGATCATAAAATAAGTTTAATTTTTTTTTAAATTTCAGTTTAATTAAATACTTATAGGTAGTTACGCAAACCTCGCGACAAGCTTTTATGATCATATAAATTGTGTATAATGAGGCTATAAGTTGATAGTTAAAATTTTAAAGGAAAATTTTATTTTCTTCTTTTTAGAGCATTTAAATAAAAGCTTTTTTTAAAAAAGGTTTTTTTGCTTTTAATTCTAGGTCTATTTAAATATATTCTGTATCTAAACCGTAAATAAAGTTCAACTCGGGGATCTAATGCGGTTTTTTATAATATTTACTATATTCTGAAAAAATAAACTTAGAACCTATTTTGTCCTAAAATGCCGCCTTATTTCCTATTTGTGGATTTGTCATTTTGCTCACTTTATTTTTATAGCAATAATGAGAAGTTATTGTTTGATCAGTCGATTTTGATTTTTCGATTGGTTTTAGATGTCTAATGTTCAGCTAAATAATAATGACTTAAGCTTCAGATTGTTTATCTCCAAGTAAGACAAGCTATTTTGACTAGAAACTTCTTGGTTTTCAAGTAAAAATCTAATAGAAAGCATGTGAGAGCCATGGAAATTATAATACCTATAATACCTTAATAATAATAATTAATAAGTAAAGTAAGGAATGTAAACTAACACGTGTATACTTTATTAAATTCTATGCTATACTTAAAAGATACAATAGACCAAGATCTTTTGTCATCTATCTGCAGTTGCATTTTGTGCAATTGTTTTCATCCCTCCTAGCTTTCCGCAATACACCTGTGAGCCACCCTTCTGCGAGTTCGCTCGAAAACACACATCACACAACACACTATAGCCGCCCGAGCAGTAGTTGTCCTCGTTGTTGTTTGCAATTTAAAACCGATACAGCCTAATTATTTATATCATTGCAGAGATAACACGTGCGGGTACGTGTATAATGAGAAAATCAATTAAGCCCGACTTGACTCCCCTGTCGTTCCATCTCAGTCGCGCAGTTGTAAATCGCTTTAAGACAAGTTTTTCCACGTCTTGCCTTCCCTTTAAGCGAACTACAATCTAATTGAGAACAAAGTTTTCATTTCGCCTCCGCATGGGAACGTACGTAAACACATTCTGCCGGTGCTCCATCGCCTAATTTGAGAAATGCGAGGGTGGTCGGGTGAGCTGGGAATCATCATATAAATAGGTAAAGTTTAGTGTGAAGCTCACGACTTGAGGATGTGCAATTCAAAGGCGATATAATGCACTTTCTCGTGTTTTGAGTTTTGAGTCCTCTAGCAGAGCTCAAATTATGCGATTGCTACCGTATGTATATGCGGAATTCGAATTAAGGGTGTCTAAACAGGAGCTTTAGGTGACATTACTACGGTTCGTGAGCATGCACCCTTTTGACGATAATAAACACATTTATAGTATATTTAAAGAATAGTCTTGTGACTGTTGCAGTTTTCAGATAAATTTTCTTGAGCTTGAGCTCTTGGCAAAGAGGGTTAATACAATGCCTCCTGATCAGTGATCCAAACGAATCCCACGGCTAGGAAATATCAATGGCAATCTTTTGAGCCGCTTAATAGTTAGTGCAAAGTTCAATAAAGTATGCTGGATAATGTAGTTACGACATTACCTACCCATTAACTAAGATAAACAAACTATTTAAATTTATTAGGTTTTGTTGGTGTCGTCTACAAGAAAGATTCTTTATATCTTCGCTCCAATGAACTCAAAAATCGAGTTAAACCAATGTTCTACGATGTTCATCCTTTCTGGATGACTCTCTGTTTATTTTGGAGATTGTTTTCTTTTATTAAAGACAATTTGCAAGATTGTTCACTTGGATCATTGTAGTTGCAACTGAACTAGAAACAACATTAGCTGTTTTGATGGTCGATTAGTTACAAAACAATCCAGAAAATTGCGTTTAAACCTATGATACTATGATAATACACACATGTGGCAAAAGGTTAAAACTTGAAGCCCCTCTTGCAATTCAGATTAGTGGAAAGTATTTTGCTTAAAAATAACAATTTCTTTTTGTAAATACAAACCACTTTTAAAGTTCTGTGGTAAATTCATTTTCTGCGAGTTTCAATGTAATTATATTAATATTCATAGGCTACGAAAGTATAATATAATCATCAAAATTTGCAGTGCACTTTATTTATAGTATTTTAAATCCAGAGAGATTCAACCGCAAAATATGCACCTTTAAAAGTATCTTTCCTGTCTGAAACTTTTCCTCAAAAGCACATATAACAATTTTTTACGAGTTTGCTATCCACAAAACTTACATTTATAACCCTTTCAGAGTTTCGTCTGAAATTTTTGTGGCATTGTCAGTAATAAACTTGTTGAACTCCCTCAAAAATACACTGTGCCGCTCGATAAAAGTAGACATTTCTCGTCTTTCGTTTCGCGAAATTTTCCACTCTGAAGGTGTAACTCAAGCACATCTCTCCTAACTGCGCTCCACAAGCCGCATCATCGCAAAGTGAAAAACTTTCTCAAGTTGGAAAATTCCTGCTAGAGAGTGGCCGCGCGACACGGCAGCTGCCCGACTCCGCTACAGGCAGCAAATTTTTATCACTTTAAATGTATCTGATTTTTCCCCACAGCGAAAGATGAATGAAACATTCCTTAAAGTTTATGTTTTAAGTGGCATAAATCGGATAGCATTACAGACTATAATGATAGATGGTGGCATTTGGTCAAATTTTAATCAATGTTTCGATAAGGGCGTAATATTTGAACTTTTGTGATTTTCATGAAGTTTAGCACTTTTCAATAAATAATTTGTACTGGGCGTAAAATACTCAATGTAATGTAATGAATTCATTGGAGCGAAGATATAAAGAAAATAATCTTTCTTGTAGACGACACCAACAAATCCAGCACTTATAAGTCAAGGACCATATGCTAAAGGAGATTGCATTAGACCAAATATATAAAAGGAGTAGGTAATTCTGGAGTAAGATACGTTTAATATGCCATTGATTTGTGTCATATAAAATAATATCATGTGCTAAATTAAATTTTTAAGTTATTGTTATGTCAGAAAAAATAAAATCATCGAATTTTAGAATAACACGAATTTGGAGAAGAGACGACAGATTGGATAAAATTGCATAAGAAATGTTCACAGCATAGAAATAATAAGACAACAATATCTGGACTACTTTGAGAGATTATTCAAACACTTTGCAATCTTCTGCTTGGTCATAAATAAATGGCGAATGGATGTACATAATGCGAACTTTTAATACATCAAATACAAGAAAAGAACAAAATGAATAAATAAATAAAATAATAATCAAAGAACGTACAGCTTAGAAAAGAATAAAAGTATATAATTAATTATATGATAATAAATAATTATAAAAGCTGGGCAATCGGCTTTCTTCTCTTTAAAAATGTTATGTTATACTATTTTCCAAAATTTGTTGATTTATTGAAAATAGTTAAACTTCCGATTAGGTGGGTAGGTAATGGCTCATCCTGTTATTTTAAATTTGCAGCACATGTTCGATGGTTTGAAGAAGTTTTTAAAGAATAGCTCGATCAATATCGTTTCTAGATTTTCAACATAACATTGATCTTCAACGGCAACCCTAAAAAAAGTTCAACGGTGTCAAATTGCAGTTGCATAAAAAATTGCGTACAGCATTATTTTTAAATTCGGCACTATTTCGGCAACATAACACTCACTTTGGAAATAAGTTTCCAATATTTACCAACGTTGTTCAAGCATAAATCTATTCATTTCGTACCGCGAAGATATTATACTGTGTTTCTGTCTATTTTTTGAGAACGAAAGAGCGAAGAGTGTCAAAATAATATGTAATTTAAAAAGAAACTAACAGATAGCCCGGCGTATATAATCTTAATTTTGGTTGAGGTAGATCAGAGAATTAAGAATAAAATTATATGAGCCTATATTTTTAAAAGTGTTATGAAAAAATTTATTCAATAAAAAGTCATATACTTTGAAAAAAAACTATTAATTTATTTTTTATAAAAAGTTTATAATCAAGAAAATAAACAATTTTTGTAATTTTTATTTCACGTAATTTAAAAAATAATAGGTTTTGATGTATTGAAAAAAATTGTTTTGGGAAGAAAATAAAAACATCCTCTTATAGAATTTTGTTTAAAAATAATGACCATGATAAAATACTGTTTATTAATTAATTAAATACACATTTTAAAAATCGCATTATTATGTGAAAGATTTGATTATTTAATACAATAATACGTTTCTATGAAGGGAAATTGATTGATTACCAGACAATAAATTTTTATCTTGTTTTGCTTTATTTAGAAATTATTTTCTTGAGCGTTTAATGCAATCTCAACTTCAATTACTATTATAATTTTAGGTTTATAAATATAATTGAATTTTGTTGTCTAAAATAGTGAAATTAATGGTTAAAGTAAAAGTGGGAAAGAAATATGGTAAGTGATAAAAAAAAAAAAAACACAAAGTGCCTAAAATTGGATCCAGTGAAGGGGATCATAACCCCTATGATCCCACCCACCGCGTCTGCCTGGTACACTGGTTTCGTCTCGAGATAGAATTCGTTGTCGAAGCCCCAGACAGAGATTTTGATTTTGCTTTGGATTCGATACGATCGACTCGTAATGTTTGAGGATGTAGGGTTAAAAGTTAAATGTGCATTCATTCCTGATGCCCATCTGCAGCTCTTCCATGCTTCTATGCGCGCGTTATCAGGAAAATATTCACTGAACCACACTTTGCGGCGGAGCGGTTCCATTCATGGATTAAGAAAATCCCAGCAGTGGCAGCAGTCATTCCTAATGACGTTAATAAGTTTCAATTATGGCATAATTACATTTCGTATTGTGTCTTCCTTTTATTAGTGGGATTCACGGAAACACTGAATATCTAGGATACGCATGCGAAAAGTTGCAACAAAATTCTCGAACAGTTGCCACTTTCAGTTTGCTCGCCATAAACCTCTTGGACCCTCAATTAACCGACTAGTGAGTTCCCGACTGTGAGTGCTTTATTACTCAGAAAGTTAATAAAGCACGTCCAGAGCTTAAATATAATAAAAAAGTTTTTTTTTAGTATAGCGGTGCACCGGGGCTTCCTCGACTTGAGTCGCCGTCGTCGTTTCGTTCTCTTGTAGCGGAAAAGGCGAAAAATTTCGCAAAGTATTCGTCTAGCCTTTCACGAAGTTTTGCACTTTCTGCCAGGACAAAAATGCTTCAGGGGATTAAGGTGCGACCGCGAAACAATCTTGTTCCCCAGAAACTCTCAAGTAATTCCACTGCTAACGATGTACCTCTTAATTTAACTTTAAATGAATTAAATCGGATTTACTGCTAAGATCAATTTTTTATTGGTGAAAAGGAATACTATATGCCCTGCTCATTTAAAAAATTATATAACCAGATCTTTGTTGTCTTTAGCATATTATTGGTCGCCTGCTATGCTGCTTCGCTTCTTTTACAAGAATTTTTTTTAGAACTACATACATATGTATACTTAGCTACATCCTTAATATTCTGATAAAATAGGATTTCAAAGTGGAGAAAATATGTATAGGGAATTACTCGAAAAAATCGGACAAGACACGGGCAGGACTCGAACCTGTAACCTTCTGATTTGCGATTTGATGCTTTAACCAATTGAGCCGGACGCGCGCCGATACCTTCGAGCAATTACGACGTTCTGATGAGAAGTGCGACCGATTCCACATCACAGCTGTAAAAAAGTACTACGATTACCATTACAATTACCAATGCAAGTAATGCAAGCAAGACAAATTACTAGTACCATTACTAGTATTGGTACTTCAAAAAATTTAATTACCATTATCAGGTAATGGTATTGGTACTTCACAACTACCGTACTTCAGAAGCATTACTTAGCATTACCTGGCATTACTCAGTATTACCTGGCATTACTTAGAAATATTCGATGAGTAATGCTAGATAATGATGAGTACTATAAAGCAATACTAGGTAATGCAAAGTATTTACAAGTAATGCCAGGTAATGCTGAGTAATGCCAGGTAATGCTAAGTAATGCTTCTGAAGTTCGCTAGTTGTGAATTTGTCTTGCTCGCATTACTTGTAGTTGTACTGAATATGGTAATGCATCCCAAGAATAATACATTATTTTACAGCTCTGTTTCACATGTAAAGGGTTAGTCAGAATAAGTGTCGCCAAATAAAAAAGTTTGTAATCTAACTGTTAATTGTCTCCATTCGGAAATTCACTTCTAGTCCGCGTTGTTTACCAAGTGAATTTGCTACACATTATTAATATAAATATTTATTCAAATTTGGAATACTGTCGAACAAAATATGGTATCTAAATACAAGAGATAATATAAAAAAAAAAGTAAACTAAAAAAATCAAAAAACCCGCCTGTGTAAAAAGCGAACTAAAAATATGGAAATGAGATGACCTAGGAACAAAGTAGAATGTATAATTGAAATCTTTTTTTCTTTATAATAAAATATTCATTGTTATTATTGTAAATAATTGCAGTGGGAGGCATACATGAAGCAGGAGTCACAGCAAGTTAATGAATCTGATGTTGCTGAATTACGCCTAAACGCTTCATCGATATTCTTGAATTTTTCCCAAAGGTAATCCATACATATACCAACTTAACATATAGGTTAATTTTTTTTTAGTTTCAAAATGGCGCATAGAAGATGGCGGTTGAAAATTTTTAATTTGAGGCGATTTTCATGACAATCGCTGCTTAGGGATTTTGGGGGATACTGATTTCAAATCCTCTATCCAAATTTAGAAATTCAAAATGGCGGATCTAATATGGCGACCAAAATATCTCGATTTCAATGGATTTTAATGTAAATTAGTACAATGATTATTCTGACGCCACTAATTTCGAATAGTATCAAAATTTCGAAAATTCAAGATTGCGGATCTAAAATCTTGACCAAAACTTCTCCCCTTCAACGGATTTTAATGAAAATTAATACAATTTTTTTGCGGCCACTAATTTTGAATATTATCAAAATTTGCAAATCCAAAATGGTGGATCCAACATGGCGATCAAAATACCTCGATTTCAACGAGTTTTAATGAAAATTTGTAAAATTATTTTAAGACCACTAATTTTGAATATTATTAAGATTTGGAGATTCAAGATGGCGGATCTATAAAGCGGTTTTCCGGTTGAAACAAAGAAACGATATAACAAATTAGAACATTTGAGAAGTATTTAATTAGTAGGTATTTACCTAACGCCGGGTGAAACCGAGTAATCCAGCTAGTATATATTATTTTGTGGACTACTTTATTTTGTTGAACCCTTAATACATACATAGACTGACTAAGTGCAGTAGACGAGATTCTTTTGTATCTCTAAAACGTTTTCGTAGTAATTCGGTAATACATATCCATTTTTACTTTTACTTTCTAGTGTCACGGGCACAGAATTCCAAATTCGTTAGTGACTTGCAGCATGGCCCAAAACTTTAAATTATCATGAGGTGCCACATTAATGTATTCGAATTTCCTGCCATATCCTGTGCACGACTCATGCGGCATTTACATTTGGCAGGAGGCTGGAGGCAGATGGCAGAAGGCGGGTCGCACGCGGGGCAGGAGGCGACAGGGCGAGCAGGTGTGAAATATATCTAAATGGGAAAACAATGTCTCCCCGCTGGAAATAGCATTGATTTACCCTTTTAGAAAGTGCCTCTAGATTACACCCCTGATGAATATCAAATTAGTTGCGGACGTGCCGAATTCGCAAAATCTTTGTGCCATTCTCGAGGTTTCACCAGGTCGCACGTCTTCCTGTAACTTTTGACGAATTTCAAACTTTGCCAGAGCGTTTACATACACTCCACCGTATGCTCCTGCTTGGTGACATTGTGACTGCTTTTTGCAAAAATGTCAGCTTATTTTTAAATTATTTCTTTTACTGTCAATTAAATGTTTCATGCTAATCGTCCTACGAAAAGTTTTTAACTGACTTGGATGGAGGTTTAAGCTCATGTAGGTTATGGTACGATTATACAGGCACACAAAAAGAATTTGTTTTTCCAACACTAGGACCAAATCACTCACGCTGGTTGTTTTTTGAGTTGCTGAATCCGAACTCAGGGTTAGTTTGTATGGCTGATATTCTTTGTCAAAATGCTAAAAAAAGTTAAAAATGTTCAAAAATCGCAAAAATTACATTATCTTGTAGGACAAACGTTACAATCAAAATTATCTCATCACTCAAAATCCGTTTTTGAGATCACCGGATTTTAATACAGAATCGTTTTGACCCACTGGAAAGCATAGTTTTTGGTAGAAATGCAAAAAAATGGAAAAAGGTGCAAAAAATAGCCAACAGCTTTGTATTTGTGAAAAACACCTGCGAATCAGAATTTTATTGACTCCAAGGCTTTTATTAACCTTGGAAAGCATATGTTTTCGTAAAAATGCAGAATATTGATCAAAAATGCCAAAGACATCATTATGTAGAAAAAACCTTGGAGTCAGAATCATTCTATCTCCTACAATTTATATTATTTTTTTTCTATTCGAACGAATTCTCTTCTCTTCAAAAGATTAGTGCCTGCCGTTTTCGTTTTATTCCCTTGCGTTTACATTCTCTTTTTAACATCCATCATATTCACGACCCATGTACCTTGATATCGTTTTTCCATTTCCTTCTTCACTGCAATCACCACATTTTATGGAAATTCATCAATATATATGATGGTGATTTTGAAATGAAGACATAATCTTGTCGATGATGTAAACGCATTTTTGTGTCCATGTTTTTTGAAACTATTTATCTATAAATTCGGAAATAAATCTCCATATATGTCCGACATGAAAAGTTTCTAAAGAAAGAGATCATAGTTTCGCAAATTTTCTTTTTGTTGTGTTCGCGTATGAAACTCCTTGTGTGCAAGCCAAATTCGCATTTAATCGGTTCCTTTTTTAAATATAAAGAAAACCATTTGAATGTGTGTATGTTAATTAATAGTATTATGTTTTATTTTGAACTTCAAAATGTAATTTTAACATAATACAGCTTTACAACATGAAGAAAAAATCATTAAAAAACAAGTTTTTCGACTAGTTTACTTGTCTCAATTTAATTAAGGGTGAAAACCACATTGCCAGTCCAAATTATAAGTGTTTTTGAGATTTATTTTACTTGGACAAATTCAATTGAATGGTTTTAAACTTCGAGAATATATTATTAATGTTTTCATTCGCATTTCATTAAATAAGATATAATGTGTGTACATTATTAACATGTTTTCCAAGAATATGAACTAACCTGTGGTTAAAAAAGTTGAAAATTAAATGTTCTGTGAGTGTTTAAAGAAAAAGGGGTAACTTTTTATTTATTTATGTCAATCTTGGGGTCATTAGGTTAAAAATTAAATATTTCATTCTTCTAGCGATGCCTTCACACTTAAAAAAGTTTTGGAATTTCATATCATATAGAGTAATTATATGTTTTTTTGATTTACGAATAAGTTTTTCACTTTAGAGTGCTTTTTACCCCTACAATCACCAATGCACACGTGAGTAAAAAATACCACCGTAAAGAATACGTTTTGCTGACGATTTATGAAATCAAAAAAAAAAATTGTTTTGAACTGTCTAATGTGCGTAAATTCGAAATATCGAAATTTTGGGAATTGATAAAAAAGTATTATAAGATAATATGCTATAATTGCAAGCCAGTCCTGAGGTTGAGGAAAAAATCCACCAAGGGATAACGTGGGAGTCATTTTTACCATGAACGAAGAAAATATTAAAATACTATAACACAAAAATATATTTACTACAACTACACAAAATTAGGGTTACTAATTATTAATTAACAATTACAAATAGTGGAATTATCATTATTAAGCATTATCTTTAGTGGTTCAACACTTCAGCGGTTTTTTTGTAGTTATAATATATTTATGTTTTCAAACATTTGTGGGATACATTACAATATTCGTACGGAATGTTTCTTTCAATCTTTTAAAAATACTTTCATCAATCTGTGTTATTTGCTAGAGACTTGAGTAGATCTAGTCCTGCAATTCGACTGCAATGGAATTGAAATAATGTAAATTTTGATTTACCACTTAGCTTTGCTAAAGGGTCCATTCTTCCTTAGTAGGTAATACACGAATACTAAATCTTAACATATTTCTCAAGATATCGAAATACCGATCTTTAGTTCAATGCTGATATAATATTTGGTATCTTTACCAAATAAAACTAAAAGTTAACTTCAAAAATATTCACGATAAACTGATGAATCGACAAGTGTAAAAATATTATATCTTAATGAAATTAATTCGATTTTTCTGTTTTTCTGATTTTTAAAATAAATAAGCAATTTCGTGCGAAACCCCCATCGTGGCCATTATGGTAAATACGCAAAATATATTTTCAATTCTGCAACCCTTACACAATAAAGAATTCATGCGGTGCGTTGCGACATTTCCATTATAATTACAAGAGCTGAACCTTTTTTAATCGAGTAATCAATAATTTCAATCAATTAAGTTGTAACTAAAAATTATTCATTAATTTGCTTCATTCCCTGATATAATTAGAATAACGAACCTATGTCAGAACAGATCGACAGACAACAAAAAATTTCTCTCAATTAATTCCATTGAATATCTCGATGAAAATGTAAATTTTCTTTAATGGAAACTTTACAGTGATTTGTTAAGTTTTCAGTTAGCATATGAGAGCACTTCTTTATTCATTTTTACCAATTTTGTGGAGAATATATTATAATTATGTGAATATTTCGGCTGGGACAAATTTTATTAAATTCGATTGGCTAGGAAGTCATGCAAATCTCTCGAATAATTGGCACCAATATAACTAATTTTCATTTAGTAATCACATCTCTAGGAAAAGAATAGCATTTTCCTTGTTTAAATTATATGTACCTATATCTTAATAATTGCAGTGGAAGTTCTTTCAATTATATATAAATGTTGTATGCCTGCTTTCGGTTTAATTATTCTTATATGGATGCCGTCGATGCATTCAAAAACTCTAGGAATTCCACATTTTTAAAAAATGTAAGCGTTTGCTGCGTTTTTTATTTCACTTTCTGTATATCGAACGGAAATCCATTTGAAATTGTGCACTAAATGCACTAATCCAATAAAAAGGTGTTTGAATATTGTAACATTAAATATGGTAAAAAATTAAATTGTGCAGTTCGAAAAATACACATTTATCTAAAATAATACGAAAAACGATTGAAATCGAATTTTGTTGGTAATTTTACATGAAATTCACTTTAAAAACACATAAAACATTTAAAATTCGTCTCAAAAGAGATTAAAATTACAAAACCGGGAAAAAATGAAATTCTTCGCATCAATTAAAACTAACAAATAAGAAAAAGCTGAGCCTGTTTATTGTTTTTGTGCATTTTATCACATCTTTAATGGACTTTCATGAGATAGGACGAATTTTGTGAATTTTATAGTTAATGTTATAATTATTTACGGATTTTGATGAAATTCAGAAAAAGTCGTTGTTGACATGCATGTTTAAATGTTAAATAATACAGAAATATTTTTATTTAAGTAATTGTTTTAAAATTTCATTGAAATCTGGTGGTTTTTAATATTACATTAATTTTAATATGATTGTTTTATAATTTTTTCCTTTTTCTTAAGTTTTGAAAGTTTCTTAATGTTGCTTAAGTTTAAAATACTAAAACCATAAGATTTTAAAAGAGTTCACAATGTATTGGCTTATGCGAAAACATCGAATTTATAAAAATTTGCAGTATTTACGGATGATTTCGCTCTTTAGGTAATTGGAACGCTCTCACGTTTCTCAAAGTTGTTTGTGACCTCGTGCACCTGCATCTGAAAGTTTCACTATAAAATTGCAGATGCAAAATTACATTGATCTTTTAATTTCACAATGCACAAAGTCACAAATGGCTTTTACAATCGTACGAGAGTATCACTTTACCCTTTATATTCGGAGATGTAAAATCACATTGTTTTTAATTGTATGCTTTCAAAGGAAATTTAATTTTAAAAACTACCTAGTTAAATGAAATCCACACAAAGTTGTAATTTTACATCGAAAAGTTAATTGGATTTTCCTTTCAAATGTTTTTCCATTGGCTATATAATATTAAATTTTATATATAACTAGCTGGCCCGGCAGACGTTGTACTGCCCTTTTATATTGTTATATCCTAGAAATTGATTCAACCCGAAAACCCTTTTATGGATCCGCCATCTTGAATATCCAAATCTTGATAATTTTTAAAATTAGTGGCATTAACACAATTATTGTACCAAATTTCATTAAAACCCCTTGAAATCGAGAAATTTTTTTTATATATATTGGGTCCGCCATCTTGGATCTAGAAACTTTGATAATTCGATAATGATCAAAATTAGTGGCACCAAACAAATCGTACTAATTTTCATGAAAATCCGTTGAAGTCGAGAAATTTGCATCACCATATTGGATCCGCCATCTTCATCATCGTAGTGGTATCAGAATAATCATTGTATAAATTTTCATTAGAATCTGTTGAAATCGAGACATTATGGTCTCCCTATTGGACCCGCCATCTTGGATTTACAAATTTTACTAATATTCGAAATTAGTGGCCTCAGAATAATCATTATACCAATTTTCATTAAAATCCGTCCAAATTGAGACATTTTGGTCGCTGTGTTGGATCCGCCATCTTGAATTTCGAAATTTTGATAACATTCAAATTAGGGGCCTAAAAATAATTATAGTACTAATTTCCATTAAAATTCGTTAAAATCAAGAAATTGTTGGTCACAATCTTGGATTTGGAAATCTCGATAATAAGGTACAGTCGCCAAATATCGTCCCCTACCCTAATTTCGTCCCCTTCAATATCTACTCTTGTAAAAACCGCCGTCTACTATCAGTGACCTGAACCGACAGCTAGTTGCATCAATCGGCTATTGTGTAGAAGTGAGTACGTCACGACGTTCGTACCGACAGAAATTCGAAAATCAAAAAAAGTGTTCAAGGTGAGTTTTTCATTGAAATATTCTCGGATACCATAAAATATTGAGATACCTGACTTATTGATAAAATTTTTTTGTCAAACTAACTATTAATATCTCAGATGTTAATCGATTAAGTAAAATTTTCAGGTTTATGACACGTTTTTTGCTTAAATGGATGCGACAAAATAAATAGAAATTTCCTAATATCGTCCCCTTACGTGAACCTTATATCGTAACATGTAACTTTAGAATGTTTTTTTTTTATTTTTTAGATGCCCAAAAAATGATTAAAATAATTAAGAAAGGGCTGTTTAGATATTAATATGATAGTTAGGTTCAATTTTATATAATATAAAAAGAGTAAGTACAACGTTCACGTACGTTCAGTTCACGTACTGATTATTGTGATCTCAATATCGTCCCCGGGACGAAATTAGGAGCCCAAAAATATATTTTCATAATTTGAGTATTTTTGTTAAAGCTATTTTATAACTTTTTCTAACAATGTTAACGCGTTTTTGATTATTTTTAAGAATAAAGGAATATTGAACCTAATGTTTGACGTTTCATTTATTACTGTGGTATTTTTTCAATTTTTTTAGATTTGTTTTACAAAAAGGGGACGACATTTGGCGACTCTACCTTATTCTAAATTAGTTGCCTCAGAATAACCATTGTACTAATTTTCACTAAAATCCGTTGTAATTGAGACATTTTAATAGCCATGTTGGATCCGCCATCTTGGATTTGGAAATTTTGGTAATGTTCTAAATTAGTTTAATAAGTATAATCATTGTTATAATTTTCATTAAAATCTGTTGTAATCAAGACCATGTTGGATCCGTCATCTCGGATTTGGAAAATTTCATAATATTCAAAATCAGTGACCCAAAAACAATCATTGTACTAATTTTCATTAAAATGCGTTGAAATCGCGAACGCGCGAACGGTCAAAATCGCGAAGTATAAAATAAAAAATGCTATTAAAAAGTAGGGGTTGGTGGTAGAAGGGTAAAAATTTAGGACTAAATGTGTTTTTTAATGCCACACCATAAAAAAATTACAAAAAAAAAATTTGTCCAAAAAATAAAAAAACTTTTTTTAGGGTGACCCACCCTTAACATCTAGGGGTATAAAAATTAGTTATAAACCTATTCTCATACCTACTGAATATATATATTAAATTTCATCAAAATCGGTCAAGCCGTTTCGGAGGAGTATGACCACTAACACTGTGACAGAAGAATTTTATATATTAGACTATTAAAAAGTAGGGGTTGGTGGTAGAAGGGTAAAAATTTAGGACTAAATGTGTTTTTTAATGCCACACCATAAAAAAATTACAAAAAAAAACATTTGTCCAAAAAATAAAAAAAACTTTTTTTAGGGTGACCCACCCTTAACATCTAGGTGTATAAAAATTAGTTATAAACCTATTCTCATACCTACTGAATATATATATTAAATTTCATCAAAATCGGTCAAGCCGTTTCGGAGGAGTATGACCACTAACACTGTCACAGAAGAATTTTATATATTAGACTATTAAAAAGTAGGGGTTGGTGGTAGAAGGGTAAAAATTTAGGACTAAATGTGTTTTTTAATGCCACACCATAAAAAAATTACAAAAAAAACATTTGTCCAAAAAATAAAAAATTTTTTTTTAGGGTGACCCACCCTTAACATCTAGGGGTATAAAAATTAGTTATAAACCTATTCTCATACCTACTGAATATACATATTAAATTTCATCAAAATCGGTCAAGCCGTTTCGGAGGAGTATGGCCACTAACACTGTGACAGTAGAATTTTATATATTAGAAACAAATTAGCAACAGTGATTATAGTAAACAAAATTTATTGTGAAGCCAAAATTAATTTGTTTGTATTTCTTTTTAATTTTACTTTTCTGTTTACAGTCGGTTGTTCTTTAGTTATTTTACTTGATTTGTTTTCATATATTTGGGTTGGGTTGGCATTTTTAACTGTTAGGGGTTGTTTTCACCCCCTTGCAAAGGTTAATGTCAATGAAAACGAACCATAAATATATGTGGCATTGCTTTTTAATCATCAGCTTAAATTATGACTCATGAACACAAGTTTTTCCAGATATTTTATTTAACAATGTTTGTATATTTTTTTTCTAACTGAAATTTTTTGGTATTCTATGTGATCTAAGCTTTAAAATGAGATAAAAAAAACTTATCCTCTTTGTCGAGATATTCGATTTTTAATGTCAAAACTTTTATTAAACTTAAACACATAATACAACTCAGTTTCGTCAACTTTGATCATTCGTTTCCCAAAATTGAAACAGATACTCCTCTTGAAACTTTTCTGAAAGCATTATCTTATCATAAACTTTCAATTAGCACACATTTTGGTTTGAAATACGAAGTCCACGGAATAGGCTAATTTAGCGGTCTCTGAGCTCTTTATGAGAATCCACTCTTGACGTATTGAAAGGCGAGTCTACATATATGAAATATATAGTCAGAGAATGGTAGACATGAAATAATGTGAATAGTAGCTAATTTATTTTTCTTACATTATTTGAAAGCTGTGCCTATATCATGGTAACCATCATCATCATATGTGAATATTTTTTTTCCTGAAACCCTCATATAACTATACATCAGTTATTATAAGAATACTATAAAGTTAAGCAAATTTAATACTAGCAAACAAGCACTTCACTTTTATTTATATAGATAATATATAATATGTTAATAATAATGTTTTATGATATAATAAGTTTTACGTTTTGTTAAGTTTTGTTGTTTTACAGTGTTTACACCTAAAATAAATGTATTCTAAATATATCTGCTGATAATTTAAATTAAAAACTAAAATAGCACCAAACATTCAATTTCCACCATAATGCAACCAAAAAAAGTACTGATTTACCACCAAATAAGGGACAAATATTAGTTGAAAAATGTAATTTTTGACGAAAGCTTCAAAACACCACTAAAGCAGTACTGCTCATAAAATAACATATTCAGCACCAAATGAACACTACATATTTTTCATTTACATAATATAATTTACAATTTCTTTATAAACTTAACTAATTTATCAGAATTATCCGAAATATTCACATATTTAATTTATAGTATTGATGTTAATAAATATAATATGCAGAAAATTAAATACCGCATTCTGTATACTTCATGAGGGCTTTGTAATTTTATATAACAAAAGTAATTAATATGAATAGTAATCATTTTTATTTATAATCGAAATAACCAATTGAGTTCTTATGAAAATGAATTAGTTGAAAAGCACTGTATAATAAACTTAAGAGTATTATACCTGTCGTTGTTCATTGGTGTTAATTTGGTGTAGTATACGGTGCTATTTTAGTATATCATTTATATGATGGAATTTGGTGGTAATTGGTGTTAATGTTGGTGCTCTTTTAGTTTTCTTAGAGGTATCAATTGACTATTTTGTTCGCTAAAAAGGTCTACTCTGGTGTTATTTTGGTTTGTACATTTGAGAATGTACAAAAAATATTTGGCTGTTCATAATATAATTAGCGTCCTATTGCCCATATACATTATATATTTACGTAGGCCTTTGTTTTTCAAACTAGTCACCGGAAAGTACAATAGAATAAACCTTCATGTATGTTACGTGTATGTCAATGTCTATCCCAAGTTTAATGTAAATACATTTTTATTTATTTCCATTCAATTTAAATTGCTTTTCATTCTATTTAAGAAAAAGTATGTGTGAATCGGGTCATTTTACCTTTATGTAACATACACATGATATGAGCGTACCTCTTATACCCCTAGTGAATTCAGGTTTAATTTTATACCTTATATATACAATTTTTCTACAATACTAAAATATATTACGTCTGTAAATATAACAGAGGTACATATACTGGAAGACACCTCGGTTTGATATAAGCCTGATGGTTCATTAACATAATATAGGCTTCACCGGAATTCTAAAGGAGTAATTAAATTCTACATAGGGCTTATGTAGGTTAAAAAGCATTTCGTGATAATATCAATTATGCCTGCCAATTACCGTAATTGTTTCTAAATAGTACCTTGAATAATAAACTCTCATCACTTTTAATATTTTACTTTTTTATATTGATGTATATCCAAATTGTTCACATTTTGCGTCGGTTTGATCGTACCTTCCAATTTAGTACGAAGTAAATGTAATAAATGCATTTGTCTTGCTTTTATCCACTTTTAATTTTACGTTTTTTAATTAAATTATTTTATACAACAGAACACCTCTTTTTTATTTATTCAGTTTATGAATGCTGTATAGATTGAATAGTAGTTAAGCTCATAAGATTCAGTATCATACTATATTTTGCTCAAAAGACTATCAATTGGCTATCAGAGTTGGGTAATTTCAATTACATTCCAATTACAATTCCAATCCCCTGGAATTGTAATTTGTAATTGATATATTGAATTCCTTAGTACTGGACATGAAAAAGTTTTCAATTCCATAAGGTGGAATTGTAATTGTTAATTGATACTGATCAACTACTTAGTAATGGATTTGAATTATTCATCAATTCTATTCCGAGGAATTGTAATTTTGTTTTTCTGCATTCTAAAAAGGAATTTATTTTTATAATTTGGAAAAAAGGGTTTTTTTGCAAAGTGTAATCAATTACTATTTGGAGACTTAAATTCTAATTTCTAACTAATTCTTTATTTTTCTCACTTCATAAATTTTTGTTTTTATAAGAACGTGACCTGATCAATCATAGTCAGTAACCACGACACAAGCTAGAGCCACCACAATACAAATTTCATATCAAACACATTCTTCGTTAGATCTTTCTGTCTAGTAGTACTTAATATTTATTTAGTTACGTTCGAGTTGCTTGTTAAATATAATAACTAAAAGCAAGAAGACGTAGATCTTCAGAAATAGTCAAAGAGGAACTGAGAATTTATGCCACGATGTGGTAAAAAATCTTGGAAAGAAGTGGGGAAAATAAATAATTAGATTTTTTTTTTTTCGGAATCAGTTCTTAGAAGTTGGAATTTAAGTTTCCAAATAGTAATTGATTACACTTTGACAGAATTCCTTTTTTCCCAAATACTTTTAAATTCCTTTTTAGAATGGATAAAAACAAAATTACAAGTTCAATTCCTCGGAATGGAATTAACGAATAATTCAAGTCCATTACTAAGTAGTTGATCATTATCAATTAACAATTACAATTCCTCTTAATGGAATTGAAAACTTTTTCATGTCCAGTACTAAGGAATTCAACACATCAATTACAAATTTCAATTAAAGGCAATAGGAATTTTAATGTAATTTAATTCCTAAAGGATTAATTCCTACCCAGCTCTGTTACCTATTTACTTAGTTAAGTAAATATTTTTATAGTTATATATGGCTGAGATATATTTTATAAAAGATTATAAAATAAAATATCGTTATTACTGATTTATTTAAAATCTAGAAGGTGTAAGATTATAAAAGGTCAAAAGCAATTAAGCATTGTCGTTTAATAATTTGAGACATTAGTCTTACAGTTGAAATGTTGGTATATATTCATATTTTCTCGTAACCTTAATCCATAAATTTGTATTTTCGTTTTAAATGAGCAGCAAACGTACCTTTTGCAAAGGTAATAATAAGAACAGCAATTGCATTGAATGTATCCATTTTACGAACAAAAGCACAAAACTGCAATGCACCAGAGACTGTATTTTAAAAAATATTTCTCTGAGACACAAAAAACGTTCATAACATTTTCAAAAATCGCTTCACTTCACTTCAAACAAACCATATTCTGAGAAAATTCACTTAAATCGGACACAGACCGCGGACCGTGCTGTCGAAACGGCTTAGAAAATTGAAAAAAAAAAAACTAATCGTGACTCCAAGGGGGTGTCTAACGATCAAGACGGTTGCACCTCGTTATTTCAAAAGTAACGACCGTTCATCAATAAATTCGCCCTTATCGCGGAGGAGACTTTCCGCGCCATCCAAATGTCATCTCCGTTGATAGTAAACTAAAGGATCTCGCCGGCCCCTGGCGGTAATGATGAAAACTTAAACTGCATCCTAGGAAATTCGTTTCAGGGCCTCTAAAGTTTTCTGTACCTAGCTGCGTCTCTTTTCGTCACCTTAGCTCAACAGTGCCGCACAGCAGCATCCCGACTCCTCTACCCTACATCTCCTCGCAGTGTGTTGTGTTCACAAGTTTTTCCAAAAACGTGGAAATTGTGCGAGATGAAAGTAAGGCCACTACTACCACCGCCGCAATGGTAGCAGCGCGAGCTTTCCATTCACCACACGGCTTAGTATCCTTAGTTAGGGCCCGTCGTCTTTTTGTCTTGGCCATTGGAAAACAAAGCATGCGTAAAATTTGGAATTAGGGAAACGTCCATTCATGGGAAGAGTGGTGAGGTGCAACAGCATAAGCTGCAATAGCAACAATTTTCCAGGACCACGGGGATTTCCCTGAGCTCGGCTGGAAAAAGCACGTGACAAACCGTCCGAGAGTCCACGAATGTTCGACGAACACAGGTTCGAGAAGACTTGCGCGGTATCAACAAAGTCGCATTTCTATCTTATTTGTTGTCTGATTCCTTTGTGTCCTTCAGTATATTCTGAGAAGTTGGGAGAGGTGTATCGTCCTTTTATCCCAAGAGCTGGCAATCAGATGCTCTTTGTCGAGCTTCGCTTCTTCCTTGGAAGTTCGGAATGCAGCAACCTTGAAAAGCTCCTTCAAATTAAGTCAGTAGGAATAGGAGGGAAAGAAATGCACCAGAGCTGCATTCAACCAAATGAATTTAATTGAAAGTCATAACTCTATGGGGCAATCATAATATAGCAATTTAACCACACCATAAACTTATGCTTTGCTCAACCACTTTGCTATGCGACTAATGTAGAAGCCACTATTTATGATAAAAGGCAAAGTAAGAATAAATGGTTTAGACAGAATTGCCATGATATTTCTTTACTTTTTATATACGAATTAAAAAATGTTTTGAAAATACTTATGATTCAACAATTGAATTTAAAATTGAATAAACAGTTTAACCTCTTCTTGAATCGGTTTCTCAATTCGACTGTGTTTTTTTGTGTGTATGTTACGCGATATCTTCGCCAAATGTGCACCGATTTTAATGATTATTTTTTTTATTTAATAACCTATATCTCAAGGGTGGTCCCATTTAAATATATACATATAATATTCCACCTCTAAGGGTAGAAGATCAGGGGATGAATCCCGTTTATTGAATTTCACCCACTCAAATTATAGTTTTATAAACTTGACTTGGCTGGTATGGACTCCAAAAATAGGTTATTACACATATATTGTTAATATTTAAATATCAATAATTTTGTATATATATATTTTTTTTTTTTTTTTTTTTTTTTTTACAGACCATCAGCTTAGTCTAAGCTTTAAAGCAACAGAAATTAATCTGCTGCATAAGACTCGTCATCATTTGGTCCGTTGTTAGTAGCGACATGACAAACAAGCAAGTTCTTTTTTAATAAATGCTTACCAACACGGACATCAAACAAATCGGCATTCTTATTTACACTCAACCTCATGCGGTTAATAGGTTGAAAGAAGCTATAGTTAGTTTTACACAGATCAGTTTGTAGAAGCGGGACATGCCTAAGGTTTCGCTCATTCGCTCTGAACGTGAATCTCGCCTTAAGAGAAGGTGAATGAATATTACCAACTAGAAGTTGATGTACAAATACAACGTCCGCGATTTCTCGACGTTTTTGCAGAGAATGCATGTCAAGGAGTTTCAAACAGTCCTTGTATGGAGGGAGGATGATTGGATTGCTCCATGGCAATTCTCTAAGGGCGAAACGGACAAATTTCCGTTGGACAGATTCGATGCTGTCTATGTGAACTTGGTAATAGGGAGACCAAACTTGACTTGCATATTCAAGAATTGGCCGGACAAAGGAAGAGTAAAGCTGTTTGTATACAGTGACGTTAGAAAATTCACGGGACCATCTTTTAATAAAACCAAGCGTAATACTGGCTTTTGTTACCATGCAATTTATATGTTCAACAAAATCCAGTTTACAATCCAGGAAAACGCCTAAGTCACGGGCAGAGTGAACTCGTCTAAGAATAACGTTCGAAAGATATTGTCTGTCTTTTAATGCTATTTTTTTTAAAGTAATCAAAAATATAAGTTTTGATTTTATAGTTTAAATTTGTACATACTGTGATCAAAAATTAAAGCCAATTTGTTTATAACTTTGAACATTTTATTTATTCTTCCAAATCTATCAAAATAATTCCCGTCCGATACAATACCTATGCCAGTGATTTTTCTAACCCTCGATACACTTCTGAATATTCTTTATTATTCGATGATTTGAATGGCCTTCAGTTCCTTCTTCAATTTTTCTTTTATCTCCTCAGTCGACTCAAAACGGTGTCTTCGAAGCGGTCTTTTGAGCTTAGAGAATAGCCAGAAGTCACATGGAATTAAATCGGGGAAATATGGTGGTTTTGGAATGACATGCATCGAATTTTGATGAAAAAGTCTTGAAGAACCAATGCAGTGCAGTGCAAGAAATTCAGTGTTTTTGGAACCAATCGAGATGTAACTCTTCTCAAGCACAAATGTTCTTTCAAAATGGTTTGGACCGATCTAAATTAAATTTTTACAAAATCAGCAAGGTCTCTTATTGTCAACCAACGATTTATGAGCACCAAATTTTTGATTTCATTGACATGTTGTTCATTGATTGATGTTGATAGTAGTCCGAGACTCTCTTTGTCTTCAACGCTTTCTTTTCCTTCTTTGAACTGTTTATACCACTTGTAAACATTTTTTTCATATAAAACCTGATCGCCGAAGGCCTTCTGCAACATTCTAAACGTTTCTGCAGCAGAAATTTCATTCCGCAAACAAAATTTAATGCAGATTGTTTGTTTAATAAAATCACACATTGTAAAGATCGAAAAATGCATTTTTAATTGCTCAGAAAACACAACAAAACTAACCAAACAAATGACATACCGGCATGAAATTGTACACAGTGACAGTGCTGCCAATCTAAAAACAAGAAGATTTTGCTCGAATCGATGTATTCGCCCAATTTAAATTCAAAATAAACCTTTCAAAGCTTGTGGCTTTTCAATAACAACCTTAGACTTCAGGTACCTAACTCCACAAGAAATAATAAGGGGGTGAAAGATCTGGCGAAACTGAAATGCGAATCTCCGCTGCGTGGCAATTACAGATCGGCTTGTTTCGATAAAGGTATCATAAGCAAACAGTCACAGTCGGTGCGTTACATTCCACAGCTCCATGACAACTAACATGCATTTCTTGATTTCGACGGATTTTAATGAAAATTGGTACCATTATTATTTTGACGCCACTAATTTTGAATATTATCAAATTTTCAAATCCAAGATGGCGGACCTAATATTGTGATATAAATTTATTAATTCCTGGGGTTTCTGGTCGCATATTTAGGATTAGCCATTGAAATTTCGAAATATAATACAATATAAGGGATTCAATGTGGCGATCAAAACTTCCTGATTTTAATCGCTATTTTTCCGAATCTCTCAAAAATCAGTTCAAAGGAGTTTTCGGGGCCAATGCTTTTAAGGGGTTATATACAGTCAGGAGGCCCAAAAACGTCGATTTTTCAAGAATTTTTCTTGAGATGACCTTTTAAGTTATTAACGTAAAAATTTGTACACATATTATGGTAACTCTTGAGTGTATTTTAATGTTTTTTATTTGTAAAAATAATTATTTTAAAAGCTGATACAGCTGATCTCCGGGAGCAATTCTAAAAAAAGGCGTCTTGCGGTGAGCATGATATCACAAACAAAAATTTTTCGTTAATATATTGTTTTATCTTGTAATTAATCGAAGGAATAAGAAAAATAAGAATTTTTGACAAAATGGCGGCTTCTTAAAAAAAATAAATCGATTTTTAACAACAATTTTGGTCTTAAATTGGTTATAAAATGGAAAATATTTATCGGTGAGAAAAAACCTTCCACTTATTACTAAAAAATATACTTCGAAAGCTTGCCTTAAAATTTGAAACCGATCGGTTCAGCCGTTTCCAAGAAATGACTTTCAAAACACAGTTTTGAGAAAAACGCGTTTAAAGTTAGAAGCACCTTACATATAGTAAAAAAACTCGGACACGTCATTACAAATATGCGTGTAACTTCAAGAATATTCACCGGATTGACATGAAATTGTCTGTGGGTGTACTTAAATACATGTACATTACGAAAATAAAATAAAATAAAAATCGATTTTCTGAAAATCCTGACTGTATATAACTCCTTAAATCTTTTGTCAGAATTTAGAAATTAAACGTGGTGGAATATAACGAAGAATATTTCTACAAGAAAGCAAAGTATTCCAAAGAAAATTAGCATAAAGGTTTTCAGGTTGAAACAATTTCTAGGATCTGGAAGATTTTGAAAAAATAAAAAAATTAAAAAATATTAATATTAATATAATTATTAATTGTCACAATATGTTCATAAAATTTTACTCAATTACGCACAGAAACACCTTGCACAAAAATGTTTATTAACATTAGAATTGTAACTGAATCAAGAACGGGTTAATAAACAATTTTCTTGTTCAAAAGCTTATATTTGCAGATAAACTATTTTGCGTTGTTCAAAAACCAAATAAGAAGTGTTTTTGGGATTATTTTTTTACAGGGAAGAATTCAATTGAATCTTTTCAAATTTCGAGGATGTTTTATTAACTCATTAATGCCTGAATAACAAAAAATGTTACGGCAACTTCGAGGCCCTAACTTTTATCGAAGGGGTGGTCAATTCTCATCGAGAATAACTTTCCTATATGTATTTTAAGGGGAGGTTCTCATCTAGAACGTCAAAAAGTAGGTAAAGTTCGTGATTTTTTTGAAGGCAAATGACAAGACATAGGGAAATGATATTTGGCATTATCTTTTATTGTACATTTATCTGTACGAAAAAATTTTTTTATTCAAAAAAAAAAAACAAAATGGCGCCCGTTATTCAACTTCTCCGGAGGCATGTTTTTCGAAAATTGCCCAGCTGCGTACAATTTAGGGGTCGCAGATTGGTCTGAAATCAAATAATGATGACATTATTATAAACTAGAATAAATTTGTCTCAGAAAGAGTGGACGACTTTCAAAAAAAATTTAAAATTGACGGAATGGCGCGATTTTGAAATTTTAAGGCCGTTTTCGGCCGTTTTTTTTCATAGTTTATCACTTACAAAAAGGAGATAATGTTACAATTTTCAAAATGTGCTCCGCTCTTTCTATGAAGAAAATTGTTTACTTTAATATGCACGGAACTAGAAGTTGATCGGTTGAACCGTTTTTGAGTTATCTTGTACGCAAATTTGAAAAATCTTGAAAAACAAAGTTCCGAGATAATCGTGATTGAACGGCACGGCACAGGCTGAGCGCCCCACTACGATCATGACACCGCCAGAATCAATGGGCTGTAGAATCCGTTCTAGTGCTCGGATCGACTAAATATTTTAAAGCAACATTCTAGACATATTAAACTTTAATAATATGAAATAAAAAAAAAATCGAAAATTTCCAGATTCTAGATGAGAACCTCCCCTTAAGCCGCCTGACATGATCCAACAAAAAAAAAAAGTGAAAAAAAAATTATTATTATTGTTTTTTTGCAATATTATGTAAATAAATACCTTTTCCACGTCATTTTTTTTCGAAAAACGACTGATTTAGTGGGGAAAAGGCAACTTTTTACTGCAACAAAGTGCATAAAACGTGTTATTAGGACTTAAACTTCAAAAATATGTAGGCATTTAATCAGTAACCAATGACCCCAAAAACTCCGGATACCCACTTTTTTTTCGAAGAAATTGAAAATTTTGCAAACAATTGTCCGCCATCTTGAATCCGCCATTTTGAATTACGAAAATCTGATAGCAAATTCGCAATCAGTGACCCTGTGAGACAAAAAAAGTCATCTAAAGTAACGCAAATATGTGTAGAAGATAATTTACAATGTTGCAATTTTTATGCAGCCTAATATTTTTAACAAAAAAAATGCCTGCATATTTTTGAAGTGTAAATCCTAATAAGACGTTTTATGCACTTTGTTGCAGTAAAAAGTTGCCTTTTCCCCACTAAATCAGTCGTTTTTCGAAAAAAAATGACGTGAAAAAGGTATTTATTTACATAATAAGGTAGGTGCGGGTAATAAGGCCTAGCTAAGGGAGATTTGAAATAAAATAAAAAGTATGTATCCGAATCAACAAATTTTAATGTTAATTGAAACTTTAGATGAATTACTATAAAGTATAAACTAAAAATAACAACTTCTGCCGTAAACTAAAACAAAATTAAACATTTTTGAAAACCTTGTCAGTAGGCCTTATTATACTATAGTAGGATAATAAGGCCTAAGACTTTGACATACATAAATAATCAAAATAGGCTTCTTAGATTTGGTAATTGAGTTCAATAATAATATATATACATTAATCATGCTTAAAGTCTTAAAAATAACAACAAATTTCTTTGTTTAACAGCCATCAGGACACTCAAAATTATCTGTATCATCCTGGATCTAAGTGACAAGCTGCTCCATCAAATATTAAAAGGCACTCTCCTGCACTTTTGTACCTGGCTAGGTGCTTCAAAAATTCTTTGAAAAGTTCATTAGTCATATAATCCTTTGTAGATTTTTCTACCAATGATTCCGGTGGAAAGTTGTCATATAATTCAAACGTATAACTTTAAATATGATCATTGGTGGTATAGCGCTACCAAGTGCATTTACACATTTCGCGATGGTGACACTTTCAGCGTGTTATCCCCCATCTTTGCTTTCTTTGTAAATGCACTCTTTTATCTTTTTTGTCTGCTGGTGGTGAATTGTTAAACAGCAACCTTTCTCATCCATATAATAAATCCTTCAGGATTACTTTTCAAATCTAGATTATCATATACTTCATTCAGTCTTTTGGAGTGATCATCAAGGATAAATTTATTAAACTTTTGTGCCCTAGCCGGGTTCATAAACTAAACTTTTCTTCTAGATATTTCCGGATGGCTTTTCATAAGCGGTTTAAAGCAATCTTTACCAGCAACTCTAGCATGTTGATTGAAGTTGGGCTTGATGTTATTAAGCTCACAAAATGTATAGACCAAGCGTCGGAGAATCCGTGGTGTCACAGGCACCTCATAAGTCTGCTAACAAGATCAACTTCCTGGTTGTCACTGAGTAAGGATTTTCGACCTAGTATTTTTTTCTAACTACCAGTCTGGAGCTGATTTCATTTCTAATGGTTCTTCTGGGAACTTTATACCTTCAGCTTTACAGGTGCTCAGCATTCTTATTTGAACTGCCTGGACAGCCGACACCAAGTCATTTTCAGACCACAATGCTCGTTTGGGGGGCATCGTGGTTGTAGTCAATAAAAATAAGAATAAATAAATAAGTAAACAGTTGTAATTAATTATTTACATTCCTAACATTTTGAAAAAGATATAACATAAACTGTAAAACAGTAAAATTTTGATACAAAAAAATGAGGATAATAAGGCCTATGGTCAAATTCGGTAGGCCTTAATAACCGCTGGTAACGTGCATAAAGAAAAACTAAAAAGAACATTATTCGGATCATGATATATTATTCAAACATCAAAGGTCGTAGAAGCATGAAATAATAGAAAATTATAGTGCAAAATTATATATATAAGTGTAATATTACAAAAAATACTTACGATTGATTCGGACGATTTCTTATTATTCGTGCTGCGCAACCGCCCCTCACAATGAAAGACACCGCACTAGTGGCAGAGAGCGAGCTAAAGCGTCGCAAAAAGTTTCAGGTGCCATCGATGAGTGTTAGCTACCTGCGATTATGACCTTGAGCGACATCGATCATTTTAAATTATATTTTTGTTACTTAGGCTTTATTAGCCGACAGGCCTTATTACCCGCACCTACCTTATTACAAAAAAACAATAATAATAATTTTTTTCACTTTTTTTCCATTGGATCGTGTCAGACGACTCAAAATACGTCTAGAAAAGTTGGTCTCGATGAGAATTGACCACCCCTTCGATAAAAGTTAGGGCCTCGAAGTTGCCGTTTTGTTATTCAGGCATTAATGGGTTAATGTTTTCATGTACATGTCATTTAATTTTTAGATCATTTCAGCCAAAAATCGCTGATTTATTACCAGTTCTTCACAGTAGGTCTTTAACCTACTTTTTAGCTCCCGGGGTCGTAATATTCATTCGAAATCAAAAACAAAATTGTGTACATTATTAACATGCTTTCCAAGAATATTACCTTTTAACTGTGGTAAAAAGAGAAGAAAAAGGTATCACTTTTCACCCTTTTTTTTAGCGCCATGTAAAAAATACTTTAAAGATAATATTATCCCAATTGTATGTTCATATTCTTGGTAATTCAATAAGTTAAACGAATAAAAAATTCTAAACGATCGGTCAATTACTTTTTGAATAATTATGCACGTAAATTGAAAAACGCGTTTAAAGTTTCGAATACGTGAGTATAGAGCTTCGGTAAGAATACGAATTTCGTTCTAAAGCTCTGAGAACATATTTTTCAGGTGTTTTGCTGACGATTTATAAAATAAAAATAGCGATTTTTGAACTTATGTGGTCCCTGAAATGATCGAGATGGATATATACTATAGTATATACAAGCGATGTTTTTGATTTTAGAATATATGATATTCTCCAAAATCGTGTTTCTTTCAAGAAGCAGGTGCAACGTCGTTAAAAATAGCTTAGTTCCTTAGTTCTTAGTCCTTTGTCGCGACGCGAAAGTACGAGTTTTATAACGGATCCAGGAGCATTATTTACCTGGGATAAGACATCTCCTTCCTCTGCAGCCCCATTCATCGCGAAACGCTGTTCGGAACAAAATGCACCTCATCCGCGAACCGTGCTGATGTATGGAAAATTTCCGCGAAATAGGGTGCAGCGCACTCGTATCTAGAAAATCGCTTTAGGGATGTTCGCTTCCTCTAAGATTATGAAATCAATCTGAACAAGGACTCAAGGACATTAAAATCCTGTTTACCTATTCAAGTTCAAGGGTGCTCACTCGGATCGGAAGTGATGCGGGCAACAAGGTCCAGCGGGTAAACAGAGCGGCGCTTACAATGCATAATTAACTCGTGCAAAACACCAGGACTGACCCCCATCACCGGAGCCTAAGGGCCAATCAATCAATCTCCTCCTCAGGATGTCACCGAGTGTTCGGAGCTCATCTTTGGCCCGTGGCAGCTCTCCTCAGGACCCCGCTCGACGCCGCGCCTGTGTTTGAGCTCGGGCGATCATCTGTCATGAATAAATTATGGTCCTCGGGGAAACTTTTCGCATAACTTACATGTCAAGAGCACTTGATCGGGGTTAAGTTTTTTATGAGGACATCCCTCTTATGTGGCACTCATCGCAGAGGCGAGATGACATTAAGAGCTCGTGCCGGTTTTCTGCTGTCGCCTTTGTTTTTCGCTAAAAATCCCGAGGTGCCGCAGCTAGTGGTGCTGGAAATTGAAGCGGGCGGATGCTTCGTTCCGTCCCTTCGAGATTTTTTCAATGGAATTCGGGCACATCCACCCCCATCCAGAGTAGGGTAAAGTTTTTAACAACTGCAGCGGCGGCGGAGGCGGTCGAATTGCACCACTGTTGGTTGCGGCCGGGCACGAGGGGCAGCACGGCTAGAACCATCCTCGGGATTGTGCTCTTGAAAAATGCAGCACGAGACCCGGGGAAAGTAAGATTTATTGCCGCCCGGCGATAATGCAAGGCTGATGTTTTCCATTAACAATTTATTTTCGAAATTCATCTCTCCGGATCCATTATGGACTGATTTGGTAGCATATTCCTTCATAATTTCACTCATTTTTCCGCAGGGCAAATTAGCAGCGCGTTTCGAATTGGGTTGGAGTTAATTTTGCAGTGCCGTGCGGTCTTCCAATCAGTTCCAATGAATTCACAGAAGGAGGGGACGAAGTCTGAATGCATTTTAATGAGCGAAAATATTTGGATTGTATGAAGCGCAGATTGAAAACAATTTTAGAAAACGCTCAAAAATAATATTCGATCTGTTGTTGGCAAAACTGAGTCGCAAATATGCGAAAATGTGAAAACTCCCTCAAAAGAATAATTGTTTGCAAGAGAAGACAAACAGACCATTTGGCTAATATTTACTGCAGTAAAAATGTAATTTTTATAACACAAAAATTCCTTCATCGAAGAAATTTGACATAGAGGTAGCTTTATACGATCTATACTTTTATTTATTACTTATTACTTATTTTTTCTTTTTCTTAATTTTGTTATTTATAAGGACAGTGAGTTTGTTTATACAGGGTGATCCAAAAGTATGGAAACGGCTAAATAACTTTCCAGGAATGCATTTTGGAGAGAAAAGCTTTAGACAAAAGTTTTAGGAATTTTCCTTGGCTATTCAATGATGACCTTAGATTTGACCTTTACCGTGGCCTTGAAGGTCATTTCAAGGTCAGGTTGGATTTTTTAAATGGGAACCCATATCTTTGACAACGGAAATGGAAAGAGCAGAAAATTTTACGTCCGACTATGATCTTAATCATGACCTCGAAGGTCATATCAAGGTCAAGATGGTTCTTTAAAGGGGAACCTGCATTGTTACTGCGGATTTGGTTATATCAAAAATTAGTGAGCCGATTTGAATAATTCCTTCGTCGTTGGCAAGCTTACGTCTTGGCGGTGGATATAGGCAATAAATTAACTTGTATTTGAAATTTAACGATTATAATGACAATAAATGCACGTTCGAACGAAAAATCACTTGTCAATATATGGTCAAAAATAAATGTACTTTTATTATCACAATAATATTTCAAAAAACATTACAAATACGTTAAATATTTTCATTTTGAAAAATACTTTTCGACATGATAGTAGATTTCAAAATTTTAATATTTTCAGTATTAAAATAATATCGAAATTCAACATATCGATTATAATATATCGAAAATAGAAATGAAAGTGTTTCGCGATCTATCGATTTTACAAATTCTATTTTATTCTTTTGAAAATTACTTTTTCATTTGTAAAGTTCATTCTAATGCTTTTTCTAGTTACTGAAAATAAAGCTGGTTTTCTTTTTTAGGTTCTGGGTCTAGATTAGCTATGTACTTTATATAGGAATGCAACAACAACATCACTGTTGATTCTAAAAAGCGTTATTATTAACGTAAACGATACGTATAATTTCAACGAACTGAAAGTTTAATTTGAATCTGACAAAATTTTAAAACACGAAGATTTTCAAAATACACTGAATAATTTTTCAAAATTCGAATATTTTCTTTCACTTAAAAATGTATATAATTTCCAATAAGATAACAAGACAAAATCAAAGATTTTCCAGGAAAAAGTTTTTTAAACGAAAAAAGGTTGTTGTGTCAATAAATACGTATTTTCAAATGTACAAAAATATTTCTAATACCTTCATTAGTGGCAAAAGTAATTAAACATTTGAAAACATATTTTTTTAATTGATAAAACATTGTTATTTTAACAGCAGGACTTGATGAGTGGGGTTTTGTTTTAAATTTCTGTAAAAATATTTGTTTATTTAAAAAAATATGATTTGGTGATAATATGTATTCTCTTTAACAGTAGAGCTATGTTGGGTTTTTGCAGACTATATTTTCGTATATTCTAAATCTTTTTTTGATGCGGCGAGTGCAAACATTTAATATTGTTGGTATTAAATTCTCGTTTTAAGAAGAAAATACATTTTCAATTAGGAAGACCATTGTCAATAAAATGCAAATGCTTCGCTGTCCGTGGTGGCTTAACGGGAGGAATTGAACCATTAAATCGCGCATTGTGTCATCAGTGCTGGTTCACGTTTGGGGCAACCTTTAACATCCCCAAGACACTTGCTGCCCCCCGGACAAAAGGAGTCTTGAAGTGGACAACGTTCAAAATGGCCCGGCTTCGGTCACTGGGGTTGCACTGGGGTTGCACAGCCAGAGTGTCTCTTTTTGGGGGGAACAGCAGGCAAATTGGGAATTGTATGTCCGCACAAACTTCGTCTGTCCTGTTTGATAACGTTAATTACGAGATGTACTTGCACAAATGTACTTGCGCCAGACAATTGTTGATAAAGATACATGTCGCCACTTCAATTTAAGCACTGAAGGACACGACCGCATAAATTCTCGTTTATTTGAACGAACTACTTGTAAACTCGTAGTTTATGCAGCTTGTTCTTGTCCCGACATCGCCTTAGATAGTGCCCATAGGGGGATTTTTTCGAATACTATGGGGAACATTAAAAAAGACATGCAATTTTTGCCAGAAAAATCATTTCGCTGTCTGAATGCAACGAAGAGATGCTGTGCGTCGAGATGGTGTGATTCAGAGATTTTAGCTTTTTGTGATGCAAGCAAATAGTGTTATTTAAACATTATGGAGTATGTACATATGTTTGTATGTTGGAAAATATTAATTTGTTAAAGCACTTTATTTTTTTACTTTTTTAATCAGGGACTTTCAGATTTAAATAAATAAAAACTACACAGACGAAATTTTTTCCTACTTTTAGAGTACGCACTAAAAAATAACTGAGGTATTTTACAACGATAAACTTTCGCAAAAATTTTCCCAACGTTAAACGTTTCAAAATTACAACGAAGTGTTTTAATGATACAAGCGATACAGCAATGTGTACAATTGACACTACAACTTTGACGCGTTTGAGGCAAATATATTAAAAATGGTTTGGGTTGATCCAAATGAATTGCCCGCAGAATCAGTAAGGTCTCTAATTATCAGTCGACGATTTTCGAGCATTCGAGCACGAAATCTTTGATATCCTTGACGTGGCTTTCGTCGGTAGATGTTGGTGTTCGTCTGGGAAGTTATTCGTGTTAACTCGTTCTGGGCCTTCTTTGATGTCTTTATACCACTTGTATACATTTTTTGTGACATAGCTTCATCACCAACGGCCTTTTTTAACATCCTCAACTTTTCCGCGGCACAAACTTTAATGCAAATTCTTTGCTCAAAAAAATCGACATGTCAAAATCGAAAAACTCACTTTTGTATGTTTACAAAAGCACGTGTAACTCTGCAGCAATTGAATATATTGACATGAAATTCTGTATAGCTGTCAAAGACAGTACTACCAATTCACAAAATTTCATAATTTCATAGTACCCGCGAAGTTTAAATGAAAAATTCGCTTTATTTTTTGATCACAGTGGTACATATTGTAAGAAAATTGGAGGATCTTACACATATTTTTTAGAGTACAGGCAATAGGTTATTTAATGAGTAATAACTTTTCTAGCTCAAAACCAAATACAATACATACATACAATTTTTAACCGATTGATCTGCAATTTTAACTGTAGCTTAATAATAACATTACACATTATATTAAACTATTTTCATAAAAACAAATTCCAAAAATGACCCTTAATTTCGTGCACACAAAGTTGTAGTAGTAGTTAGCCCTTAAGAAAGAAGTAAAAACTTCCACGTGTTCAAAGAAATATTATTGGAATGGTGTTCTTTCTGTTACTCCTCTATTCCAAAGCTTGTACTATGAACAATATGAGTATTGATGTACTGAGTTATAGTAAGTTAAGAAAACAAAATGTTGTCTTGATCAATTTTCCTTCTTCCTGACGCATTTAGATAAATATCCCGTACACTAAAATTAATCTTTTAAGTTAAGCCTTCGTTACCAACGTTTATTAGGTAGAGCAATCACCAGCTTATTAGAAGAGGCTTCCATTGTACTCCTTAAAAACACGGTTGCAACGATTTGGTTGTGAGAAAATCCATTCATAGCTTAATCCACTTGCTATCAGGAGACACTCTGTAATGGCTAAATGCCAAGGCAGTCCTAACGAGCTCGAACACTCTCTCCGTCCAGCCCTTATCGCAGAGATTGGACAGTGGAATAAAAGAGAGGACCCTAAAGATGCAAGAATTACATGGCGCCGGGTCCGGTCCCTATTCTATTCGGATTTTTGCATTCAATCAATTAAGGCAGAGGCAATTAAATTCAGGCGTGAATCATAAAAAGCACACAAAGCGCAAAGATTAAAAGTTTAATTAGATGGAAATGGCGCGGAGAGACGGCACTCTATATTACAATAGGACGTCGAAGACGGCAGCCAGGTTAAGGAGGATACTTTCATTTATCATATATAGAAAGTCCTTAAAAGGTCTGCGAAGTGTAGGGGACCTTCATTAATCATCTTTTGTCTCTAATGGAATGGGAAAAGATTGTCGTCTTTGGTATTTCAGAGAGAAGGTTTCCGAAGCACACTAATTGCACCTATTCCACTTTAAGAGTTTATTAAGGGAAGGAAGCACACTTAATGTCAGTTTTTAATAATGGACATAATATAATGACATTCCTTCTATGTAATTTTGTTGGAAACCTGATTTTTATAGAAACCAGCTGGGGACGATAAAGTTTATACTTTAAGATATTTATCATCTAAGGGTCTAATCTAATATATCAGGAAAGGGAAATGTAATAGTAGAGGAGAGTGAGAGAATTAGCAATGTGAGGTAATTCTGAAAAATTGGGGAACGATTTTTATCATTGCTTTAATTAAATCGTAAATCGATAGTCAAAGTAGTTATGGGAAGAAGATTTTGCACCACATGTGATGTGAAAATAAAAGATATTTAATACAATTTTATTTAATTTGGCTTTATTATTTATTATCGTCATACTTATGTTAACGACATTTCTAAATGTATCTTTCGAATCCTTCAGGCCATGTTCATTGCTGGTTGTTGGAAAATTAAAAATCCGGCTAAACAATGCTTTTCGATTCCTTAGAGAAGCTCACTAACACAACAGAGAAGAAGGGATAGAATAGGTCATTGGAAAAAAGACCTAGTATTATTTATTCGCCGTGCAAAAGCAATTGAACAATGTAAGTAAAATGTTTTTAGTATTTTCCACTAATTTTTTAGGGTTTGGGGAACTCTTGTGTAGGGTTTTAGGTTTAATATCATCTTTGATATTATTTGGGTAATATAAACATCATAAGAATCTTTAGTTCACCTAAACTTCCTGTATAAGATTGGCCTAATGATTTTTGATAGTTTATTGAAGGTTTTTGGTCATTTACCTTAGCTTCTAGTATAAGATTGATTTTGTATTTTTAGATAATTTTCCGAAATTGTTAGTTAATTCGCCTAAGCTTCTCGTATAAGATTCCTCTGCTGCTATTTTAGGTAATTTTCCAAAGTTTATACTTAGTTTGGCTTGAATTTGAATGTACAAAGTCTTTTGGTATTCGCTTTAATTACAATCCTTTGCTGAAAAGTCCGCAATCCCAATTTTTTTCCTTATTTGTGCCTTTTGCGTATAAATAAATAAAAACAAAAAAAAATTTATCACTTCACTTAATTGCGGACTCAAATCTTATAAAAATTGGGAAAAATCCGAAAAAAAGCATCCCCACGTTGGGATTCGAACCCTTGACCTCTGAATCCCAAGCCTAAGTGTTCACCACTGCACCAGCCGCCGCTTTGGGGACGTGCTACAATGAATGGGATTTAGGGCCGCGTGAAAATTTTTGTATACTATTATTTTGTAAACGCGTGGCCATCTGGCCACTTCGGGTACTTTCATTTGTTGCCAAGCCCTACATGTGCTATAAATTTGAGCGAACGGGTGATGACGATTAGGTGCCTTCTCCTTGTAAGTAAAACAAGGAACGAGTTTTTTTTACTATGTATTTACTTTACTCATCGAAATGTAGAAAAAGCATCTACTGTTGTACATTTTCTAATCATTGTTATTTATTTGTCTACATTCTGTAGAAACATTTTTGTGTTAGATTGCAGTAAATATGACTACAGATGGTAAAAACTCACCTTAACTTAGTATATATACTTACATGTTGTAGTAAATTTACTTAAAAGTCACCCACATACCATAGTGTAGACAATTTTCTAAATCATATAGAAAATTTGTTTGCAATTTGTAAATTTTTCTAAATTTTTTAGAAAATTCGTCTGCGTTTTGTACCAAATTCCGTCAGGGTATTTTTATAAACTCTAAATAACCGGCGATGCTTTTAAAACGATTCTAATAAGTGCGAATTTATCGTCGCATCTTTATATGAAGTTAGAATGGTGCCGTAAAAATTAGAACTAGTAGGAGTAACCGGTTATGTTAAGAAATATCTTCAGAGAAAACGGACAGTCCCGCATAGCAATCAGAGACGGCAAACTAAGTTGGATAAAATTTTAAAAGCCTCCTTGAAACGGACCAATACTAGTTGAACTGAGAGGAGCATTTCGCCGGGAGTTAATTAAAAACCTATTCTGGGGCCACTTGAATCAACTACAGAAGTGCAGTGCTCCATTTCGGGCGGAGACCCTTATTTGTCAAGAGCAGCTGCGCGCCTGGGAGGACAACTCGGGTAATTAATATCAATTTTTTCGACTTGAAATGGGAAATTAATAAACCTTATGGGCGCAGATAGCCTGGCTCCGGTCCAAAGTGATCTGGGCAATTTTCGGGCGACCTCTCTCTCTAAGTGCCACTGCATCCTCTCATTAAGGTCAAATATGCATATTGAAAAGGTCGTGATTTTCGATGGGTCTTCCCAAATGCGCAGTCGGGGAGCTAATATTACCCTCGCTTATCCCCGAAGACGAAGAAGGCGTGTAGGCAGTGAAAAACACAAATTTCGTCTTTTCAACTCGTTTCTTGCGTGAATGGGGCTCGTTATTAATATTTCAAGGGCGTCAAATTTTTAGTGCTTCTGGGGGTTGTTAAGCCGCCGCAGGGATCTCTTGGGCACAGTTTCGATAACGAGATGATTTTTATTTCTCGAATTCTTTGTCAATCTCCCCAAGGATCACTTTACATTTCCATTCTTTAGTCGTGCAGTCGAAAAACAACCCCACGAGCATCCGATATTCATCGCACAGCACCGAAACGAGACGGATTAGAATGGGCCCAGCAGAGGCGGGAGTAGACACCGCATTTGCATATAATTGTAATCTGGCGGCGTATAATTCGCCGGAATAGGCGCTCCGATTCTCATGATTGTAATTGTTCTTAAATAACATTAATTGCACTTTCAACGGAGCAGTTTTTAGGGCTCTTTCGGAGCTCTTTTTAGCTGTTCTGTGCATGTGTTGCCACCCAAAAGTTTTAACCAATATCCGCCCTGGTTAACTTTCGTCGAGCAGTCGAGCTCTATCTCTGGAAGACGGCGAAGTGTGGTTCAAGTTGTTCTTTCCCATGGAAAAATTTTTCAGTTCTACAAAGTATCTGACTTGCCAAGAGGCGGAACAGGATTTAATGGATCGCCGTCATCTGGTGTCTGTGGGAGCTATAAAAGCAAATTGTTATATACGAGTCCTTTTCTATGAAAATAGACGCCCGAACGACGGTAGCGAATTCTAATTATTTATTCCACTTGATTCAAATTGATGAGCACCCTATGTCGCGGATGTTGTGCCGACAGCGCTCACCGCAACTGCCTCGCCACCGCTTACATAGTGCTCAACTTTACAGAATATTGAATGGCTCAAGCAAGTTTGGGCAAGACTTAATTTTCTGAAATATTAATAATGTATTCCTACTTTCTGGGAAAAAAAAGCTTCTGCTACAGCTTGCTTTTGATGCATCAATCTTCTATGGTCACAAGAAAAGTCTTTTACAATTAAAATCTGTTAACTAGTCTTTTGCATGTGTGGCTAGTGGTCTGGCAATTCGAAAAATATATGTACATACATTGGCGCTTATGGCAGGTGCATGACGCTTCCTCGAAAATTAGTATTTACCCGGATTATAATAGTTATAAATGTTAATAAATATAAGGTTCTAAAAACTCCCTATATGTATTAGACTAAAAGTTAAGATTAATTCCTATCAAAAGTGCGGGATTTTTTCTATTTTCCGAAGTCAAGTCATGTTCTTAATGTTAAACAGAACTTTCTGACACTTCGCATCTATATTATGTACATCGCTAGAAATGTGTACAACTCATTTTGTCAGTCAAGTGTTAAGTGGTGGACTCGAGGTTAGGTTGCGCTTTAGAGAGTAGATATCAAACACAAGCGTTTTGAGTGATCAACAAGAAGGAGTCGTTTCACCACGATAATACGCCGGTGCATTCACTGCTCGTCGAAATTGACAGTACTTTTTATGGTTTGAAATGCTGAATAGGTTGGAGGCGAATCTTCTAGTTGTGTTCGTAGAACTTGACATAGTTTTAAGGATAAATATTTTCTGAGATCTGTTGTCAGTCTTTTGAACTGAGCTTTCTTTCACAGCGTTTGTCCTGTAGCATGTATATTACAGCATCTTATCGCTGCAATATAGTATTTAAAGGAAAAGGTATAGGAAAGGCGTTGCATCAAAGATCATATGGCTTGATACACACTTGTTTTCGGTAAACATAACATTTTTATTAAAAATAGAATTATTACAAGATAAATATATACAATTAAAATACTTAAATTCACTAAAAAAATATAAAACAAAAAATAAAAAAAAGCAAAGTTAAAAATAAACTAAAAAAAAAACGATGAAAAAAAAGACTAGGAAAAAAATTAAAAACTTATATAGAATTCTTGGTTTTCTGGTTTTACAGAAAGAAAAAGAAATTATTAGTTAAATAAGAAATTACCAACACAATTGATAGAAAAACTGCGGTAAATACCAACAGTTTGGTTTATTTAAACCTATCGGCCCTAATTTAGTGTAGTATCAACAATATTCGTTGTAGAAAAAAAGATTGCTAATGTGTGTTTCGTAGTCCTGCTAAACCTGCCTAAATTCTAAGTTCATTAACGATGCGAAAAGGAAAATCTTCAGTCAATAAACAGTTTTAAATTCAATGCAATATGTTTATTAGGTGAGAGTACATTAAAATGCAAATGATCTTATAATAATAATAATAATACATAAACAACACGGGAAAATGCATGGAATTCAGCTCAGTATTTAAGGGAACACGGTGGTCTAGCGCCCGAAAATTTGAGGTATTTTTAGGATTTATTTTTTAAAGGTTAAAATAATGAATAACGATATTGCAAAAAAAAAAAAATTAATTATGTTAAAACTAGCGCTAAATAAGACCCCCTAAAAAAAATATACCTGTGTGGTATGGTCGTTTTTGACTCTTTTTTTTATATGAAAAATAAAAACCAAGCAAATTGTTAATCAGTATGAGTGCAGTTATGGTCGGAACTAGAACAAATAAAATAAAAATTTGAAAATTGACAGAATGACGTACTTTTGAAATTGAAATTCTGAAAAAGAGTCCTTTTTCTTACCAACTTTTAAATTTAAAAAAAAAACGTTTTTGATATAAAATTTTTATTCAGTTCAGGCCATAGCCACTGGTGTTCTGAATAACATATAAAAAATTCAAATGATTCGGGTGAATAGTTTTTCCTTTTTTCATAACACCATGCAAAAAAAAAAAGTAGTTTCGAGATAAATAAGTTTAAGTTGGGCGGGTCGACCCTTCGCTATCTGCTAATAAGCCTGTAGAACCTGAAATACTGTCACTATCCTTACAACAATTTGACAGTATATTCTTGAAAGACTATACTTTCGATATATTAAAAAAAAAAAAATTCGATTTTTTGAAAATTCTGGGCTAATCTGCAGGGCACTATTTGCAGGGTAAAAAATTGGGTGTGCTCTCCACACGACATAATTTATCAAACACAATCGCACGCTTGTGAATGAAACCTAACTCTTTCAAAATGCTACGAAATCAGTTTTTCATTAGCAGCGGTGATATCAGTACCAAATATTTTCGTCCCTGCACCTGCTATGGCCCATGACTGACTAGAAATCAGCCCAACCGTGCTACACACCACCCAGTTTGTAGGAAACTAGAGTGGAGAGTCGGGTGGTTGGGTAGGTGCCTAATCCAACCGCCCTAGCTAGGGAAACCAACAAAATATCGTGCCAACCGTGCTATACACGATCCAATTTGTAGGGTCTCTACAAATCGCGCCCTGCAGATTGGGTCGTCTGTACCCGCCTTTAAAACTTAAAAGAGTCTATTTTATTAAAGAAGAAGAGGGGAGGGGAACAAGAAAAGAAAAAAAATGGTATAAAATAGAGAAGATGGCTGCTGAGAGGGGTAAAGCTTATGAAGAAATTTTAGTATACGATGAATAAGATAAGTCTTGATAGGTAGATTTTATGTACGGACTAGTAAGAGAGAAATCAGGGTTTGTAAAACAGGAATTCTCAGTCAATAGGCAGTTGTATAAGAAACATCTTCAATCATTAGGCATTTTGCAAAAAGGAATATCTTCGGATTTGAAAAGAAAAAGCATTTTGTGTATTGAACGAGCAGATAACATTTATTTTTATCAATATCTCGGAAACTTGTCCCCTACTACAAAACTTCCTTCCCTCCACCCCAATGATCCTTCAGCAATCAAAGCTAAAAAATTAACGGAAATACTAATTTTTAAAATTTTTGTATTTTTTTCATAAATCCGACGCAAAAGCGAACAATTTGAAAAAAAAACATATAAAATCCATACAATTTTCGATTTTTAGTTGGTAAAAAACCAGGTGACCGTGAAAGTAAACAATTACTAAAAAAACTTTAGAAGATGGACCACGGAAATGTTAGAATCCTCCAATTATAATACATACGAATAACAAGTGTTCCAATACACAGTAGCGGCGTTAGGGTAGGGCGCGGTTGGGCGACCGCCCAGGGCGCCAGATTTGAAGGGGCGCCAGATTTGAAGGGGCGCCGCAGGCCTCCCTTTATATCCGCTTGTTCATTGAGCGAGTCCTACTTATTAGTAAATTCCCTAAATCTAGTTACAAAATCGTTATGACGGCAACACTAGAATGGAATGCAGTGTTCGGTTTCATTGGTTGTTTCGTATGATGTACTTTTTCAAATAAATGTCATTAGTAAATCTCTACAATCAATAGACATGGATCTCGGCAAATGCACAGAAATGTTGAAAAAATGCTGCGCTTTCTTGGAAGAATATAGAAAAACAGGCTTCAAAAGCGCCATATAAACCCATTAATGAGGAAAACGAGGTTTTGTGCACGCAAGTTCAATTGCACGATTCGAATAGCAAATTTGGGCGATTTTCTTCCAAATTCGTATACAGGAGGTTTTTGGGGATGTTCTTTCAGAATCTGGCATTAGTTTTGCCTAAAAGCTTCAAAAACCCTATTATTTTTTGTGTTTTGTAAAAAAAAGTGCTGATTTTTTTGGTAATTTTTCTTTTTAAAGTCGATTATCTTGAAGTTGCTGATATTAAATGATTATATAACCACCGGAAATCGCTGTCCGAATGTCTAAACTTCCTCAAACAATGGTTTTGAAATATTTTTTTTTGCTTTGGTTTTTGAAAAAAAAACCCCAAAAAAACCCCTGTATACGAATTTGGAAGGAAATCGCCCATTAATGGGTTAACTGCGAAGGAGTTGGAATTGAACCTATGTTTAGAACGACGACAAGAATTCGACGTGTTAAACGCCAAGCTGCGGTGAAACTACTCGCGATGAGCCTATAACTTCTCCAGAAAAGAAATTTGAAGCTGAATTTTTCAATTGTCTTTTGGACACTACCATAAATTCACTCAATGAAAGATTTGAACAGTTAAATGAATACTGGGAATCTTGGTCTTTTTTGTACAATATAAAAAATATTCCGGAAAAACTAGACCTTCTCAAACTCTGTAGTGATCTCCAATTGAAATTAACTGTAGACTCTAAATCAGGTATAGATGGTTGTATATTGTGCGATGAACTCATAAGTCTAAAATCTTTTTTGCCTGATCAGAATGTGGTTAATCCTGTCTTTATTTTCAATTTTATCAAAGATCGCAACTTACAAGAGCTGTCTGTATCCACGTGAATGGATAACATTGCGAATATTGATCACTATACTTGTAACTGTGGCTAGTGGGGAAAGGAGTTTTTCTAAGCTTTAGCTGATAAAAACCTATCTGCGATCCACAATATCTCAATCTAGATTGACAAACTTAGCAATCTTGTCAATCGAAAATGAAATTGCGGAAAACATAGACCTTTATGTCTTAATAAAAGAGTTTGCCGATAGAAAGGAAAAGAAATTTTATTAGTTTTTTTAATAAATGGTTATTTCATTATATTCCTTGCCTTTTTTTCGTATGCGTTTCAAGTAGGTAACTGACCCATTACCTACTGTTTCAATGGCAGATAGGGGGCGCCGTAGAAATCTCGCCCAGGGCGCTGGTAGTGCTAAAACCGGCACTGCCAATACATAGTAACTCACAAATTTGAAGAGACATTTTATGATGAATTCAATTAGTTTGAACGTCTGTATGGTGTTACTTTGAATAATTTTGATATACGGATCGCGAGGAAAATCGATCGATTTATTGATTGATACATAACATACCTCTTCATAAATAATTTAAGACTATATAAAAAAACGGTCAGCTTTATTATAGAACTTTGTTCATCCCTTCTTCATCAAGTTGTTTTCTAATATGACCAAGAAGTGCCTGTAAAATGAATACATATTGTGACGCGCAGTATTGTGCATTCATCTCAAGCGTCCCGGCAATATCCTAAAAAATACTCCCCGTTTAATGCCCTTATTATCTATTCAACAGATGCTTGGAGGATTATCCTACTAACCCCGGTGGGTTATTACTTTTCAATTGCAGTCGATTCGAATTGTTCTTGCACAAAAGTAAGAATAAAATACAGCAGAGACTGCAGCGCTGCCAGACCGGTGCGGGGGAGGCGGCAAGTATGCAACTCATCAAGAATTGCTACCCCAACCCACAGATGACGTGCAGCAATATTAAAAATTTATTGCACTGCTCTAAGTGGCTCGCCATTCGAAATCCGCGGATTCCGATGACGGCATCATTGGGAAATCAAAGTCAGCAGCCTCAATAGAATCCCGAGTACCCAGCTATTTTCGCGGATTTTACTGTCGTGGGGGCTTCTCTTCTTTTTTGCCTGTTTTCATTATTCACTTTTTTTGCGTGCTTTGAATTGGCTCTTGCATGTATTTCGATTGTTACTGGAGGATCAATGGGCAAAATAATACGAAGCAATTTTGTTGTTAACTCTTGAAGCGTCAAAATGAAACCCCCGGAAAAAAGTCATTGAGATAAATGCTTGTGACTCAATTTCATCATTTCCCTCACACTGTTTTGAAACTTTTTGTCCAGTTTTTTTTTATAGTTTTAATATGAATAAGAGGATTTTTTGTGTTGCCCTTCAAATAAACGATGGTTAGCTGCCAATTTCATATTACGCACTACACATTTGGCTCCTGTGTGTGACAGAAAAAATGGAAATCGTTCGAATTTATACAGCAAAAATACAATAAAATCTCTTGAAGCTGAAAGCCTCTTTTAATATAAATATTATATTGATAACTAGTAGTTACCCAGTTTTATCCAATAGGTAGGGGACTGTGCACAAATCACGTGATAGATTTTTGGAAGTTTTTTATCTTATTCCCTCTCCCACGTGATTAAATATGTTTTTTTCTTTAACCCATCATCCCTATTTGATTATCACGTGATATTTGATTTTTTCCAAAAACAGATTAGTGTTTTATTAGTTTAGTTTTATTAATTAAGAATAATTTAAAACAAGTATCAAAATTATTGTAACATAAATATTAATGATTTGAAATGATTAATAAGCATTAATTTAATAAATGATAGTTTAGTTTAGTCTTGAATCCAGTTAATTAGCGTATTTTCCTTTATGCTTATTAGAGACACGGGATAATTATTTATATCTATGGTTGTGTTCTCTTTTCCTACATCAGAAGCCTCTTTTTCATTAATATAACGTGATTTTGTTGAAACCCCGTTAACCTATCAAATGATAAAACCGGGATTCTGTCATGAACCCCCTCCCTCTCTCAAAAATATTAAGGGATGTGTACACGGCTCCTAGGAGAAAAACACTTTAAGTATTATTTAAAGTATGCAAAGATATAGACAAACAAAGACCGAAAAACCAGTGTATTTTTAGCCCATTTTCAGATCGTCGAATTTGAAATTAAATTTACGGAATTACTTATAGTGAAATAATAATTATAGAGACATTTTACATTCAGCATACTATTAGTTTCTGAAATATATTGAGTCCTTCATTCAAAAAGTACGATACTGTTACTGCTAATCGGTTCAGCCAAGGCAAATTTATAAACCTACAGTAATTTGAGTTTAATTTAATTTAAGTATCAATAATTTTGTATATATTTAACTTTTTAGTTTAAGTTTGTACTTACGGACAAAGTTTTGAAGTCGGTTTTTATTTTTTTGTAACATTTTTTTTAGTTTAAGGGGTTATTCTACTGTGTCGGGCTTAAAAAACATATTTTCTATAAATCTCTGTTAAAAAATAATGACAAACTCAATCGACTTGAAAGTTTACATGTTGCTTTATTATATAATAAAATACAAATTTTTCAGGATAAATAAACTTGTAAAACAAAATGGCGGCCTTAGCATGGCAATGATAGTGCACACTTTCGTAACGGGCGCAAGATGCGCGGCACATCATAGATAAAAAACTAATAGATCGATCTATTTCAAATTTTGCACACATACTTATTAACTAATTTATGACTGCAAGCACCTAAACTTAGACAAAAATATTGATTTTTCGTAATTTGACAATCTTTTAAAGTTAGCACTCTTGATTTTCATGGCTCTTTTAATTAAAAATATTGTTCCCAAATTTCCAAAACTGAATATTTATGTCTAAGTTTAGGTGCTTGCAGTCATAAATTAGTTAATAAGTATGTGTGCAAAATTTGAAATAGATCGATCTATTAGTTTTTTATCTATGATGTGCCGCGCATCTTGCGCCCGTTACGAAAGTGCGCACTATCATTGCCATGCTAAGGCCTCCATTTTGTTTTACAATTTTTGTTATCCTGAAAAATTTGTATTTTATTATATAATAAAGCAACATGTAAACTTTCAAGTCGATTGAGTTTGTCATTATTTTTTAACAGAGATTTATAGAAAACATTTTTTTTAAGCCCGACAGAGTAGAATAACCCCTGAAGTTAACGGGAAGTGACTGAAATTCAATAAACGGGATTCATCCACTAATTTTCCATCTTTAGAGGTGGAATATTTTCTTCAACTTTAAATGGGCCTACCCTCGAGATATAGCCTATTCAATAAAAAAAGAATCATTGAAATGGGTTCACAATCGGCGAAGATATCGCCTAACATACCCACGAAAACGAAAAAAGACAGTCGAATTGAGAACCTCCTTTTTTGAAGTTGGTTAAAAAGTACAATTAATTTTACTACCACGATATCCACTGGCACATCTGAAGGTCTTTTTATTTTACTTATCCTTTTACGTATGCGGTTTTATTGTGTTAAATAAATATGTAAATAATTTGTAATCTTAATTCAATTTAATTTTATATATGTAACGATATAAAATATTAAAACTGAAAATGTCTTATTTATCTAACTCTCAGGAGAAATTATGGTCTATCTGAGCACTTCACCATACTTCAAAATGTTAACATAATACGAGTATTAAGTTATTGGATATGAAATTTCATTATAATTGTGGACATTTAGTTCGCCATTTGTCATCGTAAATTTCCATTCCAAATGTCCATACCAAATTCGAAATCAGTCACCCTGAAAAAAACCTTATGTTCATACAAACTTAGTAGATTCGAGATCAGTGGCTCCAAAATCCTCTTTAATTAATTTTCATTAAACATACTTGAAATTCCAAATGTTAAGGGGGTAGTCCAGTGAAAAAAAAAAAAATTTTGGTTTTTTTGTTTTTTGCTTAAATCTACTCTACTACACCTAGAAAATACTCCCTTAAAATATCTAAGCAAAATATTGAATAGTTTTAAAGATACAGAGAGTTTTCGAGAGACGTGTAACCCGAGCGCTCGAAGGTCCCCTGGCGTGTTTCGGAGCAAGGAGGACTCTTGTATTTCTGTTTGCTTCGCCCATTTTTTTTTCGGTTTATAACGGTCTAGGTCCTTCTGCTTTGTATTTAAGGTTAGTTATGTATTTAGGAGGCATCGCGTTATGTATGGAGCAGGCATCGCTGACTAAGGTAAAATTAATTTTTTTAGCTTTTTTCCGCATAAAAAACTTTAAACGCGTTTTTCTGAAAACAGCATGTTTTGACTCGGCGGACGTCAGATCTCAGAGTCTTTTGCTCCGATTGATCTAAAAATTTAGCTGTATATTTCTTGATTGTGTATCTATCGTCGGAACTAGAATTATCAAAATCCATTGTTTATTTACAAAGTTATAAACAAATTAAGCACCCGAAAAACACCCGAAAAATTCGAAATGCCGCCATTTTGTTATTTTTTATTGAAAATTAATAATTCTAGTTCCGACGATAGCCAATGTTCTACAGATTAAAAACTCGTTTGAATTTTTTGTTTCAAATGAACCGTTGCAGAGATTCGACGTCCGCCAACAAAAAATTTTTTTTTTTGGAGCGGTTATTTTGTCGGGATGACTCATCGAAAACAGAAAAAAAAAATTTTTTTGTGTATTTTAATAGTTGTACTATCATATGTCAAAAAGTTTTTTAATAAAAATTGACTTCTAATATGAAAACAAAATCGTTGAAAAAACAGTCGTTTTCACTGGACTACCCCCTTAATAGACGGCATTGTTTATTAAACTTTAAAAATTTTACCAAAACCAAAAAACAAAGATTATTTCAATCAGAAATTATAAATATTACTAGTTGAATTGCATGGAATGGCAGTGGTATTCGCAAAAGTTAATGTATGTACTCTCATTAATTATTCGAATCCCAAAACTAAATATGATTTCATTAAAGAAATAATTCATTACTTTATATTTCAAAACTGAAGGAAATCGTTGAAAATTTAAGTGAGACTTTATCTTAGGTTACAACAAATCAAATATACGCCTCAAATTCATTTGTAAACTTTTTGGATATCAGTAAATCCATTTTAAATCCAAATTTATGTTCTCAATAAGACCAAATGCAATAACAATCTATATTGGTTTACAAATCAGCACAACCAAAAAGTCTGCCTTCCAATATTTTATATCTCATCCTAAATTAATATAAATTACATAGGATAATCAAAATTAAGGTCGTCATGACATAGGGCGGCAAGCCCCAAAACGCTTTTAAAATACATTAAAGGCAAATGTTGCATGCACCCTCGCTCATGTGAAGGGCGCACTTATTAACCCTTGAACTTCGAGGGCTGTTCCGAGATGGTTTTCGCAAAGCAAACTTTAAACCGATTAATGACGCCGCCGGGTTTTGCTTTGTAACGAACCGTCCATTAATTCACGATTGAAAGATAAATTAATTTCGGAGAAAAAAGAACGAAACTTAATGGTAATTAATTCAGATTTCAACTAGTGACTCAGCTGCCCTAGTCGGCGCGGCACGGACATTCGCCTTTTAAAACTCCCGCCCAGGAAGTGGATAACTTTGAGAAGGTCTCGCAAGAAGCTCAATGGTTACTTGCACTTAAAAGTTGAGTGCACACCCGAGGATTCTTTTATTGATTTTAGGTTGATCCAAACGAAATATTGATTTAATTGGACAAGATGTAAATAACTCAGACAGTGGCATTTTGTGTACATTTAAAGAACTTAACAAATTAAACTAGCTTTACAAATTAATTAGTATATGGGTATAATCTTCGTATCGACACTATTTTTCTGTGGTCTTTTAAATAGTTGGTCTTTATTTAATATGTATGATACGTTTAATACCACTGTCCGAAAAAATCTTTTCATTGGATCCAAATTAACCATTTAATTTGTAATATATTTTTCCTCAGTCTTGGGTACGTTTTTGCATTGTCAACCGTCGTTTAGAATAATGCTATTGTAAAATTTTAATATTCAAATGTGTATCTTTGTACAGTCAAAGTCTGCCTTCTTGCGTTTACAAATGTTGTTACTAGAATAAGAAATTGACGTTTCAATTACACAATGACATCTTTTATCTTAAATTTAAATATTTTGACTTAGCCAGAACAACCCTGAAAAAATCTACATCAACATTACGGAAATTAAATGTTATTACTTGGAAAATTGCTAGGAAAAATTCAAGAAATTAAAGAAGACGGATCCAATGTGGTGACCAAGATTTTTTACTTTTAAGGGATTTTATTGTAATTAAAATTAGTGCAAAAGATATATTGGGACCACTGATTTCGAATAAAATATCTTAATTTTAAAATCCATAATGGCGGATCCAATATGGCGACAAAAATGTCTCGAAAGTTCAAGGATTTTAATGAAATTTTTTCTAAAAACGGTAACATTTGGAAATACAAAATGGCGGAACAAAATTTCTATAATTCAAAGGAATTGGTACAACAGGATTTCGGAGTGTCTGATTTCGAATCTACTATATTTACATTAATATTCTGAGATTTAAGAAGATGACAGATCCAATATGGCGGCACAAAATTGCTATTCATGGGATTTTTGGTCCCTTATTTCGGATCTGCTATTTGAATTTCGAGATACAATATAACGTATTAAATGTGGCGATTACTAATTAACTAATTTTGAGAGATTTCAATGATAATTAAGAGCGTCATTTTTTCGAATCTCTCCAAAATCAGTTCATAGGAGTTTTCTGGGCCACTGCCTTCAAATCTTCTGCCAGGATTTGGAAACTAACGATGGCTGATCCAATATAGCGAAGAATATTTTATTACTATACCAACATAAAAAATTCCACAGGACCAACCGACTATGCATTTTGCCCAATCTAGTGTATAATTGGGGAGGTTTGTAGTTTTAAAATAGTTGCAATTTATCTTTGTACATTCTGGGGCATGGTCCTATACAATTTTTAGCATTGTCATTTACAGGGACACATTCGTGCAAGGTAGCAAATTACTAATATTTTTCCAATTACCCCTGGATTATTATTCCTATTATACACTATAAAACTAAGCGTTTTATTTTAAAGCATTTAAGTGCTTTATTTGATGAACCGCACAATGAAAAAAATTTAAAATGATAATATTCTAATTACAGTAATGACTCTTTTATCCGGATTAATTATTGCAAGGGGTGATCCGGATTAGCGAAAAATCTGGACTGGGGGAAGCAGAATTAATACGCAAAATGTATAAACAAAAATATGTAATTAACTCCATTTATTAAAAATAAAATAAGAAAAAATGATTTTTGCAATGGAAGTTTCGAATTATTATTTATTTTTTAGTTATGAACTCAGTAATTGAAGTCTGTTTATTTTTGTTTAATGGAAGTTAATTGTTTTTTTTGTTCTGAAATTTTAGGAAATCCGGATTACAGAAAACACTTTCAAAAAGTGATCCGGACTGTAGAATACATAATGATACAAATTTGCTGGTCCGGATTAGCGTGATATCCGGATAAAGGAGGTCCGAATTAGCGAGTCATTACTGTATATCGATTTTCTATAAAATTGCAATAAATAAAAATATTTTTTTAGATAATTGTGTTGTTTCATAATATATTTGTTTATAATATATAAAGATACATATTTTGTATGAATGGAAAATATGTTCTAATAATGCTAGTGTGGAGACATGAATTAACTATATTTTTTAAGCTTTTAGATTTTTAATTTTTAGAGAAGAAGGTTTGGTTTTATGAAAAAGTAAAAAAATGCCAGTTAGTTCAAAATGTTAAAAACAAAAAAAAATTAAAATAAATTTGTAGAGAGAATTAATCAAATTAAAAATTTACAAATAACCAATAATCAAATATAAAATGATATAACAAAATAAAATTATAAAAAATACATAAATTAAAGAATTTAAATAAATAAAAATATAGCGCTTAATTCCTCTACACTAGTAATTAATAAACTTGCTAGAATTATTACAATCTCAATTTCTCATCCCTACAATGTATTATATAAATATATTAAAAATGCCTAAACTTTTTCAAAATAAAACACTTAGGGGAGAGTGGGGGAAACGCGAACGTGGGGTAATCCCGAATCCAATGATTCTAATATGTTAGAGAGAGATAGCCATATTTTACTTGCCTCCATTTCGGAGATCACGCCACCACCAGTGGCAGGCAATAATACGGGAGACGCGGGCGCAAGTTACTTGTGAAGGTATGCATTTTTCATTATTTTGCATGTTTTTGATGTAATTTTTTTGGTAAATTAAAGTTGGTGTTGCTTTATTTCTATCTACAATAGTAATTTAACTTTTACATAGTGGAATACTCACATATTAATCAGCTAAATGACAATGACGCAATCAGCAAAAGAAATATAATCTAAATTATTTTTTCCATTTTACTGTTTTCGATCCAGCGGGGTAAAGGCGAACACTCCATGTCGGGCAATCTCGAACGTTCGGCATTACCCCCTCCCTTTTGCTGGTTCCCCGTTCATCTTTTTTTATTATTGCCCGAGGGTAGTACATATTCCAACTTAACATATAGGTTAACTTTTTTCGGATAATACATAGGGTTTCAAAATGGCGCATCCAAGATGGCGGCTGACGATTTTAAATTTGAAGCGATTTTCATGAAAATTTGTACAAAGGGGTTTTGCGGAATGCTGATTTCAATTCTGCTATCTAAATTTAGAAATTCAAGATGGCGATCAAAATTTCACGATTTCAAGAATGTAAAAGTCTAAGGTCAAAATACGAAAGAAAAAGAAAGAGAAAAAGAAAAAGGCGAAAAGGAAAATGAAGACTACTTTTGTATTTTTTGTATAGATAAATATATAGATCCCCCGTTGAAGACTGGATTATGTGCTACGTGTGTAAAAAATGGGCTGACGAGAATTGTACTGACGGACAGTCAACATCGTTGGGTTATAAATGTGATCACTGTCGTTATTAATGTTCGTACGTAATTACCCCACTTGGTGTTCGTGTTTACCCCACTAATGTCGAGTAAAGCAGAACACTAAGGGTTTTTTTTTTTTTCATATTGTCACAATTTATTAAAAATATAAATATTGATTACTGAATTCGATAGACAGATAAGTAAACTTTATAATTAAAAAATAAAGAAATTCTGTGATCAAATTCCACTGTTTTATTTAAGTTTTCCCTTAGGTGTTCGTGTTTCCCCCACTTTCCCCTAACGTTCGAAATAAAACAAATCTAGTGTTTTAAAATTTGTGTGTATTTTTCAAGAGTTTCTCCGCCATGTTGGATCTCCCATTTTGAATTTTTTAAATTTAACATCAGACTCGTAATCAGCGACTCCAAAAACCCCTTAATACTGGTTTTCGCGAAAAAACTGATGTCATAATTTACGTATTAGTGCTAGGGTTGTTTACCCAATTGAGGAGCTTTTTTTACGAAAACCCAAAAACTCGTCAACTTTATTTTTCAAAATCATATGTAAAAAAATATTTTTCAATGATTTTTAACTAAAACTGTTATTTTTGTCACTCAAAAATATAAAAAAATCGTTTTTCTGCAATAAAAATAAGGTTCGCCACCCCCGGGAACCGGATTACTTACAAAAGGTTAGTATATTTATGAGACATAATTTCCATTTTGGTTCATTGGAAAAAATTCATTAGAACTTGAAATATTTAGGAAAAACTGTTTTTGGGGGTAAACTTTAGGAGTGGTTTTCACCCCTTAAATGTGCGTATCCGCAGATAAAAAAAAAAATATTTATCTCTTATTTTTTGATGCTCTTTAACATATTTCAGTTTCATCAAAATCGGTGAGACACACCTGAGAACGTTTCCTTGTTAGTGGAACTATCCGAGAATATATGTAATTAATTCAGTTTAGTTTAATATAATAATATCGTTCCCACTTACCCCAAAATCGGCGATAAAAAACAACAGCCCGCAATAATCTCCCAAAGTGCATACAGTTCATTAAGGGATTTTAGGAATTTTAGTGTTTCTTCATTATCACCTCCACGGTCCCGGTGACCGTGCCGAAATATGTCATCCCCCTGTATCGCCTAAAAACGTGTGGGGAGTCCAGGAAAAAGAAAGGGAAAAAACCTTTTTGTTGTTTTTGTAACCCCAGCTATTCACACCATCGGAAGTGAGTCTACAACTCTTTTTCCCATGGACTACCAGCAGATAACAAGGTATAGACTATAGATCCACTGTGCTGTTTTCCCAGAAAAAAAGAAAAGAAAAAAAAAACAGAAGGAAAAATATTCCCGGGAATATCACACAGAAGGACAGGGAAGCACAGGAGCCAGTGTCCCATGGCAAACAAAGGTACTAACGTTCCAGTGGGTGACAATTTGCTTCAGTGCTCGCCCCACACAGTCTGATATGAGTAAAGTGTTGACAATTACGGCGGATTTGATAAAGAATTCTCGTTGAAAGGGAACTTTTTACTATCGCCAAACGCCTATCCAGGGTGCGGGCGTTACTACCGCAGAAAATGGATATGGTATGGTTTTCGGTTTTCGATTGTCTGCCTCAGAACTTTGACTTTATAATGGCGAATTTTTCGATAATTTAGTTTAATAAGTGCCATTCATTAATAGACATATTCCATCTTATCGATATTTATTTAAAAACGAAAAAATGTAAAGCGTATCGGAGGTATGGAGATGAGTGGAAGTAATCAGGCAAACATTTCAAATATGTACTTCCAAAACTGAAGGATGAACTGAACACCCGGTTTGTTACATAAGGTTTCCATCAATTGAATTCAAATTAAACGATCGATTCGATTTCACCTCCAGCAGAAAACATTTATCATGTCGGGCTAAATGCCACAATCTGGAGCACGTTTAGGAAAACTCTTTTTAAATGATGTGTATCACTTTTTCATAGTTTCCAGAAGTTCTCTTTTGTATAACAAGATACCCGAAAAGTAGCAAATGATATCGTGTAACAGCTGTCCGGCTTACTTGCTCCCCAATAATCTCGAGGAGGAAAAAAAAAAAAACGAAGGAACAAATCGATTTTGCCATAAATTGCCTCGAACAGTCTTATTGAGGTGTCTTGACATTGGTATGGCAGGGGTGGGCAATATTTTCGATAGATTTCTATTACATAGGCCAATACAGGTCCAGGAAATTGATAACATCTTTATTGTATTGATTTGAGATTTTTTAAACAAGATTAGTGTTATATATGTATGAACCCAAGTCCTCAGATAAGCCGAAAGAATCTAGGAGTAAATTAGATAGAGGGTTAATGTGATATACACCTATCCCTCAATTTACACGGTAGATAGGCTCATCAGAAAACCGTGTAAAAGTAATTATATTTTGTAAAACACAAAAATACCAGTCTATTTATAAAATCACTAGTAAATAAGGTATGTATAAGTATGTAATTCACTTCACATATAGAAAGAAGAAATCAACTCTTTAAAAATTGTCTTCCTAAATGGTGTTGTGTAACTTTCATCATTCGATTGTAGTTAATGCGATACTGGTTTGATGTAGAGAAATAAGAGACAATCGGTTAACCTTTTGTATTAAAATCCGCAGTTAAAAATTATTATGTGCTTATTAAAAATTACGTCCTATATTTATGCCTTTTGCGTATAAATAAATAAATAAAAAAAAAAAACCTTTATCACTTCACTTAATTGCGGACTCGAATCTTATAAAAATTGTGAAATATCCGAAAAAAGCATCCCCACGCTGGGATTCGAACCCGTGAACTCTGAATCCCAAGCGTAAGTGTTCACCACTGCACCATCCGCCGCTTTGGGAATGTGCTACAATGAATGGGATTTAGAGCCGCGTGAAAATTTTTGTATACTATTATTTTGTAAACGCGTGGCCATCTGGAGTTCCCACTTCGGGTACTTTCATTTGTTGCCAAGCCCTACATGTGCTATAAATTTGAGCGAAATCGGTGATGACAACTAGGTGCCTTCTCCTTGTTAGACGATTTGTATTATGAACCGAATTCCAAAATTGCAGTAGCAATATTCACTTTTACCTGTTTTTTTTCTTCTATTTTTGATTTTTAAACCATGTAAAAGCGAAATCGTGTAAAAAAATGCCCTTTAAACCGGGGGATAGGTGTAGAGTACGTAGATAGGTGTGTCATTCTAACCAAATATCTTGTGAGTTAAAGAAGAGATTTTTTTTATTTCGGCTAGAAAGGTTCGATAATTATAAGAATATGGAATAATATTTTAAAATTTGAGTGCGATCAACCCAGTCTTTTGTTTCTATATCTCACATTAGATATAAAAAAAACTGTTTCGCAGAAAAGTTGTTTAGAAATTCGAAAAAAAGGTGCACCAACGCCGCCACAAAGCTTTGACTTGAAACGAGTATTAAATTAACTCATTACCGGAATACCTCCGTAAGGTAATAAAAAAAAAAACGATAAGGAAAACGATACATTATTTACATGTTTCATAATGAAATAAAATTTAACATGGCAGTATTTTTGACAGCGTACAATCTTCAATTCGTAAATTCAGACAGTGATACCATCATGTACCCATTTTTACGAAAAGATACATAGGAATGTGACAAATTGAATTTTGACATACAGTCATTTTGAATTAATAAATTTTGATGGTATATGGAGTCTGTGGATTATTATATAATACATTTTATACAATAGATTTTAATTATAAAATACTGTCGGCGCCAAACAAACAATCAACGAACATCATTAAATTACTTTAAAGAAATAATCTAAAAAACAATAAACAATAAATAAGCGCAGACTCGAAATTAGTTACTTATATTAGTTCAGGAATTTAGTTATTAAGACTAAAAAGGTTTATTTTATTTTTCCCTTTTCAGTTCCTTTTTTCGTCGGTTTAATTTTTTGTTAAAAAGTCTCTATTTTTTAAATTTGTGGCTAAAAGTTACTAATTAGTACTTAGTGACGGAATTTTTTTTTCAAATTCAAAAGGATCCCTTATCTAATAGAAAAAGAATTGTCAAAATCGGACAACTCTGTAAAAAGTTATGCGTGGTCATACATACAAAAAAATATATATAGTGTTGACTTGAGACTCTCCTTTTTTTCGTCGGTTAATAAGAGCACCTAATAATTTCAAAAGACCTAATAATTTCAAAATACTCAAAATTTTATCGAAACCGGTTAAGAAATATTCTAGTTATACTGTCCACAAAAATCGCATATAAGCAGCTTCTCATCTATTATTAATTTACAAACTCGACTGAAATAATGATCTTATTAACCCATAAGCGCTTCAGAACCAATATGAAAGAAGAATACCTTGAATTTAGACCAGAGGTGGGAAGAAAGGACACAAAAAAGCACTCCTCACAAGCGAACCAAGGACAGCTAGTGGCAATCAATTTCAAATGAGATACAAGTCATCAGTCTGTACCTGTCCAGTCAGCCCTTACCTCTTAACTCAGAACACGCTCGCAAGGACTGTGTATAGCAGTGGCGTAGATCCGGGCAGTTTATCAAAGAAAGGGCAAAGTCAGACGCTGCTTGCTCACTGACCAAAGAAATCTTTTCAACTTCTGTCGTTTCCTGATAAAAACGAAATTTCACATTTTCCCCGACTTTTCCAATTATAAGTAATCTTCGGGACTTGACATTATCAACTCTCACTGTCAATCCAGCGAATATTAGTTGGAGCCATCATCGGTGCGGCTGGAATTTTTGTTATAATACCACTCAAACGTCGATAAACAAAAGTTTGACTCCTTCATCCTTTTAAATCATTTAACAATTGCTGGAGAGTGAAATTTCTTGTAATTCTACATATGTATAAGCAACCAAAACGAAGCACTATAGAAAATTCTGGACATTATTATGAATAAGCGAAAATATTAAATACCGACTTATAGTATGTATACGAGATATTTTTCGCCGAACTGTTTGAAGGTTAAAATGTAAGAGGCCTGACCGATTTTATTTGTTTTAACTAATTATTTACAAGAGATGAGCAGCTACAATGTTGTTGTTTTTTGGCTCAGCCGCCTTATCATTGCAGTAATTAATAATAACAAAAGGGCTGAGTCTCCCGGCTCCAATTTTCTTAAAACAAATAATATAAAAATTAAAAATAAACGTTTCAACTTTTAGCAAGTTAGCAAAGATTAAAGACAAAAAGTGAGGACACTATAAAAATGATAGGTGTATTATAATAGTTAGGAAAAGATGCCAAATTGACCCGTTTGTCTTTATTAGTTTATTAGGTTCAGAAAATAGCTGTATGGTAAACAATTCTTTGCTGGATGCTCATAAAAATAGCAACAATGTACAGTATCATTTAACTAGCTGGGTTACCCGGTTTCACCCGGCGTTGGGTAAATAGTTACTAATTACACATTTCTCAAATTTTCTAGTTTGTTATATCCTAGAAATTGTTTCAACCTGAAAACCCCTTTATGGGTCCGCCATCTTGAATCTCCAAATCTTAATAATATTCAAAATTGGTGGCCTTAAAATAATCATTGTTCCAATTTGCAGTAAAACCCCTTGAAATCGAGAAATTTTGGACGCCATTTTGGATTTGTAAATTTTGATAAAATTCAAAATCAGAGAACTCAAAATAATCATTTTACTAATTTTCATTAAAATCCGTTGAAATCGAGAAATATTGAATGCCATATTGGATCCGCCATCTTAAGTTTCTTACTTTGGACAGCGCATTTGAAATCAGCATTCCGAAAAACCCCTCAGTACCAATTTTTATGAAAATTGCTTCAAATTTAACATTCTCTACTGCCATCTTGGATCCGCCATTTTGAAACCCTATATATTATCCGAAGAAAAATTAGCCTATATGTTAAGTTGGAATATGTACTACCTTCGGACAAAAATTTAAAAATATCGATGCAAGCATTTTGGCGTCAATGAGCAACAAACAAACAAAAGAACTTAATTTTTAAATATACATATACAGGGTGTTCAGAGGTGGGTGGTCAATACTGAAGGGGGTGAAAGGTCAGACCGAGACAAGCAAAAAATCGTATGGGTGGGGGGGGGCATCTCGCACCGTTTGGCAGTTACAGGGTGATTCGTAAATCAGGATTTTTCCTTATATGGGAACCGCTCTTGTATTTTTATCTTTTTTTCTACGCATCGCAGCGGCCCCAAACTGATATCAAAAAATCACTATTTGGAAGCCCTTTCCAAAAAAGTTTACACCACCCCCCTATCCCCAACCCCTTGGCCACAATCCCCCCTGGAAGTTGAAAAAATTAACTTTTATTTCACGATTTTTCACCTTTCGCCCCACTTTTCTCTGAAATTCATGTTATTAACATACCTACTTTTTATTTTTTTTAAGTTGCCTATCTAATTACCTTTCCAAAAAGGTGCAACATGCCCAGGTAGGAAAAGGATACGAAAATTTATTTACAAAAATCCTTTTACAGAATATCATGATAATTCGAATTTTTAAGAAATTATACTTAAGTTAACTAAAAAATACATTTTGTTCGCTTAAAAACTAATTACAATTAAAACGTTTGTCCTTTAAAAGCTGTTCAAAATGTTCTCCGCTAGTTTCGATGCATGCAAGAAGCCTTCGTTTTATTTCACGTTTGAGGTCTATGGTAGCCAGCCTCTCCCGTATTTTCGTGGCTGCAGTCCCAATCCTGGTAACTAATTCTTGTCTGGTGTTGATTTTTCTTGAGTAAACATCATCTTTCATCATTCCCTATAAGAAAAAGTCCAGTGGAGTAAGGTCCGGTGACCTAGCAGGCCAAGGAATCGGTCCACCTCGTCCAATCCAGCGCTCTGGGTAATGCTCATTGAACCTTGCCCTAACAATGTTCCCAGTATGCGCAGGTGCTCCGTCGAGCTGTAAATAAATTGCGCTTCTGGTGGCCAGGCGGATGTCCTCCAACAGATCCGGAAGGGTATTCTCCAAAAAGTCCGAGTATAGCTGACTATTCAGCACTTGGGGCAAGATGAAGGGTCCTATCAACTGGTTGCCGATGATGCCAGCCCAGACATTGACACTAAATCTTTGCTGGAGGGACCGACACCTGGTCCTATGTGGGTTCACATCTGACAAGGTGTGGAGGTTGTGGAAGTTTGTGATGCCATCCCGGGTGAATTGCGATTCATCCGTCCACAGAATTCGGTCTAGAAACCTTCTGTTTTCGATGTCAGACTCAAACAGCCAAGTGCAAATTGCAATCGTCTTTCGGAACCTCCTTCCTGTAGTGCTTGGACCGGGATATGGTGGTATGGATGTAGTCCCTCTCGGCTCACAACGGTCCAAACTCTCCCTGAAGACAATCCTGACCTTCGTGCGACCTGTCTGATGCTTATTTCAGGGTTGTTCCTGACGATGTTGAGGATTCGTTGGTCGGTGTCCGCTGAATCGGCCGATGTCCCTGATCGCGTTTCTGCTCTGGAGGCGGTTACACTTCCGGTTTCTTTTAACCTTCTGAAAGTCCTTGAAAATACCCTTCTGTTGGGTACCCGCCGATTCGGGAATCTCCTTTGGTATTCTCGTACGGCCTCACTATCACTTCCTTCTACTAAACCGTACACGTAAATTATATCGGCATACTCGTCAATACTGAATTCTGCCATTTTATCTTAACTTTTTCTATTAAACACCCGGTTTTATCGCTTGCTTCTTCAACTGTGGTCAATGTCCTTTCAAACTTACCCATTTTTATACCATAATTCATAGGAGGTATTAGAAACGGAGCGTCAGGATACTTAAGAGTCAATACTGGATATAATAAACTAATAACGCTATTTAACGAGATTACATTTATTATTTTATTACTGTTTTGCTGAAATAATAAAAATGTACTACCTCTGTTTCCTAAACAAACATTTCCGAACTTGCTGTCATAAAAATTGTTTACTTAACGACTTTTTTCATTATGGTGCAATAAAGTAATTAGGTACCTGTGAGGATGTTTTAATTTCAGGACTTTTGCAACCCTTTTCTAACTGGGCATGTTGCACCTTTTTGGAAAGGTAATTAGATAGGCAACTTAAAAAAAATAAAAAGTAGGTATGTTAATAACATGAATTTCGGAGAAAAGTGGGGCGAAAGGTGAAAAATCGTGAAATAAAAGTTAATTTTTTGAACTTCCAGGGGGGATTGTGGCCAAGGGGTTGGGGATAGGGGGGTGGTGTAAACTTTTTTGGAAAGGGCTTCCAAATAGTGATTTTTTGCAATCAGTTTGGGGCCGCTGCGATGCGTAGAAAAAAAGATAAAAATACAAGAGCGGTTCCCATATAAGGCAAAATCCTGATTTACGAATCACCCTGTAACTGCCAAACGGTGAGAGATGCCCCCCCCCCCCCCCCCACCCATACGATTTTTTGCTTGTCTCGGTCTGACCTTTCACCCCCTTCAGTATTGACCTCCCACCTCTGAACACCCTGTATATCAGTACTTCCACTCCTCTTCACCCTAAAATAAAAATTTCTTAATTATGTACTCGTATATATAAATACGACGTGATGTGGCCACTTCAGCATAATTTTGAATTGTATTCATTCAAAAGAATTTAAAATGCCAAAATTAAACTTGCTCCATAGTAAACAAGTTCTAGATCGATGTACTTTGCAGTAAGTATCCTTATGCCGGCCAGTATAATGGTTATTTGCTCTTCCTAGGCAAATTGTTAACATGGCTTTAACCGACAGCCGAAGTTGTTGAAACAAATGTTGCGAAATGAGGGCGAGCCGGGGAAGAATCCCGTCAACTCATTAAAATTCAAATTAGAAAGGCATCCAGGGTGGCGCGAAGGCAAACCAGTTGTGGCGGTTCGCCCAACAAAGCAAATTAAGGATATTCAAATCGCCGAAAATATAAAAATTTTGCCTACACACGCAGGCCCATCCTCGCGGCCGACCTCTACAACTGAATTGGTTTTTTGCCCTTCTCTTTCTTTGGCTCGTCGAAGCCAAGAAGCCAATTTGAATTTTGCAAGAAATATAAATGCACGACAAATTATTCCCCATTTTTGTTTTTTAGAAAATATCTCATGGAAAGTCGTACTGTATGTATTTAAGGCTCATTTTTTAGGTTTCAGTTTAAACCTATATTAATCATAAATATACATAGTTTATTTGTAAAGTGACTTTTTCGATTCTACTTGAAACCTGTGCCATTTTAGACGATCGCAGTTGGCAATTCACCACTCTTAAGTTTGAAATGACATGATTCGTACAAATAATTGTACATTTTAAAATTTTATGAGGAAGCTATAAACAACAATCATGTCTTTTTACGAAGAAGCCAATGGTTATAAACAAAGAAGAATGCAGTGTGGTGCTGTTTTATCAATAAAAGTTCGTTCATTCGAAAGTTTTTTTATTTGTTGCTCAATCACATCTACAAACTTGCATAGATATTTTTCATCTTCTGTGTGAAGGAAGAATATACTCCAACTTAATATATAGGCTACTTTTTATGCGGACATAATATAGGGTTTCAAAGCGACGGATCCTTAATATAACGACAAAAACTTTAAACTACAGATAATTGTCATTAATACTGGTGCCTAGGAGATTTTGAGGATGCTGATTTTGAATACGCTCACGGAATTTTGTAATTCGAAATAATAGATCCATGATGGCAACCAAAATATTCGACATCCGACGTGTTTTAACTGAAACTGATACTGAAGATATTTTTTAGGACCACTACTGATTTCGATTCTGTTATCAGAATTTGGAAATTGAAATTTGGATCCAATATAGTAGTCAAAACTTCTCAAATTTAAAATATTGTATCATAATTAAAATTAGTACAAAATAGAGACATATTTAATTAAAGGAAATTAGTACAAAAGGGATTTCGGAGCCTCTGATTTCGAATCTTCTATGTTGGGACCACTATTAATTCAAGATTACGGCGGATTCAATATGGTGCGACTTAAAGTTGCTATTCAAGCGATTTGCGATTGCGTATTCAGATCTACTACTGGAATTTCGAAATATTGGGGTGAATCAGAAGTTTTATAACATTTCGATACCTTCTTTTCTCGCGGCTCGTGTCTTGCAGGTTTATATTTGTTTCAAACACCACTGCATACGCTGCACATAGTCAGGTAAGTAATATAGTACAGTTTTTACTCACGAACCAAAATTTTCAAATTTTAGGTGTTTTCAATGAAAATTAACCCTTAAGTGAAAATGACGAGTGTGATTTTCTGTGCCTAATTCGACTTTGAAGATTTAGAAACCATATGAAGTTCTAACTTGTAATAAAACAAAATTGTGATATTTATTATTATCATTGCTTTATAACTCCACGGACAGATTTGCTCTAAATTTGATTGTGTGCACGTACACGATTCTACGAAATTACATTGTTAGGCGAAGGGTTAATAAAAGGGGTCTTCCAATACCATTTTTTTTAATCGTAAGATTTTCCGAAATCACTGCTTTCAAATCTGCTATCAGAATGTGGAAATTGAAGGTGGCTAATTCAATATGACTACGAATACTTCTAATTCAAAGAATTTTTCGGAAAATTAGCATAAAGAGGTTATCGAATTCGAATTTGCTATTGAAAGTTCGAAATTCGAAAATCGAATAAGGCATCCAAAATTTCCACAATCCAAACAAAGGTATTGAGATTTTTTAAAGTTGACGATTTAATACCCAATAAGTTTATATTTAGTATTAGAGAGGTGTTAATCTCTCACCAAAAAATGGGTATACTATAATATATGTAGAAGAAAGTTAATTTCTCAGTTTCTTCGATGATTTTATAACCACACTTCATGAGACTCTTTGACCTCTTGGCCTTAAATCATTGCGCAACGCCCGAAATTCTGCACAACCACATCGACTTATGCAATTGTCAACTGTTCGCAGGATCAGGACTCACTTTCGGCAGGAGAGCAAATAAATAATAGTTTTGATGTTGCCGAAACTTTTCTGTGTACACAAGTTCTTGAGTTCGAGTCCTGGTAATAAAGTCCCCCAGGCGCTCGGAGGTGCACCCAGCCCCCATGCCAAAGATAATTTATTTTCGGATTTAGCAAATTAAGTTTGCCGGAACTTTAAATTTGTTTAAGGACCGATTTAAGTGTTTAATGAAATAATCCAGAGGAAGCGCAGATAACATTATTTGGATGGGTTCCAACTGGCATGTAAAAATGAGACTGATTCACTTTAACTGAATTTCTGGCAAAGTATTCGGAGATGAAATTCCACCCTTGAGCAATCATTTCCAGATGTTCTTTTAAGAGTCAAAATTTATGGGTTTTTCAATGGGAGAATCCTCCGAGCTATAGAGGATAATTTTTTTCCGACTCTAAGGTACGATAAGTTCTAATGTGACTCCCATTTCAGCTGTGATTTAGGATATGAAATGTTCGAAAAATCGAAAAATCAACGGACAATTGCGATGTGATGTAACTAAATGATTTTAATTGTGAATTATTTGAAAAATGTATTAGGCCAAGAGAATATAAGACAAATAATTGTGAATGTAGGTATGAAAGAAAAGAAATTATAAAAAAAAAACTGAAAGCCAGAGAAAAGAGGAAACAAGGGCAATAGTTTTTCGTCGTCATCGGAGACCTGTCCTGGAAAAGAAGAAGAAGTTTTGGGTATTTAAGTAGGACTTAAGTATACACTCGATATTTTCGAAAAAATTGGAATTTGCATTTTTTGTTTTCTTAAATCAACAATCACCTTAAATAATCATTTTTAAGGCTAATGCCGGTAGCGTTACCATGAGCAGGTTGCACGGTCGGATTTACGCTTCATCGTCTGCGGGAAGAGATGAGATCCCCCGGTTCCAAACTCCTGCAGTATTTACGAATGTGTGTGCATTAAAAAAGAAAAGAAATCCTAATTAAATAAATAAAATATTAATATATTTGTAACCAGCGTCTTATAAATGTCTTAGATTCCAATTTTCACAATAAATCATGGATTCGTTAATAATTATGTTGGCGATATCTGCTATCTTCAATATGTTAATTTTGATCATATAGCAGGGTGTCCAGGAAGTAGTGCACCAAAATTAAGGAGATGGTAGCTTGGGTCATGACCAACCAGAATATCAAAATATGACCTTAGTGAAAACCTCACCGTTTTCGAGATATTTGGGTTTTTATGAAAAATTAAATTTCATATTATTGTTGACTAGGTGGTGCACATAAAAAGACATGTTCTCATTTTTTTTTTGCTAAAATATTCTAGATAATTTGCCCTACCTCATAAGCATGTAATTTTTTATTACTAACACAAGACCGTCGCGAAAAAAAATAATCAAAATTTTTTTTTTTTGCTGTTCAAAATTATTTGACTCTACTTTGACCTTCACTGGTGAAAAAAAAATGTACTAGGCAGTGATGGGAAAGCAATTCAAAAAATTGCTTAATTAATGCAGATTTCAGAATCACCCATTTTATTCATGAATAACAAGATATTGCCATGTTCATTTTAAATCAAATTTTATTTTTCATAAAAACCCAAATATCTCGAAAACGGTGAGGTTTTCACTAAGGTCATATTTTGATATTCTGGTAGGTCATGACCCAAGCTACCATCCCCTTAATTTTGGCGCACTACTTCCTGGACACCCTGTATACAGTCTAAAAAATTTAGGTGTAATTTGACTCCAGAAAAGAATGTTTTGCTCCTAGGATTAGTGCGAATTTACATTCAGTTTTTAGAGTGCAAATAATACGCGTGCTGAAAAATATTTAGATATTTTAAAATTCATTCAACGTGAACTTGAGTGTAGTCAAAGTCTAATTATGCCATATTTGTTGAATTGAAGACTCTATATTTATGAAACCGATCTAGTGACTTGACATATAATTTCATTCTAAATTCAAGATCCCAAAAACGGACACTTTTCCAGTCGTTCTTTAATACGTGAAAAATATGATAAACATTTTATAAGTTATTTAAACTATATAAACTTTTCATGCCTGACTTTTGTGCAGATATTCTAAAATTTAACATATGTTTCATGCATAAAAATATATCTTTCACATTTCTCAATCGCTTTCGAGAAACTGCACATCGGTATCATATTTTTTCTTGAGTTGCTCTAAGACTTCGATTCGTAAGTTAGTTATGTTATTATCGCCCTTGTGATGTGAGATTGTACAGAAGCTAATGGTGGAGGTTTCATTAAACTCGGTTCATTGGTGGTCAAGGTTACCAAAAGCATACACCAGATACTGCTTCACATTTATATACATTATACATAATAGCATAGATATAGATAGATAAAGAAAAATGGACCTATATTTCTTCAAGAGTTTAAGTGAAGTAATTTAATTTTTTGGTCGTCTTTAAAATCGCGACCACACTTAATATTATCACTTCATTAGATAAAGCACAATAACATGCTCTCCGACAATAAAATGATTTTATTTTCCCCTAACAGCCGTAATGCAGGTGCTATAATTGGTTCAAATAAATTACCGTGGGCAGGGTACCCTCTGCGCGAAAACAAACCCAACCAGACAACCGGGGAGTCCTGCAGCCAGGAGTACCTGTACCTACCTGTCGTATTGGTAAGCAACGACCGGCGCTGGAATTCCTTCCAGCTATTAAGGCGAGCACGTTGAATCATAAAATTGAAATTACCAATAGCCCAGCGAACGAGGGCGGTGAAGTTGTAAAAACTAATTAATTGAGGCCCATTAACACTGGAAACCATCTGCGTATCTGATTCCCATTAAAAGGTTGTAATTGGGGTTGCGGAACCGTTTGGTATTACTGATAATAAAGTTTCCATCAACTATGTAACAGCGGTACGCCATCAGCCCATACCGGCTTCAATCTGACCTACGTTGAGCACCATGTAAGTTTTCATCCGGATTTGAGGAGATCCTTTTCTTAATCCTTGTGGTTGGGCTTTGATAATGGGTTTTTTTTTGTTTTTTTAAATAAGTGTTTATACTCGTAATATGCGATATGTCAATCAGTGTGCCTGCATTGTAAGTTCCAACTTATTGAGTTGAATAAGCAGCAGGAGAGGCAGAATTGCAAAAAAAAAATCTAACTACCTTTAAATCAAAACTCCTTAAAAGTACGAAATAAATTTAACTTTTTATTACATATTAAATAAGAAAAGATAATAAGATTTATTTGGTTATTTTTCACTTACAAGGAAACGTTCTCAGGTGACTCTCACCGATATTGATGAAATTGAACCATGTTATAGAGTATCGAAAAATAAGAGAAACGTATTTTTTTTATCTGCAGATACGGACATTTAGTGAGTACTTTTATTTGTTTTTTTTTTTTTTTAGAAAAATTGGTGTATTTTTCAAAAGTTTGTCTGCCATGTAGGATCCACCATTTTGAATTTTTTAAATTTGACATCAGATTCGTAATCAGCGACTCCAAAAACCCCTTAATACTGGTTTTCACGAAAAAACTGATGTCTGAAAGAATATACATCATTTACGTATTAATGCTAGGGGTTGTTTACCCCCTTGAGGAGCTTATTTTAAGAAAACCCAAAAATACGTCAACTTTATTTTCAAAATCGTATGTAAAAAAATATTTTTCAATGATTTTAAACTAAAACTGTTATTTTTGTGACGCAAAAATATAAAAAAAAAATCGTTTTTCTGCAATAAAAAATAAGGGTGGCCACCCCCGGGAACCAGATTACTTACAAAAGGTTAGTATACCTATTTATGAGACATCATTTCCATTTTGTTTCATTCGAAAAAATTCATTAGAACTTGAAATATTTAGGAAAAACTGTTTTTGGGGGTAAATTTTAGGGGTGGTTTGCACCCCCTAAATGTATGTATCCGCAGATAAAAAAATATATCAAGTTTGGTGAGACTCACCTGAGAACGTTTCCTTGTTAGAATAGTGTTTGACAGTTTGTCTAATTTTATCTCTGGGTTTGAGCCGTTGCTCTTACAATATAGCAATTTTCTATTTATTCTCTGCAAAGTATATATATTATTATTAAGTTCATTTATTTACAATTTTACTTAGGAACAATTTTATTTACAAAAAAAAACCTAAACATCTATTTTATTTTAAATTTTAAATTAAAACTTATAGCTCGTCTAAACGTAACGAAAACTAATTCTCAGCTAAAATCTGTTTTATCCTCAACATTGATTGCCATCATAAATTACATATTAAAAGGATACTGCAGATGTTTGAAGCGAAAACTAAACTGATTATGTCGAAGATTTCAAACGTCTAGGAAAATCGTAAAATGTAAATGTTTAAAATCAGTGGTCGCGTACCGAATTTGAAAACAGTAGTCTCGAAAACCCCTCTATGCCCATTTGTATGAAATTTAGCATTTACAGGCCGTTAAGGTCGCAAATGTGAATTTCCCACTATTTTAGAACCTTTTAGATACGCAAACTACAGATTTATCACTTCGCCTTCAGAATTTGTAGATCACGTATTACAAAGTTATGCAGAAGCGGAAAATTCAAGTAAGCTAACAATAAGTAAAAAGTACTATCAAAGTTAAATGGTGTTATTTGATATCACTCCGCAAACCCCTTTGTGCTAGTTTTCATGGCATTTCCTTCAACCTGAGGCAGGCTGTAGGAGTTCTTTGAATCAGTTGACATTTTAAACGTCATAAAAACTGAACACACATCCAAAATTTGAAAAACATGGGTTTAGTAGAAGTTAGAAAAAAAATGAGTTACAACTTTACAGAACTTCTTCTGCTCTATGTTTTGTTTTTACTATAGGTTTTTCTATTCTAAAAGGCCGTAGCAGGATAAGAGTGGGTGGGCTGCCTCTCCTTGTATGTTACTCATTTTAATTTGGCAAGTTGCTACTGTGATGGGATCAATTTATGCCAAATATCAATTTCAAAAAGTGTTTTTTACACTAGTTATAACGAGTTTTTGAACCGATCTTGATGGCTAAAATATATGTTATACAGGGTATCAAAGCTGACTTGAAAAAAAGTCGATTAACTTTCGTTAACTAGAAGGAAGCAAAAAAAAAATATATAAACTTTCTAAAAGAAATTTTTATGAATTCCCTTTTTGTACCACCGCCAATATTTTCCTATAGTATAGTTAGATCCAAGGCTACATATATATATTTTTTTTGGAAATTGTCGAAAGGGTACTTATAGTCGAAAAGCAAGAACACTTTTTGTTTCCACTAAATTCAAATTTTTAGTTGTAATTTTTGAAAAAATAAACACACTTTAAATACTTTTATTTAAATTTCAAAAAAAATTTTACAATCTTAATTAAACTAATTGTGAAGAGCTTCACAATTAAAAAAGCAGAAAAAAGGTTTTTTTGGACACAATTCCAGTTTTTATTTATGATTTATAATAACATATATTTTAGCCATTAAGATTGGTTCAACCAATTTCAAGGAAATTTAATTTTTCAATTTTCCAAAAATTCGTTCTAACTAGTGGAAAAAATATTTTTTTAAATTGATATTTGGTATAAATTAATCCCATCACAGTAGCAACTTACCACATTAAAATGAGCAACATACAAGCTGGGGCAGTCCACCCACTCTTATCATGCTACTGTCTTTTATTGAGTTTACATTAAAGTAAAACATGAATAATGAAAATGTTTTTAAAGTGTTTAAAAGAACAAAAACATTTAAAATCCTTTCAGTATGCGAACTAAGATTGACCTAACAAGATTTTGGCGAAATTGTGTTTGCTTTTATTGATGGGACAGACATAAGTAGAAATTTTATGGACAATTTTCAGCAGCCAAAGTATGCTGGGGTGTCAGAAGTAATTTCAAGCGACTCAGAGGGCATGAATGAATCATTTAGAAAATGAAACTATAGCGATGCTTGCGCGACGTCGAACGAATCCGACGAGGAAGGATTCACGATTTCCGTGGAGCACCCATATTTCGAGCGTTTATTGAATTCGTGACAAAATTGTTAGAGCTGAGTAAATATTTGCCACGCCGTTACAATCGAAATATCAAAACAGAGGAACGTGCCAGAAATACAGAAAGGCACCTCGCACCGAGTACCGGAAGGCAGGCGACATCCGAATGATTTAACACTTGCCCTCATCTTATACCATAGTTCCGGAGATAAACAGTCGTCGCCTTAAATTACTTTCATCACAACTATTAATAATATATCTGATGTGATTTATGCGTTTGGAATTACATTAACGACATCCTTCGGAAATAATTGCCAGCTCTCACAGTCAAATTGATTCTCACACTTCAGTTGAACAAAGCAATTTATTGCTTTCGGATATTCCGAATCAATTCTGAGATAAATCGGGACTATATTTATATGCATAAAGTCAAAGCTTGAACTTCCACTATGCAAGAATCTACGAAAAAATAATGGAAAAAATATGAAGGTCCTGTTCAATGTTCGTGGCCAGCGCCGCCAGCAACAAGCTTCTTTTTATATGGACGATAATAAAATGAGTTACATTGCCAGCAAGTTTTCTGCTCATAAATAACTCAAGAAGTCATAAAGACTTCTTATCATTTGCTGGCTCTGGAAGGCGTCCAAAATGCTCATGCATGACTTCATTGGCACACCGTCCGACAAACCAAGGACTTCTATAAAATGCAGATACTTATTGGCATATCCGAGTTCAGGTGTGGCCTTGCTACCTGAAAAAGTGCAGAACAGAACAAGCACATATTTCAATTCAAGCATGGATATAGATACGGGGACAGTCTAATATATTTAAGGTTAGGGTTTTTCATGATCATATCATTTGTAACGATTCTTTACAGTGGTTGGCGGGAATTCATATACAGTAATACCCCGAACTTACGCGATAGGTGGGACTGAGCGATAATCGCGTAAGTCGAATTCGCGTAAGTCGGGGTATAATTTCGCATATAAATACATACAAATTATTTTTAATTGGGGCCGGAGACTAAAGAAAATAATAATTTAAAAAAAAAATGTTTAATAAAATCTTAGATAATACGAATACAAAATCGCAAGCCGAAGTTAATGTGATGTAGAAAACTTTCCTCGTAGCATGATAATAATTTTCTTATTCCTTGCTTTGTAGAAGAAATGTGCTCTTCATTGGAGTCTATATAGTCTACAATTTGTAATCCATTTCCAATTGAACTGAGGCCTTCTGTCAAGTTTCCAACCGTCATTCGATCTTCTGATTGAGCTGGATCTAAAGAATCTTCAATGTCTTGCTCTTGCTCATGCATTTCATGCGTCAATTCTGCGCGACACCTCCGAATATGTACATTACATTACATTAGCTGAACAATAATGTGAAGGGAGTGAGTAATCAGGAGTTGTGTGGCGCTAAAACAGAAGACGAATCGACGAGATTTGAAAATCGCGTAACTACGGGTTCGCGTAAGTCGGGGTAGCGTAAGTCGAGGTATTACTGTATACAACTTACTTAAAAATGAGAACTATATAACCATTACATAACAATGTTTTATGAAGTAAAATGGAATATATGCTGATAATGAATACACTGAAATTTAATAAATGTACACAATAGAAAGACATTAAAGAAAAAAAGCTTTTTTTACTATTACTAATACATATAAATAGCTAATCGTAATATTTTGAAAAGCTTATTTTTAAAAGCACAATAAAGCAAACATACGGCCACAAATATAAAATGCTATTCCACTTGAAGAGTTTATAAGAGTTCAATAATAATGTTGACATTAAATTTTGGAATTTCATCTAACGAATCGGTACACCGAAAGAAAAAACCCAAAATTTCCAAAAGTTCAAAACCCAAAATTTGCAAAATTTCAAAAATTAATAAGATTCTGATACAAAATCTTTCCAATATGAATGGGGTATAATTTTGATATAAAACTTATTACTTTTTGACAGTGTATTATTTTTATAAGAAATCGTATTGGATGATCTAATGTACTACTGCGTTATTTTTCTTTATTCTCCTTTAATATTTAAAATAAATATTAAAAGTAAATTTTTACAAAAAAATAAAAGCCTACTTCAAAATTTTGCCTATATATATGTAAACACTTAAACTAAAAATTTAAAAATAATAATTTTTATTACTTTAAAGAAAAGAGCATTCAAGGAAAATATACGAAATTATTGAAATACTATACAGTAAAATTGTAAAAATTCAAACGGCTGTTAAACTGCTTTTAGTTTTGTTCAATATGATTTACATAAATGGACAATATCGATGTGAGGGTATGAAGAGAAATTAATAATACAAATCAACAAATTTTGTTGAGTCAGAGTTGTCAATGCTATTCTTGTTGCTTGCGCCCAAAAGGAAGGAAAAAGTATCTTTATTTTGTTTATGTTTAAACTTTGGTTTTGTGAAGGAAAAATGGTCGTTCGTTTGGATAGTTTGATCCTCAATTACAACTTCAAAATACAGTATAGTTTTTTTTTGGTTGAGTTCTAAAGTGGTGAATCAAATATGGCGTCCGAACAGTTGCAATTTCATGGGACTCTTTATTAAAATGAATCAAAGAACTTTTAGGGTCGCTGATATTAAGCCTGTTATCAAAATATATAAATTAAAGATGGCGGATCTAATATAGCTGCCGAGAATTTAAAAAATGTCCGCCCCCAAAAGATGTACAAGGAAATGAAAACATAGAAATTTTAGGGGGTTGGTAATTTTAAATTTCCTAGCTTGGGCACAAAAGCAATCAATCTAAAAAATTATGTCGATCTTCTTCGCTTGTAAGAAGGGAGTAGGAAGCAATGAGAAATGATCACACATTAATCAGAATTTAAAATCGTGTCGACTTGTGTAATCGTTGAAAGGTAGAACAATGGAATTGCGACTTCGCATTGATGTAATCTTGCGAAAATTCCAAATTTGTACCAGATTGGAAAAGTGGTTAAGCACATTAGTGAAAACATAGAAGGTTTATCTGCTGAATCATATCTTAACATAAAATTTGAAATTGCGTTCTGTTATTTTTAAATCTAAGAAGTCCCATAGTTCGGAATTTTATAATAGCAATTCAAAAGCATAAAATATAAAAGAAATACATTTCTCAATTACAAAATAGGATTTTCGGAAATTTATCAGTGTGAAGTCAGACAACAGAGAACAGATTTTTTATTAGTTTAGCTTTATTAATTAAGAATAATTTAAAACAAGTCTTTAAATGATTGTAACATAAATATTATTGATTTTAAATGCTTAGAAATCATTACATTCATTTAATAAATAGTTGATTAGAAAAAACTTTACTACAACAAGAATATATTATGTAACTATAAAATATTATCCTCATCATCGTCAACCCAGATACTTGGCATATTTTCCTCTGTGCTTATTAGAGGCACAGGATAATGATTTATAACTGTAATGTTCTCTTTTCCGACATAAGAAGCCTCTTTTTCATTAATATCACGTGATTTTGTTGAAACCCCCTTACCCTCTATCAAATGACCAAACCGTAATTCATGAACCACTTCCCTCTCTCAAAAGGATGGACCTTAAGGGACTACTACCGGTTATAATTTTGAAAAATTCAATTTTTTTTTTTTTACATTTTTCAACTCAATATACCTTCAGAAATCACGTCTCAACATTTTATTTTGATATTCCCAAAAATATAAAAGTTACAGCAAATTAAGCGTGCCCGCCTATTATATATTTATAAGTAAAACAAAAACTTTAAACGTGATTTTCTCAAAATGACCTTTTATCATATGGCGGACACACTAACTCCGAATTGGCCCAACCGATTGGGCTCAAATTTGGAGTGCTTCTTTATTTGAGTATTCTGCACAGGAAAAAACCACAATATTAGTCAAAATTCAATCCAAAAAAATGTAGCAAGTGAAAACAAGTGAAAAAATAAGCGATTTTTTGAAAAAAAATTTCAAACGTCCGCCATTTTGTTTTTTTAATCATTTGTTGACATATTCTGGTTTTTTCCTACGTAAGGGACATTCCTTAATAAAATGCCGTTTGGTTTATTTGTTTCAGACTCTTCGTTTCTGAGATGAGTTGTCCGCCATGGGACGAGTCATTTTTTGAGCTACCAACTTCGGCGCCCTCTATAAACAAGGAAAAAAATGATAAAAATAAGAAAAAAATTTTTTTGTAATATTTGAAATAATTATTATCACCATGCAAAATTTGAAATTGATATATAATAAAGGAGCTGAGAAAAAAATTATTGAAAATTATGCTGTTTTTTTGCAATCTAACCGGTAGTAGTCCCTTAAAGAAGTACGTTGTATCCTAAAGTAAAGGTACGATTTATACCTATGTTCTTATAATGACCTCCCTAATATTAAAAAAAAATTGGTATATCAACGCTGCGTTTTTAAAATTCAGTATGTGAATTGTTGTTGTTTTTTTAGCTAAATAGGGTGTTTCTGCCTACTGAATTTAAAGAATAATTCCTGTGATCATAAATATTTCTCTGATACCTTAAAATGTCACATTAAATGCCACGAAAAAAGAAACTATTTTCCGCATCGAAAGCAAATCTGTTCTGTTTCCCACTTGTAAAAGGTACTCAAATCAGCTATCGCTAAATCTCGAAAGAGGTAATAAAAAACGACAACCGATAAACAATTCCCACCGACACCCTTACCACCACTTACCAAAAATAAACGAAGAGAGAAACCATTCGATCAATTAACCTCCCCTAATCCAATTGATTCACCTCCCAGTATTAAGTCCGACCACTAAACAACCCCATGACGTCGGCAGAGCAAAATCGGAGCCCATTTAAACTGCTGACAACTACAGAACACATGACTACCCGACTTACACCCGCCTAACACCCGCCTTAATGCAGCAGCAACACACATCAGATACAAGACACGGAGCGGGCGGGCCGGGGCGGGGGACATAATACGAATTGCCGCCCTCGAATCTTTTGTTCAATTCATGAGATAAAAGTTGTCCCCACGGCTCACGCCAATAAGGGAGCGCCGCACAATTGTCCTTACACGGAGCCAAACGAGTACACACGGATTGTCTGGAGATCATCGCAGCCGGTCGTTTTTCCCTGGGCGCCGTAAGCTTTTTGTGTAGGTGCGATCCGAAGTTGACAAATTAGAAAACAAAAGGCACTTGCACGGCATCTGGGCTAGGGGATGCTCTGCAGGGCGGCAGGTGCTTGATGCTGTCAGATTTGATTTAAGGAAGGTCAGCCAGACAACCACGCGATGGGTGGCCTAATGCGGACTATATAATTTACCGAACTCTGTATTTCACAGTTACTTAGGCTAAGTTATTCACAGTTAAGTAAAAGGTAATTTTTTTAGCTTAGATAGAAATTCCTATAGAAATAACTGTCAATCCGAGCTATCATTCTGGCAGTTCTACGTAATATTTATGTTCAGTATATTCTGGGTTATGAACGCTTAAGGAACGGCTAAGAATTATCCAAATTTACTTTGAAAATTGGTGGTCGGTTGGCGAGACTTATTTAACGACTTCATGGTTTTTTATGGTGCATATAATCGTCGCTCTTTTTTGCCTTAATTGGCAAAACATATTAACATATTAATATGCTTATTTCTATAAAAATGAGATAGAGTCGCGTTATGGTCAACGGAGATCGTTATAGGACCATGATCAATAAATATTTCTTCGAAAATATGTACGACATTGATTCTGAAGATGTGTTTCCAACAGGATGGCGTTAAGTGCCATACAGCGACACAAACCATTGATTTATGGCCCTGTAAATTGGCCTTCAAGGTCGTGTGATCTGACGTGAAGTCACTGGGTTATGCTGATAAACAAGCAACAAGTATTGACAACTTGTTCGCCAATATTATTCGTGACACACGACCGATATTGCGCGATAAAAATTGGACTTGCAGAATGCTCTTCGTCAAGAACACACGCGTTAGCTCGAAGTCATTTTTAAATATTAATGTTAAACGTTGACTCCTTGTATTTATTTCATTTTTTTTTTTAATAAAAAATGTACGGTGTTTCAAGCAATTTTCGAATAAAAATTTATTATTTAATTATCCAACAAAACAAAAAACAAACAAAAGTCCCACAACAGACCATAAAGAATACATTATTTTACTATATAAATTTTTTATTTTTGCGCATTGGAAAATTTTTCATGAAGTTTGATAGCTGACAAGGTTTTTATCATTAGCTCATTTGACCATATAAAAAAAGATGTTATAATTTAAAGTTCAATAAAAATATATAACCGACATTCTTTTATATTTTTCACTTAATTTTCACTTACTTTTCGCAACGCGTAGGGATATGTAACCCCTTAAGTTATAGGGAAATGATGAATCGAAGAAGGGAGAAGTGAAACAGAGCTCGCACCGAGCATAAATACGGATGAGATTGTTTTAATTTTTTCATTGTGCATTTTTAAAAGCGACTTGGAACGAAAATTGCTGTATTTGCCACTCGCTTTTCAATGTACAGGGTGATCGTGATTTAATCGTAAGTATGAACTATTGTAAAAGGTAATCGTAAGTATGAATTATTGTAAAAGGTTTTAAATAAAAAAGTGTGTTTTTAAATACAATATTTTGGGTGTGGAAAAAGCAATGTGCCATGCGTTTATAGAAAAGTTTTGTAATAAAACATTTTTGTGATATGCCCCTGCAGAAGTGTTCTAACTTTCCTCTCAAATTGTCCTTCTCTTGGTAATTACTTTTTTTATTACTATTTATTTCTAGCAAAATTTTCCACTTCGTTCCTCTGACGATACCCCAAGGTCGAAAACGCCACGAGTGCTTCATACTTAGAAAAAATGATATATCTTAGAAAATAGACATAATTTTCTCAATCATTTAAAATAGATATAATTTTCTCAATCATTTTTGACTGAAAAATGGCATTTTTTCGCGAGGTGCCTCACTTTAAACAGTTTTTTTGAGGTTAGAATTTTTTTCTTTCAAAAAACACCAAACGGCTTTAAAAACTAGACTTTCTGACAGATTTTTTGGTGTGCTCAAAAAATCTTTTATCCCAAAATTGTAATGGCCTAGGGGGTGGCTGATTTGAAAAAGAATTCCCCATATATATATATATATATGTATATATAACGTGATATAATACATGGTTTACATTTAAAAACTTTAAACGCGTTTTACTCGAAATCACGTTTTTTGACCTGGTTGGCAACTTTTTGAAAAAAAAACTATTCAACCGATTGGGTTCAAATTTTAAGCGATTATTGTACACATGTGTGGCTATCGTGTGAACTAGAATTACAAATATCCGTTCATATTTTACCCTTTTACCCATTTTTCAATCATTTTGTTACTAAAAAAAAGAAAGAAAAAAATTGAAAAGTCCGCCATTTTTTTTTTTTTTTTTTTTGTAAACCAAAATACTTTGTTCTGGCTCAGACGATAGAGACTGATTTATATTTTAATATCCTGCTCGAATTTCTTGTTTCAGATGTTTCACAGCTGAGATTTTCTATCAACCGTTTTTTTTAAAGGACCTATTTGAAAAATAAAATACAAAAAAAAAGTTAAAAAAAGTTCGATATGTATATATTCAGTTCTTAAAATATTGTATCATTAAAATAAATTTTCGTATGAAAAAGAACATTTGAAAAATCGTCCAATAAATATATACCCCTCCCCCCCTAACAGCCCAGCTCCTTTTACAGCTTTTGAAAACGATCGGTCGGTGCGAATTAAAAAACTAATAAAATAAAATGAAATAGGCATTGTGACATGACATGACGGAATGATAAAAAAACTCATGTCTAAAATAGTTTGAGCGGCATTCCTGTGCGCCAGCCAAACTTATATTTGACCGGTTTTAAAGCAACCCTACACATGGCCTTGTAATTAATCATTACTCGCCAATGGGACTGAGCTGATTTACTAGGCGCATTAACGAAAATAATTTTGGATTCCGGAAAGAGGAGAATCAGCAGCATAGGTCCAAACAAAGCGGTGTGCGAAATTTCCTCGATTCAGAAAGTGCTTAAGATAAAAATGTTCATTACCCAAATGGCGGAATAACTGAAAGTGCTTAAAGTGCACCATTAACCATCAACGGGGAGCTGTCGTGTGCAGTTGCCATTCAGGCAGGAGCAGACGTAAGGAGCCATTCTTGAGAATAACTTATCTCCGTTGAATAAATTTGAGGACAAAGGGAAGCGTGCATTTAATTTTCGTTGGGTTTTTTGTCAACCTGAGCGCCAACAAAAGGATTCCGACTACGCTCACCGCACAGCTGTGGAGTAGAGCATATTCAACAACCGAAAATGTCCTTAAAAACGACAGAGCCAGCCGAGCCGAACATTTTCACAACTATTGTAGTTCGCGAGGCAGAACATCATATTTACGGGATATTTGCATGCAGCAGCATCCGGCGCTGCACTGTGCAGTGCCTTGGAATCTCCGCACTGCACTGACCTCGGCCACCTTGCAGAATCGATATTCGGGCCGGATCTGAAAGTAAATTATCGCAAGATGCGCTCTCAAAGGGCCCCGGACGAGCGTAGCTCCGATCCGCCATCGCCGCCACCGCAGGGGCCTACACGAAAGTTTCTATTTCAAAATTTAAATTCCGCGAAAGCCGGCGGCGATCAAGCAAAAAATTGTTTTCAAATGAAACAAAAACTGGGAATTGGCTGTTTCTCAAGAAGGGTACTTCTGCGATTAAATGAAATTTCTTATTTCCAGCTCTTTTTTTCTTTCTTTTTTTTGCATTTCGCCAAGTTGCTAAAGTTTTTGTCTCTCTGCCCCTTGCAATTGCTCGCAGCGATCAACTGGGAAATAATTCCAAAGTTATTAAACTTTCAGCTCTTTTCTTTGCTCGGTTAACATATTGGCCGCATCTGATTTCCTTGAATGCCAACGGAAAATTCAATTTGCTCCACTGAACATTCCTCGCATCGAAGGAGATGTTTCTCTTTCTTTTCGAAAAAACAAAAAAGTTTCAGGAAACAAATTTACCGGGAAGGACGTAACACAGTTGCTTGTTCCTGCGTAAATCAGCTCTGATGGAAATATTGCTTCTGTTTCGGACGTATTTTTTCATAGTACTAAAAACTTCCAGGATTTAATGCAATTTTTTTGAAAATTCAAGCAAACAAATAAAATTTACTTTGCAGTACAGTTTGTGGAGATCTTGGTTCAGCCCTACTCCATTATTCAGTTAATTGATTACGTTTGTTAATCAGAATTTCTTAAAATGTTACTCAATTTGGAGTAAGATACCATATACAGCTGGTGACAAAATTATAAACACTTGTAAAAAGTGCGAATAAAAGCAAATAATCCTGTATTTTTACAGAAAATATTATCTTTCTTAACTTTAGCGTCCGTGAATGCCGACTTTAGGCGGCGGTCGTGCCCAGAGAATGTTTCGTTGCAACCATCTATAGGCGCTAGTAGGATCGAAAGGCTTAATCTCAAATTTTGATAATAAAATAATAAACAAACAAACACTAAGGTTAATTTTCAGTATTCGAACCGTAGTACGTAGAATAAATATTTATAATAATAATATAAAGTTAAAAATCAAAAAACTGATACGACTCTAAATGCTTTTTAACACTTTATGAATGGATCACGTAAATTTACGTTTTTCCATTTGGACTTCCTAGGACAGACCACGTAGATTTACGTCCTAGTGGAGAGGACATATTATTTTTTTAGCTTTGTTAATGAATTTTGGGATGAGGTATCTGACGTATTATATTTTTTCATTCCGAGAGCATTTTTCTAATAAATCAATTTTTTTTGTAGGACATAGCGCTTTTTTAAAAAGACCCTTGAAACGGTAAATGCTACCTATCTTTGGGGTATGAGAATAACATCACTGATTATTTTTTAAAAGTTACATCGAAAAAGAAAAAAAAGAAAAAATTTACAATTATTAAGTACCTTTTGTATATTGGTAATTTTTTTACAAACCGAACACCTTTTTGACCGACACATCTCCGATTTAGCTGAAACTTGAAAATAAGAGATAGGTTTTTTTTTTGCATATTTTCGATAATACAAGAGATCGCACATTTGAGAAAAGCGAGTTTTTTGGCTCCGGTTCTATTTGAGCTACAATTTTTTTCGTTTTAAAGCTAAAGGACTGAATTTTGAGAAACAAATATTTTAAATATAAATTATTAACAAATTCATATTGTTATTAACAATTTAATTGTTTAGATCAATTTTTAACAATAGCCCCCACCTTGCAGCAAGTTTTTAGTATTTTTATTGTATTCTCAGCCAAATTTTACATAAAAAACATGTTTTCAAAATATGGTACCTTTATTATTACTATTGTTAAAACATTAATTTATATAGCGCGACACGTCAAAAAACGGTTTTTTGTTAATAAAAAGAAAACTATAGCTTTGATCAAAAACAGTTAAATATAAAAGTCGTAGATAATAAAAAAATCTATAATTTTTGTCGTAACTATTTTTCGACATAACCTCAAACTTTTCGAATAAAATGCAAAAAATATCAATAATCACCTTTTATAAACATTATTTATTGATAAAAAGACTATAAAAAATTAAAAAAGAAATAAACATATCATTTTTGTGTCGTTAACATGGATCTGAACTAACCATCGATGTGGATAGAACATAGCCTAAACCTATGGATCTCTTGCTTTACTAGGTGGGGGAAGATTCACACTAACTAACACTGAAGTAACTTTATGTCTTCATCCAGAACGCCCTGCGTGCCAAAAAAAAAGAAGTTTTTAGTTAAAATAGAACCGGAGTTATAAATTTCTGAAAATGAGTCTCCAAGCCAAAAAACTTGCTTTTCTCAAATTTTCGATCACTAGTATTATCGAAAATATGCAAAAAAAAAAAAAAAATCCTCGGACGCGTATTTCTTATTTTTCGTTATAGAATCCGTGAAAAAAGTTTCAGCCAAACCGGAGAATTTTTATCAAAATCCGTAAGGTTTGTAAAAGAATTACCCATATATACGAATATACTTTTATAGAATTAAATATTACAAAATTATAAACGTAAATAAAACTCAATTAAACTGAATGCAATTGAATGTGTTGAACAGTTGCACATATTTTCATTAAAATAAATTAATTAATTTTATTAAATTAAAAAATTGGAATAAAAAATTATTTGCCTAAGATACAAACATGTCTTTAACATACATATTTCATCATTGTCAAAGAAAACAGGGGGTTCTAACCGCCTCCCCTCCCCCCGCTCGCTACGGCCCTGTTATGCCGTCCGAAAAATTCTGAATTTCAACCAAATGTAATATCAAAAAATTAAAACTTCTTAGAAAATATTAATTTTCACATCATAGGTCGAAAATAAAGCTATTGTTTGGATCGAAACTCGATTTTTGAAGAACGCATGGTATATCATCCTTCATCATGAGCAACATACTTATACCTAAAAGCCAAGGGCTAAAGCAAGTTTTACACTCCTTGAATTTTAGACCGAAAGGGTTAAAAAAGTACCAGAAAATTAGTTCTTATATTTTAATGGAAATATAAATGCAGGTTTTTTCCGTCAGGTCAGTAGATTAAGAATGATAGAATTAAATTTTCTTATCTAAGGTTTAAGGAGCCATGTGTCACTTGCTTTTAACTACGTTATTTAATTTAAATTTTCCTGATAAGGTTTTAGCAGTGTAGTACTCGGTTTCCTCTAAGCTGTTGGGTTTATCAATTTCTTCTCCTTGATTTTTTAGATAAACCCGCAAAATATTTTATTACTTGATAATACATTTTTTTTTTCAAAAATATTTTTCAATTTTTGTAAATTTTTCCTGAAAATTTGCCGTCTTTTAGAAATCTGTCGCCCTACGCGATGAAGTACTTGGCATTATCTATAATGCGGCTCTGGCAGTGCATGACGAATAGAGAAAAAATCCAATAGTTTTTGTGTGATACGTGCAATAGACAGACAGACAAAAATTCACAAAGTTTCTGTCATAGCCTATCTGTCATTAGTAAGGTACACAAAATTGCATGTATGTAGTATATATTCATGACTTGGTTACAATTTGATTATTTATGGATTAGTGAAAATTATACATCAATTTTTTAAACTTTATAACTACACTTCTTTGTAAAATATGCTTTTATCGGTTTAGAAATGACTAAGCAATAAATGAACTAACTACCGAATCGTAAAAATAGATCTTTACGTCGATGGAAGTTAATAAGTATATATGATTACATGTAGTAGAAGGATATAATTAAATAAAGTATTGATAACTTATCAATTCAGATCTTAATACCCTACTACTTTCATATTTTGAAGATATACCTGATTCTTGTTATAACTCCACTTAATAGAGTTTCTTGTGAATGAACCCCTAGAAATATTCCGGGCGATTTATAAATCCCTTAAATCGCAAACGACACGACATCGCGCCAACAAGAAACTGGTTGCAAGCGCCCCTTCTTAGTGAGGAAAATTGATTGCAGTTGCCCTGACATATCAGAAATGTCCACTTCTGGAAGTTGAGCTCGCTATACACCAGTGGGCATTATCATAAGACTTTTCCACCGCTGCTTCCAGTGCTTTACTTTTTCGAATTTTGTTTTCCGCAAAAAAAAAAATAATAATATGAAACGAGGCACCGCGTGGAGCTGTGCTCATACATTTTCCGAAACACGTACAAGGTAGCTTGGGTGGTAGCACAAATCCACAAGGAAATTGGTTAATCTTTTATCACTTTCTCCACTTTTCCATGATTCGTCTCACCCACCTCGGACCACCTCAGGACCATCATACCATGGGAACGTTTTATTATTCCACCAACGTTTTTGCCAGGATGTTCGTTTCTTCTCGGCAATCCTCCGGTTAAGTGGGTGATAATCGTGTAAGTGGGACAAAATAGAGCGAAATCTGTTACAGCTGCCTGGGCTGTTTCATTTGTTAAGAACTCACCCAGTTGTAAATTTTCGGCACCCATCGCATCCTCCCCGCAAGTAATTAGTTCTCGGACAGTGTGTAGGTTTTCTTCCTGCAGTGAATCAAGGACATGGTGAACTGAAAATTAAGCGAACGTCTCTGATCCCCCTAATGAAGCTGTGGATCTCGGGCCGCAAAGAATGTTGTCCTGAACCCGACGAACTGTGACTGGTATAAAACCTCTTATAATTGAATTTATTTGACTGACCTTTGGCAGAAGTTTTTAATAAAGGACGTGTCCCACTCGTATACGCTTTGAGGTTTCTTTTCTTGTCGTCAGATTCTTGCGGAATGTTGTCTTTTCGCTAGATTCCATCTATGCCGCCCCCTGTATATAGTACGAGGGACAACGAAAAACTTAATGAGTCTGCCTAAGCTCTACGTTATTTCTAATAGTCCTAACCTAACGAATGGAGCCATGTTTTACTAGCTCTTGCTGGTCCGACTGCATTCATAGAAGGATATTTTGACGGGCACAGAGACGACCTAAAATTCAAGGAATGAATCGCTTTCAGCAAAAATGCCAAAGATTTCAGCAAATATCTTACAAAGCTTAATTGCACTAGCGTAAGCATCACAAACAAATTGGTAAATGACTCCTCTCTCCTTTGACTCTAGTGACCTAGAAAGCGTAACGAAGCGTAAATACTTTTAAACAAATTATTCGTGCCAATGGTGTCTCCTTTAAAAGATTGATTCCCTTTGCCGCATCTCCTCCCCGTGGAGATGTTTCGTTGCAAAATATCCGACGCAGGATATGTGGCTTTTGTGGTGCCATTCTTCTCGAGATCCCAGATGTGTTGCCATTTCTAATTCAAACTTTTTCGAAACTGTTCACAGTTGTCTTCTGTGGACAATGATTGCGTCCATATTCAAAGCCGTTTCGAAAACTTCTGTGAAATGTGCAAAACTCATGTCGTGATTTTCTCCGTCCCCAACGACTCGGCTCTTGCGATTGCACTACATGCAAATGGTCAAGCAAGAAGGCAGCTCCTCAGACATTTCCAGGGAATTCCCTCCTTAGCCTTCTAGCCAAATATGGTGCGGAAATGAATGTTTTATTCTAAAACTTCTGTGGAACTTTGAACTTTTGACAAATTATCTTTGGATCTTTGGATCACTTCGCTGTAAAGTTTCTGCGTTTTTCTTATAAAAGATCAAATTGAATTTTGTTTTCACAGGTTTTGTGGGAAATTTACAGATCCCTCGACAGAGCTAGCTCTTTCATATACATATATATAAACATAATTTATACATATTAAGTCAAACAGAAAACCGTAATCTAGGGAGATAAATTTGAATTTTTTATGTTTGTGCTTGTTTATTTTAATGAGATCTTATAAAAACAGCATTAAATTGTCTGGTCCGTTGCATTACATTAGTACGCATAATTTATATACTCTGAAATTATTTAAATTAACTTTTGATACAGTATGTATCGAACATATAATACATTAACACTAGGTTTATGGACACTATTTTATGATTTGTAGCGATTCCGAAAAAATAAGTTTAGAATATATTTCCGTTCCAAATGAACGGCCTGAGAGGTAAGAAATTTACAACAACATATCATCGTATTATAACATCAATTAGATGAAACATATTTCACTAAACATTCATAAATACGACTTTTGTAAATTTCGCCACGAAATCTGAAACGCGTCAAATTGACGCGTTCCGTACACCTAGTGTTAATATGTATATTTGAAAAATATTTATAAAACACTAGCTGGGTTACCCGGTTTCACCTGGCGTTGAATAAATACTTACTAATTAAACACTTCTCAAAAGTTCTAGTTTTTTATATCCTAGAAATTGTTTCAACCCGAAAATCCCAATGGATCCGCCATCTTGAATTTCCAAATCTTAATAATATTCAAAATTAGTAGCCTTAAAATAATCATTTTACCAATTTTCATTAAAATCCGTTGAAATCGAGAAATTTTGGTCGCCATATTGGATCCGCCATCTTGAATTTGGAAATTTTGCTAATATTCGAAATTAGTGGTCTCAGAATAATCATTGTACTAATTTTCATTAAAATCCGTTGAAATTGAGACATTTGGTCTGATATTGGATCCGCCATCTTGGATTTACAAATTTTTATAATATTCGAAATTGGTAGCCTCAGAATAATCATGATAAAGTTTGTCATACAGCTCTTCTCAATAAACTGTACACTCAGTTTAATTTGTCTATCCCTGCTTGTAAACTTCTTTGGTCATATCTTCGCCATCGACAGCAGAAAGTCTCACTAAACAATAAATTTTCCCACTTCCTCCCGGTTCCCAGTGGTGTACCTCAAGGCTCTATATTGGGACCCCTTCTTTTTTCAATTTTTATTAACGATCTTCCATCAGTGATCCATGAATGCTCGTTTCATATGTATGCTGACGATGTTCAGCTATACTTGGCTGGTTCTCCTGGATCACTGGGAGATACTGTAGCCCGTATCAATGGAGATTTGGGCAGAATCTCTCAATGGGCCTTGGATAATCACTTATCCTTAAATGCATCCAAATCGAATGCTTTATGTATTTATCGAAGGCAGTTAGACTCGTCCATTCTTCCTCCCATTCTCCTTAACAAAACTATCATACCCTACTGTAAATCAGTTAGAAATTTAGGTATCATATTCAACTGCACTCTCAACTGGGCCGATCACATTAACAGTGTTATTGGTAAAGTTTATGCGACCCTTCGACTATTATGTGTTTCTGCAGCTTTTACTCCCCAGAATACCAAAATACTTCTTGTTCGGTCGCTCATTATTCCATTATTAACTTTTGGGTGCGAAATTTTCTGCGGGCTTGACTCTGCTTCCTTGCATAAATTTAATGTTGCTTTTAACTCAGCCGTGCGATATGCTTTTAGTTTAAGACGCTTTGACCATGTTTCTGCTCATGTTAAATCAATTTTGGGATGTAGCTTAATTTCATATCTGAACTTTCGGACTACCCTTTTTCTCCGAAATCTTCTCGTCTCTAAACAGCCCGGTTATCTTATTGAAAAACTAAGTTTATCTCAATCATCTCGGACTTTTTCGCTAGTTGTTCCTAAGTTTCGTTATCGATCTACTGAACGACAGTTTTTCATACAATCCATCAGACTTTGGAATCACTTACCCATGGATTTGAGAAGGAGTAGCCGCAGTCGTGATTTCCCTGAAAAGCTTTTTGAACACTTTAAAGCCTTTTAATGTCTCTGATAAGCAAGCATGTTTCCATCTAATTTTTCTAATTTTGTTTTTATTTTATTTTATTTTCTTCTACTTTTTTTAGTATATTAATACTGTTAAGTTTATTTTTTGAATTTTGCCAACTCATCTTTGTAATTTCCTGCACATAATTATAAGAAACTTTCTTAATTGTGTAGAGTTTAAACTCAAATAAATAAATAAAATAAATAAAATAAATAATCATTGTATCAATTATCATTAAAATCATTCTAGGCGCCATGTTGGGTCCGCCATCTTGCATTTGGAAATTTTGAAAATATTTAAAATTAGTGGTGTCAGAATAATCACTGTACTAATTTCCATTGCAATCCGTTGAAATCGAGAGATTTTGGGCGCCATCTTGGATTTGATAATTTTGATAATATTCGAAATTAGTGGCTCCGGAATAATCATTATACTAATTTTAATTAAAATCCGTTGAATTCGTGACATTTGGTTTCCATATTGTATCCGCCATCTTGGATTTACAAATTTTGATAATATTCGAAACTTGTAGCCTCAGAATAATTATTGTACCAATTTTCATTAAAATCCGTTGAAATCGAGACATTCCGGTCGTCATGTTGAATCCGTCATCTTGGATTTGGACATTTTTTAAAATAAGCATTGCGCAAAACCCCTATGTACCAATTTTATGAAAATCGCTTAAAATTTAAAATTTTCCGCCGCGATCTTGGATCCGCAATTTTGAAACCCTATGTATTATCCGAAAAAAATTAACCTATATGTTAAGTTGGAATATGTACTACTTTCGGACAAAAAATGAAAAATATCGATGCAAGCGTTTAGGCGTGATTGAGCAACAAACAAACAAACAAACGAACTTTCATTGTTATACATATTTATATAGGGATATAATATAATATTGTAAAATAAATTCAGGCAAAGACCTGATTTGATATAACCTTCAGAGATATTGAGGTGAGAATTAATTTGGATTCATGAACGTAAAGGTATTAAGAAATAAAAGGAAATTCGGCAATCAAATTTTGAGAAAATCTAAACAAAAAACCTCTTACACACACGAGAGGGTATAGGGCAAATTATAAGCAATAATGAAGAAGTGGATCTGCAGAAAGTTAGCAGAGGTGTCAAGATTCGGAATTAATTGAAGGGAAATTGGCCGAAAAAAAGAAAAGCGAAAATGTAAAGGTGGTTGAAAAAAAGTAAAAAGTGTAAATGGTTTTAATGAGGTCAGAGGGTGGGTCAAGGAAAATAATGAAAATTATAAGGATATAGCTCCAAACCCTCCGATTTACAGAAAATTATTGAAATTTCAATAAAATGTATTTTAGTGTCATAAAAAATGAAATGTATGACAAAGTTTGATTTTTTTCAACTCTCCTCCTTAATAAAATAAAAGTTTATAATAGTAGATACAAATTATGTATATGAGAAAAAGTTGAAGAAAAATAATCGATTATTGAAGAAAAAAAAAACGAAAATCGGATCATAAATAAAAAACGTATGGCCGTATCGGACAAAAATGCTACCCTCTACTTTTTGCTACCTGCTCCTTCTTCTTCTCTTTTTGAATTTCTGGCATCTTTCAGAGATTATTTATAATGTCCATTTTTGTTAAATGGCGGTCATACTATCAAAATTTCAAAAATCATATTAACTTAAAATGAAAAAATTGCTATTATTAAAAAGAAATATATGTAAAATAAAAAGCAGCAAAAAAAATGGGTAAACATTTTAGTATTTTGGCTAAAAACCATAATTGAAAAGGTCTTACATTAATTCAGATTCTTAAAAAGCTCTTAATATCTCAAACTAATAACAATTTTTTCTAGAACCTCTTCTCACTGAAGTTAAAAGAACAGGGTGTTAATTATGAGCCTACATAAGTGAAGCCCGAATCTGCCCATATAGAGACGAACTTTTATCAATAAAACTTATCGCAGGCTCTTAAAGTTCGAAAAATTTATTCAAAAACATTCGGCGCTACACCACGGCTGATTTATTCATTTTAAGTGAACGAAATACAGCTCTCCTGACAGTGATTGCATCCGAAGAGGTGTACCATGGCTGCAAGAACCTTCCCATATGCACTTCTGGCGCTTTTCATTTCTCAGAAGCCCGTAGCGATAAATCTTCTGTAACGTAACAGAAATCCATTAAAAGTTTGCACTTTTGCAGCGGAAAAATTTTCATATTTTCTGAAGGAGCGTGTGCAGCATCCATAATGTTTTGTTTGAGTTGCCAGTAAATATTTATAAAAATAGGACGCTAGTCGCGATTCTCCCTCCAACTAAACTAGCACTGTCCATCTGTCCCGCCGCCGCCGTGCCCCGCCATCCAGTCTAGAGCCGAGCATTTCTTAACGTTGTAGAGAGCCATTCAAACCCTAAACTCGGGTGTATAGTTCGAGAAGTGTGACTCTCAAAACGAACAAATCCCGGGTGCCTTTTTCATCGCCTGGGAATTTATCACGGGACATCCTAGGGAGCAACAGGAACCACGACCGATTGCGCTCTCTCCCTGGCCCTATACCCGCATCATGTTATCAACACTCCCTGACAGTTTATGCAAAAATTTCTTTCGCCAAATTTATTTTCCTCCATTCATCCTGAAATTTGCGATGTGACTCCCGTTCGAGTCGGAAGGGACGACAAAGGGAATGGCCTTAAGGACGAGTTCTTATCGTTGCCATTGTGCCTGGGCCTCGGTCTACCCATCAATAACAGCTTCTTGAATCCTTCCACCTGTCAGAGTTTTATCGAAGTTTCTTTTTCACTGAATTGTGATTTTGTTCGTACCCGGAAAAATGCTAATATTCTCTATTTGGATGCATACTCTTCACCCTTCTAAACGGCTGTACCTACAAAGGGAGGGTTTATTTTCATCACCTTAAGAGATTGCCTATTTAGGGCTAATTACCCGTATTGTTTGAATACTCGCTTCTACAATATATAGCAAGTAATCCCGATGTGATGTCGTCTGCCCTTAAACGAAATTGTTGCAGGCAGTTCTTGCTCCATTGCGGTTCTATTGTCCTTGCGAGATCCTTAAAGCTGTCGAAGGTATTATGAAGGAGTATCCACAATGCGTTGCTGATTGGTCTGAGGATGTGACCTGCTTGAGAAAACGCAGTTTCTTGATTTCTATAGGCAACAACGTTGAATGTGTTACTCACTTGAGACCAGAAGCTTCCAATTTCATTTACTGTCACGATGATTATAAAATCTTCAAGAGAATTTTCTTCCCACTTTTTCTTTAGGTTTGAGTTATTAAATTGTTGATAAGTCTTTTATAGTTGTATGTAAAATAATTTTAAAACAAATATTTTGCTGTCGAGAATTTTTGCTTGCTATACTGGATTTTCCATTTTCAATTCTCAAATTTCAACAGCAAATTCGAAATCGGTGACACTAAAATCTCCTATATAGTAATTGTAGGAGAAATACTTACCCCTCCGTTCATTGCATTAATAGGAAATTGTATATCGTGGATCGTCACCAGTTGTTTCAGGTAGGTAACAATCACTCTGATCGCATAAAGCTATTTTTTGGGGTCCCTCAGGGATCGATTTTAGAACCCCTTTTGTTTTCAATATATATTGATGACCTTGATTGTTTGAAATTAAAGTGCGATCTAATTAAATACTCGGACGATGTTTAGATGACGTTTTAATCCCAAAACCACTATCTGCGATACTACTCGAGATGTAAATCAGGGCCTTAATTGTGTATATCAATTGGCTAAGTACAATCATTTAAATCTTAATCCTAGTAAAATTCAGGTTATCATAATCCACAAAAACTATATCGAGGTATCTGACTTACTTAGTTGTCGCATTTACGAACAAAGTAAAGAACCTGCGGATGATATTTAACTCAAAACTGACCTGGTCTGACCTTGTTAGCTATATGGCGCGACAAATATTTGGAATTATTAGACAATGGTGTTTTTGTATAGGTTTATCGGTAAGAGTTCGGAAACACATGCATACTTGATATGAATCTGGAAGAACACTTGAACTTCCGTAAACGTTTATATTTATTCCGTCTTAATAAGCAGAGATCATCAGCGTTTCTATACGACCAAATGAAATTCCTACCATCAGTCAAAATTGACTGATCCCGCGATTTAAATATATGCGGTCCAATTCATTCCTTGTTTTTAGGTGTAAGTCTTAAAAAACCGGGAGTAATTGTTTTCTCTCTTGTTTCAACCCGTCTTTCTTTTTTTTTTTTCTTGTTTTAATCCGGTATTAGTTTAATGTTTTACTTAAGGGGTTATTCTACTGTTAAACGGGTAAGAAGCAGTATCTTTTTAAAAGTGTTGTAAAAAAAAAACTATTAGAGATATCAATTTGAGATTTTGCATGCATCTTTATTAATGAAAAAAATATATAATGGCATAGTTGATTAAAAAAAAAAATCGGTTAAAAAAACTTTAAACGCGATTTACTCAAAACGTGTTGTTTTGGTGCGCGGTACATCGTAGAGAAAAAACTAATGAAGCGATTTAGCTAAAAAATTTTTTGCATAGTTATGTATCAATTTTACACAGACTGAACCTAAATTGAGCCATAAAAATTGAAATTTGGTTATTTGGGAGCACTTTTTTCATCGAAAAAACGTCCAAAATCGAGCATGCTATTTTCCAACACTTTGCAAATCGTGAGAATTTAATATTTATGGCTCAATTTAGGTTCAGTCTGTGTGTTTTTAGCTAAACTAATAAAATTTCATCGTTAAATTGATTGCAGATCACCTAGACGACCTGGGCAATGTACCGCGCAAACGACTCTGGCCGTCAGCGCGCGCTACATCAATCATAAACTGAAGCCGCCATTTTGTTTTTTTTTTTTAATCAACTATGCCATTATATATTTTTTTCATTAATAAAGATGCATGCAAAATTTCAAATTGATACCTCTAATAGTTTTTTTTTTACAACACTTTTAAAAAGATACTGCTTTTTACCCGTTTAACAGTAGAATAACCCCTTAATGCTAATATATATATGTATTTTTGTAATCTTAGTTAGTCTAGTCTTTAGTTTTTCGTTTCTTGTTTACACCTATTCACATGTCATAATTTATCATTTCCTTATTTAAATATAGTGTACATTGTAAGGTTAGACCTTTATACAGATTTTTAAATATCTTTTTATTACACAGATCAACAAAATTAAACTTTTTTTTTGAGTCTGAGTTATGAATGCTATTTTCTTATTACTTGTGTCCAAAAGGAAGGCAAAATTGTTATAATTTTGTTAAAACTTTGCTTTTGTGAAGGAAAATTTGACATTCGTTTGGATAGTTTGAACCTCAATTACAACTAAATGCGTTGTGCGATATTTCTGATTTTTTGCCAAAAAGTACGTTATACTAGAGAAAACAGTATAGGTACATTTTTGTATTGGGTTCCAAAGTGGTGAATTAAATATGGCGTCCGAATATTTGCAATTTTATGGGGTTTTTTATCAAAATGAATCAAAGAGGTCTTAGGGTCGCTGAAACTTAATCTGTTACCAAAATATATATTAAAGATGGAGGATCTAATATAGCAACCGAAAATTTAAAAAATGTCCGCCTCCAACAGGGGGGAAATGAAAACATAACAATTTTTATGATTGGTCATTTTAAATTTGCTGTCCTGGGCACAAAAGCAAATTTTTTTAAAAATCATGTTGATTTTCTTCAATTGTGAGACGAAAGCAATGCGGAATGACTGCATATTAATCAGAATCAAAAATCGTGTCGACTTATGTTATTATTAGTACTAAGTTGAGAATTTCTGGTTGGCATAATCGATGCGCCATCTTAAATTTCAAAATTCTGATTCAGTGGGTACTAAACTTCATGTACCTACCTATATTAATTTTAAAGGAAACATCTTGAAACTGAGATTTTTTCCCCCACTATATTTTAGGTCCCTCTCACGCTCCTATCTACAATTTCCAAATTTCGATTCAAAAAACCTTAAAATATTTTTGTTTTGTAGAGCTCCATTGAATTTGAGAATTTTTCCACGGCATATTGAATCCGCTATCTCAAATTTGGACATTTTGACAGAAATGCTACTTATCTTGTCGCTACGAGCCAGGTGGTTGTTGAAAAACACTATTTAATTTGCCTTATATTCTCGTAGCTAAGCCAATGCATGATACAATTACTAGACAATAGTAGATCAAGCTCAGATCTTTTCTATTTTTCTATATTGTATAACATTTTTACCTATTATTTAATAATTTCGTTTTTCTTTTCAATAATGACAAATGTGATGCAGATCTGTTGTCGTCAGAAAGAGTGACCTCAAAAATAGGTCAAAATTATTATTTCGTGGGCCTAGTATTTCAAACCAAAATGTGTTTCAAGATGATTATCTGTTTTAATTTTGGGAAACGAATGATCAAAGTATAATAATAATAATAATAATTAAATATACCCTATGCACGAAAAATTGCAATAAATTATAAAATGTCTGAAAAAAATTGTGTTCATGAGTCATAATTTAAGCTGATCATTAAATAGCAAAGCCATATATTTATGGTTCGTTTTCATTGACATTCGCCATTGCAAGGGGATGGAAACAACGCTTAACAGTCAAAACCACCAAAAAATATTTGTAATAATTCGAAAACTTACAAAAATATTTTTTTTACTCTATCGAAGGGGTGTAATTAACAATGTTTGTACATTTTGTATGCCCCTGATATATTTTTGGTATTCTTACCTTACCTTACCTTATCTGTCAAAAAGTGATTTTATTCCTTGCTAAAATTCTGATTCATAAACATTACAGCAAAACGAAATTAAAGTATACAAGCAACTAAAGAGCATACAGTTTACCAAGGCACCCAGGCAAACCTAATGCATTAACCTGGTGGCTTATATTAAACTCCAACTTGGGAGTTGGAGAAGCTGCAAAATCACGAAATGAACGATTCAACTGCTTCTACGTGAATATGTTTTTAAAAACTCCTCCCGATGTGAATCTGCGGAAATTAGAGTGCTTTGCTTGTGCGCCCATAAAAGTTAAAAATTTTAGAATTTCATCTAAAGTGATATCCCGGCACGTAGGGAACAATGCAAAGCAGCAGAGCCGAAATTTAAAGTGGCCCTCAAACGGCGACATGTGTTCGGTCCTGCGAACTGAGCAGCCCTTACGCTACTACGGGTCCTGGGCTTGTTGATTACACATAACGCTCGTAATTAATTCTGATAGCACATCCTGTATTCCATAAATGAAACGTTCAATTTAACTCATATGTTGCCGAGATGCGGAGTACCCGCAGGCGAAGGAAACTAGAACATAATAATTCTCTTGACTAGTAAGCCCCAAGTAATTGCGTTCTATGATTCGACTAATTATTGCATTACAACGGCAGTTACGGCCAATCAAAGATAAGGCAATTTGGAGAGCCAATTAATAATTTTTATGAACCACACAAACGGCGCGATATTTGCATGATATTATCTTAGGCGTGCTTTGCTTACTTTATGGGAATCCATTCCTCATATCGAACTGACACACTACGGCGCCGAAGATGGGTGGCTTGGTGGAGGCTGCGGGGCGTGACGAAATGAGACCTGCTAATTGCTTGTCCAACACTAATACCCAATAATGAAACCCCAGCAAATTGGAAAACGGGCACTGAATACTAATGGTGGCTTGCAATCTATTTGCAATCAAAAAAGATTAGTCGGTGTACATGAGCTTTTTTGGGCTGACAACCTGTTTCGAGTGATTTACCACAGAACATAGGAAAATCCTAATGAAGTCAAGAACACGAAGAATCTAAATTGCGGATGATGAAAATTGCAATCCCTCAGAGCCACCAATTATTCTCTGAAGTCAGTCTGGTTTGGCTTCCTTAAAGAAAGTACAAAATTTCGCCCCTTCTCTTGGGCGCAACAGAAATCTTTCACAGCTCTGCTGCACCCGAAATCTGGCTTTTGCTGCATCTACAAAGGAATCAGTGAATGAATTTGCTTGTCCAAGCAAAACGTGAAATTCAGTGACAAAGCAAATTTTAATGCCATAAAATTGTGAACAGGCATCATGTAGGGTACAATCCCCAGACCAAAGGTTCACACAGCTCGAATTGACCTTTTAAAGGTGCATTTTTCCAGAAAATATGATAAATTTTTCCTATAAATAAAGTTTATCGCACATAGACCTTCTGGCAGGGTGCCAAATGGCCTGGGCACATTTAGTTTTTAGCGAAACGACAAAAGCGATGAATAACACCGCTGTCGCATGCTATCAACATTCGATGAACATTAAAAAATCGAACTTTCCACTTTTCAGTGACGATTAAAGTAGCAGTCTGGTGAAAGATTAGTTTTTGCTAATTATTTAACGCTAGGGAATTTTCAGAATAGCAGGTATCCACGCATTGACATTTATAACCAAACCTTTGCCGAAAACTTCATTTTAATGTTTCTACTATACTATACTTTTAAGTTCATACTCGGTACTTTGGTATATCCTACTCTATCCCCTATTTGTTAACCAATTCCTGTATTTATTGTTATTGTTTATTGTATAGAATGAAATAAATACATTTTTTTAAACTAAAACTGAGAAAAGGTATTGAAATTATAACTAATTATTATTATATATAATTTAAGCCTTTAAAGTGGTGGTAAAGTGACGACAATTTCTACCTCGAATAGGTACTATTATTCATATTAAAGAGGTAGTAATAAAATATTGTTTATTACTGCCTCTTTAATATGAATAATAGTACCTATTCGTGGTAGAAATTGTCGTCACTTTACCATCCCTTTAAAGGCTTAAATTATATATAATAATAATTAGTTATAATTTCAATACCTTCTCTCATAACAATAATTTGAATAGTGGCAATTTTGGATTTGTCATCTTCAATTTTCACATTTCATACGAAGATTCCAAAAAAAGTGCTTGAAATTGGATCAGTCATCTTGAATTTTAGAATCAAAGCATCAAAAATCCTTTTTGTATTTATTTTCATTTTAGAAAAGGCGTGTAGTGAATTGATTAAATGTTCTCCGATTTGTATATAAATTTTGGGGACGCTAGTTTCGAATTCGATATCGAATTTTAAAAATTCAAAAATGGTGGATCCAGATAGATAAATTCTGAAATTTTACAATAATAGGTATAGTACATGTGGAATTTTTAGGCCACTGATTTTAAACTCATAACTAAGTTCTGAAAAGCCAAAATGTAGTATCCAAAATTGCGTTCTTTTAATCTTCCACTTTACTGAAATCTAACAAAAAGCTATATAAGGTGTTTGACGTCGAATTTTAAAAATTTAATATGGTGGACGTTGGACTTTGAATGTCAAGTTTTATTTAAATTCAACAAAAATGAATTCAAAGGAGATTTGGGTGTTGCTGGTTTCAAATTTGGTGGCTAATTTTGAGAATTCAAAATGTCGGATTCAAAACAGAAGCTTTCGCATTCTAAATTTCATTAATATCTCAAAAATGAAAGTAATGAAATAAAAAACCTCTAAAAAGTATGAAATAATTAATTTTAATTCGGCGTGATAGCCCGACAGATTTACATAAGCCCCATGCTAGCACATCATAGACAATTAATTTAGTTTTCGCGATAAATTCAAACATATATTTAAATCTTAGAATACAAATGGTTAGTAGCAACATATATTTAAAAGTTAAAAGCATTTCATGAATTGTAGTGCTTCTAGATTTTTGGAATGGATTCAATTTTTAACTGGCGAAATAAAAAGGAGGAGGTGCTGAAGTCAACTATATATTTTCTTTTGTATGACCACGCATGACTATTTACTTATTTAGATAATCCTTTTTTTATTGAACAGGGTATACCTCGGAGTTAAATTTGAAAAAAAAAATTTCCTCCCGTAAGGGTAGATAAAAATAGGAAAAGATTGATTTTTCATTCACCTATGAACCGATTCTGTTGAAACTTGGCACACATATGACCTGAAGTTAATCTGAGGATGAAGACGGAAGACTGTCGAGGGAACTCCTCAACAGTTTACAGCACCTACCTCTGATTTGGGCTTATTTCATTCATCTTGATGAGAACTTTCGACCTAGCTGGGTTATGACTGTCATCGAGGGTCTCGTGATGGAGACGGAAGGTTGTCGAGGAAAGTCCCTATTTGGAAAAAGAACACAGAATATAGATGCAAGTGGATATAACATTATTATAGCGATTAATGCAAGTTTACCGAGAAATAATATTGTTATATGTTTTATTTAATTTTTTTATTAATTTATTATTCAGAATATAACAACAAAATTTTTAACAAAAATTAAACCGACGGAAAAAGAAACTGAAAAGCGAAAAATAAAACAAACCTTTTTAGTCTTAATAACTAAGCTCCTTAACTAATGTAAGTAAATAGCTACTTTTAAGTCGGCGCCAAACAAACAACCAAGGAAGATCATTAAATTACCCCCGACTTCCGCCGACTCAAAATTAGTTACTTACACTAGTTTAGAAGTTTAGTTGTTAAGATTAAAAAGGTTTATTTTATTTTTCGCTTTTCAGTTTCTTTTTTCTACGGTTTAATTTTTTGTTAAGAAGTTATTTTTAAAAAAAGATTTTCCTTTGAGATTATTGTGCACTAAAAATACGTTCACCAAATTGAGCAGGCAAGATACCAGCAACTGAAGAATTTCACAAGCATCGTAATTTATGGTCACTGCATCGAGGAAAGAAGTTTCAGGGAATTTAATGCCTCAGTGGAGGCCTTTAAAAGTTGGCGATGTCGCCTCTGTCCTGTACAAAGATTCCCGGCCAGGACAGGATTACGGAGGCTGGAGACTTTCACTTTTCGCCGGCAAACTCACTCCGGCCAGAAGATACTTGGGTAATCCGGGGGCGTGCATCATTTGTCAAGAAGGAGTGATAAAACGCCTGCGGAATCCTAATTCCGCGGGGACAAAGTGGTCTCCGCTCCGCTTGATTAAATTAAATTGGCCGCCCTTATTGTGCCGGTCACGTTGCGCCGCGCCGCCGGGCATATCGGGGGGCAAATCTGCTTTCGGCCCTGCTTAGGTCTTCATTTGCCCAAATCGCTAGTGTTGATTGTTTTGAATAAATTTTTTAATCCGAATGTTGGGAGACGCGGGGCATGTGGAGCATCCCAATGGAGCCCCGAAACACTGTGTCGCACTATTAAGATTTGTAGCGGCGGCGAATAACTCTTTCAATTAGGAGTCACTAAATCTTATCTCGACTTGGCAGACAAAGTTTTGTTTTATGGCGACACACATCGCGCGCTAGATACATACGGGACGAGCATAAAAACGTTGTCGGGGGGCCGGGAAGTAGCCGCCTCCTCTAATTCTAGTGGTAAGCGAACAGACCTCGGTTTCGAGAAGTATTTTTCATGAGACACCACATGGACAGAAGGGTGGCATTTTCAAAATAAAGCCCCGGCCATAGCAGACGACCACATATGAGTAATTTACTCCCATAGATGACAGCGGGAAACTCCATTACGAACTTTATGAGGCGCATGTTAAAAGTTTTTTAGCACTGAACTGCAACTGTCTCCATGTTCCTGGTCCGAACAAGAAGGACAGGGCTTCCCCCTGGGAAATGCTGCCAAGAGTCCCGAGGAGTCCCGGCTGTTGGCCGGCACGAGGAAGAGTGCGTTTGGTATGCACAAGTGCCGATTCTTGTTCCCTGGGTGACGACGGCTGATCCCTGCGCCCGTACCCGGACCTAATTTTTGGCGGTTTGGTTTGACTGCTAGTTTAGACGTTCCTTGAAATCGGAGGTAATTGCTACTTTATAGGTCTTATGTGCTACTGTTTGTACGACAATTAGCTTAATACAGGTGCTCAGTGTGTGTGTTGGCATGCTGTTGCAAGGGAAAAGTTTGCCTTTAGTACCAATGTTTTTAGGTAAGTAGTGAAATACGAGTCAACTTTGGAACGTTTTAATTTAATAGTCAACAAACACTAATTTTTTATGCAATATTAATCTACCTTTTATTTGATGGTTTAAGGGCCAGTTTTTAGGTTTGGGTTTAAAAATCTTATTAAACCTAGATTGGTATAAACAGCATTTAATCGTAAAACAGTTTATTTTTTTAAAATAAACCACTTTGCAATCCACCAAAATGTCACAGTTGGTATAATAATGTTTTAGTTATTGTTATAACCATGATTTCATAAAGCTCCACATCCTTTAGATTTTCTTCGTTCGAATTACGAAATTTTTTTCTATCAATTAAATCTTCTTATACGTTATCAAATCCTGTTGAATTTCATACTATTGCTGCGGTTGATTTGAAATTCGTTGTCAATCAAATAAACATTAACCCATTAATGCGCAAAACGAGAACTTTGTGCACGCAAGTTCAATTGTACGATTCGAATAGAAAATTAGGGCGATTCTTTGTTTTGCATAAAAGCTTCAAAAACCCTATTATTTTTTGGGTTTTTTTTTGTTTTTTTTTTCTTTTCAAGGTCGATTATCTTGACGTTTCTGCTATTGAATGATCATATAACCACCAGAAATGGCTGTCCGAATGTCTTTCTTTCTAAAAATGCAAAATGTTGCAAAATGGCCATTTTCTACAGCTACATGTAATAAAAATCTTCGCGATTTTTTTACACGGAAAGGGTAAACTTTACAAAAAAATTTATAGAGCCGAAAATGCTTGATGCAAAGAAAACGTGTAAATTTTTCGACTATTTTTGGTTTTTTGGAGGCACGATACCCATAACTTGGCCCCCAAATTTGAGGAACGGGGTTCGAAGCATTTTGCTGTCCTAAATACGTGAAAAATAAAGAAAAAAATCTATCTCGACCCGTTTTCGAGATATAAAAAAAAATAGTTAACACTTGTCCCGTATCAACTCCAGACAGCAAAATGTTTCGAAACCCCGCCACGACACTGAAAAACTTGAATATTAACGAACCGCCACTATTTTCCGCACATTTCTATTTTACCGCCGATCAATTTATTTACACGCACGAATTACAACGCACGAAAAACACTAATTTGTTACAAAAATAAACCCGATACCGCGAAATGTCAATTTAACTACCAAAACAAGCTGAAGTTCGTTTCGTTCTTCTTGAAAAAAAGGTGTGCCAACTGCCAACCGCTTTAGCAAGTTCGTTGAGTTCGTTCTTTTTCGATCAATCGATATTTTGTAAAAGGAAAATATTTAGTTAAAATGCATTTTGTAAAAGGAAAATATTTAGTTAATACGCATTTTGTAAAAGGAAAATATTTAGTTAATATGCATATTTTGTAAAAGGAAAATATTTAGTTAATATGCATATTTTGTAAAAGGAAAATATTTAGTTAATATGCATATTTTGTAAAAGGAAAATATTTAGTTAAAATGCATTTTGTAAAAGGAAAATATTTAGTTAATATGCATATTTTGTAAAAGGAAAATATTTAGTTAATATGCATATTTTGTAAAAGGAAAATATTTAGTTAATATGCATATTTTGTAAAAGGAAAATATTTAGTCAATATGCATATTTTGTAAAAGGAAAATATTTAGTTAAAATGCATTTTGTAAAGGGAAAATATTTAGTTAAAATGCATTTTGTAAAGGGAAAATATTTAGTTAAAATGCATTTTAACTAAATATTTTCCCTTTACAAAATGCATTTTAACTAAATATTTTCCTTTTACCAAATATGCATATTAACTAAATATTTTCCTTTTACAAAATATGCATATTAACTAAATATTTTCCTTTTACAAAATATGCATATTAACTAAATATTTTCCTTTTACAAAATATGCATATTAACTAAATATTTTCCTTTTACAAAATGCGTATTAACTAAATATTTTCCCTTTACAAAATGCATTTTAACTAAATATTTTCCTTTTACAAAATATGCATATTAACTAAATATTTTCCTTTTACAAAATATGCATATTAACTAAATATTTTCCTTTTACAAAATGCGTATTAACTAAATATTTTCCTTTTACAAAATGCGTATTAACTAAATATTTTCCCTTTACAAAATGCATTTTAACTAAATATTTTCCTTTTACAAAATATGCATATTAACTAAATATTTTCCTTTTACAAAATGCATATTAACTAAATATTTTCCTTTTACAAAATGCATTTTAACTAAATATTTTCCTTTTACAAAATATCGATTGATCGAAAAAGAACGAACTCAACGAACTTGCTAAAGCGGTTGGCAGTTGGCACACCTTTTTTTCAAGAAGAACGAAACGAACTTCAGCTTGTTTTGGTAGTTAAATTGACATTTCGCGGTATCGGGTTTATTTTTGTAACAAATTAGTGTTTTTCGTGCGTTGTAATTCGTGCGTGTAAATAAATTGATCGGCGGTAAAATAGAAATGTGCGGAAAATAGTGGCGGTTCGTTAATATTCAAGTTTTTCAGTGTCGTGGCGGGGTTTCGAAACATTTTGCTGTCTGGAGTTGATACGGGACAAGTGTTAACTATTTTTTTTTATACAGTAAGACCCGTTTAAATGCAACCCGCTTTACTGCACAATTCCTTTTATTGCACACGATGCGAATGCACCGAATTTTTTGCCTTATTAATGTGTAGAAACAAAGACCGCATTATTGCACACCTCTTAAATACACAAACCTCTTATTTGCACATTAATTTCAGGCACGAATTTTCTATTTGAATTAAAAAATAACCGGATAAATGCAATATACATATTTTAAATCAACAGATCTGTAGAAGTGTAGTACTTTTACATTGTCTCCTCGGTGGTTACCAATTAAAGGCAAAGAAAAAGAAGAACACTTTATCGTTAGTCTTTGCTTTGACATTTCAGTCTTTTTGAGTTGGCGGGTGGACCTTGTAAATTGCGGATTGTAATTGTTTAATTTTGGTAAAATTTGTAAAGTAAAGACGAAAACAGAACGCTATGTAATTAACCAAACTGAAAAAAAGTAATCCGAGCTCTCTTAAATGCACAACATGTGCATTTATCTTTAAAACGTTTAAATGCACAAACCGTTTAAATGCACGAAATTTTCTGACAAATTGGATGTGCATTTAAGCGGGTTTTACTGTATCTCGAAAACGGGTCGAGATAGATTTTTTTCTTTATTTTTCCCGTATTTAGGACAGCAAAATGCTTCGAACCCCGTTCCTCAAATTTGGGGGCCAAGTTATGGGTATCCCCCCTTTTTGGATTTGACCAATTTTTGAAAAATCCAAAAATGTCCCGAAAGTTCTGAAAAGATTGACACGTGTTCCTTAGCTAATTATAATTATATATTTTTCCTATAAAATTTATTCGTAAACTTGATCCTTTTTGAGTAAACATTTCACCAAATTTCATCATTCAAAAATTGGCCAAACCAGAAAACCAAAAATAGTCCAAAATATTCTTCACTAGTTTGGTTAATTTCAAACATTTTCTGCTCTATAATTTTTTTTCCGAGCTTCCTAGCATATCCCATTATTTTTTTAGGAATTTACAAACATTTTGAAAATACGGCTTTTTTAAATTTTAAACCTATTTTTCTTGAAAACATTATGTGATGGAATATTTTCATTTTTCGGATTCGTAATCTACAGAAAATAATGGTATAAATCTACCCTTTAGGCTGTTCAGGACGAAACTTTTGCAGACAAATGTTGTTGGTCGTGCGAGAAATTAGTATCGTTTTTTTTTTTTTTTTTTGTAGAGTACTTTCAAATTAATAATTTTCAAAACAACCGAGATTAACACGTGACTAATAGAAAACTATATAGTCGCAAGAAACTGAGTTTTTCCGACCCTTAACATGAAATGAATCGCTTATTGTTCAAAGTCTTGAAGGGGAATTTTGGTACATTGTTTTTTATAACAGAATGAAGTGGGAAGTGAAATATCGCTTCACCAGAATTTTTTTCCACCTATAGTCACTAGACTATGTAGTAAATGCAGCACTACAAGGGTAAGTTTTTATAAACAACATTAAATGTCCAACTGTCTCTAAAACTTATTTTACATAAAAAGCAGTTTAGTTTTTCACCATCTTATTGTTATTCTACAGCCAGAGTATACCACTTCAGTGGTGCTTTAAATGATTAAAACTTTGGCTTTATCGTCTCCGATAAAAAGGCGTCGAATTCATCCGATCGTCCATGGCAAGGCCCCAGAACGGATGCGATTTGAAGGGTGTTCTTTATGAAAATGTAGTGCGAGCTAAAATATCTACTTAGCTATTCCAAGCGCACCACTGATAAAAGGAGAGTGAATTATTATTACAACCTTATATTGCATCAATAGAAATCGTCAGGTCTGGCTAGGGTAGTGAGGAGCGGCGCGGAACCACATTTACAAGTTGTTTATTTAAATTTCCGTGCAGACTTTACAATAAGTTTGTTACAAAGGACAAACAAACAAACGAACTAACAGCAGACCAATCCTCGAAATTGTTTTCGTGACTCAAATTTTCACAGGACGTGTTTCGAAAGCATATGATCTGATTTTGAAAAGAAACTCGAAAAGAAGAGAAAACTGTGCACATTTCCCTCTTTGGAAGACACCATACGTACACCAGAATGATGGGTACCCCATATGTGCAGGCGCTGGTTTTATTAGAGCTCCACCAGTCGAGCACCGGTGGAACAACGACCACTACAGTCGTTCGAGAGCTGAATGAAGTCGGGTAATATGCAAGATTGGACTCCTTAGTCGTCTGGAGAAACAACAAAGGGCGGCAGAACATCATTTATGTTGAAGTGAATCTGCCAGCTTGTTCTCATGGCACTCATGGTCTGCCACGATTACGAATCTTTCAAGCATAAAAATGGAGTAACTGAAGTGATACCGATTGATATAACTTATGCAGGTCACCTTACACTGCTACGGGCGTTACATCGAGGAAAGACCTTTAGATGCCAAACATTTTACAGACACGTAGGTGTAACTTCCATAGGTAAATGAATGTTTCGGTATCTTACGTAGGCTTAACATTACTTCCAGTGGTGTGCCTTCGTTCATTAGGGAAGCTGCCAGTACTTGTGCCCTTGAATGTTAAACATCAGCATCATGTTTTTAACACTCCTACTTTTACCTACTTATCTTACTTTACATTTTAATTACTAAAAAAAAAAAAAAATCCTGCACATTTTGAAAACAAGACCATTCGATTTTTATGATTCTGCAGTCTTTTTCAGGATTCAACAGAATCACTGAGTTAATTAAGGGGACCTTTACTTTCAAAATCGAATAAAAAACAATTTTTTTTTTTCATAAGAATGCTTCTTAACATCACAGACATACTGTCCTAAAACCGTTTTAAGAAATTCGTACAGGAAAAAAAGTTATACCTATATTTGTAACGCTAACTCTACTCATTTTATATGCAAAAATTATATCACAAAAACTTTGAACGCGTTTTTCTCGAAATCACATTTTTGAAAATGGCCGCATCTGTATCTCAAAAACTATTCAACCGATTTTAACAAACCAAACGCCATTCGATTCGTTATATATATAAATATACTAGTAACTAAACCTTTAAAAGTATTATTTTACCCCCCCACTTTTTTATGCGGAGGTTAGTTTACCCCTAACTTATAGTCGTTTTTTAACTTTTTTAGAAAAATGTGTATAAAATGATATATTTATTAAAAATAAAAGGTTTTTTGAAGCTTTGCTTCCTTTGGGACGTTGTGCCGGAGATTCGTTCATAATTTTCGACGGTAACGAAAAAAAGTAATGAAAAAAAGTAACCAAAATGGGTAACGAAAAACGTCAAATTTTAAACGTCAAATTTTCAAAAAATTTTAAATTTTCAAAATTTTTTAAATTTTCAAAATTTTTTAAATTTTCAAAATTTTTTAAATTTTCAAAATTTTTTAAATTTTCAAAATTTTTTAAATTTTCAAAATTTTTTAAATTTTCAAAATTTTTTAAATTTCCAAAATTTTTTAAATTTCCAAAATTTTTTAAATTTCCAAAATTTTTTAAATTTTCAAAATGTTTTAAATTTCCAAAATGTTTTAAATTTCCAAAATTTTTTAAATTTTCAAAATTTTTTAAATTTTCAAAATTTTTTAAATTTTCAAAATTTTTTAAATTTTCAAAATTTTTTAAATTTTCAAAATTTTTTAAATTTTGAAAATTTAAAAAATTTTCAAAATTTTTTAAATTTTCAAAATTTTTTAAATTTTCAAAATTTTTTAAATTTTCAAAATTTTTTAAATTTCCAAAATTTTTTTAATTTCCAAAATTTTTTAAATTTTCAAAATTTTTTAAATTTCCAAAATTTTTTAAATTTTCAAAATTTTTTAAATTTTCAAAATTTTTTAAATTTTCAAAATTTTTTAAATTTTCAAAATTTTTTAAATTTCCAAAATTTTTTAAATTTTCGAAATTTTTTAAATTTTCAAAATTTTTTAAATTTCCAAAATTTTTTAAATTTTCGAAATTTTTTAAATTTTCAAAATTTTTTAAATTTCCAAAATTTTTTAAATTTTCAAAATTTTTTAAATTTTCAAAATTTTTTAAATTTCCAAAATTTTTAAATTTTCAAAATTTTTTAAATTTTCAAAATTTTTTAAATTTTCAAATTTTTTTAAATTTTTAAAATTTTTTAAATTTTCAAAATTTTTTAAATTTTCAAAATTTTTTAAATTTCCAAAATTTTTAAATTTTCAAAATTTTTTAAATTTTCACAATTTAAAAAATTTTGAAAATTTTTTAAGCAAAGCTTCCATCGGCCAGTCCCGCGACTGCCATGTTTTTTTTAGGTTTAGGTATTAGTTTTGTGTCTTATGAAAACAATCCACTAAAGATTTTTACTTTCTCTGTTACAGGAAGTCCTAGAGAAATGCGGCCGTTTTAAAAGTGCATTTTGGATGACGCCCTCTGCAGGTATTAAAATAAACTAAAGTTGCATTTAAAAAATTTTTTTATATTTTTCATAATCTTACCAATAATGTACAAAAGGTTTCAGAATAATAAATATAATAGTCTTTTCAAAAAAAAACTTTTAAAAAACGATTTTGAAAGTAAAGGTCCCCTTAATAACCTTAGGGTGGAATTATATACTTTTGAGGGATCTTTTACTCACGACATTTCTACAGCCAATATTTCACAGTGATGAGAGCATTCATGTTCAAATTGATCAATTTTTCCTCCGTTTATTTACAATTCGGATTGAATGTAAACGTGAAGAATAAAGATGGCTTGCCTCCATGACAATCCACGTATTGTGGTAGCATCTTAAGCATATTCATGCATGTTATGTGGCCCACAAATGTATGTTGATAGAAACATTACTAGTTTGGAATGACTGGCCGCTTTTCCATCATTCGCAATCGCATCTTTTAAGTAATTTATGGAACTGACTATTGACTAATTAATAATAATCAAAAATTTGTAGCGCTATTATCAACAATCTTTTGTTAATATGTAATCAAATCATGTTAAATATTTTAACACATTCTAAATCTTTGCTCTGATCAAATTTTACTCAATAGTGTCTAGTGTTCAGTTTCTGTAAGTTTCTAGTGTTCCTCAATAATAATAATAAATTAATAAATAACAATAAAAATTATAAAAATAAGCTACTTCTTCTATATTTTAGTGTAATCTCATAAAAATTAGTATGAGAGGATTTTCGAGGTCAGTGATTTCAATCTGATGCTGCATTTGAAAAATTCGATAATTATTTACTTTAAGGTCCAACTCTTCGATGACCTTGTGCTTGAAATATTTTTGGGGTCATTCTGAACAAGTATTTTAGGTTTAAAATTAAATATTTCATTCTCCTAGCGCTGCCTCCAAACATAAAAATGTTTTTAAATTACGTACCACAGGACAGTTCAGGGCAAATAGTAAATAAACAACAGGAGTGAAACGCATTTTTGAAAGCTCAACTTCTTAGCGATGCCTCCTCAAAATGTTTTAAAATTGCATACCTATAGGGTAAATTAATTATTTTTGTTTGACGAATAAGTTTTTCACTTTAGAGAGTGCCTCAAGTCGATGACACCCCCTACAAAATATCCCAAAGTCCAGGTCAAGGTCATAAGGGAGTTGTAGTTAAAGTAGATATATAATTACCAAAAATTCAATATGGCAGTTCCAAAATAGCGAACTTTTAATGTTCATTACTTATTAAAATCTTACAAATACGCGTACACAGCATTGAAAATGGGAGCTTTTGTATTCTAAATTATTTAGTATACAGAAATATACAAAAATAAATAAAACGTTTTTAAAGAATAAATCCAACAAACCTCACAACTTTAGAAGCCCTTAAAATAATGTAATAATATTAAAATGTTTGAAGTCGGCACGATAACGCGAGTTTTGGTTTCAAATACAGTAGAACGCCGATTAACCGAATCGCCAATTATCCGAATCGGTCCTAAGCGTAATATAAAAAAATAAAACCAAGTAATTTTTCAATAAAAATAAGTTTTGTGGGGAAGCAAGAATACAAAAATGCGAGTGACAATTGCTGTGTTCAATATTGGTAGTCAGAGAGTGCCAGTTTTGAGGTGAGCTCGAAGCTCCAGCCAAACAAACATATATAGATATTAGGGTGCTTTTTTTTTCGCGACTATTTTTTTTTTTTCAGTCCCACCTCGAAATTTTGTGGCTAATACCTAAACATACATTCCCTGAAAATTGGAGCCCAAAAAAATAATATTTAGTACTAGACCAAGACGCATAAAGATTTCCCATATAAAATACACGTGAACTTTGATTATTTTTCTTCAAATCTCTACAACTCAGAGGCATTTTATGGCACAATCTTGGGCAATGGTAGGGTTTCTTCAGAATTGAATGCTCTACAAAAGTGTCTATTGCAATGTAACCCTAACTCCCACCAGCGAGGTAGTACGGGTCATTAACCCCAATTTTTCCACGAAATTCGCGCTTTTTGCCCCTATCTCGTAAACAACAAGAGGTACAGAAAAAGTGAATATGACAAACTTGTAGCAAATTCAATTTCCTACTAAAAAGTTTTGAACACCATATTGCTAACATCGATATTTCTTGAGATATTGGACTTTGAAGTTGAGGTAGTGTTTCTACAATTTAGCTCAATAATACATGAAACTTCCACACTACCTCAACTTCAAAGCCCAATATCTCAAGAAATATCGATGTTAGCGATTTGGTGTTCAAGAACTTTTTGGAGGAAATTGAATTTCCTACAATTTTGTAACATTCACTTTTTCTGTACCTCTTGTTGTTTACGAGATAGGGGCAAAAAGCGAGAATTTCGTGGAAAAATTGGGGTTAATGACCCGTACTACCTCGCTGGTGGGAGTTAGGCTTACACCGCAATAGACACTTTTGTAGAGCATTCAATTCTGAAGAAATCCTACCATTGCCCAAGATTGTGCCATAAAATGCCTCTGAGTTGTAGAGATTTGAAGAAAAATAATCAAAGTTCACGTGTATTTTATATGGGAAATCTTTATGCGTCTTGGTCTAGTACTAAATATTATTTTTTTGGGCTCCAATTTTCAGAGAATGTATGTTTAGGTATTAGCCACAAAATTTCGAGGTGGGACTGAAAAAAAAAAAATAGTCGCGAAAAAAAAAGCACCCTAATAGATATACTTCTCACCATATACCTAGTACCTACCAAGCTATATATTCAACAAGCTCAAAACTGGTAGTCTCTGGTTGCCAACTTTTAACCTACCAGTCTATGTCCGATTATCCGAATATTCGATTATCCGAATCGACCCCGGTCCCAAGTGATTCGGATAATCGGGGTTCTACTGTATGTAGTAAAATTTTAGAATGTAAACTACTAATCTAAATAAAAATATATTGCATTTCTAGCAACAAAAATACAAATCTAGGTGTTTAATGTAGTAAATGGTTTAGAAATCTAGTGAATTTTGTTGTCAGTTTAGTTAAAACAAGCCAATCGAAATCTGGCTTTTATATTTTGATACCCAGTGTATAAATTTAATTAAGAGAAATTCATTCGATTTATATTACTGTCTACATGTTTATTAGATTTATAACTGAAAATTCTAGGAAGTTAGCTCTGGTTAGAATTTTGCTACATTCTATGTTAGTTGAAAAACATTTTGTGTGTACCTACCTACCTATATACACAAAGCCCAAGAAGAATAGCGAGAAAGAAATAATCACATAACAAGCTACTAACCATATATAACCTTTGATTTTTCTTCAGTTTAGTCAGATAAAAAAGTAAAGGGCTATCAAATTTGACAATCAATGTCAAAGTCCCTGTGGTTGCAAAAATCCGGTGGAAAAAAATTCAAATCCAAGAAATAAGTTGAAATAATTTATCGCATCTCTTTTTGTCGCAAACCAAGTTAAGTGCAAAACTCATCACGTGGTATAGCATAAGGATCTTCCCCAGTTGGGCATTGCCCGAGGGCTTCCTCTTTATGCGGGCCAGTCGAGCATGTAATAAATCGTCTTAGAAGTTCTCCAAGTAGCTATGAATATTTTCGGAGGTATCCAATTGGCCATGTTAGCATCTCCAGAGACCACTTTATTCAAGTGTGAAAGTTGACCACATTTTCTCTTTTATGTCCTTGATGGCATCCCCCTGAGGGCACCTAAATGTGGGGAAATTTTTATTTGCGCCATTCCAGAGACAACTTGGGGCTGTTTCTCGCCCGCACTTTTCGGGGGCATTTCTTTTCAGCATATACCCTATTCCGGCCGAAATTGTTATTTTTGCTTTACTTAAACACTCAATTAGGACAAGGAGCATTCGTTTCTCCGCTCTCGGGGCATCTGGAAGAAGCAAGCCCAGCCTCACGTGCGATGCCCTTGGTTTGTGCTGAAAATATAACATCTCAACTCAACATAAGACGCCTTCTCCATAGACAATAGGGCCGAGGAAGGGCTGCTTTACGGGGATATGCCTTCCCGGTGTGTGTAGTGGGCCTCCTTTCGTGTGTTTGCCACCTAATTAGCGCTGCTTATAAAATTTCGTCTTCTGTTGGGCGCGCGATAATAACGCGGAGATAACTTTGAATGAATTCTCCATATCACGCTGCCAAGCTCCCCGTCACTTTTATTAACAATTCACGTAACTTCCGCAAAACTTCTCCGAGTGTCTTCTGGAAACATGCGAATTCAATTAGCTAAGAGACAAAAAGACCCGAAGCCTAGTGAGATGAAGATTAATTGTCGGGGTGTCATTCGGAGGTGAAAGCCCGTTTTATGCTTCCTCACATATGTGCTGGTGCACCCATATAAAACGTGTCAAAATTACTTTTAAAAGTCATAATAAATTGCATTTGTCGGCGGCATAAATGCTCGAAATGTCTTGATTATAACCAACATGACTAAGATTTCCATAAAAACGTCTTATGCCCTTCATTATCTTATTGACAAAGTTGCCTCCCTTGCGGAGCATAAAAGCATAAAGTGAAATCATTTTATTCACATCTCTTCAATTTACTATGGCGAACCCCTATTTCAGTCTCAACAAGAATTTAAAATATTTTTACTGAAATACCGTCCTAAATGTATTTTCGTAAGTTTTTTCTGATTTTAGGTAAAAACTAAAAAGGACAATATAAGCAAAACAAATAATATTTTTCAACTTTAATCAAAACTTAAATGGCTATTGACCAAAAATTCACACACAGGAAGTTTTCGTTCCCGCAACCTTACAGAGAGCATTTCCTTGTTCCGAATTTACAGCCCTGAGGCATCAGTAAAATTTCAAAGGAGCAGACCGTCTTCAAGTGTGCATATCCTAGAAATGTGGAAGGATGTAAAAAATAGTACGGCAGAATAAAGATATATGGATTGCTCACAAATGGCGAATTGAGGGGATATTCAACATACATAAATTCATAATTTCTCTCAAAATCGCGTTCATGTTATATATGGTGGACAATTCATTTAAATATACAGGATTTTGTAAACTGCATATTCAATTCCAGAAGTATAACCTTGCTTTAATAATCATAATTGCTGAAATTAAATTAAATCCAATTAAATAAGCGGGAAAATGACAAGGAAATACTAAGAAAGTCGTTATTTCTATCAATTTTAATTCTTAACACTTAGCCGACCAATCGGGGAGATCTCCCCATTTTGAAGTAAGTCGGTGCCCGACCGATCGGGGAGATCTCCCCATTTTGAAGCAAGTCGGTTTCCGACAGATCGGGGAGTTTCCCATTTTAACTTTAACAACGCGTTTCTCATTTTCTGTCATTGTTAACTACCTCGACCTGGGGTTTTTCGCAGTTGCTGACAGACTACTACTGTGGAGCATAATATATAATAAAATCAGCTAATTTTGAAGGCTCCTTAGTTTGGCTTTCCTAAGCGCGGTGGAAACCGAACAGTTGTCTGCGGCGCTTGCGGTCGGCTAAGTGTTAAAAAAAGTGCGATAAATCCGCGCAATTTTTTTTAGTCCTCTTTATTCTAGATAAAATTTACTATAAAATGCAATATAAATCTCGCCATCGGCAAACAGCGATAACATTTAAAATTTTTAGTAGACTTTATGAAGTGAATAAAACCCTATAGTTTTTTATTTAAGAATTTGAATTTTTTTTCAGGATGCTCTTCTTAACTGTTAAGTTTATTGCAATATTATAATAATCGAATTTTGTTGTAAAGAGTGTAAGTGTAAAATAAGGTTTAATTTTCAAATAGTTATTTTTTTTAAACAAAAAAAGTAAGATATTTATTGAGCCAAACTATATACTGTCATACTTGCGCTAAAAGTAATGCCATATTCCACGTTATTAGCGAATGTGATAAATACAGAGATATTAGACAAAATATGCCTGAACTAAATAATGATTACGAGAACTTTTTAAATGTATTAGCTATGCCTAATCAAACAACTGTGAAAATACTTGTAAATCTTATCAACCAAATTCTGTACAGTGACTCAGCGCAAGATAACTTCTCTGTAAATTGAAATTGTAATTATTATATATTATTTGTAAATATTACAAAACTAGTCACTAATTGCCATTCATTTATAATTATTAAATTCATTTATAAAAAATTAAATGTAAAAACGTACGATCTATGTAGATATTAAGGACACACTCTCCTTTTTAAAATTCAATAAATTTATCAAATAAAGAATCTATCTATCTAATTATTTTTGGAAATTTTTTCTACTCGAAAACTGTAATATAGAGTTTTTTATTGCTTAACATAACAAAAAAAAATTCATATAAAAATATGTCAACAAACCAAAAAATTACATATTTATGAGACGCAAAACGTCCGCTGAGCCCACTGTGCGGCGCTTCGATAAGAAAATTAGTATATACAGTGGTAGCCAAAATAATAGGCACATCGACCAAACATTTAATAATTTGTCCAAAAAAAGTTAAAAACCACATTATTCTTTTTCTAATAATTCATTTCTGTAAATTGATTATATAAAGTAATAGATGAACTAAAGAAAACATTTGTATACTTCTTTTAATATAACAAAAAGAAAAAAAATTACAGTTCTAGACCTTGTCAAAATAATACGCACTTTATGTGGATTAAAAAGCTAATTTCATTTAAACAACAAAAGGAATCGTTTCAATTACATCAAACTTAAAATTAAACTTATTATTAATATTAAGTATAATATTTAGTGACACCCCCGCTATTTTTTAAAACTGCCTCACATGTTCTGGGCATTGATTCTATTAACTTGCGACATTTTTCCACGGGTATCGACTCCCAAGCTAACTTCACCACAATGGCTATTTAGAATTTATGGAGTATTTATGGAAATCTTAAATGACGTGTAAAGTACAATTATATAGCAGTGCCTATTATTTTGACCACCACTGTATGTATTCGTACAAAGTTTCATTGAAATTCGAAATGTTGCGGTTTCTAATTTTATTTATTTTTGATAATTGGAATGATCCATGATTAATTTGCACTAATTCGGTTTTTGTGGTTATGTTAAGTATGCAAGATAGCATCTTTTTAAAACATAACACACATTTTCAGGAACACCATTATGTATATTGTCGACATTTAAATAAATAGGAAAAACTCCACTGCCGAATCACTGCAGAAAATTGCGCCACTTTCGTAATTTTAAAGTTGAACGAGCCACGGCAGTTGGCTATTTAATTACCATGCATAGTTTGGCTAGTTTAGTAAGCTCTTCGAGTACATTAATTACCCAAGTGTCAATTAGCAACTTTTAACGAGGCTACGGGATAATACGCATGACAACAAGAGTCCACCCGAGCTCGCACCGCAGACACGGACTAATTTTCGTTGGCACCCGTTCTATTCAAATATTTGCGGACCGCGTGCTCGACAGAGTCTCCGGGGCCCCTAATACTCTGCTCGATTACAAGTAGTTCAGTGAATCGTTAATTTATAGCATGAAACTTGTCCATGTCTAGCATGATAAAAACTAGTCGCCACAGCAGACCCGACCCGCCCGGCGTTCATCGTCTTGTTCGGCGCTAAGGAGGACCTCTCCTCAGACGGGAAGGGAACTTTTTGTTCAACAGTTTTCAATTTTCCGAGATTTGTTAGCGATAATTCCAAATTGGATTTTCTTGCCGTAGTTCACGGGCTTCTCGTGTAGTTCCCATCGCCCTTGCAAATAGTTGCGCCGTGGTTGCGGTCGAGTCTGCAGCTAAAAGAAAAATGCGAAATTTATTACAACAATGGCCGGCGTACGCCAACGGATCCGAACCGTAGTCAACTTAAGTGCTATCGGCAATAATAATTCCATGCATCGTCCTTTTCTGCTCGTCTGAAATAAATCCGACGGTGCGGGGTTTCTCGGGAAGGGTTTCTTGAAGGCGCTCTTCATTTGGTGCAATCATTAAATAATTAAAGTAGCGTTAAAATGAATACTCAACTGAGTGGGAGGGGTTTAATTGACTTTTTATGTCGAAGTCCGTCTAGTAGGAGGAAGCTGATTCGAAATATGATTAATTACATCTCCCGATGGATTTTTTATTGCCGTCCCGCTGCCAAGGATTACTAGGACAGGATACAACGTACCCGACTCTAGGAACATTTATATCTGTCATTATCTTCATGTGTAGAATAAAAATTCCCGCAAATGGAAGGCTTCACACACCCCGAGAAGTAATTACTTTGAGGTAATTAAAATTAAAATAAGATCGTTTCGTAAAGATCTTTAATTTTATCTCTGAGTCGCCTCACGAAAATAAACTTACAAAATTTAAGAGCTATGAATCTAACATTGTGCCTTTTGGTGAAGTAATGGGAACTTGGACGCGACGTGTCTTTTACGCGATCTTGGAAACTTAGCTTTTGATTTGTCAGAGTTAAATTGTGGACCTTTAAATGTTTTGGATTTTCAAAGTATTCGATTTTGAAAAAAAAAATATTAGTTATACCAATATAGTCTTAACACATTGACAGCCCAACGGGACTATTTCGTCTCATAAATCTGTAACTATTTTGTTTGTTCACATATCTGTATGAAATTTTTTACATATAATATTGAGAATATAGGCTTTCTAACTGTAGTGCCAAATATAAATAATTATTTTTTTTTAATTTAAAAATAAATATTTGAAAAAGCAGTTCCACTTTGTCATACTAAAACCTAAGCTTATATTATGTGTATTTTTTAATTAACCATTACAACTTTAAGATTGTTATGTTTAACAATTATAAACTCAATATTACAGTTCTCGAGTACACAGAACTCATAAAAATAAGTACGTGAAAATTATTTTAAACTTATCGGTGTATAACTCCCTTTTAACAACAAAATTCGTTAAAAATAATATTGTAATAAAATTAACGGTGAAAAATAGAACCCTGACAAAAACTTTAAAATTTTTAAATAAAAAAATATAGGGTTTTATTCACTTTATAAAGTTTGTTAAAATGTTTAAATGTTAGCGGTGTTTGCCGATGCAGAGATTTATATTGCATTTTATGGTTAATTTTATCTAGAATAAGGAGGAGTAAAAAATACTTGCGGAATGTAATAGGTCACTAATTAATCATAAAAGTGTGAGTAAGTCCTACTAATTGGCCAATGATTGGAAATGTTCTAACTCTTCTTCTTTCTAATTTCTCTTTTGTTTTTAAGGCAATTTAAATTCAATTTTCAAATTTAGAAACTAATTCTACGAATTTATCTATAGTAGGTCTCTTGGTAAAAAAATTCTGTTAATTTTGAAACTTTTGAGAAATGGTTCTTTAATTTTTAAGTTCATTTAACAATTATCTTTGGAATTTTACATAAAAAAAAAGGTTACAAATTCGTTATAGTCGATTATTTCCTCCCATAAATTGACTTGTCGGTGTTATAAGTATATATTCAATCTAAAGATGTGATTCACATCTTGTTAAATCATAAGAATTACAAAGAGATTTGTATTGATTATTCATCTTCAATGTCAAAACAATGAACAAACGAAAATCTGAAGGAACTGGTTTATTTTTCCATTTTTCTGTCAAATTGACACAGTCAAATCCAGTGGTTTTGATACTAATTTTAAGCTTCCCAGTAGGTTTCCTTAAATGACGGAAGATTATACCCTTTTCCAATGCTTTAATATGTTCACTCAATTTGGTGGGTTCACTGGCGGCGGATGTTGATGTGCTTGGGTTGTTTATCGGATTCTTTGGCTCCTGTTGGGTGTTCGGTTTCTTAGCTGGTTGGTCTTCTGTTGGAGTGTCCTTTCTCTTGAAGCCCAGGTGGTAATGTGTGTGACCTGAAGCAGATGAGGTTTTTGATACAGTGAAGGTATAGTTTGATCCACATTTTTCAATTTTAATTGGTAATTCATTTGATTCAAGAATCAATTCAAACTCATTTAAAACCCGCATTAAAGCATGTCCAACACCTTTTGTTTTAAATAAGTCTGGACGGATGATCAGTTTAGGGCCTTCATTGATGATTTGCCTTTTTGATTGTACTCCTAATACTTTCTCCATTGGGGTTCCTGATCCATGTACATTTTTTGCAGCTTCTATTTCTGTAAATTCGACATCTGACACATTCACTGTTTGGAAGTCTTCTGAAAGTTCATTTTGTTCTTCAAATAAGTTTCTGTGGAGTCCGGGATTATTATATATAATGCTATTCAACATTGTCTTGAGTGTAGACGATACAGTTCCTGATCTTGGATTAACAATGTTCTCTCCAACTGTTTTTAAGAAATCCTTCATTGCTTCAGTTAACTTAAAATTTCTCCTGGTCATATACTCTCCCCATGCCGCTCCGTCTGGGGTGCTCGGTTCGTTGGTGTCATCAATTGACAGGTCTTCATAGTCTGAACCATCAATGTCCATTGTGTCTACATGATCAGTGTTTGGAGGTTGAGTCTCTTTGAGTCTTTTAAACTCTTCAGATGTAAGACATTTCCGCTCCATTGTGTTACTCACATTGAAGGCATACCCTATGATAGCTGCGTTCGTAAAGACACTTATAACATCCTTATTCAATAGGTAACGAGCCATTTTGCATCTCTCGTCAAGACGAAAACATCCTGCCATCGCGCAGAACGTATAAATGGCCGGGTTCATGGTTGATGAATACGGACTCTTTGTTGTCAAACCCAAATCGACATGGTAAGGAAAATATGAATTGGGTAAGTTGATTTCCTCGCCCTCTTCGAATAGTCTTTTGATCTCATCTGTCAAAGCTTCGGTATACAGCCAAAATAGTGATTCTGATCTTTTGTTGAATCCGTACAACTCACAAAAGTAGTCGAAAATCTGGAGCGCCGCACAACCTCTGAATCTTGTGATAATTGTTCCGACTCTTAAGATGCTGGTTTCCTCGTCTGGATATTTCATATAGAACATATCTATTGCACTCATCACCTTGCGGTAATCAAGATGATTCAGCCAAGACTCAGATGAAGGTGCTAAAGTCTGAATAATAGAGAGCATTTCTTGTGGACATTGACAGTTGTTAAGTTGTCTGGAAATTAGAGTTCTGATTTTGTCCTTATGGTTCTGGTTTTGGGTGTTTATGTATCTGTACATTCCGACCAATATTATTGCTATCCATTTATCTGAAGATGGGTTTAATTCTGCCGATGATGTCTGGATTTCCGAAGGATTTGTTCTTTTCTCAGTGATTTCTAGTAGTGAGAATGGATGGATGTCCTCTCCCTTAGAGGCGATAGTTGTCCCGTAGGATTTCCATTCCTCCTGAGTCTGTATTGTCTTCGTTCTAAGGTATAAATAGAGAAAACCAAGTGCACTCTGTCTGTCTAAGAAACCTTGTCCATTTAATCGGGAATAGATGTCTCCCCTTGCTGAGTCAAGATTTCCCTGATGACTTATTGGAATCTTTGGTTTTGATCCTGGATTAGATTTGAACCATTCTTTTGGGTATTTAACGATTTTGGCCAATGAACCGTCTACATGAATGAAGTTTGCCATATTGAATAGAAATTTGAGAAATCTCAGAGAATATATGAGACTGTTGATTGAAATTGGTCAGTGATAAGATTTTTTTAATAAAGTTTATTGTTCTCTTGTTTGTATTCCACAACACTCATACGGAATCTCAGGACAAACGTTGATCAGGACACTCCAAGGAAACGATTGGCATAGCGTTTCCTACGTTGAATCGGGACACCCTGTATATGCAACACACTTATCTGAAAAAACAAAACATTTTTATTTATTGCGATTTTATAGAAGAAAATGCACTATACATACTATTATCATTATAATTCGAATATTATAATCTTAAATTTTTTTCATTATGAATTTGAATACTCTACATTATCAGTTAAAACATTAAAAACGTTTCATTTGGATAAACCGTTAGACAACTTTAATTTAATTGAAACGTCTTAAACATCTTTCTATTAAAACCTTTCAAATTTTTTATAATAAAACAACATAAATTTTTTATTATAAAACAACATAAAATAAGCAAAATCCGTTTTTCTTTTCTAAAACGGTTCATCAAATAAAACATTTGAATGTTTTAAAATAAAACGCTAACATGTTTTGAATTAACACATTAACGCCGGCGTGTACCACCGGTGGCTCACACGCGAATGGTTCATCTGGCAGCGTTACCACCGCTGGTTCACATCACATCAAATGTTTTATTTTTTATTGAAAAATTGAAGTGCTTATTTTTACAGGTAGGCTATAATAGACTTAATTTATTTACATATTTATTTGTTTTTATGGGTTTTTTAAAAAATATTTTATGCAAAATAAATCACAATATTCTCATTTATAAGTTATCTGTTCTGAGCTTCCCCTATTGTGAATTGGCTAAGTTCTTACTTGTCCGATCGTACGCATCGAGCTAAATTTCGCGGAGCTTTTTCTGACGAAATAAATACCACTTCTGGTGTCCCTCAGGGTAGCCATCTGGGTCCTTTTCTATTTATACTTTACATCAATTATGTATCTTTGATCTTAAACAACTCTAAGATCTTATGATTCAGATTATGCTGACGATGCCAAAATATATCGCCTGATTTCTGGTAAAAGGGATTGTGAAATTTTAAACTCTGATTTAGATATCTTCCTTAATTGGTGCTCTATTAACTGCCTCCCTCTTAACGTAGGGAAGTGCACCACAATGACGTTTGCTCGTAAAAAGAGCCCTTTTATATTCTTATATAGTTTAGCTGGTAGCTCATTATCTCGTCTTGACAAAACCAAAGATTTGGGGGTTGCACTTAATACTTTTATGTAATTTAACGACCATATTAACGCTATTGTTGTTATGGCCAATGCTTCTTTGGGATTTGTCGAGAGATGGTCCAAGGAATTCAATGATCCGCATATAACAAAGGATCTTTATTGTACTTTCGTTCGCCCCATCCTTGAGTAAGCTAATCCACATTGTTCGTGTATCTAATCATATTTTGTAGTAGTCAGTACTTGAGAAGTTGAATAAATAAATAAAGACGCCGCCAGATAAAGCAAAATACGAGTTTTACTGCCGCCCGATAAAGTGAAATACAAAAAACTGCGCCGGCGTCAACGTGTTAAAATACTTAGATTTACTGTGGGCGCACACGAGTTTGGCGACAAACTATTAGCGATAATAAAAAAGTGGTTCTGTAGAAAGATAGAAAAGGTCGTAAGATATATGCGGGTGGAAAATCGGAAATAGTTGAAAGGAAATTGAATTGAAAAAAGTAAATCGTACATATAAACGGTTTTGGCGGGGTCATAGCGTGGTTTGTGGAAAATAATGAAAATTATCATGACTAGATTAGGTCGTGATATACAGGAAATTATTGAAAGTAAATTTGAAAATTACTGGACGAAAACAAAATAAAATGGGTGGTTTGGTTTTTTTCTTATCAGATATTGGAATTATTGTTGATTTACTAAAAACTACTAAGCCGATTTTGATTAAATTTAAATAGAGCTAATTCGACATCGTCCCTTTTCAATTAAAATACGAATTATGTAAATCGACAGCGAATTCTCGGAGTAATCGGTGTACATACATACATTAAGAAAACATATATAGGCCTCCTTTTTTTGGAAGTCGATTAAAAATAGCAAACATAGTGTCAAACTACTTTGCTTGCATGCTTTACAGTAAAAGAAATTTTATTCAAAATGTTCGCATCCGGGGTTTAAAAACCACCTCGCTCGTTAACCGCTCGAGTTAATTCCCCGCATCCAAATGGTCCGCAAGAGCACCGAGGATAAAGCACTTCATAAAATTTGCATATATTCAATTCTCGGTCGAGCTGCGATAATAGCGGCCTGTCCACAAGGTGTCCCTCATGTGCCCGAGGAGAGGTGTCAACCGGGCGGCACAGGCACAAATCATCCCGAAATTGTCCTACTAGGCGAGCAACAAAATTCCGTAAATCTGCTCAGTCATTTCGCCGCATAACTGCTGTGATGCGGGCCACATTTCACATTCAAATGACACCCAGAAGAGTTGCTTCCGCCCTTAAGGGCAAAGTATGGTTAAATGCCGTTTTTCAGTACGGATTCACGTCAAACACGAAATATTTAAGCGGGCAGATAAGGAAACTCTGGCCCTTAATCCTCGGATTATGTTGCCGGTGTCCCCGCCACCCCCCATCTCTTTCCCCATGTACACGGACCGATACAGTGAATTTTCCTATCCAGGAAGCAATTAAAAGTTTGGAACGAGAGACTTGGCAACTCGTTTCCACAAGAGTCTGCTTTCAAAGGTCCAAGTGACAACAATCAATTGGTGGGACACATCAAAGAACTTCGCTGCTTGGGAAAACTTTCGTATTCCTGGGATCGGATTGACAAAGACTCAAAACTTTCTTGGAATAACTGCAGCAGGGCCAGCCAGACGCTTAACGTCGCGTTGCCGGCAATAATATTGGGGGATGAGGCGGGTGATGGCGGTGGGGATCAAATTAAAACGCCATTCAGGCCGACGTGCAGTGTCCAGGATCCGGAACACTCCCCAGCCAAAGCAACGATGATACATAATGGATGCGGAGCAGCGCAGCCCGAGCGGAAGGAATCAGCAGCTAAACAGACGTGAAATTGAAAAATCTTTTCGCAATGCAGATAAGAAGAACGACGCCCCGGTGATTTCGGCCATTAATCACCCTCTGCTGATGCATCAATTGAACGGAAAATTCAGGCGCTCCGATGTTTTGTCGCAGCCCCGAAAATGGAAAACGAGCAGCGGCGGCGGTGGCCCGATACGATACAGTGCAGCCCCAATGACATGCCACCGCAGGTAAGATATGAACCGCTCCCCAGATAGATCCTCCTGGTGAATAATTCCTGCGTTTTAGAAAAGGGGCCTCCGCGACGAGCCGCACCAATTCTGCAATTGAGTCGACTGCTGTTGATATTCAATTATTTATGGTCTTCAGCTTAACCGTGATTAATTGGCCGAATTTAATTTGCTTTAAGCTCACTTAATTGAGTTTTGCACAGCTCAGCACCTCTGGACCACATAGCTTACATGCACAGCTTTTAATAGAATGTACAGGGCCGTGCCTGGGTATATGGCCGCCTGCGTGCCAGTCTGTATGGCCGCCCCCAGGATAACATTAAAAAAAACTACTTTAATTTTTAATGTTTATTATTATACACAGGGCATCAAACCGGGAAAAAAATCAGTTTTTGGTTAACCGAAATCGAGAACGAAAAAAAATATTGGTTTTGTTCCCAAAACCGGTTTCTGAAAAGAAAAACCGGCTAAAAACCGGTTTTATGAGATTTATATGTTTGGATGAAATTTAAGAAAAAAAAATGCACAAAATAAACATTTTTTTATTTAAAATTTAAACAAAAATAATAACATGAAAAAAATTATGGTATTGGTTTTATAATCACAGACAAAATTATCAAACATAAAGAACATAGGAATACGATAATTTAAAATCCTAGGTGTCGCTCAGCGACAATTTAAAATTATTTGATTTTAAAAAATCAAATCTTACGTATTATTTATTGATATTGAAAATAGTAAAGGTTTTTGGTTAATTAACCGGTTTCATAAAATTATTTCGGTTAGGTTACCGGTTAATTAGGGAAATCTTTCAATCTTTCAATTATCGCGATTGAAAGTGAAATTGCTGAATCTTCACGAAGCAATTATTAAATAAAGTACATATTAAAAGTTAATCCTACGGGATTTTTTACTGACAAAATCGTCAATTGCTTCGTGAATATTTAAAGATTCAGCAATTTCACTTTCAATCGCGATAATTGAAAGATTGCTCATACGTTCTTGCGTCATGGAAGTACGTAGGTAATTTTTTATGATTTTCAATTTAGAAAAACTACGTTCTCCAGACGCAACTGATACAGGCATGGTCAATAATAGTTTTAAGCTTGTAGATACATTTGGAAATGAATTTTGTAAATTGTGTTTGTACAAATACTTTAGGAGTTCTTCGGGTTGTTTCCTATCTTTTATAATTATTTTCAATGAAATTAACTCTTCGTATAATTCTGCTCCGTTTATGTCGCACGATTCGCCATCCTTGAATTTATTATGAAAGTCGAAGCAACTTTTTTTTATGTCGTCCTCTCCTATTTCAACAAATTTATATAAAAATCCGAAAGACTGTTCGAAATTGGATAATGTTTCAAATCGGGTAGTAACAGATGAAATGGCTGTATCCAATATTACATAGAAAAAATTAATTTTGAAATTTTCTTTAGCAGTTAACTGAATATCCTCATCTCCTTCATAGTCAAATTGTTTTCGCTTATGGCGTCGACGTAGATTAATTTCAACAGGAAATTCCGGTTGTATTTCAAGTGATTCACATAATTCATCAGCAATTTTCAAATACTTTTCGAAATTTTCATCATTTCTAATACTTTGGAAAAAAATTAAAATATTATTAATAGATTCAGCACATGAAGTAAGATTCCAAGAAACGGTCTGCATCATTTTACTAATAATATTTACTTTTTCTAAGATTTCGTACCATATTACTGTGGAACAAATAAATTTGTACGATTTAATTTTCATTGCCAAACATTTAGCTTCATGTTGACCTATTGGTGTTGAACATTCTTCCGCTAGTTCTATTAGGCTGTCATAAATTTCACCTAATTCATGACGCAGTGGTCTAATCGCCTTAATCCTTGATTCCCACCGGGTTACGCTAACTTGTTTTACTGTTAACGATTTTACATGTTTTTTTAAAATTTGCCATCGAAAAGGTGATCCGGAAAAGTAATTGTATATTGCTGACACATTACTAAAAAAATCCACAGTTGAAAAAGAAACTTTCGCTGCATCATTGACGACCAAATTTAATGTATGCGCGTTGCATGGCATAAACAAAGCTCGTGGATAATTGTCCAAAATTCGTTTCTGCAATCCAATATGTTTTCCAGCCATATTTGATCCATTATCATACCCCTGGCCTCTCATATCGTTAACATTTAATTTAAGAGAGCTTAATTTTTCAATTAAAAAGTCGTAAAAAGCTTCTCCAGTACTTTTTTGAGCTGGAGAAAAACCAACGAAATTTTCTCTCACTTCTACTTCGTCATTTTGAATATGCACATATCTCAAAATTATTGTAATTTGCTCGACATGTCCCATGTCCGGCGTACAATCCAAAATTACTGAAAAATATTTGGCGTCTTTTATTGCTGACAAAATATATTTTTGAATTTGCGCTGCAAGGATACTAATTATTTCATTTTGGAAGCGATTTCCCGCATAATGTGGCATATGGTTCTTTAAAGCAACTGATTGTTGAATGCGATTTATGTGATCTGCCATAACATCATCAAATTTTCCTATCATTTCAATTGCTTTTAGAAAATTTCCATTATTGTTTTCATACAATCTGCTCGAGCTACCTCTAAACGCTAAACCCTGTACTGCCAGAAATTGTACCACAGATATCATGCGTACGACAATTTGATACCATCGTTTTTTCTCTGCGTCATAATACCGTTGCAAATTTTTATCAATTGTAGCTTTGTTTTTTAAATTTAATTCCAAATTTTTCCAATTGGTGCAATTTCCGATATGCAGCGATGTTTTTTCATGACGAGATAAATTATCAGATGTGTGTTGCCAATCATTGAAGCCTTCATTAACTAATTTTATTTCTTGTTTGCCAAATAATTTACAACAGAAGCAAAATATGGAATCCGTTTTTGGAGAATAGATTAACCACTCACGATTAAATTTTTCACCATTTGGCATTTTTCTATAGAAATAAGTTGATGAAAATGATCTTCCCAATTCATTAATTGGATATGTAGATTGTTTATTTTGTATGGGTCCTTTTTCGATTAATATATCCAATATTTTAGTGGTAATTGTTAAAGGCCAGCAAGCTGGATCATTTAAATCCATACACATAGCAAAATATGCTTTATCAATTTCAGCGGTATCGGTATTGTATAGATCGATATCCTTATTATCTTCTGTTTCCATTTCGTCGGTACTACTAGTATTGTCATTAGCCTTTTCATTTTCGACAGATAATTCATTTTCATTTTTATCGCAAAACAAATCATCAATTGGATTTAATTGGCTACTACAACTACTTTCCGGTTCTGGCGATTTTACTAAAAACTTTGTTAATGAGCCAAACATTTTTTTAGCTTCATTTTGCTTTTCCTCTCGCTTTCTTTTATATTGCGCTCCAGACAATCTTTTCGTTTTCCTTTCAGACATTCGTAGGCCTATAAAAAGGTTTAAAAAATAAAAAATTAAAAAAAAAAATTAAATAATAATTAAAATAAATAATAAAATAGCGCAATTTAATATTAAATTACTTAAAATCTATAATTAATGTATATTTTAATGCGCATAGGATGACATGATAAGAAAATCATTTATAAGCTTTTTAAGTAAAACATATTTTTAAACATAAATATGTCAAGATTTATTTTGAAAATGAAAACGGAGAGGAAAATTCAACCACATATAACTGTTTTCTAGTTCAATGTCAGGTAAATTTCTTCCATTTAATAACAATAACATTGCTATTATAAAAAGGAATCATAAGCTTAATTTAAAGAGTTGCTTTCGGCTACACAAGTTCAAATGCTTGATTTTCCATCGGCGGGTTGTGAGCGATTTAAACAGAGAATCTCGTATGCAAACAAACGACTTTTAATTATTATATAAATGCATTCAAAATGAGAAAGATATTCATTTTTTAGTATAAATTAAGGAAGATTTTAAGTAATTTAATATTAAATTGCACTATTTTATTATTTATTTTAATTATTATTTAATTTTTTTTTTTAAATTTTTTTTAATATTATTAAATATTTTTTAATATTTATTTAAGAATTTCATATCAAAAGGCCTTTTCCCTCCAAAAAGACCCGCCAAAATTTCCCGGGCCCAAAATTGAAAGTCTACCCAAATTTTACATTTTTTGTGTATTACCTTTTTCAGTCTTTGTCGAGTAAATAAACTTTTTATTAAATTTCACCACACGAACACACAACTAAAAGTTTTCAGGAATAAGGGTACGTTTCCAATGCTGGAGTGTGCTTTCGCTGAGGTTCAGCGCAGATTGGCCCTGTTTACAATACGAGCATAGTGTGAGTTTCGAATTTCGAACTTCGTTATGGAAGGAACTAAAAAGCCGATTTGTGACAGCAAAGTTCGTATGCAAAATGGATAACCGCAGACGAATAATATTGTGTTATTATTTTAAAATCTCACAAGGGACATTTTCAATTAACTTAAATGTATCCCCTTCATTAATTTCATAAACAAACTGCAATCAGCTGTGCATTGCTTACGACGTCTCAGCATATTCGAATCAGAATTTCAAATACACGAACCCCACCTGTTTTTCTCAATATTTAAAAGGCATTTTTAATAACTTGTTTCACGCAATCTTTATGCAAAAGGGATATATTAATTATAAGAATATACTTTAGTTTTAGAATATCTTCATTTTGGCCAAAAATAAATGTTTTTTCTTAAAGGGAATCATAAGAGCTTTAAAAACCCCATCTATTGAAAACTATTTTAACACAAAATTCGAACATATTTCGAAAAGCTTCAATCTGGAGTAGAAATAAATCAACTTCAGATTGCAGCGCCAGCGTGGATTAGAAGAAGAGATGAATACGTAAAAATGCACGAGTAGGAAAGGGAACACAAATCCACGCTGCGCTACGCTAGCATTGGAAACGTACCCTAAAGCAATTTATTTTTATTCGTTAAATCAGGGGTCGGCGCGACCGTGCACGATCGAGCTGATTTTCGAAAAGCTCCGCCTCCCACCACCCCCTTACGTTCTCACTTCCGCGCGATACCTACAAGCCTCCAGAGCCTCAAGAGTGTACTCTTAACGTAGTGTAATGCGGGGCCTTCATATTACGAAAATATTATCAAAATTACAAAAATATTATTCAGTTTTAAATTTTAAACTATTGATTTTTAAATTTTAGATTTTGCTTTAAAATAATTGAATGAAATTTTTGTAATTTTGATAATATTTTCGTAATATGAAGGCCCCGCGTTACTCTACGTTAAGAGTACACTCTTGAGGCTCTGGAGGCTTGTAGGTATCGCGCGGAAGTGAGAACGTAAGGGGGTGGTGGGAGGCGGAGCTTTTCGAAAATCAGCTCGATCGTGCACGGTCGCGCCGACCCCTGCGTTAAATTAAAGACTTTAATAATATCGGATCACACACAGGACACAAAAAACGATTTATCCTCGCTAGTCTATAGACTAATACGACTAATAAGACGAATAAGACCGCTTACGCGACGCCGGTCAATTGAAAAAACTATTTCGGCTCTTCGCTCGTGCAATGTTCGAAAAAATTCGGATTCGCTGCATGACTAGGTATATAAATACTACAACGACATAATCAGTTTTTATACATTTCTTATTTCTGAGAAACTCTTTTTAGATAGATTAGATTAGAGAAACTGTTTTTACTTCGTATCTTAATGAAAACAAACCGATTGTATTTTTGCCCAGTAAACAACTTGTAACGATTTGGCCGCCTCTTAATTTCGGCCGCCTGCGTGCGGTGCACGCAATGAACGCCCGTCAGGCACGGCCCTGAGAATGTATCCTATTTTTTTCTGGAAATGAAACAATTACATTCTGACAATAAGACCGCATTTTTATACTCTTTTAATCTTCGAATTCGGCTGGTCGAATTTCAATTCAACAAAGTCGCTTTAACTATCAAGAAGTATATTTTCACTTCAAACTACTTCGAATTTTCAACACTAATAAGACCAATTTTTCAAATCAAACTAGTCCAAAATTTCAACTCAAACAAATCCAAAATAACTTAAAATGCATTTCATTTTTGTCTGTTGGCGAAGTTCGTGAAATTATCCTTATCTTACCTTTTCAACTGAAATACTTGCGCGCGGTATTCGCCAATGTTTAACTTAATTAAAAACATATTTTCAAAAATTGTTGATTCGAACTTTAACCAAGTTGTGAAAATTATTTTTTCATATATGTTATCCAAATTGCCACACAAAGGCTCTTAAAGATCATATTCTGAGATAATTTTGTTGAATTGCTTGTTGAAAGGTTTGTTAGAATTGAAAAGAGTGACCACAAATTTCGTCTGTTTTCTGGACCTTGATTTTGAAGCCGGAATGTGTGCTAAATGAAAGTTTTCGATGAAATACTACTCGTGGAGAAAATTCAAGTTGAGTCCATGTCGTAGTTCTGAGATATGAGGGATCAAAGTAGAGATAATAGAACAGCTTAACTCTAAACGATTAAACGGTGTGAAATTCTATTACTATCGTTTTTTATGCAAAATGATTAGATCTTTCAGAATCTGAACTCAGTTTTTTAATATTTTCAAATCAGAATTAAATATAGACGCGTAAATATGGCCGGTTTTCATGTGCGTGATTAGTAAATACAACAACAACAACAAACAAAACAAACAAAACAAACAAATTTTAGCTCGTTTTTACAACAAAAAACAGACGAATTTTAGCTCGTTTTTACGATCACTCTTTGGACTTGTTTGAGTTAAAAATTTGAACTAGCTTATATTTGAAAAATATTACTTATTAGTTTTGAAAATTCGGATTAGTCTGAAGTGAAGGATTAGTCTTAAGTTCTTATATCATCTTACACTAATTTATCTTAAGGCCTTTAAGGGGTATTATATTATAACTAAAGAATTTTGAATATTACATATGTAGATGTGTTGTTTACATATTTCGAATGATTTCAGGAATATATTCTGAAATTTTCAGGAAGAATTGGCTGAGTTACAACCATCTGCGTAAACTGGTTAAAATTCAATGGCCTAATATAAACCCACAATCAAATCTTTAATTTTTCTCAATACAAGATTTTTTAACCTGATTTACAGCATAACAAAAAATCTATGCAATATAATTGAGCCCTAATTTTCTCTATAAAAATTTCTTCTTTGACTTGTATTATTTTTTTAAAACATTTCATACAGTTTTTATTCACAATTGAGGACAGACCAATTTTTCTTAAAAATGTTTAAATCAGAATGCGTATAAATGTTAGTAATGCTGTAGGTAGAGAAGGATAGGACACTAAGAAGGATAAGTGCAAAATTTGTTAACTTTAGATATCATTTAATAAGTATTTAAACTATTGGAAAATATTTTTTGAAAAAACCAAAATGTCGTCGTTCTAACATACATATACTGAGCGTGTCGCCGCCGTGACGTTTTTCCTGAATTATTCACAATTTCATTTTTTTCGTTTTCGAGGGGAGTAATTTCGATTAAACAAAATGTTTAATATCTTAGTAGAGAACCATTTGCAATATTTTGTCATACAAAAATGTTGTTTAGTATTGACACCCTCTACTTTATTTTATATAAACCCCAACTAATGTAGTCCATGTTTCTTAAATTCCGATAAAGAAAAAATCATGCCACGAGTCCTAACAACTATTGGAAACCAGTAGTGAAACCATAAATTCAACTACACTTGACGATGTCACAGTGTCTCAACAACATGAAGTATGTTAAAAATTATATTTTAATGTGTATTACAAAAAAGAAATTAAGCTTTTGTTTTTTTTGTCCTGAAATTAGAATCAGTTAAAAACAGTTTAGATACTACTTTAAAAAAAAAGAAGCTAAATATTGAAGAAACCGAAAAACGGTATCATGCACTACATTTTCATGTACTTTATTTTATTCTGTTATGACAACTTCTCTCAGCTTTTGATTTGGGTTCATTATACACTCAATAGTTGAGCATGAAAATATAATAGAGATAGCGAGTCATTTGTGGGAGACACTTTTATTTGAATACGAACAGTCGAGAAATTGCGAATGGTAAGTTCAGTGGTAGAACAGGACAGGAAAAACATCCCAAAAGAAAGTAATTCGAAGACTATAGCAAGGTGATGGTCGCTGTAAAGACATTTTGGGATGATCAACATAACGAATATTATTCAAAGAGTTTTCGGGGTTTAAAAAAAATGGATATTTTAGTTACCATCGTCATTACTTTTGAATCATCCCTCTTAGTTTCACCAGATCAAAAACAATATGCTCTTTTGATCCCACTAAATAAGCAAACAAGACCAATTACCAGTACCATTACTAGTATTTATACTTCAAAAAATTTAATAATCATTACCAAGTAATGGTTTTGGTATTTCACTATTACTGTACTTCAGAAGCATTACTTGGGCATTAACTGGCATTACGCAACATTATCTAACGTTATGATTATCCAACATTACGCAGTGCAGCATGACCCAATAGTAACTCAGCTTTACTAAACAATACTCCAGCAGTACCTACAATTAATCGATATAAATCAGAAATGCTCAGAGTAACTCTTCTTCTGCATAATATACTTTTTCTTCATTTGCTGAAAATGTTGAGAAAGGGAAAATAAAGTATTTTTATAGTTTTACATTGTGTATTTTTTGCTGAGCATCTCTAAGTAATGCCAGGTAATGTTTCTGATGTACGGTAATGGTAAAGTACCAATACCATTACTTAATTAAATTTTTTGAATATAGTAATGCATTCCAAGAATAATGCATAATTTTACAGGTCTGGATATAACAAGCACTTAAACTTCGCATAGATTTTATTCACCAAATCAGTAGAAACCTTAACCTTAACATATGAGGTCCTAAAGATTGCTGTAAAAAACCACACAAAACCACTTCCGCGAATATCTTTACCCTCGCTAAAATATAACCTTTAGATTATTGTGCTCATATGCACATATGCCAGCACACATGCCAACCTTATAAACTGACGAATCAACAATTTTATAAATCAGTATATAAACTTGTACAATAGAATGGGATATACATAATTGAATTCAATACGTCATAAATAAATTTTCCAAAAATTTAAGGTATATATTTTCTACCAATTTAAAATCACATAAATTGCAACGAATTCCAATTTGTGAGCGCAATCGATTGCGACTTAATGTTTTCAGCTACCAAAAATCCTCTTCGATCCCAGAGGGTGGTCCAATTGCAGAAACCGAGGCGGTAATGAAGTGCAAAAGAACCAAATCTCATCCATGAACTATCCACGCAGAGATAAAATTTCGATAAAGTTACGAGACAATCCGGCGTCACATATACTTCATGTGCACATTGAACCTTCGGCGAAAATTCAATTAGAAGGGCACGTTCCCTTTGAATTGCATTAAAACCGTTGAACTTTAAGAGAGAACACCGAGTGCAACTACGAGCGATAAGAAGCATTCCATACTCCGCCTTTGTGGAAGGGCGAACTTTCGTCGTTAAGATTGGCGGCGTGAGAGGGGCCACTTCTACAGCAATTGGGATTTTATGAAATTTTTCCGACATGTCTTCTTAGGTATAGTCCTTGCAGACTAATTTTACAGCAATTTTTTAATGAAAATCAATTAAACATCCTTTTTAAGCTAGAAATATTCCAAGGAAAAAACCTTTGTAATGAGTCAGTAAGTTTTTTTAAGGTTCTATGGAAACCATTTGATTTCATCATGTCCAATTTGCGCCGTTAATTTAAAAAATATCTTAAAATATCTTCTAGAGTTTTAAAAAGAGCGGACTGAAAAATTACGATCAAACTCACCGCTGAACTCAAAAACTAAACCTGCTCAAGTTTTCAGAGAGTGGCTTAAACACAAATCCTTAGCGGATTCAAAAAATATTGATTTGAACGCATAAAAATTTGTGAGTTGAGTGGAATCAAGTCCTCGATAGCATTGACTGAAATTTGAATAATTTAACTCAAACTTCGTGAATAGCAAACAAACCAACGAAAGATTTAATTTTTTTGAATAATCAAATTTTATACTTACAACAAAATTCAGTTCATTGGAGGACGTATGCATCTCGTTGGCCATCGGCTGACTTCTTTTTAAAAGTGCTATAAAATAAACAAAGTTTAATATTATTCAGAGTTTGTTGATTTATTGAAAAGAGTACACTTTTCGATTAGTTATGAACTAGTAGTCTATCCTGCCGAACCAATTTTGCAGCACATTTTCGACGGTTTGGAGCCCTATTTCACGAATAACTCATCAATTTAGGTTGTTAACATCGATATTTAACGGTATCCTACGAAAAAAAAGTCCAATGGCGTCAAATAGCAGCTGCGTACAAACTTGCGTGCAAAACTAGTGGTTGGTGCATTAATTCTACCGAAATTTGTCTTCAAAATTTGCAGTTTTGGCAACACAGCACTTAATTTGGAAATAAGTTTTCAATATTTCTAAAAGTTGTTCAAACGTTTTTATAAATCTATTAATTTCCTACTGCGAAGATATGATACTGTGCTTCTTAAATTGTTTTGAGCGGGAAAGAGGTATCTGCTTCAAAATAACATATAATTTAAAAAGAAACCAACAAATGGCCCACCCTTTATATAATTGATATGCATATATGCTATACAAGGTACAAGCCTATATACGTTCAATGTATTTCTATGTTCTTAATGATCAGTGGGTTGAACTGATATTTCTTTTAATAATATTGAATTGTTAAGCAACCATTTCCATTACTGAATGTGTATTTCCAACTCATTATGCATTATTAAAGAAGTACTACAATCTATAGTTTTTTACTTCACAATAAAATTACTGATTTTCATTTACCATAAATCATGTTTCATCGTTGAAAAAGCAATTACGTGATGAATTTTATCAGGTTTTCTCTCCTGATGATATTATAGACTAGTGATATGAATGAAAGATATATACCTATATTTAGGTAGCTATTAAATCTTTTACCAAAAAACATCTAGGTAACGATGTAGTGGAGGTATATTTTGAATGATTTTGCGACTGCAATATTTCATTCAACAAAATCTTTATTATTGAAACGAGCAAGACATTTAATTTGTTAAGTTCAAGAATCATTCCAATTCCAACCCTTTCAACACAAAGCTTAATTTACGCCTCAACTCAATTGTTCGAGCCCGAGTTACATCCACTTTTTAGAACACCTTACCTTCTGCACCCGATCACCGGATCAGTCGAGGTCAACTCAAATTGCACCAAAGTGGAATTGTAATTCAACAATTTCTTTTGGTTTTAATGATCTCGAATAAAACTATTTAATATCCACTCAACTAAAGGTTTAAGTCTATTAACTCAAAATTCGAGTCTCTTCAGGTTTTGAGTTTACTCCATACCATACGGTCAAAATTTTGAATTGAGCAATGAATTGAGTCAGATTATAGTATTTTACAACCCTGACATCTTGCCTTTTTCTCTCCCTCAATCCCAATCATACCCCTCAGAAGTTGTCTTAAGATGGCACGTTTCTTGTTCGTGACAAATCGCGCTGTGATAATTGCCCCTGTAACGCTTATGAGTTGCCAATTCCCTAGAATTTATTTACGAGTCTCCTCCCCGTGCAGGAGCGTGCACTCGTTTTGTTTCGCATTAAGCGTGTCGAATGTGTCCAGGAATCCGATCGTAATGGGAAGACATAAAAATTTCATTTTTGTTGCGACAAAAAACACGGTCTGAATGTTTCTGAATGTTCGCCGGAGAAGAAAAGTGTCGTCGGCAGCAATAATATTCCATGTGAGACACGAAGGACATCACTGTTAAAGGCTTATGGGGGTGCCGTTTAGCAGGGACGCAATGTTACACTGTCGAACGACTTCGAATATGGGACTCTAGGAACAGATGTGGGTTCACAGCGCTCCACATTTTAAGGAACACATAATAATCGATCGGCGATAAATTGCGACCGCCCGCCCTCCCGGCCGAAGGACCCCAGACCAGGGGCCCCAAGGAGCGCACCCTGCTGTCACCTACAAACATCCTTCCGGCAACGATTTTAACTGCTCGGTACAAATCCTGCACTCGTGAAATACGGGTGAGTCTGTTCAGTCATATTATTACAATGAATCTCTCTCTGCTCGGAGGCGGGAGCAGGTCGGGCTCCTGAATTTTCTACTACCGAAATAAATTAATGTGATCTGCTGATACTTTAGGGGCGCCTATTCAATTTTATACGGATTTTTATGGTTAACTTTATTTTAAGAGATTTGCAATGAGCAACAGATGCACACAATGACTACGATGACTGGCATTAGGATGACGGGGCTCCTCTTCACGAGTTACGGTCAGGGCGTGCACATGGCGCGTTCGTTGGAGTCCCGGGCACCCTTGCCGCACTGATGTGCAGTACTTAGCGGATTTGATTAAGAAAACTTTGATAATTTTTGGTGTTCTACCTTTAAGGATATTCCCAGATTGAATTCATTACGGCATCATTAAGGCTTTTAGTAGAACTTCCTGATGCAGCTTGATGCTGTGTTGCCTGCCTCACTTTATGGCAAACTCGAAAAGACTCACCGAACTTTGTATTAATTTACACACAAAAAAAATTGTAAGAGTTTAGCTAAATTCTGTTCAGTGAAGTAACTGATGCTGCTTAAGTGTAATATAATACGTTACAAGTGGATTACCAAAGAGGAGTGACGACTTTTGAAATTCAGTTTTCCTTGATGAACATAAAAAACTCAAAAAGTTATACACAGTTATTCGCATTCAACCGAAGGGGTATACACCATTCACTGCCATGAAAGAACTGGACTGCTAACCGTCGTCCAGGGTTACCAACTCGTGGAATATTTTCCCCCCAAAATCAACTTCAAAAACCCCTAAAATCCCCTAAAACCGTTTGTAAAGCTGTAATAAAGAAAAAAAAAAAACTATTAAGTACTCAGAATAGGTTTTATTAATTATTAAATATTAAAATATTTGTATTACAGATTATTTAACATTGTAATGTACTTAATCACAAGCCATTCAAGTATTGCTTCTACTTCTTCTACAGTTTGCGAATTTTTAAAATCGTACATTCGTACATTAAAAATAAATCCAAAATTTTTTTTGATGGATTAAATTTTATGTAACGGATTACTCAAAACATCACTGTTCGATGAATTGAGCCTAAGGGTGCCTACATTCAATAGCAGGAACAATAATATTTTCATGCCACCCAGAGCCTCGCTAGAAAGATACTTCAATTCTCCAATGGTGCGCCTTCAAAGAAACCATGACAGACGCCAAGTTGGTCCTCTGTACTTTCTGTCATTTTAGCAGATTCAAACAGATTGTCCTTGAAATGTTAAACGATTAAGTCAGTTTTCGTTTAAATTTGTATACCTTTCCTTGTCAGCTATTGTATAATTGGAAGTTTTAATTTCTGTACGAAGCTTACTATAAATAAATAAATAAATAAATAAATAATTTCGTTGTAAAGAAAAAAGAACCATCAGGATACTTTGTAACATTTAAATTGATAATTTCTTTCGTAACTTATTTTTTCCAATATTGTATATTGAAAAGGCAAGTTCTACACTTGCATTAAGAAAATATTATTATTATATATTTATATTTAATTATATTTATATTTTATATTTACTCCAAAATAAAATTAAAATGAATGATACCTATTTAAATTATAATTGGAAATATTTTGGAGCATTCTTAAAATACCCCTAAAATTACCCCTGAAAATTTCAAGTCCCTAAAAAAACCCCATTCTACATTTCGTCCCCCTAAAATTAGGGGGAAAACCTCCAAGTTGGTATCCCTGCCGTCGTCTGAAAAATGAGACCTTTTTTAGCACAGGCTCAATCCTCATGGAGCAAATTATGCTATTAAAAATGCCCTAAAATTACGTACAATTATGTTTAAACTGCAAGATGTGCAAAACGCATGTGTTTACTTTTATTTATCTATTGGGGATATCAAAAAGATGTATCACACCCGAAGATACTAGAAAAAACCAAAAGAAGTGCACATACATAGCGCCACCTTCATTTGGCTATTGGACATTTTTTTTGTAAAGTTGTCTACCTCCGGGACTTAAGCAAGAGCGAGATAGTTAGAATTCGGTCAAAATTTGGTCTTACTTTTGATGTGAGTTTTTGTACGGGATCAGCAGCCCAGTTCTTATATGTCAGTGACACTATTAAAGACTCGAAGTTTAGAGCTTAAATTAAAACATAAAGCATATAATATGTACAGGGTGTCCAACAGGAATGTGTGACAACTAATAAGTCACTATTCTTTAACAAATGGAGAGATCGGGAAAATGTTAATACTTTTTAATCAGCATTTTCATTTCACGGCCATTTTATTATAAACAAATTAACCAATTCTTTCCCAGAACTCTTATGTCTTCAGAAACGTACAACAACTTCAGAATCACTTTGTTTTAGACCACATTGAACAAAAATTTTGGTAATTCACCTATGCGAACAGGGAAAGCCTGAAAAGCCCTGTTGCGAAAACGCAACATGTCAGGACGTGCACAGTAGTGCTCAAGACCGGGGGAGTGGAAATCACGTCCGAACATACAGTATCTCACACTTTGAGTCGGACAGTAGCACAATGAGTGGTTGAATTAAATATTTTTCAGATATAAATAATGATTTCGTTTTATGGAAGTGTGTGGTTATTTTCTTTCATTTTGCTATTTGATGTTAGCTATAGAGATGGTTTTTGTTTATGTATCGAGAGAATTTTTTGTCTTTTTGAAAGAATAAATTGATGTTTGTTATTATTTACTTATTTCTAAGAAATATTTAATTCAACCACTCAGTGTGCTACTGTCCGACTCAAAGTGTGAGATACTGTACAAAAATCAAGTGTTGCGTTTTCGCAACACTGGGAACAAATGGGTTAAACCTATTTAATACAAACCATTAATTTAAAAATATAGTGAAGAACGTGAATTATTAATGATATATGTTTTTGAAATGTGATCCATCTACACAAAAGGTATATACCTACGTTTCTTTGAATCTTCCGTCGCCGAATAGACGTACAAAGGGATGTTAGAGAACAAATCCTTTCGCCATGCGAATAAGAGATGTCTCGTTAAATCTTTTTATTTTATTCAAGACGAAGCAGCACCTCATCGCACACAAGAAGTATTTGAACCCATCAATTAATTTTATGACGATCGAGCTATTGGCCCAGGGTACCCATGCTTTGCTAGGAGAAAAGGAATAGAATAGCCACCTTACTCGTCAGATCTCACTCAATGTGATTTCTTTTTATGGGGCTGCATTAAAGATCACCTCTATGAACATACCCCAAAAACAATAGAGGGTTTTATTGAAGATATCAGGAGGATCGTCAATGGCATTTAAAGTGAAACATTGGAATATGTTTTTAATAGTTTTAGAAAGCATTTGGATATCTTGGCCAATTTAAATGGTTAAAATATCGAAAATATATATCATTAGTAACTAATGTTCTTCACTATATTTTTAAATTAATGGTTTGTATTAAATAGATTTAATTTTTTTAGAATAAAATGGACATGAAATGAAAATGACGACTTTCCTTTATTAAAAAGTATTTACATTTTCCCGATATCTCCATTTGTTAAAAAATAGTGACTCATTAGTTTTAATACATTCCTATTGGACACCCTGTATGTTTGTATTTTATTTACGTATGTTCCACCGTAGCGCCTAAACTACTGAGCCGATTTTGATGATTGAGGTGTCAATGGATTCGATATTATGATCCCTGTGACATAGGCTACATTTTATATGAACTAAATCAATATGACTGATGTTACATCAAAAAATTGGGGGTCTCTGAAATTTTATCTTTGATTGACGACAACTCCATTGGTTTTAATTGTCTATCAAATTAGAATGCTTGCTTTTGGTAGGTGACAATGCACGACCACGGCATTTGAGTTAAATTATAACGTTATTAATGTGAAACTGCCCGAAGGAACTTGTTTCTTATTTTTTTGGTTTATTTTATTTATGTATCCCTAGTCGGGTTAAAGGTTTTGGAACTTTTCTTCCTTTAATTATGTTTATTTTTTTCCATAGTCGGGTTACAGTTTTTAAACTTTTTCTTTTATTGCTTTGTCAGATGTATTACAGTTTGGATTATTACTGTTATACCTGAATATAATATAATACAATATAATTGAATAAAATTGTGTGTTCTATATTATTTCAGAATTAAATAATATTTGTTTTAAAAATAGTAACTTTTATTAGTAATTGAATATACGTTTTGTCCTTCTTTTTTTTAAATAGAATATTATATTTTTAATTGTATTATTTTATTTTTAATTGAAATATTTTATTTTTAATTTGCTTCTCTCTTTTGAGAGAAAGTGGGGTGAAAACGATGATTTATAATTAATGCTTTTGTCCCAACATTTCCTCTATATCAGTCCATTTTTCAAATTTATGGTTTTTTCCTAGTAACATTTTCGAAAATTTCTTAGAATTCTCGTTAATATGTTTTAAATTGTCAATTTTCATTGAAAGCGGTATCTATGTATTTCGCCAATTTTACAGCAGAAGGCTAGCATTTTTAAGTAAATTTATGATTTTTTTTTTTTTTTTTTTATTTAAATTTAGCTGATATATTTTATTTGCACAATAAACTACTACTTTCAACTATATGCTATACACTAGGCCACGTCCTATTTCTAGCGATTGAGTACAAACTGAACTAGTATTTAAATTGTGCGGTAAAGTTTGGGCTTGATATCTAGTAAACGAAGAAGAGTTGCATAAAATCCTTTTACCATAGAGGACTAACCCCTACAACATATTTAAAAATTATTCAAATCCATTCTTATCAAGTTGAGCTCTCCCCTTGTTCGATATTTCTTTTAATTTCATTAGATCGACACATTTAGGAAAATTTGTATAGAAAACCCTCAGTAAAATGTTTACAAAAAAAAAAAATTTACTTCGTGCATTTCACGTGGAAAACTCCCACTGAAAATTTAAGAATACGCAGTCAAATTTCAATTGGATCATTTTCCATTTCACGATAAAAAACATACAAAAAATCCGCACGAAAATTTAAAATTGCGTTTGAATTTTCTGCTCTTAATGACGAGAGAGCCTCTAGCGGATTTAAACTCAATCATCCACTGACATTTCTCCTGGCATCAAACTGAAATGTCATCTTTCAAAATCTTCGAGATTTCTTCAAATTTGTGAGACATGTAAAGTATTACAAATATGTCAGTGTTCCTCGATGTAAGCAATTTCCCTGCAGCCAATAATCCTCAGAAGTATAAATATTTTGACGAATTCGAACGCTTGATCGCTCTCAACCAGGTGAATGCTTTTCCCTTTTGCTTCTGTTTACAAGTTGTTGAAGGCGGCTAAATTTGTTTCTTTAGGGCTTCGTCAACAATAACAACACTGCAAATGTGCCAACCTGTGAGGAGTTTTTAAATACCGACAAAAGTGACACGGAAGAGGGAAAACTGCTTAATTTGGTCGAGAACAGCGCAAAGCCGGACGGGAAGTGCAGTAACATTGGAAATTTGAACGTATACAATCGCTGCGTGTTCTTCATCAACAACTCGGGGGGCAATGGACACTTAGAGAACCAATTTAAGCTAAACAATGCGAATGCAAATGAAACGGACAGCGCTAGAAGGACAGCTTTAAATCAAAATAATGTCAAGAGGTCTTCCGCAAATCTGAGGGAAGATACACCGAAGAGAAATCGTTTCAAGCTACTCTACTTACACAAAGATTCCTTAAGGCCTATTCTATCTCCCGACATCAAGCCAGGGATATACAGAAGATTTGTAAATGAGGAACAGAGCACTAAAAGTATTTCCAAGGAAAGTGAGAGCAATGTTTGCTTGTCTTATAGCGAAGAAAGGGGAAAAGTACTTTCTAGCCGAGATTTTCAAGACAAGTACGTTAAAGTTGGCGATGAATGCATTTCAAAAAGCAAACAGACCGAATTTGCAGTGCACTATGTCCATCAACTTAGTGATAATATCCTGAATGGATTCATTGAAGAGCAACCAGCAGGTACCTCCGATGAACCATCTGATGAGAGCTGTAACCTGAACACCCTTGCTTATAGAGTGCTAAGTTTGCCTACCAGTGGAAATGGTGTTGTTATAAAAAGGTAAGTCTTTCTAATGCTTAGCATATTTATATGATACCGACATTTGTATCAATTAAGTGGGCATTGCCAATCTTCTGCATTAATGCGTGCCCAGTTCATAACGCAACAAAGAGAACAAATTTAATGTCTTTTTGGCAACTGAAGAAGTTATATTCACGAATTAGCAAACTAAAGTGTACCATTCCATCACGCTTTTGATAAACAACATTGGGTTAAAAGTACAGAAAGCTCGTATTTTAATTTTCGGACAATTTTGAAAATTGTAATATAACTCAAATTGAAGCCTGAATCTATTTATTTATTTATTTATTGTTTCGCTTAATACAAGCTACAGAAATTTACTTAAACTACGACTAGAATAACATTAACCTTAACCTAAATTGATTAGTCAAAGGGGGCGTGGAACAGGCTGGGATAGGGCGCGCTTAAGGGAGGATTTCTCGAGGTGGAAATCGAAGGCAGTAGAGTTGTTGACCTTTCGTAGCATTCTAGTGAAGGGTTCGAAGTGGCCATAATTGGTACGGTGGGTCGCAAGACGAAAGGTGGGGAAAGATCTAACATTGCGGGGGTTAGTGTTGAGGGATATGCTATGTAGGAGGTCGGGGCAATCGATGAGACCAGCTAGGACTTGGTGGACGAAGACGATATCAGCGATATCACGACGGAAGGAGAGAGGTTGAAGGTCAATTAGTTTTAGGCGGTCTTCATACGGAGGGAGGTTCAGGTGATCAGTCCACGGGAGGTTGCGTAGGGCAAAACGAATGAATCTACGCTGGACTGATTCAATTCTGTTAATGGTAGAGGATTGCGAGGGAGACCAAACCTGACAGGCATACTCAAGGAGGGGTCTGACGAAGAAAATGAAGAGCGATTTGGTAACGTAAGGATCGGAGAACTCCTTAGACCATCGTTTGACAAAGCCAAGAGTAGAATTGGCCCTGCTAATAACGTGATCTATGTGGGAACGGAAGTTGAGTTCACTATCGCATATGACACCAAGATCACAGAGGGAGGTAACAGATGGGATGGGTTCTCCAGAGAGGGTGTAGGATCTGGGAGGAGTAGAGGTGCGCTTACGGGAGAAGGTAATCGCTTGGCATTTGGATATATTTAGATCGAGAAAGTTTTTTGAGCACCAGGTACGAAAATTGTCTAGGTCGTTTTGGAGTAGCGATGAATCGGATGTGTCGGAAATTTGTTTGAAGATTTTCATATCGTCAGCATAGATTAGGATGTCAGAGTGATTGATAACGTTCACGACATCGTTGATGGACAATATGAAAAGTAAAGGGCCGAGATGACTGCCCTGGGGGAATCCTCCCTAAGCTATTTTTTTTATTGATCTATATAGATCCTAATCACAGATCATTAAAAAAACGATGAGGAAACGAGGTGAAACGCATTTTCCATACGATGCCTCTAAACATTGATTATATTTAATTAATTTTCCCAGGCTTTTGCGCTTCGCTTCTTTGTGCTCTTTATAAAAAAGCCGTTTCACTTTTGTATGGTTTTCTTCGATTTATACTGCCCTATAGTATACAATTTCAAACTAAACTACTTTAAGTTTGAAAGAATCACATGGAAAAATCTTTCAATGATGTGGGAAATTCTTAAAATGTCTCTTAATCTGGATAGAGTTCCAGTATACATACGTATCTTAAAACACATCCGATCCACTACGTTTCACTAGTCTCTGCAAATTGGCAGACAATTTTGGATTCTTATTCCTAAACGTGCGTACGGAGGACAGCGTTGGCCTAAGTCTAGAAGCCTTCATTGATTTACAGATGGCTTAGAATCAGAACCTGATATCTATAGACGCTAAAGAGCTTGTATTAAAACTCCGTCACAAATAAAGCGGAACTTAGCTTGCTGCTAGGTTACCTAACTGGCCATCATATTTTCAGATACCACCACTTACCTAAGATAGGTCTTTCTAGTCTACTTAGAAGGAAATAGAAAAACTTCAGCGAAGAATTTTTGCACACAACTGATGTTCAACCCTCTTCTAGCAAAACATCTTCTATACTAATGAGTCGTTGACACAAAAGACCTTTCAGTTGGCATTTCCACTTGCTTGCTTTTAATATTCTTGTTTCTGTGTGTTTTTGTGTAATCTTGATTTATTTTAAATACTGCATAGTATTTGTAACAAACTTAATAAGTGCCTAATTTTAGGGATTCAAATGAAATTGTTTGCAAAAATTCGGAGACCGGCAAAGCAGTTGTATACAAGGTTATCCATCCTAACCTTTTCGAACTAGAAAGTACAATAACTTCGAATCAAGACATCTTTCAAGTTTCTAATCAGCCGGAAGCTATTTCAACAGAAGGAGTAACCATGGAAAAAATTCGACGCAAAGCACCTTATCGCAAAAAAGTGCCAAAAATGGAAGTAGAACCAGATCCTACAGTTATATCGGCAGTTACCCGATACGGAAGAATCTCAAAGCCACCAAGACATATACAGGATCAATTCAAAATTCCTTCAATTTCTGAGGAAAAAGAAATTCCGAGTTTTCAAACAGACAACGACGAGGATTTCAAATACTCAAGGGAAATTGTACCCGATCCATATTTGGTTTTTGATCCCGATGAACTTAAAGTGAAACGAAAAAGGGAAATTCCACCTCATTATACGTGTGCTACTTGTAATAAGATATATTTGGGAAGACGAATGCAACACCATCTAGAAGTCAACCCCAGCCACAGTGCGCATGAAAGCCTAAAAAGTAGCCAAAGTTCGGGCAAACTTAGTTTATACAAATTCCTTGTAGATAAAATAAAGGACACACCTGAGGAGCACCGCACTGAACTATTCCTAAACGAAATTACAGACCTAGTTAATCAGTTACAAATGAGAGGTTCACGATTCGTTAGAAATACATCCGGTGTGCATTTTGTAAATTCCCAAACATCAAAAGTTTTGGGAATTCCAGAGGGTCATTATAGTATTGATGTGAGTGCAATAGATTCCGCCCCTGAGGCAGAGCCCTCTATCGAGGATACTGCACGATCAAGTATACCACCACCGCCTCCACGCTTGGACTACAATTTAAGCATTTCTCTAGATGATACGATAAATGATGCGAAATTGAATTTACCTGATAACATGATCGCTTCCGAAGAAAGTCTCCTTCGAACTGTAAATGATCTTGTTGAGCAAGGCATTAATAATTTAAGGGAGCATGACACTCCGGTCATGCATTACGATCACGCCAGTGATAATGCTGTAGAGGCAGCATCAATTAAGGCTGAGCAACCACCTCCGATCTTGGATCTTTCGCTGGATTTATTTCAGTTTGGTAGCAACTAAAGCCTTTTATTTGTACAAAAGTTTACAGTTTTTGTAGTAAGTAGCAGTAAGGAATGGAAGTCTGAATTATTGTTGACTATTTTGTAATTTTTTCTTTTTATAGAGCTAAAACAAATAAAAAGGCATTTGAACAGTTATTTCAGGATTTTTACTAACATTTAGGACGAAGTAAAACAATAAATTTAATTACTGCTGATTAAAAGAACATTATGTTTATTGAAAATTTAAAAAAGTAAATATAAAAATTATATTTATGATTCTTGCAGTAGCTACCTACTAATAAAAGCAGCCTTTAGATCCCTGAAATCGTACTCTTTGATAATTGAGTCAATATCTATTGAATGGCCGAAACGTCAAGGAGTTCCGAATGAAGAGACGTGTTCATTTGATTACGAGATACTGGGGACCGTCTGTTGGAAAACTCAGTGAAGGACTTGAGGTGGTCGCGAGAGACTGGACCATTGAAGTAAGGTCATCTATTCCCTTAGTGATGCATTCGATCTTGGCGAGTCGATCCAGGAAAGCTTGCTGCTGCAGAGTAGAGTTGGTAGTAGTAGAGTTGCATTTGCACGTCTGCAAGCGAAATTCGCTTGTACTTCGCGCAGTAGTAGACAAAAAAGTTTTTAATGTCTTTTAAGTAGATCAGGGCTCCTTTGTTGATTCCAATGCAAGGCGCAAAGTTCGCTGCAGATTACCCATTCCGAAGCCGGAACCAATTTTTCGAAAAATTTGGCGATACGCAATACCACTGGAAAAACGAATTGGTATTGCTTTGTACGCTCTGGGATCTTCTGCGGAGTACAAAAGTATCGTTAATTTATTTGGAGTTAGTAGGGCTACAGGCGGTGAAAATATCCTTGATATGTGCAACAGCTCCGGTGACAGAATACGAAATTTGACAGCAAATGTGATTGAAATGTAGTCGTTTTTCAGTGAAATCGTAATACAATATGATTCTGGTTTTTGATACCAGATGGCATTCTTACGTAATTTTGTTCCAAATGATGTTCCTTTTACATTATTTTGATTCGTCATTACGAGCTGTTTTTTCTTCATAAATGACGTACCTCATAATGAGGTACAGTCTGTCAATAGCATAATTGTGTCATCGACATCCTCCTTGCTACAGCTGATATCGCTCCTCACCAATCTCCGTAGCCTTAGATCAGGACTCCTCTTCCGCATCCCCGCATCACCTATGGCTTCCCTGAACTAATTTCCCAAATGATACGTACAAGGACAAGTGTTAATTAAGTGCAGTCCCCTTAATTTTAGTGTAGAATTAATGTACTTAGCATTTGCAAGTGGTGACGAGTGCTGTAAAACTTTATCTGTTTAGGACTTACTTCGTACTCGAGCCATTACACGACACAGCCGTTCCGTATTAGTTTATATTTCTATGACCTACGCTTATCACAAACTGACAAGAACAAGACTTGTCAAATGTGATGTGACTTCTGTCCGGCTTGGATTAGAACTTTAAATTTAATTACCCGCTGTCCGCAGAAAATCAACGAAAATGAGTGCGCCGGCCACAGTAGCATTGGACTCCTTGGACAAGGATCAGATGAAAACTGTAAGTCATACGCGATTTCCTTTAAATTGCCAATATAACCTAAAAATTCTGTTTTAGTTCCAAGACTTCCTGATGTCTTACAATAAGCTCTCTGAGCTGTGTTTCGTCGATTGCATAAAGGACTTCACCTCTAGGACGGTGAAATCAGAAGAAGTAAGTTTTTCTAGCCATTCAGAACATCTCCGTGCGATACTTTAAATTGCCTTGTCCTTTCTTTGCAGGACAGGTGTGCGCTCAATTGCATGGAGAAGTACCTGAAGATGAACCAGAGGATATCGCAACGGTTCCAGGAATTCCAAATGCTAGCCAATGAGAATGCCATGGCAATGGCTCAGAAGAGTGGCAAAATGTAAAAAAAGTAGTTGACGTAACTTAAGTTGTAGCTAAAAGGAGTTTTTAAAATAAAACTGGTTCAAGTCGGTAAGATTTAATATAGTTTTGTTCTTTCAATGAGACTTTTAAGGAATTTTTGAATAAGAGAAATATGTCTAAAATCGATACGGCAAGTTAAAAACAAAGCCCTACTCTGAAGCTGCACGATAGCAAACGCGACCTGAAAGATCTATTGTGCTAAACCCCTCTAGATTAGACTCCATCCAAGTCAAGGTCCTTGAAGAAGGCTATGGTACTCTGGGGCGTCGCATTCGACACATCTGCCGGAGCGATGATAGACGCTCCGAAGTGTGTCAGCCTTTGTCAACATAAGGCCAGACAGTGGCAGAGTATGTGCTCTGCGGTTTCCTCTTCTTCCAAACAGAATTGGCATGTATCATCATCCTCTATACCTATCTTTTTAAGATGGTATTTTAGAGCACAGTGTCCCGTGAGTAGGTCGGTGATGATTTTTAGATCCGGCTTGTTGAGCAGTAAGATTTTCCTCGTCCTCTGCTCTGAGGGGTGGATGAATCTTTTTGCTTGTCTTAGTCCGGTTTGATTATTCCAATGTATGTCTTTACTGTCTTTTTCCCACAGCCTGAGGTAGGATCTATAATAGCTCCTGGCAAGGCCACAGTAAGACTCTGGTCCGATAAAACCGGATTTAGCTCCATTTCTGGCAAGTTCATCCGCCTTTTCGTTACCAAATATTCCTTCATGGCCCGGTACCCAGGCTATGGTAAGCCTATTGGACTTTGCAAGTATTTTTAACGTTGACAGGCAACACCAAACCAGATCCGACTCTATAGTATAACTAGAGAGCGCTCTAATCGCTGCTTGGCTGTCTGTCAAAATCCATATTTTAGCACCTGTCATTCCCTTTCCCAAGATGGTTTGGGCGCAGGTATCTATAGCAATTATCTCAGCCTGAAATATCGTGGGAGTTCACCCTAAGGCCAAAGAAATCTGGCAATTGGGTCCGTAGACACCCGCTCCGGAGAATCCGTCGCATCTAGAGCCGTCTGTGTACCACGCAGAAACACCCAGTCGGGCGGGGTTTTTATTTTCTCTCCACCACTGTCGGTCATTTATTAAGGTTTTGAATGGTACGTCCAAATTCGGTCTTTTTAATATCAGGTTTGACGGGCCCTGAATCAGCAGCTCTTACTTATGTCTATCAGAGCTCTTACTTATATCTATCTTTTAGCTACCTTGTACTGGAATTGAAATAATTTATTGTCAACCGAAATAATTCGAAGAAAATCATATTTTCTAGTTATTTTAGCATGTTAGCTGTATATAGAATTTCACTTGAAGTCTTTCGACGTTCGATTACTTTTGATGCAATGCAATGAAATATTTTTGTATTCTTAAAATACGGAAAATATTTTAATTATATTATTTGTCCGGATCTTCTTAAATTTGATAAACTTTCACGAATTATAATATTTACGGTTTAGTATTTAAAACGACGAATTAGTAGTACATTCATGAAATTTTATTAAAGCAATTTAACTGCAAAGATGAGTATCTCCGTACAGTACATTGTCGACGATAAAATCTAATCTTTTAAGAGCAGTAACAACTTGAAGAAGGGTAAAAATTTAAAACCTTAAAAGTGATCACTTAGAACTACAGAAATTTCTTTCAACCTTCAAAATTCATGGCTTAGAACTACTAAAAGGCTTTCATCGTTATGTTAAACCTAGTCTAGCAGTACAATGGTCTTAATTTCTTAGAAGAACTAAAATAAGATCAGAAATAGAGTAATAATTCGTTTGCTGCTTGCTCCACGCTTGCCCAACTGGAAACGCGCTCTCCGTGAGTTTGATGGTCCTGAAAACGAGCTGTCAGGGGAGTCTGGATTGGCGACTATCTGAGGATTAGCACGTCAGAGTGTAAGTCTAGCGGCGAACGAGAGCCAGGAGGTGGGTGTTAGTGCTCGTGGTAGCTATTCCTGTTGCAGTACGGGTCTAGGAAGCCTTCCGATTCTGAGATAAGCGCGTACTCGAGAATTACGCGACCCTCTTTGTATCTGAAACGAAATCTGAGGTAGTAGAAAACGTCCGTCAAGTGACAAAAAACAAAGACCCTTGTCTATAAAGACGTTTCATAGGCAAAAGCTCGATATTGAAATTATAATAAGTGGGGCTAAACTATTAGGAACAATGAAGAAGCGGATCCGCAGAAAGTAAGCAGAGGGTTCAGAGAACATATGGGTGGGGGAAAAAAACCCCCGAATTAAATGAAGGGAAATTGGCTGAAAAAAAAATTGACATTAAAATAAACATAAAAATTAAATTATGAGGATATAGCCCCAACCCCTTGATATACAGGAAATTATTCAAATTGCGTTAAAATGTATTTTAATAGTATAATAGAAAATCGAAATGTATCACAAGGTTTGATTTTACCTCAATTTTCCTCCAAACAAAAAGATTAATAATAGTAGATAATAAAAAAATGCTGTATGAGATAAGTATTGATTTTTGAGGGTAGAAAAAACGAAGATCGGATCATAAATATAAAAAATAGTTTTACGAGCAAAAAATTTGTAAATAAAGTATTAACCCATTAACGCTCACAGGACGCAATTTCGGCATCTGAGTTTGAATTGTCGCCAATGTGATGAATCCAAAAAAAAAAAAAATCGGGAACCACACGGTTTCCTGTTTTTGAGGGTGTTCTTTTCAATGGTTAAAAAAAGAAAAAGAAAAATTATCGTAGTTTATCGCAGTAAAGCTTAAAAATGTTTTCTACAAAAACTATAAACTTGGATGAACATTTTTTAATAACAAAAATGTTTTATTGTAAACACTATCGAATTTTTTTATAACTTTTTGATGACGTTTGTCGGAATTTCGATTTCGTAATTTTTGAATATCAAAAATTGCATTAGATCCTACTGGAAAATTTGGAGAGCGTTCTTTGATTAATTCTAAGACATTTTTATTCTGAAAAAATGTATCTTAAAGTGTATAGTTTTACGAGAAAAAAATTCGTCAAGTTACCAAAACTTTTTCACATAAAATTAAGCTCATATATTTTTAGTTCATACATCGAGATCCAGATTTTTATTGGTTTTAGGCATGAAAAAATAATTTTAAACAAAAAGATGTCATCAAGAAATTACGTTCTTTTTGCGTATTTTTGGTTTTTTCATGGTTAATGTTTTCTGAAGAAGTTTTAACCATCACCATTGGAAAGAACACCCTCAGAAACATAGGAAACAGTGGTTTCCGTTCTTTTTTTTTTCTTCGAATTCACAGGTGGGATAGTTCTTAACCCACCCAACCCCAAAGTTAATGGATGGTTTGTAAAGTTATTTTTGTTAAACGACGGTTATATGGTTACAAAAATTTAAAAAAAAAAATTGGTAATCTTTTTAGTTTTTTGTCTAACAAAAAGTCTTACATTAATTCATTGAAAGTAACCGTTTTTTAGCAGGACCAGGGTACAAACATATTTTGACTATTAAAATTTAGCAAAGTTATTTGCAAAATTTCCTATTATTCTCTATGCTGTTAAATATTAACTATACTACAACTAACAAATTTGACAATTTTTAATTCAGAGGATTCGCTTCTCATGCTAATCTCTTGAAAAGGAGGTGCTCCTTTTAATTTTCTCCACATTTTCGGATCCTCGGCTCAATACGGTGAGCCCAGCAGTTGCCTAAAATGCCTCCAATGCCGCTTCGCCTAAATTCTCGAGGTCTGGACTGAGCTTTTGCTTATGAAACGTCTTTACAGAGAAAATGCTTGGGAAATACTCACTTTTGCGAGTCATCCGTGGCGAACTCGTACATCCAGCCGAGCTTGGCGGAGCAGTTCTTGCACATGACGTCCCGCACCATGTGCCTGCCCGTGAGCATTACTCGGTCCTGGACGTTGCTGTACGTCAGGTTCACCACCCTCTTGAACAGGTAGGCTCTACCTGTGCGCCGCGAAAGGAAAACAAACAGAAATGAGACAGAGATCAATGACATTTCAAAGTCAATATTTTCATCATTCGGAAAAAATAGGGCGAAGCGTAGCGCTCCGCACAGTTCCGTTTACGTACCTGTAGCGCCCGTGAATCGCGTGCTGATCAGCTCACTCTTATTCGTCAAATTCGCATCGCAAGCATTGCAGGAGAAGAGTTTTACGCCTCCCATATGCTCAAGGAAAGTCCGACCCATTTTCGGGCAGTCACTGTGGCACTGCAGCTAATATCACTTTCACTGCTCAAAAATGAACCCTTTCTTGCGTGGAGCTCTCAGGCTTCTTTGTGATGCTGTTTCGCAATTAAATTAGGGCAGGAGAACTTGTTTCGAACGCGAATTGCCCAATTTTCTTCTGGTGGCGAGCACTTATCAGCTGTTCTTTGTTTTCGTTACACTTTTAGAACACAACTGTGAAGTTGGCAGCGTGTATTCTTGTAGCTGGTTGAAGGCACAAGAGTCCTGAACTTTGTACGTTGACTGTACCACCTAGTCGGCTGCGAAGCAGAAAAGAGCGCAACCACTTTGAAATTGGCGTTTACAAATGAAATATTAAAAATCTGTATAGAGTCAACCCTGCTATAACACGATTAATTCGTACCGCGTTATAAGAAACTCCGAATTAATACAAATCAGCTTAATTCGTACCGCGTTATATAGAAACAACGTTAAATGAATAAATATCCTATAAATCAGACCATGCATTTTATATACGAAATCCCAAAGCACTAAGTTGTGATAAATACTAGTAACATATTTGAATTTAGGTTTATTGAATACACATTTTAAAACAAACAAAATAATCTTATACTAAATTAAAAGGGAGCAAAGCTTTAACGTTTGTTCATCTTTAGGGAAATTCCCTGTTAACTGAAATTGATGAATGTGATGCACACTCACTACTAAAAGGAAGTTTCCCATTAAATGTCCTTGCACGAAAAACGCGTTATAAGAGTACAGCGTTATTGGAAAGCTGTCATAATAACGTCCAGAGTAGATTGGCATGATCATTTTTTGAGTTTTTAAATTAATTGTCAATAGTAAATCATTTTGGAGAGAATTTGTGCTTTTAAAAATCATTTTCAGATTGGTTAAAATAAATATTAAGATAATGACAGATAATGTTGGAAATAAAAAAGTAACTACCCGGTCTAGTTTTTATTGTGATATGCAACCGTTGTAACAGACTAAATAATTACGGGAACTGCTTTAAACTATTGTAATGTTCTGTCAAATATTCTTTTCGCTCGTACAGCAGAAATTGTGTCCACAATTGCAACCTTTTGTGCGAGCACTCAGAGCACTCTGCTAAATCTGCTCGCGCGAGCGATTGAAATTGCGAACTCGGCAAAAATCTCCTATATTCGACCGTTTATATACATTAGGTCTGTTCGTTGACAACCCTGTGGTGCCAGAATGTGTCCTAGCCGCACTGGTTTGTAAATGTCAAATGCCATTTCGGTGTTTTTTGAGAAACTTATGGCCGTCCCAGTTTTACTCGTTTTACTCTAGCTAAAATCTGGGGTAAACTCAGGGCTAATGACGAATATCAGTTTAATTGTTAACAGACGTTGTATTTTAAGTGGAATTAACTATTGCTGCGGGCACAAGAAGTTAATTTTAGCATATCGATGTAGAAATTATCAAAAAGTAATTGATTTTAGAGTTTTTGTGCAAAAAGCCAGATGACAGTTCCCCTTTTTAATAAGCTGTTCGTTGAACTGACAAGAAGTGGGGCACTCCATCTTTTTTGACAATTCTCAGGGCGCCCTGGTTTTTGGCTCAACAACGTACTCTATATATTTTAAAGACCCAAATAAAATGCATTACAATCAAATTAAATACAAATTAAATTTAAATAAGATCTAAAATTCCGCCTATTATATGGAATAATAAATCAATAGTCCATCAATAGTAGGTGTTTAATTTATTCTGTGTTTGTTCAACCCTATCCAAAATTATTCGTAATTTGTCAGAAAGAAGTATCAGGTGTCAACTGTCAGATATTTGAGAGAAGTGTTTATATTTGTGGATTTCTTTTACACTCGAAATCTCTACATCAAAATGGGTTGTAATAGTAACAAGGACTGGTCTAAGAATGAAACAGAAGAACTAATTAAGGCTTATGAAAAACAGCCTTCACTATGGGATAAAAAACATATTGATTTTAATAACAGATTATTGAAAATCACTTCATGGTTTGTGTTGTCGCAAAAGTTCGACACTTCGGTAGAAGAAATTCAACGAAAAATACATAACTTGAGAAATCAGTTTAATTGTGAAATGAAAAAAACATTTAAGCGTAAATCAGACAATGAAGATGAGAATTACACTTCGAAATGGCTTTACTTTAATCAAATGATGTTTCTCAGGCATAGCCTAGAAAACAGATGCAGTCGTGGGAACTCTCAGGTAATGAAAAATAAAAACCTCATTCAAATGACTATATAAACTATAAGAATCCTTTCCTAAGTAGTTTTGTGTTCCAGGCGTGTAATTATACGTAATGTAAACAAATATTTAACCGATCCTTGAAAAGATCTTAGTTCCACTTGAATAATAAACCAAAGAGCCTGATCCTTTAGATTTTGTTCTCTTTTATATTACTAAAACATGAATTTGTGGTAAATTTTCAGGTTAACTCACCAAATCCCAATAATACAGAAGATCAGTGTGATCGAAGTCGTAAGCGTTCTTTCAGTGAGAGCAATGATACCATTACAACACATAACGAAAATAGTCAAACAAAAGATCCACCCTTAAAAAGGAAAAAAATTAGAAAAACTAAAAAGCAAAAGATTTTTTTAAGAGAAACTCTTCGTACTATCAGTGAGAAAGAGGATGAATATGAAATTTTTGGAAAATATGTTGGTTCTGAATTGAGGAGTCTTACAAACAATATTTTGCGTAAGAGGATGAAAAGAAAAATTCAGGAAGTTATCGTAGCAATACAAGAAGAAGATGAACAGTTTTCCTTGAGTAAATTATTTCCACATAATACTAGAAGTACAACAACAAAACCTGTGGAGTTGTATAATAATGTAATATAAAAACCGAATCAAATTAGGTTAAGTAAACTAGTGTAAGAACTGAAGTCAAATTATCACTATACTATAAAAGAAAAATAAAGATATTTATATCTATATGCTTCTGGAGTTGTATTTTCTTGTAAATGTACCTAGAGCTATATACATCAACTGGAATTTTCTTTTGTCTATGATTATTTTTTGGCAATTTTCCACATTTCCTAAATTACATTTAGAATTATGGGGCCCAACCAAATTAATCACTGATGGAGAATAATCTCGGTTGGTGATTACTGTTCATTGTTTAAATAAATGTCTAGTTATTTGAATATGTGAACCGTGTGGCTAGCTAGTAGGCAAGATATTTTCAAATTCTGAATAAGAAAATCCAAGAATCAAAGCCTTCTGGTGGGGATATAGGTCGTGAGCTTTGATTTTTATAACGATTCGTTTGTTTTGTGTTTCTTTTGGTCAAGAATAATAAATATTTTTTATTTGCAGTCCCCTAACTTCCTTCTAAATTATTTAAAATTTATTTAAGTAGAGCTACCAGCAAAGTAGCCATAAAAAGAATAGGCCTTCATACCAAAAAATCGTTAATCTCTGAGTGATTGATTCTAGTGCCGAAGCAATTTTAATAATTTTTGGCACCTTTAAAGTAATATGCTTTCGCATTTAAATTCATTATTATAAATGGGAAGAAGTTTTTGATATGTCGTAATTTTGAACCTTGATAAGCTTTGGCATAATTCTTAAAGAGATAACTTTGAAAAAAAATAATTACTTCAATGAAGAAATTGAAAACCAGTCAATTTGACTGGTCTTGGTAGTTCTAATGCTAAAAAACACAAAAATCTACTTTTGGAAGGCTTGAGTTTGAAAATATAAAGAAATTGACTTCAATAAATGTTGTTCCGAAGATGTCGCAAGCCATAGCTCAACTATAAAATATTCTGCGATTGAATTGGACGGATGTAAAAGTGTAAGTAACTTATATCAAACGCTCTCAACAACTTGAATAAACTGCGACTACGATACCCTAGACTAGAGGATAGTAAGATATAGATGAAGATTGGCTTTGAACACACCGCACTTAAACCTTTTTCATATATACTTCTTACATGCCGTCCAGTATAGTACAAGAAAGCCGCTAGAGTACTTACAAAAGAAGACCAACAATTTTACTAAATGTGGTTTTATTAATTTTTTGAACAACAGTTATTTACAATCTTATTGCTTACAAATAAAATATCTTCCACTTAAGGCTAAATTTTACAGTTATTCAAAAATTAATAACTAAATTGGTTGATTCATCTGCTTAGGGCTGTAGCTTGGTCAATTTAACGCTACAGTTGTTTTTTTTGTTTTCTTTTAATATTTCTTAGGAAATAAGAAACCACTGAGTTCACTATATAAGCTAAACGGTTTCAACTAAAAGGGCGGCTACAACCATGATAAATATAAAATCCTGGAGACGAGGAAACGTGCAATGCTGCCTCAAAGAAATTAAATGTAAAAAAGCTTAAAACAAAACCTTTTAAAATAGGACGTTTGGTACTGTGATTTAAAACAATTTAAATACATCTAAAACGTAAAACTAAGAAACTTCAATAAATAAATGAAACTCCTTTAAGGGCTACTACCAGGGCCTGGATAGGTGAATGATCTTGATTCAGACTATTTTGCCGGATTATCTCTGGCTATATGTCTTGTAAACGCGATGGGTGCTTCTCGTTGAAATTGAAGAACTTGATGCTGCCTCCTCAATTTGTTCAGATTTACTAGGACTATTGGAATGTTCGTCGCACTTTTTATAGTAGTCAATCAGTTTCTTTGTAGATTTTATATGAGAAACGCTAATCGCCTCAGACTACAAAAGTAAAATAGGTTAAAAGTTTGAATTAAAGGCAAAGGGACAACACTTACACTTGCTGTTAAATTCATGAAATTGTAATACTTTTCGAGGATGCTAATGATGTCTTTGAAGGTACTGTCTCGCAGATATGACCGGATCACCTTTTCGTTCTCTTCATTATCGGAAATAAGGTGGCCAATTAAAATGCCAGCGTAGCTCGCTTGCAATGTATGTTCCATATGGTGCCCAGCTTTTTGGAGCACTATAATGACATTTTATTATTATGTTATCAATTTTATTATTATTTTACTTACATTTTGTTACAGTTTCATTTAATTCCTCTTGGTTCTTTCCCTTCTTTTCCGGATTTTCTAGAATTGCGTCAGTATTTTGCTCTGCCAAACTAGAAAAAACTCCCAGATTAGTAAAATTGCCAGCAATAGAATTTATTACGAGTACTCAAAAGTAAGGTTTTTTTTTGTGGGTGTCTCTTTTTTTCACTTCTTCCTTAAGCATCTTTCAAACAAATTATATTTTAAAGAAAACAAATGCTCAACTACGAGTCACTACTACGTCTAAGCGATGAAGAATGACTCAGAACTTGTATGGTTGATTTAAACGACATGGCGTTAAATGTCTGCAACCACAAAATATCGGCAAAGACATGAATGAAAGAAAAAAACTATGCTCAAAAATCACTCAGTGGTGTCGTTTTGAGTCATTTGATGATCTCCCTAGTATACCACTTCCACATATACGTGATTAAAAATGGTGTTATTTCATATTTTCATTAGTAAGTAACAATGTATATTGTCGGAGATTATGAAAGTCGTCTTAAACAATAATCTTAAAATGTAGACTAGAATTTTAAAACAATAAAAATGCTTACTTTACAAGAGTAATATTTTTCAGAAATATATTGGTACTGTTATATTTGTGGGAATTATTCGAAACAAAACACGAAGCCAAGTTAGAAAGCATACTCGAGATTGATCTATAATATTCAGGTTATTTATTTTACAAATACGCGATAGTTCTCGAATCACTCAGAAATATAATGCAAGATTAATTTAACATAATTCAAGTATTTTTAATTCAAAAGTAGCTCTGAATGGAAAAAAAAACATTGCTTCCGAATTTTCTGAATATCATTAGCTTAGCTATTAAGTTCAGTTTAAAAACGAAATGACGTATAAATAGTTCGGAAAGGAAATATAAAACAACTTACCGAGCCAATTCCTCGCACCGATAAAAGTACTCAATTAATGCCTTAATAGCGGGAACCTTATCAAATTGATTTCCGAAATCCGAAGGTGCATGTGATCGTAATATGAGCGCTCTGTTAGGAATCGTGTACATTGTCAAATTAATCAACAGAAGAAGCACCTGAAAAGCAAAGGATTTTAATTGATAATCCAATAAAGAAAATCTCGAAAAACATACAAGGATACTAAGTTCAAAAATACATCGTTCGGGCACGTAATTTGGTGCCTGCAACAATATGTGAAAGCTTGTATCAAAAATGCCATCCCTTTGTCCAAGAATAGCACTTCCAACGGCGCGGCTGTCGAATGGATGGGTTAAATTGATCAAAACATTCAAAGTGGGGACAAGGGCCTCCCGAAGTACAACACCGGGATTTTCTTTTGGTGTTTTATCGTTTGTTGGATAGAGAGCAATTTCGCTATCGCATAATTTGTACAATTTAAATAGAGTATTGACAGCATCTCCATTATTGTATGAAAGGATATAGTCCTGATTCTTTTCATTTTGTTGTGATACATTTTCCAGAACTCGCAAGCAGCGTTCTATAGTCCTTAATTTATCTAGAAGTACCTCTGTCCAGCTCACAACGTAATCTGAAATTTGATGACAGCATTCGCAGATTGTCTTAATGATATGATCCAGACCACCCAACTCTCTCAGTTCTTCCTTGAACCATTCTCCGGCTCTCTTCGAGGTCAATGAGAGTAGGGTCTCCATTGCAAGGGTACCAACAGATATTGATTCAATATTCAAGTGAGCTGCCTTGCCTTGGCTTTTAATTTCTTCGCAAAGTTCCTTAACCTTTTGCTTATTGCGCTCGAAATTGGCTAACCCGCACTCGTCAACGATATTAGAAGCATCTGTTTCGAGCAGATTCATCATAAGCTCCAGACTGTCTCTGTCAAGGTCCATGTTTAATGTATCTTGCGACAATACGAACATAATGGTCGCTGTGCAGAGGCCCAAGCTTAAGTCTTTCTTCGCGTCTCGCAACGCCTTAAAGAACTTTGTTACAGTCCCGTGAGCGCGAATATGCATTCTAAATGCAGGAGTCATACACTTTGTAGCTAACTGCAAGGCTGATAGACATCTTGTTGATATTGGATTTTGAGGCTGTAACGCATCTAAAATATACTCTACATCATCGTCCATTTCCTGATACTCTCCTATCTCCTGTATTTGATGAGCAGTCTTTACATTCCGTACAACGGTGTAATACTCCTTTGCCTTTTTATCACATTTTACACTCGTCACGGCCTCAGTTTCTAGCTTGTTCGGATTCGGTCTCGTGAATTTTGTTAATTTAGAAGGACCTTCCATTTCGTCAATATCATCAAAGATAGAATCACTTGCCACAGGAGGTGATTCGTCTTCCTTGAATGCCAACTTCTCTTTTTTATCTTCAGCATCCCAGGTGTGCTTGTATACGTGACGCTTTTTGCTGTCGCCTTGCTCAGCGACAAGGGCCCTGCTCTTGAAGATACTGCCTTTCTTCTTAGAAATTACCAATTTCACACTTCTCTTTTCGTCATCGCCGTCTGCGCCATCCCCACTCTCTGCATTGTTATTATTTACAAATTTACTAGGTCTACTCTTAACGCCTAAGCTATTTTCACTATCACTACAAGACTTCTTGGTCAAAGGCTCTTGTGCTTGATCAATCTCGCTGTTTCTGGTGCTGCGCTCGTACCACGTTCGCTTAAATTTATTTTTTACTTTGTACTCTTGTTCAGTGGTCTCGAGGTCCATCGGATGATCATTGTCAGTTGTTCCATCTTCCTCAGTCATTGTTGGAGCGCCCGGAAGGTCTATGAAATTCCCCTGATCCAACTTCTCGTGCGGACTTGAGTCGGTTCTGGAAAATTCATCTGTTTTATTTTCAGAAGCAGCATCGGTATTGTCAGCGTTAGTCTGCGTCTTTCGTTTTCTTGAGTAACTCCTTACAGGAGCTGGTTTGCTCTGGAATGAGAGAAGAGGCTTATTAGCAAGGTATTTTAACTACAATAGTTTTTTTTTTTTATTACAAAAATAAAGAACAATCGATCTTTCAAGAAATACAACATTGAAGTGATTGAATCATGTCATCAGCAACCTTCTAAGTTGTCTTGTAGCCTGTCGGAATTGTGACTAATATTTCGCCATTGGCTAATTATTGTAGTTCCAAGCTTGCAAAATGAAACTTTCTGATGTGAATCAATTTTCTTTTTGAAGACTTCCTTCAGAATCAAATTGCAATTTCTAATTTTCTTAATTTATTGTTAACAGGATCTGAATATGGAACTCCTCTGGTTAAGGTAATAAAATTGATCCAATCATTCCCTAAAATTTCTTTTGGTATTTTTCGACTTACCTTAACAATACCGTTGTTGTTGCTCCGTGTAATTCGGCCAGCCTTAGCAGGTTGTTCTATTACTGTCTCGGGCACTTCAGCTTTTGGTTGTCCCCTTCTAGATCTCGTTATCCTCCTAGAAGATGTTTTCTTCACTTCCTCGGTAGGTTGAGGTTCTGGTTGTTTAAGTTCTGGTTGTTGTTCAGCCTCTGGTTGTTGTTCAGCCTCTGGTTGTTGTTCAGCCTCTAGCTGCTGTTCAGGCTCAGATTGCTCTTCAGGTTTAGGTTGCTCTTCAGGTTCAGGCGGCAAAGGCTCCTTAGGTAATTTTTGTTCTTCTATTTTCGGCTCGTCTACATCTCCAGTCAGCACCTCCAGAATATCTTCTTTTAGAGGTTCTTCCTCTATGGCTGGTAAAATATCTTCTCTTGCAAGAGCGTTCGCTTCGCTAAGGCCTGTTTGATCATCATCGTCACCGTCCATCATCGATTCAAGTCTTGATTCAATATCAGATGGTGGAGCAACCAAGGAGCTGTGTTGGCTAGACTCCAGTTCGCTTGTCACATCACTGGACCCTCTACTCCTTATCAAACAATTTTCATCAGGAATTACTGCTGCAAATTGATTTGTGTCCTTGGACGATATACTACCCAGTACAGAACTTTGCGAATCGAAATCCCGCTCCGAAGGTGAAGGAGGTAGTGCTTTATAAAGGTCAAAATCGTTGCCTGGCGGAGGCGGTGATGGAGTCTTAAACTGGTTGTCAACCATTTTCAAACTATTTGCCGAGTTTTTACGGTGCTTTTTACTCTTGCTTTTTCGTTCCGATTTCTCGGAAATGATTGCATTCTTAAGGACATCCGCTTTAATAACAATTTTAAGGCTTTCATGCTTTGGAGGCTCCTCAATTACTTTAGGTGTGCAATTAATTTCACTGGTGGCCTGGGGATTGGGGGAGATGCTAATTTGCGCCAATTCAGTTTCAATTTGATCATCCTCTGGTTCTGGAGCAGGGGGTTCCCCTGACAACACGGAAAGGAGCTCAGCTGTGGACTTGAGAGCTGGTTCAGGCATTGGTGGTTCGTACGCGGGAGAATTTAGAACATCTTCACTATCGGTGCTTATAAGACGCGAGGTACCCTAGAACACATATAAGTTTTGATTAAACGGAACTGATTTACTTTTAAAATAAAGCAGACAAATGCTTTGCTTGAGTAACCAAAAAAACTTTAAAACGCGCGCGTCAGCTTTGTTTACGCCTGCCTTATACGCATACAAGCGAATATATATTGATCGTTTTTCGATGTACGCACACACATGTAACATTCCAGTGTCACGATCGCGGGAGATTTTCGTGGTAATCATTGCCAGATCAATAACACAGACTACATTTAACTAGAACTCTCGGCGATTGTTCGCAAAGGATAGTTTTGTTTCTATTAGTAACAGACGGAAAAAAAAAGAAGAAGGATTCCTATATAGGTGAAATTAGGAAGGTATGCAGCAGGACATATTCAATATTCAGCTGAAGCAGTTTCTAGGCCCACTGATTCATAAACGCTTTAGCAGTGTGATAGTTTATTCATACAAACTAGTTTTGGAATAATAAAATTAGTCAAAATAAAATTACAAAAAAAAACAATTTTATGAGCATGTCGAAGTCAAAATTGCTTAAGACGAGTACACCAAAAAAGCGATTTTACAGAAATATATTAAGAAAAAAACAAACAATCCCAATCAGCCTTCGCAGCGTTGGATAGCATTACCCGCAGGTATTACTCAAAATGGGCAGATTCGAATGTCAACGAAAGCATTAAACCTGTTTCAGCGAGGAGGTGAAGGCTTTTAAATTTTAATAAAAAAGCAAAGATAAAGCTAACTAAGAAAAATGATTATTTTTATATAGTCTACAAATTCAAATTTAATACACGATATATTCCTCCAAGCTTAAAATATTTGAAAAATGTAAAGAAAATTATGAAAGAGTACATTCTTCTACTTTTGCACCCAACTGTTTTGTGTATATTTCGCATTTGTTGATTTTTAGCTGATAAGCGAAATAACAGTACAGAAAATTCTTAGTAATCCGCTTATTGGTTCGGATCAAGTCTGTCAATTCCGCAATTAGATCAGTTGGGCAATCGGATCATGATCATGAAACTGATTTTAAGTCAAATGAAGAAGTTAGTTTCGGGATGGAAAATTCTCTCCGCTCAGATAATTTACAAAAAAGTGCTAGTAAGAAATCCCTAAAGTAAAGACTCAGTAATTCCAAAGTCAACTTGATTTTTTTAATATGAAAATCCTGATTTTCGACTCCAGAGTTGGTAAAATTATCATTTCCGGAGGGAAAGCAAGTGGTTCCAAGCACTACTCCATCGAACCCATCTTTGAATTTTGGTACTGATGGACCTTCTACTGATCAATAGGAAATAATAACGGAATAAGTTTAAGTACAGAACATTTTGCAATATATAAATTCAAACAAAAGAGGAGTTTTGATATTCTATTCTTTTAACAAGAAATAAGAATTTTATACTATTTTGAAAGATCTGTACAAAATTTATTAAATTATAAAATGCATAACAATATAATGAAATATAAGTGAAAAAAGAAAAGAGGAGAAATATAAATAAAAACTTAAATTTCAAGGTTGTACGAAAACCGCCAGGCGATCATCATCATAGTAATATATAATGAATGCTATAGCATTCAATTTAATACAGATCAAACCGGGGGGACATGAATGCTATAGCATTCATATATTGATATTCATATTCATCATATATTCATATATGCCATCACAAAACTGAATGCTATTGCATTCCCGAATGTGTTAAAGAGCTAGTAAAAAATCTAATGAATTGAAAAGAGAGCTTTTCTTGTGATTGGAGTGATTGTGATTAGAACGCAATTATACCAACTGCAATCAGCTAGGGTTAATAAACACCCTCAGTCTGGCGATAGACGCACACTTAAAACTGAGAATGCAGGGGATGAGGAAGAAGTGAAAGTTAGTTTTTTTTTAGGTAATAAATCAATTATAAGAAAATTCGGTCAAATATCTTTGAATCAAAAGTTAAATAGGTTTTAAATTTCCCGCTTCCACGCTTTCCGACATATAAATCGCCATTTTGTCTGCTCCATCTTCTTAGGTTTCGCGGATAATGCTTACTGTTTCAGAATAAATTCTTCCCAACAATTTCCTGTACCACTTTTTTTTATATTTATAAAGAAAAATACATATATATAATTGAGAGAATTTAAGACTCACCTTTGATATCCTTAAGACGATTGGAGGATGGTCGACCATCGACGCTTTATGTGCAGGTGGAGATGATTCCGTTGATGGGTGTGGAGGCTCTGGTGTAAGAGTTGATTCCAGTTTTGGCTCAGGCTCTGGCTCAGGCTCAACATCTGATTCGATGTGATGCCCCAAGTTTGTTTCATGATCATCACCCTCTATTCGTTTATTCAGCTCCATAAAAGTCTTAGGCACAATAATATCTCTCAAAGGAGTTTGACTCCTCTCGTCATCGTCCTCAGCATAATTAATAACTTTCCGGTGCCTTGAAATAACCCTAGATGGTGGAGCTTCGGGCTTAAGTTTCTTTTCCTTTTTCTTTTTTTCCACCTTATGGATCCCTCGATCCGATGAAGTCGACTTTTTCCGCTCTACAGAAGGTTTAGGAATTTTTATTTTCAGTGGAGGCTCCTTTCTTTGCGGTGCTGCCTCCCTTATAGGGGACGGAGGTGCTCTAGGCAAGTGATGAATTATTTGCGCTCGAATGTCTACCGATGTGTTTCGGCTTTTGAAGAATTTTTTCGGTTTTGGTTGATCGCTTGTGTGCGAAACGGGGGCTTCTCCAGTTTCGGGGGATTGTGCCGGACTGATGGTAGCTGAAATTGCCTTTAGCGCATACGTTCGCGTAGATGTAAAGCCCATTTTACCCCATTTACCCACTGTACCGGCCGATCGAGCTGCTGTTGGACGATTTGTGTTCTCCTTCTCTTTTATTAGAGACTCAAGAGGTACAACGATGTTTTTATTCCAACGGGCCATTTTATCTTAACAAAATCTAAAAAAATATAAGTTATTCGGGTTCAATGTATCGGCTGCCTAAAGCGTGGTAGGTGACCAAAATAAGAAAAAAGCTGACTAATGTCGAAAGAAGTGGGACAAATGCAGGCAGCAATCAATGGGCATATTTCAAAACAACTCAGGTCAAAGGCACTAAAATGACGGCAAAAACCAGAAGACCAAAAATGAAAATGTCGTCACATAGCGAAGCATCAAGCTTTAGTGGAGAAACAAAATCTTCTTAGATTGACACAAAAAAAGGCTCCACAAGATCCTGCAAATAGCCCCGAAGTCGCCAGGAAATCAATTTGGCGGAAATTAATGGGCTCCTCCGTGAAAGTCGCTTACGAGCAGCGAAGTGCAAAGCACGCAAGGTAAATGTCAAATGTAAACAACGAGCAACTCACCTACATAAAACGTGAAAAAACCTCTTGCCCTGTTCGCATTTAATTGGAAATTTTATGAAATCCGATACACCGGTGTTCCAAATGCAATTTAAAGCACATTTCAGGCGATAAAACGTTCCAAAATAGGCCCCAATGCACAAAAGGAAATTTTTTTTCGTGATTGCTCGCTTTGCTTGACACTGAAATGGCAACACACCACATGAAAAAAAAAACTATTTTTCACGCATTTTTCTAGTTAATTCATTCTTATTCGTTCAATTGTTTTATTTCAAACACTTCCCGCTCTGCCGAAAGCACTGCGTGAGCATTATTTCATATCAAATGCTGCTGATATCAATGGAAAAAACATTGTTTTTATTTAGCGATTATCGTACACCTCCACTTTAACCACCATTTTTGTTTTCACCATGCGTTTGGAGACGTAGTAGAGTCCCAGTTCAGACAGGCGCAGATTGGAGATCGCAGAATGTAGTAGAGGCAAGTACTTAAAACATTTTTAACGGACAGATGTTAGATTTTTCTTCGCACCTTCACTCCCAGCCCCAAAATAAAGATAAGTTGTTATGGACGCGTGCGAGAGCGTCTATTTATCCAAATTTATTGCATTATCACTTAGCGAGCTTACTAATTTCGTAACTCAGCCATTCGCCAACCATTTAATAAGACCAATAATTAATTGGCTTAATAACCAAATTTATGCGGACTTTTTGGCGAATAAACTGCTAGATCTACTAGAGGACGTCTCTCTGGATAATCGAAAGGCAATGTTTTATCAACAGGGTGCGCATACTGCTAGCATTGTGATGACAATATTTAATGAAAAATGTCCGAAGCGCTGGATTGGACAAGGTGGACCGATTCCTTGGCTCGCTAGATCTTCAGACCTTACTCCATTGGACTTTTTCGTGTGGAGAACAATGAAGGATGAAGTTTATTCAACGCCTGTTAGCACTAGAGAGGAATTAATTAACCGAATTGAGACTGCAGCGACGATAATACGGGAGAGCCTGGCTACAATACACTTTAAACAGGGAATTAGAAGAAGATTATTGGTATGCATCGAAAGCGGCACACAAGTTTATAGGTTTAATTTAAATTTAATATCTTTAAAATGCAGATTTCTATAATATTCTTCAAACGGGTTTTTACGAACAAATTTGTATATCCTTTCTCTGCCTGGTAATGTTGTACCTTTCTGGTAAAGTATTAAGATGGGCAATTTTATAAAAATAAGAAACATGTGTATTAAATACAGGAATTTGGGAGAAAATTTAGGGAAAACCTGAATTTTAGGAAATTACTAAAATTTATTTTTGTGGTATTGCAAGTGACTGTAACTACTGTGGTAGGAGGTAGATTAACATAGTTGACATTTTTGTAAAGGACATTAATATAGTAGTTTTTTGGTGTGAGTTTGATGTCGCTGCATTAAATAGAAAAAAAAAAAATTAAAAATTAACTAATGATATGCATACCATGAACATTTTGAATTTATGAATCACATCGTAACTCCCAAACGATTAAGATTACATATTTGCACATATCCTAACAAATGGGTTATCGTTGCAAAGGTGTTTTCCTTTTGAATGAGTCCTTGCTCGATGTCCTGCGATGTCTTTACTAGGACCTATAAGTACTTACGTCAGCGATCCTTTAAAAAACGTGGCGATTTTGAGAGGAAAGGAAACATTTTTAGGGAAGGAGGGTTTTTTTTTAAAATTTGTCATAAAGTGGCGAACTCAGAAATTGCGGATCCTCAAGCTTTAGAATAGCAGTTTCGAGAAAAACGCGATTCAAAGTTTAGTTCGCTATTTTTATAGAAGGAATACAAATATTTATACTTACCTTATTATACCCTATTGAACATTAAAAATAATAAAGTTATATATGAAGAATATGAAAAAAAAAAATCCAAATCTCAAAAATGTCAACCTGTCGATAAAAATCGATAAAAGGTTGAAGCATTTTTCAGTAAATCTAAATTTTTAATAGTTTACTAATTATAATATTCTAATTTTTTTAGTTTAATAATAATAACAATATGTGACAGGCAATAAATCTGCACAAAATCTATATAAATTAATAATAAATAATAAAAAGTGCCTACTTATGTACTTATAGATTTAAAGCAAATCACACATGATGATGTAAAGGGCTAAAAAACAAATGGCAAAAATCGAGACCTCATTTTCAAAGTGCTCTAGGTTTTTTGATTTACAATATTTTTTTTTTTTTTTTTTTTTTCTTGTCTGATAATTATGAATTATTTGTTTTAGATAAAGAAAACTGCTCCAATCATGCAAATGTAAGCAATATAAAAACTTTGATTTTAATACTAGTAAGTTCATGGACGCTAAGCTAACTTTGAAGATAAAAAATAATGGTAAACATTTTTTTGAACTTAAACGGCTTCATTGTTTATCGATGATGATCTAAATACTAGACAATAATTACGGGTCATCAATCTGCGGCTTTAATAAAATTGTTGGGCACATACTGTTATATTTTTGTTATATGTTATGTTATAACAAACGATTTGACTACAATATTAAGGTTGAAGAAGACAGTTGAAAGCCAGATATGATTTCCAGCTCCAACAAAAGAAAGTTTTCTACTTAATGCGCCGCACGATTTTATTTTAGTCTGATTAATGCCGCAAATTGGTGACTCATACTTATTTGCTAGCATTAAGTACATCATCGATTAAACAATACAAACTTTTAACTTAAACAGTTCTTTTTACCTTTATTTTATTTTTAACTTTTTAGTGTGCTTTATTTGGTTAGTTTGATATTATTATATTTTTTCGATCCACTGAAACGTTATGCGAGCTCGACCTTTAGTTTCGCATATATATGTTTAAATACTAGGTATTTTAATTACGTTATTTTTAAAAAATTAATTGTTTGGATTAATAGTTACAAATGACGCAAACTCAATATTGCAAGGCTTCTTATCTGTTAATTTGTAATAGTCTATCTCCTCAATACATAATTCTTCTAAAGATCTTACTCGGTTCAGTGCCAGTGATCTTACTTGGTTCAGTTCGTCCCTACTCCAACCTTGACTTGGGTGGATTCAAAATAATCCAAGTTTGAATTGAAATTCGGAGTTCAATGACTGGAGTAATTTCTCGTGGTTTATTTTTAACCGACTTAAAAAAAAGAGGTTTTCGACTGTATGTTTTTTGTGTGTGTGTGTTTGTTACGCGATATTTGTGTTGATTTTGAACCGATTTCAATGATCCCATTTAAATATGAATAAAATCAGGGCTGCAAAAAGTAAATAAACGAAACTGAAAGAACAAAAATGTACCTACGTTTCTGTGCACATAAACTAAACAAGTATCAAACGGAGGGTTTCTGTGCACATAAACTTATCAAACGTAAACCAGTGTATGTTTCAGTGCACATAAACTAAACTAAAATGTACCTACGTTTATGTGCACATAAACTAAACAAAAATGTACCTACGTTTCTGTGCACATAAACTAAACAAAAATGTACCTACGTTTCTGTGCACATAAACTAAACAAAAATGTACCTACGTTTATGTGCACATAAACTAAACAAAAATGTACCTACGTTTCTGTGCACATAAACTAAACAAGTATCAAACGGAGGGTTTCTGTGCACATAAACTTATCAATTTCGTTTATTTGCTTTTTCGGTTTGTGTGCACACGCCAAGGAATAGTTTCGTTTCGTTTCGAATTTCTTTGCAGGGAGTTTATTAAACGAAACAAAGCGAATTTCCTACGCCCCAAAATCAAAGACAGGGAGTAGAGCCGGGACGAAGAATGAGGCCAGCTCTGAGCTGTATATAGTACCGGCCTTTGGCGGAGGGGGAGGGGGTGGGGAGGGGGAGTGGGAAGGGGGGGGGGTGGGGGGAGGGGGAAGCGGTAGGGGAAGGGGAAGGGGGAGGGGGAGGGGGAAGGGGAAGGGGGAGGGTTAGGGGGGGGGAGGGTTAGGGGGGGAGGGGAAAGGGGAGGGGGAAGGGGAAGGGGAAGGGGTTAGGGGGGAGGGGGAATGGGGTGGGAAGGGGGAATGGGGGGGGAAGGGGGAAGGGGGTGGGAAGGGGGAAGGGGGCAAGCTCGAGCGGCGCCCGAGGGCGCCGGTCGATTTAGGGCGCCAAATTAATTAGGAACATATTAAAATTTCTCAGAAGAATAAGTTTGTAGAACTGCAAAATTGAGTAAAAACCGCAACGAAACCGCACGTTTAATTTAATTTTCCAGCCCTGGTTTCTGTGCACATAAACCTCGTTATTAGGAAATTCGCTTTGTTTCGTTTAATAAACTCCCTGCAAAGAAATTCGAAACGAAAAGAAACTATTCCTTGGCGTGTGCACACAAACCGAAAAAGCAAATAAACGAAATTGATAAGTTTATGTGCACAGAAACCCTCCGTTTGATACTTGTTTAGTTTATGTGCACAGAAACGTAGGTACATTTTTGTTTAGTTTATGTGCACATAAACGTAGGTACATTTTTGTTTAGTTTATGTGCACAGAAACGTAGGTACATTTTTATTTAGTTTATGTGCACAGAAACGTAGGTACATTTTTGTTTAGTTTATGTGCACTGAAACATACACTGGTTTACGTTTGATAAGTTTATGTGCACAGAAACCCTCCGTTTGATACTTGTTTAGTTTATGTGCACTGAAACTATTGCACGTTTAATTTAATTTTGCAGCCCTGAATAAAATATCCCATCTCTTGTGTGTATGTTACGCGATGTCTTGGCTGATTGTGAACCGATTTCAAAGATTTTTTTTTTTTATTGAATAGGCTATATTTCAAGGGTGGTCCCATTTATATCTCAACCTCAAATTACTATAGGTTTATAAATTTGCCTTGGCTGGCATCGACTCCAAAAATAGCTGATTAGATATTGTAAATATTTAAGTATCAATAATTTTGTATATTTTGTCAGGATTTGAGGATCGAAGGTTGAAATTATCATAAGGTTGTATTGTTATAGGGATTGAAAACGTGTGCGAAGTTCGATGAGAACCAGTTAAGTAGAAATAGTTGAAAATTCGGTCACAAAATTTGAAAGAAATATACGGAAGCCGAAGGTAAATAAAACTGTTACAAAATATTTTAAATATGCTCTATGTAGAACACTATTAAATAATATGCCGGTGAGCTAACATACCATATGTAGTAATTTTGTGGAAAAATAACTTTAATATTGCCTACTCAAAGGTTTCATACTTTTTCTGTAGCCAATTGTATTATTATACGTATATAGTACATGCGAGTAAGGAGTATGGTCCTATCTACATTTTAAAAGCTTGGAAATACACAATGATGATCGTTGAAATATTTATTGAACAAAAAATTGTTTATTAAAATTAAGTGCACAGGTCCTTCATAATTTAAATCTATATTATTTTAAGTCATATTTTAACTCAATGGTATAAGTTTAAGTTCATCTTTTTTATGTTTTTGATTCTGCAAGTAATAGGGCATCGGATTCTCCATACTTGTTGTCAAATTGTCACAATCGTCTTGATTGATTTGAAACATGAATGTTAGGTCAATATCATATTTTGGAAGCTTTTCCCTGTAAATGGAAATTTTTTAGTATAGAACTGAAAGTACATGGAATTCTTTAAAACTATTTCACTTTACAAAGAAAGCTGCTTAAATCAGAACACGTTCATCGGCCATCAAGAAGTACTATGGGATACTGTGCGTCAAAGAATTTTTTTCTTTTATCTGTGGGATTAGCCGTAGTTAGCATGCAAGTTGTGCAAGAAATGACGGCATTGGTGAACAAAATGGGTGCAACCTAGTTTTCGCCTACAGTTGCATTGCATTATAGTGGGTATGACACCAATGAGCCATTCTAGTCACATCTTCCATCCGAGCTCATTTTTTCAAAGAGCTCCGCGACTAATAGGAATAATAGAATGCAAACGCGGCTGGATGAGCTGTACGGGCGGCGCGCGCATACGAAAACGCGGAGGAAAGGTGAAGCGAAGCGGGGACGCAGCGCATTCATTTGCGAACTTACCTGAGAAAGTTAACCACATTGACCGTCAGCGACGGCTCCCTTGACAGAAGAAGAGCAGACAAGTATCTCGGCGATTTTGATTTCTCGGCACAATGCATCAGGAGACCCCAAGACCCATAGTCGGTGTCGATGATGTACGTGTTGTAGATGCCCTCGTCTAATCAATTAAAAGAGATATTGGTAGCTGGGCTCGGAATGCGCACTCATCTTTAATGCAATATGCAAATGGGATGCGTCTCGGGAATGTGTAGGTTGATTTACGGGCTACGGCACCACGAGTGGCCAGTGCCAGATGACCACACCATCATACCTTATCAGCTCCACCAGTACCAGATTCGCGCGTGCACAAGCGATGCGACATGAAATTTATGTATTGATGTCAAATATGTGACAAATCACTTACAAATATCTTCCGTATGAATCCAATGTGCCGGCATGCTGAAATTCGGAATTATCCAGGTTATGTTGCCCTGCAATTGCTCACGGAGCGGGTCTTCGGCGTATATGTAAGTAAAGTTCATTGTTACCTGCGAAAAAGAGAACATATAGGGACTAATTGTGGCTGACGGCCGTAATTTATATTTCGGAAGAGATCGCAAACTCGTAACTCCTCGTCGGCACAGATATTTTCTTGCGGCTATGAACAAGCCGAGACAAGCTTATCTCATTGGATTTATTCTGTATTGTTTATTGACACCTTCTTGTGAGCCCTGTTGTCATTAGGGATTTTGATATTGATTTATTCGTGATTTATAGATGCCGCCTTTTCTGATTAAAAAAAGCGAAAGGAGGATCTGTCCCAGAAACATCTTTCTGCAGATTACATAGGGTTTGAGAGCTACATAGGTATTTAACAAAATATCTGTAGTATTAATTGCGATCTGAAATATATTTAGTATTGAGCTAAGCTACATAAGTATGTGATAGATCCTCCGAGACCAATATAGGATGACTTCATATTTGTCCGACCGTGGTTTACATCCGTAATTATAATAGCTGGTATAATTAAATTTTACATGTATGTACACTCTAAAACTGATATTAACCCTCAGTCACAAAGGTCGGGTATGCCATACCCAGAGCCTTTTAGAAACGCGTAGCATTTTCCAGGGGGAAGGGGTACATGTCTAAAGCGCATGCGTAAAAAAAGTAGAGGTACCAAAGTACCTAATTAGTGCTTCGTCAAAGTTATTAGTGTCACCTAGCATACTGTTTAATTTGTCCGAATATTGGTCTGGGTATTTTATACCCGCCATGTGTGAATTCGTTAGAAAACGTCGATAATCAAAATTTGACAAGTAAGTAAAAATGCGTACAAAAGAGCAATTACATCAACTTTTGATGTATATTTTTAGTATACAAATAATATTTTATCATTTTTTTTCTTTCTAGCGATCAAAAAATGAGCAAGATGCGTGTTTTCTGTGACAGTTTAAGGATAGTAAATTCGTATATGGAGGCCTATTTATAAAGTATTAAGACATAATTTTTTATGTAAAACAATTTAAGTTGGTGTTTCTTGAACTATTAAACTATAATAAATCCTTGCTTTTAGTATGGAAACCCGTGCACGAAGGAATGCGGTTGAAATTGCCTTGTAATTTGCTTTTCCACTTCTTTGGAAAATTGCTCATTTTCAAATTACAAAAAAAATATGGTTTTTGGAGTAAAATACTAAGTCGTGCTGTTTTTATGATAGTTCGAACATTTGTTTACAAGGATTGATGGTTTATACTTTTTAAAAATCGTACTTGATATGTTTTATAATTTTTTGAAAAAAAAATGTTTTTCTGAAATTTTGCTTTTTTTTTTTTTGTTTATTGCTGTGTAATTTTTACAATTAATAATTTTTTATGTTGGGAACGAAAGGTTAATATCCCAAACAAATGAAAAAGTAGCATCGAAATTGCTAACGAATACTTTCACTATACGGTATTCACGTCCAAACTCTGGACGGGTAGACCATACCCGCCTTTGTGAATTCTAAATAAAAAAGGCCTTGTGTGACTGAGGGTTAAGAGCAATTTTACATTTTTTTTCTATGTAAATATTTATCACGAACGTAAAAGTACACATTTTTGTTGTAATTATACAAAAAAGTGTAAAATTACACAATTTTAACCCTTTCAGTCCTATTGCCGCCTATAGTCGGCATCCGCACAAAATTCTCTGGATACGACCGCCGCGCCACCTAAAGTTGGTAATCGCGGAAAGCTCTGTGTGTATGATAGTCGCCTATAGTCCGATTGATATGACTAAAAGTCCGTATTCATATAAAAGTCTGTGAAACCACTCTCGTGGAAAACTTTCTCGTACAGGGAACGTATGGTATGACCAACTATGACGTACCGAAAGGGTTAAAGCTTTGGGTGTAATTTTCATTCACCTTTGTAAATATCACCAATAAACACCAAATTGTTGTAAACGTGCACATGAATACGACCTAAATTCTCTCATTCAAACAAACAAGATTGCGCAATCACTTTGTGAAGGTATTTCTTAATTCCAAAGACAATCACAATTTTTCGAATTTTTTTCTACGAAATTTATAAAAGTGATTTATTTCAACTATTAGGATATAAAAGTACGTCGTTTGAACAGGTTGTAAAAAAATTTTCATGAAAAAAAAAAATTATAATTGAGCCATTGACAGCTGTCACTGCCACGACAACGACGAGCTACACAGGCTATATTAAAGATGCAAAAGAATTGACAAAATGTGGAAAGTTGAAGACTTGAGTCGAGATATTAAATGCACCCAATTTAAGGCAATTAGCATTGAGGAGATATATAATTATTATATAGTAGTATAGTATAGTATATAGTATCAGTTGAAATGTAACTTAAAAATGTGAAAGACTTCAGGAATTTAATAGAGATTTTATCAGCATTTTAGAAATTTCGGTAAAGCAAGTGCTACTTAGGCTCATGAAACTCAATTATGGAGCATCCGTTAATAATTAATTAATTTATTTCTTTCCAAGATGTACCTTCTCTTCTTTAATATAGTTGAACCATCCGTTTATAATGAAGTATTAATTTCTTGCCAAGTTGTACCTTCTTTCTTCTAATAAAGCATATTTTAACATATGAATTTCTTAAGGCAAAAAATCATCATCATCATCATATCCGACTGCAAAAAGTATACATACTTGCACTTTCCGGATCTCAACTGTCCAATTATAGAAGAATGTTTCAATTAAATTTGCGTATCGTCCGAAAATCTCATCTTAATTAGTTCCGAATCAGATCTCATTCAGTCGATGAAATGCTTTCTCTCATTCGACTCAATGCTTTACGATCTGTAAGCTAAAATCAGTAACAAAAGTCTGAAATTTTAGATCACGTAAGCGGCTAATTGCCTGAAAGTAAAATCGCATTGATTGATGTCTTCATTCATCTGTACGTGGGAGATACCCTCAGTGGGTAAAGAGCAAATTTTAACAATTTAAAATGCTTTGTAAGAGGTTCTGCAAAAACGAGTGGACTTTCATACCTTCTTTCTTACATTAATGACCCAATTAATGTTGCTATACCCGAATTTAGAAGCTCTCCCCACTCCGCTCCTTCCTGGCGTACTAAAAACCTGTCCTAAATGGGATTTTCTACCTGTATTTCTTTCGCTCAGCTGATCGTAATTTTTCCTTCCGTATAGTCGATCTTGAACTGATCTTGAGTAATCAGCTCGAAGAAGTCCGATGTTCATTCTTAAAATTCGCGAACATTCGAGCACCGCTCTGTGATCTCTGCTGTTCGTCTCAGTGCGGGAAAAAAATGAAGGTGCGTGAGGTAAAATAATTTCTTTATAAAGAAAAAAAACAAAAAAAGGTTTCTTCGGTCAGCGGTCGATTTTCGTTTTCGGCGAAACAATCATCTTTGCAATGAACTGACAGGAGATTTGCTCCACTTTCTTGAGCCCGGTTCGCACAGCATTCGCAAACATCTGCCAGATGTAGGTCTTGCGAGCGGTGTGGTCTGTTTTATTATATCAATAACCAATTAAGACGATCCGGGAGATTAAGTGCGATCGTCTAATTCCTTTTGCAGGTGTAATTCGCTTTTTAACTACCGCAACTGCTAGACTTAAGGATAATGAATCGAAACGAAATAAAACCTTCAGATTGTAGAAGCAACGATTTTACGCTTAAACGATCGGTATAAAATAAAGGTAAAAGGGTTTCATTCAGACAGAAACTTAAATTAAATTGAAATGATCGAATTCCTGGTTTCCTAAAACCGTTAGGGGAAATAAAGATTAAAAAAAATAAAATACAAAACTTACATGCTGGTCTTCCTCGGAGAAAGTAAACATACTTCTCATGCACGCATATTCCGGCAATTCCTCTGACGAAGCATAGTACTGGACGATGTACCAAAATCCCATCATAGACGAGAGGTCGAAGTTCCGAATGGCCTTAACCTGAAAGTGTTGAAGATGAAAGCATGGATAAGTGTGGCGGGTACTTTCTGGAATATGAAGTAAACCTGGCGTTGTCTCCTTCAAAACAAATTACACGAATGCATTGAGGTTTGCAACGGACTTTAACTCAGCGATTTGCATAAACCACACTTTTCACTTAATTTACAGAGTGTGTGGCGACGAGTGTGCGCATTTTAATGCGCAAAGTCAAATATTTAGATTTGTAGGTTTAAGACACACCTATTTGGTGACACTGATTTCTGATCGCACTTTGTAGTCTCATGCTGTTTGTGAACAATGCGTATTTTGAATTTACTTTAATGTAAGTGGAAACTGCTGAAATGGGTATTTCTTTACTTACTCCTTCAGAACTTTTACTGAATTGAATTATTTCTAGTGACCCTATTATATATATAAATGCTTTAAATTGTGAGTCAGAACCGAAACGTGGTTATGGGAGTTACAGGTCAATCGATTGTGTGAATTACATTATAAAAAATAGGGCTAGTATTAAACGTGAATCGAAATGTCAGCTTCTTTGGCGAAAAAATGAAAATGTCGTATTAGTCCAATATTTTTGGTTTCCAAACTTTATTTATTGCGAAAATAATAAAACTCCTGTTTTTAAAGTAAAACCTATACTATGAAAATTTGTTTTTTCTCCCATCTTCAATTTTACTTAAACTGTCTTCTTGTAAAGGTTTATAAGCGCATTTTATAGAATCGATTGGCATATGTTGGAACTTTAGGTAGTTGCGAGACATCTTATACAATCGAGGATATACTCCTGAGATGTCCTGTTTATCTGCTATTATTATTATTATGCTCTTACATTTTGTTGATTAATGACTGTTCAGAAATTATGCACTGAAAAACTGCAAAAAGTCATTCGATATCGTATGTTCTTCCCCATACAGACTTCTTATATAGTTCTCTATATAATATATAATATAATAGGCATTCTTTTAGATTCGGATTATTATAAAAGAAAATTGTGTGGCAATGTCGTCGAACCATCAAAACCCTGGCGAGGAATAATAAGGTCGTCCTATTCTGGGTTCCGGGACACGAAGGTCATATAGGCAGTGAAGGACCACAACCCTTTTGTGGCACCTCTAAACGCCATCTCAAGGATATCCTTAACCAATGGATGAACGAAGAGGCAAAACAATCTTTAAAATTCTCCACAGGCCTGAAGCAGGCTAAATATTTCATAACTCACGATAAGGCCGGAAGTTTCTCCAAGTAAGCAGAACTGAACTTCGCATAGTTACAGGGTTTTTTACTGAATATTGTCCACTGAGGTATCAACTCAATAAAACTGGCAAAGCTCACGTGGCTACATGCCGCTTTTGCGCAGAGGCTTCAAAAATCTCTCAGCACTTGCTTTGCCATTATCCAGCTATAGCTAGGCGCCGCCGACCGGCATAAAGTTGTATGGGACACAAATGCCAACATTATTATAAGCCTAATCAAATAACTTGACCTGTGAATAACTATAACACATGAGTAAATCGGGAACTCCAATAGAGCTCGCTTGATCGCACTGATCATGTGGGTGCTTAAGCCTTTCGCTCCTATCCAACTAAACTAAAAACTAAACTATTTATTATAAAAGAACGTAATGTAATAATCTACAGAAAAAAATGTTAGCATCAATCGTAAAAAATTGGGATAATATTGACCAATTAATAGAATTTAAATTAGTGTGGAGAAGAAATATTGTGTAGCTTACTGCACTATCTTGTACTCTACTAAAGATTATTAGCTACTATTAAAAATAAATCTATTTTTGGCTAAAAATTAAGCCAATAATATTTACAAGACATAACAGTTCAAATTAGCCTTTACGTGACTATAAGCATAATATTGAATATTAGACCCATTAAGTCCGGGAAGAGCACAATTTTCATACGATGTATGAGACTTATTTTCTGCCATAAAAAATTTAAATAAAAAATTCCAAACATACCTATTCTACTATTTTTGAGGTCGCTCTTTCGATTGGTGCAGTCAGATTTGCATAATAATGACTTTAAAAACCAATATGGCGCATTTTAAATAAAAAAGAACAAAATTTTTTGCGTTTTTTGTTTTTTGTGAATCTTTTTCGCATCAATAAAGTTACTGAATCGATGCCAAACCACAACCAAAAGTGCACAAAATATCTAAACTTTAACTAGGAATATTTTTTTTTGCATTGAATCAACCAAACCTCTTCAAGATATCAAAGTGTAAAAAAAATGAACGTTATTTGATAAATTATGAATATTATCAATAAAATTCACATTTCTAACGGTATAATTGTCCCAAAAATTATACAAGGGGTTTTTGAGGTCGCTGATCACGAATTTGAGGTTAGATTTTCAAAATTCAAGATGGCGGATCCAATATGGCCGACCAAATTTCATAAAATGCTTAAAAATTACAACAATATGTGGATAGGGGGGTTTCTGAGGTCGCTGATCACGAATTCGAAGTTAGATTTTCAAAATTCAAGATGGCGGATCTATAACCGACCAAATTTCATGAAATAACTGAAACTCATGCGATAATGTTTATTATACTCCCCTCGAAAATTGGTTGTTTCCGTCCGTTAGCCGTTTCATAAAAGTTCCCAATTGGAACCTTGTAAAACCTTTATATTTTTATAATTCAAATTTAGTTAGCTGTCACTTGTAAATTAGGGCTAATAATTAATATTTAAATATTCGTAATTTTAAATATTCGAATATTCGAAGTTATTTGAAAAAATGCGAAATCCGAAATGTTCGACAAAGGAATGTGTTGTTCGCACATACATATACTGCTGCACTTGTGATTTGTATTTTTGTAAAAAATGTAGAGACACATTTCATGCACATCTTGAACAAAAAATGAAAAAATAAAAGCTTTCTATCGATAATTTATATTCAAAGATAAAAAATAACAAGCTGTATGTATATATTTATGAATAAAAAATGAAAAAATGAAAAACAGAAAAAAAAACAAAAACAAAAATAAAAAATAAAAAAACAAACAAAAACAAAAAGACTCTTGCCGTCCACCTCCACGTGGTTTGAGAGTGGAAACGTTTATGAAACGGCTAACGGACGGAAACAACCAATTTTCGAGTTTCAATTATTTCATGAAATTTGGTCGGTTATAGATCCGCCATCTTGAATTTTGAAAATCTAACTTCGAATTCGTGATCAGCGACCTCAGAAACCCCCCTATCCACATATTGTTGTAATTTTTAAGCATTTTATGAAATTTGGTCGGCCATATTGGATCCGCCATCTTGAATTTTGAAAATCTAACCTCAAATTCGTGATCAGCGACCTCAAAAACCCCTTGTATAATTTTTGGGACAATTATACCGTTAGAAATGTGAATTTTATTGATAATATTCATAATTTATCAAATAACGTTCATTTTTTTTACACTTTGATATCTTGAAGAGGTTAGGTTGATTCAATGCAAAAAAAAAATATTCCTAGTTAAAGTTTAGATATTTTGTGCACTTTTGGTTGTGGTTTGGCATCGATTCAGTAACTTTATTGATGCGAAAAAGATTCACAAAAAACAAAAAACGCAAAAAATTTTGTTCTTTTTTATTTAAAATGCGCCATATTGGTTTTTAAAGTCATTATTATGCAAATCTGACTGCACCAATCGAAAGAGCGACCTCAAAAATAGTAGAATAGGTATGTTTGGAATTTTTTATTTAAATTTTTTATGGCAGAAAATAAGTCTCATACATCGTATGAAAATTGTGCTCTTCCCGGACTTAATGGGTTATCGATAAGTTAAATAAGAAATTGTCTTTTAAAATATCGAAGATTACATCCAGAATTACTTTTTGTGGGGATTTTATTCAATGATTTTGGTCTTGATATTGAAACAAAAGCATGGGCGGAATTAGAGATTATCCATTGGGGGGGCAGAGTTTTATCAAGTATAAGAAAAAGGAACAGTAAACTAATTTTCCGATGTTCGCTCTGAAATCTTGCGGGGGCAATGCCCCCCCATGCCACCCCGTAACTCCGCCCATGAACAAAAGAGTAGTAATTCCCGAAAGTGTCTTATTGGATTCATTACCGACTCATTTGGTTTGCTAGGATGTTTATTTCAATAAGCATATATGGTATAGCAGGTGGTATTGCACAGTTTAAATCAGGAGATTATTGCAGGTTGTTATATGGGAGATTTTGTAATTGCACTGGCCTATTAATATAAAAACACACAGTAATAGATAATAATTATATAGTGCATTAAAGTACATAAAAGGTAGCTTTAATCAGTTTCTAAAAAAGGGTGTCTTATGAGTATTATATTGGAAAATGCCGCTCTAACTCCTCGATATGTCTATTTATCGTGAATACATTTTCTAACTATTTCTCAATTTAGCTGCATAGCAATATATAGTATATGTGGACAATCTATCGATGCACTAAAACACGGATTTTTAAAGCAAGACAACGAACCAGACGGACTCGATCTCTTCTAGATAAGTTGACAACGGTCATGATGTGATAATAATCTCACTGTGCAGTTTGAACACTTGTGGTCAGTGGTAGTATAAAATGTTCAATCTAACCAATAATGAAGATTTCTATTAGATCAAATGAAAAATAAAATATTTTTTTTCTTAAGGTAATAAATAATAATTATATCATGAATTTATTTCAATTAAGATAGTAGACCATTTAAGTTCTCCTGCGAACTTATTTGCCATATTTACGCGCCTGCCAAGGTTAACGCAATCTCAACTCGATTGTTATAAAATTTTCTTGTTTTCAGTGGAAACAAGATGAATTATCAGAGACCGAAAATAACCATAATTTTGTAGAATTCAAATCACTGAATGATACTGATCTGATATTTAAATGAATAAAAGCAATATTATCCCCATCAAGTGAACTATAGATTTTTGGTGTAAAGTATAAAACTTATGCATTGATGATTTTTTTATATAACGAAAAACATAACAAGAAATAAAATTTGATGATAATTCTTATTTCATAACTAATAAAAAGCAGTTGTGAAATTAATTAAGAAGTTTAATACAAATATAATATACATAGCTTTTTGTGACACTATTATTATAAAACATACTATATTCATGTTTATATTAGTAAATTCTCGGTGATTGCTCAACGTAAATTAAATTTTGTTAACGAGATCTGCATTTATAAACTATTAATGATACCAACTGATTAGGATAGAGAGGGCAAACCATTTTAAAGCACTCACGCATGCACGTGCTTGCTTTTGTGCAGTCAAGTTAGTTGACCTTATGGCATCTGCATAGTACATCTTAGGCACTAGCATTTCTCATAATTTGTGCTGACTTTCAGGATTAATTATATAATATAAATATATTATCGGGGACATTTAAGGAAAGTGATTTTAATAGGTAAAGAGGTAAGTGTCACGAAACCAACTCACCTTGGGACATTGTTCCTTCCTTTCAAAGCGCTTAACGGACGATGCACTGTACATAATACCTGGAGCCAGTCCGAAGAACAGGGACAACGAAATGAAGATGAACACCGATTCCTTCATCATGTACACACGAATTTCACCCGAAAAACTTGAAACTCACGATAAAACCACCAATTTCAGCTACTTACCCTGGAACTTTGGCGTAGTAAGAGAATTTTATCTGAAGAATTTTATGAAATTAGACTTATCGCAATGTTCCCGTCTCTGTTGTGTTTTCCTGTGGCCGAGGCCGATGGCGACGTAGCGATAGAGCTCCTCCGGCCATTTGTGGATTTTAATTCAACTGATGGAACGGCAATGGGCCGCGGAGAGAGTCTTCGAATCATACACTATGGTGCGCTGCGAGGAATCATAACATAATAATGCGCGGAGGCTGAGTCATGATTCCATAAATAACAAGGGCGAACCTCTTCGCATTGAGAAATGCTTTACTGTGGTCAGCGGCAATATTTTATTATGTACTTGCCGGATCTAAGGTGCCTTCACAGTGTCAGGGGGCAGATTGTCTTCAGATGTTTAAGCATTCATCTCGCGTGTGGGTTATTACTTCGATGAATATCGATTTGGTCGTGTCGATGATGACAAATAGATTCGGTTTGGCGAAGAATACAAAAGGGGACATTCTGTCTCATAGATGAAAGATTAAATGGTTGGTGTCTTTCTATAATTTTACGAACATGGAATATTGACCTGTACCTTATTTTATGAATATTGATGCAAACGAACTTAGCCCTAATATCCGGAAAAAATATACAAGTGTCATTTACATCTTTGAACTATGCCAATAAATCTCTTCACGATTGCTTTAAGATTGTTCAAAAATCATGCAGTGAGTAACTTTAATATTCTGTCAAACTGAATAATATGAATTAATTGTAATTCAATGGATTCTTTTTAAGTGAAAAAGACATACAAATATATTTACAAACTTTTAAGGAGAGTTGATTGATAGTGCACCATATCTGGAATGCATGTAAATAAGAATTTAAAAGATGACAATGAAGTACCAAAAATTTTCGAATCATCAGCATAGGGAAATATTGTTAATATAATTAATAAATAAGATTGACTACCTTTTGGCACACCAGTTGGGTTTTTCAACAAATCCGAGAAAGCACCACGAGGACACGTTGGATACGATCAGATAAGTACGAAGAAATCCAATTGACGAAAGTATTAAAAAAATCGAAAATAGCCAATTTATGAACAAGAATCTTATGATTAGTACTGTTGAAGAACTTACTGAAATCTGTGAAGATGAAATCGATTTGCTTGCCAGATTCAATGGCAAACAAATACCAACTCAAGAATATTCCTGGTAAACGATTTGCCCTTTATATTAAAAATATAAGCTATTCTGAAAACACATAAGGAAAGACTTATAGTGAAAATAAAGCTCTTCACGAACTAAGGCTTCGAAAAGTTTGGCAATGGAACAAAAATTGGGAACTAGCCTGTAATTTGAGGTGTTTGATCTGTTACCTTTTAGGTACAGAGAAGTAATTACAAACATTTTCCAGGGTTTTAATACGCCAGAATAAGAGACAGATTAAAAGTCATATAAGAAATTCCATCAGAGCCAATGGAAAAATTCTTAGTCATTTTAGTAATTCGTTCAAAAACTATGTAGTCATCGAAAGTAAGGACTTCGTCAACTAATTAAAATCGTTAAACATTGCAAGGAGAGATATACACGGAGAAAAATAAACTAGAAAAATTATAGAGAAATTCCAGTAAAAATTATTGTTTTGTACTGTAATCCTGCAGCATTTTTCCGTCACGAGAAAAAATAATTTTTGTATATGTAAAATTTCAGAAATGTTCGTTACTTTTTGATGAACATTCAAAGTAAAAAGTATTCTTCTATTCTAATAAAAATTAATGTAGAAATAGCAAAATTTATAGTAATACAATCTAAATTTTAACAGTCAAATAGGAAAAATTGATGTGAGCACTACGAAAGTTACAGTGCTAGAACTGTAAAAATGATAGTGCCAGAACTGTAAAAATTACAATATCAGATCTGTAAAAATCACGCTACCAGAACTGTAAAAATTGCTAAGCAGAACTTTTTAACTTTCTTGGATATGTAATTGATAAAAAAGTTGATTAATTATTAAATAACATTTTCATGATTAATTCACTAAAACTTCTATTATATTATAAATAAAAATTAAGAAATAAATATAAAGTCTGTTTTCAAGTTATCTGTTGCACTACTGCGTCACTAAAAACACGTTTGAACATGAATCATGTACTACCTAACGATACAATATACGTATACCAAACGTATAATATACGTATTCATGCATATGAATAGCTAGCTCATTGTATATATACACACGCAATTGTAATCAAAATATACGCTACGTCTTCCGAAATCTTCCGAGTTTGCCCGAATGAACTTTTCGGCATAGGAAAAATTAATGAGCCAGAACTGTAAAAATTCCAGTGTCGTATTGTAGAAATTACAGAGTATACTGTATTATATATATTTTGTTTCGTAATTTTTCTCAAATTTCTCGATAAAAATTCCTCGCACCTAAAAATTTACAGTTCTGACTGTAAAAATTCCTAGATAGATTGTAAAAATTCTTAGACCGACTGTTAAATAAAAATTTTTAACCATTACTTTTTAATATTCTTTCGCATAAAAATCGCTAAAAAGAGATAATGCTGCACGGTTACTGTGGTAGAACAGTAATTTTTCCTTTATATTTTTCTCCGTGTATAGGATAGAGAAACCAGTGCTCCAGGTCGCCTTTACAAATGAAGTATAAGAAAACGTTTTTCTTTATGCCTTACACCCTAAATGCTGTTTGTGAAGATTTTTTGCTGACTATTTCTCTTTCTATATTTCTTATAAGAATTTGCAAAGGTAGTAATCTTTTCCTGCTTTATCTAAAGGTAAATATTTTTAGGTGTATTTTTGAGAGCTTACATAAGGGTTGGAATTTTGAAAGCTTGTTAGAGTATCCCTTCTTATTATGAGTATTCTTTGGCCATAATATCTCAAATTATATTTTTTAAAGGATACATCCCCTCTTTATTCTGATTATTATCTTTTATCTTTTTGACTTTTAGCATCCTATTTATTTTTCATATTTAATTCAAAATGATGATTTCCTGGCCAACAAAGAGCGGAGTGCTTTTCGTGCGCATTAAATTTGTAGGGTTCCTCGAAGGAAAAATAATGGAACCCTTATAAGATAACTTGTATACTGGACCTAAAATATTAAAAAAATCAGGGAATACTATATAACGCCTAACTTGAAGTTTAGAGGAAAATTATAATGAAAGTCCTAGGTCTTATAGATTTCTAGAAAGCCTATAAAACTATGGTAGGGAACCTTCTGTGCGCGGCGCGAAAACCGAGACAGGGAACCCTATTCCGTATGAAAAAAGAATAAAAAAAAAGAACAAATGAGACTACAACTTGAGTGGGAACTTTAATTTAATTTATATTCAGTTTTATATTCGGAACGTCTTCTCGTGTCGAATCTTCAGATTAGACTAATTTACAAATCTTAATTTCTAACTAAAGTACTGCAAGATCAAAGGAACATGATCAAATATTAGAAAACAGAACAAAGAAAGATCATGCAGCTGGAAGCTTTTTTTTTTAGCACCGTGCCATAAATACATATGAATGAATGTGAATCTTCTAAGGAATGTTATTTTTGGCAAAATCCAATTAAGATGTTGAACGTGATTTTTATCTAAACAAGGTGCAGTTGGCACTTATTAAAATAATTAGCTATCACTTCACCACTTTTTGCACGGAAGCAGACGGATATTTCGTATTTTTCCACCCAGTCAGATCGTAACAACAGCGAACCAGAGTTGACATGTTTGTAGTCGTAACGCACTTTTTGTAATTTGGTTAGGTTAGATTATAAAATTCTTTTCAAAATATTTGATATTTCATTATATTATATTTATTTCCTCATTTGACATATTTCTTTATTTTAATTAATTATCGTTTAAATGATCATTATACCTTATTTTTATATGTAGAACAAACAAATCGAATCTTTGATCAAAACCAATCTCCGATCGTTCGCGGGATCATAAAACGGAAGAATCTTTAATTAATCTCTCTGGTCGAATAAATAAATGGCTCCCACATAAACCATTCAAACGCCGTACTAAAGGTGTCCATTCCGGCCCCTTGCTGAGACAACAACATACCACACGCGATAAGCCGCCTGAAGTGCAATAATACCACAAAAAGGGGCAAAAGAAACATGAGACCTGATGCGCCTCGGGCACTTCACCTTTCTTTGCCTCAACAGTCTGAGGTGGCATTTATCATGGGTGTTCCCTGGCCCCGGGCAACCCAGAGGAAGAAACATCTAGTTCTGTTGACAGATTTCTACAAACACTCGGCGGAGCCTCTAACGAGCGACAAAGTGTTGCTGGGCCAACTCAACTCATCCGCGCCGCGGCTCGGTGAAATTCCTTTGCCCGAACTACATTTTGATTATCTACGTTTCATTGTGACCATTTAAATGAGGTGCCCTCAGCATCTGTTATGTACATACCTACCATATAGCATGTGTAAGCAACATAATTTTTCTGGTATTCGAAATAATTCAGAAAAAAGTGCGTGGATCTTTGTGCTGTAGGCGTTTTCTTTTCTATGGACATTTCAGGTATATGTTATTTGGGCAAAAAATCAGGCACCGGTTTGTCTGTCTCTTAACATTCTCAGATCCTCTGATTATGATGAAAGCTCAGTTTGTCGAGCTAATCGAATTACGTACATATTTGATTGCCAGCGGCAATTAGATAACGTTATAAAAAAGTTAGAAGTCGAACAAAGCATACTCCCGACTAGAATTTTGGTGGGGTACAGCTAGGGCCCCTATGAGGCTAGCCACACTGCCTCATGTGGGTCCCATGAGGCTGCCCTATAAGGCGCACGAAGGGCAAATAACGCCTTGCCTCATTCGCGCATCATTATGACTGCCTCATGTGGGCCTCGTGAGGCAAAACCCGACTAGAATTTTGGTGGGGTACAGCTAGGGTCCCTATGAGGCTAGCCATACTGCTTCGTATGGGTCCCATGCTGCCGTAGGGCAAATAACGCCTTGCCTCATTCAGCTCTCTTTGTAATACTTAATAATGTAATCCTAACTCCTTATACTTATATACATGTGGAAATACTTCTTTATTAGTATAAATTATTATAATAAACTTGCGCCCTGATGTTGTCCGTCCTGCGGGTAGAATCCAAAAAAGAACGAGTGCCGCAATATGGCGATGAGCTGTCAGCTCGTAGGGGGATTCGTCGAGGGATTCTCAAGAAGATGATACTTCATGCAATAGATTATAAAATACGAAGTTTTTGTAAGGAAAACCCGATAAGACAGCTATTAATAATACTGGGATTTGTGCTTTAATCGAGCCCAGCTGATAATTTGCAAATATAACCCACTAGCAGATAACGTCAAGTATGCCTAGGTGTGTATGTAATGTTTGCCTAATCGAACCCCTGTAAAGCAAAAGGTGGGATTGCCTATTTCATTGTAAGGTTTGCCTCATAAGACCCTTGTGAGGTACTCATAAGGTAAACCTCACTTCAGTATCGCTGATTTTATTTTGTGAGGTCCTCATGAGGAATTTACGGGGAAATCCCTCTATCGGCATGCCCCTCACTTGCCAGATGGGGACCTCATGAGGAATCTACGGGGAAATCCCTCTATCGGCATACCCCTCACTTGCCACGTGAGGCCCACACGCTTCATGAGGCATGCCCCCTATAAATTCTAGTCGGGCTATACATAATCGCTCAATCTCCATAAAAGCTCCTACGATTATTGCCTTCGGGGAAAAAAATCATTCATCAGTCATTTAGGTTATGTTATAAATAGTAGAAAGGCAGGGTAGATGCCGAGGGTTACATACCTCCAGAAATTCCAAAAAATATTTTGTTTTTTTGTTTCTACGGATTTGAATTCTAAATGCAGAGTGATTCGTCGTAACTAAGTTTTTCAACATACCATATACCCATCGATTCAACGAATCTTATGTTCTTGAATGGAGAAGCGCTTACTTAAATCATTATAATTTTTCTCAAAGATATTGCAGGATAATAAAGAAGGGTGCGTTAGAAAGTAGGCATTTTTAACTTTCCAATAATGTCTTCATATGATAATCTGTTGATAAATGACGGAGATAGTGGTGTTTACATTTGAAATTAATGGATATTGTGGGTAAGAATTTTACATTTAACTTTTCCAATGATTTTTTTTTAAAGATAGAAGAAGTCCCCATTGATGCGGGCTGTGCTAAAAATTTCATTCAAGGTCAAACATGAAGAAAAGCAGTTTTTCAAAAACGGTCATTTTTTTTGTAAAAACAGTTGTTATAAAATGTATAGAACATGCAATTCTCTACAAAAAAGATCCCTACACTTTTTTTCGATTTAAAAAATTGTAAAACTCATTTTTCATTATATGCACTTTTTTCCACAACACCATCGAGTTAGAGTGATTGGCAGTGCCGGATCAAGCCAGCGCGGGGCCCGTAGCAAATGTGACGGGCGGGGCCCTTGAGTTGCATTACCTATTAAAATTTATGATGTAAATAAACCAAAACATTTAGAAAAGGGCTTTTCGTGATTTAACGCAAGCGAATTTAGAAATAACACTCGTCAAATCAATATTTCTAAGGTCATTTTCTATACTCATTATAGTGAGGTCATTCAAACGTTCTTGTCCCATTGTGTTCCTTAAGGGGAGGGGTATAGTTAATCATGCATTTTTTGGACCCATTTTTAAGATTTTTTTTTATCGACCTGATAAATGGGCGAAGGTCTATACTAAAGAACAACTTTTTAAGAGTATTCAAAAAAAATTGTTATTAAAAAATATTGAAAATTGAGTTTTTGACATAAATTGTAAGTTGACGCTCCGAAAAAAAAGTAGATTTGCGGTGAGACACATAACTAATAGCTGGATCATGTAAAACAAAAAAACCAAAAAGATTTTGTTAGTTAATAAGTTTCTTGAGGTCACGCTGTCGAGTTTTTTTATTTATTTCGATTATTGAATTTTTGGTGTGAGTTTAAAGTAAAAAAAACGAAAAAAAAGGAAATTTTTTTTTTTGGAATTTCTGTTTTCAATCGGGAAAAATTCTATTAAAAAAAAAACATTGAAAAAAAAAAATATCTCGACAGGAATACCTTGTAAATTGTCTACAGAAAAAGTGTGCACAATTTCAAAAGGATCGGTCAAATAGTTTTCGAGTTACGTGTCTCACCGCAAATCTACTTTTTTTTCGGAACGTCAATTTACAATTTATGTCAAAAACTCAATTTTCAATATTATTTAATAAAAATTTTTTTGAATACTCTTAAAAAGTTGTTCTTTAGTATAGGCCTTTGCCCATTTACCTTACTTTTACCAGATCGATAAAAAAAAACTTAAAAATGGGTCCAAAAAATGCATGATTAACTATACCTCCCCCCCCCCCCCCCCCCCTCTTAAGGTACTATTACCGTCTAGAATTTTCTAAAAATGAATTTTTTTTACTTTTTTGGATTCTTTATACCTTCAATAATAACTGTCTAAAATATTAAATCGAAATTCGAAGCCAGTGCCGAGATATAACGACTCAATTGAAGCGCGCTCTCGGCTCGCCGGAGGTGTTAACGCAGCTTAACACTCGTTTTTCTCAAGTTTAGGTTTTTTTAACTGGTGGACAGTTAATCTCCGGATTTACTGGGCCGATATATAATAAACTTTGAAGCATTTTGTTCGTTTTTATATCCTGTGTGATAGTTTATCACAATTTCACCACAAAAAAAATATATAAAATTTTTGAGTCTGAAAAAAGGTCGAAAAAAAAGGCGATTTTTGAAAAAAAAATTCAAATGTCCGCCACTTTTTTATTTTTAATGATTTTTCAATTTTTCTGGTAAACAATTACGTAAGAGCACTTCCTTTTTGTAACTCTTTTTGAATTTTATGTTTCAGACTTACCGTTCCAGAGATTAACTGTCCGCCATGCAGCAGTTTTTTTGAGAAGAAAATTTTCGCCTGGGGTCGCTATATAAGGACCCCAGAGAGAGAACTCAGCATTCAGCATATCGTGAGCCAACCCCATAGAACCCGCCCAGTCGTGTTCTTGGCTCTCTTTGAGTTCTCTCAGATTTTAGTTCACCCCCGGTTCTGAACATTTGAAGAACGCGGGGGGTATGTGTGCGGCAAGGGGTTCACAGCAGCTAGAACATAGTGTTTATCAGGGCCGTAGCCAGAATTTTTTTTCGAGGGGGAGGGGGTCCTCCCTCTGTTCGGTTCTAACCCCGCTGGTTACGGCCCTGGTGTTTATAGTTTATATGTGTTCACCGGGGGTTTTGCCAGCGCTCACTGAAAATTTCTACTATGCGTGTGGCTTAGTGGGTGGCTTACATTTTTTTGATTTGTAGTTTTTTTGGCCGAATGCGCGGGGCCCCCCAAAGCGCGGGGCCCGTAGCATTTGCTGCCTCCTGCTACATGGCTAATCCGGCACTGGTGATTGGTACGTTTTTTTTTAACGTGGTATCCTCAGTAGGTATAATCCACAATCTGATCTGATTACATAATAGATTTATATTGATTAAAAAGAAAATAGCGTTATGGTTAATAATATAATTATTCTCTACACATTTTATATCAATTATTTTTCCAAAAAAACTTACCCGTTTAAAAGATATTTTTGAAAAACTGTTTTTTGTCATGTTTGACCTTCAATGCAATTTTATCACAGGCCGGATCAGTGAGGACTTTTGATATTTCATTTAGAATGATGATTTAAAGGTCTGTACACATTTTCAACTCCATCAGAATTTTTCCAAAGTTGCATTTCTATTCTGACTGGACTATAGTGAGATTTACGAAGCGCTCTATGTCTGTTTGGTTTATTTTGTTCCGCTGATTCATTTCTCTAGTCATTTATTTTTTAAATGTTGTTTATTTGCTTATTTAACTTAATTGCATCCTTATTGTCTAAATTTCCGGTGATACTTTTTATTACGGTGCCAAGCCATTAATGAGATCTCTTTTTTTGTCGAAATTTCGGTAATAGTGTTTGCAGTTTCAGAGTTTCTTTTAGTTTTAACTTAATAATGATATTTAGAAAGTCATCGTGGATGGTCGAAGTCCTCAAATCGTTTGAATGAATGGGTTATTTTTTTTTATGTTACAATATTTAAGTAGTTTCTACGTTGCACAATGTTTAGTAGATTGCCATGTTCCTATATGTTCTTGACTGTTCCTATTTTCATCAGGAGAATGACTTTCATTAAAACTGCTTAAAATATTTTTTGTTATCAGTTAACTCAATTCTGTTGCAATCGGTTTTTTAATTGTTTTCTTGACATCATCAATTCCGATCAAAATATGAAGATATGATCGGAAGCAGTTGAATCAGATCAAATTATGATCCGAGTCACTTTTTAACCAAATCAATGATATGATCGAAAATGTGAATGTGAATTTATGCCCTGTCTGAGACATTGTTAATTTACGTTTTGGGACTAATCTTGTCGACATACTAAATTTCTTTTGATTTGACGACTGACATTGACAGACAACGATACTCATACTGGTCTAGTGTATATCTATGTTTTAACACTGTTAAGCGAATAATGTGGAGCTATTTTTACAACTCTTTTATTAACTTCTTTCCTCTATCCGGGACAAATCTTGCAATCAAAATTTCGATTTGTTTTAATTAAGCTAGAGCTTTGAAATTGTGCACAAGTCTATAAGTACGGTGACAATACAACATAGTGTGTCTAATATAGTTCTAAATCCAATATGGTGGATGCCCCATAATGGCGGATAACTTTTTTCTTCATAATCCTCTTGATATGGGTATCAAATGAAAGGGTTTGGCAAGTAAAATACGATAAATTATGTCATTCGAAACACAATATGATGGATAACTTTTTGCTTCTCAACTCCCTTGACATGTGTATCAAATGAAACGGTTTAACGAGTAAAATATGATAAACCATGGCGGACGATACAAGGTGGTGGATTACCTTGACATGGGTGTCAAATGAAAGGGTTTGACGAGTAAAATACGTTAAGCTTTGTGGCGTCCTCATAATGTTCTATATAGGTATGTATTTATTTATTTATTTATATATAAATACACATATATTTCTTCTTAAATGATTTTGGAAGAATATGCATTTTTAGATATTTTAAAAAATTCTTCTTAAAAGGAACTTTTCGTCATCATATTTTTAACTCTATAATAAGGAAAATTTCGTAATCGTTTATTCTTATAAAAAAAAAAAAGGAATTAGACCTATCACATTACCAAATACCCGTAGCCCGCAACGATCTACTTAAACGCAACTCATTTACACCATTTATCAACATAATCCTCATTTGGTTGCCATAATCTGATATCATTGAGTAAGGCCGCTTGCTGCTTTTTCGCATATCACCAAGAAGTAAAAGCAGCAAGAAAAAAGCAAAAAGAAAATCACTTGTACGACCCGTCTTTCACACATGCATGTACACGTCAGTGAGTCCGGTGCCGTGCACTGGCTAATCGCGCACCACGTACATTGAGAAACGGTGCGCTCTGTACATAATACATACGTTGGCGAGAGGTAGACCTCTTAACCCATATTCGACTTATGCTACGAGGGGCCAATTGTGGCGAGCCCGAGAGGATAGGAGCTGTCCAGTGTCCACTCGCTGTCTAGTCCGCAGCATATCGACATAACTGCCAGCGGACAACAGCCACACACATGCCATGTTGAAATATTAATTATGCTTTCTAGAAGTAGGCACCTGAACAGCTCACACAGCCTCGCACACACTTATGCGAGTATGCTGCACTGTATGAGCAAAAGTGTTTGCCAGGTCTTGGGTCCACTGTCCGGTGCGCGGTGCGATGCGACCAAGCGTCTTGCCTTACACAGCCGCATTCAGTGGCCGCGCTGGTCAACTTGAACTCGATGGTCAATTCACCCAGAACTTTATGAGTGTTACGGATAAGGTAGAAATTTCTGTAATGTTGCTGGCTGCGGTGGGCTCGCATGGAAACGGATGTAATTATGTTGGGTAATGAAGGTTACTTTTTATCGAAACGAGAATTAAGATTTTTCGATTGTAGATAAAAAAAAAAAAGTGGGAAGATGCGAAGATATTTGCGAGTACCTAATTCAGTTTTAATAAATAGCACAGAGTTCGTTTCATATGACAAAGTCATTTGTAAATACTTACATATGTATGTACATTAGGGAGTCCTTTAATTACGCAACTTTCCAAATCCTTTGAGGTCTCCCAAATATTTTAAAAGTTAAATATAAAACACGTGTGCCGCATTTCAAAGTTAAGCTGCTCCAGAGTTTTTTTTCTATAGAATAAAGAATTTACTCGTATGCATGTTTTTGAAGCAATTTTAGCAAATTTCCTGCAAATAGACTGATATCGATGAAATGTATCTATGGATTTTTGTTTGTTTCAAATAGATATACAAAGTACAAAATGTTTTAAAAATTATAAATCATAAAATACCAATTGTTTGATTGAAGTATTTCTCTTTACTGGACCTAAACAGAGCTTGATTCACATAACAAATAAAGAATTACTTTCTCTAAAATAATGTAACCTATTAATTATTTCCGTAGCATATAATATAGTATATGAATAAAAATTAAAGTTCGTTTGTGAGTTTGTTGCCTGTTTCGATATATTTCACTTTGTGTCAAAAGTAGTACATATAGGCTATGTTTTTCGGATAATACATAGGGTTTCAAAATGGCGAACCCAAGATAGCGATTGAAAATTTTAAATTTGAAGAGAGTTTCATGAAAATTGGTACTTAAGGATTTTTTGGAATGCTGACTTGAAATATGTCAAAATTTAGAAATTAATAATATCTATTTCAGCGGAAATTGATGAAAATAAGTAAAATAATTTTTTTTAAATCACTAATTTTGAATATTATCAAAATTTGTAAATCCAATCATCAAGTTAGCCTTTATTTTAGTTTTGATTAGAAGTTTATAACACTGTACACGATTAAAATTACTCCTTTAATTCTTTTGTAAAACGTTAATCAATCGGACCGGAAAAACTGTTTGATGTATCGATTTGAAGTTAACAGGCTTATTAGGGGTACATTAAGCTGTAAAGAAACCTGAAAACATAAGTCTTTCCATCAATATTTGTAAATCAGCGGCAGGTTTTCTAAAAAGCCGCAGGAAGTCATTTTTACATTTTTTTTAAAATTAATTCCAAGGAAAAAAACTGTTTACTTCAAAAACCATGGTAGGCCCTTGTAGAGAATTTATTCAAGTTTTCGAAACCGTCCTTAAATTGACTGTGCGGTCATTAGTTGGTGAGATATCGACGATCAAAAACAAAAGGATAATCTTTCATAAAAAGTCAAATACCTCAGCGAAAAATTAACGTAAAGAGAATTTAAAAAACACCAAATTAAAGCTCAATAAACAAGCTAACTGACCTTTGCATAAGTTTAACTGAAAAAAAATTTTCAAGCTGGTGGACAAAAAAAAAGAACAAAAATTTGAAACATTTTTTCTTGCGCTATTTCTTACGATTTCGTGAAAGCCGTAGCTCAAAAAAATGTTTGGCTAAAATATCTTAAAACTAGAAACTTCAAGCTTAAAAATACTTGTTGTTTCATCTCGATACGACAACATTTTTTACTAAGATACTGCTCTTCAAAAATTGGCAAACAATTTCTAAAAATTGTTTGCTCCCTTAATTTTTTAATTAAAGGAGGAGGGTCAATAAGGCCGGTTTTCGGCCTAAATTTTTTGACAAGAAGGACTTGAAAATTGTTTGAAATTCTTTTTGGGTTTTTATCTATAATTAATATATAGTCAATTTCAACCAATATGGAACTTCCAAATACCCTCCCCCTCTCTACCATCCCCCCAAAGTTATGAAAAAGCAGCTATAAATAGCACTATTTTAATGCATTTACGCTTAAAGAAAATGTCGCAGCTAAATTTTTTATTTTACAATACAGATAATGCATCTAGACAACCAATCAAACATAAATACCCAACTCCCCCCACCATACCCCCTCCCCCACGAAATTTCAAGTCCTTCCTGCCAAAAAATATAGGCCGTAAACCGGCCTTATTGACCCTCCTCCTTTCAAAAAATTGTATGCTCCTTTAATGAAGCTTCTGTCTTAATTCTGCATTATATTAGATGGCAATATATATTTAGGGTGTTGGTTAATAAAATACAGGAAACTGCACACCTAGCAATTACCGAAGAGTAAATTTTGTTTGTCTAAAAACCATAGATAATAATTCTTAATCCTTAAATGCCTTAAAAATCTTAAATTGTTGTAAAATTTTATACGATACCATGAAAAAGAAATATCGGATCTTAATGCAAATTTCCATTCTTATTTGTACGGATTTTTATATAAAATTTACAAAAGGATTCGATGTTTGCTCACGTGTACCAATATACTACAAAAATTTGCTCAAGATTGGTGCATTTGTTCTCGAGTTGTCAACAAAGACATGTGTACACATATATTTTTGGTACTCGTATTTGCAAACCATTACCCGATATTCGAAAATCGACCCAAACGATGGCTTTATTTTCGACCTATGATGTGAAAATTGATATATTTTAAAATAAATTTTAATTGTTAGTTATTATATTTGGTCCAAATTCAGAGTTTTTGGGGCTGCAAAATATCGGTGCGTACCATTAGTGCAGCTGATAATCCGTCTCTGTTCATGATTTTTTGTATTTCTTAATATATCGAATGTAAAATTTTATATTGTCATAGTTCTACCTGTGGCCGCCAGTTTTTGACATTTTCTTACAACCATGCAATAGCAAATGTAACAAATTGTGAATACCACTGATATTTGTCGTTTAATATAACACTCTAGAGCAAGGCGCATTGTAATTTAATATTTATCATTAGTATAATTATTTACATACATTTCTTATGTAGTCATTTTGTTTTCGTTCTTTGTTTTTGCTTTTGATTGATAGGTACATTGGCTTAGCATCTTGAAATTAGATACAAATCCAATACAAAGTTCAAAATTCTAAAAATTTGTCTTTTATCAATATATTTAATTCTACCCACCGATTAAGGTCGCTTTATTCGTGGGATATTGAAATTCTGCAACACTTTTTTGTATACCACTTCTGCTAATATGATAGAGATCCTTTAAACGGCAAGGAGTGTGGCGAGCACCCACAGCGAAATACATAGAACCAGTTGATTTCTTGAGGTGTGAAATCACTTTCCATTCCTGAGGCTGCCTGTTGGTAAGCAAGGAGGAAGTAAGTATTCAATGGAAACAAGGTGTTCGATAATCAGATACACCTCCTTAATGATACGTTTCCATTATGCAGGTCTCAATTACCCGGAGTTAAGATCGTTCTATTACCCGATGTTAGATATTCTCGTTACCTACGTCGCTGGGACCATAGCAATACGCGCGGCCGGTAAGCTGCAGCCACTTTATGCCACATCTGTGTAATTTTCGCAGCACATGAGGTCAACCGTAATAAGTTTCCCGATTGCGAGGCCAGAAATTACGAGTATTTCCACACCAGTATCACCTCCTGAATCTCTTTTATTACTTTGGATCAGGACTCATATCTAGGCTTGGTTTCGCCACCGTCTCCCATACCTGGGGGCTCCAACAGATGTTTTCAGCGGCAAAACTTAATAGATTTGTTGTGGTTGTGTGTCCAAAAAGATATATTTATCACATTTGTCATACGATGGCGATACGCAATTTATCTGATTGAACTATGTACGCTTATGGACACAAATGTGTCGGTACACCATTTATTTATCTATTACTGGTTTCGTAGCATTTCGTGCATAATGTAGGCGAACGCGAATATTAATTCTGGGCACATCTACTCGGGAAAACTGCACCATTTGTCACCAGACAGCTTCCCAACCAACTGGAGCTGCTATTATAGCTAGACGCGTTCCGTTTCCATCAACTTTATTAAATTATATTATATATATACCATGAGGACGTAAACGAGGATTACAGTGGTTACTTCTGACTGAGGTATTGTATGCAATCAATTTTATTGAAGTTCTTTGGTTACCATTCGAAAAAGTATGTCTTTCGTAATACCTTAGTTTTATTACTTGTCAGATGAAAGTAATTTATGTAAAACAAATAGGTAGAGAAAAGCAATTAATGGTTACGAGCTCGGTTCCATAATGGTATTAAGTAGTGGCTAAAATGGTGATATTTCACTATCTGTACACAGCTTTTAAATACCCTTTCTTCGGAGAACGCAAAAAACGTCTATGCATTATGTTGAAATGAAGAATAAAGAAAATATTAAGAATGCAATCTTGTGGTCGACCAAATGTATATTTTCCTTCTGTACAATCTGTGGTATACTTAGTTTTTTTATAAATTTGAGTATGTTGAGTCTTAGAGTGTAACACCCATATTTCAGATTGTAACCTTGAACTTATCTCCATTAACCCATTAATGCGCAAAACGAGAATTTTGTACACGCAAGTTCAATTGTACAATTCGAATAGAAAATTGGGGCGATTATCTTCTAAAATCGTGTATAACGGGCAGAATCTGGCATTTGTTTTGGATGAAGAAAGCTTCAAAAACCCTATTATTTTTTGAGGTTTTTAAAAAAAGTGGAAATTTTTTTTGGTATTCTTTCTTCTCAAAGTCGATTATCTTGACGTTGCTGTTATTGAATGATCATATAACCACAGCAATGTAATACAAAACTGCACGGTTCTTTTACACGAAAAGGATCAACTTTACAAAAAAATTTATAGAACAGAAAACGCTTCAAATTAGCTAAAGAAAAAGCGTGAATTTTTTCAGAATTTGTTCGACTATTTTTGGTATTTTGGATAAGGCCAATTTTTGAAAAATCCAAAAATTTCTGGAAAAATTCACACGTGTTCTTTGGCTAATTATATTATTGATCCTTTTTGAGTAAAAATATAACCAAGTTTTTTATGATGAAATATTCAGTTTTCAATTTTACGATTAAATTTTATGGACAAAAAGTACTTCACAAATTGGGCATATTCAAAAAACCAAAATTAATCGAAAAAATTCTTTAAAAAGTTTTTCTTTGAGTTATTTTAAGTATTTTCTGTTATTGAGTCCAAAATAAAATATTGTTTCAGTTTTGCTTTTGTGAAGGAAAAATGGACATTCGTTTGGATAGTTTGACCCTCGATTACAACTAAATACATGGTGCGATATTTCTGATTTTGTGCCAAAATTTATGTCATACTTCAAAATATAATATAGCATTTTTTTTGGTTAAGCTCCAAAGTGGTGAATCAAAGATAGCATCCGAACAGTTACAGTTTCAAGGGACTTTTTATTAAAACGAATCAAAGAACTTTTCGGGTCGTTGATATTAAGCCTGTTATCAAAATATATAAATTAAATATGGCGAATCTCATATACCTGCCGAGAATTTAAAAAATGTCCGCCCGCAAAAGATATACAAAGAAATGAAAACATAGAAATTTTGGTGGTTGGTAATTTTAAATTTCCTATCCTGGGCACAAAAGCAAAGTTTTTTAAAAATCATGTCGATTTTCTTCACTTGTAAGACGAAAGCAATGAAAAATGACCACTCATTAATTAGAATCAAAATCGTGTCGACTTGTGTTATATACAACGCTCCTTTAGAATGAATAACGTAACGATTCACATTTAGACAGTATTATATTTAAGAAATAAATTTCCAAGGGCTGCAGTGTGATGTGTAATAAGAATTTGTTTAATATATTTATTTACTTTTTATATAAATTATTATAAAACTGAACTTAAAAAAAATTCGTTTTCTTGTTTCGACCTACATTTTTTTAAACAGCCCTCGTATTACACTGCTGTGTTCTGTATGTGAGAAAAAATCGTGATCCACATAGTAAATAAAGTATTTGGGTCAAATAAATGCTGGAAATCCTGAATTGTAATTTGTATAGTGTACATATATACAGTACCTGCTCTGAATTTGTTTACACACATATTCAGGTTTTATTACATTCTAAAGCCCAAGAAAGAAGTCACTGGACGTGTGATTCCTTCAAAGTCCACAATGTAACCTTGAACTTCACAGCATCCGTGACATATTTTCGAAAAGTTCGACCCAGAAATGGTACAAAAACGAAACCGGAGAGCCACAACGTGCCGCCGTGTCGGGAAAGGTTCCAAGACACGAAAGACCTTTCCCTTACGCAACTAGATTTCCCATGATGGTCCAGTCTGGACGAAATGAATGTGGCAAAGCTTCGCCGGACTGATACTAGTTCTTGCTGGTCCACAATCACGGCAACCCGTTCGCTGAGAGAGTTGTACTTAAAGTAAGATGTTTAAGATCTTCCAGCAGAAAGTCAAGTCCAAGGTGGTGGACTGGAATGCGTCACTGGAAAAATCTTTCTCTCTTATCCCCCATCTGGCGCACGGTAAGGCAACATCATTTTCCTCATTTCGAATGCTGGTGCGGTGTGTCGGTGAAAATGACGAGGAGGTACACGGAGTGAAAATGGCCAACATATCGAACCGCAATGTTATGAATGATAAAAGCACAGGTATATACATGTCCGGAGGAATCCAGCAAGATCGGCGAGAAATAAGAAAAGTGGAAAACGTCGAAATGTGTTCTCTTAAAGACCACAATAACACGGATGCGCCGCTTTGCCCCCAGCAGCAGCACAAGCAGCAGCCAGAAGACAAGACGCGAGTCGAACAGCAGCGACCACCTGAAGGAAAAGCTCTTCAGAGCGAAGATAAGAAGTTAAATCATACAGATAATCATCACATGGTTAGCGCGGAGTAGCTCAAGTATTTCCGCGTAAAGGCAAAGTATATCGCTGAAAGAAAACAGGTGTATTTACCATTCTTGTATTAACCGCGGGTCGGTCAAGACGCGGCCTTGGAGGCTTAGATAAGAAAAAAATATTACTTTAATCGGAGAAAAAAATAAAACATTTTTCTTGTCGCACTTTTTGGATACTTTTGAGTTTCTACTATATACCGTCGGTCACAGTTTTGTCGTAGTTAAGATTCGTGTGCTTTTCCCTAATGAAAGTAACTAGTAAGTGAGGATTCAAACTGAACTGAACGCACAAACCTGCTGCCGTTAAAGGGATATTTCACTTCTGACCCTGTTTTAATCTGACACAATTTTTGCTGTCGATTCAGTGCTAGTTCGAGATTTCAAAAGTGACTGTGTGAAATTTCTAATTTATTGTTAAACGTTTAAGGATACACCAACAAGTAACCGAAGGTAAAATATTTTTATAAAATACAAGGAGAGTGTATGCGATTTAGCATCGGGGCGGAAGAGAATGCCCCGGAAAATGAAAGACTTAAGTGACAAACTTCGCCAAGATATTAACTTGTCATTTTTTTTTTTTAGTGTACAGGAAATTATGCTGATAGTTAAATTTATTTTCTTCAAGTAATGACAGAAAGTAAACTTTATAAAAAAACTAGCCAATTGCATAGTTAGTTAAAATAGTCCAGAAAAATTAGATAAATTTGCATAAATACCGATAAAGTAGGATTTTGGCATGAGGCTTATTTTCGCCGTTAAAAATAATGAATCAAAAGTTACCATCGATCTGACATGTGCGTCCAAAATATATGGAAGTCAAATATAAAAAAAAACTATTTTTTACGAATATTAATTTTTAGTAGATTAGGAAATTCTCTACAAAAAGGTCATCATCGTTTCCATGTATTGCGACTTGTTAAGTTAAAATTTTTAAAGTGATAATGTACTTTTTTCCATTTGTTCGGTTTTTTCTACTTTTCATATGGTTGCAATGTATACAATATAGTTTTGATGGGGACCTAACAATATTGAACTACAAACTGTTTTTCGATATATTTTGTATACAATGTTTATTGTTTTGTACACTTATGTGATTTTTTCATCGTTTTAAAAGTCAGGTTTTTCAACACAGGTACACTTTCTGATTATTTCGGACTATTTAAGTATTTGCATTTAAAATCAATATTTCTTTAAAATACACGTATACTCTTGATTTGAAATAATTTTAAAGAAAATATTTAAAATTAAATAAATTAATGAGTTCTTCCTTGTAAATTGCTCGATTGTAGTGAATATATAAAATAACTCATCACATTTCATAGATTAATACACCTAGGAGACAGAATGTTATATTAGTATGAACATTAGGGTGCTTTTTTTCGCGACTATGTTTTTTTTAGTCCCACCTCGAAATTTTGTGGGAAATACCTAAACAAAAATTCCCTGAAAATTTGAGTCCTTAATATTAATATTAAGTATTAGGCCAAGGCGTATAAAGATTTCCCACATAAAATACACATAAACTTTGATTATTTTTCTTCAAAACTCTACAGCTCAGAGGCATTTTATGGTATAGTCTTGGTCAATGATAGGGTTTCTTCAGAATTGAATGCTCTATTGTCCATTGCGGTGTAAACCTAACTCCTACCAGCGAGGTAGTACGGGTCACTAACCCCAATTTTTCCATGAAATTCTCGCTTTTTACACCTATCTCGTAAACAACAAGAGGTACAGAAAAAGTGAATATGACAAACTTATAGGAAATTCAATTTCCTACAAAAAAGTTGTGAACATCAAATCGCTAACATCGGTATTTCTTGAGATATTGGGCTTTGAAGTTGAGGTAGAGTGGAATTTTCATGGATTATTGAGAAAGGGCGATTTTATATTTTATTTTTTGCAAAACGATATCTGAATACAAAATATGTATGTAAAATAGACGTTTTAAAACAACGAATCTTAAAAATCTATATATCAACTGCATGAAATTTTGGTCAATCAAGCATAGATTGCTGCATTGTATTTTTTTCATAATTACTTATCAATATATAAATGTGTATTTTTTAGTAATCAGCCATTTGATGAAATTGAATAAATAAATAATACATAAAGGTAATAAAAAGAGTAGAAATTTAAGTATATGAAAAATCTATTTTCCGATCTCTCTAGGTGCATTTAGCCCTTTAAGATTCTTTTATGTTGTAAATATATGTTAGAATTTTAGAGTGAACCGAATTGTTAACATAATGATATTCATGTCACGAGTACAAGTCACATAGGAGTCTAAAGTAGTAAACGATTTAAAGCGTGCTTTTTTTTAAGCCCTTTTTATACTGGTATGGAAAAATCAACGACGCGATTTGTATTCTTGAAACATTGTATTATAAGATAAAATCGTCTACATGCCTTTATTATCCAAATTTTAAAAAGAAATAATAAAAAATTGGCATATCCCTTTTGACGTTGGGCAACAGACCGACACACATACACAGCTATTTTTATCTAATTTCATTTTCTTTGTTTATAAGTGAAACAGAATTGATTTTCATTTAAACATTGAATTTGAATTTTTTGGTTTTGGATTTTAAATCCTATAATGATAGGATCTACAGAACCATTTTTACGTTATCAATTGGACTTTTTGTGTTTGAATTCAAAATCGTTTTTTCATCATTTATTGTTGACATATTCTTATCACTGATTTTAAATTGGAGATGGTAGATATTATGTCCAGATAAATCTTTATGGGCATTTAAAATAATGGACCTTAAGATATCTCCGCAATATGCATTCCTATATCAAGGATTAAATTATTAATATATATGTGAACTTCTGTAGGAGCAATTTAATGGCCAGTGGATAAAAGTAAGAGGAGGGAGCTTATTGTTTAATTTCCGAAATATTTTAGAGGAGCCATAATGAAGAAAAAAACATGGAACAATTTGCTTCCATGTGAAATATTATAAGAAATAATGAAAACAATTAAATAACCAGACGATAGTGTAAAATACCACAACAGTGAAAAATACCTTGGAATTACTTTCAGTAAATCCCTAACGCATAAGTTACACTCTGGTAATGCGATTAACAAAATAAACGTCCTGACCAAGACTCTTTTATTAATCGTAGATCTAAACTTAAGTCTAGATAATAAACGTGTAATCTTCAAAGTGATTTTTTAAGCAATAATGCTTTACTCTCCTTTTGGTACAAAACCGAAGAATTTCATATCAACAAACCACAGATTTCTCAGAACAAGTTATTAAAAATTATTCATAACCTGCCATGGTGTTACTCGACGCACTGTTTACACAATATTTCGGATATCCAACTAATAGCGGATAAAAGTGTAAATCTAGCAGAAAGAATCTATGAGAACTGCTTATTCTCTGATAATCCCTTAATAAGCCAACTCAACGAAGACCATTTAAGCTAGTATTAGAGAGTTATTTAGTAATAGTAGGTAAGATAGTAGTAGGTAACTTTTGTAGGTTTTTGAACAATTTTCGTCAATCTTAAACGCTAACAGAAAATATAGTATTGGGCAATATTATATCTTAGTTAAAATATGTATTTTGCATAAAACTCTATACTGTATGATAGTTATTTACTGTTGGCAACATTTTATATTATAATTATGAAATGAAATAAAATGTATATAATATATATGTATAAAGTAAGCAGTCGTATTATTTATTTTGCTTGTGAAATTATTTTTAGCGATATCACAAGTAAGAAATAATGCAACAAGTCTAAGCAAATTTCCTAATTGGTACAACATTTTTATCGAAATTACCTAAATTATGGGACTGACAGTAGACTTGTAAGTATATATATAACATGACATATAAGGTCTATCTGGTAACTATAAAGTTTTTACTCGCGGGTAAAATTTTTACCTGAAAGTGTCTGTTAACCTCACGGAGGGGAAAACCTGAGCTCTTGACAGCACTTCTCCTCTTACACAATTTTACCAGATTTTACCCACGCTGCGGAGACCGAGTAAATTTGGGTAAAATCGCCGATTGCTTGTCACTGTGTAATCTGTCATTTGTGTGTTTCAATTTTGCGTTGCGATTCAGATAGAAGAAGAAGTTATTGAAAAATTGTTTAAATAAATAAAAAACATATTTCAAAATCTTTAAAAATATTAAATAAATCCATAATCCCTCTAACATCTTGATCACGTTTGACAATTTACATACACAAGTATAATTTACCCAATTTTTACTTGAATTCGTCTGGTAACTTTTGATGTTTATCCCCACTACCATATGAAACTTTTTACCAGATTTTTACTCCAGAAAGGTTTACCCAAAAGTTACCAGACAGACCTATAATTATCATTTATACGTAGGCGCCTCATTGGACAAATATAACAATTAATCAAGTGCGTCCCCCACGATTTGATGTTATTGGCATGAAACTATCCAAAGAACTGAACAATTATATGCCTAAAATTCTCTATCTTTTAAAACTTAACCCTTTTTTGACATATTGTACATTTCAAAAAACAATGTAACAAATGTACAGAAACCAAACCAGAAGGATTAACTTTGTTAATGTCTAACATCAATTCGAATCACTTTATTGAAAACTATCTGATAGGAAAGCGCAATTTCTAGTATTGTTGATTTGTTAATTTCTACTTGTCAAAGCAAATCGGCTAATTGCTATCGAATAATAATACAGTCGTCGTCTGCAATAACTTTCATATTGTAATTACTGCGGATTTTCTCTCGGGCTATGCTTTGCTGCAATTGAATATTCCAAGAATGCTTCCGAACCTAGTTTGTTGCATCAAATGGTGGCAATTAAGGCGAAGACGATAATGGTTGCATGTTTTATTGGATACGCTTTGCTCCTATTCAAATTTATCATAGTCTTTCGTTGACTTCTGTGACATGAATGAATTAATAAATTATCTTTCAAATAATACACGTTACACCCTTCAGGCATGAAATAAGTAATGATGTTATTGAAATTGAATTTCCAAAACTGAATTACTTTGAGCTTTGCTTTTGTACGTATATAAACAAAAATAGAAGTTACTCTTTAATTTTTTGTCATTGATTGAGTTAATGAAAATTTATAGGAGAAGTAATTAGCTGAAAAATATGGGAGGCAATGTATAATATATAATATTGCTTTTATATAAAAGTTTACATATTACCTGATTACCAATCGCATTCAAACAAACAAATATTCTCTAAATAAGTTCTCTTTTTGAAAATATGAAATGAAACGCATACCCTAAATTAACTAAGGGCGCGGTACCGTCTACAAATAATTTTAAAACAGAGTGGAAATACCTCAAATTACAATAGATTAGGGTGTGATTAGGGGCTCATCGCTATTTATAAACAAAAAATTGTATTTCAAGAGCTTAATATCTAAAAACTTTTGAAAAAACATTAATTTTATTTCTTTGAAATATTTTGGTATTGTAGATACTTTTGTAATTTCCAACAATATCATTTTTAAATCACAGACGTCACATTACAATTCGATAAAATCGTTTTTAAAATCAAAAGGCCTATTTTCATACAACTTCAAATATTTAATTCAATAGATCAGATTTTTCAATTCCAACATGTGTTAATTTCCTCCATAAACAAATCGAAATCTTTTAGCTTGAAATAATTCGTATACTATCACTTATCACTGCGTGAAATATGCATATTAACTTATTATTCATGGAGGTATTTATTTGGCTTACTTGAATTGGAAAATTTGACTTATTTGAGTTAAAAATTTCGTTTTGTTTGAAATGAAAATAAATCTCTGAAAGTAAATAAATTCAATTTGATTAAATATCTATTGCGGTTCTTGAGTTATTAGTGTACCACTTTCAAAAATATAGTTTTGAAATACAGAAAGAGTTCAAATTACCAGTAGAAGCCCAAATTTACGCTCGTTCCTGTTTATTAGAAAATTGCAAAAATAATTGAAATATTTTATAATTATTTATTTCCAAACAATTTTTTCAGAGAAAGAAAAAAAATAATCAATAAGAGAAACCGCCTCGACTGAAGTGACACAGGCATCCGCTCCCCGCAGTTAAAGCTGTCCTTCCATAGTGTGGTATTTTTTCTGCGGGAATTTTTTACACCTCACGCTTCGCTGCCAACTCGATTTCAAGTGTCTAAAGGCTAAGAGATCATCATCAATGAGGTCCATTGTGGCAGACAACTTGTTCGCTCCACAGCAGAAGTCGGACAAAAATATTGCGGTGGATCTCCACTCCTGGGGCGGTTAAAACAGAATAAAAAATTCGCCAGCGATTTATTCTTGCACCTCAGCCGTAATTCAGCCAACTCTCCCGTACTTTCTCGGCGTGTTTATTTCTACAATTGATCATGCGGATAAAAGGCGGAAATGAGGTGTACTTGACGCGTTTTCATTCGATTCATGTATATGTAGTTAACCACTGCTGCCGCCGCCGCAGCAGCCGCGAGAGCCCGATTTCTTTCATGCAGGTTTTTTTGGTATTGGGGCTCCATTCAACCTCGCAAGTGCCACCAAAGTGTTGTCTATCGGAGCCGCCATCGTCTTACAACCTCTGGAAGGAAGTAATAAATAAGCAGCCACTTATTCCCACACTTTCCTATCAGACACTCAGACACGACATAATTTTTACGCATGTCACTCTCGCTTTTTCGAAACGATCGGTTGATCATCTCGCTTCTGAATGTTGTGCGAAACAGAACGCCATTAAGAAGGCTTTAAGAAGGGCGATACCCCACTTCTGTTTTGCAGGTAAATCGCGCCATTGGCATGCTGGTGACCTGTTTCTTACATAGCAAACTCGCAAAGAAACGTAACAAAGCAGCAGAAGATCGCGCGATTCGCTTTATGGTGCGGAGCATGCGAGCTATGATATAATATGACCACATTGTTTAAGAAAATGTGTGAGAATTTTTATTAATGCCGAGCTATCAAGAATTAAGGCAAATGGCGAAAATTCATGCAACAGACACAGTTACTCCACCTCGTATGCGATGGCATATGCTCTTAAGTCTTCGTACATGCAGCAGGTTAGCTAACCTACTTCAGAAGATGTCGCAACATATTCTTTGCCGGCAGAGCCGCTACAGATGGCTTAGATGGTTTTGCCATAGCAACAAATCTAAATTCTCCTTTTTATTGCTTCAGTGCAATTGAGTAAATGATAAAGATGCTGAGAAATGCTTTTATATATTAAAAAAGGATGCCCAAAATAAGGGTTAGAACTTAGAACTAAACATACATATATTAAGAGAGAAATTATTTGAAAAATATGACTCGGAAACAGGCAGGAATCGAACCTGCTATCTTCGAATTGGTGCTACGGTGCTTTTACCATTTGAACTACTGAGTCTAGTTGTCGATGCCTTTGAGCAGTTCCGAATTGAGTGAAGTACGATCTATCTTAGGCAAAAATGGAAAATCTTAAATAATTTATCCCCTGAGTAGTGGAAAATCTGAAATATTGGCGCCTTTCCTTTAAGATTTTCTGGTGTTTTTCGCCAAATAACATTTACTTCCTTGGTTCCAGAAATCACTCACGTTTCCTCAACAAAGTCCTTATGTAATAATAATTATAAAATAGTCATTAAGTCCCAGACATTAAATTGGATACAACATTAGTTGTGATCCGTATCTACTATTACTATATATTCTCTCCTGGGGGTATAGTTCAAGCCTAAGGGAGAATTTTCGTTTTTGTAATGAAAAATCGATTATTTTTTTAATAAAGGCTTTAAAGGAGGAGAGGGATATCACTTTCATAACAAAGTATACCTAAAAAAGTCTATTTTAAAATTAAACTATACCACTGATTTATTTAACATTAAAACAAAAAATTCGTACAACCGTTTCTTGTAGAAAATGGTACCTAAACATAGTTCGTTTTGCAGTTTTCTTTTTAAAAAACAGATTTATTTTACTTTTTGCGTGAGATTTTAACCAACTTTATTTTGTTAATTATTATTTAGTTTAAAATATATTAAGATTTGGTTGTGGTTTACGGCTGCGCTTATACTATATAGACCGATTTTGTTTGGAAATTGACATCCTCTTCAATATACCTTTACCTATTCGGACAATGTTTTACACTAACGAGTTTCTTAAAAATATAGCCATAAATAAGTAATAACAAGTGTATTGCTATTTTACAGTCGAACAGTCGTTTTTAATTCACTTCTCAAGTAAGCTTACTTACTGTTTCAGTTTCCAGCAACAGTTCATCCAGGTGTATAACCTTCGAATAACCCCTTTCACTTTATCAAGGTATATCACCGATGACAACTTGAATCTTGTTGAGTTTCACAACGAAACACTATATATATATAGTTATAGTCCAATGAAGAAGAAAAAAAAATTGTTTTCACCCTACAAGAATTTGTTACCACAAAAGTAAGTCCAATCAATTAAATTTAAGAAACAGCAACAACAACAAAAAAATTCGTTTCTTAATAGTGCCTTAATCTTGTCTTTAGTTGAAAAACCGTTGATATATGATCTTTTTATGAACTGAAATGTTTCAAATTTATGTTTTGATGATTACAAGGTATACAAACAACTAAGGATTGAGAACAGAAAATAACCTAAAAATTTCTTATTTATGCCTTTATCATTTCTAATTTTTCCTTAATCTTGTCTTTTAGGAGAAAAACGTTGAAAAATGGTCTCTTTGTGAACTGAAATTTTTCAGCTTTCTATTTCAAAATATGCTTGGATGATTTCAAAGTCAGAAAAGACAAAAAATAAATTCAGACCTAAAAGTAAAAAATGCTGAAAAACGATTTTTCGATAATTTGACCCTGATACACCTCATTTAAAAATCCGAAAAAATTTATGGATATACAGTGGAGGAAATAGCTATAAAATCACTCAGTATTCTTTTATAAATTTAATGGTATAGTCGTTTCCTCGAATTATTTTTTTAAGAAGTACCCTTATATAGTTCAATTGTTTTATTGCCGTCCCGGAAATGTCAGGTAATGTATTATAAATACCCGTTAAGTGTTGAAAAAAAATTCACTTTCAATTTGGTGCTCGAATTGCAAGGTTAAAAAGCGGAAATAATTATAAAATCAGTATCTGTATTTTCAATTTCTACAATTTTTTTTGCCAAAATTATTAAAATTTATAATCGGGTAAGTTCAGATAATTAGGGGAGAAGTGGCATGAAAGAGCCAGTTTACTAAACGGAGCAAAAATATATACTTTTAATGAAAGAAATGATGATTTTTTTTTCTTCAATTATTATTCATTTATTAAAGTAGGTAATTTCATAGGAAAAAACCTTAAATACTATAAAAAAATCAACAAAATATTCATTTTTAAAAGATGTGTCTTTTGGCTCTTTCATAACATTTCGGTATTGAAAGAGCTACTAAAAGTTATGAAAGAGCCAGTCTGTATTATAAAGTGTAATTGTGAAAATTATGCAAAAATGATCATATAACCACCAGAAATCACGGTCCGAATGTATACACTTTCTCAAACCATGGTTTTGAGAGTTTTTTTTCGCTTTGGTTTTTTTAAAATGGCTATTTTGTACACCAATGTAATAAAAATCTTCGCGATTTTTTTACACGAAAAGGATCAACTTTACAAAAAAAATTTATATGACAAAAAGTGCTTATAATTAGCCAAGGAAAACATGTAAATTTTTTCAGAATTGTTTGGACTATTTTTGGTTTTTTGGATTTGGCCAATTTTTTAAAAATCCAAAAATGTCCCAAAAAATTCTGAAAAAATTCACACGTGTTCTTTGCCTAATTATAAACACTTTTTATCATGTAAAATTTATTCGTAGAATTGATCCTTTTTGAGTAAAAATATCATCAAGCCAGCTCTTTCAAGGCCCATTCACCCGGCTCTTTCATAACTTATTCTTTAAAAAAATATAACCTTCAAAATAACAATAATATCAAAACTTTTGTGGCTCAGCTTTTACGCAGCTGCAAGGCCAAATACATGCACAAACTCAATCTGCAATCCATTTGCCTATATTTGTTTACAATAAAATACCAAAAAACAAGTTAAATGAAGCAAAATACTTAGTTTTTGGTACCAAAAACTTTGACTCAATGTGCCGGCGTCCGTTGCTTTCGGCGAACTGTCAAATGTTTGTGGGTGACGGGAAATCATTGTTGCCACTTAAAAATAAAATTACCAACCAAATCCGTTCCTAAACTACCAAAATAATGTAAGTGGCTCTTTCAAAACCTGGCTCCTTCATGCCACTTCTCCCCTATACTAAAGAGGTTTAACGCGAACTTTTAATTTAAAATTGCATAATTTGTTTAATTTTTTAAGGATGCCAAGAGGGGTAGCGTTATCTGAAGAAGAAAAGGGAAGGATCTCTGCGTTTCGGGAAATGGGAAAATCCATTAGGGAAATTTCTCGCCTGATTTCCAGGTCTTTTACTGTGGTGCGAAATTTCATTGTTTTAGGCGATGAATACAATAAAAATCAGCGTCCAGGAGCTCGTCCTAAGTTAACACCGCGCGATAAATGCCAAATTATTTCAAAGGCAATGGCAGGAAAGTCGGTAGAATCACAAATTCAGCGTGACCTTGGTTTGCCCGTAACGGTACGACGCGTGCGACAAATTCTAGCGGAGTCGAATCAGGTAGAATTGAGGAAAAGGATGCGAAAACCGGCACTGACACAAAGCCATAAAGATCAGAGGCTGCATTTCGCGGAAAACCACATGTCTTGGACTGAAGAATGGAAAAAGGCCATCTTTAGTGATGAACAAAAATTCAGTTTAGATGGTCCAGATGGGTGCCAGTTTTATTGGCACGATTTAAGAAAAGAAAAGGAGACAATGATGAGTCGTAATTTTGGAGGCGGATCAATGATGATTTGGGCTGCTTTTTGCTTCCATGGATCGACTCCTGTATGTTTCATTACGCATAAGATGAATTCTGAAAAGTACACTGAACTTCTGGAGGAAGTCCTCATCGAATTTGGTGACAATCAATACGGTGAAAATTGGATATTCCAGCAAGATAATGCGGCAATCCATGTGTCAACACATTCGAAGAATTGGTTTAGGACCAAAAATATTGAACTTTTGCCGTGGCTGACTCGCAGCCCGGACTTAAATCCCATCGAAAACTTATGGGGTATCCTTACCAGGAGAGTTTATGAAAATGGACGGCAGTTTAACAATGTTTCAGAACTTAAATTGAAAATTATTGAGGAATGGAATAAAATAGACAAAAAAATATTTGAAAATTTAATTTTGTCAATGTCAAGAAGAATATTTGAGCTTATTAAGAAGCGAGGTAGCTGTATAGATTTTTAATTTATTTAAATTTAAATAAAATATGTTAAAAATTTAAAGTGATTTTATATCTATTTCCCTTTCGAAAACGCCCAATTTTAATATATTCTATAGCTTTTTAATACTGTTCACAAAAACTAAAAAATTTTAACGTTTATTAACGCTAAATATGCTAACGGATTATATTTTAAAAGTTGGTTCTAAAACATCCGAACAGTTTGTATATAATTACCAAAATATAAGTGATTTTATAGCTATTTCCTCCACTGTAGTTTGATATCCAAAAAATAATATACTTTTTTTCGGCCTTACTATTGTTTTAGTTTTTTTTTCGAAAAAAATATAATGTAACTGAAAAAAAACCCTAAAATTTGAATAAAAAAGAAGTTACTACATCCTCAGGCCGTGATATCGTCAAAAAACTAAAAATCACCCTATATAAGGATATTTTTTGTTTTTCAAAAGAGCTGGGAAAATTTTTCACCTTCTTAACAGGCTAGACCGTTTTTTTTTTTTTTTTTTTTTAATTAAAAGCTTCATTTGATATTGAATTACAAACATAACTATTAATAAATTTAAAAAAACCTTAACACGTTGACACTCACTTTTTTATCAGTGCAATCCTAAAATCTTTAGGTCCTGAGGGCCAAGCAAATAAAATTCAAACATTTACTGAAAGTAAATGGTTTCAATAAAAGCATTTGCTTGAAATAAAACCACTCTGTATTGGTAAATGCTAGAAATTATGTGAATAACCTTTACTTTTACCTGTTTGTATTTGTTGGTAAAATAAGTATTTACTGCCAACAGAAATAAATAATTGCTACCCTGTTAGTGCTAAACATGTAAGCAAAAAGTGAATTAACCACTAGAATAGAAAATCGATTAACACTGGGCAAATGATCCAATTTTAGGAAAAAATTTAAGCAAAATGATGAATGATTACATTTTTATTATTCCTTCTAAAATTTTAAGTTTTTGTTGTAAATTGTAATTTTTAATTTTACATGATGAGTATAACCGTACCGAAATAGACTTATAATAGTTTTTGTCCTGCTACGGATTTTAGTTTTTCTGATTTGCAGGCATTTCGTCTAAATTATAAATCAAGGAATTTGGTATCAGGTTTGTTGAGTCAGAGTGAATAAGTCAAGACAAATAAAAAAAAATGAGTTCAAGAAAAGCTCCAGAAAACTACTTCGCACTTTCATCGCTGAATATAAGCTGTAAATAATCTGTGAAGCGCCTAATTCGATACACTTTTGTCTCCGTACAATTTAGCCGGAATTTTTGAAAGGTGTATGAGTGTACTTTTTTAACAACTTTTCCAGGTAAATTTTAACGTGAAGATAACTCTTGCGATTTTTTTAAAAGGGGAGTTATACCCCTTTCAAAAATAACGTCTCAATACATAAATTCAGAAAAGTAAATAATAAATAATAAATAAATTAGAGATTACGCACAACTGAATTTAAGATGATCGAATGCAACTTAAAAAATTGCTAGTAAATGCTTGTTGTCTGAAGTAAAGACCATTGTTTATTCACTCAAATCAAATCAAAAGGTATTATTGAAAATTACTAAATAATCCAGTTAAAATACTACATATATATAAGTCAGGAAAAATTCGCATAGATCTGAAAATTGGTACAGATCTTAAATACACTATTACAAATGAAATATCAAAACTTCCCACTGATCCCACTTCTGCTAAAATTTTATTCAAGGTCAATTGCCGAAAATATCAGTTTTTCGCATAATTGTCTTAAATTGCATATAATGGTTAAACATAGAAAATTGAAGTGCTCCCATGAAATATGTAAAACATTATGCTAAAGTGTTTAAAAGGAAAATAAGCCCCTCCGCACCAACCTACACCCCTCTCTGTACACGGCGAAAATCACGCATTTTAACCTTTAGACGGCCGGGATTTGAGAGCTAACATCGCCCTTGAAAAGTGCCCAAATTTGTATCTGGTATCACGTATAAACTATATACAAAGTACATATCACAAGGCGGCCCGTATATCGGCTCTCCGGTCCGGTAAGGGTTAAGAAAAATTTTGTAATATAGTATTAAATTTTATGAAATTGCTAAAATTCGGTGAAAATGTGACTCTAGGGGTTTTCGGGGTCGCTGATTACTAATCCGGGGTCAGATTTGATCAATCTACATATGCCTACCCCCCACTCTAGCTCCTCCGCTACAATTTCAATTTTATCTCGGGGAGGCATTTGAAGAGAAGGGGAGGGGGTAGGGTGAATGCATTTATCAAATCTGACCCCAGATTCGTGATCAGCAACCCCAAAAACCCCCTGGATCTTGTTTATGACAAAAAATTATTGATTTTCCTCCAAAGCTGATACACCTAATTCTCTTTTTACACGATAGATACGTTCCCAAAAAATACGTGTAAAAAAAAATTCGTGTAAAAAGAGAATTAGGTGTAAACAATATTAAAAAGTTCTTGTTAGAGTACACTTAATTTATGTCGTGCTTACACATTTTAATTCATTAAATATTTTATAAAAAATAACTTCTACTTTGGAAAAAGGGAATTATATCTGAAATTCATTAATATAAAAGAAGTTAAAATAATAAAGACATAAAAAAATTTTATGCAATTTCACTTTCTGACAATAAACGCATACGTTTACGTAAGACTAAAATATTCCTGGAATATTAAAAATCGTGTTAAAACAAAACAATTCGTGTAAAATGAGAAATTTTTTTTCTTTTGAACTCGTGTTAAATCAAATTCGTGTAAAAAAAAATCGTGTAAAAAGAGAATTAGGTGTATATCGGTTTTCCGGTCCTCTGAAGGTTAACGATATTCGGGTGAGAAAAGTCTGTTATAAAGTTCCTTACAGAAGAAAAAAATATATACCATTTAATAAAAATTCTATACTTAAGAATGTGAAAAAAAGCAAAAATACGGTATAGTTTATAAAAAGTTCCAATAATATTGTACTTGAAAAAATGATTTTCAATCCTTCTAGAATCGCACCTGAAAACAGACGGAAATGAAATGTATGAAATATTTGTCGCTATAGACGTTATTTGGAATAAAATAAATTTATTTCAAAGAAAATTGGAAAATTTATTTAACCCCTTGCGCTATCAATTTTTAGCAGAAATGTGTGAACATCCACCCAAATGAGCTTTTTCTTGAAATAATTTCTGTTAAAGCTTCGATCAGATTGCGTGTACAAAGTGCATATATGTAGTTGCACTATATAATTTATATACCTGAAAAATAAAAAAGTATACATCTTGAAATTATTTTTAGCAATGGTGGTTGAAAATCTAACTAAAAGTAGAGATTTTAAACAAAATTAAAAAAGTGACAACATCTCGAAAACTAAGATACTTTTACCACAGACAACATAATCATTAGATTACCTTTGCTTTTACTAAGGTCATGTATATTTAATCTGACAGGTCTAAGGCTAACCTATCTTCCATGTCACTCTGACCTGGTATTTTTGGGACACCCTGTATATAATAATATAATAATAAACTATATAATATTACCAATGTGACATACAATATAATGTGGCAAGTATTAAGTATAGGCACGTCAAAATAGCGCAAGAGGTTAAATATAATGAGAATATAGGACCCATATAGACGTCATTTGCTTCTACAGAAATTAATTAATTAATTGCGGATTGTAGATAACACAAATTAACTGTTTTGTGAAATTTTCAACAACTTTAAATGGAATTGCAATTGTTAATAAAGAATTACGAAAAATATGGACGACAAAAAAAAAATCTGGTGTTTCAAATTCTAAAGCGGTTATCTTTTTTAATTTATAATTTTTTAATTATCAAAATTTTTTAACGTTTATTTCAATTTTCAGGTTGGTGCTATGAGGAAGTTGCGAAATTTTCGGACACGGCTTATATTAGCTCTACTACTTTTCATCCAGGTGAGAACAAGTTTCCTTTGAATATTTCCAGGCAATTTAAAAGAAAACTAAAAATTATAATTGCACATCTTCGCATGACATAATAAATGTTCATGTAGTTCCAACAAGACTCGTGCACATCACAAAGTAGCATGTTCTACACTAAATCATACAACATGCACCGCCAGTGATAATGCAATTATACAGTGCAGCTGAAATCAATGCTGGTGATAAATCGTTATGATTCAAAGCACGCAAGTCCTCTCAATTTTAGTGAAAACTCATCACGACTTCGCCGGTACGGTTGCCAGCAGCGATCGTTTCGAGCAGACATTTCATCACTGCCAAGCCACACAAATCATTAAAGCGCACAGAAATCAATCTCGGAGGTCATTAACGCAGTGGCCATGAGCCGGACCGGGAGGGCGCTTACAATACGCTCCCAGGCCCATCTAGACATGCACCAACACGAGCCTTGTGGCATATCATCCGTCTTGCGATTACAATTTGAGCAAGTGCCACACGCAAGTTTACGAGCTCCGCGCTTCGTCTTCGGGCGTCTGGCGTTCGCCCGCAGCTCCGCTTCTGCAATCTGCAGCCCCCGACCAGCTCGCGTATCGCGCGTATCGATCCAGCAGTGAAATGAGTACTCACTGGCCAGCAAATGTCTGGGCTGATGCAGCCGCGCCGTGCGCTTATTTAAGGGGTCATATACAGTCAGGAGGCCCAAAAAAGTCGATTTTTCAAGAATTTTTCTTGAGATGATCTTTTAAGTTATTAATGTATAATTCTGTACACATATAACGGTAACTCTTGAGTGTATTTTAATGTTTTTTATTTGTAAAAATAGTTATTTTAAAAGCTGCTACAGCTGATCTCCGGGAGCAACTCTAAGAAAAAGCGTTTTGCGGTGTGCACGATATCTCTAGACTGGATCATCCAAAATGGAAAAACCAAAAATATTTCGTTAGTATATTGTTTTATCTCGTAATTAATCGAAGGAATAAGCAAAATAAGAATTTTTAACAAAATCGCGGCTTCTTAAAAAAAAAAATCGATTTTTAACAACAATTTTCGCTCTAAATTGTTTATAAAATGGAAAATATTTATCGGTGAGCAAAAAGCTTCGATTAATTACTAAAAAATATACTTAAGAAACTTATGTTAAAATTTGAAACTGATCCGTTCAGCCGTTTCCGAGAAATCTTGCTCACCGACTATAAGAACACAGTTTTGAGAAAAACGCGTTTAAAGTTTCAAAAGCATTTTACATTTAGTACAAAAACTCGAACACGTCATTACAAATATGCGTGTAACTTCGAGAATATTCACCCGATTGACATGAAATTTTCTGTGGCTGTACTTTAATATATGTACATTACAAAAATAAAATAATAAAAAAATCGATTTTCTAAAAATCCTGACTGTATATGACCCCTTAATCTAAAAAAACGTATTTGCGCAAGTTTATGTGACGTAGTTCACGCTTGACCCATTTACCTACAGACAGGTTAATATGACCTGATTCAATGCTTCGCAGGTACAATCTCTCACACACATGGACATGTTGCAGTGGCTGGGAACAGCTTCATATATATATTGTTGTTTGCCGATAGATGCGGAATTTCAATCACTCGGGGCTAAATGAGTTTACACGACGCAGATTCCGCCATTCATTTCTCTTTTGCCGGAAGATTTTTCCGTTTCAGGTATCTTGGTCAGGTAAACGAGGAGTCAACGTGCGCGGCCTGCGTATTTAGTTTTGGATTCGACTTTGTCTTTATTTTTTATTTTGTCTTTCGCGCAATGTTTTCTGTTTCGCAGGCTTCCAGGCCGCAATACTACCGCTGCTGTCGTCGTTGCCGTCTTACTTTTGCTTGGAATAATCGCAAGTAATCAATTTTCGAAATGACCATTCACCCCAGTGAATGGTCGGCGAACATTCGATTACATTATGAAAGTTCTCATCAATTAGCAGGGCCCAGAACTGACTTTCGCCGCAGTTCTTAGGGCGAAAATGTTGTAATTAAGATTGCTATCAACGACGGCTGAAAAATGAAAGCTGTTAAATTGCACTCTCGAAGGGGCCGCTCAAGGGTCACCTCCATTGATCTGGTCAAGAATATAGAGGAATGTGTAAAACTGATGAAATTCCCAATTTCTTAGTGTTTTCATTTTCTAATTAGGGTCTATTACCTACGAGATAAACAAACAACAGGTGGAAGAAGGCAGTGCGAATATCTAAAAGGCGTTTAACTGCTGTAACTGCAGTATAATTGCAAAAGCAAACAAACTGTCTGTCATTAAGAATTTTGTTTGCTTTTATGTACATTTATTTAGTCAGACACTTTGTTCTTAATTACTGGTCGTAAATAGCCTGTGAGTTGGCTGCATTCAATATGAACTGGCTTCTGTATCACAAATAGGTATCTTTTTTAAGTCTGAAAAGTTAAATATATTGAATTTAATAAGTTGAATTAAATAGTACTTTTTCTATGATTTCCACTATACCATGTACGGTAGACTAAGATATACAAGATATCCTAGAGCTAGGGAGAATTTATTTCCTACCACAAAATCCCTGATTACCTAAAAATCAAATAAAATTGTAGTATAAGATTACATCTTATAAATAACCCTGTAACTTTCTTATTATGCGGTGAAGGCGTTATTCAATAGAAGACGCTCCTATCTTTTTTTGAAAAATTATTTTTGAAAATCAGTCATCATGAATCATCCAAGAATTACCTTTCATTTAAGCTGAACCTAATTTCATACCATTTTTGAAGGAGTACGTTATAAAAGAAATGACTCAATTATCTATTATAATATTCGGGTTGGAACGTATAAAAATAGTATATTAGGTGATTTTTTATTAAATTTGAACAGTCAATTATCAATTTCAATTGAAATTCCAATAAATTTCTACTTTTCAAAATCAAATTAAATGTTAAAAATTTGCCCTAAATAAGAGAATTTTCTCTTGCCGTATCGAAAAAATGATGGCAAAAGGTCAATGAGATTCAGTGATATTGTATACAATTGCACCACTGCAGGTGATTCGGAAATCAAGGTGCCATGCAGTCTGAGGATTGATAAATGCTTGCAGTTTGCTGACTTATACTCTCCTGCTGTTTTTTGTCCTACTGGGCATCATTCTCAGCAGGTAAAATTTATTTCCTTCAATTGCACCTGCGTACCTACTTAATCAATTCCTCGTAACATAAATGATTTTCTTTGTGTTTTGAAAATATTTTATTTTGAGACCTCTGAAGGAGCACCCGAATATTTCATTCCTGGTTTGTATGGTGCACCGATGCCTTAATTTATTTAAATTTTCAGTTTATCTAATCAATTGAAAGTAGTACATGTATGGATGACCAAATATAAAAACTAAATATCTTCCACGGACAGTTCTGCACACAATGAAAGAGGTTTCTTATTTCAATTTGATTAATTTATAAATATCTAAAGCACTAGCAAAATGAGTCCAATTGAGGTGGCGTGCCTCAGGGTTCATCACAGGCCCTAAACTATACAACTTTTACGAGTTGGACTTTCCATATACCAGAAATGATCCCTCAGGGAAAATCATGTCTGAATCAATTTTATATGTTAATGATACTCTTATTTACTCTCATGACAAGAATTCCGAGATAGCGCTTGGACAAGTCTCTGACCACTTAACCGAGATCAATGCTTGTTATAAAACCTGGAGTATTAAGATCAATATTGAGAAGTCTGTTTTTTTTAATATGTGTCTTAGAAACTCCTCGTGTAAAGGGTAAAGAAAAAACTTAAGCCTTAGTATCGAAAACACAGAAGTAAAAGCCGAAAATAAAACAAAGTATTTGGGAATAAACTTATATATATTACTAGCTGGCCCGGCAGACGTTGTACTGCCCTTTCCGGTACATTTTCATTATGCCCTGTGCATCGACCAATATTTGATCGTGTTCTTTCTTTTCGCATGTTTCTACAAATAATACCATTAATATAAGAAAACAGTATTTTCGTTTCATATCCCTAATTAATTTATTGAACAAACTTACACGTTGTTTAATATTAAGTAAACCGTTTTACACTTCACAAATATTTTAAAATTACCCGGTTTCATCCGACGTTGGGTAAATACTTACTAATTAAAGACTTCTCAAATGTTCTAGTTTGTTATATCCTAGAAATTGATTCAACCCGAAAACCCCTTCATGGATCCGCCATCTTGAATATCCAAATCTTGATAATATTTAAAATTAGTGGCATTAACACAATTTCATTGAAACCCGTTGAAATCGAGAAATTTTTTTTATATATATTGGATCCGCCATTTTGGACCTAGAAACTTTGATAATTCGATAATGATCAAAATTAGTCGCACCAAAAAAAATCGTACTAATTTTCATGAAGTCGAGAAATTTGCATCACCATATTGGATCCACCATCTTGAATTTGGAAATTTTGATAACATTCAAATTAGTGGCCCCAGAATAATTGTAGTACTAATTTCCATTAAAATCCGTTAAAATCGAGAAATTGTTGGTCACAATCTTGGATTTGGAAATCTCGATATTCTAAATTAGTTGCTTCAGAATAACCAGTGTACTAATTTTCATTAAAATCCGTTGTAATTGAGACATTTTAATCGCCATGTTGGATCCGCCATCTTGGATTTGGAAATTTTGGTAATATTCAAAATCAGTGATCTCAAAGCAATGATTGTACTAATTTTCATTTAAATCCATTGAAATCGAGAAATCTTGATCGCCATATTGGGTCCGCCATCTTGGATTTGTAAATTTTGATAATATTCAGAATTGGTGCCCTCAAAATTATCACTGTACTTATTTTCATTAAATTCATTGAAATCTAGAAATCTTCGTCGCCATATTGGGTCCGCCATCTTGGATTGGTAAATTTTGATAATATTCAAAATCAGTGACCTCAAAACAATAATTTTACTAATTTTCATTAAAATCCGTTGAAATCGAGAACGCGCGAACGGTCAAACTCGCGAAGTTAAAATAATCGTTAAGTTTTCTGAAATTATCCAATTTTCTGCGCAATTTTATTCTTTCTTTTCTTTCCGTAAGAACCTTCCAAAAAGTATTAGAAAACATTAAAAAAAAATGAATGAAATCGGTACAGTCGTTCTCAAGTTATTGCTATTGATCGGGGTTAAAAAATAAAAAATTCTTATAAAAAGTAGGGGTTGGTGGTAGAAGGGTAAAAATTTAGAACTAAATGTATTTTTTAATGCCACACCATAAAAAAATTACAAAAAAAAAATTTGTCCAAAAAATAAAAAAAATTTTTTTAGGGTGACCCACCCTTAACATCTAGGGGTATAAAAATTAGTTATAAACCTATTCTCATACCTACTGAATATATATATTAAATTTCATCAAAATCGGTCAAGCCGTTTCGGAGGAGTATGACCACTAACACTGTGACAGAAGAATTTTATATATTAGATATATAAATATATTTTTTTAAATTTAATGACCACAGATGGTGGTGGATTATTGATAAAGCAGTTAATATTTCTAGGTTGCTGATGCATTTTCTTGCAAACTGCAATTTGCAACCTAGACTAAGCTTTTGTTATAGAAACAACTTAATCGACCTGTTTTAATTTATGGATTCTTGGGATGTTTTAAACTCTCTACAACATTGACTTAAAAATTGGGGAGCTTTAAAAGGAAATTTTTTCGTCTCTGTATAGGGAGAAATTTCCAAATCAGATTGAAAAGATACTCAAACAATTATATTTACGACAAGGAAGACATTATTCCAATTATTGGATATGGAATCGAGTTTGGTAAAAAGTTTATGACGAAAATTATCAACCATGATAATAGTTAAATTAAGAAAATTTATTAGGAAGGATAGCAAAGACTCCACATTTCACGAGTACTACGCCATGCCCATTGCTCTTCTTAACGACAACTCACGACCTAAATAGCTCTGAAATACCTAAATACTATGAACCTAGGTTCACCAGCAACTTTGATGGAAATGTTTTAACATAGTAATAGGTCGTAGGCAGACAGACCTTGAACTTATTACACTTAGGATAAATGACTGTAATAATTAATATGTAATACATTATTAGGTTTGTTCATTGACTCGAAAACCTGTGTCACCCCAGGGTGCCCTGGTGCGCCCTGAGAACTGTCAAAAAACATGGGGCGCTCCAGTGCTTAGGGAGCGTTCAAGTATTACGTAACGCATTTTTTGTAGATTTTAGACCCTCCCTCCCCCCCATGTAACGCATCGTAACGTTTTTCTGTACCCCCCCTCCCCCTCCCTAAATGTTACGTAACATCTAAATGACCATTTTTACCTAAAAGTCACAATAATTATGTTGCGCAAAGTACCGGAAAGGCGCTAAAATACCTTTGTTATTGTTTTGATCGCGTTTGCAATAATAATAAATAAAAAAAAGAGATTTTTAAGTTATATGTTATTTATTTAGCCATATAAATGAAATAATAAGGTATTAAAAAAAACAATTTAATTGCGATTCCTGCTCCTCTGTCCATGGGTTTGCCAGCCACTCAGTTAGTTAACACTAAGGAATACTGACAACGAAAAAAACAAAATAAAAATCACGTACAATACAATCGAGGGATTCCCCGTAAAATATAAACGAAAAGGGTTGCCAACTTGGGACATTTTAATTTCCTAGTTTTTTATAAAAATAAAAAAAAGTTACGTAACGCGTTGTTCCAATACCCCCTCCCGGCCCTGTAACGCACCGTAACGTTTTACAAGACCCCCCCGCCCCCCCAAATTGCGTTACGTAATACTTGAACGTTCCCTTATCAGTTAAACGAACAGTTTATTAAAAAGGAGAACTGTCATCTGACCTTTTGCACACAAATTATAAAATAAAACCACTACTTTTGCTTTTGAAATGCTAAAATTAAGTTCTTGTGCCCGCAACAAGAGTTAATTCCACTTTAAATACCGTGTCTGTTAACAATTAAACTGATATTCGTCATTAACCCTGAGTTTACACCGGATTTTATCTGGGGAAAAACCAGGGTGCACCAGGGCGCCCAAGGTTTCTCAAAAAACACAAAACTGGCATTTGACGTTTAAAAACCAGTACAGCTAGGGCGCATTGGGACGCACTGGGGTGCCACAGGATTGTCAACGAACAGACCTATTATTACGCTTTGTGTTCAACTCTGTATAATTTCAATTGGTTACTTGAAGATCGATCAAGTGATTTTTATGTATATCAAATATAAATGAATTCGATAACAAGTTCTAAATAGATTTATATTTAATTTTGTACAGTGATAGGTCACACCCCACACTCTAGAAAAATTTGATGTTGTTTTTGCAGAAATACAAAGTTTTGCTATGAGTTATGCAAATATTTCAATTCAAAGCAAATTTCCAGATCCAGATCAATTTAAAAAAAAAATCAGGTACTTTTTTTAAAAATGTTTAAAAATCCAATTTTATAGAACGAAAAAATTTTTGTGAAGATTTATATTTTCTTAGTAACTCTACGGAACTCTAATTTTGTGTGTTTCGACACGTACTTGCTCAGTTTTTTCTCATACAAAAATTCAAAATTATCGATTCTGCATAAGCTTCGATTAAAAATTACAGTGTTCACAATGGTGCCCGCGCAATTTTAATAATTCCCTGTTCATGAAAAACGCATTTTTTTAAAAATTTCAACATTTATCAAGCGGTAATGTTCTTGAGCTACTTACCTACCTGCTACTTGAATTTTGATCTAAAACTTTAACTCGATAAATTTAAGATGTTGTACTGTGAAAATACGCGAAATAAAAATGAGTCTATTAAAAATGTTTACCGGTTGGTCTTCTTAAGATGCAAAATTAATCAATAAATGAAAAAGGATGATAAAACGATCTCTCAGCATCGATTTTCATTATACGACCCAAAGAAGGAATACCTTTAATAATAAGATTTCAAGTATTCTGCGAAGTTTTTCAACCAACCAACTGTGGGCACAATCTTCCCCAATAAATTAGCTCAACGAGATTAAGCTAATCATAGCGTGGCGAAGCGAGTTGGCCTGTCTCCAATAATATTGTTGGTACGATGGAAACACTTTATTAGATTTTGTCCATCACACGATTCTAGAAGAACTTGCAAGCGAAATATCAAATAATATTTAAGTTTTAATGCCTCGTTGCCAGGCGTTAGATAAATTATCGCTAATGTCGAAGATAATCGTGTGCCAGTTCTGCGCCTGAATGAAGTGATGAGCGTGCCACTTGGTCTAATCAGCGGCTACGCCAAAAGGTAGTCGCACCGCGGAAGGTATTTGTAATACGCAAAATAAAAGAGCGACAATAACTTTCGAAACCGGAATACTCTTTGCAGGTTTTGCGAAATAATTTATGGCAAACTCCGTGTCCAGAGCCAACTACTGTCGTGCAACCGGTGACCGAGGACGTGAAAAACTGCGAAAATGTGCGAATGAATCGCGATGGCATGACATTTTGGGTAGTATACGAGGAAGAAAAAATTGCATAATTAATAAGCGGTAAACGTTACGAAACTCAAAGAGATACAGGTATCATAATAATTGCGCTGACAGCGCGAAATTGGGATTCAGCACAGGTAATGGGGTCTGGAGGGCTCGGCCAATGCAGAAGGTTTCTTCGATCCCTGGGGATAGCTCAGCCCAGTCACCACAACTCACCTGAGTTTTGAGCGTTGGACTACTTCGGGTGTGTGTAATAAAGCCAACCTGACTGACCGGGGCCGACTCCCCAGTCAGTTCCAATATCATAAAATATGAAAGATGATGAGATGATTTCCATCATATTTTTGCTGAAAACCAAAATAAATGGGACGTTTTGTCATTTTACGTAATTTACTGCAATTTGTCGGCCTCTTTTGAGATATGCTTTGCTTTTTTGTCCCTGGGGAAAGTATGCCAGTGCATTGATGAAAAATTGCACAAATGCACAAATAAGACTTTCGCGAGCTGTTTATTTCATAAATTCTAGCTGATTGAATGACAAACCGAAGGCTCTGTAGGAAAAGTAAGGTTCAGAGACGTTTTAATTATCTCGCGCTTGTAGTCTTCAAAAGGTAAAAAACAAGAGTAATTTGAACAGATTAAAGCTTCAGATCTTCTTTTTCTTCCTTTCATCTTGTAATATTCATATCAGACTATAATAAATAAAAGCGACAAACATTTAATTGTCATTTCTTAATTGATCGACATACGTAATGTTGAAGAACCACCGAACAATCTCACTAATGTGTTTTAAAAAGCTAATAATTTGGAGGATTATTACTTAAAAAATAATTACGATGGAAAAAATTGTTTTAACAAAGTTGACATTTTAATGTTTTATGTAGACCTTCACCCCAACAAAATATCTAAAAAACAACTAATTTCGTGGTTCATTTAACAACCTTTCCCTATGATTTTCACTTAAAAAGGTTGCTGGTAAGAATGACTAGAGCAATCTATTTAAAAATTATAAAACTATATTTTTATTTAAACTACACATCTAGTTTAAACGATATGGTGAAATTAGTTGAGACAACAATGTCCATTGTTAAACCAACTTACGAGTTTTTTGAATCAACATGAATCTACTAGTTTAAACAATTAGACTCATTTTTAAATCAAATTACTAGCCTGCTGAATCAACGTGGAACTATAGTAGTTCACGCAACGAGGTCCACTGTTGAAATATCTCATAAGCTTGTTGAATGGACGTGTAGCTACTGATACAGGCAACGAGACCCATTACGAGCCTGGTGAATCGACATAGAGCTAGTAGTTCTGGACACGCAACAACTTACGATCCTATCCATTAGTAAAATCACTTGCAACTTACAAATGAAAATTGGTGTATTTTTCAAAAGTTTGTCCGCCATGTTGGATTCGTCATTTAGATTTTTTTTAAATTTAACATCAGATTCGAAATCAGCGACTCCAAAAACCGCTTAATACTGGTTTTCACGAAAAAACTGATGTCTGAAAGAATATACAACATTTACGTATTAATGCTAGGGGTTGTTTACCCTCTTGAGGAGCTTTCTTTTCGAAAACCCAAAAACACGTCAACTTTATTTTTCAAAATCATATGTAAAAAAAAAATTTTTCAATGATTTTTAACTAAAACTGTTATTTTTGTGAGACAAAAATATAAAAAAAATCGTTTTTCTGCAATAAAAAATAAGGGTTGCCACCCCCGAGAACCGAATTACTTACAAAAGGTTAGTATATTTATGAGACATCATTTCCATTTTGTTTCATTCGAAAAAATCCATTAGAACTTAAAATATTTAGGAAAAACTGTTTTTGGGGGTAAACTTTATTGGTGGTTTTCATTCCCTAAATTTGCGTATCCGCAGATAAAAAAAAATATGTGTCTCTTATTTTTCGATACTCTATAACATATTTCAATTTCATCAAAATCGGTGAGACACATCAGCGAAACCAAATAAAAAATGATACTTTAAAATTAACAACATTTCAATTGTTCAAAATCAGGTTCATTTTGATTTTTTAAAATGATGAGTTAACAATTAGAAATGATAGATAAGTTAGGTAAGTTAGCCCACCACACATGTACAGGTTGACAAATGGAAAGTTGCCTAAACTAATCATTCATAATTTTAAAATGAGTGCAGGGGAAAAGACTAAAAATACATATAAATTCAGTAAAGATGTCATTTTTACTTTAAATTAGTTCCAGTTGAATCAGACATTTGTGACAGATACTTATTGGGATTTAAAAAAATCGACAAAATTCGGCCAGGAGATAACTATTTACATAAATGCTTGAAAACATTATTAACCCCTTGCCTTATGAATCGATGATTGTGTGTGCCACTTTTGATGAAAGCTTTTCTGATGCGTGGGGACCAGAAGCAGTCATCACGTGTCTGATACGAGATCCCCAGTTTAGGCACAGAAGTAGGATCACGTCTCCCACACGTTGTTTTAAGGCAAAGGGTTAAAAATGAGTTGATACGATGAAATCATAAATTTTTTTTATAATTCTTACTTTCTCAGTATTTTGGCTGTCTACATTTTTACTTTCAAACTTGGTATGAAGGCCTCTCTATATGCTTCAGTATAGTTTTTACCTCTAGAATAAAAGCACTCGATTTTTCTCCGTTTGCAAGGTTACTGATTTTAAAGTACACGTATTTCTCTTTATGACGTCTCAACAGAAAATGACAACACTCTAGTATATAACTACGGGGTCCCTACGACATATTAGAGAGGAAAAGACATAGGTATACTTTAGGCAAGTTTCCATTTGTCACCCTATAAAAGTTATAATAATAAATAATAATAAAAATAGCACCTGTTATTCTAAGGCAGGCTAGCCAGGTGACCGTAGGCCTTGTTGTATACTATATATAAAGCCAAAACAAAATTTTAGCTTCAGCCCTAGATTTTACCCGTGAAGCAATAACAAGTGTTAATAATATTCTCTCTCCAAGTGAGTTTCATATCTAGGATATATCCAAGATATTTAACTTGACTTGGGCAGAGTATTTCCGTATTGGTAATGATATGATACGACTTGATATTGATACTACTGTCGTTTTCGAGAGATTAATGTTCAGATTTCCGCTGAATCACGATCTGTGAATCTTAGAAAAGGCAGTCTGCAAGAGGTCGGAAATAAGCTAATCACGCTTGGTCCGTACCGTGACTACCAGAACGTCCGCGTAATCCTGTCATTAAAACCTGACCGAGTTAATTTCACTAAAAGGTCATCAATCATAAATGACCAAAGAGTTGCGCGCAACCTTTGGCTGCGCTGAATGTGATTCAGCAGTTATTAAGAGTAGAGGATATTCGTCTGCTTTGTAGCATTGAATCAATCCATTTAACTGTGGGAGGATCAAAGCCTTAAAGAGGTGTTCGTGGAAGCGCCTTCAATATAAGCAACTACACACAGTGCATGAATGGCAGTTTCATTTGATTTGCTAGCTTGATAAAACTAGCAAACTACTTGGAATGAAGCAGAGGTGATCTTCTCAGAGCAGCATCATTTAGATGTAAATAAATGATGTTCTCCATTGTTGTAAGCAGGAAGGAGGTGAGACTAATCGTTCTAAATGATTTCAATATGAAGGTGACTTTGGGTCTCTTTAGTTTAGGGATATGTAGCCCAGACAGTAAATACCTTTAAAGATAGTTAGGATTGGGTATAGGAGTTCATCTAGGTCCTACTCTAAAAGGGCTGAGAAGATGCCGGCACCATCGGCCAATTTGTAAGGTTTTAAAAAAGTTAATCGGCCATTTAAATTGATTAGGACTCTCCCCACAAGACTACTATTTCTGTTTTGCATCCTTCATTGTGAATATTATCAACTAGGGTAGGAGTCCTATTTTCCGGAAAATGTAGTTTCATGAGAAGTTTATTGTCTCTTCGCAACGCTAGGTGTAGGACCTATCTTGTTTCTGCACTGAGACTAGAGAATTTAAGTGATTCTTAAATATAAGTTTATGAAGCCTAGTTGCCGCAGATTTGTAATGAAATACCTTCACAGAAACCTTTTGAATTACCTCAGTGTTTTGATCGATCTGACGAGGAAAACCTAAAATATATCCCTATTACCTTTAAAGAGAAATATCTCATGTTATGACTCTCTAAAGCAAATTCTAAATTCAATTGCGAGATAAAGACGCGCATCAAGTGTTCCGCACTTAATTTAACTTTTAAAAAAACGTTTTCTTTTATTTATGAAGAAGTTAATTGATTTAATGTACGCTTATTATTATTGCTACTGCTTCACGACATATAAGGGTGGAAAGTTGATTTTTAGTGCTTTTTTGAAAATTTTATTTAAGATGTTTATTTTACGATATCTTATTTGACGTCCATATGATGGGGCTGGGAACGTAATATTTATTCATTAAATTATTGTACAAATTAAGGTTTTTCCACTTTTCGTCTACGCTTGCGCCAATATTAAATATAAATTTATCAAAATTCAATTCTTTGTGCGGTTTAGATCTGGTAAAATAAGCTGTGAAAGATAGACAGATGGACAGAATTTATGGTGGTTCCAGAAGTACTTTGTTTTTCAAAATTTGGTACTGAATCTTAAAAGACACTTGTATTGAGCTGCAAAAAATGTGTTACATTAAAATTTACCAAATGTAAATTTTGTTTTGTTAGCTTGTTTGGAAATTTAATTCTGACATCACGTATGATTAGATTTTAATAAACATTTTCAAATAAAATATAATGGGTACACATTAGGGTGCTGTTTTTTTAAGTGACTATTTTTTTTTCAGTCCGACCTCGAAATTTTGTGGGAAATACCTAAACAAAAATTTTCTGAAAATTGGAGCCCTTAATATTAATATTAAGTGCTCGACCAAGGCGTATAAAGATTTCCCATATAAAATACACGTAAACTTTGATTTTTTTTCTTCAAAACTCTACAGCTCAGGGGCATTTTATGGTATAATCTTGGTCAATGATAGGGTTTCTTCAGAATTGAATGCTCTACAAAAGTGTCCATTGCGGCGTAGCCCTAACTCCCACCAGCGAGGTAGTACGGGTCACTAACCCAATTTCTTCATGAAATTCTCGTTTTTTTACCCCTATCTTGTAAATAACAAGAGCTACAGAAAACATGTAAATGACAAACTTGTAGGAAATTCAATTTCATCCAAAAAGTTATAAAACACCAAATCGCTATCATCGATATTTCTTGAGATATTGGCCCAATATCTCAAGAAATATCGATGTTAGCGATTTGGTGTTCCAAAACTTTTTGTAGGAAATTGAATTTCCTACAAGTTTGTTTGTTCTGTAGCTCTTTTTATTTACGAGATAGGGGCAAAAAAACGAGAATTTCATGAAAAAATTGGGTTAGTGACCCGAACTACCTCGCTGGTGGGAGTTAGGGTTACGCCGCAATGGACACTTTTGTAGAGCATTCAATTCTGAAGAAACCCTATCATTGACCAAGATTATACCATAAAATGCCCCTGAGCTGTAGATTTTTGAAGAAAAAAAATTAAATTTTACGTGTATTTTATACGGGACATCTTTATACGCCTTGGTCGAGCACTTAATATTAATATTAAGGGCTCCAATTTTCAGGAAATTTTTGTTTAGGTATTTAGGTATTTCCCACAAAATTTCGAGGTGGGACTGAAAAAAAAAAATAGTCGGCCAAAAAAAAGCACCCTACACTCAGAAAAATGCGTCTGGTAAATTTACAATTTTCCTGTAGTTAGTTCAATGGGACGGCAAAATACCAGATTTTAGAACAAAGCTCAATGAGGCAATCTAATTACTTCTACTATAAAAATCTGATTAAATACCAATAGTAAATATATTTAAAGTGAAAGGAAATCACATTAAAGTTTAAACAGATTTTGTTATAAATTGAAAATGGTCGTCTTATTGTTTAGTTATGGGATATTTCCCATTAAGATCAATGGGATGAAAGAATTAAAGGAATTTAAATAACCGTGGGTCCCATAGAGTTTTGGCAAATTAATGGGATTTCTTATTAGTTACCACATCAAGTCAATAGTTTAGTCCTATTGTTTTGCGTCGATTTCCGTTATCTCAGTGCAACTCTGTCACATTCAGTGCTGTGTGCTTACGGAGAGATGGTCGTTTTATAAACTACTTTAAAAATGAGTGCAAACGAAAGCGTAAATTTATTAAATGAAAGTTCTTTTGAAGACTTAGTTCAGGAAGTTTTGAATACGAGTCCTAATTTAAACAATGAAGTGCCGGAAGTTCTAGAAAATGTGAAAAATGATGAACTAAGGGAAATAATTTGTGCGCAATTCGGATTTGATTTAAACGTGTTGCATCGTGTTAAAAGTAAGTATGTTTATATACACAATATACATAATTTATTTGACGTAAATTAGTAATTATCTAACTGCATGTGCATACCCTATGTATCTTCTTTTCCTTTATATATATTTTTTCTCAAAATGGGTTTCTAATCCAGAATGTGGGCTTGACGCTACGAGTTTATTATTATTAACAGACGCCGACATAAATGAGATATTTCCAGCGCAAGAGATAGGGACTCGGGTAACATTTCGATTCCAATTAAATAAGTGGAGGATGGAAAAAGTAAAATAAATAAATTAACTATAACGTTTGGTAATTAAGCAGGATTTATATGTACATATATAGGCTGATACACTTTCCATGGATAGTTACTGCAGGAGCTGGATAAATACCCAATGTTCGACACCCATCTCTAATTTAACTTCGATAAGCAACGATGACAGTTCAAGCTCGTTATCACTTGCAGTTATTTTAAAGGAAAATGGAAAGGGATCAAATATTGTTGAGTTTTATAACAAAAATAATACCCTTCTTAACACTCATCGCGATGAATTAATTAATATCATTGTTGACCATCATACAGAAAGAGATCAGGCTATGTCAATGAGAGATATAGTAAGTTTTAGCAGGGCAATCACAAGTATTTTCCCAACAGAAGATCTAGTGAGTTTCTCATTTTGGCATTATTTGTTCCTTGCTCATTTTATTTTTTCAATTCTTAAATAAAAGGACCTTAATAGCAGAGATGAACCGGTAATTATACGACTAAAAAACTAGTTATTACAATATATAATTTCATTTTCAATATATAAGCAAGTTCTAAGAAGCTGTAATATTTAATTTAAGCTTGTATTTTTCAAATTATAAAATTTAAATATTATTTTTATTTTCTATCCAAAAATATTATTTTAATTTTCCTAGTAGTTACAATAAGTAATTTCTTTATTTTTAGGTTTCACTGAACAATAAAAGTATTCTTCTATTTTATTTTTATTTTTCTAAAAATCATTTCGTAAAGAATTTATGATTTATATAACATAATACTTTTGTTTATGCTTCTACCATATTTCACTTGAACTTTACTGTAATTATTTCTTTTTTTAATACCCAAATGAAAAATTCTTTAACAAATGGCTTTTGAATAGAAAACTAAGTCAACTAAATCAAGAAATTATTTTTGTTGCTTGACGGAAAAAAAAAAAAAAATTTTTTGGATTATATTATTTTACAATATAAGTTAAAAATTACGGTTTTTTAAATCTTAATAAAAATTATATTTTAATACCGATTATTTTCGTGCTTTGCTTGAAAAAATATATTTTAAGTAAACTACTTATTTTCTACTACTAAGACATACTTCTAATTATTTAGAACTATTATTACCAAAGTCGTAGTTCGGGTAAAAATCCTGTTGGTAAACTGCACGACAAAGCAGTAAATGCTCGGAAGAAGTTAAAGTCAAAAATTTCCACCACAAAGAAAGAATCGAAGGAACAGAATGCTTCGCAACTGCTTCCACAATCAAGCGTTACAAATAAAGAAACTAATATTGTACTATGGTTACAATACAATAACGAGCCATGGTTGGAAGTTCAGGAGAAATGGCAACGTACATTTTATATGAGAAGAAATGACATACTAACTGGGAAAGATGTATTCAAGATTTGGCCACTTTTTAAAAACAGCATGGGATATACTCTTGTAATTTTTTATATATTTTAATTGCTTGAAATATTAATGAAAATATAAAAAAAAAAAATTTATAATTTTTCATTCTCTATTGTTTTTTATTTTTATTTAGGTTGAAATTGATTATCGGCTTTTACACCCAAATAGTGACCAAATATTGTTCACAAAGTGGGCAGAATTCAAAAATAAGATACTTTCTTATTATCAAAATAATATCAAAGACGTGTCATCATTGGAGCTTCTTAAGAATTTGCAAGATGGGGACCTTGATGCTAGTAAGAGTTTCAATTAATGATATTTGTGCAACTCAATACGTACTCATTCCAGATTCTAGAGATTGCATCATTTTATTACTGCTTAATGCAGTTTTAAAGCCAACAGTTTTGACTTCAAAAATTCATCCAGGAGGAAAACGGGTCAAGTGGAAGCCGTCAATACGGGATGCCCAGGAATCTACGGTTGTAATTGTGAAAACTGTTAGCGATTACGAGAGAAAAGTTTGCTTTATAAAGGAAAACTACATAAAAAAGGGCTTAACTTTCCAGCCAATTATTGTTGCAATTGGTGAAGACTATAAATCTCTAAAAGAGTTTTTTACTTTATATGATGGTATTTTGTACAAATTTCCTTCTTTCTTAAAGTGTTTGGATGTTACTTTTAAGTGCTACGAAGTGTTGAACTTCGAATATCCTTTTGAAGCAAGAAATGTTTTTTATTTTATAAGGCATTACTTCTATAATTTAAGTTCTAATAATGTAAACCCAAACATTACAAATCTAATCAAGTATTTAGATTTTAATCGCCAAGGAGAAACTTAACCTTCTACTGCAAAAACCACAATTTTCTTTTTAAATAGTAGAGAATGTAATAATGTTATTAGTTGATAGCTTGCAAAAGAAGAGATAGAGGCTTAAAAATTGAAAATGTTTTTATGTTTTTTATGTAAGAATTTTTTTGAAACACCACAACATTTAATCAACCATATTAAATCAAATCATGTATTCAAATCTTCCGAAGGTTTCCAATGTATTCAGCATAACTGTTTTCAAAGATTTCAAAGCATATATTCATTTAGGCGTCATTTGGAAAGAGTACATTGAAGAAGTATTCGTTCATATTAATACATTATATGTGATTTGTAACCAATGGAAAGTGGCATATTTTAGTGAACATTTGCAAGCTTTCGTAGTAGACAGTAAGTACGAAAATAATTCAATCCATAATATCGATGAATTTGAAAGTCCTCCGATTCACCTATATTTTTTAAATGACGGTATAAGAGTGTTTCGTTTAAAAAAAATATAATTTAGAAATTTTATATGTACAACACTTAAGTTTTGCAATATATTATTATTTCAGTTATTATTTAATTTGATTGATAAAGCAAGTATTGAATTAAATAATTTTTTATTTTATCTAACCATACTTTCAGCACAGTAAGTATATTTGCGATTGATTTTATTATACAGCTTGGTGTAAATTTTATAAGGATTTTCCTTTATATTTAAAATTTTTAATCTGACTTAACTCTACATATTCATTCTAGTATTCAAAAGAAAGTTTTACTGAAATTTACAGCAAATTGTATAACGAAAAGCAAATTATAACAACGCAACGCATAGCAACGCAAACAAATAATAGTTCGCACACTTTTAAAGTAATAGGAATACCTAATAGGTTTTAATAAATGTATACTATTAAAATAAAAGTATGAACTATTACTTTTATAGTATGAACCTGGCAAATATAATCAGTTTCTCATATTAATTCTAATAGTTGTGTCTTTTTAATATAACTAGCAGAAACTATTATATTTATGGTACGTATGATTAAAGTTCTACTGTATAAAACTATTAAATTAATGGGAGATTTGTACCATTGCATCAATACTTCAAATCTTATTAAAGTAACTCGATTTTTCCCATTGACCAATTTTAATAGGAGAAATGGTTCTTTTTGATAGGAATTCTGTTTAATATTTTTCTGAGTGTAGTACACATGTAGGAGGAACAACAATTTGTTTTGCTTTTATGGTATACTCGTAAACAAGCTGCTAAATAATGTAACAAAATTAATTTTGGAAATTTTCGATTAACTTTAACAAATCGAATTTTTTTTGCATATCTTTGAGCAAACATTTAGAAACTCATTTTTGATAAAATAAATGTTAAACGAATGAAAAATTCCGGGAAATGGTTAGTGATCGTTTCCATGAAAATAGCCCAGATGTGATTGATTGATGGATCAAGAAGCTACAGGCAGTGCCTCCATAATCCGTATGCAAAGCAGTCTGAAAATTGCGGCGATAATAACTTTTATTTTTTTGTGCATGGTTGGAGCAGAGCAAGCTAGACGACAGGCAAAACGAATGAAAAGTTAAATTAAGCAATTTATTAACGTCATCTAGTTTTTTCCCCGGGGATAATTGCAGAAAGTCTGCAAGATGCGAAAGACGACACAAGATGAGAAGGCCGATCTGCGACTATAAAGGTAATTGACATTCGTGCATCCAGCTTACGGCTGGACACAAAAAGTAAGCCAGTCTGATTGTCTGGTATCTTGGCAGGTCACCTATTTACTGACCGCCGAGCTGCGCCGCTTGTGCGCACTCGTACGCGTTATACGCGATTCAAGCGGAAGTCTATAAGTCGTCCGCCGAAGCCTTCGGTGCCAATAAAAATTTCAAATGGAAATTTTGCACGCGTGCGTGTAAACAGAGTTGGGAGAAAAATCGCCAAGAACACTATATCGCTGCATCGAGCAATGACCACCGATCGATTAGAGATTAGAGATTGTAGACGACAACTTTGTTGCGAGGAGGGCTGCAGGAAGACAATCGCCGGAGATTTATCTTGCGCGAGATAAACGGCTAGAATGCCAACGCGCGTCTCCATCTAAAATGGAACATTCAACAGTGGCGGTGGTTTTGCTGCAACTGCAATCCTTTTGCGCTAGAGTTCTTCTTGCATTATGGATTGGTCCACGAGCCGAACTTGCCGGCAATGACCATTAAAGGCCAAATTAGGGCTACGGGATGTATTTCTAAATGGCTAGTTCTTTGGTTTCTTGGAATTTTATATAGTGCTCCGGTGCTCTTCTGACTGTCCCCGGCAGCGATCGAATGAGATATGTATGCCGTCATTTATATGCTGTCGTATCGGAAACTGTGCTGCTTTTTCTAATAGATCGAGAGGAGATCAATCATTTTTATTAAATTATGAAGATGATGATTGATTCAGAATGCGACTTTTCGGTTTTTGCTTTTCCCTTCTATGAGCTAATTGTTAGTATTTTATCGCAAGCGCATCTTTGCTCCAATTTCTATAATTTTGTAAAACTTCTTTATTCGACACTTGAAAATAAATCAAAAAAACTTGTTACTTTATAACTTTTCTTACTTTTAGAGCGCGCTGACAGAGGATGTGGAAGTTGTTAAGGCGATTACAGCCGAAGAAATATCAGAACAAAATGACAAAGACACAGACCAAGTGGCATTGGAATCGGAACAAGAAAAATCATCCGGACATTATCAGGGTCACCCAGGTGCAGGACCTGCAAGAGGTATATATTTATTGGATACAATATAAGAATAAGAATGATCCATTATCGTGAAAAGAAAATATTTCGAATGAAACTCCGAAAAGATACTTAGAATTAATGAATCTTGCTTTAAGAAACGATATGGATTATTAGATAAATATTGTCAAAGAACAGCAAACCTTTTATAAAATTCCACAAAAACCAATCTTCATAGCAATCAGTTTATCCACTTGACAAAGCTTTCGCTTAATTCTCTCAAACTAAAGAATTTGTACTTATGAAAGTTATTTTTACTCGAATACAGCAAAGTCAAAAGGAAGAGTTATGTATCTTAGAGGTTATGTATGTATGTATGTGATATAGTTTGATACCTTGTAAAGCCTAAACTACTGAACCGATCTCAACAAATAAGGTGTCCTTGAGTTCGTCTTAAGGGGTTATTCTACTGTTAAACGGGTAAAAAGCAGTATCTTTTTAAAAGTGTTGTAAAAAAAAAACTATTAGAGGTATCAATTTGAAATTTTGCATGCATCTTTATTAATGAAAAAAATATATAATGGCATAGTTGATTAAAAAAAAAAAACAAAATGGCGGCTTCGGTTTATGATTGATGTAGCGCGCGCTGACGGCCAGAGTCGTTTGCGCGGTACATTGCCCAGGTCGTCCAGGTGATCTGCAATCAATTTAACGATGAAATTTTATTAGTTTAGCTAAAAACACACAGACTGAACCTAAATTGAGCCATAAATATTAAATTTTCGCGATTTGACAAGTGTTGGAAAATAGCATGCTCGATTTTCGACGTTTTTTCGATGAAAAAAGTGCTCCCAAATAACCAAATTTCAATTTTTATGGCTCAATTTAGGTTCAGTCTGTGTAAAATTGATATATAACTATGCAAAAAAATTTTTAGCTAAATCGCTTCATTAGTTTTTTCTCTACGATGTACCGCGCACCAAAACAACACGTTTTGAGTAAATCGCGTTTAAAGTTTTTTTAACCGATTTTTTTGATATATCAACTATGCCATTATATATTTTTTTCATTAATAAAGATGCATGCAAAATTTCAAATTGATATCTCTAATAGTTTTTTTTTTACAACACTTTTAAAAAGATACTGCTCTTTACCCGTTTAACAGTAGAATAACCCCTTAATCCAAAATGTATTCCAGACTATGTGACGTCACATAAAACTCAATATGGCGGACGCTAGACTTCATGATGTGAAGTTGTGGGTCCAAAAACTTATTTCATTATTACCATAGCATGAGAGAGACAATTTCTAGACGTATTGTGGATATTATACTATTATCGTGGTAGAATTTTCTTGCTACTGGAAACATTTTTACCAGACTACGGTAAAGTAAAAGGAATCGTTCTGATTTAAGCACTCTATGTTAGTATGTATGTTCCCTTGAACAAAGAAGACTAACAAATTAATGACATGATATGACAACGGCTATGCAATTACCGATATTTATTTCCTTAATTAATGTACTGGGTAAATGGAAATTATGTTTCAAGAATAGCAAACATATATATAGCAATTAAGTATGAATTGTAAAATATACCTAATTTTGTCTATATTACAATAGCCTTCTTTGCTAATTGATCGAGAGTGAGTGGAGAATTTTACGTTGAAAAAGATTAGGAAACCGAAGTTCACGTAATATTTTATTTTATACGTGTTAGAACAGAAAACTTCTATCTCTTTAAAATATATTACTCATATTGAAATATTCATCACTTTTAAGATTAATCCTGCAATTTTCATGTAAATTATGGACGTGATTATATTTGAATATTATATTACGTTTGATTTTACAATGGTTTTATTGTAACTTGCTAAATTTTACATTAAATTTAGTTTGAAAAGTTAAGGTGCGTTTTCTCTGATTACACTTAACGAAAAGAAACGCTAAACAGCAGCCCTATAAACATTTTAAATTTTTCCCCTGAGGCTTCTGAGGCTCTAGCTACGGCCCTAATCATAAGTCGACTACATGTACACAAATTCAATCACAGACTTTTTTACAAGTAATCTGCTCTCAGGTAGGAATACTATATTTACGAAATGATTTTCTCTTTATTTGGATAGTCTGATCGTACCACTTTCAATTTTATCCATGCTAAGCTATAATATATTGGCGTTTTCACCTGCAGACATTAATACAATCTTTCATTTTCTTTAACTTCGCCTGTCTGTCCTTAATAACATCTCGAAAACCAATTTTGACGCACTTCTCCTTATCCAAATGAGCTGAAATTGTGCGTACACATGTAATTTCCAAGACAATGATATTATGATAACATCAACGATTGCCTTCCTACGGATATTATCGATCGTATAATTGTAGGGACTAAATTTAAATCCTCCTTCTTTAGTTCTTTTAAGTTAATAAATGATTACCTTTTAAAAATTTTCTTTTTTTCACCTAATTTATGTTAAAATAAAGTGCGAAAATATAATTACAATTTTCGAGTTCATGATGATATACATCACCTATATAAATAATAAAAAGGAATTGAGGATCATTCTTATTATACAATTTTTTTCCTTTATACGTTTATGTTGAATATATGGCAGTAATTCTCTTTTTTCTTATTATCTTATAGTACAAAACCATCCTCTAGCTCTAGGACAGCCATTTGGACCTCCTCCACCGCCTCAATTATCATACCATGGACCTCCACCACCTTTACCAGGTCATCCACCTTCATCTTCGGATTTAAAAGTAGGCGCGTCTTTCACAAACGAAATCTGGGCTTCTCCAGTCCAAGACATGCCCAAAATTATATCACTGGACGTGAAATGCGAGAAAAACGGCATGAAAGTGTTTTTGCAGTTTGACAAGCCATTTTATGGCATTGTGTTCTCCAAAGGTCATTATAGCAACCTAAACTGCGTTCACCTTCCAGCGGGCTTAGGTCGTTCCTCGGCAACCTTTGACATTGGTCTTCACGCTTGTGGCACCTCCGGCAACACAGAGAATGGCCTTTATGGATACGGATCCGACTCAGGATCTGGGACTTATTTTGAAAACATAATTGTCATCCAGTACGATCCACAAGTCCAAGAAGTGTGGGATCAAGCAAGGAAGTTGCGGTGCACGTGGCATGATCAGTACGAAAAAAGCGTAACATTCCGACCATTTCCCGTCGACATGTTGGATGTCGTTCGAGCGGATTTTGCTGGGGATAACGTAGGCTGTTGGATGCAAATACAAGTCGGAAAAGGCCCGTGGGCCTCAGAGGTTTCTGGATTGGTCAAAATAGGACAAACCATGACAATGGTCCTAGCCATCAAGGATGACGATTCCAAGTTTGACATGCTTGTACGCAACTGTATGGCACATGATGGCAAACGTGCCCCCATTCAACTAGTCGACCAACGTGGATGCGTTACCAGACCGAAACTTATGTCCAGGTTTACAAAAATTAAGGACTTTGGTGCTAGTGCCTCAGTACTATCATACGCACACTTCCAGGCTTTTAAATTTCCCGATTCTATGGAGGTTCATTTCCAATGTACAATTCAAATTTGTCGGTACCAATGTCCCGATCAATGTTCAGATCCCAACCTTCTGGATGTCCATCATCTGCAAGTCGGTCCAGAATCACAATACGGCCCTCCACCGCCACCTCCTCCAATTGAATCGTACCTACACGGCCTCGGTAAGCCACGAGATGAAAGAAGAGTGAGGAGGCATCGTTCTGTAGATCCTGAAAAGGAAATTGGCCTTAATCGGATAATAAAAGTTGTCTCGTCCGGAGATCTTACCTTCTCGATCGATGACCAAATGAACTCAACACAAGCAACTATTATTTTCCCCGCAAGGGAAGACGGTTTGATCTGCATGACAACGCCAGGATTTGCCATAACATTAGTGGTGCTCCTCGCAATTCTTATAGTATCCTCTCTGATATCAGCCTTCCTCTACGTCCGGCTGCGGCCATTCTCATTTTCCGAAAAGGAAAGCTCCGTGGCCTTTACAAATCCCACAGTCGGAGCTATTTCACAGGTGGTTCAAGCGCCGAAGACGATGCCAAAAAAGCGATCTTACTCATGAACTGACTGATTACCTCGAACAACTTCAGTAGAAAATATTATTTGGACAAATAGGTGTACTTAAATCATACAAAATTTGAAAAATGAATGAAGACTGCCACAATAACAAACCACAAACAAACTCCACATGAGTTCTTATGTAATTTTTTGATCCGCGGACGTTTATGTTCGTTTAGGAATTTGCGCTACGAGATACTTCGTTTTTGTACAACGTAGTTTTAATGTTATTTATTAGCTAAGTTAAGCGGTTCACCTTTTTCCTAACTTTACTTTTCTTTTATAGATCTTGTTGGTTCTGGTTGGATCTGGTTTGTTAAACATTTGATGCCCACTAGAGGCGATACTTTTCTCAATGTTCCAATTTCAATGTTAAAGGAGGGATACTTTTCTGTAGATAGACTTAATTTACCTTTAGTCGTGATTACATTGGAAAGAACTTGATCTTTATTAAATTGAGAATCGTATGAAAATAAAATACTATAATGCCACTTTTTTGGAGAAAATTAATTCTGCTAAGAAATTAATTATTTCTTAAACACTCTTCCTAACTTAAGACAAGTTAACACTATTTTATTCGCTTTAGTGAAATTAAAGAGAATTCGTTAAAATCAGATTTAACAGGTTATATTGTGAAGATTTTAATAAGCATTCATTGAAATTATGAGTGAGAATGTTTCATTTATTTTAAATCTTCTGAACGGGCTAAAGTTGGTTCATTGTTTTTAGCTCTTTATCCATTACAATTGCCTTACAAATGTAAGTGAACTAATAAGAACAATAAGACTTTTTTCAATTAAAGTTGTCACTTTCTAGAACTCAGTAACGTTCTTAACTTTATATGAAATGGTCTTATATAATATTTCATTTTTGCCATTTTTGTCAATACTAAAGTGTTTTCTTTTCATTGTGGTAGCGTTATTTGTTACGTACATAATCGTTATTAGTTAAAACATAATTTTAAAATTATAAATAACATTACCTCAGAGCTCTGATATTTTCATTACATTTTTGATAGAGCATAATTTCCGCTTTTAAGGGGAAGTAGTGTAGAGGCACGAATTTCGGCCGTTTTTTCAAGTTTCGTAAAAAAAAAACAACAAATATTTTTAGTATCCATTTTTTTCTTATTTGTTTGTTGATATTTTAAGAATACATAAAAATTAAAGTAAAAAAAAAAACCAAAAATTCCATAAGTTATCGGCTGGCTGAGTGGGGGATCCAAAAAAAAAGGGGTGTGACGGCGGTCAAAATTACAACCGTTCTAGTCACCTGAAACAAAAAAATCCAACGGATTCTTAATTAGTAATGTTGTCGCTATGGAAGCAACCTCAAAAAAGTAAAAACAAAAAAAAAATTCACAAAATGGCGGCCGGTTGAAAAAAAAAAAATTTTTTTTTGCGATTTTTTCAACAGTTTTAAATTTTTTTAAATTATTAAAAATCAAACTTTTTTTGAGGTTGTTACGATAGAGGGATATATAAAGAACGTTCACACCAAATTTCAAGTAAATCGGTTTAGTAGATCTCGAGATATCCTTACCGCCAACTTGAAAAAAGTAGTTTCGAGAAAAACGCGTTTAAAGTTTAGAGTAAAGTTTCAAGCAGTTGCGGTATAAAGGTATAAAATACAAAAGAAGTTTCATGGGGGAATTTATCCGTAGGTACTCGGGCCGCGCCTACTGTCTATTGTTCAATTCATTCCGGTCGGACCAGTTTAGTTGTCGCTTCACCAAAATCGCTATAACTCGGTAAATAATTGAAATTGAATTTTGAAAAATCCCTTTGAAGGCATATTCTTGAGTGTTTAAACTTTATAAATATGAAAAAAAAATTTTTCGATTTTTTCGAATTTCTACACTAGAAAGAATACCCCCTTAAGTGTTCTCTCTAGGAACAAATTTTCGAAAAAATTTTTTTTATAAATATTTTTGTTTTTCATAAAAAGAAAAGATATATCGTTTTGAAATTTTTCAGGTATATTTATTTAACTTTAAAGAGTACAAAAATGCGTTTTCTTAAATTTGTTAGTTTGTTTTTTGTGCCATTACAAATTTTAAAAAAAAAAACATAAAAAAATGACGACGGACATGATTTCTGGCGACTGGATTATCTGAAAAAATGGTAAATTATTCCTCGTTGAAATGGCTTCAAGACGATATCTTTTTTCTTTCTATGAAGAAGAATGCAAAATTTGTTTCGAAAATTTTTCTACAGAAAACCCTTAAAGCAAATAGGCTACAATGTTACGATATTATTGAGCTTTCATTGATTAGTTCAGTTTAAATGGTAAAAGTTGCCAAAAATATATTCTTTTCGAACATCGTAACTAAAATAATTAAATTACAAGTTTGACATAATTACTCCATAGAAAAAAGGTAAAAAGAGAAACTTTGAATGTAAAGTAAATTATCATTATCAAAAATAAATTGTGCTTAATTTCAAGCGGGGAAAATGCTTAACATTGATTAAGAAATTTTTTTAAATCTAAACTTCCTGTTTTTGTAAATCTAAAAGGAATTCTCTTTAGGCGAAAACTTTCATCAAAACAAATTTAAATTAAATTAATTTATTTTTTTAAATAACGTTTTGTTGAACATTTGAATCTTTGTTCACAATCAATAAACTAGTAAATGTTAATGCTGTCATTGGTACCAACATTTGAGAAATGAAGTACTATAACAAGCTTTCTGTTTTCAAAAGTATTTTCAAAGTATTCTTCCCGCTCTTTGAACTAGACCTGGATAAATATCAGTTTTAAGGTATTGTTGTATTTCTATGCTAAAGCGCTGATCCAGACCCAGACCCGGATAAAAGAACTATAGAAAGACAAAGTACGAGCGAATCTATTCTCTTTCGCCATGTAAGAAGTTAAGTTTATATTAAAACAAAATGAAATGAACTTATCAAAGCTAATATTTTTGGCAATCATGGAAGAAAATTGTGCATTCTTATGTTTCAGCAATACTTCCCAGTTGTGTATATGTCACATTACATAATTGTTTTCTGAGAAAAACCTCTCAAATGACTAGTTTTGTACCCATCTTTCTCTGTACATAATCTAAACATACCATAACTACAAATTGTTAAATAATTGTGATTAGCAGCGAAAATATCAAGCAGTTTGAAAGCTAGCATGTAATCTAACGCGATGTAGCTTGCGATTTAGCTGTTTGTTGTGCATACAAATTTAAATTGTAGCCGCCGCCTGACTACACAACACGCACTTTTTGATCACGGCCTAAGAATGGGTATAAGCGTGAAAAAAAAATAAACTCAAAAATGTTTTATAAATTATTCCTGGAACCTCTCCAATTGCTAAAGTGAATGCAATTGGTCCAAAATTTTGACTCAGGTGTTCAACAAGATCAAAATCAGATATTCAATAATTTTTCAATAAATTTTGTAAATGAAAGGATATTCCCTGTCATTAGTTTAAGGGAAAACTTAAGAATTTTATAAGGTCAATAATTGTTAAAAATTTTTTGATTGCGTATAAATCTATTCTTTCTTATTATAGGCAATGTCCACGAGTTCTTTCAATTTTTGTTTAGCATTACTTGCTGAAATATATTCAAATTAGGAAAAAGGGAAACTATATAAAAATAGGATCACATATATAACTATAAATACTATACATAGCGGAAAAATAAAATGAGAACGTAATAGTCATACAAGATATTATAGCTTTAGTTTCCGTTTATAATTTGTTTTTAAAATTATAAAAATGTATGCCAATTGGCAATTTATTTTAACTTAATGAATTGAACTAATGATAAAGAAACTTTATCATTATTAACTGGTTGAGGTTTGGGCGCCATATACAATTTAGTAACTAAGCTAACGTAATTTAAGTAAATTATTTAAATTATTTATGAAAATGTAACTTATTTATTTATTTATTTATTACCTTGTTTTTAATAGCAAATTTGTTTGAAATTGTTTAATTTAATACATACATATATATTTTATTTTTTATGTTTGTTTATCTGAAATATTTATAAGTTTTGTTAATTTTTTTAAATTATGTTTTGATAATTTCATTTTTTTTTATACAAATCTGCATTCCATTGAATTTGGTTAAATGTTTGTAAATACTTCTAAAATTTGGAAAAATAAATTAAGAAAATTGAAATCTTTAAGTGGATTTTGATTTTGTGGAAATTTGAATTCTTAGGAATCTTCTGTTGGGATTTAATATCTTTGTTAAAGATGTTAACAAAATGTTTCTAATAATAAGTAGATGGTAAATTGGAGTTAATGAATATTTTTTGAAGTATTTACGAACAATTTTCCCAGCCATTGGTATGAGAATACCTTCATCATCATTTATTGTTCCATAAGCCAATAGATTTAGTACAATAAATAGATATACGTACTGAAGGAGCGGAAGCTTTATTTACATTGGCTATTTTTATTTATTTTATTTGTACGCACAATTTTCATGAAGTCATTGAGGATTTTTTATGAATTATGTTAAAGAATCTAGAAAAAATTATAAACAATAATTTATTCAAATAAAACTATGATTAATAGAACAGCGGACTTTTAATTTTTCCCCAGACTGCAAAAGGAGGCTAACGTTTTTTTGAAAATATGTAAATATGTATATTTCTTTTGATGTTGAGATATCATGGAAATTGTCTTAATCTCAGGTATATGACGGCTGTTGAAAGCCAGAATACCAATGTTAGTCAACCAATATTACTCACTTTCATTTCTCTATAACTTCAAATTAATTACAGTAGTAAATTAAATATCTAGTTTTGAATTATGTTTAAAAAATTGTGTTTTTTGTGTGGTCGTGATAAAAATTTCGATAGGGAACACCGTCACTTGTCAAAATAATTATGAAAGTTCTTTTATAAATTTGTTATCAGTTAGAATGCTCAAATTAATAATGGAACGTCTTACACGAACAAGGCTTTTAAATCGTGGAAACTTAATTTAAAAATCAGTGTTCAGTTCACCAAACTAATCGACTTAACGAACTTGATATTCGTCGTATGATTGATTTCGTACGAATTATTTACTACATGATTAACGTCCAATAACACGACAAAGAAATGTTCGTACACCTGAAACCATCGTAGCTGTAAACGAAAGTATAATCGAAGATTCAGAAATGTTGATTCGTCATCGTTCTCAACAACTTTGGGCTTGTGCGTCCACCACATTTTGCGTCGGGATCTTGATTAACATCATAAGATACAGCCCAATTACCATCGTTTGCGTCGTTTGTTTGCTGTTTGGGCTTATGAACAATTGCCGATTGATCCAGTTTTTTGTCGCAAACTTTTGTTTAGTGATGAGGCTCATTTCTGGTTGAATGGATCTGCGAATAAACAAAATTAGCCTGTATGGAGTGAAAGTTATCCTCAGGCTCAGGCTCATGAGACTTGATTATTTCCAGAAAAAATTAACACATGCTCAATAAATTTTTAGGGTTCCGTACCTTAAAAGGAAAAAACGGAAGATCACTCTTGAGTCTCCCCGTCTATCACAGACGTTTTTCTCGAAAACAACGTAACGTAGAATTTGATCTTGATGGCAGAATGTTACTTAATGCTGCGCGAAATAGATATAGTATATACAATACATATGAAAGGAAATTTAAAAAAATTATTTTTTCTTATTGAGAAAAAGGTATATTATATAATATAATGTAATTCACTTTGAGTTATAACATTGCCTTTCTAAATAAATGCTCATGATCACAATTCAAAACTAATGGAAGCTAGAAAAAAAACACAAACACAAAAAAGTTAACGAGTGTTTTCGTGAGTTAATTAGTGTTTTTCCGTGAAGGTTTAATACAATTTGTTCTTTAAACAACTTCAAAAATACTTCAAAGATCCCCTCATATATGAGTATGTTTCCATGCAAGGTTCAACTCGAGTTTAATTCGAGTTAGTTGGTCATGGAAACTCGGGTTGAATTAAGGGGTTATTCTACTGTTAAACGGGTAAAAAGCAGTATCTTTTTAAAAGTGTTGTAAAAAAAAAACTATTAGAGATATCAATTTGAAATTTTGCATGCATCTTTATTAATGAAAAAAATATATAATGGCATAGTTCATTAAAAAAAAAAAAAAATGGCGGCTTCGGTTTATGATTGATGTAGCGCGCGCTGACGGCCAGAGTCGTTTGCGCGGTACATTGCCCAGGTCGTCCAGGTGATCTGCAATCAATTTAACGATGAAATTTTATTAGTTTAGCTAAAAACACACAGACGGAACCTAAATTGAGCCATAAATATTAAATTTTCGCGATTTGACAAGTGTTGGAAAATAGCATGCTCGATTTTGGACGTTTTTTCGATGAAAGAAGTGCTCCCAAATATCCAAATTTCAATTTTTATGGCTCAATTTAGGTTCAGTCTGTGTAAAATTGATATATAACTATGCAAAAAAATTTTTAGCTAAATCGCTTCATTAGTTTTTTCTCTACGATGTACCGCGCACCAAAACAACACGTTTTGAGTAAATCGCGTTTAAAGTTTTTTTAACCGATTTTTTTGATATATCAACTATGCCATTATATATTTTTTTCATTAATAAAGATGCATGCAAAATTTCAAATTGATATCTCTAATAGTTTTTTTTTTACAACACTTTTAAAAAGATACTGCTCTTTACCCGTTTAACAGTAGAATAACCCCTTAAACCCACGTTAATTCCACGAAACTAGTCGAGTTGAGTTGGGGTTAGTTTCAAATGTCATTCTTGTTTATTTTGTTAACTCAACTCCAAAGTTGCTCATGGAAACAGTTCAGATTTAGCGGCCATTTCCTTAACTCAACTGCAACTCAACCCTGTGCTTGGAAACATAGTAATATTTGAAAGTTCTTATCATAAAAAGACGTGTGTGTGTGGTTTTTTCTTAGTTTAGTAGTAATTATTACACATGCTTGTTGAAACAAACGTTGACCATGTTAAATTATGAAGAAACCTCATCATTTTTACGTGAATAAGGTACTTTAAAAAAAAAAAAATGTTTATATTTTTTAACTCCTTAAACCTCAAAAAATAGGCTCCTAAAATATTTTAAAAAAATTCGAGGGTTATAATGATAGCCCACACGTTTTGGCTCGAGGCAGGAGTTTTAACTTTAAACACCATTTCCTCGAAATGACTTTTTTTCAAACTGCGGACGGTTAATCTCCGGATTGGCTGAACCGATTTTAGTAAATCTTAGCGAGTTTTGTTTGCAGATCTGCAAAGTAATTTATCACAAGCAAAGAAAAAAAATGTAGCAATGAAAAACCCATGAAAATAAGGTCCTTTTGCACACTTTTTTTCAAACATCAAGCATATTTTTTTTTTCAATATTTCATTAAATGCTAAATTATCCTTTCCGAATCCTTAATTTTTAAGAAACTTTTTGAATTTCTTGTTTCAGACTTACAAAACCTGAAATTAACTGTCCGCATTGGTGCAAGGATTTTGGAACACTCAAATGTGGCGCCCTCTATAAATTAGAAGAAAAAAAATTCTTAATTTCTTAATTTTGATATAATAACCCGAATATTTTTACGGTGCATAAATTTGATTATTAAAAAATTCGTTCAAAATTTAAAGCGTTAATCCTAAGTTGCGATCTTCAGGCGCCGTTGGATGTAGTAGAAATGTTAATTTTTTATTCATATTCATAATTCTAGGAAAATTAAGTCTTATTTCGGTGGAACTCACAACATAAAAGACTGATCGTGATTAAAGACAAACAATCTTCATATATTTAGCTAAGTTTTAAAATCGATAATTTATACTAGGAAACCTAAAAAAAAGTAATTCAGGAAATGACAAAGAAAACATCCGCCAGAAGAATAGTTTTATTTTGGATTTATTATAAGTCTTAAATTAAATAAATAAATGTTTTTGACTTAATTATGTGACAGATGACGATGCTGCTTGAGAGCGCTCTGAACTACCCAGAGTGCGTAAAACATTCAATATATAAATAAATAACTGTAAAGAGTCGTTATAAATAATGAAGACAATAATGAAGGAGAAGAAACAAAACAAAACATCACGAAATGCACCATTTTAGCACCAGAAGGAATGGGGGTGAGTGGCTCAGATTCCGAGGAGCACGACATCGCTCTACGAAAGTTTAAAATTTCTTTAATTCAATAATTTAAGTAATTCTTATTGCATATCTGCCCGAAGTAATCAGTCCTTTAAGAAATTGCGGCCGCTGTGGTTCTTTGTCATTGCGTCGTCTCCTGCGCGCTGTTGCTGGTCTGCTGGCGCATGCGAAACAGCCTGAGGGTCATCCAGGAGGCGAACGTGCCGGCTGGGAGCGGGGTCTGCTTTTCGATGGACTCCTTTTGCAGCTGGTAGCGATACAGCAGGGAGCCAGCGATCAGCGCCGACACAATGGTTGCTGATATGACCACTATGAAGAGTATGCTAAATCCAGGGACCGGCATACAAATGCCGTATACGACTTCTTCGCTTATTTTGCCCTGGAAGACTGTGACCGCTTCCTGCTTGGAGTCCGGGTTGAACGCGAGGTCTGCTTCAGATATGACGTCATAGAGACCGCTCACTCCAACGTCAGCGCTCCTCGCCTTTCTGTCGGAGACCACTACTGATCTTCTTCGTCGGGCAGTCTTGTTCAGGCTTTCCTTGTCCGGTCGATAGATTGGTCGAATCTCGGGCTGAGTGTCAGTGTTCAAAGACCGAGGTCCTGCCACTGGGACCCCGATACGGTTTTGTGCTTCAAACAGTCTGGGTCCATGAGGGAATTTGTCGTCCTTCTTTTTCAGTTCCATATACTGCTCCTTAGTCATCCCAGGATCATTGGGCTCGTCGTTTCCAAAGAGCGAATCTAAATCGATCTCATCTTCCTCCTCATGGACCGGTCTGGGCGGAATACCTGCATTCTTTTCATGCATATTGAAATTTCCCAACATGTTTGCTATTCCGTCATTAATCGATGAGAGCTGCTTCTTGTTGTGGATAATATCGTCGTAGAAGATGTCGTGGTCACGATCTCCCTCATCTGGGTTTTCGTGGACGATATCATTATTGGATCCGCTCAGGATGTTGTCCTTCCTCTCATGTATGTTCCCTGTGAGTTGGCAATGATCCAAGCATCCGTGTCGACATATCTCGACTTTGCATTTTATGTGAACACTAAGAGCGTCTGGGAATTTGAAGGCGTGGAAGAACGCATATGTTATGACTGTGGCTCTTTCATCCGGTGCTCGTGCTTTTAGGAATCTTGATATCATTTTGGGTCTCAATACACATCCAAATTCATCTGATAGTTTAATTATATGGCCACCTCCGTCCGATGCGACACAGGATTTTACTCGCATATCGAATTCGCCTAAAAATAAGGAAGAATGTTAATGTTGAAGGATTTATTATATTATAATTATATTTAGCGTCGTTAAAATGGGTTACTATCGTTTTTGTCTGCTTCAAACTATTTTTTCCTTTAGGGAATGTCTATATTAGAGTGATCAAATTAAATGGAATAATCAGTAGTAGTATTTCCTGCAATCTACCTTAACTCATTTATTCCTCGGAATCTTCACAAATGGATTATGATAACTATAAAAAGGAATCTAGTTAGCTTTTCAAGTTGGAATTGAATTTGGATAAACAAAAGAAATTTGTAAACATTTATCATTCGTCGTGTAACTTGAAATCCCGTCGACCGAATAAATTTGTTTAAATTAAATTTTTATTTATTAATTTAATAAAATAAAAGTAGAGCTAGGTATTATCGTCGCTACAAGCTCTTGTAATACCGAAATTGATCTCCAGACCCATGTACAAGTGAAGAGGTATCATGCAAAAGAATACAAGTTCACAAAAATCAAAAATCGATATAACAATTGCATATAATTCTTTGTTCTCATGTGCATCGTATAACAAACACGGTTTGGTTTAGTGAAATAAAAATCGTGGTTTGGAAAAGAAAAATACATGTCCATATATGAGTAGCCTATATGCAAAACTCGCTATATGCATGAAAAGTCAATATTCAGTTAATGGTGGAAATATTAACCTTATGTCTTCTGCCATCTGAAAAACAATATTTTGTGCTGCAAAAAGAACTGAAACTCTTTTGAAATAAGGCGAGAAAAATGCACACCCTAACATATCTGTGAGAACTTTTACACGTTTTCTTTGAATAACTCAAAACTTTTTATAAAGCATATAGCGCGTTTTGCATATGGGCTACTCATAAAATAACTTCAATTAAAAATTCATTTTTGTAAATTTCAATTTATATGTTCAGTTTAAAATACTTTGGTTTGTAATATTGAGTTCTCAATTTTCTTATAAAACTATTCTTTGAAACTGATTTGCTTAATCATACCCTGTAACGTTCGAGTAAAGAGGTACATGTGGATGGGCTAGTGTGTTTAAGAAAAAAGATTAATTTCCTGACCTGTTCGAACAAAAGATTAAATGTCCATATTTTAAATCAAAATAACTCAATAAAAAAATAGGAATGATTTGAACTACCTGCATAACTTGGTTGCTTTTGGCTATACAATTAATATTAACATAAGAGGAAATCATTGCAGTTATCACAATTTTAACGAGAAACAAATTCGCAAAATTTGTTTAGATGTGACTTGTATTCTTTTGCATGGTACCTCCTCAAGTTTCAATTACACTACCTGAATGGAAATACGAGCAAGGTCTTTACAAACTCTTCTATTAAAAAATATTTAGGACCTTAGACAAAGGTAAGAAGCTGTTATATTATATTAACCTAGCACGCATTGTGAAGACGAACTTGAAAGAGTACTTCATTAAAGATATACATCAACTATATTAAACCACTTCTATTTATTTTGAAATATAATAATGTGGATTATTCAAATCATGCTGCCCAATCATATGTTCACATGATGTGATATTTTTCATTATAATTCTGCATGCAGGGTAAGGTAAATGCATCTAAGCATCAATCCAAGCAAGACAAATTTGATACTATACTATTCACGACGAAAACGAAGATTTCAGCGTTTAAAATGGCTAATCTTAATGGTATAGAATTGGCATTTTCATTTGCCACTAAGTATCTGAGAGATCTTTGATACTGAGATGAATTAGAGATTATTATAAATATAGAAGAGCGATTCAGGAGGGCCCTCTATTATTGCAAAAAAGCTTTCGACAGAAAAACGGGTCGACGTTTTCCAGGCGGAAGTGTTGGCGATTGTGGAAGCTTTGCAATGTTTTAGAGAACTCAAATTCTGAGCAAAATAGATCTAATTTAACGGATTCTCAGGCTGCTATAAAAGCTCTTGATTCGGCTACAACATCTTCCAAACTAGTGGAAGAGTGAATCTTCAATTTTACGAGATTTTCACGTCAATCAATTGAAGAAAACACAGAGTTTTTAAGACGAACTTGTGTAGATATATCCAGAGTTCTGGCGGTGTACACTGATCATTGGACTATAGAGGAACACGCAGGTAGGGTAGGAATATCCTTTAACAGCCATTGTAACAGCTACAAAGACCCAGATGAGAAAGATCGCCCTCTTAATTTTGTATGCAAATGTCCAGCCTTTTCCGTAGCAAGACGTCGGGCACTGGGCAAACACCGACGACCTCAAGGAGATTTCAAAAGCATTAATCAAAGAAATATAATAGTTCAGTTCCTGGATTCCACAAGCTGGCTCTGATAGCGATTTATCTCCTGCACATCACAAAATATTAGTTTCTAACAAACTAACTTTAATGTGGTATCAAAACGGCGCACCTTAGCGCTAATTTTACTCTGAATAGAATCAAGTAGCTACTATTACTAACAAACTAATATTTAAATGTCTAGAATATTTTCCTTACAATTGCATAATTTTTGAATTCTTACATTTAAACATGAAATCATATAAAAATTATGTTTGAAACCAATGCGTCCAAACACCAAAAGAAAAAGCTTGAGCTGCGCGCGTCGAAGGATCTGTACAATTCAAACAACAAATGAAACGAAATCTATCCTATAAAATAAATAGAGTGTTGTAATTCGCAGCAATCCATGTGAAGATTTCAAAATTTGTTTTTGGCCAAAACGGAAAAACTTTTTAATATCACACTTTTTTCTATGAAACTATAAATATCCGACAAATTTTGTTATACATATTTCTGTAATCTTTACATGACTTAACATAATTAATTTCAAATTATTTAATTGTTGGAGTAAAAAGGGAACTAGCTTTGAGCGTATAATTTTGTTAATTTAGTATTTATATCTAAAGCCAAAAAGACAAAAACAGTTTTGGGATGTAAAAAGAATGACCCTTTCAATAGTATACATCACTTAAGGGGGTAACTCACTGTTTAAAAAAAATCGATTTTTTTTATCATATTTCGATAGATTAGCACTTCAAGAATATATGTGTAAAATTTCAGATCGATATCTAAATAATTGTTCTTTCTACAGATCTCACAGTTCCCCTCCGTTTAACTACGATTTCGGAGCGCGCGCGGCCTTGTAGCCGCTCGAACAGCTGCCGCGTGTATTACCTATTACAATACTTTCTAAATGTATATATTATATAATACACTAATACATATATTCTTATAAAAATATACGTAAACAGCTCAAATTGTGATAAAAATCTCAATTTACTTATGTCACAAAATTTCGTTAAAAAAACTTTAAATGCGTTTTTCTCAAAACGCTCTTTTTCGGTGCACGTCGTAAAATTGTGAAAAAACTATTGGGCTGATTTACTTCAAATTTTGCTTACACCTTTATTAAGTATTTAACTATATAAATAACGTATTATTAGAGTAAAAAAATAAATTTTGTTGATTTAGGATCAACTTTTCCGTGTTAAAAAATAATGAAAATCGATTCATCAATGTTCGAACGTGCACTAAATCATCAGATTTTTTTTTGCTGCAACAATAGGTTATTTCTATCCTTTATAACAAATATTGAAGGATTTTTCTTTGGTAGATGTTTGCAGATGCATACTTTGGCCAGGATTTTACGAGGCGCAATTTACATTTTTTTTTTGGACTGCGTGCGCGCTGCATCGTAACGGCCGCCATTTTGTTAAAATTCTTTTTTTATAATGCAAATGTAAACTTTAGTCCTCAGTAAAGAAGCATGCAAAAAATCAAAAAGATATCTCTGATAGTTTTTTTTTATCGATTTTTTAAAAAAAGTTCCATTTTTTGGGCATCAACAGTGGGTTACCCCCTTAATCCAACGACAGAAAAATATTTTTCCCACCGCCTTTTTAGACCCGTCAAAACACCATATGTATACCTGAAATTTGTTACGTTTTTTTAGTCAAATTATTTTAAAGTTATAAGAGTTCAGAATTTCTATAATTTTTCAGATAAATAGTCTTTAATGAAATAAAGCAAAATATTTTTGAGCTGAACAAGGCACATAAATATTTTAAAAAACCTAGTTGTATATAGACAAAAATTTATTTTTTATCGGTATCATCCTATTCTTCAGAAAATAATTATTAAACGCAATAATTGCGTTATTATATTCAGATGTGTATTTCTTAAAATTACTAATTATTCTAAACTTTAGGTCAATCGTTTTAGTAGTTCTTAGTTAAGACGGATAAAGGAATTTGACTAAACATAGTTTCCGTTTTCTGCTATTTGTTATCTAGATGGTAGAAAATCTTATAGCGTTTCTTCTGAACTCTTTGGGTGTGGACTCCTTAAAAGAAATCTGTTTTTTCTTTTTTCAAATATTTGAAACGTGTGTTTGGAATTTTATATGAAATATGGTACTGATTAGCTGGAAAAATTGATCTCAATCTAAAAAGACAAATACATAAATTTGTTATCAAATACTTATTTTGGGTTTTAAATATTTCAAAATTTACATGTAAATAAAAAATTTTAATTTAAAAAAAACATAACAATTGTCCTCTGTACACATATTGCCAACAGCTGCTTCGCTGCAAAAAATATGAATACGTATGAAAATAATAATTTTCAAAATGAAGTCGATTAAAAATACTCCATCGCATAATGTTTTGGAAAATATAATATTTACTTTCTGGTCCAGATTGCATTATTAAAAAAAAATTAAATGCGCAATGACGAAAAATAAAATACAATGCATAAATGTATACAATAGCGACTGCGAAAGGGTTATGGCTTTCTAAGGCTCATAAAACTTTTCTTTTTCTAGCAAAACAGGAAATTATAACTTTCTCGTAAAAGTGAAATTAGATATTTCCATTTGCCTAGCGATCATTAAATGATCTGATCGTATTTAGGTGGAAAAGGCCTTAACCAACGAATAAATATTTGATGATTTTCCATTTCACGATTTCTCTAAATCGGGGAAGTATCTTAAAATAGGAACCGTTACCGCAACTATGTATCTTCTACCTGATGGAAGACGGTCTTAGTTGCACGCACAAGATCACAAGAAACAAATTCTGCGCAGGGCTCGGTGGTAAGCTGAGGTAAGGTGCTAAGACACACCATGCGGCCGGCCAGGTCGGCACGTTCTGACCGCGTTAAATCGTTTATCATTTGCTTGCATTATTAAGTACGACTGTAAGCCGCGTTTCGGTTTTACATTTAGCACACGTTGTTACCGTAAATTTCACGGCTTCTCGTTGATTTTTACCGAAACCGACAGCTTCTGATTGGTATTCTCCGCATAGTCGTAGCGGTCGCTTTGCGCGATGTACAAAAGTTCCCGTTCATATTGGGGTCTGGGGAACATGCGTTAAGTGGCGAACGGACCTACGTGTGGTGGGTTTACGAATTGGCCTTTGAACAAATTGTTTGCAGTGTGCAACCTGGACTGATGAATAACGTTCCAGTTCTGGTTACCTTAAAAGTGAGCACGAAGTCATTATGTCAGTCATTACTGACGGAGTTAATGAAATGATCTTATTTTTATTTGTATTTCAATTTCTGCTTCTTTCGAATATCTTTCTTTTGAATATTACGAGGGACGATGAGGGCGGTATGAATTGAAAGTTATGCTTTCTTAGCAAGTCTACTTTATGTTAGATAATCATATTTATTTAAGGGGTATGGTATTTTTATTTGCTTTTTTTTAATTTTTTCAGATAAATGTACAAAGGTTCAAGATTATTGTGTTAAATTTTTAAATAGATTGGAGTAAATTAATGGAGATATGGAATTGTAAGTATCCGCCCCTCTGATCCGGTTTCGAGCTGTTCCTGTGCCTTCTAAATTCAGTGTTTAGACTTTAAACGCGTTTTTCTCACACTTAGCATTTTTATAGTCAGTCTCTACTAATCTCTCTTTTATTTTTATTTTAACTTATTTTAAAATAACAACATTTCTTCTAAGTGTTACCAAAAATTTAACGAACTTATCAACTAATGAAATTATTTTGGGTTTTTGATTTCAAATGATCCAGTCATTAGTTATGCGGTTCACAGCAAAACAACTTTTTTTTCAGGTGTCTGCGAAGATTTACTGTCAATGGCTCATTTCTTTATAAATATCAATGAAAATTTGGTGAAATATTCTTCTCATGTATTTTTATATACCCTAATTAAATAAAAAAATATATATTAACTGTATCGCCAAAAAAAAAATTATCGAAAATATGCTTTTTGTATAACGAATTAACCATACCCTTTCTTTAGGGGTTAGTCTACTATTCAAACGCGAAAAATGAACTTTTTTTCTTAAATTGCTGTATAAAAAAACGACAAAAGATAACGACTTGAAATTTGTATTAAGCTTTACACCTCAACACTAATAGAATATTTTTTGTGATATGCTTACAGATGGATATTTTTGCCAGGATTGTACCCGTCGCTATTTTTTTTTTCATCACATAATGCTACAACACCTGACTGGTATGGCCTCCACTTTGATTTTTAAATTTTGGTAACAATAAAAATGTAAACGCTAAGGCTTAACAAAAAAGCATGTAAAATTTCAAGCCGCTATTTTTTGTCGTTTTTTTATTACACAAATTTAAAAAAAAAGTTCTTTTTTCGCGTATCTAATATATAAAAAGTCTGGAGTGGCAGGAGACGGCACAGTAGAGAGGTAAATTAAATTATAATGAAAAAATCGTCTGCACCTTGTATACAGAATGATTATCTGAGGGTTTACAGGCTCACTAATTGCAAATCTGGGTCCTGATTCTTAATTGAAGGTGGAATGGAGGATCCAAAATGACGTGTATTAGCTGGGATAAGGACGAAACCTTTTTATATTTCTGAATCATTACCAACTGTATTTCAATGCTCAACCACAGACCTCGGATATTTTTGGGGTATAGTTGTCACTGTGAAAACTCAAGGAGGTTATTACAGATCCTGTTAATCTGACTCTAAGTTCACTCGTCTGTCAGGTAAAATTGTTTGCCTTATTTTGGTTGATTAAATTTGACTTAATATCAGGCTGTGTCTACACTCTAAAAATTGAATGTAAATTTACACTGATCGCAAGAGCAATTTTAAAACTTTTTTCTGTGTAAAAATTTACCACGATCCTAAAAGTACACATTTTTGGTGTAATTAAGCAAAAAGTGAGAAATTACACAATTTTAAAGGTTTGGGTGTGATATTCACTCAACTTTGTAAATATTGTGTGATTTTACACCAAATTCGTGTAAACGTGTACATGAATATGTAAAATTACGTCAAACTGACATATATCTATAACCTAAATTCTCGCATTCAAACAAAATTGAATGTGTCTCTTTGTGAAGGTATTCCTTAAAGTTAAGACGTCGTTGTCGAAAAGACATTGTTTGAAGGGTGTAATTACAATAAAAGGTAAAGCAACTAGATTAACGGACTTTAAAGATGAAATATGATGTGTCTTCATTTATACTAATCTTAATACTTTAATACAATGGCCAGAAAAATGTTTTTGATTTTTACTATATGTAATATAATTTCATACACAATAACAATAACCTTTGGGAATTTATTATTAAAATAACCTTATTTCTACTACATATTTCCTTCATTTTATCCCATTTTTTAGAGATAGCGCTCTTGTCTATATACTATATTGTCTATATACTATATTATATATAGTTTGAGTGTATATATATATTGTTATACTATATTCAAAAGAGTAGTTAATTAGAAAAATTTATTTCTGCTATGGGTAAATTTACCTACTTTAAAGTCGTACAAAATACACATTTATTATGCAAACTTCACATCTTTTATGTGTAAGTTTCCGCATATGTGTGTAATACTTTTACACAAGAAAGGTGCATTTTTACACAGACTTTTTTTTAAGTGTAATTTTACTATCATCAAAATATCCTTCCAAAATGGAGTAAAATTACACCAACATTTTTTAGAGTGTAACTAAGTTTTAATTTGGAAAGCGGATTGGTGAAATTGTTCACTACCTCAATGCCACAGAATGGCTTTAGCCTAAGGCGAGGTCTCCCTGTCCACTAAACTACCCCAAACACACCAATAATCCTGATCATAGTCTGTTGTGGTATCAAAATGGCGCCTTGTAGTGCTAATTGAGTTCTGACGAGGTCGTGAGAATAGCCACTTAAACCACGCATGCTTAAAGATTAGAAAAGTTTTAATTTATGAACAAATTAAAAACCTTACAAAAACCCTTCTACATATTTTGAAAATGCAGGAAACCGATTTTTAACAGAAAGCTATCAATTTTATATACACGGTTCATCCTATGTATTACAAAAAAATTATTAAAAATGTTTTTAGAAATATTCAGTTCTCTTTTAAAAAATTAATACTAGCTATTGTATGCGTGAATTGCATATCATTTCGATACATACATAATATGTATCTTTCATAAAATAAATTTATGTTTTAAGCTTACACGGTTTCATTTAACACGGCTTTAATAAAACACGGTATAGAATTTCGTGTTAAACGATCGTTACCTGTATTTTAATGATAAAATCAACTAATTTTATATTTGGCATTCATTATACAACATCGTTGGCTAGTGCCTCAAGAGTATCAGTTTAAAATCTGACTGACTCCAACATTGGCAGAATCAGGTTTTACAGTCGTATTTCTGCGTATTTTTTATATTTAACTGCAAGAAAGTGTCAAACTCATAATAGTAGCTTTATAGTATTCTAGAATCACAACGTGGCAATCATTCGAAGAGTGTTCCTTACAAACCAAGAAATTAAATTAAACTTTTAATGCATAACGTACATGTGTCTTCCTCTAATCAGAATTATCTATGACATCCTGACTCTTGCTATTTTAATTGATATTGAGTTATATACTAGAAACCAAACCCGTCGTATAAAACAGATATTACCTCTGTAATCATTAATAGCCACAACGAGTGTAAGAGTCGATCCCAAAGGTACAATGCCGCTAACTGGTGGTGCCCATGGTCCTTTCCCATGCTGAATCTCCATCCAGCAGTCGACGTTATCGCCTGAGAAACAAGAAAGTGAGACACCGGGTATATCAGCATGCGTCCAAATAAATTCCACGCGTAGCGTAATAAATCCACATTTCGAAAATGGTAATTCGATAAAACTACCTTACCTCTGAAATCGAGCTGAATTACATCAAGATCAGCAATTACCATGGGCGGCTTTGATGCGGTTTTCTCATAGTCGTTGAACCACTCGCACCGGAGTCGCTTCGCCTCGTCCCAGACCTCCAGCAGATCCTTATCGTATTGCACAACGACCTAAAATAGTGTTAAATGAATATAAATGTTAATGTTTACTTAGATAACATTGGACAAAGAACGAATTAGCCTGACCGCGACGAACCCATTCTAGCACCTCTGGGCACCTCTGGGCAACTCTGGACAGCACCAGCGTGCGCGCGCGCGGCAGACGAGTCTATATCGCAATCGCGGTGTTCTTAGTACACGAATTATACGTATTGGCTTGAACTGCCCGTTAATTTCATGGCTAACTTATTTTCCCCTCAAGTGAAAGGAAATTAATAGCCAGAATAATTCGAATCTTTTATATGGTAGATCTAATCGTCGCCGAACACGCCCAGAGTGCCATGCAACTTTCGCAAGTTCCGAGGGAAACCTCTCTGACGTGATGTGGCGGGTCCACAGATCATTCCCTGTCTCGTCAAATCAGAGTCGTGGCCCATTGAAAATATTTTTCGGGAATAATTTGTATCGATAAATTTTTATCTGATACTGTGGCGGAATTACCGTGTTCTCGTAAAACTGTCCATGTAGATCAGGCTTTGTCCCACAACGCGAATATGATATTCTAAATGAGAAGAAGGTCTTTCCCGTCGACGGAGGAACGTAGACACACCGCGGATCGCTGTGTTGCCCTGTAAAAGAAATAAAAACGATCAGTATTTAGTTAGTCAACATTAATCCTGATGGAAATTATTCCGAACAACTACCAATCCTGATAGAAACGAAGAATTAGCGATTAGTGGATTAAATAGATTATCTTAACATCCATGCTCTTTTTAAAACAAAAATTATGATTTTAACCCTTTCAGTCACAGAAGCCACTATTGTGGCACTCTTTTTTTTCCATCGTTTTCTTTGCAATTCTAAAGGAAATCTCAATTCTTTTTGCATTTTCAGGTACAAAAATACTTGGACATTGCAATTAATATGATATTTTGCGAATTCATTATTGTTTATAATTGTTACAAACAAATATATTAAAAAAACACGTATTTTCGTGATTGTTAGCGGTGAAATTTTTATTATAAATACATGTTAAAAATACTTGAAATTTATGAGTTGATTACCCAAATTAACATAATTGCAAATTAATTTCCAAAATTCAAAATGTCGAATCCATACGGCGACCATAACATTAATTTACAAATTTTAATTTTTTTCTTTCCCTTCATACGAAATTTAACTTTTTGCTTCCTTAAATGGAAACTAATCAGTAATGTAAGATCGGTTTTTTACATGAGGTTAAATTTTCGAGATAAATAGGGTTAAAAAATGAAAATAACCATATTTTAGCTACTTTTAGAAAAAATTTTAAAAACAACAGATTTTCGTAACAGCTCGAAACGTAAATCAAATCAAAGTTTGAATTCTAAACTATATTATTTATAATAATATTTTATTAGTAAATTTTATTAAGATTTATTCAGAAAACGAGTTTTTCATGAATCTTTTTCCATATTCTGATTATTATTTCTTGAATTACTCCATTCTTATTATTATTATTAATATTTTATTTTATTCTCAAAATTCAATATGGCGGATACAATATGGCGGCCACAATTATAAAAAAATTACCAGTTTTTATTGTACTAAAACATGTTTGTAATAATAATACTCTTCTCTATTTTAGCTATTAGTTAAGTTATTCTACATATATATATTATATTTATAGCTATTTTTTCTACTATCAAAACCTAAAGATTCCACATTTTATTCATTTTTCTCTTCATTTACATATGTCATCTCAGATTACGGCCGGTTTGAAACATTCTGTAGGAGTACAAGTTTAATATGTTATTTGCGGAAATTCCGCCATCGTTAACATTTTAAATGTGATTCGTAAGCAGCGATTCCAAAAACCCATAAAGAGAGTTTTGGTGCACATTTGACCAAATTTAAAATTTTCCGTCTGTAATATTGGATCCGCCATATTGAATTTTCAAAATCTGAATTCAGATTCGTAATCAGTGACGCCAAAAACTCATGTATAGTGTAGTTTTTAATCCAAATTCTATGAAATATTAAATTTTTGGTTCGTCATATTTTTTTCCTTCGTTTTGAATTTTCAAAATCTGACTTGAGATTCCTGATCATCAACCCCAAAAACCTTCAATTAGTATGTTATAGTAAAAATTAATTTAAGCTCGAAATTTGTGACTCGAAGGGTTAAATGGTAATTTTTACTATTATGGTGTTCGTCATATTTCTTGTGCTTGGAATAATTTACAGATCAGTACATCAAATATGTTGATTTAATAAACCTCTCTGAGTTTGCAGAAAAATCCTAAAGAAATAGTCCCTATTCCATAGATAAATGTGTTCCTAAAACACACCGCTGTAATTAATAGCTCTGTTTGAGTTTCGTTTTGAGCTGTTAATTATTAAGTATTCCGGACTAAAATTGTTTAACGATTAGAATTACATCATTCTGACTAATTACGTTGTTATCTACTTTTGAATTTACATATATTTTAATAATAAAATTGTTTGTTCGAAATTATTTTCATCAATTTTGCGGGTAAAAGTTCTACTCACCTTTTGAACTGACGATGCCTTCGAAGGGGTGGGAAAATGTTAAATGAACATCCATGTGGTCCTTGCCACACATTACTTCTAAAGATACTATTGTTGGCATACCATCCGGCCTCTCCAGCGGCCATATTTCATTACCAGCTATAACTAAACTAATCTGCAAGAGAAGAAGAGAAAAATCGTTGTAGTTTCCCAGCTGAAAAGTCCGACGGTGCATGAATGACCTAAATATCTTAAACGAAGAGACCGCCGCGCCGAGCCGCTAATTTAAAATCAGCATTTATAAACGAAAGCCCGGCACCGCATGAGTCGTCGCCGTCCGCTTGCTCAATGAATTTCTATCTTCAGAATATGCTTGCCATAGATTTCACTGAATAATTTTTTTTCACTCTATGTTTCTTCTACCCCCACTCTGGCGTATTTTTTTTTTGTGCCTCTTTGCGAAAATTTTCACTTCTCGCGGGGATCTGGTCCAATGCTGGGGTAAATATGATATGATAGCCACGCGATCGACTCGTCATAATAACGGATTTATGATTCTCTGGGACCGCAATACGTTACGCGACATCAATTTTCCTTACAAGCATAATCACCTGAGCGACTCGGCAACTCGACATCACACTAGATGGCTCCGGAATACATCAATCAATCAATTTTATGCTTTAAGACGTTTTATGATAGCCAGCTCCTTGCTCTGTGATTCTTGTCGATATTTAACGATCGTTGACCGATCGATCACTAGCAGTCTAACTGGGAACCGGCTGGAACGGGGGGAGGGGACACCTCTTTACATCCCATACATCAATCACTGATTGATCGCGGATTCGAAGGGATCATGAGAGGATCACTAGATCGCTTGATGGAGCGTTGGTTGTTTGTTTTCCTTGTGTATGGACTCTCTGCTGGTAAACAGACTATAAAAATTCTGGAATAGCTGCACCATATGCCTGCAGGGTGTCTTTGATTGGATCGAAGTGCATTCTCTTAATAAATCCATAATAAATTAAGCAAATGGTTTGATATCCTGCTTTAATCGGACCTAGCAAACTGGTATTTGTCGAGAGACTCATTAAATTGAATTAAAGTGTGGGTGGGCTTGTAAGTTTCATACAAAGTCATTAAGATTTTTAGAATTTCTACATCATATTCATAAAATACAATGTGTTTATTCGAGAATGTCTTAATTTATGAATATGTTTTAGATAATTACATTTCCAAATTTCTAAAGTTTTCGATTTTGTTTACTTGCCAGATATGAATTAAAGCATAAATTTCACAATTTAACTTTACTTGAGATGTATATTGGTATTATAATATAATAAAATAAGACAACAAAATATAATATGCATTAAAACAATGATATTATTGTTATCTCTTTTGACAGAGAATTTATTAAAACCTAACCCCCGATTGGAAATGTTTCAAGGCCAGTAAACTGTCGTTGCAAAAGCAAGTTGTACAAAACCTGTTTCATAAAAATTTCACTTCATTTCAATGAAAATATAAACAAACCTAATCAAACAAACATGTTAAACGCATGATTGTGAATTCTGTCCGCTTCATGTGCAGCGTAATGCCACTTTTCGTGAGTGCATATGGTCGTGAAAAGATTTCGTGAAATATTTTATCAGAAACTCGATTTGAGTTTTCTTTTTCATCATTTTGCTGTAAAAACAGGAAAATAATTAATACTTTTCTTCTTTTTCGCTAAAGGATTGTAATAGTGCAGGTAGAAGGATATTTTTTTCTACGTGAGGAACACATATAAATACATTTCTCAATGTTTAATGGCAGGAGGTTAAGCATACACTAATTATGAAAAGCATCAAGGTTAGAATTTAAAAGAATACAAGTTTGCTCACTAGATATAACCCGAAAGATCTTAACGTCGTCAGCATAACAGAGAATCTAAGAATGATGAATAAGAGAGGACCTATATGACTACTTTGAGGTATGCCCGAAATATTAAATGTTTCGAATATTGGGACAAGTAAGAGCAAAGTCATTTGATAAGAATAGCGGCAAATCCAAGAAGGCTGAGTTTATAGTTTCTGCCAAAAGTTTTACAAGACGGTAATCCGATATAATTTCCTTTGACCCTTTTTTGTGTAGCTGAATTATAGTCAACATTTTGCAAGATATCGGAAATACATCACAGGAAAGAGACAGATTGAATAAATAGCATAAAATAGGGATGAGAGGTGCGGCACAACGTTGAACATAAAAGGCAGAAATGTCGTCAGATTCAGATTCAGCTAAGTTCAACGTTAAACTCGAAATCTTAGCTTCGTCAAGAAATAAATCAGCAGCTGTGAGAGATGCTGGAGGAAACCTCGTCAAGTGAGAAAAAGCCTTAAAACTATTATCACAGGTATCGATATTACAATCTGCAAGAAAAGCTGTTTGAAAAAAATCGTGATTAGAAATCTTCTGAAGATCTTCGCTAGTAACAGCGCCGAAAGTAAGTAAAGACGGGTTTTATTGTAGAAACTACTTCAAATTAAGTATCTATAGTAAAGACTGACCTAACTTTGTTATTACTAATAATATTAATAAAGAAAAAAATACAAATAAAAGTTTGTCAGGTTATTTTTCAATGGGTCATCCAATGGTTCTTTCTGCAGAACCTTTGTTCAAGGTCAAAGAATTTTTTAAAGACAAGTATATATATTGAAACAATATTAATAATCTTCTAGTTTTCAAAGCTTAATAGTGCCTCTATTCCTCTTTTGGCCAAGGGCAAGGTCATTTCAAGGTTAAAGATACATTTTTGATTAGCAACTGACATTTTATTATGTAATGTGCAACCGTATCGGCATTAGTTACTACTTTGTACATACTTGAAAGGACATTATGGTATACCTACAATAATAATTTCAATTAAAAGCAAAAATAAAAAATAGACCAAAAGAGTGCCGGTTTCCTTAAATGATTATTATTAATATTATTAAAATTACGAACTACATTCGGCTCAATAACATTCTATTTCAACTTTATGTTATACATACACCCATATTTGTAATAATAATTCACAAAATATCTCGCGTCCAAATGTTTAAAATTGAAAAAACTTAAATATAAAATAAAACCGCCTCCCTAAAAGTATCAATATTGCATCCTGTGATTTTACCAGATGTTTAAAGTCAGCGCAAAATTCTAACTAATATTAATCCAATACTCAGTATTGAAGAAAATCAGTTTCTCTTGGTTCCTGGCTACGGGACGCTAAAAATTGTTTTTCATTAAAATTAACCAGTAACGTAATTAACAAGATTCCTTTTCGTTTTTTGCTTTCAGATTACCTGGAGTTGAGAAATCACCTAAGCCAGCAAAAAAATCATGTGCACGTCGCAATTTAAAAAAAAGTATTGAAGAAAAACAAAAAAAAAAATGTTTTTTCCTTGTAAACTTCAAAATATATATTTTATGTGTAAGAAAGCCCTACAATAAAATATAGTTTTTTTTACGAAAAAAGAATCTTTTAAAAAAAGGTCAATTTCCCCAGAAATCTCCCTTAAACAGGCAGTGTACGACCATTTTCACTCCAAGGAGGCATCATATTTTTACAGTCTAATCTAATCTAATCATACGTTCTGAAAAGTGTGTAGAAATAAGGGGAGAATATATTGAAGAAAGAAGAAAAATATTTTTTTTATATTGACAACTGCGATCAAAAAGTAAAGCCAATTTGTTTATAACTTTGAAAATTATTATTTAATCTTCCAAATCTATATCATCCCCTAGTAGTTCCCGTCCGACACAATACACCTATGCCAGCGATTTTTCCAATCGTTGAAACACTTCTGAAACTCGGTGATTGGAATAGTCTTCAGTTCCTTCTTCGATTTTTCTTTTATCTCATCAGTCGATTCAACTTCTTTGCTCAATAAAATCACACATTGTAAAAATCGAAAAATTCACTTTTAGTTGCTCAGAAAGCACAACGAAACTAACCAAACCAAAAAATTGGCCTGAAAACAGATATCAGTGACAGTGCTGTCAATCTAAACACAGAAGATTTGCTCGAATCGATGTAGCCGCGCAATTTAAATTCAAAATTGGCTTTACTCTTTGATCACAGCAGTATGATATTTCATTCTATGTTATGCTCAGAACTCATGGGCTGCACTACGTACATAAAACAAGTAGATATTGTATCTTGCCAAGTGAAGCACGAAATTGTGGCGACGTTAGAATCATTTCAATAGACAAAAAAAAAATGATTAAAAGCAACGAAAGGTAAACCTTTTGCTGTCTATATACCAGCCATCAGAAAGAGTTAAATCCCGGAATGAAACTAAGACGCGGTCTGCTGAACTCCGATCATCAAGTTAAGGAGATGTTCAGACACAAAACAGTACATAATACTGTATGAATACTAGCAGAACAGTTAGCCTATGCTCATTTCTGTACAGAACCTTGCAGGTTGAGAAAAAAAGTCGAGTGAAATTAACTTTATTAAGCCTAATAATCGCGTTTGAATTAATCATGCCAATGAATCTGAAAGTTAGTACGTTTTGAGTCCGCTGCGCCGTATCGGGCATGTGTTCAATATGCGTAATTATAGCGCTCCAACTTAATTAGTGATTGGAAGTGCTCCACATTGAAGTTAACCATTTTGCCGTTTTTTCTTCCTTTGAATGCTGAAACAGATATTAGTTTTACGATAAGATTCGAAACAATATATGCAACAAGTTGAATTGCACTGCAGTTTCAATTGACACTACAAATAGTGTAGATACAGAAACAAAAGTAACCTTTCGGGCAACTGAAATGAAGCCATCAATCAGCCATGCTGATAATCAGCGGGATTACTCCAGTTTCGCTTTTCTATTCACCTACCTGAGAGAGAGAGAGGTAATTTAATATACCTGAAGTGTGCCAAACTGTCTACTGCAGCCGGTGGTGCGCTTTTGTATACTTCGCGGATCAATTCATCCATCAGCCGTTGATTCAGTCCGATGCAAAAGCACACACATTATGTTCAATTAGCCTCAGATGTAATTGTGAAAACCGCAATATTCTGCTGCAGCAAATGCAGCGCGATCTTCTTAAAATGACAGCCACAGACGGCAGGGGATGAAAGCCGGTCTCGGTTGATCGATATCAATGAAATCCCATGACAGAGGCTCAAATATCTTAATTAGACATGAAATTGATGTACCTACTCCGGATGGTTTTGTCGAAGTACATGTTCCTACACTTCAGTCGGTTTGACTTGACGAATTAACTCCATCATTTATGGCTTATTTACTAAATTTATTTATCACGATTAGATCGATCACAATGTGAGCGAAATTTTCGTATATAAAATTATACCACGATTTGAAATTGAATCGAACCGGATATCCCGGCTGCCGAGCAGACAAGGAGTTGCTCCAGCTTCAGGCACCATGTTTTAATTAATTAATTGAAAAGTGGCAGAAATATGTTCGATGGCGTGTGTAATTTCATTGCGATTTCTATCTTATCTCTTTGGCTAGGTGGATAGCTTCATTAGCTAAATCACCGTGACGGGTCAAAAATTATAACTTCGCTTCTCCGTTGAGGATGAGCCTAATTATTGGAAAGCAAGCCTCACTCACAGGAAATCGCATAATGTTAAAATCATGCTAAACGCTTAGATTTAAAGTTATTTCTTTTTTAAACTTTTTATGTAGAATTTACGATTCTGCAGTAGATTATAAGATGGTATCTAGAAATTACCTAGAAGTTTTCTAATTTTTTTTCGTCATTCAAGTAAATCCTGATTTATAGGAGATTATTATGCACTTATATTTTCTTATTCTATATGAAACACTTTCTTAACACTTTTGAGAAAACTTACCATTAAGTGTAAAGTTAATATGTGAATTAAGCTAAGGTCCCACAGTCGCGTAGGACCTTTCTGCGAGCTCCACATGCCGGAGCTTTGCCAATTTGAAAATTTCTGAAAAAAGAAAGAAAAGAATAATTAAACCTTAACTTGAATTTATCACTTAAATCTTAAATTGGATCAAATAAGAATGGAGGCAATTTTTATGGGAGTTTCCTATCTTCCAGGAAATTTGTTCTGGTTTTGTGATTTGTGTGTGTCAAGCCAAAAAATGTGTAACATTTTAGTTGAATATCATACATTATTTATATCCTACTTGAATTTGAATAACGCTGTTTGTCTACCTTATAAAATTAATAAAATAAAATAAATAGCATGTATAGTTGTTGTTATTAGATGCCTGCTCGAAAATTAGTTTAACACTAAAACAACCGTGGAGTAAAATGCTAAACTCTAAATTCATTTTCATAAAATAGCTTTACTTTATTTATTTTCTCTATTCAGATTCAGTATAATGTCCTAAAGTAAGAAAAAAGATTTTTATCAAGTATTAAAAAAAATCAAAAAAATAATAAAGAGGAAATTTTGTGCGATTTTCTTATGATTTTAATCAAATCAAAATTATTTTTTTTAAGCGTATCGTAGATTAGTACAAGTTTTTATTTCTTTTTTTAAATGATTTTATGAAATTGATCCACAGGGGAAACGCGAAGAAAAATTAAAAAATTGTATATTCGAATTTAAATTAGTCTTCAATAAATATCTGTTTTTTTTTTTTTGCATCTATCCTCATTTGTAGATCGAAGATAGCCTATTACAAATGTGTTTTTGTGATACGAGGGGTGTGTTTCGAACACTTTTTAAATGATACGAGTTTGTGTAATACAGTGAATTCTTTAAATGCAGCCGAAAATAAAGAGTTTATAGAAAATACAAGATTTCCTGGAAAATAAATGCATAAATAAAGTTTGTGGGTATAGTGTGTGCGTGATCCAGTTGAAATAGTATTCATACTAACATGTTATGCATTTTTTTTACAAATTTTACTCTGCTGCAGTGCTCTGCTGAATCGTGCAGTTCCAAGTAAAAATGTAAGGAAAATTCTTATTTATCGAATTTTCAAGGATATTTTTACAGGAGTGTGAAGATTCCACTGAATTTAGACGTTGAATCAACCTAATATTGCAATTATTTTAAATTCCCAAATTCCGCTAAAAATCAATCGCCTTTTGTGGTTGATTCAATGCCCAAAAAATGGTTTCGAAAAGTTGAACAAATTATTAGAAAATAATTGAAAGAGGGGTCGGTATTTTGTTAGTGTGTGTGTGTATAAAAATAAAATTTTATATTTAAAACAGCCATAATAAATTTAATTAGTATGATGGTAGGTGGTTGTGGAATTATGTATTTTTGATAAATAATTTGAAAAACGAACAGTGATCTAATTTTCCGATTTTCGCTCTGAAATCTTGGGGGGCAATGCCCCCTCCCATGCCCTCCTTAACTCCTCCATATGCCACTAATTCCGAATATTATCCTAATGAAAAACAAATATTTTGGAATATGTAAAACTTTATAATTGTACTAATTTAGGATCTTAATTTGTTTTAATTGAATAAATAAACAAATAAATTTAATAAAAAATATTTAATATTTTAAATAAAAATCCAGTCCACAATACAGTCTGAAGCTAATTGTAAAGATAATTTACCGTTCTACAGTTTTAATTGAATCTAATAGAAATTTTTTAAATACCTTCACTGAAGCTAGTACATATTTACCAAAAGTAGCAAATTACATACGGTAGCATATATCACCGCTTGAACTAGGCTTCTTGACGCGAAATTAATCTGGTATTAGTACGTTTGTTAATGTTGAGTTAATCAGCGATATTGCGTGCATGTTGAACCGTTGCAACTTGCTACTTGTTGGATAATACTAGTGAATGTAGAATTTTAAATATCATTACATATATAACAATTAGGGGAGATGGGGGTAAGACGGGGTAGCGGGTAAGACGGGGTACCCAGCGAAATTCGCAGTTTAAACTGACCAATCACACTCGTTCATGCATCGTTCGATGCACCGCCATGACACCTGTCAGTTGTCCAGTCATTATTTGTTCGCAAGTGTACGCTTGCCGAAATACTCTAAAAAAACTGTTTTACTGCAAAGTGCTTATCACATTTTCTTCCAGTTTGACACGTGACTGTGGTTCATTAAATAATACTAGCTGGTGACGTGTGACTGCTATTGACGCTTAAACTAACCTACAATTAGATAAACATTGTGTTTCCTTGAGATTGCTGACTGTTTCTTTTTTGTTTTAATTATTATTAAAAAACGGCACGGTAGGCAAGATGGGGTAACGACTACACACCATGTATGTATTGTATAGAAGTATATTTCGCTTCCATTGAAGAGTGGATATCATGCTCAAATTGTGGAAAATGGGCACATAATAACTGTGCAGGAATCGACGATGATGATGACGAAGCCTTCCACATCTGCGAGTTGTGCCAGTCGGAATAATCATCATTCTGTCTGATAATTCTCATTACCCCATCTTACCTCAGGGGGGTACCCCATCTTACCCGCACCATGGGGCAAGACGGGGCAAAACACCTTTATTTTGATTTTAATTTTTTTTTCTAAAATGCATAATTAAAAGTTCCTAATTTCACCAAATATTAGAAGAGTAATAAATAGTTGTTAATTAAAAAATAAATATGAATGTCTCACTAAGTAAAGTTTTCTTTTATTGATCTTCAAACCTTAAGTACCCCATCTTGCCACCCTCTCCCCTATATAATAATTACGGATCGATTTTGACGGAGAATATAAATTAAAGTTTACAGTAAAGTAGATATTTTTACATGTTTTTTTCTCTGGGTGCGATAAAATTTTACTTATTTAGGTAAATTATTGCCTCGAGCAAAACGATAATCTACACCCCATCACGGTATTGATAAGTGCCAAAGTACGCTAAAATTTATAGTTGTTTGCAATCACCATAAAGATGACTGCTCCTCGAAGCTAAACATGCTAATCAATTTTGCAATTTAGTCCCTCCGCGCAGGCGTCTGATGCACAAATCAGTTGCTGCCGTCTCGAGGATGGTTGGTAGGTTATAAACGACACACACGGACGTATAGTATAACTGTTTTTCCAATTGACATTCCGCCGACAAACATTACTTCATTCTAAACCTAAGTCTGAAGAAATTGATTTCCTCAAACTAGAAAATTGTTCCAACAATGCTCACGTAGTATTCATGGCAGATGACAAATTTATTTCTCGCGCAACCACACTACTTGTCACGTTCATTAACTGCGTGCATTCCGCGCATATAGACGACACTGATGAATAGCTGTTGACACGGTCATTCGTTTACGTGCGCAAAACTCTTAAGATCGATCAATTTATTTGTCAGATACTGTCCAATTTACAGAGACGGCAGTATTTTATAAAATTATTCCTATGTCAGGGTAATCTTTACCCACCCGAAGGTTTTGGACCTGCCCCCTGGATAAATGCAGCGGAACCTTCTTCGCTTTTGAGTGGAGATTACGTTCATCCAGGTGGGTATAGGTAGGCGGAATCTGGTGGGCGGTTAATAGATATGTCCAGTGATTACTTGATCAGCCGACGAATTACGAATTGTTCCCCAATAATTGCTTCTTCATGCAGTGAACGGTCGTGCTGACACCACCAGCGCATCGACTTTCCCACATGCTTTCAACAGTTTTACAGCTATAAATCTTGAGCCGTTTAAGATTCGGTCCGCAACTGTGTTACAATGTTACAGCTCATTACTGTCATGTAAAGGCCTCCTCTCAGACTAGGCTGCGGGCTAGCCGCACTGCTAGCGCGGAATGTTCGCAGCGCTAATCTGCCATATTTCGAGCTCCCATTTAAGAAGATTCGCTCAAACACGGCTAATGTGACATTTTTTCCCACTTTTAGCCTATTTAATATGTACTAAGTGGCACATATCATCGCCCTGAACATCCCAGCAGCCGCCGCCGAGCTGTGCGATAATGCATTCCACTTTACATTTATGTCCATTTTTCCCTTGTACGCGATCCTCATTTCCGAACAGCAACGGATAACGCATATTTTCTCCCAGCGGCCAATCAGCATTCATTCCAGAGGCCTCCGGACGGGCTGGAGCTGCCGCAGATGACAAATAGCTAGAAAAAACCCGATGATGACCCTCTATATGTGGAGTAGCTTCTGGTCCGCTGCCTGCTTCCCATTTTAAAAACAAATATCGTCTTAGAGTACAGTTTCAATTAGGATTCCTGGGAAAACAATATTTGGTGATGATGGCGACGATGATGACGATTGCGGGTTGGGATAGGGAAATGTTGATATTTAGCCAACTTGTTTTTGCGGCAAGTGTGACAATCCATTAAGTCGTTACTGTAGGTAATCCATAGATATATGGCAGCAAGCGCGTGTCTCAGGCAAATTGCCACAAGAGAACAGATGTGTTGTATAGTATATATAGTATAGTAAGTGTTACTCTCAGCAAGAACTGGAATCATACAGGAATGAAAAAGCAATATTTAGGAATCATAGATTTGTTTAATCCCTGTTTACCTATCCTCATCTTTTTACCCGACTTCAACAAAAAGAGGAAGTTCTCAACTCGACTGTACTTTTTGTTTTTCTGTGTGTATGTTATGCGGTATCTTCGCCGATTGTGAACTGATTTTAATGATTCTTTTTTAATTGAATAAGCTATATCTCTACGGTGGTCTCATTTAAATTTGAAGAAAATATCTCACCTCTAAGGGTGGAAAATAGGGGGATGAATCCTGTTTATTGAATTTCACCCACTTCTCGTGCCAGCCAAGACAAGTTTATAAACCTACAATAATTTGAGTTTATAAACTTGCATTGGCTGGCGCCGACTCCAAAAATAGCTAATTAGATATTATAAATATATAAGTGTCAGTAATTTTGTATATTTTCCTTTAATGCTTTTTTCCGTAAAGTAATCAAAAATATTATTTTTATCTCTTTAGTTTAAGTTTGTACATACAGGCAAAGTTTTGATGTCGGTTTTTATTTTTTGTAAAATTTTATTTGATTAGTATGTGCGACGTGCGTGTCATTGGAGCGAAGCAGTTTTAGAAGATCATAAGCTGTTTTTTATGCGTATCTCGGAAGGAATTATCGAAGGGGACAAAAGCGAAATAGAGAAGTTTAACAAGAAATATTGCTACCTTTGATTAGGGATTATGGATGTAAATTTGTAAGAATAAGAGGAGAAATTGGAAATCGCATACTACTGTGATTAAAAAAATATTCAGACTTTTTAAATTTATTTTATCAATGACCCATCAAAGTAATTCCCTCCGGATACAATACACTTATGCCAACATTTTTTCCCAGTCTTCGAAACAATTGTAGAAGTCGATTTCCGGAATGGCTTTCTTCGATTCGGCCTGTATCTCTTCAATCGAGTCAAAACTATATCGTCCCGTTTTTTGAGTTTCGGGAATAGCCAGAAATCAGACGGAGCTAAATCAGGCGAATAGGGCGATTGATGGCGTTTTGTTAGTCAGAAGATATTGTTCCACAAACATTAACACGACGCTCTTTTTCGGAAAAATTTAGTGGTTTTGGAACCAAACGAGATGCGAAGCCTCGATTATATCAACCCTTACAATATTTACGTAATATCAACAAGGTCTATATTTGTCAATCGACGATTTTTGAGCACCAAATCCTTGACTTCCTTGGCGTAGTGTTCATCGGTATACGTCGAAGGACGGTCAGGACGTTCATCGCTTTCAAAGCGTTCTCTGCCTTCTTTGAACAACTTATACCGATCAAAAATACTAATTCTGGACAGTGCATTATCACCAAAATTCCATGTTTGAAGCAACATTTAATGCAACTACTTTGCTGAAATTTTTCACTCATTTTAAAAATCAGATGAAAGTAAACAAGCGTATTTCTTTAACTACCGAAGATATTGGCATGAAATGTGACGCATAAGTTGAATTATAGTGCTACCAATTGTACGAAAAATAAACTACTCGTTGGGAAAAGCCCGCGCAATCGAAATAGCAAAAATCTTACTATTTTTTATTACACTAGTATATTTCTTACTTTTCGGAATAATTAAAAAAATCCTGGGTCAGATTTGATCGATTTACATATCCATACGCCCCACTCTAGCTCCCTCTAGGGTCACATTTTTACCGAGTTCCGGGAGTATCAAAAAATGAGCTGTTTGAAGAGGAGGTAAGTGGGTGTGAGAGGAGGCAAAACATGGTTTCAATAAATCAATGGTTTGTAGCGCTGTATAGCGCGTAACGCCATCCTGTTGAAACTACATCTCAGCAGGATCAATGTCATCCATATTTGCGGGGAAATATTCATTGATCGTCATCATCCGGTAGTGATTTCCATTAACCATAAGGCGAGCCCTTGGCTCATTTTCAAAGAAATAAGGGCCAATACTGTCAACGGCATGCAAATCGCACTAAAAGGTGATTGGGGTCTCTAGTGTCTCTTTTGGATAGGTCTCACTCCAGAGGCGACAATTTTGCTTATTAACAAACCCATTAAGCCAAAAATGCGCGAGAATTTTGTGTACCATAAAAATCATGAAATCACGAACCGAGGACCGATTTTTAAATGGATAATTCTTGAGTGAGTCTGTTCATGATTATTTGCCGGACTATACTGAACATAAATATCATATAGAGCTATCAGAATGACAGCTTGGATTGACAATTATCCCTGTAGGAAGCTCTAAGCTAAAAAATACACTTTAAAACTTATTAAAATTAAGAGTCTTGATTATGAAGTTAATTTCCAGAACCAAAACGAAAAATATAGAATTGGATTTTTTAATTTCCTCAGAAATTTTGTTACCCTTAGAATTCCGTTTGTTAAACAGCCAAACTACTCGTTGTAATAGTTTTTGCACTTAAATGCTTTAAAGTGCCTAATTCAATGATTTCTCCTATCCAGTTATTTATATGTTATCCTACTACGCATTATGTTCTTTTTTTTTTTAAATATCGCCATCGATTTCTCGCAGCAAACTATTTTCTTTCACAATTCAAGTATGGTGGATTAAATTTAAGCTGACATTTATCTAGCCGCGGCACGGGGATGTGGAAACATTTGCCGGTGCAGTTTACTTGTAAATTGTCGGCTTTCCCATGGAATGAAAAAGTATTAATAATAATTTAAGATTCGTCTACGCGTTCAAACCGTTTTCAGCGAGTTTCCCAAAGAACATTTAAAAAATCGCAACCGCCTTTAGGATTCGCGCGATTCCGGGACTTCCGTGGAGCAGCTCATTGTGGCCGATGCCATGCACAGATGAATCGCCGGTAACTGCATGCTGCAAAAATAACAGGTTTGGGTCAGCGGTAACTTTGGAGCAACACGTCCAGCACGATCATTATGCGGCGTCAATGCACCACTAATCATCGGCTGAAATTTCATGTGCGTTTGCGCCAATCTGGCCAAATTATCATATAACGTGTTCGGCGTGACCCTTGACAGGCAGACCCGCAAAGTGCCGGCGCGGTGCACTCGCCCGTGCGACCCGCGAAACGTTCGTCGGATTCGCACAGCCGTGGTGCACTTTGCGCATTCCATCGATCGAGGTGAATAAGTCGCAATTTGCCCTCTGGCTTTCGGCAAGTCCACTCAGACTTCAGCGCTTGCGCTGCAGCTGCGATTAGAGCTGCTCCCGCGGCCCCACCCGCCTCACCTGATCGCAGACGTGGACGTCTCCCGACCCGCTAAAATGTGCTTCTGCCGCACTTGTGTTGTGCGTGGCAGCGATCTTGAATGATGCCTCCTCGTAAGGAAATTCCTGAGGAGCTCAATTCTATGCGAGTCTGAGGGAGCCGGTTCCATGGGAGACTCCATTCCTACATGAACAAAGTGCCAGTTTTTCTTTCCCTTGAACTTGATTCGTCGGGGCCGCTTGTTTTACTTTTATTTGCCTAATAATTCGCAATTTTTCATCGACTCGTTGATCAGCACCACCGATCAACCGATCCGGTCCGACTGAACGAGTGGAATGTGATCAAAACCGAAAAGAATTACATTTTGACGAGCTTTGATAAGCACATCGACGGCGGCTACCTTCGAAGCGACAGCTGCTACTACAAATTAATATTCATTAAACATGACAGAACACTTTAATATAAAAGTTACAAAATATGATATATGAAAACATATGGAATATACACAAAAAAAAAATATCTGGTTCAAACAACGAATTTCGTGGTTTATTTAAATATTTTTGCATATGATCTTCACCTAAAAAGGTTGCTGGTAAGCATGACTAGAGAAATCTATTTAAAAATTATAAAATTATGTTTTTATTTAAACTACGTATCTAGTTGAAACGATATGGTGAAATTAGTTCAGACAACGATGTCCATTGTTAAAACAACTTACAAGCTTGTTGAATCAACATGAATCTAGTAGTTTAAACAACTAGACTCATTTTTAAATCACATTACGAGCTTGTTAAACCGACGTGGAACTATAGTAGTTCTCACAACGAGGTATACTGTTGAAATATCTCATAAGCTTGTTGAATGAACGTATAAACTACTGATTCAACTAACGAGATCCATCGTTGAAACAATTTACCAACTTGATGAATCGATTTGGGGCTAGCAGTTCAGTTTATGAAATATGAACAAAGTAACTAGCGCATCTAATTCAGTGAACCAGGCTTCTGGTTAACCAACAAGATTTTATGTTGTAATACCTACAGATGTAGTACATCAAAGAAGAATGCTAGCCGATCAAAGTATACCAAACATCTAGTAGCAATGACTATATATGCTTGTTAAAAAAGAAAATCATGGTAAGTTATGAAGAATACCTAGTCAACTAAACGTGAATTAAAAGTTAAATTGACAGGATTTCTGTTTAAAAATTAATAAAATTAATTAATTAATATTAAAATAATTAGATAAACTAGGATATAGTTGATCGAAACAGAAAATGCGAACCACATGAATTAAGAAGGCCTCACTGTTAAATCTACTAGAAATATTTTTATTTACGTTTCAATATTATATTTGATACGGTTTCAGTTCGCGATTTGAATGAAGTGAAGACCAATCAAAAGATACATAAATTTCGACCCAATCGAATATTCATTAATACTGATCTGAGCTAGCTGGTATTTCCCAATAAGCTGTTGGCGCACATTTTATCCCTTATGTTATATACTATATGTAAAAAACACGTTCTGTAGAATCGCAAAACGCAATAAGGCGCGCCATTTCCAAAATATGCAAGTATATTGACACTAAAGTGATAAGCTTCAATTTGACTTATCATACTCATGCAGCTCTGCTGTTTGTAGCTTGGACTAAGCTGATGATTAAAAAAAATAAATTATAATAATAAAAAGACTGTAAGAGGTGGCTGTCTGTTCCGATATAACTTTTAAGCCTCTCAACCAATATCAATTTGCACATATACATTTGGAACTACTACGCTTAAGCCAAAGTTGGGATAGACTTGTATAAAGCTAGAGTAAACCTTGAACTATATTAAATGAAAACTTGAACAGAGCTTGAACTAAGTTTAAGTCAGGCCTCTGGCCTTACCGATTGAAGCTTGACTCAAATTTTGTACACATACTATATGTATGGGAATCTCCTATGTAATTCCTAGTCAAAGTTTAAGTTTTATATTATTTGGTTTTGCTCCCGAGAAAACATGAATGCCATACAAAAGTAAAACCAATATTCAACCGATTCGGGAAAGACCACGCGAAGTCTCGTGCAAAATCCTAGTATTCAGGTTCAAAATAACCTTCTCCATTAGCATGACGGAAAATATTGAGTTACATAAATGTAATGCCTCATAAAATGCAAGTTGATACTAAAAATTTAATAATAATAATTAAGGTCTATCAGAACGTGAATAATCCTTCATTCATCCTCAATTTCATTTAAATCAGCTCAGCAGTTTTTTTTTTATAGTAAACAGAAAATTAATATTCGAGAAGACCAACGACTGAACAATAGCCTAATTAATACATATGTAATCATTCATTATATTTATGTCATTATTTCTGCGGCTGGAATATTAATCAGATGAATAAAACTAGCCCTACGTCGTATATATTCTTTTTATTGCTTTCAGAGCATTACACCTGTATACTACTGGTTTACGCTTAAATTAATAGTGTTCTTCAACCTTAATCAAAAATTAATTATTTTCCATAAACCAATTGCTATGAGTAAAATGTAAGCGTACCTATTGAAGAAACTCGCGGCAAAGAAGTGTGCATTACCTGGCACAATTCCCCGTCTCGGCTGCACCGAACCATGCAGATTTCCTCCTCATCTAATGGTCATTAAGCATGCGGTACTCGCGGCAGAACACCGCAATCTTATAAATCGTACAAAGGCCGGGACGTGGCGGGGCCTCCGCAGGTATTTTTCTATGTTCACTACGTTTTGTTCTAACATATGAAGCTCAACGAAACGAATTGAATGAGTGCGCCTGTGCGAGCTGAGCTGCGCGAGATTTCAATCAAAGCGAACAAATAATTAGACTCTACCCGGTGGTTAGGCGCAATCAAAAAATTTCGCCGGCGCTCTTTGGATCTCTCCTAATTGCTTTTGGCAATAGAGGCTAGTTTCTGTTCAAATACTTTCTTCAGGCTACCGATATCATTCATAAATATTTTCCATCAGTGCGGTTTATATTCTTTACAATATTACTGACGGACATCTTTCACCTGCAGCGCGGTACTTTATTTTTAATTAAGTCAGGTTTCAATGACCATAGATATTAATTTTTGAGAATCTCAAAAAGTCGTATAATGCCTTAGATTTCAATAGACGATTCTACACTGTCATCACCGACACAACACACACAAGTCGGTGAATGTCTGAATTTGATACTATATGGGCCCTAAGGTTTATGTGTGGTACAAGTTGGGCAAAACCATTATAGGTCTGGTTCTATTTTGAAATGATTCCCTATATCAATCATGAACACATTTCATACAGGGTGGAGATTAAAAAAATGCTAGGTTAATTTGAATGTAATGTAATTTGTAACGTGTGTAATTTAATTTGTTTAATTTTACACAAATGATTCCCTGGTTTAAAATTATACTGCGATATATCCTGTGATTTCAAAAATAATGCATGCGAGGATCAAAACCCAAAATTCCCCACAATTTTCTTTTTAAACATTTTCTATATGATAGATATTTTCGAGGTACAGCACATGAAAGCTTGAAGAAAATTAAATTTTTAAAATTACCACGTGAAAGAGCATCCTTCAAAATATAAAAACTATAGTTTCTTTTTTATCCACTTTTTAATAAGTTACCAGCTTTTTCTGTATCACTGTTTTTAGTATGCAAAAAGCTACATTTTTCGGCATATTATTCTGCAAATTCTCAAAACGTTTTCGCGAAGATTGTCGAAAAACCTTTAATTAGGAATATCTTCATTTTTTATTTATAATTTCGCAAAAAAGCCTGAAAATAAGAAAATTTTGCATTTCTATGATTTACCATTTTACAAGATATATGCTAATTTTAATAAAAATAATTTTTTTTTAAATTATTATTTGTGTTTTCATATTCATTTTAATTTTATTCTCAGGATTTCATACTAAAAATCAAAACCTCGCACGTGGTTGGATGGTTAATTTAAGATAATTTACACACTTTATAACGAAATTTTTAGGGAATATCCAGAAATTCGCAATGGAAAAAGGTAATTTTTTGAAATCTTAAAGTTACAACGTTTCATTAAAATCCGAGAGACCTTAAACTCAATCTGGTCCATTAATTATACTTTTTGAATCAAAGAAAACCCTGTTTTTATAACAATTTATAATAATCACCACTATCCGGCTTGTGACTTGTGTCTGAGCTTTGTTTGCAACAACTTGTCCACTTGCCTTGTGCATGCGACGACGATAGCATAGAATCGTCTTTTAGGTTCAGAGTGATCTTATAAACACTTCTTGGTTTTGCACTGTAAATCGCACGCTCTTATGTTATTAATAAGCAAGGGAAGAGAGCACGCATAATTGTCCGCTTGCCCGTGATAAATTAACTTTAATTAATTGCGGTAAAGCTATTCACGCGTAGCCTGAGAGATGCTAATAAGCAGCAGCTCCAATTAAAAACCTATTAAAATTGTGCGCTTCTGTGCGGTCCGTCGCGTCCCTTATGTGAGTCTAGGAGGCGGTAAAGCGCACAGGTAAAACATGTAGATAATGCGTTAAATCAATAGTTCTGCACGCTTAGTACATAGTGCGCGGCGACTTGCTTGGTAACGAGCAATTTTTCTACGTTGCGTCTCGTCGGTCCCGAATTATTACAGCTTCCTGCATATGGTTCATCCGGCATGAATAATTTATGGTTCTGACGAATGTGTCAAGCGCTTTTCACCTGCCCGAGTTTACTTGTAGACATACATATTGTTGACACGGCTTGGGTTCCTCCAGTGCAGCCATACGACGAAAGTTGATGCTTCCTTCAAGCCGCTGAATACATCTTTCCCAGCAATTAGCAATACCTGGCCCGGTTACTCTTGTAAATGGGATTTCGCCAATCCATCTGTCTTTTAAGGTGGCGCAAATTTTTACCAAGAATACCTGTTGGAATTTTTGTTTCTACCACATGCTGGTTTAATGCCTCTGCCGATTTTAATGTGCGAAAGCAGCCATAATCTCTGGCCGCAGTCGCATAGATGTTTGTTTAACGTTTGGCGGTGAAAGGAATGTGTACAAACGAAAAACTTTTAAATACTTTGTGACAATTTGCTGTGGGGTTAACGACGTCTCTCTGCTCCCCCCGGACACTTCCTAGTTTTCTTCTGAATGGGCAAAAAAATTTCTTAGACGAGAAGAATTTTAATGGGACTAGCCTACTTAGATAATTACTATCATTCGTTGTTTTACGCATGAGCTCGGAATAAATTGTTTGCGCTCACGGAAATCGAAGTCTATGGAAGTCTTCAGAACGTTTGAGGTGTATAAAAAGGTAATGAGAACTTGTTCATTTTAGGGGGACACAATATTCCGTTAAATAAATAAGACAATGTACATATCTGAGCATTGTTCGATTATTTTTTATGCATTAAATCGAAACCTGGCATTCAATCATTTAGTGGCATCTCGATTTTATTATACAGGGTGTTTCAACATAGCGTATGCCAAAATGAGTGGGGTGAAAAATCTCACCTAGAAAAATAAAAAATTGTGTGACAGGGGGGGGAGGGGCGGGGGCAACCTTAGACGTTTGGGAGTTACAGGATGATTCATAAATTCGGAATATTCATGGTATACACATAATTAGTTCATTTTTAGGGTTCCGTACCTCGAAAGGAAAAAAACGGAATCCTTATAGGATCACTTTGTTGTCCGTCCCTCCGTCCGTCTGTCTGTCTGTCAAGACCCTTTTTCTCAGGAACGCGTGGAGGTATCAAGCTGGAATTTATATCAAATACTCTACTGTCCTTTGGAGCTGCGAAAAAATCAAACTTCTAAGCCAACGCAATCAAAAGATACAGCCGTTAATGCTGCAAATTTCCGCAAATTTTCGACAATCGCAAGGGAATCAAAACCTACAGCGTACTTCCCGTGAACTCAGAATCTTGAAATTTGGTACGAAGCAACGTCTTATAGCACAGATAAAGGAAAAATTGCGAAAACCGTAAATTTTTAGTTACATCATATAATAAAAAAATTTTATACGGAACCCTCGGTGCCTAAGTCCGACTCGCACTTGGCCGGTTTTTATCCTGTGATCTACTCAACGCAGCGGTATCAAACTCACGTCAAAAAACTACTACACCAATGTCCTTTCCAAAAATGTTAACTTTGTTGATCTACCTCCCACCACTGTAGCTAGAGTCACTTGCAAAAATGAAAAAAATTTTTTAGCAAAATAAATTACCCGTCTTATTACCTTCCCAAAAAGGTACAACAGATCTAGATGAGATTTTTCACCCCACTCATTTTGGTACATGCAAATTCGAAAATACGATTTCTGAAAAGTTTCGCCGCGATAAAAAAAGGGAAAATTAATATGCATACACACTCGACTAGGCGCTAATACAACTTGACAAGCACGCAGGACTGATGTCACTTAATCTCCAATGTCTTATTTTAAAAAACGGAATAACTCTCACAGGTGATTCACAACTGACAATTTAATTTCAAAATTCAATTTTACATCTTAAAATATGAACATAAAGAAATTCTGAAATTTTTACGTTGCTCAAAAAATGACAGAAATACTTCAGTAAGCGAGATGGAAAAATCAAAAATTATAGGAGTACCCCGCTATTAGGTCTGTTCGTTGACAATCCTGTGGCACCCCAGTGCGCCCTAGTTGCACTGGTTTTTAAACGTCAAATGCCAGTTCTGTGTTTTTTTAGAAACCTGGGGCGCCCTGGTGCACCCTGGTTTTACTCCAGATAAAAACTCAGGGTAAATGACGGTTATCAGTTTAATTGTTAACAGATACGGTATTTAAAGTGGAATTAACTCTTGTGTCGAGTACAAGAACTTAATTTTAGCATTTCCATGTGAACATTATGAAAAAGTAGTGGTTTTATTTTATAATTTTTTTGTGAACGGCCAGATGACAGTTCTCCTTTTTAATAAGCTGTTCTCCAACATAAAGGGGGAGTACTCTAGACCAGGCTTATCGCATTTACTAACGTTACATGCTTTTAGTTAATCCGGTGTAGAGGTTTTCGATAGATCCTACTTTTTATTTTGGATTTGTCTTCTTTATATTTACCTGCTGCTTGTTTATTTAATTATCCTTTTATTTTATAGTATTTCAATACTTTTGGCGACACAGGTCGAAATAAAGCCATGGTTTAGGTCGAAAATAGATTTTCGAATATTGTGTTTTGGTTTGTAAATACGAGTACGTTAAATCGATTTTCGAATATTGGGTTTTGGTTTGTTAATACGAGTACGTATGTGAAAAATTGTCGCATTACAAAAATATATGTCTACACATGATTAATAAGGAATTGTTTTTACAAAGCCATCATTTGCAGAAGCATTTCATTGCACAAAATGTTTCATTTACTGAAGATTTTCCTTGCATAAAGTTTTTCATGTAAGAAGATTTAACTCTCACAAAATTTTGATAATTTGTTTCCTTTACGAAAGATTTTCTTTTCAAAGAATGTTTCATTTACTTTTAAAGTGTACTTTTTTAACTCGATTCTTCCGCAAAATCTTTCATTTACTGGAGATTGCTAGTAAAATATCTGAAAAGTGTACTTTTTTGACTTGGCTATGATTTATTTTTTACAAAATTATTTCAAATCCCATTGAATTTGTACAACGCTCAATTTGCGTCAAATAATTAATCCAATAATTTGTTCAAGTCAAGATTCGAAGTTATCCATTCAGAGATGAAATCTTAGCAATTTGATGCGCTTTTTGAACATTTTTAAATCATTGCTATAAGTAACGTAAATATATCCTATATAGCAAGTATTAAAAAAAAAAAACAAATAAAAGGATTTATTATATCATAACACTCTAGAGTAAACGAAGCTATTCACAGAAATGTCGCTTAATTATTTGGGAATCGAAAACAATATGAATTATATTATAAGTGGTCTATATTATATTAACAAAACCTTAATAACATTAGTCACAATTCCGAAATTACGGAAACCAATTTTCTAAGATTATATACCTCATAACATAATGATTGGATGATCTCCAAGAAATTTTGGCGGCTAATCTACTTCAGGTTACTCTTTCACACGCAGGTAGTCAAACGTAGCCCATGAAGATTCCAAATCTTAGATTCTCTACGGTCGCAAACCCAAGATAATCTTAAAATTACCTTATTCTAGGTGACAAAAACTGGCTAATTTGATTTACATTTTACCTTAAAAGCCCCGCAGCGGTCTTAAATTAGACACACAATTGCCTAGGCGGCACTCTCTCGTGGAGCAAAAAGTTCACGATTTACGTTGCAAAGCAGTAACAAAAGTAGATTATGCCAAGATTTATAACGTGATGAAAATGTCATGAATATGAGAAAGTGAATTATCGTGGTCAGGAGGAATTCAAAAACAAAAGGTCGTAAAAGAGGTTATTGGTACAAATGAAATGCCTCCAACTCGGCGAGGATGCCGGTCGCACTTATTAAATTGTTTGTCTTCATTATCGGGACCTTTGTTATTATTTATTGCTCGTTCAAAAACCAGAAGTAGGTATTTATTTTCAATAGATGATACTAAAACTACGGAGGGTAATAATTTGTCCCACTCATAAAAATTACCTTTTTATGACGATGTCAGAAAAATATACGATAGGTTCATACTTTTGTCGGAGCAATACTAATTCAAGTACACTCTTGCTATTTCATTTTATAGTTCCTTGTCAGATACCAAAGATTTCTTGATGCAATTTTTTTCTATATTACAATTACAATTAATTCCCAAGCGCATTTTTTGAGCGAGATTTTATTAATGAATTTTATATATGAATATGTAAGTTATACCATAATACATTAGCTTTAGACATTTCTCTAGCTATTGGTGATATCTAGAGGGCTTCCATTTTATGGGTAACAAAATTTAAAAAAACAAAATAATAATGTTAAAATAAACTTTTGTGAATAATACTGGTCGGCACCCAAATTCTCCGCAGAATAAGTGTTATATCATTTTTTTAGGAATTTTTCACAGATTACGAATTCACAAACGAAAATATCCTATCACGTCACGTTTTTGAAAAAAGTAGGTTTGAAAAGTACAAAAGACCGTATTTTGGCCATTTTTGCAAATTAATTAAAAAATAACGAATTCTTGTAGGAGCTTGTAAAGTAGCTCAAATGAAAGCATGAACCTTTACTTATTATATTAAAAAACGAGAGGCTATAATACTTTTCGAAATATTCCGTGGAATTCACTTTTCTCCATAAGCCGCTTACTTCATGCAATAGATAAATGAATGAAGATCACTGCTTGCGCACGCTCATGAAAATCTTATTCCCGAAGACGCTTTATAAGTGCTATAGATTAGTGCTATTATATATATGTCGATAAGGATTCACGCTCTCTTTTGAGTGATGTTACGAGCTTTTTCCACGTTCCGTTATTTTGTAATGAATTTTTAACAATGGCCGAAATACGATATTTTGTATTTTTCAACCCTATTTTTTTCAAAAATGTGATGTGATAGAATATTTTTGTTTGCATATTCGTAATCTACGGAAAAAAATCCTATGGAAATGATATATTACTTGTTGAAGGAGAAAATAAAAAAAATAAATATTAAATTTTGCCGACCAGTGTAATTTTTACTTTTTGATATCTTTTATTTAACTTTATCCCTCAAAATAGTGTTTTAGATATACGTTTCGTTTAAAAAGTAATACTACAAATTTTCAAGCTTATAAGTATTATTGAAAAAATGTAAGTTAAAGAATATTAATACATAAATCCATAACCTTTACCCTCCGTATGATAGTATTATTTTATTTAATCAACAGCAAAACATAGTTTTATTGACACAATCAGAAAGGTCCATTCTTTACTTGTTCTTGGCTTTCAAAACATTTGTAGAATTTCCTATATACTTTTTTTTAGTAAAATGAATAATAATTTGAAAAAGAAATTATTAATTCTACTGCAATTTTGAAAAATCGTTGAGATCCTTTAAAGAATATCTCTAGTGTTGACCACATCAACATATAGTGAAAATTCCATTTACGAAAAAAAGTATTACTTCTTGAAAAACACTTGATTAACACTGTTTTACTTAGCCCAGTTTAAAGTGCGATATTAAATCCAAATAAGGATCAAACATACTAAAAGTGCCTAGATCTTGTTAAAGGCATATACCTATTTAAGTTATAAAAATTAAAAGAATCCCTATTCCATGTATGTATAAATTAAAAAAATTAAATAAGTTCGATTAAGTTAGCCAGATACATACTTAATAAAGTTAATCATATGACTGAAATATTCAATCAACGGCTATTACCAAATTAAAATATAAAGGTGTATACATTTGGTCCCATAAAATTTGCATCTCTCACAAAATCTTGAACTTGAATTTTTATATCTATTCAATTCAATCGTTAGAAAAAAAAGCAAGAACAATATAAGATGATAAAATTACAATAAAATCAATATGTTAATTTAAATAACATTTAAGGCAACCGGATAAAATCACCGACTTGTGTTTTAGTTTCTATCTTTCATGTAACCATTTGTAAAAATAACTACCTGATTGAAATCACTCTGTACACACGACAACCGAAATGGATTAGCATGCAGATAAATAGTAAGGAAATAGTAAAAAGAAAATAATTACCTTAAAAAGGACAATACACGGCCTCACGGTATCAAGATCACTTCTATTCCACAAGTTTCTCAACAAAATCTGGAATTTCAGATCTTTCTCCTCGATATGAAAAATGCAACTCGTTCTAAGCGAAAAATTCTTCACTTGTCTGATCACTCACACGCACTAGGAAGTGCACTTGCTGGAAAGTTAGCGATTATTTTCGTTAGCCTCGTGTGTTAGCGCTGCTGCTTCAAATAATGTTTCAACGTTTGCCAATTAATGTTTAACCACTAAAATGAGATAAGCCTCAGCATCTCTAATTGTATACCTTTTGTTTGCAATTAAAATGTTTTCTTCATTACAATTGCATGTCATGCGAAAGGGATAAACTGAAAAAGATACCTCACATAGATGGTTAAAGATCATGCGAGACATTTATCAGTTTATAAATTGCATATCTTTACCGAGCTGTAATCCCGTTGTCTACTATCTTTTGAATACAGTGAACATTGATCCTTTGCATTGAGGGATTAAATATTTCTACCATTAAGATAACGTTAAGGATCTCAGTATCGATCGTGAAGATCAGAATTGTATGGCTATTGTTTATGGCGCTTGGAGAAATCTTAGATCTTCGGCGAGGAATCGAGTCAATTACGAGTAATGTTAGTTAACACAGAATCGATCAGAATATAGATCAGTGGATCAGTCATTGAAAATGCGCTATGCAGCCAGCGTAGAGTGCATTACGAAAAATCGCTGGAAGGAATCTTCAAAGTAGAAAGCATTAAAAAAGGCAAAAACAACAACACGACAACTATCCGCAGAAATACAGACAAAACACTGTAGACTCCATGTGCATGTATCTGATGGAGACAAGTACAATATCTCTTTCTCTCAATACGCCGAGGTATTTCCGAGAAGACCGATCATTGACCAGGTTTCAAAACCTGTGTGTTAACTTTTTGCGATTGCAACTCGCGATATTTAATGAATATAAAAACATGCTTCGGCAAAAATATGGAATGCAATTGGAAAAACAAAACCCTTCGTGGCAGAGGACGTATACACTGTCTAAACCCCCACGTCCTCTGTCCGTAATCCCGAAATCAAATTGCAGATTAAACTCCCTTTTGATACTTCCGGTTACCTGAAGAAGGAAGCTGTTTCAGGCTTAACTGTTAGCACAATTTAAGTCTACTTCGCACTCGATTAATTGAGAATTATTCATTTTTGCAGTATTCACTAAATTTCAGCTTCTTACACTTCACTTTTATTGTCAATGACCGACAAAACTACAAACAATCCAAACTCGTCACATCAACTGATCACACGGTCTCGATCAACGACTCAAATCAAAAAAGCATAGCGAAAAGTTAACCACTTTGACCAAAAATGCTTCTGCTGTGGACTCCTCCCGATAGCCCAGTTAAGAAGCTCAGTGTGCTTGGTTCGATCTGGGCTGATGATGCTGAGTCGGTGGAATCAGTGGGACACGTGTTGGCCAAACGATCGTCAAACGTAAAATACCTGAGTGAGGTGCAAAAGACTTGGCTGGTCTCTCCGTTGTCTGATGTGTCTGGTCTGGTCTGGTCTGGTCTGATGGTGGTGCTGCCGATGGTAGCTTCTTGCTTGGCCGCTATTCTACTTCTCCACTAAGCTCCACAATTTTGCTCATTTTTTACCTTTCTGATTTGTTCTTTTCGCTTTTAGACCTCCTTCGCGGCCGCAGCGGTTTGCTCGTCTTCAAGACGTTCCTGCTTTACAGAGTCTCATCTCTTCGCGAAACAGAAATAACAGTCTTGGACTTGGGCATCTGGTATCGCCAATGGTACCACTGGCAATCGCACTCCAGTCAAACAGCATCATCTATCCAAGCGGGTAGAAATAGTCATGCTATGCTACTAAGTAATGTCTATCTTCTTCTTCGTACTTACTAATAATGATATTAAGAACGACAAAATTAGTCAAACTCGATCTTTGCCGATTTCACTTCACAAATAGGATAAAACGAGAAACGGAATCAACGCATATCGCATACTTTCTCTGTTTTCTAAATCAAATTTACCAGTGATCAGCGGTTACCGCTGGAAATCGCTTAAATTAAGTTTATGTGCCACCAAGCTCATTGTTTTGCCGAAACAGGATCCTTCTACAAGATACACGATGACCTGCAATTGAATCAATAGTTTTCGAAATCGATTGCTAATTGTGATACCGATTTTCTGTGTCTCATTGAGCTCAATTTTCCCCTTCTATAAAACACAAAAACTGCATGAGTACATAAGGTGAGAATCGTTTTTTTTTTAATGGCCTCTAATGGTCACTGTTCAATTAAATTTCGATTTCTTTCTCCAAGTTATTTCAATCTTGTCTCCAGGTAAATAATTTAAAAAAAAAACCGAAAAGTGTTGCATATAGTTCAATATAGATGTCGTTAAATTGCTAAATTTTATTTCATAAAATCAAAGTTATAGACATATTGACGGTCTGTAATTTTATAGATATGTTTTTAAGATACTGAACAACATGACAAAACAAAAATTATCTACAACCGAAAAAAATGATTCCCTGTTTGAAGGCCTAAAAAACCTAATTTTTAAGAATTTTCTTCTCAGCTCTTTTATTAGATACAAACATAAATCTCTTTTTACAACATTACTTTGTCCTTCGACAATATAAAGGGTTTTCCAATAGGGACTTGACAACTTTGAATTCAATTTGTGAACGCACCCTTTCATTAATCATTGAACTGTCGCTGTCAATTTATTCAGTAAACTTAACATTTTCATCATGGTAAAGTACACGAACGATCAACGTCTGCAAATTATAAAAATTTACTACAGAAATTCGGAGTCAGTGACCGCTACGTTAAGAGCGTTAACTCCGATTTTCGGTCGTAATTCTCGCCCTAGTAGACAGGCAGTAACAAGTTTAGTGCAAAAATTTGAGTCTACATATTCGTTGTGTGATGTTGCCGTGCCAGTGAGACAACGGGTTGGTCGAAGTGTCGAAAATATCGCTGCCGTTGAAAGGTCCGTAGCAAATGATCCAAATCAGTTGGGCATCGCCCAGACCACTTTATGGCGAATTCTACGCAAGGATCTTGGTTTACACCCATACAAGATCAAGCTGACTCAAGAATTGAAGCCGATGGACCATTTTAAGCGACGTAAGTTCTCCGATTGGGCTCTGGAAAAGATGCGCCAAGATGATCAATTTCATCGCAAAATCATCTTCAGTGACGAAGCTCATTTTTGGCTCAATGGGTTCGTCAATAAGCAAAACATGCGTTACTGTTCGGGTGAAAATCCACATGTGCTTCATGAAACACCACTTCATCCACAAAAAATAACTGTTTGGTGCGGTTTGCATGCCGGCAGCGTCATAGGGTCATATTTTTTCGTCGACGATAATGATCGTCACGTTACTGTGAATGGTAATCGTTATCGCGCCATGATTACCGATTTTTTTTCCCGAATTGGAAGATATGGACTTGGACAACATGTGGTTTCAACAGGACGGTGCCACAAGCCACACAGCCCACGTTACAATCGATTTATTGAAGAGTAAGTTTGTTGAGCGTGTTATCTCAAGAAATGGACCAGTGCGATTTAATGCCTCTAGACTTTTTTCCTTGGGGCTACGTCAAGTCATTGGTCTATGCCAACAACCCGACGACGTTGGAAGAGCTCAGAGCCAACATTGCACGCGAAATAGCAGCCGTTTCGGCCGAAAATTGTTTTTTAATTCAGATATATTTTGTTTAATTTATAGGGAGCACAAAGTAAAAAAATTGGTGTCCAATGGCAGGTAATCTCACAATTGGCAAATCTGAAACAAAAAAAATCAAAAGGCATTTTAAAGAGGAAGGTCCCCTTCGAGACAATTAACCACCGTTAGTGAAAAATCGATGAAAAAACAAAATGGCGGACATTTGCAAAAAAGTGGAAAAAATCTCCCCTTTTTTCGTTTTCTTTTGCTTGCAATAATTTTTCTTTATTTTTGTTATTTTTTAAACAAGTTATGATAAATCGTCTTGTGAAACATGTTAATAAACAATAATATCCAAGATTTATTAAAACCAGTCGAGCAGATCCAGAGATTAACAAAAATATTTAAGAAGGTCTAAGGAAGTTGAAAAATGCAAAAATTCTTTTTTTTTCTAATAGATACTAATAGTACCTTAAAAAGTTTATTAACTTTTCTCATTTTCAGTCACTTCATTTACATATTATAAGAGTTATAAACATCCAAAATTACATGACAATTTCTAGTCATTTACAACAATTCTTTTAAATTGGCGATCTATAAAGAAACATTAAAATATGTAAAAATTAGAACCGTGTATGTAGATGGAGCATTAACTTGGAGTTTGAACTAAACTTTAATTGTTTCGATACATTTAATTATAGTTCATAGTAGTTTGATATTTTTGTAGTTTTTTTATAAAAATTCAAAATATTTTTATTCTGCATTTTTTTTAAAAGATTACATATCCCGGAAAGTATGCACCATATATTTAAACAATTATTTTTAAGGTTATTATATTATATTGTATTTTAAATTGTAAAAAAAATATACAAATTTTGTTTTTCATTATTAACATCATTTTTGAACTACTGGCAAAAACTTTGTCACCATGATAACTTCACCAAAAATTACCCAATTTGAAAAAATAAAAAATAATCCTGTAAAATAATTAGTTATAGTTTGTCGTGCGATTTTTTTTTTTAATAAATAATTGAAGATACATTTTTTGTTCAATAATTGCTTGAATAGGATGAACCGTCCAACAGACTATAACTACTACATTATATTTCTGGGATATAGGATCTCAAAATAAAAAGTCAAATATCTTTTTAAAGCACAACATTGTAGGTATCGTTAATTCGTTATTTTTATTTTTTGACAAAATGGTGATTATTTTGTGAAACAGTCTAATTTTTATGTCTGTTTTTTTTAATCAAGGTATTTGGAAAAAAATAAAAAAAGCTGTTACGTGTAACGATAAACATTAATGATAATTTCCGTGCAACAACTTTTCCAAATGGACTATATATCGCCAGTTTCGAGAAAAGCGCAATTTAAGGTCCAACTTTCCATGCCGGATGCTTCATCTTATCCTCCTTGAAATACTATAACAGTTCTGTTAATTTTAATATAAATTTTGGTGAACATATTCGTGAAAGTGACGAAAATGTTCATGTTGCATTCTAATCTTAAACAAAATTGTTTAGATGTCTTTATAAGGTTTTGTATTAAAAGCTTATCTCTTCAAAAAATAATTAGAAAACCTTCGAGCTGCAGATTTTATTCTAGTAAATAAGTAACCTCTAACTGGAAAATGTATAAATATGAACTTGAGACGTTCCCACCCATAAAAACGTATTATTCTTAATTTCATAATGCGTCTGCAGTCGCATAAATTTTCTATGCTTGCGCTCATCAGCTTGTTGTTGGGGCGACCTAAGTTGCATCTTTTTTCACATACTTATAAATACATAATAATAAAAAAAGTTACGCCGCGTCGTATGGATTAAATGCATTAAATTTCCATAATATCTGTTTTAATTCGCGTGAAAGTGTGCAATTGTTTATACAGATTCAATTAAGATAAACACTATCTCTATGTTATTAACATCTTTTATGTTATTTTGATGCTATATATATAAGTTAGCTGAGGAAGTTGGAATATATTTTTAATTGTTAATGAAAATTAGATGATTATTCTGAGGCTACTAATTTCGAATGTTAACAAAAATTCTAAATCCAAAATGGCGGGTCCAATATGGTGACCAACATTTCTCGACTTCAACGGATTTTAATTAAAATTAGTACGATTTTTTTGAGGCTTTTTCAACGGATTTTAATGAAAATTAATATGATTATTCTGAGGCCACTAATTTTGAATATTATCAAAATTTGCAAATCCAAAAAGATGGATCCAATATGGTGACCAAAATTTTTTCGATTTCAACGGGTTTTAATGAAAATTGGTACAGTTTTACATTGAAACTATTTCTAGGATATAACAAACTAAAACATTTGAGAAGTGTTTAATTAGTAAGTATTTACCGAACCGGGGTGACTAGGTAACCAAGCTTCTGTAAATTAAAAATGTTATATGTACATTACATATAATGCTCTAAAATACATTGGAGCTATATATTTATTATGATCATCAACTTAGCACAAGGGTTATAATCATGATACAAAAAACTTAGGGTTATTTCATTAATAATTAATAATACTAAAATCTATACACAAAACCCTCAATTGTTAAATTGTATTATTTTCTATTTGTAACCTAATACTGTAATAATCTAAAATTATAGTTAATTATAACTGGCTTTGGAAAATCTTAAAAATCTTAGCTCTGATGTATTTTACGGCATTAAAATTAAATTACAATTTTTATTTGTATAGAAGTCTTCTATTCAAAAACTTTGTTCGATTTATGGTCACCATAAAAAAAATCATGCCACTATGGTCATGGAGCGATTTTCTCAGAATTACTCGAAAATAATTATTTGTTAGGGTTCCTTAAAAACGGAAATCCTATTAGCAAAACACGGAAGCTTATGTCTCTCTACATGTTTGCCTTCTGTTAAATTCTTATTACTTTTTGTTGTTCAAAAATTAAAAATTAATTAAATTAAAAGGTCATCAATAAATTTGTAATTACACATTAAATTCTGAATCCACAAGAGAATACAAAGCGTTTTTCCGGCCCGATGCCTGCACACATGTACATTTGATATTTTGCAATGATATTTAAACGCTGTAGCCACTCAATTTTTTTTTTCGCTCCCCTGGGAAGCCATCAGACATCATCATGACAGGTGAAATGTAGGTAGCATGTAAGGTGTGATAAGTGTAATAACTGACAATTGAGCCGACAAAGCGATACGAAAAGACTCGAAAGCCCATAATCAGGATGGTGATTCTCACGTGGGTTCGTTTTTATTGGGCCTTAAAATGACACCAGTGTGCAAATTGTTTTTGTTCTGAAGTTGTCGAAGAGATCATCGTGCTGGTGATATCCGTTAATTATTTTCTTTGTAACTAGATCACAAAAACTACCATCAAAAGCAGGCAAAACGGGTTAAATCAGGTGTGACTGTGGCATTGCGCCAAATGGGTTAGGTTTACTAAAGCCATTTGGCTCGATACATAATCATCACCTCACGAACCAATCGGCGCGACAATGGGCCGCAAAATAACGCTGGGCGCGCTTATCTACGGTGTGTGGGAAACGTGATAAGTCCCTGAAAGGATGGCACGGATTTACCATCATAATTGGCAGAGGTGTGATGTGATGGCGTCATGTGAGTCCCAAATCTGAAGCGAACGGAATCTGGACGCACCCGACATCGCTTAGACTAGACGATGGGAGTGTCGCGATGGAAAGGAGATATAAATTAGCCTTAATTAGGCGGACCAAATTATGCAGCAAACGTGTTGTACATTTGATGGGCAAAACCATAGGGGAAGAATATCACCTGAAATAGTCCCAACAAAAGACGGTTGCTGCCGCATGAGCGGCATTCCGCCGACGACGACAACGACGACGCCGCCGCCCGATCAGACGGTATGTGTGCATATGCATGCTTGAATGTCTGATGAGAGAAGTTACCTGTAAGATGCGCGCGCACCTGAACATTGTGAGAAATTTCCTCTTTGGTTCATTCACTCGTGTTGGCTGCTCTGCATACCGTTACTTTCTGTTAAATGGGGAGACACGCGAAGAAAGAGAGCAAGAGCGAAAACCACCGATACCGGTAAATCTCTACAGGTGGAGGCCCCAACACCGCGCGCTTGTAGGGAAAAACTTGCATATTCATCCTTACTTTGGTAATCAGCGCCAAAGATTCAGATTCAGACTACAGTTACAGCAGTAATAATTTTACCACTAGTCCCGCAGCAGATATGCGCTCCTTCTCGGGGGCTCTGTTGGCTGCGTTGCGCTGCGCTGCGGCGCGGCGCGGTGCGGCGGCACCACACGAAAGCCACCTCGTAAACGAACTTACCTTTAAGTGACGCGCGCAAATTGTTCTTTTCTTCTGCGAAACGCCCCGACGGGGGGAGGGGGGGAGCAGATGAATGTGTTGGGACCCCTCGAGTACTGGAAACCGATTTGTTTACAATTTCGCGTTGCGATGCAGCGCCCCAACTCATTCGGAAATATGTATTATGCAAATTCGAGCACTGGGCCTTTGCTTTGACCAGTTAGCAACTTTTGAAAGGAAGTAATTTCAGTTTTTATGGCTGCACAGGTGTGTGGTCTCGCTTCAAGTAGAGGCACTCTCGCAAAGTGGGCAACAATTTAGTGACCTTAAAGTGCTCATACATTTAAGGCAGGCAACGTGGTGCCCTGTTATGTAGAGATTCGGGAGACGGGTTTTTTGTTGTTATTATCATAACTAATCAAGTTTAGATGATATTGCAGTATGAAATGAGCATAAGTAGAAAATACTTCTTTGAAACATATAGGCAGTACCAGCTTTAGGGGAGGCAACCCAGACGGTTGCCTGAGGCGATAAGGCCAAGGAAGCGGGTGCCACGCGCGAAAAAAGGCATCCGCCATATTGAATTTAGAACGATACTAGATATACTTTTGGGTGTGGGTGTAACGCATTGCTGAGAAGAGCATAGTTTAGGATTAAATCTAGTTAATACCCTTGAACTAATGAATTATAAATTCTGAATTTCTGAAGCATAGCAATACCTACTTAATCTTAATACCTAACAATTAAAAACCGATAAACCCGAATTATTAATAAATGTAAATTCATCTAAATGAAACGAGGCTTTAAACCCCCTATTATGATGGTTTAAGCTTGAAGTCGGCGGAGGATACATTTTTTCGAAATGGAGGGTGGACGGAAGTGGCACGGGTCGAGGCTCTCTCTTCTCCTGAGGACTTGAGCGAAGCGAGATCGTGAAGATTGAGGTTGAACGAAAAAAGGAAGATCATCGAGTAAATTTAAGAAGTTTTGGTCAACGGGAACACGGCGGTTCGTCTTTAAATAGGCACGCGCCCAAATTAAGCGCCCTACGCCCCAGGACAGGACGATTAAGGAGAGACGTCCCAGAAGCTAAGTGGAGCGGAGCCGAAATTCCCAGCCTTCATCACTAATTGAGCAGCTTCATGAGATCCAGCCAGATTCATCTGCAGCATCATCCCTCCGAGATTTCAAGATGAGTAAAAATGATAAACGCCTAATGTTAATATTATAAATATTTCGCGATAATAAGTACTAACATTTAGTTCTTAAGTACTAGGGTAGATTTAGTGAATGTATAACCAGCAGGGCGGCCGCGAGGTAGGATCTATTGCACATTGTACGCTGTCTTCAGAAATTAAAAGACTGGATTAACCAAATTCTTAAAATTTTTAATTTTAATGCAAGCATCCTTCCCGTAGACCTGGGATTGCTTACATGGGAAAAAAGTTCGTGGTGTTTTTTGCCGATAGATGGCGTCAATTGCAAATAACTCAGGAAACACAGACCGCAGGGACACCACAAACACTAAAGGTGACAGTTCGAGCGTTACTTTGAATGCATAAACATCGAAATTTGTGCAGTGGTTGGAAAGTTGCTTGCGTTTGAAAATGGAGATAAATAATGAAAAATTGCGCTATATTTTGCAATATTATTATAATAAAAAGGGAAGAACGCTGCACAGGCTTGTGAACAAATTTGTGTTGTGTACGGCGAAGGTACTTTATCGAAATCTGCTGCACGTGAATTGTTCGCTCGCTTTCGTTCCGGTAATTTTGATGTGAAAGATGAGTCACGCTCTCGTTGTTCAATTACTGAAAAAGCAGATGAAATTTTTGAAAAAGTGCAGCAATATAAGCATATCAGCAGTGTCGATATTGATATGGAGCTAGGCATTGACCACAAAACTGTTTTGAACCATTTACACAATAGCTGCGTTTTTTTCAATCGGATCAGGATCTGGATCAATCTCTTAACATTGAAATACAACAACAAATCGTGATCCACACTTTCATTTGGATTAGAACCAATGATCCGCAATGATGGTTACAAAAAATTCTACGAGAAGTGCTAGTGTCGGATGGATAGTTTGGAAATTTCTAACAGAGTCGCTGCTGTAGTTTTTCTTGTCTGAAATGATGGCAGCAATGAAATTTGTAGTCGATTGGTTCTGAGCATACAAAGAAAAAGTAATTTATAGTAGCAAAATAAATCAAATCGTTTTTCTGATTATGGGATTTAATACAAAACATAACTTTGAAGGCCATTTTTGAGTTTTCTTTGACGAAAGCTGTCGTCTAATTCCCAATTCTTATTAGATTAGCAAAAACAGGAATTCCAACTCCTCAAACCCAAAATCGTGATACCGGTGATTAATCCGAATCGTTTTTTTCATTTGATCCTGATCCAGAGCCAGATCCAGATGAAAAAAACGCAACTAATGAAATCGAGCTATTTGTGAAACGTCTAATAACCGGTGATGAAAAATGGATCAGATACGACAATCGGAAGCGTAAAATATCGTGGACAAGGGATGGTGAGCCGTCACAAGCGTTCGCGAAACCAGGATTGACGCCGAACAAGGTGATGCTGTGTGTGTGGTGGGATTGGAAGGGAATCGTTGATGAGCTACCTCCAGTTGGTCAGATTAATTCTCAAGTCTACTGTGGACAACTTGAGAGATTACGCCAGGCAATTAAAAGAAAACCATCATTCGATCATGATAACACACATCTTTGATGACTCGCCAAAAATTGCGAGATCTTGGTTGGGAAGTTTTGATGCATCCACCATCCATATAGTCCAGACATAGTATCCTCTGACTATCACCTGTTCCGATCCCTGCAGAACTCTCTCAATGGAATGAAGCTGGTTTCAAAAGAAGCCTGTGAAAACCACTTGATTCAGTTTTTCAACCAGAAACCACGGAAGTTCTTCACCGATGGCATCATGGTTCTACCCGAAAAATGGCGAAACATTGTCGATAATAATGGTGCATATTTGGTTTAAATAAATTCATTTTCACACTATAAGAAAATCAGTTGAATTTTACTATAAAAACAACCCCACGAACTTTTTCCCATTATTATTATTATTTATAGCGGGTCGATAAGGTACTCTAGGTATCTCTCGATAGCAAGCGCGACCTGAAAGATCTATTGTGCTCAAAAACTTTTTTCCCATACCCAATATATTGTATTGTCATAAGACTTACGTAAGTCTGTCAAATTTCATCAAAATCGGATAATAGGAAGTGAGTTAAAATTTGAGTACAAAGGACAAGGGTAGATAAGCTATACATTTTCGCCCACTATTTTCATAAAAATAAAAAATTATCCTTGCAATTATTAAACGTTATGTATTTATAGTTTAACATTTGATATTTATGTTTTAAACGTTTTAGATTTGAAAAACAACAGTAAATCGTAATAATAGTATTTCAAAGTAAGCATGTTTGCAGTTTTCTGTAATGTTTGACGCTTTTTCGAACTTTTAATATATATTTCAGTTAGACGCGCTCTATGAATCAAAAATAAGCCTACCTCATCTCATAGTAGAGTATTTAAGCTATTAAATAATAGTCAATTTATATTGGCTCATATTGGCACCAATGAATGTTAATTTTTATTAATGAATATATAATTTATAATTATTTAATTTTCTAAAGAATAAAAATATTTTTTCAAAGAACTGTTTTTTATTACTTGTCAAAACATATACTACTCGGAAAATATAATATCATATGACATGATCGATGGACGAGAAAAGACACTTATCTACCCTTGTTCTTTTGAACCGGAAAGACATATACATACGAATGACTCTAGTATAATAAAAGCTTGTAAAAAATTGGAAAATCCCCGAGCCAAAGTATGTAGGTGATAATAACTATTCATCTAAAGGGTTTTTGCAATAGGGGCCCGAACTTTGATATTCTGCTGCGACAATATTAAAAATCTATCATTTGTGACACATATTGTCAGTGCATTATATCATTTCATCATGGATAGATAAACAATTGAACAACGCAATTCTGTGCCAGAAACTTTACGTGCACTTCGTAAATTTTATGATCGAAATAATCGTTCTGCAGAAAACAAAATTCGTCGTCTAGTGAATAAATTTGAGTCAAGTGATACTGTAACTGATACCAAATTGCCAGTGAGAAAAAGAAATACACGTAGTGAATAGAATATTGCTGCTGTTAGTGAAAGTGTGCGTGAGAACCTAAATTTGACCGATCTCAGGAATTTCTCAAACACCAACATGGCGTATTTTGCATAAAGATTTGGGCTTACATCCATATAAGATTCATTAGATTCAAGAACTAAAGCCCAATGATCATGCATTGCTTCGCAGATTCGCTGATTGGACTTTAGAGCAAGTTGAAATTGATCCTCATTTTGACGAAAAAATCATCTTCAGTGACAAAGCACATTTCTGGTTGAATGGCTTTGTTAACAAGCAAAATTGCAGATTTTGAGATTAAAGCAGTCCATAACAAAATCAACAATTGCCAATGTAACCAGAGAAATTAACTGTTTGGTGGTATTATTGGTACACTTTTCTTCAAAAATGATGCAGGGGCCGCAGTTACTGTCAATGGGAATCGTTACAGAGGAATGCCCAATCGATTTTGTTTCCAAAAATTGATGATATCGATGCAGAGGACATGTGGTTTCAACAAGACGGTGACACATGCTATACAGCTAAATGAAACAATCAGTTTGCTGAAGGAATCTATGGTCCCCAAGATCACACACTGGACTTTTTTTATGGGGTTATGTAAAGTCAATGTGTTATGCCAACAAACCACAAACACTTCATGCATTACAAGATAACATTGATGTCGCTGAAATACAGCCTGATTTATGTGAAAGAACCTTCGAAAATTGGGTCTAAGAATCCATGTTACGAAACGGAGCCTTGGCGTTCATCTGAATACCAATTCAAAGTTAAAAGCATTAAAGCTGCAGACAAATTGTTAAAATTACAAGCTTGCCCTCCGGTTGAATTTCGAAGAATCGTGTGCATGCAGACAATTAAATTTAGCGGAAATCTACGCGTGAAGTTATAATTTCTTAATTTTAAATTAAAATATTAGTATTTGTTCTAATACGGCTACGGATGTGTGCCTCATGTGTGTGCTCGATGCGCTCTTGGCCATTTTTTTCTAGATTCCAATAACGACCCACAAAATATAAAATAAAATTAACAACAAATCATGAGCGATACATGAAATATTGCCGCATTGCTTCAAAACCAAAAATCGTGACCAATTCGTAGGAATTAAATCAGGAAAATTTCGTTTTACATTGCATTTGCACAGCCCATTTTTAATTAAATCTCACGACTATTTATTGGAAATGTACGAACATTTATAATAGATGCGTTCGTTCTTTCACCCGGGTCTGGGACTGGATCAGCGCTTTAACACCTTAAGCCGAATATTTATCCGTAAATAACTATGGAATGAAAAATTATAAATGTTTACTTGGAATTTGCTTCTAGCTCTACAGCGTGATCCAAAAGTATGGAAACGGCTAAATAACTTTCGAGGAATGCATTTTGGAGAAAAAAGTTGTAGACAAAAGTTTTAGGAATTTTCCCCAGCTATTCGATGGTGACCATAGATTTGACCTTGACCATTGCCTTGAAGGTCATTTCAATGTCAAGTTGACTTTTTTAAATTGGAACCCTTATTTTTGACCACGGAAATGGAAAGAGCGGACAATTTTACGTCCAACTATGACCTTTACCATGACCTCGAAGGTCATATCAAGGTCAAATTGGCTCTTTAAAGAGGAACCTGCACTGTTACTGCGGATTTGCAGAGTGGAAGTTTTGCGTCCAAATGTTACCTTGACCACAACCTTGACCTTGAACATGACCTTAGCAATGACCTTGAAGGTTATATCAAGGTCAAGGTGGTTTTTTGAAGGGGAAACCATGTTTTTGACCATGGAAATTGAAAGAGCGGAAAAGTTAACGACCACGGAAATGAAAAGAACGGAAAAGTTAACGACCGACCATGGTGAAGTCGATTAGGGCAAGGTCAAGTGTGTCATGGTCAAGGTCACATCCGGGCGCAAAACTTCTGCTCTTTCCAAATCCGCAGTAACAATGCAGGTTCCCCTTTAAAGAACCATCTTGACCTTGATATGACCTTCAAGGTCATGGTCAAGGTCATAGTCGGACGTTAACTTTTCCGCTCTTTCCATTTCCGTGGTCAAAAATATGGTTTCCCATTTAAAAAACCACCTTGACCTTGACATGACCTTCAAGGTCATTGCCAAGGTCATGTTCAAGGTCAATGTTGTGGTCAATGTAACATTTGGACGCAAAACTTCCACTCTGCAAATCCGCAGTAACAGTGCAGGTTCCTCTTTAAAGAGCCAATTTGACCTTGATATGACCTTCGAGGTCATGGTAAAGGTCATAGTTGGACGTAAAATTGTCCGCTATTTCCATTTCCGTGGTCAAAACTAAGGGTTCCAATTTAAAAAAGTCAACTTGACCTTGAAATGACCTTCAAGGCCATGGTCAAGGTCAAATCTAAGGTCACCATTGAATAGATGGGGAAAATTCCTAAACCTTTTGTCTACAACTTTTTTCTCCAAAATGCATTCCTCGAAAGTTATTTAGCCGTTTCCATACTTTTGGATCACCCTGTATATTTAAATTATGTACAGTAGGTGGCCAGCTCATTATAACCACGTGCAAAATTTCGTTGTAAGCCATGTAGTGGCGTTTTCAAATAGCCACTTCTAAAGAAGTTATGTACCGTTAGGTAGATATAAGTATAGACTATTTAAGGACGTAGCCTGCCGTGTTGTGTCATTTGATTTTCAGTGCCTAAAGTGATTAGAGCGTTGGGTATGTCAAAATTTCAGTCATCATTATTATTCATAATACCAAAAACTTTTTGCAGAAATTAGAAAAAAATATTCTTACTTTACAAATTTTGTGTTGGAAATTATTACAAGACTTCAATAAATTAGAAAATTAAGTTTTTGATAAATTCTTCTTCTTGATTTTGGGTATAGTGATTTGCGATTCTTGAATATCGAAATATTCTAATTTTTTAGAAAATGGGGAAGAAAAAAGATGTTAAACCCGAAAAAATTGCAGCGATTTTTGCATTAATTAAAGGCAAAAGACACTCTGTTCGAAATCGCTAGGTTGGAGGGCGTCAGCCATTGTTGTGTAGTTAAAGTAGCGAAGAAATATCGGGATGGTGAAGACCAGGTGATTCCTTCACGTCGTTCGGCGACCTCTGGGCGTCAAGGGACCCCAAGAACTGATCGGGCAATTAGTACGGTTGCCGCCAATCGCTCTCTACCATTGAGGGAAATCCGCACTATTCTAACAATCAAAGGAATCGAGCTTTCAGAGCGTACGCTGAGACGTCGCACAGTGGGCGGAAACGATCAAAATTACGCGCGGGGCAGAAAAAAACGTCCAAATTAAGTCTTTCTTTTTTTTAAATACTCGTTATTATGTCCGCTATCTTGTATCACTGCGGAAATCCAAATTTATAGGGGTAAAAACCACCCCTAAAGCGGTCAACCCTCAGCCTATATGTAGTTAAGGAAGGAGTATATTCAAAGATAATCAGTTGATTCAACGTTATCTGTCCAGGGTTAGCCTGCTGGGGGATTGGTAGGGGTGGTTTTTAAGGGTTGTAAGGGTCTGTGGGGATGAGGAATGCAGGGTTAATGTGTTTAGCCTGTCTGTTGTTGAGGAATGCATTTTTGTTAAGAAACCCAGTTGATAGAAGTTGCTCTGCCCAGGGTTAGGTAGGTTAGCCTGCTTGGGGGTTGGTAGGGGTGGTTTTTAAGGGTTGTAAGGGTGTGGGGGATGAGAAATGCCCATGCCGGGTTAATGTGGGTTAGCCTGTCTGTTCTTAAGGAATGCATATTTGTTAATAAACCAAGTTGATAGAAGTCGCTCTGCCCAGGGTTAGGTAGGTTAGCCTGCTTGGGGGTGGGTTGACCGCTTTAGGGGTGGTTTTTACCCCTATAAATTTGGATTTCCGCAGTGATACAAGATAGCGGACATAATAACGAGTATTTAAAAAAAAGAAAGACTTAATTTGGACGTTTTTTTCTGCCCCGCGCGTAATTTTGATCGTTTCCGCCCACTGTGCGTCGTTGCAACGAGGCCAATTTAAAATGTCGGCGGCCAACAAAAAAGATGAGACTGACGCCAAAAATGAAAAAAGCGAAGCTATCCTTCGCTAAGACTCATCGACACTTCACAGCGGATGACTACAAAAAAGCGAAGCCTGTGAATAATAGCTTTCCTTTTTTTTAGCGGCATATTTATTTAAACATCGAAATTTTAATTTTTGTGCAGATTGTTTTCATCGATGAAACAATGCTCCACGTCTACACTACCTCAATAAATTTTGTGCGGAGGAGGCCTGAAGAGAAGTTTCACCCTTCCTGCATCCAAGAAAGGGTGAAGCATCCCCCTGGCGTCATGTTTTGGGGATGCATACGCGAGAGAGAGCCAGGATACCTCTATAAAGTAGATGGTACGATGCTGCAGGACCAATATATAAATGTCCTAAAGAATACCCTATTGCCTTATATCACTACAAGAGAATTCAGACGAGAAGGGTGGACCTTTCAGCAGGATAGTGCGCCGTGTCATACAGCTAAAACTGTTAAAAAATTTATGTTAGAAAATAAAATCCCAATACTTCCTTGGCTTGGCAATTCCCCTGGCCTAAATCCCATAGAAAACGTTTGGTACATTTTGAAATCCCTAGTTTATAAAAGATCTAATCCCGCCATAGAAATCTTAGTCCAAAATATCCTTGAAATATGGCACGGTGCAGAAGAAATCAATATGTGCATCGATAATTGCATTCAAAGTATGCCCGACAGAATTGCTGCCGTCATAAAAAATAACGGCGGGCACACCAAATTTAAAACATTTTAAATGTTAAGCAATAAAGTACTAAAGTAGACATTTTGGGCTTTTCAGTGATATATATATGTCCTATATTGAACTTATTTAACCAATAAAAAAGTTACCCCAAATTCATGAAATGTTGAAATAGCTAAGTGGTTATAATGAGCTGGCCACCTACTGTATATTGTTCCCTTGCATAATTAACTGACTTAAGCTTTTACAAATCAAATCTTAAATTCTTTTTTCATTCGAATCATCTGCTTATTTGGAAGGTAGGCAAATATTTTTATAAATGGATATATGTATGTATGAACGAAGTCGTTTTTGGGGTACAGAATAAAAGGTATTCAAAAGTGGAGGTTTCCACATGGACTCAAGGTGTAATAAATCAAAACAGCAAAGTTCAGTTGATGTCTTGAAAAAAGTACAGAAGAGTGTAGGTAAGGGGGAATACACTTTCAGCAAAAATATCATCGTCCTAAGTTGGCATGAAGGTACTTGCCCAGGTAGAGAGCACCGCATGAGGTGCGTCTGACAAATAGTTGCAGAAATCACGTTAGCCATTAACTCCATCATTGGTTTTAATAAGAATTATCCAATCAAGTGTTTTGTAATAATGGCTGACAGAATAAATAAAAACGATCCGCTTCTCATTAATCATTCCCGTCATGCCTATCGCTTGTGTCCATTGCCGCAGAAGTGCATGCTCTTCGGCTACCGATAGCATCTAGCTGGCTGATAAAGAGCAGCAGAACTGCATTTTTTCCACGGAAAATCAAACAAGTTCTTTGTCGAGATATATCTGGATTATAACATGAAATTTATATTATGTCATTTTTAAATTTTTTATAAATTTTGCTCATCCTACAAATCACGGCGCGGAGAGTGTGCGCTTGGGGCAACCGAGTTTCTAAGGTACTCTGAATGTACGATGCAGCGGCTGGATGCATACATGCAATACAATATCCACTCTTTGAATGCCCAACAAAAAAACAGGTATAGTGTGTAGTGCCCGTCATGTGGCTTCAACCTGAAGGTACACCGGAGCTGGAGTTAAATAATTTCCTGCTTCAGCTAGCTCTATCTTCTTATCAAACACTCACAATCTTGGTGTGTGCAATAGCAATTCTAGAACTGCTGGCGAGGTGATCCCTCCTGCAAGACGTGACAGTCTCAGTGACTTTCAAAGTTGTCGCAGAACACCCGAGTAACAGGATGACAACAGTCGGCATTTTCCCACAGTATTTCACCGGACTAAATATGACATTGTCAGGAAAAGTACAACCGGAAATGTGCTATCAATGCGATATACATAAATCAGTGCCATTGACCAACTCTGAGGATTGTGGGAGATGAATAGACATGACCGCGATTCAGAATTAAATAGTATTTGATATTTTTGATTTTTCCTCGACAAAATTAAACTGGTTGAAAATATAGTTTTTTATCATTCAATTTTTTTTTTTTTCCTTATTCTTTTTTATATAATAAGAAGAATATTACACAACTTGTTACAAGTGACGAACATTTGATTACACACAGACATATAGACGAAAAACAGTCGAGTTCATGTCGAAAAATACACAAATAGAATTCCATAGAGTTACTACGATAGTAGTAAACTTGGCAAAAATGTGCTTATTCCATAAAAACGGATTTTCAAAAATTTTCAAATTATCTTACAAGGCGCGGCGCCACCGTGGGGTCGGGGATTTGCCCGAATTTTTTTGTGGTGAAAGAGGACCCGTAGAACCTCACGTGGTTAAAGCAGTAGGATGCACTACTCGGAAAATTCCGAGAAAAATCGATTCAAAATTTCCTAGGCGCTTTATGAGTTAAAAATGTAAAACGTTTGTCGAGCCGGAGGAGGAATCGAACGCGGGAGCTTCGACACATAAGACCGAGTCTTAACCGTCTAGTCTAGATAGCGGATCGACAAACGTTTTACATTTTTAACTCATAAGGCGCCTAGGAAATTTTGAATCGATTTTTTTCGGAATTTTCCGAGTAGTGCATCCTAATGCTTTAACCACATGCGGTGCTACGGGTCCTCTTTCACCACAAAAAAAATCGGGCCAATCCCCGACCCCACGGTGCCGCCGTCTCCTTGTTAGCTTTAGTATCCATAATACTTTAATTTACTGATTTTTTTTAGATTTTTTATAATTATATTTAAAAATTTAAGCTTTGGTAAAGATTTTGAAGTGGAATATTTCACTACTTTTATTATTGGATTTTGAAGAACGTACCTGCTCCGAAGAAGGCAAAGACAGTCCCATCGTCCAGAAAGGTCAAGGCCACGATTATCTAGGATCAAGGGGAGTAATTCTCATAGACTTTTTGGAGAAAGGAAGGATGATCACCGGACAGTACTACAATGAATTAGTGGACCGGTTTGATGAGAAATTCAAAGAGACACGGTCCCATTTGCAAAGAAAATAGTAATGTTCCACCACGATAACGCACCAGCTTACACATCCGTCGCGGCCAAATTGCATGAATTGCTCTACGGATTGTTGTCGCTTCCACCGTACTCGTCCGATCTGGCTCTCTTCGACTTCTTTTGTTCTCCAACAAAAATTAGCTCAAATTAGATCATCGTCGAGATAAAAGCCTACTTTGAAGAATTTAAAAAATCGTATTAGACGAGTTAGAAAAATATTTTTCAACTTAATCTCCGAAAAGGAGATTACGTTGAAAATTAAAAAAGAATTTTTTGAAAAACCTGCATCTTCATTCCTAACACGGTTACTTATTGATCCATCCTCATATCTTTAGTTTGAACAAATTCGCGTTGTCCTGAGCCACTTATTTTCGTGATGGTTCAACGTTTTGTTCAAAAGAAATAACTATCAGGAATATCCGTTTTGCAGAATTCAGAAGCATATTCAGGAAGATATTAAACAGCATCGTACACTTACTTTTAATAAGGAACAAAAAAACGCTGCTAAAATTGGAACACATAATATTCACGTAATACCTTTCATGTAATGAAGTTTTATATCTTATTATTTAATCCCCGATTAACTCCGCAAAAGGGCGCTACATCCAGTTCATGTCGAACAAAAGCAAATTAATTCTTGTCTGGGGAGGGTAAAAGTGCTTCTAATTACAGTCCCCGCTGAAATTCACCTTACTAATGAAAGCAGATCTCATTTTTACTAAATATCGCACATCGGTTGCGTCGAAGACGCTCAAACAAAATCAGTACGATGTAATTAAGGTGAGTCCATTTAACCTTAACATCACTACGAAACAACCGTATGATTACTGATAAACGGTGATCGTTTAAATAACGCACCTCTTATATATTCGCATCGTAACTGTAGCTGGATACTTTCAATGTTAAGTAGCCCTTCAATTATCCCAGTGATTTAACCAGTAGCTAGTCGGAATGGGTAGCAGATGTGGAGTTGAGGCAATTATGTGTGAAAAACATAGAACAATATGATGCTGCAAATTTAATAGATCCCACCTTTCGTACGTCTCTCTTCATCATCTCATGGCAACATAAGAAGGTATTGTTCTTTGCAGCAAACCAGCCACAAACCGACCATAAGCCCAGCGACCAGCGTTTATGGACCGAAGCTATCGAGTGCAAGTAAGCACTTTTAGCTATTTATGGCTCAAATTCACTTCCATTACGAGAGCATCTTTATTTTATGAGGAAGCATAAATTTTTATCTACTGGAAGAGAAGATTTTTAAGATGCTGTCCAACTTGGGAACCGAACAGGTGAACAGCAACAGCACTGACCAGAAACTTGTTGACAATTATGGGAAACTGATGGTATTTTAACAGTCGCCGCCGGTGGGCGAGATTCTATGGGAAAATGTCTAATTCTGGCCACGCGCATTCTACGTCCATTTATGAATTATTATCCTTTGTGTGTAGACCTGATCCTCGTGATTTAAATCATGCTCTCTCGGACTGTGGTCTATTATTTTAATATAGTGGAACATAAATACACATGTGTCCCAATATATGTATTATGATCTGACCTTTTTAAATCAAATACAATAAATTTCCAATATCATTAATTAAATCAAATAGCTTTTTTAGCCTTCATCATATAAATGTTGCGACAAACAAAGAAGCCTAGAAAGTGATACCAATTATGTATAAATATAAGACGATAATGCTAAAGTTTTCCCGGTTGTTAAAGATAATTTGAACTAATTACAAAATTTTCTCAATATCAGTACTCGGCTATATCCTTTAGTAACAAAATATAATATATATGCGATCACAAATCGCGGAATATACGACATGGGGATTATTCTGATAGATATTGAGGCCCTCTATTTGGTTTTTCATTTTTATCGCCTATACTTACATCTACATCATCAAGTTAAAGCAAAATTCTGCCTTATTGCTCCAGTAGACGATTTTTGGCACCACTTAGTTTTCCTAGGGACCTTTGAACAAACGAAGCAAGATCAATAGAAATCGACGAAAGAAAACGTGTAAAACAACCTAATCAATTTGTAAATAGTATACGAGTTTTTTAAGCACTATTTTATTTTTCTAAATTTGCAGAAATGCACAATTTGTATTTGGACACTATTTACGTTGTTTTTATAGAGCATTTTTGCTTATATTAAAATCTTCTATCAATCTGGCTCTGGATTTTTAATTCATGAATTCAGTAATAGAGTTTTTGATCATATTACATATAAAAACTATAAACGGGCAATAGAATGATACTATGCCGTCAATCACGATTTGCCCAGAAAGACACTTTCACGAAAGTAAGGATGGGAAATCAATTGTTCTTAAGGGGTTACGTGGGTTTCAAATTTTAAACAATCGACATTTTTTAATGTTGCACTATATTCTTTAAACTTCAAACGCGTTTTTCTCAAAACTCTATTTCTGGAATCGGTGGACACGATTACTCAAAAGCTAATGCACCGAACTTATTCAAATTTTGCGCACTTCTTCTAAATAGAATTGGCTAGGGAATGAACGAAGGATTTTGTGTATCGTTCATCACAACTGACTTTACATGGCAATATGTATTGTTTTTTCCTACCGAAAAATTAATTTTTCGCACGCAACACCGCCGCTAAAAATTCAGATTTTAATTTTTTTACAAATCCTTCGTTCAATTCCGATCTAAACTCGTATACTAACATAAAAAATCTGATTTTTTGGTTTCAGATAAATCTAACACAAGTTATGATGTCCACCGCATTTTTAAGAGGTTTTCGAAAACCAGCTTTCAGTGTGCCATTTTAAAATATTTTTCAACATAAATGTCATAGAATATAGTTTAAATGCTACTCTTTTTAATACTTAAAAGTTTGAATGTAATAGTACCTTTTTTACCATTAAAAATGTCAGATAATTTTCTAGCCCAATATACAGCTTTTATAGTGTTTAAGATAATACGGGGTTTTATACTTCACCGAAGTTTTAAGAAAATGACATTCCCGGTATTAACATATTTTTTGAGATAGTAGTCCTTTAAAGAACAAATGGCTGAAATCTATTCCATTCAGTGACGTGTGTCGGAAACATTTATAAAAATACGTGCTGTGTTCCCTTTATGGGAACTATTCCTGGTTAGCTATAACTTTTAATTTATATTCTTTTACTATTTAAACAAAAGATTCTTATTTGTTTATATTTATTTGATTTTTTTTTAATTAATTAATTTATTTATAAACAGCAGGTGATCTTTTAGGTACTGCTATATCGAAGGCCCGAAACAAATTGAAACTGCCTCCTTATTATCAAAGAACATTTTTGTTGATTTGGAGCAAAACTATTAAATTTAGAGAAGCTTTTTTCAAACATCTCATTTTTTATTTTTTAGCAAGACAAACATACATTTTAAACCACTAGGACGAAAATCGTAAAAAAATAAATAAAAATAGAAGATTATTTAGTCCGAATTGCCTTTACCTTCGCCGAGGTTTCAATTTTGGAAAGTCACCATACAAATTTCAAAATTTGAAGTCATTTTATGGAATACAAAAAGTCGAGTAGAAAAAAAGTTGATCAGTCAGTTGAGAAAAATTCAAGTATTACCAGGTAAATTATAATAAAGTCAACAAAACCAACAAGTTAAAACGATTAAAAAGTTGTTATTTCTGACACACTTTTACAAACATTTTTTTATCTGTGTAATTGAATAGCTAACACTAGGCAACAAATTTTTATATTTTTCTGTGCAACCTAACAAGTGATATATCATATCTATACTGTTAGCTTGTATAATTAGCATCTTATTAATAAAACTAATTTTTAAAAGCTGTTCCGCGGGAGTCCAGCCACCAAATAATGACCATAAAATTTTTAGAGAACAAAGTAAACACTGTCAACCTTTCTCATAATAGTAATTAGCCTTTAACATTGAAACAAATGCTTAATGCTTGCTTCTAATAAACACTAAATACTTAACAATTGAGAATTAAAATAAATCGTATAAGTAGTTAAGGTATCGATTTCTGCGCAAGGGATATGCACCAAAAATTAGCGATCATAAAATAAATAATAAATAGTATCTAAAGAAGTATATTAGAGTGATAATAATGTCAACAAATTTAATATCTTATGAAAATTTATTTTTACAATTTCAATAGTTACATACCTTAAAAGGATAATCAAAACATAATTGTACAGAACTATGTAAACTCGAAGGGCGGTGTTTTATGACAAGTGTATGGGCCCATAGGAGCAATGATAACTTGAATTAACAGATTATTCCTGTCTGGTCCTATCAAATGTGGACTTAGTTTAAGTGATGACAAAGCCAGTTCTTCGTACGGAATCAAATCGTCAATGTTAAGGACTTGGTTAGAGCTCGAAAAGTACTCAGTTCGTTCGTGTACAGTAAGTATGTGTGGAATTTCATTTTGCACCCCAGTTATTAGAACTCCAATCTGAAAAGTATAGATTTGCATAGAGTAAACGTTTCATTAGACAAAGCTCTTACCTTAAAACGTTCAAAATTATCAAAATTTTCCTTACAAGTAACCCGCAATCTTACAGTTCTTAAGAGATATTCGGGAATCTCTTCGCCCCATATCATTTTTGCTTTAATAAATTTGACTCCCCGTGGAAAGAATTCTATTTCCCATGTTACAGATTGATCGATAGAAAGGTCCAACTTCTGCTCACCGTGTTCCTTTTCTAATCGACGTTGTGAGAAAAAACAGGCAACAAAATTTTTATATTTTTCAACATTTTCAAATTCCTTCACTAAAATGCTAAGACTCCAAACATCACTGGAATATAATCGTGGAGTGAACTGAAGTGCTTCATTCTCTGAATTGCGAATTTTGGCAACTATTTCATGTTTTCCTTGAACAAAACCATTGGTTGATTCTTTCAACATTTTATTAATACAAGAAAGTTCTAAGTTACCTGCATGATAACTCATCCCCACCGCCATTCTGTCAACCAAGAACTTCTTATGATACGACAAGATTGGGCTTAACACTAAACCAGCCATTTCCAATGGTGACATCATAGCAAAACGAATATATACTACGGTTTCTTCAATCAGTTTCATGAAAATCTCTTTCTTTTCCTCATCGGACATGGCTTCGCTATCTAGCTGTTCTTTTTTGTAACGAAGCCATTTTTCTAGAAATCTGTAACAATTCATCATGCGCCATGATATTATTTTAATTCCAACTAAATACTTACAAAAAGAGTTCATATTCATTTTTAACGACAAGATCATTTTGTTGCAACAACAGAGACATAATCTGAACATCTAAATCGGCAAAATCTTTAGACTCTGCCACAATTTCCAAGTTCCACTTTAGAAATCGTTTTAATGCTTCTGTTACTTCCTGATGGTAAGGACTAAACGCAATTGTATACTGAAGCCATGAAACCAGATAGCCTTGAGTAGCCGCCTTTGCTATATGTTTAAGCATATAATCAACACATAATTGAACTAAATCCTGTTATGTAAATAAAATACAATTAATCACAATGTTGATAATCATCCCTTCTTAACAATTACCTTAATATTGTATTTGTCAGCTAAAGCCAGCATTGGCATGACAGTTTGAAGTGATATTTGCACCTTTCCAACATATAAATATTTTAAAAATTGTGGAAACACCATGGAGCAGCAGGGTTCTTCCTTTAGCTCGATCACATTTTTTCTGCACTCGTTCCATTCTGGATTCATAAGCATCACCTGGAAAACCTCACTGCTGGCACATAAGATGACACGATGTGCTGGATATCGATTATTTCCCACAACGAGACATATATCCGACATCAACTGCTCAGCATAGAGATTTGCAATTTTGTGTAAAACGCTTTCTGAGTTATTCATCTAAAAAACAAAAAGTGGGGAGCGTAAAACAGAGCGCACTTATAAGCGGTAAAATCTGTGTTACATCCACTACACTCGAATCTTGGCTTGATTGATCGCTTTCCATAGTGATGTAAAGAACAATGTCCTAAAACGAAATAAAAAACGAATTATAGATTAACCCAGGAATAGTAAAAAAGAACTACAAGTGAACAAATGAACAACAGAAAACTCAAACAGACTCAATTTTTCAAAAGTTTACCCAGAGAATTTTTGATATGTCGTTTGGTAAAATAATCACTGACTAGCCTGAAAAACTAATTATCTTAGTACCTCAACTTAATTATTTACGGGTGTTTTTCTAAGATTTCGGATTTCCTATAGGAATAACTTTCAAATGAACTATTATTTGTTTTAAGTATCAATACCAATTTTAATTGGTTAGGACGGTTAGACCAAACAAATCCTCATGGAAAAATAAATACCACGGCAACGATTCCAAATTGTGGATATTTATTTCCGAAATCAGTGCTCAGCTATTAAAAACTTATAGAGCCATTTGTAAATTTTATGGACCGAATAATCGCACATGATCAACGTGCTATTCGTCATTTTATTGAAAATGTCCGCAGGAAATCAGAAAAATGTCGGCATTTCGGGCCTTCTTCAAATATCCGGCAGAACAACGTGTAACCGTCAATTGTGAGCGGTACAGAGCAATGATTCGCGACTTTTTATTTCCAAAACTTCGAGACATTGATATTGACGACTTGTGATTTCAACAGGACGGAGCCGAATGCCATACAGCCACCAATACAATCGATTATATTAAAAGGACAATTTGGCGAAAATCTTGTTTCAAAAAATAGACATATCAATTGTCCACCAAACACCGTGTGATTTGACACCTATGGACTGATTTTTGTAATATATGGTGTCTATGCTGATAAAACAGCTTTAATTAACGCATTGGAAGTCAGTATGTTGTTACGGATACACGGTCCCAAATGCTCGAAGAGGTGGTCAAAAATTGGAAGTACTCACTCTTATGCACGAAACTGAATTTAAATTAAATTAATATCGAATGTTTAAAAATTATCTTTCGAATAAAACTAGTTTTAAGTCCCCTTGCTCAGTTTTTATGTTTTATTTAAACTCAAAATTCGGACGTGATTAACAATTTAATTAAATCTTTACAATATTTTTAAAAAATTTGAGTTTGCAAATCTGATAGAGGAGCAAAATTCTGTGCATGGTGTAATTTGTATTCTTTTTATTAAACATCTTTCCCATTAAGTTTTCATGTGCAGATTCCAGAGAAATATCTGTGATAGACAAACGGACGGATGCAAGAGTGATTTTATAGAGGTTCTGTTTTTGCCATTTGAGGTACGGAACACTAAAAATAACATAATAAATATACAAAATTGACAAAACAATGTCTGGAAAGCACAAGATTACATCGTTAACGCTCAATGGTTCATAGCAAATATGCATTAAACATCTTTATAATTTTTAACGTTTTAGGGGCTTGATATAATAACTTTATAGTAGAAAACCGAATTTGTTTACGTGAATACTGGTCGAACGTAAATATATGGGAGTAACGCCCGATTTCAACGAATGACAGTGGGCGACCGTTAAGAAGTTAAGTTGAATTATTTTTTAACTCCACATCTATTAAAGCAGCTCTTAAGGTTCAAGAACGTACCTTGAATACCCTCTGAAGTGCCATATCATGACCCTGTCTTTCTAATCGTATCATTCTAGAGTCAATATTGTGCTCATACAATACATTATGGCAAAATTTATCTCCCATGTTGTCTTAGAACCACAGAAATTCAACCAACTATTGCAGACATGCGCTTGTTTTTTTCCTTTTATTTCCCAGCTTATTTAGCCGTCCCAGTAGAAAATTTCCTTCGAGTTTCCTAAGAAAATCGACAGAGACAGCTGCTTTCCTAAATATATGATAATATTTTGAAATTCGGAAAGTAACAAAAGACTTCCTGGTTACCACGAGAATTTCAAGATTTCCTGCGCGGTGGAAAGGGATTAATGGGAAGAGAAACCCACCTCAGTAGTAAAAAAAGGAAACCTTCGGAAATATGTTAATTATAGAATTTAGCCGAAATTCGCTCTCGGAACACCAAATAGCATCCCTAGCACTCAATATTTGTTTATTTACCCACAGTTAAGTCGCAGCTAGAGAAAGAGTTTCACAACCTCGACACATCTCCCCACTCCCAGAATTCAGTGCACCAAACCGATACTTACTCAGATCGAAGGATCGTTGGGGTCACTAGCCCACCATAAGGATCAGACTTTTAACCAGTTGCTGACAATAAATACAACAATCTTTCCCGACATGCAGTGAAAAATCCTCAAAATCCACTCCCCACGAAGAACTGTCTTCAAGCTGTCAAAAAATTTCACAATGGCCAGTTTAAAATAAAAGTCACAATGACTATTATGTATTAATTTATTAACTTCAGATGTAAATTTAAGAAAGGGTATTCTATTGCAGCGATTTAAAAATTCGACATTCTTTATTTTGTTTTTTCTACAAGTAAATGGGAACATGTTTTTTTTTAGTGAATCTTTACGGAAGTTAATGATTCTAAACTTCTTCTACTTTCGAAAAAATTAACTTTTAAATCTTAAAAAATTGAATTTTTCCGATGCCTAAATTCTGAAATATTTCGCATAATTTATTTATTTATTTATTTATTTAACAACCAACATACACCGAAATGAGTAATCTGACCTAGAAGCCATTCATAAATTACGTAAAGCCAATTTTTAGGAATTTTAACCCCTTCCTTCCCCTTTATAACGCTCCGTAACACAGCCTTTAACCCCCTCCCCCAAAGTTACGCTACAAAAAATTGTATCACCTTTATTTTATAATTTCCTATATTCTGTAAAAAGTAATAAATATTATTTCAATTTTAATACATTTTATTATTTATTATAACACTAGCTGTAGTCCGCGACTTCGATCGCGTGAAATTCGGTTTTATCACGCACCCCTATCTTATCTCTTCTTGATTGAATTTTGAAAAAACCTTTTTTAGTGGGTGCCTACGCCATGTGTGAGAAACCTGCAAAATTTCAAGTTTCTAGTTATCTTTTGGGCGCATTTGGAATATTTTTTTTGTGGACTTAGAAACACATTTTCCTGGACAAGTTGTTCTTATTTAATTATACAACCGCCAACGTTTTTATTTTAGTCTGTTAAAGGTCTCAGATTATTACTCATCCGTTTAACTTAAAAGTTTTTTTTTACCTTTTTTTTATTTTCTAGTTTTTAGTTTGATTTTTATTATTTCCCCCTCTAACCCGTGAGACGACCATTTTGAAATCCACCATTTTTTTTTTCTATAATATTGCATTTTCATCGGTATTTTATCTATTACCTATGAATCAAATGTCAGCTAGATCGGTATTTTTTTTTCTAATTTGTAGGGCGGCCATTTTGAAATCCGCCATACAGGTTTTTTATTTTATAATACTGCATTGTTATCGGGACTGTATGTTTTAGGTATGTAGCAAATTTGAGCTTGATCAGTTTTTTCTCCTCTAGTACATATGGCTACCATTTTGAAATCCGCCATTTTTTTTTTTATAACATTGCATTTTCATCGGGATTGTATGTATTACCTATATATCAAATTACAGCTTAATCGGAATTTATTTTTTAATTTGTATGGGGACCATTTTGAAATTCGCTATTTTGTATCATTTTCATGTATTGTGACAGGAACCAAATGTGTGTGCAAAGTTTCATAAGAATAGTTTTAGTAAAAGTAGTTGAAAAAGCTGTTGCAAGATTTTAAACAAATATACGGAGTCAAGCTAAATAAAACCGTTTAAAAACGTCTTTTTAAAAATGTATTTATCGAATCGGCTGACGTAACAAAATATATAAATATTCATTTAACCAATAGTGGCCAAATTTTGCATACAGTTAAGTAAAGATTTAATTTGAAAGCGAAACAAACACCTAAAGGTACTCATCGGATGTTTCTGCACCAAATAAAAATGTGCCATTTACTGGCACTCTGGCAAATATCAAACATCAAGAAAATGTGTATAAAAAATATATAACTATTCTTCTTAAACATAAACTCAGAACTCGGAACTTACCTTCACCTCATTTGGGTCTTTGAACTATTATTGCTCGAAAGCTATTGAAGAACTCACAAAGAGCGATGTTTGGTCCTTTATTGGAAGCTCCAAACTAAATTATGATTGTGGTCGGTTCAAAATTAAAATAAAAGTCATTTGATACAAAAGATCTTCTATTTCTTTGTTTCATCCTCATGCAATAAACAACTTTGTAACTAATTGAAACACAATCAAAATAAGGAACTGATTCAAACACACCCAAAAACAAATTTTCTAGGCATTCGCTAAATCACAAATTAAAACTAAAATATATGGAGAAAGGTGAATAACCAAGATAACGCTAGGTGTAAAAATGCTTTTACAGCTCATCATGCGAATCATCATCTTTCTGTTCGTCTTGTGATGCATCCTTCGCCTTCTCGACGTAAGATTCAATCCAGCCTACAAGTGTCTCGTAGTCTTCGACATCAAAATATTCTACTAATTTTTTGCCCTTGCTGTAGAAGCTAATATTTGGATAATTTGCTACTCCCTCCTCTGCACAGACCCTGCGGCCCTTGCTGTCGAAGCAGTCAATTCTTCCTATCGTAATTTCTTTATAAGCATACGATACTTGCTCCAAGAGATCAATGACCTTCTCGGATTCATCCCTGTATCTAAAATTGTTTAGTCCAAAAATTTTATTCTGCAACTAATAGCTTACCCGGTGATATAAAACACAATAACCGTGAAATCTTTTTTGATTAATTCGTCGAAATTGTTTTCCGTGACGGTGAGCAAAGAGCTGGGCAATGAAGGTCTTGCTATTTTGAAACTCTCCGGAAGGTATCCGGACATACTAACAACGAAGTCGACGAGATCATGGAAGTCTCTTGAGTCGGTGTACTTTTGTACAGCTTGTCCGTCTTCTATCCACAGCAGAGTGGGATAGCCTGCTATCTTGAATTCTGAACAAATTGGCCTATACTGGGTGCAATCAATTTGAGAGATTTTTACAACGTTTTGATCCTTGAGCGCTTCTGCGACTCTTTTCCAAGTGGGAGCCAATCGCTTTAACAAGAAACATTTCTTGATAAAATTTCAATAAAAAATAGGAAGACTCACCTGACAATGACCACACCATGGAGCATAAAACTTTACAAAATGCTGTCCCTTGGAGATGTATTTTTTGAATGTTTCATCTGTGAGTTCTGCAAGCACAAATTCCTCAGTGGATTCAATGGCATCGGCATCCTCCTGTTCCTTGAAAGTAAGAAAAATATATTTTATCGCTCTGTTTGCGTGATTATAGCCACAAGAGCCTGGTAGCCCCATATCCCTAGATTTTAAGTCAATGTAAAATTCTAAGTCTAAGTCCAAGCATATTGAGAAATTTCCCAACTATTGTATTATTTGAAATCTTCATAATTTGTAGAAGTGGAAATCCTCCCTACCCTTTATTGATTTCGTCAGCTTGAACAAATTTTCTTTTTGATTGATACTCTTGCTAACGACGAACAGCGGTTTTACTTGCTCTTGCATGCGCATTAAAAACGGCCCGTCAACTCATACCAGCTCATGCCAGTCAAAACCACTAGGATCAGGGAGATGAGAACATAATTTATCTTCTTATTATAAGCCTAAACGGACAGCAATTAGGCAATCTTTAAATCGGATTACCGTAAACTTACCTCATTATCTCCCAAATTCTCCTGAATGAAAGTAGTAATTGTAGGTAAATCGCGAGGTCCATGGAATTTTTTGGGTTCAGTTGAGCCCAATTTGTAAAATTTCAATGTTGGATATCCAGTCACTTTATTTTCGTTGCAGAGCTCCTGATATTTTGTGCAGTCAACTTTTGCAACAATTAGACGAGGATCATCTTTCACATTCATCATTTCTGCTAATTGCTCCCATGTTGGATGCAATCGTTTACAATGTCCACACCTGAATGAAGAAATAGAAAAATTATTTTCTTGTCGTAGGGTGAAGATAAACCGGTTCTTTCTAGAATTTTTCTCGATTTATAAATTATGTTATAGATCTACTAACATTATCCTTTCATAAAACAGCTGAATATTAAAGGATGGGCCATCGCCTGATTTCTTTTTAAAAATTCTATAAAGTAAACAGTGTTCAGTATTTTTCAAAGTTTGTTGATTTATTGGAAAGAGTAAACCTTCCTATTAGTTATGTAATGTGATTTGATTTAAATGGCTGCCTCGGCTAGCTTGGCAGTAGCCCATCCTACAAACCCAATTTTGCAGTACATTCTCGGTGGTTTGTTTGATATTGTGCTTAACTACCTGAATCGTTTCTGTATTGTCAACATAATATGCATCTTTAACGGCATCCCACAAAAAAAAATCCAATGGTGTCGTCACAACTACGCGGTGGCCATGACATACTTCCAAAACGGCTAATTACATGATTATTGTACAAAATGTGCAAAAGATCGATTGTTGCACTGCTTGTGGGGCGCGCTGCGCTATCCTGTTGGAACCAGAACTCGTCCAAGTCTAATTCCTCAATTTCTAGCTATCTCGCTCTCACGTAAATCCCGCAGGCAGCCAACCCTACAACAAAATTCCTACCTTGATCCTCCAGGAACTGTTACTAATACTGACGAATAATGTGAAAAAACAAAACGTTTACCTGTTCAGCTTTTGCAATGAAATTTCAAGTTTACCTCTATTCAGCGCAATCTATCAAATGTTTAAATTTGTAAGCATTATAATTCTGGTGTGAATTTGTAAATACTATTCTTTTAAATAAGGAAAATTTAAATTTATAACGGCTGTCTTTCACATAGGATAACCCTTAAAATTTCTTAATATTTGCTGTATTCTTCTATTTATTTGTCTCTTCTGCATCACATGTCTCCAGAAACCTTATTATAATTTTTATTTAAGGTGATAACGTTCTTATCTACGGATCCTAATCATAACTACACTTCTAACGCCTCAATTCTTAAATAGGTCGATTGTATATAATAATATCGTATCAGATAAAACGAGAATAACTTTATTAACTTGAGCGGGCAACTCAGTTGACAAAACAATATTTTATTTATTCAGTTGTTCTTCATGAATTCAATTGATTAGCTTCGACTGGGCATCACACCGAATGCGTTTACTTGTACTATTTATGTTTTTGCAGGACGTAGGAAATTTGCTCGGGAAAAATTTTACCTGCTCTTTACCGGGCATATTCTTAACCGAAGTAATATTTACACTGGTTTTAGTTCCAGTCAAAAACAGAGAATGGATATAATAATAGCCAATAATAATTTGTATATGGTTACGTGGTCTTACCTAATTATAAAGTTCAAGAGGTGAGCCCCAAACACGACATTTTCGGGTTGAAACAGAAGGATGCTCAATAAACTTGTTTTATATTATAATTATGATTTTTTAAAACTGAGCGTCATCAATATCCAAGCTATTATCCATAGAATATTTCTTGAGCTTAGGCAACAAGAGAACCATAGCCACGGGTGATACTCTCACAGTAAACAATAGATAGTAAAAACAAAGTCAAATATGCGATGCAGATAAAATTATCTCTTAAGAATTAGCATAGCATATACCTGATAAAAAAATGTAGGTGCGATAAGAAATAATATCTGGAACTATTTTAAATATAGCAAATCTGTAACATTTCTACAAAGCTCAACTATAATGTGTTCATTATACACGTCTCTCGTTTCAGCAGTGTCTTATGCATGTCATCACAAAGTACCATAAAAGATCAAAAATAACTCACCAAGGAGCGAAAAACATCACAAAATAGTTGTTTTCCTTGATAGCCTTGCTGAATGTCTCCGAAGTGAGTTCCACGGCAAACTCCTGCTCGGACTCGCAGTAAACGCTGGAGCCAAGCGAAATTAATAAAATATACCGCAAGATCCACATGGTAAAATAAATTTAAAAATTAAACGTCTCCTAATAAAGTGCACTAAAAAGCGTAATCCCAGCCCGGCAGGGAATAAGCCGCAAATAAGATGACAAGTGCTATTGTCCGTTTGACACTTGACAAACACGAAGAAAAAAAACTGTACCCCGAAGCGGGTGGTGCAGAGCTCAAATAAAAGCACGTAAAAACACCTGGACTCTTTCTTTATCGTCAGAAGTTTACAAAGAAACAATTCGATACGAATTTTAATGTGTTTTTGTTTAAAACAAATTGAAAAAGTTTGTTTTTATATGGCAGTACTAAAATACGTGGTATTTTGGGAATTTTCTCAAACTAGCCATTGTGAACTATTTCCTTTTGTCAAATGTCAATTCAAACAAAATCGGTGGTGTCGGACGATTGCAGGTCGCACGTTGTTCCGGTGGACCTCTTTCATTAATCTTGTTTTGTTGTTTTTAATTGTAGTTATTATTTAATTGGAATTAATAACAGGGAACGCTGGGTATATTATACATATAATAAGTTATATACAAAGAAAAGCGACTCAACGATACTGTAGAAATTGGCAAAACAAGGGCAGCGATGTCCTTGCCCTGAAAGAGCTAAAAAGATAGCAAAAGGATGACGCAGCCAAAGCGTGTTATGCATTCTATCTTCACGGATTTCCCTCCCAACAAGAATGATCCTCGATTCAAAATCAAAACTTCTCAGCAAGCGACATCGGCCTGCGTTGGAGCTCTGGTTACTTCTCTGTTTAGTAAGTGCTTTCCATCGTTCCTGTGATCTGGTCATTTATGTTTTGCATGATGCCATATTTCAGACAATTTCCACATTAAACAGTTTCATTTGTTATAATCTGTCGCCATGAAATGAGGCTCATCCATTATATCATCGTTTTGTGTTATCATACTGCACCGATAACATCTGCAAATAGAATTTCTGGATCTGAAATAACAAACCACTCAACGAACAAAATAATTTAATTTCCAGATGTCTACTCAACGGTTAAAAGATTTCTTAAAGGGTTACATACGTACAGCAGCGCCAAAAATGCGTTAAAAGAAAAACTGTTATTGCACTTTGTTTACTAGTATTTAAACTTTATAAAAAAAATTATTTCACTTTATTTTTACACAAATTACTATATAAAAAATCACGTGATCCACAACATTAAGAAAAAAAAAGTTGCTCCACGGTTGATATGATATCTCCAGAAAATGTTTATCGATTTGCAACATTTAAAAAAATTCTTATAAAATATAGTTGTAATTATGGTCTGTCGAGCCGGATTTTTGAAATTCGAAAAATTTGGCAATTTACGGCAGTTTAAAAAAAAATGTGCATTTTGTGTCATAAATTTCACACTTTAATTATGTTTATAACATTTTTTAATCACAATATCAAAAATCCGGCTCGACAGACTATAGAGAAAACAATTTCGAATATTTAAAAAAAAAGCATAAAAAAATATTAAAATCTGTATGAGTTATCATGCAAACCGTGCCGGAAAAAGTTGTTCTGAAAAAAAACGCATTTAAAGTTTCAAGTGCGTATCGCTCGAGGTCGCGCGCAGCTAAAGCAAAAACTTTATGCATTTTTTAATTTATATTGTTAACTTACGTCTTATCTCCCATTCCAGCTTCATATTGTATGCCTTCCTTGTCAGTAAACAATTGTTGTTTATTTCTTTCCGAAAGGCTGAAAGGTTCTGAAAGTAACGGCCAGCTGCCTCAAACAAGGGACAGCTACCTTCGCGCATCAGACTCTCGTCGGGCAGTCACGTTTTCTATAATAACTTTCGATCTATGTGGAATTTTTACAATCGACTTTCACAGAAATGCGCCTAAAACTATAGACAATAATATGTAAAAAAAAAAAGTCGATTTTCTGTACGTATGTAACCCCTTAATGCAACATTTTCAGATTAGATGAAACCATTTTCAGATTAAATGAAACCTTAGGCAAATAAGAAAGATGAATATATTGAAGTATTGGTAGAAAGAGATTTAGAAATTACAATGAAAACATAAAGAACAAATTACCCACAGAAAAAAATATATCACTTTCGTTATTGATGATTTTTAACGATCTACGTGAAATGATACCTTTAAATTAGCTTCGGAACTAATGAATGATACCAAAACACTGGAGTTGCGAGTGGGCTCCACAGCAAGTTTTTATAGACGAGTGTGGCTTCAACCTACATTTTCGAAAATCACAAGCCCTTACTAGATTAGGTCCAAGATCACACTTTGTTGTACGCAATGGAGGGGACAAAACATGACGTTAAGGGCGGCAATAAATAATGGACTACTTTACACCACAAAATAATCGTAAATGCCGATCGATTCAAAATACACATATGGGAGCTTTTTGAAAAAAATAATAACGATCCACAGTTGCACAACTCGCTTTTAATTATGGACAATGCTCGTATTCACAAAACACGAGAAATTCATGAGACCGTAAGAAATAATGAGTGTCGCTTAAATTTGTTGCCGCCTTACTCACCGATGCTAAATCTAATTAGAAAAGTCCTTTCTAAAATAAAATTAAAGGCTCGTTCTATATTAAGCAATATTAATACAGAACACAATATTTTTTCAGTGTTATCGAGCAAAGTATTCAACAATTAAATCAAAATTATTTATTAATTATATAATAAATATGGTTTTACAAATTCCACATCCTGCAGATCATCAGCCTTTACATTAGTATCACTAGCAAGGTAAATAAAATAAGTCCTTTTGATGATAGTTACTCATGGAAATACAATTCGGCAATAAGAAAATATGTGTTGTTTCAAACTGTTATTTTTACATGAATTCTTTGTTGTATCTTTCAATTAAACAAACAATAAGAAAAATGAATAAAGTAATTTAAGTGAAATTTGGTTATTTGAGGTTTTATTTTATTTAAAAATAGTTTCACTTCACTTTCAATTGTTTCATACAGTTTGAAAATGGTTTCATTCAATTTAAAAATAGTTTTTTTTATTTAAAAATAGTTTCATTTCTGAAAATGGTTTCATTTAATCTAAAAATGCTAACACATTTTATATGTAGCTGGAAGTTTTTTATTTTATCACGACGAAATTTGTTACGGTGGCCGCAGTTTTTTTTTTTTTTTAGACAAAAAGGACAAATAAATTATTTCATAATAAAGGAACACTTCGTTAGAGGTCAACATGATTTCAGTTGTAACGACCAAATAAGCAATACAACAAGAAAACGCAGATTGCGATCGTTTGCCTGGTTAAAATTTAATTCCGAACGTTTACATATTTTTAAATATATGAAAAAAATATGAAAATAACAAAGAAAATAAAGTTTTGTTAAAACAAAAATCTTTAGTTTTGATATTTTTCACAAGAACATATTTTTAGATAATTTTTGTCCACAGAATTCTGTGCAGATCATACATTTGGTATAACTGCATGCTTCCAACATTTCAACTTTGGACTTTTCTCAATGGTCCATATATTATTTACTGTTGTCCATGTTGGCATTAGATCTGGGTAGACAAACAAATTTAACAATTTTTAACACATTGTTTGCCAAGCGTCATCAATTCTATCGTCATCACAAAACTTTTCGATGTATTTTTTCCATTTCGCTAATCTATCCACAGCATCCAGAATAATTTTGCTACTTTCGTCCTTCAGTGCACCATAGTTTTTTTTTTTCAATGACTTCTTCTTCTGGAGCTTCTTATGGTTATGCTGCCTCTTTGATTCCTTCACTATTTTACATTGCTGCATCCATAATTTGGCCTTTGCTTCTCTTCTTTTCCTCTTGATAAGTCCATTTTCCTTGTACTTCAGCACTCTTTGGCTGTCCCATTTTCTCTTTTCTTCCATTAGGGTAATAACTTCGTTAGTCATATATTTATTTTTAATATCTTGTTGAGCTGAACTGGCATTTTTTAGCCATTTTTAATCAATATCGGCTGCGTTGTTTTACTTTTAAAATACGCATTTTCTCACTTCTTAACCCTGTTTTCTCCAAAAATGCGATGAAGCGGTTCGCAATATACGGAAAAAAAATCATATAGAAATGGTCAATCAATGCATACCCTAAAATCACCGCCTTAAAGCGTATCTCAGATTATGGGTGGGCTATAATATCTAACTGGCCACCATGGGTTAAGGTATCACCTACACAATATACGAGGATGAGGAGCAAATGTCGTTGACCTGTTATTTTAGATTTTAATTAAAAAACAAGAGTCCATATCTTAAGTTAAAAGCTCACTTAAAGTAGTAAACCTTTTAACTGAACATTTTCTTATAGTGACTCCTCTTGATGTGGTGAAAACTCGACTGCAAGCTCAACAAAAAGCGTTAATATCAAATAAATGTTTTTTATATTGCAACGGATTAATGGAGCATCTTTGTCCTTGTGCTCCAACTCCAGACATGATGAATCAGAAGCCCACAATGCACTTGAACGGAACAATAGTGAGTAGAAATAATTAAATTGTTTAATGTGATCTTGTTAATTATCGTTGATTTCCATTACAGGATGCTATAATAAAAATAAGTCGCTACGAGGGGATTACTTCCCTTTGGTCAGGCCTTAGCCCAACCCTTGTCTTAGCGCTTCCAGCAACAGTAATTTACTTTGTGGCATATGAGAAATTTAGAGGATATTATTGCGATCTATATTCAGAAAACATCTCAAATATATCCAATGACTGTAAAGTACCATTAATTGTTCCTCTTACATCTGGGATCTCGGCTAGAGTACTTGCTGTTAGTATTGTTAGTCCGCTGGAGCTTATTAGAACTAAGATGCAGTCTGAGAGGCTTAGTTATTTACGTAAGTTATCAAATAAGGGTCTTTTTCGTTTTTTAGGGTTTCGTAGTCAGCTTTGCAACGTTGTATTTTCGCCATTTCCGTCCGTCCGTTCCTTTTGTGCATCACAGTCCTATTATTCTCTCAGTTTTGCATCTATTGAGATGAAATTTGATGTAAAGTCGTATATTGATAACCCAAAACACGAAATTAAGAAAATTCGAAAAAAAAAATTACACCATCTCCCATAGAGTGATAAGGGAAGACAAATTTTCACTTATTTGTATTTAAAATATGTATCGTATTTAAAAATATGATACAATTAAAATGTTTTGGGATTTTTTAATTTTAACCCTCGAGTCGCGAGACTTTGCCTGTCAAGTTTTAAATATCGTTATAAAAAATCAGTAATATTGCTCTTGCTAAGTACTTAAGGTGTAACGAAAAATTAAATAAAGATATTTTGTGAAAAAGTTTTAACTTCATACAACGAACAAATTTTTGTCATGGTTATTACTTTCTTAGAAACTCTACGGAATCCTACTCATGCAAACTTCGATACACAATTGAACGATTTTCTTAATATTATCTTTAAAAATCTTAGGAGTTTATGAAGCTTTAAAAGTTACCGTGAACAGTCAGGGAATCACTGGTCTCTGGAGGGGTCTAACTTCTACAATTTATAGAGATGTTCCATTTTCTGGTAAGAAAGTATTTAGTGTCACTACAAAGTTGTGAGTTTCAAAAGGAAAAGTTATATATATTTATCTCCCGATTTACTTACATGGAAGAATAATTTCATAGAATTCGTCGTGAATTTCTTACCTACATTTGGACAGTATAGACGAATTTTGCTTTTTTTTGTTATGAATTATTTTGAACCAAATGTTCATATGAATGGTTTTTGTGTAAAAAAATTTTTTAGATTTAATGCCAGTATTAACAAACGAACGATACTAAAAAATGTGCACAGCATAAATATTTGTTTTAAACAAGTCTTATTTTTGGAATTTCGTTATTTTGAAAATCGTGTAAAAAATCCACCATGTAAAACGGGAGACAAGTGTATACTTTTTATTCCATGCAACAACTGAATTTAGGGGTATAAAAATTGATAATTTTTGCTTTTAGGAATTTATTGGTCTTGCTATGAGACGATTAAGAGTACTTTCAACGTAAAGGACCCTACATTTACATTTAGTTTTTTCGCTGGTGCTACATCAGGCACTGTAAGTATTTTGATATAAATTAGTTGAGTTTGTTGTTGAGAGTATAATTTTATTAATAATAACGACAGATAGCGGCAACCCTTACAACTCCTTTTGATGTGGTTAAAACGCACCAACAAATTGAATTTGGTGAAAAGGTTATTTATACAGGTAATGCAATTTTTATTTTATTTTTTTTATAGATTGTACTTCATATAAAAAAATAAATTATACAGACAAACCATCTAAAAACGTTCCATCCGAATCAACCATATCTGCTTTGAAGCGAATATATTTCTCTCATGGTATAAAGGGGCTTTATGCTGGGCTTGGCCCGCGATTAGCTAAAGTAGCGCCGGCGTGTGCGATTATGATCGGCATCTTTGAGTATGCAAAATCATTTTTCTACCAACAAAACATCAAAAAATATCTTCGAGACAATAACTTGAGTGAAACGCTGGCGTACGGAAAGTCTGAGTAGGTGTTAAGCGCCTGATGTTATATCTTTGTTCAATAAATTTTTGTAAATATCTAGAAATTTTAATTTATTAAATTTTAGTTAATGAAACTTTTATTGTTTTAAAATTTTATAATACTATAGTGCAATGATGGGACTTATTATGTCGCGCCACTTTTTCTTAAGCCGATCAGAAGGTAAGAACACGTTGATATCATTGATTTGTTAAACTTGTACACCATTATTTATTAAATTCCACCAACGAACTAATGTTCTGTTCGGAATGGCTATAGGGTCTTCAAAATTTCTAATTCACTTTTCAGGTCACCTTCGTTTATCATAAATTTGAGATATTTAAGTAAAGGTGTCGTGATATAGTTTTCTTATTTATGAACAAAAAGTGTCCAAAAGGTCTAAAGATTTAGGAGGTTATTACTATGTTTAAATGTGGGGTTGAAAGACAGGTTTTCGTTAAGTTGGCTAAAACTCACTTAGTAAACATCTGATTACTAACGCCTCAGTACAATCTCGAACGTTTACAGAGGTTAATAAAAAGGGCTCTTAAAATATGGTTTCGGCTTCCGTGGGTCTACAAAGAATGTTTGTAGTATCTTGAATAATTTTAGCTTGAAGGAAGTAATTTATATAGAAAAGGCAAAGTATATGCACAAGGTAATAAACAGAAAGATAAGAAACAATATTGAGCTTACAAGATACAATAAGGTGCAAAACTACAACAGAAGAGAGAGAGAATTTATAAGAATGGATAAGGCGAGCAGGGAAAGGAAGCGTACAGGACTCACCAACAGCGCAAGTGATATCTATAATAAACTTCCAGAAGAAATAAAAAGGATAATAGATCTAAACAAATTCACGAGAGTCATAATTATAATGTAAAAAAAGGACAAACTATAAAATATATGTGTAATTATAATCTTACTAATGTATAGTATATATAGGTAAAGTTTTTTTTTTTGTAATAATAAGTGGGATTAGGTAAAATAATTTTTTGCGGGAATCATTATAAGTTCAAACTGCTCTTATACCAGTGCCCAGTTTTCTCAGCGGCTTTGGTGATAAACTTTTTTAAATCGATGTGATATAGGCATATTAGCAAATTATCTACAGAGTCTAGTAATCCCAAAGGGAAGTGGTTATTTTGGTTTCCACGTCTATTAAAGAGCACATATACATATCGATCAAAACGATGATTGAATGGATAATTTTTTAGTATTATTTGATTTGTAATAACTTCTTGATGAACGAACTTACATTTATTAATGGACACCCAATTGCTGTAGTGAATTTGATTTTTTAAAAATGTTTCCAAACATAATAGAGTGCTTAGGATTTAAATCTCGTGAATTTCAAATTTCTACTTCGTCAAGACTCTTCCAAGAATATATTCTCAACACAAATGTATTTCTTTGAACGTATAGCATAGTTTTACAATTTTTCTTTTTATCGAGGGCTGTCTACGGCACTCAATATGTGCGATTCAAACCCGCATTTGATTAGTCTTTTCTATACTATTCGAATCAATGTTTATATCCGAAACCATGCACTGATTCAATTAATTGAATTTCAAATGTCTCAATCACTGAATACGTATTATCTGCAAAGATACACAAAAAAGAATATTGTAAACAGAGCAGAACAGAACAAACTTTGTTCAAGACACCAAACAATCGATTGATACACTATTCTACGTATTTCAGCAACACCCTGTTTATATTTAAAAAAAATTTTGGTTATAATTAAAACGACCGCTTCTTTCCTATTTCCTATTGTTTTTATTTTTATAATTGCATTCAACAATTACCAGAAGAGTCAACAGTTTTTTAGAACCATTTTGCTACATCCATGATTATTGGGATTATTTTGTATGAGTAACATTTAGTTGTAGTTCTTGACTTATAAACAATTTTTAAAAAATATTTTCTCTTTTATTTCCTGTTTTTTTCACTTAACCACGAGCCTCATGTCTTAATTGCTTCTTTAGTTATTTAGTGAATGATTTTGTTTTCTTTTCTCATCAGTTTCTCTGTATTGACTTTCAAAATGAACAAATTTGTTAATGGCTTAGATATTTACAGATTTTACTGGGTTATTTTGCCAAGTCAGGTTATACAGATTTTTGCTCACAACTTAAGTAGATTTTTGACATTTTATAAATGTTTTCTTTTTATTGTCTTGTATTTTCTCACTGTTTAAAGTTTTCATTTCATCGAAGAAGTGTTGATAAGGTTTCTGAAATAGTTTCTCATCGAATATTTTTCTACCAATTCGCATAAAACACACACATCTTATGAATAGCATTCTTTTAAAGCGACCGCTACATCATGAACAAGAATCACTAGCCAGAATGTCGCGCACTAAGTTTTTTTTTTTTTTTTGTATTACAGTCGTCCAAGCTAGGCATATTTTCCTCGCTTTAAATAATAGCCGTATTATTACATATTATTTTTATACACTATATACACACATAAATTGGAAGGTTCTAATCTACAGGGTCTAGTCTTTAGCGTTAATATGACTCTTATTAACATTGTATTATTTGTAGTCATTTTCTGAATGAGCTTAATTGAAACCAATTTTGAAACAGGTGGATCTGAACACTAGCAGCTGGATGTATACATATGAAATTTTTTTTTTAATTTAGATTGACTTAAGGTTATAATTCATGTTCCCATATTACAGTGTTATTGGCCTTTTACATAAAGAAAAAATAAAAATTTTTTTCATGCTAGGTAGGGTTGGTAAATTACTATTTTTCATTCTCAATTAACTACCACATGTTAATGTTTTTCGATTAATGTTAATTAACTTATTTACTTTATTAATTACTACACCGTTATAACTAATGGCAGGCCCACTGATAATTGCTTCCCTTTCATCCCTAAATTTTATCCTGTGAGCATTTTGTTTTAATTTTTAACAGTTAATTAACAATATTAGTCATTTCCGGGTACTAGGATTAAATTATAACACCCTGTAAAATACTCCGGCCTACTTTTATCTCCGTTGTTCAGTCTTGTTAATGTCCAAAAATTAGGACGGCTTTTCTGACAGTGTTATCTCACAATCTACTATAAGCCTTATTATGCTTTTCTTGGCAACCATAAAAACCAAACTTAACCAAGGAAACTTTAAAAAACTAAAGAGTTTATGGATTTTTAATCGAATAAGTATTCAATAAGTTTTCTCCATTTGCTGATATAGCTATGCCTAGAGAAATCTTTAGAAGTAGAATTAATGAAATGCAATATTTATTCTGGGAATAATTAATTTAACTTTTTCTTTCCTTTAGTCTGTAAGAATTTAAATGTCTGTAGACTTATGAAATAAATAAATAAATAAATAAATAAATAAATAAATTTTATAATTTCGCTTTCAAATTTGGTGCAATACCCTGATCAGTTTGAAAAAGCTACTAAAGTGCTAATTTTTCAAAAATTATGATAGTCACAAACTTTTTTTTATCTTTTCTGTATAAGTTACACAAAGGCGTCCTGTCTAGTCGTGATATCTATAAGAAAGTTGTTTTAAAATTTTTGGACAATTTAAAAGTCTTAAAATTCTAGACAACATCTGGGAATTCCCATACGTCTAAATAAACTTTTGAGTATTATATGAAAAACATATACAATATTCATAAATTATAAATAGGATCAACGGGTGATACAAATTATTGAGCTAATATATTTTTTCGGCAGTTGATAAATGTAATATGTGTTTATAATATTTAATTATTTTCGATTCTTTATCCACAACTGTTGGATTTTTGTGCTCATATACAATTTGAAACTAGAAACAACTACGCTAAACTGCCTTTTTACCCGATAGATACGATAATCACGCAAAAAGAAATATACGAACATGTTAAATGAAATAAAGAACCATATCTGATTGAAAAAATCGTGTAAAAATGAGTGTACATAGATGATGTTAATGATTCCATTTGCGACTAACATGGCTTTGATATTGTTAGTTTTTAGAATTCCATAGCCAGCTAAGAACCCTTATAGTTTTGCCAAGTCCATCTGTGGGTCACAGCTCTCTCAGTTTTGAACCTTTTGAGATGAAATTTGGTATAAAGGCGTACCAAACCCAAAAGTAAAAATAATTTGAAAAACAATTTATTTTTACCCCCTTCCATACAATGAAAAGTGCAGGATGGTTAAAATATCGAAAATATATATCATTAGTAACTAACGTTTTTCACTATATTTTTAAATTAATGGTTTGTATTAAATAGTTTTATTTTTTTTATAATAAAATGGACATGGAATTAAAATTGAAAACTTGATGACGTCATATTATATTAGCTGCGTTTTTTTTAATGATCTATATTGATCTTTCCATAGAAAGTGAAGATCCAGATTTTTATCTGGATCTCTATCCAGATTAAGGGAAATTCCCTATATCTCAGGATATTGCAAATTTCACAGCTAATGAATTTTCATTTAAGATATTGCTCATCTATATATGTACTAATGCAATATTCTGAACTATCAGTATGCTATGGAGAAAAATTGTCGATCTATACATACATACATATCTCTGACAATTAAAATTAATTAATAATTAAATTTGTCTAAATCCACTGTATTTCGAACTATTTCACCGGCTTACTATCTTGTCATTCGCTTCTATTCTTTGTTATTCACATAATAACTAACATCAGATTTAAATTCTTTACAATAATATTGCATTTAATGACTTTGTGTTGTTTACTTGTTAAGGCGTTACATTTTCCGCCATAGAGTTAGCTATCGTATACAAATCAATTATTACTAGAAAACCTTTTATTAGTTATACCAAGATATAAGTTAACGTTCGCTTTAAGGACGCAGACCTCCAAAATCACAAATGTTGCCCCTATATAAATATTATTAATAGAATTACTACGTTCTCGATTTGACCAATATATTTATAGACCTAATTTCAATTTTATTCCCATCTTTTAAGTTTAAAACAAGAGTATTAATGTTATTTTAAAACTGATCAAATAAATTTACCAATAACATCGCTTTTCAAAATCGTAATGTATTTCTGCGGTTTAAAAACTAAAATAGCCATAGAAATTCTGTTCAGATCTTAATTATGAAGATAAATTTTTATCATAGCGACAATAAGCGCATACTCAAAAGTATTTAGTTTAATTGCCTTAAGCTCAATTTAGTCGATTTTTTAAAGGGTAATGAGTAAAAAATGGTATATTTTTTCGCGGACACTGATAAAATCGCATAGAGCGTTTTTTTGTCCGAATATAGCATAGATTCCAACTTAATATATGGGCTACTTTTTATTTGGATGAAAGTATATAGTTTCAAAATTCCTACCAAAATAGCAACTATAAACTTTAAATTTCAAGAGATTTTCATGGAAATTGGTACCGAGGGGTTCCTGAGGATGCTGATTTTGAACCTACTCACCGAGTTTCTAAATTTTAAATTGCCAGTATACACAATATTTTGATTTTCGAATTCGGTGGATTTTAATTAAAATTATTACACTGGGTATATTGAACCCACAGATTTGGAATAAAATATCCATAACTGAAAATTTAAGATGGCGACCAAAACTTCTCCAAATTCAAAGGATTTAATGAAATTTTTCAAAAAGTTAATTCCAGCAACTATTTAATTTCGAGTCCGCTATCAAAATTCGGAAATTAAAAAATTGCGGAACGAAAAAGAGGGGAGTTTAATTAGAAAAAGGTATTTTGTAGTTTACAATTTTGAAATTCAAAGTGATTGATCAAATATTGTGATTTAAAATAGCTATTATAATTATTTCTGGTCGCTTATTTCGGATCTATGGGAATTCCGAAATAAAAGATTATGCATGCAATGTGGCGATCGAAATTTTTCAATTTTCAGGAATTTAACCCTTTGGTACTATGGATGCTTATATGCGCTCAGAGAAAGGTCGTTTCAATAAGTACATTAATTTTCCAAAAAAAAAATACAAGGAAGGTGGTATACTATATTCTTCATTGAGAGATGGTCCGTATAAATCGAAAATCATATTATAGAACTACTTTCGAATTCACTTCAGTAGTTTGAAATTCAAGATGGCGGATCTAAAATGGCGACCAACATTTCTAATTCATAGGGTTTCCTATGAACATCTCCAATATGCAAATTATAATTTCTACTATTCAGGGTTATTATGTATAAATATAAGAATACAAAATTGAATTAAAATAATATGATTATATATTTATTGAAATCTTAAGATGCATCCGGCTCACTCGGTAAGAACAAAAAGGGTAAAGTTATGAATCACATATTCTCTCGGATAGCTTCCAATTGTACTGGGCAACGTTTTGGACAAAAAATCCTCATTCTATTCATACCCAACGATTTTAGTAACATCCAAATGCACAACCTAACTTTGAATTGGTTGAAACAATTTGTAAGATATACTAAACTAGAGAATTTGAGCGGTATTTAATTAATTTGTATTCACTATACGCCGAGCGAAACTGGGTATTATATTTATAAAACTCTGTTCATAAGACGTAATTTCGAACTCTTATATCTCCGCTCTTCCTGAGTTCCGAGAAAAGGTGTAATGACAATTTTTGCTTGCTATATTATTCTTTATTCATATTTCTAAGTTTTGTCAGGGAAAAACAAAATGCCATTCTCCATACAACACCCTTTTTTTAAAGTTAATTTAGCACAACAGTTTCTAAGCTCATATTTGTTAGGCACGCAAGCAAACTTTTCCTAAACACAAAAGTTTAAGCATTCTTTCTTGAGTTGAGAGAGTTTACAAAGTTTCCCGTAAATTTCGCTAGCTAGGAATTTCCGGGATAAATAAACTTGAATAATTTATGAATATTACTTTAACTGTGTAATCCTCATAATAGGGAACAATTAAAAATGAATTACTACCATCATGATTAGCGCCGTAATTTCGTTCATAAATAAATCAGCCTAATCCGGTATTTAGGCAGCTTACCCTTAATTTACACTCAACTTCCGATAATTGGGTAAATAACCTTTTTTAGTCCATAATCACTAAGAAAGTAATTGTAAGTCGCAGTACTTTTCCTGTAATTAATTTAATTTTTATTAGATTTTAATCCTTTTGTCCGAAAATATCTTTATAAACAATACTTCGGACTTTAAAGCGTGTTAAAATACAATAAACTTAGAGCCGTCTGTAATCCTTGATTATGAAGTTAATTTAGGTATTTATGAGTTGTTTACCTTTGTTGAAAAATTCTGTGTTAAATAAATAAAAACAAGGAGATTAATTGAATAACAAAAAAAACCAATAAGATCGGAGGTAAATTTAATTTTACAGTAAACAAATCATTGACGTTCAATCAAAACGATTGACAACATTTGCCAGTCTGTTCGACCAATAACACTGTCTGGACAGCGACTTATTACGCCTAACTAAAATTAAAACAATAAGAACAAGTGGCATTGCTTTGTACAAAAATGATTTTTTTTATCTTTTTACAATAATAATACTATAAAATAATGAAGGGTCCAGCGCACGCGGTGCCAATGAAAAATAAAATGGGATGCGTGGGCCTTAAATAATCTTAAGAGTAAATTTACAAATAAATTAGCCGAACTTTAGCTTAGGACGAATATTATCAATCTTTTGGAAATTACTATTGGTTAATGTAAATTCCATCCGCTCGATGCGGTCAAAAAATGATCTAAAGGCCCGCTCTAGAATATCCCGAAGGCGTCCCCATTGTGGGTGTCAGTTAGGGGAGTCTCGACCTCATCGGTTTCACCAGCGTACTCTCTGCCAATTGAGGATAGGAACAGGAAGGCCATTGCCAACAGACTAGAACCGAGAAGATCTCCTAATGCAGTCAGGTAGGGAATTGCTGAATTGTCTGGATCTATCTTCCACTTCCACATGGCGTGGATTATTATGTGTGCAATGTAGAGAAGAAGCATTACCTGGAAGAAGAAAGCAGAACCACAAATTAAAAAATACACTCAATTTACCAATTTTCTTAAGAATTCAAGATAACACCTGGAAATTCGACTTGAGATTAATTCATTGAACCAAGGCTAATGCTTTTTGATCAACTGTCAAGATATTTTTTTTTCTTTGTATGTCTTTGGTTGATAACGCACTTCAAAAATGTTTGATAAAAAATTATATGCGACCTAATTGAACAGGTAATATTTTCTTTTTCTTAGTCTGCGAGCAATTTTTAATTTACTTAGCATTATATTTGCATTGTATTAGAAAAGCAAGCTACTTGTTACACCCTTTCGAGCAGTCTTCTTGTGGCTGGGCTAAAAACTCAATAATATTTATAAGTGCAGAGTATAAACATTTTAAAATTGTTTGGTTGCCGAAGTTTATTTCTTTATAGAGGCGCGCATTTTTAATATTCGTACAAACTTCAAATTTTTACTGAATCTTCCTTCCAAAACTTTTCGGGCAGGCCTTGTTATGCAAATCAACCAACTAAATAAGTGGTTTATGGGATTGAGTTGAATGCAAGCGAATATTTAAGTCATTTTTAGGGTATCCAAAAGCGATACGACATAAAAATTTGAAATTTTCCGTAGTTATATTTTCTTAACCCACATATTTTTTTTCATAATTTTAAATACTATATTTACCATAAAAAGATATTCTGAAAAATACGCGACAAATAGAGCTCTCTCTACCTATTTATTTCCGAAACTACTAGACCTACAATTTTAAAAATATCAAAGAATATAACTTACTTAAGTTTACAGGAAAATTATAACGAAAGTCCTAGGTCTCTCTATAAATTATAGAAAGTATGAAACCCTCTGCGCGCAAGTTGAAATCACACTTGACCTGTTTTTTTACTTATCACCAGCGGGAAGTTCTTTATCCAAATCAAAAATTGGGACCCTTAATCGTTAAAGTTAAAAATACCCAAACTAATTATCTGCAAATATAAAATCCCAGCACAAAATCCCAGAGCTAAGAAAGCATTCCATTCTATTACTAGTAGATAAAATTACCATTTTCGAGTACTTTGAAATCAGAGTAATTTTTAATACCAAAAGATCATTACCACTGAGCAATTTAGTGGCATTGCAAATTCAATTCCTCTAGCACTGATTTATTGATAGTGCAAATTTAATTTCATTACCAGACGGAAACCCTTTCACAACTCGAAACTTACTCGAAACAACAATGGTAGTGAAATGAATGAATTTGATTATTGATAAGTGATAAAGAAACTTCAATTTGCACTAAAACTTATCGTTCAGTGATAGTAAAATTAAATTTCCATTATCACTGAATCAGGTAGTGGAGGCGATTTACCCTATCACCGGTCAATGGTACAATGAGAAGAAAGTGGTATTCTAAAAATCAAGAGATATATCATTGGAAGAAGTTGTTAGTTATGGAAAATCACTTAAACCTAAATAAATGCCATTTTCGAACAACCAATTTCATTCAACTAATTTCCCTAATCATTTTCACTTAAGTAGATTACTAGCAAGTATGACCAGAGAAGCCTAGTTAAAAATTAAGAAAATATATATTTAAAGTACAAATCTTGTTGAAATAACATGACAGTAATGGTTCAAATTTCTAGATCCATTATTAAAACATCTTTAGAGCAAATCTGATAATAACAAGAATATCAGATTAATTTAACTACGAAAATATGTTGTCTATTTTAAAAAAGAAAGCTTTTTTACCCACCTATAACACACAATTCATCTTCTCTTCTATATAACTTTTTTTAGAGCCTGCTATACAGTGTCAAAACTTCGTTGCTTTGACTTAAGCGGAATAAATACGTTTACATTGTCTGCTTTTCTTGCAAGTGGTAGATTTTGTCCTTATAGGAACAAAGGGTTTAGATAAATCGATGAAAATAAAATTGTGAAATAAGTGAAATAAAAGTACAATATAATTTTAGTATAAGTCTGTTTAGTTTTCTATATTTTCATACGTTACCCCATCAATCAATTCTGTGAAGTGTTTTAGGTTTGCACCAATGAAAGATTTATGGTGTATTCCCAAACATGCTACACTGTTTGAATTCTGTTTAGTTACCTATTGCAAAATGAATTCCATATTTATAAAGAAATTAAAAAAATGTATACTGTAGGTTACTACCTAATTAAATCAACAAAGAAATTCTTAAGAGGATCGTATAATAGAGTCATGTACGCCTGAAGTTTATAGTGCTTGCAATTTTTAATTTAGGAATTTTGTTTCCTTTTTTTGGGAGATTTTGTGCTTGAGAATTTGTGTTTTTTTTTTCATAATTTCTCATAAGTTTTGATTCCGTCGAAAATCATAGTAAAGTTTAAAATGTTGGATTCATAATCTTAGAAGCTTAGGGGAGTTTTTGTATATAACAATCCTTAAACAGCTACATACCGATATTTTGATAACACTGAATACGTTACTTTTAAGTTTTGATCAAAATACAATGTAATTTACGGAATTGTGATTAATTGCTCTTAAAAATGCATGTCAATGTTTTTCAGCATCGACCAAAATGTCTATTTAATCTTTTTTTTTTTAAACAGAAGTATCTACTCCAATCTATGCTATCCTTCTTCCTAAAAGTTTTTATAGGGAAGTTGAAACATAGACTCCAAAGCATTAATTAGTGCACCCTATATTTTCCCATGATGGCAAAAAAATTCACTATCAAAGCTTAACAAGTACTCATAATAAATAAAGTGCTAATTGGTTAAACGACGAGTGTAGCTAACATGACAGAAGTTTCCCCTCCATTAATTTATGAGAAGATTAAAAACCGATTTATTATCCTAAAATTTAATATCGAAAGGTTACAATTCAATTAATACATGCAGCCATCTGCACGTGCCTTACAGAAGATAAGGAAACAAAAGCTAAATAATCCTGAATTGTCTGCAGCCGATTGTGTAAAAACGATAAAAGTGCAACAACGCAAATAAATCAATTTTTAATCACCATCAATCCCAAGTGCTTGTCACACTTCGTGCTCTATCCAAAGCTAGAAACTGAGAATTGTTTTATCCGATAGAGTTATCAAAGAAGTGCGAGCCACAAAAAGGAGAAACCCAACTTGAAAGCTCCTTCGGCTGTCGATCACTTGATCAGATTTCAATTTCTAAATTTAATATCGCTCCTTTGGACAAAAGATAGGCGACACGATTATCGCAGCCCAGATAACACCTTAATCTTGACCAAATATCAAGTGCTTTTAAATACATTTTCTCCAGCGGCATCTGCGTACACAGTTTTTCTTATAATCGTGATAACAATTTCTTTGCAGTAAATACAAATTCCAGGTATACAATGCGAATTATCGTCACTTTTGCAATAGTTTGATTGAAGTTTATTCGTAAATCCCCTCTTTTGTTTCGATGTTATCGATTTTATCAGATTTGAAGTGTTCTTAGTTTCGGAGTCGCACAATCTTAACATGAGCAGATATTAAATGTTGTTGATTACCTCCGATACACGTGACTAACTAACCGGAAGTAATAAACATTTTTTAAGGATAACTTAGCTTACATTTACCTAAAATATACAATTGTTTTGGCTTAATTTATCTTAATATTTGCGAAGTGTTCTTTTGTAGCAATTTTTTACAACTAACAACACTGATCAACACTATTTTTGAGTCTGGATTGTGTACATTTCATTGATTTTGACAAGGAAACATTTATTTTGATTTTATAACTAGGAAAACGATATTCTGCAAGACAAATTCTAAAAATTAAAATGATCTTCTCCTACTTCCTTGTTTTTGAAACGCGGAAATTACCCTTTTTAGGTAATTTTATTAATCGCACTGAAACTCAGTAAATATGTACCCTATGAATAATGTTTAAGAATCATCAACACAATACTCTCCAAGGTTTAAACTTAGTGCACAATTGTTTCGCTGCACGTATTTGCTGTTGAGTAGTAAGCCCACAAATTTAAAAAAAATCTCAATTTTTACTAGATGACACCAAGAATTTTTAATACATGATGCCAAGTTTAAACATATATTTTATTTGAATATCTGGGAAGGGTACGAAATCTTGATTTTTAAAATCTCGACATGACAAAAATCGAAATTTTTTAAGTATTTAAAAATCACAAAATCTCGAAGAGTCGAGCAAAATCCTCGACCTGATTGATACAAAGTTGATTAGAAATATTTCGATTAATCTCGACACATCCTTGTACGAAATGCTTATTGACTGAAAAATTTCCTTTTACAAATTGTTTATCGGCTGAAATATTATTTTTACTTATTTGTCGTGTTTTATTATGGTCGAGAATTTTGATTTGCCGAGATTTTGGTAAGTCTAGATTTTTTTAAATCTATATGGAGAAAGACGAGATTTTCGTTTTTAGTATTTTAAAAATCAGAATATCGTAAACATGTACATCATCGCCGTATTCTCCAAAAGTTAATTATTAGATTTGGTCTTCAGATGCGTAATAAGTAATGTCAAAAACTGCAAGGAGTTTTAAAGGTACTGAACAAAAAATGTTTGGAATTAAATTTGATATAGTTTTTAGAAATTATTTAAATTGTAAAAATAGTTCATCCCCTTTCCCTTAGGACGAGATAGGAAAGAATCAAAAATGTGCGCTTCGAAATATTTTAGGGTATTATATTCTAAAATTTTGCATTCACAATTATTAGATTCATGATTTTTAAGGAAAGTGAATTTGAAGTATAACAATTTTATTATTATATTCCGTTTTTTCTTTTTATAAATATTTTTATGGTCGGAAGCATTAATTGGCGTATTAGGCAACTTAATTGGTTTAGTACACATCGATTGTATACCCGGAGTAATAAAAAAAATCATATATTAGTCATTGCATTCGTATATCGTATTTTGCAGACTTTGTTTGCAAATTAATTAACACTTCCAGAGGTAACAGCTGGTTTTCTCGGAATTTCAGTTTACGGCGACGACTCTTGTTAGAGTTGGAATATTAAATTTTTAAATATTATACGGCCATAAATAGAACTCACCTGGACTAAACTAACAGTTAAATAAGACAGCACAAATGAAATGTGTACTGTTGATCTCCACATGTGAATATAATCTGCAGCATACACGAAGAGAATTTGTCCAGGAATAGACATAAGTATTAAAATTCTCGCTGTTTTGGCATAGGGAACTGAAAGGAGAAAAATAAAATTCATAATCAATATATATTTATGTATATGAAAAATAATTAATTAACTGTTAAGGATAGAACACAAAGAACTATGCCCAGTTTTTTATTTTGGAAAACGTGCCACGTTATAATTATGGGATCTAAGGGACGCGCTCCAAAGTCCCAGAGCACAGACAAATTGAATATGCAATAGGATACCTAAGGGACCCGAATTAGAACGTTGTAACCATGGAGCTTCTTAATCCTCTCTGAATGCCCTAAAATTCTAGCTTGGTGGCCCATTTTTCAGAAGAAATTGCATAGTTATTTTCTGTTGTGGCCCAAACTGGGCATAGTTCTTTAAAAGTTGTTTAAAATAAGTCGTCATAAGACTCTCAGATAATTTGAGTGAACTATGTATTTAGTATGAAATTTTTCTTTTAAATGCAAAATACTCACCTCCTTTGAATAGCGCTTTCCACGGGAATTCAAATATTTTAGTATGGGGCGGAATGATGCCGATAATAGAACTTTGGTGAAGCATCGTTGAGATTTTACTAGCCTGTACTGAAACTAAATTCCCTCCAATTCCGTTTATGATTGGCTGGAACACAACAAAGCCCTTGAACACTTCTACAGCTGCATCTAGTACAAGGCCACCCATTCTAAGGAATGCATAAAAATTTTAGTAAATATTACTGACATAAATATGTGCATAATTATGTTAACAATTTCAATTTTCCATGGTCAAAAATTTTTATATATAAAAAACAAAAAACACTTGCACTCAAGTATCCAAAGAAAATCAATAAAACACTTCCCCATGCTTCGGATTGCTCAGACAGGGAAGTAAAAACTGAAAATTCTATAAAGAATCGACGTAAGATAAAATTACATAATTTAGCATCACAAAACTCGAATTAATTAAAATGCAAGAATTTTTGCTGCAATATCGATTACCCCCACATCACCGACGCCGCGACGCAACGGGGTAAATGTGCCAAACAGCATAAATAATTAACAATTTGGTTGGTTGCGTCAATCGTGAATGACTCATGGTGATACATTCGAATCTTTTATGAGTCCATTCAGCTTATAGTATATAGTATGTATGTACATTCACTCTGTTTCACGGAAAATTGATTTTCGTTAACATAATGAAAAAGTAATTTTTTTTTTCGTTGCTCTTTGTTGCATTTTTGTAGTTTTTTGTTGTATAGAGAATGCTATTTACTTACCCACTTATAAATAAAGCTGATATAACAGGTACCCAGCCAGTTGTCAGAACAGTACGTGTATACTTGTTCCGTAATACTATAAATATCCACAGAGGCAACAGAAATATGTAAACGACGACCACAACGTAAGTAATCCACAAATGAGTTACTGTATCGAAAAGAAAAGAAACATATTTAGTTATCTTCAATAAAAGTTAATCTACCAATGACAAGACGATTTTTTAAATACAGGGATGAATATTTCTCAGATTACGAAACAGTATCATAAATTACGTTTTAAAAACGCTACATTCGCAGAAACTAGTAAAAAAATATATAATGTATAATTTTTATTTCTTTTTAATTTTATTTGTTCTAATTATAGTGCTTAATTTAAACTACTTTTAACATTCTTTTCACGTTTATTCATAGTTTGGAACTATTAGCTTTAGGATACTGATCCGAATTGTAATGTAAAATGCAATATAATCCAAAATTTGTTTACTTACCAATGTGATCAAATAGCCTCGATGCTATGAAGGATAGTAAACTAATCGAAACAACATCACCGATAGATGCAGCCAATGGTGTTGCTAGATTATCGGGATTCATATGAAATCTTTTGGATAATAATATCACAGCCACTAATACAAAATCTGAAATTTAAAAAGACAAAATTGGGGTTTAGTTTACTGCATATGGAATAAAATTTTATTTAGAATTTAAATAAACCCATTAAAAAGTCATAAACTCAACTTCAGTTTACTGAAATCAAACTTATAATTTCAATTTTAATTGCTTCAATTTATTTTTTTTTCCTATTTTTCTAAGAAGTTTGCTTCACCTTACTGATGGTACACAGAATCCTCACTTTATATAACTTGGTTTAGTAAATATAACGCGTGAGATCATATGTACATATATCTAATCGTAACACCATCAAAATACGCATGCGAAACCAAAATAATACCTAATTTTTAAGACCGTTTCTAGATTTATTCCTCCTTAAGGGGGCAGTACACTTCTATTTTTTGAAAAAATCGATGTTTTCAAAAACATTAAAATTGTATAATATATACCTCCAAAAGTAGTTTACAATATGTTAAATCGATTGAAAAGGCATTGCCGAATAACCGTAAGATACTTTTTTTTTCAGAATTATCTGCGAATTGAATAAAAAAAACTTTAAACGCGTTTTTCTCGAAACTACGTTTTTTGACCTGGTTGGCAGTTTTTTGAAAAAACTACTGGTCCGATTGGGCTCAAATTTTGCGGACTTATTCCATATATGTTTGCTTATGGTGTGAACCATTATTATTAATATAGGTTAATATTGAACCCTTTTTTTTATAAATATTTTAATAAAAAAAAAAAAAAAAATTAACGTTAAAATATTAAAAATTCCGCCATTTTGTTGTTTTCTTGCCAAAATACTTCATCGTGGTTCACACGACAGCAGCTGACTTATATTTTAATATGTGCTTTGAATTTTTTGTTTCAGACATTCCAGAGCTGAGATTTCTTACCAACCAGTTTGAAAAGGGTTTTTTTTAGGCAGCCATATTACTGCCGTACAAACGCCAGAAATTTCGAAAAAATTATTTTTGTTTTCTTTGATACATATATTTTAATGTGTAAAATTTTCAAATGATTCAATAAATTTTTCTATAAAAAAAACACTTTTAAAAAATGCAAAAAAGAAGAGTACTGCCCCCTTAAACTAATATTTTTTTTAAAAGTTACTTAAACAAATGAACCCAATTCGGTATCCTAATGAAATTTCTGTTTTAATTGAACTAATAGATATGCAGGTTTGTTTCAATCTTTATATTTCTCATCACAATCACATTATCTGTTTCGAGTCTCTTCTTTATTTACATAATATTCTTTGTAGTCCCTAATGCTGAGTTGATCTGATTAGCATAAAGTTATTAAAATTAATGAATTTTGCCAGTAAGGATGTTTCTTCGCAAACACGAATCGTCGTAATATTTAGCTGCGGGGAGGTCGTGAACTTCAACTTTCCTCCTATCGTTTTGCTGGCTGTAGATTGGATTCTCTTTCTATTATATTACTTGATACAATGTACAAGTTATAAATACAAATCCGTTAAGTGTCTTAGCATGTTGCCAATCAGTCTTGGCTTCAGGGTTACAAGAAAACTCAGAAAGAATCTTATTAGATGTATGTATATTATTATTGTTATTATATACATATATCTAAGTTTCCAAATAAACCTTTTTCGTATAAAACAGTTCATTCTACTTAACGAACCAATTGAAGGCAAATACTTTGATAGAATGAAGACTAAAATCAAATCACAAATTATTTCTCATTTATTTTATGTATTTGCGCTAACTATTCCACTTGAACCAAATGAAGGCAGATACGTTCAGTCGTTCTGCTTTTGTAGACAAGCAGCTTCATCTTGCCAAAATTAATTCGTTTCCCTCGTGGTACTAAAAGTCTATCCACGTGGATTTCCCCTAACCATTGCTAGCTCAGTTTTCGGGCACGTGAACCGAATTTAACTTGAAACCAGGAAAATCGGCAGTGTATGAAAACAAGGACATTTGTGTTATATCCCCCATAAACAAAACTGAGGGAAGTCCGAAGGTTTCATTGAACTCAAAGCCAGGAGATGAAGAAGGGCTGAGAGGAGCAACATAAATTAGCCAGGAAATACGAAAGGAGTAAATTTCTGTTAGTGTGGCGTCGTTATTTAATGAATGTAATCAATTTCGCAAAAGCAAAGAGAGTCTTTATGAGGCGCAAAAGGAGATTTATTTGTTTTTAAAAATGTTATTAATTGGAAAACTATTCATCGTTGTTGTGGCTATTGCAATGGTAAGACATGAGATATTATCTTGAACATCTAATGAGAAAAAGTCTTTAAAAAGTCCATATTAAAAGATTTTAAAAATACTCAATTATTTCTCCATATCAATTCAAAAAAGGTGGTACTTATTCCTAAGAATCTCTGAAAATTGCTTGCAATGGATGTAGGCTTCACTTTAATAAGTAGAGAAAAATCAACTGACTACACAGCTTAGGTAGAGTTACCTAATATTTTGATGAAAAAGTATTTTATAAAAGCTTTTACCATTCTACCTAATAAATTTTAGGTTTTTCTACCGAAAAATTATTTATAATTTCGTACAATGATGATAACTAAGTTTTATAATTCAATTTTACTTCGGTAGGTCAATTAGTATCGATTTTAGGCTACGAGTACAAGTGAAGTAACACACGTTTCAAGATTCCATCAGGCCGGCATAAAACCTTAACTTTTTAACTTTCGTTTAATATCATTTAATAGATTCTGAAACCCTTTTTTTAACAAACAAACAACAAATACATATTGTAATCTTCAACCGCTCTTAATAATTTTTTTTTTTTTCAACGTTGATATAGACCACATATTTGATATTTAGTTTAAGTTTTTTGCCACATTTTTAATATAGGCGAGAGCAAGATTTATATCTTTTTTTGCTAATCAAAGTTTTCCCTATAAAATTATAAATTATATTTATGTATTTTAATTCGTTAAAATATCGAGTGCGATGGGTTAAAAATGTTAAACTTTATGTATTCATTTGTCACTCCAAAAATTACAAAAAATATTAACGTCCGAATTTTTTATTTCACCCCCATGTTTGTGTTTCTCCATTGTGCTGGGGTTTTTCACAATCCGATTGAGATCAGATTTAGTAGTGAATTTCCATTGAATTGAAATTTGTATATATACTCTGTTTTTTTTTATGTTCCGATCTGGATTTGGAATTTCGTTTGAATTAGAATTTTAAATCGTGAACCATAGCAAACATTTTAAAATTTTCAGTAAACAGATACAATTCATTTTTTAACACAAAATAGTTGTAATGCAATTTGATGTTCTTTCAGCAAAATTAAAATGTTTTGCTATGAAAAACTATTCCAAAATTTTAATTCAATGCAAAATTTAAAATCCAAATTTGATAATTAAAAAACGCTGCAAATCGCCTTAATTTATACGCATTTTTGCGTGAAAAAATATTCCGAAATTATTTTCAGTTCAAAATTTAAAGTTCAGATGCTATCAGGATTTTTCAAAATTTCAATTTTCTAGGCCAAACGGTTCAAAAGGATAAATAGATGAAAAAAACCGACACCGACATGAGACGATGTACAGTGTACACTATTTAACTATTAGACTATTTAAGAGGGAACAACACTGAGATGGGTTAAAAAAATTGTTGTTTGTACTTTCTGAAAGTACATATAATACTTTCTGACGAAGTTGTGGACTTTTAAGTACTAAGAGGTAGTGCTGCCGTGCATGCAAAGTTTAACTTTCAATTACGTTTTCTTAAAACGAATTTTTTTAAATTCATCCATTCAAAAACACGAACACACTTTCGAATTTGTTTAACGAAGATCTTAATCGATTACTTTCGTAAACGTTGTGGCTAAGTTTGAACGTAGCAGTTTTTTTTAAATGTTGAAAATTACTATTTGTAAGATCCCAAAAAAGTGAACAAAAATTGTAAAAAAATTAAATTTCTTTAAAATGCCGGCATTTTTTGAAAAATCAATCTCGATCCTTAACTGCTAAAGCGTATAGGCGATTTTAAATACGATTATTAAATTAAATTGTGCTTCTGATATAACATATCTAACCACAGTTCTGATTGTCATTTAACATTTTCTAAATTATATCTGTGGTTAATGTAAAGGAAAAATATTAAAAAAAAAAAAAAACTGATTCGAATGTCTTAATTCCAAAAAAATATAGGTAGTAAAAATCAAATACAATAGTTTCTGTCGCTTTATCAATGTATGACAAAACAAAAGCCTGTCATAAAGTACTTCATAGTTTATGACTAAACTTAATTTGTCCCTGTTAGCAAAAATATCAATAGTAATTAATGTTTTAACACGCCTAGCATAAGCCCACACCTAAGCAAAAAATAACTTAAGTACTTACCTAAAACAAAACATGATGACGTTGCGGTAAACATACTGGACGCAACCAATAGCATGACATGCTCGAAATGAAATTCACCATTCATTGCTGCACCCACACTTATTGCAAATGTGGCGACAATAAATGACGCGACAATTGCTTGCACCTGCACAAGCGCAATATTCCCGAGAACCATATGGAATATTTCCTTTCGAGATGTCATGTTCCCCAGATTTGCTTGTGTCGATAGCCGGGAAGCTAAGCACATATCCAAGTTACCCTTCAGTCCGAGGAGTGCTGGGACCAATATGAAAAGTTCCTTAACAGCCTTGAATACTGTCCAGCCCTGCAAGAGAGAAAATTGTAATATTTTAGTTGGGTTTTAGAGGTATACGTAGTTTAGATTTAGGTTTATTGGAAAAAAAAAAATAGTACAACAAAGGCCACAGCTTAAATGTACTTTATGTATATATATAAGAAAATCATCGATGACTTACAATTGGATTACAAAGTAAATAACAAATTTTAATTCTTAGAAATAAACTTAAATAAAATTAAATTAAGAAGGAAGATAGACTGATTAAATAAGTTAATTTATATAATATTTGATTTATTGCTAACATCTTATAGCTTTGTTGAAATTATCACTCAGTTTTCGCGGACTAAAATCGATAGCCAATTTGTTTGAACATTTTTCCATTGGTACAAAGTAAAGTAATTGTAATAGGGAAATTTTAATTTTTCGTCCATGACATGTAGGTCATTTGGATTTAGAAAAACTTTCAGTGCAAACTAAATAAAATCTTCTTCGTCGTATGGTTCTTTTTCTACTTGAAGGGGACCCGGTGGTCTAGAATTTTCAAAAAATCGAAATTTTTAAGGATATTGACAGTATTTCAGGTTCTACAGCCTTACTAACAGGTAGCGAACGGTCGGCCATATATCCGTACCTAAAACTTTAAACTCATTTATCTCGAAACTATATTTTTAGCAAGGTGTAGTCAAAAAAAAAAACTATTCAGCCGAATCATCTAAAATTTTGATGTTATTCAGAACACCAGTGGCTATCACAGGGACTATAATCAAAATTGTATTAAAAAAACTTCGTAGTTTTTACATTTAAAAACTGATAAGAAAAAAGCCTGTTGCTTCAATTTCAAAAGTGTGTCATTCTGTCAAATCTCCATTTTTTTTCTAGTTCCGGCCGTAACTGCACTCATACTGAAAATAAATCCGCAATTTCCAATTTTCAAAATTTGATGTTAAATTTGTGATTAGCGACTACCAAAACTCCTGTATACTGAATATGTAAATCTGTGAGATTTTTAAAATTTGTTTTCCGCCATATTGAATTTGCCATTTTGAATTTTAAAAATCTGATTTTAATCTCATAATCAGTGACGATAAAAACCCCTTGGTACAGAATTTCACGAGAATCTGTACGATTTTCAGAGTTTCAGATTTTCAGAATCTGCACTATAGAAAATCCGCAATTTTGAAAAGGTTATGAGTCATTGCGATCAGCAAAAAAATTTTGTTCTGTAAGTTCAAACATTCCGATCACCGTTGCTCATAGTAAGAATTGCATTGCAAAACTCTATTGACTTGAAAAAAAAATTTTCCATTAATACTTTTTTCCAAAAAGTCACCATATTTAATTTCCTATTGGAAAAAACTCAATTTTGACGACAGATTCTGAAAGAGCACACTCAAAACTATTAAGATTCATGGTTTTTGTTGGAAAATAAATGTCCTTTAATTCTAAGAATGAGGTTTCAAACTGCACAAAAGAATTAGGTTCTTTGGGCGTTAATGGGTTAAACGATACTGGTTCGATGTAGAGAAATAAAAGACAATCTCATATTGGTGAAACTTGGTACTGAAATTCATAAATAAAAATTTAAAATAAATAAATAAACTCTTACTTAGACACTTTTTATTGTAAACGGAATTCAAAAATGGTAATAGCAATATCCATGAAGTTAAAATGTTCACTTTTACCTTTTTTTTTTTTTTTAATTTCTGATTTTAGAAACCGTGTAAAAGCGTATTCGTGTAAAAAATAGGACCGTGTAAATCGGGGGTTAGGTGTATTAAGCAATTAAGGGAAATCTTTGGCGCTAATTTTAAGCTTAGTATAACAACCTACCCCTCTAACAACCAACCCAAGTCTCCCCTATATTAAAAATTGTATTTGATACCTATGCATGAGGGAAAGTAAAATATACTTTATGTGAATTTAATGATACGTGAATGACATTAATATCATTAACGAGCTAATAGCATAATATACTTGTTAACAATGTTCAGGGTACCCACATTTGTTATTAAATTATGTCTTCTAATGGGCTTGCAGTTAAAATGTGACATTAAAACATCGCAATAAAGTGCAGCAATTATTCCACAATTAGAAACCTGCTAACAAATTGTGGCATTGTCCAATTGTCCTATTGTCACAATATCCAAGTTCATTATTAATTATTTTATGACCAAGAAAACTCCAGACGCGAACCCGTAGGAAAAAGATTGATGTGAGAGACAATCTCCTCAGGTTATTTAATGTTGCGCTGATAAAATCTGAATGACATTTATTAGCTATCCATTATTTACTCTTTGTAATTAATCGAGTATGTTAGCGACAAGAAAATCTCTTCTTTGCAGTCTTATAAATTATTTTTCCCAAGTCTATTCATGATAGCAATTTTTCCACAAATCTTCGAACGTGTTCTGGAAAATCAATAGTTTCTGCCGCCTACAGATAGCTCCAGTAAGTTTTTATGTAAACATTCGAGGACATTTAATAGCGTTCGCGTGCTGAAACTGAAGTCAGTTCAAATTGAGTATTTTACCGAACACATCAATCAATATCTGGTAGCCTTGAAATTTCTACCAATTACCATGAAGTCCAGGAAAGTTAGGGTAAATTATTCAGCGGTTATAATTGTTACACTTTTTGTAATATTTTCCACAAATTCTGCGAAAGGAAACTTTGAAGGTCTTCTCGGATGAAACTTTTGTGGTTTATTAATTTAAATTTGAAATTGATTGCATAAACTAGATTCAATGCGAGCAAACAGTAAAAGGAACTTTGCATGCGGTTAATGAATTTTATTCTATCTCTGACGTAAAGTTCAAGATTTGTGGTTTGGACTGGGGTTCACGTAATAACTTTTCGTACATTTAAAATAGCTTTTCAAGGATAAAAAGCAAACAGGTGGAAAAAGCATTCCCATGAATCTACCCACCCGATTGGATTACATAAACCCATAAACTACATTCATATTTTTGTTTTGTCTACTAAGCGGGCAATTTGATGTCGTGTTAAATTAATTGCAATCAATATTTTTAACGTAGAGAGTTATCATTAAGTAGGAAATATTTTCAAGTCATCTTGTGTTTTAAAACTAGATTCAATCTATAAAAGGTACATTGTGCGCTTGGTGTGTAACAATTCATACCTTATTTGGCTCTAATGATAGTTTGTACTTAAAGTCAAAAACGCTTAATGTAATATCAAACCCCCTCAGCAATTATGCGTCATCCTATATTTTTATAGAATAAGATATTAGTCCTTTAACTTTTTTCTGGTCCGCACGCTTTTAGTTTGGTGTAAAACTGAAAACACAATATGTTATCTTAAAAACGAATCATTTCTTTTCACTGGCTAAAAAGGAATAATTTTATAGTTGCTCTTGATTTCAATAATTAAATCTTTAAATACATATTTGATCAGAGCTGCAAAAAAAGTACTACCATTACAATTACCAGCACAAGTAATGCAGGCAGGCAAGACAAATTACCAGTACCATTACCAGTATTGGTAAACAAATTTAAATAATATTGCCAATTAATGGGATTGGTACTTCACCATTACCGTGCTTCAGAAGCATTACTTTGCATTACTTAGAAATACTCAGCTAGTAATGCTAAGTAATGCATTATTGAATTCCAATAGCAATTTTAGGAATAAATTTTAAAAGTTAGTTAAATCGATTCAATGAACTCTCTATAATCTTTATCAATTCCAAAATCCTCACTTCGAATTGATGCCACCAATCTCAAAATTCTTCCATCGAAATGACAATAAATAATATCCTTATGGCATTTGACCACATCAGATCAGACACAATAATTATAAAAACAAACATTAAAAATTTAGTTTTAAAAAGATCTTCTGAATCCTAGGGCGACAGTGATAAACTGAAAACAGGATTTAGTTTTCTTTTCGATTTATTTAAATAATTCTTTCAACTTTTAGCAATACTCTAAGAAAATTGTTGCAACCAATCCAGTTTTCAGAAAGATATTTTTTTGCAAACTAAATATTTCTTTCAGATGTATCCGGTTTTATTTAGTTTGATTGCGTTCATTTAAAAAAAGAATAGCATAAAGATGTGAATACATACGAAAAAAAAAAACAAGTTATCATTATAAACATATAGAAACAACTGTTTTATTTAATTTTCTACTTCTATAATATATTAGGCAAATTTCAAAATATTGGACATTGTACAGCCTTTGCCAAGAACCGACGCATGCAGGCATATCTCATATCGCACATTAATCAATCGATATTTTTTTTGTTTTTCGTTTCTAAATTAATATACTAGACTCAACAAATAAAAGTATATCGGTGTAAAATGTTAATACGCAATTCAACAATTTCTTGTCATCGGCTGCACCAATTTATTGCGCCGCTGATGTATGACTTTTTAGAGGTTTTATTATCAATTAGGATAGGAAACGAAATTTCTTTATTACAGTAGTAAACAGAATTTGGGAATTATTATTGATTTCTAAAGAGAAATTTCTGAAGATTTCATATGTCTTTTAAAAACAATGTTTTTTATAATTGATAATCAACATTTTAATACAAAATTGGAAATTCATTTGCGTATCAAGATTAAATAACATTTGACAAATATGTTTACCAAATATTAAAAAGGCAAAAAACTTTTTATCAATTTTGATGTACGATTTCTTAATTTCTTAAGGAAATTACTTACTTTCTGGCCTTTACCAGAAAAAGTACTGATTGATTGACTTCAATCAATTTGAAAAAATATTCCTTTCGCTTCTTTCGATTTGTTTTCATGCTTATCAAGTTTCTCATTTATATGGATGCTTCGCTGAAGGGCAATAAATTTTATTTCCTAAGTTTATTAATTATTCCCGTCCAGTGCTCATAATGATTTTTTTAAACTCAGTTTCCTTGTCATTCATTCTTTAGATTTATTCCTGAAAACTTTAATGCTTACTACTGTGATCAAAAAATAACGTGAATTTGAATTTATAAAATGAAAAATCTTTATCTATTCTTCTAAATCCACTTTATTCCCTTTCAAAGTGATCCCCGCGGAATATAATATTAATTAAACTTATGCAAAGTTTTTTTTCAGTCTTCGAAACAGTTGTAGAAGTCGATCTCCAGAATGGCCTTCAAAACCTTCTTCGATTCGGTTTGTATCTCTTCAATTGAATCAAAACGATGTCCTTGGATCGGTTTTTTGAGTTTCGTGAATAGCCAGAAGTCCGGCGGACCTAAATTAGACCAGAAATGGCCAGAAATTATTGATTCAAAGATGTCAATATCGTTTTTTTCAAAAAAATATAGAGTTTTTGGAACCAAGCGAGATTTGACGATTCTTTGATCGATTGATTTCTTTGACGTGGCTTTCCTCGGTAGATGTTGATGGTCGTCGGCGGCGCTCTTCGTCTTGAACTCGTTCTCGTCCTTCTTTGAAGTCTTTGTACCACTTGTAAAGATTTTTTTTTGCGACATACCCTCATACCAAAGGCTTTCTGCAAGATCATTAACGTTTCCGCGGCAGAATATTCATTCCGCAAACAAAATTTAATGCAAATTCTTCCCTCAACAAAATCAGACATAGTAAAAATCGAAAAACTCACTTTTGTATGTTTACAAAAACACGTGTAACTGTGCAGTAATACAATATATTGACATTAAACTCTGCATATGTGTCAAAGACAGTACTACCGACTGACAAAAAAGAAATTTCATGATTTCATAGTACCCATGAAGTTTAAATTAAAAATGCACCTTATTTTTTGATCACAGTAGTATATACTACTATATACTTTAACACTTTTTCGACTCAATAAAATGAAAAATATTAATATTGTTGTGAAATCCAGGCAATGTATGTATGTATAATTTTATGTATTGTATTATATGTATTAACCCTTAAAAAGTAAAGTAATCATCCCTTTTGGAACCAGCTCGTATATAATTAAAACTTCTTGAAGTAGAAAATGGTAATTACATGAATAAAACCTTTACCTAAAAAAGGAATTGTTATTTTCCTGATGGCAACAAATATTTTTTCCGTCTTCTTTTGATAATCGTGTACTACATACATATCTTATTAAAAATAACAACGATCTCTTAGCCACTTATATAGTCAACTTAAATATCGAAGGACCTATATTTAATGTATGATCAAAATCTTACCTCCACTATCCCAAGTATAATTCCAGCTCCAATTGTTCCAATACCAGCAATAAAAAATGGTATCGAAACTTGAAGTGTTATATGCCACCATTCTTCGTGCTTTATTCCTGGCCGGTTGAGTGCTAATTTCTCGTCTGCACCGTCTCCACCGCCACCGCCATCACCGCCAATTCCAACGACCGCCCTGTCTGATCCCGGATCAGGTTCTGATGATGCTATGGACGTCGTGATGATTGAACTTAGTGAACCAGTTGTCGAATGTGGTAGACCTGACAATTTTTCATTGTCAGTATCTGCAACGAAGAGTATACACCTCTTACATAAATTATGCAAATTTAGTCAGGATAAATGTAAAATCGTACAAAAAGATTCTTAAGTGCAATAAAAAAAAAAGAAAAAATACAACTCCCAGTTACAGAAGGGCAGATCTTTAATAATTTATACAAAGGAAAAGAAAAATGATAATAAAATAAAGCAGTAAATCCAAACAAATGTGAGAGCAATATACAGAAAATATAATTAAATGGGTACTCTTCATTCTAGAGAACGGGTGACAAGTAATACTTCAACAATTACAAATTGAGTGACAAAGGGATATTTACATTACAATCAAGCAATAACGACTATTCATAGTTCATTAACTTTGCACTTTTCAATTTGCCGCTTATTAGCAAGAGTATTCAATGTTAAAGGTAGGCAACCGAGCTTCGGAAACGCAACCAGTTTGTTTACTTTTTCTCTGTGCTTTCTGTAGGAGACATGGTGGCGGCACGCAAAGCAATGCTTATCGGCATAACAAATGGATATGGGACCATTGAAATAATTGAAGTTGATGCTGATGTTAATTCTGTTGTAATATTTATAATAATAATAAGGAAAAATATGCGTGATATTTTAATATTTCAAATGAAGTATGCACGTTCATTTATAATTTTGTATAAAGCAGCATTAAATTTTTTTTTTCTTTATCAAACTTGCATGATTTTTAAGTGTGCATATGTAGTACAAGTGGTTTTCGTTAAGGAATTTTATTTATGCATACAGGCATTAAAAAAGCTTTTAGCATAAAGTGGCAAAACTCGTTAAACTGCAATAGATAGTGTACTTTGTCTTAAATTAGGTACGACGTAATTGCATCTCGCTATATCGCGCATTAGTCAGAAAGATAAAATTAAGAGCATACAGAAAATGAAAAATAAAAACTTTAATATGCAAGTGCAGAGAAGAAGTAGTGACAGTAAATAAATCTTAAAATTACTTTTGTTCATCAATTTAATCCACTCTTAAAATGTTTACCTTAAACCTTTGACGTTCTTTCGTTATACATATCTAGATTTGAGGATATTAAAAACCAAAGATACTCACAATGTTAACTCGGCGAAAAGAAAAGTGGTAAATTTTTACTCATGCGATGAATGTGAAGAATTTTTGTAACCTATAATTTTTTGGCTAAAATATGTTTTTTCATGTTTTGCAGTACAGTGCCCACTGTTTGTGATACACGATCAAAGGAGAAAAGATATTTTCGATTTGACATTTTATTTATGATGTTGAACTTCCTTTGGTAAGGTAGTGAATGCGATCGAGCAACACGAAAATTCGTCACGTTCGAAGATTTAAAGTAGACAACAGGGTGACGCACTTTCGAGTTTCTCGACTATAGGTACTTGTAAGGTGTTAGCTTTGATTAAAAAGGACTACGATAAAATACTTACTGATGATTTTAAGTGGAGATTTAAACGTCAATTTTGCTTCTTATGGTGCTTAGGCATTGATTGCATCTCTAAACTCCGAATTAAATTTACATATCACTAATGATAAGCAATACCTACCACAAGATCTGGAACATTTTTGAATGCTGTATTTGGATCAATTACAATAATTTGTTTATGTATCGTACTTTAACATAACATAAATCGATTTTATATTTCACAGATTACCAACAAAGGTGGAAAGGATTTTATTTAGACAAAACTTTAACAAACGGCCTCCATATAAACATAACCATAGAAAAAACGAATAAACTCTCCTGTAAAAACTAACGAATTAATATTTGAATGGTTAGAAATTTACAATATTTCACTTTCACTTTTTTTTTTTGATTAGACTAGGATAATGACACTAACTTGATTGTACTATAATATACACACGCTAAATAAATGAATTCAATTGAATTGAAATTTTATTGTTATAAAATATTTCTCTCGCTCTTTTCATGGTACCTAGTTACACTCAAGCCTCAGAAGTTTCAATTCTATCGCTCGTAGGGGCGAGCCTCCTTTTTTCAATCCACTAACATATTTTGGAATTCAAAATGTTCCGTGACTGTAACACAAGTTGCAATTAAAAAATGTATGAATACATTTAATGGCAAGTAATAAATTATAAAATTGTTAAGTGTGGCCTTTGATAATTCAAAATTATACGTATGTACACAGAAATTAAATTATAATAAATAAATAGTTTCTATCTTATTAGTTTATACTAATGCTAGTGGTCGAGTGGATTGTACTATATGCTCAATATATTTTGAGCAAAATAGAGAAACTTTCCGGAAAAAAATAATAAGGTTTTATTATCCATAAATCCATCCAAGAGCCATGGTCACAGGTAGTCATTTTCTCGTAGTGCGTGTTTTGAAGAAATGTGGTGAAACTTGCTCTTGGACCAACTTGGAAAAGTCTCTGAAGTAAGACAATGATAGTGCAAAATTGTGCATTACGACAAATGTGCAACCGACTTAAGTCAAAACAAAAAAACCTATTTGGAAAAAGAAATGGAAAAAGTGTTTGTTTTGTCTACTAAGGAAAATGCCTCCATGGGCATTAAGGGGAGGTTCTCATCTAGAACGTCAAAAAGTAGGTAAAGTTCGTGATTTTTTTGAAGGCAAATGACAAGACATAGGGAAATGATATTTGGCATTATCTTTTATTGTACATTTATCTGTACGAAAAAATTTTTTTATTAAAAAAAAAAAACAAAATGGCGCCCGTTATTCAACTTCTCCGGAGGCATGTTTTTCGAAAATTGCCCAGCTGCGTACAATTTAGGGGTCGCAGATTGGTCTGAAATCAAATAATGATGACATTATTATAAACTAGAATAAATTTGTCTCAGAAAGAGTTGACGACTTTCAAAAAAAATTTAAAATTGACGGAATGGCGCGATTTTGAAATTTTAAGGCCGTTTTCGGCCGTTTTTTTTCATAGTTTATCACTTACAAAAGGGAGATAATGTTACAATTTTCAAAATGTGCTCCACTCTTTCTATGAAGAAAATTGTTTACTTTAATATGCACGAAACTAGAAGTTGATCGGTTGAACCGTTTTTGAGTTATCTTGTACGCAAATTGTACACAAACATGCCTCCGGAGAAGTTGAATAACGGGCGCCATTTTGTTTTTTTTTTGAATAAAAAAATTTTTTCGTACAGATAAATGTAGGTACAATAAAAGATAATGCCAAATATCATTTCCCTATGTCTTGTCATTTACCTTCAAAAAAATCACGAACTTTACCTTTTTTTTTGACGTTCTAGATGAGAACCTCCCATTAAACATTATATTTTCGGTTGTAAGCGAATTCAACTTGTTTCGTCCTGAACATATTAAGGTACATATTCGTTGCAGCTATTTAATATGTTCGTTTCAATAAGTTTCCCTGTAAAAAAACAACCAGAAATACATTTCTCTAGTATCATGGTAGGAAAATGCCTTTCAATTTATGATGCTTCGGTTTACATGAACGATTTTGTACCTTAAAGTTATTTGAATTAGTAATTTAATTTAATTAGCAACTAACCCTTGGTATTATAATTCACGCAGATATATTCAGATACATAAAATCATACATCATATAGATAAATTACATATAAAATTTACTTCAATAATTTTGGAATCAATCATATCCAATCATAATAATTGCCTGTATATTGTACGTATGGGTAATTCTCTAAAAAAATTACACAATTTTAAATTAATTATTAAAACTGACGCAAATCATCATCATGACTGCATTGAATTGTTTCAAATTTTACAGGGGTACGTCGTTACATATTCAGCTGATTCATATGCGTCTGTGTGATGTAGATTTTGTGAGTACGTAAACAAAGTCCTATGTTTATTTTACAGCGCCGCAATCAACCTGTTAAATATAAAAACTAAACCTCGAAATGCATTTCTCGGTACATAGCAATTTTATAAAAACCATAAATAGCCTTTTTGTTCCAAGCTAATATTTAAAAAAGTAATCCTTCAAGGATCAAAGATACATGCTATATATATTTGATGTAATAATACACTATAAATTTTTCTTCTAATTTCTCATAAAATGAATCGAATTAGTGTATTGTATATCACCGCAAAATAACTTCTATCATGGGACCTCATAATTTATAACTAAAAACATCTGCATTCTGTATAATTACGATTCCTTCTTAACACAGATCGTATAATTTGTATCTACCTTAATCAAAGAATGTCCCAATAAAAATATTATGCAACTACAAGTTAAAATGAAAAATGATCTATGAAGTAGTAAAGATCAACAACTTATTAAATTTTTGCTTAGGAGAAACATATTTTTTTTAATTTATTGAATGGAAAATGATCAGGTAAGTTCAAGAAATTAAGCATGGGAGTGAACTTTTTAAAAAACATACATATACAGGGTGTTCCAAAAATACTAGGTCAAAGTGACATGGAAGATATAGGTTAGCCTTAGATCTGTCAGATAAAATGACCTCAGTAAAAGTTTCTTAGTTTTCGAGATATTTTCACTTTTGTAATTTTGTTTAAAATCTCTATTAAAATAATAGCAATTTCTTAGTTTTTGTAAAATAATTCCCTAAGTATCATACTATTTCTGAATCTGTATTAAATTGAGTAGTTTTTAAGATAATTTGCCAGTTTCTTTTAGTACATTTTTTTTTCCACGACTGATTAGTCAAAGTTAAAGTTACAATTTTGACAGAACTAAAAGGTAACACAAATGAGTTATTTTTCTTGGAAGGTACACTCAATTTTGGCAGAATTTTACTTTTAACGTCTGAAACAACTATTCAAGATACCTGAAAAAAAAAAAGTAAACAACTTGAAGTTATTTTTAGCAATGGTGGATGAAATTCTAACTAAAAGTAGAGATTTTAAATAAAATTAAAAAAGTGACAAAACTAAGAAACCTTTACTAAGGCCATGTTCATTTTATCTGACAGATCTAAGGCTAACCTATCTTCCATGTCACTCTAACCCGGTATTTTTGGGACACCCTACATTCGAAAATAGAGTTCGATCTTACAGTTTATGCCATAAAATCATATTTGTTTATATTTATTCTCCCAGATGTTTTATATTAACTCTTTAGATGATATACACTCTATGAATGTACTAGCCCTTGCTGTTCTGTCTTGACTCGAATAGTATACAATACTATTAACATTTGCAAGTATATATGAGCCGTTGCAGATCTAAAGGGTGAACTCGCTAGAAAAACATTTTGGAAGTGAGTGAAGAATTATAGTAAATACTCTTTCCTCAAAGTTCTAGGACCTGGGTTGTTTTTAAATTAAAGTTCGACGTCAATTTAATCCTTACGCCTCATTACATTCTTTAAATCTTACTAACGACCTTTACTACATACATATTTTGTATCTTATTTAAATATTCTAAAAATAGCTCACAATTTCATTTAATACCATTCAATTATCGTCGATGATTATTTCATTAATTACAATTTCCATATCTGGCTTTTGTGAAGCTATGGCACAGAGTCGCATGAATAATATGATCAACGTTTTTCTTGAACGATCACTGGTCAGTTCTCACATTAACTTTGTGGGTAAGAGGAGAGTGAAAAAAGCATTTTAAGTTATGAAAACTTGTTTGGCTTATTTATCAACTTTCGCTTTCATCAGTTCAACAATCACACTTAGTCACTTAGCGTCTGTTTGTTTAATAACAGAGTTTTTTGCTACTGTGCCCATATAAAAGTGAGTGTGTGACTTCAATTAATCAAAAAAAAAAAAAAAAAAAGTTACCAGACCTACTGTGGGAATTGTCTTTCATTCATTCTTCCAGGTGTTTTTGTAAAAAAACAAAAAAAAGTAAAGGCCTTCAAGTACTCTTAACGCAATAAAAGTGGTAAGTCGATTGCGGTTTTTTAGGGTTTTATATAATTAAAGGAAGTATAAGCCATTGATCAATAATCAAAAATAATAACAGTTGCACAGTTGAGGTATGAACAAGTTTCTGCTGTTTTCATTGCACTAAGCCACACAATACAAAATTTAATATGTTTTAAATAATATTATAATGTACACATAATATGACCCGACGATATATAACTATATAATTTAAAATGCATGAAAGTCGGGGTTTGATTCTCGAATTCTAAGCGAACAAATAGTGAAAGACGTGTCATTATATAACACATAGAAGAAGTTTTGCATATTTATTTGGCCGTTTTGAATTATAAAAAGAGAATACATGAAAAATACCCAGCTACAGAAACTAATACAAAAAAAAAGGAAAAGGTTATATAGTAAAAGGCATCATAAAATCTTTTTATATTTAAATCAATTAAAGTATATTCATCTACTTCAAACCTGCAGAGACTGAAAAGGTCGGATTCAAAGCCTTGTTATGAATTTAATACTGGTTAAATATGGTCTGCAGATTTTTTTTTCTAATATTTGTTCTAACTTGTTGAAACGTGTTCTTAAAATAGACGGAAATAGTAGATCATAAGAACCAAAACGAGTTATCTATAAAAGAACCTAAGTAGTTTACCTTCACCCAGATAAGTAGCACAATAATTCCAACTAAATTTTAGAGCACACACCCCTTGTCAATGCCCTCGTGATATTAAAATATTCTAAATATATATCGATTACAAAATCCCTAGTGGACTTTAACAAAACTTGTACGGCAAATTCTAATATTTTTTTTATGCAACGAGTGAGTTGAATTTCAAATATTATCATCGTTGTCGTTTTATATGCATATTAGTTCTAAGATCGTTAACATAATTAGTAAGATATTAAAAAAGTCAAGGATAGCGAGAATACTCGAAAACTTGATTGAACTGTAGCAGATCACACGTTTTTCTAGACTAATAATGAGTCGCAAATCCTGTATAAGTTTATACTCTTGTAATCTACATAAAAATGCGGATATTGCAATTAAAATGTAATAAATGATATATTATTATTTTAGTTATGTGTATTCTTCATTTCGTTTTAATACAGGACCGTATGTTCCAATAGAGCAGAATACATACTATAATAGTAAGAAAGCATGCATGTATTAGATGATTTAAATTTTCTAAGTCGCAAATTTCACTCAGAGTGAATTAATTAATTACTTAGTTAATAAAAACTCACTTTACTCAACTTATTTAAATGCGATAGGCTGTCAAATAGTTAAGTATTAATTTATATTATATTTTATGTTGAAACGTTTAAAGCATAATTTTTGAAATGGGATCATATATAATCAAAAACAGCTGAGTCTCAAACAAGAAAATGATCAAATTTATTGATACGATGTGTCAAACAAATGTAATAAGTAAAAAATCCCACTTTTTGTTTATTATTTATTTTCACAATTAACACGTTTAACAAGGCGCGAACTTCAACATAAAATAAATAGAACGAACAACAATCTTCCCTCTTATTAGCATACCATAATGACTTAACAAGTAACAAAATCTGTTATGTTTTTGAAACATGACAATCATTTTACGGGAAATTGCAGTTGTTCTTGTGGAAAATCGATTTACCTGAACAAATTCATCTTTTTAGTAAATTAATTCATTAGTGGAAAATTGCTAAAAATTTACTGTCGCTATCAAAAAATTAAATGATCAAATCAAAAGACATATTTAAAAAAATGTTTTGGTGTTTAATCGCACACAGCCGGATAGACAGATTTAATTTAAATTTATAAGGTTGCCCATTTGTGTTTTTTTTTTTTGTGAATTTCTTTAATCGACATGGTTTATTTACATAAGCAAATGATCTGAAAGGTGATATCGCACATATGTATAAGGACAAAAAAATATATTTCCATTTTATCTGCGCTAAATTTAGATAACTTTAAGAATGTTGCTTGTTTTTGTTGTATAAGAATATATTAGTATTTAATAATTTCAGACATTATACTTGAAAGTTTAATATCATTTAAATAATTTATATAATATCTTGTGAAAGTGAACTGTGACAGTTTTTTACTTAGCTGAATATATATTTATGTAATTGTGAACAAGAGAAAAATACTGTAATTTACAATGTTTTCATTAGTTTATACTATCAAAAACATTAAGCAGGCTGCCCTTGGCTTTAAAAGTTGAAGGCTAGCCAATTTTTGTAAACTGTGTGAAATTATCGAAGAGAAAAAAAGAGTAATTGACACCGTGCCATTAATGGCTGCCTTTTTTAACTGACTTATAAAAAGAGGTTATCACTTCGACCCGTATGTATTTTTTTTTATGTCTGTTCACGCATAACTTTGGAATGCGTGGATCGATTTCGGTGATTCTTTTTTTAAATGAATTAGTAAAGTGAAAAAAACATAACTGTATTTTATTTAAAAACTCTATACTACTATATTTCAATATTCAATTTTACCAAATGTTTTAAGTTGTCGCGAATACCCCAAGACAAATAGATTGCCTTTATTTATTACTGAGTATTGGATTAATATTAGTCAAGTTTTCACACTGACTTCAAACATCTGGTTAAATCGCGGAATTTGATATTGAAAGTAGTAACATAGGATTTTATAATTAAGTTATTTATTACAATTATTCGATTTTTAAATATATTTCAGTTAACAAAAAAAAAAATTGCAAAAATAATAGGAACAACTTTTATGCCGAAAATTATTATTATAATTTAACTAGTTCACAATTCGTAAAACAACAATTTTAAAACAAATTTGTAACATATTCAAAACAAAATGCTTTATTTTCGTGTTTTCCTATATTTGTTGTAGCAATCAAATTTAGTTTTGTTGAATTTCTTACTTAAGGGGTTCCACAGTTGTTTCAAATAAAATATTATTAAATGTACAAAGATCCGCAACCACTTTTAAAAATGTCATAATCATAAACCTACCATGTCATATTTTTCTCAATGAATGTACGACATATTTGTGATCAAAGTTTTTTACATATCTAGTTTTCTGTATTTAATGAGATTATTTTAGATATGATGGAAAATGATGAATAATATATCAATACAGTTCGTAGTTATAAATTTTATTGCAATCACACCTAACAAAGATAATTGAATACCGCAAAAGTTGAAAGAGGATTTTAATTTAAATCGCCAAGTGATATGCAGTCACCCTCATACAGAAAAAAAATAAGATTTTATTATTGAACAATAACAACCCTTATCATTTAGCAAATATAGATTGTATGTTTCTTAAGAACAATATCAATAAAAATCAAGTAAAACGGTGTTTTCCAAAAGGACATTTAATCATGCAATTTAATGAAAACAATAGTGCAAAGAAAAGATATACCAAAAAGTGATGTACATAGGTACACTCAATAAATAAATTTTTAAAGAATAATAAACAATAACGATAGTAATAGTAGTAAAGAGAGTAAAAACATAATAAATAGATAAATCGAATAGTGTGTTCAAACTCACCATTGCCATAAATAGTAAATAACTTATATTTGTCATCCTGTGTATAGTGTCCTGGTGGTAATCCATTTGTGTCATAGGGTGTGTCAATACTAACGACGGGAATCTCTTTCTCATCATAAGTCTTTATGATGTTGTTATTCTTTTCATTTGTTGGTGAAGGCATTTTTGTTTTTGTTTAGATTTTCGATTTATCATAAGAGGTTAAAACGGTTTTTAATGTGTGTATGTTTAGATTAAAGCTTTTTTTTCGGTTTTTTTAAGTTGTTAAATTAAAAGATATAAATAAAGCTCAGTTTAATTTGACTATAAAATAAATAAGGTAGCGCAGGTAACTTCGATAAGTAGCTAATTTCTTTTTAAATTAAATTTTTATATATAGAATATAACTTGGGACTTTACTTGATTTATTTTGGTTTTTTTTTTTTTAATTAAAATACTCTCTTGGTAATTATTTTAATGAAAAATTAATTTTGTTATTTCATAAATAAGACCAATTTCTTTCCAGCGAAATAGCAATTATTTTCCAGTATTTCCCGTGCGTGATCCTTTTGTTAAAAACAAAATTCTTTTCTTAACCCAATTGTATAGAATCGAAATAAATTTGATTTTTTTTACTTTGGTTTACATCTTCGTATCTTAGTGGAAATTTATTTAATATTTCTGTGTGCGTTCCTATGATAATGACTTTAGTCACCCGACCGTTGGTATGGCTGTAACAGAAAAACTTTTATTAAGAGCACTGCTTTATATCTATTCTCTTATTTCGTGTTACTAGTTTTATAGTCATAATTTATTGCAATCAGTCCTTTCAATGATATTCCATTAATTAATTTTTCAATTTTAGTTCGTCCACGTGATAGAAATCATGTTATCATTAAAACTATTAAAATAATGTCCTAGACAGACAGTACACATAAATTACTAATTAGTCCTAATTACTAATTTAGGTTCTGTCTGTTATGGGTTTATCATCATTATGACTTGTTAAATGACCATAATTTTTTGATCATTTACATCTAATATACTAGCATTCAGCTGAGTTTGTACTTCTATACCAGTTGTAACATTACTTTCCGCTATCCATTACAAAGAACAAGAACAAGAAAAGCACAAGAACTATTGCATAACTGACAGCCGATAAATGATGATTAAAAAATAGCTGTCTGTCACCACTTCATTAATTAATAATTAGTGCTAAATGAGTAATTAACTAATTATTCTGCTTCAGCCTCTCGGTTACAGACAAATATTTGCAGAATAAAATTCAATACAGTACTGATGACCTTTATGGACTACTTCAAGTTATCGTTTAATTTTTCAACCTTCCATTCTAAAACCCATCTCCTATCAAAAAAGCAATACTCTGCTCTGACGAACCAAATAATTTCATTTCCTTTATTGCTAAGACTTCATTTGTTTTTATTTCTGTGAAATATTTCCACGAATTGAATTTGTTGCAGAATACACTTTAAAAAAAAAAAAAAAACTGGTTCTGCCAAACAACTTGCAATTGATTTTCCTTATTCACACCAACAATGGTGAAGCATTAGTGAACGAAAAAAAAAAAATTTCGTAATCCATTTAAAGCGGAAAACCTTCCAGAGCGGCAGTAGCCAGCAAGCACATTTAACTTCATTGCATACCAATCAAAGAAAGCGCAGTCGAATGGATCGTTTCCACCGCAAGCGCGCACCAGCGTCCGACAGCTCTGAATTGAACATATAGCCGCGGCGGCGTAAGCCGATTTGCGCAAATTGCTTAACGTAAAAAGATCTGCCTTTTTCAGGGTCATGTCATGTCCCTCACTTTGTATGACGAACTAGGTAAGATAAAAGCACCATATGGACGTAGTAAGTTACCTTGAAGATAGGAAATAATTAGTGATCTGATAGTGTAAAGAAACTCCCTTGAAATCATCTTTTGTCCAAGATTCAACAATTCGAAAAAATATAACTATACATGATCCCCGACTTAAATCATAGTTGACATATTGTGACCCCAAATTTCGATTACGTCGGTGTTGTTTCGCACCTGCGTCGTTTCCTAAGACAAGATTCCAAAATGCCCGTGGTTTTCATAACTTGTGATTCTCTTTCTAATAATTCATTATAATTCTATTCATGTTTTTTAATACATATTTATAATTGAGTCGTTTATTTTGAAAGTGGAAGACGTTTTTTGCATACATATAAAGAATCATATTAAGTTTTATCTATTATTATCATTAAATTTAAATATTTTAGAAATGGCTTTTCTTCAATTTATCACCTCCAGTTAATGGGTTAATTAAATGATTAATCATTAATGGTTCACGTTTCAATAAAATTCATGTCGTGCACAAATGAAAAGACAATAGTCATGGAAGTTTCCAGTCTGGGGTCATTTGGGTCTGGAACACAATATAGTTCCGCATGATGTCGCTCTAAGTCACACATGCAATGACTGTCTTCAAATCGTTAAAAGAAAAGTGCTTTTTCCTTCTTAACATTGCTTTTACGCCGGAAAATTGCAAGTATAAAATGTACTGCAGCGAAAATTGCGCAACTTTTACAGAACCGCGTGCTAGAGAAGAGCTTCGCAGTCTTGCAATAAAAAAAATATCGCCTGTATAAATTAGAATTGATTAACGCGCAGCAGGAAATTAATTTGGGAATCGCTGGGGATGTATGGTGGCAACAAGAAAACGTACAGGTTTCAGTCTTTTATACAGCTCGGAAGCCTCAGACCTTTGCCTAATTGTTATGTAAATCGTTTTGATTCAGCGCACACACATCCAACCGGTTAAGTTTAGAGATTATAAAACATTTAGGTAAAAAATCAGCTGGTCAAACAATTCATTTGTGGACGATATCTGGTAATTGCGCTTGACCAACAGAAAAACGTGTGCCACAGTGTCTATTGTATATAAGCGACTTTTCTAGTCCATTCTTGCAGTATATAGAACTCGTCTATTTTCTATACTGATACAAAACGATTGCGTCAATGTTGAAAAGATCGCCGCTTTTAAATTACTTTATTTGCTGTGTGAGTTTATTAGGAAGCAACTTCATTTAGCGAAATTAATTTTTTTTTTTATCTTGACGATAATATAAGAAATTCTGCAGTTATTCAGTTTTGGTGTTTAGACAGAAATGTTTGGCGCTCAATTCGCTAAATAATATCAGATTTGTAAAAACACATAAATTTCCATCAAAACAAAACTTCGACATAATTAGTTTTTATTATAAAATTTTTGTATTAATCCCAAACTTCCAAATGATTTTGCTCCCAAAAACCCCTTTGGAAAATAAGCGTTTTGAGTATTTACGTTTCAAAACGAAATCAGGAAAAGCCACTCAGGGTCAAACGGTAGCTTTCATTAAAGAAAAACCAAAGTGTGTTTCGTTCCGAAATAAAATTCACACGTTCTTCGTAAAAACAAAATGATATTGCAGAAAGCTCAAAGGATTACTGTGATGCAGGGTAAAGTTCTTACACATAAACAAAATGGTGTGGGAAACAACTAAAGCAACTCTCTAGAAACCAGACAGGAAAAGGAATGAAAAACAGCACGACAAGTTTGGTTTGTCCTTTAGAGCATACCAGAGATCGAGTAAAGCGCTTTTTAGCTTAGATAGAACTTCCTATAGAATATCTGTCAATCCAAACTCTCATTTTGACAGCTCTATATGATATTTATGTTCTGTATAGTCTGAGAAACGGTTAAGAATTATCCAAATTTATTTTGAAAAACGGTCGTTGGTTCTCAAAACTTACAGACAACTTCGAGATTTTTATGGTGCACATAATCTTCGCTTATTTTTGGCTAAATGGGTTTTTTAATAAGCAAAATTGTTGCTTCTGGGAGTGAAACCATGGTGATCGTTATCGGACCATGATCAATGAAAATATGGATGACATTGATCCTGGCGAGATGTAGTTACAACAGGATGGCGATACGTGCCATACAGCGACACAAACCTTCGATTTATTGATAGATTTATTGATAGATTCATTGATCACGATTTTTGACCATAAAGTGATTTTGATAAATGGACCTGTAAATTAGCTTCAAAGATCGTGTAAGTTGACAGCTCTCGATTATTCCCTTATGCTGATAAACCAGCAACAATTGTCAACTTGGAAGCTAAGATTGTGTTATTCGTAAGATACGGCTGACATTGCTTCGGACCGGAATCCACTTCGTTAAGAGCAGTTGTTGTGACCATATGCCCGAAGTCATTTTTAAATATTAATATCACGAATTAGTCTTCCGAATAAAAAAAATTTTACCCCCGCATGAACCTGACCCATATTAATGTGCGAAATTGCTAGTGTAAAGCGATTAATTTATGCCAAATATTAAATTCAAAAAATTAGTTTTACACTTGTTATGAAGAAATTTTGGAAGATTAAAAAGAATTAATTTTCTCCAAATTAGCTGAGACGATCATTATGGCTAAGATATCTGCTATACCATGCATACTGTGTAAGAAAAATGTTTTTTTTATGAAATCGTAAACAAAAAGTTGACTAGTATCGTTTTCTTCTTTTTTAACTACGAAGTAACATAATTTGATGAAGACTGATAAAACACAGGTGACACAACATAAATGGCCTTGATTTAGATATTTCAGATGTCATGCAATTTTATATATACATATGTGTATATTAAAAATTACGTTACTGTGGGGAAAAATACATATAAATTCAAAAGATACCTATTCCAATCCACCCAAATCAAACATTTAAGACATATTAGAAATGGTAAAGGAGAGCATGTAAATTACTCTTTTTACTTTTAAATTAACGAAATTTATTCTGAAAATTGTTTATAATGAATATATAATATTTATCAGCAGCAGCAAATAATTCCCGATAAACCCAAGAAAACTAGACAATTTTACATCAACTATTTCCTTTTCTCTGCAGTACCTATTTGTGATAATTTGTTAGTAAACTAAGTACGATTATATAACACAAAAAAAGGCACAAGAACCTGCAATCACTTATAATGCGCTAGAAGTGTTTTCGTTCGTATTTTCCATAGAAAGATATAACAACCCAATTAAAACAGGTCTCTATACATCTCTCAAAGTAAACAAAAGAAAAGACAATAGCGTTTACACCAATAATTGCCTGTTCAGCCAGTGAACTTGACAAGTAAAGCACAATGGTTTTTTCCACTGGTTTTAGAATTTAGACTAATTGTATTGTAAAGCTCAATGACTAATGGGCATCCATAGATCACAGATGGTTTTAAAAAAAACGAGACAAAACCGCTTTTCTTTTGCTATTTAAATAAAAAAAAAAAAAAAAAAAAAAAAAAAAAACATTGAGTCATCAATTTGACTTTTTTAATTGTATTCATTATTTTTTCATTTCAAAATTTTCTCATGTTTCTTCTTGACCTACAAATATCAACATATAATTTTAAACTATTCAGAGTACTTATCTAATAACTTTTGAAGTGAATCTTTAAATTATTATATTATATAACAACTCTTAAACATCATCCAAATTCAAAGCCCTATTATATTAACACGTTAATTAAGCTGCATATAATTTCCATATGGGAAGGCATTAATTTATTCATATTAGAATAATTTAATAATAGTTTTCATCCTAATTATAAACGCTTGACTAATTTTGAGTAAATTTCATTACACTAGAAAATATTCAAATGATGCATTTTCTTTTTTGGGCCTTGAGCTTAAGGTCTTAGCATTAACATAAGTTCGATTTTCCCTTTTTTGGTCTTGGTATGTTTTATATTTCCCAAGTTGTAACTTTTATAAAATTTTCGTAAAAACTTTATTAAAAGATTATTTGACAAAAGTGAAATAATATAAGTACATAATTAGTACTAGTTCAAATTTGTGTGCAGAGTATCTGATCCAGGCTTTTATAATATGGTAGATAATACCATCGGAGACATTTATGAAGATTTATTTTGAACTCGTATCTATTATTTAGGAACTTTACATATAATTTTTATCACAATTTGGATACCCTGTATATTTTTAACTGTACTTGAAGAGTGCAAAATTATGAATTCAAGGTTAAAAGTTCATTTAAATTATTATACTTGAGTTTATCGGTATATTCCATAAACAAAAGGTAAGGTTCGGATGCTGCAGAAGAATAAGTTTAAAGAATTTCTTAGGGATTTCTGTTAAGCTTAAAAGTTTAGTGTTATGTATCTCGTATTTGATTTTAACTGAAATATTTCTCAATTCAAAATGTTAAGCAGTCGAATAGCATTTCCCCATGAAATTACGTTGCTAAAGCAAATGACAATAAGTCGAAGCTTAATAATTCCATTTAATGTATTGTTGACTTTTCTTCTTCAAATATATTTCTATATAATATATGATATTCTATATTCTCACTAATATCTTATTATTATTGTTGACTATTGTAAAATACAAGAACATAATTAATCCCTTTATTAAAAATCCAAGTCTACTTCACAAAAGTCGTTAAAATTGTAACTAAATATCAACAAAAATACAATAAAATCGCTGCTACTATCCAGATATCATATCATCATCACATCACACGGCACAAGAAACAGAAATAGTTTCACTTCCAAAAATATCCAGTGAAAAGAAAGTCATTCTAAAAGATAAAGCCTCTCACCAGAAGCCGCCGAATTAACTTTCCGCTTAATTTCGACCCACACACAACACCTGATATATCGACCAAATGTCCAAAAAGTTTTAAAAATAAATTTCACGAGGCGAAAAAAACGTGATTATAAACAGCAAATAAATTTTGCTTAGTAAAGACTTGCACTTTATCGAAACGTGATTTCTTAACGCTTCCAGCAAAAAAACATGACGCTTTTGAAAGTTTAAGGCAAAGTGCTGAAAAAATATGTAATCATAAAACTTTGTCAATTTTACTGGGATGATTAACATTTTAGAATGCTTTCTAATTTGCACATCTTTAATTTCAAAAGCACAATTATACTTTCATCTAGCTTTTGAAGTGCTTTGTTCCATTATAAAATGCAGACATATTGCATTTCATGCATAATAAAGCTTTATTAGATTATTCATGAAATAATTTTTTAAGCTGGTTGTTAACAACTAAAACTTGTAATAAAATTATCAGATGTTTGAGAGCTTTACTAAGCGCCTTTGCATATGTTGGGAATTATCTTTTTTCCGGTCACGTTGACAATTTGTGCGGTAAGGGAATAACAACATTTAAATTTAAATATTTAGAATATACTACATTCTACATGTCACAGAAAAGCGCTAAAATATAAACGCGAAAGAGGATGTGCAAATGAGCTTTTAACACAATTTATTCAATTATTAGAACGTTTGATGATACAATTTGTGGGCAGTATTTAAGCAGAGCGAACAAGTAAAATAATTTTCAAATTTGTTGCTTGTGTAATACGAGTATCTATGGAAAGCTATATTGACTATTACTCTATACTAAAGTACCGATAAGCTCAATATGTAAGATACATATCTTGACCTTAATCAAAGTACATATCTAAATTAATAGTTATTTATCGAAGGAAATGTGAATATCTTTTTATTTTTGTTAAATAGGCAGGTATATCATACTTGTAGAGCCAGCAAATTAGGGAATTAGTTTCTCAAGTTTAAAACTGAAAGCTGAAAAGATTTTTATCTATATACATATGTTTATTTAAAAATACAAATGGATGTATAAGTTCTAAGACCATGGGACTCATTGCTCTGTATCTAAAAAAGTTTTGTCATTTGATTTAAATTCATTGCCCTTCATGAATCGCTAAGTTACTAGACGTTTAGTTCTTCTAGCAAAACTCGTAAATTTGATGAGCTTAGTGTCTTCAGCGAAAATACCGGTTTTCGCGAAACATGCATTCTAAGGGCACACACGAAAAACATAAAGCCTTTCTCTAAAACGAATATAACATAATATAAATTTGCACTAATTTAATAGAAAAGGTATCGCATCTTTCTGGCCCCTATAAATTGCAAATAACTTCAAAATATGATACGTTTTAGAGCTTAAAATTGTTATCTATTCTATTTCTTTCAATTTACTTTAGATAAGTTCCTAAATATTTTCTTAATAATCTTTCTATGATTGGATAGTGATAAAATCGTTTTCTGTTGACTGTTCAGAAACTAAATATAATAATTCATATATCAAGTGCATGGTATTTAGAGAAAAAAATAGTTATTTTACCTTATATTTTCTTTTTTTCTCTTGTTTGTTGTTAATTTCTCTATAAATCTTTATACTTTTAATTTTAAATTGTTATTACCTTTACAAATCTGAAAGATTTCAAGATTCCTTTCGAATTTTATAGTATAGGGGAGATAAAATTAATTAAAAAAATATTTACTACATATAAATAGAATAATTCATTGTCATATTTAATTTCATAAAGAAATTAATCAGAATAGTTTGGTATAATTGGACAATAACATTGAAAAACTTATGGATTTTATGCTGTAATCCATGGTAACTTTGAGAAATTTGAAATAGCATTTTTAAGAAGACCGTTAGAGAGGTAAAGGTGTTTTTCAATAGTTCAGTTCTTGAACTTCATATTTATTCGTTGCATAAGAAATTTACTGCCAAAAATCGCTGGAATGGATACGGTGTAAAGGCTTTATTTAAATGAACAAATAATATAATATATATATATCCATTAACATTAAATAGAAACATTTAGAATTGTACCCAAAATACCTTCCGAATATATGAAGAAAATTTACATGTATTCTTTATCATTCTGTGTGAATAAATTCAGAAACTACTAGCAGAGGTCGAAATTGAGAAGGAAATTCATTTAATAAATTAAACTGCATCATGCATTGAAAATGTGCTACACTTTTGTCTTATCAACATTTTCAAAAAAAAAAAAAACATCGATTTCTATTCATGCGATACCAAACACGTGCTATTTAGATTTTAGTAAATTTTAGACGCATCGTCTTACAAACAACAAAAAAGTACGATTCGTTTCGCTGATTATGAATTCTTATCCATAGAGGTTACTTTTAAATAATTTGTACGGTTTCATTAACATGTTTTCGAAACCAATCGAAAATTAGCTTAAACGATATATTTGTACTTGTGTGAGTGTACGGCAATTTTACTTTTTTCATTATTGAACATGAAAGTGCCCAAAAAACCTTACAATAACTATTTTGCTGTAATTGCACAAACCCAACATTGAAGATAAAATCAAGTGGACCGGAAAGGCCAATGATAGAGTCGATTGCACTGGTTCGGATGTTTTTTTCTCTCCATTAACCGAACTCAGCGAAAACACTTATAGTACTTATTGGATTTTCCAATTTTTTTTTCTTGAAATTAGAAAACGATTGAAAACAACATCTTTCACAATTGTGAAAATAACAACATTTTTCACATAATAGACACGATTACAACATTTCCATTAGATTATATTTTCTTTTTTAATTATTTTGAAATCACTGAAATGACTGATTGCACAAATTTTCTTAAAATTATTTATTTTTTGAACAACGAGATAAAATTGGAAATTGGCTAATTACATATTTCTCGGTTCTTAAAGAGAGTGCACCAAAAAAAAAAAAAATCTACGTTAGTAGATATTTTTTCACTTTAATTGATTGTATCAACTTTCTCAGGTACATTTTCGGCCGATCACGAAAAATACATCAGGTATTCAATACAAAAAACTTAAGAAATAGCGTTGCACGAAACAGGTGAGCAGCGACAACTGAATTTTCTCATTGAGACATCCCGTGTTAACCGGCCGCCAAAGTAACGAACACTGAGCGATCACGAGCGGTACTGTGGAGTATATAATCCGTTCCGTTCGATTACGATCGCGATATGATAGACTTTTGATACCATCTATATGGCTGGATTGGATGGTGACAAAGGCGACCGACACCGTTGCCGACGTTTTATCGAGTATACGCCGCCGCTCACGCCAAGTACACAGGTAACTCTGGAGCTCAGGGCACCTCACGTCACGTCACAAGATCGAATCCACTCTTTTCAGTTTCAATGCTGAGATGATGATGATGTTCGGTGATAATCGGCGGGGTCTCTTCCGTCAGTCTTGAGTCTTGAGTCTGGTGCGATCGCGCCTGAGAGCACGCCCATTAGCCATTAGTTTGGGTAACGTAACGTGCGCGAACTCGGAAGACTTTTCTCCTCCACACGACCGCTTAATTCAAATGATGATCCGCCGCGGCGCGGCAGATACAAAGATGTTTTAAATTCTTCACGTGGTTAATTGGTCTCTGCTGTGCAAAGAATTTTATATGCATTGTACTGAACTGGAGACGAACGAGTACTGCCCCTGGGGAATCACCTCATTCGCAATCACGTTTTTGTGATCTACAATGAGAGTTAGGGGGAATTTTTTCGAGAGTATCGAGTAAATTTACTTTTGGTTATTCCTTAAAACCATTGATCCAAAATTCACTACGTTTCTAAATGCTACTGCTTACAAATGATAAGAAGTTATTCACTTATTTTGATAGATCAAAAAATCGATAACTCAAACTCAGACAGTAATTGTCCAAGCGAAAAAAAAAATTTTCATTAAGTATTTCGTAATTATCATTATCATAGACAGGCCCCTTAAAAATGTTTGGCATATACCACAATTGCACCTTCAAAGTCATTCAAAGTTTTATTAATTTTCGATTTCGAGTCTACCATGAGAGGTTATGTATTTTTTTCTAGAGACACCTCCACTTGATTGCTTATAACTTTATAAGCATTGTTATTTTTTAGTAAACTTTGAATCATACAAAGTATGAACAACAATAAGTCCAACCTACGATTAATATATTCAAAAATATTCACAAATAATCTATATAAATTTTAATACATTTTTTATAAAATCGGTAAATGCCATATTGGGTTTAGAATAACGTCACAAAACCCTTTCATTTGATACCCATATCAAGGGGGTTTTGAAGAAAAAGGTAATCTAATAATTGGAGTTAGACCGATATTAGATATACTATATTGCATTGTCATCGTTCTTATAAAAAATAGTGTGCAAAATTCTAAAGCTCTAACTTAAGGGCACCTTTACTTTCAACATTTTTTATCATAAAAATGCTTCTTAACATCACACACACACTCTCATAAAACCGTTTTAAGAAATTCGTAAAAGAAAAAAAGTTATACCAATATTTGTAACGGCAGTTCTACGCGTTTTATATGTAAAAATTATATAACAAAAACTTTGAAAGCGTTTATCCCGAAATCACATTTTTGAAAATGGCCGCATCTGTATCTCAAAAAGTATTCAACCGATTTTAACAAACCAAACGCCATTCGATTCGTTATCAAATATACTAGTAACTAAACCTTTAAAAATATTATTTTACCCCCCCCCCCCCCCCCCACTTTTTTATGCGGAAGGGTAGTTTACCCCTAACTTATAGTAGTTTTTTAACTTTTTTAGAAAAATGTGTATAAAATGATATATTTATTAAAAATAAAAGGTTTTTTAGGTTTAGGTACTAGTTTTGTGTCTTATGAAAACAATCCACTAAAGATTTTTACTCTTTCTGTTACAGGAAGTCCTAGAAAAATGGGGCCGTTTTAAAAGTGGATTTTGGATGACGCCCTCTGCAGGCATTAAAATAAACTAAAGTTGCATTTAAAAATTCTTTTTTATATTTTTCATAATCTTACCAATAATGTACAAAAAGTTTCAGAATAATAAACATAATAGTCTTTTCAAAAAAAAACTTTTAAAAAGTGTGTTTTTTGTCGATTTTGAAAGTAAAGGTCCCCTTAAATGGAGGAACCTACATTAGACAATTCAAAGTATCGTTAATTTCATAAATCGTCAGCAAAACAACTGAAGAATATAACATTCTCTCCTAGGCTACTATTGGCTATTCACTTCTCGCGTATTTGAAACTTTAAACACATTTTTCTAAAAACTACATTTTTTCAATCTGCATTCATGATTACTCCAAAACTAACTGACCGATTATTTTCAAATTTGTTATACATTTATCTTATTGAATTGCCAAGAATTTGAACTAACAATTGGGATGATATCATTAAAGTTATTTTTTTCTTTTGCATAAAACTAGAAAAGAAGGGTGGAAATTTATAATTTTTTCTTTAAACGGCCACAAAAGACTAAATGTTCAACTTTTTTGAGGTTATTTTATATTCTTGGAAAACATGTTAATAATGTACTTGTACTTATTTTTGATATCTGATAAAAATTGCAACCCCGATGATGTATGCAAGCTAGAAAGTTGGTTTAAGATCTGCTGTGCAGAACTGGTAATAAATCAGTGATTACCGGCTAAAATAATTTCAAAATTTAACGACATCATTTATCGGGAAGCCGATTGCTACGCTTTCTGAGATTAAGAACTTTAGCATCGAAAACAAATTTAAAATAAAACAACTTTTACCTCTTACTATAATGACATTGGTCTTGAACGTCATACTGTCATTTCGATTGCCGTCATAATGACGGTGTACTGTATCAAGGGTATTATGAAACTTATATGAAATGTTAAAAATATTCAATTAACTTGTATTGTACCCTGCACAAATTAGTTCAAAAATGAAATATTTTAAACCCCTACCACTTTAATTAAACTTAGCTATTAATTGCTATAATTTCATAAGTTCTTTAATTAAAAATTTTCTTGTTCTTGAGACTTGACAAGTGCAACCCACCGGTGCACATACATATACTTGCGTGCTTATAATTTAACTCGAAATTCTTCGCTTTCCAAGGAGTCCAATATCTAATATGGAATAGCTTTATTACAATAAAAATGGTTAGATGTAAAAAAGGTTGGAGTCCACGTTACCTGTCAACCTTTAGCACAAATTTATATCCAGGAACGAATTCACGATGAATCTTCAAACAACAACGATCGTACTATAAATGTTACAGTATGACAACATGAGAATGTAATTTATTAGCTTCTTATCGTACACAAGGACTCGTAACAGCAAAGTCTTTCGATTCAACAGACGGTGGAAAAGTAATAAAAAATTAAAATCCACGTGGAGTATCACACGTGTAATGAATAAATTTTTGTTAAAGCAGCACCCTCAAGCCACTTACTGAATTGATAATGCTCTCTGCTAATACTGGCATGCGAATTGACTTAATATTTTGGAAGCAACATGCAAAACCACCGAATGGGCATTTTTTTTTTTTTTTGTTTTAGTGAATAGGTAAATCAATCGAAGGTCTTACCAAATTACCCGAGAAATAATTTATCCTAAGAAACATTTCTTACAAGGCGACAATCAGTTCGGTTGCAATCACCTTGATGACCATTCGTTCATTGAACAGCAAAATAGCATTAGAATGTGTATGGACGGTAATAACTTTTGCTAATTTGCATTACGGAATAAACATACCCTTGATCGACAACTGAAAAATCCCCGTGTCATAAGAATTTAATTGTTCCTCATCTGTTTCACTTCTTCAGTGATTTATTCTTTTGCTATTACTCTTTGCTTACTAATGGGGAAAAGGAAAGACTTAAATAAAACATGATTACTGATAAACGTGCAATGCATCGAAACGTTCAGGCCGAAGTACATTAAATCACTTATTATATTGTTGGAATAAGAGATTTCTCCATTTGAAAATGTCATCAACTTTTTTTAGGATGTTTAATGTGTCCTTCTGTTTAAAACAATAAATCAGTTTTAACAAAGAGTTATAAACTTGATTGTCCGTTGGCATTGATAAAATTATTGTGTTAGAAATACTTTTACGTTTTGATATAAGTATATAAATTATATTTGAATTTATTTTCCTTGATTTTTTCCAACTAATTAAAAAAAAGAATAGAAGGAGACAGTAACAAGACCTCAATAATTAAACAGACAAATTAACAAAAGAAAGCAGTGCAGGTATAATAAACTATCAATGGAAAACTATTGTATAGAAAGTACAAATCATTCCGAAATCTTTAAATATACGTAGAAGTCGCTTCGGTTCAACGCAATTCAGTGGGATATCAAGCTAACAACAGGATACAAGCAATCTCAGTATACCTTGAAAAATTCTTTATAATAGCCATAATAATAATTTTCATTGAAATCACAAAAGAGCTAGAGCTTCTTAAGCGCTTTATTATACCCCTTGGTAATTTTTTTCAATGAACCACACAACGATCTCCTAATAGCGCAAAGGAACCCTCGTAAACTAATCCATGCACCTGTATAAATTTTTATTTAACTTTCTCAATTGTTGTCGATAGTAAAACACACGCAGTTCAAATAAAACAATGATTAAAAAGATGAGATAATGCTAATTTTTACAATCGTGCCCATACTTCAAGTTCAGCAGAGATTGAAGGTGGAAAAAAATGGAGCAAAAATCTTTTTGACTTGCCATTTTTATAGCAACAAATAGCTCTTTTACAATTCCATCCGTTGTGTAAATATTTTGGCAACAGCAGAGTATTGGAAAAAAACCCCAAGAAAGCTCACATCTTTTACACATACCCTAGTACTCATTCAATGTTTCATATATCCACAATTGTGCGCAATTATTCAAATAGTTGAGTGTAATGAGCTCGTATCATGCCAAGGTTCGCAGGAAGTTAATGAACCTGAACATACTTAAAATATGATTACCTCTTGTTCTCTGGTTATTTATATTAATCGCGTATTAATAACTTTATAAGGGTGTTCCCATCTTTATTGACAGCACTATTGTTATTTGCCCCTGTCTTAAAGATATCTTTTGATAAGGACGCAGTCAGGTGAATTGTACAGGCAAACAACAATTTTCGAAAATATTATGTTCCTGGAAAATGTTGTAGACTCTATTCGTCATGTTTACATTTTAACCAAAAACGACTCACTATGTAAAGTAAACTTGTCATGCTTGTTTGTATTTTAGCTTATGCAATAATAAAGGAAGTGTTAAGCCACTTCCCATTACTTTTTAAAAGTTTAATAGAAAATTTTGATTTGGTTTTTAATTTTCCACATAATTCCACAATTATTCTTTAATGTCATTCTACGAACAATCTTAATAATGCCTTCAAGAACTAAGCCACCGAATTTATACAGTTGCCTTTTACTTGATAATATATTACTTTAAGCCGGCTTAATTATGCTCCATAAATTTTTTGTTTTGCAGACGTGAATAACTTAACCTAGATAAAGCATTGTAAATTAATGCTACCGCAAAGTGATTATTATTAATTAGATGTAGATGATCGTTAATAATGGCAATAAATTAGACCAGTACCTAAAAGCCTAATAATAAATAATGAATAGCACACTCAAAATTTAACAGCGTTACTTTTGATTTACAGCCTCAAAATGGCTTTGTCCTACTTATAATTTAAATTTTTATTTTTCCGGAAATTGGTAATATTATATTCAAAGTCAAAACATGCGGGTAACTACTTCTTTGACTGATCCCCTGATGAACATTTTGTTTATAGATCTGATATACAACAATATTTAAGTTATACCACGAGGCTATCACGGAATGCTCAATTAAATCGTGTAACGACTACTTTATAAGAAATTTTTAAAAATATGATTGCGGGCACAGATCTCAAATTACGATGTTAACATTTTGACTGTCATGTCACTTACATGTATAAGTAATAAGTGGCTGAATAAAATTGGGACAGTCAACGTAAGGTATGGACATTAATCTCATAAAAATCCGTTGAAATTAGAAAAATCCAAGGAACCTTTCGAATTTTTTATTTCCTGAACAAATTTTGGTAGAAAATTAAAAATTTGCGAACATGGAAACTATTTTCATAAACATCTTTTGACGTTTTAGTGTCGCTATTTTATCGGATTCTCTTGAAAATGAGAAATACATAGTATATTAACTCTGTCCGACTCAAAATTAGTTACTTACATTAGTTTAGAAGCTTAGTTATTAAGACTAATTTTTATTTTATTTTTCGCTTTTCGGTTTCATTTTCGTCGGTTTTTTTCTGAATTTTTTGTTAATCAGGCCTTTTTTCCAAATAAGGCCTTCCCTCGACTGTAAACCGTTGATGAGCTCCTTCGACTGTCTTCCTTCTTCGTCCTCAGATTAACTCCAGGTCTCAATTATGTTGTAGTGTCATCAGAACTACATATGTGTGCCAAGTTTTAACAGAATCGGTTCATAGGTGAATGAAAAATCAATCATCACCTATTTTCTCTTCCTTTAGGGGTGGAATTTTTTTTTCTAATTTAAATGGCACCAACTTCGAGGTATACCCTATGCAATAAAAAAAAAGAATCAAAAAATCGGACTGCTCTGTAAAAAGTTTTGCGTGGTCATACATTAAAAAATAAATAAACATATACGTGTCGACTTGAGAACTTCCTCTTTTATTTTACATTTAATTCGATGGCACAGAAAATCCTTAGAGTTCAAAATTGACAGTCATATTTGCTTCACCATTTTGGAATCCTATCCCAATAACAAATAGCCCCTTTTTTAATATTTTTCGAAGCTATCAATAAGTTAAAGCTCGATCAGAATCCATTCAATAGTGTTTATGTGATTTTGAGCAAGCAACGCATTTAAAAATTGTTATTACCTCAAATATGAATATCTAGTTGTTAGCAATAATTATAGCTTGTGGTGTAGCCATTTACAGGGTAGGAAAAAGTAGAGAATAATTGATTTGTTAACAAACTGAATTTTTACCTATTAACCGATTCTACCAAGCATAATTTTGTACGGGGTTATCCGATTTCGATGATTCTTTTTTTATTGAATAGAGAATACGTGGAAGTTGGTTCCGTTTGAATTTGAAAATTCCACCCCTAAGTAGTAATTAGCAGATTTAAGCCACAAAAAATTAAAACATAACTTTTTAACAAATAAATAAACCGACGAAAAAGTAAACTGGAAAGCGAAAAATAAAATTAACCTTTTTAGGTTTATTTTATTTTTCGCTTTTCAATTTCTTTTCTCGTTGGTATAATTTTTTGTTAAAAAGGTTTTATTAAATATTTAATATCTATATATTATATTGGGTGTACAAATAAGTTTCCGACCTTTTTTACTGAAATAAAAGACATTAGTTCGTGTAGAAAATTAAAGAATATTTTATTCAAAATATGCTCCTTCGGAAGATATAACCTTCTCCCATCGTTCAGGCAATAAACGGATTCCCCGGGAATAGAAGTCTTGTGGTTTCGAGGCGATCCAGTCATCGACCCATTTTTTCACGTTTTCATGTGAAGTGAAGTGCTGCTGTGCCAGGGTTGATTGCATCGACCGGAACAAGTGGTAGTCAGAGGGAGCAATGTCTGGTGAATACGGCGGGTGGGGTAGAATTTCCCAGTTCTGCCCATCCAAGTAGTTTTTGACAGGTATAGCAACATGTGGCCTAGCGTTATCCTGTTGCAAAATAATTTTATTGTGCCTGTTGTCCCATTCCGGTCGTTTTGCAGCTAGAGCTTGCTTTAAAGCCATCAGTTGTCGTCGATAAACTTCTCCCGTAATGGTTTCACCCTGTTTCAGCAGCTCATAATATACGACACCCTTCACATCCCACCAAATGCAAAGCATCACTTTCGAACCATGGATATTTGCTTTTGGCGTCGACGGCCCTGGTTCACCGGGCTTGACCCACGCTCCTTTACGCTTTGGATTGTCATAATGGATCCATTTTTCATCCCCAGTGATGATCCGATGCAAAAACCTCTTCCTTTGTTGTCGTCGAAGCAACAATTCGCACATGGTTTTCCGACGTTCCATGTCCCTTTCTTTCAGCATGTGTGGCACCCAAGCTCCCATCTTCGAAATCAATCCCAAGGCTCGTATACGTTGCGAAACACATTGTTGGGTAATATTCAACTCTTCTGCCAATTGTTTTTCAGTCTGACAAGAGTCCACATCAAGCAATTCTTCCAATTCTGTATCTTCAAATTTTCTTGGTCTGCCTTCACGTTCTTTGTCTCTTACGTCAAAATCACCAACTTTGAATCGTTGAAACCACTCTTTGCAGGTTGTTTTCGATGGCGCATGTTCACCGTAAACTTCCACAAGCAAACGATTTGTTTCCGCTGCACTTTTCTTCAACAAAAAATAATGAAGTAAAACTTCCCGCAAATGTTGTTTTTTCGGCACAAAATTCGACATTTTCAATTACATGAAAATAATTCTTGTTTACGCATTGAACAAATTTCACTAGTAATTATTCAAGCTTGACATCTAACCTCCGAAAAACATGTATTGCCCGATTGAATAATATGCAAGCAGTGATACTAACGACACCTATCTGAAAAGGTCGGAAACTTATTTGTACACCCAATATATCCAATTTAATCATAACTAACAACGTTATGTTTCTTAAATTTTTTAAAATATCAAAAGCAACAAAACTACAAATCATTATCTTAAAACTCTAAATTACCTAACAATTTTAATTGCGATATACGTATACCTACATATTCAATAATGAATATCAAAGTTTTGAGAAATCGCTCAAATCCTTCAAATGATTTTTTATCCATCGATATAGAAAATCACCTTTTAGGCACTCTTGACTTATATCTATAACTGACGGCTGCTTGACCTACTCCAACTGAGCCGTGAACATCTTAGAATCCCTCCTATTTTTAGAAAATTGCCTTCGGACAGACAAATTTTTTGTTGCGGTATTGTCACAGAATAAAATTGTTTGTAACTTTTATCTATCTGTTATCTTTGAAGATCAATCATAAAAGCAAATCGCCGCACTAAAAGCAGTCGATTTCAGTTTTCATGGTCAGATCCGCACGCACATACCTCAAGGTAATTTGCTCGTGCACGAATACACACCCACAAATCTTCAAGATGGATCTGAAGACTGTATACGTTAATTTTAATTCCCCGTAATCCCACCAACTCCTGATTAGATTCAGAGTGTGGCTATAAACGTGAAAATAATATTTAGGATGCAATTATTAATATGTATGGACTGTAGCGTTGTTGGTTTTTCACTTATATTTTCCCCGGTAATTTTCCCTTCTAGGTAAATCGATAAGATCTTAAAAAGCTTCTGGTCGTGCGCCGTGACTTGAGAGCAAAACGAAGACAACCAATTAAACTGTTTTAATGAATAGATTGTGACAAATTGGACATGTTCTTCGACCATGTGAATTCCCAATTGCTTCTTCTTGCTCCGTGAAAATTTAAAAACGTATAAACTCGGGAAATTTTGAATATATACATAAATTAGATGGTTAATTGCGAAAATCATATGATTCCGCGAATTATAAAACTCGTGTCACAAATTAGTCTTTCAATTAAAACTCATGACATTTTTGTTTTTGCATTTTCGTATGTATTTTAAATAAGTACATAATTTAGATCGTTAATTAAGAAAATTATATAATTCCACGAAGTATAAAACTCGTTTCATAAATTAGTCTTTCAATTGAACCCTTACCATTTTACGACAATAATTTCAGTTAGCAATTATTGAGTTTATTTATTATAATAATCCTGCAATCAAACGTCTGAAATCAAATCACATTCCAATTGTTTCCAAAAAACTGAAAATACATCTCATTGCCTTTCATTCTGTATTTCAGATGATAAGACTTCGATTTTTTCTTTATCTCGAAGAAATCATTAAATTGCTGTGATTTTTCCACCTTTAAATCTGAGGCCATCAGGCGAAGTTATACTATCGGATTTCAGTCAATCGTATTAAAGTCTAATCAGTTCAAATTGTTTCAAAATGCAGCTTCGATTTATACTAGTAGCAAAAGTACGTCATTTCTGATTACTGACACTGAACACATTTAGAAAGATGTTCATGTTTGAATTTAATGTTAATATTAATAGTCACTGAAGTGTGACTCGCACCACGGCGGTTAGGAAATCGCTACGTTAGTTTTTAATTTCCGAAGAGAATAGAATTTGTGGAATTCCAGAAATTAAAATCATGGTGTCCGATTTCTTTTTGCATGATCAAGAGATGAACGTTTCAACTTCTGATTTTCCAAATGCTGATGCATAAGAAATATGTGCTTTTATAATAATACCGAGAAATTTATAAATTATGCAGGGAAAAAGGTACTACATAATATAATATTCAGACGAAGTTTGATAGACTTTAAATAATTTCGAAATTCAAAGGCAATTGCACTGCCACGTTACCGATTTATTTGCTTATAATTTTAAATATAAGTAAAATAAGTTTACTGCAATAGGGGAGAGGTGTTAATAAATAGCACCAGGGAAGTCGACACAGTAATTGGTAACATGTGTCTATCTTGTCGTATGTGGCGCAGCGCGTTAACAATGCGCCAAGCAATAAAGTGGGTTTTTTTTTTTAACAACGAGAAACTTAACCTATTGATATAAGCTTTTGAAAAATAAAATTCTTTACTTACTATTTCTTGATAAACTTCCAATTTGAATTTTAATTTTTATTTTTATTAGTTAACTTACTATGTGCAAAGTTTTTTATGTACTTTTCGAAAAAAAATCGAACTCTCGATTTTTTTCTCTTAAAATACCTCCGATTCTTTTTTGAAATCCGTCGATTAAATGGTTTTTCCATTATTCAAAACGAAACAGTGAATTCTCGAAAAAAAAACCATATTTGTCGAAAATTTTCTGATTTTTCAGAGTTTCTTGCTTCAATATGTTACAAAGTTTTTTTGACTTTTTTATGATTATAATCGCTTTCTACGCTGTGAAACGCACTAATTAGATGCAAAAATATACGCAATTTCTTCAAATATAAGATACCACATAATCATGTGCTTCTACGAGATATATCAAATTCGCTATGGTGCTTAACTTGAGTGTTAACTAGTTTTGGTAGTTTGAACAACGACAATGTTTAAAAATGTACAGAATTTCAACAATATTTTCCATATATATATGATGTGATCTTTTAAGAATTTATTTTTTATTTTAAATTAACCTACTCTGACTTCTTCAGTACCCACCTCCTTAGGAAACAAATTTCACAAAAATCTATAAAAAAAAATAATACCTATATAATAGTGAGCCGGATTTTTAAAAAAATTTTCAAAATTTTTAAGTGGTTTTTCCATACATCTGTATTATACGTAATAAAATTAAAAATCAACTGAAAGAAATTTAATTATCACTAATTATAATTAAATATTATTACCAAAATTTCTAATAATAAATTTTTTTAATCATTATTAATAATCATTAAAACTGGCCATTATCAAGGGATCAACTAATGTATATTAGACGCCTGATCACAACAATCAATTATATTTATTAAAATACCCGTCAGATTTATTCCGACAGATTTTATGTGATTAGTGTTAGATATCTATTATCGTTGTCAGCTATAAACTTGTTTGGTCACCAATCATCACAGCAGTTTTTAACCTACTTCAAAAAAGGAAGTTAATTCTTTGCGTTTGTTATTTTCTGTACAAAACGTAGATCGATTGCATTTAATAGAGAGAAAAGCCTACGATATCATATTTCTATAATTTAAAATTAATTCAGACATGTTGGGACATCTTGAGAGCGATTTCATGTTTTCTCCAAAAGTTTTTATTTATTGTTGCTGTTGATATATGGTATATGATCGTTTGCGAATAGTTTGGCTTCCCTTTAAATTCAAAATATATAAAATAATAATGTGCGTTTGCATGAAGAAAAAGGTGTTCAAAATCACCCAAACTCACCCAGTTCTGTAGACGTTAATTATATTTCTATTTATATATTTCATTATTTAGTGTCATACCTTCCAAACATTCAAACCATGATAACATGATAGAATTAAATTCTTTGTAGAAAGAAACAAGAGACAAAGTACCGGCAAGTGTTAACAAACTTCCTGAATAATATCGAGGGAAAATTTCCACAGAAAGAACATGCGAATAATTATCGAATTAGAGTATATGTTTCTATTAACTTTTACTACAATATTCGGACTTATATAATACCTACACATTTGTGTTTTTCTGATGTAATATATTTATTTCATTACATTTGGCTTATGCTATGGTCCATTATAAATTTATTACAGAGAATATCTCAAGGGGTAAATTTGTGTAACGTAAGTCAGTAAGTAAGTAAATTGATTGTACTTTGGGCATTAAGTATAATAATAAAAATTTATAATCATTTATAGCACAAAAAGTGCCCTTGTAAGTTATTTTTTTTGTACCTTTTAAAAGTAATGTAATTAGTGATTATCGGTTTGGCACCAAAATCCTTTTTTGTTTACAAACAATTGAACCTTTGGAGTATCTCCACTATATAATATTGATTGATATGGAGTTATGTGCATACAAAGTCTGGTGAAGCCTAGCAAACAAAAATATTGTCTAATAACCTTTCAGCTAGGTTTGATTACATTGACCTATCTCTTTTCAGGAGTGAAATATTAACCTAAAGTGTACTTGAACTTGTCAATAAATATTATGAATATTGAGCTCAAATAAGTTTGTATTTCTTCTGCAATATGTATACTCTTTAATAACATTTGCTGATAATAAATTACTACACTTAACGATAACCAACAAACTGTTGTATGCTAATAAAGCTAAACAACCAAAAATTGGTAGAATATGATAACGTGCGTCACTTGAATGACAGATAATAAAGGTTCCTTGGAAAAAAAACATGTATTATTGCATTTACCTGGTACCACTCTTACCAGGTACCAGTTTGTTTAATAAATTTTAACGTAGAAATATTTAATTTTTGTGCAAACATCCCTCCAAATTGAGACACTTTCCAGGAATAGTTTCTGAGTTTATGTATGTATTAAAATTGGTTATAATATAATATTCACTTTCCGTGGTTTTTTTTCTTTTTTCCTGGGTATAGTTCACACTTTAATGTCATATTCACTGCAAAAAATCAATTTCCCCTGATTAGTCAATTTAATCGACAAGAATTTCGTGCGTAGATAATGCTTGTGTTAAGTGGCATGAATGTGGTGGCGTCAGCACGGAGCTCTTGAGTGAGATTTAGAATTGAGATTAAAACGTCCTCAAAAAATCAAATTTTTTCGGATATGCCTTTTATGTGGGTACATTTTCATTGTGCTCAAATATCAGAGAACGATAGCACAAAATTGAGCGATATATATTCAAAGGTAATAAAATGATGACATCTCCCATTTGAAGTCGGTGATCTTTCACGGAAAAATCTTGGGATAATAAAGAAGCCATAATCTTTAGTCAAACTAATTTAAATGTCCTATTTCTTTAATTTAGTATTTTTTAATCCAATCAACTAAATTAACAAATTAATACGATTATTGACCGCCGGTTACATAATTTAATCTTTCAACTAAGTAATGATCATGAATGAAATCCGTTTCTTATTTACATAAAATATTCACTGAAAATGTCTTTTTAATAAAACTATAATAAAATTTAATTTTATGTCATTTAAATATTTTCTGTCAGATGTTTTTTTTTTTAATTCACTAACATTTTCGACTGGTTTCTGGTAATAGATGAAAATAATTTCATAGGATCAGGTGATAACCTAATTTAGAACAGAATCGGTTTTATTTTTTATTTTAGTTTTCTGAACTCTAAACTCTTTCAAGTAAACCGAACATTCTTAGGGGCAATATTTTAATCCATATTATCTCATCTTTCAGTTTCTGTTAGGGTGTGGATTAAAAATTAGTTTAAAGTCCCATACAAAAATATTATTACGAATGGAGGGATCATTATTTATTTAATATACATACATTCAAATATACACTTTAATTTTTTGCTTTAACCTTCATTTAATTTTATCTACAATAAAAGGCAGTAATTGCAAATAAATCCCATTTAGTTTATTTGGTCAAATTGTTTTCTGTGCCATTTTTATAGGAAATTCAGATATAAAGTAGGAAGGATCCGTGAGATATTAAGAAATTGATTCCCATCATTCAATAACACATAAATTTAAATGTATCTCAATGGATTAACTCATATGAATTAATTACTAATCTTTGGTATAATTGCTTGATGGATTTATGCCTTTAAAACGGAGAAACGGTCCAAATATACATCTCGTAATAATTCAAATATACTGCTGACTGCCTAAAATCTGTTAAAAGTGTGAGGAAGGATGATTTTTATGATTTCCTCATTTTAACTACACCTAGCTTACAAAATAATTTTGTAAGTTTTCGAAAATTGTTTAGATTATAATCTATTCATCTCGAAAGTTGCGTTGACAATTAAGTGCAAATTTTATGTTAAAACTTTTCAAAAGAAAGACTGTTTTATAATCAACACCATAATTACGTTTTAAGCTAACAAGATCCATGACTTGTATCTACAAGAAAGTTGATTACCATATTTATAGAAAACAATTTTAGTAAACATTAAGGTTATTTCAAGCAATCATATCTTATGATATCTCACAATAATCGGAAATTTAAAATCTGCGCGTCTTTTAATATTATGGACTGATCTATAATTGCGTCGTGAAAAAAGCGGGAGTTAAAGGGGAAATTTATAATCCCAGGTGTATAAAAAAACCAGAATAAATTAAAGAACTAGTTCGTTTTGACCAATAAATTTATAATTTATTGAACTTTGTAAAAATTGACTAGATTTTAAGAAAATATAAATTGTAATGTTCCTGTTTCAGTCGGGTAAAAATTAGATTGTTTCACAAAAATAGACGCCCTTATTTTAACCTTTAGAGGACCGGAAAACAGATATAGCGGCTTTGGAGGAAAATCAATAATTTTTTGTCATAAACAATATCCAAGGCGTTTTTGGGGTTGCTGATCACGAATCACCCTACCCCTACTACCCCCTCCCCTACTCTTCAAATGCCTCAATTTTTAGTACTCCCGAAACTCGGTGAAAACTTGACCATCGGGGTTGTCGGGGTTGCTGATGACAAATCTGGGGTCAGATTTGATAAGTTCACACACCCCTACTCCTCTCACACCCCCTTACCACCTCTTCAAACTTCGGGAGTGCCAACAAATAAAGTCTTTGTAGTGCCAAAAAATAAAGTCTTTGTAGCGGAGGATGTGGGGGGTAGGGATATGTAAATTGATCAAATCTGACCCCGAACTCGTAATCAGCGACCCCGAAAACACTTAGAGTCACATTTTCACCAAATTTTCATAAAATTTAATACTACAAAATTTTTCCTATCCTTTACCGGACCGGAGAGCCGATATATCGGCTCGCCCTGTGATATGAACTTTGTATACAGGGTGTTCAGAGGTGGGTGGTCAATACTGAAGGGGGTGAAAGGTCAGACCGAGACAAGCAAAAAATCGTATGGGTGGGGGGGGGGCATCTCGCACCGTTTGGCAGTTACAGGGTGATTCGTAAATCAGGATTTTTCCTTATATGGGAACCGCTCTTGTATTTTTATCTTTTTTTCTACGCATCGCAGCGGCCTCAAACTGATATCAAAAAATCACTATTTGGAAGCCCTTTCCAAAAAAGTTTACACCACCCCCCTATCCCCAACCCCTTGGCCACAATCCCCCCTGGAAGTTGAAAAAATTAACTTTTATTTCACGATTTTTCACCTTTCGCCCCACTTTTCTCTGAAATTCATGTTATTAACATACCTACTTTTTATTTTTTTTAAGTTGCCTATCTAATTACCTTTCCAAAAAGGTGCAACATGCCCAGGTAGAAAAGGGTTGCAAAAGTCCTGAAATTAAAACATCCTCACAGGTACCTAATTACTTTATTGCACCATAATGGAAAAAGTCGTTAAGTAAACAATTTTTATGACAGCAAGTTCGGAAATGTTTGTTTAGGAAACAAAGGTAGTACATTTTTATGATTTCAGCAAAACAGTAATAAAATAATAAATGTAATCTCGTTAAAAAGCGTTATTAGTTTATTATATCCAGTATTGACTCTTAAGTATCCTGACGCTCCGTTTCTAATACCTCCTATGAATTATGGTATAAAAATGGGTAAGTTTGAAAGGACATTGACCACAGTTGAAGAAGCAAGCGATAAAACCGGGTGTTTAATAGAAAAAATTAAGATAAAATGGCAGAATTCAGTGTTGACGAGTATGCCGATATAATTTATGTGCACGGTTTAGTAGAAGGAAATGATAGTGAGGCCGTACGAGAATACCAAAGGAGATTTCCGAATCGGCGGGTACTCAACAGAAGGGTATTTTCAAGGACTTTCAGAAGGTTAAAAGAAACCGGAAGTGTAACCGCCCCCAGAGCAGAAACGCGAGCAGGAAAATCGGCCGATTCAGCGGACCCCGACCAACAAATCCTCAACATCGTCAGGAACAGCCCTGTAATAAGCATCAGGCAGGTCGCACGAAGGTCAGGATTGTCTTCAGGGAGAGTTTGGACCGTTGTGAACCGAGAGGGACTACATCCATACCACCATATCCCGGTCCAAGCACTACAGGAAGGAGATTCCGAAAGACGATTGCAATTTGCACTTGGCTGTTCGAGTCTGACATCGAAAACAGAAGGTTTCTAGACCGAATTCTATGGACGGATGAATCGCAATTCACCCGGGATGGCATCACAAACTTGCACAACCTCCACACCTGGTCAGATGTGAACCCACATAGGACAAGGTGTCGGTCCTTCCAGCAAAGATTTAGTGTCAATTTCTGGGCTGGCATCATCGGCAACCAGTTGATAGAACCCTTCATCTTGCCCCAAGTGCTGAATAGTCAGCTATATTCGGACTTTTTGGAGAATACCCTTCCGGATCTGTTGAAGGACATCCCCCTGGCCACCAGAAGCGCAATTTATTTACAGTTCGACGGAGCACCTGCGCATACTGGGAACATTGTTAGGGCAACGTTGAATGAACTTTACCCAGAGCGCTGGATTGGACGAGCTGGACCGATTCCTTGGCCTGCTAGGTCACCGGACCTTACTCCACTGGACTTTTTCTTATAGGGAATGATGAAAGATGATGTTTACTCAAGAAAAATCAACACCAGACAAGAATTAGTTACCAGGATTGGGACTGCAGCCACGAAAATACGGGAGAGGCTGGCTGCCATAGACCTCAAACGTGAAATAAAACGAAGGCTACTTGCATGCATCGAAACTAGCGGAGAACATTTTGAACAGCTTTTAAAGGACAAACGTTTTAATTGTAATTAGTTTTTAAGCGAACAAAATGTATTTTTTAGTTAACTTAAGTATAATTTCTTAAAAATTCGAATTATCATGATATTCTGTAAAAGGATTTTTGTAAATAAATTTTCGTATCCTTTTCCTACCTGGGCATGTTGCACCTTTTTGGAAAGGTAATTAGATAGGCAACTTAAAAAAAATAAAAGGTGGGTATGTTAATAACATGAATTTCAGAGAAAAGTGGGGCGAAAGGTGAAAAATCGTGAAATAAAAGTTAATTTTTTCAACTTGCAGGGGGGATTGTGGCCAAGGGGTTGGGGATAGGGGGGTGGTGTAAACTTATTTTAACCTTTAGAGGACCGGAAAACAGATATAGCGGCTTTGGAGGAAAATCAATAATTTTTTGTCATAAACAATATCCAAGGCGTTTTTGGGGTTGCTGATCACGAATCACCCTACCCCTACTACCCCCTCCCCTACTCTTCAAATGCCTCAATTTTTAGTACTCCCGAAACTCGGTGAAAACTTGACCATCGGGGTTGTCGGGGTTGCTGATGACAAATCTGGGGTCAGATTTGATAAGTTCACACACCCCTACTCCTCTCACACCCCCTTACCACCTCTTCAAACTTCGGGAGTGCCAACAAATAAAGTCTTTGTAGTGCCAAAAAATAAAGTCTTTGTAGCGGAGGATGTGGGGGGTAGGGATATGTAAATTGATCAAATCTGACCCCGAACTCGTAATCAGCGACCCCGAAAACACTTAGAGTCACATTTTCACCAAATTTTCATAAAATTTAATACTACAAAATTTTTCCTATCCTTTACCGGACCGGAGAGCCGATATATCGGCTCGCCCTGTGATATGAACTTTGTATACAGGGTGTTCAGAGGTGGGTGGTCAATACTGAAGGGGGTGAAAGGTCAGACCGAGACAAGCAAAAAATCGTATGGGTGGGGGGGGGGCATCTCGCACCGTTTGGCAGTTACAGGGTGATTCGTAAATCAGGATTTTTCCTTATATGGGAACCGCTCTTGTATTTTTATCTTTTTTTCTACGCATCGCAGCGGCCTCAAACTGATATCAAAAAATCACTATTTGGAAGCCCTTTCCAAAAAAGTTTACACCACCCCCCTATCCCCAACCCCTTGGCCACAATCCCCCCTGGAAGTTGAAAAAATTAACTTTTATTTCACGATTTTTCACCTTTCGCCCCACTTTTCTCTGAAATTCATGTTATTAACATACCTACTTTTTATTTTTTTTAAGTTGCCTATCTAATTACCTTTCCAAAAAGGTGCAACATGCCCAGGTAGAAAAGGGTTGCAAAAGTCCTGAAATTAAAACATCCTCACAGGTACCTAATTACTTTATTGCACCATAATGGAAAAAGTCGTTAAGTAAACAATTTTTATGACAGCAAGTTCGGAAATGTTTGTTTAGGAAACAAAGGTAGTACATTTTTATGATTTCAGCAAAACAGTAATAAAATAATAAATGTAATCTCGTTAAAAAGCGTTATTAGTTTATTATATCCAGTATTGACTCTTAAGTATCCTGACGCTCCGTTTCTAATACCTCCTATGAATTATGGTATAAAAATGGGTAAGTTTGAAAGGACATTGACCACAGTTGAAGAAGCAAGCGATAAAACCGGGTGTTTAATAGAAAAAATTAAGATAAAATGGCAGAATTCAGTGTTGACGAGTATGCCGATATAATTTATGTGCACGGTTTAGTAGAAGGAAATGATAGTGAGGCCGTACGAGAATACCAAAGGAGATTTCCGAATCGGCGGGTACTCAACAGAAGGGTATTTTCAAGGACTTTCAGAAGGTTAAAAGAAACCGGAAGTGTAACCGCCCCCAGAGCAGAAACGCGAGCAGGAAAATCGGCCGATTCAGCGGACCCCGACCAACAAATCCTCAACATCGTCAGGAACAGCCCTGTAATAAGCATCAGGCAGGTCGCACGAAGGTCAGGATTGTCTTCAGGGAGAGTTTGGACCGTTGTGAACCGAGAGGGACTACATCCATACCACCATATCCCGGTCCAAGCACTACAGGAAGGAGATTCCGAAAGACGATTGCAATTTGCACTTGGCTGTTCGAGTCTGACATCGAAAACAGAAGGTTTCTAGACCGAATTCTATGGACGGATGAATCGCAATTCACCCGGGATGGCATCACAAACTTGCACAACCTCCACACCTGGTCAGATGTGAACCCACATAGGACAAGGTGTCGGTCCTTCCAGCAAAGATTTAGTGTCAATTTCTGGGCTGGCATCATCGGCAACCAGTTGATAGAACCCTTCATCTTGCCCCAAGTGCTGAATAGTCAGCTATATTCGGACTTTTTGGAGAATACCCTTCCGGATCTGTTGAAGGACATCCCCCTGGCCACCAGAAGCGCAATTTATTTACAGTTCGACGGAGCACCTGCGCATACTGGGAACATTGTTAGGGCAACGTTGAATGAACTTTACCCAGAGCGCTGGATTGGACGAGCTGGACCGATTCCTTGGCCTGCTAGGTCACCGGACCTTACTCCACTGGACTTTTTCTTATAGGGAATGATGAAAGATGATGTTTACTCAAGAAAAATCAACACCAGACAAGAATTAGTTACCAGGATTGGGACTGCAGCCACGAAAATACGGGAGAGGCTGGCTGCCATAGACCTCAAACGTGAAATAAAACGAAGGCTACTTGCATGCATCGAAACTAGCGGAGAACATTTTGAACAGCTTTTAAAGGACAAACGTTTTAATTGTAATTAGTTTTTAAGCGAACAAAATGTATTTTTTAGTTAACTTAAGTATAATTTCTTAAAAATTCGAATTATCATGATATTCTGTAAAAGGATTTTTGTAAATAAATTTTCGTATCCTTTTCCTACCTGGGCATGTTGCACCTTTTTGGAAAGGTAATTAGATAGGCAACTTAAAAAAAATAAAAGGTGGGTATGTTAATAACATGAATTTCAGAGAAAAGTGGGGCGAAAGGTGAAAAATCGTGAAATAAAAGTTAATTTTTTCAACTTGCAGGGGGGATTGTGGCCAAGGGGTTGGGGATAGGGGGGTGGTGTAAACTTTTTTGGAAAGGGCTTCCAAATAGTGATTTTTTGAAATCAGTTTGGGGCCGCTGCGATGCGTAGAAAAAAAGATAAAAATACAAGAGCGGTTCCCATATAAGGCAAAATCCTGATTTACGAATCACCCTGTAACTGCCAAACGGTGCGAGATGCCCCCCCCCCCCCCACCCATACGATTTTTTGCTTGTCTCGGTCTGACCTTTCACCCCCTTCAGTATTGACCTCCCACCTCTGAACACCCTGTATAGTTGACATGTGATACCAGATCAGAATTTGGGCACTTTTCAAGAGCGATGTTAGCTCTCCAATCCCCGCCGTCTAAAGGTTAATACGGAAAAAAATGGCTACTCTTGTGAGAACATAGTTCAAGGTTATCGTAATAAGGTGACAAGCTTTAAATATTTATTTAAGTTCTAGAAAATAATTTGCCCAACAAGGCTTTTGTGTTGGGCCGCCACAGTGTTTAAAGCTGACTTTGTTAAAGTCAAAAATAGTTTTTCATTCCATTTGATTTATTAACGGTAACCAGAATTGCTCACAAACAATTGAACTGATTGATATTTTTGTGACCCATAGAAAACAATAAGATCTAGTCTTTATAATATTTAGCAATTTTTCTAAAATTCGACTTTTTCCGCAAATATAAGATGTAAATACTGCAATTGACTGGGAAAAAGATTTGATTTTGGGAAACATACTAATTTTCAAACATTCTAGGTGTACGTAGCCCCTTAAGAAATCTAATCCTTTCAGATTAGATATTAAATAATTTGTTTATTTCATTTATTTCAAAAACAATTTAATAGTTCAATTTTGCTGGCATAAAGAGAATTAAAGAGAGATTAAAAAATGAAGATATGATATTTACAATGAAATTATTCAAGAGAATTTTGAAATCTATTGTGAAAACTTAAACAGAAGAACGCATACAAATTCATTTTTTCTTATCTATTTTCAAAGCACTCACATTAAATTTACCATTGGAATGTTTAAGCTCAAATATTTAATATGTGTTTATTTTGTTTTAAGATTTTCTTAAATTATTTGTAATTTAAACAATCTGAAGTAATTATGAAGAAAAGAAATGTCTCGTTTCCTTTATGGAGTTTTTTCTCAAAACAGATAAGCAGTACAAAAAAGGAAATATAATTCCTTATTCGGTTAAATAAAGATTAACGACAACTCTGCACAATTACTTCAGCAGAGCTTAGATATGAAATTTCTTTGCTAAGACTGATATACCAAATGTATTATAATTCCAATCTGCATCATCATAAAGAGTCACAAACAAAAAGAAACGACGCTGTTTAAAGTACGCAAATTGAGTAGAATTAATCATTAAAAATATGATATCTGGTAAAGAAAACAAACTTAAAATTCTACAACGGTCAATCACCTCTTTGTAATCATGCAAGTAAAGTGCGTAGTCCGTTATGGTTCATTAGATATGCTAATAAAAACGCCACGTGAACGTGAACCAGCCAAAGCCATTTGAAAATATACCAAAAATAATTGACATTGACCCACACTCGTTAAGTTGTAATGAATATCCCTGTAACTAAACAATAAGGTAATTGTGGTTTGAGCATAAATCAGTAGCACATCCTATATGTTTTAAATGCATTTATTTGAAAATTCAAGTCGTATTCTCCATTGTCTTTTTGACATTACTCATTCAACTGAATTCATATTTTCCAGTCTCATAGTGTGGAAGAGTAAATTTAAATTTTCAAAATACCTTTAAAACCACATGTTTTCATATTAGATTTCCCTTAAATGTAAAATCTCATTATATTCAACCAACACAACAATTTTTAAAAGCAACTCCTAAAAAAATTCAGATTAAAACTTAAACTACTTATTAGGCTAAAGAAAAAAGAGTAAGCAAAAATAAAATAATATATGACTAAACAAAATATATTGTGAGCATGCAATGTTACATATTTAATAAACAAATTTAACAAAATAATGCTAGAAAAATAAATGAAAAGCTTACGAATGGCTCTGCGACGCATTTTGATGAAATAATATTTCTGCAACTATCTCCTTTCAAACTGGCTTCTAGTATGTGGATTGTTCAGTTTTTCGTAATAACACTAAGTAGCTCCTTTAGAAGAAAACCATGTACAATACTAGACATGCACGGTCAATTAACAGGCATTTTGAGTTTATCACAATTAGTTTACTACTTGTTATCACGCACAACGATTAGAAAATTCAGCTTCCGTATAAAAAAAATAGTTCATCTACATATGCATATCTATATACAATACATATATTGATGTTATTAAGTCTTAAACCTTTGATACTCTTAAAACACTTGTAGAAGGTGAAATATGATAAATACGAAGAGGTATGTTATAAAAATAAATTCCAGAGAAAAGGTAAGTTTGCGAATGCCAAAAATAGCCTGATTTATCAGTGCTAGTCAGATATGTGAATGAAAGACAAATTTTCGAGGTGATATGATTAACACTGGAACTACCAAGGCCAGTCAAAATGACTGATATTCAAGTCTTCCCTAAAATGAATTACATTTTTCAAAGTTATATATTAAGATTTATGCCAAAGCCTATTAAGGTTCAAAATTACGACATATTCAAAAACCTTTTCTTACATTACATCAAAGGCACAGAAAATTGTTAAAATTACAAGTTTGCGCTGCGGTAGTTCTAATGTTAAATTGGTTCAAATGCAACTAGTCGAAAATTCTTCAAATTTTTTAAATATTGATTTGAATTTACAGGTGATGATTGTGCACTTCCGAGAAAATTTGATCAGAATGCTAGTAAAACAAATAACAAACGTGCTTACGGCCTGCAGAAAAACAAGATGTGATCACTTTGTATTTGGGGTAGTTTTCAGTGTCGTAGCTCTTCACAAATTTCTTTGGTTTGTAATATTTATTATATGTAAGTTCAGTTTTTAAAATAAGGAACAAACCAAACCGTATATGAATAATATGTTCAATACCTTCCAACAATAAAGAACTTATAAACGTTTCATTTCAATTGCTAATTACATTGGTTCGGTATTTGACTCAATGATATTGCCACAATATGGCTTTTTCTACTCGATACATAGAAATATAAACTAAATGCGGAACGCCCCCCAGTTACAATTAGTACAATTTTTATTTTTTTTGAAAAGGAAGTAACCACGTTTTACAAAAACAGTGATAATTCTTTGTAAAAGGGACTTGGTCGTGCTAAAAGTATAAACATATGTATTTACTAAAAAATTCGGGTTTTTCTTATTTCGCAATGGAATTTTGAAAAACTTTTTTCAAAGAAAGATTGTCGCCAACTAGTAAAGAGCTTATATTATGAAAAGAATATATTGATGGTAAAGATTTTATTTTCTTTAAATTTTCTGAAAATTCCGATATTTCTGCTGTTGCATTTTTACATATCCACTAATAAAAGCGCATGACAACACACATTTGCCAACAATTTATTTGATTTCCATTAACCTTCACTATTTCAAGTATTCTTCTATTCCACTTTTCCCCATTCTTCAAAAATGGCGTATTAGCTTTTCAACTGTACTAAATTGTCAATGATCAGTGTAAATTCTTTAAACCGAAATTGGTCTAGTGTTCTCCATTGTATTTAAGGTCTGGTGAACACGCCGGGTATCCCAAGAGTTTTATAAAATTGGATTAAAATCATGGAATTTCCTCTCTACTCGTATATTTATCAGCGATTTTTTTTTTTGGATACCGACAACTTTTGGAGATTTTCAATAAGAAAATAAATTAAGCTGCTTCGGAGATTAGTGATATAGTCCCCAATATTCATACGTAGAAGTGAACTGAATTTTTGTGTATACTACAGATTATACCACATTCAATCAATTAAAACGTATTTAGTATCATTTAGTGGTTTATTAATACAAAATACTTAAATAAAAATTAACTCTCAAAAAAAACCCCTAGTGCATATCTTAATTTCTTATTGTTTAGGAGTTGTGGGACCCGCGTGTTAACATAAAAATAAATTTTTCATGTCAAGTCATCCAAAAGAGGTGATGAGGTGACGTTGTTAACAATTCAAAAAATATATGTATAAAGCAGGGATATGACATTTTTTTCTCATTTTTTAACTAAACCTAAAACTTTACCCTATCTTAAGACCCTTGTTTACACAGCCTGGTGGATATTGCTAAAACAATGTTCTACAAATACCAAGCAATTGTTCCTTTAGCATGAGTATGTGAGACCCATCTCTATATAAGAATGGTTAGGGACGGTATTTATCAACTGAAGTTATTCTCCATTATCTGGGGATTAATTTATTTCCTTTCCTCAATTCTAAATGAAATCGAATACTTCCCACAAGTACAGTCAGGGAAAAATTTATGGGTACAGGATTTTCAGAAACACTTTGTTAGAACAAATTTATTCTTGGTTGCACTTCTGACAGGTAAAAGATTCAGTTAATACGTGTTTTTTATACCGGGGTTTTCCCACTTTATTATAATCCTTTGTATTAAAATCGTTTTAGAGGTTTTTGTCGGACAAAATTATGGGTACAATGTTAGTTTTTGGCCAGATGCGTATGAGTTAAATTCAAACGCAATTTATTCAGAGCTCTTGAATTAGTTCGTGTACGAGAAGTTAACATGCTGTAACAAATTAGAAGACAAAGTGGTAACATGTATGACGATTAACAAAAATGGCACATCAAGTCGAAATTAGTGTAGATATTAGAAAAAGTCTAAAGTTGCTATCAAATGGCAGACAAATAAAAAATCTCCAAAAATGCAGTTCTGCGAAATTATAACACATTTGAACAAACAAAGAGGGTCCAAAATGCGCCTGGAAGAGGGAGAAAAAGAAAGACAACCGACAGGAAGGATGTGAGAATTTTGCGTAAAGTGAAAAAAAAACACCAGTGTTAGTGCTCGAGGGGTTAAAGAAACTGTTCGACCAAAACAGAAAAGAGAAGGATATTAGAGATAGATTTATGAAATGGCCCAAACCTTTTATCCAGAAACCAGAACAGGCGACTTGAATTTGCAAAAAAGTTCATTAGAAAACCACAATCCTTCTAGAACAAAATATTATGGTCGGATAAGTGCAAATCTGAGTAGTTTGGCACAAAAAACAGGTGTGTCGATCAGGGGACGCGTACAAATCTCTAATGATCCAGCCCACTGTAAAACATGGTGGAGAAAATGTTTTAGTTTGGTGTTGTTTCAGTATAAACAGAGTGGAAAGCCTGGTCAAAATAGAAGGTAAAATGACGAGTAGTTATTACACTGACCTCTTGAAAGACAAATTAGACAATTTAGCACTAAAAGTACATCCGAATGAATACTCAAAGCAATTATAAAAGATAAGGGCTTTTTTTGAGAGCGTTGACATTTTGGATTATTGATAAAGAAAATATTCATGATATCTCTGCAACGTACCCCCAATTTTGTCGATATAATTTAACTTAACCATTGTGTTACAAGAAAATATCGTATAATTTAAAGTTAGTTATATGTAATATTTTAATACTTAATATTGAATAAAATGTTTGTCTAAACATTTTACTAATTTTTCATTTACAGTGTAAGTTTTACATCGTACCCATAAATTTGTCCCAGACTGTACATATAGTGTAGAATTAAACTAATCTTTGATACAACATAATCTTGATTGGCGAATACGGCCCTATAGATGAAAATTTCACTAAAACGCATTTTATTGGTTCTATATATACTGCTACAATTCTGTAATTAGCAATTGTTATGGTTATCAAACGTCTGAGATAATTAGAAACTGATAACAATACTAAGTAAATAAAACACAGAGCTTTACACGTAAGAATTTTCAATTACCACGATCGCATTCAATACATTCGCGGATAGTACAGAGCGATGCTGTCCGATTTACATAAAGTAAGCCAAGATCTACTTTTCTGCTGCCAATGAAAATTCTGAGATATAACAAACTTTCACCAAGCATTTCAGATTGAGATACACGTCATCACCTCACTTAAAACATTGTAAGCTCAATGAAGCCTCCTCTGAGTTTAATAAACCAGGTATGTAATTAATAATCTTTTTGTTTTTGTTTATACTTCTCCTGTTCTATTACCGGGCAACAAAAACAAAACAAATGACGATAAATCATAAATTATCGAACACTAAACCCGCGACAGCCGCAGTGGCACGGAAACTGAGACCTGAGACCGGCCGGTCGAGGAATGTCTCCCGGTTGTGTAGACGGATGCCTACGAAAAAGTCAAGTTCAAGCCGCTCGTGGCTATAGTTAGATCGTTTTAGTATGCTAACTAGGACTAGCGAGCTCGGAGCAGGCATTTTAGCAGCATCATATCGCCGCAGACACATTGGTCGTGCCACTTGATTGAATCACATCTTTCGGAAGTTGACAATTTCTTTTAGAAATGAATAAATTCATGTCGTATCAATTTCAGTGTATTTATAGCATAACATTCATAAATAATGCAGCGGCCAATGTTAGGTCATTTTGCAATTCGAAAGACAGAAGACAAGAAACGACCGGCACTCGATTCGGATCTATCATCGTTTGGCGGACGGTTTCATGTCATTAACTTGCAGATCGGTAGCAATTTGCGCTCAATCTGTCTGAAAATGTGTAATTTATTGATAAATGGTTTTTTGATCTTGATTTTAAAACGACCTTTGAGTTTTTATGCAAAATAGAGCAAATCTTCTTTAGATACGTGGGCGGACTAAAATTTAAATATGTTTTCGAAAATTAATATAATATGACCTTCCAAGTTTTAATTAAGACAAATTATATGATACACTTTCCTTTAACTTACAAAATACTACTAAACAATTATAAGTTCCTAAGTTTTAAATATGATGATTTAGTTTTAGGGCAATTTCACAATATCAACATATGAATTCCTATATAAATAAAACTAATTAACTCCAAACTTCCAACAACAAAGTAACAACAAGAAGAAAATCAAGTGATACACAATTTCTCACTATCGTTGAAAAGAGCTACTTTACAGCCGACGAAACCCTTTCTGGGATGGAAGGCAATTTAACAAATTCCGACCTTTCGCTAAAATAGAATGGTCCGTAATTATAAAATAAATATGGTTCACACTTTAAACTTTTCTGGGCTATTAAAGCGCAACCTAGGAATAAATAAAATTACAGAAGATTAAAAAAACGAAAAAAGTAGAAAGTTTGCAACGTTTTTGATGTATTATATTTTTAGCCACTGAATATTTGAAATGAAAACACTTTGGCTAGCAGCAGACAATGGCAATTAATTGCAGTACCTTGCGCTAGAAAGCATTTTCAAAGGAAAAAGTTATCTCAAGGACAAAGAAAATTGTAATTTACTTTGAATTGTCTGCTAAAAAAGCAAAGGAGCAATATTGAAGAAAGTTTCACAGAAAGAATTCGTGCATACAGAACGTCCGTGTTCTTTAAAATAAAGATTTAAGGACATTTCATTGTAAATTGGCCAATATTTTTCTTTTTTCTGGAATTAATTTTTAATAAATTAAAGCTGAAAATGGCAAATGGAGAATTCTACTTTTATTTATTTTTTTTTTTTTTTTATAAAGGTTGTTTTTTAAGCCCGACAGAACTTTGAAATTAAAAAAATAACGCAGAGTAAACTTTTGATAAATAACTTTATCGCAAAATCGCGATATCAATAAATCGATTGTCTTTGTCGCTGTATGGCACGTAGCGCCATCCTGTTGAAACCAGATCTTACTAGGATCAATGTCATCCATATTTTCGCAGAAATATTCATTGATCATGGTCCGGTAACAATGCCCATTGACCGTAACGCGAGCCCCTGCTTCATTTTTAAAGAAAGAAGGACCAATGATACCACTAGCGTGTAAACCGCACACTTTTCTCAATGTAATGTCTGTAGAGTCTCTTTTGGATCGTTCTAACTCCTGAAGCGACCATTTTTCCACCTAAAGCACATTTTCGTTAACTGCCACAATATTTGCCTCATTACGCACATTTCAATTGCGTGTTGGTGTTGTTGTTTCCTGCAGAGAATATGTGGAACGAAATCAATCCACAGTGCGACGGAGGGCTTGTTCCTTGGATGATTATGTGTACCACAAAATAAAGTCGTCTATAAGTCTAGCGAATAGACGACCGATTTTCAAAGCAAAAATTGATAAGTCTTAATCGTTCCTCAAACGTGAGTCTACCCTATAGGAAGTTCTAAGATAAAAAAAACAACTTTTAAAAGGTTAATTGTTCTACTCAACAAAGCATAATTACTAATTGTCTGTGAATATGGGGGTAGTTATTAAATAATTCTAGCCAGTTAGCTTTGCTGTAGCCAGCAAAAAAATCAAGCAATAATCGTTACTAAAAGCTCATAAATAAAAAAATAAACCTTAAGAAATAATTTTATCCGAGAAGAAAAAAAACCTCAAACAATGATCATTAGGTGCTAACAAAGTAATAAAAATCAATTAAAAATTTTAATTAGCGATAAAATAAATTAACTACTTTTAAATCTTTATGAGTTAAGCAACTTTTATACTTGCCCGCCAAGTTTTATCGACAAGCAAAAATATGAAATTTAATAAATCAAAATTTTTATTGTTTTCTTAATAAAAATAAAGGTCGTCGTATATTTACTTCTCAAGGACAAGTAATTTTATAGACATTAGTTGACTGACATAGTGAATACATTAATTTTTTAGTTTCAAAATATGTAATCGTTATTATCCGACTCCGTACTGGTGATGTGACACGTGGCATAACACATGACATGACACGTGGCATGAATGTTGCGAATGTTACGTTACATGATATATCACGTGTCGTATCTTATGTAATGTCACGTGACATGTTTCATATGAGTTTTTAAATGCTCTTTAACCCTCCCAGTTAGAAGAATGATTGCGACCGGGCAACGCCAGGTAACTAAACTAGATTTTAATAAGCTATTTGCTGAGATATAAAAAATTCCCTTCTTCTCCTTTTTTTTTTAATAACGTCGTTGAACACCTAAAGGCTGAAATAGAATATGGTGCTGTAGCTTGATGCTGGTGATCAATCAGCTGTGTCAAAACATTGATAGTGTTTTGATTTCACATAAAATTTTTCCATTTTTCTACATCCATAGCCATTTTCTGGCAAGGAAATTCATTTTACATAAAAAATTAAACCTAGCAGTCCGCAATTATTCTACATTTATATACCATATGTAGCTATAAAAGTTGGCAAATCTGAGGTGCAGCGACAGAAGAACTTTTGGCTACTTTTTCTGCAGCACCGGCATTGAATAAAAAATAAAATTAAGTTCAAGTGAAGTTCCGATGATTATTATTGGTAACACACGGACAAATCTGTCATCAAATTAAATGAAAAAAAGGGGAAGGGGGGCGGTATAACAAGGCAACAAATCGCATGACGTCATTTGTAAATTATCCCTAATTAGTCCACTTTGAGATACATTTGAATTTTTCACAATTTCTTAATTTTCAACAGAAATATTATTGTTGAATGATGGAAAGCGATTTCTTAATATATCACATTACAAATTATTCCTATTTTATGCCCGATTTCCCCCTGAAAATGAAACAAAAACCGTAAAAAACGATGGGGCCTAATGAGGCGAAATAGGATTTATTTAAAATTGATTTGTTTAATTGTAGGTAAAATTATATGAGGATTATAGCCAAAAGTTATATTATGCTCTAATTACCACCTTTAACATCTTAAAATTGCTTAGAGCTTTAAAACGTATTTCAAAAAATTAGCATTTCACAGTTTAGCAAACACTTTTAAGCTGTTTCATTCCACAGTTGCAACAAAAACTTTATAATATAGCAAATTTACACTGCTATTGCCAAATAATTAATTTAAATAATTTCTGCGATTTGTCATCATTATGTGAAGATCTGTAAAAATCTGATAAGCATACCTTGTATTTTCTATATAGTGTATTGAACTCATCTATTCGTCTGATCGGTGCAGATTGGAACGGAGCGAATCCTATGTACTCGGACCTTAACCCTTTGCCTTACGATTTAACCATTTTGCGATCGTATGTCTGCTCTCAGCCACCACAGCAAAGTAACATACTGATCTTATATTATACTAATTGTAAGCTTCGGAGATACATAGAATTTGAAATAATATTTTACAAAACGTGTTTAAGTGCAGTGCAACTGATAAATTTTGTTTTTCCATTATAATATGTATAATATTACATATTATTGATTACTCAAGTAATAATGTTGTAAATAATACTAATAATAATAAATATTTTATTTGTAGATACTGGAAAAAACCTCTCCATCTTCTCATTAGTAGAAAACACTTTCTTATCCGCATTACGATTCGTAATTTAATGCAATGAAAGTATAGCAAATAATAGTTAAAATACATTTACGTACGTTTTTCAGTTTTGAAAACGAAAGAAATAATTTTTTATGTCACATAAAAATTAATTTTTTTTATTGTTATACTGGGTCCAAATTCCGTTAATTATCGCGTTAATGGACGTTAAACATAAGTGTAGCCACGACTCAACGCGATAATCTTTCAATGACATTCTTAATGCCGTTTGACGTTAGGTCGTGACAGTTGATGGACGATAACTACGGTTAAGTATTCTATAACTATGACTTGGTCAAATGAAAAAGTGGTTGAGTTCCTTGAAATATTTCAAACTGAACTATGTCATCTTTAAGGGGAGGCTCTCATCTAGAACGTCAAAAAGTAGGTAAAGTTCGTGATTTTTTTGAAGGCAAATGACAAGACATAGGGAAATGATATTTGGCATTATCTTTTATTGTACATTTATCTGTACGAAAAAATTTTTTTATTAAAAAAAAAAAACAAAATGGCGCCCGTTATTCAACTTCTCCGGAGGCATGTTGTTCGAAAATTGCCCAGCTGCGTACAATTTAGGGGTCGCAGATTGGTCTGAAATCAAATAATGATGACATTATTATAAACTAGAATAAATTTGTCTCAGAATGAGTGGACGACTTTAAAAAAAAATTTAAAATTGACGGAATGGCGCGATTTTGAAATTTTAAGGCCGTTTTCGGCCGTTTTTTTTTCATAGTTTATCACTTACAAAAAGGAGATAATGTTACAATTTTCAAAATGTGCTCCACTCTTTCTATGAAGAAAATTCTTTACTTTAATATGCACGAAACTAGAAGTTGATCGGTTGAACCGTTTTTGAGTTATCTTGTACGCAAATTGTACACAAACATGCCTCCGGAGAAGTTGAATAACGGGCGCCATTTTGTTTTTTTTTTTGAATAAAAAAATTTTTCCGTACAGATAAATGTACAATAAAAGATAATGCCAAATATCATTTCCCTATGTCTTGTCATTTGCCTTCAAAAAAATCACGAACTTTACCTTTTTTTTTGACGTTCTAGATGAGAACCTCCCCTTAACGCCATTTTTATTGGCGATGATGGACATTGACGTTGAATTTGTAGTGCTGCCATCTCGTTATCGCGTTGAATTTGTAATGTGCCCATCTCGTTATGGCGTTAATTTTGTTGCCATTTTTAATGGCGTTGATAGCCATTGACGTTTGCCATTAATGTCGCCGCAACATTAGAATATCTTGAAGACAAATCGAAAGATCACGAAAATGATAAGAGAACCCGTTTAAAACATTGAACGTTCCTACCAAATTAAATCGTAATCTGAAAAGGTACACTAATAATTAAAATGTAACCCTTAAGCCGACTCAGTTATATTGCACAACAAAACTGCGTGACGTCAGAACTGATGGAAAATCTGAAGAAAGCTCAGGCCACATGCACATTTTGTGATGTTTCCTGCTATTTCTTTTCGCTTTTAAAATTGCAACACCTAATAGAATTTAAATTAATCTTTTTCTTTGACACATCATGGCTTGCTATTCATTTTCTTCAAAATGAATTCTTCACGTGTTGAACCTTCAAACTCTCACGAAAAATGAGCAAATAACTGAGCAAATTGTGCATTTAACTGCACTGAGTGTGGAAACCATCTAGCGCAGTTTTTTTGCGCAATATTTTACACAGTTTTATTGTGCAATATAACTGAGCGTGTATGGCCGGCCTTATAGTTTAACACTTTAATGCCAGTGTGTACCACCGGTGGTTCACACGCGAATGGTTCATCTGGCGGCGTGTACCACCAGTGGCTCACATAAGCTTTTCGCAAAATAAAACGATTATGTCTTAATAAACATATAGTAAAAAAGGAAACTGCACTTTTGAAGTTTTGCTTAACAACATTGTGTGCAAGGCGCGGCCAGATAAAGCAAAATACGATTTTTACTGCCGCCCGATGAAGTAAAATACAAAAACTGCGCCAGCGTCAACATGTTAAACAATATTAAAAAATAAAATCATTTTATTATTCACCTTCCAAACCCTCTCCAATTTTGTTTTTATAGTACATACCTACTAAGAAGTTACAAAATCAAGTGAATAAAGATTTTTTGTGAATTTAGGACATCACATGTTTTTGCCAATTCCTTTAATTGTTTTATCCATTCAAATTGCAAGTTGTGTTGAAATGGTACTACACCAATATTTCGCAAATTGACATCAACATCAAAGCAAAGATTTCGTAATTGAAACAAATGGGAAAGTTGTCGCATTCGATCGCTGAGATGCACTGCAACAAGACGCAAGTTGCATTTTTCATGCACGGGAAGGAGAGGAGAGATTTCCGTCAATGCGGCGAGACGACGACACGGACACCCGCCAAGCCAGCAGACGATTTAACGTCTTTCAAGTAGAGCAACGTTACAAGTAATCCGTCTTTGACGGAATTCAATTGCTTCCTCGGCCGTAAGCACATTATTTTCTTCTGACAGTGGGGTGGGAGCTACGCCAGCCGTGTGGCCCCCAATGCTCCAAAGCTGCGGACACAATTGCCCAGTACCAAAGAACATATAACATAAAGAACTCTTATCGGGCTCACAACCTAGTCGAAATATTCTCAGCTCGTCTAGGTGCGAAGGGAAAACATGAGGGGCAAGCGAGCGAAACATCGGCACAGAATCGAAGAAAATTTTGTAGACCACCGTTCGTGTGGGCATGTAGGTAGCGCAAGCGAATTGCTTCTCGAGCCGCCGCACTGTGTTGTGCTGCAATTCTCTGAATGATGGTATGATTGGATTTTTGGAAAAGAAATTAGGGGCTGAGATCAGCTTAGAAAGAATTATTGATTGTGATGGGAAATTCAAATGCTTTATATAAAATAATTAAACTAGGATGTGCTAGGGTAGTTAGAAAACATTAGGAGTAGCGGCTAAAGTTGGTGTGGAATATTATTTTTAAATTTGTTCTGTAAATCTGTAAACAGCAAATTTTAAATATTCCTAAAAAGAACTCAAACCTAGTCAATCAATTAAAACAACTGATTTTTATTAAATATTTAATGTTCCTTAGAAAACCCTTCAAAGTTAGAAATTTGGAAGTAAATAAAAATATATAAATTGATATTAAAAATTAACAAAACGCGAGCAATGCGGAATATTTTCTAAATATTTTTGTTTACGCTGGTCTTTCGGAATCAACAAATGTTTTAATTGAAAAATCAATATATATAATATGTAATACAAAAAATATGTCTTCATTGTTTTCGTTAAATAATTAGTTTTAATTAAAATGCTTATTTAAGGGGCCTTATCTTTTAGAATTGGAAAAAAATACACACACTTGTTTAAACTTTTATTGTGTGAAAAGACTATTATATTTATTGAAATAATTTCTTTTGAACATTATTATACATAGTCGTGCCATAAGTTCTGTCTCCCTCCCCTCCACTAAAAGGCTCACGACGCATCCCGATTACCTGTCGCGAATTAGCTTAAATACTTCCCGCTTTGTTAAAAAAATATCATTTTGTCATTGGATTTCGAAGGAGCAACATGGAGTGGGGCATTAAAGAGAACAGGATCGCCGTTATTGCACTATTTAAGTGCAACAAGCCAGCAAAGGAGATATTTGAGCTTCTTCAGCCACTACAAATTACAATAAAATTTGTGCATCGTACTATCAAACGATACCGTGAGACTTCCTCTGTCGATGACAGGTCCAGGAGCGGGAGGCCTCGTACGTCTCGTACACCAGCAGCAGTAGAAGCGATGCGTCACCGCATACTGAGAAATCCGCTCCGGAAACAAAAGGTGATGGCACGGGAGATGAAAATACCCAAAAGGACGATGTCTCGTATTATCAAGGAAGAGCTTAAGCTTAGTGCTTATCGACGGTCAACAGGGCAGCGGCTTACGGACAAGCTTCGTGCGATACGAGAGATGCGATCTAAAAGTCTCTTGAAGAAGTACGCGGGAAAAAAATACCAACAAATACTTTTTTCAGACGAAAAACTTTTTACTATTGAAGAGAAGTTTAACCGACAGAATGACAGAGTGTACGCGCATAGCTCTAAGGAAGCGGCTGAGAAGATACCCAAGGTAGAGCGTAGCCATCATCCCGCCTCAGTCATGGTTTGGTGGGGAGTTGGCTATTACGGTGCTACGGAGCTGCATTTTTGTGAGCAAGGCGTGAAAACGAAGGCAAAGAACTATCAAAGTGACATCCTGGAGAAGATGGTGAAGCCGCTCAACACAACGATGTACCATGGTCAGCATTGGGTGTTTCAGCAAGACTCAGCACCAGCTCATAAAGACAAGAAAACGCAAATCTGGTTAAAATCGAATGTTCCTGACTTCATTTCTGATGAAGATTGGCCTTCCGGTAGCCCAGACCTAAATCCTTTGGACTACCGCTTATGGAATATTTTAGAGGAGAAGGCCTGCTCTATTCAACATCGAAACATTGAGTCATTAAAAGCAAGTTTGATGAAAGCAGCGAAGGAAATATCACTAGATGTGTTGCGTACTGCGATTGATGAATGGCCGAAACGTTTAAAAAAATGTGTAGCTGCAAAGGGTGGGCATTTCGAATAATTGTCTGCATTACTGTAAATTAGAATAAGTATATTACTAAACATAATAAATAAAATTTAATTATTTTTTTCTTATATGAGCTTTTTTTCATTTTTCCTTTGGGACAGAACTTATGGCACGACTATGTATATTAGATGAAGAATGTAAAAAAATGGTAAGCACTTTTATTTCTTCTTTACCGTTGTAGATGGCGTCTACTTCCAGAAGGCACTTTTTAATCGATGGGACATTTTGCGGACTTCCTGTAACAATTTAAGTAAATATTCAAAGGGGATTCTATTCTATAGGCTTAATACTAGACAATAGACCTAAAGAAGTTGGTTATGTTTTTTTTATATAGAGGTAAATGGACCCAAAAATGTGGCCTTTTTTTGCAGAAATATGCAAATGCAAATACAAAGAATTAAATTTTTTTCAGGACTATCGTCTAGTTTTAAGCTTTATAAATAGAATCCCGTTTAAATTTTTACTTAGACCGTTACAGGAAGTCCGAAAAGTGTCCCACCGATTAAAAGGTGTTTTTGGAAGACAGCTACAGCTGTCAAGAACCACTAAAAGTGATACATTTTTTTTTACATAATCTTGATAATGTCCAGAAGAAATTATTTGAATAAATATAATAGTCTTTTCACCAGAAAATTTTGAACAAGTGTGTTTTTTTTTTAATTCTCAAAGAGAGGGTCCCCTTAATCAAAGCATATCTCTTGCTGCGATATTTTTAACTTGTTAAAATATTTAGTTTTCTGTTTGCCTTCTTTTCAGTTTTTTGTACGGCCCATGAACAATGTTTTATCAATAAAACATCAATGAAACAAGTATCATAAATTCAAGAAGTTGGATTCTATGTTCATAACAGGAATTAAGCGTATTAAACCAATCTTTTGTCAAAGTCTTACTATTTCTGACGTATTTTTCAAAATTTCCTCAAAGACAGTTATGTGTATTTGGCACACATTAAAAAATTCATTTGATGGAGCATAAAGATTACCAAAATCTGAAATTGATGGATTATAATTTTTTGCAAATATGAATACCTATCTCTGAAAGACAAGTTAAAACTTCGTCTTTTTTCCGTACTATTTCTTCACAACTTTCACATTTTATTTTTAAAAGCACTTTAAATACTACGTAACCTACAAAATATCTCATAGAACGAAGCTCAATTCCAAACTTTTCAGACCCAAAAATGTCTTCTATCATACGGTCAGCATATTCAGTCTCCAATAATCTACATTTTAAACCCGATTTTTGACTCGTTTTAGCATATAAGATAGCAAAAAATAAACAAAAATAATCAATCTTTCACAGAATAATATCAGTATTTAATTAAAAAATAAACAGAAACTTCTTAAGCAAAAGTGTTATTCAATATTTTAGAGTAAGTATACATATGTATATAAATTCAGTATGTATCTTAACGTAATAAGTAAAATATTTAAATGTTTATATAAATCAAATTAGCATCCAACATCCCACGAGCAGTTTTTTATCGAAATCTAAAAGAGAAATAATTCCGACAAACATCAGCCACTCACGCAGCGGTAACAGCCAAAGGCAAGGCACATGGGCAAAAGCTCTTGCCAAACGAAACGATGTTCTGAGCTGCCGCGAGAAATGAAATGTAGGCGACTGTAGGGTTCTGCTGGCAGAACCCTAGAACAAAATTTTCAGCTCAGCTTGTTTGTTCCTAGTGCGAGTTCTTTATGTTATACGTTCTTTGCCAGTACCCACCGCACTAAAAAGGGCAAAGCGGAGCCGCATGTGTTTGTGGTGGGGCGACAAGCGGAGCACCACTTCCAGCTGTCTTCAAGGACAAGATGCCTTCACTTCACCCTAACGACAGACTTGCCCAGGTGATAGCGCAGCACCCAGGTCCAGACCCAGCCCCGAGCCCTCTCTCCAGCCATTCGTCATGAAATCCGCAAGCGAAGACAGCAGACGCTTTTCTTCTGGGTGCTTCTCGTGAAAGACCCCGCTGATAGCTGGCCGGCGGCAGCCGCGAACAATGCAAATTTTGAATGAAACTTAAGAAAAATGATTTAACAAATATTCACCACATGTCAAGAAGTGCTTTCCACCGCTATTTATCGCGGAAATGATTGAATTGCTTCGCAAAATTTCACTCCGAGTCATTATTTCGACAGTGACGGCGGCGACCCACAGAAACAGTTTTTATCGATTTCTTTAGCATGTTATAAGCTAGGAGCGGATCGACGAGTTTCAAGTCGCCCACAATCCGGTCGCGGTTATCTAACACACCCTACGGAGACTCCTTCTCGACGACCAACAATCACAGCTAATTTTTAATTAGCAACACAATTTAGGCAGGGCGATTTTTAGATAGGAATCTTCTCTACTTTGCAATATTATCGGAAAACTCACATTTTTTCCAGACAACTTTTGTCGCGGTAACAGCGCGATTCTTACGTCTCCAGACTTCATTGACTGCAACTGAACTTCACACTGAGCAAAGGGCTGCGTCATGAGACGTCACGGTCCAAAGTTCCAGAGGACCAAAGACTGTTTCACCCGAAGCTGAAGGAAATTCTGACGAAAGAGAATCCATGGGAATTCCTCGTCCAAGAGAAGAAGAGACCTGAAAAGGGCTCGAGAGCGATCGACGCACGCTCCAACGTCACAAATTACAACGTGCTCGCACAATGATATGTTGAGGGGGGTCGGGCCAGGGGCGAGGATAGGAAAGCATGAGAATGAAAAATTTCCCACAGATGGAAATTCCGCTGACTACCTTTGCCCTTTAGAAGCACTCTGGAGGAATGTGAATGAACTAAAACGGGGCTCCGCAAGATTGGCGGGAAGTTTACAGATTGTTCTGGAAATTGCTAGTTTTTAAAAAAAATTTTAAAAATTTGCTCTTAACATATGAATAAAACCCCTGTTCATATTATCATGCATCAATCGTTTCCAACCCCTGTTCATATTATCATGCATCAATCGTTTCCAAATATTCTTGTGTGTTTTAAATTAGAACATTCATATCAAAGGTGTATGATACAGCACAATCTGATGCTGCCGGTCTCTGCGTCAACGATTGTCGACGAGAATATTTGTCTGATGCCTACACGCTGCACCGGAACGTAGCGGACATATTTGTGTAATATGAAATACTTTATGGCAGCCTCATCCGACTCAGCCGACTGCAATTGCAATCGTTCGAGCGAGTAGATTAAGCAGATTACGCTCTGAGTGCTCGCGTAAAAGGTCACATTTGTGGATACAACAAGAGGTGGGTCGGAATTAATCCTTTAGGAATTAAATTACATTGAAATTCCAATTCCCTGGAATTTAAATTTTGTAATTGATATATTGAGTTCCTTAATACTGGACTTTAAAAAGTTTTAATTCCATTAGGAGGAATTGTAATTGATAATGATCAACTACTTAGTAATGGATTTGAATCATTCGTCAATTCCATTCCAAGGATTTGTACTTGTAATTTCGTTTTTTGCCATCCTAAAAAGGAATTTAAAAAGTATTTGAAAAAAAAGGAATTTCTGTCAATTACTATTTAAGGAATTGAATTCCAACTTCTAAGAACTGATTCCCAAAAAATATGGAAGGAATAAGAAGTGCGTAATTTGTTACGATCAGAGTTAGGCGTAATCAATTAATAAATATAATCGATTACTCGCATAAGGTAACTTTATAATTGTGATTACTGATAAGCAATATTTTTGATTACAAGGTAATTGAAACTACTTGGTAATTGTATTTCATGTTATTAAGATTACATGGTAATCGTCAATCTTGATTATTTCAAAATTTGATTCTATACGTAATCAAGAAATACGCTCGTCCAATTAAAAATGTTCAACGGTCAATTAATAATTGCCTAACAATTGTAAAACAAAATGATTCCAAATATGTATTGATTTTTGAGTTTATGTGTTTATTTTAAATATAGCACTACGTTAAATAGAATAAAAAAATTTTGTATTTAATCTCCCACGGAGCTTCATTAAAAAAATTTACAAAATTTACCTCTTTCAAATAATATTACAAATTTTAGTCATAGTTATAAGTTCGGTATTTGACAGTAAAAGAAATGAGAGTTATTTTAATTGTAATCATCTTGGATTACGATTACAGATTACTGTCATTGGAATCTGTCCCAATTACGTACTTTTTGATAGATAAGATTACATTCTGTAATTTGAATCGCATAAAATTGTAATCGACTATATCTTATAATCATGTAATTAGTACAATTTTCCTAAATCTAGTTACGATTTGCCTAACTCTAGTTACGATTTGCCTAACTCTAGTTATGATTACTATTTAGAGGGAGGAATCACATAAGCTGTTTTCTTAAAAAACTTATTATTTATTTATTTATCTAACACTAGATTTACGGATATTTCCTATCTGTACGCACACGCAATTTCTTTTATTTAAAAGTAACCATAGACAAATTTGGATATATGTTTTGCTCTTCAAATTAATAATAATTTCAGCTTACGTGGAGGGAGAGAAATTTAAACAGTTTTCGTAATTTTCCTTGGGAAATTAACACGACCATTACAAAGACTGGTATGGAATTATTAAAGATGGAAATATGGAATATTATAAAATTTCAATTACACTTGTTTACAAATTTTAACTTTTCTCTTATCCTTCGTACAAATGAATTTGGCTCATACCTTTAATGGTAACTAATCACGTAGTTTAAAAATGTTTTGCTTCCATCACGTTACGTTTTCGAGAAAAATAGAGTTAACAAGTGAATTTTTTCGCATTTTATCCACTTTTGGAAATTTTCTTTAAAAAAAGACGGGATGTCATAGCAGCTCGCAAGGTAAATCAAATCAAATCTTGGCTTCTACACCATAACTTTGAATCATCAATTAATTGTAAACTTTATAAAGATTAGTATCAGGGAACGAGTTCTTCATGAATCTTTCCTCTGCTATATGTATAAATTAAATGAACGAATAGTATTTAGAAATGGAACTCTACCGAAAAGTGTGTCTCTCGAAAAAACTTTGACAAATGTTTTAATTAACTGATACTTTAAAACTTTAGTATAGGATTTAAATTTTTATTTCAGCTACGTTTCGAACACCTATGAGATCCTGATATTTTTTAAAAAATTTCAAAAAAATGGCAAATATAATAATAAAATAATATACATATCATAATAAAATAGTTTTTTCAATGTTTTTTTTTTCGAATTTAGAGAATTATCTAGGTTCTGTATTACGTTTTTTTAAGGGTAAAAACCTTGTAAACTAGATAGAATCTCTAATAGTATAATCAAATTTGAAAATTCAATCATTCTAAAACCGCCTATGATTAAAAACAAAATTTGTGAACAAATAAATAATTTTAATAATTGCTTACCTACGTTGAAAAGAGATTGTTTAAAAAATGTTTAACTATAGAATTCGCTTTCGATCAATTCAATTTGTTGTATAAAATACAGTGTGCTAATTTTGTTTGTCCAAAAATCCAATATCTGCAATTTAACTTAACAATAGCATTTGTTGTTGTGCATGAAACAACATAATTGATAATTTTGAGAATTTTCCAAATAGTGGCCATAAGTCATAATTGATAATTTTGAGAATGTTGTCCTGTGTGTGTCTGATCCACCATAATTTTAAAATCCATAGTCCGAGTTGAATAAAATTTTAAACAGATATTTCAATTCGAAGAATAAACTAATTTATATCCAGTAGATCTATTCATATTGCGACCAATTAGTGTCACCTTAAAGAAATTTCAATGACGTGAACCCTAAGACATTTTATCGTAATCAAACATTTTTTTCCTTTTCCATCGGAATCATTTTGGTATCAAACCGGAAAGTACATCGAATCCTAATTTTAAAAAATTGATTTTTAATGAACACAAAAATTAATAAAAAACCTTCACCTGTATGAAAACCACTTGCATTATAGAAAAAAAATTCTTCAATCTTTACATTATATATATATTTACTTCTATGAGAAAGATACATGCTTCCTCGTCACTTAAACCTAACATCTCGTTGCAGCCTAACTTGTAAAATATTCGTAACAAACACCACTTCCCCTTAAAGTTGGCGACACTTTAGTCTATCTATAAAAGCGTACTTAGCCATAACGTAAGCTACCTACTTACCTAGTGTCAAGAGTCTTCAATTAAGTCTAGCATAAATTTTACAAAACCAAATTAACCTATGTATCATAGAAAAGTTCTAATGGCAGTTTTTAATTTAACTCAAAGATAAAAAAGATTTTTTAACTTATTCAATAAAAGCAGGGTGAACCGATTTCAATCCAGAATTGCTGATCTGATTCCCCTACATCTCGAACTGCGATATCTAGAATTGGCAGCCTAGTTGATTTCTCAGTCGTATAGCTTATTACTGTGTTCGCCCATGTATTACTTCGTGCCTGGTGAAAAAATCCTATAATATTTTTATCCTTGAAAAATAAATTTTCCAACTAACCTTGCAACCATCATGAACCGTGTCAAATCTGAGTCGTTGCGGACCTCTGGGCGTAAGTTCGGCGTCGTTCCAAGTTAATAGTTTAAGACTTTTCCTGTACGTATTTTTCTCTTCGTGCAAATAAGCCACCGTCTTTTTGCAATGGAAAGTGATGTTTTGGGTCGCATGAGCTGATAAAAGTTGAAGGAATCCGATTTGGTTGCTGTCTGCCTTATACGACATCTTAATTCCTTCAGGCATCTCACCTAACCAAGCTTCGTGTTCTTTGCCTGTGTAAGTAATCTTCGGACTCTCCTTTGGCTGAGCTAATAGGCAAGTTGCTTTCTTGTCCATATCGCAGTACACCATAATTGCGTCTCTGACATCTGCTTCATTTGGATCGATCCAGTAGTTTCCATTCTTTAACTCTGGATGCGCTACTGCAAGATCTCTGCATGTCTTAGCAGGAGCATTCTTTTGTCCATCGGGTTTCTTAAATTTCTCGAATGAGGTTTTTAGTTGTTCATATGCTTTAAGTACAATGGCGCGTCTTTCCTCTTCACTCAAGCCTTCCGTTCCAAATAGTCTAGGCGGTTCATCACCCATTGGATCTGGACCCTTAGTTCCACCAATGGCACCTTGTTGAAGAAGTGCGGCAAGAGCAGCAGCATCATATCCCATAGAATCACCTGGTGGTCCAGGAGGACCAGGCGGTCCGGGGGGTCCAAGTGGACCCGGTCTGCCATCACTTCCGGGTGTACCTCTTGGACCTGCAGGGCCAAGTATACCTTGAGGGCCAGCAGAACCATCTCTTCCAGGAAGTCCTCTAGATCCTGGCTCTCCTGGTTTGCCGGGGGATCCTGGTAAACCAGGATTACCGGAATCTCCTTTCAGACCGGGTTGACCCGGCAGCCCTTGAAGTCCTATAAGACCCCTGTGACCCTTGGTACCTTTAGGTCCTGGCTCTCCAAAATCACCTTTCGGTCCCTCTAATCCAGGAGGACCGGGTTTGCCTCTGGGTCCAAGAGGGCCTTCTACACCTTGTGGGCCAGTTTCTCCTCTCATGCCCCGTTCCCCTGTCAAACCCTGTGGACCTGACGGACCAGCAGGCCCAGGCAATCCTGGTGGTCCATTTGGTCCTTGTGATCCTGTTTGTCCTTGAGGACCCTTGTCTCCCGGTCTGCCGGCAATTCCTGGAGGTCCAGGCTTGCCTGATCGGCCTTCCGGTCCTGGCTCTCCACTTGGTCCAGGTGTACCAGGAGGACCCATCATGCCTACAGGTCCTTGCGAACCATCTTTTCCTTGTTTCCCAGGAACACCTGGCTCTCCAGAAGCACCTCTTAGCCCTCGGGGACCTACACTTCCTGGAGGCCCAGGTAAACCAGGCATTCCACGATCGCCATGTGGGCCAGGTGGACCTGGATTACCAGGCGGACCGCCAGGCCCTTCGCTTCCTGTTTCTCCCTTAGGACCGTCTTGTCCTGTTAAACCTTGTGGACCAGGCTGGCCCGGAGATCCCGGCCTTCCAGTATCTCCTAAGCTTCCCTTCATACCTGGTATTCCTGGGGGTCCTGGCTGTCCTGAACTTCCGGGTTGACCCTATTAATTTACTCCTTTGCTTAAAAATACGATTTAAAATAATTTATACTTACTGCCGCTCCCGGCTCTCCTTGCCTTCCCGGTGGACCCATTAAACCAGCTTCTCCTCTTAGTCCTGCTTCTCCCCGAGCTCCCTTCGCACCAGTTAGACCCATTGGACCTTGCAGTCCCTGATCACCTGGCTTTCCTGGTGGGCCCAGAGATCCTTGTTCTCCTTTTAAGCCCATTAATCCTCGTTCACCTTTTCCTCCTGGTATTCCGGCTAAACCTGGCGGTCCCGGGAAACCTGGTAGCCCTTGAGGTCCCGGTGCTCCCCTATCACCTGGCGATCCCGGTGTCCCTTGTTCGCCAGGTGTGCCGGGAGTTCCAGGCTCCCCTCTTTCAGCAGGTTCTCCAGGTGGTCCAGGAGGTCCGACTATACCTTGAGGACCACGGTCACCAGGTTTTCCTGGAGGTCCTTCAGGTCCTGCACTACCCACACTTCCACGTTCTCCCTTCTCACCACTTGGTCCTGGAGTCCCTCTTAATCCAGGCAATCCCACCATACCAGGAGCTCCCTGGTGTCCCTTTATTCCTGGTTTTCCTGGCAATCCCTAAATATTTGGTTAGTGGCACAAGAAAAATATTTTAGTTGAATTTTACTGGTGGTCCATCATGTCCAGGTGATCCGGCTTCGCCTCGTTCTCCTGCTTGTCCTGGAGGTCCAACGGATCCGCGTTCACCTGGGAAACCTCGTTCACCTCTATTCCCTGCAGCACCCATTTGACCTGGCTGTCCTGGTGGTCCACTTTGTCCATCCTTGCCAGGCGTTCCAGGATTACCTACGGCTCCAGGAAGACCCTTAAGATTGTATAGACGTGTTAAGACGTGAAATAACTGCTTTAGTAAATTTATAATTACCTGGAAACCACGTGGACCTGCAGGACCCGGGGCACCCCGTGATCCATCTTGTCCAGGTGGACCAGGTGGTCCTTGAGACCCTGGAAGTCCATCTTTTCCTAAATCACCTCTAGGTCCAGGTTGCCCTGGAGGGCCAGCTTCTCCATCTTTTCCTGGTTCTCCTGGGAAACCTTTATCTCCTGATAAGCCCATGGGACCTGGAAGTCCCTGTAAGCCTGTAGGTCCTTGCTCACCGGGTTTACCGTCCGCTCCTTGCGGTCCTCGTTCCCCTACTGGTCCAGGCCGACCAGGTGCACCAATTTTACCTGGCGGGCCTCGAAGCCCTTGTACTCCAGGTGGACCAGACTGACCAATATCACCCGTACTACCCTTTGTGCCTGGAAAGCCTTGTGGGCCACGATCTCCTGGTCCTCCTTTTGGTCCTGGTGCTCCATCAGGACCTGGCAACCCTGCAACTCCAGCGGCTCCTCTTTCGCCCTGAGGTCCGCTAGGTCCGGTAGGTCCTCGCATACCACGTTTACCGCGTTTACCCTCTGGACCTACAGTACCAGGTAATCCTCTTGGCCCAGGCGCTCCAAATTCTCCTTTCATCCCTTGATCTCCTTTAAAACCTCTTTCACCTGGAGTTCCTGGCATTCCTTTAACGCCTTGTTCTCCGGGGCTTCCGTTTAGGCCTGGTGGTCCTCTACTTCCTGGGAATCCCTGCGGTCCAGGTATACCAGCAGAACCAGGACTACCCTTTTCTCCCGTCAATCCATCTTTTCCTGGAGCTCCTGGCAAGCCGGGCTCTCCGGCAGAACCTGGTCTTCCTGTTTCTCCCCTAGGTCCCTGTAGACCTTGGGAGCCCTTTGGACCTTGAGAGCCCATATCTCCCTTTGCTCCTGGACTTCCGGGAAAGCCTGGTGGTCCTGATTTTCCTGCGGAGCCTGGTTGTCCAGGAGGACCAGGAATTCCATCGACCCCTCTTGTACCTGGCTGGCCCGGCGCTCCTTCACGTCCTCTTTCACCTCTTGGTCCAGCAGGTCCCTATTATGAAAAAGTAGAAAAGTATTTTTTCACCGAACAAATATTTATGCTTACTATTGGGCCAATTGCACCCATAGGTCCCATTTGTCCAGTAGCACCTTTCTCTCCTGTTGCTCCTACATCTCCCTTAGCTCCATCCAAACCGGGAAAACCTCTGTGTCCCTTAACACCAGGCAATCCAGGCATACCTGGCAATCCCCTTGGGCCTGGAGGACCTGTTGCTCCTGCTGCTCCAGCTTCTCCATCTTCACCAGCTTCACCATCTTTACCAGGAGTCCCTGGAAGACCTCGAGGACCAGGTTGTCCTGCCGGTCCGGGACTTCCGGGTTCTCCTGGCTCTCCTCTTACTCCTTGAAATCCTTGAGGTCCTGGGGTGCCAGGGGGGCCTGGTGGACCTCTTGGACCAACAGGTCCAACCTGTGCCTGAAGATATTGAAATTGTTCTGGAAAAACTTGCCCGCTGGGGCCTTTATCTCCACTCGAAAGTACGTCAGCAAGCTGGTGGGTATAGTAGCTCATGTCCGGTACTGGTCCAGGAGGACCAGGAGACCCGGGAATGCCCGGACTACCTGGAGATCCTGGAATCCCAACAGTACCTTGTTGCCCTCTATCACCTGGGTATCCTGGGTCACCCCGGGATCCGAAGCCCACAGATGCTACATCTGTATCGATCACTGTCCTTGGAGTTGTCGTTGTTGTTGTTCTTGCGGTTGTTCTTGCAGTTGGAATAGTCCTGGCTGTGGTGGGTGTTGTTCGGGGAGTTGTTGAGGGTCCGGCAAAGCGGCCGGAACATCTTGACTCATCACAAGTTACTCGACGGTTTTGACATCGACAAAGTGCGCACTGATTTTCACCACTTCGGAACTCCTGATTCTCTCTGTACCAAACATTCTCGTAGAAGCAAGAGAATCCGCCTGAAATATTTTCGGTTATTTACCTCATTGTTTCTCAGGATGAATTAATACATACCAATTAAGTTATCGTGGGGAATAGTAGTCGTTGTTTCCGCTCGATCTGTAAGATTGAATTTTGTTGGATTATTATTTATAAAAGTTTAAGGTATTTGTACCTGTAGGAAATTCATCAACGGGTTGGTTGAATTCGAAATTTCTTGTATCAGTATCTAGAATTAGAAAATTATGCAATATATACGTAGTACTTGCATACAACAGACTTCATAATACGGAAATTTGAAATTAAATACTACCTAATTATCTATTTCTGGAATTAAATTTAATATTCTTCTAGCAGTAATGAGGGCTACCAACGTTAATTTAATTTTAAGTAGATGATTATCCAGGCATTAAGATTCAATTAAAATGCCTAAGTTCCTTTTCATTGAAAACTTGAAAAGAATTTCTTGACGGCATTTGGTGAGTCTTGAACATTTTAATATTGGTTTAGAAAAACATTTGCTGTTCCAAAACGTTTAATTGAAACAATTAAAAAATCTTAGTGTTCTAGTAAGGCGAAGCAGGTCTCTCTTCTAATTGTTTCATAATTAAATAAAGCTACAAATTTTGGACTAGCAAATGTTTGTAATCTTGTAATACTTGAAAACGTCCTCAATATAATTTCCTGTGTTTTTTTTTACTAAAAATAAGAAAAAAAATGAAAATGAAGTTTTTTTCTGTATTTTTATTACCCTATCCAGTACTGAATGCAACATCTGCACCTACCCCAAAAGACAACGTGCATTCGTCGAATCGTTGCGCGGGTAATCAAAAAGGCCCAAGAAGTCAGCATTCCATTCATCGAAGATACGGAGCAGCTGCAAGTCATCTCGGCCGAACTCAATTGATCATTTCTTATTTTTTTATTGAGATATACCAGAAGACGAACGAGTGTAACTGACCTATAGTGCCGGCCGCTCGGTAAGCTTTTGTAGGAAGCAGCGTGTCAATCAGTGTGATTATTTTGTTTAACGACAAAACTGAATCATGAAATAAATGGACGCGTCGAGCGCAGTTTAATGCTCCTTAATTAAATGCAAATGGGGGGCGCCAGAGTGTGAAGTGGAGGCGACAAGGCGATAATTGAAGAAACAAATCGGCATAGATTCCCACAAATTCATTGAAAAATCTATGAATCTTCTCAAGTGGTCTGGTATTTAGCTTTGGCCATTTGTCTTCATATTCGAGAAATAGGTTACTTGCATGCTACACGCATTCAATTAACTGCTTCACTGCTGCAGAGTTCCTCTCTGGGTATGCAACATATAAACCCATTATGATCACAGTTCGAGGACGAGTTTTCTTCTGTTATTTAATTGGCAAAACGAGTACTATAGATATAAATGGCTATCTTCAATTAATTTGCGATCTGATCACAAACGATTTGTAGAGATGGACATATGCAAATTTTGAAGAGAAAGATTTTCTTTTACTGAAGTTATTTTCCAAATGTAGGTGCTAAAAAAGTATGCATTTATGAATTTGCACAGGAACCAAGATTGTTGTATACCACCATGAGAGCCTGGAAGAGTAGGTAGACTTTGATTCTCTAAGGTAATTGCTCGTTAGTGCCAAATATAAGACCTGATCAACAAAATAACGAAAAATTTTTAATTTTGCCTGCTCCAATCTTGACTCTTCAGAAAAATTTGATTGAGAACAGTAGTAGATTCAATTCTATTAAAATTCAATAGCTGTTAAAAGCTAATGTTTAAACAATGATAATAAAAACCAACCGAACCAACGAACGAAAACCAAAAAACTAGCCAATATAAAGATAAATCAAGTGTGATTGAATTTCTTAAAACTGTTAGCAGGAGAAAGATGTTAAAAGTTTTTCAAAAACATTCATGATAAAACATTGAGCTAATTGAAAATCATTTTAAAAGACTATTTATTTACTATAAGCAGAGTGGCAAGTGTAACAGGAATGAATTGGCTTTTAAAACTGACAATATAAGTAGAAAATTTTGTAAAAATAAGAAAAATAGTTATAATTTTGAATTTTTATATACTATTTAAAATTAATTAATTAATTAAAATGTAGTGAGAAACGTATAATATCAATCTTGCCATATCTCTTACACATACAAAGCTCGTGTTGAATCTAAAAAGTTTTTATTTTTTCCAAACCTTTACATTTTAAATTATGTATACTAAATATTTAATAAACTAATTTTTCTTCCTTATTTGATTCAACATAAACCAATTCCGTGTTACTGCTATCACTTTGAAACAATTTTTGGAAAAGGTCATGAACAAGTTTTAAAAAAGATCACTCACGAAATGTTATTCTGAGTTCTGTAATTGGAAGAGATGTTAAGAGAACATTAATACACATGCTGCTTTACATTTCCCTTTTTTACCTCCTAACTATAAACTAACTATTTTTGAGTAATTATTATTTTTGTATTACCCTAAAGAGTAAAAGAATTACTATTAAATTACTGTTTGGATAAAAGACTTGGAATCCTCAAGACCTCAAAGCATTTCATTAATTTGAACCCTAAGTAATATTACCCTAATTTTTATCGTTTTTGAAATAATCGGTCATCAATGAAAACAAATAGGCGTAGAGTTGTTGTCTTAGTTTAAAAAATCTTAACTCTGAAATAGTCACTATTTGGACGACTTTATTCATGCCTCTTCTAACAATTGTATTTTTGGTTCGGTACATACATACTACGAAAAATATTTATATTATATAAAAACAAATATTTTATGTATGTTTCAACGAATGGGAAATTTATCCTTCCCGCTTTCAAATTGTACTATAAAGCTTTTCATATTAAATTGAATAGTATGTATATCAAATAATTTATACCATATAGGTTGTCAAGCCTGTTTTTATGAGAAAACATTTATGCAATGAAGACGTTTTCAAAATTAATTTTATTTTGTACTATCGTCTAGTTTAACTGTAAATTGTGCAATGTTAAACAGCGCACTATCTATGACAAAGCGCACTATTTACTATGTTGCTGTTTTTTTATATCTCTAGACTCATAGCCCGAATTGTTCATAACCCATAGTGAACGATTTTACCCAACGTATATATAGGCTTATAGGGGGTTAAAGGGTTAAAAGGAAATTAATAAAACCAATTTCATTTTTCTGAAACTCAACAATATTCTACTTACCTAATTCCTCTTCATAATTGTAGTCCCCATCATAGATATCCTCGCCATCATCATTTTCTCCATTAGCTTGCTCCAATTGTGGTTTTTGTCTAAAATCCTTTTTCGTTTTTGCACTTTTCTTCTTTTTAGGCTTTTTTGGATTAGCTATTTCTTCTGCACTGGTGACTGTAGCTATTATAATACATATTGCTATCGTCAGCAAAATTAATCGTTTACTTTTCATTTTAATTGATGTTCATTTGTATCCTAAGAAATTTTCTATTATACTTTGCTTATATGGTTTATATCATACTTTTTATCATAATTGTGTGCTTGGAAATATTGAAAGTTGAAAAGTAGTATATAAAGTGTAGCACGTGAAGATTTTTAAGTAAGCTTTTAAGATTTTTCATTTATTAGAGTTATTATAAATTTTTGAATTTCATTATTTTGACTATTATAGCATTTTATTTTTATTGTTTTTATCACGCATTTGTTCTACTATTCTTACATAATAGGCCCCCGCGCCTCTTAACGAGAAACCAAACGATTAACTTCGTTTAATCTGTTATAAGCAAATTGCATATAAAATTTGTTATAAAATTTCGTACACGCAATTCAACTATAATAGACGAATTCGTTTCATTTTTCATAATAAGACCTCTGGTTATAAAATCGTAAAAACTCTCATAGCAATTAAATATTTAAGAACACTTCGCAGAAAATTATATAGGTAGTGAATTTGAAAACTTTTTAAGCTTCTCTGATTAATATGCAAAAAGTACCTTCAGATCAGGTGCCATTTATTTTGGAGTGAAAGAATTTTGACTAGAAATACTTTTACGAAATGGTTTATTAAACTCGCTTTTACAAAATGGTTTTTTAAGGTCTCATTAAGATATCTCCAAAGATTAGCTACTCCAATGATGATCTACCTTTAAGACGGTAACTCAAGTTCACCGTAGACTTTCATATTAAATTTGCATAGTCTTGATTTTAAAGGATTATAAAACATTTACCCTTCATTATTATTTGAGGTAGTGAGGCCTCTACTTTGTGATGTAGACTCTCTATGAGGAGAAAGTATGTGAAAAGCTCAAAGAATATGTTTGCCCTATATTGAGGATGCTTGTGGAGCCGGATAGAAAAATTTTGTATTTTGGAAGATGTCCAAACCAAATAATACATTTAAATTTAATTAATTCGTTTTAATACAAATATCTTGAAGGCACTTCTCAGTTTAGAAAGTCCGAAAAATCGTTTTTTTAAGTATGGAAAATATCGTCTTAAAAGATTTTTTTCCATTTTTAAAATATCTTCGAAGTTATTCAAGTTTTTTATTAGACCTCCTGTATGTGAATTTCATAATTACTAATTGGTTCAAGAACTAGGTTTTTATTTATAAAAAGTTTGCAATTTTGAATCAAATCAACAGTCGCTTTCGAATATATTTTGAGGAAAAAACATTTAGAGTTTTAAGACCAATTTGCACCACCGGAGTAACATATACGAAAGTGTACAGCTTTTTATAATTATGATTAAAATCAGAGATGTTTATATTATCACAACTAAATTATAAAAGCAGTATGTTCATTTGATACTCAATTATAGTCATTGAAAGTAAATGCAAAACTTCTAAAGTTTTTAAAATTTCTGTTCTTATGAAAATTTCCCACAATTGTATCCTTTCTTACGAAATTGTCCTTAATATCCTCCGTGAAGCAAATTTTCAAATAACTTTCAAAATTTCCACAGCACAATAATTATTTTTTATTCATATAATCCTTAGATATTTTTGTTCAATAATTTTTCGGTGCACTTTCGACACTTTATTTCACAATCTCACAAAGGCTTCTTTTCATAACCCATAAGGTCATCATAATTTTCGAAATAGCGCACCCAGATAATTCTGGAACATAGCAACACTAAAATACAATTTATTCACTATTTTTACTATAGAATTACCGTTGTGTAGTTTTAATGAACAAATTAAGAACTCAAATTTTCTGAAAACTTGAATGCAAGAATACTTGCAATTCAAGGTTGAGAACTAAAACTAATCGTAACTATGAACTCCTTGTACGCGTCGCGGCACCTGGACCAATTTATCCATACCGAAAGTCAAGAAACAAATGATCTAAGCCGGCCATCCGTGGGCCCTTTATATAAATTTCAAATGTGTCGGTTATTAAGAACAAAAAGGCCATCCATAGAGATAATAAAAGTCATTTTTCTGGTATTGAGAAAGATGAATCTAATTCTAATTAATCTAGCAGCAAGCCGATTCGACACATCAACATATGGAGAATTATCGGACGGTCCAAATTGGTCGTCGTTTGTGTGCAAAGACCTCGCAAAGCTGTTGCCGCTGTAGAATCCGTATCTACGCAGGCCATTGCTAGAAACACTTATTTAGGTCTCGACATATGTGCAGACAATCTAGAGTTGATGTACTCAAAAAATTAATATGAAGATCTTTGATTCAGACTGAAAAAGGCATCGACTCGAAGAAGAGATTGCTTATTTTTTTATTGTGAAAATTCTTCTGTAAGCGATAAGCGACAACTTGTTAAATGAATTTTATGACCCAGTGGATCTATTTCGAGGCTTAAAATCTTAAACAAAGCACAATTCTTGAAAGTTTTACATTTGAAACAGACATTCGAATCTTTCGTGGTAGTTAAAGAAAAAAGACAACATATGAATGAATGCAAAAACTTTTTTAAACAGTTCATTCAAAAACATTAACAAGCTTATTTGTTTTTTTTTTTTTAGTATTAAGTAAAATGTTTGATATTCTTAAATGTATTTATTTTTATAAATACCAATTCGAAAAAGATTCACAAAAATGAAGTCCGAAATTTAAACAGATAACCCCATTTGGAGGGTCAAATACCCAAGCTAAGATTATATTTCGACCAAAAATTTTTGGGTCAAGAAATTTATTTCCTGCATAAGAATTCATAAATCAGAAGAGGCCACCGTAAAATATGTAATCGCTTTATTTCCTTCCTTTATATTAAATGTACAAAAGTATTAAATACTCCTAAAGATTTTAACAAAAAACAACTGAAAATTTTGTTGCCTTTAAAGAAATTTGTTCGGAAATTTTATTTAATCAACTAAATATGGACTGTCCAATGCTCCAAGTCCAGCTGCAACACCACCTTCGTTTGCTGTTGCTAATTTTGTGCGAAGCATATGTCCAGCTTGATAATTCTCAATGATACGGGAAGAGTCTCCTATTATCACACCAAATATTCCAAGTTCGGATACCATTTCAACAATTGGCGGAGGCATTGGCCCACCAGGACGTACCATATAACCTTTCGTTATCGGAGGATGGATACGCTCCATTAATATCCATGAGGAACGTTCAACACTGCTCATTTTCTATAAAGTAAAAGAAGAGTATTTCGTCAATGTCGAAAAAATTTAAGCACAAACTAAGCTGCGGTTATAACTTACTCACATATAATTTTAAAACAGATAGTAGTTACTTGCCTTTAAAACTGGTGGAATGTCAAGTCCATAAACATTATTACCGCCTCCTTCTCTCTGTGGCTTTAATACAAATCTAAAAAGTTTCGGTTTTAATATTTGAAATTTAGCAGACTGATCGAAAAATATATCACTTTTAACTTTTTTAAACAAAATTTGTTTTAAAGTCCTTGAAAATTCAAAAGTTAGAAGAAATCGATTTGAATAAGTTTAAAATCAGCGTTCTATTGTAGTCTAACTCTAAGTTAAACTGGTTTGTTAAAATTTAGAAACTATTTTAGATACCAATTACTATTTATTACAATACAGATAATTGAACTAGAATAATTTTGTCGTTAGAAAACTCTTTTTTTCTACACTATTTTATTAGAATTTAGAATTAATAGAATTTTGTAAAAAAAAGTGGTATATCTTTTGCCATTACAATTTTTAGTCTTTTAAACTTACCTCTCTGGGTCAGCCAAGGCCATTTTGTAGGCCTTATTACCAACTTCATTATTATCAAGTGAGTATAATCCCGTAAAAATCTCTTTGACAGCTTCAATCTGAAAAGATATTTAATAACACATTAATTTATCCCTGTTACCTGCAAAGATTTAAGTCGTTATTTATTAAAAGTAGTATAAATCCATTTTTTAACATATCATTTTAATAACTTCTCCAAATAAAGTTGAGTTATACCACTTTCAAAAATAACACCTCATTTAATGAACTCAAATCCGAACCTTTTGCTCGTCTTTTAAAAATCTCTTCAGAATTCCGGGAGCAGCCAATGCCTGTTGCACTTTCTTGGTTCCTGCTAAATGGTACTGTATTGAAGGGCACTTAATTGCCTTTGAGCATTCAATTAATCTCCTTGCTTTCCACTCATTCTTAGTAGGATAATGTCCCGGCTCATAGCCAGCACGGAAGTATACCACATTTACCAACTTGTCGTCACTATATGAAACTCCATAAGATTTAATTGTTACCTTCAATTTGAACAACTTACACTATGAGCTGATTTTGATCATTTACAGAACCTTGTTTATAAATTTGAGTTAAAGTACGCCGGATTACTTTGATATCGGGCCGCTGTCTCCTAATCTCATATTCATGAAACCTCTGCAAAAAATTGTTTTTTAAATTAGAATTAGATTAGCGGCCACTAAAAATCAGATCACCTATAATTCTCACTTTAAATAAACATTTCTAAAGTATTATATTTAAAAAGTTTCCATTTATCAATATTTTCTTATCAAATTATGTACTTTTAAAATTCCCTGATTAAATAACTTAAATGTTTATGTATACTTACACTATTTAAATTGCATAAAGTAAATTAATTCTAAACATGCCCGTCCTCAATGAGTTAATTTCAAAGATACTTCTGATAACTGAATAACGGGATAAGTGATAAAAATGCACATATAAATAATTTTCCTTGATAATAACAACCAAGAGAAAATAACATTTATTTGTGTGTTCCATATATTTTTTTTAAGTAATAATTAATATATGATCTTCCTAGAAAAATATATTTTAGTGTCGTTTTATGACGCCTACTACTGCCTATTAAATAAGTTTATAATTAAATTGATAATTATTTGGTGTAATAAGTTAAAAATAGCTTCAATCTACAACAAAGTCTAACTGGATTAATACTGTCCGTCCACGTCAATTTTTTAAACAGATATTATTACTCGTCCGAAAAGTGTTAAATGTTAAAATAAAATATAGCCCTTCAATGACATTCTAATTAAAATCAACTAATTGATGATTAACTAATAAAGGTTATTTATAACAGAACCTTTTTCGTTCTAACTGGAAAAAATGAAAAGAAAAGAAAATTGTTGTGCATGAAGTACTTAATACCTAATACTTTTCGAGATAACGAGATATTGAATACTTTTTAGCAGCTTTTAAATTAACCTCTAACTATCCATGCATAACGATAAAAAATAATAATAATACAAACCAGAGGTCTAATCGAAAACAACAAAAGTAAAACGTTCCTGTAAAGTTTAGCCCTTTCGATGTTTCAAAATAAAATTTGCATATCGTAGCCGTAGAAAATAATAATAATAATAGTTGTGTGTTGTGCACGTACAGGATAATTTTACACTGCACACCGGCAAGCCATAATTACAGAAGTTATCCTCTGTTATCATTTTTTCACTACGTCGCACAGTCGTTAGTCAATAATTGCCGATCTCGATTTGCACGAACAACTATAAAAACAAAACAATTTCTAAATTTCTATGAATGCTGCATCCATTTTTGGAATTATTTTTTACTTAAGTTAAAATAGAGGGTGTAGTTTTTTCCAGGTTGTCAAAAATAACAAGAGGCATATCGTTTCACACGATTTCGAGAAGGCTACTATTAAGGATAAGAAAATGTACATTTTAGATACAAAGAACTACTTTCGAAAATTGAATAAATTCTGCATTTTCGTGTTTTCAGACCACTGTGCGTCGGTAAAATTCTATCCGTGATTATTCTGAAAAGCCATTTAAACATTATCTAAATATTACTAAAACAAAATTAGTTGAATTAAATTTGTAAGCTAGAGCTTTCTTAATGTGTACAAAACATATTTTACCTCAAAAACAAATGTTGTCTTAGAACTGGATTTTACAATGATCTTAAAACTTCGAGTTTATCTATATTTTATATTTTTATATGAATATTGGGTTACTTACTAAAAAAGACCGAAAAATTAAAACTACTCTGGATTTGGAAAAGATTGATTATAAGTCAAAAGAAAACGTAATTATCCTGTGACAGGAAATAACAATTGTCCTGTTTAGAGCTTACAATCTTTACTGTTCATTTATCTTGAAAATCTGTTAGTAATTGCCCATTTAATTAATTTTTTGTTCTTCCGGCAACAGAGGAAATCGAACTCAAAAGGTTCTTATCACAAACGTAAGAAAAACAATAAATCAAAAGGAAACAATTGGCCCACTTCACGTAAGTGAGAAATTCATTAAGTCATATCTTAATCATATAATCATAATTAATTAATTGCTTTTAATCACAATGCCCATCATTTGAGGGACACAATCATGGTTTCAAATCTGAAATTTATTTCGTAAGTTTATTAAAAGTGAGTATTATTGGATTAGCCGCTATTATTTTTGCACCCTGGTGTACCTACCAAGGCCAACATATAAAAATCTCAGCTCGATATCACGTATTGTTAATTTTATTTCGAAACACGAATTGAAGATATTACTTCTTTAAATTTAAAAAATATATATAGAGCATTCCACGTCAAATCAGCGAGCCCGAAAATTGTATATTTTAGTACCACTGGAAAATAGTATCCAGGTAAATTTGAAATATTGCACAAAACCTCTTGATTAAAAAATGAATAAAGATTTTCTAACCATGAAATGATGTTTGATATAAAAAGAGTACATTTATAAACAAAAAAGAAAAAATCCACAATACATTAAACTAAATTTTTAATTTAATCGCTAAGAATCACATTTTTTAAAAGCATTGAGATAAAAATGTCAACTTTACCTGGATGCTACTTTCAAGTGATACTAAAAGAAAATAAATGTTCAGCGAAATTAAAAATAGTCGTCGTCAAGCGCTTGATGATTTCGCGTGAACATAATATTTCTCATCAAATTTGGAGCCTCTTGTCATATCAAGCGTGTTATAGAATAAACAATTCGGTAACAATATCTTTGTCAATGTTATCAATCGAGTTGAGATTCCAGTAACAGACAATTTTACTTTATTACCTGATCGCATACGTTGTAGGAAACATCTTCGACAACAAACAAAATAACACCTTTTTTCTTGCTCATCTCCCAAGCCTTTATCATACCACCGCAGAGATCTTGCAGGGCGGTATTTATTGGTAGCTGCAAAAGAAATTCTATGTAAAGAAATCCGAAGTAGACCGAAAATTTAAATACAAACAGATACTAAGAGGTGTTGTAAATCCATCTCTTTAAGAATATAGCTGCAATAAAATATAGATTATATATCAGGTAATGTTTTAAACTTAAAAACTATGTGTAAATGCTATTAAATAAATAAAATATATTTTATGCCATATAACGTATGAAGTTAAGACGATAACGTTGCAACGAGCAGTTAGAATAAATAGGTATGAGTACATAATTTATTATTCCAATAATAGATTTAGTAAGTTAAATTGAATTTAACTCAACTTTAACATAGTTATTTAAAGATTTACTTAATTATAAGCTTTAATTAAATAACATATATATAGCCCAATACCACCAACAAAAGCAATTGCAGAAAAATAATACTGCCACAAAGAAAGCCTTGAAAGATAACATGTTTCGAAACTATGGCTATTTGAGAAATATTTCGAAAACAAAATAATTCGATAATTTTATTTTAATTGCTAAATATTTTCTCGTTGCATTTTTATCGTATTTATTAAATGAAAAAAAAATTATTTAACGATACAAAAACTAACAACACCTAAACTGGAATTATTTTAAAATATTTCTAATAATTTTAACCGAATCCAATAAATTTTCACATGTGGCTAAAATTACCAAAACTGATAAAAAATATATTGCATTAATTAAAAAAGCTCCTGCCACTGATTAAAGTTCGCTCGCCTTTTTACTCACCGACAACTGATAATAAAAAAATATAAGTTGAGGCCATTGAGTTCAAGACGAAATCAGATTATTTAACCGGTCAATTATTACGGAATTATATTGCAATATCCATAACAACATAACAAGTCACATGAGATAAAAATGTTAATTTTATTGTATTTAAGAATAATTTTTCGCCTTTAAGTAGATAACCACGGTGTGATGAGATTCATTATTAATAATTCTTAATTTTTTTCCCATTCGTGCAAAAGTGTGAAATTTATTATACACATTTTCATACATTATTTCATTATATCTCTAACAATATTAATCTGGCTGTTATTTTTAAATAGATTGACCTAGAACTGAGATACACTAAACTAAACACCTTCAAATAAACTCAGATTACATAAAAACCTAAAAAGCCTTTATTAGTACTAGGAATGTTATCCGAATAACAGTATTATGCCCATTGTGGTATTGATAACGCAGGATACCAGGATCCTATATATGATAAAAACTTTCCATCTTATATGCATTTCGATTAAAATCGGTATAATTGTAAGGTCGTTAATCGTAAATATCTTATCCAAATGTGAAGATTCTAAATAATTAATTTCAACTCTAAGAGATTTCAATGATAATGAATAAACATGTGTTCATATTTTCCAGGTATTCTGAACTACAGGTGTCGAAGCATCATATAAATTAATTTAACACTGAAATAAACCAGCCAAAATATTAATATATTATTTTTCTTAAAAAATTGCGTTGTCTTTAAATGCTTTAGTACACCATAAGATTTTGTTTTATGAGCTCCTATAAGGAATTAAGTAGCTAGGGGGGATAATGAGCATTTCGAAAGACAATTTTCTTTTCTTTACCTTTTCAAAGTTAATTGCGAAGCTCTTATCAATATTCTGGTAAGAAATCATATAGAATTTACAATCTAAGTAAAGTAAAAAAAAACATTCTGTTCAGCAGTTTTCGTGATATTTTAGTAACCAAATTTGGCTAAATTTCGCGAACTTATTTATTTATTTTTTTGTTTTTTAAATAATTATATAAGAATTGAGGAAAAGATATGTTATTGCGCATACTTTAAACTATGTATCTACGAATTCCTCTTAAAAAATATCAAAAAATAAGAAATCGGATTATGTTTTCGAATTTCAGAGTGCACGAGATTGAAATATATTTGTTTTGAGAAAAGCCCGATTGAAAATTTAAGTACATATTATACCAGCTGTAACGTAATAAAAACACAATTTCTCAGTCATATTTTTAAAATAACTATAGTGGTTTCTACCATTCTTCAAATTTCAACTTTAAAATTTAAAAATACGTCATTGTTGGGCTCCATTTTGGCTCTTATTATAATACAAAAATAAGATAATACTAAATACAGTGTACCCAAGAATTGTTTTTAATATAAAATCGCATGAAGATGTATGAGAGAAAGTCGACAATAAATTCTTACTAAATTTACATACATTCTTCCTCACAACGCAGGATGTTTCTATATACTAACTTTCAAATTAACCATAACTAAAATAAAAATTTCCAGTTTAAGATGCTGTAATTTAAAATAATTGCACCATCACCTTATTAAAGCATTTTTTAAAAGAATTTAAGCAACACATAACAATAAACAGTACATGCACTTCAGATTTTGCTTAGGAATAACTATCCAAACCTAGCATGCCTAGCACCCATAACAATGCATTTTCCCAACAAATTCGTTAGATATTTTCAAATTACAAACTAGCATGCAATTCCAAATTGTAATAAAATCATACATATTGGATTATTAGAATAAATGAAAGCTCACAGAACTTTACTAAAAAAAGGAGGTCTTTGCCTGCTGTTATTATAAATATAATTTAAATTAATAAGGTACCTCTGAAGAGGTTTCATATGGGTGGATATTCCACCGAAACTAGAAGCAATTGTGTTGATTTCCACCTGTTTTATAACATTATCGAAATTGTGAACCAAGTAGTCTGAACGAAGTAAGCCAAGAGAGGGGACATCCTGCAATTAGGTAATATGTATTTACATATAAAGAAATTCCTATTAAACACGATTTAACGATTTTTTTAAGCTAATGAAAATGGATATACATAGGTGGGATGGGACATAATGAAATGAATTTTTTTTAAACAATTTGATTACTTTTCAAAATGAGCGTAATGTTTGTTACGGTATGAATAGGATACTATATACGCGTGAAATTTATGTACATTTTTTTTTTTTTTACAGGGAATCAAAAGCCCTAAACTTTTAAATATTTTCTTTAAGCCAGTTCTTCAATCAACTACTAAATTATAAAATATCTTTCAATTCGATCCAATGGGTAAATCTAATTTATTTTATTTTGACTTTGTATTAACATTTCCTGTGATCTTTCATAATAATATTAATTCACAAAATAATTAAAAATAAGGACAATATTTTAAGGAGGAATTTAATAAAGGAACAGCAAACAGCATGCATCGAATGTTACAGTGGTATCTCACAATTAGAAAAGTTTTAACAACAAATCAACCAAATAAATAGATATTCCTACAGAATTATTTTACGGTCAGTATAAATTAATATATAATTACTAAAGGCTTATTTAACTATAATATACTCTTTTTGAAAATTAGTCGTTGCCTTTGCATTTTGCAATAAAACCCCGTTGTGATTAAATAGCGACTTTAAAAAAGAAATACAATTTTTGAATGGAAAAAAGATGACAATTATTTTCCACGATATATTATACTTAAATGGCCATCAAAACCATTTGAAAATATAGCAAAATTGGTGAACAATAAGCGGGGATCTATCTTTGTTCGCTTTTAAAATAATAAAACTGTAATTACCCTAACTAATTAACAATGCCCACTTTAAAATTACTTTAAGCATTATTAAATAGCAGGTTTTCACTCAAGTTTTCAACCCTCATCTCTTATCAAGTAAAAAGGTGAGGTCACTATAAATTCATTATAGCGCCTCAATATGGCGGATTTTTTTCACAACTCCCTTAATATGATAGCTATATGACTAAGGCAAATAAAATAAAATAATATAATAAACCTTTAAAAAACAAGGTTATTTAATGTACCAAAAAGATTAAAATAACTTTTTCAGAGCTTACAAGAAATTTACAGAGACTACTAAAACGAAAAAGTTGCAAATTTGTTGCTATATAAATTTCTTGTAGGCTCACATAAAATGAAGTATGACTCCTTTTAGTACATTTACAAAAGCGTTATTTTAAAAAGATTCTTATATTATTTTAATTCAGAAAATCCAAAATGTTTAATATATTTTCAAATAGCAATGGCTATTGCTATTGCACCCAAATACTTTTATGTATAATAGTTTATATTTAACCTTTTTTAGTATAATTAGCTTGATTTTTTATCTGTAGAGTATATTATCGAACTATAAATTTTATATTTAATTTGACTAGCCGCATACGTCCCCGACAAAAAACAAAGTGTACATTTCACAGCAATATCCACAAGTTTGAACTTATCACCTAATACCTTAATAAGAAGAATTTGAAGCAAGAAATTCATTCTATACCTATAGCTGAAAGCAAACGTTGTTAATAAATGCTTTTAATTGAATTAATATGGCAAAATTTCTATCGAACATTCCCACAAAAAAGAATTACAAGATAAAAGACGCATACTCAATATTAGTCACGAGATCAGCAAGCTTTTTTGGCAGAAAACATATAACAAAAGTATAGTAACTTTCTCTAGATACTAAACTACTGCTTTTATTTTAAATGCAGTTAAGCTGTTTAAATTCGACCTTTTACCGAAACATCAAAAGATCCCTTTGATTTTCAAAATATCGGTAAAATTTCGACCAAAAAATAAATAAGGCATAACGAAAAGAAAAACTTTTTGATTAATAAGCAAAAAATGCACCTCTGTACATCTTTGCTAGCTGGTCCTAAATGGCCAAAACCAGACGCTATTGTGTTTATTTCAACTTGCTTCCAACAACAATAAGCACTTGGAGGAGCAACACCTCCATCCGGGCATCTTGTTTCCAGCATTATGTCGGATCGTATGAGTCCCAACGACACTGGCTTTTTAAAGAAAATATTTAATTATTTTAAGAATCGTTTAAAATATGTCTTTCATTTCTTATTTGCGTAGCGCTGTAGCAAGTACAATATAAAGGCGTTTATAATTTTAATTACTACATTATGCTGCCAAAAGTAGCAAAGAAAAGAATTTTAGTCACCAAACGCATTGCTTAAATTACTTATTATAATTTATAAATACAAATTCAGTTAAAGTACGTTGTATATTAAGCAGTAGCATACAAAATAATAATAATGAAACCCAAAAAAACACACGTAAGATTACGTAGCAATAATAATGCAGATATATTATGCAATTCTGCCTTTTCAGATGAAGATGCGCATAAAGTAAGTCTTTCTTTCCATATTATGTGACACAGATATTTCATAACACATCAAATGGAATAGTACTAGTATAATAACAAGTGTATACTATTTACTAAAATACTAAGAGTTAGAAACGTATTTTAATTCCATATTCCAAACGAAATCGAAGTATTGTATTAGGGTCAAAACATAGCTTTCGAAATAATTTTATTTTATTTTACATCATCATCAACTGGACAATTGTCCATATGACATTACTGTAAGAAAAACGAATAGGGGAAAAAATATTGAAGTTTACAAAAATGTTAAATTCAAAAAGCGTAAATACATATAAAAAAAGTTCAGAAATGTATCATACTCATATCCCTATATAAAAACAAAAGTTCGTTTGTTTGTTTGTTTGTTGCTCAATCACGTATAAACCCTTGTTTTGATATTTTTCATTTTTCGTCCGAAGGTAGTACATATTCTAACTTAACATATAAGCTACTTTTCATTCGGATAAAATATAGGGTTTCCAAATGGTGAACCAAAACTTTAAAATTTAAATAATTACTATGAAATTTGGTTTTGTTTGGCATTGTTTTTTGCATTAAAAGGAGCACCACGAGGAAGTTTCCAGTAGGTTTGCTCTTCTTGTGTTGGCGTGTGTTCGTGAAAGTGAAATCAGCAGAGATTAAGTTCTCTATTCCCGTAGTTCCAAATATTCCAAACCAAAACAAATAGAACCAATATTTATTTGCGCCCAAAATCGTCATGAAAGGTTCAAGAAGTTGCAGTATGTATATCATTGCAAAGTTGGGATTTCTAAAATTTTTGTATTAATATTCAGCATTGTTCCCTCAGCTATCACAATTGCAAAAAAAATAATTGTGATGACTATTGATGTTAAAGTTGACCTTGACAGGAAATTTCAATGGGGAGATTTAACAAGTACCACAGTCAAATGATATTTTAAAATTCTTCAACTTTTGTTTGAAACCAATTGGTTATTGGAACTTTTTTCCCAAATAAAAACCGCATTTATTTTATTAAATATCTTCAAAACTTGAAGCATGTTGAAAAAATGTTTCAGACAAAAATTATGCGGTTCTTCTCGGTTCTGTAGTCTGCAATAAAAACTACGGATTTACACTTTAAAAAACGAAGTTCTCAAAGTAATTCCGAAGCCAAATTTATCTTTCTCATTTTCAAATAACGAAAATTTTGTATTTAACATTTTTACTAGACACTCAACTCAACCTAGATATTTGACTGTTCCGGGACTTCTTATTTGAAATTGAATGGAAAATCATTTAACTTTTAATGTAGAACACTTAATAACGTAATTAAATAAGTAAATAAAATATATTTTTAATAAAAACCGGCCAAGTGCGAGTTCGACTCGCGCACAGATCGTTCGTTCCATATTTTCTTGAATTTCTAAATATCCATAAGACGTAGGACCTTGGTTCTAATTTATTATTAATTGAATTAAAAAAAACCGAAATAAAAAATTAAAAAAATAAGGAGTGAAATAAATCCTTTGAACAGACAATCCTCATCTGGCTTTGTACTTGGATAAACAAAACGCGGAAAGAACTCCTAGAGAAAGAATAGAATCCAGTAAAAAAATTCCTGAATGATATTAAAATAATCTTTTAGAAGGGTATCATCAAAAACGAAGTTTAGGAAGACCCAAGGGAAATAACACGAAAGGAAGAAAAGGGAGCTTCTGAGAAAATATCCGCTTTCTACTAATATTCCGGGCATAAAATATCAAATTCATGGGCTGTAGTCTGAAATATTAATTACTACTACTTACGCCAATTATACAGCTTTGCAACGCTATACAGGTTTAACTTTTTGTCGTACAAAAAAATTAGATGGTATATGTGAAAAATGTAGCAGATTTTTTGGTCTACAGCAGATTTTTTGGTCATTGATTCGTATAGAATCAATTTGTGTATAGAATTTACCAAAAATTAAATAAACGGAAAACAAGTTTTGTCCTAAATTGTTCACTTTTCTCGCGTTATAGCTAGAGTTTGGTCCGATTTTCACTTGGACAGTCCGGTTTCCTAATGATCCGTTCAAATCAGAAATGGAAAATAAGAGCACTGTTAAATGTCCAATTTTTCAAAATAATAATAAAATTAAAAATATGTTGTCTTTAAAGGTTTATTATATTATATTTTGAATGTTAAACATTTATAGTTAAAAATGATTGGGTACTTTCAATTTCGAAGACGATTTAACTATTAAATTTGGAAAAATGCTAGAGGATTTTTTAATTAAATTTTTGTATTAATTCTTATGGCAGCTCTCTTCATTCCCTTTCTCAGGATTATTCTGATGCAGATTTCAATGCCTAGAATTTCGGCTTGAAAGATAGTTAGGGTTTTCCCAACGGTTATAGAGGTTTGGCAGTTGGAACCTAATTTCGGACCTTGATTCGCTAAACTCTTGTAAAGGAGCCGAGTTTGGATACATCGAAATTTGCTTCCTTTACAAAGAAGGACTGACTTTGATATATCTAGTGCTTAGTTTAAAAAATTAAATAAATTGACATTTAGCAAGTTATATATAACTCGAAGAGTTTTATGATCAAAATGCACAGTATCTCTAATTACCAATTATTACCAAATTATAAGACTCATCATTTTATTTCAAACAGATCATATATTTTGTACGCTACTGCTTAGCAAAGTAAAGAAATTGAAAATGTAATGAACGTGCACCAAGAGACATCTGGGGAAGTTTTTTGTTGTTGGAAAAATGAAGGATATTGTGCTGGGAAGTTAGCTGATTCTCAAAATATACTTGCCACAGCCCTAGACAAATAATTACCTGAACGAATCCAGTTTCCAGGACATGCTCGTACAATTCGAAAAGGTTTGCCGTGAACTCATCCACCTGGATGGTCTCGGCCAAAGTGGTTCGGAGGAATTCCTGGTCGTAGGCCACTCGGTGCATCAGCTCATTCAAAATGGGCTGAAGTTTGGTGGCGCGCACGAACTCCTTCCGCGGAAAAGAAGATGGAAAGAGGACGAATGGGGCGAACTGCAGGGAAACAATATATTGATTTTACTAAAGACTGCGCAGGGAAACCAGGTGATATTTATTTTAATATCTTACATATAGAGCGTCGGGGTCAAAGTTGGTTTTCGATCTCATCGCAGCCCCGTGCATGATTGCCCAATCCTTCGCTTTTTCCGTCACATCCAGGAGGGTCGCCTCGTCGACGGGAAGGTCGACGCAGGGAGTCAGCAATGTGCCCTCCGGTCGCTGGCAGTTTTCCTCTATATTGATCATTTTATTTTACAAAAAATTTTCCTCTCCCCAGAAATACGAAACCAATTTATTTAACTAGAATTTAGGGAATTCACTGATAACCAAAACTCAGGCGCGATATCTTAACTGCTTGTCATGTTTACTTTAGGAAGATTACATCGAAATGTCAACTTTTGATCATATGACTGCGGCCAGCGCTTCTCAAACTCAAGTAGAATTTTTATAAAAAGTTCCTGGTCGTTTTATTATTTTTTGAAATTGGTCGAGAACACTGACATATAAAGCTCTCGCCCATCATTTAGACTTTGAAAAAAGTCCCAGGTTGAACGTGTTGATCATAACACAATTTCAATTCTATTTAGTTACATATTAAGTATTTGATCATCCAAAGCAATGTTGACTTAACGGACGAAGCCTTTCCAACAGTTGTCACAGCGAATTGTCACTTTATTAGCTGTCAGTTTCAGTTATATGGCACGTGCTCATAGTTTGTAAACATTCAAAGTGTAAGGTTTAAATGGGGAAACGAAAGATTCCTGGGAAAAGGCATCGTGGAGTTAGAGATCCTCTTAAGCAACAGGAACTGAGAAATGCAAAGTAAGTCTACAATATGAAAAAGTCTTTCAGGCAAACATTGCATACGTTTTTTCCAAAAGTGGCGAAACGAAAGCTAACTCTCGGAAAAAGTAAAACGATTATTTATGACTATTTATTGCGGCACTAACAACTCAAAAGGTTAGATTCAGACTGCTCTGAAGAAGCCAAGAAAAAAAATCACAATCTTTCGGATTTTTTTTTACGAAATTTATAAAAGTGATTTATTTCAACTATTAGGATATAAAAGTACATCATTTGAATAAGTTGTAAAAAAATTGAAATTGATTCATTGACAGCTAGTTTACGAAAATCGATGATTTTTTACCGTAGGATGATTTCTCAAAAACTAATAATCCAATCTTACTGAAATTTTTCACACTTCTACATAGTATTGACTTGTACTTGAACGAAGGATTCTTAATTACGTTCATTACTAGTCGTTCTACTAGTAGAAAATCACCAAAATATAAAAAAAAATGTTCACAAAAAAAAAGATTTTTTGTAAAAAAAATTGTAAAGTATTCAAATTTTCTTTTTTTTTTTCTAATTCTTCGCCCAAGTACAAGTCATGTGCATCTACTAATAGAAAACATATCGTTTTTTGATTTCAAGTCTATCTCGAGATATTTAATAGTATTTTTTTTAATCGTGTACACCAACTCTAAGAACGCGGTTTTAAGATAATCCTGTTTAAAGTTTTTAAAAGATATCTTTAAAAGAAAAGCTTATCTAAATTTAATCTGGAATGCCTGCACCGAAAACGAATTAGACTTCAATATAATGAAATTCTTATTCATGTAGGTATTTGAATCATACAAAAATATTGGTTTTTTGAAAATGTGGGTGTGTGTCTTAATTTGCCTTGTAATTTTTTACAGTTGTTCCTGGAATTGTGGGGTTCAAATTGGATAGGAAAGGGAAGTTTATGAAAGCATCGAGTTCTCGTTTATGAATTGCATAGCGCTGGGACTGTTTTGGAGGATTTTTTTTCAAAAGACAGTCGGCATTTCCTACATTTTACAATTGCTTAACTTCGGCGAAATTGCAATGTTTTCATCGTTTTGTAGGAGAATAGATACTTTAAGAAGTCTTCGTTCGAAACATTTTTTTTTTATTTTGAAGCCTCTATTAGACTTTGAGGAATGAAATCTTATATCCCCCAAAAAATGGGTTAAACTATTGAGTTCAGTTAGTTAAATGACAAAAACAAAACCCAAACTGAAATATTTTAATCGGTACAAATGTCTCTTCTTCCTCCAAATAATAGAAAAGGGTTTGAAATACATGTATAAAACTTTTTCGGAAAATACAACAGCTTTAAAGTGAATTATTGCTTTTTTGAATTTGGTTCTACTTTTTTTGTTTTTGACACTGTATATGCAACATTAATCTAAAAATAAAAAACCAATAACTTCCCTTCCAACGGTATAAATCTCATCTCTCTCCCCATCCCTCCCCCTCCCGCTTTCCTATCGGAAGAAAAACAGAAAATAAAACCAAAAGTCGCGATCCCCTGGCTACTATACACCATTTTGAAGATCGTAACATTAGAGTAATAGATCTGCCAACTTGATATTAAACTTTTGCCATAATTTATTATATTAAAGACCCCATAAAAGATGGTATAATTAATAATAAAACACAAATATATACAGAAATTACTTTTACATAAAGTATAGACTATAGGTTAATAGTAGAAATCTATTTAATTTTTCAGAATAAAAGACCATATAAACAATCCTCCTGGAAAAAATCATCAAAAAGTGTCTCGTAGCCTTTCAAATTTTATAAAACTGAAAGATGATGCAAAAAAAGGTAAAGTTTTTAAACGTAAATCAGGAGTCGAGGACAAACCAAAGACACCCTATAAGAAAATCAAGCATATCAAGCAACTCCCAGAAGAAAGCGATACGCATTATCTTAAAAGGGTGAATCGCATAACCACTGAGTCACTGAAAGAGGCCCATTACGAGGCCAAATATGGTGTTGACGTGGTAAGAGATCCAAAAACGGGGGAGATATCTATTAAAAAACGTCCAAAAGATGAATTGCTTGAGATAGCTAAACAGAGTATGAGAAAAGGGAAGAAAATTATCAAAAAAGCTGAACCTATCCCAAAAATACCAAAAGATGTTATTAAGGAACTTTTAAAGAGTGAAAAGAAAAAGGTAAAAATCTTTAAAAATAATAATAATCAAACCAGAAATTTATTTAAATGAGGGCATTTCAACCTTATTACACAGAACGCTGAGGCCGATATGAAGGAGTACCAAAAAGATACTTTCAAATTTGGCGAAGTTGTGCATGCACCCCCAGCCATGTTAACTTTACCTAGAAAAGCTGAAAGAAGTGACCCCGTTCCAAGGGTAAGAAATATTAATATACATATATAAAACTGATCATATTAACGATCCTTTTATTTCAGCCCGGAAAGAAAAATAATTTAATTTTGAAAGAAATGCTAACACCAGGAAAAGCTGAAGAAGCGACGAAGAAAAAGCGTGATGATGCAAATACGAAAAGCAATCAAAAAACAACAACAGACCTAAAGGGAAAAAGAAGAGAAATGCCTCTGGGTACGAGGCTTATGTTGGAGAATGAACAGAGTAAAGCTATTGAATTGTATAAACAGTTAAAGAAGAGCAAACTTAGAACGAGAATTGATTAAATTTTTTATGAAGTTATATTATAATTTACCTTTCTTCTACCTGCTTTTCATTATTCCGTTGTTCTCAAGTAAACCAGAAGGCATTTTTTTTTAGGTTCGTATTATAAATTTATAACTTAATGGTACGTTAATCCTCCAATATCAGATTCATATTTTGCTTGCTGCGACTCCTGCTACATGTATGCCTCCGACTCCGAGAGCTCAAGACGGATAATAAAAAGAACTACTTTAATTTAAGGAAAAAGTATTTCCATTATACATTCTGATATGTTTATCTTGTTATCTTTTTAGTTTGCTTTTTACGCAGTTGGGTTTTTGATTTTTTTAATTTACTTTCTTATTGACGAATTTTTAGTTTTGTTTTATCAATATATTGTTAGTTCCTTTATTACGCTTAACAAGAAATATGTAGAGATCCTGCCTACACAACTTTCAGATTGTGTAATTCTTAAACGGAGTTTATGGCTGTAAAGTAGTCCAGAAAACATCATCTTGATTTTGAAAGACCTATTCAGTGATATACCACTCAATATGGTGCGTAGTTTCTTTTTTTCGTCTCTACGGCCATTTTGTAGTTTATGGCCACCATTTTAATTTTATAAAAACAAAACCTAGCCTATAACCATCGCACGGTTTAGACGAATCTATAGACACCTCATTGATTAATTGGGATGCCTACGAGGGTATACAGAATCCTAGATACGCTTGAAAAACAAACCTATCTTTGCTGTCGGGCGATCGGGTAAAAATCAATTTTAGGTTACATTTTTTTAATCGGTTCTTACCCGCAGATCGCACATAGCGCGCTCGAAATAATCTGAATTGAATTTATGGACACAGATCAGATTATTCTGAGCACTCAGATCGTATTAATGGATACAAGTCGGCACCCGTCCAATCGTAATTGCAAACTCGGCCTGAGTTATTAATTAACTTCTTTACAATTTACAAAAATTTCGCATTTTATTTAGGATAGTCCCTTAACCTGTTAACAGGGTATGACGACATTTTTTGTCCTACCAGGAAGACAACTTTTTCGTCATAGACATTTATAAATTTTGGAGAAATATATACAGGGTGTCTACCGACCGTTGAAATCTCTTGAATTCATTTGTTGTCCTTGAAATCCTTGAAAATAATGAAATTGTTCTTGAATTTTTAAAAATTAAATATTTTTCATAAAAAAACGAAAATGAAACTTGGCAGTCATGGAAAATCGAATCTTTCAGTTAAATTGTATGTGTATTATCAGAATTAAAAGACATTGATATCATACGCTATTGGGGCCATTTTGTTGCTGTTAATATCCTTGAATTTTCCTAAAATTAATCCTCGGAAAGTCCTTGATTTTGAATACAGGAAGCCTTGATTCAAATGCAGGAAACACTATACCAATCGACCCCTCCTCTTTGCTCACATCCCTCCCCTTCAAAATGCCTCCTTCCCTCTAAAAAAAGGGCAATTTCCAACGATACCCCACTTGTTAGGATATGTCCAAACACGTAAAAGGCAGAGGGTCCATAATAAAAAAAAGCGGCCAAGTGCGAGTCAGACTCGCCCATGAAGGGTTCCGTAGCAGCAAGTAACATAATATAAAAGTTCTTGTAGTTCGTTGTAACTTTGATCGATGTTTTAATAATAGTGTATTTTTTTTAAATTAAGTTATTGATAAGTAAGCATTATAATTAGGTACCTAAATGATGGCATTTAGATCTAACTATATGCGAGCCCATATAGGTTTGTTTTTTTATTTGAGTTGATTGAATGAAAGGTAAGTTGCGGTTTACGATTTATGACTTATTAAAAAAAAACCACACACTAGATCTCGTTCAAACCAATTTTCGGTGGAAGTTTGCATGGTAATGTACATCATATATTTTTTTTAGTTTTGTCATTCTCTTATTTTAGCAGTTACAGATTGGGGGGGACACACATTTTACCACTTTGGAAGTGTCTCTCGCGCAAACTATTCAGTTTAGAAAAAAATGATATTAGAAACCTCAATATCATTTATGAAGACCTATCCATAGATACCCCACACGTATGGGTTTGATGAAAAAAAATTTTTGAGTTTCAGTTCTAAGTATGGGGAACCCCCAAAATTTATTGTTTTTTTTCTATTTTTGTGTGAAAATCTTAATGCGGTTCACAGAATACATCTACTAACCAAGTTTCAACAGTATAGTTCTTATAGTTTCGGAAAAAAGTGGCTGTGACATACGGACGGACAAACAGACAGACATGACGACTCCATAAGGGTTCCGTTTTTTTGCCATTTGGCTACGGAACCCTAAAAAAGGTATCTTTTCCATAGATAGTTTTTATGAAAACAGAATAAAACCGCAATTTTTGAGTGCCCTCCTCTTTTGAATCAGTCTTTGCTCGATGTCCTGCGACGTCCTTACAAGGATATATAAGGACTTAAGTGAGCGAACCTCTAAAAAACATTCACCAGTGATTTTGAGGGAGAAGAAGGCACTTGGGGGGGGGGAGAGAGGGTCAAGGACGAAGGTTTGCCAAGGAATCGATTGATATAGCGTTTCCTACGTTGAATCGAGACATCCTAAATATATAATCGATAAGTGAAAAACGATTTCCTTTTGTTACTTTAGGTGTGAAAATATTACTTCTCACTGTGAAAAAAGTACCCATGGCAAACCAAGTTGCACAAAAGATAATTCCCCTGTTAACAGGTTAAGGAGCAAGAAAAAATTTTGTTCTTAAGCTCATTCATTACTTAAAAAGTTAAAATCTTGGCGAATGCAACTGCCACGAACCGCGGCTTTACTTTTCTAGTGAAGGTTCGCATCAAACTTAATCGTGGGCATCAACCGCAGGCTGCCCGCGCTGCGCCAAACCGATTGAAAATCGGTCGATTGTGACTTGATCTTGTTGGCTAGTGGCCGTCGTGTTGAGAGCGATTGTGAAATCTCCCATTAAACAAAAGTCAAAACTCGTCTCCTGCTGCTGCACCAAGCACCACATAAGCAGCGTTGTCTTGTCTCAGTCGTTGGCGGAAAGTATGTTTACGGCGTTGACGCGAAAATCCACTTAATCTGTGCACCTGGAGAAGCAACCGCGAGTCGAGAAAAGTCGAGTTGTGCGGGAAGACGGTCCGTTTTTGTGCGGGAAGTGAATCATCCACCAGCAGAGGAAATCTGTCAAGGCGAGGGCACCACCAGGCGATCGGGGAAAAAGGGCACAAGTCAGCCTGCAGCGAGCCCGTCCGAAGGTTCTTGCGACTGGAGCAGAGCATCTAACCTTCAGTTTTAGGTAATTTATGGGTTACGTGATGTGGGGCTGCTCCCCCGGGCAGAAGGAGTTGCGCTTTTTCTCTCGTCCGCGTCGCATAAACTGGCTGTGAACATCTCCTCCGTAGGGCACCTCTTTGTCGCGAGTTTTTGAAACGAGTTTACGCAGTTTTTCTTGTTCGTCGAGCCCAGCCAGCCACCTAGAAGTAGGAGCAACCGCGGCGCTCCAGTTCGGCGGCTGCTGCGGTGATCTGCAGTGCAAATGGGCCGCAATCGAATCGTATTTTGTGACTCGCCAAAAACGGCTTTAGTCGCCACAGCAGACAGCCTTCACGCGTATATGACTCCATCCAGTGCTAGAACAACGCTCGACAGTGATGATAATTCCGTCATTTAACTTTTTTTTTTTTGATGATTAAATCGCCTCCAAGAGCGGAGTAGCACCTACTGGAGATTCTCGATCGATTTGAATTGGTAATGGGGCCCCATACGGCCCATTACGGGTGTTTCGCAACAAGTTGTAGGACAATTAGAGCACACAAAAAAGTAAAGAGTCTACCCAATTTTTTCTTATTACCGTCGCTGGGCACTTCTTGGAGCGATTTCCGAGCCCGAGGTCTCCAGCTCACATGTGGCCCCCTTCCCTGGGCGTGAATGTGTTTGCTTGAAACCAATCTCATATATTCGTTACGGGTTTCAAACGGTGGGCCCACGGTTTCGTAATCGAGTCGAAAACGTTTTTCTTTTCTTTACCCTCAGAGAACTTGTTTCGCCGTGGGTCGATTGAGCCAGCTGATTTTCGACTGCTTCTGCATGGCCAAGATCTGAGCTTAATTAAGCGGGGACGCTTTGAATAATTTTGAAGGTAGCACCGTCGTTCTAATGATTTCACTTTCAACGTATCTTTTATTCATCTTCAATCTCACCGCGCAGCTGAATAATATCATTTCAGAGCACCCGCCGAAGATCAATTCTAATTCATAACGAGATCAATGCGGCTCCAGTAGTCTAGACCTAGGGATGTAAGACCTTCCGTTTGAATGTACCTTTGGCTTCGGCTCCGATTGTGTTTAAAAATAGAGTTTTTATTAGTGATGGGAACAATCGAATGAAAACTATCGATAGTTGAAAAATGTTCTTTCAATCGATGGTCTCTTTAAAATGGTTCATTATTATTTTCGTTCAAGTACTAAATGGAATTTTTCTTTTAATAAAAATTATCGAACTGCTCAGTGGTTTTGAAATGTTCCTTTAGCCGATTCTATTCCTTCACAGAGTTCATTCACTGAAAGAATAAGAATCCAGGAATAGTTCAGTCGGTAAAATTATCTTTTGTGACTGAAAGTCTCGTTGGCATGCATTTTAACTTTAATGTTCGGCTGTGATATTCTGGCAAGTAATTTTGCGAACAATTCTTTATTCAAAATTATGTTTTGTTTTAGGTAAAAGATTAAGATAATTCATTTTCTATATTACAAACAAAAAATTTTTCATTTACTAACTATCGATAGTTAGAATCATTCGATTGTGCCTATCACTAGTTTTTATCGAAGATTCTGCTAAAAGTGCAACGTAGTTAAGGGACATCCTACTGTTAAATGACTTAGGGGTATTCTCCCATCAAAATTTTTTTCATATTTTCATTGTATAGTGAAAATCAGTTATTTACGACTTCGATTATAATAACCTACCGGATATACCCACGCATTTTCTGGCAAATATCAGTCACATATATCTATTATAACGAAAACGACAATCTCCATTACAAGCTCCTGATGTATGTAAAGCAATCGCAGCAATTGAAATAGTGAAGAAAAATTATTTCTCCAATAAATTTAACGAGGAAATATCGGTTTCTACTGACAAAATTAAAAGAAAATAGGCAAAGGATCTTTCTCAATTAAAACAAACCCTAATATCAATTACGAAATATTTACTTTGTAAAACAATAATTTGTTGTAATAATCATAATTTTTTGTAATTAAGTTTTAAAATATGTTCATTGTACATACATTGTATATATATGTGGGATTGGTCGCACTTCTCATCAGGACGTCACCATTAATCGAAGGAATCGACGGCCGGCCACCGCAGCTCAATTAGTTAGAGCATCGGATCCAAAGGACGAAGGTTCAAGCCCTGCCCGTGTCCGGCTCGATTTTTTCGAGTAATTCCCATATGTATTTAAATAAATAAAAAAATGGATATATTAATTTTCACTTCTACCATATATAACGAATGTCGGATATAACGACAACATTTTTCAGTCTATTTATTTTATTTTCTTTTTTCTTTTCCATTTTTAAACCCATAGAGCTTTTATTTTTTTAGGAGTAAAAGAAGCCTAGTATGTTATTAGTATTTTGTATAAATTTTATGAACTTTAGCTTAAAATTGACTGAAATCAAAATTTATTTTTATAACCATGCATTTTTCTTTAAAGTTGTCTAGCATTTCTTAAATAGTTATTAAAATTTCCCTTATCAATCAAAGGGTTAAGATTAACCCGATTTAATTAGTTAAGCCCAAATTATGTTTTGAATTACATACAGCTCGCGAGTCGGTGACAAAATTTTACCATAACAGAATATCACTGCCATTTTCTTATATGTGAAGTAAAATGAAATGGAAAATAACAAATATTTAATTAAACTAGTTTGTGACCCAAATTGTCTATTAAAAACAGAAGAAGAATGTGTATGTGCTTTCATAATAAATTTGTCATTCTAAGTCTTATCGGAAGGGCTTGGCAAATCATCATAGAATATTACAGCCATTTTTGATTGAATCTTATACATAAAGTAGTCTGTCGGACATCAAATTGCTTACGAAGTGCTTAACAGACCAGTGTTTTTTTAACTCTAGGACTACACACCTCCGTACAGAACTGGGGAACTCACACTGGGTCAAACAGACCATAAACTGCTTTATCTTGCGTACTATGCTTTGATTTTAGAATTTGTGTTATAAAGTTATTTTAGATAAATGGATGTACTTTTCGGTAGAATCGTCGTTAATTCGAAAAAGACTTATTTGTAAGGTTGTATTTATTGTAGGTGCCCGGTGCATCGACCTCGAATATTGTTACTCATTCTGTTGGCAGGAACATTCTATTAGGGTAAAATTTTGTCGTCGGTTCTCCGCCTATAAAGAAATATCTATGAGCAAAGTTCAATAGTTCTCATTTCAGAACTGTTTGCACGTCCTCAAAAAGATAGAAAAGATCAGTGCACGCTCAACACAAGGTCGAGCGGTGACCCGCGGCCAGTGTGAACATTTCTCCGATGCAAAGAACTAGACAAAGATCGCGCTTTTATGGCGTTGACTCAATTATCTTGAAAGAAAACAAAAAGCTGCGGAAAAGAAATGTGTGCAAAATACATGACGAGCAGAGTGCAGTAACGAGAAATTCATTTTATTTTTAAATTTTATATCAGTGTAATGAAAATATTTATATAACATTTGTAAGCTGATCTGTACTCGTCGCTGTCTATTCTTGAGAAAAAATGCACCTCACTCGCAAAAGTTGCTTGTAAGCCGGCACATTTTACTGACGGCGTTGAAGTTCACCCCGTACATTTATTATTGTAAAGGTCAAAAAGACATTCGAAACAAAAGTGTGTTTAAATGCTAAAGCAAAAATATATATAATAAAAATATTCTTTTGTCCTGAATGTTAATATGTCTAAAATTTGGTTTAATTATTAGCCCGAAATAAGAATTCTAGTTTTACTATGTGTGACTGAAGTTTAATATCCTAGGTTTTTCGAAATGCGGAATTAACTAAAAAATCATTTTCTTTGATGTTTAGTATTGATATGCGTATCTCTTTTGTAGGATTCGAAAGAAAACAACAATCCAATTTCTCAATGTTAATTATAAGTGCAAAGAATACCTGTTTCGGAAATCAACGTAACTTAGACATCCTGTGAAAAACCGAATATTAATAACAGAACTTCATTGTTTACTTATATTAACACGCATATATATATATATATATTAACACATATAATAAAGTTTCTGCGTAACATGGCTTTTGAGGAAATCGCCTGTGAAAGACAGACAGATGAATAGACGGACAGACAGACAGACACGCAAGTGATCTTATAATGGTTCGGCATGTTTTTTTTTCCTTTTGAGGTACGGAACCCCAAAAACTGGATATAATTTATATTTTGGAATAAATTACAAGATGAAATATTTAGGGAAAAAGTATTTCAAAAAGATGTGAAGGAAAAAATATATTTTACTCTGATACTTTTTTTTTCATATTCATATTGTCTTGAAACGCCCTATGAAGATTAAATTAAAAAAAGGAGAAAAGTTTCATTGTGGAGTTTTATTCTTTATAAAAATTAACAACTTCAGTCTGAAATAATTTTATTTATAGAACTGTATTTTATTTTAAATTTATTTAAGAAGAATATAAAACACTCATATCTGGACTTAACGTTTTAAAGTCATTCAACTCACAGAGAATAGAATTACTTTATAAAGTTTTTGGATTGAGCTTTTCCCGCAGTCTCAGCAGCAGAGAGCTACCCAAAACATTACAGAGCGTAGCAGACGAGCCATCAATAATAAACGCTATTAGCACCAGAAATAGTTTACTACTTTTTAAAGCTCAGAGGTGAAAAGATAATTAATACGTTTTCAAACAGATATTTCAGAAAGAGTGCAGCACACTCAACCATGTTTTTATTTGGCCTTGCAATAGAATTACCTACAAAACTTTTAGTGAAGCTGATTACCGCTAATGAGATATTAAGATTCCGACAATAGATAACAAGTTCATGACCATGATTCAAAACAACCAGGCCAAGACTTCTTATGGAATACGTCTTTTAAATACATTTACGCGAATATTTGAAATTACATACTTTTTTTCACTGCTCTTACATGAATTCATTATTTCGTAAAGAAGGACGCAGGTTTCTTCTATAAAAAGGAAAATGGAGAAAATGTATTATTCCCGTTCCAACATTTTTTTATAAAATAATATATATAAAAATAAATAATAGTAGTATTATTGCCCAGTTAATTTAATACCCTAAGATACAGAGATCGATCATTTATTTCCTGGGATCTAGGTTATTGATTAAGTTTTTATTAATCATCTTGTAACTCGCCAGATATAAACCTTCAAGCTTTTAACAGTCTGCTGAAACAATTCTCTAAGCGTATTTGCTTTTAAGTAAATAATAACGTAAAGTTTCACACTCAATTAATTATAAGCCATGGTAAATAAGGCGATACTTCTACGGTTTTCGATATATTCTAGCATTAGTTAGTAAAGGCTCAATTATTTAGTTGAAATTGAGCAAATTAATGTACCTCTTCAACTATTAGAGTGCACCCTAAAATTTAAAAACCTGAGGTTTCAGATACGAGAGTTTATAATTTCAGAACAGAAGCGGGTGTTCATTTTTTAAAAAGCTTTTATAAAAACATATAATAATTTTCATCTTACAAGGAGACGGCGCCACCGTAGGGTCGGGGATTTGTCCGAATTTTTTTGTGGTGAAAGAGGACCCGTAACACCTCACGTGGTTAAAGCAGTAGGACGCACTACTCGAAAAATTCCGAGAAAAATCGATTCAAAATTTCCTAGGCGCCTCATGAGTTAAAAATGTGAAAAGTTTGTCGAGCCGCTATCTAGACTAGACGGTTAAGGCTCGGTCTTATGTGCCGAAGGTCCCGCGTTCGATTTCTCCTTCGGATCTTATTTTTTTTTTTATCCTAACAATTATTGACAACGTTGCAGTCTATTTTTAGTCATATTACAAAAATTCACAAGTATCTGAAAAGTAAACGATGGTGTTGAATATCAAGAAAATAACTTTTTTATGCAACATTGCACTTATTTAATAAATATCTGATCCTCTTACAGCAGACATCCGTATATGCCAAAATGCCATCCAACGGGCCTGTATATCAGCCAACCACAGTTTCGTATGAAACTAGGCCCAGCGGCCTTTTAGCACAAACAGCCACCGTGTCACCAATGAAAATGCTGAAGAAGCGTGTTCCACAGATGATTCTGGTTGGATTCGCCCTCCTATCAATTGCTGCTGGAATCGTCATGATATCCAACGGAGCGGTGGACTATGTCGATACTGAAGAACACAAGGAGAATGAAACAAACTTTGAGACACGCGAGGAAATCGATATTGGAGTGGTGATTGCTGGCGTGTTCGCCATCATGGTTGGCTTCTGTTTATTAGGTAGGAAATGAGTTTACATAATACTGAGGATCAGTTTGACCAATTCATATCGTATATCAAACAGGTTTATTCCTAAAAGTATCAGATTGGCGAAGGAATTGTACGTGTCCTTGCTATCTATCGAAGAAGCAAGGGTTGGCACGACAGTTACAAGGAAATAGTGCTGGACAGATACTTGCTTTGAATCCGTCTACAGATCCTCTTGTATCTCACACTCAGTATGCCCCTGTTTCCGAAATACCAGCTAGGCCTGATGATGAGGAGAGGAGGAATTTAATGCCAGACAATAAGGACTGGTAAGTTAGAAATTTAGATCATTCCATATGAAATCTTCTAGTGGTCTCACTTGATTTCTGCAAAATAGAAGGTAAAAATGTTTTTTTATGTGTAACTGAAGAGAATTAATTTTTTATTTTTTGAGATCAGTCAGTAGGTTTAGAAAATTGAGATTTTATTACTTGACTATGATCAAAATCATTTATATATAATTATAGTTTTCTGAAGAAATTATATATTTTTTGGTTTTCTAACGACATCATGAGAATGATTTTGGTACTAAATCTCAGTCAAGTCAGAAAATCATATTCTCTTAATAATGGATAATCTTCTTTAACATCTAAAAAAACAAATCCATCGAGTTTTATCGAAATTAAAAATGAAGCAGAGTTAAATTTTTATTTTTTTGATTTCATATGGAATAACTAAATGTTTTGCTGATTCGTCTTGACAAATTTCTGATAATCCTATTTTACAGTTTAAGCAGTGCAGAGGAATCTGATCGGATGCTGGATCCAGATCCAAGGATTGTTCTGCGCCCAACAGGCCACGTGGAGGAAGTTTAAAACTTAAAAAGCGGATCACATCCTTATGGCTCCCGTAAAAAATTTTCTTTTGGACTTTAACTACTGTGGAAACCCAAAAGAACTTCTGTAAAGAAGCGAGATTAATTTAAAGCCAACCCTTACCTAACCCCCACAGAAACTCCAGAGAAGCCAACTGGAGCAAACCAGGCGTAGTTCCTCATCCCCTGATAGTTATGCTCTTTTAAGAAAGCAGAAAAAAAATTACTATTATCAGCGCGAGTGATGCATTTATCGCTCTGTGTATATTTAAATTTTCACCACACTTAGGGTTGTATTGATTGTACTTAAGCAGCTGCTGCATATTTTAATATTTTTACTCTTTACCATTTTTAGGCGCTTCTTGTTGTGTTACTTTTTACTCACTCTTTTCACTTCTACAATGACAAACAGCAACTGTTACTTTAAGTAAAACTATCGGATAAGCCGAATTTCAGAAGAATTTAGTCAAAATCTCATATCTACTCGTTAACAATCCAGAATTTCTATAGGGTTAATCTTAGTATCGACTTAATAACCGGTTAACGAACCTGTCCATCACTATCAGTGCAAAATCTCAGACATAACGTTCTAAGACTGTTTTATGTAGCGTTTTTCGTTCGATTTTATGTTCATTTATTGTTTTAAAACTTTTTATTTATTTCGCTCTAGGAAGTACTCGAATAGGATTAGTGCAAAAAAATTGTAGAACAATATTTTTGTAAATCGAAGGGAAAGCAACCGGTAATCTTGCTAATATAAAAGATGGTGGAAGTGTAGCGTAGATGTTCATGGATCTCGGAAAATATTTGCGTTTCAATTTCGGGTTGTCTTTCATTTCGAGCTACATACACACATACACAATACACGTCCTCGTCGGGCTTACTATACCAGGGTAAGCCTGCACTGTAGGTCTGTTTTACTGAATATATCATTAGCTGTAACGTATATTGTTTCACGTCCAGATTTTTATATAAAAAAACATCTTTTGTATGTAAAGCAATTTTGTTAGCACAATAAGCATGCTTTGTTATTGGTTGACTTTTGGTCAATAACATTCCAACATACGGCGGATGAAGGAGACCTTTATGATAATTATTTTTTTATTTATTTCAATAAATTGTCCCGTCCGTGGAAAATTGAAGTTTTAATTTTTTACTTACTTTGTGATAATGCAAAATTCCCATCCATTCGTAAACTCTTTCTTTTTACACTGCTCTTTGAGGATGGTATTTATAAAATGTTAATAGATTCTCTATGTTCGCAAGAAATCGACATTGTTGAAGCAAACCCAAATGCAAATATTTAATCTTCATTGACAAAAACGAAAATACCAACCATGTGGAGGTTTAGAAGGAGATGTTGGAAAAGTTATGAAACGTTACGCAAATAAATACGGATAAGCTCTATTCAACCCACAAATGTTTAATACGAAATCGGTGGTTAAACCGTAAAATAAATCTATTTAAAAAAAATTCTATTCTCCTTCCGTATAATGTTTACTTTTCCAGTGAACTAATCTCAAATTCTAAAGTTTTATACAATTTCATAATGTACATGCAGATTTTTGGAGCCGCTTATTTCAAATCTGCTGTAAAAATTAATTCATGATGACGAATTTCAAATTATATACTCTGAGATTTTAGTGAAAATGGATTCATGTAGGTTTCCGGAGTTGCTGATGTTAAAATTTTCAAAATATACGAATTCTAAATGGTAAGCTGTTTTTTACTTTAAGAGATAAATAATGTTTTCCTATAAATAAATAACTAACTTTAATAAAATCTCTAACCTGTTTCAAGTTTCTTTCAAGTCTGGCTTAAAGCTTGATCAAATCTGACCTAAGCCTGACTCGAATTGAATTAAATTTGGCCGACTTGTTTAAGGGGATATTTAGCTTCTAGAACAATAAATCTTGCTTTTTGCACAAGTTCGTGACCAGACAAAAATGTTGAGCACTTGTTCGTTAAATTTTACTCCAATCAAAGTTATAGGTGTTTGAAAAACAGGCTAAAAAGCCTTTTTTGCGGTCACTCTTTAAACTGATTGTTTAGCACTTTCGCAATGTCCTGATAAACCGATTTTTTGACTCCACTTTCCAGGAGTTCATAATTCCCTTTTACCTGGCTAATTAATAAAATAATGGCACTGCTCGTCCATTTAAGCCATATAATAAAGTTTATGAATAGTTAGAACGTATTTATTTACACTTATTTGCTATACTTGAAAAAAGAAAGGGGACTGTTTTTCTTCTTAAATATATATTGCTTGGAAGTGAGTAGAATTGTTCCGAATAATTTCATCTGCCTTAACCATCAAAGGGAAAAAACAACAAAATATTTGACGATTCATTTTATTTAGAGAAACACCGTTTATTAGGCTATTAAGATATTTTATTTACGAATTCGAAGCTAAAAAAAGAAACACAAAGTCCCATTAAACATCATAAAGGATATCCAAACAGTATTTCCAAATTATGAATACTTATTTGCTTACTCTTTTTTAACTTCAACTTTAATGGACTCCTTGGGTTCATCTTTGTCTCTTTCACGCTCTCGTTCACGCTCTTTTTCTCGCTCTTTGTCACGACTGTGGGAAAATAAATGGTTCTTTTTTTAAAAATATTCAATATTAAAAATTCAAGATTTTACCTATCGGACTTTGAAGATCTTTCCGATTTTAAAAAAATAGGAGAAACTTTATCATAAATGCTCGACAGAATGTTGTAATACTCATTATGTTTTTTCTGTTCAGGAAATTAAAAAAGTGATTATTTTTGGAAAAAAAAAAAAAAATCATAACGCTAGTATTAAACCTACATTTAGCGAGGATATGTTCTGTTCAGCATCATTAAGTTTTCTGTTTAAACTTTTTGTTTCTGATTGGAGATCCTTTATTTTGTTGTTTGCTTTCGTATTACTGCTTTGAAATTCTGCGTTCTGTTTCCTGAGGTCCGTTAGAATTTCTTCAATGTCTTCACGTGCCTTTTCTGATCGTTTCATTTGTTCCATTAATTTTTCAACGTCCAAAAGGCCTCCGTTGTACATTACCATACCTTTTGCAGAAAAGTGAAATACAATAAAATAACAGGAAAAGTACTCATAAAATACCTAGTGAATGTTTTTAAAGCCCATTGGTATACATATTGTTACTGTCTTATTTAAAATTTATAACTTACCAGCATTCGAATCGCTGTGATCCAACTGAGTAGCATCATTCTCAGTATTATTAAGAGATTTCTCAACCAAAGGTAAAAAGGCTCTATTTCCCTGAGCAAGTTTCGCCACATCGATGTTAATAGCATCTCCATTTTGTGGCACATCTACTGGAATTGCAGGATTCTGTTCATCATCTTTAGGCTTATCAGTCAATTTCCTGTGAAAACTTTTTAAGAAAAATGTTTCTTTTAACGAATGAACGTGCTATGCTCACCTATAGTAGATTGCATCACGAGATATTACTTTAAGCAACAGTTTCCTGACCTGCGCTCTTGATAGATTAAGTCCAATTATATAAAATAGTTCTTCCAGATCTTTCTCAAAAATATAACCACAGTGTGTTGTATCGAAGTAGACAAATGAAAGCAATAGCTCTGGTTTAGCTACGATCATTTTTGTTTTCTTTCTCCGGTCCCCAGATTTCACTGAGTAATCATCATCTTCAGTATCATCATCATAACCCTTCTTGGCAACCTTTTTCTCAGGATCTTTAACAGATTTTTTATCGCTTCGATCGCTATCGCTCATTAATCTCTCCCTGCTCTTTTCCCTTTCACTGCCCTCCTTTTTCTCTGTGTTATCCTTACTTTTTTCATCATTATCATCAGGCCCTTTATTTTCTTCCTTAACCTTACCATCTTTCTCCTTAGCCTTCTCTGGCAGCATTACGATTTCTTTGTAAATGTTAAATCCAAAATCCCTCATCAACATTTCATTGAAAAGTTCCGCAAATAAGGACACCTTTAAAAAAAATTGTCATACTACATCTGAACTGAACGACAACTTATTGAACAGTCTTACTTCAAATGATCGCTCTTTAGTATCCTCCGGCCTATAGTCGAGCAACACTGAAAGAGACATCACAGTGCAATCAAATTTTCCAGACTTTGCAATTTTAGATGGATGGACTATGATGTGTGGAGTATCTGGTAACTGATACCGGCGTTCTAGCTGTTGGCGTTCTTTCTCATCCAATTTTCTTGGCGGGTCCTAAGAAATTTTACTAAGTGAATTCAGTTTAATTAGTAATAACAGGAAAATTATATACCTTTTTCGAATCGTTAACATCTGCTTGCTTGTTGGCGTCATGGTCGTCTGGCGCAGCTGGTGCCTGTTCAACTTCTGCTGAAGGCTCATCAATTTGCTGTCCATTTTCTTCTAATTGTTGAGAATTTTCGACCTCTTCCACTTTTATGTCGCCTTCCTCAACTGACTTTGTGTCGTTTTGCGCCTTTTCTGTGTTTAGCGCCTTATTGAGACGAGCAACTAATTGTGGTTTAAGACCTAAAATAGAGAAAATAACGATTGGTAAAAATTATTGTTTAAAATTTTGCAAATTCAAAACTGGCGCTCTAAATTATCTATACGCAGCATTCAAAGCTGTACCGCTTATAACGCTTATATTGTAATTACATCATTGTAAATTTATTGTCTTTATGTATGTTTTTTTATTCCATTCGTAAACCTACCATTCAATTGTTACTAATGTCATTTACAGATTCTTTTTCTTTGGAATCTGAAGAGCCAAAGGCTCTAAGACAAGGAAAATTCTAATAATTTTTAAGAAAGATTTTGCGATACCAAATATGAAAAGATATTAAGAAATCTTACCTTTGGGGGACAAATTTCTTGCCAGCAACTCGTCTCGCAGGTCCTGCATTTTCATGTTTTTGGGGTCCAATTCAGAATAATGGGTTGGTTCCTTCTTGACTTCGAAATCCGCCTGAAAAAGTGATACTTCAAATTAAGGTCTTCTTTTCTACAAAATAACCCAAAGAGTTCTTAACTACATTCTTGAAATTTTATACAATGAAATGGCTGCACTGCGAAGCAAGAGACTTTTCTATGAATATATCGATAAAGGGCCAACGAAAGTTGAGTGCTTTCTCCAATTTCATCTGTATAAAATATTTCAATATCAAACGCCTGAAATCTAAGGACAAAAGAACCGCTAAAAAATCTATAAAAATGAAGTTTCTTTCAAGGAGAAACAAATGAAAGAAATTATATAGCACATGTCCTGCAGCTGCAGCTGGTAGAAAGTTTTCGTTAATCTTATTAAAAATTATTCCTTAAAGTCCTAAGATTGATTTGAAATTAAATGAAACTTATTAGATCTAGTAAGAATAGTTGCTGTGCCTTTTCGTTTCCATGATCTTCGGGATTATTACTGGTCGGTGATTCGCTAGGCCTGTTTTCTAAATCCGCGCCACCAGTCGCATCAATGCTAGCAGAATGAGATTTTGTTGCCAACGATGATGCTGCCGTCGTAGAGGGGTTTCTAGCATCGGAATTGTCTTGATTTATAATACGTTCCAGGTTAGCTTTATAGATGTGCTGTACATTATCCCATTCGACACGGGTAGGCATACAGGAATTGATATCTGGCAAAAATATGACGACCGTTTCAACACGGGCTGGAATCAATCGGCCCTTGTGAGTTGTTTCCCCACGATGATAGTAAAGTTCCACAAAGCGGTACCTACACACACAGCATATTTTGACCGAAGGTAAGGAGGTAACATGGAAAAGAAAGAAAAAAGAAAATAATAAAGAAGCCGTTTTGCGCCATTTTGAGTTTGTTTTTAAATAGTAGAAAACCTGAAAATAGCAAAGTTCTTTGTTGTAATGGAACTGGAAAATAAGAGGACGTATAAGACAACTGATAAAATACTTACTTTTACCTATTCATAAAAGTATCTGAATTAAAAATTCTTAATTATCATAGAAAACCGTTCACACAGTACAGTACGAATGTGTCGTCATAATAGTGGTAACTAAAGAAGAAAATATAAACGTATTGAATACAAAAAATCCTTTTAGAGAGCGAAATTTTAAGATAAGGAATATTTTCCATCTTCCGACCTATACGGAGGAATCTTCTTGTTTTGGCTTTTTTTCATTTCCTATTTTTAATAAATATAAATACAAAACGGGAAGAAACCGTCCTTTTCTAAAGCATTTTGCAGCAGGGAAGAAAGGAAAAATAATGAAAATAATCTATCTCGCATAGTTAATAAATAAAATAAATTCAGTTAAAATTGAAGTTGCTAACATAAAACAAAGATATAGAGTTATTTCGGAAGAATGGCAATTGGTCACCATTATTAGGTGAGTGTTTTTAATGACCTGTATAGATCTCCCCTTACAAATTGAAAATCTCTATCCAGATTAAGGGAAATTTTAGAAATTTCCCACATCTCAGAATGTTGCGAACTTCGCTAATGAACTTTTAATATATCGCTCCTGTTCCTATGGCAACATTTCTGTTTGCAATGCGTGAAAAATAAACAGTATATATTGCAAATCTATACATCTTCTCTGGTAGGTCTGTCGTCAAATTGGCGAACGCCTAAAATAGTAGATTGAGCGGTTTATATATGTCTGTGGTCACCATATTAACACTAGATCTACAATGGTCACTCAAATTGAATGTTACCTAATTTTTTGAAATCATCTCTTAAAAGGTATGCCAAAGCTTATTTACGACACATAAAAAACTTTTTCCCCATTTATAATTACTAATTTAAAGGTTTCAAAAATTATCAAAATTACAAGCTTACGCGCCGGCAGTCGTAGTGTTAAGCACTATTGACCAATATGATACCACCCAGAAGCTATTTGTGTATGCAGCCACATTCAACATATCAAGGCTTAATATGCACTGAATTCAGAATGTTTTAATTACTTCACTAGGAGTATCTTATATATAACAAGACCCAACTTGGACATAATGCGATGAATAAAGTAGAAAGAGATTATAAATTATTTGCCCTATTCCCAAAGGGCAACTTAAAATGATTTATGATAATCTATGGTAATAACTTCGAAAAAGAAAAGAAAATGCAAAAAATAACTGATGTCACGATGAGGCAACAGAAGAGGTAAGAGAAATACAATTGTGTATAATGATATATAAATATAGCTAAATGCGAAATATGGTCACCTTCGGGTTTTAGTAATCACATTTAATTTCATTCACCACAACTAAATTCATTCATTCGAAAGAACCTTAGTTAATTTTTTTTTATTAAACATTTAAATCAACTATATCTCACCATTGTGTACAACCCGAGAGATCAATTCCAGTAAGTGCCTTACAAGTTCTCGTTGCAGTTTTAATTAAAACAGTTGGATCACTTCGAGGGTTCTCCCCATCCAGAGAGGGGCTCCATGCTCCACCAATAGCCATTGTTTCATTCTTTCCCCGGATTCCAACAAGGAAATTAATAAGACGTGTGGGATGGATGAAATCACGTTCACCTTCGCGCTCCTTCTCATCATATAGGCATTTCTGGTAAATTTCTGCGATTGGTGGAGCCCCCATTAACATTACTTTTGCGGAATACAGGTAGTCTGCATCCGGAGGATCAAGACAAGCCGTATTCTCCTCCGGAGGATCCACAGACTTATGTATTATATGAAAGGAACATGGTCGCTGGATCGAAAACGGGTTGTCTGGCTTGAAGGACTTCGACCAGCGAACTTGTGAGAAGAAGAAATCTGATGGGATGTACAAGTTGGAGTATCTTCGGCGAAGTTCGAGGACGTCGGCTTCAGTTCTGCGAAAAAAATTTTTTTTTAAATTTGTAATAGCATTAAGAAAAAAAAACACTTACACAGTGAGAGATACTTTTGGAATTTGCACCATATAGCGAGGTATAACACGAGTTCTTCTCCTCTTAGGCGATGATCGCCTAATAGGACTTCTTTCTCGGCGTTCTGAGCTGTGATCCCTTCTATCTAGATGGTGATCTCTGTCCCTTTCCCTTTCATCTCGACGGCGTTTGCGATCCAACTCATCCTACAATAGTAGTTCCGTTGGAAATTATAATTTATAGTGCTCTATTATTTAACTAGCACTACTAAGTGTACCAGTGCTAGTGAAAATTCAAATTTCGTTACCACTGAAAGTGAAAATACAATTCCATTATCACTGACTCAGTGATAGAGCAAATCAGTTCCAAGTAATTAAGTAATAGTAGAATATCATTTTCACTATCACTGAATAATAAGTTTTAGTGCAAATTGCAATGACTCTGGCAATCATAATGGGAAAAAATACGGTAAGAATTCTTATTTATTTATAAAAGTAATATACGAGTTATTTAAATTAATTTGCTATTTCTGCGTACTTATACATATTCAGTTAACTTAAACAAAATGCATTTACTCTATGATTTTACACAGAAATCTGCTATTATCTCAAAATACTAAAGGTCTTAAAAATGTTCGAAATATTCCGTGAAAATCAAATTTTTGACCAAACCGATTATTTCATACAACAGATGCTGAATGAAGACTATAGTAAATACACGCTCATGGAAAACTTTTTCGCGAGAATATTTAAAAAAGCTATAAAAATTAGTGGTATTTGATATTTTTGAGAATAAGTTTCGGGTTTTGATTTGAGTCATGTTACAAGTTCCAGTGATCATCTGTTATTTTTTGATGATTTTTCAAAAATGGCAAAAATTCGATATTTTGAATTTTCCACTCTATTTTTCTCGAAAACGGGTGCTGATTGAGAATTTTCATTTAAGAATTCGTAATATACGTAAAAAATCCTATAGAAATAATCTGGTACTCGTTCGGAAAATGAAAAGAAACTTTGAATTTGTTGACCAGTGTAATCTATGTTATATTAACAGAGTAAGTGGTAGAGGCGGATTTTTTTTTTAAATCATTCTACAATAATAAAGGAAATTCATATTAGTAAAACAGATTACCTCTTCCCTGTGCCGAGAATCCTTTCTGTTAGACGTGCGATCGGGGGACCTCCTGGGCGATACTCGTCTTTGGTTCATAGCCCGCGCATATTCGTTGGGAGGCGGGACGGCATTGTAGACCGACCCTTTAACGTTCGCAGCCATCAGAGGTGGCGGCTGATTCCTTTGCATGCTGGGGATGTTGTTGTTGCTGCCGCCACCGCCACTGCCCCCGCCTCCGCTGGCTGTGTTCACTGAAGGTACAATTTGGATGCGAGTGGCGTTCAGTTTGAAGGGAGAGTTCTGGTTGAAAGAGGACTCCACTAGAACCCTGTCTCCCACTTTCGGGATGCCGCCCTTGCAGACGTTCTTGTGAAAGAAAATCTCATCGTCCACGAAGCCGCAATCGTTGTGTAGCTTCGTTACCGTCCCTATTGAGTTGTAGTTATTCGACTGGTTCTGTTGCTGTGGAACATTGCCGCTCTGTTGCTGATTGCTGCTGTTTGTGGAGAACGCGATCGGATTGAGACCCCTATTGCCCGGGCCCGGGTAGGAGACCGCCTGCGAGAACAACGGCTGCGGGGACTGCTGCATTTGGTTCATGTTCCCGCCCAGCTGGGAGAAGGGGACGTTCTGGTTCGGCGGATGCTGGGCCATGTTCATATTCTGGTTGTACATCGACGCATTCTGGAAATGCATCGGATTCTGCATGCCCATCTGGTTCGGCATGTTTGACATGTTCGATTGCGCCGAATTGCCGAGGGTGTTCCGCTGCCAGGGTGGATTCGATTGGCCGCCGTATGACATTGTGACACAATTGGGCTGATCTCGATGCTATTTCCCTTTTTATTTTCACTTTAAAATGTATCACAGCTTGCGAAAATTGTTAGTAAAATCCTTTTTCGGTGGAGTATAACCACTAAAAGTAGCAGTGCGAATATGTCAAAACAGAAAATTATCGAGGGTTGCCAGTGTGAAATGTTGAGTAGATTTGGAGACAGTTCGTGTTTTGTCTTTTATAATTTGAGAACGGTTTAAATTTACAAACTTAAACTTCTGGCTTCTTATTATTTTGTTTTCAATACAGTTCTAAAGACAAACTTAAAGCATCCTTATTAGTTCAAATAATAAATAAAAGTTTATTATTTTCGTAGAATTAATTTTCTTCACTAAATTTAAACTATTAAGCAAAAAGAAAAATCCAGGGATATGTCTGTTTTTTTCAGACTTGTACGAATTGTGCTTAAAGGCCCAATTACAATGACCGGATCTGAGCGCAAGAGAACCGGGTTGAAGTGTCAAATTGGTTTTCCTACCATACGTTTTCTACCTCAGCGATTACATTGAACGGATACAAGCGCATTCGATCGGAACTACGCGCAGTAAATTTCGGATTGTGTAGAAATCGACGGATTGACGGTTTGAAGTGTCAAACAGAAGAACTGCCACCACCGGTTTTTTCATCTATTTTCCATTTTTTCACGATCCGGTCATTGTAATTGGGCCTTAAAGGCCCAATTAAAATGACCGGATCTGAACGGATAGAAATGTCAAAGTACGCAGTGAAACGGATAGGAAAAAAACACCGATTACAATGACGTACCTGTTCGGATTAAAACGTCAAAGTAGTTTCTTTAAATCTCAAAAGTGCGAAAAGTCGAAATGCATATAAATCGGGAAAGAAAAGCATTTTCAATATTTCTAATGTTGTGTAAAACTTAAAAAATTGAAAAATAGAAAAAAAAACCGGTGGTGGCAGTTGTTCTGTTTGACACTTCAATCCGTCAATCCATCGATTTCTAAACAAACGAAATTTACAGCGCGTAGTTCCGATCGAATGCGCTTGTATCCGTTCAATGTAATCGCTGAGGTAGAAAACGTATGGTGTGAAAACCAATTTGACATTTCAATCCGGTTCTCTTGCGCTCAAATCCGGTCATTGTAATTGGGCCTTAAGAGCCCTTGCGAACTGTGACTCAAATTTAGTCACTGACGAATTGTTTCCAAGCCTGAAAGTCAAAAAATGTTGACCGCTCCTTTATTTACTTTCCATTATGCCAAATGTCTACAATTTAGTATAGTTACAAAAACTCTAAAATTTAATTTAATTAGAAAAACTCTAAAATTTAGGCAATTTCATTATCAATTTGAGCTTCAAGAATATGAAATGTACTGCATGACCGACATTATTCAACAATTTAAGCACCGTTAGCTTTGATATAAGGCTTGTTCACCAAAAAACCTGTGGCACTCTAGGGCGCCCTAATAATTTTCAAAAAACGTGGGGCGCCCCAGGAGAATTGTCATCTGGCCTTTGCGCAAAAATTCTAAAATAAAATCACTTCTTTTTGATAATTTTCCCATCGAAATGCTAAAAATAACTTCTTGTGCCCGCGTCAAGAGTTAATTTCACTTTAAATACCGCTTTTATTAACAATTAAACTGATATTCGTCATTAGCCCAGAGTTTATCCCGAATTTTAGCTGGAGTAAAATCGAGGCGCCCTAGGGTGCCACAGGTTTCTCAAAAAACACCGAACTGGCATTTGACGTTTAAAAACCAATGCGGCTAGGACGCACTCTAGCATCACAGGGCTTTGTCAAGCGTGAATGAATAGAATTCAATGATACTTACGTCACAAAGATTCTTTACTGTATTTTTATCAGACCAATTCTCGAGTATGCTAGCTTGGTTTGGTCCAGGAATCAGGTGAACCGTATTGAAGCGGTCCAGAGAAGATTTTTTAGGTTCTCTATTAGGGGTCTTCCTTAGACTAAACCCCTCACATTGCTCCCTTACGTTGACAGATTAAGACTGTTCTCGTTGTAACCTCTAGAGCAACGACGCACTAACGTTCGATCAATCTGCGCCCTAGACTGCATGATGGGTGTTAATAAGATAAAAAAAAAAAAAAATCAGCTTCGTTGCGGATGATCTCTTGCCTAATTTAAGTTATACTATAGTAGTCAGATTATTGAAGAATGTGAAAATAAATAAGTAAAAATTTGTTTTCTTTCACTAATGCTTTTGTTTTTTTTAAATAGGTGCATCAATTTTATTATTTCTTCAAAAAGACAAATTCTTAATTTGTTTTTAAATCACAGTTGAATTGTTATAAGACTAGTACTTTATTTTAAATTGGCTTCAATTGAATGAAACTATCGTTAATTTGATTTGTAAAGCAGTAAAACAGAGAAGCACTGTTAAAACTTAGTTTTTCAAATCTCGTTGTAAGAAACTCTGGTTTAAATTTGTTTTTGAAGTTTAAGTGAACTTGGGTTTCAAATTAAATTGAAAAACTGGGCATAAGTAAGGTATAAAGAAAATGTTGAGGTGTTATTATCTCTCCGCTATTTGGAATAATAAAGAACAACCGAAACTACATGTTTAAGCATCAATTCTCGTTAGTTTCGTTCAAAAGTCGGACCTTATTATTTTTTGTAAATCGTCAATATTCATATCTTTTATGAATGCGAGCTTTTTATATAATTTCTAAATTGCTTGTAAAAGTCTTATAAGTTTTAACCATTATAGGAAGAAATGCAGCTAATTTCACACTGCTGAGTTTTAAATGAATTTCAGAAGAGAAGGATATTTGTATTATATTGAAAAATTAGATAAATGTATTTTTTTAAATAATACAAATAACAGTTGATAGCAGTGTTTGTTTGTGAAAAAACCTGAAGAAAAATGTAAATTTTCTTGGTAAAATCACTAGCTTGACTCAATATCCGGTGCGGTACCCGGCAAAAGCCCTCTCTAAAGTCTCCACTCTCCACGTGGTGGATTAAAAAAACATGGCCTTCTTGGCATTAAGTCTGTGCCGGCAAGTACAACGTTCCTTCTCCATTAAACCGGATCAATTAGCGAGCCAGTCAGCGTTTGGGTTGTTGTGTCTCCGTCAATTCGCTAGCAAAATGGGTTTACCTCGTGTTTATTTCGACATGTCTGCCGATAATCAAAAGCTCGGCCGGATCGTGATGGAAGTAAGTAGAAAACTGTGTGATTTTTGACCAATTTAAGAAGAAATTGAGAGATAAGAATATTCGGGTCGAGGCCCCATCGTTGTCGCCGCCACCGCCACCGCCGCTGCTGCCATCACCTAGAAGTGCGAGAGTGTGTGACACAAGCGCCATTAAACGAAACGAGCAACCGTCCGTGGGGTGGGCTGGGGCTTTGCAGAGATGGGGCCAATTGGCGGTGATAATGCGGAAATTTTCCACCCCTTCTAATGGGGATGCAGCGCTAATATAATTTTTCTCGCGATTAAACCAAAGAGGGCATTCGGCGGGTGTTTATCTGTGAGTAGAGCAAAAGTACATTTCCTTCACCGCTGCTTTCACCTTGACTGCTCTGGAAAGTTCCCAGCAGCAGCGCGACGGCTGCGGTTGCTTTTCTGATCGACTGTCGGTGGAATTCCGGAATCCGGACTGTTGCTATTTTTCATCAGGATTTTAATTGGCTATTTTCTCAGCCTTGCTCTGATCAGTTCGAACGGGGGCTATTTCGGCCCCTGCACAAAAGAAATGCTGACGAAGTGATGTCATGACCGGTTGAGCCTGCTGTGGGGCAAAATGAGGCAATAAAAATGGTGGGTCGCGCGGTGCGTGACTCAAGCAGAATCGAGTTAAGCCGCTTTCAAAATCAGAATTCAAAGATCAATGCGGTTGGTAACTTGAATAGTCAGTGGAGGTAGTTCCTGACATCTATAGAGCGGGCATGCAAATGTAGTTTTTTTTTTTTTTTTTTTTTTGATATTTTCTTTTTTTTTAAAGTTGCATGACACGTCTCGAGGGTCTGATGCAATCTCTCTAACGAGCACTGTCCAGTCGAATTGATTTTTGTCTTTCGCCGAAATTTTGGTGGTCCACTTTTTTCTCGAGTGGACACATAAAAATTCCGTCGTCGACCTTGAACTTGTATCGGTGCTTTTCCACCGTAAAGTGATTTTCTGCTGATTAGTCAGGGGATTACTAATTTCCTTCAGGTCAGATTTAGTAATTTATGATGACCTCCGCGAGCGGGGGTCGAGCTGTCGTGAATTTTGTTGATTCAGCTGCAATGCCCTCGGTTGGTGCGGTGGTGTGCGCATTTGCATGAAAGCTCTCTCGGCAGGAGGTAGTCGAGTTCTATTTCGTTTTATCGAGACGACCACAGGCCACTATAATTTATCTTCAGAATATTCGCGCTTTGAGATTGAGATTGGAATGTGGTGTGTGGTAACGGGAGGGCGGCGGCGCAGGTTTCACCCGGAAACAGAAAATTTTGCAGAAGCTATGTACATATTTTCTTTAGCTTCTTTTTTTGGAGCATGCCCTACTTACGCGAAGGGTGCAACATTAAAGATGCAAAACATCAAAGTTAGGATTTCAGGTGACGCTTTTGAATATTTCTCAAAAGTGGCAATATAATTGATAATAACGCCCATAGCGACGAGATAGTTCGTTTCATTTTACAAAGTAACCAGAAAGTGATGAGTCTTAACAATATTTCATTGAAATGGTGTGGAAGTCGTAACACTCTAGTGCGGGTGTTATGACCAAATATAGCTTGAATTAGATTCAGTAATAAGATTCCAATAAAAGAAGAAGAGCTCTAAATTCTATGCAAATTTGGCACAATTATTTTTTCGTCAAACAAATTAAAAAGAAACATTTTTACATCATCTATCATTAATTTTCAATCAATCGACACTTTGACGGTCAGTTTTTAATCAGTGGTCGAAGGCAAACTACACTTCTTTTTCCTAGTTAAAGTAATGCCATCTGCTTAAAATTGGAGATAACTGGAATAAAATAAATTTATTTATGATAATAAAGGTAATTGAAGAATTTAGAGGAAAATACATTTAAAACTGAAGTATACAGTGCCGGACAAAACAATAGGACCACTAAGAGTTTTTGGTTTGTTTTTAATAAAAATCACATAATGTCACAAGTATTCTTGTAATTTCAATTTTCAACATGAATACATGACTGATTTATAAAACAACATGGTAGAATTCTCGAAATATAACGCAAAACAAATCAATCATTCACTCTTATAACAAATTCCGTTGGACAAAGAAATAAGACCACATTCTGGAAAAAAATATTGACAAAAATTGAATTGAAATTGAATATTAAAAACAGACAAATTAATAAGACGTTGTGTAACCTTTATTAGTTAAATATTCTCTTATTCTATTAGGCATAGACTCCACCAAAGTACGGCAAGTGGCGACCGGAATATTATTCCACGCAACTTGAACTTGCGTCCATTTTTTTGGTTTGGTCTTAGCAATCTGCGCTTTAACTATGTCCCACAAATTTTCGATCGGATTTAGGTCCGGTGACTGGGCGGGCCATTGCACAACATCAACTTTGTGGGTATTAAGAAATTGTTCGGTCAAGCTTGCTGAATGTTTTGGATCATTGTCTTGCTTAAACTTCCACTTGAGTCGCATTTCCCACTCAGCATAAAGAAGCATGACTTCTTTTAATATATTGATATATAGGTGTTTGTCAATCCTTTCTTTTATTCAATATATGGGATCCATGCCATAATATTTCCTCCATTATGCTGGATTACTGTTTTTTTGTGTATTGCGACTTAAGAGCTGCATTTTTTGGACGTCTAATCTACCTCTTGCCATCTGAACCAATCAAGGGAGGAGGTTTAATAAGGCCGGTTTTCGGCCCAAATTTTTTGGCAGGAAGGACTTGAAATTTATTTGAAATTCTTTTTGGGTTTTTATCTATAATCAATATATAGTCGATTTCAACCAATACGAAACTTCCAAATACCCTGCCTTCTCTCTGCCATCCCCCAAATTTAAGAAAAAGCAGTTATATATAGCACTATTTTAATGCATTAACGCTGGTTGGACAAGGTTTTAACCGATGGGTTTGTCATAAATATCGTACATATTTAAGAACAGAAATTTATTTGTCTACCCATCATAATGTTGTTCTCCCTTAAACCAACAATAATCATTATTCAGTTGCTTTGAACAAAAGTTTAGGGTAAAATTGATTAATTTTAAAAGTTAGAGAACAAAAAACTCCTTCAGGTTTATTCTTAAGAAGAGATAGAAGTATTAATCAGATACAATCCTAGGAATAGAACTTTTAACTAATTTATACATAATTGAGATGATGGGTATCATTAATTCTAATTAGGAACTTAATGCTGTGCCCCACCACATTACCATCCCCTTAACCAATTAGAATGCCCGTCACCTTGGTTCGTTTTTGAGATTTGAAAGGGTTATGCAGTTGATTCTTCGAACGAAATCTTGCGGCAAGAGCTGTTTACAAATTACGTAGCAACAAAAGTACATAGAGAAGGACGATATGAAAATTTTTATTTCCAGTTATTGCTTACTAAGGGTGATGGGACTTTGATGTCGTTTAAAACTTACATAATTTGTTGTGAACGACCCGGCCCGGCCCGGCCCCACTACGAATACCACTCGACCCCATTTGCCTCTCTGTATAGCTTATTCGAGTGTAATCATTGTTGGAAGGATTTTTGCTCTGAAGTAACTCAGCTGTAAGTATCAGAGTTGAATAACTTGGCTCTTGGAATGGTATTCTTAGATTTGTTGAAATTTCTTAGAGGAAATTTCCCTGTATAGAAAACTTTTGTATGAATTGCACAAATTTATTTCCAACCATTTAATAAGGAATTTGTATACTATATAAGATACGGGGAGTTTAAATATATAAACTTCCAATTCAAATGTATTATATGCCAATTCTAATATCGATTAACTGATAAAATATTCCCTAATATTCTACATTTTCATCAAAATAAAATTCATATCAATTTTTAATTTCACTCTAGTTGAAAATATATTTTTTTCGTATTTCGATCGTTTTCAATTTCCTCAAATTCACTCAGTGGTGAAAAAATCAAACTAATTTTTTCGTTAAAAACGGGTGCTGTATGGTTGTGACAATTTTAAAAGAACATCAATTTCTTTGTTCGAAATTTAAATCCATATTCTATATTTCGATCGGAACTTGGAATTCATAAAAAGTGAAATGCAGAATTTGGGTGATTAGATATTGAAACTATCCCGTGTCAGCGTTATATAGTTAGTTTGGGGTAACAAATACTCCAATAATAACAGGGTTAATAATGTTTAAAATACGATTAAAACGCTAATCAAACTTAGTTCTCTATAACTTATCGTATTTGTCGAATTGAATTGGAATTCATTATTTTGTTTGAAATCGAACAAGCTTTGTTAAAATATTTCGTGTATTTCTAAATTTCACGAAGCGTATGTGTGGAACATGAGATACTTAATTTATTATTGATAGCTTCCTTCCATTCTTCATTTAATTAGGTCGAAATGTGTGTCACGTACATGTTCTCTTTCCAACTTAATATTTTGTCTAATTCAAGGACATATAGGGTACATTGCATGTAGTCAATGTAGCGTGTGGTGTCTTCAATATATTTGACCAGAAAACGATGAATGGGCTTCAATATCAGTGGTGTACACAAAATCGATTAATTACTTTAGTACGCTTTAAGTTTAGTGTGCAGCGCGGTTCGTTAAGGATTTCGATTAATAAACCCCTATGGTCATATATCTTTTTGAAAGTTCTTCATAATTAGTTTATTATTAGAGTCATATTAATGCGGATTTTTACTGAACGATATAAGAATTTTCCTCCTTTCACTATAATGTGATTTTGATGGATTGAATTTTTTTTGTTTTCTTACTTTATAAACGCAATTATATACGTGTATTTCAGATTATGTAAATACCAATGTATCATATCCGAAAGTTATTAAATTATGCAAGTCAACTATCTGTGGTAATTTTGTTTAGCGTTTACATAATACTTTGTTGAAGGAGACACGAAATGATTTTCTGCGCCATTTGTAGTAATGAATTTATAGCACGAAATTCCCAAACTCCTTCCGTAGTGTTGAATGATACATGCCAATTGATTTGTAAAAATATATTGCAGCACCAGAGCCGCATAAACATAATCAATTTGATTTGTGCCTTTTGAAATGACTGCTGTTGTTGGATCCAAGTCGATTCGAGGTGTTAAAAAACATTATGGAAATTGAGACAGATTGAGAAGACAATTTAATCTATTCAGACTGTTAGTACTTTAGGAGGGAGATGTAAATCCGTGAAGCATCAATGTTTTGTTTTATAACCTGTAGCCCTTCTCAGATAAAATAATACATATTTCAATTTATTTAGTTAGAGATTTTATATGTAAATTACTTTATCTTAGACAATTACCTTCTGAAATATGTTTCGCAAATCCGTATTTTGTTTTTTCAATTAGTATTAAGTTTAAGATGGTATTAGTCTTTAAAAAATGTGATTTTTTTTCAAAAATATAATAATAAACTACGTACTGAATAATTCTGCATATCTGGTTAGTAATTTCAATACCTTCATAATAATAAAGGTTTGGAGAATGGTTTCGGAAGACTCTATAAATTGTGGGGACTATATCACTGTTCTCTGAAGCAGAATAGTTAATTTTCAATTTTATAAAACTTTCGGGATGCCCGGCGTGGTGTTCAGGTCTTAAACCCAATAGAGAATTTTGGTTTGAAGAATTTACGCTAAGGCGATTCATAAAAAGCTTTAAGCAATAATAAAAGAGTAGTGAAAGTTAATGGAAGTGAAATAAATTATTAACAATATAAAGTGTGTTCTGATGTACTTTTAGTAGTGGATATATAAATATGTACCAGTCGAAATTTCGAAGTTCTTGGCACTGAGGTTGTGATAATGGAAGACTTCAATTCTCAATCTCTATTTGAAATTCTAGAGTAACAAAGTATGTAGTTCAGTTAGAGCATGATGTCTGAACGCTCTCTCCCCCTCTTTCAAATCAATCAATCAATATACCTTTCCTTATCAACGAAACATTATGTTTACTTAAAATTCAACGCATAATGCACGTAATATTTTTTTAAAGCTTCGATTAATGAATAAAGTGAGGACATTTCCTCGTTTCTTTAATGTAAGTTCAGTTCCGAGTAACAATGGTCACCAAGAAATACTTTTGTTGTTTGAAAATAACTTCATTAAAAGTTAATAGTATTAATTGAGTAGTATAATGTAATATTAAATAAAATGTTACTGAATTATTTAAAGAAATGTGATGAAAAAATATATAAAACATGCTGTATCACTAAAAAGATTACAAACATGTTGCTTTTTGATCTGAACCTAATCACTTAAGGGTGTGTAAAAATACAAATGAATTAATGTATTTCTCATTGTTTTAATTAACCTGCTGCTAGTTTTGGCTCACAGGTTAATTTAAAATTTTAATTCAAATGACTATCAGTACACGTTTCCCAAATATATTGAACTTTAGTTTCGCATTAAGAATAGCAACAAATAATTTAAAAAAGCTTAAACTAGTTGTACCTATTGATAGAGTTAAAAGTGGTAAAATTGTTCAATAATTTTTTTAAATGCAATTAACTTGTCTCAAAATTTCTTTGAATCCAATTCCGCATATCTTCCCGGAATAGATTTGTTGAGTTTTCATCATTTCACTTTCTTCAGTGGGCGAATATTTTATACTCTTTTGATGAGGTCTTTTCACTTTCGATAGCTTGGCGACAGCTACATAATTTTTGGTTTGCTAAACTACCAGAGAATTGACAAATTGTGGGGGAATAGCAGGCTCCGTCTAGTGTTGATTAATTTCTTTTAATCTCAAAAATAACTTGTGTGTTTCACCCCCGTTGGCTTCGGTCCCATACCACATCATTTAAGATGAAGAAAATAAAATATTTTGATTTCCTATTGATTAAGTTTTACCGAATGATCGCAAGAAGACTTTCTGATCCAATTTATTTTCGTTGTTTTATTTATAGCTCCGGTCCGATGTTGTACCAAAGACTGCGGAAAATTTCCGTGCCCTGTGCACCGGAGAGAAAGGATATGGCTACAAGGGCTCAACATTCCATCGTGTCATCCCGAACTTCATGTGTCAAGGAGGTGATTTTACCGCCCACAACGGTACCGGTGGCAAGTCCATCTATGGTGCTAAATTCGAGGATGAGAACTTTACTCTAAAGCACACCGAACCCGGCATTTTGTCCATGGCCAATGCTGGACCCAATACGAACGGGTCCCAATTCTTCATTACCACCGTGAAAACATCCTGGCTGGACAATCGTCATGTTGTCTTCGGCAAGGTCGTCGAAGGTATTGACATTGTCAAGAAGATTGAGTCCTATGGCAGTCAGTCCGGCAAGACTTCGAAGAGGATCGTTGTCTCTGACTCCGGACAACTCTAAAGAGTTGTGTTTGCGACGACAACTACATAAGTAACAGAGCTATGATAAATTACATAAAATTTCCATTCTTATTAACATCAGGTTACTGAGAACAAGTACGGCCCACGTAATTCAAATACTATTCTAACAAAATGTAAGGTCTAGCAGTTCATAGATTCTTCGCTCGACTTTCCTATTTTTTATTGTAAAAAGTATCATTTACAGTTAATGTTCGTTTTTGTACTCAATTGTACAGAATGTTCTTCGCCACCAAAGGGCTAGGTATGTTTGGTTGAATTCGATTTTTTACATGAATCTACCGGTTTCAGTTAGCTACAGTTGCCCTTTGATAAAACCTAAATAACAAACAGTGCATTTCAATTTCTTGTTTTTCTCAATCTTTATGGACTTAGATTTACAAAAGACATTGAAGGAGACGTAAATAAAATTTTAGAAGAATTTTCCAAGTATTTCATTAATTTCTATGTGTTCAATGTGTACAAGCTGTGTTTCAATAAATGCGATGATTCCAGAAATCTTTCTGTAACCATCTTTCGATTTTGGTGTGTTCGTTCCAGTAAATTACACACTAGTATGCTAGTGTGTTAAGGTATGGTTGGTATAAACATTTGAAGGATTACGGCGAACAACAATCAGTCCATTTTTGGCCAAAAATGAGAGTAAGTATCGATTGTAACTTAATACAAGCAGGAAAAAAGTACGATACTATTTGGGAAAGAAGATTCATAATCATTTAATAAATAAATGTGAAAGATATGATTTAATGTAAAGAAATTATATACACGAAAGTTTAAAATTCGAAAATTAGCGAAGTGTGACTTATACGTTTTAGCTGTCACACTTCATTTAAATTCGAATTCTTACAATATTTGCATAAACCCATGAAGACATTTCTTCCTATCGGCTATTGATAAAATAGCTGTGTTGATAGAATGGGCGAGTTCATAAATGTTTAATATGTGTTTATGAACTCACTCAGTATACTGGACTGATTGAAAGAATGTCAACAAATTAAATCATATAAGGAAATATCGTAAATTATGTTCCAAGTTAATATGTCACTAGCTTGCATTATTTATATTACACTTATAATCTTATAGGATACGTATATATAAATAAACTGCGAAAATTAAAATACGAGATAGCTGAGAATTGACTTGGAGGTCGGATTCTATTGATTTCACGAATGATGGGAACCGAAAAAAATCTTTATATCGGTTCTATTTATTTCAAATCGGTTCTGGGGCCTTTTGTGTTTTCTACCCGATCGAGAAAAACTTTATGGGAATATGAAAAAACAAAGTGGATTAACATGGCTAGGCTAGGTAAACTCGCTTAAATAGTGTACACCGTTTCAGCTACTAGTCAGCGCGGAGAGGCGCTTCTCTGGTCTAAAATTTATATTAACTGATCAAAGAAATAGACTAACACATTTTTTTTCAGGTTCCAATAACAGGATTTCATTAGTTTGCAAATTGCAACTTTTTACGAAATCCAAGTCAGTACAAATCTTACGATATATTATTTTCCCTGGGATTAATAATAATATTTTCCTTTTACAAAGTGCTAATTGACTGAATATTTTCCTTTTTCAAAGTGTCTTTCTTATACTGATTGGCTAAAAACACATCAGTTGAAAGCTGAAACTAGAATCTACTTCGGGGTTTTGACGAAAGGTGTTGGTCAAATCTAGGATTGACTTAAATACATATATCGATAATAAAACCATCCTCGCTTCATTTTTTTAAAAGTCTACTTTTAGAAGAAATTCAGTTAACTTCAGTGAACGATAGAATTACCTGAGAAAATTATGTGAATTCGAACTGCATACATATAAATTTGTAGTAATGAGGCAAACTGATAAGAAAGCGGAATTAGTGAAGTAGTAATTCAATTAATGATTAAAAAATATTCTAAAGTCTTTCCTTAATAAAGTAAAACTGCTATGACCCATTTGTACAAGTTTGGGTCATCACCCCTGTGAGATAGTGGTGGTATATTGGAGTTGGGTAAAGAAATTGTTGTTGTTGAGGAACTTGTTGCTGCATCTGCTTGTTGCTGTAACTTGTTCTGGCTGCATTTGTAAAATAATTAGCTGATACTGCTGCTGCGATGCAATTTTGGAACGCACAAATATAATGAATCTGAAGATCCCTTTTATCATGAAGAAAGCACGAGCAACACTAGCCAGGAAATATTTAATTACCTAGACAGTCAACATTTTCTGTGTAAATTAAACAAATGTAATACATATTTTATAATTTTTTTTTTGTTTTTTAAAATCTAGTATCTTCAGTAAGAGCCAACAAATTAGTTATTTTTCAAAAAATTAGTCTCGATTGGAAAATAAATCACTTTCAGCTTTACTTTTGATTCAAACGGAATTTAAATCCGTTCAAAACATAGGATACTTCTTCAAAGCAATCTGGAACTTCAAACTCTAATGCTTGTTGAACTACTGAATCATCTTAGCTTGCTTTGAAATATCCTATATTTTGAACGGATAGGCATTGTTTCGGAATCCAAAATTAGGCAGGGTATATCAGTCCTTGTCCTCATTCTGATTCATCAGTCTGTGTTATAGGATGACCTAAGATTACTGCCGTATAAAACGGCTTTGAAGTCCAACAGTTACCAAGTGCGACAAGGTTATTGGAGAGTTATCATGGAAGATTCATTTCCTCCATGAAAATAAGTTTCGTTGCACTCGTCCCTGTTCCCATGTGTTTAGCAGACATATGCTCGATGCGGAGACTAACATTTAGCTTCGACTTGCCCCCAGTGGTTGGGGGAACCTGAAAAATTAAGAACAATTTGAATCAATAACTTTTCATTAACTCAAAAATTTGTTGAACTTACTAAAACATTCATTACCTCCAAATCCATTAAAACTATGTGCCAAAAAGTTTCCCTTTAGGGAATAATAATTGTTTAACACTTTGGCTGCCACGCGGGTCAACGGTGAACGGCACCCAATAGCTGAATGTAAAGCTGAATAAAACGTGGCAGCGAAAGTGTTTAATAAAATACGTATGTCTTCCTGCAATTAATGCTTTTATTAATTTCACATCCATATTTCTCGGTTAACACGTTGACTGCCACGTTTTACTCAGGTTCAAATTCAGCTATTGGGTGTCAGTCACGGGTGACTGACGTGGCATTCAAAGTGTTAACCTTCGAACGGAGCTTTTCTCTATAACAATACATATTTCGAATTATATGACTGAATTAATGCAAACATTCGATTATCCCCATTAGATTTAACCTTGATTCAGTCTAATTTCAAATCAAGCTAACAATATTGTAAATAAAGATTAGAGCACAAGTAGCAATGACCTTTTTTCCCTCAGCTCGCTACATAAGAAACGTGCACAAGTAAATATTTTTGTATTATATGTATAACGACTACATAGTTCGCTCGCTGGCGTTGTTCATCAGCTCTTCTGCAGTTCGAATTGATTTATTAAAAATTTGCAGACTCAAAATTTGTTGTTCTAGATGGGACTTCTGATTAGTCTTGAATCTGTGGTTTTACCATTTTCTAGGAGTTTATTAATTACCCTGTATCACCAGAGGCGGATCTTGAATTTGTGGGGCCCTGGGCTAATACTGCTTAGGGGCCCTACCTAATTACTCAACTAATTGCCATTTTGACAAGAAACTGTTTTCTGTAGTGATGTAGGTATATGTAATGTAATATATGTTAAGTACAGGAAGAAAATAGGAAAACAAAATATTTTATTTATTTATTAAAACATTATTTATTGCAAAATAAATTGACGGCTTATAAATGGTTATGTTATATAAATTATAAAGCAACCTTTCTGCATTTTTGTGCTGCAAATTCTTTTATTTGGTCATCGCACTGTAGGTCCTTTGTTAAATCGCAATTTATCGAAAGAACTGATAAATGATTTAGTCGATAGTTCGACATTGTTGTCCTGTATTTGTTTTCTATATATGACATCCTGGAGAAAGAACGCTCCGCTTCACAGCTAGTGATCGGCATCGTTAAAAAAATCTTTAAGATAGTATAGCAGTTTGGGAAAACATCAACAAGTTTCTTTTCATAAATTAGCCAAAAAATTTCACTGCAAGAGGTGTAAGACTCTGTCTTAGACTGCAGTAAGTAAGATTTCAACTGAATGCACTCATTCACTAAATGTTCGTCTACGTCATTTGGATAATAATCAATAATATTACGTACACTTTCCAGATCTATGTGTTCTTGATTTTTGTCTTGCAAATCCATTAAAAATTTAAATTTTTTGCTATAGGTCTCATAGGCTTGGCTTCTATTATTTAAATCCATAATCATCTTATCCAACGCAACGTTAAGCGTGTCTCTTTTAAATTTTTCTGCGCAGTTTACTGAGACTTTATCTGTAGATTTATCTGAAAATTTTAAAGTAATGCGTCTCTTATTTATGTCACTGTAGTCTGTTCCCACACTAGTACTTAATTTTTTAGCTTTCTCTTCGTATTCCTTTAGCTTCTGATCTGATTGTTGCCTTATGTTTTTCACGAACTCTTTTAATGACACAATTAACTTATTGCCTTCACCAATGTCTAAACCAGGGCTCTGTACTTTTTTATTAACTACATTAAATCTCTCCAAAATTTCTTCCCAAAAAACAATCAAAATTGCAGTTTCTAGTTTCGCCAGTTTATTAAATAAATTTCGTGCCTCTTTTCGGAAATCAACTTTTTCATCGTCATTTTCGCCGAAACTATTGAGAATTTTCATAATGCCATCATAATTACTTTTCAAAGCTCTGACAGCATCAAAGTGACAAGACCATCTGGTCTGGCTTAAACTTTTTAACGTAAATTTTAGTTTTGTTTCACGATTTAACAGTTCCCACCTATGGGTCGAAGCAGAGAAGAAAACGTATATTTGTTGCACTATTCCAAAAAAATTTACAATTTCGGTTGCAACCTTCACGGATTCTTGACCAACTAGGTTAAGGGAATGCGCAGCACATGGCACGTAATCCGCGGATTTATTTTTTTCTTTTAGTAGTGCTTGTACACCATTGTAGATTCCGGCCATATTAGCAGCGTTGTCATATGACTGTCCCCTGCAATTATCCAGTAGTAGTCCATTTGTTTCCAAAAAGGCTTGTAGAATATTAAATAAATATAAGCCAGTATGACTACTAATTTTAATGAAAGATACACATCTTTCATACACTTTTCCCCGAAAACAGTATCGTAATACAATAGCAAGTTGGTCATCGTGAGACAGATCTGGGGTTGAATCCATCATAATTGAATAATACTTTGTGTCGTCGTTATTTATTTCAGTTATAATTTGTTTAATTATCTGTTTACCCATAATCTCAATTATTTCCTCATATACTGTTTTTGATAAATATGATATTACAGGGTTTGGTCGCAGCTCTCGTTGTTCAATATGTTCACGTATGAATGGGTCGAATTCTGCCAATAGCTCTAGAGCACCCATAAAATTACCATTATGTGGAGAACCAAATACTTCCTCGGAACCTCTAAGTGCTAAGCCTCTTATACTCAGAAATTTTAGCACTGCAATAACCCGTTTTAGGACGTTGTGATAATATTCTGTTTCTTTATTTAATTGCTCCTGAAGCTGCTTGTCTAAAACAGACTTATTTTCTTTTCGTGTCAACCACACTAACATTGAATTCTTATGTTCATTAGAATTTTCGTGATTTTCTAAACAAAATCCTATGTGTTTCCAATCAGAAAATCCGGTTGTGTATTGAGAAGGAGTTTTAGAAAAAAGTTTGCAATTCAAACAAAAAACAGTACCAACCCTTTTTGAATAACATAACCAAGATCTTTCCAGTAATTGGCCATTTTTCATTTTTCTAGTGAAATACCTATTTGAAAAAGATCTGTTGTGTTCTTTATATTTCTTCATTGAAGCTGAATATATATTCTTCGGATCTTTATTTTGAAAGTCAGTCATTTCATGTGAGAGGACGAAATTAATAAAATCATTATTCAGCAAATCTGGCCACAAGCCCACGTCAACATATTTCTCAAACTCAAACTTAATATTTTCTAAATTTCTTTCCACCTCGGTATCGGTATTACCTTCCTTTTGCTGAACACCAATTTCGTTTTCAGAGGAACCAGAGGGTTGCTGGAAGTCAAGATATTGCACATTTTCATCGTTGGTATTTTTTTTCTGGTTTTCAAAATCTTGCATATTTTCATCACTTGTATTTTTTTCCTCGTTTTGCGATTTTTTGCTTCCTTCGGTTAGATTCTCTTCGCATAAAATACCTTCCTTTACGTTTTTTAATGGATTTATAGCTATTTCATTCGCGTTTATATGTTCCGATTTAAAAAAAGTTTCAATTTTTGCGCATTTATTTCTTTCTTGTTCTCGACCAAACTGTAATTTTCTTTTTTCAGCTCCACTTTTATATTTTCTAGCAGACATATTGTAAAAAAAGATATTTTTCTGAAAATAAACAAAGAACTGGATAGAACTTTTAATTTTAATACCTACTTTGTAATGAGTGTAGCAATTCACAAATTATAATTAAATATCGAACGAGTTTGATTCATTTAGTTTTGAAAACTGAAATAAAAAAGTCATGTTTTATAATTCTTTTTACTTACCTACTGCCTATTAAAAGCAGGAAGTCTAGTGATGCTGAATACTTTCAATTTTAGTAAATTAAAAGAAAGGTCCGGTCCTTATAACTTTTAAGGGTAAGACTGCAGAGTCCGGATCACACACGAAGTTGGCCGCACTTCAAGATTGTCAAAAGTGGACCAAACTTAGAAAAAGAAACAAACAGGAAGATCACGAATTTTTAAAAAAAGTTCGTTACAATGGATGATTTTTGTGAAATAGTAAATAAATTGCAAAAAATTCTGAAAATATCAGACATTTCGTGAGAAATAGTAAAAAAAAAGTAAACTTGTGCAAAAAATTGCCTAAAAACGTTGTCGTAAAAGGAAAATATTTAGTTAATATGCATATTTTGTAAAAGGAAAATATTTAGTTAAAATGCATTTTGTAAAAGGAAAATATTTAGTTAATACGCATTTTGTAAAGGAAAATATTTAGTTAATATGCATTTTGTAAAAGGAAAATATTTATTACAACAATTTCTCCGTAAAAAGCAAGAAAAAAAAGTCAACCATATAAAGAAATTCAAGAAAAGAACTAAACATTCCCCTCCTTTTTGTTTTTTTTTTCTAAGCTTTTCGTACTTGAAATCATTACGCCCAACTTCACTTTAGTTGGAGAAATGTCAGATCCAAGTGGCCACGGACTCTGCAGTAGACCCCTTTTAAGTTATCTATTACTTAGTAAACTAAACACACGCACTAAACACATTTCTAACAATAACAAAGTCAATTCGTTAATATAGTCGACTATAGCAGAAGTGCGGAAAAATAACAAAATTGCGTCGGGCGATAAGCGAAGGGAAGTCCCCAGTAATAGACAATACACGGAATACACCGACCGAAAACAAGCGACAGGGAATTCCCCGTTCCGTTTGATAGATGCGCACTCGGGTTGATTGATCGCAGTGTTGCCAACCTCATGATCGGATTTTTTTAAATTCTAGACAATTTTTATTATTGACAATATCGTCTATTGGTTTCAGTTCGGTTGGGGGCCCTCTGTATTTGCGGGGCCCTGGGCTGCAGCCCAAAAAGCCTTTAAGTAGATCCGCCCCTGTGTATCACGGTATAGTCGAACTTAAAAGCTCTATAAAAAGCTTTTTACAAAAATCTTTAGGAGTCGGGATTTCCTCCCAAGTTGTTTAAGCTAGTTGATATGTAGGTAGCGCTTTTTTATCTTTTGGAGTTTCACTTTAAAATTTTTATCTTTTAAAGGGTTTTTTCGGGGTTTTGCGCGTCCTTTGTGGACCATAATAAAAGTGGGAAAAGTAAAATATTCCTTAATGGTTCCCTGTAAAGATGGTTTATGATTTCATGATGGTCAATTAGTGGGATTTATTCGATTACTTTTCATATCATTCCATTAAAAGCAGATTAACAGATTTTGTGCACGTAAGTTCAATTGTACGATTCGAATAGCAAATTGGAGTGATTTTCTTCCAAATTCGTATATAAGGGGTTTTTGGGGATGCTCTTTCAGAATCTGGCATTTGTTTTGCATAAAAGCTTCAAAAACCCTATTCTTTTTTGTGTTTTTTCAAAAAAGTGCTGATTTTTTTTGGTCAATTTTCTTTTCAAAGTCGATTGGCTTATTTTTGCTGCTATTGAATGATCATATAACCACCAGAAATGGCGGTCCGAATGTCTAAACTTTCTCAAACGATGGTTTTGAAAGTTTTTTTTTTGCTTTCGTTTTTGCAAAATGGCCACTTTGTACAGCAATGTAATAAAAAACTTCGCGATTTTTTTACACGAAAACGATCAACTTTACAAAAAAAATTATAGAACAGAAAATGCTTCAAATTAGCCAAAGAATACATGTGGTTATATGATCATTAAATAGCAGCAACGACAAGATAATCGACTTTGAGAAGAAAAATGACCATAAAAAATCAGCACTTTTTTTATAAAAACCCAAAAAATAATAGCGTTTTTAAGCTTTTATGCAAAATAAATGCCAGATTCTGAAAGAGCATCCCCAAAAACCCCTTATATACGAATTTGGAAGAAAATAGCCCCAATTTTCTATTCGAATCGTACAATTGAACTTGGTTGCAAAAAATCCTCGTTTTGCGTATTAATGGGTTAAACACAAATGAAAATCTACACCGAGAGACTATTTAATATGTGGGAAATCGACGATCACAAAATGTGTCCCATACTGTAGAGATAGATTTGTTACTAAAAATATTTACATTTTTTAATATTTCGAAAAGTCAAGAAAATTTATATACTTTCATAGCTCCTATGCAAATCTTTAGAGCTAAGTCTAACTGCGGGAGAGATTTGTACTTTTAAAATAGGTGAAATTTATCTTTATACATACTGGTTCTGCACGGTTCCATGCTATTTTTGGTAGTGTTATTTACATTAGAGTGTAGGAATCAATTTTGATATGTTGTGTAAATGGCTTTAATATCATATATTGTAAATTGTAAATCCAAATAACATGCATGCAGTCCCTGACCAATGATTTAGACGTACTAAAAAAATGTTTGAAAACTTTAAAACAACGCTCTCTTTACAAATTAATCCTTCTAGGAGTTTCGTTTTTTAAAATTATTTAATGTTAGCATTCTAGGAATCTTTCTATAACGGGAAAAAAACTCTAAAAGGGTTGCAACTAGGTAAGTAATTTGCAGTTAACCAAGATGATCTTGTTTTCTCGGTCATTCCTAAGTTTACAAACAAGTTAAAAAGTCTTACTTTTAATTTTTATAAAAGTGTTTTTTAACAAGAGAATTTAAAAAAAAAAATAAATAAAAAAATCCATTATTCTTTAAAGATAACTCTTTTAAAGTTAACCCTGTGTTAATTGTGAAAATTTTAGAAAATGTGTCACGCAAAGGACATAAAATCCCTGGAAAAAGGTCTAATTGGGAATTTTTTAAAAGCTGGAGAATTTTCTAAACGAGCTATAAGAACATTGTGCAAAATTTCTGCATCTACAGTTGATAAAGAGGCTAGACAACTGTCCAGAGGATACCCTGGTAAACGAAGAAGCTGCCGAAAGGAACGTTTGACTTGATCAAGAGAGGATCAAAAAATTATCTCTACAGTTGTCCAACATCGGAGAGCATCAGTCCGTACTCTTACAAACATCCTTAAGGACACGGAAATTGTAATATCGACGTCAACATTACGTTGAAGATTATGAGAAACTGGGTTAAAATTTAATCGTTCAGCAAAAAAGCCTAGGGTGACGAAGATGAGGAAGAAAAGTTGGCTAGAACTTCAACTTCACAGTTGATATGTAATTGGAAAAAGGTACATTACATTATGCTTTTTTGTATAGTCTTTTTAATTAACATTTAACACGCTTGGAAGCGGTGATAAAGATGGCTCAAATTTTTAGTAGGATGCCTCGGGAAAGTTATAAGGAAGATTACACCATCAGAGCCATTAAACATCCCATTTCAATCATGATTTGTAGCCGCATTAGCGATGAAGGCCCTGGACCAATTTATTTTGTTGACGGCACAATGAGGCAACAGCAGTATAAAAACGTGTTGTAAGACGTTCTGCTGCCGTATACATATAAATTCTCTACTATACCTAAGATTCCACTACGTATTCATGAGGATGGAGCACCTTAGCATATGGCTGAATCAATAACCAACTTATTCCAAGAAGAAAATTTGGAAGTTCTTCCTTGACCTGGTAATTCTTTGGACTTAAACCCAAGCGAGAATTGCTGGGCTTACTTAAAATCAAAAGTATAAAAAATAATAAATAAATGTCCTGAAGGAAAATATTACAAGATATTTCGTATAATGACGAAGAATTAAAAATTATAAACTTATAAACTAATGTAACGTTTCCATCTAACCATTCTTCATATTTAACTAATTCTAAAATTACAATAATATAGTAATAAAAAGGTGCCACAGATTTTGTTATTGTGTCAAAATACCAAAATAACACGGTTACGTAAGTGGAGATATATTTTTTGTACGATGAGCTAACAAATTTCATATTCGACCTTTGCGTCCACAATCAACCTAATCAACCTTATCGTTGGGAAAAAAAGAGAAATTCGATAGGATCTCTGGCTTGAAAGCAATGGAGGAACCGGGCTACTGCAGAAAGCAAACAATGAAACTTGTCCAAACTCTAACTAGCTTAATTTCCCAAATTGGACGAGATTTTAATTAAATTTCAGGGGTGCACCTCCGATAATTTTGCGTGTAATTAAATTGAACAGGTTTTCTGTAAGGAGTGGCCTGTGGTAAACAAACAGAAGGAGAATGGGAAGCCATTTATTATCGACATTAAGGAAATAAACCGGTAGCCAATTGTTCCTTGGATATCTAACTAGCGGATAATTTAGGATTATTTGGCAGATTCAGGAAAGTTAAAGGAAATAACGAATGGTGAATTTAATAGTCTTTAGGGTAACTTACCCTTAACGAGAAGGCAAGATGCTGCCCATTGTTTTGGGCCAATTCTTATAATAATTTAAAGGGGTAAAAGCTTTCTATTTATTATGTGCAAGTTTAAAAGAGATATTTTACGATTTTCAAAATTGACTGCAAAGGCAAGTGTTATATTGGAGATACCCTGGAGCGATATTGCTATTAATGTTGTTCCGAATATTTAAAAGGTCATTTTAAAGCAGAATAAATTAAATTGCTTTAAATCAATTTCTCTTAAAAAAGGCAAAATAAACTCCCAGAAGCAAGTGATTTTTTGGGCACATTGAAACAAATAAGCCCTCGGATTTTGCCGACTCAATAAAATGTTTTGTTTGTTTTAATTCACTAAGAACACAAAGGGAAAACTCTCCACGGAAATTTATGCTTGTTACCTGTGTCAAAACAGTAACAGTATCATGTAGTAAGGACAACATGCGAGGGGAGATGTAACAATACAGGCGGGGCGGACTCCCCGAATCCCCGCAGTATAAGACTCGGTTGGGCATGGGGCAATTATTTTACGTTTTAATTCCCAAAAAACAAACAAAGCGTTCTGCTACAGAAATAAATTAAATTATGTTCTCGTGAATCCTGAGGAAAGTCATAATGAAGATCCTTCCTTCCCTGGGGTTAACATTTTCTGATATAAAGATCCACAAGCACAATGTTCTTGCTAAGTAAGGCAGGCTCAGTATTTTCACTATGAATTATCATATTTAATATCGCTGAGCTAACTTTTATTTACAAATGCTTTCGTTTTTAAAAACAAAAACAGAAGAAGATTGTAACCACTCTGTACTATACATATCCCAATCGCAGAACATTAAAGTATTCCGCATTCTTTTACAATTCATATTAATCCCAGACTAATACCTACTATGTTTTTTGTTTTACCTGAAACGATTTTGGTTTTTTGACAGCCCAAAGTTTTGACGTGAATATCGGATATAGGTTCAGGAGTCAGGGCGGCATTTCAGAATTATTGATGTAACGTTTTTAGGAGGTAATTCGGAAACTTTAAGTTTCACTACATTGATTTTGGTAGCATTCTAATCGGAATATAATTCTGTTTCTGATAAAATGAAAATCCGCGTTGGGTGTGGTCAGTATAAGACAAAAGAAGACCCTCTCAAAACAAAACGAGAATCTCGACGTCTGTAAAACTTTTAAATCGGTACAGATGAAGATTCCAAGTAGTTAAGATGCTGGTTTTACTGTCAAACGATAGATTTTGATCAGAACAATGCAATACAATGGCAATATAAAACATTTAAAAAGTTAATGAGTCTAAATTTTGAAATAAGTCGAATTTTGATTTTGTTTTTTTTAGATGGCATAAACATGGTCATAAGCTTTGAGAGCATGCTGTGTCGAAAGCCACGTGTAAAGAATGGTTTAGACGTTTTAAAACTGGAGGTTTTCATGTTGGCGACGAGGAAAGCCCCGGCCAGTCAAAGAAATTTGCAGACAAAGAACTGGAACCATTACTTGATCAAGATCAATCTCTAACGCTCAGAGTCTTGGCACAATCATTAAATGTTGACGAATCAACCGTTAGCAAACGTTTAAAATCACTAGGATACAAACGTAAGAAAGGAAATTGGGTGCCGCATTCATTAACAGGTAAAGACGTGGAAAGACGTTTGATAACCTGTGAAATGCTTCTTTAAAGACACAAAAGAAAAGGGTTTTTGTACAGAATTGTTACTGGTGAAGAAAAATGTATTTATTTCGACAATCCCAAACGCAAAAAAGGTTGGACAAAAACAAGCGAACCATTACCATCAACGTCAACACTAACACCTAAGCTTGACATTCACGGTTCAAAGGTAATGCTCTGCATCTGGTGAGATCAAAAAGGAGTGGTGTACTATGAGCTCCTAAAACCTAACGAAGTATTTACTGGAGAACGATATCGACAACAATTAATGAGTTTGAGCCGAGCTTTGAAAGAAAAACGACTAGAATTGGCGAAGAGACACGATAAAATAATTCTTCTGCATGACAATGCTCGGCCCCATGTAACTAAATCGGTTAATGAAATACAAGATGCATTTAGATGGGATGTCTTACTCCACCCGCCGTATTCGCCAGACATTGCTCCATCAGATTATCAATTATTTAGGTCGATGGCAAATAGTCTGGCTGAAGACCACTTCCAATCATATGAAGATGTCAAAAAATGGGTCGATAAATGGATTGCATCCAAAAATGAGAGCTTCTTTCGAGACGGAATTCGTGTTTTACCCCATAAATGGGAAATGGTGTTAACTAATGCTGGACAATATTTTGAATAAAATGTAATTGATTTTTTGGATAAAAATAAACATTTTTTTTTTTTTTTTTGACTCAAAAAAAGGCGGAAATTAATTCAAGTACGCAATAGTATTGATCGAAACTCGTGCAAAAGGCAAAATGAAACGTAGTGGTTGTATAACATCGAAAAGAGCATCACAGGAGCTATTCAATGGTAGGCCAACGTCCGTCTGTTTAATATTACAATTTGAGTGTATTTTAAGTCAATTTCGTTCTTTGAAAGTATCAAAATTAGAATATTGTTTTTTAACAATGCTTTACATTAATTTCAGTTAACCAGATTTTTCTCAGTTGAACATTAATATTATATCTACCTAAGTAGATAGGCTATGGGCGTTCTGGGCCACTTTCCCCCTTTAAAATGCACGGGGCAAAATCTCGCTCAAATCCGCCATCTTGGATTTTCGATATCGCCTTCGGCTTGTGACGTCACACGTATACGTATAAGAGAGAGATAGAGAATGTATATGTGAGAAAGAGGGCAAGTGTGTGTGTGTGTGTGTGTAATATTTCATCATGTTGTGAAATAGGGCTGCTTTCTATAATTTTTAATATTTAAAGATTAAAATTATTTTAATTTTTGTCCAATTTTCATTTATTTCTCTTCACTGGCGAACAAGCTAAAGGTTAAAACAAATTACCAGGCATCCAGCCACCATCGCAAGCAAACATAACATCAGAAGTAGAAGCGCAATCTTTGCAATGCAAGCAGCAAGACCAAACTTGTCTTTAGGCTTATGGGGCAAGCACTTTATTACTCCTCAGCGTGCGCACGTTGCAAGCATAGCAATTATTACTTAAGCAAGGCATTTTATTCGCACTACAAACTGCTGTGTTGTGTTGCTGCGCTCCTGTTATTATTGGTTTGAGTCGGCTGTGGAGAGAAGTTAATTAATTTAAAAATTTATTAAATTTTAGAGTGCAATTAACAAACATGTCTAAACAAGGTAATAACATTTTCTTAAAGGATTTCCTCTAAAAAACATCTTATTAGAAAATCTTCATCTTTGAAAAAAGTATATAAGTAAGAGCAATAAAGCCGTAAGTTCATTCTTCACATTGTGTTCATAAATAGAAGTCGTGTACAACTAACGATAATAGTTATAAAATGGCATCTTTCAGTGAAAATTTAAAGCTTATAGAGGATACTGCGAAAATGGTTATCGAAACGATTAACAAAGAAAATATTGAAGAAATAAGAAAGTGCATCAAAGAGTGTTCGAAAAATTTACGTTCATTAAATGCCGATTTAAAAATTGCTAAAAATGTTGGTGTTGTAAACAATTTGTTAAGCGCTATTAGTAAAATGATGGGATATCGAACAAAGTTGAAAGCTGCTCTACTACGAGGAGGAGGATATAAACCAACACACCCAAATAGAAAAGAATGGAGAGTAAATAGAATTAAATGGGAAGATATGACATCTGTCTTTGATGGAAGAATAAGAAGCTCATGCATTACAAATTTACAACATAAAGACCCAATTGAATTTTTGGAGGATTGTGGGCCGTTATTTGTCCGCCGTGTTGCAAATATTTTGAAAAAAGAAGCTTTTTTAAAAGTGAATACCATCTTTTGCGGTAAGTTTGTTAAGTTTTCAGCGAAGGAAGAAATTGAAGAGTTCAAATATTTAAACACTAAGAATAAAGTGATTTCAAGAGATACAAATCTCTCGGAATGGTTTGCAGAGAACGTTATGAATACACTTCTTTCGGACTTGGATGAATTTCAAGATCGTGGTTCTGGATGGGCCTTAAAAGAGGTGGTAAATTTAACAATTAATATAAACAAATATACGCCGCTGTTGGGTTCATCATATATCGAACTGCCACCGACTATTAAGAAAAAGCATGCTTGCATCAATGTTCAAAATAATGACAACGCGTGCTTTGCTTGGGCGGTGGTGTCTGCAATGCACCCTGCTGAAGAGCATCCACATCGCGTTACAAAGTACCCTCACTACTCGACTGTATTAAATTTAGAAGGAATTACTTTTCCTATAAGCAGACAAGACATAGAGAAGTTTGAAAAACAAAATAATATAAGCATAAACGTTTATGTTCTTAATAAGAATAAAAGAGAATTTACTGTTGCACCAACAAAGCTCACCAAGAACAAGAATGAAAAGCACGTAAACCTTTTGTTGCTGCAAAATTGCTATAATGAGGTTGAAAGCGGAAATGAAATAAAATATCACTATGTTTGGATAAAGAATTTGTCTCGTTTGGCATCATCTCAGTTATCTAATCATCATTGTAAGAAATTCTTTTGCGATCGCTGCCTTCATTATTTCTATACTTCTGCTCAATTGGAAAAACATGCTATAGACTGTGAAAAAATGAACAACTACAAAGTGATCTTTCCAAACGAGGGCAAGCTGAAATTTGAAAACTTTAAGAACAAGGAACGTGTCCCATTTATTATCTACGGTGATTTTGAATGCATCTTAAAGCCGGTCATGCCGGAACATAAAACTCGTCATACTGAACGCTACCAACAGCATGAAGCACACAGTATTGGATACTATTTCAAATGCAGCTATGATGATACGCTGTCTTATTACAGAAGCTACAGAGGACGCGATTGCGCAAAATGGTTTGCTCAACAGCTACAGGAGATAGGGGAAAATGTAGAAAATGTTCATCTTCAACCCTTGCCAATGGTTTCGCTAACATCAGAGCAAACACGAGATCTCATAAATGCTACAAATTGTCACATATGCAAGAAACGCTTTGAGGGAAAAGAAAAAGTGGTACGAGATCACTGCCATTTAACCGGCAAATACAGAGGCCCTGCTCACGAGAATTGCAACATTAATTATCAAGACTCTCGAACCATTCCCGTAGTCTTTCACAATTTGAGTAATTACGATTCACATTTACTCATAAAAGATGTGTCTAATGCCATACCTGGAAATTTAAAAATAATTCCAAACAACACAGAGAAATACATTTCTATGGTAAAATATATAGAAGGTTACAAAACAAAATTCAAATTTATTGACTCTTTTCGGTTCATGGCATCATCATTGGATAAACTGGCGTCTTACTTACAAGAAAAAAGAATTGTTCGTGCAGAGTATCCTCATCTTAATGATAAAAAGTTTAAGCTTTTAACGAGGAAAGGTGTATTCCCATACGAGCATATCCAGAATTGGGAAAATTTACTGGAAACACAGCTTCCACCTTTTGAACAATTTTATAGCACTTTATCGGAATGTAATATTACAAAGGAGGAATATGAATACGCGGTTATGATATGGCAGGAGTTTGAAATTAAAACTTTAGGTGAATACAGCGACCTATATATGAAGATAGACGTACTCTTATTAGCAGACATCTTTGAAAATTTCCGCGATACCTGTATAAAAGATTACGATCTCGATCCTGCGCATTATTACACCTCGCCAGGATTAGCTTGGGATGCTATGTTAAAATATACAAGGGTCGAACTAGATTACATCACTGACGTAGATATTCTTATGTTTTTGGAAAAAGGCATCCGCGGAGGTTTAACACAATGTTCTAAGAGGCATGCAAAAGCTAACAACAAATATATGCAGGAGTATGATCCAAATCATGCAGATACATTCCTTATGTATTTTGACGTTAATGCAATGTATTCTTGGGCTATGTCGCAATATTTGCCATACGGAGAACTCGAATGGGTTAAAGATGTTGATACCATTGATTTGAATACACTGGATGACTCGCCAATTGGATATATCTTGGAAGTAGATTTAGAATACCCCGAAGATATACATAATAGGCATAAAGACTTGCCTGTGGCCCCGGAAAAATGCTCCCCACCTGGCTGCAAAGAGCAAAAGATGATGGCTACCTTGAATAATAAGAAGAACTATGTAGTGCATTATAGAAATTTAAAACTGTACTTATCGGAAGGATTAAAAGTTGTTAAAATACACAGAGCATTAAAATTCAAACAGTCGGATTGGATGAAGAAATATATAGACCTGAACGCGGATTTGCGTAAAAATGCTAAGAATGAATTTGAGAAGAACCTGTATAAACTTATGTGCAATGCAGTATTTGGAAAAACAATGGAAAATGTTCGGCTTCGGCGTGATATTAAGCTTATAACAAAATGGGAAGGACGATATGGTGCAGAGGCATTAATTTCAAAACCAAACTTTCATTCACGCACTATTTTTGACGATAATTTGATTGCGATTGAACTTCTACGAACTGAAGTGCTTTTCAACAAACCAATATACGTTGGAATGTGTATTCTTGAAATATCGAAAACCCTATTGTACGAGTTTCATTATGAATTTATGAAGGAAAAGTATGGTGACAAGTGTAATTTGTGTTACACCGATACGGACTCGCTCATATATGAGATTCAAGTTGAGGACATATATGCAGATATAAAAGAAAACCTACACCGATTTGACACGTCAGATTACTCTCAAGACAACCCATATGACATGCCACGAGTCAACAAGAAGGTACCAGGCCTTATGAAGGACGAGAACAACGGATCCATCATGTTGGAGTTTGTCGGGCTCCGAGCGAAAATGTACTCTCTACGCGTCTGTGCAGATGGTGAACATCAAAATACTATAAAGAAAGCTAAAGGAGTAAAAAGTTACGTAGTAAAAAATAAAATCACATTTGACGACTATTTAAAATGTTTGCTTGAGAATAAAGAAATGGCACACGATCAAAATGGAATTAGATCTTATCAACATGTACTTTTCAGCACTGCTCAAAGAAAAATAACACTTAGCCCCTTTGATAACAAGCGGTATGTGAAACCTAACTCAGTAGAAACACTACCCTGGGGGCATTTCAGCATTATGGATATCGACTAAATAGTGATTAATTTACATAAATATATTTTTTTTCCTCATTGTCCAAAATTTGTATGCTTAATACCTACAATAGCTTTGTAATCTTAGCTGTTAGTTCTGTAAAGAATAAACATATTAATAAAATTATTATTAACTAAAGAATGTTTTTCATTTTAGAAATTGAATTTAACCTTTTGAATATTGCGATCAGACACCAAATTAAAAATTATATTCTTTCTTTACAGGGGGGAATATTAAGCAAATGTTCTGGTCTAGAACTTTGAAAAAATAAAATGGGGTTTTTTACATTTTCACTTCTTTAATATCTTGAGATGTGAGTTAAAACGAAATTTCAAAATTCCTAGAATTACAAAAGTTATAGCCTTCCAGTTGACTTGTCGCATGCGCCAAACTTCATAGCACAAATATTTGAGAAATTTTACAGTTTTCTAAATAATTTATGAAAAAATAAGAAAGCAAAACAAAACTTTTAAAAAAAATACTTGTCAATATTTAACACACTATTTAAAGTTGTTGCAACTGGGATAACTAATTAGTGAATACTTCCAAAAATAACAAAACCATTTATAAATATTAAGAAATGTTTGTAGTTTTCTAAATAATTTGTGAAAAAATTAAAAAGTAAAACAAAATTAAAAAAAAAAAAAAAATACTTCGCAATATTTAACAAACTATTTTAAGTTTTTGCAACTGGGTTAACTAATTTGCAAACATTTCCCAAAAATAACAAAACCGTTTACAAATATTAAGAAATTTTTTTTGCAGTTTTCTAAATAATTTGACAAAAATTAAAATATATGAAGATTTAAAAAGTAAAATAAAAACTCTTACAAAATAATTAGCAATATTTAACAAACTATTTAAAATTGTTCCAACTGAGTTAACTCATTTGTAAACATTTATCAAAAATAACAAAAACATCTACAAGTATTAAGAAATTTTTGCAGTTTTTATGTAATTTATAGAAATTTAAAAAAGTAAAACAAAACTTATACAAAAATATTTACGAACATTTAACAAACTAATATTTAAATTTGTTGCTAACGAGTTAACTACGTTGTAAGCATTTCCAAACTAATAACACAATTATAAAATATTAAGAAATTTTAGTAATTTTTAAGTAATTTAATGATTTTAAAATGTTTAAAAATATAATATCTTTTAGCAAAAATTTTTAGAAACTACTCTGACTTCCAAATAACTAATGTGAATTTTTATTTAAAGCATTGAATCATTTATAACTTATGCGTGAAACTCCTAGGATGCGTTTAAATTGTTTTTGATTTTACCTAATATTTAAAGATAATTAAAAAGAAACCGTATTAATAAATCTTTTATAAATTATCAAGAGCTAGCTGACACATTAGACACTCTTAAAAGAATTAAATATAATTCTACGACTTCCACTTAATATCAAACTATGCAAATAAGGAAAATGTTGCATATATATATAAATACCAGAACTAGGAACGTTTCTTCCAAGACTATAAAATAATTTGAATGCATAAAGATATTCAAATTCACAAAATTAATTTAAAGCATATTGGTGTAATTGTCTAAACAGCCAGCTTCTATAATTACTTAAACTTTGCGCTCATAATAAATAAGTTACCGCATAATGGACAACGCGTACCTAATCATGTTTATTCCTCTTTGTAAAGAACAGCTGGTATCATAATAAGTCGAAGACCTACTAATCTGAATCATCTGAGAGCCTGGTAGTGAGATTTTGCATCTAAAATACCAAACGAACTATCTCTAGACTCGTAATCATTTTCTAAAAGCAATATGAGATTGCCTGTGCATGTTGCTTTTGCGCGCCTTTCTTTCATTCAGCAAATTGCGAAGGGCAAATTTTGATTACCGAATAACCAGTTACAGAATAAAAACATAAACAGAATTGATACATTGAGTGTCGCTCGCATGCTTGCGTCGTTTGGTATTTTAGATGCAAAATCTCACTACCAGGCTCTCAGATGATTCAGATTAGTAGGTCTTCGACTTATTATGATACCAGCTGTTCTTTACAAAGAGGAATAAACATGATTAGGTACGCGTTGTCCATTATGCGGTAACTTATTTATTATGAGCGCAAAGTTTAAGTAATTATAGAAGCTGGCTGTTTAGACAATTACACCAATATGCTTTAAATTAATTTTGTGAATTTGAATATCTTTATGCATTCAAATTATTTTATAGTCTTGGAAGAAACGTTCCTAGTTCTGGTATTTATATATATATGCAACATTTTCCTTATTTGCATAGTTTGATATTAAGTGGAAGTCGTAGAATTATATTTAATTCTTTTAAGAGTGTCTAATGTGTCAGCTAGCTCTTGATAATTTATAAAAGATTTATTAATACGGTTTCTTTTTAATTATCTTTAAATATTAGGTAAAATCAAAAACAATTTAAACGCATCCTAGGAGTTTCACGCATAAGTTATAAATGATTCAATGCTTTAAATAAAAATTCACATTAGTTATTTGGAAGTCAGAGTAGTTTCTAAAAATTTTTGCTAAAAGATATTATATTTTTAAACATTTTAAAATCATTAAATTACTTAAAAATTACTAAAATTTCTTAATATTTTATAATTGTGTTATTAGTTTGGAAATGCTTACAACGTAGTTAACTCGTTAGCAACAAATTTAAATATTAGTTTGTTAAATGTTCGTAAATATTTTTGTATAAGTTTTGTTTTACTTTTTTAAATTTCTATAAATTACATAAAAACTGCAAAAATTTCTTAATACTTGTAGATGTTTTTGTTATTTTTGATAAATGTTTACAAATGAGTTAACTCAGTTGGAACAATTTTAAATAGTTTGTTAAATATTGCTAATTATTTTGTAAGAGTTTTTATTTTACTTTTTAAATCTTCATATATTTTAATTTTTGTCAAATTATTTAGAAAACTGCAAAAAAAATTTCTTAATATTTGTAAACGGTTTTGTTATTTTTGGGAAATGTTTGCAAATTAGTTAACCCAGTTGCAAAAACTTAAAATAGTTTGTTAAATATTGCGAAGTATTTTTTTTTTTTTTTTAATTTTGTTTTACTTTTTAATTTTTTCACAAATTATTTAGAAAACTACAAACATTTCTTAATATTTATAAATGGTTTTGTTATTTTTGGAAGTATTCACTAATTAGTTATCCCAGTTGCAACAACTTTAAATAGTGTGTTAAATATTGACAAGTATTTTTTTTAAAAGTTTTGTTTTGCTTTCTTATTTTTTCATAAATTATTTAGAAAACTGTAAAATTTCTCAAATATTTGTGCTATGAAGTTTGGCGCATGCGACAAGTCAACTGGAAGGCTATAACTTTTGTAATTCTAGGAATTTTGAAATTTCGTTTTAACTCACATCTCAAGATATTAAAGAAGTGAAAATGTAAAAAACCCCATTTTATTTTTTCAAAGTTCTAGACCAGAACATTTGCTTAATATTCCCCCCTGTAAAGAAAGAATATAATTTTTAATTTGGTGTCTGATCGCAATATTCAAAAGGTTAAATTCAATTTCTAAAATGAAAAACATTCTTTAGTTAATAATAATTTTATTAATATGTTTATTCTTTACAGAACTAACAGCTAAGATTACAAAGCTATTGTAGGTATTAAGCATACAAATTTTGGACAATGAGGAAAAAAAATATATTTATGTAAATTAATCACTATTTAGTCGATATCCATAATGCTGAAATGCCCCCAGGGTAGTGTTTCTACTGAGTTAGGTTTCACATACCGCTTGTTATCAAAGGGGCTAAGTGTTATTTTTCTTTGAGCAGTGCTGAAAAGTACATGTTGATAAGATCTAATTCCATTTTGATCGTGTGCCATTTCTTTATTCTCAAGCAAACATTTTAAATAGTCGTCAAATGTGATTTTATTTTTTACTACGTAACTTTTTACTCCTTTAGCTTTCTTTATAGTATTTTGATGTTCACCATCTGCACAGACGCGTAGAGAGTACATTTTCGCTCGGAGCCCGACAAACTCCAACATGATGGATCCGTTGTTCTCGTCCTTCATAAGGCCTGGTACCTTCTTGTTGACTCGTGGCATGTCATATGGGTTGTCTTGAGAGTAATCTGACGTGTCAAATCGGTGTAGGTTTTCTTTTATATCTGCATATATGTCCTCAACTTGAATCTCATATATGAGCGAGTCCGTATCGGTGTAACACAAATTACACTTGTCACCATACTTTTCCTTCATAAATTCATAATGAAACTCGTACAATAGGGTTTTCGATATTTCAAGAATACACATTCCAACGTATATTGGTTTGTTGAAAAGCACTTCAGTTCGTAGAAGTTCAATCGCAATCAAATTATCGTCAAAAATAGTGCGTGAATGAAAGTTTGGTTTTGAAATTAATGCCTCTGCACCATATCGTCCTTCCCATTTTGTTATAAGCTTAATATCACGCCGAAGCCGAACATTTTCCATTGTTTTTCCAAATACTGCATTGCACATAAGTTTATACAGGTTCTTCTCAAATTCATTCTTAGCATTTTTACGCAAATCCGCGTTCAGGTCTATATATTTCTTCATCCAATCCGACTGTTTGAATTTTAATGCTCTGTGTATTTTAACAACTTTTAATCCTTCCGATAAGTACAGTTTTAAATTTCTATAATGCACTACATAGTTCTTCTTATTATTCAAGGTAGCCATCATCTTTTGCTCTTTGCAGCCAGGTGGGGAGCATTTTTCCGGGGCCACAGGCAAGTCTTTATGCCTATTATGTATATCTTCGGGGTATTCTAAATCTACTTCCAAGATATATCCAATTGGCGAGTCATCCAGTGTATTCAAATCAATGGTATCAACATCTTTAACCCATTCGAGTTCTCCGTATGGCAAATATTGCGACATAGCCCAAGAATACATTGCATTAACGTCAAAATACATAAGGAATGTATCTGCATGATTTGGATCATACTCCTGCATATATTTGTTGTTAGCTTTTGCATGCCTCTTAGAACATTGTGTTAAACCTCCGCGGATGCCTTTTTCCAAAAACATAAGAATATCTACGTCAGTGATGTAATCTAGTTCGACCCTTGTATATTTTAACATAGCATCCCAAGCTAATCCTGGCGAGGTGTAATAATGCGCAGGATCGAGATCGTAATCTTTTATACAGGTATCGCGGAAATTTTCAAAGATGTCTGCTAATAAGAGTACGTCTATCTTCATATATAGGTCGCTGTATTCACCTAAAGTTTTAATTTCAAACTCCTGCCATATCATAACCGCGTATTCATATTCCTCCTTTGTAATATTACATTCCGATAAAGTGCTATAAAATTGTTCAAAAGGTGGAAGCTGTGTTTCCAGTAAATTTTCCCAATTCTGGATATGCTCGTATGGGAATACACCTTTCCTCGTTAAAAGCTTAAACTTTTTATCATTAAGATGAGGATACTCTGCACGAACAATTCTTTTTTCTTGTAAGTAAGACGCCAGTTTATCCAATGATGATGCCATGAACCGAAAAGAGTCAATAAATTTGAATTTTGTTTTGTAACCTTCTATATATTTTACCATAGAAATGTATTTCTCTGTGTTGTTTGGAATTATTTTTAAATTTCCAGGTATGGCATTAGACACATCTTTTATGAGTAAATGTGAATCGTAATTACTCAAATTGTGAAAGACTACGGGAATGGTTCGAGAGTCTTGATAATTAATGTTGCAATTCTCGTGAGCAGGGCCTCTGTATTTGCCGGTTAAATGGCAGTGATCTCGTACCACTTTTTCTTTTCCCTCAAAGCGTTTCTTGCATATGTGACAATTTGTAGCATTTATGAGATCTCGTGTTTGCTCTGATGTTAGCGAAACCATTGGCAAGGGTTGAAGATGAACATTTTCTACATTTTCCCCTATCTCCTGTAGCTGTTGAGCAAACCATTTTGCGCAATCGCGTCCTCTGTAGCTTCTGTAATAAGACAGCGTATCATCATAGCTGCATTTGAAATAGTATCCAATACTGTGTGCTTCATGCTGTTGGTAACGTTCAGTATGACGAGTTTTATGTTCCGGCATGACCGGCTTTAAGATGCATTCAAAATCACCGTAGATAATAAATGGGACACGTTCCTTGTTCTTAAAGTTTTCAAATTTCAGCTTGCCCTCGTTTGGAAAGATCACTTTGTAGTTGTTCATTTTTTCACAGTCTATAGCATGTTTTTCCAATTGAGCAGAAGTATAGAAATAATGAAGGCAGCGATCGCAAAAGAATTTCTTACAATGATGATTAGATAACTGAGATGATGCCAAACGAGACAAATTCTTTATCCAAACATAGTGATATTTTATTTCATTTCCGCTTTCAACCTCATTATAGCAATTTTGCAGCAACAAAAGGTTTACGTGCTTTTCATTCTTGTTCTTGGTGAGCTTTGTTGGTGCAACAGTAAATTCTCTTTTATTCTTATTAAGAACATAAACGTTTATGCTTATATTATTTTGTTTTTCAAACTTCTCTATGTCTTGTCTGCTTATAGGAAAAGTAATTCCTTCTAAATTTAATACAGTCGAGTAGTGAGGGTACTTTGTAACGCGATGTGGATGCTCTTCAGCAGGGTGCATTGCAGACACCACCGCCCAAGCAAAGCACGCGTTGTCATTATTTTGAACATTGATGCAAGCATGCTTTTTCTTAATAGTCGGTGGCAGTTCGATATATGATGAACCCAACAGCGGCGTATATTTGTTTATATTAATTGTTAAATTTACCACCTCTTTTAAGGCCCATCCAGAACCACGATCTTGAAATTCATCCAAGTCCGAAAGAAGTGTATTCATAACGTTCTCTGCAAACCATTCCGAGAGATTTGTATCTCTTGAAATCACTTTATTCTTAGTGTTTAAATATTTGAACTCTTCAATTTCTTCCTTCGCTGAAAACTTAACAAACTTACCGCAAAAGATGGTATTCACTTTTAAAAAAGCTTCTTTTTTCAAAATATTTGCAACACGGCGGACAAATAACGGCCCACAATCCTCCAAAAATTCAATTGGGTCTTTATGTTGTAAATTTGTAATGCATGAGCTTCTTATTCTTCCATCAAAGACAGATGTCATATCTTCCCATTTAATTCTATTTACTCTCCATTCTTTTCTATTTGGGTGTGTTGGTTTATATCCTCCTCCTCGTAGTAGAGCAGCTTTCAACTTTGTTCGATATCCCATCATTTTACTAATAGCGCTTAACAAATTGTTTACAACACCAACATTTTTAGCAATTTTTAAATCGGCATTTAATGAACGTAAATTTTTCGAACACTCTTTGATGCACTTTCTTATTTCTTCAATATTTTCTTTGTTAATCGTTTCGATAACCATTTTCGCAGTATCCTCTATAAGCTTTAAATTTTCACTGAAAGATGCCATTTTATAACTATTATCGTTAGTTGTACACGACTTCTATTTATGAACACAATGTGAAGAATGAACTTACGGCTTTATTGCTCTTACTTATATACTTTTTTCAAAGATGAAGATTTTCTAATAAGATGTTTTTTAGAGGAAATCTTTTAAGAAAATGTTATTACCTTGTTTAGACATGTTTGTTAATTGCACTCTAAAATTTAATAAATTTTTAAATTAATTAACTTCTCTCCACAGCCGACTCAAACCAATAATAACAGGAGCGCAGCAACACAACACAGCAGTTTGTAGTGCGAATAAAATGCCTTGCTTAAGTAATAATTGCTATGCTTGCAACGTGCGCACGCTGAGGAGTAATAAAGTGCTTGCCCCATAAGCCTAAAGACAAGTTTGGTCTTGCTGCTTGCATTGCAAAGATTGCGCTTCTACTTCTGATGTTATGTTTGCTTGCGATGGTGGCTGGATGCCTGGTAATTTGTTTTAACCTTTAGCTTGTTCGCCAGTGAAGAGAAATAAATGAAAATTGGACAAAAATTAAAATAATTTTAATCTTTAAATATTAAAAATTATAGAAAGCAGCCCTATTTCACAACATGATGAAATATTACACACACACACACACACACTTGCCCTCTTTCTCACATATACATTCTCTATCTCTCTCTTATACGTATACGTGTGACGTCACAAGCCGAAGGCGATATCGAAAATCCAAGATGGCGGATTTGAGCGAGATTTTGCCCCGTGCATTTTAAAGGGGGAAAGTGGCCCAGAACGCCCATAGCCTATCTACTTACCTACCTAATAGTAAATAAAATGAAATTGTCAATGTTGAACCTTTATTTTTGGCTAAAACGGCGTAAGTGCGTAACAGAAAATGAATTGACGCATCGGTGTCCCTAAAATACCTCTGAAGAACGACACAATAAACATATTTCTAATAAGTCCAACTGCACAAATCGTGCCAACTGAACAGGATACAAATGTGTATGTATTTTCCTGTATGAATAGTACACGTGCGTGTTGAACGACCGCGGGCCGCTTGATGATAGTGTTCGTATCGTACGTATAACGACTTGAAATTAACAGGGCTTCTAAAATAATTTTATCAATAATCTCGGAGCTCGCTGTAACATGAGTTTGTACAGAAGCCCCCAGCATGATGACACCAGGAGAAAAGGGTACACCGTTGATGTAATTAATTTATTGATTTTCCATAAATAGCTCGAACGTGCTTCGTTCTAGAGCAAAAACTTTCTCTCGGCAGAAAGAACTAAATAAAAATGACTTGACATTGCAGCGTACGAATGGATTTCCCCGAGGATTGTCTCCACAACGAGATAAAGAAAATACGAAGAGGGAAGGGAATTTTTACTGTTCAACTTTCAGAAAATGGGAAAAATCCCAAGAGTTGACATCTTTTGAGATAAGGCAGAGAGATGCGCAACCTGGAGGATATGCGGGATGCTGTGTTGTATGTGTAATACATACATTCATACAAACATACATGTGTCCAGGATTAAAGCAGAATTTACTGGGATATGCAAGGACTCGTAATTTAGTTTTTGGTTCCTGACTCGATGATACATATTCTGCATTTGTGTAGATTAATTTGAGATGCACTTACTACAAGTATCTAATATAGATTTGAGAGAGACAATATATGTAACTACTTCAGTGCTGAACAGAAACTTTGTTTCACGCAAATGTCGCCCAACCCAACTACTAGAGCAGAGCGCAGAAATCTAGAACTTTCGAATCTATTTGTTGGATAGATAAATATTGTATATCAATTTTAGCAATTATTTTTAAAATGGCTTTAACTTCCGAATTTGATGGGGATGAAATGTGTCGTCGGACGTGATGTACCGAATTTTAATATAAATGGTGATTCGGAATTATGAGTTGCAATTGCCAACAGCTGAGCTTCCACAACGTTCTCCTCTTGAATATAAAAAGAAACATGTCCTGACTGCCTGACTGATTGATACTGCCGAGCCGAAATCTGGCTGGAGTTATATATTTATAATACATGTTTGGCCAGTACTTTTATTTTATTGTCTAGATATTCACTAAGAAAGGATTTTTCAAAATTTTAGGTTAAAGTTTAAAAGTGTTTACTTCAAACACGTTAAGGTGTTGGGTTAAAGCTTAAAAATGTTTTAATTTATTTATTTAGGACTTGTGTGAATTATGACTAAAATTTAATTCTAATTCTTTCAAGGTCCGCAAATCGGGTTTGCAATGTAAAAATTTAACAAACTTTTTACCATTTCTTATTCCTCGTCAATAAATGACTAAAATTTAGTCGGGCCCGAAAAATATTAAATTTAGTAAACTGCATATCGATTTGAATAAATAAGTTTCTCAAAGTGGATGTGCATTGCATTGTTGACATTTTCCACCAATTTAGTCAAAATCTATCAAAGTTTAAATATTAATCGCACAAGTCTCTAATTCTGCAGTCTTTCCGTTTATCTGCTAAAAAAATATAAATTCTTCAATAGTAATACATATTGTTATGTCCCAAGGAGGCAGCACTTCTCCATTTTCATAGAACCGTCTAGGTATGATCAAATTGCAAAGATCTTAGTCGCCACAAAGATGCAACGTTGCATTCCCACGGGAAACAACGTTCCCGACCAAGTCACGCGGTCGTGGCATATGTCGCGTAAAAGCGCATAAGTTCTTTTAATTTAAACTGTAATTTTTAAGTCAGTCTGTAGCAAGTAGCCGGATTAATAAGACCTTTGTTAAAAATAAAAATTCTCTTTCGAAACCAAGTGTTTGTGTCTCTCATTTTTTTGTTAAAGCGCGTTCTGATTATATTACTATATTTTAAATACAAATATCTCAGGATTTGTAATTCTATCAAAAATTTCGTACCAGCCGGCTCTTTTCAATGAGACTCTTTTGTAAAATGTATAATTAATACTTTAGAAGTTGTGAAGCAATAAGTGAACTGGGATACGAATGTTTAATTCTTCTTTAATATTGCGAATTTTGCAAAAAAGGAGAAGTTAAACTCTTAGTCTTCATTCAAAACAAGAACTAAATAGAATACCTGTACCGTATATGTATGTATATTGTATATACACCCATGGACAACTAATTAGAAACACATATATGATGTTGAATTGAGTTGAAAATTCTCAATGTTCTTGTTTCATATGTACAAAAAGGAGCTAAATTAACATTCTATGACTTACAATGTATTAAAACTTATAGTTAAATTTCAATTGTTTTTTTTTAAACATTTTGAATACAATGCCATCATATTTCCAATACATAAATTTCGCCGGACAATTAATTAGAAACACTCGTTTTAGATGGAATAAAAATTGTTTTTTTTCCAATATTTCGTAGAAAACATGTTTGTAATATTATTTCTTCGCACCTCTTCTTTATTGAAAGTATAAGTCGGCTACATCTCTTCACAGGTATATTTTCCAATGATAATTTAATTGCAATAAAAAGTTCGTCTACATTTTTAAAGTTTTTTGAAGAAACTGAATTCTGTACGTCGCCCCACAGGTATTCAATAGGATTGAGGTGCGCATTTGATGCAGGCCACTCCAGCACACTAATAAAATTGGCTTGAAAAGAGTTGTTGGTATGCTTTGCTGTGTGCTTAGGATCGTTGTCCTGTTGGAATGTCTAGATCATAGGCAAATTTCCCTCAGCACATGACAACATTACGATTTCAAGTATGTCGACGTATTTTTCCTTCATCAGGATGCCTTCTATTCTATGAATGGGACCAATTCCATACCAGGAGAAGCAGCCCCACACGATGATCGATCATCCGCCAAGAGTAAGTAGTATACCTCGAATCAAATGCAGCGGCTTTAGGTCGACGAACAGACATTTTACCGTCTGGACCTGTTCTATTAAATTTTGTTTAGTCGCTCCCTAACACATATTTTCATTGGTTTGCTGTCCAGGCCAAATGAGGCTTGTCAAAATTCAATCCTTTTTTTCGGTTGCTTGCAGACACTAATGGATTCTTCCGTGAAACTCTGCCGTGCAACCCAGCCTCAGCCAAACACCTTCTAACGGTTCTCGCTGAAACTGCCGTTACGTTATCACCGAAAATGTTGCGGTGGATGTCAGTAGAATTCTTTCTAATCTCCTTTTTCGTTTCTCTGATGACTTGTCGATCTGTTAGCTCAGACATTTTCCGGGATCTTAGAACATTTTCCATTGTTCCGTGTACTTGGGAATGTTTTACTGCTCCATAAACAATATGGAGCAATTTGGCAATAAGACATTTTTGCTTGCCAAATACGTACTACTTCCATGTGCATGGAACCGTTACAACTTTTTTTTTGCTCATGTTTATAAACAATGTATTGACAAAAATAGTGTCTTAACATGAATATTTAATTTAATTTAAATATTTACCAATGCAATTATTCAGAGAAATGAATTTTTGTTTAATAAGATGGAAAAATGAATACAGTTTTTAATTAGTTGTCCACGTAAAACAGCATTCACGCGAAATGATATCACTACAGGATGTTTGTGTGGGCACGAACTACTACTAAAACTAAAAGTGCAGTTTTTAAGTAGCACGTGGTCGCTAGGTTTTCGCTGGTATCATCCGTTAGATTTGAAACTAAGGAGAAAGAAGGAGAGTGCACAAAGCAGTGCTGATCAAACTGTTTCTAATTATTTGTCCATGGGTGTATGTATATGTTGGTTGAAACGTTCGCGAACACGGATCGGTGGGCTATTCGGCCGACTCAGGCCCGGAACACAATGATACGACCGACGGCCGACGAGCGACGGGTGCGTACGCCATTTACGTTGGCCATGACACAATGATACGAGCGACGATCGTTGCCAGTTTAAGGAGTAGGAGGTCTTAAGGCCCAATTACAATGACCGGATCTGAGCGCAAGAGAACCGGGTTGAAGTGTCAAATTGGTTTTCCTACCATACGTTTTCTACCTCAGCGATTACATTGAACGGATCCAAGCGCATTCGATCGGAACTACGCGCAGTAAATTTCGGATTGTGTAGAAATCGACGGATTGACGGTTTGAAGTGTCAAACAGAAGAACTGCCACCACCGGTTTTTTCATCTATTTTCCATTTTTTAAGTTTTACACAACATTAGAAATATTGAAAATGCTTTTCTTTTCCGATTTATATGCATTTCTACTTTTCGCACTTTTGAGATTTAAAGAAACTACTTTGACGATTTAATCCGAACAGATACGTCATTGTAATCGGTGTTTTTTTCCTATCCGTTTCACTGCATACTTGGACATTTCTATCCGTTCACGATCCGGTCATTGTAATTGGGCCTTAAGGGGTTACGATGAGAATGTGTGAAGGGCTGAAAGTCCGTGAAAAACAGCTGATATTTGTCAAAACCATAGAACTAAACCGCATACATTAAAAGTTGTGTCTGTTTCAATTTTTTACAGTTGGCACTGACGACGCGTACGACGTGCAAAATAGAATCGGATCTATTTTGCACGGCGCGTAACTCGTGTCGCGTCAATGTGTTTAGATGTACATAGTACCCTATGCTCGATAGGCTTTGTCGTTGTGTCGTCGTACGCACCCGTCGCTCGCCGGTCGTCGGTCGTATCATTGTGTTTCTTGCTTTAGGCTGCAGAAACACTAAGCGAATTTAGCTTGTGCTTATTAAGGCTACATGTTCACACGACTCCAATACTTTGGGCATGCAAAACTAAAATAGAGATATGTATTGTATTTAAGTTAACGCGGATATTTTTGACACTAATGTTATTTATTGTCATTTCAAACAATTTAATATTTAATTCAAGAGCGCATTCGTTTAAATTACTTTACTTGTTTTATTCGTGTAAAAAAAAATGGGGATACTTAAATCAAACACGAATATTTTTCACAAAAGTGTAATGTATAATTATAACAAACAATTTAAAATTTAATTCAAGTACGCATCCGTTTGAATTACTTAAAATACTTTCCATGCTTAAGGGGAGGCTCTCATCTAGAACGTCAAAAAGTAGGTAAAGTTCGTGATTTTTTTGAAGGCAAATGACAAGACATAGGGAAATGATATTTGGCATTATCTTTTATTGTATATTTATCTGTACGAAAAAAATTTTTTATTAAAAAAAAAAACAAAATGGCGCCCGTTATTCAACTTCTCCGGAGGCATGTTTTTCGAAAATGGCCCAGCTGCGTACAATTTAGGGGTCGCAGATTGGTCTGAAATCAAATAATGATGACATTATTATAAACTAGACTAAATTTGTCTCAGAAAGAGTGGACGACTTTAAAAAAAAAATTAAAATTGACGGAATGGCGCGATTTTGAAATTTTAAGGCCGTTTTCGGCCGTTTTTTTTCATAGTTTATCACTTACAAAAAGGAGATAATGTTACAATTTTCAAAATGTGCTCCACTCTTTCTATGAAGAAAATTGTTTACTTTAATATGCACGAAACTAGAAGTTGATCGGTTGAACCGTTTTTGAGTTATCTTGTACGCAAATTTGAAAAATCTTGAAAAACAAAGTTCCGAGATAATCGTGATTGAACGGCACGGCACAGGCTGAGCGCCCCACTACGATCATGACACCGCCAGAATCAATGGGCTGTAGAATCCGTTCTAGTGCTCGGATCGACTAAATATTTTAAAGCAACATTCTAGACATATTAAACTTTAATAATATGAAATAAAAAAAAAATCGAAAATTTCAAGATTCTAGATGAGAACCTCCCCTTAAAACAAAAATGAAGATATTTAAATCAAATGCGATTATATTGTATTTGGTAGAAATATGAAATGTTCAAACTACACGAATTTCATATTTAAGTTAAGTGCGCATACAAGCACTATTTTCAAATACGCATACGTTCAGCACGTTTAAAACAAAATGTTTGATTCAAATAGAAAATATTTAAAGAAAACGTTAAATTAAATGCGTTTGAATTTTATACTTCTCTCAGTGTATTTGAATTAAAAATATCAAACTCTGAAACATAAATAATTAAACACGTATTCTACAGTTTTTTGGAAATCCATCCTTAATAAATGAAATAGAAATATTTAAATATAGTATATAGTATTTTGAATTATAAGTCGAAAGAAAATCATTTATTTTCGAAAAATGATGCTTCCTCAATGTTAAAAAACCGGGCAAGAGCATGTCGTCAGTGGCATCAGGAAAAATAATTATATAGTTTTGTACTGCATTTTGAAAGAATACCACACTCGATGGGATGCGTGAAGAGAGAATATACCCAATAGGAAATGTAACAAGAGCTTACCCTAAGAAGGCCTGATATAACCTACTTCCTGAGGAATCAATTGGGTAAGGAGTAAATTGAGTTTTACCAAAAAAACTTGTTTTCTTTTAAGAAGGTTTCGTCATCGTGCGATGCTCTTGCATCTACGCGTTTTCTTTTCACTCTGGAAGATAAAGTGTGCATGACAGGTTGATTTAATTTTTATTAATTCAATGAGTGCCTCATATTTTAATAATCTGAGCAACAGCTCAGTCTCGATTTCTATTTAGATTCAGATCAAGTTTGGTTTTTCTATATAAAAATTGACACAGAGCTTTTGCTCAGTTTACTAAAATACGCCTTATTATTCTATTTATTTTGAATAACGTCTTCTATCCTTGGTTATTGGGGAAGTGAAAGTAGAAGCGCTTACCTCACACTTCTTATAATAGTCATTCAGCATAAGCGATTATGCCATTGATTCATTGTAACTTCTTCTATCCCTGGTTATTAGGGAAACGAAAGTAGAAGACCTTGCCTCCAATCCCGTCTTGGGTAAAAAAGAAGAAGGAAAAGAATCGAGTCGGGAAGAACTGCTAGTTGCCCGAGAAGCAGTTCTATCACTTCTTCTTAGCCCCTTCTTTTTCCTAATGGGTAAGGATTCCATGAAAATGGAATTATCAGTAACGTGTGAAAAAAATGAATTTGACACAAACAGGAAGTAAACAACGCTTCAAAAGAATAACGCAAGTGTTGGAGGTAGATTAAAATGTTTAAATAGATGTTGAATAGATAAGGATAATAAACTCGAAAAAGCTTATTAATTACAGGAGGCAGTTTTTTTCTTTAAGTACTATCAACAGAAAATGAATCTCCATTTCAGCACTGAAGTTAAAAATCCTCCATAACATTCTTTCTTTTCAAAGTTATTCTTAACAATTTTTCCCTTCTAAATGTAAAAAAAAAACAAAAAAAAAACAATAACAAAAGTTTTCCTGATGCTGATAGGCTGTTGTTTGTTTTAAATAGATGCCAAGAGAGACACGCTTTTTTATCTTGGGAGCTGACGAGGTACTCAAACAAAACTTTTTGGGAAGAAAGCCGTCGTCTATTCGAGCTTAAAATATTTAGTAATTTACTCGGAGATGAACCCCTTAAAAGACCCTATCTGAAGGGTTGAAATTCTTTTTTTTTGTTTTTTGTAAAACAATGGAAATTAATGAAAGTAAAATGGAGAGACGTAAGGACGTTCTAAAATTGAAGTTGAACAAGCGAGTCAGCGAAAATTTATTGCTGTCTCTGTTGAGGTGCACTTTTGGAATTAAATTAAAATATTTGACATCAATTATCTTAAATTTGTTATTTTGAACAGTAGTCAGTTTATTTAATTTCTTAAAACATTAGTAGTGGGAATAATTTGATACGAAGACGTTAAATGTCTTTAATTAGAAGTTTTATGTACGCATTTATTGTTCAGGGCTTTCATATTAATTAATTACGATTGCAATGGCATGCATATCAATTCGTTTCTGATCTCCGGAGCTGTTATGACATAAAAGTTTGCAGTGGGATTATGGAAAGCCATTTACTGGATTACCGAGTTCCAGCCCACCTAATACCATACTCGCATATAAATGTTGCTACCTGGATTATCATGATACCTACAGAGAGCTATTTTCTCGATTACCACTTGATATGTACGAGTATATGTGTATATAAGCGTGTCCTTTCGAACAGGTGGTCAGCTGATGTGGATGTGAAATATATAAAGATAATTGAAATATCCACATCAAAACTAAGTTTGTTGGCAGTTATCCAGATCGACCCTACGGCAAATATAAAATCCGATTAAGTTCTACCACCGAATTATTAAAATTTAGTTCCAACCAGGTAAGAGGCCGTCTTGTAACCCTCGAGTAGGTGCTTTTGCAACAACAGCTTTATAATTCCGAGAATTGACTTAATAGTGCTTTAAGAGTCTTCAAGTTTAATCTAATTAGCCCTTCTTGGTGGCACTTCTGCAGCATCCTATTCGATTGAATGTAAGAATGTTTCAAGTTTTACAATTTTGTTGAAAACTACTTAGAGGGGGAAATTAGGCATGCATTCTTTGTTCATTTTACCCACTGAGGCCATGGCAATAGTAAAAAAAGCTAACAAGGTTACGTTACGAGAGCCCTTACTGAAAAATGGGACTCCTCTCGTCTTGTTAAGCCTTGAAAGTTTTGCCATTTTCGTTTGTTTGCAAACGGATGTGGCAAAGCGACTGTTGACTGTACCCTCTGAATTTGTCAAGGGACTGAACAATACTTCAGATCTTCAGTAATAGGCTTGTTTATTTGGTAAACGATTTTTTAAATGGGGGTGCTCCAGGATGTGCAGATTCTTGGAATATATTAACTTTGAAGCCTTTGAAATTTTTGTTTGGAAATCGAATTTATTTAATTACTTTATTTCTTATTTACGCGCCCGTTTTTTTTTTTTTTTTCTCATTTAAAAAAGTGCGGTGGCGGAAAGTGTGCTTCAGTCGCTATATCAATATATCAAATATATTGTATCAAATATCACAAATGGTTGTTCCTTTCTTGAAAAAAAAAAATGATGGAATATTTTTTATAGAGGACTAAATTCTCTGCTATTTTTGTGTGGGATTATTTCCACTAATACTGATATAATTTGTGTTATAGCATGCCAAATTATTTTAAAATGAATTTTTGCCAAATATCTCGTTAATGGTTAATAACGTCTTAAGTTATTTAAATTCGGATGTTTTATGCGATACCTAGAATTGCTTATTATCAACTAAACAACTTGAGCTCGAAATTTTACTTACAGGCAGAAAACAAAAAGATTTAGTTTTTATCAAAGCGCTTTTTTAAAATCTGACCTAGTTTTTTCTATACGTCCGAAGTCCTTTTATCGGTCTAAAAAAGTACTCATGTAAAAAAGCTCCTTAAAGCAACCGTGGATGGACTAAATGGAATATTACGCAAACTAATGTGCCTAGAAGTTTACCTTTTCTCTTGGGTGGTGTGGAAAAGCGTTCGTATTATATAATGCGATGTTATCGTTCACCATTCACCCTTCTAGGTTTCGTCACGCTGAAGTTTCGCGCTGTATATAAGAAATTGTTGACCCTATAAAAAAGTCTAAAATATTGATAATTTTAATATGCAACATATTGTTAACGAGCTATATTTACTTATATTTAGTAAAAATCATTTAAAAAAAGTTTGGCGCGCTGTTAATGAAATAATGAGAAACCAAGTCTATAAAAAAGGTTTAGAAACTTTTGTCATTAGGTCAACCGTTTACAAGGTATTTGAATAAATCTAAAATCTAAAAATTAAGCTTTTCTCGAGCATTGTGTCAACTTGAATTTATAATTAAGACACACCCCCGATTAATTCCCTGAAAAAAAAAACTTAGGTGGAATTATGCCTAATACCAAAAATATTTGGCTTCTAGGCTAGTCTGTCTTTAATAATTCTAATAATATATCTAAGATACTGGCACTTATAGCAGACGCCATAAGCGTCATGTCCCATGTTTTTTCTTTGTAGAATCTAACTCTTTTGTCACAGAACTGAAGTTGATCAATTTGTATACTCTCTGTGCCTCCCTTTTATAGTCTGTAAAGGCACTTTAACAAGTTTGATCGCTTTTGACAAAATTTATATATTAAAATTTGTTAAAATTCGACTTTGGCACCCAAAGTAGACTACTAGGACTAGGATGACACTTAAGGGACCTAAAGAAGACTTGAAGAAATTTCTCTGTTTTTAAGTAAGGGGAGAGTGCCAAAACACAAGTGTTTTCAAGATCTATTTATTTTGTGTTGAGTCTATTTTAGGAATTAATATAAATAAAAATAATTGTAAAAAAAAGTATACTTATAAATTTTCTAGTTCCGGTAAGAAATAAATTTTTCTTCGAGAACTGAACTTTTGAGAGGGGCTGGCCTAGAATATCAGCCCAAGCGTATTTATTTATTTATTTATTTATTATAAACAACTTCGCCAAACATCTGACTACTACAATAAAAACAAAAGCCAAAGTAACTTTAACCAAGCAGATTCTTTAACTGGTCTCTAGTGAGGTGAAAATCAATTACTTCAAAGTGTCGGTTAAAAAGGCGTGACATTGACGAAGTCGGACCAAACATACCATAGTTGGTTCTATGGTGGGGAATATGGAAGAAGCCATAGCCCCTCAAGGAGCGAGAAGGGACAGAAAATGTAAATGAGTCCAGCAATTCGGGAGAATTAATCGTTCCCCGCATACAGTCGAATGCAAAAAGGATTCTGGAGTTGTTGCGCCTTGTCTCAAGAGAGAGCAGAGGGAACAGTCTGAGCCTGTCCGCATATGGGGGAAGGAAAAACGGGTCATTCCAGGGACAGGCGCGGATCTAGAATTTTTTTCCGGGGGGGGGGTCACGGGATAGAAAAAAATCAAAAATTACAAAAATAACAAGAATAACCAAATAAACAATGTAAGCCAAATTTCTTCAGTGAATAAAAAACAAAGCCTGAATAAGCTTATGCAAAAACCCGTCCAATTTGTTTTACTTGAAAATTCATTACATTCATATATAAATTTATTGTTTATATAAAATTATAATTTTTTTATATAAAAAATGTACTCTTATAACTAAAAAATGTCTGAATGTTTTTATTTCGAATTTTCTTCTGAAACGTTACCTCGTGTGTTTTCAAATGACTTGGCGCCTTTTATGGCAGCGTGGCTAACTTCACAGTTTGCAATCAAAACATTGAAAACACAACAGTCCATTGTTGATTTCAGTGTCGTTGAAACCAGGATAGTTTTTAGTGCATTTCGCAATAAAAAAAGAAGGTAACAAAACGAAAACCAGAAAATAAACAACAAAAGTAAGAAGATAAAACAAGGATTCATTTAACGGATGCTTCAAGGTAAATTCATTTTCATAATATGTGAAATAACATTGGAAGGACCAAATGTATAACCATATTTGTCTAATTTTGAAATTTAAATTAAAGTGATGTTTTTCATAGAATCTTTTTAAACATTACATGGCTTTTATTTGTTTACAGTTTTTTCAACACTGCTTTGTAGTATGTAATCAAGTTTGTAATCAAGAATTGGCTGTTTTGGGGGGGGGTCATGACCCCCGTGACCCCCCCCCCCCCCCCCCCCCCCCCCCCCCCTGGATCCGCGCCTGTCCAGGGAAGACCACGGAATGCGAAGCGGATGAATCTCCTCTGTACCGCCTCAATACGATTAATATGGACCGCGTAGAAAGGAGACCAAACAGGGCTAGCATACTCTAAGATGGGGCGAACAAAGGTGTAGTAAAGAACCTTTGTAATGTGCGGATCATTAAACTATTTAGCCCATCTTTTAACGAAACCTAATGTAGCATTGGCCTTTGATACAATAGCATCAATATGGTCGTCGAACGACATACGGGAATTAAGAACAACCCCCAGATCCCTGGTTTTATCAACACGCAGCAAAGAACAATCACTATATATATAACTATAGTACAAAGGAGACCTTTTACGGGAAAAAGACATTAAAGTGCACTTACTAATGCTGAGAGGGAGATAGTTGACAGAACACCAATTATTAAAGAGGTCCAAGTCCGAGTTTAAAATTTCACAATCTCGTTCAGAGGAAACTAATCGGAAAATTTTGGCATCGTTCGCATAGCAGAGAATATGTGAGTTTTTGAGGATCAAAGATACATCATTGATGTAAATAATAAAAAGCAGCGGTCCGAGATGGCTACCCTGAGGAACGCCTGAACTCTTATTTATTTTGTCAGAAAGAGCTTCACGAAATTTAACTCGTTGCGTACGATCAGTCAAGTAAGAACGGAGCCAATTCACAAAAACAGTGGGAAAACCAAGTAGAGATATTTTATAAATAAGAATATTGTGGTTAATCTTGTCAAAAGCTTTACTAAAGTCAGTGAAGATGCAGTCCACTTGCATTCCCGCTTCAAGTGTAGATATACAAACATTAGTAAACTGAACTAAATTTGTAGTAGTGGATTTGCCTTTCATAAGGCCATGTTGAAAGGAACGCAAGAAAGGTTTACTATGAAAATACAAGACATCACAAATTAATGCCTCAAAGACTTTAGCAATGCAGCATAGATTAGCAACAGGGCGATAATTGGAAATATCACACTTGTTGCCTTTTTTATGTAAAGGAATAATCAAAGATAGCTTCCACTGTTTAGGAAAGACACCAGAAGATAACGATAAATTAAATAAATAACATAAAACGGATACAAGGGACGAACTACAAAAAGTCATATCGTTCAGGCCATTTCCATGGACGTCCAATTTGTAATACTTATCTGCAACGTATTCGTCTATTTGTCTCAAAGCTGGCGGTAAATCGCCGGAGGGTTGTCAATGATTCTGCTTCGAATTCACTATCTTCACTATCTCCTTCATTTTGCTTTAACGTAAAAAGTTTTCTTTTGGTTTCTTTAACTTCTTGAGCTTCTTCTACATTGTCATATTGCAGAATCATCACAGGCGCCATTATACTACAAAAACAAACAGTTAACTTATAACATTTGTCTCCTAAGTCAGACAAATTATGGAAACTTACAAGGGCATGACTATCAAAATTGGGTTTCTATGTGAACGAATAAAATCTAAAGGTTACAAACTGTGTTAGCCTTAGGTGCGCCAATAAGATAAGGAACAAGGAACTTTAAATAAATTTAATTATTTTGCGCACCTAACCGGTCACAATCTCAAAAATTAGACCACTTTTCTTCTATACTCTACTAAGGCGTGCTAAATTCGAATTTTAGATACCCAAACAAATAAAAATGCATGAAGGCCCAAAGTAAATCATCTAAAAACTTAGCGTAGAATCAATAAAATGTGTGAACATACGGCGCACTTCTTTATGTCTGCGAAAATATTATCTGTCATGTTGGTCCATGCTGCCAACTTTACCTAACCAAATTGTCGTGAAAGTGCCACCATGTATGGAAACTAAAACGATTTTCTACCAAATGCGAATCAAATTTTTACTAAAGAGCAGAGATTTTTCATCTGTCCATTTAAAGTTTCTGTTTGCTATATTTGCCATAATATACTTTAAATCTGTTAAATGAAATATTAAGGCTATTTAAGTTTACAAATTGTTTATGGCAAGAATTTTGAAAATATTTTTGGGAACAGTATTTTTATTGCTTTACTGAATCAATTTTGATTGAGATAAAACTACTTTTTTATTCTTCATGTGTTTCCTTTTTCCACTTAATTAGAGTTACGTCCGAAAAATGTCTTGTTTGACCGTACAGGATCTTTTCCTCGAGCGTTCACTGTATATCGTTCTAAATAAGAAGAATCGTCGTACACAATAGCTGAGATGAATCTATATACATATACAAAAAAAAGTGTTCGTCTGTCGTATTGATTTATTTCGCTCCCACGTCTCAGACTCGGGGAGTCGACATTTTGCCAAGTCCTTTTTTCGGAATAATTTAGCTTGTGCCTCCCGGACACTTTTCCTGTTCTTTTCTACCTTTCCATCATGTCGGGTGCAGGTCACACCAATATATACCGAACGAGAACCACCTCATCATGGAAATTTCAATCTGCAAAGCGCGAAGGGTATTATTTGCGCACAAAAAAAAAGCATTTTTTCATCTTAAATTTTCTTCTTCTGCTGTTGACCCCATCCCCAATCGTCGCCTATTCAAAAAGGAAAGTAAATAAATCGCTGGGGAAACTTTGAGAGGTGGTGGTGTGAGTTGAGCCATGAAGAACGAGGATATTCACTGATTATGGGAGTTTGTGTAGGTGAAAAACATCCGGGAAAACGTGCTTTCTGCCTGGGACATGGGTCATGATTTGTATATAAGTGCGGCACGAGGACTATTTATGTCAAGGTTATGTCGTGCATTCTTCATAGCCGAATCAGTTGCTATTTTATGGATTCTCCCGAAATTCTCCAGACTAATCCTATCAATGGTATTTCATTCTGATTTTCTATTGCTAAGAGGTTCTTGTTCTGGTTTTTAAATATTATTCACCCGGTAATGTTATTTTTAATGTTTTAAAGGCCATCAGATAGGATAATAAATTGTTTGTTTGTTCTTACAGGATCGAGATGATGACTCTTTGCAAATCTGATATATGTATTCGTTTTTTAGTGTTTTAATGAATCCTTATTTGCCTTTATAGTATAAAATCGGCATGTGTCCATTAGTCTCTCTCCATCATTTTTGTTAGAGATTGTTGGAAGTAGAAAGTCAAAATTCAGCAATAACGCCTCATATATTCCCATAGTTAAAACTAAAAAATATTTTTAGAAATTTTTTTATTAAATAACTGAAATTTATATTATTTTATCCCTTTTATGAAGACCCATGTATGAAGTATGTATGTACATCTGATATTCTGTAATGGTATTTTAGTAGAAAATTGTATTCAATAACACATGTCAACAAGATTTTTGGCCATGATTATCTGTTAGGTGATTTCCATAGAATTTATTCCATAGAAGAAACTTATTTTGATCTTTTTTGGAAAATTATTAAAAAATAACGAATTCTTGGAGGAGCTTGTTACTTCGCTAAAATGAAAGTTTGAACCTTAAGCTTTTATATCAAAATACAAGAGTTTTTAACACTTTTGGAAATATTCCGCGAAATTCACTTTTTTCCATGTTCTGATTATTTCATACAATATTTTTATATCTAGGAAAATCATATTTTGCACACGGTTATGAAAAACTTGTTTCTAAAGATGCTTAGCGAAGAATATAGATAAATGGTCTTTCCTATATATGTAAGGATTCAGGATTAGTTCTTTTATACTCTTGTACTTTTTAACTCTATTTTTCTCAAAAACTGGAGCCAATTAAGCATTTTCGTTTGCAAATTCCTAATTCACGGAAAAATCCTATAGGAATAACATATCACTTTTTCAGAAGCACAAAAAACCACATTTAATTTGTTGACTAGTGTAATTAGCTTAATTAAACATTTTTCCAGGCAGGAATTTTTTAGCCATGCTAATAAATTATTATTTTAAAATCACTTACATATAAATTTCTGGTAGTGATGTTCTACTGAGTCGGCTACACACGTTCCAGCCTAGCAGGTACAGGTCAACCAGAGCGAACCCAAATGCAACGATTTCTATTCCTCAAGAATCGGCGGCTTCATTTTTATCTGGTTTTAGTGGTTAAGGACGATTAAAAAATTTCCTATTTACTTTCAAAGTATTTTTTACTTCGAGTTTTCGTAATAATTTTCAATAAAATTTAAAGAGGATAATCATGCTTTTTTTTACCTTTAAATAATCTTTGTACTCCATATAGAGCATCATATTGGCTGAGAGCCTGAGGAGATATTACCTGTGCTTTTTTCATCCGGCTCTAGCTCTGGATCAGTATCAAATGAAAAAAACGATTCAGGTTAATCACCGGGGTAACGATTTTGGGTTGTTTTTGCTAATCTAATAAGAATTAAAAATTAGACTACAGTTTTTGTCAAAGAAAATTCAAAAATGGCCTTTAAAGTTTTGATTTTTATTAAATCCTGTAACCAGAACAGCGATTTAATAATATTTTGTAACTTTAAACTACCTTTTTATATCCATTTTAATCATTGTTCAGAATCAATAGACTTCAAATTTCATTGCTACTATCATTTCAGAAACAAAAAACTACAGCAGCTCCTCAGTTACAATATTTTCAAACTATTCATCTGGCTCTTTGATCTAGAGCTGGATAAATATCTAGGTTAAGGAGTTGTTATTGTATTCTCATGTTAAAGTGCTGATCCAAAGCCAGAGATAATGAAAGAAAAACAAAACACAGCTATAATATAGTAAATTTTAGATCTTCGTAACTTTTTTCCAATTGTAAGAAATCTTAAACTTTTAGTTAAGTTTTCTGGCGGTGAAATGACGTTTCTCAAAACCGTGTCTTTCTTCTTAATGAATAGAACAACAGTAGAAAAAACCTTTAAATAGGTCTCTTCAGGCATTCGTTAGCTTTTGTACCAATCTTAAGGTGTAAACTTTAGTTCATTCAACAAGTTTGCATGTGAATAAATCTTTTTTTTTTTTACCCATTCGTTACACCACGTATCACGTTTTATTTTGCATTTAAAACATTTTTGCGGACTGTTTCTGATGTATGTACATATTTTAAAAGCAATTTGATTCTTATAACTATAAAACAACGTCATTACGAACACTTTACTTAGTATCAACCAAACACCAAAATGTGTCTAAGCTTACTTTGAAACTACATGTAATTTATTTATTTATTTCGCTTAATACAACCCAGCGAGAAGAGAAGCGCTTTAAAAGACTTTTCCAAGTGCTTCTACCGAAGCAGATCTGTAGATAACATATGTTCTACTATTTTTAACTGGGGAGGAATACTTTTTTTATGGTAACAAAAGTCATTACAGGTACGAGAAGAATATTAAAGATTTTTTTCTTGTTTTTGTTATCTCGGATCTATCGCCATAAGAAAGCAATGAGGGAAAATTCGAAGTGCTTCGAAAAAAGCAGATTCGAAAGCGCTTCATCAACATTTCATGGAATAATAAGAAAAAAAATGCTTCTCTAGAAGCACAAAGAAGATGATTACTTCTGCGGACATCATATGTTAACATTTTTCTGAGACTGAAGCGCAAACGAGGCACTTTGGCTTTTTAAATCACTTCTTTCTCCACTGGGACTAATGCGATAAACTGATTAAGTATAAATTATGGTCCAGCTTTCGCCGGACACAACAAAAATTAATAAAGACTCATTTGAGTGCCCCTCTCCACGGAAATCTTTAGTAAAAGGCGAAAGATTTATTCGACTTTGAAGAGAAGCCAGAGTGAGGAGGGCTCTGTGATTCAAAGGCTTAACCACTTTTATACAACTTTGAGTGTGAATTATAACCAAGGAAAATTTTTGGGTTGAAATTCTGAAATACTCGATTCCGAAAATGTATTTATTGAAACTAGAAAGGAGTACTTTTTTTGTGGTACCAAAGTCATTGTAATAATGAGAGCAAAATATTAAACATTTTTGTGTTTTTTTGAAACTCTTACAGTCTCTAGCTTAGGAAAAAAGTTTATTTACATAACTTCTCAGAGGCCGGAGTGCTCGCAACTCGATCTGTCGCCATTTTTGTTCAAACTTCTTTGGCTGAAGTTTTTTGGATATGTAAATATCTTTGATAGGTATATGTATATTGTTCTAGACCCTATTGCATAAAACTATTAGACTTATACTAATAAAATATAAGACCGCAGCACTATTGGATTAAAAAGAAACAAACATTGGAAGAATTATTAGTCCGTTGACTATAATACAAGGGTGGATTGGTCAGGTATATGTTATTTGGAAATAAATGAAAGTCGATTGAGTGCGGAAGGATATATTTTATGCCCATTTTTTGTGCAGTAACATACAAATCTCTAAGTCAAATTATAATAATAAGACAACAGAATTGTCTATGATTCCTATTATTCAAGAACTGTTTTTGCAAATTCTAACTAATTAAATTATTGCCAAGAAGCTTTGATTGCGCTACTAATGTATTAAAAGAAACTCACAACTGAGTGAATATCCGGCCGGATACAAGTGAAAAGTTAGCCTACCAGTATTCAGTCGCACGCACTAAAAACGATCCCAACCCGAAGCTATTTGTAATATGAAAGTCTCAGCCAAAACTGTGGTTGCCCCGAATATTTAATTGCAATATCACAGGATTATATGCTGATCATCCTAAAATTACTGTGTACTTTCCAACAGAGTTCTGCACATTTCATATTCGGCGTACAACAAAATACCAAGTATGAATCGCTCTAGGCCACACCTTTGTTTGGATATTTCACTTGTGAACAAAACTCACTTGCCCGAAAATTTCGGCGAAAGTTTCAGAGAAGACATTTTAATAGAAAGGTTCTACTTGCTAACTCTGAAAATCCTGAATCAAGTAGTTCCTCGGGGAACCGGATGCGGTAGAGAATTGGGAACATTTCTGGCCACGAGCGGCATATTCAGTGTGTCTAATTGCTTGTAATAAGAATCAAATTTAAAACGTAAAATTTTTTTGTGTCCGTATTCACTCGGCATTATAAAGGATATTGTTTTTAATATTAAAATGCCGAAGATTAATTAAAAAAACCGAAAATTATTTTAGCATAATATGAGTAGATAAGTATCCAGGGTGATGTTTTTCAAAGCCATTTCTTGAGAACTAGAAGCAGAAGTTTGTTCTTTTCCCGCTTCTGAAATGTTCTTTATACCTCAGGTGGGTGTTCAATAATAATTTGACTTGATGGTCAGTCTGCTCTAAGAGTAAATATTTATTTGTGCTTAATAATACTGAACATTTTCTGTCCGTTATGATGTTTCTGAATTCCTATCTCTTCAAAAACTAGAGTGCAATAGACGACTGTCGATTGTCACGATGCGTTTGTTGATCTGTTTTGTCGTTCGCGATGCAAAATTGAATTTTTGACTTAAGGGGTCTTTCTGGGCAAACATTGGCGAACATTTGTTTGTACATTTTGTTTTTTTCCATAGAAAGAAAAGAGATATCGTTTTGAAATTTTTCATAAATGTTTATATAACTTTAAAGAGTACAAAAATAATTTGGATTTTTTGTTAGTTTTTTGTGCCGTTACAAATTTTTTTTTAAAAAAACATCAAAAAATGACGGCGAGCATGATTTCTGGCGATTGGATCATCTGAAAAAAAGGCAAATTATTCCTTGTTGAATTGGATATCGTCCGAACTAGAATGAGTTTTTTTTACCAGAAAATAACATAGTGGCGACAGTTTGAAGAAAAAAATCGATTTTTGAGATTGGGAAATTTGGTGAAATTCGGAATATTTGATATCTTGTTCTTTCTAGAAAAAAAATGTTTCGAAGAATTTCTACTGAATTCTGATTTGAATGGCTCCCATGTTCCATGTGATTATACTGCCTTCAAAATATAAAGAACGTGGTTTTATTCATATTAAGAATTTGGGGCTAGTTTTTACATCGGGGTTGAAGGAGTTGAAATTGAGGAGGTAGTTTTTACTTAATTATCACAAATGACTATATTAATATAAAAACAAATTATATTTAATTTCATGTATCTTAGAAAGCGCTAAACCATTTTGTGGGGTTATTTTTTACCTAGTGGTTGAAGGGTGGAAGGTGGATGATGAAGGATGGGTAGCTTTCTTTAAATTATAGTTGATGTATTGCGTTTCATACGTTTTCGAGAACGAAAAGCTCATTTCTGAGGTTGTTTTTTACCTAGGGGTTGAAGGGCTAAAGATAGAGAGGGTAGTTTTTTCTAAATTACAACTAGTAGTAAGATGCATATCGTTTCTAGGATTGTTTTTTGCATAGGATTGAAGGGATGAAGATATGGAGGAGGGGTTGTTTTTTTTAATTTATAGCTAGTAACAGGATGCAATCGTTCTGATTATTAGCTATAGTTTAGAGAAAACTACTCCCTTCAACCTCTAGGTAAAAAGTAATCCCAGAAATGAGCTTCGGATCCTCGAAAATGTAAGTAACCATATGAATCATGCTATTAGTTGTAATTTAGAAAAACTGTCTCCTCTATTTTCACCCCTTTAACCCACATGTAAACACCGATTCCAGAAATGAATTTCGCGTTCAATAACAGGAAAATAAATATCCCCTCTACCTTCATCTCTTCAACCCCTAGGTAAAAAGTAATTCCAGAAATGAGCTTCGGGTTCTCGAAAATATATAAAACGATATGCATCTTGCTACTAGCTATAACCTGGAAAAAAACTATCCCCTCTATCTTCACTTTCAACCCTTAAGGAAAAAATAACCCCAAAAATGGACGCGACATCCTGAAAAATTTAAAAATTGGACGTGTGTGCAAATGGAGAGCGACAATTATTAAATCCTTTTCGTGACTCCAGATCACTGTGCGGCGGTCTGTAAAATTCTAAACATTATGCGATTTTCGTAATCGGCAGTTTTAATTCGGCTTTATTTGAAGATGGAAGCCAAATATGGTTTTCCATACCTATTTTGTTGACATAATGATCATTAGAGGTTTGTTCATACAATTTTTATGAGTAGTGTGTTGTAGAGTTGATCCATTGTGTTAAATGGTAAGGTTTCATTTGATGATATGCCGAATTGGGTGGTTCTGTGTATAACAGCTCTGTGTCGTCAGTTCCTTAATGACGATTCTCAGTCTAATGTAAAACGCTAGAAATAATTGTGTTATGGATATTACCATATTATATAATACGTATACGTATTTGATAAATCAATAAAAATGTTGAAATTCAAGGCAGACTCATCCGCAAATAAAGTTTATATTTAGTAATATTTTCGTTAAAGGAAAACAAGTCCATTTCATGTTGACCTGAAAGGATAAATATTTTTAGCTATTTTTCTTATCTCAGGCAATTGAGTGTTCACGCTCAGCGACTTCAATTTTAGCCACACTTTAGCGATATACGATATTTTTCACTTCGCAGTGATTTACATTTTATCTGATATCCCTTGTTTTGCTGTTCCTTTTCGGTTCTACCCTGGCAAAATAAGTTTGTTCTTTTTTTGGCGGCTAGGAAGGATGGGGGGAGAAAATGCCAGCGATAATTCAAGCTTAAGTGACAAAAGCGCCAGCACGTAAAAGCTGACAGGCGGCTTAGGGTACTTGTGGAAGACTTAGCAGCACTAAAATGGGCTTAGTTCCCGACAGCCCAGCAGCTGTTTTCATCTCAGACTGGTGGTATTTAATTAAGGAGCATAAAAAAAAAACAAAAAAGTAAAAAAAAAAAAATAAAGGAGCAATAGGACCCCTCCGGGAGCGAATCACTAAAAACGTGCGCTAATTTTCATGGATGATCGCGTAGAGGTAGATGAAATCAAATGAGCTGGCTGGCTGTCTGTTGTCAGATGTGCTTTTAATAGCTCTCGAGTTCTGTCGCCCCATAGAGGACTCGAAAAAGCTCATGTCCTTTATATAGAGGCTCCGGGATTGAAAAGGACTTCACCGCAAAGGGAAAGGGAAAAAGTATGGGGCTCCCCGGGCTTTGAGCATGGGAATAAAACGTAAAGGAAAATATTTTGCCGCTTTGATCGCCTTTGTTATTTACATTTTTTTTCCCTCTGTGCCTTTGCACTGGGATGCGTCCTTTTTGGGTTTTTGACAAGGATAGCGCTCCAGCTCCATGGGTGCCACACTGTATTGTAGTAGTGGTAGAAGACCTGCGCTTTAGGCCTCAATCTCGTCTGGCATCCACCTGTGCCAGGGAATCCTTATGGAAGGAAATTGAACATAGACACAGACACAGGCTCAGGATCAGGCACAGGCACAGCGCCACACAGCGCCACCGAGGGAGATACTTTACTTTCTGTCTAATGAATCGTCACCAGGCGCGCACACAGTCACCCGCATATTGCACATAATACGGCGTCTGTGGACGCGGCATGTAACACAGCGAATTTTACAAGAAATCCAGCAAAACCCAGGATAGATAGAGGGAGGCTGTGAGCGGGCCCCACTCTGGGATGTAAAGTAACTGTGAACTGGTGCTTTAATGAATTTATAGTTGAAATTGAGTTAACAGGACGCAAACAGGAGTCCAGTCAGGCGATTCGACAAGAAAACGGGTATAGAATCGTTGAATAACAAAAAAATAAAAATATAAAAATATATACCCGCGAACATTTCTTTTGGGCACACCACCGTACCGGGACTCTTTCACCTGTGATCCAATTTCCTTCCCGATGGTAAATCGTGTCCTTACCGTGGAATCGCTGTTTTATGTTATTCGGCAGAAAGACCGAGAGTGAAAATAACAAAGATACAAAATAGGCGCGCAATCGTATCCTTCGTAAGTGCACAGGCGGGTGTTACGGTTGTGCCGTCGAAAAAGTCTAGATTTACAAGTGCAAACAAATAAAATAAATAAAAGTGTTTCGCGGCTTTTTGAACGTAATTTAAAGCAATATTTATAATCTTGTTTCTAGCGAAAACTTTGTGCGTGGACGCGATATTCGCATGTCTTTTTAGTTCATAAGTGATTAACGGAAAACTATCTATCTTCGGCAACCTATACCTAAGGAATAATCCTAAAGCTTTAAGACAATCACCAAAAAAAGAGGTAAGTTACCAAACCATTATTTCTTTAGAAAACTTTTAACGTTTTTTTAAGGGCAGCTGAATATATTCCTTTAGGGTATTATATATATTTATATTTCTTGTAACGATCCTGTTTCCTACGATCTTTCAAAAAAAATTCAAAAACCTCTTCAATTTTGAACAGTCCCTTATTTGTATGAATGCTTTCCTAGGTATATAATAGATATGCAAATTTTTGGGGCTACACGTGGAGGAATCTGTTCCTTCTTCCGAGGATGAGGAGCCACTTGAAGCGGCTCAGACTGCCAAGTGTCGACCTCTACTCTGTCTGAGCATTGTTTGAATTTGGCGAGCCCTTAACTTAAACGGCTCCTTTATTTCGCATTACAGAAATTCTTGCCTACACCTATGTATAGATAGACAAGTATCTGCACCGTCCGCCATGATTGATTGCGCTTCGAGGGCGCCTAAATCTTTAGCAAATTCTCGGGGAAACACCAAACTCGTCTAGAAGTTAACTTGTGATATTTTTTTGCGGCGTTTTGACGTAGGCATGGGTACGGATCGATATAGCTTCTTTAACCCAAGATGAAAGCTATTTTCATAAACAGGAGATGACGAGGAGCTCGGTGGAATTTGAGTACGCCCAAGAAAGATGTCTTATCCTTATTTCCTGTTTCTGCTTCTTCTTTGTTTGGAATTCCCAGGATGATAAAAACTATATATTGGTAACTTTTTGTTTACAATAACAAAACCACAAAGAATTGTGATACCCTTTTGCTGGGGCTTAATCAGCATTAGTTTACTAGGATCGATATCAAGGAGACGTCTGGGGAGCCTTCCACATACTTGTACTATTTACTTTCGTATTTACTCTGTCCTTCTGAGCTAGAGAGGCTGAAATTCGTTTCGTCAACTGGAAAATACCATCGTGTAATATCTGATAAGCATGAGAATGGAGCGAAGTTTTCCTATAAAAGTTCATCAATTAAACCACTCGCCTTATCATTGCCGCAGGATACTTCTCCTCTATACTCCGATTCGGCTGTGAGACTTCTCACTTTCGACCATTTAAGGGAATTTAGGGCTTAAGCAGTGTGCCCTCATTGTTCATCTTTAGAGAGAAAAAAAAAAATAAATAAATAAAATGAAAAAAAAAAAAAAAACAGAGTGAATGCTGGTATTAAGTTAATTTCCTTTCTTCTGTTTTTGATGGTTTTCCACTAATTGCGTTTTTGAGGGCCACAATCATTAAACGAATAACGTTTTTCAGGCCAGTGAAGCGCAAAAATGACGTGAAACATTGGTGGAAAATATAAACCTATATAAACTTATCTTACTTCGAAAATCACGGATATACTTTGAAAATATATCAACATGTTAAACAGAGGATAAAAAAAGGTTATGTGATGATTTGGCTTACATTCTTTTGTTCATGTATTTTGTACCGTGTATATATCTACATTGTATGTAACATTTAGTAATTAAATCGTTTTAACTGAAATTTAATGCTTATATTCAATACAATTTTGGTTCACTTAACTAAGAAATAGATGGATTTAATTAAATATAATAGCAACACATTCAGAAGATTTTCTTCAAATACGAAATAATATTGCAATCAAAACAATACGAAATATTTTATTATATTATAAAGAAATTTTTTATTTTTTCTAAAAATATAACTTCTGAAGTAAAATACTAATGAATGGGTCAAGTGTAGTTAGGTATGTCAGCATAAATCTAGGATTTCATAAGTTATTATTACAGACTGAAACAATGTATGTAATGTTTAAATTTAACATTAACATTTTTTCATACACTTATTAACTACTATTGTAAATGATAAATAAATAAAATCAGTTTGATCCATCTATCAAGACTTTCTCACCAAAGATTTAGTTGATATACTTAAAAAATACAGCATATAGAATTTTTAGTACAGAATTTTAGAAAAGTTATTCCCAGTTTCCATCTCTTTTTTGATTTATAAATGAAGTGAAAAATGAAAATAAAATAAAAGAAAGAAAAACTTTATATGCGAGGATTTATCAACGTTTATGAATTTGTAGTGAACTGAGAACTATACAGGGTGTTCAGAGGTGGGAGGTCAATACTGAAGGGGGTGAAAGGTCAGACCGAGACAAGCAAAAAATCGTATGGGTGGGGGGGGGGCATCTCTCACCGTTTGGCAGTTACAGGGTGATTCGTAAATCAGGATTTTGCCTTATATGGGAACCGCTCTTGTATTTTTATCTTTTTTTCTACGTATCACAGCGGCCCCAAACTGATTTCAAAAAATCACTATTTGGAAGCCCTTTCCAAAAAAGTTTACACCACCCCCCTATCCCCAACCCCTTGGCCACAATCCCCCCCGGAAGTTGAAAAAATTAACTCATATTTCACGATTTTTCACCTTTCGCCCCACTTTTCTCCGAAATTCATGTTATTAACATACCTACTTTTTATTTTTTTTAAGTTGCCTATCTAATTACCTTTCCAAAAAGGTGCAACATGCCCAGGTAGAAAAGGGTTGCAAAAGTCCTGAAATTAAAACATCCTCACAGGTACCTAATTACTTTATTGCACCATAATGGAAAAAGTCGTTAAGTAAACAATTTTTATGACAGCAAGTTCGGAAATGTTTGTTTAGGAAACAGAGGTAGTACATTTTTATTATTTCAGCAAAACAGTAATAAAATAATAAATGTAATCTCGTTAAATAGCGTTATTAGTTTATTATATCCAGTATTGACTCCTAAGTATCCTGACGCTCCGTTTCTAATACTTCGTATGAATTATGGTATAAAAATGGGTATGTTTGAAAGGACATTGACCACAGTTGAAGAAGCAAGCGATAAGAACGGGTGTTTAATAGAAAAAATTAAGATAAAATGGCAGAATTCAGTGTTGACGAGTATGCCGATATAATTTACGTGTACGGTTTAGTAGAAGGAAATGATAATGAGGCCGTACGAGAATACCAAAGGAGATTCCCGAATCGGCATGTACCTAAAAGAAAGGTATTTTCAAGGACTTTCAGAAGGTTAAAAGAAACCGGAAGTGTAACCGCCCCCAGAGCAGAAACGCGATCAGGAAAATCGGCCGATTCAGCGGACCCCGACCAACAAATCCTCAACATCGTCAGGAACAGCCCTGTAATAAGCATCAGGCAGGTCGCACGAAGGTCAGGATTGTCTTCAGGTAGAGTTTGGACCGTTGTGAACCGAGAGGGACTACATCCATACCATCATATCCCGATCCAAGCACTACAGCAAGGAGATTCCGAAAGACGATTGCAATTTGCACTTGGCTGTTCGAGTCTGACATCGAAAACAGAAGGTTTCTAGACCGAATTCTGTTGACGGATGAATCGCAATTCACCCGGGATGGCATCACAAACTTGCACAACCTCCACACCTAGTCAGATGTGAACCCACATAGGACCAGGTGTCGGTCCTTCCAGCAAAGATTTAGTGTCAATGTCTGGGCTGGCATCATCGGCAAGCAGTTGATAGGACCCTTCATCTTGCCCCAAGTGCTGAATAGTCAGCTATACTCGGACTTTTTGGAGAATACCCTTCCGGATCTGTTGGAGGACATCCTCCTGGCCACCAGAAGCGCAATTTATTTACAGCACGACGGAGCACCTGCGCATACTGGGAACATTGTTAGGGCAAGGTTAAATGAAAATTACCCAGAGCGCTGGATTGGACGAGGTGGACCGATTCCTTGGCCTGCTAGGTCACCGAACCTTACTCCACTGGACTTTTTCTTATGGGGAATGATGAAAGATGAAGTTTACTCAAGACTAATCAACACTAGAGAAGAATTAGTTACCAGGATTGGGACTGCAGCCACGAAAATATGGGAGAGACTGGCTACCATAGACCTGAAACGTGAAATAAGACCAAGGGTACTTGCATGCATCGAAACTGGCGGAGAACATTTTGAACAGCTTTTAAAGGACAAACGTTTTAATTGTAATTACTTTTTAAGCGAACAATATGTATTTTTTAGTTAACTTAAGTATAATTTCCCAAAAATTCGAATTATCATCATATTCTGTAAAAGGATTTTTGTAAATAAATTGTCGTATCCTTTTCCTACCTGGGCATGTTGCACCTTTTTGGAAAGGTAATTAGATAGGCAACTTAAAAAAAATAAAAAGTAGGTATGTTAATAACATGAATTTCGGAGAAAAGTGGGGCGAAAGGTGAAAAATCGTGAAATAAAAGTTAATTTTTTCAACTTCCAGGGGGGATTGTGACCAAGGGGTTGGGAATAGGGGGGTGGTGTAAACTTTTTTGGAAAGAGCTTCCAAATAGTGATTTTTTTAAATCAGTTTGGGGCCGCTGTGATACGTAGAAAAAAAGATAAAAATACAAGAGCTGTTCCCATATAAGGCAAAATCCTGATTTACGAATCACCCTGTAACTGCCAAACGGTGAGAGATGCCCCCCCCCCACCCATACGATTTTTTGCTTGTCTCGGTCTGACCTTTCACCCCCTTCAGTATTGACCTCCCACCTCTGAACACCCTGTATATATAAAACCTCATAATAAGTTCTTGAAATATCATTCAAGAACTTATTATAAATGTATTTATAAAATTTGTAAAAAAAAAAAAAAAAGAGGACTATGTTAGGCTATCGAGTCAATCAAATCAAATCTAGCAGTAGTGCTCCAATTTTAAAATAAGATCAAGATTTTGATACAATCAATCCATATACGCAAAATTTGATAGAAATCGAACAAGAAATATTGGAAGAATCACACATTACTAGATATGGCAAAAAAAAAAAAAAAAAAATTAATAATCAATAAATCAGTCATTCGGTCGAGCCGAAATATTTTAATCACGATTAAATAAAAAAAGAACGCTCAATTATTTTAGTATGTGATTAATCGAGAAATAAATTCAAATTTTACATGAAAAAAGTTTATTATTTTATAAAGGTTAATGATCGAAAAACAAATTACGAGCAAATAATTTGTTGTTGTTATACTATAACATATGTATATGATAACTGTATCCTAATAATCTATTAATCGCCGAAAGGGAAAATATCATATGACTATTCGATTAGCCAAACCAGATTAAACAATTATTAAAGTTATTTGAATAACTCTTGCTACCACTACACAAAACCGAGTGCAGCACCTCACTCCTTTGACTAATTTTCTCCATTTTCATACTAGAGATACTGCCTCTATTATAAATTATGTTTTAAAATGGGTGCTGCCCCTACCCCCACCCCTTTGACTACACTAGTTTGATACACGACTAGGAAGTCGATTTGCCCAAGATGAATGTATATGCCAAGTTTGATCGATAGCGATTAAGAGATGCAAGAGATATCTAGTTAAATCAATTTATTATAAGGAAGTGCTGCCCTTAACTCCTCATCCCTGGACCGATTTCTATTTGCAAACTTAGAAGAGATATTAGCCTCATAAATGGATAGGCAAAACGAATAAGAAATACGGCTGCTATTGTGTTTACAACATCCATTATATCCAATATATACATTATATACACATTATTATAAATTCACCCAGAAAATTTGAGATTTGACTACTTCGCAATAGAATTGTCGCCAACGAATAAAGTGTTTAAATTGAATTTAAAGATTTTCAAACCATCTGAGAAAACACTTGTAAACACATTTTATTGTATAATTTTCTGCTGGATTTTCATATTTTTTCAGATTTCTTCGAATATGATTTTCGTAAAATAAAAATTAATATTCTCAGTTTTCTAGTTTTTTAATAACGAGGTTCATTATATATTTATTTTATTTATAGATTTAAACTTTAAAGGTACTTTACTTTCATCAGTATTGGCAGGATATTGTTTTTTGATCAACCGTTCGTCCCCCTTACAAAATTCTAAAATTTAGAATTTAATTTTTTTTTGCCTCTTTACACTCAATAAGCTTAAAAACCTTTTTTTATGCTCTTTTACAATTAAAAAGCGTAACAAACTTATTTTGCCATAACTATGAAAAATGTACACATTGTATTTTGTATATTTGTATTTTTAACCAAGATTTAATAGATTTTCGAGATAGCCTCCTTTTAGTTTGATGCATCTTTATCAACATCTTCTTTTAAATAAAATATATTCTTTTCTTCCCATGAGAATAAATGACGACAATTTACCATACCTGAATGTACTTGTTTTAACCACGTTGAGAGTAAAAAATGATTTTTATAAATAAACCATAACTATATCTTTTATTATATAAAATTGAACTTCAACAGCTTGAAGTTCTTTTTAAATGCGTAATAACATATTTTTTTCAGACATTGAGCTATCTTTTAAGAATTATTTATCCATTAGAAGGAATGTCTTGCATTTCATCGTACATACAATCATTCTCTTTATCATGCTATGAACCAATTATTATTTTAATATTACTTTAACAAATTAAGGCTTGCCACTGCAATTTCAGATAATGAGGAAATACGTAATATGTATTTTATTTTCCTCATTATGGCTTTTTTTTCCATTATAATTTTTAGAATTTATAGACAAAAATGTCATCACTTATTTTATAGCAATTTTAATTTTCGAAACAAATCATGTCTTATTTTACGTAGCTACTATATTTTAATGAAAACAATTATCCGCTTCGTTAGATCTGTTTACAAATCAAGAACAAGAGAACAAGATGAGATACGGGATAATTCCAGATAATTCCCTACAAATGTTCTTAAATATTTCTCAAGCTCATACTTTTGCCCATAAAAAGCGGTGAGAAATATGATTTTGCCCAAAATGTGCTTACGTAAAGCGTGAATAGCCTCTTAAAGGAATTAAAGAGATCAGCAGCAATAAAGGGCATTTCGCTTTTTGAGGAAAATATATAATTGATTTTTTCCTTTGAATTGAGTTATCTGTATATACGATATAACCTTGGAATAAATCTTCAAAAATGTTGACGAAGCACATAATATATATACTTTACATATAAAATGAAACTGCAAAAGATATTAAAAGTTATGGGTGAATGAAAGGACCCATATAAGTTTAACACAAGAGAATTTAGGAAACTTAAATTTAATTTAATAGATATTAAACAAAGCAAATGCCAAAGTAAATATATATAATAAATATAATAAATATTTATTTAAATAAATAGGAAAACATAACAAGAAACTTAAACTAGCCCATTGCCATCATGGCAATTTTAATAACTCAAATGAAGCCAAAAGCACAGTTTGTGACATTACATACATATACATAAATATTATAATATATATTAGGGTGCTTTTTTTTCGCGACTATTTTTTTTTTTCAGTCCCACCTCGAAATTTTGTGGCTAATACCTAAACAAATATTCCCTGAAAATTGGAGCCCTTAAAAATAATATTTAGTACTAGACCAAGACGCATAAAGATTTCCCATATAAAATACACGTGAACTTTGATAATTTTTCTTCAAATCTCTACAACTCAGAGGCATTTTATGGCACAATCTTGGGCAATGGTAGGGTTTCTTCAGAATTGAATGCTCTACAAAAGTGTCCATTGCGGTGTAACCCTAACTCCCACCAGCGAGGTAGTACGGGTCACTAACCCCAATTTGTCCATGAAATTCTCGCTTGTTACCCCTATCTCGTAAACAACAAGAAGTACAGAAAAAGTGAATATGACAAACTTAGAAAATTCAATTTCCTCCAAAAAGTTCTTGAGTACCAAATCGCTAACATCAATATTTCTTGAGATATTGGGTTTTGAAGTTGAGGGAGTGTTTCTACAATTTAGCTCAATAATACATGAAACTTCCACACTACCTCAACTTCAAAGCCCAATATCTCAAGAAATATTGATGTTAGCGATTTGGTACTCAAGAACTTTTTGGAGGAAATTGAATTTTCTAAGTTTGTCATATTCACTTTTTCTGTACTTCTTGTTGTTTACGAGATAGGGGTAACAAGCGAGAATTTCATGGACAAATTGGGGTTAGTGACCCGTACTACCTCGCTGGTGGGAGTTAGGGTTACACCGCAATGGACACTTTTGTAGAGCATTCAATTCTGAAGAAACCCTACCATTGCCCAAGATTGTGCCATAAAATGCCTCTGAGTTGTAGAGATTTGAAGAAAAATTATCAAAGTTCACGTGTATTTTATATGGGAAATCTTTATGCGTCTTGGTCTAGTACTAAATATTATTTTTAAGGGCTCCAATTTTCAGGGAATATTTGCTTAGGTATTAGCCACAAAATTTCGAGGTGGGACTGAAAAAAAAAAAATAGTCGCGAAAAAAAAACACCCTAATATATATATTGTATGTAGGAATTACTTGGAAAAATCGGACCGGACACTGGTAGGGCTCGAACCTGCGACCTTCGGATTTGAGTTCCAATGCTGTAACCAACTGAGCTACGGTGGCCGGTTGCCGATTCCTTCGATTAATTGTGCTTTCTGATGAGATAGGTATATATATATTATATATCGTATATGTTTGTTATTCAATCATGCCTAAATGCTTATTTTGATATTCTAAATTTTTTGTCCGAAGATACCAAATATTCCAACTATATACGGTTTCAAAAAGGTAGATCGCAGATGGCGACCGAAATTTGTAAACTTTACGGAATTGCCTTAAAATTTCGTATTCAGAAGTTTTTGGGGATTTTAATTACAAATCTCCTTTTGAAATTAAAAATGACAGATCTAATATGGCGGCCAAAATTTGTCGAGTTCAACTAATTTGAATGAAAATTATTACTACGGTTACTTTAGGCCACTGATTTTGAATCTACTACCGAAATTTAGAAATTAAATTTGACAGATCGGATAAGACGAGTAAAATTTCTGAAATTCTAATAATATTAACAAGGCACTTCTCAAAATGTTGGAATTCAAAATAGCGGATCAAATATGTATATCCAAGATTACTAAAATTCGACGCATTCAAATAAGCGTGAATACAAAGGGTACTTTGAAGCAACTGATATTGAATATATAGTACTACTCAAAATTTGGAAATTCAAGATGGCAGATACATTAAGACGACGAAAAATTCTAAAATTCAAGAGCTTTTAATGTAACTTACTGCAAAAGCGATTTTCGAGCCAATGATTTCTAAACTGTTTGTATCAAAATTCTGAAATGCAAAATGGCGGATCCAATGTGGAGACCAACATTTCTAAAACTCAAGGTAGCATAATGGAGATTAACACAAAAGAGATTTCGTATTTCGAAAATGCTATTTTAAAATTCAAATTCAAGAGATTTTGATGGAAATAGGAATACAACGATTTTTGGGTCGCTTTTATATGAACAAAAATTAGATCGTAGGTGTTTTGGTAGCTACTGATTTCGAATCGAATACATATAGAAATTTGGAAATTCAAGAATTTCTAATTTAAATGATTTCTTTATTCTTTTTATTATTTCCAATTTAAATGGCTTATTAAATTTCGAATTTTCTATCGAAAAATTTCCAAGATTCATAGAAAGATTTTGCGATTTTTTTTGGTTATTGATTTAATATCCAATCACTTAAGAAGGGATTTTCTTTTTTCCGACGAAAATATCGATTTCTTTTAAGAAATCTTATAATGAAAGACTGCATGTATATTTTCTTTCTTCAAATATATCATGAGCAATTTAAAGACAGAGATGCTTTTAAATCGTTATTATTCTGTAATTTTTTGAAATATTGATTTAAAATTTTAAACATGTACGAGTTTTGATACGCAGAATTGATTAAAACGATTTAAGCCTCCTTCCCATAAAATGCCTCAATGAGTGAAACTAAGCGTCATATGGATCTAACGCTCAAATTCTTCATATTAGTATATAAAATTCTTACCGAGTAAATTTGAAAATGTGTTCACTGTATAGATAACAAAAGCTTTCAATAGAGTGTTTAACCAACCACCCCCTAAAACTCTATCCTTTGAAATAATGAAGGATTAAATTTGCAAAAATGTTTTTGTGGATTATTCTCAAAATCAATAACACTTTATTTTTAAAAAATCATTATTTTCTCGAATAACACTTTATTGTTAAAAAATCATTATTTTCTCGAAAAATATCGCTACGCAGGTTTGGTTTTGTTTTGCGACTGAAATTGTATGATACATGCATTTATTGATTTCTTTGTTGTTTGGTATATTTAACTCGTATATCGCTGAAATTTTATTTAAAAAATTGTAAATAAAAATATAAATAGTGTTCCATTCCCCTAATTTGAATGGCCATAATAAAAAAGTTGTTCAGTATGATGGGGTGATTTCCATGAACTTTGCTCAAGGTGATGATAAGGTCATTTGGAGTCTCTACTACACAGATATTTCTTGGAAAAACATTTTTGGTTCCTGAAGTTTTCTTCAAAAACACCAAAGTTTTAGAGATTATTTCAGTCGGGATATATTAACCCTTCAAATGTTGAAACAATATCCGCAACCTTTTTATTTTTAAAGGTACTAGTGGTTTAACTTGATCTTTGACCAAGGTAGTAAAAACATTTGAAGGGTCAACGTAAATTTCTGAATAATAAATCACATTTTATTAGGTAATTTGTGAAATAATAACGAAAATTTTTCGTTTGATTGTGAAATAGCAATGCTTATGCCGACGGAAGTCCATGAAAAGTCGCCATCAGTCACTCTTGAAACTGAAAAAACCTTTGTTTTGATTTAAGACTATTTGAAGAAATAAATGTAATGGTACTGCGGTTTTATAATGGGACACCCAGTAAAAAATTTGTACATAATCAGTGTTGGATATTTGTTGCCAATAATAATTAGGACAAAATAACACATACAATTTTAAATTAAATTACTTTTACAAAAATGTTAGAGTACATATTAATTAAGTCATCGATGTACAATTACAACTTTGTGCGGCACTCGATTAGCCTATTAATTATAAAATTGTAAAAGAGTTCCCTTGAGAGTGTAACATTGAATTTTTAATGTCATTTTATATCTTCAAATTTAAAGTTTAAACTTATACGTATGTTTGTACGAGCCATTTGTTCATTGTGATAGTGATAGTGTGAAATTAAAACATAGACGTAATTTTGCATCTGAAAGATTACATTTAAAATTTTAGATGTAAAACAACATTGGAATTTAAATTTCAACTTGTCATTCAATGCAAGAAGTCAGAAATGGGTTTGAGAAACCTTGCTTTTGGATTACTCTAAGAGAAAAATTACTCATAAATACGTCAAACTTTAAATTGTTCAGTGTTTTTGCCCTCTAGGTGTCCACTTAGCGAACTGTTATGTTTATAGTACTTTAAACCTAAACCACACTGAGAAATCTTAAAGGGTTAAGAAAAAAGGACAAATTTATAAATTCAACTAAATACACAGAGAACTCTACCGATCTCTTCGAAGTCCACTAAAAATGTGATGACATGCATAACATTAATTAAGTAAAAATCGAATGTTTGGACAATGAAAGAAGGTAAACAACTTTATCTTATCTCATTTTAAAGCTTAGGTCACATAGAATCACAAATACATATTAGTGACATAAAAAAAGGTTGTCATTGTCAAATACACCCCTTTGACGGGGTAAAACTGCTTCCATGCACAAAAATGGCAATATATTATAAAGTATCTGAAATAATTTGTGTTCTCCTTGTAACGGGGTGAAAACAACCCCTAACAGTCAAAAATATCAAAAAATATTTATAAAAATTCGAAAAAAAATATAACAATGTTTGTAAATTTTTTTATGTCACTGATATTTTTTTGGTAGTCTACGCGACTCAAGCTTTAAAATGAGATAAGATAAAGTTGTTGTCGAGATATTAGAATTTTAATTAATTAATGTCAAAATTTTTATTCAACTGAAACACATTTTATAACTCAATTTCGTCAACTTTCAATTAGCACACATTTTGTTTTAAAATACGATAGGCTAGTTTTGTGGTCACTCTTTGTTCAACGAACTATGTTTTAAATTTCTCGGTATGTGATTTCAATGTCTATTACGAATTTTAAATGTTTTATGCATTATCAAAGGTAGATTTCTATAAATGTCTAGTTTAATACTAAACAATTTACAACTTTACCATGTTTAATGTGCCAATATTCTATAAATTGTTTACTATGTGTATCTAAAAAGCCATCAATTCTTAATGATAAATAAATGATCAATGCTTGTGTTGAAAGGGTACCAATAATCTTACCAAAGGGTTGCATTTTTCTTGCAAGTTTTACTAGGTAAAAACTGAAATGGCTTTGCAGATTACAGAAATTTGTCTTTGTTTTTGTTTTTAGGAGAATCAAAGATCAGCGTTTATCTAATCTTTCACCGATCGTGGATTTCAATTGCCTTTCGTTTGTTGTGAAAAGGAACTAACTATATATTTGTAAAATTCAAATTAGAGAGTTAATTAAATTAGGTACTTATAAGAAGAGATACATTTACAAAAATCGTGCAATCCTAAAAATTAAAAACAAATAGTGAATTGTATTTGTTATTGAATGAAAACCAAATCAAATTAGCGAAATAACGCACAATAGCATAAAAAATATTGCAATATTCGCAGAACTGAAAATTGAATTTTAATCAGCTTACCGGTCATTGAATATCTAATATCATCAATATCAACCCTAGGATGCAATTTTCATTTAGTTTAAAGTTAAATGGATTACGAAGTCGATTAATAAAATTAAAAAAGTGCTACCACTAACCGGCACAAAGTTGCCAACGCTACCACAGCTCAGAGATTTTAATAACAATGCTTTGTTAGCAGCAGAATTGTAAACTTTCAATCCAAAATCAATAAACCCGCAGCGTGGGCGAAATTGCTGCTCCCATGAATATTTGATACTGTTAGAATTTTATGAAGTTTTATTGTCCTGTTGCGTTAGTTGAAATTTAGCATGAGCTTGATTTAAAAAAAAAAAAGATCAAACAAAGGTAATTCGTGAAGACTCTTACATAGAAGCGAATTTTAAATACAGTAATACCTCGACTTACGCTACCCCGACTTACGCGAACCCGTAGTTACGCGATTTTCAAATCTCGTCGATTCGTCTTTTGTTTGAGCGCCATACAACTCCTGATTACTCACTCCCTTCATACTATTGTTTAGCTAATGTAGATGTTCGAACGTGTCGCGCAGAATCGAAGCATGAAATCCATGAGCAAGAGCAAGACATTGAAGATTCTTTAGATCCAGCTCAATCAGAAGATCGAATGACGGTTGGAAACTTGACAGAAGGCCTCAGTTCAATTGAAAAGGGATTACAAATTTTAGACAATATAGACTCCAACGAAGAGCGCATTTCTTCTACAAAGCAGGGAATAAGAAAATTATTAGCATGCTACGAGGAAATTTTTCTACATCACAATAACTTCGGCTTGCGTTTTTGTATTCGTATTATCTAAGATTTTATTAAACATTTTTTTTCTAAATTATTATTTTCTTTAGTCTCCGGCCCCAATTAAAAATAATTTGTATGTATTTATATGCGAAATTATACCCCGACTTACGCGAATTTGACTTACGCGGTTATCGCTCGGTCCCACCTATCGCGTAAGTTCGGGGTATTACTGTATTTCAAAATTCAATTTATGGGAAAATGCAATACCTCGTAGCCCAATACTGTGTATTTTTATGAGAATTGCTTCGTTGCATTTCAATTTAGCAATACAATACGAGGAAAACATATTCGAATTGTGTTGTTTTCTTTCCCATAAATTCTGAAATTCAGTCGATTTTGAAATATGATAAAAGTAAAACTAAAAATGCTTTTAGGGCAGGAATTTTAAGTATGTATCTGCAGGTTAGATATAGATACGACATTGTTGAAAATGAGGAGGAGCTCATGTTTCCCTCGAGTATTTAATTTCACGGGACAAGTCATTACCGGAACTAATTAAGCCGAATAAACTCACATGTTTTGGCTTTTTACTTTTTATTAATTCCCCTCCAACCTCTACCTGATAGGTGCTTTAACCACCATCCTGACCCTTCCATTGTGCCTGAAGTTGAGGGAACTTTTTAAGGGCTTGCCTTCGTCATTCTCCGGAGGGGGTTGGAATGTCGTGCAATGCAACCAACCTACCGCCCCCATCCCGACCGAGAAAAATTTACATGTTGTAATTAATTTGGTTAAAGCGGAGAAACCCGTTTGTCCTTTTCTGGCAATTACAATATCATTTCGACAACAAACACCTAATGAATTTACTAATGACAAATTAACTTAATTACGGACGGAAGTGACAACTGCGAAAAGTGTGAAAGTTACTAAACAGGCTGCGCGGGGTTGCTGATTGCTAGTTAAATATTCATGAGCGCTTGCCGGGAGTGCCACGGAAGGTGGATGCACAAGGTAAACAACACTTATTTTTATGGACACGGGATAATATTAAATGCAAAATGCCTATTGAGGTTTTTAGCGGTTTATATTGCTTGAACATTTAATAACAAAAGTTGAAAGTATGGGAGGCCCACACAAAACTTAGCCATAGAATTATATGCAATTTTAAGAATTCATTATTATTTTGATAATATTTCTGCGCCTAATGCAATATCTATCTGGTGGTGAAGATCAAGGCTGTGTCCGGAGTGCACTCACAGAGAAAAATGTATAAATAGATAAAAGCGCTATTATTAAAAATATATTTGTATTTAAAAAGGCGCCAATGGCATTTATCTTAATTTGAATATGGCGCGAATCGTTTAACAGTAGTTTTAGTAGTTTAAACATTTTTGCTTTCGTTTTAACAACATATTTATTTATTTGGCTCGATTTTGTCCCGGGTCACATCCTATCTGTCTAATCGTAAGAGGCATGTTGTGTTTTCTGGTTGTTCATCCTTTGAATATTTTCTTGCATCCGATGTTCCACAAGGATAAATTCTTGGTCCGCTTTTGTTTCTGTTATTTATTAACGACCTCGCCACCAAAATATAATAGGATTGTCTTTTATAGGCAGGTTCCTCAAAATATTTAGAGTGATTAATTGTGACATCCTTCAGTGTGATTTGATCGCTCTTGAGTATTGGTGTGTCGTCAACGATTTGTCTATTAATGTTGATAAATGTTTCAAAAGTACTTACTCCTTTAAAAGCTCTCCCACACTATGTCAGTATCGACTTTGCTCGGCATCATTGTTGGAAGTATGCCAATTCAAGAATCTGGGGGTGACTTTTGACAGTAAATTGAGTCTTGATGCTCACATTGATGATATTTCATAAAGGACTTAGTGGCTGGCTTTATTTTGTGAACATCAACTGATTTCCACAGTATATCTACTTCGCGACAATTATCCATAACACTTGTTCGAAGCATACTTGAGTATTATTCGCCTGTTTGGTCACCTTCCCACCAAAGTAAAGGGAATTCACTCGCAGTCTCCTCAGTAAGTTCAACAAATGTTCCTTATTCCGAAAGACTTTCTGCCCTCAATTTGTCTCCGCTTGTTGACAGAAGACTTTATTTAGATGAATGTATTTTTTATCGTATCTATAATGGAACGCTGTTCACATCTCTAGCAAATTAAGTAGTTTACTTTTAGTAGTAGATATATTGATATTTTTAAACTGTCAAGAGCTCAGCTCACCGTTTACTTTAATTCACCTATAATCATTTTTCGAATAAACCATGATTAAGTTTCAATTTGGGTCTATAAACTGCCCATTTAAAAGATTCAAACATGCTGTCCTTAACAAATTAGATATTAACTAATACATATTAACTTTCAGTTTGTTCTTTTTATATTTAATATTTTCATCTTGACAGCTTGCGTGTGTGTAATTGGAAGCTAATTTCTTTACGAAGCTTTCATTGTACCTAAATGAATAAATAAATAAATAAATTGCTCGCTTTTAAAACAAATATTAAAAAGTATTATTTCAAACAGGTATTACTGTTTGAAAAAATGGTAATGTATTTTTGAAATAAATATTAAATATAGTTATTATAAAAATTAGTAATACTTATACAAACCGTCCGTATACCTTTAATTAAACAATAAAATCATTTTTAATCATTGCAGAATATTTGTTTTATACGTTTAAATTTATGTTCGACAAATTAATTTAATTAACTATATTAAGAATTAATACAATGAGAATTTTATTTGCATGCCTAGTTTTTTTGCATGATAAGAAATATGTGTCGAATACACGGTCTAATTTTTATAATGGGAAATTGCTCGTTTGGACAGATAACTTTCAAGCTTTAGTTTTTTATGCAGCATACTTTTGCAGAGAAATACAAAAGAATAGAGGCTTTTGAAAAATAGATAATATTTTGTTTTTACATATTTTTTCCTTATGAATAATTTTTTTTAAAAGCATGCATATTTAAAACTAGTTATTTCGAACACGTTTATGTTTTGTAACACATTTGAAGTCACTATAAGAGAAATTTTCAAAACACAAGGATGAAACGTATGACGCTTAAATTTTAAATATACAAATTTTTCTCTGTGCATGAGGGTTCCGTAGTTGTATCGGAATAATACCTACATATATAATGATAATTTTAATTCAGATTTACGAAAACTACGTTGGATTCATACATATATCTATTCTTTATAATAACAGATATTTTACCATAAAATGGGTCATCTTGGGGTTTCAAAATTTTTCAGAAAGTAATTTTATTTCAGTGTCCCTTATAGTTTTCATTGAAAGTACTGGGCTAATAAAAATTAAAACTTATTTAAAGTTTGTCAAACAGTTGGTATTATGAAATTAAGTTTCAAACTGTAGTACGGTGTAACTTACTAATGTAGGAGAATAATTGTTATCACGAAATTTCATTGAGGAAAGAATTGTTTAATTATAAAAAGTGCTTTACTTAATGATGGCTTCTAACAATTGAATGTTAAACTTCCTGACTCAATTTTTAATTTTACGACTTTTCTGTAGATATAAATACATACAGGGTTTCCAGGAAATAGTGCGCCAAAATTAAGGGGATGGTAGCTTGGGTCATGACCTACCAGAATATCAAAATATCACTTTCGTAAAAACCTCACCGTTTTCGAGATATTTGGGTTTTTATGAAAAATTAAATTTCAGATTATTGACTAGTTGATGCACATAAAATGACATGTTCTCATTTTTTGTTTCGCTAAAATATTCTAGATAAGTTGCCCTACCTGGTAAGCATGTCATTTTCTATTACTAACACAAGACCGTCGAATAATCAAATTTTTTTTTTTGCTGTTCAAAATTATTTGACTCTACTTTGACCTTAACTGGTGAAAAAAAAATATACTAGGCAGTGATAGGAAAGCAATTCAAAAAATTGCTTAATTAATGCAGATTTCAGAATCACCCATTATATTCATGAATAACAAGATATTGCCATGTTCATTTTAAATCAAATTTAATTTTTCATAAAAAACCCAAATACATATCTCGAAAACGGTGAGGTTTTCACTAAGGCCATATTTTGATATTCTGGTAGGTCATGACTACTTAATTTTGGCGCACTACTTTTTGGACAAACAGCAATCTGAAGGAGGGGTTGTTTTGGTAGAAATGAATAGAACTCTTCAAAATAATAAACACTTATTCGAAAGGTAATCGATAAAATTACCTTTTTGACTTTGTTTGTAGGATTTAAATTTGAACTCATTATATCTCAGCTCCGACTGGGTTTAGGGAAAACTTATTATGACAAGTTTTGTTGCTCATGTTATCATCTTTTTATATTCCAAGGATTTTTCAGACGCTGCAAAGAAAATAAGTGCCATTTCTCATTCTTCAATTTAAAATTTTCAAAAGGCCGTATTTACACTTTGAATGTTTTATTCGGCCACACGATAGCCGCACTGTAAAATATATAAAAAATGGGACTAGTATATGTAAGGCCGTAGCTCCGCCACTTAAAGGCTACCACGGCCGCACTGTCGGCCGTACCTTTTCCGCATCACTGGCTGTATCAATTTATAAATACGAGTATATATATATATATAGTATAAATTGGTTCGGTCGCGACACTTCGGCTGCGGCCGTTGTCGTTTGTATTCAAGTTTAGCCGCCATATGGCCGAGCGTGCAGACGTTGTGCGGCCATTTCATATTTTTCAAAAACACTACGGACCGCGTGTGGCTGTCGTATTGGCCGTAGTCTAGAAATCATGCGACAATGGTGCGGCCGAGGTATGGCCACCTTTCATTTTTATTTGGGTTGCCTTTTGAGTTAATATTTGTTTTAATGTTGCTTTTTGAACATTGTTAATTGGAAAATAATTTTAAAATATACTGAAAATTAAATTAAAAACACAAAATTGCGAATAAATTATTATTATTAGATTAAAAGTAATATTTAAGTGCAAAGCTTTATTCGAAAGCACCAAAATTAAGGTAAATTTATTTTGGAAGGCAAAGGAATTTACTAAGTATTTGAGTGCAGTGTTTATAACAAGTCATCTTCCTTCATAATAAATAAGCAAACCGGACAGCTGTAACCGTGCATGCAGGATAACTTAGAAACAGGAGTTCAGCTTAAGTAGTGAGAGGCTAATATCCATAAATATCCTGGATTAGCTGACATCCCTTCCATTAGGAAAGCATTCGAGTCCTATGAAAATTAACCTTCCCCGGTACAACGAAGCGTCATCGTAGCTCCGACATAAAATCCAATCCAAAGGTTAAAAACTTAAAAGCACCCAAGAATGGAACAGAGAACAAAGATGCCGGTTAATGGCCATGAAACATGTTTGAAATTGTTTAAGTGCCTTGCGGCTGAGAAAGTTCACTCAGAGCACTTTTCATTATCCTTGACCTCGATTTCTTTTAGTAGGTGCCGAGCAGAAATTAAACATTACGATGCTAAGCCGTACCCAAAATTGCTCCCCTTTTGTGCGACAGAAGCTGACCGAAAACCGAAAAAGGCAACTTATTTCGCTTTGATTGTGCATTTACCTCCCCCGCGACGGCGACTAATTGCATTTGAATATTTTTCCGAAATTTATTCCTTTGGCGTAATGAAGTGGAGCCGTAAAGCATTAAAAGCGCCACTCGGCTCCTTCCGCTTTCTTGGGTACTTAAGAGTCGCATGGAAATGTAAGGGATGCGCGGGGAGTGTGATTTAAGGCTAAAGGAGCTCTCATTAAGGAGCTTTCTTTTAGAAGGATTGTAAAGGCTTATGCTGGAATGCTCACGCTTAGAATTTCCATGACGTGAAATACTTCCTTCTAATCGCAAGGCGTTTAAAGCTAATAAGTTGTTGTCTTATTTTGACTTATATGCATCCCTATAGCCTAGGCTAGACTAAATTGTTAAGGGGTTACGTGGATTTAAAATTTTGAAAAAATCGAAACTTTTTGACATTTTTCAATGGTAAGAAAGTACTATTACATTCAAACTTCTAAGTATCAAAAATAGTAGCATTAGTACCATATTCTATGAAAAATTGTTCACCTTTTTATACTTATTTTAAACTTTAACCCGTTTCGGCTCAAAATGACCTAAATTTTTTCAGTTTTTTAACCACTATGTTTTTTAGGAAAAAATTATTCAATCTTGCTGAACTTTAATACCCTACAGTATGTTTTCCTGCACTTCCCGAATCTGATCGCAGATTAACGCTATCTGGCGCCATTTTAAAAAAATGGCGGTTGAAAGCAGAAAAAATATCGAATTTTTTAAATGTTGATTCAAATAATCGTTAATTAAAACAAGAAGCCATCAACGTAGGATGCTATTCTCTGGATCTGGTGGCATAAATAGCTTCTGTAAAAGATAGGAGTGAAAGTGATATAAAATCGAATATGGCGAATTCAATATGGCGATTTAACGCACGACTTTTTGTTTTTTTTTAAGATTTTTGTTTTATTTATATACTTACAAAGTTTTTTTAAAATTGATTAACTTTTTTATCATTTATGAGGTTGCTTATTGTGAGTATGAAGTCAGATTCCCAAATTTCAAAATGGCGGATCCAATATGGCGGGCAAAATTCTTAAACTTGATCATATTGGGACTGAAAATGTGTATAACGGTTGTTGAGGTCGCTGATTACGAACTTTTCTTAAAACTCTATTTTTGAAGTCTGTGCACACGATTACTCTAAAAACTAATGTACCGATCTTATTCAAATTTTGCACACTTCTTCCAAATAGCATTGACTCGGGAGTGAACGAAAGATTTTGTTTTTCGTTCATCACAACTTGCTTTAAATCGCACTATTTATTGTTTTTTTCGTACCGAAAAATGAATTTTTCGCACGCAACGTCGCCAAAAATTCAGATTTAAATTTTTTAACAAATTCTTCGTTCACTCTCGAGCTGAACTCGTATACTAGCATAAAAATAAAAATTGATTTTTGGGTTTCAGATAAATCTAGCACAAGTTATTATCTGTTTTAATTTATTTTAATAGTTTCCTCTATCTTTAGTTATTTTTAATTTACTTATACTCTTGTTAGGGTGCTATTAAAATAATTTGTATATCTTGTGTACACAAATCCCAAAAGAATGAATAAATATGAATATGAATATATTTTTTTTTAAATATGAAGTGTACAGGGTACCAATTTCAATTTTACATATAGTAAACACACGGACAATATTGTATTCAAAAACACACTTTCTTATTTAAAAATTTTTACAGTCGTTTATATTTATAATTAAATTAAATCCACCTTGTACTTTTCGTAAGCGAGCGGCACACACAACACCGTTCTTTATAGGTCGCCTTTAAAAGTTTAGAATGAAAAAGCGTAAACAATTTCATACGTATTTATGCTTTGATTCTTCGATTTGCCATTTCTTTATAACTTAACATTGTATGAGGAGGTAGAATTGAGTAACCAATACCAATGCAAACGTCCCAGATCGCCTTTAAAAAAACATTATAATATTTAGATTATTTTTCATTTAAAAGCTTATTTTATCCGTAATTATATAATATTCTTAAAAATGGTAATGACTCGCTTGAAATAATTAAAATGTTGATTTACAATCTCGACTTTCATTTATTTTTATTTTTTATCATGAAAGAAATTTAAGATCTTTAATGTCGTTTTCATTAATATTAAGGCTAACATTATGTAATAAAAACTGAATGGCAACCCTCAACTAGGGGGTACTAGGGGTACCAGAAATAGGCCTTATCAGCCCAGCTCCTTATAATGAATTTCATTAGCTTGTTTGATACAGAAAACAATTTATTTTTTTCGAAATATTTTTCCTTTTCATTACAAATTGATAATGTTTTTTGTGATTCTGATTTCAGTATATTGTAATTACATTAGAACAAATGTTATATTCCTCATTTTATCTATCGCACGTGAATCGAGCAGAAGAAAAGTTTAATAGTCTTAATTAGTATATATTCATGCGATTTGTGCTGAAAGTTCGTAAACGAAGCAAAAGAAGAAAATATAATTGATTCAATAAATAAATAAATTTGATTTACAAGTAGCTTTTGCTTACTTTCATATAATTCTAATCCTGAAATAGATTTTATTTCCTTTAAACGTACACTATCTGTATCTCACACTAGAAAACAGGGTCTTAGAATTAAAAAAAAATACGAGTGTGCTTTAGACCACACGACTGAAGAAGAACGTCTTTAGCTCCATCTTTATGTATATATATATGTATATATGTATAATATATACATGTATATAATATACATATATTCATTTTCTACAAATATTTAAATTTATTATCGGTTTTTATTGATAAATTAGTGCTCGCACCTCTCTCTCTTGCTTCTACAGTAATATACGAAACGTAACTCTCTTATCTTTCTATCTTCACTAACTTATATCTACTTCCGTTCGCCTCGGCCCGATCACACTTTTCCTAACGCTCTCGTCATGCATTTACCAGCTTACTCCCCAAAGTCAAGCGTGCGTAAAGAAGTTTTACTTCAAAAGCATCCCCACGCTGCGATTCGAACCCATGACCTCTGAATCCCAAGTCCAACTGTTCACCACTGCACCAAACGCCGCGTTCGCCTTGCCCGATCATTTTTTTTGTAACGCTCTCGTCATGCATTCACCAGCTTACTCCCCAAAGTCAAGCGTGCGTAAAGAAGTTTTACTTCAAAATTTGATTGTTATTCGTTTTTTAATTTTAAATAACCTTAGGTGTATGACAATAGTCAGTTCCGTCAGCGAAATAGAAATCTAAACTATTTGTATTACAAACCTTTACATACTCTTGCTTTACAATAACAATTTATTTTGTCTGAATATTGTTAAATGATATTTTTAAATGCATCCCAGAAAAAGTCAAAATATACAGGGTAAAACCCACGTCAAACCACAAAGGCTAATGGGATAAGCTCATGAATATTGACCTATGTAACCTTCCAAAGTTCTCGAGATTATTTTCATTTTCAAAACCTATAAATATTTTAAATTTAGGAAAATTGTTAACGTTTTTATTATTTAATTCAATTTATATATAAATAAATAAATGAACGACCCTACTATCAAACGTCATCATTTCTTAGTTAAACAATTTTATAGTAAGCATTACTGAAACTCAACACTGAAGATCACTTTAATTGAAAAGCATTTTATATCTGAGGTAAACATTATTTATTACATTTTATAGTGCAGCGAATTTTGGGTTTTTTTTTTTATCCTTTATGTGTACGTATTTTTTTTTTACCCTTTACATTATTTACGAGTCTTCATAAACAACGCGAAATTTCCCTCTTTAAACGCGTGTTGCCTACAGAAACCAATTTATCTGAATTTTTCGCAACTCGAGTACAGCACGTTCCTATCCTTTCAGCTTTTCTGAGGAGTTGTTATCTGCCGAATACACGGTGATTTGCTCCAGAGAGGATTCGCGTCATAAACCAGTGAGATTACCCTGTGATTTTATTTGATTTAATTCTAACTCATTTCAACAGAGATTACCTTGCGCTCTCGCGGTAACTGATGCTTTCGGAATTTATTGCGGCAGTAACAGTCAACACAAATGCAATTTGATTGCATTATGCCATTTTACTGGAGTGCACTGGGGATTTATGTCCTATTATATATGGCGTCGCATTTTGTAGGTGATGAAAATTCTTGACAGCCCCTCTAGAGCCACCTGTGGACTTTATATTCAGTTGGACTTTATTGTTGGCACTCAAATTATGATTTGTAACGCTGACTGCATGTTTCCCTGAATACATTACTGCCAGTCGCACATAGCGTTTGGATTTTCCACTGATATTGTGGATTACATCGAGAATTCTAGGTGGCATCCCAATTTCCATGCGAAAATTCGTAATTGTCATGTGAAATGAAACAAGAATGGAGTTTCGCTAAATTGTGATAATGGCACTGAGCTTTTCACTGCCATGACATTTGCAATATTTAGTAGATATGTATCGATTTCAGTCTAATTGTGGAATATTGCTTGTTTAGATTTTGTATATGGGTGATACATATTTTACATGAAAGACCTTTTTGTTTGTTTTTGTTTTGTACAATTTTTAAAATAAAACTTAAATTCATCGTTTTAAAAATACAATAAAAGGTACGATGAACACAAAGTCGAATTGTAAATTAAGGATTTTATATCCACACAATGGGGCAATTTAATTTTTTAAATTTCCATTTCGTCATTAATTTTTAGGGTTCCGTAGCTCCAAAAGCAAAAAACGGAACGCCTAGAAGAACACTCGTGTGTCTGTCCGTCTGTCCGATATTCTCAGAACTCATGAGACGCAGAAACCTGATAATAATACATATTATTAACCCACTTATTTTGAACTAATTAACATTAATATAAGAATTAGTGTTTTTGAGTTTTATATATCATGTGGAATATCATTTAAAGGGCTTGTTTATTTATTTTGAGCCATCTTGAATTCATTATGCATTACATTAAATTTTTTCTGAGAGTATTCTTTAAATCAATAAATGAGTAAATTATCTATTTAATCCTTGAAAGCACTGTTCTTCAAATATTGTATAACCAATTTTTAAAAGTATAATTTAAGAAAAGGAATCTTAGAATTCAGTATCAAGTCAAGTTCAAATTACTGATAATTTTTTTCGCGACTGTCTTGTGTGAATAATAAAAAATGACATGTTTATCAGGTAGGGGAATTTATCTAGAATATTTTAGCAAAAAAAAAAATCATAACATGTCTTTTTATGTGCACCTGCTGACACAAAGGTAGTGAAAATTTAATTTTTCATAAAAACCCAATTATCTCGAAAACAGTGAGGTTTTCACTAAGGTCATATTTTGAGATTCTGGTAGGTCATGACCCAAGCTACCATTACCGTAATTTTGGCGCACTACTTTCTGGACAACCTGTATATTTTTTACAAAACACGAGAACACGTATTTAACTATTTTTTACTGCTCTTTCAATTGGAATTGGTGTGCTTAAGCAATAAGCGATAATGAACGTTTTTTGTGTGTTTCGTGGGATTAAGCAAAGTACAGGGCGGTTTTGATTTTTTTCGTAAATGTGTAGAAAAAGTTTGTAAAAGAGTTTAAATACAAAATTGTCCTCTCTTGTTGTAGACACTCTTTGCCCTGTAGAAAAAAGTGAATTCATGATGCGTAATTCTGCCTTCGAGATTTTTTTTTAGAAAATTATTTGAAGATGTGTCTTGATGTTAACTTTAACGACATTCTTGGCAAAAACTATTTTTCACAAAGTTTGATGCTCTCAAATATCACTATACGAGACAAAAGTTTAATGCAAATGTATTTAATCAGCAAACAATCCCGAATAATTTTGTAAATCAAAATCTGGTAGGCAGAATTATGCAAACAAAAAATACCTGGCTCCTGGACTATAAAATAACAGAAAGTTCGCATCGCAAATAAAACGATTGTGTCCTATAAAATCAACTCAATTTTTCCTTACAACTCACAAACGCTTTATTGCTCTTCCCTCCGAAATGATTTTACTAAATCGGAGGCCGTTTTATTTGATTTGTCCTATTAGAGTAAGAGCAGGATTATTGATACTTTTTTGCGAAATAACTCTTATCAACATCCTGACGTTGCAATTTGTCCTTTTCCATTTGTCATTTTACCAATACTTTCGAAAATCGAGAGGATCGTAGTTCTGCTACTGAGTATATAAAACTCGTAAGGATTTCTCATAAAATTCCATTTAAGTTTCGTTACAAGTTTTATTGATAATAACAAATCCTACCTGTGTATCTAATAAATCCAGTTTAATCCAAGGGTCTTTTTATAGCAGTCGTTAAATACGAAGTTGAAGAGATTTAAATAAGCTAGGAATGCGTTAGCTGATAATCCCCAATAAGGACCATGTAGGTCTCCTGGCAACGACCTTTCAGAGTGAATTCGCTTTGATTCGCGCGCGAATCATAAAACGCGACAAAGGGCCACCATTCAGCGAATGTTTTGCGCGAGTGAAGCAGACTGCACTTATTGCCCGTAAACGAAATTTATGGCCATATTAAATAGCCTTCATTTCACAGCTTTCACAGGGAACGTAATTTTCTCTGAGATTTACATTTTTCTTGGTGAGTAGTCAATTAATTTGACGAAAAACAAAATCTCCGTTGATTTAAAGCAATGAGGAAGACTACGCGAACATTTTTTATATTAGCTTCATTTGGCTTTTTTACATATTGATCACCCAAAATTTGAAATGAAGAGTTTTTGGATTCGGCTGAGGGTCACCCCTAATAATTAATAATAAACATCGCAATTAACTTATTTGGCGAATTAGTTACTTTCCTTATAATTTTTTTTTTTTAATTTTAATAAAGTACTACATATACATATATTTATAATACTACGTCTTGGTATAATTTATAGCTTTCTCTTTTCTATAGTGGAGGACTACTTTCAATCATGCTCCTGTTTTGTGAAGTGATGGCAGAGTTATTGGAGCTATTTTTATGTGTTTAATTTGGTAACTTTTCTCCTTTGTGCACATGTGGGGCTATTTTATCTCACGACATGAAGACTGACTTTGTTCGGCTCGAAAGAAAATCGATACCTGCTGGAATCTCGTGTCTGTGATTTGTGTGATGATGCTGTGCCTGCTGCTTAATTTAGCACGAATTTGCGAAACATAGAGTGGGGATTTTGTGCGTTGTGGCCAAGTTAGATAATGCGAATATTCGCAGCTTTAGGGAACGTTCTATCTAGGGGACAAGAGCTAAGGAAGGTGGAAAATTATTGAATTAATTGGGTTTCCACTGATGCACTCAAAATGGACCTTTCTAGGATGAACATAAATTAGGTTCATCAAGCTTTCAGGCATGGTGACTTTGATGCATTTTAGGTCACTAATGCAGGAATGTTATTACTACGGCTTAACTATATATGGTTTTCTGAAGCAACGAAATGGATGCAGGAAGACGGGGGATTTGGCTTAAATTAGTGCTCCTTATGGTTTTGATGAAACTTTGTCATTTGGGCTTAAAAGTGTTGAATATTTATTTCCTGATATATTTAACTTTATATAAAAAAAAGCATTTTTCCGAGAGAAAGAAACGCATTTCTATTGTCAGTGACTCCCAAACCACTATAAGAGCTCCCGATTCGGTTATCGTGTCCTCGAAACTTCTAGGTACTCTTGGTTCCAGGACATAGAAAATGAAGGGGCTGACGGCCTGGCTAGGAATGGCGTCACAAAGGAGGAAACTCGGGTGGAACGAGTTCATGCTTCTTGGAGATAAATTAAAACTGGAATTTAGGCCCATTTTCTTTTTATTGCCAACAAAAACTGGATAAATCTTCGCACTTGCGCTATTTCTAGAATGATGTGGCACTCCTATGACGGGAGGAAAACGTCAGAGCTTCTAAATCTGACCCGCAAGGACATGGCCAAAGTTGTGGCGGTGGACACAGGTCACTGGCCCATAGGGAAGCACGCAGATAAACTGGGATCCTCTTCAACAGTCACTGCCACAGGTGCGAGGACCGAAAATGAGAAGGAGACACTTGTTCATATTCTTTGCAAGTGTCCGGCCCTTACCGGAGCTAGACATCGTAATTATATTATAAACGACCTCAAGGAGCTGTTCGAAAAGCCGGTTGGTGACATTGTTCACTATCGCAACGCCACGGCATAGCTTTAGCTCAAGGTGAAGTCTCCCTGAATAACCAGATCATAGTTTTTTTGTGGTATCAAAATGGAGCGAGCCTTTCAGTTCAAATTGGATTCTGCCAAGATCATGAGTATCCAAAATGTGGACCAAAATTGAGGAAAATCCTTTAACTAATAAAACTGCCGATTTATTTCTCTAAATAATTCTGAGTGCTGAAAATAAAGAAATTCAAAGATTATTTTTTATTTCTCCGATTTTTCATTTTACATGACCAATGCATGCTTTATCCCTTCGATAGATCTAAAAAGATTTTCTTCTTTAATTCGTCAATTTCAAGGATTCTGATGGATTTTGTACAATCAAACATTTGGAAGTATCTTTAAGTTATTTACATAATTTGAAATAAAATTTTATAGGAATATGAAGAACATAGCAACGTAAAAATGTAACTTTACCAAATTTTAAAGCGGAATTCAAACTATTTTTGAAATTTATTTTATTCTATTTGGAAAGATCTAAGTATTCTTACGTCTTATTTTTGAAATAAAAAAAAACTTAGTTTAGTGACTTGCAAATTAATTATTTTTCTTCAATATATAAGCGACATACGTACACTACACATGTCATCCGATATTATTTATATTACATACCTACCTACCTAAGAAAATTAAAAAAATCGTGATACGAATAAAATAACTTCTAATTATTAACAAATCTTTTTTTTCATATTTCTTAAGACTACGGTTTTAAAAATTGTTTATGATTTACTTTAATTCAGTAGTGTTATAACATACGTAAAATTATATATAGATGTTTACTGAGATCCTTGTATACTATATATTTTAATTTCTTAGATAGTGAACGAATAAAATTTATTTAATCGACATATTCCATCTTAACCATTGGCGTAGCATGTATAATTCTCCTTTCCACATAAATTACTATTTTATCTTTCAAGACTACATTCATTTTTATTAGAACTATAATGAAAGTAAGTAAGTTTTATATTATACGATAAATAAATAGGGAAGGATGAATAAAAATATGAATGAATATAGAAATTTCACCGCTTCGCCTTCGTAATAGGTGGGTAATAATTTTGTTTTTTGTTTTTGTAAGTTTAAACCCATCTTCAAATTAACAGAATTCTGCTAAGATTATGCTAAAATTTCTTATAAATGTTTCTCACAGCTAAGCTAAATTATCAGATCAGATACATAACAATTCGATTTAAGAAGTTTGAATTTCTTCTTTCTTTCAATGAATTGTACCAAAATTCATGTAATGGGTTCTAAATTTGAAAAATACCACCCACAAAATGTTTATATATGTATATAAACAAAATAGGAAAACAAACAAAAATAGTTTAAACTCGATATCTCGTATATTTCACGGACAGACAGACAGATTGTCAGGCTCTAATCATCCGATTTGAAAAAACCAAATAGCATACGATTCGTTATATAAAATATTAGGGATTATACCTCTAAAAATGTATATACAATGTATATTATACATTAGGGTGGTTCTTATTTGGTCGAAATTTTTATTTTTTTTATTTTCTCAAGGGACACCCCGTAATCATAATCTAGGAGATGAAAAAGGACTGTTTTATTTTTTTCGAATTTTTTATTTAACTTTTAGGGGTCGCTACCGCTAAAGATAAAACTTGGGTAATAATAAATAAATTCATGTTAGTGACTATTTTTTTATTTGAATATATCAATCAAGTTCACTTACAAACACATACAAAACCTTATCCTAATAAAAAAAAAACAATTAATTGAATATTCATTTTGACAACAGAACAGATTTCTTGCTGTCAGGAAAGTTTTTTCGATAGTCTTTAACCAATAATAGTAGGTATTGTTTCTGTTCTTCATCAGTGGTATACAATTTTTTGTACTCCTCCATAAGTGCTACTCCTCGCTCTGCAATATCATTCACAACTCGCATACTATAAACTATTGCCTTAATTCTTTTAAAACTTTCGTCATTATTCCAGGTTTCTGCATCGTTCTTGAGAAAGTCAGGCGTCATACCAGTTATCTGAAATAATCTATATGTGTTGCTCGAGATAAAGTCTTCAAGGTTTTTGTTAAGAATAGAATCACTTTCCAATACTATACACTTAGGACAGTACTCTAGACCTTCATTTTGTAATGCTTTTACCATATTATTTTTTGTTTCGAAGCTAATTCTGTCGTCAAATAAGGCTAAGCCCACGAGTTTTTCCGACAAGTACCACAACTGTCCCATTATTTTTTTAGGGCTACTTTGGATATCAGCGGATTAATATTTTCATACAGCTTGAGATCTTTCAACAGCTGCAAATCGTTCCCAGGTGCAAATGGTGCAGAATTGGCTTCATACCAATATTTCACATATATTCGCACTGTAAACACGCAAATATCATTTATACCTTTCTGTTCTTTCTTCGACATCTTAAACTGGTGTCGGAATAAGAAAATTTTAAGGGAATATATCGCTTTTGCCATCCACCGAGCTCTATGTAAACCTGCAGGTGTTTTGAAGGACGTTGATTTTTCAAGTGTACCCCCCAAGAATATAATAATTAGCTGCAACAATTCTTTATAATCGTCCCTCGGCTGGTACGAAGCCAATTGCTGACCGCCTCTGAAATATGTTCACAATCTTTAAACAACAATGTATCAGAAGAAACAGTCTTGAAGTCATTTTGGTTAATATTTGCCCAATTATATTTGAATCGTTTGAAAATTGCAATTTCGGGTCCTCTGGAAGGACCCAATGCCTGAAGTACCACAGCTTCTAACATTATTTCGAGTATATGATGTCGACAAGCCAGCCATAGTAAATCCTTTTCCAACTTTTGTTCTAAAAGAATGCAAACTCCATTTCTCGAACCAGTGTTGGATGCCGCAGTATCGAAACACATACACTTAATATTTTGAGTTAAATTCCAACACATTATAGTTTCAAATACTGCTGTTGCAGTTTCTTGTCCTGTTCCTCGGCTTAGCTTCGGGATACCAAGAAGTTGGTCGACGCCCTGACCTGACACTAAAATGGGCAATCTATTTACTATCTCGTGGCCAGAGATATCTTCACACATCTTACCATCCCAGTGAACGGTGAGAGATACTTCCGGTTTAAATTCTGACTTTAAACATTGTGCTATTTTCTTTCTATGTTTTATTCGCTGGCGACGAATAGAAGAAGTGTTAATGTTGTATTTTGATGGATCACAATTAGGACTTTTTAGTGTAGACGTCAGGACGACAGCAGCTTTTCTATCGCTTAATTTGGCAACGTCAAGGCTAACAGCTAAACGATCGTCTATAATTTTTTTTTCTGGCCCGTTTCGCTGGTGGTGCTTCAGAGCTCGAAGGTCCTGGCTGCGGAGAAACGATAAAGCACTCATCGTCGCTACTTGCAATTGCAGATGATGAAGATGATGAAATCGATAGAGCAGATTTTTCAGTTAATCTTTTAAAACTTTCTTCTTCCCGCTGTTTCAAGTTTTGCAACCGCTCCACTTTTCGTTGCTTTTCGGCCACTTTTTTTGAATATTGTTTATCCAAACTTCCAATCTTTCCAGATCTATTCTGTTTTTGAGCTAGCAAGAATTGCTTATCTTCCTCGATTTTCATAATTTTCAATGCATCAGAATGAGCTAGGTCAAAAAGTTCTTCAAGTTGACTCTGCCACGTTGTTTCTTTTTTTGGTTTTATTTTCTTTATTCTTTTTCAGGCATTGCCATTGCTTAAAGTATTTCAGTATTTTTTCTTTTACGTGTTGTTTTTTCCTAGTAGGTATACTTGCTTTCTCCCACAAAGCCAAGACGTCTTGAGTAGTAGAATCCGCAGCAGGATTGTTGTTTAATTTTTTCTCTTTATAAAAAAAAAATAATTGTAACACTTCCTTGATTGATGGAAGTTTTGTTTTTGCTAAAACTGGTGATATCTGTCCTATTAACCACACAACTGTTTTGCTTCTTGTAGATGCCATAATTAATACGCAACACAATTGAAGCCTCTGGTGGAAGAAGGTGTTAACTCACTTTTTACCAACTGCATAGTTTAATGAGTTAAAACCTTCTTGCAATAAACTAATTCAAGAACCCATCATTTTGCTTGGAGTAAAACGTTGCTTTACCCATATAAGAATCACATGATGATATTTTTATATTACAAAATGAAATTTAGCGCCACGGAAAATAGTTTGAAAGGGAAAGAAATTTTTTTCTGAAAAAGTGAGTTAACACCTTCTTCCACCAGAGGCTTCAATTATAAAATTGCATACACAAAGTAAACCGGGGCGTCGCAAAAGTAAAAGGCGTGCGCTCTCGTCGAACGTAGTTTAGGCATTAAGTGGCGTGCCAGCGACGGGTCAAAGGGAACAGAGGGAGGGGAGAGGGGAAGGGTAATGTAATGAGTTTATATGACGTTTGAAGTGTTTCTCATGTTGCTTTTGTGAACGTTATGTTTTTGGGTAAATAATAATGTGTTTCAGGCTAACTTCGAAAAATAATAAAAAAATAAAATTTTAAAATTCGGTAGCGACCCCTAAATTTCGTTCGAAAAATAAAATAAAAATCATATGCTCATTTTTTATGCCTAAGAACATTATAAAAGGGTGTCCCACTGAAATTTCAAATTTTGGATTTTAAGAACTACCCTATTATACATATATACAAATCCATCCTTTCTATGGGGGTAGTTCACCCCAAAAAATGTAATTTTTTCAATATTTTCAGAAAATTTTAAAAAAATGTTTAAAAATATTTTTTTAGATGTAACCCCTAGACTCTAAAAAAATCAAATCAGAATTCAAAATGGATTCAGTTCTCTAGAGATTCCTCTAGACTAGAGGAATCTCTAGAGAACTGAATCCATTTTGAATTCAGATTTTATTTTTTTTAGGAAACTCAGAAAGTGTTCTACCGATTAAAAAGTGATTTTTGGAATTCGCCCTCTACCGCCGCCAGAAAGAAGCAAAATTGGTCAAAACAATTTTTTTTTTATGTTCTTCAAGATCTACACAATGATGTATAAAACAAACATTGTCCATAATTATCATAGATTTTTCTAAAATAAATATTATAAAAGTGTTTTTTTTTTCAAATTCGATCAAACTTGGCTTATAGTGTAAATTGCTTGGGATGCGCGGAAGCATATATTTTAAAGTATAATTCTGTATATGATTTTTATGATAACAACCGTATTTCTTAAGCGAAAAGAGGTTATTATCTAATTCGAGTTTGCAAATAGACTCAATTGATCAAAGGAGTAATGAGTTGCACTTTTTTCTGTGCGGTTCTTATGGCTACGATAACATCAATATTTTTTAATCGAATTCGACTGAATTTGAATCTTGATCTTATTTTAAAATTGGGGATTGCTCAAGGGATTGGGCGTTGGACGTTCAAGGGTCGATAGCTCTCGTATTTTTTAATTCCTTGCTAACAAAATGTGAGCCCCTATAAAACCACCTACATACATCTTCTGGCTGTTGCCGTAGTCTTTTATTTTTTTTTATTATAGAGAACCTTTAAAATTTCAACCAACTGGATGTGATTTATAGTAAATGCACACGTGACATTTTCATTTTCCAGTCCCTTAATTTGAAATAGAGCTTAAAAGCCCTTTAGGTTCATCGGGGACTGAAAATATCTGTGATTTACAGTCGGTGAAAGGAGGTCATGTTACAAATATTTTCTAGACCATTTTAGGAAATTTTCAGTTCTCGTTTTTTACCTTCAATATATTTTAGATCGAATCGAAATTAAACTTGTCATATGTCTTGAATTACAGGACAATCATTGATAAAGGAAAATGCGTCGAGCTTCATTTACACCAGTATTTAATGCCAGCAATCAGGAGCCTTTAATTGTTGTAGAGGAATCGAATGTTGAGCATGAGGATGACACAAAACAGAGCAAAAAATCAAACAGTGATTCATCGGAGCCAGAATCACCTGTCAACCCATACCTTTTGTGTCCATTTCCGGATTTGCAACAGCGGAGAAAACACTCCCTGCCGTCTTTGCAAATAACTGAAGGGATAACAGCGAGTCAAGTGCGTCGTTTGTCTGAAGCCGGGGTTGAAGGAAGTGCCCTTAGCTCAAAGGAAGTTGAATTTTTGGCAACACTTTCGCATAAAACCACCCCACAGTCAGGAGGTAGACGTCATTCGGTCGTTACTATATCACCAGTGCCCACGTCCCTTTTTGGCCGAAATCGAAGGGAATCTATCTCTGGATTGCCATCAAGGTAAATATAAAGGAGGAAGGTTTTTTCTAGGGAGGGACTCACGAAAACCCTATACCGTCCCGCCCCATCCATTTACTCTCCTGCTTATTTCAGCCGGCGCGGCAGTGGCTTCCAAGGACCTCCGCTAACAGAGCATCGGGGCAGCATCCACAACCTCCAGCTGGATATTATGGATGGGATTGTGCAGGCCAGGAAGACAAGATCCGGGAGCGGAGTGTGGACACCCGGCGATAACAAGGTCCAAGTACAAACATAAGCTACAGCGCTTCAGCTCTGCAGCCGTGTAGATAGCGACGCATCGAGAGAAGGGGATGGCAAGGAGTTTAATAAGAGATATTTTCTGGATGTTTACAATAATAGCGTGTCTACGGAAATCGTTAACAACTTTGCTTTTCGAGGTAATTATCATTGATAATTCTTTTGATTTTTATTTCTAAATCACTTTAATTATTGTGTCGTTTCCAAAACCATTTAGCGTCCAAAACAGGGTTCGAAATATTTCAGTACTATTTAATTTTCAATCGCTCAAATTTTTTGAAAAAATCACAGGGAAATTTACTACTGTGTTCAAAAAGTAAAGCCAATTTGTTTATAACTTTGAAAAGTTTTATTTATTCTTCCAAATCTGTATCATGTCCTTCAAAGTAGTCCCCGCCCAATAAAATACACCTATGCCAGCGATTTTTCCAATCCTCGAAACACTTCTGATACCCGATGATTGGAATGGCCTTCAGTTCCTTCTTCGATTTTTCTTTAATCTCATCATTCGATTCAAACGGTGTCACCGAAGTGGTCTTTTGAGCTTAGAGAATAGCCGAAAGCTACATGGAGCTAAATCGGGCGAATACGGTGGTTGTGGAACGACATGCATCGAATTTTTGATGAAAAGGTCTCGAAAAACCAATGCAGTGTGAGATGAGAAATTGAATAATTAAATTAAATATAAAGGTTTTTTCTTTAGAAATAACTATTTGCTTTAGAAATAAGTAATTTTTTTGTTATCGAAAAATATTTGAAAATAAATGATTAAAGACTTGTCTTCCCGGAGCATTTGACTGCGCAAGTAATAATAACTTGTATAGTCATTATTAACTATTTTCATTTATATTTCTATATTTTGATTGGAATTTGACTAAAAAATTGTTTAAATTAACAATTTTCTAGTCCAAACTAATGAGAATTTTCTAGTTAATAACTAGAAATACTAGATTTATATAAAATAAATTTACTATTTTATAATAATTTTTAATTATTGGTAGAAATTTCAAGTAATAGTTAAAAAATAGTCACAAAATTTTTCATTACAGCTCAACAAACATCAGGAATTGATACTTACAACAAATTCAACAAACTCAGAACCACCGGGATGAATTTTATTAATTTTAGAGACGATCATAGAAATAAAGCAAGTTCCTTAAGTCTCATGTTCTACAAACTACTCTCCACCAGAAGCCAGTCAATTTGAAGTGGCAGTTTTGAAATCCTTACCTTTTTAATCCAAGATAGCAACATTTACCCAAAAGATTTCTTGGTCATTTAAAACAATTTATAGATTTAGCGTATTAGAATTGTTGCGAACATTCCTTTCATCTTCCAGTTATTGTGTAAGACATATAAAAATTATTGTTGTTGTAAATAAGATTTATAGAAAATACCTATAAGGATGACAAAGCAGGGTGCATTGTAGGACAAATTTGTTCAGGGCTATACAAAATTCAGAACGATGCGATTTGGAGCAGCAAACTTCAGAGATTTACAATAACAGGTTATATGTAAAGTTTTACTAAGAACTAGAACGTAACTAATTTATTTACTAATATCCCACATTGCAATATATACACGTGACTAGAAGATCAATTAATGTACTGAATGTATTTTCAATTTGTTTTTGGATTTTATTAAAAAGTTAACTGTTCGAATAATGTGTTTTAATTTTGAAATCCCAATTTAATAACTATTTCAGGAATAATGAGAATAATATTTTTGAATAATTTTCTATTATTAACGAATTTTATCCACAAAAGTTATTTGAATATGAAGTGAATTTAATAACTTTAATCGCGTACATAGTTGAACTTTTGATTACTACTATAGACGGCGGTAGTGTATGGATATAGACTTTAGATACTAAAGGAAAACCTTGAAAGGTTAAAAAGCCTAAAAGCGAATTAAAGGCCTGAAGAAGCTTCTAGAGACTTGAGAAGGCCCAACGACGGCCGAGAAACCTTGAAGGATATCAGAAACCTAAAATTCATGAAGGCGTTTGAGAGTGTTGAAGAAGTTCTGATAAAAAGAAAAGCCAAACGAAGGAAATTGTGATTACAATTAGGTGATCTCGGCCGCTGATTTGGCTATAATAGGCCAATTATTTTATTCGACCCCAGTCAGAAAAATCAAGAAACGTCAAAAGTCTGTAGATCTAGTTGGTCTAACGGCTCATATAGGCTGATCTAGATATTGGGGAGCCCTTCAGTATTGAAATTGTTGGAAAGAAACAACGGATCTTTCAATCCAGGATTATAACAATTTTATTTGATATAATCGTTGCCGTGATCCAGGGTAATATTTAATGATTATGATTTGTCTTTATCTTTCACAGTATTACAGAACAACAGCAAAATCACTATGCCATATAATTTTAATTAGAAACACTATTTATTTTTAGCTCATTTATTTTGCCGGATCAAAATCATTTCATTAAGATCGACCATAAGGGTAAAATCAGTAAATGTAATTCAAACCAAAAAGAAAAAATTGAATATTTTTTAAGCGTATGTATATTTGGAAAGAGAACAGTTGAAAAATTCCACTTTACAGCATTTAGTTTTTATGTAGACAAATTCCAATTTTGTTCGTTACATTTTTTACATCGATTTAAAATCTTAAAGTCACTAAATCATTTCCCTTGTGATGTATTCAGACTGTCGACTTCTGAGGGCTGTCACTGTTTTATTTTTTTCCTTTGCAGCAATCCTTTGCATCACCACATTTGCACGGGCACTTGCAGGACTGATCGCATCTGCAGTTGCTTCCGCACCTTTCAGAAGTGCATTTGCAATCTATAAGTAAACCAAATGCGTTTGAAATATTTGTTAGCTATTAGGAAATTTCTCGTCCAACACTTACCATTTCCACATCCTCCGCAAGGCATCTTGGTGTTCTTTACTGGTATATGGTATTCGAACGTTAACTCAGGTTTAGTCACAACTTGTGTCAGGTCAGCGCGGCTTTAACTGCCGAAAATCTCAGACTTGCAATTTAAATACTGCCTACAGCGCAATAATTTTCACACTGCACGCCTTAAAACCGTCGAGACATTTCGAATTTCGAGTGCTGCACACGAAAATTCGGAAAGCAAACAAATAACAGAGAGCAACACTTGCACACGGTGAAATGACTCTTCGAATTTAATTTTATCACGTAGTAATTAATGTCGCCGACGCTTTCCTTATCGGAATATTTCATAGATTACAGAGCTTTTGTGATAAGAAAGAATGTTCATGATGATGTCATTATTTCCGAAAATTGATTTTTGAACATTAATAAAAAATTAATTAATAAAGAAAAATATCAAGATGCTTTGCGGAAAATGTGGAAATGATGAGACTTCTAGAAAGTGTTATGCAAAATCGAATGCATTAATCTATTTATTTGCTTATAGATTGCAAATGTACTTCTGAAAGTTGTAGAAGCAATTTTAAATGCGATCAGTCTTGCAAGTGTCCATGCAAAGTTGGTGACAAAAAGGACTGCTGCAAAGGACAGCCATAAAGTAGTAAAAAGTCTCCAAAACCCAAAAACAAAATAGTGATTTTAATTAAATTAAAAAAACGTTAATTTTATGGCACTAAACAACTACCTATCAAAAAAATAAATATAAATTCATCTTTTTACGCCTTTTGTGTTATTTACAGGGTGCCCAATAGGAAATTGCGAAAACTAATTAGTCACTATTTTTTAACAAATGTAGAGATCGGTAAAAGGTAAATACTTTTTATTAAAGGAAAGTCGTCATTTTTATTTCATGTCCATTTTATTATAAAAAAATTAAATCTATTTAATACAAACCATTAATTTAAAAATATAATGAAAAACGTGTTGTAAAATTTACGACTTCAATTGTAAAACAAAATACAATTCAGGAGTAAAATTAAAACAGATATATGTTATTTTAACATATTTAGAATCCGTCCGAATTGGGTGTAAATTAGAAAACTTCACTATACATTTAATGATGTAGCATGTATGTGGACGACATCAAATCAACCGGTTTAGACCTTTTTAAATTTTAGTTCACAAAAAGCAACGAAAATACAAACAAATGTTCTTTTTTTAATAATAAGAATAATCGGGGCAAAACGCATTTTTACTTTAAAATAATTTTATTCTGGAATACAAAGTATAATTTAATTCTCTACGTACCTACATATACATATATTATTTTATTTTATAAACATTAATTTTATTTTATTGCAAGTAGACATACTTTCATTTCATGTTACACATTTTAAACATCTGTACTAATTTATAGGCTTGAAATGCTCGCAAATTTTCGACTTGCGAATTCAAGGCTTCTTAACCGAACAATAAACTCCTTCTAGACCGAATATTATTATAATTTGTACACTGTTTATTTTGATGTATTGATAATTCCTAAGGTGCAGCAATAACAAATATTGCTGTAGAAACTACGAAAATATATGTAAATTCAACGTTTGTCTATAATATAGTCGTTTTCCGCATTAAACGCAGGAAACGTGTGCACGAACAAACACAAAATCTTTCCATCCCATTCCAAGTATGTAAACTTGTCGTGCCAAGTCCTCGAAGACTTTTCTACATATGAGACCAATTTTCTTTTCGGTATATTCAATATATTTTTTTTTTTAAAGTTTACAATTTTTTTTTGTTACAATCATTTCATTGATTTATGTGTTTGAATGAAAATTATAAAATCAAAAAACTTGAAATTTGTTGTTAACAACCTAAAGTCGTTGAATTTACAATCTTTTTTCTCTCGGCGTGCCCACACTAGTTCGAAAAGAGACGAAATTTAAACAAAACCAACAATAGATTCTTAAACAAATTTTTTAATTACTTGGAGCTAAGAGTTCGACTTAAGAAAAAACAATTAGCATCGATTTCTAAGGTACTTACTTGATACAAATAAGGTATATTTTATTTAAAACGCTGATATCTCAATAAATATAATTGTAAAGAAGTGAAAACAAAATAAATCCTTGTTTATTTATTCATGCCAACTATTGACGGAAAAAATCACAACTTACTTTATAATCTGATCCCGATCCGATTGTGAAAATAAGGCAAGTAAAATTAATTTTAAGTTGATATTTAATTAATTATATTTCGTTTCCGAAGAGCGAATTCCCGTAGTTAATACATATCCAACCTTATATTAAAATTTTTTTCTTTTTAAATACAATTATACTTACACGTCAAAAGCATAATACCTTGCTGTGTTGAGATGAAATATAAATATAGTTAAGTATAAAATTTGGGTTTTTGTTTTATTTTAATAAAGGTAGGAATGATGAAACTTTCGAGAGGAATTAATAATATGTTAGTTACCCTTAACGTTTAAATGCAAGAGAATTTTGATCAAGTTATTTGATCAAGACCTTGTGTGGAGATAGGTAAAAATTCGCCCATTTGCATAGTTAACGCAACACCAATTTTTCTATATTTAGCTCAATTATTTTGTCACATCAAAATCATTTCACTAAGATAAACCATGCTAAATATGAAAAGTGGAAAAAACTAAAATAAATTGAAATATTTTTAAGCGTATATATTTGGAAATAGGAAAATTCCACTTTACAGTATTCAGTTGTTTTGTAGACAAATTCCAACTTTGTTTGTTTTATTTTTTACACTAATTTAAAATCTTAAAATCATTAAATCCATTTCCCCTGTGTTGTATTCAGACTGTCGACTTCTGAAGGCTGTCACTGTTTTATTTTTTTCCTTTGCAGCAATCCTTTGCATCACCACTTTTGCACGGGCACTTGCAGGACTGATCGCATCTGCAGTTGCTTCCGCACCTTTCAGAAGTGCATTTGCAATCTATAAGTAAACCAAATGCGTTTGAAATATTTTTTGCCTATTGGGAGATTTCTCGTCCAACACTTACCATTTCCACATCCTCCGCAAGGCATCTTGGTGTTCTTTACTGGTATATGGTATTCGAACGTTAACTCAGGTTTAGTCACAACTTGTGTCAGGTCAGCGCGGCTTTAACTGCCGAAAATCTCAGACTTGCAATTTAAATACTGCCTACAGCGCAATAATTTTCACACTGCACGCCTTAAAACCGTCGAGACATTTCGAATTTCGAGTGCTGCACACGAAAATTCGGAAAGCAAACAAATAACAGAGAACAACACTTGCACACGGTGAAATGACTCTTCGAATTTAACTTTGTCACGTAGTAATTAATGTCGCCGACGCTTTCCTTATCGGAATATTTCATAGATTAAATACAGAGCTTTTGTGATACGAAAGAATGTTCATGACGATGTTATTATTTTCGAAAAGTCGTGTGCTACATAAATCTTGAAGAGTGAAATTTATTGGGTTTGAGACAATATTTACTATATACCGGGTGCATTTTCTGATATTTAGCAGATAAAGTCTAACTGAGATAGTTACGCATAAATTATTATGCACACCGTCGCGACCTTGAGGATTTTAATTGATTTTTGAACATTAATAACAAATTAATTAATAAAGAAAAATATCAAGATGCCTTGCGGGAAATGTGGAAATGATGAGATTTCTAGGAAGTATAATGCAAAATCTAATGCATTAATATACAGGGTGTTCAGAGGTGGGTGGTCAATACTGCAGGGGGTGAAAGGTCAGACCGAGGCAAGCAAAAAATCGTATGGGTGGGGGGGGGGGGCATCTTGCACCGTTTGGCAGTTACAGGGTGATTCATAAATCAGGATTTTTCCTTATATGGGAACCGCTCTTGTATTTTTATCTTTTTTTCTACGCATCGCAGCGGCCCCAAACTGATTTCAAAAAATCACTATTTGGAAGCCCTTTCCAAAAAAGTTTACACCACCCCCTATCCCCAACCCCTTGGCCACAATCCCCCCTGCAAGTTGAAAAAATTAACTTTTATTTCACGATTTTTCACCTTTCGCCCCACTTTTCTCCCAAATTCATGTTATTAACATACCTACTTTTTATTTTTTTTAAGTTGCCTATCTAATTACCTTTCCAAAAAGGTGCAACATGCCCAGGTAGGAAAAGGATACAAAAATCCTTTTACAGAATATCATGACAATTCGAATTTTTAAGAAATTATACTTAAGTTAACTAAAAAATACATTTTGTTCGCTTAAAAACTAATTACAATTAAAACGTTTGTCCTTTAAAAGCTGTTCAAAATGTTCTCCGCTAGTTTCGATGCATGCAAGTAGCCTTCGTTTTATTTCACGTTTGAGGTCTATGGTAGCCAGTCTCTCCCGTATTTTCGTGGCTGCAGTCACAATCCTGGTAACTAATTCTTCTCTGGTGTTGATTGGTCTTGAGTAAACTTCATCTTTCATCATTCCCTATAAGAAAAAGTCCAGTGGAGTAAGGTCCGGTGACCTAGCAGGCCAAGGAATCGGTCCACCTCGTCCAATCCAGCGCTCTGGGTAATTTTCATTTAACCTTGCCCTAACAATGTTCCCAGTATGCGCAGGTGCTCCGTCGAGCTGTAAATAAATTGCGCTTCTGGTGGCCAGGGGGATGTCCTCCAACAGATCCGGAAGGATATTCTCCAAAAAGTCCGAGTATAGCTGACTATTCGGCACTTGGGGCAAGATGAAGGGTTCTATCAACTGGTTGCCGATGATGCCAGCCCAGACATTGACACTAAATCTTTGCTGGAAGGACCGACACCTGGTCCTATGTGGGTTCACATCTGACCAGGTGTGGAGGTTGTGGAAGTTTGTGATGCCATCCCGGGTGAATTGCGATTCATCCGTCCACAGAATTCGGTCTAGAAACCTTCTGTTTTCGATGTCAGACTCGAACAGCCAAGTGCAGAATTGCAATCGTCCTTCGGAATCTCCTTCCCTAGTGCTTGGACCGGGATATGGTGGTATGGATGTAGTCCCTCTCGGTTCACAACGGTCCAAACTCTCCCTGAAGACAATCCTGACCTTCGTGCGACCTGCCTGATGCTTATTACAGGGCTGTTCCTGACGATGTTGAGGATTTGTTGGTGGGGCTCCGCTGAATCGGCCGATTTTCCTGCTCGCATTTCTGCTCTGGGGGCGGTTACACTTCCGGTTTCTTTTAACCTTCTGAAAGTCCTTGAAAATACCCTTCTGTCGGGTACCCGCCGATTCGGGAATCTCCTTTGGTATTCTCGTACGGCCTCACTGTCATTTCCTTCTACTAAACCGTACACGTAAATTATATCGGCATACTCGTCAACACTGAATTCTGCCATTTTATCTTAATTTTTTCTATTAAACACCCGTTCTTATCGCTTGCTTCTTCAACTGTGGTCAATGTCCTTTCAAACTTACCCATTTTTATACCATAATTCATAGGAGGTATTAGAAACGGAGCGTCAGGATACTTAAGAGTCAATACTGGATATAATAAACTAATAACGCTATTTAACGGGATTACATTTATTATTTTATTACTGTTTTGCTGAAAAAATAAAAATGTATTACCTCTGTTTCCTAAACAAACATTTCCGAACTTGCTGTCATAAAAATTGTTTACTTAACGACATTTTCCATTATGGTGCAATAAAGTAATTAGGTACCTGTGAGGATGTTTTAATTTCAGGACTTTTGCAACCCTTTTCTACCTGGGCATGTTGCACCTTTTTGGAAAGGTAATTAGATAGGCAACTTAAAAAAAATAAAAAGTAGGTATGTTAATAACATGAATTTCGGAGAAAAGTGGGGCGAAAGGTGAAAAATCGTTAAATAAAAGTTAATTTTTTCAACTTGCAGGGGGGATTGTGGCCAAGGGGTTGGGGATAGGGGGGTGGTGTAAACTTTTTTGGAAAGGGCTTCCAAATAGTGATTTTTTGAAATCAGTTTGGGGCCGCTGCGATGCGTAGAAAAAAAGATAAAAATACAAGAGCGGTTCCCATATAAGGCAAAATCCTGATTTACGAATCACCCTGTAACTGCCAAACGGTGCGAGATGCCCCCCCCCACCCATACGATTTTTTGCTTGTCTCGGTCTGACCTTTCACCCCCTTCAGTATTGACCTCCCACCTCTGAACACCCTGTATATATGGGGCATTCCACGTCAACCGGGCCACCTAAATGACCAAAAATCATGGAGACCTAGAAAATTGTTTTTGGGCTTAAATTTTTGGCCTATCTTTACTCTTCAGAAATTTACCTGGCGTTTTGAAAAATTCAAAATGGCGGATCCAATATGGCGGCCAACTTTTCAAAAATGAACGAAATTTGAATAAAAAAAATACTATGATATTCTACATAAAATTCCAAGTAAGAAATGTCTTTTGCAAATTTTTGAATAAAATAGCCGTTTTTGAGAAAAAAATTCATGCATTTTTAAAAATTTTCTATCTTGATGAAATCCCAAATTTCGGTCTTATATAGGAAAAAATTGACAATTGGCATATTAGAAAGATTTAAAAAATACTCAGGTGTTAGGAGGTTGCTAGTGATGAATGCAATGTCAGAGGTCAAAAAAATTCAAAATGTCGGATCCAATATGTCCAATATGGATTTCTTCAAGACAGAATTTTTAAAATTCATGAATTTTTTTCTCAAAAACGGCAATTTTATTCAAAAATTTGCAAAAGACATTTCTTACTTAGAATTTTATGCAGAATATCATAATATTTTTTTTATTCAAATTTCGTTCATTTTTCAAAAGTTGGCCGCCATATTGGATCCGCCATTTTGAATTTTTCAAAACGCCAGGTCAATTTCTGAAGAGTAAAGATAGGCCAAAAATTTAAGCCCAAAAACAATTTTCTAGGTCTCCATGATTTTTGGTCATTTAGGTGGCCCGGTTGACGTGGAATGTCCCATATATACATATTTGCTTATAGATTGCAAATGCACTTCTGAAAGGTGTAGACGCAACTTTAAATGCGATCAGTCTTGCAAGTGTCCGTGTAAAGTTGGTGACAAAAAGGATTGCTGCTAAGGACAGTCATAAAGTAGTAAAAAGTCTCCAAAACCCAAAAACTAAATAGTGATTTTAATTAAATTAAAAAAACGTTAATTTTATGGTACTAAACAACCGCCTGTCAAAAAAATAAATATAAATTCATCTTTTTACGCCTTTTGCATTATTTACAGGGTGTTCAATAGGAAATTGCGAAAACTAATTAGTCACTATTTTTTAACAAATGGAGAGATCGGTAAAAGGTAATATAAATACTTTTTAATAAAGGAAAGTCGTCATTTTTATTTCATGTCCATTTTATTATAAAAAAATTAAATCTATTTAATACAAACCATTAATTTAAAAACATCTAACTAATTTATAGGCTTGAAATGCACGCAAATTTTCGACTTGCGAATTCAACGCTTCTTAATCGAACAATAAACTCCTTCTAGACCGAATATTATTATAATTTGTACACAATTTATTTGGATGTATTGACAATTCCTAAGCTGCAGCAATAACAAATATTGCCGTAAAAACTACGAAAATATATGTATATTTAACGTTTGTCTATAATATAGTCGTTTTCCTCACTAAATAACAAGCTCCGCGAACTTGAAACCAAAAATTTCAGGAAACATGTGCACAAACAAACACAAAATCTTTCCATCCCATCCCATCTCAAGTAAGTAAACTTGTCGTGCCAAGTCCTCGAAGACTTTTCTACATATGAGACCAATTTTCTTTTCGGTATATTAAATATAATTTTTTTTAAAGTTTACAATTTTTTTTTGTCACAGCATGAAATAAAGGAATTTTTGTCTATGCAATTTTTAGGCTATTTCAATGGTTTATGTGTTTGAACGAAAATTATAAAACCAAAAAACTTGAAATTTGTTGTTAACAACCTAAAGTTGTTGTATTTACAACGTTTTTTCTCTCGGCGTGCCCACACTAGTTCGAAAAGAGACGAAATTTAAACAAAACCATCAATAGATTCTTAAACAAATCTTTTAATTACTATTAAATATAAAATCCGTATGACCCGAAACTTAGAGATAAGAGTTCGACTTAAGAAAAAAAGAATAGCATCAATATCTAAGGTACTTACTTGATACAAATAAGGTATCTTTTATTTAAAACGTTGATATCTCAATAAATAAAATTGTAAAGAAGTGAAAACAAAATAAATCTTTATTTGTTTATTTATTCATGCCAAATATTGAAGGAAAAAATCAAAACTTACTTTATAAGCTGATCCTGATCCGATTGTGAAAATAACGCAAGTAATTTTGAACAATAAAAAAGTGAATTAATTTTAAGTTGATATTAATTATATTTCGTGTCCAACGTGTGTATCCAACCTTCTATTAAATTTGTTTTTTTTAAATACAATTATACTTACACGTCAAAAGCATAATACCTTGCTGTGTTGAGATCAAATATAAATATATTTAAGTATAAAATTTGGGTTTTTGTTTTATTTTAATAAAGGTAGGAATGATGAAACTTTCGAGAGGAATTAATAATATGTTAGTTACCCTTAACGTTTAAATGCAAGAGAATTTTGATCAAGTTATTTGATCAAGACCTTGTGTGGAGATAGGTAAAAATTCGCCCATTTGCATAGTTAACGCAACACCAATTTTTCTATATTTAGCTCAATTATTTTGTCACATCAAAATCATTTCACTAAGATAAACCATGCTAAATATGAAAAGTGGAAAAAACAAAAATAAATTGAAATATTTTAATCTTTGGAAATAGGACAGTCGAAAAATTTCACTTTACAGCATTTAGTTGTTTTGTAGACAAATTCCAATTTTTTTTGTTACATTTTTTACATCGATTTAAAATCTTAAAGTCACTAAATCATTTCCCTTGTGATGTATTCAGACTGTCGACTTCTGAGGGCTGTCACTGTTTTATTTTTTTCCCTTGCAGCAATCCTTTGCGTCACCACTTTTGCACGGGCACTTGCAAGACTGATCGCATTTGCAGTTGCTTCCACACCTTTCAGAAGTGCATTTGCAATCTATAAGTAAACCAAATGCGTTTGAAATATTTCTTGGCTATTAGGAAATTTCTCGTCCAACACTTACCATTTCCACATCCTCCACAAGGCATCTTGGTGTTCTTTGCTGGTATATGGTATTCGAACGTTAACTCAGGTTTAGTCACAACGTGTGTCAGGTCAGCGCCGCTTTAACTGCCGAAAATCTCGGACTTCCAATTTAAACACTGCCTACAGCGCAATAATTTTCACACTGCGCGCCTAAAAACCGTCGAGACATTTCGAGTGCAAAAGATAAACACCAAATTCGGAAAGTAAAAAAAAAAACAAGTAGCAGAGATCAACACTTGCACACGTAGAAATGATTCTTCGAATAGAAATGTCTAAAGTAATTAGTGTCGCTAACGCTTTCCTTATCGGAATATTTCGTAGATTACATATAGAGCTTTTGTGATAAGAAAATAATGTTCATGATGATGTCATTATTTTCGAAAAGTCGTGTGCTACAAAAGTTGTTACATTCGGATTATGTCTTGAAGAGTGAAATTTATTGGGTTTGAGACAATATTTACTATATACCGGGTGCATTTTCTGATATTTAGCAGATAAAGTCTAACTGAGATAGTTACGCATAAATTATTATGCGCACCGTCGCCACCTTGAGGATTTTAATTGATTTTTGAACATTAATAACAAATTAATTAATAAAGAAAAATATCAAGAAATATAACAAACTATTTATGCTACTTTTATCTTAAATTTTTCAGTTTCTGAGTTTCTATTCACCCCGAATAACTTGTTTCAGCTGCTGCTTCCGTAGACTGTTTTTGGCGTTTCTAAGGACTTTATTTATTTTATGCACCGAGACACTGAGAGAAAAAGTTGTTGAATTTACCAAAACTGACTATTAATTCAATAAATTACGGCTTCGATTCTGAGCCAAAAAACAAGTTATTAAACCTGCAATTCATTGTAATTGTTACTTTAACAATGAAATTACTAAATCAACTACTCTATAAAGATACCACTTTGTTGTAAAATTTACGACTTAAATTGTAAAACAAAATACACTTCAGGTGTAAAATTAAAAGACATAGATGTTATTTTTACAAATTTAGAATCCATCCGAATTGGGTGTAAACTAAAAATTTAAAGATGTACGTATGACATCGATCAACCGCTTTAGGCCTTTTTAAATTTTAGTTCACAAGAAGTAACGAAAATAAAAACAACTATCCTTTTTTTAATAATAAGAATAATCTGAGCAAAACACATTCTTGCGTTAAAATAATTTTATTCTGAAATACAAAGTATAATTTAATTCTCCACATACACAGACATATATTATTTTATTTTATAAACATTACATTATTTTATTGCAAGTAGACATACTTCTTCAATTTTCATTTCATGTTACACATTTTAAACATCTATACTCATTTATAGGCTTGAGATGCACGCAAATTTTCGACTTGCGAATTCAACGCTTCTTAACCGAACAATAAACTCCTTCTAGACCGAATATTATTATAATTTGTACACAATTTATTTGGATGTATTGACAATTCCTAAGGTGCAGCAATAACAAATATTGCCGTAAAAACTACGAAAATATATGCAAATTCAACGCTTATCAATAATATAGTCGTTTTCCGCACTAAAGAATAAGCTCCGCGAACTTGAAACAAAAAATTACAAAATATCTTTATTTCTTTATTTATTCATGCCAACTATTGAAGGAAAAACTCACAACTTACTTTATAATCTGATCCCGATTCGATGGTGAAAATAATGCAAGTTATTCGTGTCCGAAGAGCGAATTTCCGTAGTTAATACATATCCAACCTTCTATTAAATTTTTTTTTTTTTAAATACGATTATATTTACACGTCAAAAGCATAATACCTTGCTGTGTTGAGATCAAATATAAATATTGTTTAGTATAAAATTTCAGTTTTGATTTATTTTAATAAAGGTAGGGATGATGAAACTTTCGAGTGGAATTAATAATATTATATTATATATAAGAATTTTGATCGAGTTATTTCAACAAGACCTTGTGTGGAGATAGGTAAAAATTAGCCCATTTGCATAGTTAACGCAACAGCAATTTTTCTATATTTAGCTCAATTATTTTGTCATATCAAAATCATTTCACTAAGATAAACCATGCAAAATATGAAAAGTGGAAAAAACTAAAATAAATTGAAATGTCTTTAAGCGTATATATATTTGAAAATAGGAAAATTCCACTTTACAGTATTTAGTTGTTTTGTAGACAAATTCCAACTTTGTTTGTTACATTTTTTACATCGATTTAAAATCTTAAAGTCACTAAATCATTTCCCTTGTGATGTATTCAGACTGTCGACTTCTGAGGGCTGTCACTGCTTTATTGTTTTCCTTTGCAGCAATCCTTTGCATCACCACATTTGCACGGGCACTTGCAGGACTGATCGCATTTGCAGTTGCTTCCGCACCTTTCAGAAGTGCATTTGCAATCTATAAGTAAACCAAACGCATTTAAAATATTTCTTGGCTATTAGGAAATTCCTCGTCCAACACTTACCATTTCCACATCCTCCACAAGGCATCTTGGTGTTCTTTAATGGTATATGGTATTCGAACGTTAACTCAGGTTTAGTCACAACTAGTGTCAGGTCAGCGCGGCTTTAACTGCCGAAAATCTCGGACTTTCAATTTAAACATTTCCCACAGCGCAATAATTTTTACACTGCACGCCTTAAAGCCGTCGAGACATTTCGAATTTCGAGTGCTGCACACGAAAATTCGGAAAGCAAACAAATAACAGAGAGCAACACTTGCACACGGTGAAATGACTCTTCGAATTTAATTTTATCACGTAGTAATTAATGTCGCCGACGCTTTCCTTATCGGAACATTTCATAGATTACATACAGAGCTTTTGTGATAAGAAAGAATGTTCATGATGATGTTATTATATTCGGAAAGTCGTGTGCTACATGAGTTGTTGCAATCGGATTATGTCTTGAATTGTGAAATTTATTGGGCCTGAGACAATATTTATATTGGGTGCATTTCCCGATATTTAGCCTAACTGAGATATTTACGCATAAATTATTAAATGCAACGACGTCACCTTAAGAATTTTAATTGTTTTTGAACAATTAAATGAATTTTAATTGATTTATGAACAAAATGGACAGTCATAAAGTAGTAAAAAGTCTCGAAAAACCCAAAAACTTTAAATAAAAAAAGAACAAATTAATGTTACATTGCTAGGCAACCTTTCAAAATAAGTATAAAAACGAATTAATTTGTTTACGTTCTAATCTAAGTTGATCTTATCCTACTGTCTTCATTTTGTAAAATTTAGTAGTTAAATTACAAGACAAAATGTAACTTAATAAACTTAATAAACTCTGCCGACTTAAATCTGTGAGATATAGTAAGTTATTTAAATATCTTATTTCTATCCAAGGTCTCTTCCTAGTTTTAGTCAAATAAATTCAGAATGGGGAAAAAATAATTGTGTTATTCACTGTTTGTTGAATTTCCTATAGTAATGTTGTAAAAGGTCTAAATTAGTTATTATAAAAACAACTATAAAAACATCAAATTTAACACTCCGTACAACAATATAAAAAGAAATACAAGAAACCATTAATGCCCCTTTTATCTTAAATTTTTCAGTGTTACTTTTATTATTTCAATTTCTGAATTTCTAATCACCCCGAGTAACTTATATATATTTTTTTTTTTAATTAACTATAGGCATTTTAATCGTAGTTCCAAAACAGATAAATCTCATGCAAAAACAATAATAGATTTTTAAACATAACTTTAAATATATAAATACACCTGTCCCTCGATTTGCACGGCACTCAATTTACACGGTTTCGCTTTTACACGGTTTTTAAATAAAAAAAAAAATAAAAAATGTTATCTTATTTTGATTGTTTTGCACTAAGGTAAAGGCACCAATGCTCGACACTTTAAGACAAATATAACATTTAAACGCTAATAAAAAATGCATTTATTTAATTATAAATATAATAGTGTTAAATGTATACAAACAAACTCTTTTATAATATGTTAACAATGAAAACAATTTAAATATCTTAATTTTTCTTTAAAAAATTTAAATTTATGATGAGGTCGCAAAGTCACCTATAGTCAACACAGCAAAAACGTGAATATCCCAATGCTTGACACCCATAAAAAAAATATAAAGACAATAACAATTACAAGAATGACTATCGCAGACAGTATCCTTATACGTATATAATACGTAATAAATGTCGAAACAAACGAAAGTAATTCTTTACAAATATGAAAAACTTATCTCAATATGAAGAGCCTTCTTACTGAAGACTTTAAGATATTTGAGAGAACGATAACAATTTTGATCATTTTTTTGTTCAATATTTTTTATTGTGGAATATTTTAAATATAAAAACTTGTGTTTTAGCCGACGCATTAACAACAATATTGAGCATAAAAAAGGAAACTCATTTCGTTCCAATATAAGCCTTATAGAAGATATTTTGTTTATGAGAGTATTATATCATAAACCAATCCCCTTTTTATTTTTTAACCCTTATCTCATTTGACACGGTTATAATTAACATACCTTCGATTTTTCTTTATCTTCTTTAGATCGATTTATACGGTTTTCAGGTTAATTGAACATATCGTTCTATTTTGTATGAACTCTGTGCCTCGTTTTACACGGTTCCGTTTTGCACGCTTTTTCCAAGAAAGTTTGGAGCTTAGAAAAAACGTTTGACATCGATATCTACAGTAATAAATAAAAACAGAATTAATCTTAATCTTTTATTTATTTATGACAACTAATGAAGGAAAAAATTAATATTCTGAATAATGCGATAAGAAATGTATTAAAAGAAATATGTGAAAATATATGTATGAAACTTCTTATGTGTGAATAATGATAAGTTTAAAATATAGGATATCTCTAATATAATCTGATTTATTTTTTACTGTAATGTTGTGATTTTCGAAAAAGATATCATTTATTAAATTTGCGTTTTCTTCTTGACTAGAGTAGGTTTTGTCAGCAATTTAAGGGTAGGTATGTTTTTTCTGTTTTGCTTTTAAGTATCTTTACAACAGTCCAGAAAGGCTTGAATTTTTCCCAACATTGGAGAGCAGATTGTTCCAATTGAATTACGCAAAACTTGTACCTATCTGATTTTGTATTTTGTAATTCATACGCTTCAATTGACTTTTAGTAAATTGCTGCCTTTTCTTAACCATTTTCTACAGAAAAAGTTACGCATGTCGATGAGAAACATCAAGTCATTGTGTAGTTTCAATTAAGATTATGGTGAATACATAGGGTATTTAGGGAAGGACTTTTCAGCTTGTATTAGCTTCTTATTACTTATTAATGAATGAGTTTAAGAGATTTATCTTAGAGGTCACGATTTTTCTAAAGAGAATAAAATTTGTGTTTTTGTAGTTGTATCTTTTTGCATTGTTAAGGGTTTCACCAACAAGCTTAATTGATAAGAGAGAAAAGAGATAGACTATCACTTTATAAAAATCTATAGATTATTATTTTAAAATTTCAATTCAAACATAATTCCAAATCCAGATCAGAACATTAAAAAAACGCAAATATAGTTCATTGAGTTACACACAGAATATTTTTGAAGCTTTGCTTCCTTTGGGACGTTGTGCGGGAGATTCGTTCACAATTTCCGACGGTAACGAAAAAAAGTAACGAAAATAATATTAGCTTCCTTTGGGACGTTGTGCGGGAGATTCGTTCACAATTTCCGACGGTAACGAAAAAAAGTAACGAAAATAATAACAATAATACAGTCATTCCAGTTTATACACATTATCGTTCTCTCTTTCTCTCTATATTCGTATATATATACGTATATGACAATCTCATATACGTATATATATACGATAAATATTTATAAATTTGACAGAAAAATACACTTCATTTATTTTCACAATATTTTAATAATATCATATGCACTTATTGACTTTGAAAAAATATTTCTATAAATATTAGTAGGAAGCAAAGCTTCCATCGGCCAGTCCCGCGACTGCCATGTTTTTTTTTTTTTTACACCAATTCCTCATAAATCAACAGTAAGTACCTAAAGAAAGTTCAAGTTAAAAAAATATAGTATATTTAAAATAAGTATTCGATTAATATCAGTAAATTTTTCGCGCTGACTTCAAACATCTGATAAAATCGTAGGATTTAATATTGAAAGTATTATAGTAACAGAAGATTTTTAAATAAAATTAATTAATTTTAGAGTTTTTAAATTAATTAATTTTTGAAGGCGATTTGAGATTTATTTAGAAAGTACGCAGTAATAGATTATTATAGGAATACTATAACATACACAAATTCTTATCTTTGACCCTCTTCTGTTAGTCTTAAAATAAATTTCTACTACTACAAAAGCCGGATTAACCTTCATCAAAAAATGGAATCATCTCATCAAGTTTACACGCCACTTGCAGCAATTTATACCGCCTGGGTCTGCATAAAGTGTCGTAAATAACGATAATCTTATTACCTGAGTGCCGTGAAATTCTAATTGTCATTGGTGAAATATGGTATATATCCATATTTCAAGGAAGGAACACCTGGAGCCTGGGGACTCACAATCAGCACCATCCACCAAGACCCTTCTTGTTCCCTAGGCTCGTGCATAAATTCCACTTTGAGGGCAGAACAATGCAGCCGATCCTCAAAGCGGCTCACCCTCTCCTTAGGGGGCCTCCACAATTGATTAGAGGAATAGTGTGTTGGGCCCCTCATATGCCACGACTCAAAAAAACCACACACTGCCACTGAATATCAAAAGCCAGTGTTGTCGGCTCGGTGTGGGGCACGTGGAGCTTGGGGCTGCGTTTATTCAGACGCCGTGGGACTGTGCCCTCCGCGGGGGAGTAAGTAAGTAACTGTTATGGGGTGTGCAATTGCTTATCAAATGTTTTGTTGAAAGGTCTCATTTGCAACCGGATTTCCCAGAGGAGTGTTTACTCCTGGTCTCTAGCTCGTAAGGTATGTATAGTACGTGTTCCGGGTCCAGAATGGAAGTGCTTTGGAAGATGTGTATTATTTGGATCTTTACAAATGAGTAAGCGATGAAGTGGTTTTTAGTCTTTGGCTTTCTTTCTTATCTAAAAGCAGGAAAGGATTTTCATTTATTCATGGGCTTTTAGACCATGATGTATAAAGTAAACCCAACTAACGTACCTTAATTCTTAAAGGGGATTATTGAACTAAAGACAATCGAACTAAATTATTTGAAAGGAAATTCATTCTAGGAATTTGAATTCGTTCTCATCCAATCTTTTGAAATCGAAAAATATAAATAAAATGTCATAACATTCTAATGATATTGCTTTACACGGGAATGTCAAATTCAGTTATAAACCTTTTGGTATAAATGTAATATCCCTATATATGTATATAAAAATGAAAGTTTGTTTGTTTGTTTGTTTGTTGCTCAATCACGCCTAAACGCTTGCATCGATATTTTTCATTTTTTGTCCAAAGGTAGTACATATTTTAATTTAACATATAGGCTAATTTTTTTTCGGATACTATATAGGGTTTCAACATGGTGGATCCAAGATTGCCGTTGAAAATTTTAAATTAGAAGCTATTTTCATGAAAAATCGGTGCTTAGGGATCTTGGGGGATACTTATAGTATATCAAATCCTCTGTGCAAATTTAGAAATGATGGCGGATCCAATATGGTGACCAAGATTTCTCGATTTCAACGAATTTTAATGAAAATTAGTACAATGATTATCTTGAGGTCACTGATTTTGAGTATTATCAAAATTTCCAAACCTAAGATGGCGGACCCAATATGGCGACCCAAAATTTCTCGATTTCAACGGATTTTAATGAAAATTAGTACAGTGATTATTCTGAGGCCAATATATTCGAATATTAGAAAAATTTCCAAATCCAAGATGGCGGATCCAATATGGTCTTTAAAATCTATCGACTTCAACGGGCTTGAATGAAAATTAGTATGATTTTTTGGGGCCCTAATTTCGAATATTATCAAAATGTACAAACCCAAAATAGTGGATCAAATATGGCGACCAACATTTTTTCGATTTCAGCGAGTTGTAATGAAAACTGGTACAATAATTATTTAAATGCCACCAATTTTAAATATTATTAATATTTAGAGATGCAAGATAGCGGATCCATAAAGGGGTTTACAGGTTGAAACAATTTCTAGGATATAACAAACTAGAACATTTGAGAAGTGTTTAATTAGTAAGAATTTACCCAACGTCGGGTGAGACCGAGTAACCCAGCTAGTATGAATATAATTATATAATAAATGTAATAATGTTTAGATCACTTAAGCCCTACATATAGTAAAATAGAAGTTACATTAAATTTAATTGAAATAAAAATAGTTGGATGAACAAGGATCTGTTTGTTTGAAACATAAAATTCATACCAGACGAATTAAGAAGGTGTAATTGTTGAATCAACTAAAAATAAATTTTTCAGTATATTGCAGGAATAACAAAACGTTTTATAGGATTTAATTTGTAATGATTACATTAACCAGTCACAAGTTAGCCAAATGAACATTACATAGCTTTTGCAGGGATTACAAAGCTTTTTGTTCATATTAATGATGCATAGTAAATATTGCTATTATTTTAAATTCACACCAATTACTAAAACGGATTTCTAGGGATTACTTTTTGAAATTACAAATTGTTGTTGTATTAATAATAAAGTGACGATAAAAGATTTTTCGCTCCCTAGAGATAATTTAATAGAACAAAAAACAGGGACTTTGGAATAAAACGTGTTCCCAAATATCTATCCTTAAAGTTGGTAATTGAAAGGGTTCATATACTACTAGTTTCCTACCCAATCGATTAAAAGTAGAGAAATGAGAAGGACTTGAATGAAATTAAATGAAAAGTTCTCGTACCAATCCACTTTGCCTTTGGCTTATATAGCAAAATCGGATCGTGCTAAATAGTTGTACGTGCATCCGAAAATTTGCCTAAAACATTATCCTAAATCTCTTTTAGAGTTTAGTTTAGCAAGACTAAATTAAACTTCACGGAGAGGGAAGTTTATATTAAATTTGACTGCAAACATGAAAGATATTAAACTGTTTTTGGTAAAGTTACCAAAAAGTTCTATAAATAGCAGCCGTCGGAATCCACTAGTATCCCAAGTGCACAAGTATATATGTAGTATGTATAGGATATGAAAACATCTGGTAATTTGCCCGAACAGAGAGCGGGTGTTCTTTAATTTTGCAGATAGAATGTAGACAGCCCATTTTCACTATTTTGGCTGTTTGTGCGACGTACGAATATTTTTGTAATAGCATTGTGGGGGGACGTGAAATAATTCTTTTTCCAAGGGCGAAAATTTAATCTTGCGCAGTTTATTGCCAATAAAGAGTGGCAAAAAGTGGGAAGAAACTTGAAAAAAATGGCAAATTTGTAATCTGCTTCGAGTGTCTTTAGAAATTGTTTGTAATGGCGAAGGGAGGAGGTATACCCGTTGTTGGCACTTTGCCAGGACTACTAATGCAACAAGTGTGGTAGGGGAATAATTGTGGCGAGTGCATGCAACAAGTTGCACGTATATCCATGCCCTTGCTAGCCGCTGGCAAAATTCCAGGAGAAAATTTGTACAGGCGACAGTAAATCCAAGGTTAATACCCAGATATCCCTTCATCCCTGATGTAGCTGTATGCGTGTCGGGGAATCGACCAATCAATGTGAAGGGCACACAGGATACGTGAACAGCGTAAACAGTGCCAGTAGTCTCGATACCTAATGAAGCTATCCTGAAAAATGAGGGGAAATGCTCCCTTTTGCACAAGGGAATATTTTGTATGTACGACGCAGACTCAATTGTTTCGTCGGGAAAATTCTAACTTCCTTTTTGTGGGAAGCGACAGTGTTGGATCCTGGATACTTCCTGCTAAGGAGGGACATCTGTTGAGTGGTTTCGGATTTTCTGAGGTGTCCTCGCTATAAGATGGAACTTTTACGAATAATTTCAGGAGTATGGGAAACTTGATATCTCGTCCCTCAGGATGCTTATCTGATGCTCGTTGGAATCAGTTAAGTTGGAATCTTCGTCGGTTGAACATCACCTTCGCGATTTCGGATTATTTCTCAGTGAAGTCCTTTGAGATTCCCAAGAAATTTCTCTTTGGAAGGTTTTATCTGGCGGGCAGTTAAAACAAATTTTTTTGAAAAATAAATGGTCAATTTTGGAAAAATTTTCAAATTTTTGTGAAGTGGGTAACTGTGAGATTTTATATATTATTCATAAATCTTGGAAATTAGTGCATAGGAGTGGCTTTTGATCTAAAGAGCACGTGAAGTGGGATTTTAACCGTGGCTTAATACTATGGAATAATTTGTTGTTGCTGGAAGGCAGTAGAAAAAAAACAAAAAAACAACGAAAACACCGAAGTTTCGGTTTCCATTGGATTTACAACACATCAACACCAACTTGGTTCGTTTAATTTTAGTTTTATGGATTCCCACCACAATGCAAAAATTTAATTAACTCAAAGGAACGTGTTGTAATGATAGGAATTTACGACTTCAAGATTTATAGCGCTTCATCTGGCTGCTGGCGCTTGTTGCGCCTTCGTCTAATTTACGGGCCCGCACGATGACGAGGGCTCTTGTCTGTCAGGCTAATCCTCCGCAATAAGGAAGCGAGTGTCTATCGGAAAATATTTCCTTAGACGCTCCCGCTTTGGAATTTATAGCCTAGGCTAAGCACTGAGAGATGATGACATGTACATGTATAGTATGACGTTTATTGCAAAATTAATTGCACTATTATCTGGCGACATTGGGGTTGGAAACGGCGCTGTATCGGCTTCTGTTGTCCTTTATTTGCTTATGTATGTTGCAGTATATCTTGCTGGAACCTTTGGTTTTATGACCGATTTAATACTTGTCGCACCTAGTCTTAGGCACATTAAAATTTTCATTAAATACGCCCGCAGAGATTTTGTCGTTTATAAGGATTTCAGAGATTTAAATGTCTTAAATTGAGTTTAAGGTCTCCTCACGGATTTCGATGAAACTGTGTAGGAAAATTCATCTGGGGTCAAAAGTGATGATTATGTAAAAAATGCCGGTCAGTCGCTTGTACTTACCGACAATTTTCTGCATGTCCTCACAAAGGTATCTCGGAAATTGTGGAAGGTACTTAAAACAATGATGTTTCCATCTTTCTTCTATAAATAGTTCTACAAAAGCCTTGAAAATAAGAAATGTTTTCATTCCTTCGAGCTGCCATTATATTAGATAAATGCGTGCTTGTCATCGTCGATAAGTCGAAAATATTTTTTTTTAATTTGCTAATTTCAAGGATCCTTTGACGATTTTTTTTCATAATACACTTAATAACTTAATAAGAAGAACTTCTACTTTGATTTTATATCATTTATAAGTCAAGAAATAAATCTTAGTAAATCTCAGAAATTTCAGTTTAATAATATCTTTATTTCCATTTTTTTATTTGTATTGATCAGAGCTGCATCGTTTTAATCTTTATTATTTGAATTCTGGAAATTAATACATACATGGATTTCATTTTAAGAATTCAAATATTTATTCACTTTTGGAAAAAAAATTTCGAAAAATCAAAAATTGTTATAATTTTTATAACAAAAAAAAAAACAGATTCAAAATTGAAAACAGAAAAGGGAGAAAAAGTAGGTGACATAATCAAAAAAATCAGAAAAGGGCAATGTAAAAGAAAAAATCAGATTTATATTCTATAAGTTATTATCGAAAATTTAATTTACGGAGACCTTTACTTTCAAAATCGAAGAAAAACACACTTTTTAAAAGTTTGTTTTTTTAAAAGACTATTATATTTATGATTCTGAAACCTTTTGTACATTATTGGTAAGATTATGAAAAATATAAAAAAAATTTTTAAATGCAACTTTAGTTTATTTTAATGCCTGCAGAGGGCGTCATCAAAAATGCACTTTTAAAAAGGCCGCATTTCTCTAGGACTTCCTGTAACATATAGAGTAAAAATCATGGATTGTTTTCATAAGACACAAAACTAGTACCTAAACCTAAAAAACATTTTATTTTTAATAAATATATCATTTTATACACATTTTTCTAAATAAGTTAAAAAGCGACTATAAGTTAGGGGTAAACTACCCCTCCGCATAAAAAGTGGGGGGTAAAATAATATTTTTAAAGGTTTAGTTACTAGTATATTTGATAACGAATTGAATGGCGTTTGGTTTGTTAAAATCGGTTGAATAGTTTTTGAGATACAGATGCGGCCATTTTCAAAAATGTGATTTCGAGAAAAACGCGTTCAAAGTTTTTTTGATTCAATTTTTGCAATAAAATGTTCGTAATTTCCGCTACAAATATAGGTATAACTTTTTTTCTTGTACGAATTTCTTAAAACGGTTTTAGGAGAGTGTTTGTGTGATGTTAAGAAGCATTTTTATGAACAAAAAAAAAATTGATTTTTTTTCGATTTTGAAAGTAAAGGTCCCCTTAAAAAGAGTAATGTAAAAAAAAATCAGATTTATATTATCTGAGATATTACTCAAAATTTTAAATTTAAATATCTCCAAAATAACGACTTTCTAAACATAATCTTTACTTTCATCAAAATTATCATAGAATATCCCATAAATTGGTGGAGAAATAGATATCAACATCTTTTTAGTTACCAACGGAAGGCGAAAGCTTTTCTGGAACCATGGTATTAAATTAAATGAAAAATTGAATATATGTCTTGTTTGTAATTATTTGTAAGTTCGGTAAACATTCATCAAAGAAAACTGAAAAATCATTCAAACGATTTAATCGCAAATTAATTTTTGCGTTTCTATACAAAAGTGTTATATTTCGATCTACCTAATTGCTTAACATGATTTACTTCTACTTGTTTACAAAGCACACATAAATTTAAAATCTTGCTGGAAAGCCTAAATATTTAGATAAAAAACCCAATTATAACTTAACTTTAAAGGATTTCTTAGATTTTTTTGATCCCAATAGTTTAATTATGCCGATCAGTGCTACAAGTGATTTTTAATTTCTTTTAAAATGTATATTAATAAAAAAATATATATAACATAAAAAAATTGTTGTACATACTAAGAAACCTTAATGCGTTAACACTTTTAAGAATTAATCCTTTTTATGATGGACTTATATAGGATCCCAAAAAATACTAAAATTTTTCCCAAGATGTTTGGTTATCAAAATAAGTCAATTATTTTTTGTGCACGACTTCAATTTTAGATTAAATGTTATAAGGAAAATCAAAGTAAATGTGCTAATCACAAATTAATTCTACAAAGGTCTGTAAAATTTTAAGAATTTACAATATAATACAACATTTTTAATTTTCGTATTTATTTCAAAATTTAAACCCCATATAATGCGTAGATCGTACTCAACTCATACATATGTAGTGATAATTGCATCAACATGTTTTTTTCAATGGTTTGCAATATTTTTACCTATTATTATAGATTATAGAAATCAGAAGGAGTATTTGTTGCCTTGTTTGCCACTCCCATTCTTCTGAAGTTCGCAAATCGACTTTTCATTGATCACATTTTAAATAAATCTTTAATAATTTCTTGTGCAATGTGTGACTAAAATTTAATTTGGTCGGAAAAAGAACTAAAATTTATCCAAATGCATTATCGATTTTAATGTGTTTGACGTAATGGTGCACGACATTTTCCAATAATTTATTCACAGATGGTGATGGCAGTCTAGGTTTTAGTTACAATTCGCACAGGTCTTTAATACTGAAATTTATTTCAAGCAAAAGTAATTCAATAGATAAAAGCTGTGGCGGTTCCCGCGAAAAGAGGCAATTAGATCAGGAAAATGTAATCTTATAAAAGAGACGGGACTTTCAGAGGAATTTTTTGCCTCCTATATTGAAAAATAATACTTGATGCAGACCAATAATTCTTATATTTTTTAAATAAAAACATATAGTCGCATATATCAACTCTAAACCTATGCGAAGCAAACGAGTTAAAGTGAAGAAAAATTGTTGTTTTCATTACTAGGAATTTTCTTATATTCTGCATTTCACTACCATAAACCAGTATTATAAGAGAAAAAGTTCTGCAAAGTTAAGTTTCTTTTCATGTTAGTTTACAAAATACTCTCAGATATTTTACATATATAGAGTTATACTACACCTAATAAATAAAGTAAAAATTTGTTTAAAGAAAATGTTTAAGGTCACTTCCTATGTACTACTCATGAAATTCTTAATGGAATTTATAACACACATTCAGAATAGATATCGCTCAGAATTAAAATCGTAGGACGTGCCCATTTTAAATGAACACACTTTTTAAATGTTTAATAACATTATTAAATAACTAATATTATATAGTTATAGTTAGGGGCCTTATACTTCAGTTGAACTATATTTGGAACTAATACAATTTACCGATTTTTCTTAAGAAATTTTCAAAAAATCCAAAATACTGTTTTTTTTTCAAATTTCAAAACTATTATTCTTGAAAACGTTATGTGATGTGATGTGAACATTTTCATTTTCGAACTCATAATCTATGGAAAGAGTCCTATAAAGCTAGTCTATAAGGTGTTCGGGACCAACATTTTTGTAGACGAGTGTAATTAACCCATTAATGCCTGAATAACAAAAAATTTTACGGTAACTTCGAAGCCCTAACTTTTATCGAAGGGGTTTTCAATTCTCATTGAGACCAACTTTTTGAGACGTAGTTTGAATCGCCCGACACGACCCAACCAAAAAAAAAGTGAAAAAAAAATTATTATTATTGTTTTTTTGCAATATTATGTAAATAAATACCTTTATCACGTAATTTTTTTTCAAAAAACGACTGATTTAGTGGGGAAAAGTAACTTTCTACTGCAATAAAGTGTATAAAACGTGTTATTAGGATTTAAATTTCAAAACTATGCAGGCATTCAATCAGTAATCAATGACCCCCAAAACTCCGGATACCCACTTTTTTTTCCAACAAATTAAAAATCTTGCAAAAAATTGTCCGCCATCTTGGATCCGCCATTTTGAATTACGAAAATCTGATAGCAAATTCGTAATCAGTGACCCTCAAAATTAGTGTATATACATTTTTGGGAATAGTCGAACATAGTGAGATAAAAAAAGTGATCTGCAACGCAAATATGCGTAGAAGATAATTTATAATGTTGCAATTTTTATGCAGCCTAGTATTTTTAACAACAAAAATGCCTGCATATTTTTGAAGTTTAAGTTCTAATAACACGTTTAATGCACTTTATTGCAGTAGAATGTTGCTTTCTCCCCACTAAATTAGTCGTTTTTCGAAAAAAAAATGACGTGAAAAAGGTATTTATTTACATAACAGTGCAAAAAAACAATAATAATAATTTTTTTCCACTTTTTTTTTGTTGGATCGTGTCGGGCGACTCAACATACATCTAGAGAAGTTGGTCTCGATTAGAATTGACCATCCCATCGATAAAAGTTACCGTACAATTTTTTGTTATTCAGGCATTAATGGGTTAATAACATAGATTATCATTTTTTAAGCTGTGCTTTTATTTTTTATTTTTAATTTTTTTTGTTATTTCGCACGTATTTATTCATTTTTTTCTTTCCTTGTGTTTAGTGTGTCAGTTGATTGTACCCGGAGCATTTTGATATCTGAATACATATAAGGTTATATTCAAGAGGATTGTGTAGTTGCAGAGAATAAGATTAAGCAGAGCTACACGTAAGAACAACGTTTTTAATATTAATTAAAACTTTGAGGTGGGTTTATTGATCGCACTGTTGGGAGAATTGTATGAAAAACCACATCTATTAAAATAAACGTACCTAATGAATGATTGGTTCGACCTAATAGTTGAACATATGAGTGAAAGACAGGGATACCTTCTTAAAATCAGTTTAACATCTCTTTTTCAATCTTTGCCTTAACAGATAAGAGATCATTTATTTAATGAAGTTTTGTTTCAAATGAAATTGATGTTTGTCAATGGTTTATAAATTTTAGGTTGGGTATGATTCTAATTATAATTTATATTTGAAATTAATAATTTAGCGTAAATAAAATTATTAAAAAATTAAAAAGTGTGTTTATTTGAAAGGGGCCCATGCTACGATTTTAGTTCTGAGCGATATCTATTCTAGATGTATGTATAGTATTATAAATCCCATTAAGAATTTCTCCGGTATTTAGACCTTTGGGGTAAAGTTATGTAAACCCAACCCTGGTGATGTTAATTCTTTTAGACATTTATTAATTTTAATTATTCTACGAGTTGAGTAAAATAAGCCCATAATGATTGGGATATTTGAAAGCTTTGATAAAAGTAATCCCCATTTTGATTAGATAAAACTAGGAAACTGCTTGAAAACTTAAAAAGCAGGTGCGTTTGTGTCGCGGGTATAGAGATATAACGTGAATACGTCTGCAATATAGTATACACCCAGAAATCGGTTGTGGCATATAGATGGATTGCTTGTGAGAGGCTCTTTCCAACGTATATATCTTTTGTATTTTGATATAGATTTTTTGCGGGCATTTGTGTTAAAATATGTTTATTTTTAATTTCAATTAAACGTCACTTCACCAGAACAATTCAAATATAATTTATCTATAGTTTACAATCAGAATTATTGAGTGACACCAAAATGAGCATCGTAGCTTCACTCACAAGGAAACGTTCTCAGGTGTGTCTCACCGATTTGGATGAAATTGAAATATATTATAGAGTATCGAAAAATAAGAGACACGTATTTCGTTTTTATCTGCGGATACGCACATTTAGGGGGTGAAAACCACCCCTTAAGTTTACTCAGGTTTTCCTAAATATTTCAAGTTCTAATGATTTTTTTCGAATGAAACAAAATGGGAATTACGTCTCGTAAATATACTAACCTTTTGCAACCCTTATTTTTATTGCAGAAAAACGATTTTTTTAAAAATATTTTTGCGTCACAGTAATAACAGTTTTAGTTAAAAATCATTGAAAAATATTTTTTTTATATACGATTTTGAAAAATAAAGTTGACCTGTTTTTGGGATCTTAAAAAAAGCTCATCAAGGGGGTAAACAACCCCTAGCGCTAATACGTAAATGATGTATATTCTTTCAGACATCAGTTTTTTTGTGAAAACCAGTATTAAGGGGTTTTTGGAGTCACTGATTACGAATCTGATGTTAAATTAAAAAAATTTAAAATGGCGGATCCAACATGGTGGACAAACTTTTGGAAAATACACCAATTTTTATAAACAAAAACAATAAATAAAAGTACCCACAGATAAAAAAAATATGTGTATCTTATTTTTCGATACTCTATAATATATTTCAATTTCATCGAAATCGGTGAGATACACCTGAGAACGTTTCCTTGTCAGTCAAAAGTTATATCGATCGAAAGTTTCCAAACACGGCGAAACGATGACAAAATTATAACGCACCCCACTCCGTCTCGCGCGTAGTTTCACAATCCCCGCTAGGTGAAATAAATTCTTTGATTCTTTAACTATCACGTGGTATATTTTGATTTTAGATACACAACAACCCCTGATTTCGTTGTCATCGGATTTTTTGTTAAGCCTCCAGCATTTTCAAAAACGAATTCACGTCAAACCATCACAAAACCATTCATTAGTAAATTAAAATGAAAAAAAAAAAAAAAAAAAATGTTTACTCTAAGTATCTGAAAGGAGGAATTTTCTTTTCATTTATGTGGACTTATTGTGCTATTGAAATATCAAAGAAAGCCAGGGAGATTACTCCAGGTCAAGCCAACTCCGGGCAGAGTTTTATGTGTCGTTTTCCCATGATCTTAACAGAATTTAAAGGTGGTTTTCCCTTAAGAACTGTGAGCATTAGAAAGTTTAGTGATTTCCTGTTGATTTGGCTGATTAGTGATTACTTTCTTATTAGTTTATTGAGCTTATACGTATATGTTTCATATAAAAATTTTAATTTTTCTACACTAAAACTCTTTTATTCTTTGTTTAGGTATAGTTGTTGCGTTTTAATTATATAGTTAAAAGTTTGGAATTTTTTCGACATCGACGATTTCGACGAGGCAAATCAAACATATATTTCTAAAACTTGTGAATCTTAAGCTAATAAGCAATTAAATTTTTATGTGCATAATTTCAGGTGAATTGTGTCATTAACTTTATAAAATATGTTAAATTCAAATTGGTCAAAAAAGACAAATGAGGAAAGAACAAAATAAATTATAAAATAGAATGAAAAGAAAAAAAGATGTATAACATATGTCTATAAAATGGCCAATAAGTGATTGCGAAAACTAGGCTTGTAAATATGATATACAAAAAAAAGGCACGACATGATTTCGAGCTTTTCCTAATTCAAAATCAGCAAATTTTAGGCCTTTTAGTTTATGGAATAATATCAATAACTCGATTTTAACCCTTAAAGGGTATCGCGAGTGAACTTTGATCTCATGCGAATTTTGCACAGTAACTTAGTGCGCAGTTACGCCCGTAACATTATTTTCAATCCACTATGCTCAGACGGCGGGGAGTCTAAAACCTGTTTTTACTAACGACAATTAAGTAAATAAATAGCATTTTATGATTTAAAAACTACATCTAACATCGTAATCTAACTTTTAACTAAAAAATTATTATGATATTTGTTACTGTCATTGCTTTATAATTCCACGCATAAATTTGTGTTAAATGTTCGAAATTAAATCGTAAGGCAAAGGGTTAACAATAATAATCTTAATTGTGTATAAAAAAGTCTTAGTATTGTGTTCTAACGCGCGTCTAAAATCTTTGCTTCGCGTCAATCAAAAATGATATTTTAATACATTTTGAAAGTAAAAAGTAGGTACCATAACAAAATTTTTTTTAATTGTTACATCATTTTAATTTCACGTTTTGCCATTTTGGATTGATTTTATTATATCAGTCGCTTAGTTTCGAGAAAATAGATAAGGAAGAAGTTCGGTGGTTGGACCTAGGCCACTTAACGTTAAAACAAAATCGTTGAAAAAAAGGGAAAATCTTTTCTTTGTGTTTCCACTAATTTATGTTAGTAGGAAAAAATATATATTTTGCCGTATTAAGTTTCAAATTGTTTGAATTTCAATTTTCCACTTAAAATTTTGATCTTACACTTTGGCGTGGGTAAATATTGCACAATCGTTCCTAAATTCTTTTTTTTACCTTAAACAAATTTCAGGGACAACTTAAGGGGACCTTTACTTTCAAAATCGAACAAAAACACACTTTTTAAAAGTTTTTTTTTGAATTTTGAATTTTGAATATTTATTATTCTGAAACCTTTTGTACATTATTGGTAAGATTATGAAAAATATAAAAAGAATTTTTAATTGCAACTTTAGTTTATTTTAATGCCTGCAGAGGGCGTCATCCAAAATGCACTTTTAAAACGGCCCCATTTCTCTAGGACTTCCTGTAACAGATAGAGCAAAACTCTTTAGTGGATTGTTTTCATAAGACACAAAACTAGTACCTAAACCTAAAAAACATTTTATTTTTAATAAATATATCATTTTATACACATTTTTCTAAAAAAGTTAAAAAACGACTATAAGTTAGGGGGGGTTAGTTACCCCTCCGCATAAAAAAGTGGGGGGTAAAATAAAGGTTTAGTTACTAGTATATTTAATAACGAATCGAATGGCGTTTGGTTTGTTAAAATCGGTTGAATAGTTTTTGAGATACAGATGCGGCCATTTTCAAAAATGTGATTTCGAGAAAAATGCGTTCAAAGTTTTTGTTATATAATTTTTGCATATAAAACGCGTAGAGCCGTTACAAATATAGGTATAACTTTTTTTTCTTTTACGAATTTCTTAAAACGGTTTTAGGAGAGTGTTTGTGTGTTGTTAAGAAGCATTTTTATGAAAAAAAAAATAGATTTTTTTCGATTTTGAAAGTTAAGGTCCCTTTTAAAAAAATATTTTCAGTATTTTAATTAATGCTCACAGTGTATACGTGCGGTAGATGTACTGAAATTATTTTAAAATCATGATTCACGCGATCCAAAAGAAAAAAAAAATAATATTTTTAATTAGAAATGGAAATTAACACTCCAAAGAATGATGAATGAAATTGGAATTATTATATACATATATATAACTGGGAATGGCAAAGGAACTAAGAATGAATTCATGAGGAATTACGAAGGAATTAAAAGCTTTCAATTCAATACCATTTCTATGAAATTATAATTATGTATTTCCGAAAATAGGTTCAAACAATTAATTGCTGAAGTAGATCGTTTTCTCCGACCCTTATTTTCTTGTTTCCAACTCGCTAAAGCTATTCGAAGTCTTTTTATCTATGTCAAAAACACGCTTAATTTAATCACATTCAGATTCAAATTAGGTTGGGGGCTGCATTACTGGTCTGATGCCCAGGTGCACAGAATTACAAAATTATCAACTAAGTTGAGAGCTCCTTTGGGATTGTTATTCATCTTTCTTAAGTCGCGCTGTGCCGCAACTTAGCGACCGTAATCCTTTTAAATCCTTGAGTGGAGGAGTAGCATCAATGATGATGGCTCCGGCTTATCAACACATCCACTTCACGGGGACCCGAATAAATGTCTCCTGCGTACCCAGTGTAAATTGCTGGAAGGATCTGAATCTCAGTGTAACGACGTGAAGATGAAATTTTAATTACTTAATTTCATTATTTCGGGACAAACTGCCGCAGCTAAGCTTTAAACGGTACCGGAATGTTCCACAGCGACGCGTATTTTTGCACAAACCGTGAAATTGGCCCTTTTTCAGGCAAAAATTCCACCTCAAAGACGGAGTTCTCACTTAATTCCCATTTTATGTCGTATGTTCAAAGAACGGCATGAAGTTTCTATGGCATCATATTTATTTTAAGTGGAATCGTATTATGTGCAGCAACGTTCACCCACCTGTCTTTAGAGAGTCTTTGCGAGCAGGTGCAGGGTAACGGAAGTGAAAAAAGACACTAACTTCTTGCGTGAGCTATAAGCTCTCCGTACCTTGGAAACCTGCCTTTATGTAACAGATTGCAACTGGTACGTGTGCAGAATGACTGCAGGTTTTAGGAAAAGAGGTAATTTATCACTTTGAAAGGGATTTATTGCAACTTGAAATGCTCATAAAATACCTTTTAGAGTAAGCACAATTTTCTTCTTAGCTCTAAAAATTGAGGACATTTTTGGAAATACAAAATAAATTACTTCTTTTACTCTAACAATGCGCAATTATATGATGGAATCACGAGGCGAGCACCAGGCGGGCGTTTTTTTGGAACGATTTAATAAACAAAAAATAGAAAAGTGATGCCTGATTATTAGGGTGGTCCTTATTTTTCGACTTTTGAATTATCCCCGGGGCACTTTCTCATTTGATTATATACATCTAAATATGGTTTTTTGTTTTTTTTTGTTAAGATTTAGAGCTGTCAAAATGTTTACAAAAAGCGTTGAAGGACAGCTTAAATGATGGTTTCATTTAGGTGTTTATATCACATTTTACGTGCAAGTGAAACTCGCATAGACAATCGCTTCTTATCCCCTACTCCCCTCGACCCCTCTTTTGTACCGACGCGTCGAGATTTAGCCCGCCCCGCACTTCAGTTCTAATAAGTCTTTAACGAGAGCGATAAGGTAAAATGTTTGTGTTTTGACACTACTGCTGTAAATACCGGCTTAAGAAGTGGAGTATGCGTTCATTTGGAGCAAAAAATGGATAAAGATATGATTTGGCTTGCTTGTCGTCACCACATAATGGAAATTATGTCCTGGCTATAAAAATAAACGAAACTAACAAATACAGATTTTGAATTTTTATTTAAAATTCAAACCTTGGTAGCGACCACTAAATGTCATTTAAAAAATTCAAAAAAATACTGAAATACTTTCTTATGGTATATAATCAAATTACGTGGTGCCCCGCGAAATTAAAGAAAAATAATTTTTTTCTTATGAATAAGGACCACCCTACTGATTATATTAAGGGGTACTGTGATGCCGCTAAAGATTCATAAATTGATTACAAGAAAACTATTTTATACTGACTGTCTCTAATAGTGTGGAAGTTAGAGACATATTTTGGTTTGATATTTGTTTAAGGTTAAAATGATTTTTATTTCATTCACCCTTTCAGTCACATAAGCCACTATAGTGACACCCTCTTTTTTCCAAAATTTTTTTGCAAGTCTAAGGGGAATCCCCATTTTTTTTTTGTATTTTGCAGGTACAAAAATACTTGGATATTTTGCCAATTAATTATTTATAATTGTTATAAACAAATAAAGGAAGAAAAAAAAGCGGTGTAATATTTATTATTAACATATGCTAAAAATACTTTATACTTATGGGTTGATTATCCAAGATAACATAAATAATAGCAAACAGATTACTAACGACAAAAAGTAATCCAAAATATGCTGCAAATAGTCTACGGGGGTATGAAAGAATATTCAATTTTTACCTTCGGCTCATAAATAAATAGATAGATAGGTAGACTTATATTTCCGAAGACGATATACAGGGTGTCCCGATTTAACGTAGGAAACGTCATCGATTCCTTGGAGTATCCTGAGCAAACTTTTGTTCTGCCTCCCTCTCCTTCCTCTTAAAATGCCTCCTTCCCCCTCAAAATCGACGTTGAAGGTTCTTTTAGAGGTTCACTTAAGTCCTTATAGGTCCTTGTAAGAACAGCACAGGACATTGAGCTACGATCCAACCATACCCTACTTGTTGGGATATGTAAAAACATGTAAAATGTTTATGAAAACTGAATAAAAACGCAATTTTTTTATGAAAATTTCGATAACTTAATAAGAAAATATTAATTGAAAAATTTAATTTTTGATGAAAGCTCCAAAACACCACTAAAACGGTACTGCTCATAAAATAACATATTCAGCACCAAATGAACACTACATATTTTCATCGACATAATTTACAATTTCTTTATAAACGTAACTAATTTATCAGAATTGTGCGAAGTATTCGCACATTTAATTTATAGTATAGATGTTAATAAATATAACATTCCATTTAATAATATTTATAATAATAATATGAATAATTCCAATAATAACTATAATTTTAATAGTAGTAATGATGTCTTATAAAATGTATTTGAGGAGTCATAATGTTGATTAAAATAAACTTAAATAACTCTTGATATATATTAATTAAAATATTCTTGTTTTAAATTTGCAACCCATGCATATAATGTTATTTGTAATATAATATTATTATATATATATATATTATATATAGGAAGTATTATACCTGTCGTTGTTCATTGGTATTAGTTTGGTGTAGTATACAGTGTTATTTTGGTGTTCGTTTAATATATAATCGTTGGACACTTTTTATATGATGGTTATTGTTTAGTGGTGATTCGGTGTTAATGTTGGTGCTCTTTTAATTTTCTTAGAGGTATCAATTGACTATTTTGTTCGCTACTCTGTACTCTGGTGTTATATTGGTTTAACTTGAGGAGTAGATTCAGTTGTTATTTTGTGTAAGTAAAATTTAACCCACAATTTTCACTCGGGCCTTTTTTATACTTCACAAGTGTTAACTATTTTTTCTAATATCTCGAAAAAGGCTTAAAATAAAATAAAATCCAATAATTTCCTTCGATTTAGTATAGCAAAGTGTTTCAAAACGATATAAAATTTGCCAGACCAAGGAAATACGAAAGTCCCCAAATCCCCAGGCAGGATGCAGTGACGATAAGTACAATATACTTCATTAAGAAAATGTGACATCTCCCGAGAGACACCCACTTGCAGAGGGTTATAAAAATATATCAAAAGACATTTACTAAACATCAATTCAATAAATAAAAACTCAGTAGCAGCGCCTGAAAAGCGCTTAACAAGACGTGACATAAATAGCAATTTCACCGCCACGGCGATATTTTTCGAACTTCCGGAAGATCAGAAATGCGTATTTTATTCGTTCCGAATATTCCATTTATTACATTCAGTGTTTCTTTATTGATGCTGTGCTTTATGTTAAATCTGCACCAAGAGATGGAATAAATGGAAAATTCTTTATTTATTACGAAAAGCAATAAAAATTATAAGTTTACTGAATTTTATATCATACTGGGCAACAAAGTTTATATATTTTTCAGGTGTTGAATAAGCAATTATTATTTAATTTCTATAGGATTAATTACGAATTTGCTGACAATTTAATAACTTTTTTAGAAAAATTTAGTTGAATAGTAAAAAGGACCGTATTTTAGTCATTTTTGAATAATCGTTAAAAAACAACGGATTTTCATAAGAGTTTTTACTTTGTTGTATGACTTAAATGAAAGACCATAATCCTCATTAAGAGATATGAAGCAGCACTTATCTATAGATTTTTAAATTTGAGCGGTATGTCGCGACAAACTTGAAAGCCTTTCGTACTAATTTATAATAGAATAATAAAGGGGTATAATCCACCAAAACACGAAGAGTATATTTTTCCTTAAACTATTCTGAATTTTAGTTGTATCTTTCACCGTTTATACTATTCTTTTTGCTTTTCACCTTTTCCTCCTGTTGGTGACTCAATCAATTCCCTACAAAGAAATAAAAACATCATATGAATAAAAAATACTCAGTGAGTTGTTAGCTGCATATTTGTGTTAGTGCAATCCCGAGGGTTGATATAATGCTCGGACATACCAGAGCGAATATTGTACTGTACCTGTGCTGGACACGGACATAACTCTGCCCTTAAGTTCAAATAGCAATCCTCCTAAACACGGATATACCTGCGCCAAGTGAGGAGCTCTGGGGAACACGGATATACGTGTGCTAAGATACAACCCTTAAATGAAGAATATATGACCACCACGGGATGGTGGAATATTAGCGATTATAGAAATAAATCATACCACTATCGTCATGCATTTGTAATTTACTTTATCAATTAGAATTTATAATTCAACACTGAACTAATCCTAAAAACCCACCTGAAATCTTCTCCAACCAAATCGAACTCACCACAATCAGGCTCGTTCACTTAACGTTCTGGGCTACATGTTAGTTACAGGTATATTTTACTGGGTTATTGGTGCCACAGATGAGTGAGGCGCGCTTCTTTTCTAATGATTGAATTTATTACAGTGGCGGATTTACGATAATACTTTAGTACTCTAGTTCGCAATCAAATTAATTACAATTTTTGTGTGAATGAAATTGTTATTTTATGATTTGTGCACTATCGTCCTAATTACACCACCTTTTGCCCTTAATTAGTATGCTTGTGAAGGGAATCGATGTGTCAGTTCTTAGATTATTTTTACAACCCAACGATTTAGTTAAGATTTCACAAGAAATAGTTTTTGGGTATATTTCTGAGCTAATAAGAACTCAATCATGTACTACTAATAAGGCGGGATATGCCTTAATACTACTACATCCGGTAAACGTAATTAAATAATTTTTATTGCGTTTACTCACAGTTTAAAAACAAGATATTCAATTATCTGGTAAAAATCCGGCTGATGATGACGATGAAGTTCAATTAATTAAGTTATGGAAGTTTTACAATACGTTTTTGCGCGATTTTCTATTCGCAAAATCATCAATTATATCGTCGTATGAAATATTGTTCATTAGTTCTGACTCTATGCACAAAAAAGCTAAGGCGTTTATCTTTTCTTGGCTTAAGGGGGTATATCCCACTCTAGAGGCCCTTGAATTGAACGTTTTTCAGGGAGTTGAACAAGAAAATACAAAACATTTAGAGTTAAATATAATAATCCTCTTATTATATTATCTTTAATGAATATTTTGAAAAAAAAAAAAAAAAAATTTTATTGAGTGGTTGGGTCAGGGCAGGCCTGCTACTGGGACTCATACCTTAGGAACGGTGTGTACGATAACAGACAAACAAATAATCTGAAAATTATGAAATTACACATTAGCATTATTTATATATGTGGCTATGGCATGAGTGTGACATATTTTGAAAAAAAAATTTTTATTCATATTTTTAATTTTTTCTACTATAAGTTTTATATTTTAGTTGATTTTTTACTGTTAAAATATGGGATACAAGCTATGTACTATAAATGTAAAAATGCCTGATTTGCTCCACTTAGGTCATAGAGACAAAGCTAACACAGCTTCTACCAAAATCTGAAATTTTTCGGATGAATGGTTTTCTCAGAATGCTGCACACCATTCATCAAGACGGTGTTTTGAGAAAAGCGGCATTTAAGTTAAAGTTAAGAGTGGTGGAGAGCGCGCAGCTGCGCACGGAATTGCCTGTAGCGGCGCGAGCTTTTCAAATTTCGCGGCAAGAGATAGCTTAAACGATTCAGGAAAGATCACAGAATTTTTCAAAATTAAAAAAAAAATGCATTTTTTGAACGTTCTAGAGTGGGATACCCCGCTTAAGATAGATCTTAGATAATTTCTCACCCATTTTAAGTAAGAAAAGCCTCTCTTATCCGAACAATTTGTCGCTGGTGTACATCGAGCCATGCGAACTGCTATATCCAAGTTTGGATAAAACTTCTTGTAATTTCTTTTTTCGCAGGAACGAAGATAGACTTTTTAATGATCCAGAATCTGGTTTCATTCAAATTCTTTCAGAAGAAAGGGGGCATTGAAAATGTATGAATTTTTCTCTAGTCTAGTCTCTAGACTAGATCATTTCCTTTTCTTGTTATTTAAAACAAATTGTGCAGTCTACTCGTAATAGTCTTTCAATTTATTATCTCTTAATTATATATAATTTATATCTACTGGTAGAATGAGGGCGCTTGCACCTGATATTCCAGTCGGCGATAGCCAGCGAAACCACGGATTACTAGTTTAGGTACGAGTATATAAATATGAATCTTTTCAATTTCTGTAAGGCATACAAAAAAACATTTTGGCTCCAAATTTGCTGCCCCTAAAATCTGCCGCCCTTGGCTCCAGCCTACTCAGCCTGCTGGTAAATCCGCCACTGATGTATTACCCTACCTACATGGCTCGCTTTTCTGTCTATCCGCTAAATTTTTATATATTGTATTTATTTATTTTATTATTTAAAGATATTTTTCTCGAATTGAATATTTTCGTTTCTTTTCTTATTTTCCGTGTATATTGCTTCAAAAATATTGTGTAAAAATTTAAAGTCGAAATCCCCAATAGTTTGATGATCCCATAGGTCGATAAAATAGGGAAAAAAGTGGTCTATTTATTCATTATTCATATAATACAAATTTAAGGGGGCAGTCTGGGTTTATTTTTTGAAAAAATCGATTTTCCAAAAACATCAGTTTCATGTACTATACATACACTTACCTGTAGAAATAGTTACAATAGTTTATTTAGGGTGGAGAGATCGATAATTGTGCGAATCATACGATATAATAGATTGTATGTGAGCATTTCGGCAGCCAAAACAAATTAAAATGATTTTTTTGAAGAGGCATTGCTGACTGAAGGTAAGATGCTTTTTTAATAATTTCATACACATTTAAAAAGAAAAAACTTTAAATGCTTTTTTCTCGAAACAACAATTTTTGACCTGGCGTGCACTAATTTGAAAAAATATAGTAAAAAATAGTTTTGGGGTGAAAATTTCAGGGATTATTCTACACGTTTCGACGATTAAGAATATTCGTTCGTATTTGACCTTATTTTGGAAAATACGGGTTACAAAATACTAACGTACGCCATTCGAATTTGTTTTCAAATATTCCACAGTTGAGATATCCTGTGAGTCAGTTTAAAATATGGCTCACTTCAGGTGGTCACATCCAGGCCCTACTTGAAAAAAAAAAAAAAAAAAAAATTCGAGTACTTCAATATGTATATTTTTAATCATCAAAATATAAAAGAGTTCCAATAAAATTGACTTATTAAAAAAAATCTTGATAATATGTCCAATAAACTCAGACTGCCCCTTAACCGCGCTTTTCTCGAAACGAGTTTTTTCCTCATAGGCGCCACCATAACAAATTCAATTTTAAAGATTTTTCAAAAAATCACATTGCATTCTCCTTGTTATTAAAGTTTCTATGGACTTATCCATAATTATAAATTACCTTTTTTTTTTTAAAACAATGTTATAGGTAAACAAATTTTTTTTTTTAAATTTTAACTTCACCATTTGAATTTTTTTTTTCCTTCCTGTGTAAGGCGAGAGCTAATATATTATAGAAAATTATTTTATTTATTTGTTATTTTAACACTTAGCCGACCGCACGCGTCACAGACAACTGTTCGGTTTCCACCGCGCTTAGGAAAGCCAAACTAAGGAGCCTTCAAAATTAGTTGATTTTATTATATGTTGTGCTCCACAGCAGCAGCCCGTCAGCAATTGCGAAAAACCCCAGGTCGAGATAGTTAACAATGAAAGAAAACGAGAAACGCGTTGCTAAAGTTAAAATGGGAAATCTCCCCGATCGGTCGGCCACCGACTTACTTCAAAATGGGGAGATCTCCCCGATTGGTCGGCTAAGTGTTAAATAATCCTCACGAGTTATAATGGCGCCAGTCTTACACCATTTTTAAAGGGAACTCATAAAGATCGTTGCATTCTTCTATTTTGTTATAATAATTTTGCAATATAATAATATAAGACTATTTGTATACTAGAAGGATATATATAAAGCTACAGAAGTGTTTTTCAATGTGTCGCATAGCTTTAATAAAAAAAAAGCAATCAACAAATGTTTTTTTCTTACTAGTTTTAACCCATTAACGAGGATTTTGTGCACGCAAGTTCAATTGTACGATTAGAATAGCAAACTTTCGCGATTTTCTTCCCAATTCATATACAGTGAGCGAAATTAACTTAAAGCCACCTAGTGTAAGTGCTGGTTAGGTCATAAAGGAGACATAGAAAAACGTTTTCATATATACAAAGTTATTTACTCCACTTAACTTAACAAATGCACACATAGTTTTAATAGTTGTTATATTAAGTATATACATTATTCTTTTAATAACCCTTTTTTGAAATTTAAACAGCGAAATAAAGATAAAGCCGCGAGATGAAAATCAAACAAAACTTAATTCCTTGCATCAAATATTCATTTTTTCTTAGTTCTAGTATTTTGTAGAACCTCCTTGATTTTGGATAACTTGGAATATGCGATTAGGCATGAAATTTATCAATTTTCTTAAAGTTTCAAGTGGAATTCCACTCCATGCCTTTTGTATAGCTGATTTTAGCTCTGCAATGGTTCCATATTGCTTGCCATTTTCATACACTTTTCGAACTAATATACCCCAAAGGTTCTCGATAGGATTCAAGTCCGGACTACGTGCGGGCCATTGTAAAACTTCAATATTTACATCTTGTAAATATTGTTTCACAACTTTAGCTGTGTGAACAGCTGCATTATCATGCTGAAATGTAAAATTTTGACCCATAACTTGCTCAACATGTTCATCGAAAACCATTTGGAGTAAATCTACGTAAATTTCCGCATTCATTTTAGAAGGAACCCACATTAAAGGAACTGTTCCATGGTATCTAAAGGCTCCCCAAACCATGACAGTTCCACCTCCAAAATTGCGGCTCATTTTAATTTCCTTGGCATCCCGGATATCATGCCAATAGTATTGGCAGCCATCCGGGCCGACTAAATTAAATTTTTTTTCATCACTGAGAGGAATTGTCTGCCATTTTTCAGTCCAGGACATGCAGTTTTTTGCAAAACTCAGCCTGGCCGCCTTATGCTGGGTGGTCAAAGGAGGTTTCTTCAGCCTTTTGGTGTATACTAAAGTGGAGCTTGACTTTAGTATTTGCTGAACTCTTCGTATGCTTACTAGCAACTCTAATTTTGCTATTATTTTCGATGCACATAGTTTTTGTTTTCTGGCCTCGTTTAAAATTTGTGATTTTTGTCTGTTAGTTATTTTTTTCGGAGCGCCTTTTGCCTTTTTTGTTCCGTATTATTTGCCCAAGTTGACGTAATTGTTCATAACAGTACAGGATCTGTCCATTCTTAGAGCAATTTGCCTGTTAGAAAGCCCCGAGTCCTTATAAGCTGAAACAGGAGCTCTCTAAGCTTCACTTAATCATTTTTTTCGACCCATTACTAAAAATATTATACCCATTAAAGAAAATGCACACTTTTAGAAAGAAAAACACTCACGTGATTATTTTATGATAAAAGTGTAAATTTTTTTCCGGAAATTCTTCTTCAAAGTGTCAAAACAACTTACTGGCTTTAAACTAATTTCGCGGTAAAAAGTAGGCCGTGAGTGGCTGATTACAACTAATGCAACCTATCTCAGTACCAAGAAGTAAATGAATCATGCAAATACTTACAAACAAAAGTAAAACAAAGGAGCCAAGCTATCACAGGGTATCCATACGTTTTCTCATTTCAGTTTTCAAAATATTTTAATTCGGAATGAAGATTAGGCATTGGCTTTAAATTAATTTCGCTCACTGTATAAGGGGTTTTTGGGGATGCTATTTCCGAATTTGGCATTTGTTTTGCATAAAAGCTTCAAAAACCCTATTATTTTTTGAGTTTTTTAAAAAAGTGCTGCTTTTTTCTGGTAATTTTTCCTTTGAAATAAATTCATGTTGACCTGTGTAATTTGCAATTTTGTTAATTTGCAGCCGTGGAAATATCGATTAAATGGACACCAGACGTTGTAAAATATCTTGAAAAGCATACCATATTCTAGATTTCAAAACCAAAATCAAATAAAATTGTGTGGGAGAATATAGGCTCAGAAATGCGGGATATCAAAGCTAAACCTTTCATGGGGAAATGGGAAACTTAATTAAAAAGTCAAGTTTGCAAATGTCAAACATCTGTTCTTTCCTTTTTCTTTATTATAGTATTTGAATTTCGAATATTTCTGTCCCATGAGATCAAGATTTCGTTCCTTTTATTACTTCTAAGAGAAAAAGAAACCCGCAATGAGTGGTTCAAATTAAACCTTTAAAAGTTTTGTGTTCTCACGTATATATTTCTTTCTTTATTAATTTACACGTTTTTCATCACATATTTATTACAAAATTCGTCAGCTTCACTTTCAGTTTCAATTAGCTATTTTATAAAGGGTTATTGAATTAGGAATAATATCTTTTCGTTTCTCCAGTACAAGAACAGCATGCATGTGTCTAAAATTAGTTTCTCATTAAAATAACTGAATTATGAAAATTGGATCCAATTTTCACCCACACCGTATCTAGAAGGCTATAAAGTAGAAAATACTGGATCCTTTCGCTTCCATCTCACCTGCATTCGAAATAGTCTTTCGAAACTTGATTTAAACAAAATTAGGCTCATAGCAACTTTTCGTGAAAATTGTTCGTACCGAAAACGTTTCGGATAAATTAGTTTTCTTCGTCTTTTATTGAATGAAGAAAGTTTTTGCCCGTGGGATTTCCACTCGCTCACTGCCGCACCAAATGAAGCTCTGGTGTTTGGAGCCCAACGCCAAAGTCCAAGTAAAAACAAATTTAATTCCCCCCGTATCCGTATTCTGCAGCCGTCCTCAGAAGGGTGATTTCTGACATCCAATTATAATTCCCCAGCGATAGACCGCCCTCTGTAATCAGGGCAGTTGCTGGTGGTTGCAACTAATGCACCCTTATTGTAAAGATGTCCTTCTGCATGAATAACGCAGCAGTTGCAGGGTCCTGTAACTCGCTTCTACAAGAACGACGTTTTGACAACATCCACTGGAAAGCTTATTTCAAAATTTCAATATTTATCCACCCTTTGGGTATACGTTGAATGTGAAACTTTTTGTTTTCGATTATTTCCTCCTCGCAGGCTATGTCAGGGCAACGAAAAGTTTTATCGAAAGGGAAATCAGTCAGGGCGCATTTCTGATGGAGTTCCTGCCGAGTGAGAGATATTCTTTTGGTTTTGCTCCACTGTTTGCTTAGGGCGAATTTGGTTTATGATTTAAAAGTTCGAGCCGCGGGTTTTTGCAAGAATAACTGCTGTTAAATTGGTTTCTTTTGCGCTCTAGCAAGCATGGAGTTTTCTTCGAAATTTGAAGTTTTATTTCGCTGGATATATTATCGAAGTATAATATAAGTAATATAAATATATGGTTACTTTCCTAAAATTGAAGTTACTTACAACAATACCTTAAGGGAAGAGTTCTGCTGATAGATATGTTTGCAAGTTTATTTTATGGATTTGTATTTCTAAGAAAGTCTTGAGTTTATTACAGTATCAGTACAGATAATTTTTATTTGCAAAGTACTTAAGACTTTAATAAAAAAAATTACTTTGTGAACAGATTGAATTAGAGGTCTATAAGAAAATGTTGAAGATGTTATAAGAAAAAAATGTTCGTGTGAGGTTAAACGTGATATATTTTGTCGCGTGGTCATCTACAGGTTGTCCAATAGAAATGTGTGGAAACTAATTTATTACAAACCATTAATTTAAAATTATAGCGAAGAACATGAATTATTAATGATATATATTTTTGAAATGTGAACCATCTACATCTACATTTCTTTGAATTTTCCCTCGCCGGAGAGACGTACAAAGGGATGTTAGAGACCAAATCCTTTTGTCATGCGAAAAAAGATGTCTCGTTAAATATTTTTGTATTATTCAAGACGGAGCAGCACCTTATCGCACACAAGAAGTATTTTAAGCCTTCAATAAATTTTATGACGATCGAGTTATTGGCCTAGGGTACCCACGCTTTGCTTGGGGAAAAGGAATAGAATAGCCACCTTACTAGTCAGATCTCACTCAATATGACTTCTTAAAGATCATGGCTATGAAAATAACCCAAAAACAATAGAGGATTTTATTAAAGACATCAGGAGGATGATTTTGAGAAATAATCATTATGGTTTCTGATTTTAATGACTGAACCGTTGATTTTCACAGAACAACTATTGCCTCCAAAAGGCAAAGTATATATTTAAGATACATATAAAAAGATCGCACAAAAACCAGCACAAAATTTCCCGATTATCAGCTTCACTGATGGTACGTCACCGATGTTTTGCCGCCCAGAAACCCCGAATTTGGATCAAATATAAAACCTAACAATTAAAATTTCTTAGAAAATATTAATTTACACATCATAGATCGAGCCATGGTTTGTGTCGAAAATCGATTTTTGAAAAACGGATGGTATACACCTTCATAATCAGAAATATGCTTATACCCAAAAGCCAAGCGCTAATGCAAGTTTTACACTCCTTGAATTTTAGACCGCAAAGGTTAAGAAAAATACGAGGAAATGAGTTTTTATTTTTTAATGGGAATATAAGTGTACGTTTTTTTCGGGTTATACCTTTACCTATAATCCGGCTCTGTTCCAATATATGTTTGTTCTGCGGTTATGTAAATATTCCTATAGACTTTATTTGAAAATTGTATATACGCCTCAAGATATAACAGGCACACTTATTAATTAATTCTCGATTAATCCGAGCACGGCAGTAAAACTTCACCATCTGTACTTAAGATGGTAGTCCAGTGAAAACGACTGTTTTTTCAACGATTTTTTTTTCATATTAGAAATTAATTTTTATTAAAAACCGTTTTGACATATGATAGTACAACTATTAAACTACAAAAAAAACAATTTTTTTTTTTTTTTCGATGAGTCATCCCGACAAAATGGCCGCTCCAAAAAAAAATGTTTTTTGTTGGCGGACGTCGAATCTCTGCAACGGTTCATTCGAAACAAAAAATTCAAACCAGGTTTTAATCTGTAGAACATTGGCTATCGTCGGAACTAGAATTATTAATTTTCAGTAAAAAATAACAAAATGGCGGCATTTCGAATTTTTCTGGTGTTTTCCGGGTGCTTAATTTGTTTATAACTTTGTAAATAAACAATGGATCTTAATAATTCTAGTTCCGACGATAGATACACAATCAAGAAATATACACCTAAATTTTTAGATCAATCGGAGTAAAAGACTCTGAGATCTGACGTCCGCCGAGTCAAAAAATGCTGTTTTGAGAAAAACGCGTTTAAGGGGGTAGTCCAGTGAAAACGAGTGTTTTTTTAACGATTTTTGTTTCATATTAGAAGTCAATTTTTATTAAAAAATTTTTTGACATATGATAGTACAACTATTAAAATACACAAAAAAAAATTTTGTTTTTGTTTTCGATGAGTTATCCCGACAAAATGGCCGCTCCAAAAAAACAATTTTTTTGTTGGCGGACGTCGAATCTCTGCAACGGTTCATTTGAAACAAAAAATTCAAACGAGGTTTTAATCTGTAGAACATTGGCTATCGTCGGAACTAGAATTATTAATTTTCAATAAAAAATAACAAAATGGCGACATTTCGAATTTTTCGGGTGTTTTTCGGGTGCTTAATTTGTTTATAACTTTGTAAATAAACAATGGATTTTAATAATTCTAGTTCCGACGATAGATACACAATCAAGAAATATACAGCTAAATTTTTAGATCAATCGGAGCAAAAGACTCTGAGATCTGACGTCCGCCGAGTCAAAACATGTTGTTTTCAGAAAAACGTGTTTAAAGTTTTTTATGCGGAAAAAAGCTAAAAAAATTAATTTTACCTTAGTCAGCGAGGCCTGCTCCATACATAACGCGATGCCTCCTCCACGCATAACTAACCTTAAATACAAAGCAGAAGGACCTAGACCGTTATAAACCGAAAAAAAATGGGCGAAACAAACAGAAATACAAGAGTCCTCCTTGCTCCGAAACACGCCAGGGGACCTTCGAGCGCTCGGATTACACGTCTCTCGAAAACTCTCTGTATCTTTACAACTATTCAATATTTTGCTTAGATATTTTAAGGGAGTATTTTCGAGGTGTAGTAGAGTAGATTTAAGCAAAAAAACAAAAAACGAAAAAAATTTTTTTTTTCACTGGACTACCCCCTTAAAGTTCCTTTTGCGGAAAAAAGCTAAAAAAATTAATTTTATCTCAGTCAGCGATGCCTGGTCCATACTTAACGCGATGCCTGCTCCATACATAACTAACCTTAAATACAAAGCAGAAGGACCTAGACCGTTATAAACCGAAAAAAAATGGGCGGAGCAAACAGAAATACAAGAGTCCTCCTTGCTCCGAAACACGCCAGGGGACATTCGAGCGCTCGGATTACACGTCTCTCGAAAACTCTCTGTATCTTTAAAACTATTCAATATTTCGCTTAGATATTTTAAGGGAGTATTTTCGAGGTGTAGTAGAGTAGATTTAAGCAAAAACAAAAAAATTGAAAAAAAAAATTTTTTTTCACTGGACTACCCCCTTAAGAAAATTTGTTAATTATTCAAAAAAGCGAAGAAAAAATTGGGTCTTTTTAGATTTTAAAGATGAACTACTAGAAATTACTAATTAGAACTAACAATGTTAAAAAAGTGGTTGTCTCTCAATTGAAAAATTGGAGAAATCATTCCCGATACAAAGCTATAGCTTACCAATCTAATGAGCAACAGGGTTATGGAAAATATTTAACATGAATAATTCATAACCACATATCTCCAAAACTAAGAGAGATAGACCCAACAGTTTTAAACATATATTCAGGATATTTCTTAATGTGGTAGTCCAAAAGAAAGGGGGTGATAGAACTCATCTAGTCAAATAAGAAATTGCATGGCAGGGGGAGGAAGTGCAATTTCCATATTTTCCAAGTTACTGCGTGATTATTAAGTTTAAATTTTTGGTTAACGTCACCTTCATTTTGCGTTAATATCTTTTTTCGTAATTATTAAAACTACATCAGTGCAACGCTAAAATATTGCTTACAAAATATCCTATCCAAAACAAAAGAGAAAATTTATCTACCTGCTACCACTAGAGATACAGTCGGATACAAAATTTAAAATTATTTGGAAAAAAAAATTTGGGTTGTCCCAAATGTTTTCCAAAATTTACGTAAATAACATCTGTTTTTGTTTTTATTAAATTTATTTTTTTATTACCTTTCCAACGAGCTATAACAACAGTAAAATAATTTTGGAATCTATCTGCTCATTGCTCAAACTTAAATTTTTTCTTTTTCAAATATAGAAGAATCAATTTACAAAAAAAAAGGCTAACTTGAAAATAGTTATCATGTTAGGATATTTTGTGATAATCTGACCGTCAAAAGCAAGACTTTATATTCTTATTTTGTACATCACTACTTACTCTAATCATTTATCTAGATCAAAGAATTGACAGATGTTCAGAAAACATGCATAAAAAATATAATATCATTGTCTACGTTCGTTATCTACGAAAAAATGCTATAGAAATGATATACGACTTGTTCTGTAACAAATTAAATATTTAATTTTGTCGCACAGTGTTATGTGTAAAGGTATTAATATGATATCATAAAATAAAAAAGATTAGGTGTTATATACGACAGAGTACATTGTATAATAAGTGACTTCAATTTGACGACATACGATTGTTTCTGGCCTAATAAGTGAGCGAAATAAAAAAACAATAATTGTCAACAAAACCGATACTTTTTCGCACCTGTGTCCTACTGTAATTGCGCAATGAGAAGTTTGGTTGAAAATTGGGTATAAATATTTGGTTGTTCTTTTGAAGAAATCAGTCTTTAAGCTTTTTCGTCATAATCAAGGTAGAAGTAGATCTGGAGGACAAATTTTTAAAAATGTTTTAACAGTGTTTTGTTTTTAGATGAAAACTGTTTTTTGTTTTATGGTATTGTTCAGCGGTATTTTGGCATTTGGACAAAAAGACCCTGTGAATTGGGATAGAGGTGACAAAGATTATTCTTCAGATTGTTCTAGAATTAGCGTATATTCAAATAAAAAGGGGGATACAAAAACGATTCATAAGGCAAGTTAACTTAATTTTTTTCCTGAAGGTCTTTATATAATATCTTTTACTATTTTGTCTTAGGAACTTCCTAAACACTACAAAATTTCTTACGTTGAGTGGGCGGACTACGCAAATCCAATCTCTGAAGTAACTGTAGAAAAAGGTGATGTATGGACAAATTCCATCACAGTCAAAATTAAAGCAAGAGATAAGTTAGAAGGAAAATTTACATATTGTTCGTATTATTCCTACTTTTGGTGGTTGTAACAGTCCATGTTATGTTGCTGAATGAGAGTACTTATTTTTTTTAATATAAATTTAATAAAATAAACTCTAAAAAATGAAGAAAAGTTCTTATTTCCAATTTTTTTTATTCATACAAATTGTATGCTCAGAAATTGTGTGCTTTCGTCAGGCTTGATCATTTATTTTCTTTTTCTATGATGTTATGATGTTTTTCGTTTTCGTCCGCGTATTTCTGGTTTCTTCTTGATTTTAATCGCTTTTGAAATCATCGATGTTGTGCATCCAATTAATACTTTGTATTTCCTTATAGGTTTTTCCCTCCTCTCGTAGCTTTAAAATTAACTCAATTTTTTCCTCTGCGCACTGGTTTGTTCTTCCCATTATTATACGTAAAAGCATTATATTTATTCAGATTCTTATGAAATTATCGTACTACTAAAAATATGTTCTCATTTACGTTTTACTTAAAAATTATTTTGGATTTTAAACTTCGATTTTTTGAAGGTCTCACTTAAAAAATGATAATTTAGCGACCATTATGTGCATCATAAGAAGCACGATGTTTTTTGTAAGTCTCGATGATAAATTTTTAAAGTAAATTTAAATAATTCTTAACCATTCCTCAAACTTGAGTCTATTCATGATTATTTACTAGAATGTACTGAACATAAATATTATATAAAGCTGTCAGAATGACAGTTATCTCTATAGGAAGTTGTATCTAAGCTAAAAATAGACCCTTTATAATCACTTTTCGGACGAACGATTTGCAAGTAAGAGGAACAGACATTTTTTCATTGCTTCTCTTTTCCTATTATATTTACAAGACTGTTTATTAGCGGAAATAATTTAATTTTTTTAATATTTTCATATGTATTATATTATTATATTTCTCAATACATAATTATTATAAAACAAGATGAGTATTTGTGCCCCAAATTTTAAAAATTTTTATTCCAGACCGAGAAGCGCCCAAAAACATTACTTTTTGTGAATGTTTGTAAAATTCTGTTTTATAATGACTCATCAGGTAGCAAAGCCATTTTTTGTTCTTACAAAAGAAGTTATCTTCAGATAAATGATAATGAATTTGTTGAAACAGTTGCTCAATTGAACAACATTGGTTATAATTCTTAAAAGATTGTGTGTGTGTGTGTGAAAATTATCTTCAGATAAATGATAATGAATTTATTGATCCAGTGGCTCAATGGAAAACCATTGGTTATAATTTTTAAAAGATTGTGCCAATTGAATAAATACTACTGAAAGCTTACACTTTGTCAAACGAAATATCAGCGATTCTCGACGACCTTTTAAATTTCTTTGGATAGAGACTAATATATATGTATAATACTTTAATTTAAATTTCAAGAAAAAATCCCCCTCCACAGTGCATTGTCAATTAGAGTGCTACCAACACTAACAAGGAGACCGCCAAAATTGTCCGCCTCCGATTTTAGTGATTTTTATTTATGTTGTTATATTTGAGTAAGTGAGTAATTACCCAAAAGGAATTCACGCAACGCTCAATAGTTTCAAAGTTGCTTCTACCAAGCAACCATAATATAAGTTCAGTTTGCATGTGGTTGGCAATGCGGCGCGTAGCTAAGTGGGCAACGTGACGTGGCTCGCACGTAGACGGTAAAGCAGATTTAAAATTCACTCACCCCTATTTATTTGGTCCCCGCTGTACATTAGGTCATGAAGTGTCTAGTTGTCTAGTACTATACATTATTCTTCGTGATAGGATTTTAATATTGTCTTATAAATAAATTAAAATACAATGAAGTTGATATAAAAATGTATCTTTTGAAATATTAATAAAAATTTCTGTGATATCTCGTTATGCCCCTTCAAAAACACAAAACACTTTCTATCCTTCATTCTAAATACCCTTTAGGTACTCGTCAAATATAAATCTCGTGGGTAACAAACAGAAAATTTCTCATCCATATTCATCTCACGTCAACCAGGCAAAAGCAAATTATGGAACGTTTTCCGGATTTTCGTACGCGAAATGAGTTTTCCACGTCCACTGCAAATAATTGATCAAAAAAGACATGAAATTCTTATTTTACATGAAAATACAGAATGAATATGAAAAAGGGAACGAGGAATGTCTTTTTATATTTATTAAGTTTACTTTGTATGTTCCTGGTATTGTAATTTATAAAAAAAAGAAAAGTATAGTGAAGTTATGAAATGAAAGTTCAGGACATGTCGTGAACATTGTTATGTTTCTTCTCTAATCTCTGTATTTTAATTATTTGGATTTTGTAAAGGTATCCTCAATTGTAACCAAGGATATAATACGGCTTGAGCGTAAATTTAAAATAAAAACAAACTAGGAAGAACGCAATATTTCTAAATTCTGACAACTTGGATATGGAGATGGCGCTTCTAGCATTTGTGTTTCTGCTTGGCACCACAACCCTTCACTAAATTTACGCGCTTCAATTACCGTGAGAGTAATTCAGTTTTCGACATATCCTTGAAAGTAAATTCATTATTTTCACATAATTTTCTATGTACACTGATGGAGTTTTCAAGGACATAAACCTCGGGTAAATTGTAGATTCATTCCTCAAAAACATTTCCACATGAGATTTCCATTCTTCGCCCCCATCCCCGATGAAATGATGCTAAGAAGACCGCGAAGGGAGATGTTAGACGAAACACTTAATGTGCTAAGGAGCATTAAATTCGATTTGGGAACTTTACCGGCAAACCTCCCGATTTGGGTAATTGCCAAAATAAATACAACTTGCGAGTTTTTGGCGAAACTTGTAATTACTTTTGAATTAATGGTGATGAACTCTTGATTGCGGGTAAAAGATGGCGCCAGCGGCTGCTAGAAGACGGAGTATAACCGATAATGTGATAATTTCTTGTTGGAAATTCATTTAGAAGACTCTACGCCCAAATATTGCACAGTAATTTGAGTTTAATTAAGTCTTCGCGAGGGCAAATAGAGGAGAAACGTTGCACTTGATTTAGCGGCAAATCTTTTTGGAAGTTGTTAATTGAACGAACAAAGATCTCTCACCCTTACTTCCAACATTTTAAGACAATCAATTAATTTCAACACAAGCCACCGGACGATTAATATTTTAAATAGCAACATCATATTTCTTACCAAAATGAAAATTAATGGAAAATTTAACAATTTATATGATGAGTATTTGTCGTTTTTTGTATTGGTGTAATTAAAATGTTATAATTTATTAACATTTATAATTTTAACAGTAAAAAAACCAATTGTGTGTAATTTTAAACAGTTAATCTATAATAATACGTGTCAGAAATGTTGATACAATAGATCCGAAAAAATTAAAATCTTGATTATTATTTTGGAGTGAGAGTGAAAAAATCCAGGAATCAACTGAATAACGACTCAATAACGATTCAATTCTTATATACCAATATTCTTTGCAATCTTTCTTGGCATTCAATTTTTCTTTTATACAAGTATAACGAAAATGCCCGGCGGAATTCTTATAATAAAAAGGCATGGATTTAGCAGAAATAAGAGATTACGAAGGAATTGCCGAATGATGCAGTGTGGTCTCTGAATCCCTATGGATTTGAAGAAAGTCCTTAGATTCAACAAGTATTCCAAAATTCTGCGTAATTCTTTACGGCTTTGCAAACTAAATGAGTCCACATTATGCCACGTGTAGTATACTAATGAATAATTTTGAGACAAATTGCTATTACAATGTCTTTTTTATAAAATAATCAAGGATTACTTATGCTAAAGCGAAATAAGATTTAGGCAAAGAAGTTCATTTAATTGGATATACGATAAAATATATTTTATTTTACACTAAGGAAATTACATACATGCATACAACAATCATGCATATAAAAGATAGTGGCAAATCTCGTATTCTCAAAATCGGCAAAACTTTCCAACTACTAATTATTATGAAGCAAAGATTTAATAACCTTTTTTCTCCTTCCGCTCTTGAAATATTGAAAACTTCAACAAAATTTTAAAATTTTAGGCTGAAACTATAGATTGAGAGGATTATTATATATTTTTAAATTTTGATATACCGAATTTATTATAATTAAATAAAGCATAAAATTAATTAAATAATATTTTACATTACAATATAATACAGCTTGACTGTTTAATTAGGCAACTCTATAAGAAAAAGAGGGGTTGATTGGTCGAAAAATAAAGAAAACATGTGAAACGATATTTGCATTGCTTTTTCTGATCATGTTCGAAAAAAAACTTTCTTTATACGCATATTCGGAAAGCTACCTCCTCTATTATCACCCCTTCGACCCATAGGTAAAGGTTAACCAGAAACTGATTGATCACCCTTAAAAATATAAGAGTAGGACATTTTACTAAGTGTCTATTCATATGGTGTGGAGAGAGTAATCGGCTAGGTTCAAGTTTTGGACCACTGTGGAATAATGACTTGTTTACACGACGATAACTTGTTTATACGACGATAACTTGTTTACACGACGATAACTTGTTTACACGACGATAATTTTGGATTAGAAGATCGTAGAGGTCACTCTCCCTCCCCTTTACTACGCTTTTCGGTAGCAGTTTGGATGCCTCCCTAACCGGAAAAAATATAAGTCGTTAATACAGTCTGTAAAAAAATTAACCTTCTACCTCTTATCGTACGAAATTCATCCTGATGTATCCATACTTTTAAAAGAGTCTACATAAAAAACCTATTGACTTCTAGATCAAAGGAAAGGTTACTATCAATCAACAGCCCTACAGCTTTTGTTTGCTCCTTTTTTTTGAAATATTGCTTACTTTACGAGAATTACTATGAGGTTCAAGTAAAATGAGTCACCCTGTATAATTTGGAAGCTGCCTATCAAACTTCCTGACGCTCCTATTAAGTTTTGATCGGAGTGACCCGGAGAATATTATATTAAAATTTCAGTCAAATCGACTGGAAGCTATTTTTTATACAAAGTGTGCAGGGTTCTTTCGCAGATAATAATAGTAATAATAATATTACATTGTCCATAAATTTCCACCAATTAGGCACACAAGAAGTAACTTATTAACAAATTAAATGCATTTTTCATCTAAAATAAATTGTATATATATGTATATTAGGGTGCTTTTTTTTCGTGACTATTTTTTTTTTTTTTCAGTCCCACCTCGAAATTTTGTGGCAAATATCTATACAAAAATTCCCTGAAAATTGATTAATTATTAAGTACTAGACCAAGGCGTATAAAAATTTCCCATATAAAATACACGTAAACTTTGATTATTTTTCTTCAAAACTCTACAGCTCAGAGGCATTTTATGGTTTAATCTTGGTCAATGGTAGGATTTCTTCAGAATTGAATGCTCTACAAAAGTGTCCATTGCGGTGTAACCCTAACTCCCACCAGCGAGGTATTACGAGTCATAACCCCAATTTTTCCATGAAATTCTCGCTTTTTGCCCCTATATCGTAAACAACAAGAGATACAGAAAAAGTGAATATGACAAACTTATAGCATATTCAATTTTCTACAAAAAAGTTCTGAACACGAAATCGCTAACATGGATATTTCTTGAGATATTGGGCTTTGAAGTTGAGGTAGTGTTTCTACAATTTAGCTCAATAATCCATGAAAATTCCACACTACCTCAACTTCAAAGCCCAATATCTCAAGAAATATCGATTTTAGTAATTTGGTGTTCAAGAACTTTTTGGAGGATATTGAATTTCCTAAAAGTTTGTCATTTACATTTTTTCTGTAGCTCTTGTTATTTACGATATAGGGGCAAAAACACGAGAATTTCATGAAAACATTGGGTTAGTGACTCGTACTATCTCGCTGGTGGGAGTTAGGGTTACACCGCAATGGACGCTTTTGTAGAACATTCAATTCTGAAGAAATCCTACCATTGACCAAGATTAAACCATAAAATGCCTCTGAGCTGTAGAGTTTTGAAGAAAAATAATCAAAGTTTACGTGTATTTTATATGTGAAATCTTTATACGCCTTGGTCTAGTACTTAATATTAATATTAAGGGCTCCAATTTTCAGGGAATTTTTGTTTTGGGTATTTGCTACAAAATTTCGAGGTGGGACTGAAAAAAAAAAATAGTCGCGAAAAAAAAGCACCCTAATATATATATTATATACTAATAAAACTTCTATTAAGAAGATATCTACTTGCTTGCCACACTTTCAGATTTTTTCAAATGCTACATTATAGGAAGAACATTACTTCAAATCTACTTTAGGAGTTAATAGTTATGGTTTGGAAGCATATGTAGTGTATTCCTCTTTCAATATATCCTTCGTGTTTCCTCACAAGCGCAAAAAACAATTGAAATACGCAAATAAAGCGATATTAGTATATATTAGCATAATAATATTTATAATGAATGTACGAAACCATTTAGAAAAGAATAATAAAGATTGTTCTGGTATTTTCGGGTAAATAAATCCCATTGTTTCAGAATTTGTCTTCTTCCATTGTTTTCTGAAAATTGAGAAATAATCCCTAAAGGAGAAATAAGAGATGCAAGTGATTTTATACCTAGAAAACTTAGATGAGGAAAACTATACCTATGTTATTGATTTCTCTTCGATATTTCGCATAATTTTTGCTGATGCAGGAAAAGTTTTAGGGCAACAAAGCAACAAAAGTTATCTCGTTGACTGTTTTTTTAAGAATTTTCTTTCTATTGTCATATTTTAAAAAGGAAGGACCGTGAAGTGGAAATTTTTGTTAGAAAAAGAAAAAAAAAAAAAAAAAAATTTGAAAATATTTCAATAAGGTGAGTACATTTTCAATAATTATTTTTTATTTTTAAGTAAATATGAAAGTATTTCGTTTTCAATTCAATTCAATTCGCTTTCAGGTAGTGATTTGGCACGAGAAGCTTTTTTCCCCAGTATGATGTAAGTTAAAGATATACATTTGGTTTTGTATATTATAATTGTCTTTTCTAACAGATGCCGTAATAATAAAAAAGTTTACACAACGTACAATACAAGAAGAAAACACCAAATAAGGACTGTATCGAAAAGTTTTGCACGTTTTTTAGATGAATGCATTGGCATGATGAGTTATCCTTTTGCATTTTAAAGAGTAGTAGAATTCTCTATTGAGTCATTACTGCAACTACTGAAAATCTCTCGTTTCTGCGCCAGCTCATTTATCGCCATGAGTTTAAAACGCAAAGAAGTAAGTGCTGCAATTTTGCGCGCTTTCAGTGAAAATACTAAAAAGTCATATTCGTTAATCGCAAAAGAAGCCAAAACAAGTAGATGGACGGTTAAAAGAACTATCGAGAAGTTTCTAAGTGATCAGAGAGTAGAAGAAAAGCCTAGATCTGGAAGACCGAAGGGTCCTAGTGATAAGAATTAGAAAATATATTAAAGTGTATTGAGAAATATAATTCGATGTCGGTGCGAGATGTAGCGAAAAAAACAAAAACAAGTGTCGCGATGCAAAGAGAAAAAAAGCGGAATGAAATTAAGACATACAAAAAATAAAAAGCACCCAAACGTACAATTAAGCAGCAAAATGTAGCCATAAAACGATCTAGAATGTTGTACAACATTTTGGTTCACGCTACAGACACCTGCGTTATAATGGATGACGAATTATATTTTAAATATGATTTTTCAACACTACCAGGTCCACAATTTTACAATGCCCGAGATAAGGAGAATGTTCCCGATTCAGTAAGACAAATTTCTGTAGAAAAATTCGGTCCAAACATAATGGTTTGGCAGGCAATTTGTCAGTGTGGCCATCGCAGCCATCCAGTTTTCCTAGAGGGCACGATTAACACAGAAAAATATGTGAAGGAGTGTTTACAAAAATGTGTATTATCATTTATAAGGTCACACATAAGGTCACATACTAACAACACTTAACAACACATTACGCAGCGGCGACTATGGAATGGTACGAACGAAACAATGTCCGATGTATAGCAAAAACTCCAAATCCACCAAATGTTCCAGAACTTCTTGGGCTCTAGTTAAAAACATTTTGAGGAAGGAGGCAGGGCAGCAAAATCACTTACAGAATTTTCAAAATTGTGGTCTTCTCCTAGTAAAAAAGTGTCAAATCAAACTGTGCAAAAATTAATGGCTTCTATCAAACGTAATATTCGAAATTTCAATAGACAAAAAATAAATATGGAAAATTAAGAATGCAGTTCTTAAATTTAAGTTTTGTTCTAATAATAAAAAATATTTCAAAAGAAGCAAGACGTTTCTATTATATATTATACGAGTTCAAAAACTATGCAAAACTTTTCGATACAGTCCTTAACACTAGATTTGCCGACGCGAAAGCCTGTAATTTTTATAATTTTCGGTACCTTTAAAGTGTTATGTTTTTACATTTAAATTAGTAACTATAAATGGGAAAAAAGTTTTCGATATGTCGTAATTTTGAATCTTAATAAGCTTTGGCATAACTCTTAGGAGATAACTTTACAAAATTTAATCAATTCAGAGAATAAATTGAGTACCAGTCAATTTGACTGGTCTTGGTAAATCTAGTGTTAATAAAATTAAGAATTTAAAATATGTTCATTTTAAGTTTTATAGTAAAGTTGTTTCTATTTTTTATTTAACTTATTTTTTTTAATATAAATTCTTTCATAAATTAAGTTGATAATAAAGTTTGAAATATTAAACAACTATGAAAACATTTTATTGCACGAAAATTGTATTTTTCCTTGGACTGAGGTTTTTAACTTTTCCCTAATACTAATATTAATCGTAGCGATTAATACTCTAGTAATTTAAAATAGGCCTCACAAAAGCATTTAAAAATAGCAATCTAAACATCCTAAGCAGAATAAAGGGAGTCATATGTAAAAAGGAGCAAGAAGAGTTCTAAAAGTGATTTCTTCTTTACTTCCTCGTGAGTGATCCAGTATTGATTTAAATATTCTTCGACTTCTGGAACGCGCATCCATTCACACCTCTTCCCAAATGCCTCGTTAATGTCAAGACACTTTGCGTGTATGGTGTGTGACATTCTTGAGTATTAGATTTGCAAAATCAGCGTCAAAGCAATTTAACTCTGCTCCCCTACATCATTCGTCTCCATTCCAAAAATTAATGTTGATACAACTGAAAACACAATCCTTATAATAATAATAATAATAATAATAATAATAATAATAATAATAATAATAATTCCTTTAATCATGTGTACAGTTGAGAACAAATTTCATAAATTTGTACATGTATTCCAACAATTTCAGAGTGGAAAATAGATCAAAAATTGAGAGATAAGAAGATTTAATTTAATTACAAAAATAAGTAATAGTAATAATTAGTTTGTACTAAAAGTAATGATAATATATAGCAATACAATGAAATTAGGTAGGAAGCTGCACATATCTAATGTATACTATATAATTAAACTCTCTGTAAAGTGATAATGGAATGCCCATTAACTTATTGCAAGGAAAAAAAACTCAAGGCACAATATTTTGAAATCATCAGGGAACCGAACTGATATAATATTGTTGGATAGGTTATTCAAAATGAGTACGCCATGGATGAAGAAGTGAGATAGTTCGGACATTCAGAATTTATAATTCGAAATATCATATTTTATATATAGTATGCATTTATCCAAAGAATAGCTGAATATGCTTTTAGAAAAGCGGAAAGTATACTCAAGTCTACTGAAACATGGAATAGGAACATAGGAATTGTAACCAACGTTTATTTAGACCAATTAGCTTGGCATAAACCTTACGAAATTAATACGCCTTTTACGAGGGGAAGCATGAGTGTCTTAAGTCCTCTATAAATTTTGCCTAGTTGCATGTAAATATATTTTCTTCCCAGTTAAGTGTTTTATCAAATATTATGCCAAGGTTACGGGCCGTTGTAACTTTAAATACAACAATGACTTGAGACTTGAGAACCAAGTGCAGGTCCATATATTTTAGTAATAATATATGTATTTTCTTTAAAATTAGTCAAACACATCAGTAGACTTATCTGGACGTCATCAGCATACGTGTTGAGGTGGCAGTGCACATAAATGTATAGGTGAAACAATCCTGTTCTCAAAATAGAACCTTGTGGTACCCCAGAGAGAACTGCTCTACTATAAACACGAAAAATTACATTCGAAAATTTTAAGATTGTTAAATCTAGTTTTAAATATCTGATGTTTTGCAAATGTTTAAAAATACCATACATGGAAATTGCCAAATGGAAGGGGGCGTTACTTTGTGGTGGGAAAGCTATGTGAATACAGAGTGCCTATTTGTGAAGAATGAATTTAAATTTTTTTTGTGTTTGTGAAAGTATTTCAATATTGGCATAAGTAACACTAAAAAACATTACGTTTGCAAATATGTTAAAATTGTAAAAAGTGGTCTGGTTTGAATTTGATATTTATTTTTAAATTTTTTCCTGAAACTCTGTTCTTTTTACTAGAATAATATCGTCTTTTTGTTATCGTACAAATTTTTATATATTTCTCTGTGCAAATGTTGTTTTCAATAATTTTTCTAATTAATTTTTAAAGATAGGGGATTGTTCTCTACTTTATATAAATACTTTCATAAGATACAGAATATATAAGATTTATATTTATTTACATGTTTTCAATTACCCGAAACAAAGATTTTTAATCTACATATACATGAAGTACATTAAAAGGTTTATGCTAATACAGTGTGCGCAATTTCTATAAGCGCAGCCAGTTTTATTCATGTTTAAAGAAAACTACTTTTTATTTTTCAAAACCGATTATATTGCATAAATTCCCCATTGGTAAATATTAATTAAATAATATAAAACAATCATTAAAGTAAGTAATTACTTTATAATAAAAATAAATATAATTAAAAGTCTTTTTTGTCTGCGCAATTTCTATAAACTCACTTTATATTATAGTCATTATTTTAAAAGCTTAACGAAAAGAAAATTTTTTTATATTTTCTAAGTATTGTGTTTTACCTCCTTTGTTAGTTATAACTTGAAAAAACCTGTTAGACATCGAATTTATTAACTTTTTAAACAAATGTTCATCAATATCATTCCAGCATTTCAAAATATCGGCTTTCAGTTGAGATAACGAAGAAAATTGTCCACCATTTGCGTAAACTCTTCGTGCCATGATTCCCCAAATGTTTTCCATTGGATTTAAATCCGGACTACGTGATGGCCACTCCATTACAGGAATATTTCTTTCACTAAACCATCGTCTTGTTTCGGCAGAAGAATGCACAGCGACGTTATTCTGTTGAAAAATCAAATCTTTTTCCATATTGTCTTTTAAATATGGAATAAGAGATTCCTCCAGCAGGTCTGTATATATGGCAGAGTTCATTCGGGTGGGAACAAAGCGTATAAATAACTTCCTTGATAAGAAAAGGCACCCCATAACATTAAACTACCAACACCAAAATTACTACTTAGACGAGGCGAATCGGGCTTCCTTAAATCATGCAAATATGTACTCAATCCATCTGGGCTATCTAAATTAAACTGTTTTCCGTAAGAAAAAATAACGTTTTGCCACTTTTCGTCCCAGTTCATGTGGCTTCTAGCAAAATCTAGGCGCGCATATTTATGATGCTGTTGCAGTTGGAGAGATTTGGCCGGTTTCTTATATTTAATATAAGTAATGTCCTTCAAAATTTGTTGAACTTCTCTTCCTTTAATTGGGAGTTGTAATTCCGCTATAATTTGAGCTGCACTTAACTTTTTTTTCATAACTTCTTCTCTTATGTTCCCAATATTTTTTTTGGAAACTTTGGTGCTCCCTCTTGGATGATCCCATAATCCATTACGATTGCCCTTTTTAATAAAATTTCGCACCACACATTCTGAACGTCCAATTCTCCTTGCAATTTCTTTTATACCAAGGCCAGTTTTCCTAAACGCACGGATTCTGACGCGATCGTCGTTGCCAAGGACCTTTCCTCGTGGCATTACAATAAATCTTAAGAAATAACAGCAATTACACAGAATTAAGCTATAGTTGGAAAATGAAAATGAAACTCACATGAATTGTTTCCTAAAAAGTTGCAAAACTACTTTGCGTTTAACTAGTAATACTACAAAAAGAAACTGCGTTTATAGAAACTGCGCACTCTAAAATCAATTGTGAAAGATTGATCTATTGCATTCACGCATTGCCTGATATTTGGAATTGTTTAAGTGCTTTTATGAATAGTTATAAACTTTAACAATTGTCCTGTAAAGAAATTTTGTTACTATAACCGCTTTATTTCAATGAATTGTGCATTTCACTTGAAAATCAGACGTGCGCTTATAGAAATTGCGCGCACTGTATTGGAAGAGTGTATATATTAACAGAAAAACAAAAATATATAAATAAAATATATTTTAATAAAAGTTAGAAAAGAGGAAAACAATGAAAATAAGCAGATAATTTTCTTTTGAATAGAATTCTAGAAGCGTAGAAATCGGTAACACCACAGTAACTATTGCAATAAACTAATTGTAATAGGGTTACGTTCACCATAGTTTGTACGATGGGGACCCGTAAATAAATTATTCCTAGCACGAAGCGACTTCTCAGTAGCATAAAGCGAAATCAATTCTGGACAATTAATTTCATACATTAATATGTCACGAACGAACATGACTGCAGAAACCTTCCTTCGCTGAGAAAAGAATTCCAAATCAATAAGCTGACAGCGAGCATTACAGGCAGGACGAGAATCATTCGAATTCAGCAAATCTAGTAAAAGTTTTTTGATCAGATTCAATCCTTTTTATATTTATTTCGTATATAGGAAACCAAACAATTCAAGAACAGATCGAACAAGATAGCAAAATAAAGTTTTTAATGTATAGGGATCAGAGAAGTTCTTAACATTGTTTTAAATAAAGCCAAGAAGAGAGAAAGCTTTAGGAGTAATATAATCGATATGGTTATTAAAAGATTTAGACTCAAAGACTACACCAAGATACTTAAATTCCGTAACATGATGGATGGGATCATTCAAGATTTTGTAATGAAAAAGGAGCATTTGTTAATATTTAACAGAAAACTATTATTAACACACCACAGGAAAAGACCGTCAATGTCACGTTGCAAGAGACAAGAGAGACAATACTCGGCGGAGCGAATTGGAACTAAGAATTGCAAGTCTTCAGTATATAGGAAACATTTTGCGTATTTAAAGCAAACAACAACATCGTCGATAGCAATTAGACAAACAAGAGCGGGCCTAGGTGGTTTCCTTGAGGAACACTAGAGACGATATGAAAAAATCTTGAATTAAACGAACCGAGCTTTACGTAAACTTTCCTATCTCTTAAAAATGAGGTGATCCAATCCAAAGAAGGAGAATGAATGCGTAAACTTTTAAGTTTATATAATATAAGTTTGTGACTACCCTGATTAAAAGCTTTAGTAAAGCTAAAATAAATAGTATAAACTTGATATTTCACTTCCTTGTACATATCAATGAAGTTAAAACTAAATTGGTATTTGGATAGCCCTTTATAATTTGAGATATCACTCCTGTCGCGTCTTGAAAATAGGGACAACATAAGAGACCTTCCACAAATCAAGAAAGACACCATTGCTCAAAGATACATTTAAAATAGTACTTAAGGGAAAAGCCAGGGAATCAGAGCAATTTCTTAGGATATGTAAGTGGATAAATTCCGTCGGAAACACCATTAGAACTTATATCAATGAATATAAATACATAATTTATCAATCCGATTCTAAATTCAGTTCATGTTTTTTGAAGATTTGGAAAAAAACTTATTGTTTTTTTCACGCCAATTTCCCGAAAGCCTATTATTCTCGAGAATGTAGGCTGATAGAAGATGAAGTAATGTGACCTAACTTAAAAGCTCTATTTTCGCGAGGAGGAGAACTCAAGTATTGAATCTCCTACAAGTTATGATAAATTATGTTATGGTTCCTTGAAAAAGCCGCTTTGTAAGTAATCGTGTTGTGGGAGGAAACATGAACTTCCTATAAAAATGGAGTTTGGATTTTTTATAAGAAAAAAATTCCTTTTTTTGGGTGAATATTAACTGCGCATTTGTCATAGTAAACGAGTTTAAAAAGTGATATTCTGTCACAGACACTCCTCATGAGGAATTGAATATCAGTCCCTGATACATATGATCTTTAATTAAGACCAGATATTTATTTAAAAGATTTGAAGAATAAACATTTTTCTTAGATCATATTTTCTAAGAAGCATCATTTCCGATATATTCGAATTTATTATTTTGAATAAATGATATTCTCACCTAAATGTTGCTAAAAGTCCGGACAGATTTGATTCAAAACTGTGCTCCTTATTTGCTTCATCGATATTATAAAAATATTAAGTGGGTCTATAATTTTGTATCGAAGTGTATCTTCCATTTTACTACAAAGAAAGACGGTCTAACTTCGATTCTAGCATACAAATTCGGGAAAAAAAAAAATTTGTTAGACGGTACATGATGGGATGGAAGTTTGAAAAATGGGAAAAACCTCAATCACTGTCAATCTGTAATGCTTCCGCAAAAGAGGATTATTGGGGGTGCCCGGGCACAAGTGAGAATTGTATCTCGAAATTGATTTTTACTTTTCAAACATGTTCGGGGCACATTACGAAGGGTGAATTTTTTCATTCCGGGAAGACCCACTTTTATAGAGAGAGATAATCCTTTTTTCTGCGACCCTCTAAAAATGGAATGAAGAGGACATTTTCGTGACATAATAGCCGTGTAAATCTTTGACACCACACATACATTTGATACCCTCAAAAGCATATAAAATACCACACATGGGTCCTTAACAGGACGATACTTGTTTACTGAGCCGGGACGTAAATTGCTTGCCGAAATGTTACTCAGCTCATTAGAGATGTACTTACAGTGTGTGTTGCATGTGTGGTGCTGCCAAACAGCATCAAGTCGTATCTCGGGAACCCTTATGGAACATAATTGGGTTAGATAGAGCACATTATAAGGCACTACACAACTATAAAGTTTGCCAGATGTAATTCACTTGTATATTTATTATCAGACTGCCTAACTGCCACTCAACCCATGATTAGAGTTGTAATTGCTAAAGTAATATGTGCACGAGTGGGGTTAGTCTTCTAATGGATTAAGATGTTCAGTTTAGCCCTCATCCTTATGGTAATGCCGTAACACATGCTGGCCACAGGTGCTTAAGACTTCAAGAGGTCGTATGAAAACACTTTGAGACTAGCTTTTATAAACTGTTGAGTGAACCTGGGCAAACAGAAAGACAGGACTTATAGCACTAATACTCTTTTGTATACTTCTTAAATAACTATGTGATGTAAGAAATCCCTCACATGAAATCCAAGTTAAAGTTTAAAATGTACAAAAGTTATTCTTCATCATCAATCATATTTCTAAACAGGCAATTACTAACTCTCCTAGCCTCCTTTTTTTCTACTAAGTAATTTTCGAACAGAGCCCCTATGGTGATGGCAGAGAATTGCGCAGCAGGAATTTGTTAAAAAATAATATTTTCATTGTATATACAAAAAACGATTTAGCAGAAATCATATCAAAAAATGCAATCAATATGTTATGATTGATAATTTTAGTGAGTCCAAAAGTCCTAGAATGGTATCTCAAAGATGTTGAGTTTCTGATAAAAATGTTTCAGACAAAATTTTTATGATTTTAAAAAAATATATCGAAATCATCTTGAAAGGTCACATTTTTTAAAATGTTTTATTTTATTGCGAAATCTTATTTTTTCCTGGAAATCCGAACAATTGTAGCATGAGAAATTTTTTGCCCGAGTTCAATCTTTAAAGTTAATTACAAAATTAAATTGAGATTTTTACATTGGGATAAAAGCACCTATAGTTCGAAGTGATATTGTGCTCTGAACCTTTTTGTGGTGTTCTAGTGGGTAAAACAATTTTTTAGGGCAAATAACTATTAGTTTTCATAATTATTTCTTACAAAATTATGGTCACACCTAAACTTTGAAAATTAACTTTGAACGGATATTCAAAATAATTCCGTTCCATTTAATAATTTCCATATGGTTACTCGAAATAATTTGAATTGAAAGAACTCGTGAAGACCAACTTACAAGATTTTGTTCAGATTTTTAACAAGTCTTATTTATAAGTGGCAGACCTTTTCAGGGGATCCTTAAGGGAAGGTATTTAAAAATAATTGTTTTTCTACAGATAAAATGAGATTCCTAGAAAAATTTCATTTACATACGCATAAATATGTAGAAACGACGAGCGTGTAACAAACAGGAACGGACATAACAAATTATAAGGATTCTTTGTATTCTTTTGTAAAAATTCGAATCATTAAGAAAAAACCAACATATATTATGAAGGAAAGAAAATGTATATAATAATTTTCTCGAAAATTTATATAGAATTTACATTTACACTTATGAAATTATATCCTCCAAAAATATTTTACTTTTTGTGTTGGTTTATCAAACTTTGATTTCAGCCACGTTATGACTTTCCGGACTTGTAAATTGTAAAAAAATTCTGTGGAAATCATCTTTAAAAAAAAAAAAAAAATACTTGTTAATTTGTATATAATTATTAAAGTAATTCGAAACTAAGCTAACTGAGCTAAACCTATTTTAAACATAGAAAAAAGGAAAAACGGAAAAACAGAAAAAGGAAAAGTGGAATATTTATTGGCATGACTCGTGTGCCACAGCCCTTACAACCTACGTGCTGACTTAAGCTTCTCAGAAATTTTCAAAATACATATATTTATTTATTTATTCTAATCCTCGAGTACGCACCTACAGGGTTGGCATCTTTATTAAAATAAAAGTAGATAGATGGGAAAGTTATTTTTTAAAAATGACGTCTTCAAGATGTGCACTACCGCGCTACAAACACTCTTCATATCTCGACCTCAGACTGTTGAAAACTAGCTGGCACATTGCGCGTGGAATGGCAGACATTTCTTCTTGAATGTTGGTTTTCAACTGGGCAATCGTGGTTTGATTATTAAAGTAAACTCTACTTTTCACATATCCCAACTGAAATCTAATCTGGACGGCCACGCAATATCACTTCGGTGCGATATGAGTTTTACTGCAAAAATCTCGTTTACGACTGCTAAGGAGGCATCAGATGTATAGCACGTCGCGCCATCTTGTTGAAACCATGTCGCAAGATTATAAGCTTCAAATTCTTGCAGTTTTGGAAAGAAAAAATCTCGTAACATGGCTGGGCTGTGTATCGGTCGGAATTTACAGTTACAGATTAAACACAGATAAACCAGGATTACGTTGCACAGAAGCTTAAACTTCGTTAATTGATTTTTCGGTTCTTGTTGACCTTGGGCGTCCCGCCCGAACCACTAGACTCGAATTTTCTGACCCAAGACCTAATGACACTTTCACTGGGACACAGATTTAGGTCGTGTAATCTGTACTCAGAACGAAATAAACGACGAACAATACTGCACGAATCGCAATTTTTGCAATATTTTTTACGCAGAACGCACGCTGTGCTCCTCTGTGAAGCGTTCCATGGCGACTAAATTTCCGAGAACCGCACTACTCATCCACACCTCCCGCGCCCTGCTATCGTATACCGTTCCAACTGAATAGTGTTTCTAAAATCGTGTCTTTCTGGCCCACATTGTATAATACAATAAATTACAATATAGTACTACAAGAAGGTCTCACAGTAGCAACAATAAAACAAACTAAGTAAAAAAACTGAACGTAAATTTACACTGATCTTAAGAGAAATTTTATAATTTATCACGACAGTAAAAGTACACATTTTTGGTGTCATTAACCCTTAAATGCGCAGTGTTGTTTAAAAACAATAGACAGCAAAATGTTATATATATTCGGATATACCAACTTTTTAGAAATAATCGTTATTATTGTTAACATTTCATTGGGAAATTAAAACTGTGAATTGGCAACACCGCTAATTATTTTTTTCCCCCTCTATGGCCTTGTCAAAGTGACAACTACTAATGTTCGGAAGTTTTGGCGGTAGATAAGTTTTATAAGAATTTTCTTATAAAGTTTGCAGGTAAGAATTTGAAATAAATAATATTGTTTATTACATAAAACTGTTTTTAAATAATAAAAGTTTATTTAAAAATTACTTCTGATTTGTTTACCATAGTTCAACATCTCTGGTGACTCCGCAGTGTAGTTTATAAACAAAAATAGATTTTTTTAAATAAAAATATACTATAAAAATTCTTAAATATTTTTTTTTTATATTTAATTTTAATTTTTATGTAGTATAAGTTCATATATGGGACATTCCACGTCAACCGGGCCACCTAAATGACCAAAAATCATGGAGACCTAGAAAATTGTTTTTGGGCTTAAATTTTTGGTCTATCTTTACTCTTCAGAAATTGACCTGGCGTTTTGAAAAATTCAAAATGGCGGATCCAATATGGCGGCCAACTTTTCAAAAATGAACGAAATTTGAATAAAAAAAATACTATGATATTCTGCATAAAATTCTAAGTAAGAAATGTCTTTTGCAAATTTTTGAATAAAATTGCCGTTTTTGAGAAAAAAATTTATGAAAAAATTTAAGCCCAAAAACAATTTTCTAGGTCTCCATGATTTTTGGTCATTTAGGTGGCCCGGTTGACGTGGAATGTCCCATATATATTATTTTATTTTTATGAGTTTATTAAATACTTAACAAACAATAAGCTATTGCGAATTTATTATTAAAATAACCTAATATCAACTATTTCCTTCATTTTATCCCCGTCCTTGTTCCCTTAACTTTATTGTAAAAATACTATATTCAAAGGAATATTTATTTATGTCTGGTATGTGTAAGTTTACCTACTTTAAAGAAGTAAAGAATACACATTTATTATGCAGACTTCACACCTTTTATGTACAACATATATGAGTACGAAAGTTGTCCGTATCAAATACGTGTATGTTTCATATAAACTAAGGAAAGTGAACGTTTTCCCCAGATTACCAGACTATAGTTCTCATAAACTTTCTCAAAGTTGCTTTCCAAAAGTAATAAATTTACTGCTTCGCAGTATTGTCGGGAATTCCGAGTATATTGCGTAATCAATTTAAAAAGTTGCCGCCCTAAGAACGAGAAGTACGATAAAATTTTCTACAAAGTTATTTCTGATATTCCATAATTCTTACTCTAACAATAATAAAAAGATAATGAAATGATGTAATGGAAACAATGTCTCTGGGCGCATTTGTGCACTATAGTAAACTTTTACGGTGGTTTTGAAAGAGTATGTTGTGTTCGTTAAAGGATCTAAAAACCCTTTGAGGGCTTTGTTATAATATTATATGTGCCGCAGCCCGCAAGTGTGAAATTTTGACCATTGTTCAGATATAAAACACATAAAGCTATTGAGACGATGAAAAATGGGAGCAACATTAACCCATTAATGCGCAAAACGAGGATTTGGTGCACGCAAGTTCAATTGTACGATTCGAATAGCAAATTGAGGTGATTTTCTTCCAAATTCGTATATAAGGGGTTTTTGGGGATGCTCTTTCAGAATCTGGCATTTGTTTTGCATAAAAGCTTCAAAAACCCTATTATTTTTTGGGTTTTTAAAAAAAAGTGCTAATTTTTCTTCTCAAAGTCTATTAGCTTGTCTTTGCTGCTATTGAATGATCATATAACCACCAGAAATCGCGGTCCGAATGTCTAAACTTTCTTAAACCTTGGTTTTGAAAGTTTTTTTTGCTTTGGTTTTTGCAAAATGGCCATTTTGCACAGCAATGTAATAAAAAACGTCGCGATATTTTTACACAAAAAGGAGAAACTTTACAAAAAAAAAAAACTGTAGAACAAAAAATGCTTAAAATTAGCCGAAGAAAACGTGTGAATTTTTACACAATTTTTTCGACTATTTTTGGTTTTTCGATTTGGCAAATTTTTGAAAAATACAAAAATGTCCCGAAAAATTCTTAAAAAATTTGCACGTGTTTTCTGGCTAACAAACACTTTTTTTTTTCGTATAATTGATCCTTTTTGAGTAAAAATATCACCAAATTTCATCATAAAAAAAACTTGGTTATATTTTTACTCAAAAAGGATCAATTATACGAATAAAATTTTTATAACATAAAGTACTTATAATTAGCAAACGAAACGTGTGAATTTTTTCAGAATTTTTCGGAAGATTTTTGGATTTTTCAAAAATTTGATAGATCCAAAAAACCAAAAGTAGTCCAAAAAAATCTGAAAAAAATGTACATGTATGTATGTATGTTTTTTATTACATTGCTGTACAAAATGGCCATTTTGTAAAAACCATAGGAAAAAAAACTATCAAAACCATGGTTTGAGAAAGTTTAAACATTCGGACCGCGATTCCTGGTGGTTATATGATCATTCAATAGCAGCAAAGACAAGATAATCGACTTTGAAAAGAAAAAAGACCAAAAAAATGAGCACTTTTTTGAAAAAACCCAAAAAATAATAGGGTTTTTGAAGCTTTTATGCAAAACGAATGCCGGATTCTGAAAGAGCATCTCCAAAAACCTCTTATATACGAATTTGGAAGAAAATCGCCTCAATTTGCTATTCGAATCGTACAATTGAACTTGCGTGCACAAAGTCTTCGTTTTGCGCATTAATGGGTTAAATTGAAGGAAGTCCGCCCAATGGCTACTGGCTTGGAACTTTCTGAAGGAGAAATAATTACAACTCAGTTGGTTCTTCAGAGTTGGGCTGTACTGATGTCTTTCATGATGCTGTCTTAATCGACCTGTCGAACTGCCGAAGTCCGATTTTCTTATTGGTTTTAAGCGAAGCGGAAATTAAAGCGACTGCTAAGGAGGATAACAAGAATTTTCAGATTTATTGTTTTTTTTCGGATTTTTCTGTTTGTGGGAATGGAAACCAATCTTGGATATCTTGAATCAAGTACTCCATACTCGGCTGAGCAGAAACCTCTTACGATCACTTTTATAGGCCGAAATCAATTTGAATGCTTTCAATAAATCAATCTCAACGATGAACTGTGAAGAGTTTTAAGAATACATACATTAAACTTCCTAATTTGATATATTGTACCTGTTGGCTCGGAAATTCGCTACTATTGTGGGACACAACGGCTCGACCCAATCGTGATCGGTCGAGCAGTCTTTATGCTTTCCCTGAGGTCGCAACATGATAATAAAGGGCAACATATGTGCGCGAAGTAACAATTCGGTGGGATATAAGCATCAAGTATGAAGAGAAAATCAATCAATCAAATTTTATTCATGATTCTGTGCGATATTTTATGCACAAAAGCGGGGAACATTTCGGTGTCGACATAATAATTTCCCTAAACGATCGTTTCATATTGGTACTTTCAATATGATGGATAACAGACTCTTGAGGAATAAAGGGCAAAGTGATTTTATCGAGATGAAAGAGGAAAACAACATTATTAAAAGGACGATGGTGCTTGATTGATTTCCATGTTAAGAACCCGAACCCAAATTGAAGAGCTTAAATATTAAAAATATTTAAAAATAACGCAAGAAATCAATTTAAAAATACATTAAGTAATAATATAATTAATTTACTTTTCACGTTTATTTTTCAAGGGTCATCCTTCTTTTCTAGCCTATGTTAGCAGCTAAGTTTTCTCTTAGCACCCTTGATAGTAGACATGGAGTAGAAGTATTTTTGGAGAACTATTTATATAATTTATAAAAGTTTGGGGCATTACCATCTCACAACTATTTTAGATATAACTAGTCATTAGCTGTCCATGTAAGTTAAACGCCCCAAGCCACTTTTATTAAATTACACATTTATAGTATACAAAAGCTTGATTTAAATGCGGTTATGTTTAAGGTTATTCTTTGAGAGCGGTCCTGCCAGGAGAGGGCGTGCAGATGAACATCCCATTGAATACGCCAGTCGATTGCTAACAACTGTTGAGAAAAATTTCACCATATCTTCCTTTCTGCAATGGTCTGTGTGTTATTTGCATAAGTAAACTTTCTCACCCAAAATTTACCATAGAAAAAATTCTAATGGTGTTATCGCATTATCTTGGTCGCCAATTGATTAAATTCCCCACAGCGTGCCGAGATGGTACGTGATGATAACCGAAAAATGTGCAGCATTTTTGTATCGCCTCTGCAAAATTCTACCATTTTGGCAGTGAATTCTCACAGTATCTATGCGTTGCTCGATTGAGAATGCTTTATGATGTAACCTCAAAGCTTGCTGATGACAACCAACTATGAAATGCCCCGTTTATTTGGAAATCCAAAGTCCAAATGTCATAAAGACTATTTTACTTAGCAAGAATATAGTATAGAAAAATAGTCTTTATGATATTTTGACTTACTATATACCATTTTCAAAGTAAACAGCTCAAATGTCAACGTTCCATATTTGACACAATGAAATTTATTCAAAATTTAAAATGGAAGCTGCTGATATATGTATGTATAAGAACTGGAGTAGCGATCTTGTATAAAAACTCACTTCAAAAATAAGCCCAAATTTTGACCGAATTCTAATTAATCTCATTCTCGCGTAAGTCCCGCAGGCTGACAAATTTACAGAAAATCATTGCAATAGTCAAATTGTTTTTTTGCATTTTATGATTCCTTATACAGGGTGAGAAATGGAAAGTTGCCTAAAATATACCTATGTCTTTTCCTCTCTAAGATGTCGTAGAAGGTTAGTTAGTTAGAAGGTAGTTATATACTAGAGTGTTGTCATTTTCTGTTGAGACGTCATAAAGAGAAATACGTGTACTTTAAAATGAGCAACCTTACAAACGGAGAAAATCTAGTGCTTTTATTCTAGAGGTAAAAACTATAAGCATATAGAGAGGCCTTTATACCAAGTTTGGAAGTAAAAATGTAGCCAGCCAAAACACTCAGAAGGTAAGAATTATAAACAAAATTATTTGATTTAATCATATGTACTCATTTATTAATAATGTTTCCAAGCATTTATGTAAATAGTTATCCCCTGGCCGAATTTTGTCGATTTTTTAAAATCTCAATAAGTATCTGTCAAAAATGTCTGATTCAACTGGAACTAATTTAAAATAAAAATGACATCTTTACTGAATTTATATCTATTTTTTATTTTTTTTTCCCTGCACTCATTTTAAAATTATGAATGATTACTTTAGGCAACTTTGCATTTGACACCCTGTACCTTCAGAAACCATCTGCTAAATTTTTACAAAGAAATTCGAAAAAATCGAAGAGTTACAGCAGTTTTAGTGTGCGCTCATTTTGGAATATACAGGGTGTTCAGAGGTGGGAGGTCAATACTGAAGGGGGTGAAAGGTCAGACCGAGACAAGCAAAAAATCGTATGGGTGGGGGGGGGGGGCATCTCGCACCGTTTGGCAGTTACAGGGTGATTCGTAAATCAGGATTTTGCCTTATATGGGAACCGCTCTTGTATTTTTATCTTTTTTTCTACGCATCGCAGCGGCCCAAAACTGATTTCAAAAAATCACTATTTGGAAGCCCTTTCCAAAAAAGTTTACACCACCCCCCTATCCCCAACCCCTTGGCCACAATCCCCCCTGCAAGTTGAAAAAATTAACTTTTATTTAACGATTTTTCACCTTTCGCCCCACTTTTCTCCCAAATTCATGTTATTAACATACCTACTTTTTATTTTTTTTAAGTTGCCTATCTAATTACCTTTCCAAAAAGGTGCAACATGCCCAGGTAGGAAAAGGATACGAAAATTGATTTACAAAAATCCTTTTACAGAATATCATGACAATTCGAATTTTTAAGAAATTATACTTAAGTTAACTAAAAAAAACATTTTGTTCGCTTAAAAACTAATTACAATTAAAACGTTTGTCCTTTAAAAGCTGTTCAAAATGTTCTCCGCTAGTTTCGATGCATGCAAGTAGCCTTCGTTTTATTTCACGTTTGAGGTCTATGGTAGCCAGTCTCTCCCGTATTTTCGTGGCTGCAGTCACAATCCTGGTAACTAATTCTTCTCTGGTGTTGATTGGTCTTGAGTAAACTTCATCTTTCATCATTCCCTATAAGAAAAAGTCCAGTGGAGTAAGGTCCGGTGACCTAGCAGGCCAAGGAATCGGTCCACCTCGTCCAATCCAGCGCTCTGGGTAATTTTCATTTAACCTTGCCCTAACAATGTTCCCAGTATGCGCAGGTGCTCCGTCGAGCTGTAAATAAATTGCGCTTCTGGTGGCCAGGGGGATGTCCTCCAACAGATCCGGAAGGATATTCTCCAAAAAGTCCGAGTATAGCTGACTATTCGGCACTTGGGGCAAGATGAAGGGTTCTATCAACTGGTTGCCGATGATGCCAGCCCAGACATTGACACTAAATCTTTGCTGGAAGGACCGACACCTGGTCCTATGTGGGTTCACATCTGACCAGGTGTGGAGGTTGTGTAAGTTTGTGATGCCATCCCGGGTGAATTGCGATTCATCCGTCCACAGAATTCGGTCTAGAAACCTTCTGTTTTCGATGTCAGACTCGAACAGCCAAGTGCAGAATTGCAATCGTCCTTCGGAATCTCCTTCCCTAGTGCTTGGACCGGGATATGGTGGTATGGATGTAGTCCCTCTCGGTTCACAACGGTCCAAACTCTCCCTGAAGACAATCCTGACCTTCGTGCCACCTGCCTGATGCTTATTACAGGGCTGTTCCTGACGATGTTGAGGATTTGTTGGTCGGGGTCCGCTGAATTGCCCGATTTTCCTGCTCGCGTTTCTGCTCTGGGGGTGGTTACACTTCCGGTTTCTTTTAACCTTCTGAAAGTCCTTGAAAATACCCTTCTGTTGAGTACACGCCGATTCGGGAATCTCCTTTGGTATTCTCGTACGGCCTCACTATCATTTCCTTCTACTAAACCGTGCACGTAAATTATATCGGCATACTCGTCAACACTGAATTCTGCCATTTTATCTTAATTTTTTCTATTAAACACCCGGTTTTATCGATTGCTTCTTCAACTGTGGTCAATGTCCTTTCAAACTTACCCATTTTTATACCATAATTCATAGGAGGTATTAGAAACGGAGCGTCAGGATACTTAAGAGTCAATACTGGATATAATAAACTAATAACGCTATTTAACGGGATTACATTTATTATTTTATTACTGTTTTGCTGAAATAATAAAAATGTACTACCTCTGTTTCCTAAACAAACATTTCCGAACTTGCTGTCATAAAAATTGTTTACTTATCGACATTTTCCATTATGGTGCAATAAAGTAATTAGGTACCTGTGAGGATGTTTTAATTTCAGGACTTTTGCAACCCTTTTCTACCTGGGCATGTTGCACCTTTTTGGAAAGGTAATTAGATAGGCAACTTAAAACAAAATAAAAAGAAGGTATGTTAATAACATGAATTTGGGAGAAAAGTGGGGCGAAAGGTGAAAAATCGTTAAATAAAAGTTAATTTTTTCAACTTGCAGGGGGGATTGTGGCCAAGGGGTTGGGGATAGGGGGGTGGTGTAAACTTTTTTGGAAAGGGCTTCCAAATAGTGATTTTTTGAAATCAGTTTGGGGCCGCTGCGATGCGTAGAAAAAAAGATAAAAATACAAGAGCGGTTCCCATATAAGGCAAAATCCTGATTTACGAATCACCCTGTAACTGCCAAACGGTGCGAGATGCCCCCCCCCCCCCACCCATACGATTTTTTGCTTGTCTCGGTCTGACCTTTCACCCCCTTCAGTATTGACCTCCCACCTCTGAACACCCTGTATACACACATAAATATATCGTAAAAAAACTTTAAATGCGTTTTTCTCGAAACTACACTTTTCAAAACGGCGGACAGTCAATCTCCGGATTGGCTGAACCGATTTGAATAAGCTTTATAGCGTTTTGTTGTTTAAGGTCTATTGTAGGACAATTCCGAAGAAGTTGATAAAAACCATATTTGCAAACCGATTAAAGCGAAAAAAAAAATGCGATTGTTCATTTCTTTTTTTCAAACATCCGCCTTTTGTTTTTACCGATTACTAATTGTGGTGAATTGCCTCATAAAATATCTTCCTTTTTAAATTTATTTTTGTTTTTGTTTTGTTTCGGACTTGCCGTTTCTGAGATTGAGTGTCCGCCATGGAACCCTCTTTTTTTGGAATGCTCATTTTTGAGAGCTCTCTCTATATATAATAAAGTACTAAAAAAAGAAAAAAAATTTTTTTTTATCAACTTCAAGACCTAGATATTCAAATAAAAAAAGATGTACTTAGTTAGATTTACAATAAAGGAGCTGAAAGAAAAAATAAAGTTTAAGGGAACCTTTACTTTCAAAATCGAAAAAAAATCAATTTTTTCATAAAAATGCTTCTTAACATCACACAAACACTTTCCTAAAACCGTTTTAAGAAATTCGTAAAAGAAAAAAAAGTTATACCTATATTTGTAACGGCAGCTCTACGCGTTTTATATGCAAAAATTATATAACAAAAACTTTGAACGCGTTTTTCTCAAAATCACATTTTTGAAAATGGCCGCATCTGTATCTCAAAAACTATTCAACCGATTTTAACAAACCAGACGCCAGTCGATTCGTTATCAAATGTGCTAGTAACTTAACCTTTGAAAATATTATTTTACCCCCCCCCCCCCCCCCCCCTCCCCCTCCCCAACACTTTTTTATGCGGAGGTTAGTTTACCCCTAACTTATAGTCGTATTTGAATTTGTGGTGGCGTTATATGCGAAAAATTCATTTTGCGGTACGTAAATACAACCCATATAGCTCCATATGTAAAGTAAGTTGTGATTAACGAAAAACAAAATCCATCGTTTACCCTCAGTCAATGCTATTTAGAAGAAGTGTGCAAAATTTGAACAAGATCGGTACATTAGTTTTTGAATAATCGTGTCCACCGACATCAGAAATAGATTTTTGAGAAAAACGCGGTGAAAATTTAAAGTAAGAATTAAGAGGTGAAAATTTGTTTATAGAATATAGTTAACTCTTTAAAGTAATAAAAAATATTATTTTTAACTTTTTAGTTTAAGTTTGTACATATAGGCAAAGTTTTGAAGTCGTTTTTTTTTTGTTTTTTTTTTTAATTTAGCTTTTCAGACGTGGGTTAGCAATCCAGTTCTTATATGTTAGTGGATATACCCTTTATAAGTGGCCCATCGACCTTACATCTAAAAGCTCCTAGAAAAATAACATTGGAGCGCCTTAAAAAAATAAACCCATTGCTGCAATAAAATGTCCTTCTTTCTTCGAGAAAATGTTCATTTCGTTAGTGAGAAATGTACAAAAATATTTACATTCTCCATTTTGGGTGAATTGGAAAGGAAAGAAATATTATAAGCATATATATATGGGACCACATCTCATTGCTTCCTTTCTTTATTCATTACTGCAAAAAGCCCTCTTAAATCAACATTTCCTTCAGAAACAAAGTCCTTCCTTAAGAGGTCCAATAACCTCAGGAAGTATATTTGATTTATTCTTCTGGGAATAGCCCGCCAGGCAGTGTGAGTGGGGACCATCAACTGGCACTAAAGCTGAATTATACATGTTCCGAGTGAAAATGTGCGAATACATGACGCCAATATGTCACTTAATTTCTTGGGATGCGAAAGCATCACCTGGAGGCATCACATATGTAAGAGAAAACGAACTTCTTGCTGTTTGCTTTCTGTTTGTTTTCTTTTTTTAGGAGCTTGAAAGGTTGAAACGCTAAAAGCTTATGAAATCATAAATTCTTGTTGTTGGTGCCAAGAAAATATGGCGCAAAGATACTGATTTTCACCTCTTTACGGAGCGAACACGGGTTCTGCTTGCAACTTGGTAACGTAATAATTGTCAGCGACTTTGATGATGAAGAGCACTTCAAAGAGTAGCTTTATACCTTGCAACTGGATTGAACAAACTGGCAAATATGTATCAAGTTCAGGATGCTTTGTATTCTCCCTATCAAAAATTCCATTTACATACATATGAGGTCGTGATTTTCCTGTTCCTGTTCCCTTTTCTATTCTCGTGGTGGGAAATAGGAAACTGCGAAAAATTAATGATTTTGGGTGTACGTATAATATTACATGTGCCCAAAATATTTATCAACCGTAAAGTGGTTTTAATTTCCTGCTTTGTACAGAGCACATAAATCACATAAGTTCTGAAATCCAAGGATGAAGTTGTGGGACATTTTACCCACTGCTGCTAATCACACTAATGCAGAGGATTTGCATCATTATCGTTTATTTAGGGAAGCAAACCAACTTTTTGGAGTAAGAAGATTAACTTTTCCTTTCCTAAATCGAGGATACAAAAACTTTTCCACTTATGTATTGTATAATATTTAATCGTACACCCCGAAAATGAATTAAATCTTTCAATGGAAAACTTATGATATTTACCTGTGGCCTTAATTGGTCCATTTATCAAAGTCGGAGAAAAACTACTGATTATATTTCTGGAGGAAAATTAATGAAATAAATTCCAACTCTCGACATCTGCGACCTTCCTATGGTAGCGCATCCCCTATAGGGCACAGCTCGCGGCGTATTCTATCGATTTTGGCCACCTCCACCAGCGCTCATCGCATCTGGGACTCCGATTTCCATCCTTTTCGAGGAAATAAAAGTCAGAGAATGTTTGCGGCGATTCAACAGTTGGCGACTTGTTGCGTTGTCAGGGGAATTATGCGAAGCTTTTTAGTCCCATTTATAATAAAAAACTATTTGTTGATCACCACTAAATTTAAGGACTGTTGAGCACGATATATATTTTTATTGGTAAAGTTAATGCTGAAGACGAGACGAGAATAAGCTTTGATAAATAAGGGTGTTTTACTTGTTGATTGGCCGCTGCCTGTGTTGAATTTGTTAATACATCTCCGTCCGCTTGACAAAAATTCGTCATTTCACAGACAACGATCAGCAGCCAAATTACGAAAATTCTTCATTTGTATATTATAGTAAATAACTAATTTTTGTCTTATTAAATCCGAAAAATAAAAACGTAATTTTTTCCAAACAGAGATCATTCTACTAAAAAAACTGATTTCAGCTTCAGCTGCATCGTATAAGGGTACAAACGCAAACAGCAATTAATTTAAAAACGTATTAGTCGGTACTGTGTATAGAAGAAGTTTGTTCAAAGTTTAAGCGCTTGGGTGTTCGGATATTTAAAAAAATTCAAGGAAATGACTGTTACAAATTAATTTTCTTTCATTTCTCGACATTTCATTTACAATTGTATGACTTTTTAAAAGTTAGGAATCTTCCAAACCTAAAAAAATTTTTATTTAACAGGTATAATTAAGCGGATAGAAGAATTTGTTCAAAAATTTAAGGAAAAAGTTTGTTTCTTTTATTTCGGCGAGCTAAGTTTTAAGAAGAATTTTCATGTTATAGGCGAATCTCTTTATTTTTAAAAAAGAATTGGTACATTTAGAATGATTCAATAGTATATTTAGAAGCAGCGAACCTGAAATACATTTGTACCTATTTTCACTGAAATTTTCTGAACGGAGACTACCGAGATTTTTCTGAAAAGAGGGAATGAGGGAGAAAGTGCACGAATGACAAGAACAAACTGAATCTCATAGGGACATTCCACTTGCGTCACAACTAGGCGCTTCGGCGAATCCGATTGTTTGATGTCCCTTGAAAGCTCACAGGATGATCCATCTAAATCTCATCAGTGGTCTTAACGTTGTAACTTATTTTCAACATGCTTCGTCGTCAGTACATAGGTTCTGATTGAACTTTCGATCCAATTTTAACCATATTCCCAGCATCCTATGGTATTCAAATTAAGTGCATACTAATTACTTCGAAGTAAGTACTAGAGACCACTCCCTATAGCAATCAAGGTAGTTGCAATGTCAAGTGATCCTTTTCGCTAATAAACTCTGCATACCTACACTCTAAAAAATATTGGTGTAATTTTATTCCCTTTTTGGAAGGAAACTGAATACCTTCCATAATAGTAGTAAAATTACATTTTAAAAAATGACACAAATATCTGTGTAAAAATACACTTTCCTTGTGTAAAAGTATCACACATATACGGAAAATTACACATATTAGTTTGAATAATAAATGTGTATTGCTTACTTCTTTAAAGTAGGTAAATTTACACATAGCAGATGTAAACTTTTGGAATTAAATACTCCTTTGAATATAGTATTTTTACAAAACAGTTGAGAGGACAAGGATCTCTAATGAATGGTATAAAATGAAGGAAATAGTATAAATTATTTTATTTTAATAATAAATTCTAAAAAGCTTATTGTTTGTTAACTATTTAATAAACTCATAAAAATAAAAGATATGAACTTATAAATAATATAACAAACACGTCTGCGATTGTATTAAAATATTAAAATCAGTATAAATGAATACATATCATATTAATTTTTTTTAATTCTCTTAATCTAGTTATTTTACCTAATATTTTCAACAGCACATCTTAACTTAAAGGAATACCTTCACAAAATGGTTGCGCATTCATTTTGTTTGAATGAGAGAATTTAGGTTGTAAATTTACGTCAGTTGGACGTAATTTTTCATTTTCATTTCATTTACATTACACCAATTTGGTGTAAAATCATACAACATTTACATTGTTGACTGAATATTAAACTCAAAGCTTTAGACCTGTGTAATTTCACACATTTTTGCTTAACGACACCAAATTGTGTACTTTTACGATCGTAGGAAATTTTTACACAGACAAAAAGTGTAAAATTGCTCTTAAGATCAGTGTGAATTTACATTCAGTTTTTAGAGCGTATGTGTATTATGTACCCAATCTTGATGAAACTGAATAAAGCGTTATAGCAGAACTGGAAGACGAATTCTGGTAATTATCAGTTATAACTTTAATGCAAAATAGGTAGTTGTTTACTTTTACGGTTACCTGGTTTTTTGAGGATATAAAAACGGAGAATCATAATTTTTACCATTTTTTGCGTCGGATTTATGAGAAAAAATAAAAAAGTTTGAAAAAATCTGTATTTCTGTTTATTTTTCAGCCGCTATTATCAAGCAATTTGAAATTGCCGCCATTATTGACAGTTATATTGACCCCCTTCCCCTCCAGAGAGAGTGGTAGTAAAATTCAGGCGAGATTTTAACACCCCTCATTCGTCCACTCCAAACCCCGGCCTCCCCTGACCCTATCCTGCACGCTACTCCTTTTTCTGACTTTCTCCCATTTCCAAAATATTGATTAGGATGTGGAAAATCAAATAATAAATTTAAAAAAAGGTTTTTTTTCAAATTGTTCGTTTTTTCAGCATTCAAAGCTAAAAAATTAACCGAAATACTGATTTTTTCATATTTTTGTATTTTGTTCCATAAATACGACGCAAAAACGAATAATTAAAAAAAAAAAAAAACAGTAAAATCTATACATTTTTCGATTTTTAGTTGCTAAAAAACCAGGTGACCATGAAAGTAAATAATTACGGCAAAATATATAAAAATGTTAAAAACTTACTTGAAAAAAACCTTTGAAAGTTTTCTTGTTAGGATTTGCGATTCTTAGACATAGTGTAACATAATATCTTAAAGAGTAGGTACTAGCCAGTAGACTAGAAGTAGGTTAGTTCCAAAGTTCAGGCCATATTTTATAAACTAGTTAGGCCACTTTATATATTGTTACTACTACTTCTATTCATCAAAGAGCAAATAACGAAAAAAAACGCAAGGCTTTGAAAAAGTACCCCGTTTTTTAATTTCCGCAGAGCAATTATAATTTAAATAGTCATTTTTGTCTGAACATTCTTATTACAGGAAATGATGTTAATAAACGACTCATAAAAAAAAAGAGAATTAAGAATTAGAGAACCTAGACATGTACAAGACATGAAAAGTTACTTTGTATATATTATAAGCAATTGAAAAACCCTTATTATCTTAAATCCTTAATACAACGATTCCAAGCAACTCTTTAGACTAGAACAATTCAATTCAAGGAATACTTCTTTGTATGTATTCTTACATAGCCAACTTTCATGAGCTTATGGTACAGAAACCCGTGTCAAAAATCCTCCCCGGAAAACGTCTAAAAATAGGCAATTACTGAAAAGGTCTACAAACTATATACCACGATACCACTTAGAAGTTGCCGAACTCAATTTCAGTTTTTCTCCGGCATAAAATGAGACAATCAAGTTGTTACCCTCTGAATTGGTTAGTGTAACCTATACCCTCCTAATCGAGAATCTTGAAAGGTCACCATAAATTCAATACAGAGCGCCCGGGGAGAATTGACTTTTTCAGAGCTTTTCTACTTAACTTCTTCGCCTGAATCTAATTACATTGAGTGAAAATTTATGAGGAATTATCTGTAGTCGGAAACCATTCCCATTGCTCGGCCAATACATTTTCGACATGTTTGCCACCACCTTGTCTCCGCGTCTTCCGACCCTTTTCAAGTCCCCGCACTTGGGCGCGGAAGGTAGAGAGATTATATTCTTTCGTCTTGGCATCATAATGTTTTAATAATTAATTCAATTAAACTGAATAATTCAATTAATGTCTGGAATTCGGTGATTCTCCCGGTGGACGACAACTTACGTCCTCCTACTTAAGGTAAATTATATTTGGCGTCGCTTGGTTTTTCGATATTAAATGAACGTGTAGTATCTGGTATCTATAGCGTTTTCAGATTTATAGCAAGTGGAGACGTTTTTATTGTCAATTATAAGAAGTGTTGTCTCATAGCCCAATGTTGTGGCCTTATGGAGTTGGGTACAAGTTGTAAGGAATTGAATTATATAACTTTATCGCAATTCAGAGAACATCAATTTGCTAATATATATACGTATATATAAGTGGCATGCTTCGTTCATTTTGTGAGTTTGTCTATTGGTTTTCAGTCAACCAGTACACTAAATTGCATTGCATTTCAGTTTTAAAAATGTATCCTATTTTTGTTGTTTTATTAATTAATTGTAATTATTATTTACCGGTTTGAAGATCGGGTATCCCCAAAAAAATAAAAAACCATATATGTACCATTAAAATTTGCCCGATTAAAACTCGTCATTAGCTATAACCCCAAACCCTACAATTAACGTTTGAGCGTTGTAGAATTTTGACACAACGTAATGATTATTCCCCAAGAGCCCGTAAATGCATGCATACTTTCGCCATGTCCGTCTGCCTAAAGAATATCGACAATAACAAGAATTGGGCCACTCTAACACGCTCTCAAACTTCTAACCCATTTGCAAGCTTTCAAAAATACACCTAGCCACCATTAGATAGAGCAGGTCAAGACTACTACCTCTGCAAATGCTTATAAGAAATATAGAGAGAGAAATAGCCACCACAAAATTCTCACAGGCAGCATTTATAAAGGCGATCTGGAGCGATTGCATTGCTGTTGGTTTCTCAATTTTACCTCGTCTTACAATGTTTAGTTGTAGGCGAATGCCGAATGCACCTGGAATAAAATTTATAAAGTTTTTAATCACATACTCTTGTGAAAAGTTTTCAACTTTTCTAAAGGGAATTTTGAACGAAAATTGAAATAATTTTAAACTACAGCATTTAGAAGTGTTTAATTAATTAGTTCTTACGGAAAATATAATAATATACTATATATATATAAACATTTGAATGGAGGTACTTTTGAAGTCTAGGACCATGATATGAATTTTGGTATCATTCATTTTTCGAAGTCACTTCATGAGGGTTTCTGCAATAGGTAGATTTTTCTGCAAAATCTAAAAGCCTCCAAAAATATTTCCTTCACTTCTCAATATAGTATACGGATTTACACAAAATCTTATCTCAAAAGGTGCAAAACTGAGAGAATAATAGGGCTGCAACCCGGAGATAGACAAAAATGACGACACTATAAGGGTTCCCACTAGCTGGCTATGGAATCCTAAAAATCAAAGGAGAATAAGATTGATTAAGTGAGACCAAACTATTGTTTTCATAAGCTCTTTGGCACTTTAGTATAATTCAAATTTTCCGAATATTTTCAGCGAAGTTATGATAAAAGAAGAAGTAAAGATAACAAACAACTCAATGTTATCCAATGGTTTAACTAAATTAAGTGCTGTTGTCTTCAGAAAATTCCAGCAGCCTGCATAAGAAAATATGCAACCGCTGCAACCACTTAGAAGGACGAACAAATGAATGCGAATTCCCCTTATGTTTTTATTCAGAAGAGCTTCACAACAAGATAAATGGAGAAGTTCTTCCTTTTATTTCGGTAAGGAGATCAAATATTTCACTTCTTTCGAAGTTTAAAGTCATGGTAAGACATAAGTCCATAAAAAGTCGACAAGGAATTTGGTTCTCTTGTATGTGGTTTTGTTGGAATTCTCTCAAAGGCAGACTACTAATCAAATATGCACAAATTGGCAGATTACAAAAATACAAACAACAAATTTTTATATATGGTTTAAAATCTTGGACTAGAAATTTAGAACAAACGGATTTTCAATATGGCTTTAAAAAAATGGAATATTTTCTATTTATTAAACGTGTTTTAAATCATTTTGAAACTACAATATGTCCGTTTTCAAATTACTTCATATTTATTATAAGAATTAATTCCAAATATGATGAAATTAATAACCTTTTAACATTTAAAGTTTCGAATTTTTAACCGTGAGAATAGAAAGTAATTTTTGGTGAAAATTCCAAACGTTTTAAATATTTCGTTCCAGCCTGTCAGAAAAATAAATTTTTGTAATAAAGATGAAACTGTGGAAAATGCTATTAATATTTGGGAAATAGTCTAATTTTACTTTTTTTTTGTGGTCATATGCAAACTATATGTAATACAGGAAATGTTAGGAAATCTTCCAAAATTTGTTGACTTTAGTATCGAAATATTTGTTCAAACTGAGATATTTTCGTATCTTTTCTTCACAATTATTGACACTTGGTTTTCATATTCAGAAGTCAAAGTTACAAAAAACTTAGGGTTCCGATTACATTTAATTAACTTTTGTGATTCCATATTTGAGATTATCTTGGGTTTGATTTTGAAATTCGTGTTAGCTTACTTGCTTGGCCCTATATATCTGTAGCTGCAGAAGTAACAACGAGTACTGGCTCGAAGGAATCAAATTTATTAAATTCTTCATTTATTCGAGGAAATGATTTTTTTAAAAATTTTATTGAAGTTGCCTTACAACTATTAATAATTGAAATATATCAATATTAAAACGAAAAATATTTATACATTATTTAGAGTCATTACTCAAGAGCAAATATAACCTTAATTGGTTTTAATCCATTGACCCACTGTTGTCGTTATACCAAAAATATTATGAATTTGATCACACGCGACGTTGAAAATGAAGCATATGAATATAACAGCGAATAAGCCTTAATATGTTATACTACTTTTCTTAATGATCCTCATCAGGCGTGATCGGCCTGGTTCTATGCTTATGTTCAGCCAAATGTTTCTAATCGGGTAAGATTGTATGCTAAAAACATAATAGTAAATGGTAGGATTGGTTAAATACTTCAAGAGTATTTTGTTATTCAAAACTTCTTTCCCTTTGGAAATTTATGGTTAAACTCAAGCAGTTTTGGTAATCGAGGACTGGCAATGTAACTTGTTAGGCGAAAATATTGAAAGAAAATACACCTGCTGAAAACCATACTGCGCCTTATCGTAAACCATTTCCGAACATCTGTGCGGAAAAGACAACTATCACAGACATAAATCAGTCTTTTGTGCAGAGAGAAAAGGGCAGTTCTAAAAGTCTCACCCGGCAATCGTTGGGATTTCCCTTCCTTGCGGACAGTAAATTTACCAAAATCCTCCGGATGTTGACATTTGAATCTCATTACATTCCGTTAGTAAAGGAAAGAAAAACTCATAAAGTATCGTGGGCGCTGGGACTGAAGGAAGGAGCTCTTATTAACTTCTGGAGCTCCCAAATATATTCGAAAAACTCAATGATTACAGGGGAATGATAAGACGTAGGTTTAATGCATTTAGCATTCGGGGGTCCGGCGACCTTTCCGCCTATCACCGAACAATCGTGCAGTAAACATAGCCAATTGTTTGGCTTTTATAGCCTTAAAAGTGCTTAAATATCGAGCCCTTAGTTTTCCCCGGAGTTTTTTATGTCCGCTCTGCTGAGTTGACTTAAGGAATAATGCCTATTGACCTTCTTACCATAAAATTCGAAGGAGTCCTTGAAAAGTGGTTAAGACCAAAACAAATGTTTCCCTTGACGTGAGACGGAGGGAAACAGTAGCACGGGTGTTTTATAGCACCCTTGAAGGGACTACGAGTCGACTGGGATGTTGAACAATTTTGGAGCAATTTTGATTGCTTTTTACTATGCTTTTTGGGATTTTTCCTTTTTTTTTCCAGAGAGAGAATTTATTTGACTTTTTCGGACGTTTACAAAACGCCTTGGTCACTGGGAGTGATTATTTGGCACTAAGGGCACGAAGGGCATGAAGGGCACGAATTCATCAAGGCGTAAAGAGCAAACTTTGTTTTCTGAACTTTCCAAATCCTGGTCAAATCGATTTTGGGTCAAATACAGATTTTTCTAATTTAAAACTTCACTAATTTACCGATGAAGTCAGAGAAAAAGCGTGCAAATCAAACAAATAGTCAAGTACATGCCCGGGTCACAATCCGTCAAATGCAGAATTTCAACAGAGCCTTCAACCAGCACCATTACACTCTTCTTCCTCTTTCCGGATTCATCGATACCCTGTTCAATGCACTTCCATTTCATATTTGCTCAGTATTTTGATTTCCTTTATAAATGGAATGCTCTTTGAGTTGAGTGTTGCTTGGAAATGTGTTTTTAGATAAAGCAACGATCCACGCCGTGCAAGTAAAAACCTTCTCGATAAATTACACCGAAAAAACGTCTCCAATGAGTTCAAGACAAGACACAGAAAAACTTGTAATGCACTCAAGACAATATTCAAGATTTCCTTGACATGAAAACGAATACAAGCCGAGAGCTGTATTAAGGTATGGAGGAGGAATTCCGAACATTCGATTGATTGCTCTAGCTTTGATTGGAATAGTCAATTAATTGTTGAGGTAGAAACTGCACTATATTATATACCAAAAACAAATTTAAATTACTTCTTTTACGAGTTCCCCTTAAATTGCTTGCGAAGCCAATTTAACAGCAATTTGCACAACAATTTCACAGAGGACTCTATGTCAAAGGGGAAACCTTCCAACTAAATAAACAATTTTTGTTTGCAAAAGTTTAGTTTCAAAAAAAATTATATGGCAAACTAAAAAAAAAATGATTATAAGAGCGAGGGCATGGCTAAGAATAAAATTTTGCTGCTCGGCATAAGGGACGTATTAACGTAAATGGAGAAGTTTGTAAGCTAATTTTCACTTATATACTTTCGTAGAAGGGTATTTAACAATTTTCAAGTGACTGCTTGAAGGTATGTGCGCAGCAGGAAAAAGGAAGAAATATTTTATAAATTTTGGCGAAACGAGGTCAAGCAGAAGTGTTTTGCTTCTCCGGTTAGATTTTCTAAAGTTAAGCAAGAAATAATGCTGCTATAAAATTGCCTTATATATATTTTCCGAATCTTCTTTTTCCGATCGCCAGAAGGTTTTTAACCTTTTAAGGACGGGAGTGGTCGATATATGGACCAGTCAGAGGACACATAATATTTAATGTTTTTCAGGGAAAATGTAATGCGCTAAATATAGGAAAAATAAAATAGTATAGAAATTCCTGGAAGCATTCTTGACCTTGAAAATTGCTATTTCAATGTCAAATTTTTACTGCTGGTTAACCCTGAAAGTTGGCATACCTACATATTTTGATGCGCTGAATATGGGAAAAATAGTGTAACAATTTCTGGAAGCATTCTTGACCTTGAAAATTGCTATTTCAAAGTCAAATTTTTGTTTGCTGTTTCGCCCTGAAAGTTATCTTTTTTTATGTACTGATTACGAAAAATATAATACCACGAATCGCGAAACTCATCTGCAAGGTGAATTCAAGGTCAAAAATTGATATTTTCACAATTTTTCCCGTATTCAGCCCATCAAATTACCTAGAAAAATACTTTCAAATCGTCGCGCCAAATTTTTTACATGGGACTTTCCTTGCGGACGGGCCTGGTCGATATATCGACCAGCAAGGACGGGGGAGACTCCACCTAAGAAGTTCATTGAATTTATTTATAATATTCATGTCTAATAAAATGTCAATTTTAACGTAATTTTCTCCGTCCTTAAAAGGTTAACAAAAGAGGAACGAACATCAACCGAGTTCAAAAGGTAATGGATGAAAAGTTTTCTTCTTAACCGTGCTAAAGAAGGACAAGCACACAAGACGTGTGATGTAGTTTCATCGTCTGCAAGATTCATTAAATAGACCACTAATCTGGAATTAATTTTTCTCAAAGCATTGATTTCATTATAAGCATACATAGGGTCTACTAAGCCCTTTAGATTGTCGGATGCCAGAGTAATGTTCCCAGTATATAGACTATCGACTGTTAGTCCATACAGCTTTTGTTGAAGACCACATTCTAAATCTGAATGTAAATTCACACTGATCTTAAAAGCAATTTTACACTTTTTTTCTGTGTAAAACAGTGTGAAATTACACAATTTTAAAGCTTTTGGTGTAATATTCACTCAATTTTGTAAATGTTGTGTGATTTTACATAAATTGGTGTAAACGTGCACACGAATATGTAAAATTACGTCAAACTGACGTAAATCTATGACCTAAATTCTCTCATTCAAACAAAATGAAAGAAGGTATTTCTTAAAGTTAAAGACGTGCTGTCGAAAATAATTTCCATTAAAGGTAAAATAACTAGAACTTTAAAAAAATGAAATATGATATGTATTAATTTATACTAATCTTAATAATTTAATACAACGAGAAGAACAGCTTTTTTGTTATTTTATTTTTATGTACTCTAACTTAATATGTCTTATTTTTATGAGTTTATTAAATACTTAACAAATAATAACCTATTGCGAATTTATTATTAAATTAACCTTATTTATACTATTTCCTTCATTTTACTACATTCATTATGGATAACGTCCTTGTCCCTTAATTTTATTGTAAAAATACTATATTCAAAGGAGTATTTAATTACAATAATTTACGTCTGCTATATGTAAGTTTACCTATTTTAAAGAAGGAAATAATACACATTTATTATGTAAACTTCACGTCTTTTATGTGTAATTTTCCGCATATATATGCATACCACTGTTACACAAGAAAAGTGTATTTTTACATTAATATTATGGAAGGTATTCAATTCCCTTCCCAAAAGGGAGTAAAATTACACAAAAACATTTTTTAGAGTGCAGCTAATGCATCAAAAGGCCTTTGAATCGAGATGAATAACTTTTCCTACACTGAGAGAAAATTTTAATAAAAATTACGGTGCTATCCCCTGTAATCCGGACTTAAGTGACAAGTTCCTAGAAAATTTACGAGGGAATAATACGGAAAAATACGGTTGACATAGTATTTTTTACTATTCATCCAAGAATTTTTCCGAAACGTCATAGGAACTTTTACTGTACAGCACAGTAAATTTTTATGCTAAGAAAAATTTCCTGTTGATTCAAGGAAAATTTACTAAGCCTTCATGAAATTGTACTAGTTCATAAAGGAATTTTTACGGTGCCACAACGTAATTTTCTACTGAATTTAGAAGCCGAAGTAGATCGGGTGTACGATCGGGTTTTTTCGGAAATTGGTACGACTTACGAGTGTTGTTCATAGTAAATTTGCTCTCTGCGTGGTCGCTTACGGAAAGTCTGTAAGTATGACATTTTTATTATTACTGCTAAACATGTGTTTCATGGAATCTTCAAATCGGAGTGCAGGCGGACAGGTCAGTTATCCGAAAGTCTTCGAAAGGGTTAGATCATATGCATTTTTTTTCACCGCAAAAGTCTTTCACAGAGAGGGTTTATATGCTTTATTATATTTTCGATTGGAATTTCTTTACAATATAAATATTTGTAGTTAATATCTTATCCTACTTTCTAATTGCTGCCGAATTCAAAATTAAAAGCTGTTGTAGCTTGTTGTAGAATTTGAGGGACCGCCATCTTGAATTAATAAATTTTGACAGCAATTTTGAAATTAGCAACTTTGATCCCATGTCAATATTTTTATGTAAACCTTAAAAAATTTGAAAATTTGACTGCCCATTTTCCTGAAGTTCATTCATCCGATTGGTACAAAATTCAAAAGATATAGGGTCATAATTGAGATGGAAATTTAGAAAAAAAAGGAAATTAATAAGGGCACATTTTTATAAAAGTTATTGTGAACGAAAGAAAATTCTTCTCACAGATGCCATAAGCGAAAACAATTTGTTTTTCACTTTTTCGAAGGTTAGTACCTCTATAATCAATTAATTCGGTCACCATTTGTTTACCCTAATACGTATTTTTATATTTCCTTTGTAACATTGAAGCAAAACAACAATACGTGAGAATCGAATACAATCAATGGCATTACCAGTAACATGCATTACCATTACAGGTAATGCAATTTAAAGATGATTACAAGTACCATTACTAGTAATGGTAATGCAAAAAATCAAATTACCATTACTGTTACTGGTACTTCACCATTACTGTAATCACATGAGTATTACTTAGCATTACTCGCCATTACTGGCATTACTTACTTACATGAGCATTATTTAGCATTACTTACCATTACCAGCATTACTTACTGCTCAGTATAGCAGTAGTACTCAGCCTTACTCAAAATTATTACAATAAACATATTTTAATGAATATTAAAATATGTATTTATTCATATAAAATCGAAGATTTTATTAACAAAATGTAAAAAATATACTTTCAAATTGGCATTTCTTATTATGAGTAATGCTGAGTGCTGCTGTATAAGTCTGAGTAATGCAAAGTACTGTCATGTAATGCTACGCAACTCCGAGTAATGCTAGTAATGCCAAGTAATGCCAAGTAATGCTAAGTAATGGTCATGTGATTACAGTAATGGTGAAGTACCAGTAACTGTAATGGTAATTCGATTTTCTTGCATTACCATTACTAGTAATAGTACTGGTAATCATCTTTAAATTGCATTACTTGTAATGGTAATGCCTACGTTAATGCATTCCAAAGTAATGCAATATTTTACAGCTCTTAATACAATACAATAGTATTATACGAAATTCTGGAACATTACATTTATTACCTATAATATGTAAAATCTTTTCAATACAAATAAGTATATTATTAATGTTGCCAGAGGATACACTATTTTGATGTAATTCCAATCAACCAACCCGTAAGGAAACATTCCTAAGAAAGCCTTCAATGAAATTGTTATTGAGAATCTTTAATATCTTGTTAATAAAGTATTCCCCTTGCCCGTTTCAGTGTGCTTGTACACTCCAACAAATCTGTATAACAAATAACTTCTTGTTGATTACTTCCATTCGTGTGAACTAATTGGCTCAGCAGCCAACGCAGTTGTCAAATTCCATTGAAATGATTTAATAATTTCTTCAAAATCGAATATAAATTGTTGACCGAAGGTAAAATGAAAATTTTCGATGTCCGGAAGGGAGATAACAGGAGGCAAGAAGTAGTATTAACACAACACCTGCATTATTTCCACTGACCAAATTCATTGAATTAAATATCTGAATCGCAAATGTCCTTCCCTTGGCTTAAATCATTCCACATCAGCAAAAACCGAACCGAATGTGGCGTTCATTAGATTTTGGGAAAACCGCAGAATCGAAATTTGCTATTTAGAAAAGCTCAGTACATGCGGCATTAAATCGAAAAGCAACAAGTACTATATATTTACTATATCTACGTTATTCGGCCATTAGTTTGGCGCTGCCACAAACATACAGGGTGGTGGCTAACCAACTTCATCAATTCGGATGTAATTACAGCCTAGGTAAGAAGGAACCGAATTACGCGACCTACCTCGTCACTGCCAATCAATAGACCACAACGGCTTCATCGCATGGGCGTTTGGCGGGTGGAAGCCCCTGGATAAAATCTGGATAAAGGAGTGAGGGTGTCGCGAAAACCTTCAGCAAATTGATTATTTGACGTCAGGAAATTAATTGCACCTCACCGGGACACTAGTTAAATTTGCTTTTGGCGATAATTAAACACAATGTCATTTTTTCTTTGAACGTATCTCTCTGTATGGGTGTCTTTTATGTGCTCTACTTCATTGCTCAGCTCCACTTTTCTCTTATTTCCTTTTTTGGTTTCGAATTCAATTCAATTCCACCTTTAGTTTCATGTAACTTTTCCTGGACACAGAAATGTGAACACAAATGGCAGCCTTGAAGATAAATTATTCCGACATCGCAGAGAGATTTCCAGGAAAATATCTTACAATTACATTCGGGGCAATCTTGGGTTCCATGCACTGGAAACGCCAGGAAGTCTTATTATTCTGATACTGACACAAAAGAAAATGCACGTTAAAGAAATATATATTCTACTTACGTTTCACATTGCCCTAATGCAATATGAATATTATTTTAAATTTTCTTTCATACATTGCTACGTGCAATGTTTTGTGAATTTTTTTTTTTTTTGTTACTGTGCACTTATTGTAAATTGCTATTTTAAAATTATTCTCTAGAGGGCAGGCGTCTAGACTTTTAATCAGATCTTCGGAATGACCTGCATTGAATGCATAAACGTAAGTATTCCACAAACCTGAGATTTTAGTTTTTATCATTTTCATTTTGCATCATACTTTAAGAAAGTGCAAAAAAAAAGTCGATTTTTTGAAAATCCTGACTATCTTTAACCCCAGTCAAGATTTTCAAAAAATCGACTTTTTTTTTTTGCATTTTCTTAAAGTATGATGTTTCGAAAATATTATCTGAAAATTTCAAGGAAATTCAATGAATAGAAGAGCTCTCCGCCGCTCGATGGCAGTTTGTGTATTGTGTGTATCAATTTTTATAACTTCTTATAGCCTCAATTATAATAAAATAGACATGTGGGAAAAATTCTGCATCCTTCACAATTCCCGCAAGAGTGGGTATCATCAGTGTTACTTACGGTTTGAATTGAACAGATAAACAGATTACTAAGGCGGTATTATTTATCCAAAAAGTAGCTATGGAAATAATGAAAATTAAAATAATATATAAATAAATATTTATGAGCTTGTATGAAAGTCGAGAAAGTAGTTCTTATTCCATTTAACACATAGAAAATGATACACTCAGAGCATTTTAAAATGTCAATTGACCACACCTCTTTGGACGACATTTCGATCGGTTTTGGCCTTTTTTCACGATGGTATACTTATTGACCCTTTTAGTTGCGTAGGGGATATGCTCAGTCAACCTTCGTGATTTGCCAACTGACCTAAAAAAATTCCAAATTAAGAAAGAAGTGGCAGAGTATCACCGGTGATATTAAAAAAAAAAACGGTTGAATGAAAAAGAAATTTTTAGAAGAATAACAAAATTTGTACGACAAGCTAAAATGAATAATTGATACTTTATATTCAACAGCAAAACAGTGTCAATTATAAAGAATAAACTAACATTTACTTTGTGGTGACGAAACGTGAAAAATGTGTACACTGTAATCTGTCTTAATTTAAGTTTTGTGGCAGCTAGAGAAATTGAAAAAGCTGGCAAAATCAAGGTTAAAATTCGTACCTTATCATTAAATTATATATTCCAATACTTTTCGACGAGTTTTGTGCCGACGGGTCATTGGATTTTAGTAGTAGTAGTCATAGTACCTTATGAAAAAATACAACGGCCCAAATTTTAGCCTTCTAGGTGCCCCCCGAGCCCGAGATAGAAGCACTCAAATGCCTGAAAATAACCCTTTTGTCCGATTTCAATTTTATTAAGTATTTATGAAAAAATTTTCAATTATTAACCTCTTTTTTGCGGGATGATTTAGTAAACTGCAAAAGGTCGAAATGAATATTCATATAGCCGCCAAAGGCGGCATATTCTATGAATATACGTTTTTTCATAATCTTTAAAATGAGCTCCGGTAAATTGAATTCGGTCAACAGGAAGCGGAGATACACCCGTTTGAAAATCGTAATTTTCGTAAAAATGGAGTTTTTAGCATTTTTGAACAGCTATAACTTTTTTCTGCCAGTTTTTAATTACACCAAAATTTAACTGAAAGTAGTTCTCTATGTATACATATACATATACATACCTCCTCATGATGATTTTCTTGGTTCGATCCTTTATCTACCTTTTTCGAGGCTCTGAAAATTGAGTATTTGGCTTCGCAAGTAAACCAACATACGTGGCTCTTATGTTCTAATTATTTGTTATAGTATTCCTTATATCTTCTATAATTTATATTCCTATTTCTTACTTACTTTTGGCTCTCCTTTTATTTTTGGATTTATTTTGTTGATTTTAATTTGAGTTATACTTTTTTTCATTTTGATTTCGCATTTTTGTATTATAAAACTGATGTCTGAAAGAATATACATCATTTACGTATTAGTGTTAGGGGTTGTTTACCCTCTTGAGAAGCTTTTTTTACGAAAACCCAAAAACAGGTCAACTTTATTTTTCAAAATCGTATGTAAAAAAGTATTTTTCAATGATTTTTAACTAAAACTGTTATTTTTATGACGTAAAAATATAAAAAAAAAATCGTTTTTCTGCAATAAAAAATAAGGGTTGCCACTCCCGGGAATCGGATTACTTACAAAAGGTTAGTATATTGATGAGACATCATTCCCATTTTGCTTCATTCGAAAAAATTCATTAGAACTTGAAATATTTAGGAAAAACTGTTTTTGGGGTTAAACTTTAGGGGTGGTTTTCACCCCCTAAATGTGCGTATCGGTTAATAAAAAAAAATACGTGTCTCTTATTTTTCGATACTCTATAAGATATTTCAATTTCATCAAAATCGGTGAGACACACTTGAATACGTTTCCTTGTTAGTATATTGATTCCGGTTTTTTTTTCCATATTTTTTTTACTTTTCTTTTTCTTCTTAGCTTTTTGATTTTGTATTTATTATTCATCTTTTTTTGCGTTGCATTTTAGTAGATTATATTTTTATTTATGTAGACTTTTCATGAATTACTTTCTTTTCTTCTTCTGTACTTAGAATTTAGTTTTTATATTAATATTACTCAAATTTGTTGTCAATTGTCTGTATTCTGTCGTATTAAAAAATAAATAATTAAATATTGCATAAATAAAAATTGTTTGTTGGTTTGGACACAGCAATTTAAGTAATTTTGACTATTTTGTAACAAATTTATGAAAGTTTGCGCCATTGTGGCAAGATAAGTTCTTAATTGGAAAAAAAGTTTCATAAAAGGAGCAGTGGTTTTTAAAAAATTATATGGACAATAACTAGAACATCGATGTGGCAAGAAATCGTTCTTAAGTCACAACTATTCGCATTTCTCTAATTAAGAAGCATAGTACTAATGTGCATTTATTACTTGTTATGTGAATGTAAAAAACTCGTGTAAATAGAACGAACAGTAAATTTGCCTTATTCGCCTACAAAGTTTTTAATTAAAAAGCAAAAATCGTATCTTGTTATTACGTCTCAGAGCCCTTTGTTGCAGATGGCTACTATATAACTATATGAAAACAATTTCCAACAGATTTTATATTAAAACGAAACAGAATTGTTTGAATTCCTCTAAATAGGAGGAAATCCCAAGCAACCCTTTAGGCAATATATAGCTGATCATTTTTATCACCGCCCGGTACCCTTAAACCTCCCGGGGCAACCGGCCACCGCCTAGCCGCACCCACCGCTGAACCCAAGTAATCCGGTTTAATTAAATTAAACACCACTTCGCCCCATTAATGGACTCCTTGCGTCCGCCAAGACGCGCCCCCGCAATTCTAATCAATTTACATGCCATCACCTCGAGCATTTGGAATTATTCGCGTTTTGTACAACTTGCTGCTCACAGTCCGGGGGAATTCATTAGGGACGCTCATTCGATCGCTTAAATGGACTCAGAATTGAAAGATTCCTTTCTCTGGTTTCCAGGTAGACGTAGTCCGCGGCCGGGTCACCTTCACTGGCACTAGGAGACGTCCAACCCTCCGAATCCGGTAAGTTTTATATTTATTAATATAACGAGTGTTGCATAGAAGTTCTCAGCATAAATTTACATTTAAGATAATCACCCCGCAGCAGATAAAATTCCTCCCCGTCTGACGACCGGACTCTACATAATTTCTATTATCCCTTTCCACTACGACTAATTTTGGCTGAGAAATATTCTGCTCCTTGAACATAGCTTCCGGCTATATGTGTCGGTTCGGCGGACGTAGATAAGAGTTTGCCCGAATTTATTGCTCAACTTCCATCGTACTTTAATTTTTACATTAATTTTAATTTTGCCGCCGGGCGAATCCGAGGAGGAATGTCAGCACAAATGCTTTGGCTTTGATACTCCTTTTATAGCATATGAGATGCTCTCCGTGGGACTAGGACGTCTGCTTTTCTTCGATATTGAGGGATTTTTAGGATTAAATTTAATCTCCGTTAAATTGCCGAAATCTGCAGATTCGTACGCAGCAATCGACTTTTTATATGGCGAACTTTTCACTTTTCTGTAGTATACGTACGTATAAAATGCTTTCGCCGACGATGCCGACATTGCTGCCTGTTTGGATTACGCGGGCATCAGCAAGTACTTAGCAATGTCAATTTGATATTGAAAGGGCAGAAATTGAAACATCTATGTTAAAGTAATCTACTGGAGGGTATTTTAACATTGGATCCTTCTTCATACGAGTAGCTTTTCACGCCTTGTAAGCACAGACATTTTTTAAACCTTATTAATGTCTACTTCCTTTTTTTTTGGTTTTCATAGCTTATGTTACAGAACGTGTGGTCTTAAAAGATTTCACCTGAAGTTCCTAAGCACAAAATCCCAATTTTAAAAATCCCAAACACAAAATTCCCAAGCAAAAAATCTCTAAACTCGAAATCCCAAGAGAAAATCATGCAATGCGGATTTAAGTTTGAATATTTCTTTGCTTTTTTGTTATATTTTATTAATTTTTTTTTTTTTTAATAATGTAGCAGATATAATTTAATATTTAATTTGTATCAGAACAAGTATATAATTTCTATAGGATTTATTCCGTAAATCACGAATTCGCAAACAAAAAGGAAAAGTAAAAAAAAACTGTATTTTAGCCATTTTTAAAAATTCATTAATGGAACGTGGAAAAAGCTCGTAATATGACTCAAAAGAGATATCCTTATCGATATATACTAAATATATGAAATACCACTAACCTGTAGCACTTAAGCTTAAGACGGTTTCTTCGGGAATAAGATTTTCATGAGCGTGCGTACACAGTAATCTTCATTAATTATCTATTGTATGAAGTAATCGGCTTATGGAAAAAAGTGGATTCCACGGAATATTTCGGAAAGTATTCAAGCCACCCGTATTTTAATATAATTAATTAAAGGTTCTTTCTCTTACTTCAGGTACCTTACAATATCCTATAACAATTCGTTATTTTTTAATGAATGGTTAATTATGGTATTTTGTACTTTACAAACCTATTTTTTTCAAACATTTTGTTTGCGAATTCGTAATTTAGGGAAAAATCATATATAAATTATTTGCCGCTTGTTCGGAAAAAAATTTGGTATTGACCAGTGTAATCTAGGCTAGATACCAAGAGACAAGAGGCAAACCATGTTCTGAAATTGATCCACACGGAATGATGACACTCCTTTAAAAAGTGCATACTCTAAAACGAAATATCAGCCATAATTGCTTTTATTTTAAGATGTTGAATTTATGCGTTTGGAGATTAGCCGAATTTTGAATATTTTGTGATTGTCGATTTTGTATTAGTAATATAAAACAGACCGATTTATATAATATTAATTTTAGACTTCAATGTTATTAAGTTTCAGAAAACAAAAACAATAGCTACGGTGCAAAAACTCCAATTTTGAGAAAATTTTCTCAGATGTAAAGTGAAAGGCTTTAGTAAAATAGAGTCTCATCAGAATTGTAATTTTCCAATTGTCTTGTTACGAACGCTCTTTTACTTTTGATCTGTGAAAGTTGTACGAAAATGGTTCAACATTTTTTGTTTGATTTTTGATCAATTATATTTCTCATCATTTGCTTTCAAATATACGAAGAAATCTGCGATATATATATTTTTGGATCATAACGACGATACAAATGTAAGTGTTAATATTTCATAATTTTATGAGAGTTAAAGTCGAAATATTATGGACAATAATAGAAAATAATATATGTGATATTCGCCGCTAGCTTTGCAAGCCAGTATTCTTTTGTTAAAGTTTGTAATGACATTTTCATTTTTAATTCTAATGATATTTTTTCTTTAATAAAAGAGTCCCCCAAAACCATGCTTCTAAATGTCTCAAAGGTCAGTTCATAGGAGTTTTCGGGGCTACTGTTTTCAAATCGACTCTCAAAATTTGGAAATTAAAGGTGGCCGATGCAATATGGCGACACATAATTCTTCAAAAAATGTTGATGAAAATGAGCATAAAGCAAATTTCTGGGTTGCTGAGTTCAAATTTGGGAGTAAATTGCTATTTAACCCATTAATGCGCAAAACGAGGATTTTGTGCACGCAAGTTCAATTGTACGATTCGAATAGCAAATTGGGCCGAATTTCCTCCAAATTCGTATATAAAGGGTTTTTGGGGTTGCTCTTTTAGAATCTGGCATTTGTTTTGCATAAAAACTTCAAAAACCCTATTATTTTTTGGGTTTTCTCAAAAAAGTTCCGATTTTTTTTGGTCATTTTTCGTCTCAAAATCGATTATCTTGTCGTTGCTGCTATTGAATGATCATATAATACCGTTTTTAGTAAATTTAATTGTGCCTTTTGCTGAATGCTATAAAAAGACCCTAACCCAGGTAAGGATGTACCAGAAACAAAAATGATAAACTTTTGAAACATATATTTTTACGCTTTCAATTTTACTGTAGTATTTTTTTAATGAAAACGTCAAAATTCTATGGTTCTCTGTCACACATACAAGATTTTAACTTTGCTGTCACATATTATTGAACAACGTAGTATCCACGGAAATCATCATAGACAGCGTAAACTGTTAACAGTCAATCGATTAGAATTTCGCCCGTAATTGAAAGTGACAAGTTGAAATTCGTGCAAATTTTGAATTTTACAAAAAAAAAAATACAAAAAGTGTGCAAAATTGTGTTATTTTCTTGGAAACCTATAAATAAGTGAATGAATATGTTCCTTACATGCCAAATAAGGTTTTTTTGTTTACGTTTATCTTAATTTTACAGTAATGTTATACTCCCTTAAATGTGAAATAAATAATTAATAATACATATTTTTTAATTTCTGAGAAATACGTGTTTCTTTATTTCCCTAAACCTCTCCCTTTTCAACATAATTTTAATGTTTTATGATCTTGGGCTATGAAGGGTTAAATTACATCATTTGAGAAGTTTTTAATTAATAATTAAAGGGTGTTTTTAAGAACGGTAGAATATTCATATTCATATTTTTTATGAAAAAAAAAAAATCTTTTTCCGAAGTTGAATTTCACAATGTTTCTTTATTGTTAATGGAAAAGCAGCAGTTGAAAACGGATATTCATATAATTAATTCTGAAGACTGTGAAAATTTGAAAAAGACGCGAAGCCACATGCATGTTTAATTGTTTTGTAAATTCCACAATAGAACATTTTTGTTTGATTATTCTTGAAGCCATTTCTGAAACATTTTACTCTTTATTTTCTTGTAAAGAAAGTGTTTTAGACGTGAGCATTTATTCTTTGTTTTCTTTTTAAGAGTTTTAAACATGGAAATCTCCTCTTTGTTTTCTTCTAAAGAAAGTGTTTTAGACGTGACAATTTACTCTTTGTTTTCTTCTGTTCAGTTAAAACAAATTAAAGAATCAGAAGTTATTGGAGAGGGAGGGGGGGAGAGAGTGCGGGTGGGGGCAATCAGCTAACAATTTAAAAAAATCATTTAATTTTGAAAAGCGTGGTATGAATTAAATTTTATATTTTTATTAAACCATCAGGTTATAAAATTCATCAAAATGGTAAGGATTTTATTCCAATTAATATTTGTTTCTAATCCAACCAAAAATGATAATTTATAGATGAATGAATTTAAAAATTCTACCACTTGAAGAAAAATACATATATTGTTTATGAAAAACTGTTGGATAAATAAAAGAAACTGCCAGGCCATGTATTTTACTTATGGTTACTCTTCAATCACCAATATACAAATTTCCAGTTTTGTGCAAATACCATTTCTCTCAGGGTTCAGTAGCTCTCCGGGTATATGCTCTTGTTCATGCGCTCTCCTGCAGTGGGATTTGATTTATTATAAATTTATAGACTCAAAGAGAATTTACAAACAAAATAAATTTTAGTTTGAACGTGTAAGAGAAGCGAGGAGTATCAAAAATGTATAAACTATTGCTAACATATATATTGTATTTATATTCTCTATCCCAACCAAAAACAATTTTCCTGTGAGGTATTCCAGCGTAAAAAGTTTACTTTGATGGGGATTTACTACGAACCATTAAGCTTGTTAATAGCATCTTCAGGTTGAAAGGTTGAGACGTGTTAAATTGGTTGCAAATATTTAATTATTGTCATGGATATCTGTTACGAGCGTTAAAGCTTCAGGTATAACACCAACCTCAATTCAGCTTGAACCCCACTCTGATTTTCGCTTAATTAAGCACATGTATTCCTTCCAGCTGATAAATGTTCGGTGAAATTTATTGTAATTTAATAATGCCGACAGGATCGTGAGGTAATCAGATTTCATGCAAAATATGTTTCGTCCTCGCAGGATAGACATTTATAGGTATATTCATATTTCTGAGCGTTGGGAGTCGCTCTTTTAAAATAAAATCGATACTGAATAATTTTAACAACCATTAATGGATTTTACAATTCATAAACTTTTATTTTTCTTAAAAATTGAACTTTCAATATCTTTTCGATTCATTCTCTTATCCAAGATATTTGTTATTCATTTCGAAGAATTTTTAATGCATCCAATAGAATTAAATAGGTATATAAGACAGAAAAGTGTCAATCAAATAGCGAAGGTTCGAAATATGATAAAATAAGTTGAGCCTACGAAAAAAATTGGTGGGGACAGTGTGGTTAAATTTGCTTTTTAAGTGCTCAAAATGTCAACTTGTTGGCTGTAATGAAGATTGATGGACGTTTGGGATTCCATAAACTTTTTGGTATTTTTGGTATCTTCAGAGTGAATAAATAATGCATGTATTGTAGGTACATATACGTATATTCAAGGTATATAAAAAGTCTGGTGATAATCAATTGAAGGGCCACGGACTAGACGTGACTAATAAAACCAACAACGAAAGTAGGTTCTTTTTCTGGCAAATAAATAATCTATAAAATGTTCTTTTCAACGAATCTCTTACTTACATTTGCATCTCAGTTGTAAGGATCATTTTTTATCTCTCGGCAATTTCAGTGCAATTATTTTGTAACAAGTTTCAGAGTGAGTAAACATTACAATCAAAAAATTATGAATAGTGTTCCTATATTAATATATTTAATAATAATGGTGAGCTTATAATAAAAATTCTTTAAAGTCTTCTACTATTTACTAACTTTAAATAAAAACAATGTATTCTACGCAAGGCTTTGTTATTTCAGAAGATGATGAAAGTTCAAACAAAACTAAAAAAAGCAGAAAATGGAAAAAGGATATTAATAAACATAAAAATGTCATCCGAGAGCGAAGACGGAATGCTGGAGAGACCTACGTGGACACTTCCAGGAAAATCGTCCCAAAGACAAAGAATAATGTAACTTGTTTTTATAGTGAAATTATATTTTTATCTTGGACTGTAAAATTCTGTAGCTATTTTAGTATGCAAACTACTTCTCTGTTTTTTTTTTCTGAGAATTTGGCTGTTTTTACTTATACCCGATATTATAAGAAAATAAGAATTAATATAACTTTGAAATGTGTTTTCTTATATAGACATAACTAAGCTTCCTCACGCATTAACTGCTCGTATTTATCTTCAAACTGTATTAAATATTTCAACTGCATTAAATATTACTATTAATTTTATTAACAGACCGTCAGCTTAGGTAGAGCTTTGTAAAATAACAGAATTAATCTGTAGCATATGACTGATTCTTCATCATTTGGTCCGATGTTAGTAGACATGCGACCACAACCACCAAGGAGACTTTTCTTCAATGCATGCTTACTGACACGAACATCAAAAAAATCAGCATTTTTATTCACATTTAACCACATCCGGTTAATAGGCTGGAAGAAGCTATAGTTATTTTTACATAAGCTAGTTTGCAGAAGTGACATCACCCTAAGATTACGCTCGTTCAATCTGAAAGCGAATTCGGTTTTAAGAGAAGTCGAATCTATATTACCAATTAGTAATTGATGAACAAATACAATTTCAGCGATCTCCCGACGTTTGTTCAACGACTGCATATCAAGGAAGACGATCATTGTAAAGAGGAAGAATAACTGGATTGCCCCAAGGTATATCCTCTACAAAAAGTCATGATTTCGCACTTACCAATATTGAATTCTAAATTATTGTGTGTACACCACAAGTGGAATATTTTTAGGTCATTTTGAACTGCGTGCCAGTCGCTAATATTTCTCGTTCGAATGAATATTTTCATGTCGTCTGCGTAGATTAAGATTTTACAGGTTGGAAGGAGTTGTGAGATGTCATCAATAGATACAATGAAAAGAAGTGGACCTAAATAACTACCCTGCGGGACTCCTGACGTATCTGATATAAATAAATGATAATAAGTTACTCCATTCCTTAAAATATTGAGTGTTAAAATTGTTAAATTCTACTGCACCATTTTTAAATATAAGCTTTCAACTTTGGAGTTTAGTTAGCAAAAAGATGATTTCGGGAAATTAGTCACGTCTGGTCCGTGACCCTTAATTAATACAGAATTTAATTATAGTCAATAATAATAATGAAATAAAATGGGTTGAAATGATAATACTATTTAAAAGTAAATATAAATTTTCCTTCCAGAAGTAAGAAGTATCTTTACAAAAGGTTGACACTCGTCTCAATAGTAATAGCTTATAACAATAATCAACCTTTAATTTATTTAGTACAACTTTCAAAGTCTGTCATTTAAATCTATTTTGCTCCGTGGGTAGTACACAATTTTGCACCATAACAGAGAAAAAGAAACAAAATTTATTTCTAGTTTGAAACTGAAGTATATTTTCAGTGCTTTAAAACAAAAATCACATAGAACTCTCTTCTAGTACGTCACTTACTCCATTGAGTGGGATTTTGTTGGATACGTGTCTCTCAGTCGTGAGATATTCCCTTTCAAAGTAGCTATCAAGACATCTGCGGACATCATATGTTAAAATTTTTTATAAAACTAAAGCGCAAACGAAGCAGTTTGTGCTTAAATCGGAGCACTTGGAAAAGTCGTTTAAAGCGTATCTTTTCCTGTGTCTTTATGTGCAAAGTTCTCGACGCAACTCGTAGCTGCACTGCGCAGCTGTTTTTATACACGCATTATTGCAACTTGGGTTTGTGTGGGGGAAAGCTTTTTGTGAAGTATCCCATCAGTAGCCACATTTTCATTTGTCGTCAAAGAAAGATTTGCCAAAGAAAAATGTGCGAATGCATGGAGTACGAAAATACCAACTCAACATCTTTAGAGGTGTTAAAATGATGAAGTGGTTGAAATCAACCAAACACCTCTGATAAAGTTTACCACCCAATCGCTGAAAAAAATCAATAAGAATTTGAAGATTCCAAGAAATCAATTTGCTACTTAAACGCTTTTCCATGAAAAGAAAATTTGTTGGAAACAGCTCCGAAAGTAGGGGCAATCCTAAGTCTCTATCAAAGCTCAACTCTCTGTTCACAAGAATCGTAGAAGTATATTCAATAATGTTTATTCTTGCTTATTTCTGTGATTTCGAAAAAAATCCCCGCGATATAAGGGATACTACATGATAACACCCTCTACAGTCTACACCATATTACAAGGCCATTTAAACCGGTCGATGAATCCTTATCCGGAGAAAATTTATTATGAAGCTATAAACTATAATACTAATTAACTCCCCAGTTTTATATTAATTCCTTGAAACAATTTGCATATTGTATTTGGCCACTTTGGCTCTTAATCCGAATTAATGGTGATAAATCAATTGAAAATAATAATCATTTACGAAAAACTATCTTCGCCCACTTCTTATCCCCTCATATTATTCAAAATTAGACAATTGGAACGGATTCGCCATTAAAAACATATAAAATGATGTGCATATTTTAGCGTACAGTTCAAAATGAGTGTTTTACAACGTATGACTTTTTACGGAACAGACCGTCAGTCAGTTTTGATGATTATGAATATTCTGATATTTGAAAATTCCAACCCTAATGGTAAGAAAAATTGGGGATGATTCATTTTTCATTCACCTGTGAACCGATTCTGTTGAAACTTGGCACACATATGTAGTTCTGATGACATTACAACATAATGGATACCTGGATATAATCTGAGGATGAAGAAAGAAGAATTAGTAGATTTTAGCCACAAAAAATTAAAAAATAAAAACTTTTTAACAAAAAATTGAACCGACGATAAAAGAAACTGAAAAGTTAAAAATAAAATATACTCTTTTAGTCTTAAGAACTAAGCTCCTAAACTAATGTAAGTAACTAATTTTGAGTCGGCGCTAAACAAATCTCGAAACGTTATTGCTTATTGTTTGCAATTGAGAGTAAATAAATTATTTTTAATTGAGGAATACCTTTTTCATTTTAGGGGGTTTTCTTAACCCTCTACAATAACAAGCGCACCCCCGCTCCAACCTTCTTCATTTGTCTCAAGGTGATGACTCCTACAACATATCCCAAGGTCAAGATCATAGGGGAGTTAGATTTTAAAGTAAATAATTACCCAAAATTTGTATTTATGTAATATGAGTCTTCTTTCCTTTATATGTTCTTTGGTTTGATCTAATACACAAACTTACCTTACCTTAGCGAAATAAAGGCGCAATCGTTTTAAAAATGATATTTATGTAGGCACCTATACGTTTGTGTACTTCAACAATTTCCATTTCAAATGATTATGTTGATATATCTTATATATATCTGAAATAGCAAAGCATACACAAAACATCATTAAAATAATTAAACTGAAAAATTGTTTAAATTATTCTAGCAGCAGAGACAACCGTCCATTAAGGAATATCCCTGGACTTTATAGTCTACACCGGCCCTCTTTCAGTCCTTAAAATATTTCGCGAACAAATATTGCGAATTATTTTTAAGGATGCGCAAAAAGGTATGGGCCCTCTGAGTAAACACAATTTAAAAGAGATCAATTATCCAAAATCTGTCATTGTTACGGTCGGTAACGTTCGCAATAAGATACGGTTCCGATGAGGTATCACCGGCGCACATAATACCCCAAAATCCTGGCAGTCCTGAAATGCTAAGCTAGAGCGTTCCACCCCCGCTGTCGTCCGCCCTCGCCACATGTCCAGCAGTGCCGGATTTGGATGTGTGGGGGCCTATGGGCACAAAATGGTGGGGGCCCTAAAAAATTTCGCGCGGTCGGCGCCTAAGGCGCCAACCGCACTTAGTATAGTACCCCTTTTGCTGATTACCACTTAACTTTAATTTATTCAAAATATCTTTAACACCTTCAAAAAGTTACATACTTGAAATATATTTTATAAATTAAAAAAGTCATATTGCACACAGTTTTAAATATTCAGTATGAATGCATGGCTTCTTATTTTAGCACTTAGATGGTGGGGTCCTACTTACGGAATTCAAAATTGGCAACATTTTTTTTTTATTTATTGATATTAGACTTTTTTAAAGAATATACATCAAGAAAGGAAGTATTAATTTTACTCGTAATTTTATAATTATGAAGCTACAATGGTACTTTCATAACAGTATGATTTATAATAGTTTAAAAAATAAGTACATTGTCAATTATTTTAATTTACTTTAATTGATAATGACATACACTTAAAGTTTAATTGATAATGATATACACTTAAAGTGCATAAACATTTCTAAGGCTTTATCGTTTATTATCGATTATTTTTTATAGGTAAACATGTTAAGTCAAGTTCAATAAAAATATCTTCAATAAAAATGTTGAAAAGTTTTTTTAGCCGTTCAGCTTTCATACAATTATTTTTTTTTAAACTCTTCTAAAATATTTAAGATTACAGTTGGTGGGGGCCCCAAGTTGGTGGGGGCCCGTGGGCCAGTGCCCTAAGTGCCCATAGGTAAATCCGGCCCTGATGTCCAGGGGCATTCATGATAGGACTCATTAAACATTCCTTAATTTCTGTGTGCTACCCTAAGCGTCTATTTTAAGAATTTAATTAATTAACTCGCCTGGAAAGTTTGCAAACATCTGCACCAGCTCATTATTAATTCTGCACATAGTTTTAAAGAGGCATAGATCCGGACGGGACAGGGCAAGTAACACGGAAAAAAATTGTGAAGGGCATAAGGAAAAAGAAACATGGAACAGAACGAACTCTCCTGTAACATCTAATTTATCCAGGTAATTATTTACCTTTGATAGCACCGGCAACGTCAAGGGTCAGAAAAGCCTTAGGGGTGGTTTCGTTACAGGGGAACGAAACCCTCTGAGCTCGGTTCTATCTGTCAACCTTACCAACGTTTTTCCCTTCAAAAAAAGCCCACCATGAGAGTATCGAAACAGCCTACCGCAAGGAAAAAAAGGTTTAAAATTTATTTCCCTAACGAAGGATGAAGGGCAGTACGCTCACAGAGTACCAAATAGTCCAAGCTGTTAAAAGGATGATATGTATAAAAGAAAAAACACCTTTAAAAAAGTATGCTATAGTAACTACAGGTCAGCTCCGGGAGGGAATGATGCTTGATATGCTTTACGTGTAACGAATATTTTAGTCTGTTTTAAATTGATTGCTTTATTCGGTGTCTTCTTCTTAAGCTCATGGGTTTTGAAAAGGGGTTTTAATTTAACTTATTGAAGCTTTGCTTCCTTTGGGACGTTGTGCGGGAGGGGAGATTCGTTCACAATTTTTTTTCCGACGGTAACGAAATAAGGTAACGAAAAAAAGTAACGAAAAACGTCAAATTTTAAACGTCAAATTTTAAACGTCAAATTTTCAAAAAATTTTAAATTTTCAAAATTTTTTAAATTTTCAAAATTTTTTAAATTTTCAAAATTTTTTAAATTTTCAAAATTTTTTAAATTTTCAAAATTTTTTAAATTTGCAAAATTTTTTAAATTTTCAAAATTTTTTAAAATTTCAAAATTTTTTAAATTTTCAAAATTTTTTAAATTTTCAAAATTTTTTAAATTTTCAAAATTTTTTAAATTTTCAAAATTTTTTAAATTTTCAAAATTTTTTAAATTTTCAAATTTTTTTAAATTTTCAAATTTTTTAAATTTTCAAAATTTTTTAAATTTTCAAAATTTTTTAAATTTTCAAAATTTTTTAAATTTTCAAAATTTTTTAAATTTTCAAAATTTTTTAAATTTTCAAAATTTTTTAAATTTTCAAAATTTTTTAAATTTCCAAAATTTTTTAAATTTTCAAAATTTTTTAAATTTTCAAAATTTTTTAAATTTTCAAAATTTTTTAAATTTTCAAAATTTTTTAAATTTTCAAAATTTTTTAAATTTTCAAAATTTTTTAAATTTTCAAAATTTTTTAAATTTTCAAAATTTTTTAAATTTTCAAAATTTTTTAAATTTTCAAAATTTTTTAAATTTTCAAAATTTTTTAAATTTTCAAAATTTTTTAAATTTTCAAAATTTTTTAAATTTTCACAATTTTTTTTAAATTTTCAAAATTTTTTAAATTTTCAAAAGATTTTAAATTTTCAAAATTTTTTAAATTTTCAAGTTTTTAAATTTTCAAAATTTTTTAAATTTTCAAAATTTTTTAAATTTTCAAAATTTTTTAAATTTTCAAAATTTTTTAAATTTTCAAAATTTTTTAAATTTTCAAAATTTTTTAAATTTTCAAAATTTTTTAAATTTTCAAAATTTTTTAAATTTTCAAAATTTTTTAAATTTTCAAAATTTTTTAAATTTTCAAAATTTTTTAAATTTTCACAATTTTTTTTAAATTTTCAAAATTTTTTAAATTTTCAAAAGATTTTAAATTTTCGAAATTTTTTAAATTTTCAAGTTTTTAAATTTTCAAAATTTTTTAAATTTTCAAAATTTTTTAAATTTTCAAAATTTTTTAAATTTTCAAAATTTTTTAAATTTTCACAATTTAAAAAATTTTGAAAATTTTTTAAGCAAAGCTTCCATCGGCCAGTCCCGCGACTGCCATGTTTTTTTTTTCCATAATGTTTCAGCTTTTCAATTAAACTAAATTTCAAATCTGATCTACATATTATGAGATAAGATTTCTAATACCACGTTCATAGAATATGTATCACGGATATTAACAAGGTAAGGGAAATATCATACATTGAATGGTTCTCTCCCTCATCTTGAAAATTACGAACTAACTCTAATATCATATCTTACAATATTTAATGCAAGAAACAAATCATCGTTTTCCTAATTAAGGGGAGGTTCTCATCTAGAATCTTGAAATTTTCGATTTTTTTTTTATTTCATATTATTAAAGTTTAATATGTCTAGAATGTTGCTTTAAAATATTTAGTTGATCCGAGCACTAGAACGGATTCTACAGCCCATTGATTGTGGCGGTGTCATGATCGTAGTGGGGTGCTCAGCCTGTGCCGTGCCGTTCAATCACGATTATCTTGGAACTTTGTTTTTCAAGATTTTTCAAATTTGCGTACAAGATAACTCAAAAACGGTTCAACCGATCAACTTCTAGTTTCGTGCATATTAAAGTAAACAATTTTCTTCATAGAAAGAGTGGAGCACATTTTGAAAATTGTAACATTATCTCCTTTTTGTAAGTGATAAACTATGAAAAAAAACGGACGAAAACGGCCTTAAAATTTCAAAATCGCGCTATTCCGTCAATTTTAAATTTTTTTTGAAAGTCGTCCACTCTTTCTGAGACAAATTTATTCTAGTTTATAATAATGTCATCATTATTTGATTTCAGACCAATCTGCGACCCCTAAATTGTACGCAGCTGGGCTATTTTCGAAAAAACATGCCTCCGGAGAAGTTGAATAACGGGCGCCATTTTGTTTTTTTTTTTGAATAAAAAAATTTTTTCGTACAGATAAATATACAATAAAAGATAATGCCAAATATCATTTCCCTATGTCTTGTCATTTGCCTTCAAAAAAATCACGAACTTTACCTACTTTTTGACGTTCTAGATGAGAACCTCCCCTTAAACGAGTACCAACATTTGTTTGCTTGCTTTTCTATGTATGTATTTTTCTTAACAATATGTTTCGTTAAAACTTTCTATACAGAAGAGAGGATATTCATAATATCATAAAAAGAAAAATATTTTGCTTATGCAAGAATAGTTATCTCTACATAACTTTTAGTCTACTACTACTGCAATCATTATTCGACTTCTAAATTGAGATTTTTAGGTTTTTTTTAATATGTCAATTGATTGATTCATAAACATGTGTAGCTCGTCTAAAGAGGCAAGTATATATTCTTACTTGCAAAGCAAAGAAAGAAGAGTTTCTTATGGCGTATTGTGACCGGAGATGAAAAATGGATCTATTTTGAGAATCCAAAACGAAGAAAATCATGGGTTGATCCTGGCCAACCGACAACATCGACTCCAAAGCGGAAAATCTACGCCAATAAGACAATGCTCTGGATTAGGTGGGATATGGAAGGAGTTTTCTATTACGAGTTGTTAAAGCCGAATGAAACAATCACCGCTGAGCGTTATGAACAACAGTTGGAGAAATTGTACAAACATTTGATGAAAAACAGACCATCAATTGCATCGAATCGACGAAAAATGATTCTTCTTCATGATAACGCTCGGCCTCATGTTGCTTTGAAGGTCAAACAAAAACTGATGTAGTTTCAATGGGAAACCCTCCCCCACGTAGCGTATTCTCCAGATCTGGTTCCATCAGACCATCATCTGTTTCGGTCGATGCAGCATGATTTACAAGACTGGTATTTCAGAAATTATGAAGAAGTCCAAAAATGGATTGCTAATTGGATAGCCTCACAGGATAGAGCTTTCTTTCGCCGCGGAATTCAATTGTTGCCAGAAAAGTGAGAGAAGGTTGTAGCTGCCGAAGGCGCATATTTTAATTAAAATCATTACAATTTGTATCATAGAAATAAACGTTCAAAAAACATAAAACACATCGACTTTTAATGCAACCACCTAATATATCTCAGTGAAGACATATTCTAGATAATTCAGCCTCAAGAAGTTTTACTTCATACCTATAGGTAAAAAATGTGAATTTTCTATAGAAAGTGCAACGAGTTTTCAGTTTTCCCAATGACGAACAGCCATACCTTGTAAGTGGTCTGGGCTTCATGTTTTTTTTCTTTGGTGAGAGTTGGATTTTAACTAAAAAATTGTTCATATTTTGTTTTTAAGAAAGTGGTGAAAAGAAAACATCTCAGAGTAAATGTGAGTGAAAATAATTTTTAGATAGGAGGTTTAACATTTTTTGTTCTTCCAAAACGAAGCCTAAAGAAAAGACGTTTAGGCGAAGTACTTTTCTCTTCTCTACTCTCCTGATTCCTCTCACAAAAATAGTTAAAATCAGCAATATCTTTTGATATGTCGAATAGTAAGCACTTGCACTTAGAAACTTAAATACATAATTCAAAAATAATAATGTAATGTAATGTAATTCCACAAAAACATTTTCAATAAGAGACATTACTGTATAATGTAATGTATATATAGTATGTAATAATTATAATTTAATTTAATTCGCTTTTATTCCTAATTTTTTAGAAACACAAATTGTGGATCGTAATAAGAGAAAATCATACAAAGGGGAAATTATTATTATTGTTAATTCAATAATTTTCCGTTGTTAAACGAAATCTCTTGTGTCTTTTTGCCTTATAATTTTCATCCATTGCATATGTAGTTGGCAATGCCGAATAATTTTAAAATCAAAATTGTTAAAATCTTAATTGTTGGGATACGTCATAGAATTGTAAAATCAACGAACATATTGTTGCAAATAACGACAAGTATTTCACTAATAAAATATTTAATTTAACAAAATTTTTTCGTAAGTGTTCCGATTGAAGCAGAGGTTGCATTGTTTGCATGGATAAACGTGCTTCAGCTTTCGTCGCACTGTTCGTTCGAAATTTCGTTTAGGAGCAGGTGCTCCATCTTCTACTTTGGAAAACACATTGATATTGTAATACCATAAACCGAGCAAATGCTACGGATTCGTCAAGTGTAGATCTAAGGATTTTGATGATCCCTATCTCCTAAAGGTCTTATTTTGTGCTTTGGCCGTCCTATTTTGGAATATGCTTCAATTATATGGAATCCTCACTACATTGTGTATCAAAGACTATTTCTCCGCTTCATTCTTTGTCGTTTACTCTGGAGTGATCCGTATAACCTTAACCATACGAAAACAGGCTAAAACTTTTAGAATTGTTGACTCTTTTCATGCACGATCGCGTTATTCACCCTATCTTTTAAGCCTTAGCCTCGAAAACAGCCTAACATTTTCGATTCGACCAGGTTTTTTGCAACGATACTGTCAATATTCGCCCATTCTTCAATTATTATTTCTTCAAGTTATGTGATATTACTTGGCTCACGTTTTTCCCAAAATTTATCCTAAATGTTCAACTGAATTAAAATCTGGTAACTGCGGAGATTAATCCAGAACCTCAATCTGTTCTTTAGTAAACCACACTTTCACTATTTTGGCGGTATGCTTCGGATCTGAATCTTGTTGGAATATTAATCCGTTGCTTAAATTTAGTTTTGCAGCAGATAACCGAAGTTCTTTTCTTAAAGATATCTTGCAGACTTTTTTTTAGGATATCCATAGATTTTTTACCGTAAGTTTTCCCAAAAATGCTTCTGATTTTATTCGTTTTCTAACAGTTTGAGGATGAAGTTTTATTCCTAGTCACTTTCTATTTCAGCAGCAATTTTAAAAACTGATAGACCACGATTTGCATGCACCTTTCTCAACATTTCTCTGTTTATTCTCTCCGTAAATTTCTCTGTTTGCGCTCTCGTGAATGAAAATTTGGAATTACGCTGGTTTTTTTTTTTAATTCTACAGTATTTTTACTAATACTCAATTTTATCACCTATTTTTTTTATATCCTAAACCCGCATTGTGGTATTAAGTTCTCGTGTCTACACTTACATTTATGAAAAACACCAGTATTTAAATGCAATTTTCTTGCTTCAAATATTAGAAACAACGTTTTTTAATGATCACTTTCTTCCCATTTCGAGTCATTGTGTGTCACCTTCGATTTCAGTTTCAAATATCTCGTTTATATAAGAAAAATGGTTTTTATAAAGAACTTATTTTCTTATCATTTTTATTTCAAACTGTTTTTCTAAAATAAAATTATTTTTATTACAATACGCTAAACTCTTTGATTTTTAATATGCGTTCACAAGGTACGAGATACGAAAATTAGTTTCACAAAGTTTGACGCTAAAAAGAGTCGGTTTTAGATAAGGTCCATTATGTTTAAAACATAAAGTCTACTGATAGATGTTTTGGATAAATATATCTCTTTTGACAATAAAGATAAGGCGTAACAAAAGCGACATACCAAGAAATGACCCGACTTGCAAGGGGACTAAGAAACTGATATTGGTTCTTGGTCTTGTTGATAGTTATTGAGTTAGATAGAAGATTTGGAAGTTTTGTACGTAATTTTCCAGTAAGTACAAATATAATTTGCCAAAAAGCTCGACCACCTCCAGATATAATATATAATAAATATTATAGTATTCGGAGAAAATATTACCACGTTTTGTTAAGCTTTGAAGAATGTATTTTCCGTAGCCTGCAGAGACACATATTTCTTTACACGTTGACAAAAAAGGAAAATTACCTGAATCATGTTCGAATCATGCCCGACAGTGGCGGGCAGGAAGTAGTTGAATCTCTTTCGATTATATATGGAAAGTTTCATTTCACCCAATTTAGGGAAATCTCTCGAAAAATGTATTGTATTACTCGCTGTGGGACATTGTAGGTGCTTTCGGTAAAAGGAAACTGCCTCAAGTGACCATTTTTCCTTTGTGCTGACAGTGAAAAGAAACCAGAAAAGCACTCAATGGCGTTAAGCAACAGGCGTCTACGTGACGCTTTTTTACCACCTATTTTGGTGTACAACAAAAGAAAGGGTCGGTTATTGGATCCAACAGGTGATACGAGAGCAGCTTTTCTTGAACATTGGGTAGGATATTTGCAAACAATGGGAGCCAAATGAGAAATTGAGAAAATTCAGTATTCCTTAGCCAATTCATTCGTGGCTCGTGTCCAGACACTCTATCTTGGTTGGCCTCTTCAACAATAAATCGTTTAGAGATTTATTTACCTTGAATCGGTGAAAGGTTGCATATCTGAGTTCAAGATACTGCCTGGTTACAGATACAATCTAGTTGATATTCTTAGATGGATGAAATATAGTAGACATATCCGACTTGAAGTGTTGAAGGAGTAAGATGAAGATAGTTTGAACCCACTCGAGGTTGATAAATCGTCCTTGAAATCCGAGTCGAATTGCATTGGGTTAGTGCACGGAGGAAAGGAAGTTTTATTAATTTTCTTAAATATATAGCAGGGATAAATAAATTAGCAAACCTTAACCGAGTCAAGCGTCCAGCTATTAGCCATCTCAATTACTCCCCAACCCATCTGACGCTTATATTTCTTCGAGGCTAGACATGTTCCCTGGAGTTTTCTTAATTACATTACTTTACGGCCTTATCTGCGTTGAGCTGCTCCGCGTGCCGAGCACTTATAGCGCTTGCAGAATCAATTTTCCAGACTAATCCCGGAAAAAAATTCCGTGGTAACGGCTCTGTGGCAGCAAAACAAATGCGCTTTATGTGATTTGTTCCATCAGCCAGGATCCGGGCTTCCGCCCTCTCAGAGTTTCGTTTCGTTAAATAACACACGCTCAAAATAGAAATCCCATCGTTAGGCTGTCTCTCCAGTTGACTCGTCTAGAAGCAGAATAATGATTACCGCACGCACTGATTGGTGATTGAAGCTCGAAGGCCGGATTCCTGGTAATTATTGATCCTTCCCGTGATTTTCCACTTGACGTTCGAAGCGATTAGAAAGTGCGGTGGGATGCGTGAAACTCTTCCGATGGAGGATTAAGGACTTAGGCACACAGTCGTTTGAAATTAATAGTGTCTGAGATACGTTCTATGCGAATATTCCCATAAAGACTTCTATAACAAGCATTTTAGTGTTCAAGGAGAACAATAGGACCATAAGGATATTATCTAATAGCACCTATAACAATTAAATGGAAGATTATACATTTACGAAGAGATTGTTCTCATTTTGAATAGACTTTATGAAGTGAGTGAGTTACCTTTTTACCAAGAATTAAGTTGGCTGTTATAGTACTCTATATACGTAGTGCGGTCCATGAGTTCTCAGCCTAATATACTTATGTAGAAAAAATGGTCATAAATAGAAAATATATTCTTGCCTTATTTCACACACTTTTCAGAACATCTGATTAAAGCTTCTACGTAAACTATTGTAAAAACATGATGCATCCTTGAAGTCAAATATATGTGAAGTTTGCGCAGCTTTTTTTGAAAATTGAAACTAACAAAGTTGTGCTAGATTGTGCTATGGTTGTGCTGCGTTGGGCTGTTAATAAAAAGAAAAATCCGTAGATATATATTAATAAACTTTTTATGGGCAAAATAAAAAAAAATCCCAAAAAACTACTAAACTAGCTTTTTTTTTTCAATGTAAAAATATTGAAAGTTGTGCTAGATTGTGTTGCTTTTTACCGGAAAGAAAAAAAAATTTAAATTTTATGAGCAAAAAGAAAGAAATTAGCCCAACTATTTTTGAAATTAAAAATAATAAAGTTTTTAAAAAAAACTATTTATATAATAAAAGTTAATAAATATATTAGATTTTAAATTTCTCTTAAAACATTTTAAATTCAGCGAACTTGAAAAACAACAAGTACTAAAAATAATGAAACAAATACTATTTCATGTTCATTGATTTGTAAATGTTTTCCATAATTTATTAGTAAATCCTGCTTCTTTTATATAGCCAGGTCTTAGTTTTATAACTTTTGTTTTATTTGTATCCTATCATATCAATCGATTCGATTTCGATTTTTTTTTTATTTCCGACAAAAAGCAACATAATCTAACACAACTTTAAATATTATTACATTAAAATAAATTAGTTTAGCATTTTTTGGAATTTTTTTTTAATTTCCAGCAAAAAGCAGCTCAATATAACACAACTTTAAATATTTTTACATTAAAAAAAATCTAGCACAACTTTGTTAATTTCAATTGTCAAAACAAAACTTCTTCGCAAAATCTTTTTTTGCAATTGTTCTTGAAAACACGCCATATGATTGTAATTAAGATTTCCATAATCTAAAGGGAAAAATAATATTAAAATCCGTATTTTTCGATCACGCATAAAATCATCAAAGCCTATTGTAATATTTTCGTAATGATTGTAATTTTAGATTACTTTCAATGCATAAATTATTCCTAAAAATCTGAAACAATCTATGAAATTGAATATGATTACTTCTGGGTTTTATCTTTGTAGCCGATATGAAATATAACCATATCCTGTAACATACCTATACAGTACCCACCTAAGAAATAAATAGGATTACCATTAATCATTAAATTACATAAATAAAGCTAAATAATATCCGGTTTTTCTTTTTTTTCTTTTTTGTAATAACATCTGAGACGAAAAATATTCTTACGAGGGATATATTGAACAACGCCCTGGATTGGAGATCGATATTGTAAAACACACTGAACACGAGCCAAAATCGAAAAGAGCAATGAAAAACAAATGAAGAATGTCTTTCCTAGAGCCTGCGGAGGTAGAAAAATTAAAAAAACCCTAGATTATTCGTACAAACCGGGCGTAAATCATTGGAGTTATTTTTTATACGAAATGAAAAATGTTTTGCCGACGAGCATGAAATTAACTGAGGATTAAAAAAGTTGCAGATGGCAATCAAAACTTTATGAAGGCAGAAAATATTACCTGTAAAATAAATTTATTTAAAAGTTCAACGTGTTTTATAGTTTGAACAGATGTTGATAAATAAAAATTGCTGTCATATTCTGTCACCCCAGGGGCTTGTGAAACGACACATTATTGAATTTATGGAGTATATTAAAATAAGCGCGTATATCCTTCTCCTATAAGCGGATATTTGAAACAAAGGCCAATTGGTATTTTTGTATAGCAGCAAATATTCGAGTGCCTCTAGCTATAGATAAAATTTAATTTTTGTTTATATTTCACTTGGAATATAATCATTAACCCTCAAGAGAAAATAAGATTTTGACCCAATGGAGAAAATCCTAAAAAGTCATTTAAAACGTGGACTATTCTTGAAAGACGAAATCCTTGAAGTCGAATCCCCGAACTACCTTGAATTATAATTACTAAATTAATACGAAAATTAAATCCTGGAAAACGCCCTGGAGAAAAGCCGGCAATTAATTAGAACTTAATCTGCCCTGGGCTATTAATGCACCAAAATCTAAATTAATTTTTTATCCTACCCACAGCTCAGTAGAAACAAACGATACCTACTTTCAAGGACATTGAATTAAATTTTCATACCGTCGAAATTTCTTAAAATATTTTGTCGGAGTTTTAGAACTTTTTTTTAGTATACCCGTTTTTCGCTCTACATTTTTCAATGTGGTTGTTACCTATATCAATTTTACGCCGGTGTGGGATGGATCAATAGAACGATCTTATTTTTATAGTACAAAAAAGAAATAATATAAATCAGCTATCCGGAAATTATTTTATTATCAGTTATTATCTACAAAAGTTCTAGAAATCTGTTACAATCGGAAACTGCTTTTTTGCCAATAATTTTTTATGGTAGATACACATATAGTGTGGGTGTTAATGTGGCGTCGCTAGAGCACACCGCAAAAAAAATTCCCTGTTCTTTTCGTGTAATCAAAGACGATTTTGTGAATGCCTACGTCGGAAATATTTCTATGTCCGCCCCCAACAATTTAGCTTTGATTGTGTACCTATGAACAAGAAAATAATTTAGGAAGGGTATCGGTGATTTCGGTGATCTGGTGGTCTTTAGGGGAAATAAAATTGAAACCGACAAGATTTTTAGTGTGCAGGGTCTATGGTGGGGTACTTTAATCGCCTTTAGGGTCTGTATCTTCTGTCCGTCCGTCCGTCCTTCTGAATGTTATACAAATAATTAAAATAAGTTAAATCGAAAATTTAACAAAATTTAATTTAAAGTTTAATATCTCGGGAGGTTCAATGTTTCATCAAAATCCGTGAGGAGACCTCTAACTCAATTTAAGCCTAAAAAATAAATATGGCATAGATTATAGGTAATTTCATACTTAATTAGAAAACTCTTTACTGAATGAAGAGAACTGTGAATTTTACTACCATCGTTAGATTGAGAAATTGATAGATTTAGGGTTTTTTTGGATAGAATATGGGTAGGAAGTGCATACTTGGTGCGTTCACTGCAAGTATACGGACGAACACTGCATATGGAATAAGAATTAAAATAAAAATAAAGTCATACTATAATCAAAATTTAAATATAAGTAAAAAAATAAAATACACAATTGCGTAGCTTTAGCACAAAGTATCTTATCTCCTTATTTTTCGCGAACTTGGTACTGCTAAAGGAACAAAGTGGAAAATTTTTTTAGAAGTAGGTATTAATAATTGGAACACTTCTACAGGGTGCATATCGCTAAAAGTGTTATTTCAATACTTTTCTGTAAACACATTACACACTGCATTTTCCACAGCCACACACCAAGCACGTTATATGATGCTTACATATTATTTACCTAAAATAAAATTCCTGTTCCCTGTAACTTAACATTGCAAGGGGAGGTAGAATTGAGAGAACAATACCAATGCAATCATTTCAGATCGCCTTTAAAAATGCATAATTTAAAAAATCGTCACTGTATTGCTCATGCTGTAAATGCTGTCTGCGAGAATTTTTGACTATTTCACATTTGTTTATTCTAGGTGTGTTTGTGAAAACGTGTATATGGGCTGGAATTTGAAGAGCGTGTTAGAGCGTTCTCCCTAGTTATAGACACTCTTTGGCTTTAGTGAGATTATTTTGCATTAACTTAACGTGTTTTGTGCCAAGCATGAAACGATAAATATAATAAATCATTGTAAAATTTGAAAACTTGATTCCTTCATCGACTTTGCTCGACTTAAACTTCCAAAATTTGTAGGAAAACTATGAAAAACTACGAGGCAAATAGATGATGAGCCACAATAGTGCTCCAATCATTACATTCAGTATCTATACCAACGGATTCGACAAAATCTATGCTAATTGTAAAAGCGACTCAAAAAAACTTTACCACATATAATCGCAGACGGTTTACAACAACTACCCGAAAAATATATCTATCAGGGAATCGTCTGTAAAAATATATTTACAAGACTTATTTTATCACACATCGGCTACACTTTGCAGGTGCAGGACGAGGTGCAGAAAATACAAATAAAGTAGATATTAGAAAAAATATATCCAAGACGAATTTAGAAAAAAAATGGGTCTCATAGGAGACAAATCTAAGCCTGGATTTGGGAGTACCAACGACAGAAATACGGCAGAAAATTGTTTCACTCGAAGATTCAGCAGAAATAACAGGGATAAACAAAAATATAATTAATCGCTTTTTTATAATCTTTTTGGTTCTTACAAGTTCATTTCCAATTAATCCAAATAAAGTTTAAATCGTTTGTCGGCAGAGAACTGTTGTTTTTATGAATAATGTTTCCATGGTATGCCCTACCGACAAGTGTACACAAAAGTTTATTTCATGGCCATGAAATAATATAAAATTGTATAGTGCCTTTGGGGTTACTCTTACAAGGAAACGTTCTCAGGTGTGTCTCACCGATTTTGATGAAATTTAAATATGTTATAGAGTATCGAAAAATAAGAGACACGTATTTTTTTTATCTGCGGATACGCACATTTAGGGGGTGAAAACCACCCCTAAAGTTCACTCCAAAAACTCATAAATATATTAACCTTTTGTAAGTAATCCGGTTCCCGGGGGTGACAACCTTTATTTTTTATTGCAGAAAAACGATTTTTTTTTATTTTTGCGTCACAAAAATAACAGTTTTAGTTAAAAATCATCGAAAAATATTTTTTTACATACGATTTTGAAAAATAAAGTTGACGTGGTTTTGAGTTTTCTTAAAAACAGCTCCTCAAGGGGGTAAACAACCCTTAGCATTAATACGTAAATGATGTATTAATATATTCTTTCAGACATCAGTTTTTTCGTGAAAACCAGTATTAAGAGGTTTTTGGAGTCGCTGATTACGAATCTGATGTTAAATTTAGAAATTTCAAAATGGCGAATCCAACATGGCGGACAAACTTTTGAAAAATACACCAATTTTTATAAAAAAAAAAACAATAAATAAAAGTACCCACTATATGTGCGTATCGGCAGATAAAAAGAAATACATGTGTCTTATTTTAAGATACTCTACAACATATTCCAGTTTCATCAAAATCGGTGAGACACACCTGAGAACGAAAGAAAAAGCTCAAGAGTCTAGAAATAAAAACATAAAAATGTATAGAGAACACTATTCTACAAAATTTATATAATTTATAACCTTCTAGTGTCATCAGATCCATACATTACGGATATTTCGTGAAACTATTACAAGAAAAATCGTAAAATAAATGAATATCCGAAAGAATTAAAGTATTTATTACATATGGATATTAAAAAAAAAAAAAATTAATTTAAATTAGTACAAACTTTTGTATTTGAATTTAATAAAGCTTCCTCCTCTTCTTTAATCAATTAGATTGTTTTAAGTTTTAAGCAAGAATTCCATGAATTTACACTTGTTCTTGTTTTGTGTACTATTATAACTATATTATTACCAAATAAACCAAATAATATTAATCCCATTAGAGCCTTCACGTGTCAGTGCTCAGCTTTCGCCTGAGTGCAACAGTTTCAGTTTTAAGGAAACACTTGAAATATTCGATAATGTAGGCAATCTGTTTGGGTTATCTCATTGACCATTACCATTCAATTGTAATTTAATCTAGATCGAAATTTAACGGCATGAACTGATGACGTTCCGCCCAAATGAGAGAAAGGAGGATTATCTGAATTTTGTGGCAATCTATTATGCTAATTACATTTCTATGTCATTGCACAATGAATCTTAGATCGTATGAACGTAAGTGCAAATTACATTTCCCATTGTTTGCTCTTGCCCTGATTTGCTGCTTTGTTCTTTTCATTCAAATGATTCGTATGACTATGATTACACGATTCGCTGAAGCGCACGTTCTGCACAAAATCATGGGGAAGGGGTATGGTGAGAACGACAATAGGAAAAAGCGAACGAAAACTGAAATTGACGTTCGCTTCGGAACGGAACAAGTAGAATGTGACATGTCCCATTCCCAGTTATTTCACATTTGACGCATTGTCAGTTGAGTTCTTCGGCAATTTATAATATATTATTGAAATTCAAAATGTGCAACTGGAATAAACTGCAAACTAGTTTATTCATAGAGCTCTACGGGCAATTTCAAATGCTCTATGATGTCCAACATGAGGACTATAAGAATAAAAATAAAAGGGAAAAGTGCCTACAAGAAATTGTGGAAAAATTAAAACCCATCCGTCCAAACACTAACGTGAATGATCTCAAGAATAAAATAAAGACACTGAGATCGCAATATTTTAGAGAAAAGGCTTTATTAAGTAGCTCTAAAAAAAGCGGTGCTGGAGCCAAAGACATTTACGAGCCAAAGCTGTGGTGTTTTGACCAATTGCAATTTTTGGAGAACTTCGAAAGTGAGACTAGTATGGAGAGTAACGTATCACTACCTCAGGTAACTAATAGAATTTGATTTATGAGGATATAGATTTTAATAGCGGATATTAATAGGATACGAACGAAGAAAATAGTACAAGCTCCAATCCTTCAGATGCTTCGTGTGCCACATGTGGGGTACAAAAACTCGTATGTTTATTTATTTTTGATTAAAACATATATTTACTTATTTTGTCTTAGAAAAAAGTAAAGCAGAAACATCTATCATTGGAAGCTAGCTGCTTGCAATCATTGGCAACTGCTAACCAATTGGTGGAGAAGGTAACATCGAAAAGTATTGCAAAAGAAGAAACACGGGAGGTAAAATTTGGCAAAATCGTAGCGATGGAAATGGAAGGTCTATCTGAGGATAGGTTTTTTGCAACAAAATGGGAAATTTTGGAAGTTATTCACGCGGCACAAAACGAAGAGCGAGAGGAAAAACACAAAAGGCCAAGTAAAGAAAACTCCTGCACCGAGATATCGCGAGAAATGTCATCATCCAATGTTTTCCTTCCTGAAATTTTAACACAAGGTTGCATTTCAACAAGTACCCCTCGAAAGTCCACACCTTCTCCCAATATATTTAATTTTACTGAAGAAATCAATCCAGGCATTTCATTCTCTTCTCCAAATAGCCCTTCATCTCCAACTGTTCAAATGGAACCTCCTCCCCAACCAAATACATCTCGTCCACACACCCCAGCAAAGTTTACTTTAATTCGTAACATTAACCCATCTGCTCAGGCACAATTATGGGAAGGCACTGCAGGCGAAAAAAAACCAAAAATCCTACGGCTTGAAGTTCTAAAAAACCCACATAATTTTCAATTTGAATAAATAAAGTTGTATTCACTTTGTACCATTTATTGAAATAAAATTTATGAAGTAGTTATACATATATTTTAAACGTAGGCATCTTGCCAAGGAACTCTTCCTTCTTCCGAAAAATATTCTGCAAATTGTTGCCTTATTTCACCTGCTGATTTAGGGAAATTCCTGGGATTTTCACTCCGGTTTTCTTCTTCTCGGCAGGAATACTGGTTAAAAGTAATGGGGTCTATATAGTTTTTACTTTTTGTTGTAAGATAATTGTGGAGTGCACAGCATGCTAACACCACATCTCTCACTTTATTTGGTCGCAAATGTATATTTGTTTGAAGAACTCTAAAACGGTTGCTTAATATGCCGAAACTATGCTCTATAGTCTGTCTTGCATGACTAAGTCTGTAATTGAAAATTTGTTTTGTTTTTTCCGCACAATTAAATGGGTATGGTTTCAAAATATGTCTTTCTAAGGGAAACGCATCATCTCCGACTACAACATAAGGTAGTAATCTTCCATTACCCACTTTTTCGTCTGCTGGTAAATAATTTTCAGACTGCAACAAAACCGTTCTCAAATCGGATCTATTTAAAACACCACTGTCGCTAATACGGCCATTGCACCCCACAGCCACAAATGTGAATTTATAGGCGGCATCGCACATAGCTAAAAGAACAATACTATTAAATCCTTTGTAATTATAATAGAGTGCTCCATCTTTTTTAGAAGCTCGGAAAGCGATATGCTTGCCGTCTAACGCTCCAATGCAATTGGGGAATTGCCAACGTTGGGAAAAGTTACTGGCTATAACTTTCCAGTCATCTTTTGAATTTGGGAACTGTGTTAAATTTTAATGATGTAGATGCTTCTTAAACTATTATATTAAATATAATACCTTCAAATATTCATTCTTTAGTCCATCATAAAGGATGCGGCAAACTTTTGGTACTGTTTCTGACAAAAATGGTTGTGATAGCCTACTCTGGAAATCCAAGCTCCGGTAAGTTTCTCCCGTTGCCAGAAACCGAAGAGTTACAGAAAGTGTGTCCTCCGGTGATATTGCATTTCGCATGCATGTGTCTTGCTTTGTAATACTTGATTGTATTCGATTAAGTATATCCACAAAGCACTCCTCATTCATTCTTAAGTATCGCCTATATGCATTTGTGTCCTCTAATCTTAATTCATCTTTTAACAACGTTAAACAGCCCTTTTTTTCTCTTCTCAACCTCCACTTTTTTACCCACGTCCGTTTTTTTGTTTTTTTATATTTTATAGCCAAAACCATAGTACTCGCGGCTAAAGAATACCACAGCGTAGCAGAAGCTAATAATTCTTCATCCATAACAACAAGCTCCCTGTTCCAATTCCAAACGTTGCATTGTCAAAATATGTTGTGCGCTTTCATGAATGCATGTAATCACGAAAGCGTAAAGAGGAACGTGTTAGCGTACTTGAAAGTGAACCGTGTAATCATGGTCTATGTCGGGAATCACTTCATCCTCATCCTTATATACTATACATACTATATATTTAAAAATGAAAGTTCGTTTGTTTGTTGCTCAATCACACCTAAACCCTTGCTTCAACATTTTTCATATTTTGTCCGAAGGAATTACCTATTCAACTGAACACACACAGCTACTTTTTATATGGATAATGTATAGGGGTTTTAAAATGGCGAACTCAAGATGGCGACTAAAAATCTTAAATTTGAAGGGATTTCTTTGAAAATTGAAATATAGGCGTTTCGGGAAATTTCGACTTCAAATCTACTAGCCAAATTTAGGAATAAAAGAGAGCGGAACTAAAATTTCTCGATTTCAACCGATTTTAATGAAAATTAGTACAATGTTTTTTTTTTTTTTTTTTGAGGCAGCTTATTTAGAACCTATCATTAAAATTTGTAAATGCAAGATGACGTAACCAATATTTTTCAAATTCAAAGGATTTTTGTGAAAATGAGTACTAATGGACGCTTCGGAATCTACCATCAAAATTTGTAAATTCAAGATGGTGGATCCAATATGACGACCAAAATTTTACACATTCGACGGGTTTTGATACTGCAAATATCTTGGCGTTACTGATCTCGATTCTAAAGGATGATTGTTTACGCCCAATCAAAATTTAAATTTTAAAAAATAACAGAAATAGTAAATGAACAACTTTTATTTAAATTCTGATAGTAAACTATTAAAACCAATTCATGGCATCAATATTTAAAATGTTTCGGGTATATGGCAATCGCGACTATTATTGACGAAGCGCATTCCGTCAATCCAATATTGTTTGGATGGGGTTTTCGAGCAATGTCGGCCATATGTCACGAACAAAACGAATAATATTAGCTTCCAAGTTGTTGCTATTGCTGCTGTTTTATCAGCATTAATCAATGATTTCACAGCACCATAAGAAAAGTTAGAGGTGTCAGATCACACCACTTTAGAAGCCAATTTACAGGGCCATTTCTCAAAATCACTTTATCGCCAATTCGTGATTACAATAAAATGATGGTTTGTGTCACCGTCTTGCACGTAGCACAATCATGTTAAAATCACATCTCGCCAGGATTAATGGAATCCATATTTTCGAAGAAATTATCATTATCATCATCTCTCCAGAAGCGACAATTTTGTTTATTGCCCATTAAACCTAAAATGAGCGACGATTATCTTCACCATAAAAATCACGAAGTCATCTTATAAGTCCCGCTAAACGACGATTTCTCAAGCGTGAGTCTTTTTATGTCATTATTTTGCAGACTTTACTGAACATAAATATAACAAAGAGCTGTCAGAATGACAGCTCAGGTTGACAGATATCCCTATAGAAATTTTGAAAAAAAAAACACTTTATTATCAAACTTAGAAAATCATGATGGCGGATCCAATATGGCTACGAAATTTGAAGGATTTTAATGAACTTTTTTTAAAAAAGGGGAAAAGTGTAACCCATCGAATCTGCTATCGAAATTTGGAAATTCAAAATGGGGGAACAACATTTTAATAATTTAAGAGAATTAGCACAAAAGGTATCTCTGATGAGCTATGTTTACACCAATATTTTGAGATTCAAGATTTCGGACATAATATGGCGACTTAAGATTGCTATTCAAGAGATTTCTGGTCACTTATTTTGAATCTGTTATTAGCATTTCGAAAAATAGCCTAATTTTAAGAGATTTTAATACAAATTACTATAATGCACAAAAGGTTTCAAATCTGATAGTAGAATTTGGAAATTAAAGACGGCTAATTCAAAATCAATCATAAATCAAAATTGTGATAAAGTGTTTAGGCTAGAAATAAAAATTGATATATAAAAATAAATATATTTACTGAACATTTAAGAATAAAAAAGCATAAAGTATGAGTACAAACACTCTTAAGATAATATCAGTGGGTACCATGAAATTAAAGTTAAAATTAAAATCTTTTATTTGAAGTTAAATTCTATAAAAGAACCCTATATCAGAAAAAGAAGGCACTGGGCAAAAAAGGGACAAGTTTTAAATATATCACATATTTTTAAGAATAGCTTTCAATTTTACTGGGGTATGTTTTGAATGAAAACGTTTTGAATTGGTTGGAAAAATTTATAGGATATACAAAACTAGAGCATTTGAGAAATATTTAATTAATTAGTATTTACAGGTAACAAGGCTTCACTCAGCTAGTTACATATATTTATAAAATAAATATTTATTAGATATGTCGAGGAAACTAGGTATTTTGCAATTTGAAAGTAGTTACCGCGAAATAACGAAGCTCAACATCGATTTGTGTGAATTTTTCAGAAGTTCCAATTATGTGGATAAACACCTAAATTCAACTTCTATAGGCAAATCCTCGCGAGTCCAATTCAATTCAACGAGAATTTTTACATAAAAAATTTGTAATTATCATTAACGGCCTATTCCCGACTACGATGAACCGTGGCCCTAAAACTGTGTACAACTCACAATACTAAACAAAATATTCATTTCCCAGGCGAATTCAATAAAGACTAAATTTTCCGTCAACAAATTTGTTCGCCTTTTTTTGCTTCTTAAGGCTGCCAATCAGATTGGCCAAAAACACTTTGGTCCCCTCTCTTCTCCTGCAGAAGTGGGAAATATCGTGACAGTGGGCCCCATTAGGGCTCCGTTTCTCCTGTTGAATTTTTGACGAATACATTATTGTGCGGAAACGTGAGCTCGTTTTTGCTACAATAAAGCGAAAAGTCTTCTTGCCGGTTGCGTTCATCTCCTTCGTCTGACTTTTTTCTTTTTCTGTTTTTTTAGCATTTGCTTCACTTGAGACACTCACTGAAGGTAAAATTCAAATCAAATCCTTCGCATTATAATGGCACCTTTTGCGTACCTTCTGGGGTTTCATTCCATTTTTTTTTTGGTTAAACTTCACAGAAAGTCTTGAATGAAAAATTTGTACATTCATGAATTTTTTGGGTTAGCTTCGAAGTGCTGTGATATCATGACCGGCTTCTTTAATGACCGAAATGTGGCCGAAAATCGTTCTGGATTCGTGAGAAACATAATCAGAGAGATGACCTTAAATAAATAAAATCGAATTTTTTTTATTAAAGGATGAAATTTTCAGGAAAGATAATATTTATCGTTATGTAAGATACTCGCCACATTTGCCCTAGCAGCTGCGTAAAGATAGTTATCTTATTTTCTATTCAATTAAAGTATAAGCATACAAATACGCTTTCGCATTGCAATTCACAGCAGTCACGTAAGAGTTGTTCAAAATGAACATTATCATAGTATCACGGTAGATAAAACAAAACTAGACGGAAGAAGTTCAATTCGTAAGTTATAAGTCATTGTTCTACAATCAAATTAGTAAGTAACTTTAATCTACGATCTTTTTATCGTCAGTAGTCAATATGTAGTGAGAGAGATTTGTTTTATAGGGGAATCCAACATACTTTGAATCAGACTCATCGTAGAAAAATGATTAACGCATTTGCATTAAGATAACCGCAGATTCCTAGTTATAACTTCAGGGAGAACTATACACTGATAAGTATACATAATCATGACCCGTGCCCAATTAAGCCATTTTCACTAACTAGCGTAGCACAGACGCATTAACCTTTAGAGGACCGGAAAACCGAGGAAAATCAATAATTTTTTGTCATAAACAAGATCCAGGGCGTTTTTGGGGTTGCTGATCACGAATCTGGGATCAGATTTGATAAATGCATTCACTCTACCACCTACTACCCCCTCCCCTACTCTTCAAATGCCTCATTTTTTAGTACTCCCGAAACTCGGTGAAAACTTGACCATCGGGGTTGTCGGGGTTGCTGATGACAAATCTGGGGTCAGATTTGATAAGTTCACACACCCCTACTCCTCTCACACCCACTTACCACCTCTTCAAACAGCTCATTTTTTGGTACTCCCGGAACTCGGTAAAAAAGTGACCCTAGAGGGAGCTAGAATGGGGATAGGGATATGTAAATTGATAAAATCTGACCCCGGATTCGTAATCAGCGACCCCGAAAACCCCTAGAGTCACATTTTTACCGAATTTTAGCAATTTCATAAAATTTAATACTACACAATTTTTCCTATCCCTTATGCCCTTATGGTATATCGGCTCGCCCTGTGATATGAACTTTGTATATAGTTAATACGTGATACCAGATACAAATTTGGGCACTTTTCAAGGGCGATGTTAGCTCTCAAATGCCGGCCGTCTAAAGGTTAAGAGGTCTTTCTACCTTCAATTTTTAAAAATAAATTTTTTTAAACATTTTTTTTATATACATAGGAGGAAACGACTTATCATTGTGAAATTTTTTAGGTATGTTTATTTATATTCAGAAAATACAAAATTTGTTTTAGATTTTTAAAGTGCCATTTTTTTGCCATACATATTAAAAACAAAAAACATAAGTGGTCGCCATGATTCTGGCCGTTTGAATCGACTGAATAAAAAGAAGAAAAACGGGATATTATTCTATATTAAGGTCGTTATATCCCGAAATAGAAGAAAATTATTTGGACAAAAAATAACAAAATGGCGGACGTTTTAAGAAAAAAACGAATTTTGAAGTTAGAAAATCGATTGAAAATTAGAAATTTGAACACCACAATGATACAGTATATAAAAAGGTATGTTTAAAAAAAAAAATAATTTTTAAAATTTTGAAGGTAGAAAAACCCTTAAATATATCACGTAATATCTTATTCCCCAAGCTACATTAAGCCTTTCGATATAGGATGAAACAAATTCTCAAAAGCGTTCTCATTCCGTTCAGTGACGAGAATCCACTACCAACATCAAACCATACGCAAATAGGTACAGCCATACGAGGACGCAAACAGATCCATAATTTCAGACTGATCATATTTGCTTTGCGTACATTTCAAGCAAAGAATAGAAAAATATAGGAAGTATTTATGCAACGCCAGGTGGAACCGAATAAGTCAGCAAGTATAATAATATAATTATGAAAATAACCTGTTCAAATAATTAATGCATCTTTAGAAAAATACTGACCAACATCACAGAAAGGTAATACAACTTTTTCTAAATTTTCCACGATCCATATTTAAATCTGCATAAATATTGTAATGTTTAAATCTGCTGATTTACCATACTGACATCGGTGTTCAAACTTTTGGCTCAGTTCATCGAGACAGTAGCTGCTTTTTTTACAAAGCCCAATCTGGATGCCATTAAATATAAAATACATTCAATTGAATATTTTTAATCTTTATGACTATATAAGAATTTAGAATTTGCAAAAAGTGCGTTCTTTTGGAAAAATTAAAAATGTTTGCAATGGGTAACTCATCATACATTTTGATTCAATATAAAATTTAAAATTACTGACAATGAACATTTATAATTAAAAACCTACTAAACAACTTCATTATGGAATATTTTATATTTTGACATTTCTTATGTTAACATTCGACAAGTTTCCCATGTTAGGGTATGTCCATTTTTGAGCTTTAAGCTTGTATGTGCTTTTGAGAACGAACAATAGGATTTCTTTTTGTTTTCTATTTATTTATTTACTTTATTAAATACTTATATCTTTTTAAATGAGAAACGTCTTTGGTAAAATTCTGCTCCACACCACTTTTGATGTTAACAATTTTTTTTTACAATTACACTAGGTTCAAAGTAATTTTAAAATATAATTCCATTTGGGGGGGTTAACATTAGTGAGGATATAGTACTATAGATGATTTCGCAATTAAGATTTCAGGCTTAAGGGTTTACGTCACGGCACATGTCTATTCTGTAAGCTATAAGTTCAGAAGTACGTGAAATATGTCTCTCTATTTTTGCTTAGCTTAAAATACATATTCTCTAAAAATACTGCTGTCAATTAAAGCCAAGATAAGAACAACATTTTTGACGCGATTAACCACACTCCTTCGATAAGTTCACGTGAAGAAGCATATACATTTAAATCGTGCTTTCAACATAACATGACAACTTGGTTACAAAACGTGACTTCAGTCAAGTTATGCCAAAAGAAGCTAATCCTCTTAAAACGAGTGGGTTTTATTCTTAGGTTTTTATAATCTCACCTTTTCTATTCCTTGACTCACAATTGAGCTATTCAGAGTACCTTTGTGGCGAATACAAGGTCCTTATGTTGCTTTGTAATTTTTTGTCAGTATGTGACATGTATAAGTGGATATTTTCATAATAAATAGTAAAAAAGAAGAAAAGCTTAGCTATTTTTGTATCTTAACAAACGTTTATCAAGCTTAGGTATCCCTCAGTCCTAGACGATATAAACTTGTTATATTTCTGAGATGCGGTCTATATATGTATGTTTGTAGTTGCCATCGGAACTCATTTAGGTTTCCTAGAAATTCACTGGATGACTACAGACAGCAAAGTCAAATGTAGAAAAAATATTTCACATCAAATAATCCTCTGAAAAAATATTTCACATCAAATAATCCTCTGAATTTTGCTATATTAAAAATCGTACACTGTCTTTATTTTAAGTAAATTTAATAAACTTTAACATTGAAACTGCTCTCGCATCGAGTAAAGCAGAGCTGGCACGAGAATAACTAAGAGGAAGTGAAGAAAGGGAACAGCAAGAATAATTAAGGACAGTGATTTACGTTAATTAGTGATTAAGGTCCTAAATTAAGAAGGACACTTCTGGGAAAAACTCTACCCTTTTCTTTCATGAAAGTTCACTGAAAAATATACTTGAATTCCGGTAGAAGCCCATGAATTAAGCCAATAAAGCCATTTCGGGTCATGAAAGTAAGTGAAAGATTATGCGACTTTAAAATCCCCAAGATTACAAATTTTCGTAAATTTCGTTATTTCAGAAAGTACGTCAAGGTTTCCGGTGCCTGTTTGCCTGTTTAATGATCTCTGGTACTTGTTTTATTTTTTTCTTCGAAACCGTCGCAAGCTCTTCCAATTAAAACTTTCTGAAAATATGTCGTAGAAACAATCTATTGATTAAATTCGGAAAAAGTGTCCTTAGAGCATCTGAGTCAAGAAGCCACTGAAATCCTTCAATTTCACCTTTTTAACAGTGTTGAAAACTAAATAGTTCTTTTAAAGTTTTCCAATTGCTCTTCATAATTAAAGCGAAAGAGAGAAGAGTGAAAGACAGATAATGTTCTTAAATTGAAAGACATCTTTTTTATTAGAAGTGCGTTGAAGTCTTGAAAAGAATTTGCAATTCCGAGAGGAATTTAACTAAAGCAGTGTAGTGCTTGATGCATTTATTAAGACTTGCCTTAGTTTAGAAACATTCAACTCGAAATTGCATATAATCAGTTAATTTTTAATATTTTCAGGTCCCTGTCCACGACCTTTTGTTATGGGTAAGTGAAACGAAACAAGAAAACGTAATAACTTTAGTAACCTACTAAGATCTCGGCAATTTTATATTTCAGGCAATTATTTTTTACAGATTTTATATGCTATATTAGGAATAAGGAATAAAAATGTATTTGTACCAACTTCTTCACTCTACCTAAGTATTTTATCTTTTAAACGGCACTGAAAATGGTAGTTTATTAATTTAAGTTATGAAATGTGTAATAGTAGACGGCAAAATTCAACGACAAAAAATAAAGCAGGTAAGAGTAGGTGTTTGCTACACATCTATATTTTTCTAATTTTGTCATAAGCAGAAATTGAAACATATTCATGCAAAAAAATTGGAGAAAAAAATTGATGATGATCCACTACTTTGTCATATATGTTTTTCCCGTCAACTGATATCTCTGACATAGCGATGACAGTGGAATTTATCATATTCGACAATTATATCCGAATATGTTAAACTACACTGCAAAATACATATGTTCAGAGCCGTCGCGAGGGGGGACTGCTGGATTTCTCAGCCCCAGGCCCCAGGGTCGCATAGGCCTCCAAATCGCTACATGCCTTACAGACAGCTAAAATACTGCAAACTCGATATCCAGTGGACATCAAAGATGTTCTACAACACAAGAAAAACTTTTACTTTCGAAAAATGAAAATTTAATTTCTCCAAAAGAACCAAGAACGACTTCTTCTGCTTTAGAAATTTTAAATAAAATTTATGATTTGGGCTTAGAAACCGTCTTTTATAATAATAAAATCTTAATAATAATAATAATAATTTATTGATTTATCTATTCCACATTTTGCAACAATCGCTGCCCGAATTCAAAAATGGCCCCAGGCCCCCGTACACAACGCGACGGCTCTGCATATGTTTGTCATTATAATACAAAATAATTGGCCCCCCTCGTGTAATAATCGTAAAATAAAACTCGTGTGAATAAATAGAGGAAAATAATCGGATAAAATTAGTACTTTTGATCTCCAAGTACTTTTCTTTTACAGAATTTTTAGTAAAAAAGTGTAAAAATAAATTAAAAATAAAAATTCAGATTTCGAGCGAACATTTTATCTGCCAAAATTACATTTTTTATTCGATCGGAAAACTGGAAGTTCATGGTATGGAGAAATATGTATAAAAGAAGCTGCAATAAGAATCAAATCGATCGGATGATTTGTCTTCGAGTTATAACTGCAGCAAATTTGAAAAATTTAGTTTCGAGAAAAACAAGTTTAAAGTTTAATTCATGCATTTCTCAATACCTCGATACGATGAGAAGCGGCTCTTCAGATGGCTGTAACTCAAAAGTTATTTGAGATATGCACTAGAAATTTTAAGGTAAAGAATATCCAAAAATGCTAAAATTTCAACGTTGTGATTGTAAAAATGCGGCGTTTATAACCTGTGCTAGATGCAGTAATAATTACTGTTTCCCCTGCTTCTATAAATCCTCATCATGAAAAATAATAAATTTCTTTTGGTATGCGCTTTAATTACAATCCTTTGCTGAAAAGTCCGCAATCCCAATTTTTGCGTATAAATAGATAAAACAAATAAAAAATTTATCGCTTAATTGCGGGCCCAAATCTTATAAAAATTGAGAACAAAAAGTCTCCGCACGCAGGGATTCGAACCCGTGACCACTGAATCACAAGCCCAAGTGTTAACCACTACACCAGCCGCCGCTTTTGGAAAATGCTACAATGAATGGGATTTAGAGCAGCGTGAAATTTTTTGTATACTATTATTTTCTAAACGTGTCGCCATCTGGAGTTCTCAACTCGGTTACTTTCATTTCTAGCCAAGCCCTACATGGGCTATAAATTTGAGCGAAATCGGCGATGACGAGTAGGTGCCTCCTCCTTGTGAGATACCTTTGTTAGATTTTTTTTCAAACCACATTGTAAGTATATATGTATATATTTATTAGAAATATGATTAAATACAAACTTTTTACAGTGATGTCCATGTAAGATAACACGGTAGAAAATTTATACGAAAGAATTATGAAATTAAGAAATTGGTATAGGTTCCATAAATATGGAAAATATCATCGTATACAATTTTGAAACATTATCCATTATATGCATATATAGGCCATACTGGAAATTATTACGTATTATATATTACATACTATCATTTAAATTACATTTGGATCCGACATTTTAAGTAGTAATCCACATCACAAAGGTAAAATCGCCTTGTTCTTCGCTTTTACGGCCGGAACTCAAATTTTACAAAGGTAAAGTTAAAGAATGTATGCAATTTCAGAGAACTTTTTTCTTAATTTTTAATAATAAATGGGCTAGAAGCTAGAATAGCACTTTTTCTAATAGTACTTCACATTGTTAAGTATTTTTATTTCCTTTAGGTTTTAATTAGACAAAAACTTGAACGTACTTGTGATGTAGACGTAAATTCGGTGTATTTTAATTCAAACTCACATTTGGAGTAAAAAAACTAAAATTCGACCCCTTGGGAAACCATTGCAATTTATGATAACGAAAACTTTCAAGTGACACTTTCTGCATTAAGATTGATGACCGATAAATTGATTACATCCTTGGAACTCCCATAATGGGGCAAATCACTTAGGGACGTCCAGCGCAGAGGTAAGTAATTTACCATCGCTCCTAAACTTTCACGTGTAGACACTGTCAGCAGAGTGGAAAACTTTTCCTATTGAGTAAAGCTCACCAATTTTTGAGCTAGACATTAACAACTTCCGGAGTTAACCCTTCTTTCGCACTTTTTAGAAAATGATTGATTCAGTTGTCGAAAAAAGTCTTTCCCATATGAACTCTGCTCAGAAGTTCAAGGGGCCTTTGAAAACTTTTATTTTCACCTGTATAAAATTCAAGGGTGACGGCTTATATTTAACACTGCCACTCAAAAATATTTGCTCACTTCCAAAATAAAAATAGACTTAAGCCTTATAGATGTAGTGTATAAGGAAGGGTTCAGTTTCTTGATAATGCAACAGATATGATATGCTGAGTTTATCTCTGTTTAATAATTTTATGTAACTTTATTTAAGGTGGAAAAACAGTTTTGAGAGGTAGTATAGATCTGAGTGGATATCCTATTCCCTAATAAATCTCTTAAACCAAAATGTAAATATTTTTTCAGTGACCGCTTCTTAGAAGCTTCACACCTGAAAAACTTTCAATTAATCACATCTCTTGGCCTTGATGCTGATTTTTGGTAGGGCAAAAATCTCTGGCAAAATTCCAGGGGCATTTCATGACTAAGCAATATTTCCGAATCATGTAGCGCATAATTTCCTCCTCGAATCTGTGCAGAATGTGAGGGTTGGGGGCAGAGATCCCCGTCCCGAGTGCATAATATGTCCGTACTGGTTGACTATATGCGCAGACAACCTGAAAATGAAAGCTGAAATTCCTGGAGTGCCTCAGAAAAGCTCACGTTGTCTACTATCCACTATGATTGACCCAGGAAGAAATTCCTTAGTGAATTTTACATTTTATTCGCTTCCCTTAATCCGGGACGAAAATTCTGTAAAGTTTTTACTGGAATGTAAAAGTTTTCCCTTCGCCTTAGTTCCCATCGTATACTTTGTGATAATCAGCTTCTGCAACTCCGAAAACATCTCCAACTCCACGTCTCCCTTATTGAATGAAGAGGGTAATCTCCGAGTGGTATTACCCACTATTTATTTGCCTAACCCCTATGGGAGTGCTATTCAATCACTTCTCGCAAATATGCTTAAGGTTGAATCTGTGTATTAAAAAAAAAATGTTTCTCTATTCATAGCTACATATTCTCAATGGAGGTTGTCTTCCATTATATGTATTATGAATGTTCATAACTAATTTGGGACGTAGAAATAAAGAGATTCCTTATTTGTTCTAATAAAAGAGACCATTCTTTCAACCAAATTAAATAGATATGGCTCCCTTTTTCCGTTTATGGAAAATCACAAAGTGAAATATGTAAGGGAAAGACTATTAAAAAAGAATATGAGAGATAATTCAAGAAAATAAAACACATTTCACATTGAGCATTGGAAAACACTGAATTCTTTACTTTTTTTTTTATATATATATTTTTCCGTGTGAATTTAATATCTGTTTCCAGTGTAAATAATAAAAATGTTATCTCGGAAAAATCCATGCATATGATATAAAAAAATTCAAAAGTATTGTATTTTAAATCAGTCGAACTAGTAGCTTTTTTGTTTAATTTTAACATAATTTGTATAATTATTGCGAGCAAGTTTAGTATTTATAGTATATATGTAGAAGTTGAAGTAAAAGTTGAAATTGAAAAACATTGGTCGCCATATTGGATCCGCCATCTTGAATTTCTAAATTTGAACAGCAGATTTGAAATCAGCATTCCGCAAAACCCCTATGTACCAATTTTCATGAAAATCGCTTCAAATTTAAAATTTTCAAACGCCATTTTGAAATCCTATGTATTACCCGAAAAAAATTAGCCTATATGTTAAGGTGGAATATGTAACTAACTTCGGAATATGTAACTAACTTCGGACACAAAATGAAAAATATCGATGCAAGCGTTAAGGCGTGATTGAGCAACAAACAAACAAAAAAACGAACTTTCATCTATGTAGGAGACATTTGTCAATTTTTAAAAAAATCATAGACAATTCTTTTGTTACAGAAAAATAAAACAGCTGTCTGCTAAATTCACATTAATCAAATGCGCGAACTGTCAAAATCGCGAACTTAAAGGAGTCGTTAATTTTTCTGAGATTATCCAATTTTCTGCACAATTTTCTTAACTTTTCTCTGCATAAGAACCTTCTACAAAGTATTAGAAAACTTAAAAAAAAGGTGAATGGAGTCGGTAAAGTCGTTCTCAAGTTATGACGTGACCAAGGGAAATAGGGATTCATTTTTATATAATAATAATAATAATCAGTAATAAAAAAAACATCAGTTTTTTAAACATTCTGGAGGCACACTTTGAGCAAAATTGTTAACTTGCTGCATTTAAATTTTTTCTCTCGTATTTAAACAAATTTCCGAGTCGAAAATTTCTTGTATGGCCGTAGTTATTAAAAACACGCTTCCCAAAAAACAAAAAAAGGAAATTCATTCTCCCCTCACACAAATTAAATTCTTAGTGCCGAGGCTAAGAAATTTTTCATAAAGACCTATAATTCCCACACAGTATTCAGCTGTCCGCGCAGCGAATGCCTCATATGCCACTCTCTTATTCTATGCCATATACCATTAAAGACCTTGTGTAGCCCAAGCAGGCGTACACCAGCAACCCACAGAATTTCAACCCAGTAGGAAATGTATCAAGGGATTGCCCTAAGAAAGCCTGATATGACTATTTCCAAGCACTTCCAATATTCCCTCTAGCATGCGTCTGCAGGTATCTACCTTATATTCCTGCTTCCTGAGAATCGAGTGGGTAAGGAGTAAATGAGTTTTACCTAAAAACTTGTTGTGTTTTAAGAAGATTTCGTCATCGTGCGATGCGCTTGCATCTACGTGTTTTCTTTTCACTCTCGAAGAGTGAAGGTTGTTTTAATTTTTATTAATTCAATGAGTGCCTCATATTTTAATAAGCTGAGCAACAGCTCAGTCTCGATTTTTATTTAGATTCAGATCAAGTTTGGTTTTTCTATATAAAAGTTGAGACAATGCTTTTGCTCAGTTTATTAGAATAGGCCCTATTATTCCATTTATTTTTAATAACTTCTTCTATCGGGGAAGCGAAACTTCTTATAATAGTCATTCAGCATAAGCGATTATTCCATTGATTCAGAGTAACTACTTCTATCCCTGGTTATTAGGGAAGCGAAAGTCAAGACCTTGCCTCCAATCCCGTCGTGGGTAAAAAAGAAGAAGGAAAAGAGTCGAGTTGGGAAGGAGTGCTAGCTGCCCGAGAAGCAGTTATATCATTTCTTTCTAGCCCCTTCTTTTTCCTACTGGGAAATGTTTAAGCGCATACACAAATAAAATCGAGAAAAAGAAAAAAGTGACAAGAATCGTCTTCAACGTTTTATGATGCCAGCAAGAAATTTTTACTAGAACATGTTCTGGATCCTGATGTGAAATGCGAAGAACAAGCAGAACAACGGAGGAGGGTAACTTCACGCAACGTTTTTGATATCCCTGGACTTTGAGTCTAGGAAAATTTCTTGATGCCATCTCTTTACACGTGATTGTGCATCTTGTAGTTTATATTATCTTTGGTATTATTGAATAGACATGGTTCTCACCATGGAATAAGATGAAAATGAAGAGTTTTGATACAATAAGATTATTCCTCGTTAAAATCCAAATTTTACTACATATATCAAAACTTATTTATTATTACATCCAATTAGCATCATAGGAACTTGGTAAGCTTCTTGATTGTAACCTTCATTAAGTGTGCATAGTAGATCGCTCAGCTCTTTTTATGATATGTCCCTAATTACATTTAATAAGCATATGAAAAATGGTTCATAAAGTCATAAGTCGGCACGGTTTTCACAAAAAATTTCATTTGAAAATTTGAACTTAATTGTTATAGGCAATATCCCCAATATCCCTAATAACCCTACTAATAATCCTAATAATATCCCTATTAACAACATTGGTAATAATATTCGAGTCAACATAATTTAACTAAAACCCCAAAACACGTGAACGATAGTTCACGTTCCCATTGTCCATCCTCCCAGACACTACGTAAGCATTTCCCTAATTTCCCACCGACAAAATTCGCGGAAAACCGCCAGGTAAGCTGCGCGTGCACCTGGCGACAACCTGAAGCTCCCACGAAGTAATTAGCGGTAAGTTAGTCTTGTTCCAGCTTTGTTCTAGTCTAGTTACAATCTTGTCGGAGTCTTGATCGAGAACTTAGAAAATAAAGTTGATTTATTTCTACAGAACTCATAAGTGTTTGATTCTTCCTTTTTTTTTATATATGAAGAATACGAAGTAGAAAACTGGCGCAGTCGGTAGGATAACACAAGTTATCCATTTGTTTTTTCTCGAGATCTAATATTGAGCGCCCCGGTGTGCGAATAGTGAAAAACTCGGTTAGTTTACAAAAGGTGCTTTAAAATAGTGAATTAAGTTGAGTCGGAAGATCGACCAACAGTGAAAGTTCACCAAAACAGTGACAAAAAGTTTTACTACTGTGTCACGCGAAGCCCTTTAAAAGTGAACCGAATTGGGTCGAAAGATCGGCAAGCAAATTCACAAGATACAGAGGCAAAAGATTGCCACTGTAGCACGCAACACCGTCACCGACACCAAGAAGAGGATTGGTGCGCAGCTCAACAGAGAATCGGAAGCACAACATCAAGGGTTGGTGGATTTTAATCCTTTAGCTTCAAGAACCTTCTCGCTACCAACTTCCCGGCAAAGAACAACTCAACAAGACTCACCGAAACTTCAGCCCATCGAGGGAAATTTCCAGCCCACTGAGGGAAAGACACCATCATTCAACAAGCAGCCCCGTCAAGAAGACAACGAAGGTCAGAATTTTAATTTTCAGTAAAAATCAATCTATATAATCTCCTTAAGAAATATTGAAATATTTAGTAATTAGTAGAATAAATTAGCTGTAAGAAAGTGATAAAGTGTTGTGCATAGAGTGTTCAGTTTGATATGTCTACGGAAGAAGCCCCAATTGATTATCTTGATTTAGCAAAAAGACAAACAGATCAAATCTCGGATTTGTTAAGAAATTTTAACAGCAGGTGCGAAACTACTAGTACCGACACAACCATGTTAACCCTAAACATAGACCCGTTAAAATATCTATCTCGACTCCCAGAATTTAACGGAGACTTTCGCGAACTCCAAAATTTCATTGATCTCATAGACAGAGTCCACCACATTTTATTAAGATATGATGCTGTAGCGCAACATATATTTTCCGACACAATAAAAGCGAAACTTAAAGGCAGAGCGCGCGAAATAATTGAAATTAATAATCATATATCACAATGGTCCGAAATAAAAACGGTTTTAATAAATAATTTCGGTGAACGGTTAACACTAGAAGAGTTATTCGATGAATTGCGATCGGCTCAATTCAAAACAAATTGCATAAATTTCTATAACGAAATAAAGACAATTTTAAGGCGGCTGAATGTAAAAACAAAACAAGTGATGGGGAATGATCCCAGTCTACTCGATAGCACAATAAATAACAATAAAACATCGGCTTTAGTAATTTTTAGAAATAAAATCCCTGAACCGATGAGGTCAATACTTTTTTGCCGTAATCCACAAAGCTTAGAAGAAGCCATTAATATCTTACACGAATCTGGGTACGCTTACGTAAATCCCACTCCACAAAAACATCCAAATAATACTTCACAAAATTCCCAACAGATCACTCCACAAAATCGAGATAAGAAAAATAGCCAAAATCAACAATCCAAAAATCACCAGAATCCCAGTCGACCACAACATAATTCTAGTTCCTTCCCCAACACTTCCCAGCAGCACATGCCACACAATCGCGTCAATAATTTTAATCCTTCTTACCAAAGATCGAACCAAACACCAGTTAACACATTTCCTTTCCAGAATCCCAATTATAATACAAATCGCCCTTTTCCAAATCCCTACCAAAATCAAACAAACTTTGGCCAATCCCAGACTAATGGAAATCAAAATTTCCGTAATAACTTTAATCAAAATTCTCAACCCCGCAACGAAAAGCTTCCTCCTCCTGAGCCTATGGATATTAACATGAATCAGCAGCAAAACGCCGATCAACCACAAAATTTTCCTTTAGAGGCCTCGGGAATAAACTACCATATATTCTAATAAAAGGCAATATCAGACCTCTTAGATTTATTATAGACTCCGGAGCTACACACTCCGTTATTAATCCAAATTTATGCCATCCTAAATATAAGAGAACACTAAAATCACCTATTAAACTTAATACGCTTAAGAATCAAGTAGAAATAATAGAAGAAGCTAACATTCCTTTGTTCAAATTCCAGGAATTAGGAAACTCTAGGGACATAATGTCCTTTTATATCTGTCAATTCCATGACCAATACGATGGTTTAATTGGAAATAATATTTTAATTCCATTAAGATCAGTTATAGATTATGATAAAAAGATCCTTAGAATTAACAATAATAGTATAGAACTAAATTTTGAAATAGGAAACGGGAATTGTGAACTTAAGTTAGAAACCGTAGGAGAACAGGAAGTAAAAATTCCAGTGCTACAAAGAGACGGACTAGCCTATCTCAAGGAGCAGAAGTCCTTAGAGGGCAACGTAACAATAAAAGAAGGTGTTTATAACGTAGAAAACTACGAAGTTAACGCTATCATAAATTTCCTAGGTGAAACTAATAAAAGTCTAACAATTGACCCGCTACCTACACAAATTGTTAACGCGGAAAATTTTAACGTAATAGAAGAAACTGAAAAGAAAACCCTCTCGGAGCAAATCCGTTGCCAACACCTCAATAAAGAGGAGAAATACAGCCTCCTAAAGATCATTAACAAATTTGCACACATCTTTTATCAAGATGATTTAAACCTGACTTTTACAAATGCGATAAAACATCGCATTCGTACAATTAACGATATACCTATCCACGTTAAATCGTACCGGTACCCGTACATCCACAAAGGAGAGGTAAATAGGCAAATAGAAGAGATGCTAGAAAAAGGCATCATTAGGCCAAGCAATTCACCCTACTCCGCACCTGTCTGGATAGTCCCTAAAAAGATGGACGCCAGTGGGAAAGCGAAATGGCGAATAGTAATCGACTATAGGCGGTTGAACGAAGTCACTATTGACGACAAATATCCAATCCCTAATATAGAAGAAATATTAGAGAAATTGGGAAGATGCCAGTACTTCACAACCCTAGACCTCGCCAAGGGTTTTCACCAAATCGAAATCGATGAAAACGATGTTCACAAAACTGCTTTCTCAGTAGAGAATGGGCATTACGAATTCCTTCGAATGCCATTCGGCCTTAAAACAGCACCGGCGACATTCCAACGCCTTATGAATAACGTGCTGAAAGAATATATAAATCGAATCTGCTTTGTCTATCTTGATGACATTATCATCTTCTCGTCTTCCCTTCAAGAACACCTAGATTCTTTAAAGAAGATCTTTAATAGACTCTCGGAGGTAAATCTAAAAGTACAACTGGACAAATCGGAATTTCTCAAGAGAGAAACCGAATTTTTAGGCCATGTTGTCACACAAGAAGGAATTAGACCTAACCCTCAAAAGATTGAGTGCGTTAAAAACTTCCCAATTCCGAAAAATCCGAAGCAGATCAAGCAGTTCTTGGGCCTTACGGGATATTATCGCAGATTTATTAAAGACTATTCTAAGATAGCAAAACCAATCACAAAGTACTTAAAGAAGAATGCTACGCTTAACGTCAGTGATCCAGAATACATTCGGAGTATAGAAACATTGAAACACCTCCTGATCACGGAGCCTATCCTAAGGTACCCCGATTTTGATAAAACTTTTACTATAACTACGGACGCGAGTCAATATGCCATAGGAGCTATTTTGTCGCAAGACGACCACCCGATCTGCTATGCGAGTCGTACGCTCAACGATCACGAGCAAAATTATAGCACGATCGAAAAAGAACTCCTAGCCATAGTCTGGGCGACAAAATATTTCCGTCCGTATGTGTTTGGCCGTAAATTTTTCATAATAACAGATCACAAACCTCTGCAATGGCTCTTCTCGGTGAAAGAACCGAACTCCAGGCTTCTCCGATGGAGAATTAAACTATCCGAATTCGATTACGAAATCAAATATAAAAAGGGTTGCAAAAATAGCAACGCAGACGCTCTTTCTCGAATAGAGGTAAATCATACCGAAGAGCAGCATCCAAATGAAATTCCTACAACCTCCTCCCCTATCAACGTTTTCAAGAACCAAGTCGTCATTCAAAAAACAAATTCTGGTGCCTTAAGAATAAAGAACAAAATGATATTCAATAGGCGAAGAAAAATTATTTTCCTTAAAACACTTGATGAAGAAACCGCAGTAACCCTCCTTAAAAACCATTTCAACCCAAACGGGCTTAACGCAGTTTATACCAAAGAAAATGAATTCCTAAACACTATGGAAACGGCTTACTTTAAATACTTTTCCCAAAATAAAAATTTTAAAATTCTGAAATGTACCCAGCTCCTTGAAGATGTTCTAGATGAAGAACTCCTCGCTAAACTAATCGAGGAAGAACACCTAAGGAACAACCACAGAGGAATCTCAGAAGTACAGAAAGAATTACGCCTGAGATACTACCATCCAAAACTGAATACAAGAGTCGTCAGTTTTATCAATAATTGCGAAATATGTAACTTAGAAAAATATGAACGAAAGCCTGTCAAACAGAAATTCAAAGTCTCCGAAACCCCATCGTCCCCAAACGAGATAATACACGTCGACGTATTCTATAGCCTCGAAAACAATCTATTTCTAACATTTATAGACAAATTCAGTAAGTTCGCTCAAGCGATCCGAATAACTGGAAGATCTTGGGTTGAGTTCAAACGAGCGTTACTACAATTTCTAAGTACTTCTGGAGACATAAAGAAAATAGTAGTAGACAATGAACTAGGGTTCAAGGCTATTCCCCTAAGAACTTTCCTAGCACAAAGAAATATCGAAATCCATTTCACTTCAAACAACAACCATACGTCCAATGCAGACATAGAACGTCTTCACAATACCATTAATGAACACCTCCGATTACTTAGGCATGACCCTAACAAAGAAACTGATACCGTTGAGGAAAAGATCTTGAAAATAATTCATTTTTATAATAATACAATACATTCTACAACTAACAAAAAACCAATACACTTCCATACTGGGAAGATAAACCAGGATGAATTTAACGAAATTAGGGAAAGAATTATAAAAATTAAGACACGAGTGATCGCGAATTTAAACAAAAATAGGGAAGATACTCAAGTAGAATCGGGACCAGGATTTCTCAAGGAGACGCGAGGGGGCAAAAACCATGCCAAGTTTAGGAGAATAGATATAGAAAAAACCGATGACGACCACGTTATCGATAAAAGAACGAAATTAAAATATTATAAATCACATATTAAGAAAAATAAAAGATTCCAAAATAATAAGAATCCCACAATTAGAGGTAGGAAAAGACCTAAAAGAAACCTTCCCATTTCAGGTGAAAATGCACAATCCACATCTCCAAACCCTGTTCCTACTCCTGGCAATACCGATTCCAACGATCCTTTGCCAAATGATGGAAGTTCAAGACCTCAGCAACAATAATGGCTATATTCTCATCAAAACCGACAAGATCCACCTTATTAAAAAATTTACTAAAGTATTACATATCATAAACATAACCGAGTACGAGATCGCTAGAGACCATATAATCGAAAATGTAAAAGTAATCCAAAAAGAAAACAACCCATCAAACCCAATGTTCAACACACTTACACACAATCTAGAACTCCTCAAACAAAAGATTTCAAGTTTAAAACCCCATTACAAGCAAAAAAGAGGCCTATTCAACATTTTAGGATCCGGACTCAAATATCTTGCAGGTACTATGGATTCCAATGATGAAATGGAAATTAAACAACAACTAGAAGACTTAAAAATAGTAAAAAATTGATAGAGGAAAATAATAAACAAGTAATCTTTAACACCCAAATTTCAAATCAGATAAAAACTATAACAAAACACATCCGAGATCAACAAAATGTCGTAAAAACCTTTTTAAATAACCTAAGTACAGAAAGCAAAAATAAAGTAATGACCTTAGAACAAGAAGTTAAATATATTGAACAAGTATACCAAACAAATTATGACATAGAGTTATTCAAAAACCATTTGGATGACATAGAATCGGTAATTCTCACTAGCAAAGTGGGTATTCTTTCTAGAAATATCTTAACGGACAAAGAATTAAATATTGTTAAAGATGTAGAAGACTTTACAGATATAAAAATCGTTGTAGCATTTCAATTTAATGTAATTATTATAATCTTGCTAATTCCGGAACACTCAGAAGTACCGTATACTAAAGTTGTGATTGAACCAATTCCTGATAAACACAATAGAACTTTACATGTTACAGAAAATTCCTACATAATAGACGAGCATGACAATGTATATAGTGGTTATGTAAAAGAAAACCTGAAAAAGAATTTAATTCAAATTAACGATGAATGTATATCCAGAATAATGAATTTTAAAGAAGGTTATTGTACGTTAGAGAAATTCAATAGATTCGAAATAAAAGAAGTCACCGAAGGTGTCATAATTACGAAAAACATGCAAAAATCAGAAATAATACAAAATTGTAATAATTATAACATAACTTTACAAGGAACAAATATCATTAGATTTGAAAATTGTAAAATAAAGATTGGTAAAAATATATATCAAAATTCGTTTGTAAGAATTAAGGAAAACACTATATTACCACATTTCGTAACAAAAATAATAGAAAATAAAACTATCAACACAGTCCAGTTTGAAGAACTTCATGTCAACAATATTGAAAACAATAGGAAAAAATTAGAATTTATTACCCAAAAGAATAAAGAAAACAAGATTATAAATATTTCATTGTATACCGTAATAATCTTAATAACATTTATATTAGTAACTAAGAAATTCTATAAGAGAAAATTTGTAAAAACTGCTTCGTCGGAGCCTCAGACAAACGGTGGGGGTGTTATAGGCAATATCCCCAATATCCCTAATAACCCTACTAATAATCCTAATAATATCCCTATTAACAACATTGGTAATAATATTCGAGTCAACATAATTTAACTAAAACCCCAAAACACGTGAACGATAGTTCACGTTCCCATTGTCCATCCTCCCAGACACTACGTAAGCATTTCCCTAATTTCCCACCGACAAAATTCGCGGAAACCCGCCAGGTAAGCTGCGCGTGCACCTGGCGACAACCTGAAGCTCCCACGAAGTAATTAGCGGTAAGTTAGTCTTGTTCCAGCTTTGTTCTAGTCTAGTTACAATCTTGTCGGAGTCTTGATCGAGAACTTAGAAAATAAAGTTGATTTATTTCTACAGAACTCATAAGTGTTTGATTCTTCCTTTTTTTTTATATATGAAGAATACGAAGTAGAAAACTCTTAATCCCTGGCATAATAATCCTACAGTTTGTTTTATTATGTAAGTTAATGTAACCATATAAACTAAACTTTCCTAAAGAGAGATGTTCTACTGAAAATATCGTTACGGTTCGTAGGTACTAGCATTATTTTGATTATTTAATATAAAACCAATCGTGCGAGTTTGACTCGCGCGCAGAAGGTTCTGTACCATATTTTCTAAAATTTCTAGAAACCAATAAGATTTAGAACTTTCGTTGTAATTTTCGTGTAACCTTTAAATAAGGCATTATACCATTCTCTAATATTTTTAAAAAATATTAAACGCGCGAGTCGAATTTGTACTTGAGTGATGAATCATCACTTGGTAAAATAGATGTTAGAAATTAATATATATTATATTTTACGCGCAATAGTCTATTTAAATATAATTTCCTCACAGCATCTGGGACATTATAAGAACTTTCGAAATTTGAAAGTCGACAAAAGTTCACGAAAATTCGAAGCGTCACGGCGGTATCGTACTTTTCCCAAGAAACAAATTCAACCTCTTACCACTCCTAAAATATTTCAAAATTGTAAGCAGCATGCTTTCACCATAAACTCTTCCATTTAATTTATTTCATCCACCCCCCCGCAGTGAGAAAAGCTATTTGCAATATAACTTTGGGGGAGAGAAATAATTTTTTGTTAGAAAACCCTAAAAGGGCACAGATGCTGGTGTAGCATACTTATAACTCCACAAAATCAGGTGAGAGAGAGCCTCTGTTGCTGATGAGCGATCTAAGGTTACGCGAATATTTCCGAGACAATTTTCTACGTCGACAACGAAATTCTTGGATGCTGTATAATATAATTCATAGAAGTGAATTGCCATCAACATCAATCAACTGATTATTTACCAGATCTTTAAGAACAAGCTAAGAGCCGTAAAACGTATTTTTCACTTAAATTTGAACACAAGCCCTATCTACCCTATTTACCCTATTTCCACACCCCAGTGCATGTCTCGAGCGGGTAGTGGAAAAAAGGAGAAAAAGTAGGATTAATTTCGATCACATCTGGCTCCATTCCCCTAAGTGGATTTAAAAGCATTAGCACTAGTCAGGTTTACCTTTCGAGCTAATGAAACATTTATGTGCTGCTGAATAAATTAGCATGAATACCTCTTCCTATTTGTGCTCAGGGATATATGTATATCGGATAATCGGTATAGCTGAAGACCTAATTATAATTTAAATCTTAGAGCAGTCGATGCAAGATGCATTTTGAATATATATATAAAAGTGTATATGTACTATGTACCTGAGGTAGTTATTGCTACCTGAAATTCTAATACGAAGGCATTGCTTAAGGTGACCTGATTAGCATAATTGAAAGCAATTCTTCTTGAATATACTCTATTTATTAGATTCCAAGAATATTTCGCAATTAAAATAATGCGAACTTAATGCTGACTTCAGAAACTTTCTGTACTCAACGCAAATGGTTTCGTGCAGTTGTTCAATTCTCAACTGCTCTCACTGTTTGCCACTTAGGATAAAAAAGTTTTGTTCCGCCAAATTAAGGCGAAGATTCCATCTGCTCAGCTCCCATCAGAAATAAGAAAATAAACCTGTCTCCTTATAATTTAAATTCTAGCGGATTTACCCACCACCCTGTAGGTCTGGGAATCTTAGGTGGTGAAACTCATAAACAAAAACGTTCTCTTATTAAATCAGTCATAATCTCAGTGAAATAAAGCAGCTTCCTCCGTCTTACCGGGCGCTCCCTTATAAAGGCTGTTCTCATGACTAGATATTATCCACCCTTTGACTTAATTAAATGGCAACATTTATACTGCGTTCAGCAGACTCAGAGCGCATGAATATATTAAGGCTACCTCCAACATTTGAGGTCAATGAGTTCTCAGTCTACCGCATGTACTAAGGATATGAAAGCGGACTTCAATGACTTGTTCAGGTTAATCTCTTAATGTGCTTATTAGAGAATTTAGGAACATCCAAATGAAGTTATTACATTTTTTTCATAAACTTATTGCAATTTGATGTTCTACAACAGAAACAATTGTAAAGTGCAAGTGATTTTAGCCATTCTTCTTTCCAAATGGTTTGACACTACAGTGAAAAATTCAGTTTTTCTCCAAGTGAATAATAATTTTTTACACATTTTTATAAAATAATTACAAAAATTGATTGAACGTTACAATAGACGCGATCCACTTTCTATGTTTTTACTAAGAAATAAAATAATTAAGAAAAAAAATTTATATGGGGTATTAATGCCTTCAATTAGAAGAATATGTTATTCAGTAAAGCGTTGCAGTAGCGAAGTGTGGCGAATAACATATTGAAATGAAACCGATGAAAGATATTACAAGTAAAATAATTAACAAAGAAATATAGACTTTATTGAATTTGCCTACATTGAGGTTTTCTACTCAGAAAGAGCTTTTAATTGATGTATAGTTTTTTTAGTATCGGTGGGTGGCTGGGTGGTACCATAAATGTTTGGGCATTTCGTCCATTTATCCGAACGTTCACGCGCCCGAAAAATATATATGTGTAATGTATGACAGTTTGTATAAGGAAAATTTCTAGTCGAAAGACATTTTATATTAGGAAAATTTTAAATTTCGGGAAATATTTCGGGCGCGTGGAAATTCGGGTAAATGGTCATTCGGGGAAATAGAAAAGGAGAATGATCGTAGTATGTTTGCTGTAGTTTGTTCCTTCTACTGTGAGCGATCGTACGGATCTGTACACAAAAGCTCTTTGTAAAAAAATATTAAAATACTGTCTATAATACGACGCCATCGCTGATTGAAAGCAGCTATATTAAGTCTACAGCTTTTAGTTTGATCCGCATGAAAAGAGCTTTCGAAGGGTCGATATTGGTTGGAAGTACTTCAGGTTCATGAATTCAGTTACTAGAGATCGCGATCAGGGCCTCCACCATTTTGAGACCCCCACCAATTTTAGGTCTCAACAAATTTTATCCCAAAGAATATCTATTTCAACAAGAAGGGACACTTTAATACCCTCTCAAAATTCCAACCCATATGCAAGCTCTCGAAAATACACCCAGCAAAATTTCCCATTAGATAAAGCAGCACAGGGCTACTACCTCTGTAAACACCTATCAGAAATGTAGAGAGAGAAATAGTCACCCAAAAATTCTCACAGACAGCTTTTACAGCGAAAGCTATAAACTGAAGCTTTTTTTATGAACGCTTTTTTAAAGGCGCCCTGGTTTGATGTACCTCCCCTCGCAATGCGAAGTTATAGGGAAATACCGAATCAGAGAAGGGAGAAGAGGCAGGTAGCACACAACGAGCATAAATACGGACGAGATTGTTTACATTTTTTCATTGAGCATTTTTAAAGACGGCCTAGTTTTAATTTATTGTGTGCTTCGCTCGCTTTGTGGAAAATACCGGGTGGTGTTGATTTGTTCGTAAATGTGAACAAGCTTAAAAGTTTTTAAGTAAAAAAGTGCTTTTTTAGACGGAATTAATAAAATAAAATAAAATGTGCGTTATATAAATGATGGGTAAGCATAATATAATGAGTTTGGAGTGTGGCTGTGGGAAAAGCAGCGTGTAATGTGTTCATAGAAAAGTTGTGTGATAAAAGATTTTTGTGAGGTGCACCCTGCAGGAGTGTTCCACTTTTCGCTCCAAATTTTTGTCTTTCTCTCGCCTATGTCTTCTTTATTACTACCTATTTCTAGCAGAAATTTCCACTTCGTTCCTGTAACGGTACCAAGGTCGAAAAAAGATAAGGAAAAACGTCACGAGTGTCCCCTCTTGTTAATAGATACTCTTTGTTTTATCCCACCACCTCCTACTTAACTCGGGAAAAAGCAAGTTCCACGCGTGTTAAACCAGAAAAGGAAACGCTAAACCGTCTCTGCTCAGGAAGCAATTTCCACGCTTATATGTACATACTATAAATGCATGTTTTGTAAAATGTATGAATAACAAATTTTAAACAAAATCATAAAAAGTTGAATATGTAAATGTTGAATCCCTTAAGTAGGCCCCTACCAATTTTGTGCCCATCGTCCCCCAAAAACTAAAATCTGGCGCTGGCCACGATGACGCATTGTTCGACAATGACGACAACCGGAAATTAAAAAATATAGAAGTGAACACATTCGCGCGATCGTGAGTAGTAGAACGCAAAAGTGAAAAGCTCTGACGTAAACGCTGAACCTATTTACTGCGCTCGTGGGAAAAACACTTTTCTTTGAATTTTTAAATTTTCAGTTCTTGCGTTTCTGTGCATCAATTATACTCATAACCTAAATTAGCAAAATACTCGCTCCTTTTTCAAAACTGTTCAAAACCTTTACCATCCTGAGCTTGTAAACGCTTACCGCAGGGCGCAGACTGTGCTTCGCTTGTGTTCAAACAAGAAGAGAAGGAGAGTTGAATGTCATAAGATTTTCACAACTCACGATCGAATCGAATGTGTTCATCACATAAAAACAGCAATATTCAAATTGGTTTAACAACACCCAACCGAAAATCAGCGTTTCCATACGCGCATTCGTGCTGCATGATGCACACAGGAAAAATTCCCGGCCCATCGAAGAAATATGCCTGCTCGTTTAGTTGTATATTGTAAAATAATTCCTAACGTAATTGTAGTGACTTTTCCTGAGCCGAGTCTTACTCCACCTGTCAAATAGCCAGTCCTTGTAAATGGTTTGAGGTTCGTGTTTTTCGTCGTATTTTATTTAAAAAGGTGATCAATTGTCCAGTTGATCAAAAAGCTAACTTTTTAGGGTAAACATTAGTGAAAATTATTTTTAGAGAGCTGCTCTAGTTTGGATGATGCCACAATATTTTCTGCCATATTTATTTCGCCCGCATTAAGATCCAATGTATTTTATTTGATAGATCAGACCACTTTTTCCTATCGCTGTGTGTGTGCGCCGGACCACTTTATAACTTGTAAAAGGTTTTGCCTGTTGCAACTTTCTGAGATTGAATTTTCTAGACCATTACTTCTCTTAACAATAATTTGGCTAAATGCGAAATTCTGAGAGAGCTTCACCGACCCGCCATAAGCATTAAAGCAAATTTCTCGAACTGCCAGACCACTTAGGTACGTGCACATGGAAAAGGTCAATTCACAACTTGTATTATAATTGTAGAAGGTTTTGCAACCAGGATAAATAGGTTCGATTTGTTCTGCACATTTGCTCTAACGTGTAGCACTTTTGTAGAGACTCCACCTCGCATCTTTTACAAATTCTCTGTAAAACATGCTAGAATGCGCTACTAGAATATATAGTATGTGTAAAATGGACAATAATTAGTTATCACATTATTCCAAGGAAACTTAATTTACGTAATTGTTTCCTAAGGGACTTCCGTTTCTGCTTTATAATTTTTCTACGTTGGGGCTTTTTTATACATACAACAAATCATAAACAAATTAATTTAATTTATTACTTCTAGGCAGGCAAATAATTTTCACTTAAATTTAATAATAAATATCAAAGCGTATCGCGTCCACTTGATTGGCTTTTAGCCCTGATTTTTTTTTTCTCCGTTTTGCTTTTTTCTAATAAACGTTCTTGAGGGAGTGGCAGTGGTTATTTTAAAGAAGCAATAAACAACTCGCCTTTTATTAATATTTTAATTAAATACTTATCATTTTGTGCCTTTTGTATTCGTAGGCCTTATTTGCTGACATCATTTATCAATTGAGAATTCTTAATTGCATGGGGGATTAATTTCCCATGTAAAGAATTAAGGCTTTTGTATAAAACTTTTTCTGACATTTGATTGATATGACAGTGATCGATGAAGCGTGTGCATTGTGCATTTCATATCAGCATTGTGTTGATGTTCAGACAGCTTTTTCATCTATAATTGGGAAAGAGATGACAGTTTGTAGAGTCGCACGGTTTAATGAGGCTTCAAAAATTTTATATAAACTTTATATAAAAACGTATGTTATCATTAACAAAGTGACTGAATAATCACAAACACAATCATCTTAAAAATTAATATATAAAAGAAATATGTTTTATTTTATTAATTCTTATTTTCGGTTGAAACGAAATAAGATGATGAAAACCGAACAGTTTATTTTTTACATTAGCAATACACTGCTAATGATGCGTGCACATTATCTCACAATTTATACTGTTCTGAACATATAAAAATCGAATAGTATATTTTTTATATTAAATTGTTTTTTTACAGCGCTAGCATACTAGAATTTAAATTTTATAAATACGATAATGAAATTGCATAAGCAAAATTTACTTTTAATTGTATGCAAAGGAAAGTTATGTATAAAATGCTATGGATTGGAAGGATATACATAGTATACCAAGTTGCTTTTCGTCGTTCTACTTCGAAGAAGCCAAAAGATATTTTTTAAAGCTTGTCCGGATTTTGAATTAAATAAAACAGATAAAAACTACTTGCTCAGAACCATAATATTGGTTTTATTCGAAATATAATATTTTAAAATTTAATATTTAAATTCAATTTCGGACATATGAAAACCGCGGCTGCCAGTTACATAGCCCATCCTATCAGTCCAATTGTTAACCACTTATCTTATGTTGACTTCCAATGCCTCAATCGAAGTTGATTTATCAACATACACCAGAGACTTCACATATCCCCACAAAAATAGTCGAGCCGCCAGCGGTGCCAAATCACACGATTTTGGTGGCTAATTGACAGGTTCATTTCTTGAAATAACATTTTCGCCAAATTGTCCTTTCAATAAATCGATTGTTTCGGGCGCTGTGTGACATAGAGCGCTCTGGGCTCCTTCTTGTTGTTGGCGTGTTGTCATGCAGCGTTAAGTAAGAGCGGAAATTTTCAATAACACGACGAATAGCACAGTCTGATGGGCGATTATTCGGTCCATAAAATTCAAGAAGTGCTCTATAAGTTTTTATAACTGAGCCCTGATTTCGAAATAAATTTCCACGATTTGAAATCGGTGCTGCGGTGTATATCATTGCATGATGATTTGATAGACCTTACCGAATAAAAATTACACTGGCATTAACAAGAAATAACAGTTAGTTATCCCTATCAGAAATCTGGCACCTCTTATAAAAATACGCTTAATAACGCCATATTAGCCACGACAAAATCCCCACATTTAGCTACAGTTTCATTTTGTCTATTGATTATATCATACACCCAAGAGCCTGTAAAATCTTAATCGACGCTAAATTATTCTTTTATAAAAGAAAAGTATTACGACCCAGTTCATAACGATCCAAACAAATTAATCGTGGCGTGACATTCACTTTAATAGTTTATGAACTGAATATTAGTAAATGCGAATCTTTCTAGGAGCCACATTTTACTGCGTTTTAATTATTCTTTCTATTTGTTAGTCGTTTGTGTATCATTCTGGAGTGTTTTGATTTTTTTAATCAGTTGTATAGCGTGACCTATACGATCAAGGAAATTTGCCACAAAAAAGGGATAATTTTTACTTCATGATATAAAACTTAAGTATAGTAAATGAAATAAGAAAAGCACTTAAAATATTCAACATGAAATGAAAATTAATGAAAGTCTGTGGAAATACTTTTTAATTTAATATAAAAGTTAAGAAGGATATCATTAAATTCAATAGAAATCAATCAAGCATGAACATTTTTAACGTCCAAGGCTAAAATTAAAAGTTAAGTTAGTTACAGCGGCGACTGAAGAATTTTTTAAAAGAATCTTAATTGAATTTGCAAATAGGATTCAAATGTGTATCAAAAAGTGAGTGACGAATGAATATTGATCATATAATATCTGAATATCTTTTTAAATATACTATTTAATATTATGAAAATTTTTTTTTTGTATTCCAAATAACAAATATACTCCACATGATATATAAAATTAAAAAAATATATGCTCAATTAACTGGTTTATCCCCTCTTTAATTCTTAAATAAATATTTCTAAAGTATTAACTTACTATTTATGTCAAATTTATATTCTAAAAAAAGCGGCTGTGACATACAGACACACGAACTTATGAGAATTCCGTGTTCTTTCCTTTGGAGGTGCGGAACCTCACAAACGCCTTTTGTGAGCTCATATTTTATATATATTTTATTAGGAAATATCTAAATGTTAGTGTAACAATGTAACATTCATATTGGAAAATTCACGAGATCAAATTTTTAATCAAGCCCAGCATAGACCTGGCCTTTGTCATCATATACGATCAAGGAAGTTGTAATTTTCACTTGATGTCACGTACTTTTCTAAGTGATTTTTCTTTATGACCATCAGCTTAGTCTAAGCTTTAAGGCAACAGAAATTAATTTGCTGCATAAGACTCGTCATCATTTGGTCCATTGTTAGTAGCGACATGACAAACAAGCAAGTTCTTTTTCAATACATGCTTACCAACACGGACATCAAACAAATCGGCAATTCTTATTTACGCTCAACCTCATGCGGTTGATTGGTTGAAAGAAGCTATAGTTAGTTTTACACAAATCGGTTTGTAGAAGCGGAACATGCCTAAGGTTTCGCTCATTCGCCCTGAATTTGAATCTCGTTTCGAGAGAAGGTGAATCAATATTACCAACTAGAAGTTGGTGTACAAATACAACGTCCGCGATTTCCCGACGTTTTTGCAGAGAATGCATCTCAAGGAGTTTCAAACGGTCCTTGTATGGCAATTCTCTAAAGGCGAAGCGGACAAATTTCCGGTTGAACAGATTCGATACTGTCTATATGAACTTGGTAATAGGGAGACCAAACTTGACTTACATATTCAAGAATTGGCCGTACATAGGACGAATAAAGCTGTTTGTACACAGTGACGTTAGAAAATTCACGAGACCATCTTTTAATAAAACCCAGCATAATACTGGCCCTTGTCACCATGCAGTTTATATGTTCAACAAAATCCAGTTTGCAATTCAGGAAAACGCCTAAGTCACGGGCACAGTGAATTCGTCTAAGAGTAACATTCGAAAGATTATAATCAAAACTTAGGGGATTGTGACCTCTACAAAAAGATAAAACTTCACATTTATTAATGTTCAATTCAAGATTATTGTGAACACACCACGTTTGGAAAGTATCCAGATCTCTTTGAACCGTGTGGCAGTCGTTAATATTATTCGTATAACGGAAAAGTTTCATGTCATCAGCATAAATTAGAATTTTACAGCCTTTGAGTAAATATGTAATGTCGTCAATAGCCAAAATAAATAAGAGCGGGCCCAGGTGGCTACCCTGCGGTACACCTGACGTGGCAAATATTTTTCTGGAAGTTTCATTCCGAAAAGTAATCTGATAAGTCCTGCTGGACAAGTATGAGCGTATCCAATTCATAAGTAATGGAGATAAGCCTAGATTTTCAAGTTTGAGTATTATAATCGAATGGGACAGTTTATCAAAAGCCTTTCTAAATTCGGTATAAATGCAATCGGTTTGCAGACCCTTCTGGAAGCCTTCAATGACGAAAGGATCAAAATCAAGAAGGTTCATGGAAGTGGAACGACCCTGAAGAAAAACGTGATGATTTGTAGAGACAAGGCGTCGATAGATGCTAGACAATTGTGAGTATATAATTGACTCTCAAAAAGTTTTGGAATACATGAAAGCTTCGCTATGGGCCGGTAGTTACACACCTCAGTCTTTTTATCCTTTTTGTGGATGGGAATAATAAAGGCATTCTTCCAAAGCATAGAAAACTTTCCGGTGCTTGATGATGTCTTGGGCATTTCCAAGTTTATTTTAATGAGATTTAAAGTCGAGTTTTATTTAACAGGTTTCTTGAATTTCAATATAAATGAATAAATAAATCAAATCAAGTATTCTGGAATCATGTGTGGTAAAACACTCATCTATCATGTTAGTAATGTGCTTATTATAAATATCAAGTATAATAGTATTTTAATTTAATTTAATTAATAGTACACCTACGAACCATTTTACAAATGTTGAAATTATTCAAATAGAGGAATTTAATTAATTAATTATAATTATGGGGACATTCAAACTTTCATTGTTTTAATTGAAACTAATGAAAAACAATGTTTAGCTGGAATGGTGCTGCTGTTTAAGTATTCCATATGGTGCTATTGAATTAATAGTTCTATTTAAATTAAAATTAAAACATGTTGACAAAATGATACAGGACTTATTTTATTGAAATTTCCCTTCTCTCGAAAGTATCCCCAAAGTTGCACAATCAAGGAGACTTTAGTACTTAAATTGATTTAGCTATTGATTCGAGGACTTAAAACAACTTTTGTTGCTGAAATCCAATCATTCCAGGAGATTATCCCATACACCGAGCATCCACGTTGAAAGTCCTTTTCATTTCTCCTCAGATGTATTGCTTGGGTACCCAAAATTGATGTCGTCGTGTTGCTCCCAGCTCTGATTCACATTGCCTCTTAGTTTGTTCCTCACGGACGCAACAACCCGTGGAAGAACATTTGTTGTTATGCCCATGTTGAAGAGAAAAAGAGGCACTGTGAACCGGGCCTCTCATTGTCAGTATGGGAAGGAAGCAATTTCCAATTTAGATTTAATAGGAGACAGGATCTGTGCCATTGTGCTAATTGCCGCAATTTCTGTAGTTCTTGTATGGGGTATATATTGTACTCGTGTATTAATAATGTCTTACACTACCGAATCTCAGGACTTTTTTTATGAATCCTCAACGTCGCACAGTGTTCAAATCGTAAAAAAGCGGGCAAAAATTCGAAAGGCCGTTGGATATTCTTGAAATTAAGTATAAAGGGGTTTTTAGTGTTGTTAATTTCAAATCTTTTATCAAAATTCAGGAATTCAATATGGCGGGGAGTGTTAAATTTGATCGGATTTTTATAAAAATTTGTATATGTAGGATTTTGGAGTCCCTTGTTTCAACTCCGATATAACTATTTTGAAAATTATAGCCGAACCAAAGTGGTAGAAAAGAAATTATTAACTAAATCGAATTTAAATAAAAGTTGGTGCATTGGTGTTTTGGGGTCACAAAATGGAGATGTTAAACATTTTGAAACGAACATGTTGTGTTAAAATAATATATATATAACATATTTGAAATTAGCAAGTTCTCAAACCCCTTTGTACCAATTTTTCTAAAAAAACGTGCGAGTTTTTCAATTTTGGTTCGCCATATTAATCCACCATTTTTAATTTCGAAACCAAAAGCATTCTATATTAAGGGGTTACGTGGGTTTTGCATTCCAAAAAAAATCACAATTTTTCGGATTTTTTTTTTTACAACATTTATAAAAGTTTCAACTATTAGAATATAAAAGTCCGTAACTTGAACAAGTTGTAACAACATTTTTATTTAAAAAAAAAAAAAAATGAAAATTGAGCCATTGACAGCTGGTTTACGAAAATCGATGATTTTTTACCATAGGCAGAATATCTCGAGATAGGCTTAACTGAAATCACAATATAAAATTTTGTCTATTAGTAGATGCATATGACTTGTACTTCGGCGAAGGATTTGAACAAAAAATTATATTTGAATTTTTTACAACGTTTTTTAACAAAAAATTTAATTTTGTTTTTAATTTCTGTGAACATTTTGGTGATTTTTAACTAGTAAAACGAATTATAATGAACGAAATTAAAAATCCCTTCGTTCAAGTAAAAGTCAATACTATGTAGAAGAAATGTGATAAATTTCAGTCAGATTGGATTATTAGTTTTTGAGAAATCATGTCTACGGTAAAAAACCATCGATTTTCATAAACCAGCTGTCAATGGCTCAATTTTAATTTCTTTGCATGAACATTTTTTTACAACTTGTTCAAGTGATGTACTTTTATATCCTAATAGTTTAAATAAATCACTTTTATAAATTTCGTAAAAAGAAATTCCAAAAATAGTGATTTTTTTTGGAATTCAAAACCCACTTAACCTTAAGGCCTGATGAATAGGCTGTACAATGGAAAAAAACCGCATCAAAAGAATATCTTCTCGCTGGAATCATCGCGCCAGCTAGAGTCAATCAATTTGTAGGCCTTAATATAATAAGATATTTATCTTCGAATTCCTGGTTAAATTTGACTTCACCCTTTAACCGTTACAAAATTCAAACATTATTTAAGTGTAATCAAAAGAGCAACATATTAACTATTGAATATAGTACATACTATCTGTAGGTATTTTATTGATGTTCAGATGATTCACACAGTTTTAAGGGGACACTCAACTGTTAAAATGCAAAATGAAATCCTAATTTTAAAATGATGTATAAAAAAAACTACAAATGCAATCAACTTCATTTTTTGTAAGCTTATTTATTGAGCTTGAAAATTAATGTTTATATTTATAAAATGTGAAAAAATGCAAAATTACAGCCACCATAGCAACAGGAAAATGAATATTAGCTTATAATAAGTTCTGTCGTTTGGCGTCTGTTTTTTTAGTTTTAGCCGGCTTTTTAACGATTTGGTACACTGTGCATCGTCGACCCAATGTGTTTTTAAAGGAACAAAATCCACTTGGGCTCAATGGAACCCTCGGATATGACACTAAGTTGTATTCAAAAAACTTATAACAAGTCGTTCAATTCAACCAATTTCTTCCAGGGGAATAGAAATGATTGTAGGTACCTTTTTAGGTAGTTTTTTATAAAAAAATATACCTGTTGCGCTTTCGAGAAATTAATAATGCTAAAGTATATCTAAATATAAATATATAGCGCCTAGTTGCAATTATGTCTTCTAATAGGTCATTTACTTAAAAACTGAGATAATTGTTACTATGTTAAGATTAGTAGCAGCTATTTGGCAAATTCCTATCGAATATATTTGGTAGGGAAAGCCTGATCACAATAGGCTTATATAATGGCCTAAGTGTGTCTTCCGACAGTCACACCAGTCTAACATAACTTTTATGCTAAATTTACTTTAAAATGTAATTTTCGCCTAGAAAAATAAACGATTTTGGTGTAATTTTATAAACAATTTTCCTACATCATTAAATCGTTCAAATCGTTTTCATGGAACTTTCATCTCTATTTGAATTGGAGGTATTTTACATTCATTTTGTTAATTATAATGCATATAATATAAACTCTACACAAGCAGGTAGGTAAGGCGTTGCTGTAATTACCCCTTTCTACCCTATTTTACTTAGTAGAGCAGAGAAGGAATTGAGAAGGATCGGGGAAGGTAATTTAGATAGAAATGAATAAAACTCTTCAAAATATAGCCAAAAAAACGAAGGTTCTTATTTCAAAATAATTTTCAAAGACAACAGCTCCATCATGCTGAAACTGATATCGTCATCTGGTGTATCCCTTCGTGACGAGTAATTTTAGCTGGGATACTTTATCGTAAGACGTTTATTTCTTAAAATATTGGCGCAAGGCCAATTTAGGCGGTGCACTCTGCTATGTAAATAGGTATATGAACATTCTTCTTCGTGTTGGTCCCACATGTATGGGAAAGTCATATAAAAATTGCCGCATTGATGTATTTTAACATTTCAACATAATATGAGGAATTCACAAAAATATATCTCTACTTTATATAGCTTTCTGTAGCTTGAAACATATACTATATATATGGAAATATAAATGATTTTTTATATCAGTTCTAATTGTATTAAACAACCACAGGAATCTAATGCAAATTGATTGTAATAATGAAATTATTTGGCTGAAATCGTGACGATTACCAAAAACAAAGAAGAAAAATGAGCAAGTTACTTATTTATTCATCTGATACGCATTTTCTTTTTCTGAACTAGATCCTAGTTCATCTAACTAATTTAACGTCAATGCTCAATTTTACTAGAGAATAGTTGAAATAGAGAGTCAGTTTCACTAGAATAAATTTGTTAATTTTTAAACAGAAACCATTTCAATTTAACTTTTATTCCATGTTAAATTTAGGTATTCGTGTGATAACTTAACATGGTCGATGTTTGCTTCAAGAAACATGTATAGTCATTCCTATTAGATGCCTGCTCGAAAGTTAATTTAACTGTGACCTAAAATGTTGAAACTTAATTTTAATTAATTAATTTTTATAAAATAGCTTAGTTTTATCTCTTTTACCTATGTTTTTCCACTACTACTAAAGAATTAAGTGCACAAATATGAGAATCAAAATAATGTCACGATGTGAGAAAAAATTAGGTATTATACATATATTTAAGTTAAATTATTTGAAAAATTTTCATTACTGTTTTTGCTTGCTTCCATGGACTGTTTTATTAAATTCTTTATACTTTTTATATTTTGTTTTCTGCTATTCATGTTTGTGTAGGTATGACCTTATTATTGCTTTTTATTATAATCTACGAGCTTTCTCTAAGTGTAATGTAGGACTACATTAATTATTTTAATTGAAACTAATAATACAAATTCAAATATAAATTTTCATAGTTATTATAGTATATATGTAGATATATCCGACTGCTACAAATTTCTATCAGGGTTATACGAAATTTCCGGCAATTTTAAAATTGAGAGGCAGTCAAATTGTACAGTCATTTACTAAAACTAGGGTCGAACAAAAGCTTTTCATTGAATATCCGCATTCGCCCCACTTCCTTCCTCCGCCTTTTATCATATTTCAAAAACTTGAAGCGCCAATCGCTCATTATTCGTCAACAACTGAAGCTGGTATGCCTTAGTTTAATTAAATTATGTTGTGAATACAGCGATTGTTCCGCAACGTTTTCCAACATCAGACCTCGCCATTCATTCACGTCTGCCGGCGTAATGAATGCCCTTCGATCAGAAGAGCTGATACAAGAGTAGGGGGGAGTACGTCGAAATGCCAGGATAATAGCCAAATAAAAATGTTTGCTCTTTATTGACGTCCAAGGTCCACATTGGATTACAGCAGGTGCTCTTGCCGTTCATAGTTTGAAATTAATTTCAACATGGCGCGATGGTTCCATCATCAGCGACAGGGAAAGATACGCTTTCTGGACTTTGTAAAGGCCAAAATAAGCACTTTAAATTCAGGACTTTTCCGCCGAATTACGGTCAATGCTTAAATTGCTTTTCTCCATTTGAACACACAATTATACAAATAAAACAAGTTTTTCAGGATGCCGCATCCATTTTTGAGGTTATTTTTACTTAAAACTTTAAGGGGTTAGTTTTTTTTTCAGTTTATCGAAAATAACAAAATGCATTTTATTCCACACGTTTTCGAAAACCCAAAGCTTATTTCTGAGGTAGTTTTTCGCATTGTTTTATACGTTTTCAGAACTCACTTCTAATGTTATTTTTGAAGACAGAGGGGGTAGTTTTCCCTAAACTGCAGCTAATAGCAAGATGTATGTCGTTTCTTACATTTTCGAACGCACAAAGCTCATTTTTGGAATTAATTTTTACCTAGGGGTTGAAGGGGTGAAGATATGGGGGTAGTTTCTCAAAAGTTATAGCCAGTAGCAAGTTGAATATCGTTTTTTACATTTTGGTTATTTTTTACCTTCATCCTTTCAACCCCAAAGTAAAAATTATCCGAATAAGTTTCACTTTTTTCAGAACGTATGAAACGACATGCATACATGTTGTTACTAGCTGTAATTTAAGAAAAATCTTCATCCCTTCAACCCCTATGTATAAAATAACTCCAGGGACAAGCTTCACGTTCCGAAAATGTAAGAAACGATATGCATTTTGCTACTATCTATAATTTAGGGAAAACTACCCCCTATATTTTCAGTCCTTCAACCCCTAAATAAAAAATAACCAAGAAATGGATTTACCACCCCCAAAAGCGTTAAAATGGGAGATTTTATTACCTATTTGTAGAAAAGGAAGTGTTATTAATTTTTTCCGCGTTAATGAGCTTCCCAAGGCCCTTAAACATTTTTGCCAAAAAAGTGATACGAAGGTACTACATGATATGCATGAGTCCCATATCGTTTTTTTTGTAGTTCAGTTCAAACATTGAATAACAAAATTCAGTTTTAATTTTTTTAACGATAATTGGACAACCTGTGAGCGTCATCTTGTAAATCGGTTTTACCTTTATACTGTACTGGAAGTTGGAAAAGCCAATTTCTATACTTTCATTTGATATGCTGGTTACTACCATTTCTGCATTCAACGTAGAACCAAATTAACTATATAATAATGGTATATCTTACTGCTGCAAATGGGGTAACTTTGAGGATGTGACCTTGCAAATGAATGAGTGGTAAAGTTTCAGGCAGAACATATTGGTACGGACTCTTAGGAATAAAAAAATGTACCTTTTGGATACAGAGGACTATTTTCGAAAATTGATCAAGTCCCACGTTTTCGGGATTTCAGACCACTTTGCAACGTGTAGTCTCACCGATCAACTCATAATCATCGGTGTCAATTTAATGCCACCAGTACCACTTTATTTCTCCTTGTTGTGTTACGACGAAAGAAATCCACTAACACGAACTTCTTTCCTGATTTGTACCACATATGTATTTTTGTGCGGATACATGAATGAATGAATCATTTACTGAATTCGTTTTATTGAGCTGGAAGAAATTTTCCTTACTTTTGTTCAGCACAGCTTAGTGCTCCCTCGGGTATATCTTACTGAAACGAAAAATGAGAAAGATAAATGAGGAGGTACCATGCAAAAGAATACAGGGCACACCTAACCGAATTTTGGGAATTTGCGAAATACTTCTCATTAAAATTGTGACAACTACTTCCTCTTATGTTAATATTAATTGTAAAGCCAAAAGCAACAAAGTTATACAGGTAATCCAAATCGTTCTTATTTTATCTAAGAATTATTTTGAACAGGTCAGGTATGTATCATCTTCCTTGAACACACCAGCAAATGTACCTCTTTACTCGAACGTAACAGGGTATGATTAAGTAGATCAGTTTCAAAGAATAATTTTATTAGAAAATTGCAAACTCTATATTACAAACCAATGAATTTTTAATTGAACTTAATATATTCGTCATTTATTCTGAAAGTGGCCCAAGTCCAAATGTATAAGGACTATTTTACTTTACAAGGATATAGAAAAATAGTCTTTATAATCATTTGGACTTGGGCCACTTTCAAAATAAATGGCTCATATATGGACATGTATTTTTGTGCTTCAAACCACGATTTTTGTTCCACTTAAATGATGGAAAAGATATTATTTTATTTCGAACCATGTTTGTTATTCGATGCAGATGATAATAAAAAATTATATCCAACTGAAATTTCATTTTTGATTTTTGTGGACTGGAATCCTTTGACCTCCTCAATCCTGGTACCATACATACTTTATTATTTGTGGAGCAATCATTGAACTGGAAACTCTCCGAATTTAGTCGAAATAAAAGTTCGATTTTTCGAAAGATACTGATGCACTACCATCAGATGCAACCGGACTGAGCATAGTGTGGGAGAGCCCTTTAAGATTCAGCCGGGGTCTTTAGGGTTGGAAATTCAGCGACGAATACCCCAGCAGACCGGTGCAGGCGTAACTGACAACAATACGTTATCCTCAAGGGCGGTATAAGTTATGTGCGGGACGTAATTGGCACCCTTCGGGACAACAGAGATGAAAATTACCAGCAGTCAAGAGCTTCAAGGATATCCTCAAATAACTTATTTTGAAGGCAGGAAGATAGATGACGCTGCCTGCCCTCGCCTGAAGGATTCATATTCGAAGTAAGCCAGCGTTTCTTCTATGGCCTATGCTTCAGGAAATTTGAAGGTGTGGAGCCCCAGCCTTACATACCACCGGGGTGGCGGAGGCAACATACAGCAGGGGGACAACTTTATTTGGCAGCACAACGAGCGGCTGTCTGAACAGTTCACTAATTAAAACATGTTTACGCCTCTGCGTTAATTTTGTCACTAACTTGATATATCCTCTGCCAGGCTGATTTTGGTGGCGTGATAAGAATCTTTATCGTAAATTCTGCGGGCTTGTAAATGTCAGGGCTTGGCAGGATATTCAATTTTCCACAAACTGTGCTCGACACACTAGACAGAAGACATATGAGACACGCGTCTGTTGCATTATGGATTCCATTCCATGGAGAATTTATTGTTTACAAACAATTTATTCGTGCTAAAATATACTTGCATCCAATAAAATTCTACGGAATTATGGAAAATAAATAAAGTCTTCTTTTAGATACATATATATATCCATTTAATTTATTTTTTAACCGTGGCTGCTTCAATCAGTACACTAAAAATGTTAAGTGTGTGTTTTTAACACACTTGAATGGGTATTTTGCATGTGGTCATTTTTGATGCATTTCAAGATACACTCTAAATAATTTTGGTGTATTTTTACTCCCTTTTTGGAACCTTCCATAATGGTAGTTAAGTTTTTTATGATGGCGACTTTGTGATATTTTTATTCAAAAAAAATCAATTTTACGAATATTTTATAGGATTTAAAGAATAAGTTTTCTCAGAATTTTTCGTGAAATTTTTTGCTTTTTCAAAAATCAGTCACATCCAAAAAACGAAAAATATTCGAAAAAATTCACACGTTTTATTTAGCTAATTTCAAGAATTTTTTTTTCTATAAAAAATTTTTTGTAAAGTTGATTCTTTTCGTGTAAAAAAATCCAATGATTTTTATTACATGGCTGTACAAAATGGACATTTTGCAAAAACCAAAGCTAAAAAAAACTTGCAAAACCATGATTTTAATATCATAATCAGTGACACTAAAAACCCTTTGGTACAGAATTTCAGGAAAATCTGTACGATTTTCAGAGTTTCAGATTTTCAGAATCTGCACTATAGAAAATCCGCCATTTTGAAAAGGTTATGAGTGATTGCGATTAGCAAAAAAACTTTTTTCTGTAAGTTCAAACATTCTGATCACCGTTGATCATAGTAAGAATTGCATTACAAAACTCTATTGACTTGAAAAAAATTACAAAAAAAAAATTTTCAAATTTTTTGATACTTTTTTTCCAAAAAGTCGCCGTATTTAATTTCCTATTGGAAAAAACTCAATTTTGACGACAGATTCTGAAAGAGCACACTTAAAACTAGTAAGATTCATGGTTTTTATTGGAAAATAAATGTCCTTTAATTGTAAGAATGAGGTTTCAAACTGCACAAAAAAATTAGGTTCTTTTGGCGCTAATGGGTTAAGATCAGTGTTAATTTACATTCAGTTTTTAAAGTGTACGCAATTTTCAAACACGCTAAAGTGTGCTCTTTCAATACGTTGAAGTGTGTTCTTTTAACACGTGTTGATAGAATACTTTTTACTCTCTAAAACTGAATTAGTAAAAATCTGATTTTCAGTGCAAGGTCAACCATTTGAAGGAAAAGTTACTAAAATTTCAGTTAATTTCCTTGGAATCGGTTCAGTTGGCACTGAAAATCAGTGAATTTTTATCTATTCAATTTTAAAGAATGCTATAGTCTTGGATAATTTATAATATAAAAGTATAATGTAATGAAGGTAGTATGCCTGCATTCGGGGAAATTGTAAATATAATTATAATATAATATAGGAATAAAAAAACATCGCTCGAAACTGGAAATTATAATCCAAAATTGAAGTGGAAATTCGTAGATTTTCAGCTAATGAGAAATCTATAAATAATATTAAATCATTGATATTCCCACACGAATTATCGTGTTTTAATTGTATGGGTTTCAAATATGTGCTATTATTATTAATCATCTACGTGCAGAATTTTATGGATGAAGATTTCCAATACTTCACTTTTAAATGATATTATTTTTACATGTTCTGTTGGTAAAAAGAACATTACCTGAAACATATTTTAATTTTATTAAATTATTGAAGTTACCCTTCTAATATAATAATTATTATACTTATGTATATGAATATATATAGAATATTTATACAAATAATTAGTATATACTGTATAGGTTCAGAATATAAAAACAAATACCAGCCTGCAAAAATGGTGTAAAAAGTTGTCAGACACGTGAAATGAATTCTCTATAAATAAAAGAAAATTAAATTTTTTGTGAGAAAAAAAGGTAAAAAATCTTAGATAATACTTCGCGTGATTACCTTTAGATATGGCTTATAAGCGTTACTAAGTTTTGAAGGCATAGATTCAACAAGTTCGTTGACAAAAGCTTGTGGAATAATTTTATATTCGTCTTCTGAAATGTCCTTCAATTTTGGAACATTCTTTGGCTTTCGGTTTTTCTGATCCTTTTTTCCAGGAAAAGTCTCAAAGATATTTTATTATGTTAACATCTGGGCTTTGTGGCAACTACATGCGCTAGCTTTTAAGTAAAAACGTAGGGAAAATTTGTATATTGAATATTTGGATGAATTTAAAAATCAACAGATGATGCATACGCTACAACATAAAGAACATTTTGTAGAATTTATTTGTACATAACATATATGTAACATATTCGACTGAAACTAATTAATTTTTCACGCGTAAGACTGGCTAAGCTGCAATGTGGTTTTTCACTGCCAAATATGGTATTTATAGTATAGTATGTACATTATTTCTCAATATATGTATACTTTCATTTATTGCTTATGGAGGTTCTGTACATATGTAAGATGTACAAACAAAATGAATAAATATTACATTTTACGCAATACTGAGTGGAAAATAAAATCAATTCCATCTTATAATGAATAAAACATGTCTTAAAAGTACACCTGTAATCTCATCCGTACAATTACCGTTAACTCACTAGCGAGATCAAAAGTGTATTAGAACTGATGAAAGTAAAATCCGATAAAATCGAATACAGTATCGATCGATCGACGAATAAAAAATTTATTGTCAGTAAAGATAAAAAATTTACATTTTTTTCGCTACATAAATAATAATAAGTGAACAAGAAAAATTCGCCGGAAGAGATGAATTTCTGGAAAAGCAAGCTGGCAGGTGGGGTGAATGAGGGAATATATTAAAACCGGAGTAATTCACTCAATCCGATAGATATTCATCACCGAATGCCTAAACACCCACCACCACCACCGCTCGTTTGCCAATGAGTCAATCAGAGACATTTATCGTATACAGGAGAAGATTTCCCGAAAAAATGGCTTCTTCCCGCGGGCACCATTTATCCCTCTACGGTGCTATAGAATGAATTTCAGGTAAGCCCAAAGAGGATACGTCGGTGAAATAAAAGATAAAGCGCCTTAAGGGGTAAATGGAAGGTTATAAAAGCGCCCCCTGCCATAGAACCTTGTCGTATTTCGTTACACGGGTAACATGTGAACCAGGTCTCCTATGACGCACGATTACAGAGCGAGGGTGCGTTCGAGGGAGATTGAAGATGAAAAGAGAAACTGCCAGCGCTGCGAAATCTGAATCACTAAATGATTACAGTCGATGCGATTAGGAGAAGAAAAGCCTCCGGCACGGCGTATGATTTGAAAGGAAATTAACGAATTTTCCTTTATTCAATTGCAGATACATTCAGGATGCGACGATCGTCATTTTCTCCGTTTAGTGCGAGCAAACAGGAGCCGCTGATCGTTGTCGAGGAGTCCGGATTTATCGAAGAGGATGAGCACTCCAGCTCAGACACGCCCCCGCAGAAGGCCAGCCTAGAAATAGACTCACCAGTTAATCCTTATTTGCTTTCACCATGGCGCGACCCGCGCGAGGCCAGAAAGCATTCCTTGCCGTCACAACAGGTCACAGAAGGAATCACAGCCAGCCAGGTGCGTCGTCTATCGGAGCGCGGGGGCGAGGGTTCCGGACCATCCCCCAAGGAAGCAGCCTTCCTGGCCACACTATCACAAGCCCCCGCGCCCTCTGGACGCCGCCATTCAGTTGTTACAATCTCAAAAGTTCCACCGACGCTATTCGGAAGGAGCCGCCGTGAATCTGTGGCCGCCTTCCCTGCAGGCAGGTGAGCAATCTTTTACTTTTCTGAACGGATGTAAAAAAAAGGGATGGTTTTCGATTTTGTCGTAACTTTATTTTATAGTTGTTTGTAAAATCATTATTTCAATTTGGGTTTATTTTTCACAAAATCGTGTAGTGACCAAAAATTGGAATTAAAATTTCCAAAAAATTCCACATTTTTCCTTTACACTAAAAAAGTTAAATAATTTAAATATTACAAAAAACCCAATTTGCTTAGATCAACAGCATAAGAAATTATTAAATACTATATTCGAAGTTTAAGCCATTTTAAAATTTTAAAGTCTTGATCGCTGTCCGCTATTTTACCATAAAACTTTTTGTATATTTTCTGATCTTTTTCTACTTAAAACAAAAAAAAAAGTAAAGCAAAAATATAAAATATTCATACCATAAAGAACAGATCGAAAATGTTGTGCAAAGTACAATATTTTTATTTTAATCATAACTCAGCCAAATGTTACCAATTGCTTATAAAATTACGTAGTATTTTATTTTCAAATAATTATTCATTATTCATTTATTCATTCAAGTTATATTTCCACCAGCGAAACCGATATCCTCCATTCAGTCGAGCTTTTATCCATCTATCTTTATTAGCTTCTTTTCTATCTTTTTGTTTTTAAAATAGTATATTTTTCAGGTCTACAAGGGGTAAACCCCCTTAAAACATATCTTTTTATCCAAAGAAACCGCCTTAATAAGACAAATTTTCGAATTTTTCAATTTAATAAAATTTACAAAAACCATTCGATTAAAAATTTAGATCTATTAGATTGATTAATCATTTACAATACAAGTGGATATTCTGATCTTTTCTAAAACAAGGAACTGAACCAAATGTACAAGATATGAAATTTATGAATAATCTCTAATATTGAAAATTCGATGATCAAACCTACCAGGAGAAACTTATGCCAAGTATTAGCTGTGTAGCCCCCAGGTATGAGTGTAAAATTGAAGCTTTATCGCAATAAGCTATTGAAAAAAGGCATATACAGGGTGTTTGGCAGAAGGGCCGACAAAATTTGTTGGTGGGTTGGTGGCTTCATTTCTAATTTTTTACCGATAAATAAAATAGTTAAAATAAATAAATAGTTGCTTACGATCAACGCTTTTTTTTTGTACGTAAGCTGGTTTCGTAATCAGCAAATGATAAAAAAATTGTTAGGACCTTGCAGTGAATCCTTAATTTTTACTGCTTTAATGATTGACTTTATTTGGAAAAACATAAATCAAACATGCAATAAAAAATGATTTCATGCTATTGTGACCACAAAATAAACAGTTATGAGGGTTCGAAGGGAGAATTTAGAGCATTTTTTTAAATAAACTGGAACAAGTCGTATATCAGTAACCGGATCATATACGACTTAGGTCTCATCGATAAAAAATTAGAAATGAACCCACCAACCCACCAAAAAATGTTGTCGATCCTTCTGCCAAACACCCTGTATATAGCACAAATATTTTACATATTTGATCTTTTACTTTAAACATGAATTCATAAACATAAGAAAATAAAGCTCATCAAATATATTATTTTTGCATATTTTTGAGTTGATAAAATACAACTTCCATCTGAGTTGGGGTAATATTAGTAAGTATTATAATAATTAACCACAAGCAATTGAACTGTTTCCAAAAAATAATATTATTTTTTATCTTGTATTTTCATCTGGCGCATTTGCAGATTTTTGATAATTATAATCAACTGAGGACAATAAAACTGATAGTAAATATATCGCGAAAAACCTTGTTCAGAAAATCTTATTTATATTTTTTCCAATAGAGTCTAAGTATATAGAAAAGATAATAATTATAATTATAAATATAATTTTATGTAGATCATTTTTACTTTGATATAAGTATTAGACTCATTTTGGTTAACCCTAATAAGATAATCTGCGTAAAATTGACGCATGCGCGCCAGATTTATTGCTTGTCTTTTTGAAGGAGTTTTTAGTTTTTATTTCATTAATATATAATTTAAAAAATAATGCCTGTTTGATTTGTTCCTATATTGTTAATTAGAAACACAAAATTAACTTTTTTAACTCATGCGTAAATTTTACGCATAATTAACTTTAATGTACATATAATACATCAAAATATGATTATCTTTCTAGGGTTAAACTACTAGTTTCCAAAATATATCTATTCCAACTGTTGTTCCATAAGTTGAGTGTAAAGTAATTATTTTTGGACTCCATGAGACTGTCAGCTCATCAAAAAAGCATATCGTCGTTGCGCGTGCAATACCGCGAAAGAGCAGTTTGTAAATACCGCGTATCTGCGTTTTCACGATTTTACAGGAGGAAGAAAAAACTTAATATCTTAGCCATTTAACTATATTTTATGGACTGAACTCTAAGGCTACTTCTTTGCGGCCTAATTTATAGGAAAATAACGTTAGCTTAATAATAACTTGCTTAGATTCCATATAAAATCACTTTAATAACTTGCTTAGATTCTGTTTAAAGTCACTTACGCGGTTTTGTTACAACAAATTACAGAAAAAGTAGTTTAGAATTAGCAGATACGCGGGTTTGAAATGAATTTTAATATAGAATTTAATTTTTTTATGTCAAAAATGAGGTTTTTTATAGGCTAATTTAAATTCTGTGAGATCTATAAGGAGCGAAACTATGTTAAGAATGCGTAGGCGCAATATTTCAATTTTGCGCCTTTTGCTGTTACGCGGTATTTACAAACTGCTCTTTCGCGGTATTGCACGCGCAACGACGATATGTGATTAATAGATCACTAACTAGTCATAATTGGTCATGTAGTCATACCAATTTTATTATATATTTTTATTTATATGGTTTTTGTTTTATTTTAAAGGTCATTCAAAATTTTTCATATTGCGGTTGCAATACATCAGTGTTGTGTTGTCAAGTATGAAAGTCAGTTGATTCTTATTTTTATAATTATTAATAGCATAAGTAATAGTACCTACATTAGGCGTTTTCGTTTTTTCGCTCTGAACAGAGCACGAACTGTCAAAAACCAGATCGTGTTCGTTTTTTCGCTCAGAGTGTTCAGAGCTTTATGGTTGCATTCTTTTATTAGTTCAGAGCATGCTCAGAGCGTGCTCAACGAGCTCAGTCGAATAAGGTGGAGCACGTAGAGCACGAGAAGAATTTTGACGTTTGTTGTGTCTGCGTCCCGGCAAATTGGCAAAAATGGAGGAGGCTGGTTGTTCCGGAGCAGAAGTTGTTTAAAAACGTGCTCACTTAATAAAAGTCAAATGATTTGACACCTCATAGGACAGTTCATATGGCAGTGCTCTAAATGTGTTTTTTAATTCGATCTGAGCGCTCTGATTGAGCTCTGAATAGAGCGTGCTCGCTGTGCTCGAGCTCCGCTCAGAGCGCAGTTCAGAGCGAAAAAACGAAAACGCCTATTATCAAATTTGTAATTATGAAAACGAGTAAATTGAAATTTGAAATAAATTTAGAAAAATAAATTAATCTACTTATTATAAAAACCAAACATATTTTTGGAGAAAATGCATTCATGGCTAATTATATTAATCCCATAAGCTTTAGAACAGAAAGCAATAATTTTTTAAATACGTTGGTATATATGTGATTATTTTACTGCGCATCACGTAAAAGCGTCTACCGATTTTGATGAAGTACTGAGATTTTGGCTATATTTAAATTAAATGCCAGGTCAGGTATGTATTGTAGAAAAAGGTGAAAATTAAGTTACACGATTTTGGCATAGTTACAAGTATACCTAATATAAAATGCGTAAAAATAATGACCAATTATTAGTTTCAACTGCTCAATTATCAGCATTTAGAGTTCTATCAATTATTTATGAAAAGAAAAGAAATATGTTTAATCTATTTTTGTTCGACAGATGAAGTGCCAAACTTTTTTAATGACCTTGAAAATAAAAAAAAATATTTTAAACAAAAATCTATCACTGGCCAATTAATGGGCATACCTGACCAATTAGTAACCTATTTGATCAATTTTTTTTTAATCCGCTAATGCCAGACATTCGATAATGGCCTTGAAAATAAAATAAATTTATTTTAAAACTTCCCTATCGCTGACCAATTAACGGGGCTACCTGACCAATTAGTGGCCTATTCGATCAATATTTTTTTTTTAATGAAATTCATTAATGAGGTTGCAATTTTCCCATATAATTCGTCTTTGTGGAAAATACAAGAAATTCTGATAAGAGACACATTTGGGAAATAGAATAGGGTAGCTGACAATTTAGGAATGGACAATGTTGAGAGGAAACTTCTGAAGTTCTAAGGAGCAATTTTGTCAAAAATCAGCTTTAAATGATATGATTTGAGGTATAATAAGGTTTTAAGAAGTTAAGATAATTTTTAAAATTTTAGTGCGCTTTTTGATCAGTAGAACATTACTATTTTTGTTTGTTTCCACATCAAACTACGGTATATCAATAAAAATTTACTCATCAAATCATCAAAATCTAGAACCACCCTTTTTCTAAAATAAAACCAAAATAAATGCACTTTTCCTCGATAGCGTTACTTAAGAAAAAGGAAATAAATTACTCTTTACAGTCGCGTCCTTGGATCCCGCCGAGAAAGTGGTTCTTCAGTAGGTCCACCTTCAACAGATCACCTTGGGAGTATACATAACCTCCAACTAGACATTATGGATGACATCGTACAATCACGCAAGGCACGCATGAAACTTTGGACAACTAGCAGCGAAAAGGTTTGTGAGGTTCAAACAGTAGACGAAGCCGGCGCTAGTACATCACAACGCTACACGAATAGACGATTCTCGGACTTTATTGGTTCGGCCTTACCCTCCATACCCTCCCATCGACGAGCTTCGGAGCATCCTGCAATTGTGTCCCCCTGCCTTCAAATCCCAACGACGCCACAGTCCAATCTTCAGAAGAATAAGAAGAAATCGAACTTTCTGAGCAGTAGCAGAACGGAGCTAGGGTCAATTTTCAGCAATTTAACATCGTCAGCTATTGAAATCAACAAATATGATGACTCGTCCTCCTCAAAGTCCAAACCAAATTCATCTGGCTCAACGCTGGACCCCAACGCTGGAAGATCAACCCGATCCAACAGTTTTGATGTCTCATTTCTGCACAATGCTAAGCAATTTATCTCAGATACTGAAGATAAAAGTGCCGCCGCACTCTCCGGATGGTTTGCCAAGCGACACCAGCCCATAGCCAAGAAAAAGACTGTTCGAAGCAAAAGCACAGCCATGGCGATATCGAAGGATATGCTGGACAGACTTCAGAATAAGGAAACCAAAGAGCCGAAGAAGCCGAAAAGCAAAACCAAGTGGGACTCGAAGGGACCAATGATGGACCCCCACGTTATAGGTAGTGCGATTGAAGGGTTCCTCCGAAAGAACACTCCCTCTAGCGGCAGTAGTAGTAGTAGTAGCAAGGGCGCAATTCCAAAAGAGTCGCGAAAGAAACAGGGCTCAATGCGGTCCAGCCTCAATTGGTTCACCAAGGGTGAAGAGGATGACTCGAAGGACACCTGTGACTCATCGTTGTGTTCGACGCTCAAGGACCTCTTCGTTAAATAATTAACAGGGAATTTTAGTTTTAAGTTTTCCTAAGTGTGGTTTCCTTGGGGAGCTGTACATCTTGTACAAAAACAAAAGCGAACAGATAAAACTGCGGTGCCAAACGAGAGTCAGAGCGTGTCCTATTCGTATTTGTTTACTAATTTTTGCAATAAGGCAACTATTTCTTGTATAAAATTTCATAGGATTTGTAAATATTTGTGAGATAATCGGGGTTACTTTGTAGGATTTAGAACTAAGGAGCAATTTGTGTTCTACAATAAGTAAAAGATATATGTAATTCAGTTTAACATAAAACTACTGCTATTACAAGCGTTTTTAATTGGACTTGTTGTTCGAGGGACGATAATCTCTTTCTTCGCAAAAAAATTTAATGTGTGGAAATTCAAATAAATATTAACACAGAAAAAATTGTGGATAGGGATTTAACAAGTAAAATTACATAAGATTGTAGTAGAGGATTTAGCAGAGTCAAATTATAGGAAATTTGTTAAAATTTTCTAATTTTTCTGACATTTTCTTAAAGTATACTTTTAAGAATATGTTCATCCAAAATTATGTAAAAATGTAAATTCCGGAAGATATAAACAACTATTTGGAATATTAAACTTAGCCGTATCTTTTTTTTTATTTAAAAAAGAATAATAAAGTCTATTAACTATAACTACAATCTTGCCCTTTGACAAAATTATTTGAATTTCTGTTTTCTTCTTCTTCACCGTATATACTTACAAACATTGTTTTTTTTTTGAAGAAATGTTTGTAAACACTGTTCAAAATTTCAGTAATAACAAACAAATCCCACAATACTTAAGTTCTACACAAAATTTGCGAAAAAGGGCTGCCACGTGATCCTGTGGAAGTTTGTAAGTCTTAAGTAATGGATGGAAATGTTCCTATCCCTTTTATGTACGTTATCTCATAAATAAGTCAATCAATAATTCTTTGCAGTATAGATTATGAGGAAAGGTTGTTTTGTTACTTACATATAAAATTTCAATCACTCGGTAGGCTGGATTAGGGTTTTTCGCACGCTTATAACCTTTGCGAAAATTTACTTTTAGTCATTTAGATATGTATCATGAGATGAAATATCACTCTACAATAATTGTCAAAGTTGACTAAAAATTAAGGGATTTCTTCGTTTTTTTGTAATCTTTCATGGTAAATGATAAAAATTCTGAATAAAAGAGTTAAGAAGAATAATGGAAAGAGTCAACTTTAAAATGCTTTTTTCTAATATATCAAAATCGATTTATTTTTCGCAAAGATGTAGCTGTTGAAGGAAAATAATCAAATATTATTTAAGTGTTAAATTTCGAACGTTCAGTACAAATTAATATTGACCGCGCATCAATCTTTCTCAAATGGTTTTTTTTAAGGCGAAATCTTCTTATCGAAGGCTTTTGGAGAATAACCATAGGAAAACCGACCGTCACAAGACGGAAGTGACGTCATACTAGCACAGGCGCATCGATGCTGCCATATATACTTAATATACAGGGTGTCCGGGAAGTAGTGCGCCAAAATTAAGGGGATGGTAGCTTGGGTCATGACCTACCAGGATATCAAAATATGACCTAAGTGAAAACCTCACCGTTTTCGAGATATTTGGGTTTTTATGAAAAATTAAATTTGATTTAAAATGAACATGGCAATATCTTGTTATTCATGAATAAAATGGGTGATTCTGAAATCTGCATTAATTAAGCAATTTTTTGAAAAACTTTCCCATCACTGCCTAGTAAATTTTTTTTCACCAATTAAGGTCAAAGTAGAGTCAAATAATTTTGAACAGCAAAAAACAAATTTTTTTTTTTTTTTTTTTGGGACGGTCTTGTGTTAGTAATAAAAAATGACATGCTTACCAGGTAGGGCAACTTATCTAGAATATTTTAGCAAAAAAAAAATGAGAACATGTGTTTTTATGTGCACCAAGTAGTCAATAATCTGAAATTTAATTTTTCATAAAAACCCAAATATCTCGAAAACGGTGAGGTTTTCACTAAGGTCATATTTTGATATTCTGATAGGTCATGACCCAAGCTACCATCCCCTTAATTTTGGCGCACTACTTACCGGACACCCTGTATACTCTTGATGTTTTGATACCGAATTTCTATCTTGAAAATGAAAAAATGAAATTTAATATTTTTTTCTTTTTTTACAGAAGGAATCGAGATATCGTTTTACAGGTATATTTATTTATTCACACTTTAAGAGTACAAAAACACTTTGTTTTTTGATTTTTACATGGGTTTTTTTTTGACGCACGAATTTTAAAAAAAAATAAAATATGACGGTTGACATGATTCATCTGACATCTGGAACACCTGGAAAAAAATGGCAAATTATTAAGTGTTAAAGTTGCTATAGCCCAGTCTGAAATCAAAAAGATAGGTTGAGAATAATTGACCTAGGCTGTAACCGTTTTCACATTGAGACAGTTTTACAAAATGTCAGAACTGCAAATGAAAATTGTCCATCTAAATTTCAGATTTTCACTTGTCTCTATACTCGGCGGATTTTTATTATTTTATTAAATATTATTTAATTAATTTATGTTTTTATGATTTTTTTTTATTATTCATAATAAAATTAATTAAATTAAACAGATTTCAGTGGCGTAGTGTGGGAGAGGGGGACAGCCCGCCCCGGGCGGAACTTTCATGGAGGCGGCAAATTTCGAATAAAATTATTAAACAAAAACGTAACTGGATGGATAGCTACGAATAATAGGACAAAAACCGTCACATCTTATTTTTCGTTTTAATCTGACAAATAAATAATTTCGTAATTCGTAATCAACAAATGAATATTATTTATTTCACTTTTTTATTGATCAGAATCAATGAACGGAGGAATTCCCTAACGATGAGTGAGTATGATTATCTGGCACTTTCGAGAACGAAATTGTACCTGCTTACCCTTTATTACCAGGGACGAACTTTATATTGTTTTGAAGGAAAGGTCAAAACCTTTTCAAACAAATTTTATTTCCTTTTCCGACAATAGACAAGCACAATGAATTTTTGAAGGAGGCATAATTTTTCCGAACCATTTATTTTCAGTCACTGACTCGCAGGCAAATGTATGAGAAAAAGTCAGATTCGGCATAATTTTAGGAAAACATCTGTTGTGTTGCCGATGCGGAAAGAGTGTGCGAAATTGTGTGCAAAAATGTTACGCCTGTTCTGACCGATGTTCATGTGTAAGTTCACACTCACTCTTCTTAGAGGTCGACTACACTTTTGGCTGCTTAGTTTCCTCCCCATTCGAGTGAAAGCAAAATTAACACATTTTAACAACTGTGCCCACAAATTATTCGTGGTGAATGTTATGTCGTAGAAGAGAAGATTACGGAGGAGATTACGTTATGCCCAATAAATTTTCGCTTTAAAGTTTTTAGTCCACATACCATATATTAGCTTGGTAAAAAAAATAATGGAACACCTTGAGATGCTCTTGAATTTCTGAATTATTTAACAATATAGTCGCCATTATATGTAGTAGATACTACTACTTAAATCCATTTCTGTGGCAGTGACTCAATACCATCCGCCCAGAATTGTGGACTTCTTCGTATTCCTTCGAGAAAGTCCTACAATATAATGGAAAAGGAATTGTCCTTCAAACAAAATTTTTTTTTTATAGTAAATATTCTTTTTCATAAAAAGAAAAGAGTTTGCAGAAAGTTTCTGGCCACTGAAAAAAATAAATGGCAAATTATTCCTTATTGAAGTGACTGTCGTCCGAACTAGTTTTGATTGGTAACATATTTTTCGATTTTCACTCGATTTCCCAACCTCAAAAATCAATAATTAAAAGAATTTGCCATTTTTTTTTCAAATGACCCAGTCCATACCTGAAAAATTTAATTTATAATTTCTATTGTTCCTTGAACCTTTTGGACCGAATTGGGAAAATAAAGGGGTGGCAAATTTAGCCTCCACCCTAGCCGGCAGAAACCCAAGCTATGTCACTGAAACAATTTTTTCTAAAAAATCTTAACTCCTATGAAGCTTAATCTTTTTTCTTATTGTACTTAAAAAATCAATCATTATTACCTTGAATGCAATCATATTTACAAGAATCATCCCTCGTCCAACAAGTAACCAAGTAAAACGTTAAGTATAACACAGAAAAAATATTTTGATTATTTAAAGAGTCATTCAGTTACCAAGAAGGCGTAGCATTGTAATTTAGAATTGCGTAAAATTCTAAATTAATTTTAAACATAAGAACCAAACCAAAAAGCTAAATAGAAATAAAAAGGGTCTATTGTAAAATTACTAGTGATAGTCAATGTTGTTTATCACATTTGTTGTTAGCTTTATAATTTCTGTATGAAAACTACCGGAACGTTAAAGAGTAAAATTTTTAGATTTATAACAAAAAAGTTTAAGAAAAACAACTGTCGCTCCACTCCAAGGGACTTCTTTTTAAGTACAAACATATTTCACATCTGTCAAAGTCTTTAATATATAAATGCTCTATTATAGAGCATCAAATGTTAAATCTAGGCCTATTGAACTGATATACTACTATACATATATTCAATGTTGGGTGAGAACTGGAACTGTTTTTTTCAATTCTTCCTGGCACAAATACATATTTCCAGCTATTTTCTATATAAATTGTTAATCGAGATAATTTTTTGTTAAATAATACAAACATTCTTCTTTCTATGTAGAGTTAAATAAAACAAATAATTCACAAAAACAAAACAAACAAAAAAATGAATCAAACAATTATATGTGTGAAAATATTGATGGACTTTCAGTTGCCCACTTGATTTCTCAGATATTGAAAAACCACCACAAATGGAGAGATAATATGACTGCTAATAAAAGTAAAACAATTCAATGTGTGCGATTTAATAATATTTAAAGTGTTTTTCAAAAATGTTCACCAAAATGTCATAAAAATTAAAGATGTAACAAGTGAAACAGACGGAGGCACTGACTAACATAACAACGCACACCGCTGGAAACCAAGAGAAGGTGTCAAAAGCTCTTGCCTTGACCACGAACAAAACCAGTTAACTCTTTAGCAATCACAAATAACTTGAAAAGAGAATAAGAAGACAATATGCGGTATTGTATCAAATTTTCTGATTTTCTATGTACAAAAACTATTTTACGAGTAATAGAGTAGTTATATGTATAGTCTGGTGCAACTATTTCTAACGATAAACAAACTACATATAAAAACAAAACCATTGTTGTTGATATCGGTGTTAAAAGCCACTACCATTTGCAAATTGTTGATAAATCGTTTTCTCTGTCTTACAATTAGATAAAGATCAATGTCAAATTTATCTATAATGAGAGGATATCTATCTAAAATATATAGGACGCTTCCATCCTAATTGTATTTTTCGTAACTCATAAGTCCAATGTGGGTAAGTTTTACCAAAGACAATTAAGTGCTGTTCAACCGAAAAAAAAGCCTCCTAGTTTGCGACTTCCTCCACCCCTAACTTCAATCATTTTTCATTTGGAAAAAATTGCGCTTTAATATTTCATCGTAATCTTGGAGTCATTAACGTTATTACAATATTAAGGTAATTTTCGGGTGGATTCATTAAAAGTGTCAGTATTCCATCTCGCCGCCCTCGGTTGAGTTTTATGGTGTTAATTAGCCTCTTACGTCTTAAATGTGCTTTACTTGCTGCTGTCTACTGAAATTTTACATAAGCGCTTTATAAAGTCTTTTTCTACTGAAGTGTGTGTATTCTAGTCTGGATAAAAAAATGGATATTGAGAAAAATTGAATTAATGATATTACTACAGGTTTTTAGATGTCAATTTACTTCTTTAAGGATGATTACGGAAAATAGAAGGTGAAAGCAATTTTAGCAAATCCGGTGTGAATTGGGAATTAGTACTTCTGCTTTAATCTACTGGAAGTGGTTCTAATGCTAAACTTATTAACATCTTTATAAAATAACAAATTATAAAAAAAAATTTAACCTCTTCTAAATAGCACTTTTAGTACTTTAAAAAAATCATTGTTAAGATGAATTAGCTCTTGTTTTTAACAACTTCAGCTCTGAAAAGGTGAAGCTTATCTAATATTCATAGTTATAAGAGTTAACACCGAAAAAAGTCACTTCATCTCAGAAACAGCGCTTGCGAGGCAAACAAGGTAACTATTGCAAGATAGATCTACAGGGTGTCCAATAGGAAATTGCGAAAACTAATGGGTCACAATTTTTTAACAAATGGAGAAATCGGTAAAATTAAAAATACTTTTTAATAAAGGAAAGTCGTCATTTTTATTTCATGTACATTTTATTATAAAAAAATTAAATCTATTTAATACAAACCATTACATACTTTAAAATTATAGTGAAAAACGTGAATTATTAATAATATATATTTGTGAAATATGAACCATCTACATAAAAAGTATCTACCTGCATTTCTTTGAATCTTCTGTCGCCGGAGAGAAGTACAAAGGGATGTTAGAGACTAATAATAAAATGGACATGAAATAAAAATGACGACTTTCCTTTATTAAAAAGTATTTACATTTTACCGATTTCTCCATTTGTTAAAAAATTGTCACCCATTAGTTTTCGCAATTTCCTATTGGACACCCTGTATATAATGAAATTATTAAAAAGGAGAATGACTAACTGCTGCAAATGTGACCCAAATGATTTTCCACTGGCTATATATTATTTATTTAAAAGCAAATAATACAGTATGTAAAAAGACTAGAATTTTATTAAAAATAATTTTAAATTTTTATTAAAAATCATATGAAAACTTTGAATTGATGTAAATTATATATGTAATCATTTGCTTTCCAATATACACATCCTTATGTTAGACATCAACAATTTCTTGGATCCCTTTAGAATTCTGGTTTGTTCATCAATTGTAATCGGAGGTCCTTATAAAAATGCTTTGTTAAGAGTCCCTAAATATTCTCAATGGTATTTAGGTCTGAGGAGCAAGCGGGCATGGCCATTACTTGAATGTTATTGCCCATAAACCACGAATTAGTGGCATGGCTCACATGGATTCTGTTGTTGTCCTGTTGGAAAATCCAGAAATCTGTGCCTCGGCGCCGTATAAATGGTAATAAATTCATTTGCAGTACGTCGATATACTCGGAATATATTATATATATATATATGTGCATAATCAAAAAATCGTACGCTTAATTTGATCCGATTTTCACTCAATTTTCAAAAAAGGGGCACACCTATGGGACCAAGTAGACTTTGTTCTTTAAGGTATTTTGAACGTAAAAACGCTTGTGAACAGAGGAAAAGCGATGACCATTTTTTTTAAATCGAATTTTACGAAGTTCCTTGCAATGAAAATTTTACGCTTTTTTCCCTACTTACAAGTTGTAACTTTTGCTTACATTGGGCTGCGGGGGGGCAGAAAAAATACCAAAAAACTCATTCTCCATGTGAAATTCACTGCTGAATCTGAATTCGCTGAGATATTTTAGTCTAGAGCTAAGGGAAAATTAGAAAATCGAAAAAACTGCAGTCAGAACTACTTTTACGACTAACTACTTTTATGCGAGTTTGATCGTCTCTACGTACACTGTATGCATACTTAGCATTACTTTTATTACATATATGTCTTCTAGTTATCAATACCTTCAAAATGAAACCTCGATGAACCTTCCAAGTGCATTCTAACCGAAGTTATGGGCTTTTGAAGTTCAAATGAAAATTAGGACGAGAAAAATAGCCTTAATTAGCATAGTAGCGTGACTCCCTACACTTTAATATATAATTTTAATAAACTAAAAACAATCGCTCTGTACAGTCAATCAGTATTATATTTGATAATACTATATTAATAATATATTAATTGGAAAATATTGAGCTCCTAAAAATAAAAGATCAAACGCTTGAAATAAATATTACTATAACGTTCTTTTCTGAAAAATTCTTCTCGAAATTCTTGGAACGAATTCCCCAATGCTGCAACTGCAACCGTCTCGCGCGAGCTCTCTCTTTCTCTCTCTCTCTCATTCGGTCCTTTGGACCTTGGCATAAATAAATTATTTATTTAATTCTCTCTATCTCTCATTCACGCTTGTCTGCCGCAGCGAACGGAATTCGCGATCGTCTTATCTTTAAATTTCGTTGATTCGAAAACGTTTCCTATACCACATTAATTTTAAAATAAGAAAAGGTTCTAATTTAAAATGGTATAAACTGAAAAATGTACATACAGCAATAATATTGTACTGCACTGTGCTGTTTATTTGCTTATGTACATGTATAAGAAAATGCAGCAATTTCGATACTATTATGTATAGTTTACATTGTTGATTCGTCGAACTTTAATTATTGGAAGTGATGTTTATAGTGTACTTTTACGCCGATTTACTCTTTTTCTCGATCTGCTTCAAAGATTAATCAACGTGTCTTGTAGTGATCAGATGAAAGACCTAGGAAAGGCATTTTTCGCGTGTGTTTTGTGTTTGTACTGATAAAGTGTTATTTTTGGAAGTGCAACAACTATATTTTTGTACTCGTATTGCCATGACAAACTGCAATTTTAAGTTACAAAAGTAATTTATTATTTTTAGTCTTCAAATGAATTTACAATAATATAGCTTGTTACATATTTAAGGTAAGTATAAAGCCTATGAAACTATAGATTTATTTTGCTTTACACGAGAACTACTGATTTTGAATTTTTCTCGTCCTAATTTTCATTTGAACTTCAAAAGCCCATAACTTCGGTTAGAATGCACTTGGAAGGTTCATCGAGGTTTCATTTTGAAGGTATTGATAACTAGAAGACATATATGTAATAAAAGTAATGCTAAGTATGCATACAGTGTACGTAGAGACGATCAAACTCGCATAAAAGTAGTTAGTCGTAAAAGTAGTTCTGACTGCAGTTTTTTCGATTTTCTAATTTTCCCTTAGCTCTAGACTAAAATATCTCAGCGAATTCAGATTCAGCAGTGAATTTCACATGGAGAATGAGTTTTTTGGTATTTTTTCTGCCCCCCCGCAGCCCAATGTAAGCAAAAGTTACAACTTGTAAGTAGGGAAAAAAGCGTAAAATTTTCATTGCAAGGAACTTCGTAAAATTCGATTTAAAAAAAATGGTCATCGCTTTTCCTCTGTTCACAAGCGTTTTTACGTTCAAAATACCTTAAAGAACAAAGTCTACTTGGTCCCATAGGTGTGCCCCTTTTTTGAAAATTGAGTGAAAATCGGATCAAATTAAGCGTACGATTTTTTGATTATGCACATATACTCCTTGTATCCATCCCACCATTCCATCAGCACAAAATACTCCCCAGATCATAATACTGCCTCCACCGAAATCGCGTTTTGACAATAACTCGGAATTCTTCCGCAAATCACGCCAATACTCACTGAAACTATCTGGTACATCCAAATTAAATTTTTTCTCATCAAAAAAAATTATCTTTAAAAAAAAAAGTTTCAAAAATTAATCGAAAACAAACCAAACCAAGGTAAAATGCTTGGTTGCTGGTCTGTATATTTGTTCGCGCGAATTCCAGCCTTGCTGATTTGTGACGCGGTAAAAGTCGCGGTGACGATTCTGGCGCACAATATGGTTGGAACTCCTTAAAACTCTATGAATTGTCCATTAGGACACGTTCAGTCCTCAATCCTTAGCGATTTCTGAAGCGCTCTTCAAACTGTTGCTTGCATTTTGAATAACGTGTTGCCTGCTTCTGTCTGATAACTTGCTTTTCGGACCTCCTGTTCGGTTTTTTCCATAATTTTCAGGAGCTTCTAATACGTTCTGAATAACAGTGTCAGACCGACCGAGCTTTTTAGCAATGGCACGCTTGCTCAAGCCATCTACAAAAAATGCAAGAATTTTGCTTGCTTCCATATCACTAAGCACTGTTCCGCGTGACATTTAAAAAAATAAATAACAACAATTTAAAAAGCAAAATTAATTTTAATTTTTGGCAAACTTTTTGGTTGATATCAACGGTCAATAACGCAAAGAACTGATAATATATTCACTGCGTTTATAGTCATGCTCCACCTAATTCAGAGCATATTGCAACTAATGGTACTTTTAATCATTACTTTTTGGCAAATTTTTGTTTGTAAGTACTCTTGCTCTCTAATCTTTCAAAATCAATAAATAATGGCGGGATTTGACAAAACAAATAGCAAAAACAAGCAATTTTTGACTGTATTTATAGTTATGCTCCGCAGTGTATATGAAGTATGGACCCACGACTATAGTGGGACATTAGGCAATGTATTACGTCTTTCCCTTGGGTATATTTGTAGATAGCTTTTGTAGAAAAGTTACTTATTGCAAATGAATGATCACAAAATTCATGTTATGGGTCATATAGACTATTATCATATTATATAGGCTACAAATTAACACGAAAAAACACTTTTACACTGCTTTTTTATGACAGAGAGATAAAGTAGCACAATTATCTAAGTAATATTATGGGAAGAGCAAAGCACTGCATGTCTGAAGATTTCCAATTTCCAAAATAAAAACAAAGTTCACAAGGATATTGCAGATATTATAGATTACTCAATTCACACCCCATCGAAAATTTGTAGGGAAATATACAATAAAAAAAAACTAATGGGAATCGGAAAGCTTTTAAGAAACAGCCTTGAAAGTCGACACCGGTGAAAAGATGTTTGTAAGATAGAATAATCAATGCACAGACAATGTGAGGCAGTTTTAAACGGCGGTACCACTAAATGAAAATATTATGTATTTATTTGTTTAATGTAATGGACACAATTTTTTTTTTGGTTAAATGATATTACTCTTTTAATCTACATAATGTGCTTATTACTATACCAAGTGTAGGAGTGTAGACTAAGTCTGTTTTTTTTTTTGTTTTTTCCTGGTCAAAGATTTTTACGAAGTATCTTTAATGCCTATATAGAAATAAATATATTTTACATATTCAATGTCAAATTCTCGAAAAATTATCATATTCACCACAGTAAAGCATGTTTCAGACGTGAGGAAATTCATGGAAATACGGCAAAACGCAAAAGAATGCCACCTTTTGCATGTATAAAGTCAATTAGGATCCCCTCATTCTATTAGCAACTGAAACTATTTGCTTGACTTAACGAAGGATCTCCGGATTATAAATTGTAATTCAGTTTAAATATTAATTGAGTATGAGATTCCCTTAGAAGACTGAGAACGTGGATATCGCAACGTATACCAATTCTGAATATCAAATGGAACGGTAAAGAGGAAATGAATTTTTAATCATGTTTCCATTGCGTCGAGTAAATAATTAAAGGATCCTTTTTAATGGCAGCACAATCGGGAATACTGCTACTAAACGCGATATTGTAAGCAAGACTACTCGACAGAGAACACGCAAATATTTAAAATAAACTCACATATGGACTGAGAGACCTTTTGCCCGCGTCGAATTCATCGTTCCGATGAAATTCGCTTAATAAAAAGGAAAAAAATAAAAATTATAATAAATTCAAGTGCCCTATCGAATTACAAAACCACAAAGAAGATCGATCGTCCAGGAGAAATTGTATAGAGAGAAATTTGTGCGGCCACTATGGCCAGCGGCAAGCTCTGTGTTTTAACCGTAGACGCATTGTAAATCAATAGTTAAGTGAAAGTGGTAATTATTTTTATAATATAATGTCTGCTCCAACATTCCTACGCAAGGAGCAGGACTTCTTCAGCCCACCGGGCAGACGTAGCGTGTTGTTTAGCAAGACCACTCCTCTGTCGTTTGTAAATAGCACGTAACATGTAAAGGTAACTGTTGAATATGAACAATCACCTTAATACACAAGTTATCTTAACTTATATCAATTAAAAAAAGAAAAAAAAAAAAGTAACTAGTTAAATGTTGTCCTCAGAAGAGCAAAGACTAAACAGTTTTGATGTCCTTTAACGAAACAATATTGAACAAAACTAGCATTTTATTGACCGTTCATAGTCTGGTTAAGCTGTAAGATCACTGTAAGGCGTCCTTTGTAGCGAGCACATGTGGAAGGAATACGTACAGAGAATTATAATTAAAGGCATTTCTTGTTAACAATATCCTGCGGTGTCTTTTATTTTATACACTATACCACGCCCATAGCCCCATCCTTCATCTCCCGACATTCCGTTAAACACTTCACCATAAAACATTCCCGCGCCCGGGTCAACCTTTCATGTGCCCTTGCCTTGCTATAGGCAACTTCATTAATGAGTAATTAGAAGCGTTATTATTTGAGCATGAAGCAAACGAGTGCTTTATCCCCTTTGAAGTTTAAGCTAGAACTTGAAATTTCGCAGCAATAGACGCAATTAGTAAATACTGGTCAATGGAGGAGCCGCCACAAGGACTCCAAACTTTTAAAGTTGCCCTGGAAACATTGGAGAAATTTAAAACGATGGGAGGACTAATTTGGCTCGCTAACTCACCAAGTTAATAGGGTAAATGCACACACCTTTAAAGTGGACACATTTTTTCGGTACAATAAATTTCAGAACTCCTTACCAATTACATTTCAATGGATTACGAAATGTAATTGCAAATTTCAGAGAATGCCGTACAATTTTCCAGCCAGAATTACATACTACCATGTTCAAAAAGAAAGGCGACTTTTGACCGTTCACTGACATCTGTTGTCTGACTGCAACACTTTTTTCTTGTTGAACTGGTAGAACCTTCAATGACATTCTCTATAATTTGTGGTACCATACATTGACGTTTTTAGTAACCACATCATTTTGTTAACATTATCTTTTTGCCACTGTTCGATTTATTGTGATTTTTAAAATTTATATGAAAATATCTACCTTGGTGTCTGGTTTGCGTACTTTTATACTCATAAATCCATGTCTCGTCACCAGTAATACGTTTCATAATGTTTGGTCGGAATCAGTCTCGGGAAAAATGTCGTTTGCGATGTCAACACGATTACGAAAAAATGCAATTCTTTCGGCACCAATCTTGCAAACATGCCTCAAGCCAAATTGATTCACCAAAATGCCTTGAATGGATATTCAAAATTTTCATTTCGAGATGCTTATTTCCCGGCTAATAATTGTTCAATTTCGTTGATGTTGTTATAAGTTGTTGACGTCGATGGCCTGCCAGAACCATCGTCATCGTCGACGGACTGAAGACCACTTCTGAAGCACTCATGCCACTTGAAACCCTCTGATCGTCACAGAGAATCGTCACCAGAACACTTTTGCAACATTTGCAACATTGTCGGACCATTAATTTCGTTTTTAACACACAACATAATGGAAATTCTTTGCTCAATTTTCATATACATTTTAAAAATCGCAAAAAATCGAACAAAACACTGCGATTACTATAAAAGTCAATGTATGACACCACAAATTATAGAGAATGTCAATGAAGTTTCTATAAACCAATCAGTCAAAATTCCCCTTTCTTTTTAATCATGGTAGTATAGGTTCTTTTATTTAAAACTAATTTGGTAAATTACTCGTGGAAAAAATAGAAGGTGGCCTACTTTCTATAGAAAGTAGCCAATCTCATTTTCATTCCATGAAATTCAAAATGTTTGCGATAATATTTCAGTTCTAACCCTCTAGTATCGTTTTTAAATAAAAGTTAGCTTTTAAAAACCTTTTAATTTAATTATATTAGTTTATTTATTCTCGATATGATTGCCGATGTAAAGTAAATATAATTAGGAAATTGATTAATATTTTTTAGAATTACCATTGATCCATTGGTCCTTTTTAATTATAAATTTATAATAATTTTGAATATATTTAATTTCGTCAGTTTTTAATTAAATGATTATTTAAATATTTTTTCAAAATAAATGCTTTATTTATATAAAATCGGTATATTGGAAATTAATAGGTAAGTACCTTTTGTTGCTTTGATACTGGATACAAGAGTTACCATGCAAATCAAAGAATATCTACAACATGAAGGGACTCTCGTGACGTTTTCGACCTTGGTATCGTTAGAGGAACATAGTAGACAATTTTTATAAAAATAAGTAATAATTATTAGCGAGAAAAAGACAATTTGAGAGTATAATTGGGACCCTTTTACAGGGTGGATATCATAAAAATGTGTTATTACAAAACTTTTCTATAAACACATTACACGTTGCTATTTCCACAAATTACCTAAATATTTAATTAATTGTATTAAAAAATACCCTTTTATATTTAAAACCGTTCATATTTACGATTAAATCAAGACCACTCTGTACTTTTGGTAAGCGAGCGGCACACAACAATGTTCGTTCCAGGTCGCCTTTAAAAATGCACAATGGAAAAATTTAAACAAATTCATCCGTAATTGTGCTCGATGTGCACTTCTGCCCCTTCTCCCTTCTTTTATTCGTCATGTATGTCTAACTTAACATTGCATGGGGAGATAGAATTGAGAGACCAATACCAATGTAAATTTTAATTAGAAATGATTACGAATCGCTTGAAATTATTAAAATGTTAATTTACAATTTCGACTTCCATTTATTTTTATTGTTAGCCATGAACTAAATTAAAGATCTTTAATGTTGTTTTCATTCATATTAAGGCTAACACTATATAAGAAAAATTAAATGGCAACCCCCAGCTAACGGGTCAAAAATGGACGTTATCAGCCCCGCTCCCTCTGCAGCTATACAGCTGATAAAGCAAAAACAAATACACATATTAATCTAAACCATTAAAGATTTTAAGGTCTTTTTTTTAAATTCACGCAAAATTAAATTCTGCAGAGGGCACGTATTTTTTTTTCATCCATCTGTTCTTGGTTAAATCAATTTAAGGAATTATCCAACTGTAAACGTCTGATAAAGCACGAATTATGGAGCTAATCTGGGTGATTCTCATTTAAATGAGCGAAAAAGGATGACTCAGCCTTAACGTTTTCATCCTGTTTGTGTTCTTTTAAGCACTTTGGCAGTGGGAAGCTTTTTATTGACTGTCAAGAGATTATCTTTTTAATCGGTCAAGGAATATTTATTAATTTGTGAAATTCTAAGTGAAAACAAGCATATAACATATTTTCAATGTTTTTTTTTAAATGATGAGATAATTTAATTTGATTTAAAATAAATACATTTTAAGCGCTTGAAAAGGGCGAAAACTTTTATATAAATGGCAAGAGATATTTATTCCAGAGTGAAAATTCGCTTGAGAGCTTCTACGTTTGAAAATTGATTGTTATTTGAGAATGGATTTTCCTAGCCATCGCCGAGTACAAGCCAGCTATTGAACGTACATAATTATATATGTAAAGCCAAAATGTTATGCTGAATCCAGAGCTACATACTTGTCATTTTACTTCTATTGATAACATATGTAAATGCAATTTTTCATCATTCATATAAATACTTTCAACTCCCTTTTGTACAGAGTTTGATGCAGTCAAAAGCACTTCAGTGTAATTTCAACTTATAATAGGTATTATCATAAAATAGAGGTAAAATTACATCGCAATGTTTTAATAAAATTATACACCACCAAAGGTGCACTACATACATACTTTAAATTATTTTAAATACATATCCACAAATTTATTCCACAGTTAAAGTAAATATTTTTCTTTCACAACTAGTTTGATGTCATATAAACTTGTATGGATTATACGCAAAAGAATAAAGAAAATTTTATTTATTTTTCTGTAATCCTGACAGAAATGTAAACTACAAATATTCGTTGAATAAACGAATAAAAAATTTTAATTTACAACAGCTAGAGTAAAGTAAATGCAATTTATCTTATTAAAATAACCCTATTCTACAGTATCACTGGAAAGAAGTTTACATTTCGAATTTACATTTCATGGAGACTTTCGTTTCGTTAGTGTTTCGTTTTTTTACACATTTTTCTTTATTGGACAGGATAAAGAACAAAATCAACTTGGAGACCTCAAATTTGTTGCACTGTGGGGAAATCTCCTTTTAAAAAAATGTATTGGTATGAAGTACAGATAAATTATTATCATACGGCAATTGTACACATTTCTTTATGATGTTTAAGATCAAAGAAGGAAAATATTAAATAATTCAATTAAGAAAAACAAAAAGAAAAAATTCAAAATTCAAAATTCAAATTCAAAAGTGATAACACTGGTCAACACCAATTTAGTCAGTTGCCCAACAAATGACACACCATTTCTATAAGATTTTTTCCGTAAATTACGAATATGTAAACGAAAATGTTCAATTAGCTCCCATTTTCGAAAAAAAAAGAGTTAAAAAGTGCAAAGGACTGTATAAAATAAAACTCCACTATGAGTAATAGTTATAGTATGGTCTTCCACGTAATTTATACAATTTTAAATTGATTTTCATTTCTTGGTTAAAAAAAGTGAATTAAAAAAAAATAGAGTTTAGACAATTTTTACCATTTTTGGAGTTTTTAAAAAGTGCTCAAAATATTGCTTATAACATCCTTATGAAGCATGCCAAGCTTCATTATGGGACTAGTAATAATCTAGATGCTAACGCTCTTAGAGTTCAGTCACTCCGCACCACTAGCGCCCGCGCAGTACAGATAAGTCAGTCGGGAATTTAAAGTTAATCCTACTAACTACTTTTATGCTTTTCAGTAAAAAGGTATTAAACAAATACTTATGGGACAGAAATAATTTTTATTTATATTGTTATATTAAAAAACAATTTTTTAGATGTATTTTGCTTAGATAATGAATAGTCATTTTGCAATTTTCACTAACTTACTATGTATAAGACCTTATTAATTATCCCTGAATAGTTTTCAAAAAATTTGTCTCTATGTAACAAATTTTAAGACTAGATTTAAATTCTTGAACCTGTTCCATCATAAGCAAGATTTTGGTAGGGATGCAGAATTTTATTTCTATTTCCAACTAACCAAGAGATTCGTTACAACTCCATTTCACTACTTTTATCACCATCCCTGGCACAAAGAAGGACCATGCATTTATTCTTACCAAAAAAAGGACCTTTAGTGAAAAGAATAAGCGACAGTACTTAATTTAGTGAAAATTACAAAGTAACTATTTGTTATACGTATATAAGTAAAATCAATTTAAAATTGTGTAAATTACTTGAAATAGTATACAATTTACTATAAATATCACTCTCAAATTATTTGTATATATCACCTTTTAATTGGAATATCTGCCTCTAAAACACTCATTTAGTAAAAATTTCATCTAGCCATAGCTCGATAACTACGCACTGAATGTGAAAATGATCACGTGTCCGTATGTGCGTCACATATGGGTACGACATGCGTAAAGACAATTAAAATCGGACAAATGGAATTTTGTTGCCTGTCCACTCGGCGTGAAATGCCTCAAATGTCAAAAGTAATTAGGATAAGTGAAGCGTGAAAATTTAATTACAAATTTCGACTGAGATAAACCAAGAGAAATGTGATGTAGTTTCACAATTATTTTTCTTACATAAACTTTAATTTTATTTACGTTTGAAAACTGTATTCTAGAACATATTCAATTTGTTTAAAAAGCAATTAGCTTTCGATTCCATTACATCGCAAAAAAACCTCGTTATCAAGTAACCTTATTATAGAACTACGCAAAAAGATTATAGTTTCTTCATTTTTATTAATGATCAGCAAATCCTGCTGTAAAAATGCACAACAAAAATATTGAATAAAATCGAATTTCATTCAGCATCTTTTCATCGGATGATTTTAAATAAGATTTAGCTGAGTAGACGAGACCTTCTACCTACGTTTTTTATCATTTCATTTTTTACCACACAATTTTTTTTTTTCCATTTTTAATAAACTTTCAAAGTTTTTCCTTCTTCCCTTCCCCTATAATAAAATTGCTTCGGAAAGATTTACAGCGTTTTCTTTTGAAATGGAAAAATGAAATTGCATTACGTGCGACTAAATTGTATTTGCCGTGGTTGGAAAAGAGCAAGCATCTCGGGGATTATGTGGGTTCAAGAATATGCTCTATTGAAATCTTATGGGAAATTCTTAGATAATCTTTACCAAAATCTAGGGAAACCCCATCATAATATATATGTAACATCAAGGGTTCTAGTCGAACTTTGAATGTGTATCGAAAGAGTACACTGCTACGCGTATTTCAACTACAATTATGTTTTCTTTTCAAAACGTTTTAAATTAATCACTTTACTGGTTACTTAAATTTGAAAAAAAGGAGCATTAAATATGCTTGTTTCTAGGAAGAAAGAGATATACAATAACTCCTAGTTGATTACGTAGATTATGTATTCACTTATACTGGATTAAAATAGATGACGTACCCGTTTTATTGAATTAATTTGATCACACACACTTTTAACAACAATAAAACCTCCGAAAAAGCTTTAAAGACTTTTTATTATTCTAAAATCATAATCTGATATTCAGCCATTCTGTGGTTAGAAATTAATTTCTCAAAATTCATATACATAGTATCCAAAAAATATTCAAATTGAAAAAGTGTTAACAAATAGAATTGCTGCTCAGTCATCGACAATGTTGACCAACGCGCCTATATGCTACAAATCGTTAACTACAACCAAGTTGTTCTGATTAAGTGTTTTGATCATTAAAACCACGACTTTATTGTTTCTATTATTAATAATAATATACACTACACAATATCTAACGACAGCTCTGGTTGATAGACCATATGGAATTTTTGAAAATTTATGAATTTTCGGGCAAGCAAACATAAAATACACGTATGTTGCAGCATTTATGAACTCAAGGTGGTGAACTGCCTTCTTTTAGATATATTTCCCTAAAATATATCTATTGCAGAGGTCTCAATATCATGGTTTTCTCTAAATGTTCACCGATCACTAGAAGTTAATACCCAAATTATAACTATCTGATTAGTTTCATGAAATTGTTAGCAAGCGCACAAACAACTCTGTTTGTAGAAAAAACTAGATGTGGACCAACGGTGGTCCACGACACCTGATAAAAGCAATGCCTGTGGATCACAAATGGTTCACGTCGGGTTGGACGTGTTAAATAATAAAATCTTAATCGAACTCTACCTTTCCGGCTGATTGTGCTTTATGTAGGTAATATTAATGAAAACTGAAAAGCCCAAATTCAGAAATTATTTGAAACGTCTTGACGAAAATTAAAGAGACTCAAATATTAGACTTAATTATATATTCATGAAAATTAATGATTGAAAGAGTTTTTTGATTGGTACTGAACGGGAACTCTTCGGGTAAGGACCCAGAATGTAAAGAATGGCAATATAATAACTAAATAATGCCGGTCCAAACATAAATCTTTCCAAACGGTGGAGTTAAAATCTCTAAAAACAAAACTTCAAATTATTTTTAATAATTATAGATAAAATAGTAATTCTCACTTAGCGTAGCCGTTTTTTTTTTTTTAACCCCTTGCACTATTTTCACGAGTTTGACTCGTGATGAGAATTTTAGGCGAAACTTGAATATCACGAGTAAGGCTTGTTATTTAATATCGGATATCACGTGTCTGACTCTTAATTCACATTTCGAGCATAACATGAAATTAAACAACGTCCCTGACTCGTGGTATTCAAGTTTAACCTAAAATTTTCATCACTAGTCAGACTCGTGAAAATAGTGCAAGGGGTTAAACAAATTTTCAAAAAATGCCGCCATTAGAAAATGAAAATTTTGTCATCCCTTTTTTTTTATTTATTCAACGGATATTCAAAAAACCCTCCATTTCATAGTCGTATTTATGTTAAATAAAAAAATGTATTATATTTTGTCAGCTTCCCAATTGTGAGTACCAAAGCGGCGCTATATTAAGTTGAGAGGCGTTTGTTTTCGAACTTATTTTAATAATAAAATCATTATCACATTATCTGTCGAAGGACAAACATCAATCACATTAAGCCAAATAAATTTCATACATAACCGAGTTTATAAACTTGCCTTGGCTGGCACCAACTTCAGAAACAACTGATTTTATATTGTAAATATTTAAGTATCAATAATTTTGTATATTGTCCTTGAATTGTCTTTTCTTTAGAGTAATAAAAATATATTATTTTTAACTCTTTAGCTTAAGTTTGTACATACAGGCAAAATTTTGAAATCGGTTTTTATTTGTTTGTAAAATTTTTTTCTATTTTTCAATTTTACGGAAATGGCTGAATTTCAATAAATGGTAATAATCCCCTACCACCTTTCCACCTTTAGAGGTTTAGAAGTTTTCTCCAAATTTAAGCGGGACCACACTCGAGATATAGCCTATTCCATAAAAAAAGAATTATTAAAATCGGTTCACAATCGGCGGAGTATAGCGTAACATACACACACACACACACACAAAATACAATCGAATTGAGAACCTCCTCCTTTTTTTGAAGTAGATTAAAAATGGTTTTGATACCTTCACTCGAAATGAAAAGTTTCTCTGAGTATAGTTGGATTTTAGTTTTTAAGCTTTTATTGCTTATTATTAACAATTTTGTTCTTATGCTGGATTTTCAACACCGACTGATTTTTTCTCGATTAGTTATTCTCGAGCAAGTCTGACCTTGAAGAACTTGTTTACCCACTCCTCCTCTCAATATTGGCCATTGGCCGCGCGTTATTATGCGATGTTACACCTACTTACAAGACGCATAAATTGCTAAGGCATTTTATTTAAGTGCTTCAGATTCATTCAACAGATTGGCTTCTTTATTAGCACATCTTATCGAACATTTACGGCCTTGCTTTATTGTCTCAGAATCGTAAATCAACTGGGCAATTATTTGGTACATAAATTCCTTTCTGCACGACCTGTGTAAGACGCATATTAAATAAAGGTCGAGCCATAAGGTCGGGATAACTTACTCCACATTGCGAGGGACTGATTCACTTTTACTGCTCATTTGCGCAGTTCGTGCATTAATTTCTCACGGCGAAAGCGAATCATTAATGGGGCAAATTAATAATTATGAGGCACTCCACTTTGACGGCAGGAGCACAGAAGGTGGACATTTGGCTTTTCGGAGTAACCTTTTCAAGTCCTTTATTTCGCCAATTGAGTTAATTTCACCATTTACGGCGGCTTTTTGTCAACTTGTCCGCATACAAAATTCGTTTGCTCTTTCTGATTCGCTGGCATTAAATCTGGGGGTTATTTTGGGTTATTAGCAAACGACTAGGGCCAGCGTCCATCGAGGGTCTTTCACGAATAATAGCGATGCCATTAATCTCGATTATCAAACTCGAATTGCAAAAGATCCTAACCGAGGAAGATATCTTACTCCCAAATGAGAAATTCTATTTGATACTTGAACGGCAAAAGATTTCGAATCTCCGTCTGAGTGGCACTCCTGGTATTTGTTGAGCTCTTAAATTCCTGAATGTATTATCGATTACACATTGATTACACATGACGGTACTCCGTTGTGCAACTGGCCGTGTGCACTGATTGAATTTCGATTGTACATTCGTGCGTGCTTATTCAATAATTACCGCATTTCCCGACATATCACACAGGCTGAACAAACAACATTCGGGACGACCATCGATAGAATTGCATTATCCCGGTAAAGCCAAATGATATGGGACTCGAGGATAGGCAATTTACGAAGATATATCTACGTTTTTGTGTAGTCAATAAATTCCAGCAGATACGCTTTAAAATAAAGCATACTTTATTCGCAACTTTATTATGCGAGGGAAATTGCCCACTTTTTATTTTTCGACTCACAACCCGAAATATCCGATTTTTATGAAACTTGACAGAAATGTTACTCTCAGTCTCAACCCTACCCAGATCGATACTTTGGGGTGTGATGACACCTATGTTCTTGAACCTTGAACAATTGAAACAGAATGTCGCCTTTTATATTATTGGTCCTGATACATTGTTGCTCAATTTGGCGCACCCCCTACATTAAGGTACCAACACAGTGATGGTTAGTTCTCTCAAACCATTAATAAAAAAACATTATGATATTAAATCAAAGAAGCTGGGATGATACGGCCAATTTTTGGCCCTCCTTAGAGCTAAAAAAATTTTGTTTGTAGATCTGTTTTGACCTTGTTTTTAAATAATTTAGGATATTGTTATTTTAAAATAATATCAGCTATATTATTATCTGCACTAATATGTGTCAAAATTGATTTGTGGCCATTTTTATCCTCTGCGATATATAATTCATTAAAAACAAGAGTTAGTATAATCCAGGAATTATTTCAAAGCCAAATTGACTTTACTAGGAAAAGAAATCGACAGAAATCAATTTAATTCCAAAGACCATTTTAAAGTTAATATGACGTTTTTGTTGAGACTCCTATATTAAGAATCCTGAAATAGAAAGGTCTATTATGCAATAATGTACTATATACACTTTTAAGGCTACCCTAATCTGAAGTGTAAGTGTGAAACTTTGCTGTCTGCTTTGGCATACTTGATAAGTTTAAGTTCCCCTTCGACTAACCATTTCGATTCTATTGTATATCACTTTTATGAGGGTTGTTTTCGATTTTCATATGTAAGCTTAGAATAGAAAATGGGTCCTTTTCATGATCTCTTTTTATCTTTAATTTATTTAATTTAACCTGTGTCAATTAAAATGAATAAATGAATGTTAAATGGTACAAATATTTTGAGCAAAGGCATTAATGTGGCACAATATTCTTCTACGAAAGACTGTTGCTTTATTTTATTAGGTGGGTGTGAAATGCAAAGCAATAACTCAAATAAATAACTTCAAAGTTATACAAGCCAAAGTTCGTCTTGGCTGATGCAAATTCTCTCAAAACATGTCTTGGGTGTAAAAGAGAAAACTTTGGAGAAAACGACATTAAAAATCGAATAATAGTCAACAAACTTTTCAGAGCTAAAAAGGAAAGTTTTCATTGCATTTAGCAAATATAATCCGTGCCCGTTTGCAAAGGCAAAAAGAATCAAAGAAAGAATGCAATATGAATAAATTATGGAAAGTATTGAATTTGACTACGATTGGCAAACTTTAGCCATTTTTTTACTAAGAAATACTTTTAGAAAACTTGTCTGTGTATTTTACTGTATGCATGCAGATTTATCGACATAATAGTATGCCTGAAACAAAACGACTTGTGAAAGTCATAATGTAATTAATATTAATTGAATTCTGAGTACTATGCTTACTACTTACAAGGAAACAAATGTCGCAAAACAGAACTATTGACTGTGCGTAGAATTTTCTTTTTAAAATTGGGGAAAACATTAACTTAGTATTGGAAATAAATCAAAAAAGGCCTTACGGAGTTTTTCTGTTTTATTTAAAGTTTTAAATCAGTTTTGATTTCAGTTTAGTTATTAAATTGTTTAAATAGTAGCAATAGATCCATGCTAAATATTTTAATTTTATTTTGAATTCATTATACTATATTAGGTTGTAACATAATAATCTGATAATTTTTTAAGAAAATAAAGTTATTTTGATATTTTTGTACAATTTAGCTTAACATTTGATTGAACATATTATCATTATCAATGATCTCTTGCCAACGTTGGGGAAGCGACATTATTCCATTCTCGTAAAACTTGGGCTCACGAGAGTTAGAAAATTCCGACAACCACTGTTCCAATGCATCTCGGTCATCAAAAGATTTTCTGCTAATGTGAGCCTGCAACGATCGGAACAAGTGGTAGTCAGAAGGAGACATATCCGGCGAGTATGCAGGATGAGCTAAGGAAATCCAGCCTAGCTCTATAATTTTTTTACATGTTATCGAAGCGGTGTGAGGGCGGGCATTGTCATGGAGGAGGTATACATTGCCTTGTTCTCCTTTAAGATTCACGGCTACCTTATCCAGCATATCACAGTAGCGTTCACTATTTATAGTCGTTCCTTGTGGTAATAGTTCCCAGTAGACCTAACCTTGTGTATAGTAATTTTACATTTAACTGTCGGTACTCCTCTTTGACCCGCGCTAAGCCATTGTAACTTATTGTTATGGTTAACATAAAGCATCCACTTCTTATCCCCGGTAACCAAATTACGAAGCCAAGCAAAAGTACGATGTGAAGTGAGTAATTGCGTACAAACCACCACTCGCATCATCCGTTGACCATCTGTCAATTCGTGGGGTACCCATTGACTGTGCTTGTACACTTTACCATCACTTTCAAATGTCGAGCGATAGTAGTATGGGAGCATCCGAGTTCTTCTTCAAGTTGACGAGTAGTCCTCCTTGGATCTTCCTCGATAAGCTGCGCTAGTCGGTCGACATCAACCTCAACCGGCCGCCCTTCGTGAGGTTTATCTTCAAGGTTGTAGTCGCCATTCGAGAAACGTCGAAACCAATCTACTGCTGTTTGATAAGAGACCGCATTTTCTCCCATACATTGACATATATTTTGTGCCGCCTGCTTAGCTGTATGCTTCAAACGGAACTCATAAAGTAGAAGGACGCGGATGTCTCGTCTTTTCAAATCGAATATTTCCATAATGCTACTCGCTGCTCTGTCGATTATTGCCCTGATGCACTAAGTGCGCTCACGGGTATTTATACTCATAATCACAGAAATTTCTCGAAGTTGTAAAAAATTTCCAGAACGTTTCCGAAAAAATTATCATATTATTATGTTACAACCTAATATGTATGTTTAGATACTAATAATATGTTACGAGGAGTTTCTAAGCAACAACGCAAAACCTAAGAATTAAATATGAGCCAAATAATAAAAAAAGCTTTTAAGGCAGTTGTGTCGTCATGGAAAATATAATGAAGCACTTTTAAGCCAACAAAATTCTTTATATTGTGGAATTTATAAACAAGATTGTTACAATTTCATGTAGTTTACAAAGCCCATTGTTGAGAAATATACATAATAATGTATATGAAAAGTCGCAAATTTTGTATGCCACATATATGAAATTTTCTAAAAAGTAAGCCTGTATATGCAGCAAAGTTTAAGATTAATTAAGAGATCTATTACAAGATTGTAGTTTTATTTGTATACGTCTTTTGTGAGATCAATTATTGAATATAGTAATATATATATATATTATATGGAGTCTCACATATGCTATACACGTACATGTCAATAGAATAGAAGCGGTGAAAACGGCTTTTACCAGATTTTTGTGTTACAACTTAAGGGGTTATATACAGTCAGGAGGCCCAAAAAAGGCGAATTTTCAAGAATTTTTCTTGAGATGATCTTTTAAGTTATTAATGTAAAATTCTGTACATATATAATGGTAACTCTTGAGTTTATTTTAATGTTTTTTATTTGTAAAAATAATTATCTTAAAAGCTGCTACAGCTGATCTCCGGGAGCAACTCTAAAAAAAAGGGTTTTGCGGTGTGCACGATATCTCTAGACTGGATCATCCAAAATTGAAAAACCAAAAATATTTCGTTAGTATATTGTTTTATCTCGTAATTAATCGAAGGAATAAGCAAAATAAGAATTTTTGACAAAATGGCGACTTCTTAAAAAAAAAAATTGATTTTTAACAACAATTTTCGCTCTAAATTGTTTATAAAATGGAAAATATTTATCGGTGAGCAAAAAGCTTCGATTAATTACTAAAAAATATACTTAAGAAGCTTATGTTAAAATCTGAAACTGATCGGTTCAGCCGTTTCCGAGAAATCTTGCTCACCGACTATAAGAACACAGTTTTGAGAAAAACGCGTTTAAAGTTTCAAAAGTATTTTACATTTAGTACAAAAACTCGAACACGTCATTACAAATATGCGTGTAACTTCGAGAATATTCACCGGATTGACATGAAATTTTCTGTGGCTGTACTTTAATATATGTACATTACAAAAATAAAATAATAAAAAAATCGATTTTCTAAAAATCCTGACTGTATATAACCCCTTAAATCGGTGGAAATTAAATTTACCAAACTATGATTCAAGATTGCGTTTTTTTTTTAAGAAAGAAAAAAAAGACCTCTCCATTCAAGAAATTGGTTAATTGTTCCCTCACATCGAACAAATTATGGATAATATGAATTTATAACCAAATGTTGTAATAAGTTTAATTTTTTCAATGTTCACGTAGATTTTACGATTTCTTGATTATAATATAAAAGTAGATTAACCCATTAATGCGCAAAACGAGGATTTTGTGCACGCAAGTTCAATTGTACGATTCGAATAGAAAATTGGGGCCAATTTCTTCCAAATTCGTATATAAGGGGTTTTTGCTCTTTCAGAATCTGGCATTTGTTTTGCATAAAATCTTCAAAAACCCTATTATTTTTTGGGTTTCTTCAAAAAAGTGCCGATTTTTTTTTTTTGTCATTTTTCGTCTCAAAGTCGATTATCTTGTCGTTGCTGCTATTGAATGATCTCATAACTACCAGAAATCGCGGTCCGAATGTCTACACTTTCTCAAACCATAGTTTTGAATTTTTTTTTTCGCTTTGGTTTTTGCATAATGTACAGCAATGTAATAAAAAATTTCGCGATTTTTTTACACGAAAAGGATCAACTTTCAAAAAAGATTTATATGACAAAAAGTACTTATAATTAGCCAAGGAAAATATGTAAATTTTTTCAGAATTGTTTGGACTATTTTTGGTTTTTTGGATTTGGCCAATTTTTGAAAAATCTAAAAATGTCCCGAAAAATTCTGAAAAAATTACACGTGTTCTTTGGCTAATTATAAGCACTTTTTGTTATATAAAATTTATTCGTATAATTCGTCCTTTTTGAGTAAAAATATCACCAAGTTTTTTTATGATGAAATTTGGTGATATTTTTACTCAAAAAGGACGAATTATACGAATAAATTTTATATGACAAAAAGTGATTATAATTAGCCAAGGAACAAGTGTGAGTTTTTCGGGACATTTTTGAATTTATCAAAAATTGGCCAAATCCAAAAAACCAAAAATAGTCCAAACAATTCTGAAAAAATGTACATGCTTTTCTTGGCTAATTATAAGTACTTTTTGCCATATACATTTTTTTTGTAAAGTTGATCCTTTTCGTGTAAAAAAATCGCGAAGGTTTTTATTACATTGCTGTACAAAATGGCCATTTTGCAAAAACCAAAGCGAAAAATAAATTCAAAACTATGGTTTGAAAAAGTGTAGACATTCGGACCGCGATTTCGGGTAGTTATATTATCATTCAATAGCAGCAACGACAAGATAATCGACTTTGAGACGAAAAATGACCCAAAAAAATCGGCACTTTTTTGAAAAAACCCAAAAAATAATAGGGTTTTTGAAGTTTTTATGCAAAACAAATGCCAGATTCTGAAAAAGCACCCCCAAAAACCCCTTATCTACGAATTTGGAGGAAATTCGCCCCAATTTCCTATTCGAATCGTACAATTGAACTTGCGTGCACAAAATCCTCGTTTTGCGCATTAATGGGTTAATTTATTTGGAAAATTTAAAGGTATTAGATTATTATTATTATTGTTTGTAGTCTGTGAAATTCGTATGAAATAAATAAATAAAATACAAAATTTACTGCTGAGCAGCATATTAACAATATTTTGTGTAGACCTATTTCAACGAAAGGTGTCTTTGCGTTTAAATGTAAATATCTTGGGAATAGTTGACATCCTTATTATTACAAATAAATTAGAATAAATAAACTAAAAAATAAAAGTGTTTATAATATTTCTACTACTCGTCTGTAAAAGATATTGCAACAGATTTTTCACGATTGTTTTTATGAATGTTTATGTGTTTACGAATGAATTTAAGTCACTGCGAAGTAAATGTTAGAACTCGACTTAGAACTTATCATTGCAATGATTGGAAATTCAAGACGACGGATCCATAAAAAGATTTTCAGATTGAAACAATTTCTAGGATATACCAAACTAGAGTTTAATTAAAATGCATATAGTGAAACCGGGTAACTCAGCTAGTAATAATATAAAGTATTTTGTGGAAATTATTTATTTATTGTATTAGAACACTTTAAAAAGAAAATTATAAATTTCATTCCCGAAATATGTTTGGGATCGAAACGAGCTGAAAACGAAAATAAAGTGTTGCGAGAACGTTATCAGAACATAATCCAGGCCAATTCCTATATTTAGAAAGCTTTCGATCTCTACTTGAAGAGTAGATTTCGTAATAGATAGTAAAGGTTACAATGAACCCAAGTTTCAAAATAAATAGAGATGCTTATTGCATGTAAATGAAGTAAACTCTTTGCTAAGGTTAGGTTCTTTGAACTGAAAATATTAATGTGTTAAACCTCATTCATCTTAACTGAATATTATGACCCTTCCAAGAACTCTAAAATTGTTACTATGCTAACAGTTGGTCAATGTGCTGATGTACCCTTACAGCATGTGTACGCATTCATAAGGCTATTTTTAAGAAGAAGAAAACCCTATTTATACACCCTTAAAAAATATTCATCAAATCAAAGACGGCCGGAACATCATGCCCCTTAAGAATTAAACTGGGGTTCACTCGGATTATCCGCTCGAACTATTTTCAGGCATCGGAATTAATTTGCTCATCAAAGTTTCTTGACTGCTATTCTCTAATTAAGTCCTTTAAGCAATTTGCCCGCTAAGTCAATATAATCCCGACTAACCCTCCTTTGGAGCCCTCTTATGAGAACTCCTCCTCACTACCACCCGCCAATGGTTCGCGGTCTAGCTTTCCGCAAACACAAATAGAATGAACCCACCCTGCATCGGAAGGAGCAGGATTTTCTGATTAACCGATTGGTGCTTATGAAAGTCATGTTTCCTCTTCGAGACCAGGCCAAGTTCATGTTTCAGGCTGGTCTGATTTGCAAGAAAGGACCTTTGTTAATGCGAGTGGCAAATACGACGGCTCTGCCGAAATCTGAATTTCTAAAACGCTGCATGCGCCGTGCGTTTTTACGTGTAAAAACCCTTGGGAGCCTAGAGGCTGAATACTTAGGATGATCCCAACGTTTTAGGAATACGATCTGCATATTGATCTGGTTAAAGCCGCATTACGCGGAAAAATTGATTTAATGAAAATTCCTCTTCGTTAGTATGCAGGCCACTTCCTTATCCCAGTTAGAATCTTGTGGCAAGAAGGGCAAACTAACAATTTCAAGACCAAAATAACCATAAAACGGATTAAAATACAAATAAGGGCAATGTTGGGGGAAGGGTTATTTAATGGAATGAAATCATTGAGGCGGAAGAGAAGAGGATACGGCAGTCGACTTCTCGGTTCAATTAAGACGTAACAAGCTTAACCAGGCCCCTTAGTACACGTCAGTTCATAAATATCATCTCGACCAAAGCAGCTTATCATAAAAAATTGATTGAGAATTTCCTGTGAGCTCGATGCTATCGTATCTGACGATGTTTATCCATAAATCATGAACCTCCTCCACATGCACAACTCGGCGGGGATACGGCGGAAAAATGTGAAGAAGGCACAATTCCTGTCATATGTATAACCTGATCCCATTAAATATAATGCGGCGAGCATGAATCTCAATAGACGGGGGGGATTGCCATTCACGGCAGGTGAGTCAGATTATTTGTATTTAACCGAATCAGGTGGGAGAAGAAATTCGGAAGGTGGTACAAGGCTCCAAGGTCATGCGTAAACTCATCCTAGTAGCGATCATAACTTTCTCCACAATCGAGATAACAACCATCCACAATTTTGTAGAGCGGATATTTATCGACTCGGTATTGTCTGCTTCAGATTGAATGCCACCTTCCTGCCACCTACATCCTCGCATTGAATTGGGCACTTTCAGCCGTGAGTACGATGCGGCCATCTGGAAGAATTAAGTAACCTCTTGCGTTTTATTAAATAAATCTGTAGGTTATTGTGTCGCTTTTTTTTACCGAAAATACTTAAAATTTCAGAACCAATCAAAACAACGAAAAAAAAATAATAGTAAATTATATTTATATATATAAAGTGATCCGTGTCAACCGTGCCACCCGCCAGGACAAAAATTTAGTGGGTAAAAAAAATCATGTGATGGCTTAAAAAATTCGTTGAGATGAGCTCTTTCGAAAGGCGTGTGGCACTTTTTAATTTTCAAAATGGCGGCTGCAATATGGCGGCTATTATCCACGAATTTTCACGACCTTCTGAAAGAAGTGTCACTGAAAAAGGATCGACGATGGCGAAAATTCAGGTATGCGACAAAAAATGTTTGTCTGGTAGAAAGTTATCAAATTCCATAGGATTGATTCTTCTGAATTTTCAAAATGGCGACTTCAAAACGGCGCCGTTATCGGCGAAATAGGAAAATGTTTGTCTTAAACCTGCTGCAAACCCCATTTGATGGTATTTAAGCTCATGCTATTCAACTAAAAACGTTGGTATGGAAGTACTCGACCAAATACTATGTGCTCACTACACACATTTTAAAATGGTGACTTCAAAATGGCGCCTATATCAGCGAAATAACTCGATTTTAGGTAAAGATCTGCTGACAACACCATTTAATGGCGGCTAAGTTCGTGCTATCCAATTAAAAATGTTCGTAAGCAAGTGCACTACGCAATATTATGTGCGCCTTACAAGTTTCCAAAATGGCGCCTGTACCAGCGGATTAATACGTTTTAGGCCAAAATCTGTTGAAAACGCTATTTGTGTAATAATACATCAACAAATGCGATATGCTCTTTTTAAATTTTGAAAATGGCAACTTAAACATGGCGCCGATATCGGTGAAATAACACGATTTCAGGCTTAAATCCACTGCCAACGCCACTTGATGGCATCAAACAGTATATCAACAGCTTTAAAAATTGTATTTTGTGTCACAATTACTACTTTCTGCTTTATACCATCTGTTTTTACAGTAATAGTATCACTCGTACTTGCCATAATTCTACTATTTTCATCCAATTCATAAAACTGGATTACTTTCTCAATCGTTTCTGAGGGTAATGTTTTACCAGATTTTGAAGTTGGCATCGATTTTAGTATTTTTTCTTTCTTTGCCTTATTAGCCTGTCTTTTTGAAGCTCCAAATTCCTCAGATATTTTACGAACAGACAAACAGTCGGGTGCTATTGTAAAAATCGTCACACGCAAAGGATCATTTGGTGGTAAGCTTTTAAATTTCCCTTTTAGCTCATCCAATAAATTCTCTAACTCATCCTCTCGCGAATTGTTTTTTTTTTTTATTTCGAGATATATCTGAATTAATTTCAGACTGAACATCTTCATTATCAGCACTAATATTGTCCATACTATTGCGCTCTTTCATTTTGTCATTATTATAAAACAAATTTTCATTGATTTAGAACAATTTGGAAATTTTTCCAAGATTTTGTTAAACAAACATTTTAAATTTTTTCCCCAAGTGACTTTTGATTTTATCAGGATTAGCGCATCTATCATGGTGGTAGGTTTTTTTTAAATATTTACGCCGAATGGTGGGCATGATAATTTATTTAATAATTACTATTTTTATTCAAAACTATCTTTTATTTGTATTTATAAGTATGTGATTTTTATTTCAATTCTAATAATTTGAGTATTTTATAAAATCTTTTTACCTATAATTATAATGGTTAATTTGAAAATAATTTGTTTTAATTCCAAAGATTAAGCCAAATATTATTATTTTGACAAAAAAGTTATAGTCAGTTTGAAGAGATTTTTATTTTAATTCCATAGATTAACACGTTCACCACTGGTGGCCCGCCGCCAGATAAAGCAAAAAAACGATTTTTATTGCCGCCCGATGAAGTGAAATATAAAAATTGCGAGCTATTTCGCTGATATAGGCGCTTTTTTTAAGTAACTATTTTAAAATGTGCGTAGTGAGCACATAGTATTTGGTAGAGTACTTCCGTACCAACGTTTTTAGGTGAATAGCACGAGCTTAAATACCATCAAATGAGGTTTACAGCAGGTTTAAGCCAAACATTTTGCTATTTCGCCGATAACGACGCCATTTTGAAGTCGCCATTCTGAAAATTCAGAAGAATCCTATGGAATTTGATAACTCTCTACCAGACAAACATTTTTTGTCGCATACCTGAATTTTCGCCATCGTCGATCCTTTTTCAGTAACACTTCTTTCAGAAGGTCGTGAAAATTCGTGGATAATAGCCGCCATATTGCAGCCGCCATCTTGAAAATTAAAAAGCGCCACACGCCTTTCGAAAGAGCTCAACTCAACGAATTTTTTAAGCCATCACATGATTTTTTTTACCCACTCAATTTTTGTACTAGCGGGTGGCACGGTTGACACGGATCACTCCGTATATATCTATACAACCTCATCCATCTTAAGAAAATGTTGTCTTATGAAAAACATTTCAAATAATTTTACCATATACACAAAATATTCAAAATTTAAAATAAAACCATTCGACGACAACAAGCATCAGTCAGTATAATTTTTATTGATTATACGAAAAACAAGATCAAATAGATTAATTTACTAATTGGTATTTATTACTCATAATTTATGTTATCCTTTTTGCTCGACATTCGAATACTGCGCACTAATTGCCAGTGAATAGAAAAATGGAACATGTATTTGGAATCGCCAAAATAAACCGAAAAAAGGTGCTCATTTTCACACAGTGAATGCCACAATGTAAAGAATAAATAATTCGACGAATGCTTTTGTCACACAGATTTTACGCAATTTTTAAGGGAAGAAGCAATATGGTATATTCAAGACTTTTCTCTTTAATTAAATGGTTAAACAGCCATTACATTGGCATATTTTCCTAAACGCTCACACGAATACATTTGCCAATCGGTTGAAATTTAGTGCCGATATAATAAACAAGCTGAATATTAGCCTTTTCTACAGGAACTTGCCAAAAATACACTTTATTAAATAAGACTTTACTCATCACATTGATAGCCACTCCGCTATTAAGTTCTGCAAGGATTTAATGATTGTTTAATATGATTTCAATCATCATGGGAGAATTATGGTCTGGATTACACTTAATACCGAACAATGTCTCCTCTATCCCTTCAAATTTCAAGAAATTCTGGTTTCGATACTACAATTCTTATTTCTATTCTTATTCTCACACATCTTCTTTAAGTATCCTTTTTTCCGCACAAATTCACAAGTATTCAAGTATTCACATTTGCAACTTCTTCCATAACTCCTGAGTAGAACACTTCACATTCGACGAAAATTTAAACTTCGTACGGGTCAATATAACTAACTCTAGATTTGCTTACTTCAATTCGGTTCTTTAGGAATCAATCGCAATACGCCATTAATTTATAAGAATCTTCGCACAGGATTATGATTAGAATAGCTCATATTTTTTTAAAAACACTACAAATCACGTGCACCTGCAAAGGAAACTAGAGGTGCAGCCACTGATTACACTGTTGTACAGAATCGATTTTGAAATTTTACCTAAGCAAACCCTTTATAGCGTTTGTGAAGGACATCAAGAGGATTTATAATCCGAAATATTTAACAATTCTATAAAAAAATTAAAAAGTTATTAACAAAAAATTGTTAATATTGAAAATTAGATATTTTTTTGTATGAGTGTATGCAGAATTTCTAGCTGATCATAGAAATGTATGATGTGCATAAAAAAATTTTTTTGTTACTGAGTTATTAAACATTAAAAAATATTGAAATTGTCTAAATAGAAAAAAAATATAAAGAGGTGCGAAGTGCGGTTTTGAGGATAAGATTACAGCCGATTACAGTTGACAATGTAAACAGTTTTAATTAATTATTCTCAACTCGTATACCAAAAACCAAGTAAATTGGACAATATTTTTTTCGTCTCTTTTAAAACTGTAAACATTAATAACTTTTTAATTTTTTTATGAATTTGCATGAAACTTGGCGAAATGTCATATTTCAATACAATGAATCCATTCTGCTTAGTCTCGACCTTAGGTAAAATTCGGTGTACAACAGTGTTATTTTTAATTAGACACCATATTTCATATACCTATATGTGAAATTAGAACACTCTCTTTTATGAAAGCTATATAAATGTTAACAGGGTGCCTTACGTTAGAACTTTATGAAAATATAATAATGCATCAAATTGGAAAACAGAAAATTTCTCGTTTTCTGAGCAGTGATTTCTGAAAAGTCCATAAAAATAAAATTTATATTATACTCTATACGTTTACGACTCACTATACAGAACCCTTTTGAATCATGCGAGGAATAGATCTCTACATACTTGATTATTGCACCTACAACAACAGTTATTTTTGATGACTAAAATAATCTTTTTTTTGTTATTTGATTTTAATGACATAAATTCTCTTATGAAAGTTTTAAAACTAATTAATTTGAATTGTATTCAATCCTTTTACGAAAGAGAAGAATGATGAAATTATTCTTAATTATTGTTCATACTTCGGAATATTTCATTTATTGATTATCTAGAAATAATCTCAATATTAAAGTCATACTATAATCATTATACATATTTACTAATTCTTTAGTTGTGACTGTTGCTTTATTTGCAATTGTATACTGACTTTAGTAAGGCGAAGTGTTGCATTGTTTTGTTTCACCGGGGCAACGCATGCGTTCACACATCCTTAGAAACCATTCGGATTTTTGCTGTACCCTACTTATTCACCTAACTTCAGCCCGTTTGATATTCAATTTGAAAGAACACTTCACGGTATCACCACTTATAGTTAAAAAAAAACCATTTCTATAGACTCAAACCAAACTCTCCACTCAGCTTTATATTTATATTGGGGTCCTTTAATATAAAGCTAAATTTAAAGAAAAATGTAATTAAATTTTAATCATCACGACTAATCAATCTAAACCTTCGAAGAAGCCGACTTTTCGTTCTATGAAAAAGGTTTTTTCCAAAATTAAAATCTGCACTCTGAGTCTCCTTTTAGTTATAAAATGAGAGAATTCTGCCTTTGATCTCAAAAGGTATTTCTATCTGAATAAAAAGTACAGAGGGGAGGTAACCGAACAGCTAATCATTGCGAAGGTGTTAGTTACTTTATGATTGCATTACACCAATATAACATAATACGAAAACGCTTCCAATCACTGGGTGGTTGAACTGCTTACAATTGAATAAGAGCTATAGTAAATAAAAAAATGGTTTTATTCCTACCGAACTCCTTTATTTTATTAATTTAAACTATCGTTAGACGATATACATCGATTTATTGAAAGCATCGATGTTTAAGAAACAACGCATCGAACTAAACCAATGTTTTTCAACACCCTTGCTCTGTTCAATATATTGATGTTGAAAATATAATGGACAATGTTCCGTGTAATGTAGTGGGACTTAATTTAAAGATTGAAGAATAAAATAATAAAAAATAAACTATAAACATGACAGACAATTGATTCACCATGATATAGTATACTATAAACCAATATGCACTGCAGTAATGTGTTAGTGGTATTAACTATGAAATGAATACACTCAATTCAAAACACATCAAAACTTGTGCGGCTATTTATTATTATTGTATTAAAGAAAGCTACGAAACCTTAACTAAAGATATCCATTAATTAAAATTTATTAATACTCTTACTGTGTCACTAGAATCAGAAAATTTTTAAGTAACAAATTTAATCCAGGCTCATTGATAAAGCTAAGGCAATAATCTTTGAATTTTTTTCAATCCAATTCAGTCGGTTCCACTGTTCATTTATTAATGAAACGATGTATAAAAAAAATCGACTTTCTTTTAGATGTATCATAAAATATCGATGCGATAGCGCGATGCATTATATCGAAGAAAACATCGGTGCTTTCTTCAAATGTCCATCCATAATTGGAACAAAACTCATCAAATTACATGCCTTCTGAGACTCGTCACATTCAATTATTATTTCTTTGGTCCTAAGCCCCTATCACATGTTAAAGAATTTAAGCATTTTATAGTAACAATTTAGATGAGGAAAATATTCATATTTACGAAATTGAATATTAATGAGAAAAAATTCGAAGGTATTTGATTTTCGAAACGAAAGTAACAATTATTATTCTGTTTTAAATAAAGAAAATAGAGGATAAAAACTCAAGCATACAAGTTGTGAAAGAAAAATGAGAAGAAAGTAAATTCACGAAACGATAGATTCAATCATATTAATAAAATATAAAAGTGTAAATTCCGCACGAACAATTTTTTCATAAAGAACATTTATGGAAAATGTTTCTTAGAAGATTCTATGATATTTTTTAATGCCTTACATTGAAAAATATTCAAAAGCAAAAATAAAGTGGGAACATTTTTTTATATCTTTTCTTTGTAAGGAGCGAGAGTAAATTAATTTGTGGATATTTCTTCTAATATATTGAAATAGTAAACCACCCCTTTAATAACAAACAAAGTACGAAGAAAAGTGGGAACAGTGTTGATCTCTCTTGAAGTAATTTGTTTTTGGAAGAGTATGAATCAACGAATTAATAAACATTTAGGCTTAGATAGGCTTGTATCTGTTCAGTAGAACGTATCACATTTCAGAATGCCACTTCCAGAAAAATATTTGCTACATAAGGTGTACCGCAGGGTACTCATCTGCGTCCGCTTCAGTGGCGTGGGGTCCATATAACACGATTCCTACCGGCTTCCCTTTTGGGAACTCATCCTATTCCCGTAAATTTAAAACTTGTTCTATGCCAGTAAAATTCCTGGAAAGCGGTCCCAAAATTCACCTCGTAAAGAAAACACGGCAAAACAAGTGTTACAACCAAAAACAACCATAATCTGTTGTTGCACTACGATGGAACCTTCCCTCGCACCGTAGCAGGTTCTATCAAGGGGTTGCATCGGGTATGAAGCGCTCGCTCGCTGCTTCTGTAAGCCGGTCATTTTACGGCTTACTCAAGCCCACACTTTTCTCCACGAGTAACAAAGAAATCGTGTGTGATATCCTTTGCTCGCTAAAAGCAAATCCTATAAGAAAATAACACGATAGAAACCGGCTTCTCGGCTGTTTTTGTTTTGCACAAGTTGAAACTCGGGTCACTTCGGCGGGTGGTTGTTTATTTCTTAGAGTGTCAGCTGATTCGTGTCTTCTCTATGATCGGGTGTGAGTGTAGTGGTGCTCTCTTATAACACGGTAGAAAGCGGCTTCTCGGGTGAGTGGGGTTGGTTGGGGTGGGTTTGGTTTTCATAAACAATATTCAGCTGACTGTAAATCTCTTTGATACTGAAGGGGCTGTGAATTGTAGGAGTGCATGCTCCCTTATTTCACAAGAACACGGCAGAAGTCGTCTTCTCGGAAGGGAGGGGTGTTGTGGTTTTGTTTATTATATTTTAATAAAAAAATTTTTAACTTGTGTCTCTTTTTGCCTTGGTGCTCAACGGATTGTGACTTATGAGTGGGTGGTATCGATAACACGATAGAATCCGGCTTCTAGGGTTTTTTCGTTAGATTCGGCTATTCGGATGACGATTATTTATTTGTTTCAATTTGTCAGTTGAAGGATTTGTCCCGTCTATCGTGCATGTTTGATTTGAAGTGAAGTGTAATTGTACTTGAATATATAGAATTTAATTGTGAAAACCTGGTGAGAATTTTGTAAGGTCTAGGTGGTCTGTTATAGGACATTTTAGTAGCTTTTTATTTATATCTTGTTCTCAGTCTTTAATTTTTGTTGGAAATGGCGTTACTTAGTGTTGAATGCTGCTTAACGGATTTTTTATTAGAACAGGCAAATGAATTTAATAGATTATCTTTTCAGCAAAAAAGCAGAGTTATCGAATTAGGTCGCGCTAAACCGTCGATGAAAATAGATTACAAGCGTAAGGACGGGTTTTTCAAACATTTTAATAAGTCGATTTATGAAAAATCATACTTATTTAAGAAATTCTCAAACCGAAGAAAGGCTCTCAAATTTAGCACTCTTATCGATAGAAAAACACCTTCTTTTACAAATTAGAAATCAGTCTAATTTTTACAATGATGTTTTGGCCGAATTTATAAAAAAAAATCGTAGATTAGTTTTGGAGTATAAGTAAGATTAATTATATTTCATATCAATTTTTCACAGTTTTTGTTAACCGCTTTAGTTTGATTGCACGATACACGCGACTAACGGGTTTTTTTCAAAGCCACTTATAGTATTCTTGAAGTTCATTGTATATATGTCCATATTTATTCATAATATTCATATAGCACTTAACTTCCAATGACTTTAAGTATGATAGAAGTGGCCGACTAAATTCGACAAGAATACACGCAGTCACTGTTGAACACATTTTGTAATATCTGACTTCATTTGGTAAGTTTTTTTTCGCTATTAAGTTTCTGATTTTTGCACCGGCTTACCTTCTCAAAAATTTCACCCCACGCCACTGGTCCGCTTCTATTTATTCTGACTATTGACAATTTCACACACTTACGTAAAGGTTGCGAAATCCTAATTTATGTTGATGAAATGGAATTGTTCTGTTATACAGAAAATATTAACGACTGCGACAGTGTATTTTAACGGCATGGTAATGCGAGCTAATTCTGTGCTATGATTTTCTAATATGACTGTGTACAAGCAGATTTAATATTCCTTAGTTCCACGAATTCTTGAATATGCAAGCCAAGGCCTCTCGATTACCAAGTCCACATAGAATCTGTCAAATTAAAATTCGTCAAAATTCTCTCTTAGAGAATTGCCATTACATAATCCATTTGTTTCCCCCTTACAGTGATCTTTTGAAGCCTGCGCTCTTTGCCAAAACGTCATTGACTAATATAATATAGACTCGCCTTCTCTTAAAATTTAATTCATATCAAACTTTAATTTAAGCAAAATCTTAGATAAGTCCCGCTTCTACAGACTAATTTGTGTAAAAACACTAAAGCTTCTTTATACTTAGCTTAATAAAACATATATCCGTCAGGCATTTTGTATCCATACTTAAAAAAATACTATTGTACATATAATTTGACGTCAGATATAAACTTTTGGCTATTATATTCTTTTAAGATAAAATTTTGTGTTGGGCTTTCGGACTGATGTTTCACATGTTTTTTTTTTTTAAATCCAAAACCATAAAGTAGATATTAGATTGATGTGGCTGTCGATACGATGTGTAATACCATTTTTTGTGACTAGGGTTTTCTAGTGGAAATTAAACCCACAACCTCTAAGGCCCTGCTAGCTCACCGTCAAAGCGTCGCGCTACCAACCGTAGCTATTGAATTGAGACCCCTATAAACCATGAAGTTCACGTAATGTTTTTTCGCCTATTTGGCTTCCCTTTAACATATAGGCATTTAAATTATGGAAAACAGCATTTCCTCCTGCTTTAAAATTAGGAAAAACTTTTAGCCCCGAATTCAGCAAAAATATAGGCCTCCTTTTCTAATTCTCGACTTCCCTTTCCTCCGCTATACTTGTTTATTGCCCTTTTTAGAACTTCCTTGAATGAATTGGGAAATTTAATATAATTTCTGTGTTCGTTTATTCCTCCCCTCCCTGAAGTAACACTCGTACTTTGAAGAAACATTTTTACGTAGCGCCCGCACTCCATGGAGTAGCATATTCGATATCAGCATACTTAAAAATTTCTTTCTTTCAATTTTCAAAGAAATGCTTGGAATTTTAATTAGCTTGAATTTTCGGTCATCATATAAATTTCTTAATATTCATAATAGATTCAGAATCATTTACGCCGACAATTCTTATATGCCTAACTTTCCAGTGGATATTTCTTGAAAGTGAAAAGTTTCAGATTCCGATGTCGTATTGAATCCGCAATTTTATGAATATAAACAACTGGGATGATATTATTGTTTAAAAATTTTTTTCTTGCAAATATTGCAAATTGATATCTTTTTCTTTAAACAGTCATAAAACATTCAATTTTTAAGTTTTTTACAGCTTTAGTTCATATTCTTGGAAAACAAGTTAGTAATGCGCACAAATGTTGTTTTTTATTTCAAATAAAAATGACGACCCCGAGGATTCACGCATTTCGTTCCTGTGGAGAACTGGTCATAAATCAGCGATTCCAAAATTTAATGGCACGTACATGAAAACATTAATAAAACATTCAATTGAATTCTTGTAATTCCTGTAAAAAAAGTCACTTCTAATTTGGCCTCCTAATGTGGTTTCCCTCCTTAAATTGAATTAGAAGATGATTTTCCCACTGTGAAAGTGTTCAGATAAATGAGTTATTACCCCAAAATATCCTCATATGACCACGTTAAGGTTTCGCAAATTGAGTCTGCTATAGCATATTTGAAAAAAAAAGTTAATTTTTCGTGGAAAAGCGAATGAAATTCCCTGATGAGCTTGCGAGGAATGGTAGGAAGGGAGGGGGGAGGGGGGGGGGGGGGGGGGGGGTTATTTAAATGTAAAAATTCTTGGTTGAAAGAGTGAATGTTGGAAATTTTTATATATTTTTATTTATTTTGGGGAACCGACAATTCTCCACCCTCCGTACTTTGAAAATCGAGGTTTTTTAGAGAAATAATCAATTAAACCTTTGCACCAACCAATGTTGAGTGTAATTCACCATCTAGATTTAAATTAATAATTTACACTGATTCTAAACGTGACTTTGGTGAATGCTAACAAACAAAATTATCGAGCTTAAAGTTTAGATATTGAACTTCTAACATATAAAAACATATAAAACATTCAAATATAAAAGTTATTTTCTATTTGAGCATAAAGTATATAATCTTAATTCATTTTTTCTTTAACCCGGCTAGCATAAGGTTGGTTGAATTACACCCAGGCTATGAGAAATTAATTAAAACTCAAAATGTTGATCTTGATAATAAACGTAACAGAAAGAACAAAATATATTTAATTTCCTTTTTTTTTACTTTCATATAAAAATAAAATAAAAGCAGCATATTATCCAATCAAAATAATATAAACGAAGTTTTTGAAATAAAGGGGCGTTAGTAAACCCCCTGGGTTTTTTTTACCCGCCTTACATATGGCAAAGTGGCTACGAAAAAAAACCTGGAGTGACAAAGGTTAAATCAAGTTATACAATTAGAGATATTAAAGACAGGAAAAAATGTTCTTCAGTCAGTACAGGTTCAAACACTTAAGTCCTTATAGGTCCCTGTACGGATGTCACAGGACATCGAACATCCATTCAAAAGAGGAGGAGAGCACCTTTTCAACGATACCCTACTTGTTAGGATATATCCAACCATGTAAAAGGCATGTCCAACTCCTAAAAAACCTTCAACGGCGATTTTGAGAAAGAAGAAGGCATTTTAAGGAGGGAATCTCAGAACAAACGTTGATATGGATACTCCAAGGAATCGATTAATATATCGGTCCATACGTTGAATCGAGGCACCCTGTATTATTATTATTATTATTGTTAGGGGTGACCCTCATGGTGGGCACTGCGACCAGGCGGTCTTTTGTGCCGAATCCCCTTTACAGTAAAAGACGATCTGCTACCCTAAGGAACGCCAGAAGGTCTTTTACAGAAGATGAACGAGCTTCAGCCGAGTCCAGGAACTCTTGACCGAAGATCCCTCTTCTTAACCGTGCTAAAGCCGGACAAGCACACAAAATGTGTGATGTAGTTTCGTCGTCTTCAAGACACAGACGACACTCCGTCTCATTTGACAGACCTATTTTATTTAGGTGGTATCTTAGCCCATGGTGGCCAGTTAGGTAACCTACCAACAGTCTGAGATCCGCTTTACTCAAAACGTTGATTTCAGTGTAGGTATAGGGTCTGACGAGCTCTTTAGCTTGCCGGATCCCAGGGAAGTTATCCCAGTGTATGCACTGTAGATTCCTGACCCATTCTTCTATCACAGCTTTGGACGAAGACCAGCCAATGCTGCAGAAGGGCTCAGGGCCCTTGAGTCGAGAAGATGAACCTTCCCTGGCAAGTTCATCAGCAACCTCATTTCCCTCAACGCCGGAGTGTCCCGGTACCCAACAGAGGGTAACCTTGTTGGAAGTTGCTAAGTGTTGAAGGGTATCAAAGCATTCTTTAACAAGTCTAGACGAGAAGCGCCATGACGAGAGTGCCTTGAGGGCCGCTTGGCTATCGGAGAAGATAGTGATATTGGCACCTTTGAGTCTCTTGTTAATATTGAGAAGGGCGCAGGCTTCAATTGCATGGATTTCAGCCTGGAAAACGCTGGGCCATTTTCCCATTGCTATCGAGACCTTGGTGTTGGGTCCATAGACACCAGCACCAACACCATGTTCCGTTTTTGAGCCATCTGTGAACCAACGGAGAGTTCTGGGGTCCAGACTGAGGCCGTCGCCATTCCAGTCTGCACGTTCAGGGATGAGAATCCTGAATCTCCTCCCGAAAATCAGTTCCCTGGTCATGTAGTCTGTTATATAACAGATCCTTAAGTCAGGGATGCGCTGCAGGATGCTCATGTGACCATTGTCAGCAATTTGCGTTTTGGATGTGATTTGCACTCTCAGAGCACTAATTGCAGCTGATTTCAAAATGAAAAAGTGCAGAGGTTCGAGTCCTACTATCGCCTCCATGGCAAGTGTTGGACAAGTCCTCATGGCTCCTGTTATGGAGAGGCAAGCAAGCCGTTGTAGCTTGTTGCACTTAGCAATTGCCATCTGCTGCTGAACTTTGGGCCACCATACAAGGGCGGCATATGCAACAATTGGTTTGACAATTGTATTATATAACCACAGGATCATCTTTGGGTTGAGACCCCATGTCCTACCAAAAAGTCTTCTACAGGCCCACATGGCTCGCGTGGCCTTATTTAATGAATAGTTTAGTTGAGTATTCCAATTTAGCCGCTTATCCAGCCAAATACCTAAGTATTTTACTTCATTGGAATACTCAACGACCGTTCCTTGGATGGATATAGTATCCAAATTCAGACGGTACCTTTTCGTAAAAGGTACCAGGACGGCCTTAGACGGGTTAATGGTTAGGTCCTCACTGACACACCAGTCAGTGACTACACGAAGTGCGGTCCTCATCAAACTCGTGACAGTTGAGTCAAATTTTCCTGTAACGATTATTGCCAGGTCATCCGCATAACCGACAGTGTGGTAGCCAAGCTCACAAAGCTTGACTAGGAGGGCATCCACAACTAGAGACCAAAGCAATGGCGATAGTACCCCGCCTTGTGGGCATCCTCTAACTGCCCTAATTGACACAGAGGTGTTGCCCAGCATGGATGAGATTTCTCGCTCTCTTAGCATTGCATCTACCCATGCGATTGTATTTGAGTCTATACCCCTGCGCACAAGAGCCCTGGATATAGAATCATATCCTGTGTTGTCGAAAGCACCCTCTATATCCAAGAAAGCACACAGAGCTATTTCCTTGGCCTGAAGGGATTTCTCGACCCTACTAACTAAATTATGTAAAGCAACCTCTGTTGATTTACCTTTAGTGTAAGCAAACTGTGATCTGTGGAGCGGTGTTGATTGCTCCAGTTTGCACCTTATGTGAAGGTCCAACAATCTTTCCATTGTTTTCAGCAGGAAAGATGTTAAGCTGATTGGTCTATAAGACTTGGGCAGCTCAAGGGGCCTATTGCCCTGTTTTGGAATAAATACAACCACCACCCTCCTCCATGAGCGTGGTATGTATCCCCAAATATAACTGGCTCTAAACAGACAAACCAAAGGATCCAGGATCGTATCCAGACAGTTCTGAAGTAATGCCGGGAAGATCCCGTCACCTCCTGGGGCTTTGAAAGGTTGAAAAGAGGCCACTGCCCATTTAACCTTGTCCCTGTCAAAGATGACACCGGACCTGCTACACGCCCTGCGGCTTGCTCTATCGCTAGGATCAGAGTCTGCAGGCTGTAGCGAATTTACTCCTAGAATTGATCCGGGAAAGTGTACTTGTAATAGGTATTCAAGTGTTTCCCTTTGCGACTCAGTGAAGGTGCCATCCTGTCTCTTCAAGAGTCCAACTCCATTGGAGACGTCCTTAGCTAGTACCTTTTGAAGACGGGCTGCTTCCGGTAATGATTCTATACCTTCACAGTGCCTTCTCCAGGATTCGCGTTTCGAGCGTCTCAATTCTTTGTTGTAGTCAGTGAGAGCGGATCTGTATTCGTCCCACTGCTTAGAGCGTTTGGCTCTATTGAATAATCTCCTGACATGCCTACGCATGTCCGATAGCTGTTCGTTCCACCAGGGCACCTTGCGTACCACTTTGGCTGGAACTGCAACATTGCTATCATGGTAGGAGGATATTATTACTTCATTTAGCTGGTTTGCAGCCACTTCTAGTTCACTGGTTGAGGCACCCTGTATATATGGTATATTTTTATTGTTTTATATAGAATTCAAAGAAATATCTATGGTTTTCTCAGATTTTATGAACAATCAGGCCTATTTATTGTTCCAATGTCTTCCACTCGAAAGGTCATCCACAACTCAAGGCCACAAAATAGAATGCTTCAATTTTATGTCTCATGGACTCATTCATTTAGTCACTAATCGTAATCAATCCTCGCTACGAATTATATTTATGTAACAGAAGTGTCCAACATTTTAACAAAATTAAATCAATCGTCACCCCAGGAGTATACTAAGTCAAATAAAGCTAGCATTTTTGGTTTTTTTTTTAATTTTATAATTAAATATGGTACATGCTAGCAACTGCTTTGAATCCATAATATGTAAATAGACCGACAGCGGTCCATGAGACGCAGGAAAGAAAGAAAAATCTAATTCATTACCGCCAAGAACTTCAAAAAGACAGCGGTGGAGGCGGAAGCTGATCACAAATTACCGCGGGTCTATTTAACACATTTAGAATTTAATTTTTAATTCCACAAACCTGAAATCTTCCACAGTCTCGTGGGCGTAGAGGGGAGCAAATTTAATATAGCAGACTGTTCCAGGAAAACGCCGATTGCCGACGACAACTTCCATGAACATAAGTATAAAACAGGCTTCATTTTGTATCCCTGGGCCGTAGGGGAGCTTAGAGAAGTAATTCCTTGGCGATGACACAAAGTGGACTTAGATAATTGAAAATTCAAAAGAAAAAAAGTTTTTAATGAAACCCTGCCAGGCGGAGGCATAACGACAAGGCAGCAGAAAATTTACCAGGGGTTATCACGTCGCCCATAACTGTCGCACATCACCCTTAAGTAAATCGCAGAATCAGAATTTTGCGAAAGTGTTCCACGAAACACTTTGACACAAATCTGAGACTGAATATTCACCCTGATTTCCAGTAATTTATTTTGTTAACGTTACAGGGGAAGGGTGGTGCCACCCCAACCGGCATGCTCTCGAAATTAACGAAAGAGTTCAAGGACGCCACTTTCAAGACCTATTGGCACGCGAAAGTGAACAAAAGCTGACGCGATATTATTATCCTCATAATCCCTGGATATAAAATATTTATACGCTACGGAAACAAGAACGAATTGAGAAGGGATGTAATCCGCAGTGAATTACTTTTCCGTCGCGCTGCGTCGTGCTACTTCCGCTATGCCTCATGCCTGCACCCTGCGGGGGGGGATCAGTGCCGCTCCGTTGGGGGTGGATTTTAAAAATTCCCCTTGTGTGAAATGCGATACAGCTTGCCTGTGAATCCCCCTGAAAGCGAATTTCCTGTCTTTGAGCCTTTCCTTCGCGAAATCATTAAGGCATCGTATTGTTTTTCTATAGACGGCCGAGATAAATTTACGCTATTCAAGCAAAACGCGAAAGAATAGAACATCGAGCCGGTTAATGCTACTCCCGATTAGGGATACTTGAAAAAGAGGGAAATTGGCATTCGTGCTTTCATCAAAAACCTTTTTTTTTTCACTTAATACTTTTTGGTAGTTTAATTCAACCTAAACCCCTCGACGATAATTCTGCATATTTTAAATTTCGTAGCAAAATTATTTCCTCCATTCATCCATACCAAATGTCATATCTATACCTATATAAGTAACTTTTCTATTTTCGACCAAGCATTAGACCTTCGTCAGAGCGAAACTGATTGAAACTCTAAGATATCAATCATCTATTCCTCTGCTATCGAGGCAGCTGCAAGAACTCGTAGGATTCCTTCAATTTTCTGAATATAATAAAAAGCACAGCATCTTCCTAGGAAGTGTATTTTACAAGTTTCCAAGAAAAAATCTGTATAATTTTATACCATTGTAACTTTATGAGCAAACCGAGCTCAAACTCACCAAGCAACCAAAACCATAAACGCAAAACATATTTAATGCTTCGGAAGATTCAGTTTCTTAGCTCCTTTTCCTCTAGAAATGAAATTTCATATTAAAGGAACCACACATTAGACATAATACTTTTATCTAGGGACTGACGATGGATATTTCCAACTGGGAAATATTAAAACTTATTTATATTCACAATTTTTGGGAGCCCTCTTCGAATTCAGGTACTGATTTAAATTTTATTTTCTATTATTGCAGTCAGTATTGCCATCATAATTTTTTATTATTTTGAAGCAATATGTTCATATTATTGTTGCTAATATACGCGCAAACGTTTAGAGTCTGATTGAATGAATATTTTATTATATTAGGAAATATCAAGGTAATTTAATGCAAAGTGAAGATTAACGAAATTATTCTTTATTGCCAACCAAAATTATGTTGTTTAGTCGCGTTTATTGCTGAAAAAATATATATATACATTATAGGTTAATATGGATAAAATGCCTAACCTCCAATTTCGAACATCAATACTTATTAAAATTATCGCCCTACTTATTTGCTAAATTAATTTGTGCTATTAGCTACTTAATTTTCTATCTACAAGCCCAAATTGATTTCAGTTTTTTGATAGATCTTGTTTCTTATGACGTCCACGTGGATTTTTGTGACTTAATATGTATTTAAATTTCTCTCACCTAGCCCTTAACTAAAAACCTAAATTTTTTTGGAAACCGCAAGGTATAAATCTCGCATAGTTCGTCGGGTAGAAATATTAATGAATATACATATTTTCTAAAAATGATTTTCATGTTTTAATCGACGAAGACAGCAATAATGACTAATACGTATTCTGTTTGTTTGTTTGTGTAATTGTTGTACATTGTAAATAATTAATAAAGATATCTAACATACCTAGACCTTTTTGAATACAGCTTCATTTATGGGATCTAGTATCTACTTACATATAGTTTATTTTTTTTGGCATGTTGTACCCTTTCGATTTTGATGAAACTTGGTATACTACTAAAGAATATGCAGAGCAATATTTAGTATTTTTTTTGAAGTGGGCAATCGAAAGCAAGTTATATAAAAACAAAATTATAATTTTTATTGTAAATTTATATGCATATATATAATATAACGAATAAAATTTTCAAAAAAAATATTGTAATAAATTTTACAATGTTTCCTTACACTCCCATTTATTTTTGCTTACTCATCTTGGATAGTTTATTAAATATACAAGTTTAAAAAAAAATCAGATTCAGACGATTTTTTTTTATATATCTCTAGGACGCAGAAATTTCGAGACGAAAAATATACTTGATGGTGTATTCAACAATACAGGTTTCTATTGGAGGCACATTCGTCATGCTAACACGGCTAGACCCTTTCAGAATGTCCGAATTTCCCAACAATTTCAGCTATGTAACTCTATGCGTGCCTCTCCATAATAAATTATAATAAATACTTTTAGTCCCTATGTTACTAGACCATTCGAGCTTATTATAATTAAAGGGTCGGAGGTATGTTTTATTCCACTGCTGCCTTCCGTGCAATTTTTCTTTTTAACAATTTAACATGCGATTAGTATTCAATAAGTGATCAGATCCGTGCTATCTATTTCCAATCAATTAACCAATTCCCTGCGGAATTATGTGACTTCATTTTACAAATGAAATGTCTTCAGGCACGGTAGTACGAGTTAATTTAAACGCTTTCTGGTGTTGTAAAATTCCAATTTAATATTTTGTATTAAATGTCAGACAATTTCGAAAACGAAAACACCAGCAGGTCAAACGTCTTGTTGGCTATTAAAAATTTGTAACTTATGTTGTGTTAAAAATATCATAATGAAACTTTGGGAAATAAATCTTCACATTATTATCCCTAATTAATAGAAAAAAAAGTTCAATTGGTTTACAGGGTGCCTCGAAATAAATCAACAAAATTTGAAGTAGTCAATAAATGAATTATTAATGATATTTAAACAGTTTTAACACCATTTTTAACTTAATCTTTAATTATTTTATTATCTCCATAGCAATATTTAATTTAAAAAAAAAAAAAAATTTTACAATTATATAAAAAAAAAAATTGTACATTTATGTATACTCAAATACTAATCAGTTGGCTGGAACACTTTTAAACATAAAATAAATAAGCCATTTCCTCTGGACATTCCCTGCTTCTGAAACGTTTGACCCGTATTCTCCGAAATTATGGGATATATGGATCTGATGATGAATTTTTAAAATCTATGGTATGACGAAAATCAATTTTTGATTACCCCAGAATCGTTTTGGCCTATTGTGCGTCGGCTCCTGGAAGACGTCGAAGCCAAGCACCACAATACAAAATTTAATGACCAAAATTTTTTATTATTTTTTGCTTTTACACAAGAGATGCGAAGTGTGAGGTGAATTTCCATAAACAGATGAATTATTTTACGAATGTGAAATATTAATCTGATGGTGACAAACTAGTAGACCAAGAGCCAGTGACCAATTTTAGGTGGTCATTTCAAAAGTCACGAAACTTTCCACAGTAAATCCTCTATACCTACTGAAAATGAAAAGCCATTTCTGGCAACCCTCTGTGGCCGGGGTAGACTACCCTAAAATTTTAAAGAGGGTAAGAAATAAGGTTCATTTTAGTTAAAGTATCAGTCATGAAACTTCATGAAATTACTGTCGACAGTATTTTGTCTTCATGGAATTTTTGCCAGAAAATTTACATCCCTCCTAAGTGTTGCCAGAACGCTTTAAATATTTATAAAAATAAAATCCATTTTTGTCATTTTATCAGTCTTGAAATTTTAACAGAATAAATAAAATAAATAAACAATAAATAATATATGCCAGAACGAAATTCCATCACCAACCATCTGCCAGAGCAAAAAACATGTTCGTGCGAGTGCAAGTAAGACAGGAATATGGAAACCTGCGTAGATTTAAGGGGTTACATGGGTCTTAAAGGTATAAAAAAAACAATTTTAAAAAATTTTATTTCAAAAACGAAAAATCTTTTTTATTTAAAATTTAAACATATGAAAGTAAAGTACTTAAAGTACTTGTAAAAAAATTTTCAGCCAAAAATATTGAAAATTTTCCATTTTCCAGCCGTTTTTCGCCGTCAACCTGGTTTTTTGCGGTGGACACGATTTCTCGAAAATAAATTGATCGATTTGGTTGAAACTTTGCACAGTTATTCTTTATTGTATTGTTTCGTGATTGAACGAAGGAATTTTCATTCGGTCAAGTCGTTCTTGTTTTATACGAAAAAGACCTTTTAAAAATGATGAGAATCGGAAAAACGCATAAAAATTTGAGACGAAAATTGATTCAAACTCATGTCAAAATGTCAAATTTTATTTTTTTTGTAATTCCTTCGTTCAATCACGAGCCAAGGGCATAAACTGCAAGAAAATTTTTGAACTTTTGATTTCAGATGAATTCACACCGAAATATCATGTCCACCGCAAAAAAAAAGGTTGACGGCGAAAAATGGCTGGAAAATGGAAAATTTTCAATATTTTTGGCTGAAAATTTTTTTACAAGTACTTTAAGTACTTCACTTTCATGTGTTTAAATTTTAAATAAAAAAGATTTTTCGTTTTTGAAATAAAATTTTTTAAAGAAGTCGTTTTTTTTATATCTTTAAGACCCATGTAACCCCTTAAAATTATACATAATGCAATCGATTTTTCTTAATCTTGTTGAAACATCACTTGAGAAAGATTTTTCTGTACCTTTGACACGGATATTCTCTAGGTCATTGTCAAGGATACTGTGGAAAATATCGAAACGCTGAAACACGTACTATCCTAGGTATTCTTTTCTTCTAGGAGGGACAATATGTAAAAGGTTCAGTGCTCTTACCTGTACTTGTGACGCAGTTTTCTATTCCTTACTTTACATTTCGAAGGTCCTAACCAGGGCCGTAGCCAGCGGGGAGGGGGGTCAGGGGGTTAGAACCCCCCCTGAAATTTTGAAACTTAACTAAAAATTTACATGATTTTTTTAAAGAACAGAATAAGGGTTGAGTAAATCAGATGAGTAAATCTTCAGCTCTTCTTTTTTCTTTGACAATGATGAAATATGTTAAAGACATATTTTGTATCTTAGACAAATCATTTTTTATTCCAATTTTTTAATTTAATAAAATTAATTAATTTTATATTAATGAAAATATGTGCAACTGTTCAACATATTCAGTTGCATTCAGTTGAGTTTAGTTTTATTTACATTTATAATTTTATAATATTTAATTCTATAAAAGTATATTCTTATATATACAAAAGGCAATAATTGTAAATTTTTTTCTCTTTTATATACAATATAAAAATTAGTATAATTTCTATATCGATGTAACTTTTTAAAAATAATCAGTGATGTTTTTCTCATACCATGAAGGAAGGTAGCACTTACCTTTTCAAGGGTCTTTCTTACTCTTTCTTTCGCTGCGAAAAGTCGAAAACTAGATTTTCTTTTGTGAAATCCTTTTTTTTTCGTTCGTAAGATATGTTTTAAAAAAATTAATTGTTTTAACAAATTAGAACTTTTATTTTGAATTTTTTTAAGGGGTTACAACACCATGAAATTTTCAAAAAAAAAAAAAATACTGTTTTTGTTTTTGCTAAATAAATTTTTTATACCTTTAAGAATATTTTAAGCGTTCAAATATTCCAGAATTCAAATTGTTACCGAAGTTATAGCAATTAGAAGTGAGCGCGTCAGGCAGCCGACCCAAAACTCAGGTAGAGTTCGGACCGTTACGTATCTATCTATCTTTAACAATAATATAATTCCTTTGGAAAGACTAAACTAACAGTAACTCAGCACCGCCATTGTTAATGTTTTTTTTTCGGTATTGGAAGTTGTTTATAAATAAATTATTTATATTATATAAATACAGAATAATTCAAATTTTTATTGGACGAGCCAAAAAAAAGTTTATTTTTATGCCTATTTTTTCGAGCATCAGGATGGTGTAACCCTAATAAGAGTTACTACAATGTAATAGATATTTTTTAAAATATTTAATTAAATATATATTGAAGATGTAAAAATTAAACTTTATTTTAAATTAATATTTTAACGCTCTTTAAAAAAAAATTCTGGCTACGGCTACACAGGTATGAACAAAAATTAAGGAATAGAAAACTGCGTCACAAGTACAGGTAAGAGCACTGGACCTTTTACAGATTGTCCCTCCTAGAAGAAAAGAATACCTAGGATAGTACGTGTTTCAGCGTTTCGATATATTCCACAGTATCCTTGACAATGACCTAGAGAATGTCAAAGGTACAGAAAAATCTTTCTCAAGTGATGTTTCAACAAGATTAAGAAAACTCGATTGCATTATGTATAATTTTAAATCTACGCAGGTTTCCATATTCCTGTCTTACTTGCACTCGCACGAACATGTTTTTCGCTCTGGCAGATGGTTGGTGATGGAATTTCGTTCTGGCATTATATATTATTTATTGTTTATTTATTTTATTTATTCTGTTAAAATTTCAAGACTGATAAAATGACAAAAATGGATTTTATTTTTATAAATATTTAAGGCGTTCTGGCAACACTTAGGAGGGATGTAAATTTTCTGGCAAAAATTCCATGAAGACAAAATACTGTCGACAGTAATTTCATGAAGTTTCATGACTGATACTTTAACTAAAATGAACCTTATTTCTTACCCTCTTTAAAATTTTAGGGTAGTCTACCCCGGCCACAGAGGGTTGCCAGAAATGGCTTTTAATTTTCAGTAGGTATAGAGGATTTACTGTGGAAAGTTTCGTGACTTTTGAAATGACCACCTAAAATTGGTCGCTGGCTCTCCCTCTATAGTGACGATCTTCGTTATTAACTTTGAAGAAGGTTGAAAAATAAAAAAAATATGTTGAACATTTTTTTAAAGGACAACGGACTCATACGTGTGTGTCACGCCTATCAAATGAAAATTTGAATTGCGTTTTTAAGATTTTCGAAGCCCTTTTAAGCTTTAATACTCGATATATTTCTCGTTAAAAATTGCTATTATTACCGCATTTCCTTTCTTTTAATTCTAGGAAACAACATAATTTAATAGTTCAATATTTGATTACTTTAAGGAAGATCTGGATAAACAAACATTTTCCCTATGTCAGCAAAGGACAGAGAAAAACATGATGCTTTATATGAGAATTTATTAAAAACAAATTAAAAAATTAATACATTCAATCTGTTTAACGAAAAACACTTCGTAAATTCAATTTTTCATTTAGGAATATTTTATTTACTATTACTACTTACTTGTTTGTTTTTTATTTCTTTTTTAGTAAGTGAATGTCGCAAATAACATTCAGGAAATTCATTTTGCTATGTGAGTTTTTTCTTTCCCAAATTACTTATTCTTCGCTGAGGACCATGAATGGATGAATTCATGGCTTTATTTTGCTTATGAGATCTTACGCATTCCCAAAAAGTGGAAATGAATTTGAAAAAGGTTAAGAGAGTACAATAAATTGTTTCAATCTCAAGCTTTTCTTTGTTTTACCCACATTAGTGACCCTCCTAAGGGAGTGTAATTTTATGACGGATTCAATCTTTTCCTAAGTTTTAATTTCTAGCAGGGAGATCCTTTTAAAAAAAGAAACATTGATGGATTTCATTCCTTTGTATTAGAAGTTAACAGTTCTGGTAAAAAACGTTAAAAATATTCAAGTGATAATTCAGTAGTACGAATATTTTATTGAGAAGTGTACGTTTCAATTTTCCAAAATTAATCAGGAAAGCTTTACAAAAAGCCGATGGTTTCCTTTCAGTGGCGATCAAAATAATATCTCAAGCAAAAGATAATTTAATCGGAATTTAAACTGAATCCGCGTTTAGGAAAATGATTGATAACGCAAAAGTTATGGCTGAAGAAGTTGATGTAGAGACAAGTTTCTCCACACCGTCCCAAAAAAATCCTTTTTCTCTATGAGGTTGTAAATTAACTCATAATAGATCCAGAAACATTTTAAGACACCGCTATTTCAAAATTTGACGAATGTTTCGAACCTTTAAATAAAGCAAAGAAAATTAACCAATTTATCTTTGATCACATTGAAATCAGTGAAATTGTTAAGAATTTTGTGAATGCCAAAACACGGAAAATACATATTTTGTAAATATGATTTATTTCTTCCTAAAATTTTAAATTAAATATTTTAGTGTATAATACCTGATAATTCGATGAAATTTATTTTTTGTAAATCCTAATACGAAATTAATATCCCAATAAAGTGTCGGTTACTAACATTCAGCTGAGCTCCATTAGCTAATCTAGTCCTAACTTTCACAGCAGCTAGAAGGGGACGCCTAGGTAGTGCTAGCACCCCAGTGCTGGATAGAATAAGAAAGCGCCTGATTTTAAAATAGAAGCTTTCAAAAAATCATAAAATCTTAATCGAAATTTATCTTTCCGGCTTGCAATGCTTTATGGAATATTAATCGAAAAATGATATTTTATGCGGCTGGAAGTAACAGGCACCGTCAATATCCAATAACATTAAAAAACCCGTCGCTGGCTTTTACTACGAACTATTTGATTCTTTATCAAATGTACTACAAAAAACTACTACGCCAGAACCACTAGATACCATTAGAATAACTACCAGCAGGATAAAAGTATTTTTTCTCAACAAAATAAAACCGGCACTTAAATCTATCGGCAATTCGATTCCTCATAGAATTTATAATACTAGGACACTATTTTTCAATTTTTTAAAATCGACTTCTACAGTTGTGAAAGAAAATTATTCAGACACCACAAGATTTTTCAATTTTCAATACCGATTGGCACAGTTATAAAACAAGTTATTGAAACGATTCCGAAATTATTCTGCTCGTAGGGATTCTGGCGCCTATAAACAATAAACACAAGTTCAATTGTACGATTCGAATAGTAGATTAGGCGATTTTTTTCCAAAATCGTATATAGGGGGCTTTTGGTGATTCTCTTTCAAAATCTTGCATTTGTTTTGCATAAATGCTCCAAAAAAACTTTTTTGTTTTTTGCATAAAAGCTGAAAAAAAATTATGAAGTTTTTTATTACATTGCTGTACAAAATGGCCATTTTTCAAAAATAAACTTTCAAAACTATGGATTAAGAAAGTTCAGATATTCGGACCGCGATTTCTGTTGGTTATATGATCATTCAATAGCAGCAATGTCAAGATAACAGACTTTGAAAAGAAAGAATATCAAAAAAAATCAGTATTTTCTTTTAAAAATCCCAAAAAATAATAGGGTTTTTGAAACTTTTATGCAAAACAAATGCCTTAGAATCTGGCAAGAGAATTTCCAAAAAACCCCTATATTTATAATAATTAATTATTGCTACTTGTTAGTTAAAAGTTATGTAATAAAGAAATTTCATTTCAAGTGTAAGTGTTACACGTGCAATTTTTTTTTTTCACAATATATGATATCTATGAAATCATATTAATCATACAAGAACTTATTTTATATCACACTTACTGGTGAAATATCAAAGAAACTAATCTATCGGTTTGAACAATTAAAAATTCCGCATAGAAAAACTTTGTGGATTCATTTGGTTCACGCCAAATTTTCCATCTATTGCAGATCCGTTTACCAGACTCTAGCATATGTTTTTGCTGTTCTCATAGGTATTCAACATAAAACCATTTGCATTCCTACAGTGTCGCAATAAACAACATTGGCCGCCGAACAACATCCAAAATGCGATTAATTTTCAAAGGGGAACAAAAGATTCAGGACAATATGCACACATGCACACATATGTGGTGTTTCCCAGCCAATAACCTCGCCATACATACGGGTGTTGCTGAGAGTTGACGCGGCACAGCAGAAGGACGTCGGAAATGCCCTGTCCTGGACCACACAATAGACATAAATAAACAATATTGATAGGAAAGGACACGTCCGGGAATATTTCCTGATTGCTAAACTTCCTCCCCGATAGAGCTTTCGCAGATGGTGACTGCCGCACGGGCGTTCTTGGGGCAGGTTCCGTGCAGCAATCCTGCTTTGTGACACCATCGTTCCCGTCAATTTCCGGGAGATAAGTGGGAAAGCTCTTCAGCGGCGCAAACCGTCGCGGGTTCCATTCGCGTGGGATATGCACGGCGTGATCGTGGTCCTTTTCGGCGATGATGGACGAGTTAAAAGTAAGCCCCTCGCACGCCCTCTGGCGTGCCATTTCACCGAGCCGGCGAGTGTCTGTTTCGCAATTCAGATGGATCTCGCCGGAAACATTTTATGGCAATGCGAATTTTATTTATATATTTTTACCAGAAAGGTGTTGCATGATTGATTGATGCGAGAGGGATTTCGTGGGTTCTCTCAGAGGCTTTTATATTTCATATATTATTTTCTGAGTAATTCTTTTGTTTCACCAAAATAACGATCTGTTTTACATTTTTTCCTTTGCTGGATTAGCTTTTTACAGCTTATGGGGCTATTGAATGTCAAGTAAATGCTTTCAGCATAGTAATTCATTTTCTTTGAGTGAATCTGTTTATTGCCTATTTTGTTGGAACCACATGAATTAACAAACTATTGTATATAGCACCACTTGACGACTTAACTCCTTTAGGAACATGAAACGTATTGTATACAAGGAACATTTAAGAGGAAATTTGGAATAAAATCGATTTATGTAATTTACAGTATAATTTTAACCAATAACACGTATAGGGAAGGGAACTAAAGTATTTATCCACTCAAAACTATTAAATTATTTTATGAATAAAAATGGGAAATAAAAATAAAACAAAAATTTTAACGACTCAATACTTACGCAAATTTAAAATAGACTTTTAAAGCTTATAGCTTTTTCATAAAGAATCTTTCGTTTAAAAGGTTTATAAAACATTTTTCTAAAAGTCATTACTAATTGCCTATTTATATTTTTCCTCTCTCCGAATTGATTCTTATATTACTTTTAAAAGCATTCGCGGAGAACTCATTGAAACCCTTAGAAGTAACATTGACTGATTACTGCCTTACAATAATTTGTGTTAGTGTTTTATAAGAAAAATAAGAACACATTCTTGTGAGAGTTTAACTTAAAACTTTTTAAGAACAAATAACTGAACTCTGGGACTACGATCTCATAGGATAATTATATAGTAAGAACGAAAGCTACCAAAAATCTATTTTAAAAACGTTATGAGCTCGTGACTTTATATGAAGTTAAACTAAGATTGTCATAAAAATAAAAAATTTCTTAACTTTCTAGATGAAGTTTTATAAAGACTTAATGGAAGACAACAACAACCAGCTTTAGTTTACTTTTCATTGAAAGTAGTAGTAATAATTGACTTAAGTTGAAAAATAAATGAATTTCTCTGGAATTTCAAACTATTCTACGATTAATTCACGTATTATTTCGCAAATAAAGTCATTTTGAAAATATTTTTGAATTTTTTAATTAATTGAATTAAAAATAAAAACTTTTTCTATCATTTCATGTCGATTAATTTGTAAAATTTGGAGAACGATAAACACTTTTTGGAGATATCACACCAAATGTTATCAGTGTAATTCCTTTTGCAGTAATGTTCTCATTGATAAATTGTATTAAAAATTATAATTTCATTAATCATATATCAGAGACGTATTTTTACTTCAACTTTTTTAAAGTCTTTTAGAGGTATTACGAAAATATATATAATACACCAACTCTAAAAATGAATATCATGTATGTAACAAAATACACAATCTTATTTTAAGTTCATTGTTTAGGTAATACTCTTAGTTTTACTTTTGACAATTCTTCTAAAGCCTTAACACGCTAGTAATTATCTTTAAGAATTTGATGGTATTATCTTAGGTAAAGCCTATTTTAATTCTCATATAACTCTTGGAGCGCTTTATGAGAAAAATATTGTTTGTTGGGGAAGTACGCAATCATCTTAGTTCGTGGCAAATAAAATAAACCTATCCTAAAAGAGTACATTTTAAACAAAGCGTTAGTAAATAAAATAATAGTTCTATAGATTGGTCTGAAAATATTGGATACATCCGGATAACTTTTGAATGGTTCCAACTAGAGGTTGTATTTTTTTAGAGCTTGTATGGAAAGACAAAAAAGACTACATCTGAAAAAATTCTGTGATTTTCCAATCCAAACCTATTGATTTATAAACATGTCAGCATTTCGTAATGGTCCGAATTATGAACCATGGTAGACTTGATTAATAACTACTTTGAAATGAATAGACAGTTAATAAAAATGCCTTTATCTAATCAGCTGTTTTTGGAGTCGATGTCAGCCAAGGCAAGTTTATAAACTCAAATTAATGTAGGTTTATAAACTTGCCTTGGCTGACACCGATTCCAAAAACAGCTGATTGGATATTGTAAATATTTAAGTATCAATAATTTGTTATATGGTCGTTGAATGCAAAGTTTTGAAGTCGGTTTTTATTTTTTTGTAAAAATTTGTTTAATGAGGCTATATTTTACGTATAGTTTGATGGGGTGAAAATAGAAAGTGTAGGTTTAGTGGAAATGATTAACAAACAATAAGACGAAAATGTTTTCAATATTTCATTTCTGGAGTAGTTAGTTTTATATCTAAGGGTTGAAAGAGTACCAAAATTAATTAATTTCGCGGAAAGTAACGAAAACATGTCAAGCGATATGCATATTGTTATTTTTGGTAATTTTCGGAAAAACTACCTCCTATATTCGATCATCTTACACTTAAAGAAAAGTCATTCTAAATTACAAATACAAACAGATGAATAATTGAAATTATCACCAACAAAAAAAAAATGCCTATTATTTTGATCACTTTAATAATGCAGTAGTTTTTTAGATTACAAACGAATATTAATTACATTCTATTTTTTTCGAAAATTATACTTAGACAGAAAGATACAAAAATATCCACTTTACAAAAATCTAACGTCAATACCTTGAACAATTTGGAAAATTTTGAGTAAAGTTACCAAATGTGTTTCTCTCCACACAAAAATATCTTATAACACTTTTTATAACGCAAAATATTAATTTTAGAAAAAAGTCAATTAAATCTGGGGGCACGGCAGTGCCCCCGCCAAGTCGAGCGCGAAGCAAACACTGCCGTACTATCCTTTACTGGAACCATTTCGCCGCATTTTCAGGCCCCTATTTGAGAACCTCTGGATAAGACCAGAACGCAAAAATTTTCGTCATCCAGTAAGCTATAATCACATACTTAAAATCCAAAATTTCAAGTCTGTAGGTCATTTAGTTCCGAAGTTAAGCGAAAGCAAAGTTTCGCATTTATGACACTCACTCACTCACTCACTCACTCATAATCATCAAAATAGAACTAGTACTTCCCATAAACTCAGAGAGCTGAAATTTGGTACAGAGTTAGGGTTTAATGGCCACATAAAGGGAAAACTATAAAAACTAGGATAATCGAAGATCTGGAGTACCTGGTGACCCTGATTCAGTACTTCGAATCGCGTTCGTGTTTATAAGTACTTTTCTAGTATTCTAGGTTTAGTGTTTGAGTAGGCTGAGTAATATTTTCTTAGAGTTTTTTTTTTTATTAAGACAAAAAATGTCTTAAAGATATAGGTTATTATTGTTTTAGTCTAAATATTATCGGTATGTATTTCTGATTTGTTGTCCATATACTAAAGGTCGTTGAGTTTATTTGTAAGAAAGATTTGTAATAATAAAAAATAATAATAAAAAAACTACTCCTAAAAAGAAAACAACTGTGTCAAATAAGAAAATCTAATAAAATAAATCAATATGCCCACGTTTCTACAAAAAGAAGTGAAATCCCACCAAAAACATTCTGTAAAAAACTAGCCAAGTCTCGATGGAGCTGCTTGTTTATCTCTAAAAAGTAATGAATTCTAGACAAAGTCATGCCAAATCTAAGGTTCCTTACTGCGATTTCTTTATTATTATAGTTAATGTTGTGTGACTTGGCCGTTGAAGGGTACACAAGGGTACAAAACCAGGTGCTCCATGACACCATTGCACCAATCTGTCGCCAGAACCGCTACCCATTGACGATGGAAAATTTCCACTTGGAAAACGTTGATTCAATAACCAGTCAATTGTAGGCTTGATAAAGCTGCGTATTTCAATAATACTTATGTATAGGCGAGCCTGAAACAAACAGTATAAAAAATTATTTCCAGTACAGGCGGACTTCTAATCATTGATAGAAGTCCGTCTGTACGTCTATTTTATGTTAGATCGGTGGTCGATTTGACGCTCCAAAAAGAAGAGAGCAGAAGTCAGCATTGTCAATGCTGAATGCATGTGTTGCACAATCAACAACAGCTTAAAATGAGACACTAGCATCCAATTACCAATACCAGTATGGGCTATTATCTCGCTTAACAAACATAGGTAGTTACAACAGATATAACATTACGTGTAAACAAAATTGACTTGTACCCACTAACGTATAAAGAATGTTCAACGGCCAAGTCACACAACATTAACTATAATAATAAAGAAAGCGCAGTAAGGAACCTTAGATTTGGCACGACTTTGTCTAGATTTCATTACTTTTTAGAGATAAACAAGCAGCTCCATCGAGACTTGGCTAGTTTTTTACAGAATGTTTTTGGTGGGATAAAACTTTTCTTAAAGAATAATATAGCATACAAAAAAAATCTGTTGATTTTTAAGCCGTGTACAAAAGCTAAGTTAACTAAAATTGAACTCATCTCACTGTGAGGTAGCGATGGGCTTAAAAAAGCAATGGTAAACTTTACTTTTTTTAGAGTGCCCGAGGTGATTCCTAAAAAGGGTTAGGCAGGGTCGAAACAGAAGAAAATTAATTATAAAAATTACGTCTAAATTTGTAATAGCTTTTATAGGGATGGGTATACACAGGCTCTTGAGGCCACCTAAAATTAAGATAAATATAAGAAAATTTACTTGTAGCAACCTTACCATATTTTCTCATCCGAATTAGTATACCCGTAATTACCCAATAATAAATTTAAAATGGAGGCAAAAGTAAGGTGCAAATTAAAAATCAGAGAAAAAGTTATTTCGTATTTTATAGCAAAATTTAAGCAATTGCTTTTATTGTTTTAAGAATATTTATTAAACTAAATATTTATGTGCACCTTTTGTCATGTTTTTAGTATAGCCATTATACCTTCATTTCGAAATTTGGGTAAAAGAGTACGACAAGTAGTTATTACTGATGAAATCTATGGATTTTATCCGAATAAAAATTTTTTTAGTATACGTTCTGTGCTATTACCACAGCAAGCTTGTGTTTTTTTTTATTCTCAAAAGGCAGATATTTACAACTCCTTGGATTATAAAAATAAAATTTCATAATTACGCTAACTAGCCCACTCAGGATAATAATTTTGAAGACTCATTGCTTATGTTAAAGCCAAGCCCCAAGCATCTACAGGGGCACGAGCAATTAAACTGTCAGAAGCATAAAGCACTATTACCTTGAGTTCAGTTCCATGCATTATTAATTTACGGAAGTATGTAACCACATGAGTTTATATTAACAGCGGGATATCTGTCAGACGGAACTAGATAAGAGGACAAAGTTAGCTAGCCGCAAATAGTCGATTTCTATTTGTTCACATTCAGCATCATAGTCTTTCCCTAGTGTCGCACACCCCACCGATTCGACTCGGCGTCGGGTATCAAACATATCACTCAAATGCTAAGAAATAATTAAAACATACATTTTTAAGACGCTTATCGCCCAAAACAGGCGAACTGTTGAGCAGTTTTGTTACTTTATGGAGAAGTAAACAGAACCGTTTCAAAAATAACTCCGTTCAGTTCCACAAGAAGGAAACTCACCCCACCCACAAAACATGGGAGTTGGCCTCATATTGCAAACATAATAAAAAGTTATTTTGCTTCTCAGCCGCGAAGGTAAACTTCTCGGTGGCAGTCATGTAGAAGCACTCACTCCTTTTCCACTCGTCAAATTTCATTTTGAGCGAAATTTTCGTCGGGGAAAAGATGAAACCCGAAGGGGCCTCAGAGTGTCCCTGAATCTTTAATAAATCAATAAAGAGCCGGAGGACAGGGGCAATTGTAAGTTATTTGCTCATCATCCCGGATTGTATCTTTTCGGGTACCAATGGTGAGGGGCGGGAGGCGGCAACGAGAAGATTCCAGATGGGGATCATAGAAATTTAGAGGTTATTTGATGCTTCTAATCAATACCATCAGCGAAATTTTGTATAATTTTGGTATGCAAGAACAAATTTGCCCCTCGTCTCTGATGGAATTAAGTTTAAATCGGCGGTTTTGCCCGGTCTTTCTTCGATAGAATATTTCGCTCAGAGGGACTCTGATAAAATCGATCGCGTTTGAAGAGGGGCATAGATTGCAGCTCTATGAACAGACTTATAGACGATCCCAATTGGAGAAGGGTCAGGCTTAGTAAAATATGTATAAATCTGAAAATCGAGAATAAAGCAGATTTACACCCACCCTTCTTAGAGGGAAGACAACACAGGCTTTTGCTACAACATTGTTGATATTAAATTTGTGCTGCTTGGAAGCAGAAGAATTTGTAAAGTGGCCACCGGAAAAAATAAATCCATTTAAAATGTCTTCTTTTTATGTGAAACAAGTAATTATGTGAAAGCAATTTAATACGAATTCCATAATAAGCGGTCAGTGGATACATCGTCCTCAATCGAATTTTCTTCCAATCCCTATAACTTTATAATTCTCCCCATCTCTGTAAAGTGCCAAGTTTGAAGAAAAAGGTGCCTAGCACGATTCAAACGATTATATGAATATAGAAAACCTTCCAATGCAACGTGGAATTCAACGCCAGAGTAAGGCCTATTTCAAAGTGTGTTCGAAAAAGTTTGCTTTTTTGAAAACTTTTACTTACACGTCATTTCAATGTTGAATACAATCAAGTCTCCTATAACGCGGTGTTTTTATAGCGCGATTCCCATATAACGCGGTGTGAAAAATGCGACAAGTTCTCCTATAACGCGTTTTTGATATAAGAACATTCCAACAACTCAAATGGCTTGAAAAGTTTATCTATGACAACACTTATTCGATGAGTTAAATTTTTGTATGTACATAGTTAAAATTTGTGGTGTATTCTAGTAGTCATTAAACCAAAATTTAAATATGTAAAAATCTACATATTCATTGTCATTTCTATTATAAAATTTTATTTATTAACCGTATCAGTCACAACTTGTTACTTTGAGAATGCAGTTTTTATATAGGTCTGATTTACTTATATAGAATTTATTTATTTCTGAGATTCCATATAACGCGGTACAAATCATTTAATTTGTATTAATTCTGAGTTTCTTATAAAGCGGTTTTCATAGAACGCGGTATAGATTATTCTGATTTATCTTATTTCTATGTTTCTCAAAACGCAGTTTCCATAGAACGCATATCCTGATTTGAATTAATTTGAAGTCTCTCATAGCGCGGTTTCCATATAACGCGGTACGAATCAATTGCGTTATAGGAGACTTGACTGTAAAATGTTTTCGACCTGGATTAAGGTAGGTGTCTAGTATAGAGAGAGAAAAATGAGCTCATTTTCAAATATTTATTTCTCGGCTTCTATGCCAGATAAAACAATAAATTTTTAACCAGGACATTATGTTAAGCATATAGAATAGGAACGTTCTTTTTAATTTTCTCCAGTAGTTTATGAAAAATTTGTAGAGTGCGCCAAAGTCGAGGCTGCAGAAAAAAAATCTCACCATGGCGGACAACTAATCTCCGGATCTGCGAGTCTGAAACAAAAACAAAAAACGTCATTTTATAGAGGAAGGTTTGCCACGTGGTAATTCACCACCGTTTGACAAAAATCGATAATAAAAAAAAAAAATAGTTACTTTGGAAAAATATTGTTCAAAAATTGACCTATTTTTGCACCGTTCATGTCCTGTAAATTTTGATATTGTGAATTTTTTTTTTTTTTGTGGTGGATTACCACACAAAACACCTTAATAAAGGATCGTACAAAATTTTATCAAAATCGACCGAGCGGTTGCGGAGATTACCTGTCCGCCAGTTGAAAAAAAGTGATTTCGATGAAAACGCTTTTAAAGTCTCCAGCTGCCAACCGCGCGCTCCCAATCGTCCCTACAAAAACCGCTGTAACTTTTTATCTATAGCGAATTTCGTCACCAATTTTCGAGAGGTGATTATAGACAATACAAGTCGTTGGAAAATGAAAAAAAAAACGAATTTCTGAAAATTCTAGACTAGACCTTAATTCAATGAGGTTACTCAGTTTTTATCGCCAGTTTTGATTAAAACACAGACGGAACCGTCATGATGGCTTAGGTTATGTGCTTTTACTCGGCTGATGAAAATTCTGACAAGTCAAAGAGAAATTTTGACACTATAGCCCCCGGAAAATTTTGACGGCTATAATGAATTGCCGGTTATCGCGATTTTTTGTATGATGGTTGAGAAAAGGAAAAAATGCAACAAATATAATACATAAATGTTTAACCTGACGGCTTTCCATTCTTTTTATATAGGAAAACAATAATTCCTCAAGGGAAATGGAGGCACTGTATGCTTCCATTAAGACAGCAATGAGCAGAGGGAAATAATTCTATTCTATTCTTCTCACTTTGTTTGATAAAAATAAACTCTCGCAAGAAATCTCTTAATTTTCGCAGACATTCAACTGTCAAAATTTGATTTCCATTTCGCACAGCAAATTTTTGAACTACAAATTCACTAGAGAATATTTTCTCACCTCAATTCACCTCAAGTAAAGAGTTTCCGATTAGCACAGGTCCTTAATGCAGCTATATATTTAGAAGGTAAAAATTTGAGAAGAATTTATAATTTTATAAATTATAAATTAAATAATGCGAAACTTTCCAAAACTGCTTTTCCTCTAAGTTTAAACTCTATAACTCGAACTTCAAGGGAAAGGTTCACATTTTCGAGTTCACGAGTTCTCGATTTATGGAGTATTTCGAAATACAAAGCTCAGGAGACTCCAAGGAATCAATTGGTATAGCGTTTCCTACGTTAAATCGGGACACCCTGAAAGTTTTAATATATGTACATTGTTTCTTTACCAGCATTTTCTCTATACCTAAAAGGACCACATCTGATAAGATAAATAATTTTCGGCGAATTCCTCTTTTTACAACTTTTTATTGTTTTCAAAGTGCAAACGTTTGCGGCGCTAACTGATGTAACAAAAATCATTGAAAATTATTATGCATAATTCTAATAATTTTATTGACTAAGCAATACATTTTCCTTTCAATCCTCTCGAAATGTTGAGCTTTTCTGAATTTTTAGCGAAAGGTTCATTTTTCAACTGAATTGCAAAAATAGGCGGGTGGCTTTGGCCTCCACCCTAGGCGGCAAAAACTCATGCTATGCCACTGCTTTTAAGATATTTTTCTACATTGGCAGAAATGAAAGAAAACCTAGAAGTAACACAGTCTAATATACATATATGGGACGTCATCAAAAGGTAAACAGCCTTACTTATAAAACCTCCTTAATTGGCCTTTAAACAGTTGTTTTCTTAATTAAGCTTAAAGTCTCATGCCCTAGGCAGACAGCACACATAGCTTACTAATTAGTACAAATTTAGGTGCTGTCTGTCATGGGCTTATCATTATTATGGCCGCTAAATGACGAAAAACTTTATCATTTATGACTTGCTAAATTACCATAATTTTTTGATCAACTGACAGCTGATAAACGATGATTAAGAAACGGATGTCTGTCACCACTTCATTAATTAATAAGTATTGCTAAATGAGTAATTAACTAATTATTAATTTAATGTGCTGTCTGTCTAGGGCATTAAGTAAAGATTAACGTTTCATCGATCATAAGCAGTGCTTAACCAATAATTAGATAAACAGAATCAAACGTTAAAAAACCCATATTTCGGTAGGGCACTATTTCTTTCTTCCAAAAATGCTTGCAGTCCATCGGCTTATTACACAAGTCAACAAATTTAAAAAATTTTGTTGAGTTCGAATTGTCAATGCTATTTTCTTGTTGCTCTCATCCAAAAGGAAGGAAAAAGTTCCGTTATGTTGTTTAAAGTTTGCTTTTGTGAAGGGAAAATGGACATTCGTTTGGATAGTTTGACCCTCAATTACAACTAAATGCAATGTGCAATATTTCTGATTTTTTCCCAAAACATGTGTCGTACTTCAAAATACAGTATAGACGTTTTTTTTTTATTGAGTTCCAAAGTGATGAATCAAATATGGCGTCCGAACGAATGCAATTCAATGGGAGTTTTTATTAAAATTAATCAAAGAACTTTTAGGATCCTGATATTAAGCCTGTTATTAAAATATATAAATTAAAGATGACAGATCTAATATAGCTACTGAAAATTTTAAAAATGTCCGCCCGCAAAAGATTTGCTATTAAATGAAAACATAAAGGTTTTGGGAGTTAGTAATTTTAAATTTCTTCTCCTGTGCATAAAAGCAAAATTTTTTAGAAATCTTGTCGATTTTCTTCACTTGTAAGCCGAAAGCAATGAGAAAATACCACACATTAATCAGACTCAAAAATCGTGTCGACTTGTGTTATTTATATATTTTGTTTGACGGATGCATCATTTTGAAGTGTCTGAAAAAATATTTTTCCTACCGATATAACAATCGAGCAGTGCCGCAGAATAAAACTGCTGATCTTAAGTTGTGAATTCGTTACAAAAAAAAACCCAACACAATCTTTTTGTTTAATTTATTATATAATAACTATAATTCTATAGCTATATAATATTTCGAGACATGTATAGCAATTATTTTCTTATTATGTAATTATTTTAATCTTAAGCTATACTATTCCTATTCTACATGATTCCAATATTTGTTATTCTGTTTTCTAAATTATGATTTATTTACCCACGCTGTAACGACTTTAAATAACAAAATAATAAAAATAAAATACTGAAAAATGCTGGATTAAAACTGTAAGTAAATAACTTGAAATAAATATTTCTAATGAGCTTTGAAGGCTTCCCCCCAAATGGAATTATCTTTTAAAATTAGAACCTACTGTAATTGGTAAAAAACTTTTAATATCAAAATTGGGACGTAGCCCCACTTATAGAATTTTATCCTATACCCTTATATCATGATCTAAGAAACAATTTGAATTGTTACACAGAATTGTAGCTCAGTACAAACACAATAAATAAAACGATACCATTTGAGAGTAGGACTCATATTAATTTAATTAATTAATATGAAAGATGTAAAGCTAATCGCTAATAATGATCAAAGTCCGCGCACTGACAAGCAAATCAGATCAGAGTCAAATGTCCTTCCACTATGTGCTTTGTTTATACTTCGCTATTACAGTGATGATTGGTCAGTTTGGCTTACGTTTCGATCAAACCTTCACCTTTCAAAGTAATAAATTGTGGTAATTTCAAACCTGGACACATTTTTTTCTAGTTGTATCAGCCAATATGCTCTATGCCTACAAGACCAATCAGAATTATACAAATTGAGAAAGATAAAGCACTGTTCATTTTACATGAGAATAGTTACTTCGAAGGTTACATACAATAGAGATGTTATTATCCCTATAAAAAGCAAGGGCGGAAGGGAGAAAGAAAGGAATACAGGCCCTGCCGAACTTAAAAGATTGGTCTGTTGTACAATCTCAAGTCCATCAAACCTGCCAAGTTAAGAGATTTATTACATTTATCTCAGTTCTTAGGAAATCCTGACATCCAGGCATTCTATCAGAAGCTAGTTCTTGACATGCAATCAGAACATGAAAATGAAATCGACTAACTGGAAAGAATAATCAAAGTCCTGCTTTGTTTTATTTAAATCTTTTTTTTTTACATTTCTGCGTAAATTAAAAATTATGTTTTTCACATAATCTGTAATAAAATAAGTTGTACTTTGCAATGTGTTGAATTATAATTTTTCTTCAATACTTTAAAGTAAGAGAGTTTAAAATTAAAAAACTCAAAATTTAGCAAAGTGTGGCTCTGCCTCTGTGGTGAGCAGAACCGAATTATAGGTAACGCAAAGTACGAGATGGCTTAAGGCAGTAGATTTCTAAAAGGCGGCAAAATCTCAGGCAAGATTTGCAAAAACTTAGAAAATGATTGAAAACAATGTTTAAAAAAGAAATAAAAAAATTGCAAAAACAATCAAGTAGTAAATAATTTTACGGGTATATCTAAAATCAAGGAGAAAAAATTGACAAGACCAATAGCCGGGAGGAAAGCGTGTACTACACTCCTTAAACCTCATCAAGAAAATTTAAATAAAATAATGTACAATAGATAAAAGCAAGTGAGACACGGCTTCTTAAACCTTGGACAAGAAAATTTCATTCTATTATTCTTAATCCACTGACCTTATAGCCCGAAAAAAACGTACATTTATATTTCCATTATAAAAAAATAAAAACTCATTTCCTGGAATTTTCTTAACCTTTGTGGTCTAAAATTAACGGAGTGTAAAACTTGCTTTAGCCTTAGGCTTTTGCTTATGATGAAGGAGTATACCATGTGCTTTTTGAAAATCGATTTTCGACCCAAACCAGGGGGTTATTTTCGACCTATGTTGTTAAAATTAATATTTTCTAAGAAATTTTAATTGTTAGGTTTTAAGACAGCTACAGACGACCCAATCTGCAAAGCCCGATTTTAGGGTGAAGATTTGGGTACGATCTCCACAAGGCTCGCTCCTTCAAGATGCTAAACAATAGGCTTTGCATTAGCAACGGTGGCGTTGGTGATGTCAGTAAAACACATTTTCGTCCCTGCAGCTGCTATGGCTATTTTTTATCCCCTCTCTCCCCCACGTTATTAAACATGATTTTTCTTTAACCCCGCCACCCCTATTTGATTATCACGTAATATTTGGTTTTTTTTCAAAAACAGATGGAGTATTTTATTAGTTTAGCTTTATTAATTAAGAATAAATTAAAACAATTATTCAAATGATTGTTACATAAATATTAATGATTTTAAATTATTAATAAGCATTACATTCATTTAATAAATCATTGTTTAGAAGAAACTTTACTACAACAATAATATATTAAGAAACTATAAAATATTATGTTCATCATCTTCAGCCTAGCTAATTAGCATATTTTCCTATATTCTTATTCGAGGCACGGTAGAATGATTTATATCTTTTGTATCCTCTTTTCCTTATTCATTAATATCACGCGGTTTTATTGAATACCCGCTTCCTTATCAAATTACCAAACCGTGATTTTGTCATGAACCGACTCTCTCTCTCAAAAGGATCCCGTGATTTGTGTACAGCCCCTAACTTGAAGCTGAGACTATGTAGATTATTGGAAAAATAACCATAATAGCTGAAAGGAACACTCTGTAACATAACCTCAAATTTGAATTTTTTGTGAAAAAATTAATTTAGTAGACACTAACACAGAAATTGATCTTTATTTTAAATGCCATATCTGCTGTCAGATGTACTTTTATCTGCTGATCAGAATTGCCCCTCACCTTCTAGTTTTCAGAAAAATTAAGAATTTCGGTGCTCGAATAAGCTTTTTTTAACCTTTTGAGTCACAAAGTTGAAACTTAATTTAATTGTAACTATAACATGCTAACGACGGTTTTTGAGGTCACTGATCACAAATCTGAAGTAAGATTTTGAAAATTCCAAATAGCGGATCAAATATGGCGGCCCAAAAATTTAATATTTGATCAAAATTGAACTAAAAACTGTATGCATGGGTTTTTTGCAGTCGCTGATTACGAAACTAAAGCCAGATTTTGAAAATCAAAATGGAGAATCCAATATGGCGAACCAAAAATTTTATATGTCAGAGAATTTAGATTCGCCATATTGAATTTTAAAAATAAAACAGAGTATTAGAATCGAAAAACTCAAAAAACAACTAAAATAAATTTGAATAATTTTATTATTCAAAACGTTTTCATTTTTTGTTTTACATGTTTAACATGTAAAAGTAAGTTACATATAATAAAATAAATAGTAGTATAGAATATAGCGTGAAAAAACTCTGTTTTATTCGCCAAATAGCCCACTGTGCGCCCTAGCTAGGAAGACCAACAAAATATCGGGCTAACCGTGCTACACACGACCCAATCTGTAGGGTTCCTGCAGAATTGGTCGTCTGTAGCCGTTTTTATATTTAGTCCAAATTCGGAGTTTTTGGGCGGCAAAATATCGGTGGCGTATCATCAGTGAAGCTTTGAAGATAATCTGACTCTGCTGTCACTGATGAGCACCGTCGAGGCAACGTGTTAATTAACAATTGCTTAACGCTAAAAAACGTTTATAAGTAAGACTTTTTCTTGAACAACTGACCAAAGTTAATCATCGTTTATAAGCAAGGCAGAAAAGGTTATCAAGATGCCAATCCCACCCCACTGCACTGCGTTTCTATTATCAAAACCACTTTTAATTTTACAATTTTGGGATTTTCCAATTCTCTCTTGAGTCTTAGCTAAGTAGTTGCTGCCTAAACCTGTTATGCCTTTTACCGCTGCGAGTCTAAGATTCGCTGGCTGTTGTCCCCGCTGTCTGACGAGTGGCAGCTGCCAAAACATAACCCTCTCGTATTTGTAAATAGTCCGCTCACACCCGACGATGGTTTTTAGTGAATTATGCGGCCGCCTAAAGATTTTATTCCTCGGTATCATCGGAATTCTAAGGAGGGCGATGTGTTGCTTCTCCCGTCGACGCAGGCCTTCCGCATCGGAGCCCGCCGAGGTGCTGCAGAGCGTCAATGTGGTCACGGACTACTCGCCCCAGACGAGGGCTCAGGTGCGACGTGTATTTTAGCCCTTTACCATACTTAACCCGTTTACTTTCACTTGTTGCACAGTATCGTGAGAAGGACTGGAACAGTTGGGACGACGCCCCGCAAACTGTAGAAGAGCACATCGAACAGTACCGCCAGAAACTTGTGCTGCCACCGTCTCCAAAGGAGGAAGAGCCGGAGCCAGATTTCTTTAAGGTTTGAAATGAATTTCCTAAAAGATTCACATGCCTAATTATAGATTTTTCTCATTTCTAGGATATGACACCTAAAATTAAGCCCCAACCGAAGGTGTTCATCGGGTCCAAATCAGAGATAAAGACTGACTTTTCCCGGTTGGAAGCGAAAACAGACATTCCTATAGCAATAGCTGTGAGTGTGCAATGATTCCCTAAGGATCCCTTAAATTATTCAAATTATCTTCAGGCTGATCTGGAAGATTGGGCAGAAGAAGATCCCGGTGGATGGGAGGAGCTGGACGCTGAGAAGACGAAGCAGCTCATTCGAGAAAAGCGAAAGGAATTGAGGAACCAGAAACAATCTAGACCTAAGGACGGAATAAGGGGACCTCAGCATCAGGGATTCGCGGAAAAGATTAGAACGGTCTCCTCGTAGTACACGCCCACCGTCCATCCATTCCCACAGCCCGTTTGGATTTGATTGTGTGTCTTGTCTTTAAGTATACGTTAACTATTTTTCTGCTTTTATATGTTTATTTTATGTTGGTTTACATTTTTTCTAATGTATAAATGGTTTATAAGCGATTTACTTTAAAGTCGACTTTGATTTACCAACACTACCCCAATTATCAGTATTCCTCAAATATAAAACCTAAAGTGGAAGGCACATCCCAGAAAAATAATCGCAACATTTACTTACAGAAGTAATATTAGACTTAATCGTAACAACATGTCGAACATCGAATGTCCTTCCTTTTTTTAAAACGTTCGCTACCAGCGTCTTATATATGTGACGTCTCATTTTTTGTATGTGAACCCGGCGACGTGTTTATCAGTTTAGGACAATGGATTGCATTAATTTCCCCCCCCCCCCCCCCCCCCCCTTTTTTTTTTACAGGCTATAAAACAGGAAATATGCATCAGTTTGGAAAATTGCTTATTTTGTTTATTTTCAATATTATAAATATAATTTTGAAAACCCCAATGCCAATAGGTCACATTATAAGAAAAATTGCCCTAGTCTGTGGCACAAGAATTTCTTCTCGGGTTCCGATAGCGAACGTTTTAATTGAATGAATTTTAAACTGGTTAGAAATGACAAGTTTCTTGAAGGGGAAAAAATTATGTAAATAAAAATATTCTGCATTAAACCTTGTCGTCATAAAGTCTGTTGCCATAAAATTCTCGCAAAGTAAAGGGAAAAAATGAGAAATCGTTATTGCCTTATCGTAATAATATCGCAAATTAAAAAGGGAACACTAGAGCTGCAAATTAGTGTTTTTTAACCCTTTCGGTACGGCGCAGTTGGTCGCGGTTATACATTCCCTGTACGAGAAAGTTTTTCACCACAGTGGTTGCACAGAACTTTCCATGAATGCGGACTTTCAATGTGACTTTATATGGCGATTATACCCACAGACTCTCCGTAAATGCTGACTTTAGGCGGGGCGGTCCTACCCAGTAAATGTCGACTATAGGCGGTGATAGTACTAAACGTGTTAAACAAGGGAAGCCGTGCTAAACTGCACTCTAAAGGAAAAAACAAATCAATCATTGTAATAATTTTCATGAAATGGAAAAATCTTGGTCGCCATATTGGATCCGCCATTTTAAATTTCTAAATTTGGACGGTGGGTTTTAAATCAGCATCCCCTAAGTACCAATTTTCATGGAAATCGCTTCAATTTTAAAATTTTGAACCGCCATCTTGGATCCGCCATTTTGAAACCCTATATATTACCCGGAAAAAAATTAGCCTATATGTTAAGTGATAATCTTCGATAAGTATGTTATTCAACCAACTTGTCTCCCATTTAAACTTTCCCGCTTTTAATCTCGGACCACTCGGAACCGGACTGCTAGAATTTGGGACTCGTTCTATCATAACTGGACTGTTATTACCTGTTCAAAGGTTCAAACGCGACTCTCCGAGGGCCATTTGCCGGAAAACCCAGAGCTCCTAGCCAGCCACCTCCGGGTTATGCTGTGAAGTTTTACAGGTGCTTATAATGCATACATAGAAACCTATAATTTAAGATAACATCATAACTCCCTCCGCCCAATACCCATTTCTGTTAAAAGACTTAAATTCTAAAACCCTAATAAGTATCACACGACTACTCTTCGAACTTCTTTTTTATTGATTTTCTACCCAACTTTTCGCACTGGACCCCTTTTAGTTTGTGCTAAATTATTCTTTCTTTTGTCTTTAAATCATTATACAGCTAGTAAACTCCCCTTATCCCGTCTTTTCTTCTTTTCAGACAAAATGGACCAAGTTATACACAAATTAAAGTCATGAGTAGAAGAAGTTAAGTGGCAAAATTGAAGTTTCAAGAAAAATGACTTTATGGATTATACATAGTCGTGCCATAAGTTCTGTCTCCCTCCCCTCCACTAAAAGGGTCACGACGCATCTCGATTACCTGTCGCGAATTAGCTTAAATACTTCCCGCTTTGTTAAAAAAATATCATTTTGTCATTGGATTTCGAACGAGCAACATGGAGTGGGGCATTAAAGAGAACAGGATCGCCGTTATTGCACTATTTAAGTGCAACAAGTCAGCAAAGGAGATATTTGAGCTTCTTCAGCCACTACAAATTACAATAAAATTTGTGCATCGTACTATCAAACGATACCGTGAGACTTCCTCTGTCGATGACAGGTCCAGGAGCGGGAGGCCTCGTACGTCTCGTACACCAGCAGCAGTAGAAGCGGTGCGTCACCGCATACTGAGAAATCCGCTCCGAAAACAAAAGGTGATAGCACGGGAGATGAAAATACCCAAAAGGACGATGTCTCGTATTATCAAGGAAGACCTTAAGCTTAGTGCTTATCGACGGTCAACAGGGCAGCGGCTTACGGACAAGCTTCGTGCGATACGAGAGATGCGATCTAAAAGTCTCTTGAAGAAGTACGCGGGAAAAAATACCAACAAATACTTTTTTCAGACGAAAAACTTTTTACTATTGAAGAGAAGTTTAACCGACAGAATGACAGAGTGTACGCGCATAGCTCTAAGGAAGCGGCTGAGAAGATACCCAAGGTAGAGCGTGGCCATCATCCCGCCCCAGTCATGGTTTGGTGGGGAGTTGGCTATTACGGTGCTACGGAGCTGCATTTTTGTGAGCAAGGCGTGAAAACGAAGGCAAAGAACTATCAAAGTGACATCCTGGAGAAGATGGTGAAGCCGCTCAACACAACGATATACCATGGTCAGCATTGGGTGTTTCAGTAAGACTCAGCACCAGCTCATAAAGCCAAGACAACGCAAATCTGGTTAAAATTGAATGTTCCTGACTTCATTTCTGCTGAAGATTGGCCTTCTGGTAGTCCAGACCTAAATCCTTTGGACTACCGCTTATGGAATATTTTAGAGGAGAAGGCCTGCTCTATTCAACATCGAAACATTGAGTCATTAAAAGCAAGTTTGATGAAAGCAGCGAAGGAAATATCACTAGATGTCTTGCGTACTGCGATTGATGAATGCCCGAAACGTTTAAAAAAATGTGTAGCTGCAAAGGGTGGGCATTTCGAATAATCGTCTGCATTACTGTAAATTAGAATAAGTATATTACTAAACATAATAAATAAAATTTAATTATTTTTTTCTTATATGAGCTTTTTTTGATTTTTCCTTTGGGACAGAACTTATGGCACGACTATGTAAGTTTATAGTTGAATTAATTAATATTTTATTATTCCAAAACCAAAATATATCTTAATATATATCAAATTAAACAGATTCGAAATTCAAACTAGTAAGAATCCTTCTGCCTACTCCGTTGCCCCACAACTTCAATTTTCATTTACGCACAGGAGAAAAGAGAACATAACGCCTTCATCAACCAAATAAAACGCTAATTGTGCGAGTATATTTCATTAGACCTCGACAAATAGACTCCCGCCAGGAGCTTTGGTGTGCCATGTCTTTAATTATATTAATAAACGCTTTTGATGAAAAAAATTAAGTTCATAACATTTTAATTTGCTCAAAAAATATCACAAATATTGTTCCTCTCGCAACCCAACAGACCTTAAGCATCTTCATTAATTAAATATTAAAATCAAACGATTCGAGTAGCAGCTCAAATCCTGTGATTATATAACAAATTCTAAAACCTAGTGCTCCCATTAAACCAACAAAAACTATTAGAAGCATCAACATCAAAATGTGCCAGTCACCCACTAAAGTAAATCACGTAGATAGCTTAAAAAATTGCACCATCATTGCGCAAAAGCGGCGCAAACTTTCGTTTTCGTCACAATTTCACGGTGCAACTGGACCAAACGATTCGGTCGGATGGCGCCGAAAGAAAATTAAATTACCAAATTTTTTCCCTGCAATAGACACACCATAAGCAAGACACTTCGGCTAGAGTGTAACACTTATTTATTATTTTCTAGCAAGTTCAGTAACTTTCTTATAAAAAACAGACTTGCTGGCCGCCGGCTCACTGTCCCCGTTCTCGTGGATTTTCACGGCGACCGTCCTCTGAATGGTCCTCTGCTCGGTGGCGCTTCCTTCTGCGTCTTTTGGCTTTTTTGGGGCTCCTGTGCTTCGGGTAGTTTCCGTTTGGCGTTGTGTTCGTCTTGTTGGTCTTGTGGCGGCCCTCTGCTGCGGAACTTCTTCTTTCTCATCAAACTCCTTATGGTGAGTCACAGGCTCTGGATTCTCGTTTGAGACATACATGCACTCCTCGTGACTGGCTCCTTTCTCGTCCTTGCAGTAGTAGCAGGTGAGTCCCTCCTTACTCTTGCGCTTGCATTTGGACCAATCCCGCTTCTTAAAATCATCGAGCACCTTATCGACCTTACCCCCACTCGTGTACGGTCTGATTTGTTCGAAGGACTTTGTTGGTTCGAAAGACTTACCTTCATAGTACTCTTCTGTTTGCCTAGGAACAGGTCTTTTTGCCTTTCCTTTTTTATGAGATTTAACTTTTATTGGTATCGGGCTATCATCCTGTATCTCAACAACGGGTTTCTGAATTGGTAACTGTTTAGAATGCTTCTGAACATGTTTGGGACTCTCCCGGGGAGTTTGGCGTTCTTCCTTTTGAGAAGCCTCTTCATCATGATCATCTTCATAGTCGTCATCATTATCCCGTTTGCTGTTGTAGTTTCTTTCTCTCTTGTAAGCATATTTTTTTGGCTTGGGTTTCGACGAATAGGAGCAGGTCTCAGAATGAGCGTTGGTTTTTGGATTCTTGCAAACTGTACATTCCTTTCCATCCTTGTAAACTAATTTGCAAAATTCAGGATTCTTCTTACTTTCCTCGGCCTGCTTTTCTGAGTACTCCTTAACTTTTTCGTAAGCTCTATCTCCAGAATCATCATCATACTCGTCATCCTCTTCAGATAATGCCTTAGCATCGTCTAAGCCGAAGTTTTCACGCACAAAGTCCCTATAGGTCTTGGTGTAGTCATAGTCCGCTGAAGTATCTCGCTTGTCACGAATCAAGGAGTCATAAACATCCTCAGGTGAAATGTAGAATCTTGATTTTGTAAAGCTGGGTGTAGGGTCTACTGATCTATAGGACCTATGACTACCATAGTCATCATCATCATCTTCCGACGAATAGCTCGATTCTGTGGAATAATGGTAGGATTGTGATGGTGGACCATCATATTCACTAAAGACTTCCGTGTCGTACTCCGAATACTGTCCAACTACTAACTCCCAGACTCCGCCAAAAAGCAGGAACGTGGATACCAATATCTAAATAAAAGGGGGGTTGTTAGCCAAAATATCCTTCGTTATCCTTAAACTATCTCACCCTCATGATGTTGGCTTTCTTACACAGACCGTTCCTTTAATTCCCCAAATGTGTTAAAGCGCTCGTTCGGGAAAGACTGATAGCGCACTAGTGATCTGCGAGTTCTTTTATAATTTGCTCTTCTGGGCATCAATTGCAGCTATTCAAGCATGAGACTGGGCTGTGTCCACATAATTTGTTCGCCTTTTTTCTGGTCGGCGCGCCATAGTGTCGTATCCAGATCAGTTGGAGTGCGTTGGCTTCAATTGTGGGCAAAATGCAAAAATCACAAAGGTGTGAAAGTTGAACTTTGGTAGCGCTAGAGAGCGCAAGAGCCCCATACTCTAGTAGTCTGCTTTGATTTGTTCAATCGTTATGCAAACTGCTGAAAATTACAATTTAGTTCAGAGCGATTAGACGCCTGAGCTGCATTTTATTTGTTTTTCTTTGGAAAATTCGGAAAGCAGCCCATAACTGGCAAAAGTTAAAAGAAGTTTTACTTATATAAAAATGCTCTGTCGGGTGCCGAGAAATTTGCTAATCCAGAAATTTGCAAATTTGTGGTTAATAGACCAAAAAATAGGAGGAAACAGCTTCGCATAGTTTTAGTCTTTTTGTGAAGTTTTTTGCGGATAATGTTGTTCAAGAACTAGCATTTGAGAGGACTTGTGTTTTTAAAGAAATTAGAAATTGTCTGGCCTGCTTTTATTAGTAATAAGTTTTTATCTTATTTTTTGATTATCAAGTTTTGTAAAGAAAGCTAGAAGCCGTGTTATGGCAATGAAAACTGAAAACAATTTATTTAAAAATTATAAATATTTGCTTTGAGGGTAGATATATCGACTTACCCGTATCAACTTGCTTTTGCAATACTAGTGGTTATTTAAATTGATATAAAATAACAAACCACTGTACTTTTTGCAATTTAGAAATCTATAAGTGATCTAAATTACGTCCCACCATGCAAGTTGGGCACAAAAAAAGATTAGGACGCTTTTCACACAGTGCTTCAACATGTTAAGGATTCAATAAAGCATTATGATTATTTTGGAGTCAGGTTTTGAAGTAGGCGGAGGTCGTTTCTAATTAAATTTCTTCTAAAAGTAGACTTTTAAGAAAACAAGGAAGCGAGGCTAGTTTTGTTTATGATTGATATATGTATTATTCAAAAATCAAAAATGTTGTTATTAAGATCTAGACCATTTTTTAATCATTTTTAAATGCAATTTAAAATTAGAAATCAAAATAAAAAATTGTATAGAAGTTATTTTTCGGATACCAAAGGCAACAAAACAAACCCCGACAAGAACTAAGCTACAAAAAAGCCTTGTGAAATAGACACCCTCAGGCTGGAATGTTTTCCACTTCCTCAAATCAAGGGTCAAGAGGACCAACCCATCAGGACGACAGCAGGTATATAGCATTTATGCGATCCAGAAATGCATCGCAGCAGTACCATCCACGATTTATTTTATAACAACAAATACAAAAACAGTTTCAACCATCACCACAAATCTCATCATTCAACTCCAACATACAAACACTATCTCAAAGGGAACCCAAGCTTTCAGTCAGCCCAATGTACAAATGGATCGTGGTAGATTCACATTATTAGGGAATGATTTTAGAATCCTTCTTTTTCCGGGTTCGCATTCTTTTAGGTCTTTTAATCATTAATTGAATTATTACTTCGCTAATTCCGCGTTCTTTTCATTTTCTCCCATTACTACCAAAAGAATTTATATGTACTTCAAGTTTACATAACTTTCTCTGGTATTTCTATTGGTGAGAGAGTGTTGTCGTGGCAGATTGTATAGTAGGCAGATCTCGAGTTCTGTGCACCAATTAGTTCGTTATTTTTATCCTCTGAAAACCTTAGAATTGTATAATTACGTTGTAAAAACGTTTTTTAAAACTAGGAATTCTTTACCTGAAAAATATTATTATTTATGAAGCCAACACATAACTGCCCTGACTGTAAGAAAAATTCCTACTTAACTGAAATACATCATTATAATAAAAAAATAAAATTAAAATTATAAAACTACAATTCTATGTTCCTAAACCTACAATTTTCACACATAAATAGCTGCAGAACTTCATCAAAGCATTACCTTTAATACTGGTTAAATGATCTTGAAAACCGCAATAAAAAATCCAATTTTGCATCAAACAAAAAATAAATAGGTTGTAGATTCACATATAATCTACTAGAATGTAACTCAATAATGTAAATGCAAAGCCAAAGAATATCGAATAACAGGAAGGAACACTCTAATACGCTCTTAGAATTCCAACACTTATTCCCAAATACACCTAGCAAAATTTCGCTTTAGATAAAACAGGTCAGGAATACTACCTCTGTAAATTCTTATAAGAAATCTAGAGAGAAAAATAGCCACGAAAAAATCTTCACAAACATTATTTACATCGTAAGCTTTAAAGTGACGCATTTTTTTGTAATACTTTTTTAAAGGCGAGCTGGAATGATTGCATTGGTATTGGTCTCTCTATTTGACCTCCCTTTCCAATGTTAAGTTATAGGGAAATGGCGAATCGCAGAAGGGGAAAAGGTGGTTAGCACCAAACAGAAATGAGGATGAGCGGATGAGGTTATTCAAATTTTTTGATTGTACATTTTTAAAGGCGAGGTTAAACGACCATTGTTTTGTGCGACTCTCGAGTAAAAAAAAGTACAGGATGGTTTTGATTTATTCGATTTTAAAACTTATTAAACAAAAATATTTTTTTAAATACAATTAATTAAATAAAATCTTATTTGTTTTAGATAAATAATGGTTAAGCAGCATATAACGTTTGGTATGCGCCTGTGAAATAACAATCTGTAATACATAGAAAAATAAAAAATGTAAACTTAAAGTTTTTTTGTGGCTGTAGAAGTGTTCCAATATTCTTCTCAAATTATTGTGTAACTCTTACTATTGACTTCTTTATTACTACCTGTTTCTAACAAAATTTTGCACTTCGTTCCGCTAAAGATACCAAGATCGGAAACTTAAATGTTTTCTTTAACTTTTGTAATGTCTGTATTTCGCGAGTGAAATTTTATTATCACAAATTAGTTAATAAAGAAGCTCATGGCCTTTTACCATTTTGCGTAAAGGTGCCAATGCATTATTGGATTTTCCGCAGATTTTATATTTTGCGATTTAAAAGCATTCGAAATTCATTTATGGTACTGAAGTAATTGAATTCAGCCAATCTTAATTATCGCAACACGCTCCAATTACTTCATTATTTCTTTTACTATACAATGTACTATTTGCCACTTTTGACCGAATATAATGAAAAGAAATGGCTGGACACAATTATTTATATTATAAATATAGCTGGGCTAATTCACAGTCATCTTTCTTTGATACTAATTTATTGATTGATACATTTGCCTGCGTGGCAATCGCGAATTCGGTTTGTGAAGATAATAGAAAAATCTACCACTACTAACCTCTTAAATTTTTCTAATTTTTGCATATCGGCAATTGAATCTGGCAAACAAGTCGATTGCATATTAATTTTCCTCCCATTTTTGTTAAGCTTCCGTGGAGTCCTCTCTAATCCTATTTATGATACATCTCGCTTACTAGTGTAGTAATCTTGGTCCATTATTGTTTATTATCTACATCAATGATGTATCATTTATTCCTACCCACTCGAGAATACTATGCTGTACTGACGATGCAAAAATGTTTCGCATAATATTTGACGATCGTGACTGCGTAAGCTTAAACTTTGACTTAGATGGCTTTCATAAATGGTTCTCTATGAATAAACTTCCACTGAATGTTAGTAAGTACGGACAGGCTCGTTTTATCTCTAAATTCCTTAGAGATTAGGCGGACAACCCCAAACTTTTTGCAAAAAGACATCATATGATCCTTGATCAAATATCCCTCCAAGGTACGATCATTGATCTTTCTGATGAAGTTAAATATGTGGATATCTCCATAAACGAATAAGTGGAATACCCAATTAAATAATACCATCAACAAGGCTACACGAGCCTATATGGGTCTATAGGAAATTCATTGGCACAACCGACATAGTAGGACTAACTCCCTTGCACATTTGCATTCTTAAATCAGCTGCAATTAGTGCACTCAATGCAATTCACATCTAAAATGCCAATTGTTGATAGCATCCTACATCCCTAACATAATAATCTGTTTCATAACAGACTACACTAAGTTCTCGGTCCAGTGTCTTCAAAGTACGCATACGTCTTCCAAGAAATCCTTATAAGAGCTAAAATATCAGCAGAATCTATGACGTCCTGATACGTATTTAATTGAGTTTAATTTGTATCTTTGATTCTTTAATTCTGAGCATTCCAGCTAGTTCGTAATCAAATCAGAAAAAGTAGATCCTAGAAGACATTTAAGACATAAAAGAACTAAAATTCGGGCTACCAGTACTACCAATTAGATTATAATTAGACAGCTCAATAAGGTATGAAGGAATAAAAGAAAAAGGTTCATATTTGTAATGAAATATTTATTTATAAAATGTTTAAGCTTAATGATAATGTCTCCATTATCATATTGTGAAAAATGTTTGCCTTAAATTTCAATAGCAACTTGTAAAATACATTAAATTGTAAATGGTAAACTTGTACAAACTCATTCTTATCCGTTTTTCTTACATTTTGTAATTAAGTTAATGAAAACCTTTATCAATAATTTTCCTCTTTACTTTGCAATCAATAGCAATAAGCTGTTATATTTTGTTTTGGCATGATTACCTTGCAAGCCTTAACGACTTTCATAAGTTCCAAAATGATCGAGGATTCAACTGCTGCTTAAGACAAAGATGTCGATCGGTACACAATAAATACTATAAAATTGCACGTATAATTCATTGTATATAGTAAATTTCAAATGGCACTAGTCGTTATTTGTTTGTTTCCTTTCCAAAAAAAAAAAAAAAAATGATTTGGCTGTTTCACCAAATACCTACCTATGATTATGACTCTGTTCGCCACTCTCTTCTCCCAATATGACCTCCTTTAGGAAACAATTTGATTTTTTTGCATTCAAATTTAACCAAGAAACAGCAGACTTATATTTTTGCTTTCTTACAATTGAGGATAGTTTGTGTGTTAAGTCGAATTTTAAAAGAAATTGGTACAACAACGTCAAGCGAAGTAATTCCAAGTGTTACATAAAATAAGGTACATACATAAAAATAAGTGGAGCGATATATTACAATTGTGTGATGAGATCCAGCGCAAATCCCCGCTGGCCTGTGTAAAATTAATGAAAATGCGTTGTCTGGTAAGTAAACACAAATACGCGGCCCTGGACCAGCGAATTTATTCTTTTTTTTTTTTCTTGTTAAAATATATGTATAATTAGAGAGGTGCATTAGATATCTTCAACTTTTCTACGTAAACCTAGGAATTATGTAATCATAGATGAAATATGACTTAAATGGAACAAGGCCTTGGGTAGGCCAATCTTAACTTATTACAGAACACTGATCCTCACAAAACGCGCACTCAGTCACACGGAACTTATACTTAATACAGAAGCAGTTACAAAATGTGTAAAAATGAAGTTGCTCTACGGTTTTTAGTTACTTGCGGTTAACTACAGCACCGCAAGGGAGTGCCTGTTCGTGGTATACTATACCAATTCCTGCTTGGTACTTTTGCTAATGTTCGTCACACTAAATGTTATCATGCACCTTGTCTGGTTAGTGATTTAGTTGCTGTTTACATTATTCTGCACACTATCCATATTTGGGATGTAGTCCATAGCCATCAGGCAAGCAAAGACTGTCATCACCATTTTCGGTTTAACTTCAGTAATGTCCTCCGGAAGGGCATACACTCTTGCGCCAATCTTACGCGCCATGGATATCGCATATTTCGCATTTGCTAGATTATCCTGGAAAAAAAAGAAGACGACTGTTAGTAATTAAACGAACGTTTTAATATTAAATAATTAACTATTCAATATACATAGACTGTGCAAAAATGTCATTCAAGTCGCGAGAAAATGTTGTAGTCTTTAAGTTAAGTAGTTTTAAGGGAAGGAATGAAGAGCTTTTTATTTGTATCTTTATACTATCCCTACTACATATAATACTATCGAAGAACAAATAAAAATTCCTAAAACTACAATAGTGTAGAGACTTTATGCACTAGCATGTATATAGACTATCACAAAATATGTTGTTATCCTCCGATGAAGGAAAAAGGTGATATTCTGATTTAATCGAACTTTTGACTTTGAACTGCTGTCGTTTCTCCAATTTTCTTTATCGGATTATAGCTGTGTAAATATAATATAAAAAGCGTTTGAATTTTTTGATTTGAAATGACCTGAACGAATTAATTGTGGCCACCGCTCTTGAAAATATATTGCACGGAGCCATAATCTATAAGCATTTGTAGCTATATTTTAAAGACAACAAAGAAAACCGTTATTTTAATATTTCTTGTAAATATTTAAAGGTATTATGAAATACATACAAATTTATAGCTCTTAAAATTAAAAAAATCGATTTAAATGAGGAAGTCCTTAGTCACATGCATTTGCAGTTTATCTAGTTTAACTAAGTTTGAAGTTATGCTGGCTGAACGAATATTTTTAAACATTCATATTTATGTATATAATATTCTTTGTACTTACCTCCTCAGATCCTCCTTGCTTTACTAAATCATAATTAATGCTTCCCTGCTTAATCGAATCAATAAGATCAATAACAATTTTACCATCGGCAATCGATTGGTCTTGGAAGCTTCTTATACTTTTCGTTTTGCCAGCAGCAGCCAATTTATTGTTGACCCACTGAACAATTTCTTTTTCGATAATAGGATTTCCAGTGTTAGCTAGCCGCGACAAAATCGATAGCGTGTAGGCACGCATTAACTGCCATATCAAAGCTATAAAAAAAATTGCATTTTAAAATAAATTTCCTTAAATAATATATTCAAGTGAACTTACCAAGTGTTAAAGTCGCATTACCATCATTAAGATCTTGGCCAGCAATTCCAACCAATGAGAATTTCAGCTGTTTACCCAAATCGACTGCATAATTGCAGTTCTCTAGTTTCTCCATAAATTTGCGAAGAGGTGTGAACCGCGCGTGAACTTTGTTCCAATTGACGATGCCCGGCTTAATTATGTCAAATAATTGGAAAATAACTAAACCGTCGGCCAAATCCGAGTACAGCCAGTTTACATGAGGGCTGACACCCATAGAGTTCATCCAATTTCGGTAAGCTGCGCAAAAAATAAAAAAATAATAATTAAATAAAAACCAATTGCTTGAAACCTGTAGAAATGTTTACAGAAAAATTACAGAAAAACAATTTTTTGTTCAATATGTATAAATTTTATCGTTATATAGAATAGGGGTATTTACGATCTGTTATAATTTCTATTATATCGTTGATTTATTATTTCTATTGTATCGTTGAGTTTTTTTTTTTAGTAGCTTACTCTACATCTTTTACAAACAAAACAAAGCGTGAATACCTCGAATATTCTACCTCACTTCTGCTTATTTAATGTTGAAGTAAAACGAACTTAGAAAACAAACCATAATAACTTCTTATACCAGATATATGAAAAACCGTGATTCGTTCAGTTACAAGCAAGTTACAGAGTATTAAACAAGTTTGAAACAATACCAGTAAATAGCAAAAAACATAACATAATTTATAAAACAATGACTCTAATTAGGCAATAAATTAATAAGAAAATGTAATAAATGATTAGGTTAATATTTTCATTCAATTAGCTATTATAATAGCAAAAGTAAAGAAAAATGTGTAAGAAGATGACGAATAGCCAATTAATAAATCATAAAAATAATAATCTGTATATGTCTTACTTTTTTCTTCCCTTGTTTCTTCTATTGTTTCCAAACCGTCGATTTGTTCTGGTTTGTCTAGACCTGGGTGGTTGTTAAACAAGTTTGCAACAAAGGCCAGATTCAGTTTGTATACACCGTTCACGACGTCCTGAGGTGTCAGGAAACTTCTGCAATTCAATTTAGCGGACTGTTGCAGCATAATTTCGGCTCGTGCAAGCATATCACCTTCCTGCAAAATCGATTATAGTTTAATTTAATTTAATTAAATACAAAAAAAAACTACTTTACCCTTAAGGCATCCAGAGTAACTCCAGCATCATTGGGTGCAATCTGCTTTAACAAATGGGTGTAAATTTCTGAGTCAACAATATCGCTCTGGAAGTTTGTACATCTTCTAGAAATGCCAGCTTTCTCCAAATGGTGATTAACCCACCGGAGCAAAATAGCTTCCGGAGATAATTTCATCAAATCTTCAAGGCGCTCTCCATCGAACAGAAGTCCAGCTAGGCCTGGGCAACTATCTAGAGTTATGTGACTGAACAGGCCAATCCTAATAATCTGCCACAACAGTCCGAGAACTAAATGAGGCTTTCCTTTCGCCAAGTCATGGGCATCAATGTTAACGATATTACAGCCAATCGCTTGTGAGGAGACCAATGCAAGGGTTAAATTTTCAAACTCCCTATAAACGGTCAAGTTCTTTTTGTTGATAGCTCGCTCGTCGATTGTGTCCGGGCATGAGTGGTTGATAATTTTGCATAACAAAATGCCATCCTTAATTTTCTGATAGAGCGCCTTACCCTCGGGGTCTATAGGTAGAAGATGTTTGAGGTCTGGATCGTGGCCCAAATTGGAGTTAATCCAGTCTGAAAAGGCTAGTTGCTCTTCGAGCCTCACCGAATGTGTTGTACCCTCGGAAGATATGCTCGACATGCCGCCAAGTGTTTCCAGGTTTTCTTTTTTCGAAACAACTGCCTTAAAGGTGCTTCCGATATCTTTTGATTTTAAGTCCAAACAGAGATTTTCAAATTCATCATACGACAGTTTGCCCTGGTGCGTTGTTCTCTGTTTATTTGTGAATTCGTCAATCATTTCTCGGACCTGATATCCTGGCAATTTAAAACCACATTGATCTAAAGCTTCTTTAAGCTCCTTTAACTCAATGTATCCATCTTGATTTTTGTCAATCTGTAAAATGTAAAATGTTTAGAAATCTGTTTTTCTTGCTTTTGATAGTTTAATGTTTTTTTTTTTTCATTTTTAATAAAAAACCAAGAAACAAGGCCTGTTAAAAAAAAACCGAGTACCCAATATTATAATTTACAGGGCCTCTCAAAACATGTGAATTTTTAAATTTTTTTCAGTTTCTTTATTTTGATAGAGTATTGTCGATAACACTTATATGTGAAAAATGACAGCGTTCAAATATCTGAAGGCGATTATCAAAATTTACGATTATTTTAGCATTTAGCTCATTAATTTTAGTCCATGTTGGTTTTTAGGTGTGCTTCTTGTTGCTTCTGGCTTATCCACATAGACTTTGCTTTTGCAAATACCCCAAAAGAGTTATCTAATAGGATTAAGTCACACGATCTAGGGTATGTGTTATTTACGTGAAATTACTCGACCTGGAAACTTAAATCCCAAACATCTCAACTTTTTTACGTGTTGTGTGACACGTAGCTCCATCCTGTTGAAAATAAAGATCTATGTCTATTTCTTCAAGTTGAGGCAGTCTGATAGGTTTTCGGTAATGAAATTAAAAAATTGTCTTTTTGGCAAAAAATCGATTTATATCTCAACACAGTCATCTTCTAGTTCAATACAATCCGGCGAACACCAGATCAGGAATTATAATTTGTCGAACACTGTAAACTAGGCCTCTGTGATGGCGACGAATTCCTTATTTGATGCGATTTGCTTTGCGACAAATGATATTTTCAAATTGGGAGGAAGGAAGGAGTCGTATGGGTCAAACTATGGAGAGTATGGTAAATGTGGCAGAATTCGCAGCGCGATTCCATCAATTTAGCTGTGGCGACTGCGCATGTGTGAACCGGTGCATTGTCGTGATGGAAGAGAAAACTCGACACCAATCTCGCCGATAGCTTTTTCATTCATTACCAATACGCAGGATATTTCCAACGCGTTCAACTGAAATACTCGCCAGCAATATTTTTAATCTGCACCCGGCGCACAGTTTTCCAAAATTCAATATTGATGAGCTGATGTACTCATTTTAAAAATTCAACTTCCTAGAATCTAAAAAAAGTAGACAATTAGTGAAGCTATTGAGCTATCCTGATCGCATAGTCATTTTGGAAGTGTTTCGGGGAGGGGATACCGCATTATTCTGGGCGAAAAGCCCGAGAAGTAAGGTTCCTTCGTAGGCAAAACTCGGAAAATATCTGTTTTTGATACTTGAGTATTAACGTTGTCGCAGACAATTATGTGGACTTGTTTGCTACAAAATTGGCAGAATGGGAAATGATAACGTAATGGCCATTTCTTGTTCAAAAAAGTGAGGAAACAATTTTTGGGTAGCTTTGTGCAACCTTGTTCGCCCACAGGCACCCAATTACGAGTTCGGAAACAAACCTCGATGCAATTTTTATGTCCCCATGGCTTCTGGATCTTAAATTAATAAATAATAAATTTATATAGAAATAATTTTTTACACCAACTTTACGTATATTATTAAATATGTAAAAGAAAAAAGGCATGGTAATGCACTTAATAGTGTTAAGAAAAAGTATTTCTGGGGAGATCCTGGATTTTAACAAGGACTAGCCAAAGAGGAAAATATTCACCAGACTACCGTGTCCAGAATTATATCGGAAATCGTGAAAAAATCCCACTTATGGATTAAGGAACAGATTCCCCATTTTTTTTGCTTGCCATTAGTTTATGTTACGGTTTTTCACGCAAAAAATAGTGTTTAATTAACACCAGAAATTTATTGTTTCCAACGTAGCAAGAAAAAGCAAACTTGTTAGAATTCGACGGCTGACAAAACAACACCAAACAGCAAATCGACTTGAAATTTGTTAATCCTATTTTTCGAAAATGTAAAAAATTTATCGATTTGATCCCCAGCATGTGTAAGTACCCAGGATTAATCAGACTGCCCTCATTTCTGACGCAACACTCCCTGCATTCATGCAGTATAAGATAAGATTTATAAACCCTGATATCAATATTTTACCCTTATCACCGAAATCCCAATATTTGAAACCTCCGAGTAACTAATTTATTGTATAAGGGTCATAAGTAAATAAGTGTAGTAAATCATTACTGATAGCAAAATAATTTTAATAAACTTCGGTATTGGTGAGAAAAATCACCTTATGTTAATCATAAATCACATTTTGCTTTTAATTTACTTATATATTTCCTTCAAAAGCTCAGGTTATTGTTTGTTTCCTTTAAACGGTCACTGAATATATCACGCAATGTGCAATTTGCATTTCGTTTAGGTTTTCATTTATTCTATTCCGTACAGAATAAAAATGACCGGATTGATTGCATAAAACTTCAAAATGATAAGGTTTGACATAATCCATAACCGATTTTAAAAAATTATCAATTTAAAAAGATTTGAAAAAACAGCAGTAGGAGATAAAAAAGGTGTTATATGATAAGAACTGCAGCTTAAGTAAAAAAAGATTTACACACTAAGCTGCGTATGATTGATGAACTAAGAATTGCATTATTGATAAAAATAATAACCAGCTTTAATTTATAACAAAAAATCATTAAAAAATAAAGTGTGGTGGTTCAAATGAAAGAATGAATCATTACCTAGATATATGAAAAATATATTAGTGATCTATAGTCACAAGTTTTGCGTGAGCGTTCACTTGCACTGTTGTACTATCTATTGTATGAAATAATCGATTTATGCAAAAACAAAGAATATTTTGAAACGTTTAAATTTTTTCAAGGTGCAAGCATTCAACCTAGAGGAAATTTATTATTTTTAATTATTCTTTAAAGAATTAAATATGGCTTTTTGTACTTTTTAACCAATTGTGCATTTTACCTTGGGGATTCGTAATCTAGGAAATTAATCTAAATCCAAATGCAATAAAAGCATTATTCTTCTTTCTTTCTTTTTTCATATACACACAAAGTTGTTTAAGCCTTGTTTGCTTTCCACAGTATGGTCTCTAGCAAAACCCCCGGGAATACATATAAACACAAGCCGTGAAGTAGAAAATGCATACGTAGTGATGTAGTCCGAGAATCGCCGCGAAATAACATTGCTTCTTATGGCGGATGATCCAAAGTATGCCACTCCACTCGCCTGAACTGCTAAACTATAACTTTTACGCGAAAATGATGTTCTACTAACTATAACTATAGAGGAATACCTTTCTAGTGATCTAAAAAACTTTATAGTGACAAGAACAAAATATTAGAGTTTTTTGCACTTAAACACAACTCTAACCATTTCCCCGAACAAAACAGCAGCGGCAGGTCGACTTGACAGCACGACTTTCCGTGGTAATTTGTTCGATGGGCAGTAAGAGTAACTTTTGAGCTCAAATATCTTTAATATTTTGTTCTTACCCCTATAATGATTTTGGTACCATAAAAACGGTATTCCTCCCCAGTTACAGTCAGTAGAACATCACTTTTTCGTAAAAGCGATAGTTTAGCAGATTCGCCCTGTGGAGCGGAATGAATGGGCTCTACCGCCATAAGAAGCAATGTTATTTCGGTGCATCATCGGACTACATGACCCTATAGGTGTGGTAGTGAGTAGATCTACTTCACGGCTTGTATTTATTATTCCCGGGGGTTTTGTCAGTGAGCATTCTACTTTATCCGATAAATAACAAATTAAAAGAATTAATACTTTACTCGATTTTACAAGTATTTTACTATAGATAGAATAATCAAAGCTTGGTAAGCCTCAACCTAAAACATTTTGATATAGTTACATTTCTGTTATTTTGCTGAATTCTAGCAGCTTTATTAGTTAGGAACGTTCAATAACAAGTTAATTAAGAAAAAAAGTGAACCATAAGCTATTGAAATCGACATATTAACGATAAATTTACAAATAATTCATATCACACAGATTGGTTTTCATTCCAACAATTTTATATATAGAGGAACTTCAAAAAACAGTATAAGTTTATTTATTTAATACCATTACAAAACTGACTTCAAATGTATTGTTTTTAGAATTTAAAAAAAAATTTAATGAATTTCCCAATATGTATGAGTTAAATCATTTTCAGGTTAAGGGGATTAATATAAAAACTTCCCGAATGTTATTCCTAATAGTTACAGCTCCAAAAGACTTTTTAATTTTTTGGGAAGTATTTAATTAGATATATAAAAATGTCTTTTTTTCGGTGCAGTGTATTTCAAATAAAACCTGGTACACATAATAATGAAACCCAATCTTGAGATAAAATAACACTTGCTTAGCTTGGATGATACATACATATAATTACATATTTCCAAAAACGATTATAAAAACATAAAGCGTTTACTTATGCTTCAATATTTTTTATTTTACCATACAATTTTATTCCTACTTTTGTTATCACAATTTGAAATTCTTTCTTTATTCAGATGAAGCAAACATCAACCTCACAACAGCACAAGCCTTTGAATATCATTGCAAAGAAAATGTTTACATTAAATTGCAGTTCATATCCATTGTTAAAGATGAATAAATATTTAATTGAAATGCTCCAGAATCAGTAGTTAGCTCAAGTGCAACACTGATGGATAAGCTGTTGAGTTAAAGCTGCTTTCATCATAATGTACAATTTAATCGCAGTCCAATGACGCTAATTCTCGTGAATGAGTGTGTTAACACGTTAATAATTTTTGAAAAATACATTCAGATTTAAAATAATAGCTCAAGAAAAATTTAATATGAGGCAGTACATATACAAAAATTCAACATAGCGCCGCCGTATCTCTTTACGGATTTCGCGAGATTTTAAGAAAAGGAAAAAGAAACGCGGCACAGATTTACACAGAGCGCTCGCAGATTTATCTTGGAATGCACTTACAAACAATAAAGTCATCTAACCTTGGCTTAAAGTGTTTGTACTACAGAAGAATAGTGAGAATTGGCTCAGCTTGTTTTAAGTCGTGGAGAGGTCAGCAATTAATTACTTCTTGCGACCAAGCAAGCAATATAAGACGAATTGGGAAATGTGCGCGCAATGGATGCAGCAGTTAAAGCTCAAGATTTGACTCTGTTTTTATAACTTGTGAGGGATGGAAATCGTCTGAAGTTGTGGCGGAGATTTACATACGTACATGAATCATTCATTATGGGAGCCGACTCATAAGCTGAGCTATGTTCTAGGAAAAAAATCGGAATAAGAAATGTGTATGAAATCTTACTGAAAGCTATGCAAATTTTACATTATTCCTCTTTTGTTCACATTTTCAATTACATTGCAAATTCTTTTTACGTGGCAATTAATCAAATCAAATTAGATTCAGATGCTCGAATATTTACGAAATATATAAGTATAAGTAACTCTGTTATACTACGCCTACGAGAACTATTTTTTCGACCAAGTTCGATCTTGTAATAATCATGGGAGTTCTAACAGATATAACATTTATTCGAATACTCATTCGTGTAAAAACGTTGTTCAATGTTGTAGAACGCATGGGTTTCCAATTTAATTTTCTTCTTTTGTTATTTATTATGCATAATTAAAGCGAATTTGCCGCTACGGGACAGCCGAAGAATATTTTTATAACTCGACTCAGCACATTGTGACCACATTGAGAGAAAGGAATGAATTCATAAGCTTAATTGTATACACATATTTTGCAAATTAAAAAAATAAAAAACATTCTGCTGTACTATTGCTTTTAAAAATATTTCCAAACTTTATTCATTATTATTATGATCGATAAGCGGTTCTCCTCCTTAATCCAAACAATATCAAAATGTTACCTGTGATTATTTATCATTTTCATTTGATCAAACTCTTCTTTATTAGGTTAGCCTTTCAGTAGACCTTAATAAATCCGTGTACTTTCTTTTTAAGATAAAGCACGCAAAGATATCAACACCACTTCAAAAGTTTTTTACTTCATAAATCCTCAATGATTTTATCTTGATATTTTCAACAAGCAATCTGTAGAGATGGCAGCTACACTGGCTTTTCAGACTCGCATTCAACAGAATACAGATTTTATGATATGGAAATCAAGAGCATTGAAAACGTTTACGTTATAATGAGGAGAAAAAAAAACCTTTTTAAACAATTGAAAACTCTTAAACTCCCATTGGAGGTTGGTTTGGCATAGTGATTAAAAAAAAAATATATTCAGCTGTATCAACCCCAGAGTTATTGGTTTTTGATAGGAGAAAATACAAACAGAAGGTTTATAAGGTATAAAAACCGGGTAAGAATGTAATAAGCGACAATTACGTGCGAAATGTGTAAGACAGATAAGATTAAGAAACTCTCGATAGATAAAAATATTAAAATAGATCTCCCAGCTGATTTTCAAAACTTCCGATTACTTCAAAAATAATTTTAAAATTAGATCTAATTTCAACGAATGTCGGCTTTTTGGCCGCACCGCACCCTTCTACAAATTACAATCTTGTCACCTGGAGCTGAATAGGATGAATGGGTTGCGATGTTATACCAATGAATCAAAAAAAAAAAAAAAAAAAAAAAATAACCATGGCCCCAATGACGCATTCTAAAGGGGAGACATTTTATCGCCAAATAGGTCTATAAATCAATATTCGTCTTTGGCGTGCGGTTTGCATTGCAGCACCACAAGAACGACCTTAAATGCATGAAATCACTCTTAGCGTTTTTGCCGTTCGGCATTTGCTCTCCAAAGAAATGTGATACCTTATCACTATCAGAAGCTGTTTCACGTTTGCGAAACATAAGTTCAGCGGTAGTTAAAAAGAAAAAACCTTTTTTAAAGTAAGAAAAAGGTGGCTTAGGCTAGATATTGTTCGCAAATTCACATCAGCTTCAATATTCTTTTCACATGAGCGACAGATTAAGCTACACTTAATTTCACCGAGTCTAGCTAATGACACATCAAAAGGAATGCACCGATGTTACATAATCCACGTCGCAGAATGGATGAAGAATTTCCCCGGGGAGAACTTACTTGGGGGATGATCTCGCTAAGGACTTCTTGGTATTCGGAGATGATCTCGTGGCGTTCCAAAGATATAATATCCATTTTTATTGATTTTCAATTTTAGAACTATATTCGGCGGTCAAAAATGGATGCAATGCGCAACTAGCTTGAACGACACGGAAAAACTGGAGCACCCATCGATCGCCGCGATACAACAACCACCAAACCATTTCTCCCTTATCATATCTCAACTGATTTGCGAAAGCTAATTGCTCACAAGTGGTTAACGAGGCTGTTTTTTAGATCGAAGTGTTTTTCTCTATGCCCCGGTAAGAACACCAAATTTCCACCGATTAGAGAGTCGATAAGCGCAAATTTTCGGCTTCACTCTAGAACAATTTTCGATAGCATTCGGATGAACGTACTTTTTACTAATAAAATCAAATACGCTATCCTCGTGATTTTCAAATCATTTCCGGACAAAAATTCCTATAATTAAAGTTAAAGAGATTAACTTATATCCAGGGATTATTTTCAAATGAAGAAAACAGTTATCGCTTTCTTAAGCAATATAGATTTTAATTTCTTATTGCTACTTCGAATCATCTATCAATCAATCGTCTTAACTATTTGGAGAAATTACAAGTCAAATCAGCTAACATTTTCGATTTCACGAGAATTTTGTAAATGTAATAAAGGATTGTAAAAGAATTTCAATTATGTAGATGTATTAGGAACCGATATTGTTGTTTTTCATGTTGACATGGCTGTTAGTGATGGTTGCATCCGATTATTTTGCTTGACTTTGATTCGGATGGTCTTGATTTTGATTTGGCTTGGTCCTGATTTTAATTTAGTTGATATTAATTTTCATTTGGTTATACATAATTGAAATTGACTTGGTTGCATTTCTAAGTGAAATATATAATATATATTATATTTTAATTATAAGATGTACATAGATATGGATTCCCATTATTAATTATTAACTTAAGTAAATAAATTCGAATTTTTCTCAACTAACCCACTTCTCCCACGCATTCTCTCACTAAGAATTATTTACAGCGTTTAACCAATTTATAAAAAAGGTATACATATAAATCAAACTGATATGCCATTAACTTTTAATAATTAATCTTAGATTTTTTTGTCTTATCAATTTCCAGTAAGAATAGCAAAACAATTTTAGACCGTTCTTCTTTCTATTTAAAATACAAGATTTAAAACATTGAACGCCTTTTACACAAAGTTTTAGATAACATGCGCCTTTTTTAAAAACAGTGTTACTTATCTTGTTGTTATTTTTCCTAAAAATCTTAAAAATAATACTGTCAACCCAGTCTAATTCAACCTTGCTCAATTTGTCCTATTTTTTCCGTATTATAAAAAACAATAATTTTATGAATTGACTGTTTTTTAATGAAATAAAATTGTTGGAATTTCCTACTAGTGGCTAACTTCTGGTAGATTTATAGGTGTAAATGAGTGTAATTAAATTTTCATTTGAAATATGTATTAAAAGCAAACTTTCTATGATAGTACTTAAAACCGATTGCAAATTGTGGGAGCTAGAATCACTTTTGTTAGACGGACGAACATGATAAAAGTTTTTCATCTTTAAACTTGATGCTTAAGGTCATAATTGGATGTGAAGGCTATTGCTCTCGATAATAGGAATGTTTGGCTAAAATTGATAAAAGCGTTAATCGTAGCGGCTTGGCGCTTGGCGATAAACTCTGAAACTTTAACCCAATAATATTTCACGTCCGAACACTTTTTAATTTGATGTCAAATAAAAAATATGTTTTTTTGTGTTTTAGGAAATGGTATCCACGATCAATTATTTAACGCGCCCAACTTGAGACAAAAATATAATTAGAACATAGTGTGTATACATAGAAGGACAAGGCCTACTTAGATTATAGTTTCATTGATAATAGGTATAACAAAATGCAATTCATGAATCATTTTATCGTATGAAACCGCGATCGTACTCATACGCGTTATCATACTGAAAGGTTCAAAGAATCCAAACGAAACACTTTAATTTATCGACAATGTAAAAGAAAGCTACCAAACGGGGGTAATCAAACGTTTTACCAAAAAGAAAACAACTTCAATATAAACGAATAATGCAAATAAGCATGAAGCCATCATTGGTAGTTACAAAACGCCTGTGCGTGAACGGGGTGAAAATTTGCTCATTGCATGTAGCTAATTCATTTCACAATCCTCATGAGCACTATGTGAAACAATATGAGGCCTCATTAATATAACCAAGAGAATGTCAAGGTTGATTCAACTTTAATGTGCACAATAAAATTGTTTTAATTATACACAGAATCGCAAAATACGCACAATTTAATTGCGAAGAGTTGGAGGAAAGCTTCACGGCCATTAGCGAAATACTAAAGAAGAATGCTGTAAACAATTTTACAGTCTTGCAAATAAAGTGACGCTAAGCTAAAACTCCTATTACTTTCATTTCCTTCGTCATCAAAAGTCGGCAAACTTTCTCTTTAAAGAAAGTACTAAATGAAAGGCTTCTGCCCTACACTGTTCAGAACATATGTTACACATTCTGGCGCCTTTACTCAGCGAAGTTAGAAATTACTTCCCGAATGAACTCGGTGACCTGTCCACGTTCAACTCGCTTTTTAATCCCCAAGCAATTAGCCAAGTTTGCACGCAACGTCTGCAACGTGAGATGAATTTCCTGTACAAACTGCTGCATTCACTTTTTGCCAGTCTATCTTCATCAGACATGATTTGGCACGGTTTAGGTAAATCCGAGTGAATCAGAAAGGCTTTTAGGAATTCAACAAAAGTAGTTTTCGTCACAGAATATTCAACTCTGACTCATCTCGCCAGATGGAAGCATATATGTATTTACCTTTTGCGTTATCATTTCCAATTAACACCTTTAAAACAACCTTCATTCAGAAAAAAAAACTTTAAGCTTCAGAAACTCTATTTTGAAACGTTTTAATATTTTTTCAGCTACTAAAGAAACCTTATCAGCATTTTTTTTTTCCGGGCTGCCTTCGGTGTTACTCATCCGGACATTGCAGCAGCAGCATAAAGCGCAAGAAATGCATTTTTCTTTTAGTTTATTTTGAGTTGTAGCCAAAACAGTAATCTTGTGACGCCTTTTATCAACATGAAAGGGAAAAAAACTGTTGGCATTTTCATAAAAGAATAGCTGAAGTGAAAGAAATCGGTTTCTGTAATGATAACAAACATTTTCTGGGTAATTGTCTTAGTTGGTCAGGCGGACATCTGGTTCGAGACGGTCGTCATTGTCCACTGCATTCATCACTTTGATGGACTTTTTTGAGTCGGCTTTCTGATTAGACATTTTTGAGCTAGACTTCCGCGAGAAACACTTGAATAGTTATTAAAGCTAGTAATTTTCTCTTTGGAGGTTAATAATTGAAAGAAGATACCGTTTTTGGAATTTTGTTGTCAGAATTCCAGAATATGTAAAAGGAGAAGTTTATTAATTTGTAACGTAAATTTTTTTATACACATAAACGCGCACCGATTAAAAAAAAGAAGAGGTCTATATAATCTAAAGTTATGACTACTTCATTCCTAACCTACAATAAGTATTAGTATTAAATACATTATTACAGATTTGACTAGATGCTTTAACGCGAAAATATGTTTTAAGGAAATAAAATTTAAAAAATTTCAAATACAGTTGATATTCACCACGTTTACATGCAGAGTTGAACCTGGTTTGAACCCGAGTTCAACTCCATATAAATGCGTTGAAACTGGGTTGATTCGACTCGACTCCGCTTTTCAAGCTGAGTTGAGTTGAAATGTCGAGTAGTTAAGTTCACAGTTCTTCATTCCCGCGGTAATTTGTGTTTTCTTTTTGTTCGAGATATTAATATATGTATTTTAGTAAAATGCCTAGGAGAAATGTTTGGAAAGACATTCAGGCAATATTTATCTGTTACTTCACTTATGTTTTGACTCGCTTTCGACTCGACCACTACACGCAGGTCGAAAGGCTGAACCCAATTTCGTTTTTTCGATTTTTCAACTCTGCATGTAAACGTAGTAATTCAAGGTCATATAATCGAGAATCAGAGCAACATGAAATCTTCAGTATTAAGGTATTATTATATATTAGCTGCTTTTCTTTTCGTCTGTCCAGAAGAATGAAACGTTTTTAATGAATGGAAGCTTACTAACATCTACCCAAAATAAAGATTTGATATTTTTGGAAAAGTCCATCAAATTGACATGTGATTGATAAGCGACCTTGTGTCAATGTCGTTCATATAGACTTTCAAGTAATAAGTTGACTCAACAATTATTTATTATTAAAATCATACTGAAAGACGATTACTATTATAACATTGCACATTGCAGGCACTCAAGCTTACTCATGCTCTCACAGAATATATGGGTAGCTGGATGTAGCTGAATGGGCATTTCAAAGCAGTAGATCACAACAATTATATGAGTCAAACGATCTGAATCATAATAATAAAAACAAGTTTTTATTTGTATAAAGGAAAGGCCGGCCGGTGTCCAAGATATGAATACATATTATTAAAACGAGTTTTATGTATTTTAAATTCTATAAATAGATGATATATCTTCAGAATTAGTTCTCAAGTAAGAATTTATCTTTAACCGATTTAAAAAAAAAATGTTATCAAACTCGCACTTGACAGGTTTCTAAAAGCTAAGTTTCTGCCCAGGCCAAAGTATAATAATAGAATGCTCAGGTCTATGAAATTGCTGAGAAAACAGGTACAACCGATTTTGTATTCCTATATATTTTCGTCACCCTGTGGTGCCCTAGCCGCTCTGGTTTTTAAACGTCAAATGCCAGTTCGGTGTTTTTTGAGACACATGTGACCCTACAGCAAGAATATCAGTTTAATTGTTATTGCGGGATTTAAAGTAGAATTAACTCTTACTGCGGGCACAAGAAGTTAATATTAGCATTTCAATATGGAAATCATTAAAAAAAAGTGATTTTATTTTAAAATTTGTGGGCAAAAGGTCAGATGACAGTTCTCCTTTTTACTAAGCTGTTCGTTGAGCTGACAAGCACTAGGACGCCTCACGTTTTTTGACAATTCACAGAGCGCACCAAGGCGCCCTGGGGTGCCACAGGTTTTTGGGTCAATGAACAAACCTATTGATAACCCCAATCCTAATAATAATGTCTACTAACACTAAGCGGGAAATTTGAATGTGATTTTTGGATGACAGCGGACAGTATTATCAACTTCAATATGTGCTTTATCAAGAGTAATGTGAAGAATCAAAGATTTTAGTTTAAAAATACCTTAACTTCTCTGTGCATTTCCTGATTTCTGTTGCATCAAATTTTTACCTAATATAAATTCCACTAAAACGACGATAAAGCTTAGTTCATGCGGAAGAAGTCGATTACTTTATGACGCCGGCTATTCAAAAGGCACCGCTCTGAGAAAACGCACAGGAAGTTTACCCTGCTAAGTAATTCGACTACAATTAGCGATATTCTTTCCTCAATATATCTAAAGGCGGCGAGCGGAATTTTAATTCAAACAATTGCAAAATAGCTTGTGACGCCATTGTCCAATGTTTACTAAACCGCCGTTTTTGCCACAAATCGGATTTTTATGAAGTCATTACTCTACTCATTAGCGGCCTTACTTTATCGAACTCGGCTCTGCGGCCGGGCGATCTGTGTCAGGAGGCGCGAATTGTTCGTTTTGTTCTCCGCTTAAAGACATTCCGGCCTGAGACCCCTGTGATAGGTTTATTGGTTCGTAATTAGCCTCAAGAAGGATAGCGGCGCTTAGAGCTGATCGGTCTCATTCAAGTCAACCGTCGCCGAGGCCAAGACAATTGAACTGAGGAAGCAAGTGCGCTTGACAATAAGAGACCTTAATTACCTGTGCCCTCGCTTCCACGGTACCTATTTTCATAAACCGTGATAATTCCCGAACAAAGCCTCGCTCGCAGGAATATTAATCAAGAGACAAAATGCACGTAAAGTGCACATTTTAATTGAGTCACGCTTATCGCATCACATGGCATGTAAAATAACTTATGAATCACCCCGTAAGCAACTAGATACTTTGATGACATCGCCGCCTTAGTCGGCCAGATCCTGGAGGTATACTTTTATACGTTTCGAAACGACATCGCTCCTGAAAGCGATTTCATCGTGACTTTCATTATATGCAAATGCGGTCGAACGCTAATTATTTTCTTGAAGGTGTGGTCTTTTTACGGTGCCGGCAAAATAAGTACGTAAATCTTAACTTTGTTTCCAGACAACTGGATTAAGCAACGCCACAAATTTATGGACATTGTTCGACAATTAACTAATGAATTCTAAGTTAGCAACAAAAGAATCTTCGCGGTACACGCGCTAAAGGCAAATCAACTTTGGCGAGTGCCACTGTGCCAGTGCGCGGAAAACCTGAATCCCTGAAATAGCACTGCTCTGTGATGTAACTGCGGACTGGGGAGACACGACACGGCGCGTTCCAGCACCACGACAAGAAATTGTTTGATTTTCAATTAAGATCGAATCGGGCTCGAGCTCGTCTGGCGCGGCGGGCCGCGCCGTGTGTGTTTTCACGCCGAGCTAAAGAGCTGCGCAAAAAGTGGCCCAACCCGGCGATTCATTATGTTCTTCCAGCAGCACTCAGAAGCCGCTCGACACAATGCGGTCGTTGTACGCTGCTATTTTGAATTTTAGCGACTGCAGAAGGCCATCGGAAGACTATTGAATGCCTCGTTTTATTCTCGTGGGTACTGGATAACGGTCGGAATGCCAAAAAGAAAATCGAATGATGAACCTCCCAAGTTTTGACTAACATGGGCAAGAGACCCAGGCCAACGAAGTCTTTTGACAGATGATGGGCGTGATTCATCCGATTGGAATTTCTCAGGTGTACAGGACCCAAAAACCCGCATTCCCTTCCCTCCTGAAAAACTGTGTATTTCTCAAACTTGAGCACGGGATGCCAACTTACTTCCGTAAACTTCTCCTGCATCTCAGCCCGTTCCTCCGCGGTCAGCTTCTTTATCCTGTTAGAGGCCATTTTCAAACAACTCCCTCCGTGGTAAACAACAATTACACTTTTTTTGCCGACGAGACACTTAACCTGTCCCACAGTTCGCACTCTTTCAGCCGCGACTCGCTCCCGCTGGACGAATGGTTGCACAAGATACAAAAGGTAACAGATAAATTCGGTCACAACTGGGCAGGGAATCAATTTAAACTCGCGACGATCGCTCTTCTGCTGCACAACGAAACAACACCGACGGATCGACCCCAACGAACGGTGTAAGAAGTATTCAAGTGACACTAGCCGCCGCTGGCTCTGCTGGAGGTGGCTGGAGTGACGCTGGAGTCACTTCCAGTGGTGGTACGTCGCCTTTCCAATATGTGGAAGAGAAACGGAATGAGATATGGAACCGTGAGTTTATGCAAATTCAACAATTCGACATTTAAATTAGTTTCATTCGTTTGTAGGCGTTAGCTGGCGACACAACCAGGTTTTAAACGTTTTGCATGCAATACGTACGTCTACAAGCTCTAACCTTTGCACTCGGCGACCTTGAATAAGCAATAGCTGGCTGCGCAATTTCCTAAAATTTTAACGCCACGCATTCAACCTCACTTTTCTTTTAAGTGTCAATTGAGTTGTGTTTGTTTCGACGAAAAGTTTATTGAAGAAGTGTGCGCAAAAACGCGAATAAATTTGCAATAAGAAAATGTATTTGTATCGAATTATTCCTGAATAATTGTCTATAAAACTTGTTTGTCAGTTGGCGCGTGCAGAGTTCTGTTGTATTTTCATAATTAAAAAAGAACCAGGACATTTATTCGTTTTGAAAACTAATTGATAAATTTTGAAATCATTTCAGTCAGAAATCGATGACTTTCCCAGGGGGTCGTAATTTTTATTTTAAATCATTATTAACATGTTTTCCAAGAATATGCACTAATCTGGGGTAAACATATTGGACGTTTTATGACTCTTTGACACGTTCACGACAGCGCTAACTATTAAGGCCCAATTACAATGACCGGATCTGTGTGCAAGAGAACCGGATTGAAATGTCAAATTGGTTTTCACACCATACGTTTTCTACCTCAGCGATTACATTAACGGATACAGTCGCATTCGATCGGAATTACGTTCAGTCAATTTCGTTTGTTTAGTAATCGACGGATTAACGGATTGAAGTGTCAAACTTAAAGCAAAAAACACCTACCTTTTTCTTCTACTTTTCAATTTTTTATGTTTTACTAAAGCTGGACACATATAACATAACATTAGAAAAATTGGAAATGCTTTTCTTTTCCGATTTATATCCATTTCTACTTTACGCACTTTAGAGATTTAAAGAATCAACTTTGACATTTTAATTCGAACAGATACGTTATTATAATCAGTGTTTTTTTCCGATCCGTTTCACTGCGTACTTTCCGTTCAGATCCGGTCATTGTAATTGTTCCTTTAAGCCGTCCATACATGCTCAGTTTTATTGCACAATAAAACTGCGTGACGTTGGAACTGATGGAAAAACTGAAGAAAACTCAGGTCACATGTACAATTTACTCAGTTATTAGCACAGTTTTTTACCTGCGCAAAATCGTCGTGATTACGCAGTTAATTGCCTAGGTCGCATGAATTGCTTTCAGTATAACTGTGCCACATCATCTAGCGCAGTTCTTTGCGCAATATTTTATACAGTTTTATTGTACAATATAACTGAATTTGTATGGGCGGCCTTACACGCACGTTTTGATACAGGCCGGCCTTATACGTACGTTTTGATACAGATTGTGTACCACCTGTAGTACACACTGTCGTAAGAGTGTTAAAATTACTACATATAGTATAGTATTTTAAAGCATATCTACGTTTGGTCAAATTTTAATTTGAAAAAAAAAAACGATAACAATAATCAATCATTTACTGCAAAACACAAATAACGAATTTTCGTTATTTGGCACTGCTGCTAAAGGGATGTTAGAGACCAAATCCAAAAAGAGAAGTATCGTTTCATCGTTTTATTTTATTCAAGACGGAACAGCACCTCATCGCACACAAGAATTATTTGAAGTCATCAATAAATTTAAAGGCGATCGAGTTATTGGCCTCGGGTACCCACGATTTGCTAGGGGAAAAGGAATAGAATAACCACCTTACTCGTCAGATCGCACTCCTTTTTATGGGGCTACATTAAAGATTACTGCTATGAAAATAACCCAAAAACAATAGAGGATTTTATTAAAGACATTAGGAAGATCATAAAGGACATTTCAAATGAAACGTTAGAACATGTTATTTATAGTTTTAGAAAGCATTTGAATGTTTGGGCCAATTTAGATGGTTAAAATATCGAAAATATATATCATAAGTAAATACGTTCTTCACTATAATTTTAAATTAATGGTTTGTGTTACATAAATAGATTTAATTTTTTTAGAATAAAATGGACATGAAATGAAAATGACGACTTTCCTTCACTAAAATTTGTTTACATTTTCCCGATCTCCCCATTTGTTAAAAATGAGTAACTGATTAGTTTTCACACATTCCTATTGGACACCATGTACATATATCATGCCAGTTGTTAGTTCATATCCTTGGCAATCCAATAAGGTAAACATATAAAAAAACCTTAAAACGATGGGTCAATTATGATTATGATTATGATAAACACGCAAATTGAAAACAAATTCGTTTTGAGAAAATCGTATTGAAAATTTCGAATACGCGAGAAGCGAAAGAACTCGAAGAACCACAGAAATGATTGAATCCCCTGAAAACTGACCTTTAGAATACTGCTAAAGTTTTTATTTTATATACTGGACGCTGTGAATGTGGCTCGGGCTGAGGATTTAAAACAATTTTGAATTTTCAACGGTATAGCGAGAACGGAACGAAGCCTGGAATTGGAAAATCGTGCTTACTTTCAGAACGCGTCCGAAATCCGCTTCCAGCCATCCCACAACTCTGGCAGCCCTACCCCCTTGCTCTCTGTGTGTTTCTTTCTGGCAAAAGAAGCGAAAGTTGTGTTTTTGCGGTTCGATCGCGAGTGGCGAGTGATTTTGATGGGAATTTGGGACTCTGCAGAAATCCTGAAGGAAGGCATCAGTAAGGCGTAGTGCCCATAAAATACAGCGACTGCGGCCCGTGGCTGGCGAGTGGACATTGCAACCGTAGTAATATAGGCGAACCGAAAAAAGTGTTGTTTTGTGCGGCTGGGCCGACGACGTGACACAATTGCGTGCGGAAAAGTAGTGAATTTCGCGGACAAGTAGCGATTGCGGACAGAAATGAACAACGGATTCAGTACGGGCGAGGAGGACTCCCGCGGACCCACCGACCAAACCTGCTGCCTCATTGACGAGAGCGAGCGGTGCAGGAATGCGGCCGGGAATGCCTCGTACAGCAAGCGCATACAGAAAACTGTTGCTCAGCGGAGACTGAAGCTCAGCATCGATCCGACCGTAAGTAGGGCTAAGACCTCGATTTCGGGACACATTTGAATTTATCCTCGTGCTTGCAGGCGCACCACATTTACATCTGCGACTACCACAAAACGCGCATCCAATCCGCCCGGAACAAGCGCCGGCGAAAGGACTCTGAGGACGACAGCAACGAGACAGACACCGACCTCCCCGAGGTTGACCTTTACCAGCTCCAGGTGAACACGCTGCGTCGCTACAAGCGCCACTACAAGGTCTCCACAAGGCCCGGCATGAACAAGGCTCAGCTGGCCGATGTGAGTATAGCGTCGCGACGACTGTCGTCGTCGTCTGTTCTTAAATGAAAAGTGCGTGACACGACAGCTGTTTGCGGTCACAGTGACTAACGAGATTGTGATTAGTTCTACAGATAACTAGCCCCGGCTAGATAAGATCGCTAGACTCGAGTTTATCGGCGTTTAAACTTGAATTAGGTTTGGCGCCAAAAACTGGTCGTTTCTGCGCTCCGAAGAGATTATTTGTAGTTTTGTTTATTTGAAGCCGTAAGGAATATGTCCAGCAGAAAGTGCATTTCCTTTAATTTCTGATAATTTATCAACAGCAGTGAAAACTCTTGAAGATCTTTTAATTTTTAACAACACGGTAGCGAGCGTTATCCCCTTCGCCCTTTCATACGAAAGGTATCTGAGCGTCTCTTGCTGCCATTTGGGCCCGCATTCTGCCAAATTTATTTGTACGCGAAGGAGTTAAACTTGATAATCCCCTGACAGAAAGAAATCATCTTCATATTTTCGGTCTTCCCGAAAGTTTGAAAAACGACTACCATAGTTTCATTAGTTCAAAGAAGTTCTTATCTTCTTGGTAATCAGGCTTTTGACCCTTCTAAAATTGCATTACTTAAAGTAATGGACCCTATTTTTCATAATCACAGACTTTTATGTCTATGTTGCTAAATTCGACTAGCGACGACACTAATTTTCGTAGCATCACTGCTTTAAAAAAATTCTTTAATTGAAAACGTTGAATTTTGTACTCTAGATGTATTGTCTCTGATCTGATCTTTATTAGCCTTTCCATAGCTATTACAATCAAAAACCACAATTAGGCTCGAATAATGTCTCTGAAGGATTGGATTATTTCTTTCTTAAATGCATTAACCCTTTTTTCAGTTTTTAATTCTAATGGCAGCCCATTCAGTTTTTGAAACCCCTTAAATATTAAACTATTCTGTGCCGCTGTACTCTGGACACTCGGCAAATATAAAACCATCATATCCCTCGAATACTTCAGACACATTGACATATAAGTTAGAATCATATTGTTCTTTATGTTAAAGATAAGAACAAACTATTACATTCTAAAATTATTAGCATCGCCCTATTCTGAAGTCGCTGTAATCGACATGTCATTTTCTTATTGCTCATAAAGAAATTGTATTAAGTTTTAGCTTATTTGGTTTAACCACTGACTCAAGCGATCCAAATCTTCCTGCATCTTCACTTTTATCTCCGTACAATCATAGACTGCTACATACATGAGTGTATCATCAGCAAGGAGTGCCATCTTAGGCTGCCTTATTACAGTTCCCATGACGTTGATATACATCAAGAACAGAAGGGTTCCCATGATCGAGCCTTGCGGTACACCTAATCTCAAGTCCACGTTTGATGAAACCGTCTGTCCAATCTTTGTTCGTAGTCTTCTATCTGTTAAGAGTACTTTGAACCAGTCCAACTCCTTGTACTGCAAACCTATATTGGTTTAATTTTTGCACTAACAACAATATGTAAATTGTTTCGAATGGTCGCTGGAAATTAAAAAAAAAAATAAACACGGTTCTGATCTTCTCTTTTGATGTGCAATGTCTTGTAATTTGAAGATGGTTTTCTTTTTCGTTCATTTTCATTCATGAAATGATAAACAAACAAGTAGGATATTTCGTTCTAGTCCAATCAAAATGGATAAAAATATTACCAAACCTCGGAAAAATTAATAGACCTTTAAATCATCATTCTATATGAAATATCAAAAGTCTCCATTGATCCGGCCGGTTTGGATAAAATGAAAAAAACTCTTAATTTTAATTAATTAAATTTTAATTAAAAAAATAAATTCTGTGACTGTGAGAACCCAAAATATGGGTACATATAAATTTCAGAGCGCATTGACTCATTGCAAACACTAAAAAATATATGCACTAAGTCGTTCGTTTAAAAATGTTCACTGAAAAGAAGTTGATTTTTTGTGCTAGTGCCTCTGAAATGAAAGCAAACGATTGAACTTATCATCTTTGTGGTGTAAGCATAATAACAAAGATAATATAAAGAAGTCGTAAACCACAACCCAGCCCAAAAATGTTCTGTTCTGGCAAAACCTTCTACAATTGTGTTTGCTCTAACAAACACAAGATCTATTCCTTTTGATCCCCGTAAGCGCTAGTAAGTTTTATACAAAGTTATGCATTAGGTATGTTTTACTTTTTAATTTTAAAAAATAGTAAAGAATATCTCCTTGGCATAGCAATTTTTAGGGCTTTCCACTAGAATGATTTCTTAATGTTAAGGATATGGTTTATGAAAAATGAAATCCTTATTTACGCAATAATTGAATTTCATTTGCTAATCTTTATAAACACTAACAACCTTTTTCTTTAATTTTCCATTACAGACAATCATGAAACATTTCAAGACAATTCCCATAAAGGAGAAAGAGATCATCACGTACTTTATCTATATGGTAAAATCAAATTCAAATAAGCTGGACCAGAAAAACGGTATAGGGAATGACACTACATGAGAAAGCCGTTCCAACGCCTCCAAACCCACCACGTAAGCTAAGCTTAAAACTACTGAGAGAAATGCAATTAGTAGCTGTAGAGAATCCTAACATTTTGATGAAAACGCAAAAGAATTAGGTTTACGGCGCCCCAGCGCAACACGTACAAGTGATGACAATTCTTTCGTAGAAATGTAAGCCATTTATTTTATTTATCGATCAAGACAGTAGCCTTTATTTTTAGCCCAAGATCATTGTTGATTCCTCTTCGCTATCGCTCGAAGTGTCTGCAATAATATAATTAATAAAGATTTAGTTCTTAATGCGAATTTTTCCTCTACCGCTTCCTGGTTGTTCTGCATGCGCTGCTACTTTGCTGATTGGTTGGTTCTGCCTTTGGTGTTGTTGTGCTGTAGCATCCTCTAGCTCATGTTCGAGATCACGCTCATCGTCATCATCATCATCTTCATTGTCGTCTGGGTTGAATTCGTCCATGTGTTCGTCACTGTCCTCATCCACCCATTTGATGTTGGCCTGATTCGAACTAAGGATACTGGTTCCCTCCTCTACTTTCACTGTAAATAAGTATTATCTTCCAGAGTCTCTTCTAGTTTAAAGGCTTGAAAAAAAAACTTACCATCACTACCCTCTATTTCTTCTTTTGTAGCTGCTGTTGCATAAACCGGCTGGTAAGGATTATCAAAGCTGAATTTAGGTAGCTTCAACGTCAGTTTGTCCTCTGCCAGGGATGTGATCTTTTCCAATCGAAGACATTCCGTAAATCCTACTGATTTGCCTTGTAACCTGAGAGACGTGGCCGAAATGATTTATTTCTTAAATATAAAAGAAAAATTGCATACCTGGCCTGTTCATCCTCCTCCAAGGCCCTTTTTATTTGATCAACGACGAATTTGGCCCTAGTAGCGGCTCTACTGGAGCACTGTAAGAGCAAATCAGTACTTGTATGCGTAGTCCCTCCCAAATTAATGCAGCACAACTCTCTAAAGGAATTTAAACCAAAAATCATATTTGCTTCAGCACACCGCTCCTCAATGGCCGTTGGATCTGCTACAGCTACTTCTCTGAAATGTTAACGATAACAAAAACAAAAGAAAGTGAAACTAGTATAGATTGCTTACCCGTCCTGAAAAGTCGCATATGAGATGCACACTGGATAATGGTGCAAGGCCAAGGGAATTGGATCTTTTTCTGCGGATGTGTGAACTTTTACTTCTTCACCAGTAATACTTACATCAGGCCGTTTGAAATGAGCAAGGGCGCATAATGCAGCGACGGATGCGCAGTCTTAAAGTGCATTAATATATGTTTATTTTATTCTTACTTATAATTCAATGCGAATACCTATCAAGTTCCCTTCGTGATTTAAAATTGTTACATCGCACCTCAGCACCCAAACTTTGTCTTCAGCTGTAACGCACAAAGATTCCAGATCTATGCACCTCGAATCCTTCAGGGTCCTCTCCAGAATCCTGTTGATCTGTACTGATAAATCTGAGCTCCTTCCCGACTCAAAGTGGGCAGCCGCCATCGAACTGAGTTCCACGTTGATGAAAAGCATTCCCTCGTTCGGCCTTGTCGCCTTGGGCTGTCCTAAATCACAGGACACTTGAGCCAAAGCCCTTGTCTCACCCAGAGACACATGTACGCAGCCCCAGTCAGCCCCAAAGTTTATTTTCAACGGGCGGAATTCCTTTATCTTCCTTCCATCCAGCCGCTGCAATTGTTATTACCGGTCATTTTGAATAAAATACTCTGATATTAATTTATTTTACTCTTTTTTCCTTTATGCATCGCTGGACAAATGTCTTTTCTGTAATTGAAATAGGCGTTTCTTTCATTTTGTACCCGGTTAAAGAATCCTATTTGAAATTTGAGGCGAGTTGATTTTAGAAATGTCAAAAGAAAGCATGCAAGTCTTCTTCTTGCTTGCTATCGATTACGTCTCTAGAAATTTAAAAGATGGAAAGTCTTTGGCGGGGAGTTCAACTGTTGTGAAATATAAATGGAATGCTGATTTGCTATTTGAAAATAAGCTGAATTTCAGATCTTCGCGACGTCTTCAAGACGTAACTTTAAATTATACGTTTTATTTGAGATATTAGCAAATTCCTCCAGAAATAATAAATTTTCTTTTTTGTTAAGATAAGATAGAATGGAAGATAGAAGAATTAAAAAGACGTTGAAGAAGATCGTGTTATTACGAAATATAAGTAGAATTTAATTGATTTTCAAATTTGTTTACTAAATTTTAAATTATTTATCAGGGAAAACTAGAGATCGATTAATAATCCGATTAATAAGTACAGCATCGTAGGCACCATAACGATTATACTCGTTAGGAAGCGTTTATTTTAAACTTTGTTTTCAGACTACAAGCTCTCTCGTGGTTTCAACATTTGGCGTACTGCGTTCTGCCTGTTACTTAAGTTATATATATTTTTAATTAATTAATAATTGACATTTTGGAAAAAAAAACAGGAATGGGGAATATCATAAAGTGAGAGGAACGGGTTCGAGCGACGTGCAGACATATTTTGAAAAAAATTATAAACGCTCATACTGTAAGACTTTGTACTTAGGTAAGTATGGCTAAATAGATTTTAAGGTACTACTATAGAGGGCCAAAAAAACACACGTTTTTAAGATTTTTATCTCAGCCTCCTTATTAGATATTGCAATAAAACTTTTTTAACAACTTGCGGTTACGGGACAACCTTTTTTCGAGCATTCGACTCTGGCGCCCCCTGCAAATAAGAAAAAAAAGGAGAATTGAATGAAAACATTACAAAGGACACCTTAATAAACAAAACGCACCAAGATTTATTCAAATCGGTTCAGTAGATCTGGAGATTTAGTACCTTATACATAGCTACTTCAATAATCTCCTGAAGGTTTTGCATCGGCCTACAAAATACCCTGTGGTTTGCCTTTAACGTATTGCTTAAGCTCAGTAGTAGTGCTTACAGATATGATTTTAGCTTGACTGTGTCTATTACAGATTGAACCTTCTACAATCTATTGGCTGATTTTTACTTTTGCGTTATTGCTAGACTATCTACAAAATGCATTTAAGTTCGTAGCCTAGAAAACCTCTTTCGTGGAATTTGAGGAATTGCGGGAAACCTTAATAAAGGACGGTAATACATTCGTAAACGGAGAAACTTCAAGCATCTCCCCATGATACAAGCACCAACAAGTTTTTTTTATATTCCAATGTTGAAGCATTGAGCGGCATCGAAGCATTTGGCTGAAACGCTCTCCTATTATTTTGATCAGCCATTACATCCCAGATATAGGCGTCGAAATACTCTACAAAATACTTGTTTGGTGTCCAAAACACTCAATTCATCTTCGTTGGCATAATGTATTTGACTTGAAGTTTTTAAATCGTCGTTTTTCTGCTTTGCACTTTGTATTTCCTAAGATGTTATGTTTTTTTTAAACATAACTAAGTGCAGCAGTTGCACTCACCTGTTCTGCACTAGGTCCATGTACCTCTCCTCCGTCTTTATTTTCTGATTCTGTGGAATCTGTATTTTGGACGTAATCTGGATCGTCGTAGTCTACCGGTTCAGGAATGGAATCTTCGTCTGAATTATCTCTTCAATGTCACTATCGTCTCAGTGAATCGTTGCTGCCTTTCGTATGAATACGACATCGATCCACCTCAAGACAAGAATAACAAATATTATTATATTATTTTATGCATGGGATATGCAGTGTGCTGGGCAGATGGAAAAAAAAATCAGATTTAAGCCAAATAAGGATCACAAAATGACAATAAACTTTGTATATAACGCCGCACTCTAGGACTAAGAAGGATACAAGAAATGGTGTCAAGTGGAACTCCAAAGGTACCCCCGCAGAGGTATCCAAATCACCCTCTTGTATCTTCTGCGACTTCTTATAGTTATCAAGTAATGACTTTTTGTTCTTGATTTTCACCTGCGATTTCAAAGATATTTTTGGTCATAGTGACTTGAATAATTCAAATAAATACTTAACTTTTTCCAATTTATCTGCATGTTAGGTCAATCCATAACAAAACGATTTAATTCCATAGCCCATTCCATTGCGCAAAAAATTGTTTTTCATAAAGTTGTAAAAAACAAACTACTAAAATCTCTGAAGGCGATTTAACAAAAAAAATTCCCATAACTTTCTCCGCCCAAACTTATTTTAATAACTTCTTCATTTTATTGGCTATTTACCTTTTTTAATTGTACTATCTCTATAGCATCATACCTAAAATTAAGTATAAAACGTACTGAGACTAAAATTCTAATTTGTAGTAGTGAGTGGATAAATAAAAATTGTTTTTATTGTATTTACTTAGCCAAGCCTCGGCATTCTTTTGCGTTTACGAGTTCTTCGTATACATATAATAGCCGCAGACGAAAAATTCTATTGCGTTTAATTCTCGCGACTGCGGGGCCTCACAATGGGCTTGCTGCGATCAATCCAGATTCCTTAAAATCTTTGATTAGGATTAGCTCTGACATTTGAATCATAATGAGTCGGTGCCCCATAGTTTTGGAATACCGCGCCTCTAAATCGACAACTTCTATCAACCCGTTGAGATCTTCCATTAAGTAATACAAGAAAGACTGATGATCTCTTGGTGAAAAAAGCGGAAGCTTCCCTTGCCATAATTACTTATTCTGCTGGATTCAAGTAACAGCGCCTAAATATCGCCAAGGTCTCTATTTAAGTTGTCTAAACTAATCCAGATCGATGTGCACTCAAAGTCCATATGAAAATCCAGTTCGTTAATGTAACATAACACAGGAGCATATCAACGATACTCAAAATCGTGGTGCTATCCAAATTCGCAGAGAAGTCAAGTAGACTTAGTACGTTTTGGACCGAATTTTAGATATGATCCCATAGTGATAGCTCAATGAATTTGACAGAGCAAATAGCTAATGAAATGAGGCAGTTTTTGAAGTAGGTTTGGATGAAAAAAGTTATGCGATTTTTCTCTAAATCGTCTTCAAAAATTCTGGCAAATTTTATTTTTTTGAACTTTATGGAATTCATAACATTCAGCTAAATTGGATAATTGGATAATATTTCAATTATTCAAGTAACTATGACCAAATATAACTCATAAACTAGGAAAAATCGCTTAACATATCTAGGGGTGACCCATGTTATTATTGCTTTTATTTCAAAATTATCAACAAAAGCGAAGTTGCTGCCCAACAATAAACCTTGCTAATAAACAATGCATCTCAAAATATGGCGCATTCCGGAAGTGGCCGGACGTCGAAAATAAGCCATTTTATTGTAATCTTCAGGAGACATTTTTAAAATACCTAAAATATGTATGTATAAGGTATTTGGGACAACATTTAAATAATGAAATAAAAAAAGATAATTGGAGATCCCTCCTATTAGATAAATAGGTATGTGATTTTCTTCGAAAAAAACAAATCTTATAATGAAACATTTTAGTTTAGCCTTGCCTTCGCAGAGGGCTACATTTATAAAAAAAGACGGACAAGTGCGAGTAGGGTTCTGCACCGTTATATAGAATGTTAAAAAATAAGCTCTAAGACTGTGTTAAATTTGTTGACATATATTCGACTTAAAGTAGCGTAGGAAGCTACTTTCCTCTACTCTTCGTCGAAAAATTTTAATTTAGCAAGTACATATGTAAGGCACATCAAAATCTCACAGCACTTTTTGTCGCATAAGATAATATGCTACAATTATTACTTTGTTTTTAGTCCTACACCAAAGTTTAGACGTTGTGAAAAAATTTAGAAAAACCAATGATAATTTGTCCATTCTGAATTTCCAGAGCTACATAGCAAACACATAAACATGATCTTTGAGAGTTAATTTGATTGTAAAAAAGCCACTATAATTATAATAAATAATAAAATTAAAATATTCCTGCATCAAACTTTTGATATGGATGCTTTGAAAGTTATAATTTTTATTTAATATATAACAATAGTAATTTTAAGTTTGATTCTTCAGATTATCATAAAAGTCACCATTAAAATTTCATGAAATTCATAAAAATAGTACAAGGTTTTTATGTTATCTTTAAATAATTTTCCTCCGTTTTCTAAAGACCACACAAAGTAAAGAATTACTTGTCTTTTTTCTTATTAATTTCAAGAAGTTAGCAAAAAAAAAATAAGAATTAATATGTGTGTGCAAAAAAAAATCGAGCTAATATTATTATTCACTAACGAAAAAATAATCAGCGATAAAGCAAGAATATTATATTTAATATCATTTAAACAGATTAAATTTAAATTTTAGATTTCCTTCAGTGACAATTATTTATCTATTATATATGGTATGTCTTTCCCTACCACAATGGGTCTCTTTCACTGGCCTAAATCTGCCTATACGCAGCCACGTTTTTATATAATATTTAGCACATTGATTTTTTTGGCCAACATTTTAAAGTAACTCTTTATTTTCGGTCTCTGAAAGGAAGTGTTTCAATTTAAAGGTTTTACAAGTTATTTATTTGTTAGAAAGTGCAGTATTAGCCGATTTAAATCCATAAGATCTCGCACAGAGGCAAGTCTACACTTCACAGCAACTATTCTTTGTATTTCCCAGAAAAAAGTGTACTATACTGAGAGAAATCATTGATTTAAAAAATATTTTATATGACTTGGCTTTTTATGTGTAATTTGCGTAGCATGCATATTAGGGTGCTTTTTTTTCGCGACTATTTTTTTTTTTTCAGTCCCACCTCGAAATTTTGTGGCAAATACCTAAACAAAAATTCCCTGAAAATTGGAGCCCTTAATATTAATATTAAGTACTAGACCAAGGCGTATAAAGATTTCCCATATAAAATACACGTAAACTTTGATTATTTTTCTTCAAAACTCTACAGCTCAGAGGCATTTTATGGTATAATCTTGATCAACGGTAGGGTTTCTTCAGAATTGAATGCTCTATAAAAGTGTCCATTGCGGTGTAACCCTAACTCCCACCAGCGAGGTAGTACGGGTCACTAACCCCAATTTTTCCATGAAATTTTCGCTTTTTGCCCCTATCTCGTAAACAAAAAGAGGTACAAAAAAAGTGAATATGACAAACTTGTAGGAAATTCAATTTCCTACAAAAAAGGTAGTGTTTCCACAATTTAGCTCAATAATCCATGAAAATTCCACACTACCTGAACTTCAAAGCCCAATATCTCAAGAAATATCGATGTTAGCGATTTGGTGTTCAAGAACTTTTTGGAGGAAATTGAAGTTGCTATAAGTTTGTCATGTTCACTTTTTTTGTACCTCTTGTTGTTTACGAGATAGGGGCAAAAAGCGAGAATTTCGTGGAAAAATTGGGTTTAGTGACCCGTACTGCCTCGCTGGTGGGAGTTAGGGTTACACCGCAATGGACACTTTTATAGAGCATTCAATTCTGAAGAAACCCTACCATTGACCAAGATTATACCATAAAATGCCTCTGAGCTGTAGAGTTTTGAAGAAAAATAATCAAAGTTTACGTGTATTTTATATGGGAAATCTTTATACACCTTGGTCTAGTACTTAATATTAATATTAAGGGCTCCAATTTTCAGGGAATTTTTGTTTAGGTATTTGCCACAAAATTTCGAGGTGGGACTGAAAAAAAAAAATAGTCGCAAAAAAAAAAGCACCCTAGCATATACATAATTTGAGACATATAGTGCAGAGATAAGATTGAAGGTTCGAAAATACTCCAAATCGATCCGAGAAAACAATGGTAAGATATTCGAATCTATAAGGGGCTTATCGGGAACACTACTGCCCTTTCAGATTTGCATTCATGCACTGCAATTGCAATTAATGCATTTCATACGTCATTTTCAAAAAAAAAAAAGCAGAGTTAAAGTAATTCTTTATAAAATATATACATAAGTAGTACGTGATCTAATAAAATAACAAGATCACCCTAAAAATTAAAAGAGAGATTGCTTTAAAGTTCATATGCAAACTGCAGATATGTACAAGCCCATTTATCTAAATACATAGATAATTATAAAATTCGCAAACTGTTACCAGCTGAAAATTTTCATTTTACAAAAATACTTAAGACGGCTTAGTATTGGATATGTGCATTTAATTTCAATGCTTTTGGTGAAATTTCGTGTGGAGGGGGTGGACGATCAAAATAAGATAATTTAGTAATCAATGGAACGAAATAGCTAAGATCAATTTTGCGTGGACCACCACTCATGAAGTATTATTCGAGAATTTCTTTAAATTTTCATAAGATTTGTACCCAGCGCGTAAAAGTATGTGTAGAATTTCAGAAAATTTAATTTAAAAATAGCAACACAGAGCAGATATTATGGCCCCATTAACACAGTCGACGGTATGCGACACAATGAATACTCAATTAAAATCACAATTTGAAAGTGCTTCATGAAAAGATTTATAAGATTCGTATGCATTGTTTTAATAACTTTATTAAATTTTATTTAATGTTCTAATTAAAGTTTAGAAGAGTTAGACGTTGTAAGTAGGAGTGTTATTTTTCTTTTTAACAGACCAATAGTACGTACGTGGTCTTGTTAACATGTTTATTATTCGGACTGGCATAGAATAACTTCTGAGAAGTAAATCATTTTTGAAGCTTTTCGTTTTTATTTACTCAACTGAATTTGCATACATCGAAGAGGCCGCCCACGCGGTATCCTGCTTCTACTTGAAAATACCCAGAGGCTAAATTTAAATCTTTCGGTTGCAATATTCCCACACAGTGGAACTGAAAATTCTCTAATATGAGCAACATCCAAGAGGACCATTTTACTGCAAATTCTGACGGAGATAGAGGAAATTCGGTCGTTTGACCGGAGAAAAAAGATATCAAGTTTATCTTGGACGAGTTCTTTAAATACTTGGCTCATTTTGCAGGAAATCTCAATGTTTACAACTCGTTTGAGAGAGGAACAAGACAGGGATTTTGAAAAAGAATTAGTTCTTATTCGTTCTGTGCATGCATACTGATTTCATGTGTCCCCCTAATTTTGATTACTTTCTATATAAAAATTGCTTATAATATTTGACTTTGAAATTAATTTTCGTTTCAAAACCATAGAGAAAGAATCGCTCAGGAGAATTTTTTATTAATTAGAATGAATACTTATGAACAAAGATAAAGATAAATCACGTTAACAAAGTCTTCTTAACACGTTCGCGAACAGCGAGTTATCGAGCTGGAAAAAAAGATAGGTGATTTATTTTTAAACTTATTGTGATATCCGCACTTTTATTAGTTCCACTTTGTCCAAGTGCTTAGAATATCATATTTTAATGGCTGGCTAAATACAAAAAATGATATAGCATCCACGCCGATTGTTTAATCAGGCTGACGTGAATGCTATAGCATTTATACTATATATTGAATGCTTGAACAATGTTTAAAATAAGACATTTCTTTATAATTTCACTATATTATTTGGTCATGCTATAGGATTCTCGTCCGCGAACGTGTTAAGAAGTGAACTTTTTGATAGAATGAATGATTACAACTTAATTATATCCCAAGCAACAAAATTTATAAGAGAACTTTTATTAATTCTGAATAAACAAAATAGAACTTTTCGGTCTGTAATCAGATGGATTGGACAATAACTTGATCGTACAACTTTTTTAAGAATTTCAAACAATTCCCATTCAAGGGAATTTATGTTATGAATGGTTTTATAAAGACAAATAAGTTCGAAATTACGTAGAAACTAAGTAAACTCACCAAACAAACCAACTTAGTGTTCACGGGTGATCGATCGCTTTAATAGCTAAAATACATACAAAAAATTGCATATTTTGTTCTCTTGTACTTAATCTCTAAGTTATTTGAATCTAAAAAAATGCTATTTTGATGTTGACCAACTCACTCACTAACCATCGATTTTTAGCATACATAAATTTATTTTATTTCTAACTCAGCTGTTCAATGGATCTGAACACAAAACTTTGATTCCAATAAAAGTTCAGAAAAATAAAATTTACCAAAATCTTTGAGAACGAACTAAAAAAAAACCTCGTATAACTTTTTTCATCTATACCTATTTAAAGAACTTTCTCATTTCACTGGCTATTTACCCTGTAAATTTTATTGAACTTTCTCTAATAGCATCATACCTAAAATTCGTAGTGAGTGAAAAAAATGAAAAAAAGGGAATTTATCTCAATTATTCATATGATCAAAAATGCCTTCGGCCGCATAGTTTGATGAAAAATTACGAAAAAAATCATAGCTCGTGAACTACAATACAAAAAATCGCGAAACATACATGGGGTTGATTTGGGTATCCCTGATGATATGTTATTTGATTTTATAATAGTACCATTGTATTGTAATTTCGTAAATTTTATATTAAACTTTGTTTTGTCTGATTACACAACAAAAAACAAAGGTAAATTTTCGCTTTAGGAGTCTCATCCCTGCTTGAGTTGCCCTTGAAATATGTTTTTAAGGAAATTTTTCTGAAACATTTCATATCCTTCCCTTGTAAATAACAGATAAAATACTAAAATGTTGAATTTTCATAAAAACCTATTTTAGGTGGATATGTGTTTTTCATCACCTTTATATGGAGATTTTGCACCTTCATGAATGATATGAAATTTCTTAGAACAGTGTCAGCAACAACATATTTTAAAAGCAACTGAATGGGGGGGGGGGGTGAGACCCCTAAAGCGAAAATTTACCAGAAAAATACTAAATAGCATCACTATAAAAATTACAAGATTCCAGCACTACAAGAAGTGCTCAAAAATTATGATTACGATCCGAATTTGCTTAAGTCTTCCTATAAACGTTTCTAACGTTAAAAAAGCTTAAACGAAAGTGGGGAGAACAGGAGTCCCTCGATCACTTGCACTTGCTTGCCCCGGGTCCCAGAGCCTATAGCTGGGGGTGAAAAAACAATCTTTAGATCAACATTGTTCTTTTTCAAACCTCTGAAATGGAGGAGATAATATTTTATACATATATAAGTATGAACTTACGAATTAACTAGCCACCCAAAGGTCATGTTGGATTTTATAACAAAACTAGAGCTCCTACACGTGTTGTCGCTCAGCCTGGCGTTGCTGTGGACGTCCTGCACTTACTTCTTACGTTTGATTTATTGAATTTCATAGAATTTTAAAAACCTATGCGGAATCCCCCGTGATTGCAATCTCTAATTAGCGCATATAACTTTAGCAAAAACGCACAACAGTCATTCTTAGAAATATTTGAGGCCAACAAACTCTCCTGCAGGAAATGATTGACTACGGAGATACCTGTAAGATAACACTATATCAAAATAGACTCTAAATTGGTGCTCTGCATTGCTTTTATCTGAATCAGACATGCTGTCCTTAATAAACTAAATTAGACATTTTAAACGTGCGAACATCTTATACAAAATTTTCTGCAGTTGAGTTGCAGGAAGTTAGGACAACCAGAATAAAGTTCAATATTTTTATATCTTTCTTAAACATCTATAGTACATACTTAAAATTGTAAAAACCAGTTTAAAACTATATAAAAAAGCTGAGAAAATCGTTTAACCGGAAACCGCGAACCACATGGAAGGAATGCATGAATTCAATACTCATCTGTAGCACTACAAATTTCGCTAATTATTACACTGCATTCATTTATTTTTAATTTCTATTGGACTTGACTGACTTTTGTATATTCTAATATTTGCAACACTTCCCGTGTTAATGTAAACATTGTAAATATACAAAACGTTGACATTGTGGTGTTTGAAGTGCATTTTTTTTAAAATCATGTGTTATTTAAATTTTTAATAAAAATAAAGAAAATATTTTGATTATATACAAGTACATATATACCTATTTTCGAGTTTTGGCAAATGAAAATATGTCATTGTAATAAAATCAAAAAAAAGAATTATATTTAGGTTATTGTAGTTTATTATTTGAAAAATCTCTGTGGCCTTTTACTATTTGGCATTATGCTTTCAAAAGCAAAAAGTTTGCAATATAACAATGGAAACGTAAAGAAATGTACAATATCAAAAAGACTTATTTTCAGCAATTCAAGAAATCAATTTATTCTCAAGAGAATTTCATTTTACAAATTTTGCATATGTAAATCCCTCTCAAGTTCAAATCGTTCAAAATTCTGGCGTTGGGCTCGAATTCGACGGGCAAGTTGCCTGCATTTCTTGTATATCAGATTCAGATCAGCAACTACAAAACAAAAGCACTAGAATGATTTCGAAATAAAAACCGAAAATATTTCTGGTAAATTCAAATTGTTGTTCTTGTATATGAAATGTTTTATTTTCAACATATTTCTCTATATACCTGTCTTTTAAAATTTTTTGAAAAAAAAGAAGGAAAAATGTTAGTCGATATCCTCATCACAATGTAGGTGTATTTCCCTATATCTGGGGATTTAATCTTCGGGGGATGCCGCCGTCCATGTATTTGTTGCTAATATAAACGTTTCCTAAAATGAGATTCCCAATGAAGCTGTATAAGATAGAATCTTTCTAATACTTTTGCCCGACCAAGTTGGTTCCACTGAGTCAGTCAGTTTAGTCGAACCGCAGCATTCACTCCGACGACGTCAGCTGCCGGACTATAGAGAAATTAAATTTTTATCTTTCCCTAGAGTAAGTTTTGAGACGAATGGAAAAGTAAAAAAAAAATTAACAAAAATGTTGAAAGACAATAATAAGAATAATAAAGGCAATACGGACGCTTTAACCTGGCTTTATTAATTATTTAAGGAGATAACTAAGAGCTTTCTTTGCGCACTAACTTGCTTTCCTCAGGCCGCTTAAAATTCACTATGCGAAATTTAAAAATTGTGAATAAAAGTGAAATTAATACAATATAAAATTAAGAAATATTTGGTGAATTGTGGGAAATACCGAAGCAGACCATATTTGGATATTATGTGAACTTGTGAGTAACATACGATTGAAGCTACAAAGAAGATCGCAGTTACTAAGTGAAAAGGAAAATATAATAAAATAAATACAAAAAGTATTAAGAACAGGTGCACGTAGTATTTCGCTCAAAATATCCGTGAGGCTGTGAAACTTTTCTCTACGCCCAAATGATACTATTTTTAGTACAGAGATTCGCCGTGTTACGTGATACATTGCATAAACTCAGCCGTCTTTGAAATATAAAAAACTGTGTGAAGGATATCGAAGTGTTAGTCTCTATAAAAAAAAAAAAAAAAAAAAAAACTCTATAGTAGTTGGTGTCTTTTATAATTTTAAAAATTGTTTTTGCTACCACATCTAAATTTTTTTTTTTCAGTGTGGAATTTACCTACAGTGAGAGGACAATGCCGAAATTATTGTGCATTAGCCCATATGGCCTAATTCAGCAATTATTACTATATTACCATATAACTCCAAGCTAAAACTAAAAATAGTTTTCAAGTGCTTTGGATTATTTGAGGGCTGCTCGTATTCAAATTTAAACGCCAATTGTGTGACTAGAACCGTCCGGTATTTCGCACAGTTATGCACTAATTATAGGATCTAGGGCTAATTTTGGTATAAATACACACTTTGGATTTAAATATACATAATAAATTTAAAAAATATATTAATCTTTCGGTGTTTTCGGGATTTACATATTACCAAAATATGATATTACAAGGAGAATTCGGTTGAAACGACCTCGATGTCTATTTTTAGAAACTTTTTTAAACTCATTTATTTTTAAAACAAGTTAGGATTATTTTTCTGTATGTTGGTAAATTTGTTTGTCCTAATTATATCTTTTTAATAATTTTTTTTTTAGACTTTTTTATTTTTTACAAAAGAAGAATTTAAATTTATGATTTAAATTTTACATCGAAATTTCAATCATACACAAAATTTATAAATGCAATCAATATCCTCATAATTTAAGGATTTTTTAAATTGGTTCAATTGTATAACATAACATTTTTTCAATAACATAAAAAATTTATCGATTTTATTTATTTTTTAATTTGACATTATTAGAAATAATTATGTAGTTGAAAACCAAGTTTTAAGTATTGTCGACTTACCGAAGGATAACCGAAGTAGCCCACCTTTTATATTTTATTTGTGATCTATGTAGGTCAGCCCAACTCGCTGATGAGTCAAAAAACAAAAGAATTAATTAGAATTAAGAGGCCTATTATTATCATAGATTTCCATTCTATTCGACAGCGAAACGGCAACAGTGTCGTAAAACTTTGCTTTCTTATCTCTATTTTTTATATTATTATTGCTAACACTCCAGTGTATCAACTTTCCCTGAATACCAAAAATAATTTCTCATAAAATTTGTATTTTAAAGCTTTTTCTGAAACTGGTTCCAGATGCGTTATATAGTATATTTTTATAACAAATTTGTATTGTATCATAGAAAAATAAAGACAAGAAGTAACATCTAGAACAACAGAAGTATTTTTGAAAGCTCAGCTTCTTAGCGTTTCCTCCAAACATAAAAATGTATTGAAATTGCATACCATGAGGCAGTTTGAGTTGAAAAAAAAACTGCAATTTAAGTTGAAAACAAAAGCGGGACGTTTTCTTTATAAAGAGCAAAAAGCACTCACAGAAACCTGGGAACATTAATTAAAAATAATCAATGTATATAATCAATGTATTTATCAGCTAAGCTGTTACGCGATTTTCCCTAAAACTGCCCTATGGTATGCAATTTCAAAACACTTTTAAGTTAGGAGGCATCGCTAGGAAGCTCAGCTTTCAAAAATGCGTTTCACTTCTGTTGTTCCTAGAGAAGACTTCTTGTTTTTATTTTTCTATGGTTGTATGTATTTTTTCGCGGAATTCAAGTATCAAAAAAAATCAGTATGTCGCAGAGTTCATACTAATTCTCATTAAAATTTCTCAAGGATTTTAAAGATTTCTAAATTGCAATAAATTCAGTTCTTACATCAAAAAATCATATTTTGTGAGTAAGTCCATCTATAAGTTCTGAATATCCTTAGTAATTAAATAGTTCAGCACAATCCTTGACATTGACATAATTACCTCAATTATATTGAGCTTACAAGTCGATGACCAAGGAATATATGATTCACAAAGTGTTCATAAAGGTGTGTTCAAAATAAATCAATGCATTCTGTGGGGTAATGTAATCTGATAACATTTGTTTGTTTAATTTAAACTACAAATTTAAACTCTGATCTACGGTTTTTAAAGGATTGGGACATATGGGATTATTTTAGATAGTATATCTGCATGATTCTCTCTGCAATAATAAACAGTCTGAGGGTTTTCGTTGCCGGCTCCGCTAAAGGCTGCAACTCAGAATACGTAGGCCCATATTCTATCTTATATTCGATCGAAAAATCAAAGCTACTTTACTTGATTGCTTGTTGTCTTGGATTTCGATTAAATAGAAAATTGAATACAGGATTAGGCCTAATTAATTGGAATCAAACTAATGAGATTATTTAAAGGGACAAACCGCAGGGGCATATGACCGGAGCGTGTCAGAAACGATATAGATATTTCAATTTGTCACTATGTCTGTTATAATTAGGTTCATTCAAAAAATACAAAAAAAATTATTAAGTTCAAGTTTAGTGTTTAGTTATTAAGTCTATTGACACCGCTACTGTGCGGTGCATTTATATACATAAGCATTATACGAGATGCAAAATTTAAGTTTCGAAAAGCTGAACCTGAAGCCAAACTATCAAGTCTATAGTTGTACTTAACACTTTTTCAGGTTTTGATTATGAACCTTCCAAACTCATAGTAAAAATGAGTTTGTTTGGTATGTTTCTTTGTATATCACCTATACCAAAATTATTATTATCTATCTACCTGCCGTTACCGCAGTATTCGCATTTAAGTGCACACGTCTCCCAAAACAATACATTCACCGAAAATTTCTAATTTAATTACAGAATATTCGACTTTTCTAAGAAAGTAGCGAACTTCTTCAATAGATGTGTTAAACATAGTAGGAAAAAACTTTTAGTAATCAGACCGGAAATGTAAAATGGTGTATTATGAATATTGGCTTTCAGTCCACCAACAACCCCGCTATCCCTAGGAAGGTTTCTTAGATTTATGGAATGAACCTTAACTCTTGAGAGATACTTCAACATCTCCATGAGCCATTATATACCCATCGATTGAGAAAATTCGACAAACTACGTAGCTTCTACTTCATTTAATATCTATTCATGCATCGCAATGATGAGATGAAATTTCAAGAAAATACTTCACATCTTCCTTGCTTCAATTTGAAAAATTTTAGAAGGAATCAGTTAATAATGTCAATTTTTGTAATTCATATTGAAAATTGCATACCCAACTAACAAATAGGGTTAAAATAATGTACTGTTGTATCTATTTCATCTATTATTTGCAATTTAAAGTTTTTCTTGTACGTGATAATGCCTTAAATATTTACCAACATACAAGTCTATCACATCAAAAATGAGACGTATGGAACCCTTTATGAGTACAGATTGAAAAAATTAATACATAAAGTATTCAAATTTATTATTTGATATATGTGATATGATTGTACTGAATTAAAATTTTGTAAAATTTTACAAGCGCACGCATCGCAGCCATTTGCAATCCATAAGTTTGAACCAGTGCCAAAATCCAAGACATAAATCCAGGAATTGTACAACATCCCCTAAAAGTTATATCAAGAATTGCATAAACTTTCATAACCGAACGATCAACTCGACTCTTTATTTCATTTTGCGAATATTTTCCTGAAATTTGGCAAAATCCGAGTTTTGTTTACAATATTAAGCAATAAATCGAGGGTTTTTTTCCTAAACAACTTCCAAATCCCACGTTACATAGCATAATAGTCGGAAAGTCCTCCTACGTAGATTCTGAAGATCGGAAGACGAAATTTAATCTGATCGTGTTCTATTTTTAATACATTCAACGACTAACACATGTCCCATTTTGGTGACTACGAAAATCGCAGCAATCGTTCGGGTGTGAGAAGGAGCTGTATGTTAATTGGATGTTTATTTTAACAACTACAAATGAACCGACTGAAAAGCATTATTCATTCCGTTGCCATTCGCGCTTTTAGGTGCTTCATTTGCGTGAATCAGATGAATAAATATGAGGAAAATGCTCGACGGGAGGAAGAAAGAAAAGTAATATATGTTTTTCGGTTCTCTCACAAAAACCCCCTCTCTTCATGAAAGTGAGAAAAGTTTCGTGTGAATACTGTGGGTTTTGATTCTATTTATAAAATCCCCAAGAGATTCCTAGCTCAAATTAAATCCGCCTTTGATATATTCTGTTGTGGCATATTTCAATAATAGAATTTTATATATATTTTTTGCACAAAATCGCAACAATTTATGCTTTTTAACGACATTTAATACAATAATGAAAAATAAAAAAACATATTTCTTTATTTCGAGAAGAAGAAGAAATAATACTAAATCTCTTTTTACTTTTTAGATTTAATTTTCCTTATTCGTAACCATGTCCGATGAAGAAGAATACACGTAAGTATAAAAATATTGTAAAGAATAAATTCAATTAATTTTTCGTCATAAATTCGAATAATTAAAAGTTCAAACAAATTCCCTTCTTTCTTTTGTTTTATCTTTTTCCTATTTTTACAAAACGTTTTTAATTATTTTTCTTGTTCACTGTTTATAAAATCCTTTTGCACCATTTACTCCTTTTGTATTACATCTTTTTGTTTTTAAAATTCACAATTTACTTTTTTTTCGTTTTTTTTTGTATCACAAGTGAATTTTCAATTTAATAACGTTTGATAATATGTATTAATATATTTTTAAAAAATAAAGTAAAACTACATACTGCAACGATTACGAAGGGAATGTATTTTTTGTCCTGTTTTTCTACCTCAATCATTAATACTTTCTTAAACCAAAACAATTTTAGCTCTGAAGAGGAGGAGGTCGTCGAGGAAGTTCATGAGACGTAAGTTTTATTATGCTCAAAATCACAATCATTTTGAGACTATTCGCTTCTTTTTGCTCAATATTGCTTATATAGATTAATGATGACCGGTTAGATAAGCTGCTTAGGCAAGCAATTGTTTTGCTTCGTCTTTTTGCTAAAGCCTATTAATGTGAAAAGGTATAAGATCTTGGTCATTCAGCTTATCATTTTATTTTTATTATTTGCAAGATTATAAAACTGAAGAGATCTTATTCTGTTATAAGAACTTAAGAAGTGTGATCAAAAGGTTTTAGAATAATATAAATAATAATAGTTGTATATACAAAAGGAAGAGAAGTTTAATACAAAGTAAAAAATAATAAATAAAGTTAAATTAAATAAGCTTTTGGTCACACACCGTATGATTGTCTAAATTTATAGGGCAAATTTTGCTTGTGATGGCAACAGGACTTTGGAATAAGTGGAATACATTATAGTATATGGTCTCAGAATTGAGATTCGAATCTACGAGTAGATCTTTTTTGTTTGTAGCTTTTGTATTTAAAAACTTTTGCATACAACAACGAAGAAATTCCATTCCTAAAATAGTAATATCTATACGCCCTTTGTAAAATTAGCACTTATCAGTATATTTAGCTCATAAATTGATATGTTGGAAACAGAAACGATAGTTTAATTTTCCAAAATTTATCTGGATGTTGGATACCAATTGGATTTAAGTAATTTCTCTTATTTTGTTATTTACACGATTTATAGACAATAAGATTATAAACTTTACCGAATGATGATGTAAACGCTTTCGTTATATATGTAATCCTCATATATATTATTCTTCAACAACATCCACATACACACAGTCCTGTTAGCTGCACTATTTTTTTTTTTTTTTATATTAAAAGCATTGATAAGTAAAGCTCTGCAACGCAACTAATAAAAAGCATTTGCATATGAAAAAGAAAAATGAAAATTTGAAAAATCCCACTAAGAAAAGCTTTTTCTCCATTACAGGAAGTAAGTGGTAGCCTCCTAAGTGATTTTCTAGATTTTAGTCAAAACATAGTTCAAATAGAATAGTTGCATTTTCCCTGTGAAAGTAGATGTAGTATTTCTTTTTCTTATTTTTACTTTTTATATAAAATTTTATATTGTTAAGAAAAAACATTTGTTAAAAAATCTTGTTTAACAGTTTTAAGCTTCTTTTGATTTTGAGAAATATTTTGAAACAATTAAACTAAATACTTTCTATCAAGAGAAGTAATAAATCATAGAAGTCAAATTGTTCATTGTTCATTAATTTATAATATAAGATATTCATAAAAGAAACACAAAACTAAATAAAAACACTTCTTACCTTACTTATGGACACAACTGTTGCACTACGTGATTATCCTGATTTTGCCAAAAATAAAGGCGCGTTGAAACCAAAAGCGAGTAAGTTGACAAAAAACAAAAGAAAAAACGTATTTTCGATTAAAAAAACACAATAATTGTTCAACTAAGGCAATAAGCTGTTAATCCGAGCTATAAATGTGTGTAATATATCAATAATAAAACAGAACAGCTTCGATAAAACAAAACATAATTCCATTAAACAATTCTAAAAACACAAGCGCACTTTTTGTTATTTTTAATGCGCTTCAGCTTATATTTTGAATAAGAGAGTTTTTGTGTTTTACTTAAAACTAATGAACAGTAAAAATTGGTACAACTAAAATATTTGAATTTGGAAAAAAGAGATTTTTTTTTTTTTAAACACTTAAATAAGTTTTGATGATATTATTAAACAGTAACAAACTTTTATGATGAGTCAACTGAATATTCACATTACTTTTTAGACTTAACACTTTTTGTTTACTAAACAGCCCATATTTTTTTTGAACACATATCATAATTCGCAAATTAATATTTCCGGGGGCAGAAAAATATACAAATTTTGAAGGATTAACAGTTGTACACTAAATACTGGTTACACAATTAAATAAACCAATATTTCAGGGTTTGAAGGTATAAGATACACACATTAGATATTTGTCAATTTTCTTCTACCGCAGTACTTTTTTATTTTGCGTTTACAGCACAAATTTACTATTATCTGATCGCAAACTATATTATATATTTGTATTCTCAGCATTATTAAATTTTTATTGTTTAATTGCAAAACTAAGAGGTATAAAAAATTTGTTAGCCATTTTGCGCTACTCCGTATATTAGAATCTGTGTAATGATCTTTGTAAATATTTAAGCTTTAGATTCTTGATTTTTTTATATCATTTTAATAAGATATCCAAAAGATTTTATGCCTCAAATAAATATGTATTTCTTCTTTTCGTCAACATTTTCCTTTCAAAAAGTTAATACAAACAAGATCATTACTCTTTATTTATAAAGACAAATAACACCAGTAGATACTTCAATTAACAGAACAGTCCAATATAAATATATATTTGCTTCTAATTGAAACGAAGTTATATTTTAAAATAAATCATCGATCGATAATGATCATCAGTGAAAACATCGATGGTTTTAAGATTTCTATTTCAATAAAATTCAATTTCAACCGAGTCGGACTTTTTGGGTATTAAATCAACAGTAGACAACAGAAGAAAAGCAGGTTGTAAATATTTACCATTGCATGCATTAAATCCCAAGTTGTGTGTAACTTCTTCGTTAATATTTAAGTATTTCACAATGTATTTGTCTTAAATAATCATCAAAAGTAAATAAATCTTTATGAAGCTGTTGAATATTTTCGATTGCAACTAATAAGAATCAATTGTAATTTTAAAGAGGGGAGGGAGATCCAGAATTCATCAAACGCCAGGATCAAAAGAGAAATGATCTTGATGATCAGCTGAAGGAATACATTGCAGAATGGCGCAAACAACGAGCCAGGGAAGAGGATGAGCTGAAGAAACTCAAGGAGAAGCAGGCCAAGCGTAAGGTATCACGTGCCGAAGAAGAAAGGAAAATGGCGCAACGCAAAAAGGAGGAGGAGGAGCGTCGTATCCGTGAAATTGAAGAGAAGAAACAACGTGATATCGAAGAGAAGAGGATGCGTCTTGAGGAGGCCGAAAAGAAACGCCAAGCTATGGTCCAGGCTATGAAGGACAAGGACCAGAAGGGACCCAACTTCACCATTGCCAAGAAAGATGCTGGTTTGGTATGTTCATTTAATATAATTTATTGGCGAACGTTTTTTGGTTCGCTAGAATTGAGCACAATATATAGTTCGTTAGTGACTAATTAAGTCAATTTGAAAATTTTATAGTCTTGGCTTTCAGTTTGCCAATAGAAAATTAATCTTCGTAATTGAACATTAAATTATAAAAAACTACGCATCCAAAATCCAATTGTTGTGTTCGAGTTCGGCAACACCAATATATACGCTACTCTAAATCGAATACTGTTTTACAAATTATTAACAAAATTTTTATTTAAATTTTATAGCTTGGACTCTCAACTGCCGCTATGGAGCGTAACAAGACAAAGGAGCAGCTTGAAGAAGAAAAGAGAATCTCCCTTTCCATCCGTATTAAGCCTCTTGACATCGAAAATCTTAGTGTGGAGAAGCTTCGTACTAAGGCTACAGAACTCTGGGAATTGATTGTCAAACTTGAAACCGAAAAGTATGATTTAGAAGAAAGGCAAAAGCGTCAAGACTACGATGTGAGTAATACTCATTATTCTTTTTCATCTTAATGATTGCTCAATGAATGAATTATCTTCCAGCTTAAAGAATTGAAGGAAAGACAAAAACAACAGCTTAGACACAAAGCCTTGAAGAAGGGTCTTGACCCAGAAGCACTGACTGGAAAATACCCGGTAAGTACAAAACTACAAATTTCAGAATACCGTCACTTACTAAAGCAAGTGGAAAATTGGAAGACTGTCTTACATGGAAAATACTTATCCAGTAAAAGTGCGTCCAATTAAATTATTCTGTTAAAATTTGATTACAACGAAATTGTATTTTATCATTGTTCCTCTTTTTCTTTCAGCCTAAAATCCAAGTTGCCTCCAAGTATGAACGACGTGTAGACACCCGTTCATATGATGACAAGAAAAAACTTTTCGAAGGTGTAAGTATACAAAATACATTATATAACTATCTTCAGGAAGAAATGTTAATAAAGTTTAAATATTTTACATTATTCTCTTCCATAAAAAAAATTTTTGCAAAAAAAATTAAAAAAAAAAAAACAAATAAAAGGGTTACGATACGCTTTACGCAGAATTAAAAGAAAAACAATGGCAACAAAAACACGAATTATTTATGTCCCGCACAAGAAGTAAGAGAGCAATATATATTTTTTTTTTTGTCCTAATATTTTACCTTTTTACGTTCGTTTTATTTTTATCAATGTTTCATGTTGTATTCATTGCATAATTTTTTCCTTATTGTTTTAATATCTCACGGTGATCGAACGTGTTTTTACAATTTTTCACAGCAATTTACTTATGCAATTTTTTTTTATAATTACAATTTCGTGTTATTTTTTTAATTAAATTTTTCGTAACGACCAAAGGTTTAAAAAGAACGGTAATATGACCTTTTGTACGCTTGTTCCTCTTAATAATGTTTTCTTACTATAACGTAATTAAACATTTACAATTTGAGTCAAGAAAAGGTGAAAGAGCGTGAATATGTAACAGTTATGTATTTTTTGTCCGTGTATTTTTTTTTTTAACCTTCTTATCTAAGAAGAAATACACTATACAAGAACCGTCACAATTCAAGAAAAAATATTTTTTGTAAGAAATTGGTGTATCCCCTTTTAAATGTTATTTTTATGTATTTAAAAAGTGCAAGCAGACAAGATCATTATCATTTCGTTATCCTTCCTGTAGGTGAACACTTTCCCCTAAATTATGTCCTACATTCCGTGATATGAAGGCAATTTCCAAATAATAAGCAAACCATTTATTTCCTCTTGATTCTTACATATTTAATATTATATTTGCCCTTCCTTCCTTTGAATTTGAATAGTAGTAAGTAATTGTGAATTAAATTAAATCTCATTTATGATTCATTATATATGAAAAACTTTTATGTGAATGTAAAATTGAATCGGTCCTAGTCCAGTAAACTAAAGAACATAAATGTTTTTTGTTTTCTAAAAACTAAAAATTGCATTAAAAAAATATTGTTCATAATTTTTCCAGAAAATATTCGACCCGTTTCAAGAAATCGAAATATTCTTACCTTTTCAATTATTATATAAGAACGTTTCGATTTCAATAGGTTGTTCACATAATTCTAGAAGATCTTTCATCTGCTTGTACTTATTTGTTTCTAAAAAATCAAAATTATATTACAAGATAAACAAAAATATAAAAACAAACTAACCTGCACGTTTTCATCCCTCAAAAAAAATATTTGTTTAATGTCTCCAGGGTTTGGATTCAATCAACAAGGAATTCCTTGAAAAGGTTTGGTTAGAAAAGAAAGATCAATTCTCAGGACGCCAAAAAGGTAAGATCGAAAAAATGAAAAGCAACAACTACAAAAAAAATTATTAACATAAAGAGCGCATAAATGCACTCGTTCAATCCCACTTGTCCAATTTGACGTTAATAACAATTTGTACGATTGTTTACTTTTGAAGTAATTGATCTTGTGAAATAACAGCGCCGATTGGCATTTATTTAATAATTAATCTAATCGATTTTAATGTCCGTTCCAACAGCTAAACTTCCAAAATGGTTCGGCGAACGACCAGGCAAGAAGAAGGACGAAGCCGAAACACCAGAGGGTGAAGAGGATGTTAAGGTCGATGAAGATATTATTGAGGAGGACGAGGAAGTAGAAGAGGTCGTTGAAGAGGAGGAAGAAGAAGAAGAAGAGGAGGAAGAAGAGGAAGAGGAGGAAGAAGAAGAGGAGGAGGAAGAGGAATAAGCTCCAAATCTATCCCCAATACTATCATCATAATATCATCTTCCTGCGGTTAATATGACTATCACTGACCATATTCCTCAATAGATGGCAGCACAGCCCTACAATAATTATAATTAAGATTCATCTATTAATTATAATTTTATTTTCATGTATTTTTATTTAAAACACAAAAGAATCTTTTAATATAATTAAGCCAAATGTCAACGTGCATTTTGTCACCGAGAGCCGTTCCACGGGCACCACCGGCTAAACAACTGAAATTAGCGCTCAAATAAAACATGTTCATCGTATTGAGGAAATCACTTTATTTTCAGTTCAGTTCAGGTCAGTTAATCTTGGGATTGCATTGACTCCTTGCTACTGTCCAGCACCGAGTTGTGGGACATTTCGACTTCGTCATCATCATCCTCGATTTCCATTTCATAGATTCTGATCTTTCGATAGTTATCCGATAGCACTGATGCAACCTATTACCCAGATCGTTTTTTTTACTACAAACAAATACGGTACGTTTTTACTTACCTTCCTACTCCCTGAAACAGCTATAGATGAGCAACAGAACCCTTCAATCGGCTTCAGGTAATTAGGGTCAATGAGATCAAGAATGCTGTACTGAGCAGATGATTTACTCAAGTCGATCTGTTCGATGGTTTGATGAATTGAACACTTGTCACGCACCACTCCTAGAGGAAGCTGGACAAAGAAGCTGCAGAATTTGTTTTCAGTAGAAGCTTGCAGGAGTAATGAAAGAATCGATTCATTGTAGAATTGAAGATCCTTGAAAACAATTTGATTAAAGATTTTAAATTTTCCAGGTGTAAAGGGTCCACAGGACAAATTTAATCTCAAACATTTTAGCATTTGATTCTTAGGGCTCGATTCAATAAATATTATTTCAATGTCACTTATTGATGCTACCAATAAGTCGGTATTGGCACCATCGTCCATTATATAACTTGTGTAGATCTTTTGATCGAGTTTGAGATCAGCACATTTTATTGAATTCTTCAAATTGAAGTTCTCCTCAATAATTCTATCTGGCTTAGCGAACAGTTCGAAGATACATTGCTTCAGATTGTTCTGCTCTTGAATTAGGGAAAACTTTTTATTGTGCGGAAATATTAATCCAGATTCACGTAAGCATTCATTCTCATTCAGCAATTGATTCCATCGATGATGCCCATCCAGCTTAGGAGGGAATTCCAGGTCTGCGTTTTCTAGGTACTGACCCACACGTTCTAAGTTAAATTTTTGCTTTCCAAATGTTCCATCTTCTGCAAAATTAAGTAAGACTTTCAGGAATGGAGGCTTTGTCTAATAATAAACTGAAAGTAATTTTTCATGGTTATATTGGACATTTTTTAGAAGAAAAAAAAAAAAAAAAAAAGTTTTTGTTAAAGAAAATATGTTTTTAATTTTTACTTACGAACATATTTAACAAACACACGCGCATATATTAACACTAGAACTACCAAGCCCAGACAAATTGACGGGTAGTCAGTTCATTCCTTGAATTTATTATATTATTTAATGTTATAGAGATGCCAAAGCTTATTATGGTTCAAAATTACGAGATAGCTTCCCAAGATTGTGTAGCTTACATAGTTTTGATGTCAGGTGGGAGATGTCTTCAGCCTAGTCAAGTTTTTCTGAGAAGGCGATTCCAAGGATTTTATAGTGAAGCCGTCTGGGAAATTCAAAACTTTCGATAATAAGGATCTTTCTCTCGTGAAAGTAATAAACTCGGCTTTTTCTCTTGGATTTACAGCTGCCCTATTTACTATTTAGATACCATTAGTTTACTTTTACTATGGTTCTTGCATACCATAAGTTTCTAAAGTCTTAAAGAAAGGACATAGCATTCTTTATTCTGCGCTAAGCGAAGCTAAGCCGTGTTTTGAAATGATGCTATTCATTTTCCTATCCGTCCCTGGCAGATCACTTTACGCCGAAAGAAGATTTGTTCATTTAAAATTATTTTAATTTCACTTATCCATTTTTGCCGGCAAATCGAACTTTATGGAGAACTCTTCAAAACCTTATTAAAAATGGAAACGCCATGGTAAAAAAAACATCCGACTGAAAACAAATTCTTGACTTCATCTCCTCTCTCGTTCGAAAGAGTTAAGTTTAATTATTAATGAGGCTTATTAGAGAAAACGATAAAATATCTTCTTGCGTATATATATATGCCGAAAAAGTAGTTTGAATATTTTAGTAAATATAAATTAATTTTTTTTTTTTGTCAATATTTTAGTTCATATAGCCTAATTTCTACCATGCTTACCTCTTTCAAAGATACACTCATCGAATGTATTTAGAAACTCCGCTAGATACGTAATATCTTCCTGCGTTACAGATGCAACTTCATCAGGAATATTTTCGTCCATTAGCCTAACAACAACAACGCATAGCCAGCACCAAAATATCTTGTAATCATTAACAGATTGATCAACAGTCTGTTGCAGCTCGAGAATCTTTATTAAAAAAGAACCGGCACTTAAGAGAGCTTTTTCGGCCATTTCGGGAATTAACAGTGCCTGAAAGAATACTTTTAGAGCAACTCAATATTAAATCTTAAGTAATTTTAACATACTTTGTAACAATAGGTGTTCCTACTTAGCCCTTTAATGATATTCAAATGATAGAACAGATTCATAGCAGCACTCTGCAAAGGTCTTACTACCAAATTTTGTATAGTGGAGTAGCTGAGTTCAATGGCACTTCCCAGCTTTTTGAGGCCCTTCTCTGTTAAATCTCTATTTATAAACTAATTAATAATTTCATTCTTCATTTAAACTCATCATTTCTACCGCGTCAAAAACTCTTCCAAGGCTTCAGAGGGAGTACCAAACATAAGAAGTTCCAAGAAATCGGCTGATAAAGATCCTTCGGGCTGAGAATTTGCATATTTCGTCAATTTATTGTCTGTCTCAAGCAAAACGGTTTCCCAAGCTTCAGTAATGCATTGAATTGTTTCACTAATATAGCTAAAGAACAAACATCTTTTAATACTCTCGTTTTAATTAATAGTGTTCATCAGGCTTACTTCAAGCATCCCAGTACATGCCCATGTTTCATGGCGAGATTCAATAAGGATGATGTGTACTTTGAGAGTATGTCATTGTTAAAAAAGAGAATTTTCAAAACATTCCCGTCCTTAACATAAACCATTATTTCATCGAAAGTTGAATTCATTCGAACATCACAGATTTCATAGCTCTCGGGGTTTGTTAAATACTTCTGAATGTTTATCTTGCCACACTGTAATACCCCAAGAACTGAAAAGCATATCTGTCCCGTAGTTAGACTTATAATCAAAAAGTTCGGTGAGCCTTTTGTAAAACTCTTCGAGGTGTAGTCATTCTTTCTTGCTCCTGATGATAAAGAGCTCAAATTGGGTAGAGGAACCAAAAAGTTCTCATTGTTCACCTATAAGCAGTTCTTTGAGCCTGCTGTTAAAACTTATTTAAGTAAATACCTCTGATTTGCTATTGTAGCTATCTGTATATTCCGATGTGAAGACTGATCTAGTCCATTGTAGTGTCTTTATATCGCTGTCGACTGTGAAAGAGAAAATTTCGTCCTCCTTTTCCACATCAAAAAGAGATACCTTTCCATTGCTGTAAGCTTTAAATAATATTAAAGGGATTTTCAATGCGAAGCAGTTAATAACGCAGTTTACCTATTGCTATTATAGTTTCATCAGGTTGCCAGGAGAGAGCTCTTACTTTAATACTTTCTCCCGGTGAGGGAAAGGAACATATCTTTTGCCAGTTTAATCTTTGGATGATTACTTCACCTGTAATAAACAAGTAGATAAAATTGTTCTAGACGTTTAATTTGAGTTTAGTTTTCAAATCAAGCAAGCGATTTTATTCCATGTTGTTACCTACAATCTAAAGCCTTAATAACCTTTTTGAAAATTTTAGATCACTTTTACCTGTAAACAAATCGCAGTACTGTTGCTTTTGCTAAATTACACCCTTCAGTTTTGTCGACTTTGTAATTTATGTTTGTTTAGATAATAGACATACGTCTGAATACATTTGAAAACAATATTATATTAAATTGAAAGACAGCAATGATTTAACGTTTGTTCATTTTTAGGGGAATTGCCTGATAACTGAAATTCATAAACGTAATCGGCACTAAATGTAAGAATTGTTTTTTTCCATTAATTTCAACAGCAAAAATCGAACACATCGAAAGGTAATACCAAAGATAAACTTGTTAAGCAATTAAGTTGTTCGAATCTTCTTGTATGAGTACCGCGCTTTTCGAGTTGTTTGCATCTTCTTGTTTGAACACCGTGTTATAGGAGGGCTGACTGTATTGTTAAGATTTTATTGCAACAAAAGTACTTTGAAATGTTAAATAAAGCAAAATACATTTTTTATTATAAACAAAATTACTCAAAATCATCTTTTTGGCCGCATGATTAGGTGTAATCCCGTAGTTTAGGTTAACATGGCTGTCTACAGGCATATTTATACTAGTGAAAGAGGCCCATTGTGATACCACACGGGATGATCTCTATGTCTAACCAAAGAACTATTTCAAGTATCTGATGAACTGTTCAAGGCCCCTGATGTTCTTTGCACTCAGGTTTAACAGGCAAAGGAGCCGCCCAAATGCCGGTTCCTACGAAATTAAAATCCCGGAGCAACAACGCATGATTTAAACTAAATTTGGTTCTGCCTGTTCGAGGCCTTTAGTGAGAGCTTGAAACTAGCCAACTTCGAGATCTTACTAAGAACTTTCCTCGTAAATGCAATTGAATCAATATTCGATTCTGAAATTGTAGAATTGAGATCCGCGCTGGGGGAACGATGTTAATAAATCATTAAATGGTTCAGGATTGCAGCGATATAATTAAATAACTTTCACATCACTCAGTTTATTAACATAGAATTATACTTTAACTTCTAATAGAACAAAATTCTTGCGACAATGCAAATTTTTGCTGGAGAAGTAAATTATTCACTTTCATACTGTACCTTTTTCATTTCCTATGGCAATCAAATCCATTTTATTGCTCCACTCCATCAGCTCAACGCGGAATCCCATATTTTTCACTCCAATTTGCTTCATTGCATTTATCTGTTCCATTTTCATACAACAAAATCAAGAGAATTCAAAACCATTTAAAACGAATCATCAGCTGTAAATAAAAACTGTCAGCTGTTGACATCGGCGCATGGTGAAGTGTGTGTGCGTGCCGTTTATCGTACGTACACCGTACTCCACACACTTATGTTTGGCGTAGCGCGAGAGACCTTTGGATGGAATGGAACTTTTTCCAATTACAATTTCCAGGGGGGACAATAAGGGTGCGTTCATTAAATGTGGAAAATATGCTTTCCCATTTTATTTTGAAATTCGTAATTAATAATAGCCATGTTTTTTAAGGAAATTATATCTTGTATTGAAATTTCTCATGAGTAGCACAGCTTAGGTCAAAATAAACGCAGCTAATTTGTTGATATCCTGGACAGACTAGACTAGACTGTCTGTCTGGTAACTATAAAGTTTTTACTTGCGGGTAAAATGTTTACCAGAAAGTGTCTGTGAACCTCACGAAGGGGAAAAACTGAGCTCTTGACAGCACTTCCCCTCTTACACAATTTTTACCAGATTTACCCACTCTGCAGAGACCGAGTAAATTTGGGTAAAATCACCGATTGCTTGTCACTGTGTAATCTGTCATTTGTGTGTTTCAATTTTGAGTTGCGATTCAGATAGAAGAAGAAGTGATTGAAAAATTGTTTAAAAAAATAAAAAACGTATTTCAAAATCTTCAAAAATATTAATAAAATCCATAAGTTTTCCCTCTAACATCTTGATCACGTTTGACAATTTACATACACAAGTAAGATTTACCCAATTTTTACTTGAAGTCGTCTGGTAACTTTTGATTTTTATCCCCACTTCCATAGGAAACTTTTTACCAGATTTTAACTCAAGAAAAGTTACCAGACAGACCTTATAGGTCCGTTTTCCGTTTTTGTTTTTAATGATATGATTTGGAACTGGAATTTTGGATTGAATTGAAATTTCTGCATAGTTACTCATAGCAAAACTGTTTAACTGAAAGACTATCAAATTACAAGCTTTTGCCCAATTTGCCTCAAAAATTAAATTCAATAATTTCTTCAGTTAAAGATTTGAAGTTTGGATGGGTACAAATCATGGCAAATTTATACGTTCATGGCAAATTTTAAACATTATTGCAATAGGTCACAGTTACAGGAAATTCCGACTTACGTGCCATCATACGCTCTACATATAATCTAAGGATTGGATTGAAATTTCATTTAAATAATAAAAACTCATGAAGAAGTCACGAGTAGGTATTATCTTAATTAGTTTTTTTTTGACAATTTCGTGAATTAAAATTAAGAAATGTGACATTTTTCATATCTACAGTCAAAAAAACATGCAAACTTTCTGCTAGAAGTGTCATTTTCAGGTATGATGTATGTATATCTCAGTTGTTACGTTAAATTGAATACTATTGCAATTTTGATGAAAAAGTGGATTGAAATAATATTGGGAGCAAAAAGAAATGTCTGTGATAAAATGAATTAAAAGTATTTACCTTTAAAGATTGACTTTTTTATGTGTTTTTATTAAATGAAATTTCAGTTCAATTATATCAGATACCACTTAGTGAAAAATTCATTTTAGTCTTCGCAAGTGATAAGTTCACCATTCAAAACTTTAGTAAAATTTTGCACGCAAAAAAACCGTTAAAATGTTGAAAAAAACAATGAATTTGTGGTTTTTGCAACCCTGGTAGAACTATTTCACGCATTACGCCTTCAATAAAATAAAAAAAAAACAGTTAATATGACGGTGAATCCCTGTAGAGGATTCTAAATAAATTATTTCATTTAGGAAGCGTGAATAAAAAGTAACTGATTTTATTAGGAAATAACAAACTGTCACAAGAAACGTGAGATTTTTAGCTTTCTAAATAGTAAACACTTCGGTGATGTAATTAACGGCCGCAGCCCAGCGTGGAATGGCCATCCAAGCAAGGGATTTGTATTGGAAACGCGCTTGTACCGGCGCATTTTTCTGTCCATACTTGAGTTGACTTTTGTAGTCTACGCCATTCCTTTTTGTGAAAAAATCTTATGATGGCTAAGGTGAGATGGATTTGCGTTTAAGAGTAGAATAACTAGCAAATTTGAATTGTTCAATATGTGCACAATGCGGTCATGTTGTTAATTGGTCAAAAACTAGCCGAGCAAGTGTTAAAAGTGGCCGTGAAAAATCTGCTACAATTCATCACCGTCGCGAGTTGCCTGTCTGGTGTGCGCTCAGATTTTTTTTTTTTAAATACTCGCTACAGAGCAAAAATTAATGTAATTCTGTAAATGCAAATTAATTCCATCATCGCCTAATGAGTTTGACGCTGGCCAGTGAATTGCAAGAAAATAAGAAGAGGAAAAAATCGGCTCGACAGTGCGCTTCCTAGTGCTCCGCCGATCGACGTAACTTTTTTTTTGGAGGAATGAAAATTTTTCAAGGACACGAAGAGAACGTTTCTCGTGGCCTTATCTGCATTGCGCATTTTCGTCGGGTCAATCTAGGAGGAAGACTATATGTTTACGTGTAATGCAGGAAATAGGCAATTACACTACATTTTCTGATTGACTCCGCTGCGAAAGGAAGTGCGATCTGTGGAGCCGCTCGCGGGCAAATCAGTTTACGGACGCGGGCGCTGAAACTTTTTTTTAGGTAACCACTGACTGTGCCGTGAGTTCTTTTTCTTCTTTTTACATAATAATGAGAGCAAGGAAAATCGAAGCCAGGGAAGTCTCGTCTCGCGTTGTGTACAAGTGTCAATTAAATATAATTATCTAGTGCTGCAGGGGCTGCACGTTTCTGAAGGGTGAGCGCTCTGCTATTCGCAATTTTGAGTCGCGCTTCATAGCGCCCAACGCCAGAGCGACCTCGCCACCGTCGTACCGCTCCGATTCGAGGCAGGCAGGCAGTCTAACTCTGGGCTGATTGAATTAATTAAATCGCCGCGGAGAACACCAGCAGTTTGATGAATACCGCAGAGATTTCGATTTTTTAGTAATTCCACTATTCTTCCTACGGAATACCAAGTGACGGCCTGTTCTCTTTCTTTTTGTGTTTTTCACTGGGGCTGTGCGCGGACCATAGCACGATTCATTTGAATTTCAAAGTGGCAATATAATTGCTGTCTGCCGTAGTAAAAGTGTCAATAAAACTACACTCGGTTGGACGTTCTTTACGCTGCTTCTTCGGGTGATTCTTGGTCTGGATGGCAAACTCAAGTTTGTGCCTGCGCTGGCTGGTGATGGAGTTTCGTTTTGTGGTACGCCAAGGTGCAAAGGTTGCATCTGCGTGAATTTACCCTCTAGTTCCTTGCACAAGGGGTATGACGTTGAATCCACAGCTGCTTTGGTTCAATTGTTTCAAGAAAAACATACGAATACGAGGGATTCAATGGTTTCGAGGAGGTACTTCAATTCAAGATAGGTTCTCTCTGTGCCAAACTTCGCGTTCAGTGAACTCTGCTTAATAAATAATATACATGTTTTTAGAATCACATCAGAACGATGTCGATCTAGGATCTCAACCGTTCTACTGTGTCTTGTGATATGTTCAGCAGGCTTCACAAATTTTAATTAAGAGTTCTTTAAACATCTAAAGAACTAACAACTCAAATATAATTTTAACTTTTCTAGGCAATGAAAAAGATCATTGAGTAGCAGCTGAGTTATGCTATATTTTGAACTTCAATAGATTCTTACATTAGGAGCCGTAGTTATCTATATTAGCCCCTGTGCCCTATGCTGTTAATTCCTATCGAAAATCATTTTCATGCAGCGTTATTATCGGATCCTTTAACCTACTCTAGTCAAGACTGATTCAGTCCGACGAAATATAGGAAACGAATAAAACCTCGTCGTTGCTTGTTCGGAGCAACTTACATTTATGAAAAGAATTAAAGGGTGATCTTGCAGTAGAACACGAGAATCCAGGTGATTTCTTCGAAATATCTTCAAAGAATGTGAAATACGTATTTATTTAAAAATTTTATAATACATAATTTACAGTATGTATGAACTACATGTGAGATTTGTTTTCATAATAAAATATTGGTAAAATTCGCCACAATAAGGTCGTCGGCAAGGTGACTATTGCGGTTCAAAAAATTCAGAATTATGAAAGTGATACAGCATTGAATACAAATTTTGGGATTTTTTTTTTTTGCATCTTTTATTACTTTTCTTCCGCAATTTGGAAAAACCAGTTCCAAGGAAAAGTCATTTAAAGTTGTATGTTCTAAAACGCCCATAGAAAATTTATCGCAGTTCTAGTAATATTTGGAATTTGACCTCTAACGCTCAGGGTATATACTTTAGATGTTTTTTTAATTCATGGAAAAGTGGTTTTTAGGACTCACTATAAGAGGACAGAATCCCTTGCCTATCAGCAGTATTAAAATATTTTAAATTAAAGTCTTTTAAACATCTAAAGAACTATCATGTAAAATGTTATATGTAAAAGTGCAGGTAGATTATGTTATTTCGAACTTTTCCAGTTTCTCCATTATGAGCTTCTAGTTATATACAAGTCACTCACAGCTTAAATGATGCAGCCGATTAGTGAATTTCTAATAGTGAAACGGCTGGATTTATATCAAAGTGAAATAGAAACAAAACAACAATATTGAAATTCAATCGGTATACTATAATTTAAAAACCAAGCAGTATAGTTCAATTAAAAAAAGTGACATCACAGCTTAAATCATGCAGAATTGGAAAGCTATAACAAAATAAAAAATGTGTTTAATATTTTGTTGGAACGACATTTTGTTTTTTTGACTTCTTTTAGTCGATTAGGAACAGATTGTACCAGTTTTTTCGTAAAGTCAATTGTGATTTCCCCCCACTCTTTCGAGGACGAACTTTTGAGGTCATCTTTATATTATATTTTGTAATTTTTTCTTTTATCTATTCTTTCACATTTAATTCTGGTTGGTGACTGTGCAAGGGTTTTAACAACATCATTTGGCTTCTTCCAAGTGGAAATTTTTCCATCTGACCCAAAAATGTTCAATTGGATTCGTCCGCAAATAAAACTGTTTTCCAGAAATCAATATCCTTATTTTGATGTGTCTTAGCTAATTCTTTCCGGAAATGTTGATTCTTACTAATTAGTGGTTTATTTCTTACAGTTCTCCCGCACACTGTTTCCGGATTGCATTTTTTCCAATCTTTCTGCTATTACAGTAGTTAGCATAGGTGCACTTAGAGTGGTTTTTTTTCCAAACTACTCATATTATTAATTGTTCTGCTCTTTCACTAAATATTTTGTTTGGAGATAACCTTGGATTTTAAGTATGAACAAACTTCAAGGTTCTCTTGCCTACATCCCCAAATTTACTGTAAGCTTCCTTCTATATATCAAATAATAGTCCAGTCAATTTAACCTCTGAAGCGGAAGTTTTTGATGGAGTGCTAATTTTTGGATATATTGTTGGGGACGGTGAGAAATGAAGCTATAATTTCTTTCACCCCTGAGGGGTGTTTGCGAAGGGGTGAAAAAGGGTGAAAAAGGGTGAAAACGGTTTTTTGTTTATAACTTTGAATAAAAAAGTCAGCCTGGGTGGGAACGTTAGAGGGTGATATAATAAATGATTATTCATCTTGTATTAAAGTTTCCCCCGGTTTTGTTTATTGCAAAATTGTTTATTAACAATTTCACTCTCCCAAACCGGAAAAAATCACGGCTGATTTTTTTAAAAATACTTAAGCTCGTACGATGTCTTTCATTTTCACAATATCACTAGAAGACGCAATCCCCCATCATATACCAAAAATTCAAAACGGTTCCATGCATTTCACCTGAGATAATCACCCAGATACCTCAACTGTTTTACACCGAAAAATGTACAGTTTTAATCCAAGTCAAGATATCCCCCACGAATCGTCGCCCTCCGACCAGATATCGCTGAGCAGCACACATTTTTCACATTTTTTCCCAGCCCACGGTGGGGAAGAAGAAGATTTGCGACTGATTCAAAAACGGAAATCGCTATAACTTTCTATGTATGTAACGGAACTTAATGTATGATGGCTTCAAAAATCACTTATTTTTTTCTCCATCTTTTCCTCATACACCACTTTCACCTAATATTTTTACTTTTTTTTATATTGAATTAAACTTAAAAAAAAAATAAAAATTAATTACATTTTATTCCTTTTCTCCCACAAAACTAAACTTTTTTTAAATATTCTTAATTTTTTATTTATCTACAGATTCCACCCTTTATTCCCATAATTTTTATTATTTTCCACAAATCCCCCCTGACCCCCCGAATAAATATATTACCCCTTAAATTTTACAAACAAAAAACTCGCCAAACATTTTATTTTTTTTCTCCCACAAAACTAAACTTTTTTGAAATATTCTTAATTTTGTAGTTGTCTACAGATTCCACCCTTTATTCCCATAATTTTTATTATTTTCCACAAATCCCCCCTGACCCCCCGAATAAATATATTACCCCTTAAATTTTACAAACAAAAAACTTGCCAAACATTTTATTTTTTTTCTCCCACAAAACTAAACTTTTTTGAAATATTCTTAATTTTGTAGTTATCTACAGATTCCGCCCTTTATTCCCATAATTTTTATTATTTTCCACAAATCCCCCCTGACCACCCGAATAAATTTATTACCCCTTAAATTTTACAAACAGAAAACTTACCAAACATTTTATTTTTTTTCTCCCACAAAACTAAACTTTTTTGAAATATTCTTAATTTTGTAGTTATCTGCAGATTCCACCCTTTATTCCCATAATTTTTATTATTTTCCACAAATCCCCCCCTGACCCCCCGAATAAATATATTACCCCTTAAATTTTACAAACAAAAAACTTGCCAAACATTTTATTTTTTTTCTCCCACAAAACTAAACTTTTTTGAAATATTCTTAATTTTGTAGTTATCTACAGATTCCGCCCTTTATTCCCATAATTTTTATTATTTTCCACAAATCCCCCCCTGACCCCCGAATAAATATATTACCCCTTAAATTTTACAAACAAAACACTTGCCAAACATTTTATTTTTTTTCTCCCACAAAACTAAACTTTTTTTAAATATTCTTAATTTTTTAGTTATCTACAGATTCCACCCTTTATTCCCATAATTTTTATTATTTTCCACAAATCCCCCCTGACCCCCCGAATAAATATATTACCCCTTAAATTTTACAAACAAAAAACTCGCCAAACATTTTATTTTTTTTCTCCCACAAAACTAAACTTTTTTGAAATATTCTTAATTTTGTAGTTGTCTACAGATTCCACCCTTTATTCCCATAATTTTTATTATTTTCCACAAATCCCCCCTGACCCCCCGAATAAATATATTACCCCTTAAATTTTACAAACAAAAAACTTGCCAAACATTTTATTTTTTTTCTCCCACAAAACTAAACTTTTTTGAAATATTCTTAAGTTTGTAGTTATCTACAGATTCCGCCCTTTATTCCCATAATTTTTATTATTTTCCACAAATCCCCCCTGACCACCCGAATAAATTTATTACCCCTTAAATTTTACAAACAGAAAACTTACCAAACATTTTATTTTTTTTCTCCCACAAAACTAAACTTTTTTGAAATTTTAATAATTTTGTAGTTATCTACAGATTCCGCCCTTTATTCCCATAATTTTTATTATTTTCCAAACATCACCCCCTGACCCCCCCGAATAAATTTATACTATTTACCTTTTTTTTAAATTATTCCCCATTTTTACTATTCAATTTTTTCCACCAATTCTCAATTAATCTCACTTTTTTTTTCACCCACATCTACTTCAAATGATCCGCTAGCACACACGGGGGTACATACTATTAGCAATAATGGAGAAAAAAAGGTAGATTTAGTTTCGGAAGACCTTGAAGTAGATGTGGGTGAAAAAAAAAGTGAGATTAATTGAGAATTGGTGGAAAAAATTGAATTGTAAAAATGGGGAATAATTTAAAAAAAAGGTAAATAGTATAAATTTATTCGGGGATCAGGAGGGGATGTTTGGAAAATAATAAAAATTATGGGAATAAAGGGCGGAATCTGTAGATAACTACAAAATTATTAAAATTTCAAAAAAGTTTGGTTTTGTGGGAGAAAAAAATAAAATGTTTGGCAAGTTTTTTGTTTGTAAAATTTAAGGGGTAATAAATTTATTCGGGGGGTCAGGGGGGATTTGTGGAAAATAATAAAAATTATGGGAATAAAGGGTGGAATCTGTAGATAACTACAAAATTAAGAATATTTCAAAAAAGTTTAGTTTTGTGGGAGAGAAAAAATAAAATGTTTGGCAAGTTTTTTGTTTGTAAAATTTAAGGGGTAATATATTTATTCGGGGGGTCAGGGGGGATTTGTGGAAAATAATAAAAATTATGGGAATAAAGGGTGGAATCTGTAGATAGCTACAAAATTAAGAATATTTCAAAAAAGTTTAGTTTTGTGGGAGAGAAAAAATAAAATGTTTGGCAAGTTTTTTGTTTGTAAAATTTAAGGGGTAATATATTTATTCGGCGGGTCAGGGGGGGATTTGTGGAAAATAATAAAAATCATGAGAATAAAGGGTGGAATCTGTAGATAACTACAGAATTAAGAATATTTCAAAAAAGTTTAGTTTTGTGGGAGAAAAAAAATAAAATGTTTGGCAAGTGTTTTGTTTGTAAAATTTAAGGGGTAATATATTTATTCGGGGGGTCAGGGGGGGATTTGTGGAAAATAATAAAAATTATGGGAATAAAGGGTGGAATCTACAGATAACTACAAAATTAAGAATATTTCAAAAAAGTTTAGTTTTGTGGGAGAAAAAAAATAAAATGTTTGGCAAGTTTTTTGTTTGTAAAATTTATGGGGTAATATATTTATTCGGGGGGTCAGGGGGGATTTGTGGAAAATAATAAAAATTATGAGAATAAAGGGTGGAATCTGTAGACAACTACAAAATTAAGAATATTTCAAAAAAGTTTAGTTTTGTGGGAGAAAAGGAATAAAATGTAATTAATTTTTATTTTTTTTTTAAGTTTAATTCAATATAAAAAAAAGTAAAAATATTAGGTGAAAGTGGTGTATGAGAAAAAGATGGAGAAAGAAATAAGTGATTTTTGAAGCCATCATACATTAAGTTCCGTTACATACATCGAAAGTTATAGCGATTTCCGTTTTTGAATCAGTCGCAAATCTTCTTCTTCCCCACCGTGGGCTGGGAAAAAATGTGAAAAATGTGTGCTGCTCAGCGATATCTGGTCGGAGGGCGACGATTCGTGGGGGATATCTTGACTTGGATTAAAACTGTACATTTTTCGGTGTAAAACAGGTGAGGTATCTGGGTGATTATCTCAGGTGAAATGCATGGAACCGTTTTGAATTTTTGGTATATGATGGGGGATTGCGTCTTCTAGTGATATTGTGAAAATGAAAGACATCGTACGAGCTTAAGTATTTTTAAAAAAATCAGCCGTGATTTTTTCCGGTTTGGGACAGTGAAATTGTTAATAAACAATTTTGCAATAAACAAAACCGGGGGAAACTTTAATACAAGATGAATAATCATTTATTATATCACCCTCTAACGTTCCCACCCAGGCTGACTTTTTTATTCAAAGTTATAAACAAAAAACCGTTTTCACCCTTTTTCACCCTTTTTCACCCCTTCGCAAACACCCCTCAGGGGTGAAAGAAATTATAGCTTCATTTCTCACCGTCCCCAACAATATATCCAAAAATTAGCACTCCATCAAAAACTTCCGCTTCAGAGGTTAAATTGACTGGACTATAAGCTGTGGCGTCAAGAATGAGTAAGAATGTCTGCATTTGTAATAATTTTAATGTTCACATATAACCTCATAGAAAAGCAAAATTAAATGTCCTTATATCTGCAGCATTAAATATAAATGCAATCAATATTATATTTTTTATCCACTGCATCATTAAAGCTGTGAATGACTTTATATTAGCCCTTGGACTCTGCGTTGTGATTCTTATCGATAATTATTCTCATTAATTCTTCTCAGTTTCTTTAACCTACTCTACTTGAGTCTGATTCAGTCCGACGTCCTACGGAAGCCCATTTTCTTCCGACCTTCTGTTTATACTTGGAGCGCAGTAAGGACTAAAATCCTGAAAAGAAATAAGCGTCACTTATATATCCTTTTAATACTTTAATGAGTTATTCTTTGCGTGGAAACTTATTGAGAAAAACCTGCAGTAAACAACTCAATATTCATTAATTCGTTACGTTTCATAAATTTAAATCATTTAATTTTATAGAGCAAGTAAATAGACATCTCTGATTAGGAAAATCTAGACTTTTACCATGTAGTTGATCTGTAATCAGATTAATATGATTTGATTTTTCACGAAAGTTAATTTTATATCACGTTTTTATTTTTTGTAATAAGCTTGAATAGGGGGTCGAATTTGTATGCATAAAGTCTAAATAAATTCAGTTTCATGTTAGCGATTCGAACTCTTTAACGACCTTGCGACCTTGCATTCTTAGATATTCTAGCCGCCTAATTTGTGCATGCATAAACAGTAGTATATCTCTCAAAACAAATTAAACGGTCTTTCGTCCCGAATTATGTTATGTGTGTATTGATGTCTTCCATAGATCCTCAGTGGAATTGAGATCACAACTCTTAGGGATCCAATCCAAAAGAGTAATAATTGTTTCCTCCAGTTGGGAAATGTGCTTAGGATCATTATCCTGTTTGAATGTTCACGTGATTGGAAGATTTTCATCTGCATAGGGTTAGATCCAATGTTAGAGGATTATATGTCCTTATACTTGTGCTGCTCCAGTATACCATCAATTTTTGCTAATGGACCAATTCCAAGCAAAGACATTTTGTAAATGATGGCAAATTGTTTATAAGACATGCTTTGTCATGCTGAGAAAATTTACTACTGTGATACAAAAATAGAGATCAAGACTTATCCCATTTAATTCGCGCGGCTTATCTAAACGAGCAGTTTTTTTTTCTTAGGGTTGGTAGCACTCTAATTGGTATCTGAAAATTACGCAAATATCGTTTGGGTAGATACAATCGATTTTGAAAGACCATTTGGACCTTAGACCCGTCGCATCTCGTTTGGTTCCAAAAACACTAATTTTTTACAAAAAAAAAAAAAAAAGCGTCGTCTTCATGTTTGTGAAACAATGATTTCGGATTACCATAATGTCATCAATCAAACTATTCGCCTGGTTTAGCTTCTTCTGACTTCTGGCTATTCCCGAAACTCAAAAACCGCTCCGAAGACATCGTTTTGACTCGATTGAAGAGATACAAGCCGAATCGAAGGAGGTTTTGAAATCGACTTCAACAACTGTTTCGAAGACTGGAAAAAACGTTGGCTTAAGTGTATTGTATCTGGAGGGGATTACTTTGAAGAGTATGAAATAAATTTGGAAGAATAATAAGCCGTTTGTGTTTTATTTAAAAAGTTTAGAAACTACGGAGAATCGCCTAATTTCTCTGTACCATTTTTCGCAGCTTTAACATTTCAATTCTTCGGTCGCTGACTCGCAGGCAGATGTATGAAAACAGGCCACTGTCGGAGTATTGTGGAGGCGACGTGAATCTGTCCAATCACAAAGACTCTTCTTGCTCGGTATTCATTGGAAGACAATTTACCTTATTATTTTTTTATTTAGTAGTTCTCAGTAAACCTGAGATTTATTTATGATCCTTACTTAGGTGCTTTATGGTGACCATTCTAGTTCTTATCCAAAATCAAAATTACCGCGGTCATTTATGTATCAACGTATGTTCTAGAGACTGCTTGCGCTATTTTAGGGTTTGGAGGAATATTTTCTTTTGTTTTCAAACTGTAAGAACATTCACATACCTTACAAACATTTTTTTATAATCTTATTTATGATTTAAGTTTAAAACTACTTGTAAAAGTACTTGTAAACTTGTTACGAATTGGTATACGATTGAAGGCAATTCGATTTTTCCCATTTTTGAATCTGCATCAGAAAATTTCCCATTAGTATTTCAGATGAGCGGGCTCTGTATTGGATCCGTGTCCAATTTCTATAAAAGGTATCTTGCCGCGTCTTTGGAAACATGAAAAAGTCTAATAAATCTGTAAAATAATTGTGTCAATTGAAATGACACGGGCGAAAGAATTTTGTAAACATCTCGGCTGAGCGATAGTTTTCCGACATCGGCACTTTATATCCACATCAGCTTCACTCACACTTGAAAAGTAATTCGCCATCGAATGTATTTTCAAAATTTTCAGTCAGACGTTACATGTTTGAAAATTTTGTATATTAATATCGAGTACTACTAAATCGAAGTTCGAACGGATTCACTTTCGTATCGTGCTGTAGTTTCGTGTTGGATTCATATTCCAAACGTATTCAAAAATAACCAGTATACATGATTAAAACATAGATATCATAATACTGGTACATTTGGTGGGAGACGTCGTTAAATTAGTAACCCTTTTAAATACAGCGATTTTTCAAAAGGGATACAGTTTTAAATGAATCAAGAAAAAGTACTTTGCGAAAAGAAAAGTTCACATATTGTTCACATTCATTTAAATCAGATATACCCATAGAATTAGATAACCATGACAACCAAATATATGAGCACCGACGAAAGACTAATCACAAGTTTTTTGTTTCTTATTTTACTTTCAGACTTTGGGTGAGACTGTTCACTAGGGCCTAAATATTTTTTTAAATCAGAGCTGCTGCTAGAAGAGCTAACCAAACAAAATATAAGCGTGATTGAACAAAAGAAATTATTTACAAGAAATTCAGGATATTCGCTGAAGAGTACGGCTAAGAATTTACAATCTCCTCGTGTATAAAAATAAAAAAAAAATAAAAAATATATTTTCCAACGTAGGGCGTGTGTGTTCTCCAAGTAATTTATTCTTTGAATCGTGCTGTTGTTACTAAGTTATTTTTCTCGTATTTATTTCAACTGATATTGCGCAGTTCAATTAGGAAGTGTCTTTTTCGAGTACCGCAAAACTCAATTTAATTGATATACGACTGGGCGGCACTTAAGTTGTATTCAACTTATGGCATCTGAAGAAATATCGAATAACTTGGCAAATTTGCAACAAAACTCCATCGGCATACACTTCGGTAAAATTGACAATAATAGCGGAGAGAGGGAGAGTATGGAGAAAGTAAAGATGCTGGAGGTTGCCGTGGATAAATTGTCCATTCAGGGCAATATTTACGGCGAGGTATACGACAACAAGGGCAGTGAATTGAGGGAATCACCTCTCGAGGAGACATGCACTTTTCCTGACGGCCTGGAACGGAACTGTATGATCTGCAAGTAAGACAAATTAATCATAATTTTTGGGGAATATTTTGCAATATGCAACATTTTTTTAAGGGGACGGCTGAATTCTCCACGTGTTTTGTCATGCCTTCATGTTTTTTGTGAGACTTGCTTGGACAAACTGCTTATCGATGAGTCCGGGGATTCTACTAAGATTGATTGCACTATTGATTGTCCAACATGCGGTCAGCCTACGAAGGTAATATAGCTTTTGTTTACTTTATTTAATTTTTATAAAGACGATACTATCAAAATATAAGTATATAATTATCGCTTTGTACGTGATTTAATTTTGATTTGGCGATGCCAACTTTCTGACATATTTAGAAAATTTGAATACATGTAGTTTTTATCCTAAATATTCATATTTCGATGAGTCCATAGCTTAGATAACTTAGGAAGAGTTTTGGAGAGGAAAGTTTTCGACAAATATTATGGGAAATGAAGTCTTCTACAAAAGTAGTCATAACATTTTCTGTTGTAGGAACAACCGTTTGCGAGATATATCAGCAAAACTAAAAAAGCTGGACAAGTGCGAGTAGGATTCGCGCCCTGAAGGTTCCGTACCGTTAAATAGGGTGTTCAAAAATTAGCTCTGAGAATTTTGCGGGCTTATTCGATATCGGAAATCGAACAACTTTCATAGAAGAACTTTAGAAAAATGTAAAAAATGCAAAAAAAAAAGTAACACCATAGAATTATCTTTGACTTGTGCTATAGAAACTTCCTTCGTACCAGATTTCAAGATTCTAGTGCAACGGGAAATACCCTATAGGTTTTAATGTGTCAGTCATTCAGTGAGTTAGTCCGTCAGTATGAAAATACACTTCGAAATGCCATATATATTTTTATTGTATTGAGTTAAAAATTTAGAATTTGAAGAGGACTATAAGACTGTAGTCTTAAGCATTTTGGTATTAATTTCAACTCGATACCTCTAGTCATGACTGAGGAAAAGGGTTGACGGACAGACAAACGGAATCAAAGTAAACCTAATCGAAATCGAATACGAAATGAAATCCAAATCGTAATCTTATTTCGCTCTCAAATTTACTAGAGGTAAGAAGTGCGACCGTCTACCCTTCCCATTCGCTCAGTATGATGATGAATATAAATGATTTGTAAAGGAACTGTTTATTGTCAAATTCACTTGATTTTAGCTATCAAATTGAAATCGATACGATTTTGCGATATCTCGAAATGAATTTTTTCACCTTCGAAAATTGAATTCGGAAAAAGTGATTTCGGGAACATGAATATGAACCCGCTTTCTTCGATAGGACGAAATTACTGCAACATATTTAGAGCTTGGCACTCATCGGTTTATTAGTATTGGGAGTTAATTTTTCATTGAGATTCTGAGCTGTTGTGGGCAATATTTTGATATTTTATGTTGGCTCAATAATATAAGACTAAGCAATTTTATTTTCTAAAATAGGTTGGGCCCAAAGGGGCAGCTTCGTTGACTTGTGATTACATTTACACTAATATACTTGATCTTTCCACTATTGAGCCTGAGATGCTGGCGTGTACTTCGTGCAAAAGCACTGAGAATGCTATATCCCGATGCAATGATTGCGCGAGTTTCTTGTGCGCCGGTTGCGATCACGCGCACAAGTACATGCGCTGTTTCGAAAATCATGAGGTTGTAAAACTGGAGGACCTCCAAAAGTCTGCAGAAAAAGTCAGTATTCACAAGCCCCTATTCTGCAGCGTTCACACCAACGAGAACCTTAAATATTACTGCTTTAACTGCCAAATCCCCGTATGCAATGACTGTTTAATCGCCGATTCCCATAAAGGCTCTGAGCACCACTATGACATAATTACTAGCGCTGAAAAGTGTGTTAGGCATGATATTGAGAACCTCATGAAAGAGGCAAGGGCGAAAGTAAAGTATTGTGACACAGCTGTCGCTAATCTCGGCACAGCATTAACCGAATTGCAGAGTCAGCATGACTTGGCCCGTGATCTTATCGAAGAGTCTTACCAAAATTTCAAGGCGGTCCTTGATAAGTGTCGTGATCAGTCTCTGAAAGACTTGGAAAATCTTCACTCGGAGAGGGAGCTAAAAATCATGGACCTTTTGAACAATGTTGAAAAGACAGTGGAGAAAATCGATGGAGTGTGCAAATTTACTTCGAGAGTGCTCGATCAAGCTAATGCTGCAGAATTCCTTAGCATGAAGAAGCTCATCAGTACTCAGTTCATGAACCTCATAAATAACATCCCCAAGTGTGACACCAACTACTCCCTAGAGTTCGATACTAAGTTTGAAAAGTTCGAGCAACTGGCCCAAGATACATTTGGTAAATTCCGAACAGAGTCAACGCCACCTAGTCCTAAGGAGAGCACTCCACCGCCAACGCTTCCAGGAATGCCCCCTGTTCTCATGAATCGTAATATGAATTCAAGTAACTCCCAAAGCGCTTTGACCGGCTCTGTTACAGCAAGCAGCCCAATATCTCTGCCTACTTCAATGCAATCTTCCTTCGAAGGGGACATGTCTGCCCTAAATTCTGGTTTTATGCTCCCTACCAGCGTCCTTACGCCCGATTCACCGCCTCAACACACAATCGCCAATACAATTTCGTCAACAGCAGCGGTGCCAACAGTAGTGGGTTCTTCAATTCCAGGATTTAATAGTATTGCTGAATATAACCTTCAGCGGCTGGCAAACTTGGCAGAAACTACCCCCGATATTTCGGACGCGATCGTACCTGCTACCAATCCTAATCCACCCACTCAGCATATTACCCTGGCTGATATATTGTCAGGGGATCAACGTGCTTTCAACAACCTTCAAGCCCTTGCGAAGCTGGGACTCAACAATAATGGTGAGTACGTTTTGTGAAAATATTTAGTTTCGAATTTTCGTTAATTTGTTGTTCACGCAAATGTTTTGATTTTGCGTTGTATATGTAAAGCAGTCGATTTTCACACAGACTTGACAACGAATCACCTTTTAACGCGAGGGCCTTCACCAGGCATTGATACACTCCTCACCGATTTTGGGCTGCCACCATCTACATCCCCCATGCCATCGCTACCACAAATGACTGATGACCTAGGAATTCCAAGTTTCCCAACGATTAGTGTACCTGGGCGAACAAAAGCCACTGCAATGCAAATTCGTTGCAAGTTTGGGTCTTTGGGTACTTCCAAGGGTCAATTCAATTCACCACATGGATTCTGTCTGGGAGTTGATGAAGAGATTATTGTGGCAGACACTAATAACCATAGGATTGAAGTGTTTGAAAAGAATGGGGCCTTCAAGTTTCAATTTGGTGTACCTGGAAAAGAAGAAGGCCAACTCTGGTATCCACGGAAAGTAGCTGTGATGCACACAAATAGCAAATTTGTTGTTTGTGATCGGGGCAACGAGAGATCTAGAATGCAAATATTCTCGAAAAATGGGCACTTCATGAAGAAGATCGCTATAAGGTAAGACAAGTGTGTTTCAGTATTTTAACAAGAGTACGTATTTGTCTTCTTCAAACAGGTACATTGATATTGTGGCTGGTTTGGCTGTAACTTCTAAGGGACAAATCGTCGCTGTGGACAGTGTTTCTCCCACAGTTTTTATCATTTCCGAGGACGGCGAATTGGTGCATTGGTTTGATTGCAGTGATTATATGAGAGAACCATCCGATATAGCTATTCGAGGTGAGTTTATTTTACATTGATTTATTTTTTCATAATATAGGTAATTAGATAATTAGTCACAACTGTACAAAAAAAATTCAACTGCGACACTTGCCGCACTCTGGATTCTGATTCTGAATTTTAAAATAAAAGATTTAGCTGAGGCAACATTTTCTATAAGCGTTAATGCATTAAAATAGTGCTATTTATAGCTGCTTTTTCATAACTTTGGGGGGATGACAGAGAGGGGGGAGGGTATTTGGAAGTTTCGTATTGGTTGAGATCGACTATATATTGATTATAGATAAAAACACAAAACGAATTTCATAGAAATTTCAAGTCCTTCCTGCCAAAAAAGTTGGGCTGAAAACCGGCCTTATTGACCCTCCTCCTTTATTTCATTTTGGAACATACCAATTTTTTGAAATCGATAAAAACTATCGTCAATGCTAGCTATTTTATATCTTTATTCATTTTAAAAACTTGAAAGCAACAGATAAAACATCGTATCGTTTGGGTGGATTTCAAGGTACGGGGAAATATTATCGAATATCGAGCGTCATTCTTCTTAATCCGATCGTTTGTAGCCAATTTTACAATTTTAAACCTGATTTAGCCACATAACTCAAAATCATAACTTAAATGTAAGAATATTATAATGGGCCCAAGGTGCCTAGAAGACTTTATCCTATAGTGAAACAGGCTTTTCGTTTAAACACGACATAATTTCTATTACAGACAACGATTTCTACGTTTGTGATTTCAAAGGACATTGCGTGGCTGTATTCAAAGATGATGGTACCTTCCAGTATAGAATTGGAAATGAAAAAGTTACCTGTTTCCCTAATGGAATTGATATATCAAACGCTGGTGATATTTTAATTGGAGACTCTCACGGCAACCGATTTCATGTTGCTTGTTTTTCTCGAGACGGCATACTACAATCCGAATTTGAGTGCCCCCACGTGAAGGTAAGTGTTTAATGTGCCGTTTGTAGGCTCGAAAAATGTTATTTAAACCAAATTCTATCAAATCCAATTCCTACAAAGGTTTCTCGTTGCTGTGGCTTAAAAATAACTTCCGAGGGCTATGTCGTTACACTAGCCAAGAACAATCATCATGTATTAGTGCTCAATACTCTCTATGTTCATTGATTGACAACTAGAGCGAAGATTTTAAAACCAAATCGTTGAAACGGAAAACAAAAGAAAGCAAGAATATTTTTGATCTCTTTCACGTTTTTATTTTATATTTTACAAACCAAGCATCGTTTTACACTTATTTTTTTTTTCTTAGTTGTTAGTTTGTTATTCTATAGAAAAGAAAAGAAAAAAAACCTAAAAAAAGATAAAAAAAAACGCTAAAACCACGAAAAAAGATGCGTTAGCAAAATGTTATTCCTTTTCCGTTTACATAAGGCTGCTGGTTATTATCCAAGACATTACGTTACTATTTTAATTATTACTTTTACTTTATTACGTATTTCCTTTTAACATGTTCTTTTTGTCATTCTTTTATTGTATTATGAAAATTTTGTCTACGGACGGTGTACAATGAGTAGTCCAGTGCAACCTGTGCGCCTGTTGCGCCTCGGGTACTGGGATCTAACAAAAACGCTAACTATTTACATATTCAGTCATTTTTGTACTATCTTTTATTAGTTTTAAAGAAGAAGCCTTTTTTGTTAATCATAGTTAAAGAAATTCCACACGCTTTTAAAAGAATGAAAACTGTTTTGTGCAACAAAACACATTTCTTATATCGATAATTAATTCAGGAGAGACAACTATTTAATATAAGTTACGGTCACCTGTGGGGAAGAAACAAAAAAATATTTTTTAAATACAATATTTTTTGTTGTTTAATATTTATATGTTAGAATCTTCATATATGTATACAAATTGTTAACTGGTTTTTTTCCACTTTTTATATACAATGAATAATACTTTAGTTCAACCTTAGTTGTGTGATTATTCTCTTTTTACTATTATTATTAGTACTTTCTTGTGTAGTTTTATTGCGGTGTTTATTATTATTATTATTTTTTTCGTATTAAGACTTTATAACATGTAGAGCTAACGATTAGGAAGACAATTTAAACCAACTAATTCGCAACAACCGATTTGAAACAAATGGATGTATTTTAGTGTAACTGTTGAAGTTATTTAAACTAATGCGAGTTAAACGGGTGATTGTAAGCCGGAATTGATGGAAGGAAAAGTAAAAGGGAAAATTGTGAAATGTTTAGTAGAATTGCATTCTAGTACAAATTTTTGATATATTGGTAAGAGCTTTTGAGATGGTTTGAATATTTTCATAAAAAAAGCATCATTTAGGTATAATGCAATAATTTTGCCCTTAACTGCGCACGTAGTGATTTGACAATGATTCAAATATTCGGATAGCTGCGGAAAACTTGCTGCTATTTTAAATTTTTTAATATTGTTTTAAACTGGATGTGCTCGAAGCGCTTTTCATACAGGTAGTAAATTTACCTCATCTCAATGCAATTGAGCTCTAAAACACTTTTTTCCAACTTTTGGCAGCAAATGTCGTTCCAGCTTATATGTCTGTATGCATAATACGAACGAATTTTTAAAGTGGACAACTTTTGAAGACATACTTCGCCAGAAAATTCTGCTTTTCTATGATGAAGACTTCTGCTTTAAATTTATTAAATTTTATGGATGAATCTGCAAGGTCTTCATAAACGTAATAAATTTTTCAGTTTTGTTCAAAAATGTATTAATTTAATTACTCTTTCGAAGGTGGTGGTCAGTCATCACTATCATTTTATAGCTATACCATTCAATGGAAAATGAAAATAGGGATAACTTAAAAAATTTCAAAAACTTTGTATTTTTGCTGCTAGAGTTTGCCGCATCCTGTAACATGTTATGCCACATGCGCAGTAAGTTGTATGTTAAGTCACGTGCGCAGTAGTTGCAATAAATTGATTATACATTCTGTGGAAAAAATGGAAATCACATCTGGTACGCTTGATACATTTCGGTATCAATTTAGAAAGCTGTTTGGCATCACCAAACATAGCAATATTACTGCTTTTGTCTCGAAATATCGCGTGGTATCTGGTATACAAATCCACTTCTTGGTTTCATGCCCATTTATTAAAGCTGATCCTTTTTATTTTTTGGAAAATATCTTCGATGTGGTAATTGTTCAAACCTCTCTTCATTTAGTAAATTGTGGACCACATACATCCATAATAAGTGATCTACTTTTCAACATATATACTTTTTCGTTGTTGTATTTTTTGCAATAGAGTTTTCAACTTGTACTTTCTATCACTTGCATCCAATTAGACGTTCGGCTCGCAGTAATCAAATGAAACAAATTAGAGATAAACTTTTCAAGTAGATGTACTGAAAGGATAGCTTTAAAGGACTTTTGCCTAAATTAGAGCTCACTAGTAGTGAAATAATAGCAATAACGAGAAAAACCTCCTTTTGTAAGACTTTTCACGATCAAACCTCACACATACACACACACACACACATTTAACATTTTTTGAATCGGTTGTTGCGAGTTTTAAGTAACAATGCCAAAATATCTAGTTCTTGCTTTAAAATTACGTATAATGAACCTTCTACTACTTAGCAATACATGTTATACGCATTCTAACGTATTGATATTTTGATATATACACATTTTTAGTTTAATGGATTTTTCTGCAGTTTTTACAATTATGTACATACAATATTTTTCTGCATTTAGAGATATAAAAAAAAGAAAAAAAAAAAAAAATGAAAATGAAGAAAAAACGTAAACAACAATATCCAAAGGTATATTTGATGATATTTTTGCCTTAAAATCTACATAACGTTTAAGAGAACTTATTAACTTTATAGTATTAAGTGAATTTATGAGAAATAGCGAAAAAAGGAAAACAATATAGTCAGAACAGGAAAGAAACTTATAAGGAGGGCAAAAGAAGTACGAAAATGAGTCATACAAAAAGAGAAGAAAAGAACCCTTCAAAACACAATTTAATCTCAAAACAGGAGAAATATAATTGCTTTACCTGTGGTGTATAAGTTCCTCAACAATCTTATTAGTTTTGTGTTTGAATTTCCATTGTGTTCTTATTACGTATTTTTGTTTATTGTAAAATTATTAAATCATTTTAACCTTTTTACTTCTCGAATCTCCACGAATTTATTGTCTTCTCGAGCAGGAGGTATGATAATATGATCTAGTGTGGGGCATCGTATTGTGTGTTGGGTGTTTTAATGAAACAGCGAAACAGATTTCATTAAAACGGAATATATATGATGCGACGACTCGACGAAGTTTATTTAGTTCGTATTCAAACATTATACACATATCAAATAGTATGTCAATTTTTTCTGAAGAAAAAGAATTAAGAAAACGGAGATAATAAATTGAAAAAAAAAAAATAAATACTATTTTTATGTTTAAGACTTAAAGTTTTAGAGAACAAGAGAAATAGTGCCATGTTTTTAGTTTAACAATGTTTTCAATTAGTCGTAAGGGCGTTTATTTTTCTAGTAATGTAAACAATAAACCAACTAAATAGCTCTAGAGAAGTCAATATGCAGTAATAATTGATCGGCGAAAAAAGGAGAAAAAAAAAATAACAAAAATTATAACGTAAATCATCCTCTTCCTATTTTTCTCGGTACATTGTACGTCTCTTAAAGGAAATCTTGGGTTGTTAGGTATATAAGGTACACATATACAAGATAACGACGACTATATATACTTTCATTGTAGATAAGATCTGACCAATTATTCTAAACTTATTCTAATAAGCAATATTTTTGAAAAAACAAATTTTTAAACATATAATCAATATTCATATGTGCATTGATAGGGCAGATGTGAAGAATGTGAGTTTTTAAACCAATTTTATGGATAGATCTTATCTGCACAAGATTCTTATTTGTATTTTTTTATATATAAAGCAAAACCAATTAAGGACTTTTGTTTTAAATTTATTTAGAGCAAAACGAATGAGTATTACAATAATTAGAAAACGCAAACGATTCAGAAACGCTTCGGTTTCTCTGTTTGCACTCGAAGACGGAAGACAATTGAATTTAGGTAAACGCGAATCAACAAATTCTGTAAATTTCGGGATACATGTAATTTAAATTATAAGAAGGAGTAAAAAGAGAGGAGGAAAAAACATTTTTTAGGTGAAGTAAGTGAAATGAAACATGTTGCATTGTTAATTCAATATACAAAGAAAAAAAAAAGCATACAAAAAAAAATTATATACCTTCATATATGTAATCAATGTATATTGGCAATAGTTACTTAAATGTTATATTTGTGAGAAAACGTGTTAAAGATTGGTGACAGTAATCACTTTTTAGAATTATCTCAGTAGGCATTCATGAACAAAAAAGAAAATTGTCGTGATTTCGATTCGCAGTTGTTGACCCACATTTACAGTATACGTTAATGGTCATCATATTTTGTCTTTACCACGGAATTCTTTTTACTTATCAACGTTTTCGGGAGTCATTCTTATTTTTCATAAGTTCCTTCCGTATAGAACATTTCTACTGGAATTTTTGCTGATTTTTTTAGGCAAAAATTTGTTGGAAAGTAGATCCTATACTTCAATCCACAACATTCTGATAAATGGCCTTCACTTCACATGATTCAGCAACAAAAACAGATTCCATAGTGAATCGGTTTTCAATAATAACCAAATTCCAAATTTTTATTTTAGAAATCTCAAGTTTCAAATTTCAATTTTGCAGAGCTCAATGCAACTACAAACTTTGCTTTAACTATAACTAGTTTATTTTAAAACTGGTTATATTCAGTTTAATGATTCTGATCAAAGTTTAAAAGATACTGTTGAATTTGGACCTATTTATTAGGCATATCACCAATGCTGATTATTTCTACATACAATGCATTAATCTAGCAATGCTTGCCTAGGAAAGATTTAACCAATATTCAAACATTTTGTTTATTATTTTTTTGCGTTTTCTTCTTAAAACATGTGGGTCAACAATTAGCTACAGAAAAACGTAGAAATTTGTTTAAGTCCTTGAAAATTAAGAAACCGTTGCCAACTTTAAAATTATAACTTAATTTCGATTGTTTTGATTGAAAACCAGCCGTTGCTTAGCAAACCACTTGAAAACGCTTAAAGATTTAAGAAATAATTTTAGAGAAGTGAAGAGAATTAAGCAAAAGCGCGTAACCATTTCGAAGCTTTGATACTTTTAACAGGAAGTTATGAAGGCTATTTTTAAAGTAACTTTAACGAATTTTTTCCTCAGACAGTTTTATTTTACACCTTTATTCTTTTTATTTTATTTTTTTTTATATATACACTTTTTTTGTATTTTTTTTGAATACTTTATAATCTGTTTAGTTTTCAGTTCATTATTATGATTTTCTTTTTATTAAATTAAAAAATAATTGTGAGAATTTTCACCTTGCCTGTGATACTACTACTTTTTTTTGTTCAAAATATTTTTGTAAGTCATTGTTAATTCATCGGTGTTAACTTTTGTGTAAAGCTAATTTGATGGGAATATTGAAGTAATACTGGTAAATATTGATAACTACTGTAATCGAGGCTCAAAAGAAAAGCTTTTCAATTTTTATTTTAATATTTTAAGTCGTCGCTTTTTTTCAATTTCTCAACGATTACTCAAAGAGATTGTCTTGTAAAGCAATAAGATTTTGTCGAGCTTAAAGAAAAAAAATTTTTGATCAAATATTCTTAGAAGAAACACTTTTCATTAAATACTTTGCTATGTGAAAGTTTAATAACACGTAGGATTTGTTTGTCCAATTATTATTGGAAAATTGTCGTTATTTTATTCGGCTAGAAGACCATAATACAATGCAGCATTTATGCTAAAGTTTGCTGGTAGATGTCGAATTCGAGATCGGGAAACTCGATACAAGCTTTAATAAAATATATTATCGAAATCGATACCGGCGCTTAAGTTTTGCAGTGCGACATAAGGTTGTGTTGATAATCAGAATTTCATATGCAGATGCGACATTACTTTATTAAAGCCCCTTTTGTGGATCTCTGTCTATATACGTGAGAAGCTAAGTTTTATTTTGTTTATACTCGATAAAATGCCATCCATTGATAAATATACTATATTCATAAATTTTTCGTTTGAAAACTTTGTCTACTATTTACCTTTAGACATGTTTAATTTTGAGAGATAATATTTTTAATGAATATACTAACACTGGTATTTAAAGTAAAATCCTTAAGTCCGTAGTCTGCCTCTCGTGATATTTGCAGAAAATGCAACAATAAGTTAAATCCTGCAAAAGCAGAATAGAAGCGTTTAAATATTCGTACTCGGCTTTGTTCTTTTTGGTTTTGGTGTTTCTACTTTTTGTTTTGTGTTGTGTGTTTCAGTATGTTACAAGTTTGAGTGTAACCTACTACTAAAAATAGGGAAAGTTAATTTTTTTTCAATAAACTTCGTAGAAATACCAAAGTAATGCAATAAACATTTTTCTTCTGTATGCTCAAGTAGCATTGACAAAAATCAAAAACTTAGCTTTCACACAGTGTCGGTAATTATTTGAGCGTCTTAATAGAACTTTAATGGCAATTTCAAACAGTTTGCTCTTGGGTTAAGTCGCATCTTTCTGTGAATTTCTGCTTATGTCTGGTTGTGTAGTGTATCAGTTGTAAAGCACTCAATAGCAATAACATTGAATGCTGCGCTGTATTGAGGTCTCATCTCTTTATTATGCTTTCATACATAAACATATTCAACAGCAGTTAGTTTTAATGCATAATACAAAGACGAATACAATGAGGTTTGTTTGTAATAACTGTGTATTCCAGTGTTTAGTAATATTTACCCCACCCCATGCTGCGCCATTCAAAATAAGAAATGTATGAAAAAAAAACCTTAAAAAAAAATAAATAGATAAGAAACATATAGTTAAGATGTATAAATGTTTGTCCGACCATATTTTGTTGGATACGCATTTGTGAATGTTTTACAGATCATTTTGAATTAACCCATGTGAAAAGAAAAAAATGTAATACCTAAACCCAGAGGAATATTTCAATGCTCACTAAGCAGAGAGTTCTGTAGGAAAATTTAAAAAGAAAAAACTAACTAATTATACAAATTATATTGCACATTTCGGTAACAGAAGTATTTCTAATAGGCGATGGTCACTAATATTTGCTGTTCATATACTTTTTAGTTGTCCTTATGTTAAGCCACATTTAAGAAAACAAGAATATATCACTATGAAAACTGTATTTACTGAATTTATTTAATGTAATGAGAACTAAAATTGCATATTTTACCACTGTATATTTACAAGTTCAGAAACAAAATTAAAAAGTGAAAATCTTTCACAAAAGAAAAAAAAAAAATTATATATTGAGGTATTGTGATAGAAGTTTTTTTGATAATTTTTACAAATTTAACCCAGTAGAAAGTATGTACAAACAAAAACAAATAGATACTCCATATTGCCATTATTTTTATTGATAAATATACAACAAAACACGACAAAAATGCTTTTTATTTTTGGCGATTTAAAAAATATTTATTGAAATTATATATAAATATATATACATATATATTTATACAAAGTATATATACGAGAATAAAATCTATATACATATTCTACTTTTACAAGTGAGTAATCATTAATTGAACAAATAACATCAAATCTTTAGCTAAGATTTTACTCGATTTATCACGTTTTTCGGCTAACAATTATCAGACAATGTGTTGACTTTTCGAATGTTTCTGACACTAACTACACTTAATGATCTAGAATCAACGTGAGGAATATTCCAGAATAGAAGGAGGGATACTGGTATGGAAGTCATCCACAAAGTCCATCAAGAACGAGCACATCTTTATAGTTTCCACTTATTTATGTTTGGTTTATGAGTTACAAAAAATACATGCTCAGTTCTGTGCCGATCTGCAATTTGCGGTGAGTATCATTAAAGTTTTTTTTCCATTGTTAGTTTATGATTTATAGTAGCTTATTTGGCGATATATTGAGGAGCGATAATAATGTACTTTTACCTCTAGGGTAGAAACAATTTGTACTAGTCTGCCAGGGTTTTTATATATTTTTTATCCTATCTCTGATCTATATGCATAAAATTTTATTTAATTCTGCGCAATATTAATGATATTCATCAATTTATCTTAAATATGAATATTTTTTTAACTTTTAATTTTAGTTGACTGCATGATCTTAACAATTTAAATGTCTAATAAATATGGAAAAATTAGATTTAAAATTGTTTAATGAAAAGAAAAATGAATAGAGTCACAGGATTTGAAATTCATCATTTGTTTATTTATAGTTTTAATTGGTTATTAGAAGTTTTTACCCGTTTTTGAATATTTTCTTTCTACGGTAAGATGAATAAGTGTTTTCATTTTCACAATTTTAAGGCACATGTGCATTTACTAAATTGAAATACCAAACCTGTGTTCCTTGAGAATGCTGTATTGTCACGTGGTGGTTTTTTTTCTCTTTACATTAGCTTTTAAATCGGGGTTAACTTAGGGCTGGTAGAAGTTGTGAAATAAAGTTTTTTTAAGGCACGTGATAGTGTTCTACAACTGCCATATTCTATTAAAATTGATATCTCCGGTAAGTTGCCGGAATTTCGTGGTTAAACCAACAGACTAGTTATATATTCTACTGTCTTTTTCATTTTAAGTATTATTTTTATTATTCCATTATCAATTATCATTTTGTTATCGTACACTCGTACTTCTTTTATTTATATTTTAAATTAAATTTCATTAAATTATCAAAACTAACATGTATTGGCCAATTACTCGAATCAACATATTATGAACGAATTTTTTTTCTAGGAATGAAATTGGGTAAATTGTGAACTTGTAGACAGATACTCCCTAAATAACATAAAAATTAATTTCAATCTGGAAAAAATAAATAAAAATGGCGGATTCGTAAAATTGTTTTCATTAAAATATTTAATTATTAATAAAAACAACGGAATGATTTTTAAAAAAACATATTCTACAAGTTGAAGAGAGCTTTCTAAAGATTTAATCGATTGCATTAATTGTTTGTTTCTTTTGCTGTCAATCAGGTTAAAAAATGTCGTTTTAAATGGTTGAATTCAGATAATTTTAAAAAATTTATGAATATTTCAGACCATATTTCTGAGTTACGTATATTTCAAAATATGTAAACAAATTATTTCAATTTTTTTCTAGCTTAATAAAATATAATTGCTTAATGAAGAAAACAACAATTAATTAAAATAAATATTTAAATTTAAATTTAATTTCGTTTTCAATAGTATTTTGAATTAAAAAAAATACATTTGTTACGATTTATTCAGATTTAAATGGATTCTCGATCAATATGGCTACTTCAATCGTGTGTGCGAAAGTTAAGGTTCGAGATCAATCAATGAGTCGACTTATTGAAACTACTTTTGCTGAATTGCATGTAAAATTTCCATAGTGAGGGTAATCGATTTAGACTATTTCGATTCAACTCGAATCAAGTTATATTATTCTATTTCAAGTCTTCCGACTCAACTTGAAACATGTTATACATAGTTTCACCCAAATCCAGATGATATTTAGTAACTGCGGTGATTCTAAAAAGTCAATAGCTAAAAATGAATACCTCTGAAAATCAAAAAAAAATATTTTTCTTAATAAAATTTCTTAGCAAAATCAGTACTTTTTAAAAATGTTAACTACATACTTTGAAAACGTGTAATTCGCAGCTTTGAGTGTGTCAGTCTGAATCAAAAATAAGTTTTTAACAAGCAAGCAAGTGTAGTTCGATACCTGAGAATTTTAGGTAACCACTTTTATGAAGTTGAGGGATTTTTCAATTACAATTTTGCAAAGAAAAAACTAACAATAATTGTTTTATCTAGTAAAAAAGAAAGAATCAAAATTATCCAATTATATTAAGGATATTTACCCTTTATTATAACTTACTATGCAAAAGTCATAAAATAATCTGTTGCTTAAAAAGATTATGGACAAATTTTACACTCAATTCAAGGATATAACACCTTAAGTATACCCATGGTTTTTTTCAATTTGAAATTTCTCCAAATTGAAGAATTCATATTCGGTTCGAAATCACTAAATAGTAAAAAAAAATCACTTTTATTCAAAAAGAGCAAGTTGATTTACAGATATATCCATAACTGCACAAATTCGTAACATAACATTTAATAAAAGTAGGACATATTTACCAATCCCATACAGGCATCTTTTTGTGTAATATTTATTCACTAAAGCAGCGATTATTTCAAAACCATTGGAACCAAAATTATGTTTGTACATAGTCGTGCCATAAGTTCTGTCTCCCTCCCCTCCACTAAAAGGCTCACGACGCATCCCGATTACCTGTCGCGAATTAGCTTAAATACTTCCCGCTTTGTTAAAAAAATATCATTTTGTCATTGGATTTCGAAGGAGCAACATGGAGTGGGGCATTAAAGAGAACAGGATCGCCGTTATTGCACTATTTAAGTGCAACAAGCCAGCAAAGGAGATATTTGAGCTTCTTCAGCCACTACAAATTACAATAAAATTTGTGCATCGTACTATCAAACGATACCGTGAGACTTCCTCTGTCGATGACAGGTCCAGGAGCGGGAGGCCTCGTACGTCTCGTACACCAGCAGCAGTAGAAGCGATGCGTCACCGCATACTGAGAAATCCGCTCCGGAAACAAAAGGTGATGGCACGGGAGATGAAAATACCCAAAAGGACGATGTCTCGTATTATCAAGGAAGAGCTTAAGCTTAGTGCTTATCGACGGTCAACAGGGCAGCGGCTTACGGACAAGCTTCGTGCGATACGAGAGATGCGATCTAAAAGTCTCTTGAAGAAGTACGCGGGAAAAAAATACCAACAAATACTTTTTTCAGACGAAAAACTTTTTACTATTGAAGAGAAGTTTAACCGACAGAATGACAGAGTGTACGCGCATAGCTCTAAGGAAGCGGCTGAGAAGATACCCAAGGTAGAGCGTAGCCATCATCCCGCCTCAGTCATGGTTTGGTGGGGAGTTGGCTATTACGGTACTACGGAGCTGCATTTTTGTGAGCAAGGCGTGAAAACGAAGGCAAAGAACTATCAAAGTGACATCCTGGAGAAGATGGTGAAGCCGCTCAACACAACGATGTACCATGGTCAGCATTGGGTGTTTCAGCAAGACTCAGCACCAGCTCATAAAGACAAGAAAACGCAAATCTGGTTAAAATCGAATGTTCCTGACTTCATTTCTGATGAAGATTGGCCTTCCGGTAGCCCAGACCTAAATCCTTTGGACTACCGCTTATGGAATATTTTAGAGGAGAAGGCCTGCTCTATTCAACATCGAAACATTGAGTCATTAAAAGCAAGTTTGATGAAAGCAGCGAAGGAAATATCACTAGATGTGTTGCGTACTGCGATTGATGAATGGCCGAAACGTTTAAAAAATGTGTAGCTGCAAAGGGTGGGCATTTCGAATAATTGTCTGCATTACTGTAAATTAGAATAAGTATATTACTAAACATAATAAATAAAATTTAATTATTTTTTTCTTATATGAGCTTTTTTTCATTTTTCCTTTGGGACAGAACTTATGGCACGACTATGTATACAACGGCAAAATAAGCTCCCGATTTGATTAGAAAAATGTGATTTTATAGATTATAAATTATATATTGTACAAATGTTTTTACGCTGTTTGTGTTTAAAATATTCTAATGGTTTTGAAATTTATATCAAAAAGGATGTTGTAATAAAACATCGAACAGAAATTCTAATCGTAGCGCGTTTATTCAAAGTGGTAATATTATAGGACATTCTTTAGTATGTAATTGCAGCTTATTTGACGGCAGGCAGTGCAATCGCACCACACACGCATGTTTTATTATTTATTTCGAGATTTGCGATGCATAGACCTTAAGGCATGAATTCTAAATTTTCTAAATATTCGTATAGTATTTATTAACAGCACAAAAAGCATCAACAAAATCAATCTTTCCAGGCTATTAATCGTAAGTATATAATTCAAATGTATATTAATGTATGTTTTTTATATCTAGTTTCTTAAAAGTATCGACTTTAAATTAACATTTATGTTTCAAATTGGTAGAATCTGCATCCGATAAATGTAATGATTCGATGATTGATCAGAATTAATGCTTGATTCGATGACTTAATGGATTCTTTCACGCCAGCTTCTTCCGCCTTCAATAGAAGTTCTTTATGAAATTAAAGGGATCAGATGATCCGGTAGATATCCCATTCTAAAATAAAAAAATAAAAAAAAAATCGTGGCTAAAAATATACTAAATATACTCGTGTGTTTAAAGTTACAAATAAATGTTTGATGTTATTCGAAAATGATTGAAAATAAGTAAAGCCGCAATAACACGACTTAAATGTGATAATTCGTTGTTATTACTGCGCTAAAAGTTTCATGTGTATAGACCAAACTGCTTATAATTTTTATTTAGACTTTTCGAAAATTAAAAAAAATGTGAATGATTAAGAAGTTAGGGGAGAATAAATAAGATCGCATCATACCAGAGAAACGAGACAAAAGTATCATTCCATCCACAACCTTTTGCTAGATGAACCCTTTTTGAGAGAAACTCATGCAATTACAAGACATTTTCTGATTTTTTACATTTACATTGATTTTAAAGTGCTATTGCACTGATGGTTAAATGTATGTCTTTATGCACTTGTCATTAAGAAAAGCTCACACTTTTACGTCTTCCTAGTTGTCTTATGCTACTTAATTGAAGTGAGCTAATATATCTCTTCAAAGGATTCGTTTTATTAAACTGTGTAGCTCGTGATTGTATGTAGAAGTTGTGGCTTAAAATGTGAATATCGTGTATTCAAAAAAAAAAAAATCCAATGTACAGATGATACCAAGCTCAAGATTAGGCCGAAAAAAGTCGTATAATCTGAGTTTTGTTCCTATATGGTAATATAAGAGATAAGCTCTGGATTGAATCGAATGTAAGCTAGTTACATATTAGATGTTGTGTGAACCCGGTTAAAGTGCACAGTTTGAAAAAAAACATCCGAGTTGCTTTTTAGGACTTTAATATTTTAAGATAATTAGGTTGCTTCAAAAGTAAATTATCGTAGTATTTAACGTTAAATTGTACTCATTAGAACTGAGCTGTTCGGGATTTCTGTCGAAAGTAACGTGGACCTTCTGAAACGTATCTTATCGTTATTTTATTTCGAAGTAGGGTGAATCAAAAAGACTTCCTATATTTTATATTGTTTGGAAATTATTTGAAATTGATAAAATACGAATAGATTGATTCCAATATACCAGATAAGTCCAATTTTTAAAGTTAATAGCGATTCAATGAGACAACCAAATTAATTTTACGTGTTTATACAATGTTGAAGATTTGTTCATTTTTGGATGGCTGTTTATCGAATAGAGATTACTTATACATATGTATTTAATTTTATGTAAATTTCACAGAGATAGGTGAGACAATACGTATATATCGAAGTAAGAACAAGAAGCATTATATATAGTAAGAAAAAAAAAATTATATACAATTTTTTGAGAAAATTAACAAAGTGTTATTTATACGATTAAGTATATCAAAAGATCAAGTGAAAATGAACAAAAAAAAAAAAAAAAAAATGTTTACCTTTTAATCTACTTAGGGGCACACATTGTAATTAACTAATTCCATTTATGTACCATCTATGTAAGCAAACAACAATTATATGAAATTACCAAAACAAGTTTAAAGATGAACATTATTTTGAAATTTTAAAGCTTTGACAAAATTTTTGAAACATGTAGTATGTAAATATATTCTGCCTTCTATACAAGAGAAATCAATTCTACATTAATATTTATATAAACATATTTGATGAAAGTATAAAAAAAAAAAAAAAAAAAAAAAAAAACGAATACAATGTAAAAAAATAAAGCTGAAAAAAAAAAACTGTTAATGACCTTACTAAAGCTAAAAATACATATTACACAACGTGTAAAAGTACGTGAATCTCAAGTCTTTCCGACGATTTTTCTGTAATGTTTTTTAAACTTTTAGGTATCAGTTGGAAATGAAATAAAAGTAAGGCTTTTTATTTTGATCGCACGAATTTTAAGACTAGTGTTTTTATTCAATTAATTTGTGCATATTAATTAATTAATTTGAACATAGAAATTTCCATGTGTTTACATTACCGTATACGTTAGCCTGTTGGAGCGACAATATTTACATACTTTCCATACCATATGGGAGAGAAATTCAAAAATGCTTTGTGAAGGTACATTATAATTTCATACAGTTTTTATGCGTTTTTGAATTTCCTGCGTTCTGGAACTGATTTAAATTCCTTCGGGATAAATTAACCTATGGAATATATAGATAAATAAATTCTAAAAGTGGGCATCTTAAGGAAAATTTTGAAAATACTGTTGGAACCTGTCACGATTATTGAACAACAAAAGTGTTTTAAAAAGTTGCGTGTTCGTGCGACTAATTATTTTCGGCAATAGTTTTAGCAATACAAGCAAAATGTTTTATTTTCCTCTTTAGTACAATTTTACAACTTTTGGTGGAATTTTCAGAAATTCGATTTTTGCTTTTTTTAAAAAAATTTGAAAATAAAATGTAAGTATTCGAAAATAAAATGTTGATGCAATGTTTGAAGATTTGGAAAAAATTCTAATTAAAAAAGAAAATATTTTGCTTTTATTCCATATTTACGTCACTATAAACGCAAGTGCAATAAGGCTGAATTATTGTTGTACTTTTAATTTGTTCCAAACACATGGTGCTTCAAAGAAAGCGGTTATATTGAAAGATATACAATATACATGCATATACTGTCAACTACAATGCATTTTATATTAAAAGCAATTTTACTTTTCGTGATACGTGTATTACAAAATAACAGGTTCATAATTAATTTCATCAATTTTTTTAATATTTTTTCTTGAGAGTAAGTACGGAATCCGTTAAAACTAGGGATGCCTCGATACGCCTTTTTGCCGATACGATACCGATACCGATACTCTTATAAAAATATCGGCGATACTGATACCGATACCGATACGCTTATTGAATTCAAAAAGGAAGGTAGAATAAATAAAACACAATTAATTCATAGATGTGCGAGTGCGAGGCCAAAGTAGGCGAGCGAAACAAAACACTGAATAAAGCGCGGGGTTTCCCCGAGCATAGTTAGTTCGTGCCTCGTTTGCAACGAAATAGATGGGACAACACGCGCGTTTACATTACATTTTTAAAGCGCGAAATTTGAAAAGTATTGTTGAATCTGCCATAAAAATATCGCCGATACCGATATATCGGCAAACCCGAAGTATCGCCGATATATCGATATCGGTATCGGTATCGGATGCATCCCTAGTTAAAACCAAATTTTTGATTGGCAATAAACTCCAAGTTTTATGAAAATGCTAAAATTTCGACTTTATTTCTAATTTTTGAGAAAATCTTTTTGGGCAAATCTATAATCAAATATAAAATTTTAGTTTTGCTTAAACTGAATAAAACAGGTAGATTTATATATTTTAGGTTTATCCAGTCATGGGTATAATTAAGAAAATATCTAAAAATCACTCTTCTTAAAAGGTATACAGTTCAAAGTAATATTATTTTTCAACGATATGCTGTGTTATCGCCAAAATTCTGTGCTTGAGTGACTTGATACATATAAAATTTATCAATTTTTATTCACTGAATTGCAAGCATTTATTGGAATTTTCAGTATTTGCTTAGAAAACTTCGTAGTAAGAACATTTGTTGATCTTTTAGGTAAAATCTTAAATTTTTAGCCCCCGACGTGGGTTTGAAGCCGGTGAAGTCGGTTTTTCTGTGTCATCATAGTTCCAGAATGATTGAACCGAATTTTTTATTGAAAGCTGGTATTTGCGTGATGGTTTTTAGTCATGTTTGCTGGAAATCTGTGCAATCGTTTCCAGTATCTTTGTCACAGCTTTTTTTTTTTTTTTTTTTTTCATTTTTAAAGGTTTGTTTTTGTTGTCGGGGTTTTTCCAATTTTGTTCTACAATTTTAAACGCATTTTTATTCACATAAATAGTATTTCCTACAATTATGAAGTAAATAGCATTTGCTGATTTTTATTCACTCACTCACATGTTAATCAACCACTAATGCTCAACAAAATTAAAGTCAAAGTAGAATTTAATGAATTTAACAACACTCATTTGAAATATACTGATCTAAGTTAAATTGTAGAGTTCATTACCGATTTGTTAGTTTTACAATTTTTCTGTAATTTAAATTGCTTATTTACTCGTGATTGATTTGGGCAAATTTATTTCAAAAGGCCCAACATTATTGAAATTTCTCAGTACCAAGAGTATTTCGTAATAATTATGTATTAGATTTATTATAACTGTGGTCAAAATATAAAGCCTATTTCAGTAATTTCCAACTGGTCTCTAACAATAACTTCTACTAATTACCGTATACTACCTTAAATGAAACAAATGCGTACACGGCTTCTCTCTATCAGATAAAGTAAGTAAAAAAAAAAAAAAAATGAACCAAAGATTAAGTGAAATGTAGGAAGACTCATCATTTCGATTGGTTTACATCGTTTTATCCATATATTAACTCCAATTTCACTCCATTCAATATCGACATAAACATTTTAATATTAGTAACACAACAGTTTCAACGAATGCGCAATGGCAGTTACAAACAAATGCAAGAAACCATGAAAGTTATATATTTACTATATATACAACCCAACTAGTGACATAGTAGGCCCTGATAAGCAAGAATTATATATCCTTAAGCATTGTGAGCGCTTTCAGAAAGTCACGTATTTTTATAAGAGCATATTACTTGTAATTACTACACTCTACCTACGTATATCAAAAGTTTACGATCAGATTTAAGAAACAACAAGGTCAAAATAAACTCAACTAAATGACAAAAAGCAATAATATATATACATCAAAACAATTAATATTATTGTAGTATTAAACACGGTCAAATGATCAGAGTGTTTTTATTTTCTGCCTCGTGTTTACATTGTTCACTTTTTTTAGAGCGCTTTTTTTCACGATCGAGACAAGAAGAGATTTTTTTTGTTGTTTTGAGACTTCTACATCTCGACATTTGAGGATCATAAGAATACAATCATTGTACATTATTCATGGTTGTGAATTTTTACACATATTTATGTTTACTTTCGTTTCTAAGCATATTAAAAACGCGGTTTTTATTCAAAATTGAATAGAGCCATATTTAAGTTTATTATTATGTAGGATGTGTTACTGCATCGGTTATTTTATTCAATTCAAATTTAAGAATATCTTTACATTTATTGAGTTCACCACTTTATTTTTCTAGATTTAACACATTAAACTAAGTCAATTCTAGTGATGTTATTTATGTTCTAAAATATCCTTTTGCTGTAGGATAAAAATACTTTGCTATTGCTAAAATATCTTCATGTTTTCATTTTTATATGCATTAATAAAATTTTCTTTTTGGCACAATTGGCACATTTTGTTGTATTTCATAATTCCATTTGAAGATATTTACATAAACTACACAAAAAAACGCAGTTTTAGCAGTATATGCAGGACCGTCCTCTTAACAGTTTTTGTCTGTTATAGTTGAATTGAGTTCAAAAATGACAATACGTTACGTTTCGTATCGAATTTCAGGGTAGATCTCCACTTTAAACAGATTAATCTTTGGAGTTCAGACTACTGATTTTTGAATGCATGGGTCTGGTCGCTTTTCTAAAAGCCATCGTATTATAGTGGACCTGCCTCTATTCAGCTGAAAATTCTCCGAATTGAGCTCTTATTCGCTCATTTTCAGGCAAGTATGAGTAGTAAATTGCTGATATATTTCCACAAATACACGAGATTTGTTCGGAATTACCTTCTAACGCTATTAATTCATCTGCTGCACGACGATGAGATGCAAAAAAGAAGACGATTCATCTTTTCTAGCTGAATTTTGCGTGTTTTTCTTCTATAAAATAAAATTTGTACATAATTCAAGTATAACAGAAGGATCATTTAATTGCGCGTAGTCTTCCCGTATACGATTTTTTAAAGGAGATTTTTATTCAGTAATCAATTCAGCTATAGCACATACATACATAAAGATCTGGCTAGCAGCGAATGTGTTAAATATTAATTTATTTTAGGTATTGGCCTTATTATGAGAACCGAAAGAAATTCGCTCCTTTCGTCCCAAAATGATACGTATGGTTCCTCATAATAAAGTCCCTGATCGGGCAGTTTTAAATAACCTTCCTTTGGAACATACAGTTTGACTATTGAAGAACACACAATTTAATATGTAAATTAAAAATTAAGGAAATTTTTGATAATGCAATGCTATCTACGATTTCTATATTTCTGGAGTCATTTTCCAAATTTTTCAAAATTCCTAATCACTAATTTTTTTTTCCAAAAATTGCCACAAGTAACAACATGCAAGCGAATTACATGATCTTTAATAGGAACTTTAATTTTATAAATAATCTTAAAAATTCTGAACCCGACTTGCTGGGCATAAATTGCATGGAATTCGCGAATTGTTAACGAATTTTCGCTATATTTATAATGGATTTTCAAAATAAAGCGTTGTTTCTTCATGTTCTATGATTAATAATCGTAATAACAGCAGAATACTAATTAAAAATAAAATATTCGCGAAAAGAGATAAAGCCTTTGCAAGAAATTATTTCTAATACAATGCCCTTCAAATTAAATGTAGATAGAAATAAGAGCTTAGAGAAATTAATACACATTCATATCGATCAGCATTGACGATACTGAGTGAGTAAAAAAAGACACCATTTTTTTCTTAGCTTTAAAATTAAAGAAAGAAGATAATATCAAGTTCAACAAAAATGTTTGACCAAAAAAGTAGGATGCTAATTAATAAGGTTAATGATATACTAAATTAAACTTAAAGGGGAGTTCTATTTAATAGAGTTTGTGGAAATATCCCTACCTTAAGGTTGAGGTATGCATTCAGAAACAAAGTTAAGTTTGTTCTCAAAAAGTAGAAAGACCTATTTTATGAATGGTCGCCACTTACGTATTTATTCTAGGTATACAGTTTTTGATAGAAAGCAAAGTATTAGCAAAGTATTTTTTATGTACAGCAAACATCCACATAAAAAAAAAGAATTTCTTTATCGTTTGTTATTTCAATCGTTTAATTTTATTTGCACTTCATACCACTCATTTATCATGAAACATTAGAAACCAGATCAGACTGCTAAACACCAAGAAACAATTTTTTTGGATATATTCATTATTGCGTCATTAAAGCGGACCTCAATTAAGATAAACTAAAAAATAAAAAGAAAAAGATATTTAACACATAAGTTTTAAGTATTAGAGAATCTTATTTAGTTCTACTCCAAGAATATTCGCTTCCGACAATAAGCTTTGGCCGTATTTCAACACTTTGGTAGCCCTTTTATTGAAGAGAAGCATTCTTTAAAACTTATAATGTAAATGAAAGGTAAAAAAGGGGACAACATTTCCTTTATAAAAAAGAAAAAGAAAATTGCGATCAGAGCGATAAGATGTAGGAGAACATTTAATATAGGCGAATAAATGTAACAGGAAATGCGTTTGGTGTTTTTAAAAACGCATTTTAACATATCAATACTATTAATATTGGCCCATAAGAGATATACATTTTTAAATGCTACAAATAAATATTTAAGCCCAATTTACATAATATACAAAATGAAAAAAAATAAAGAAAAAAAAAAAGCTAAAAAAATTATATACATATATGTTGAGTATTTGATTGGAGTTAATAACAAAAAAATCAAAAAATTAAAAAAAAAAATATTAAGAACATGGTAACACACTAAAGCGAATCCACCATGGAAGTTCATAAAATTCACTAAACTTACTTCTAAAGTAGAAATTTAAAAAGTTGTAAACGCTAAATATTAACTAATATCACCAAATTACGTTAATGCAGCAAATGGAAGTTTAAATAGAGAACCTAACATAACATTAAACGAATAAATTTACTGTGTCTTAGTCCATGTTGTAACGAATTTAAATGAAGAAGCAAAACGCAAAAAAAAAAAAAAAAAATATAAAAAAAAAATAATAAAAATTAGGAGAAAATCACTAAATATTTCCAGAGATTTTAAAATGATATTTACTAGCGTGACTGCGACGAAGACCCTGGGCAACTGGCCAATTGTGTTTTTGCAAAATGCCTATATATACTTGTATATACCTTTTTTCTCAATATTGGACATCTGCCTGGGACCTCTCGTAAGCATGTCGAATAAGTCTTATTTGTGCGATAATACTCATATTGTTTTATGATGGTTTCGGTGTTCTTTTTATATATTTTTTGTATAGTGAGGGATTTCTTTATTTTTGTTCCAATGTTTACTGATGTACATTGTTCCCTGAATAAAGTAGTTATACAAAATCAAAATCATGTGCAGTTTTATTTAATAAAGTTGTATATGAAGGTGAATCGAAATGCATCTTAAATCATAGCCTACACAAATTAAAGGTTCATTTTTGAAAATTTATTTGCTTTGAAGGAACAAACATTGTTTATATGCGGTATATTATTGGAAAACTCGTCTTAAACAATTGTGCTGTACTCATGCAATTTTTAATATTAATATAGGTACTAGCTGAGTTACCTCGTTTCATCCGGTGCAGCGTAGCGTAAGTACTAATTAATTAAATCACTCTCAAATGCTCTAGTTCTAATAGAGAACCACGGACGTTTTCGTCCAAAATATAATTCGGTAAAATTGAAAGCTATTCTCAAAAATTCTTACCTAATTAAGGGTCTTTTATAGAATCCTGTAAAAAGTACAAAAAATTTTGCTACCACGATATCTATTGGCTTTCTCCGAACGCCGCAAATCAATTATCTTAATCGTATGCAATTTGACCACATTTCTGATCCCAAATGCTTCTACATGTTCATTAATATTAGAAGAAAATCCAGTGGCTATCCTTAGATCTTCAAACTTAGAGAAGTTTCTTCAGCTGATCCCAGAATAATGGCTAACCTTTTCACCAACTACTTCAGCCAATCCTTTTTCGAACACTCCTCTGAAGCCGATTTCAACTACTTTCACTTTATTAACGTCGATCGCATTGGTTACTTCATCTATTAGCGCACTTTACGTTAATTACAGTCAGGAAGACTCATTCTATTCACAGAAAGGGCTGCAAAAGTGATGTGTCTAAATACTAACCCATCGCTAAATTGTCTTGTATACCTAAGCTTTTCGAACGAATTGTTTACGACTCCATGTTCTTCCACTGCAAGTAAATTTTCTACCCTTCCCAACTCGGCTTCCTTAAGGGCAGATCAACTACAACTAATCTCAAAGCTTTTGAAAAAAAAAAACATTTCAAATTATCCTTTCTAAACTTGGTTCCACTGGTTTTCAATCGCATTTTCTCTCTTGGATGAGTTTGTACCCAAACCAACGCCAATATGGTGTTCTCTTCGGCTTAGTAAGCTCTCGTTCAAGGCAGCCATCTGGGTCCACTGATCTTCATTCTGGCTGTCAACAATGTTGAGCGCATCATCAAATAATTGGACCTTTCCATTGATGCCGATGGTATAGAGATCTCACATCGACAACAATTAGCTAAAGCTAACTCAGCTCTCGGCTTTGTAAAACGCTGGTCCATAGAACTTAAAAACTCATACACCGCGAAATCTCTATACATCTTTTGTTCGACCTATCCTTGAATATGCTAGTCAGGTATGGTATTCCATACAGTCAACGTTTATCAACAGTATGGAATCTGTCCAGCGCAGGTTAATTTGGGTGAAACATGTAAAAATAGAGTAACGTAACCAGTAGCAGTGGACTGATGACGCCACACCTTTTTAACTAGCGATAAATGCCAGATGCCATAATAAGGTTTCGTATTGCATATTATGGTTACAAAAAATTCAAAATTACCAAAGAAACATCTTTTGTAAAATTCATGTGTATTTTAGAAAAATACAAAAATCTTCTTACATTGACTATTATATTACATTCAAGTCATATATTCAAAGGCGGGGACATCAGTACTTTCTGTCTTGTAGACACATTCACCAGCAATCCATGTGGCACGCACATTTAATTTGTCATCCAAAAATATAAAATCTGCATCCGCTCCATACTGCAGGGTTCCCTTTATGCTTTCAATTTTAAGGCATTTTGCTGGATGCAATGTAGCAGTCTCAAGTGCATAAACTGTCGAGCAGTCTAAAAAATAATTTTATTAGTGAAAATAATATCTAAATACAAATATTTATTTAGGAATTAATTTAAAGAGTATTCTAAAAAAACATGATCATTCTTAAAAAGATATCAGAAAAAAACACTGGGATGTTTTAATTCGAATATAGTTTCTTCTAACATATGGCCCATTAAAACACTATTTGGGTGTAAAATTTTTTTCTAATCCTGTAAAAAAATCAGTACAAAAAGAAAATTACCAGTAGCTTTCTTGAAGACCCTAACACATTCGTCCATGGGTGCTATGCTGCCACACAAAATATCAGTTCCAGCCACGTAAGCCTTCCCAGCTCTCACCTCGCAGGTGAATTGACCAATGTGATGAATACCTTCCTCTAGACCCATCGCAGATATTGCATCAGTGACTAGAATAAGTCCTTTGGGATGTGTTCTATGGGCGATACGAAGAGCAGCAGGATGGGTGTGAACTCCATCAGATATTATTCCAAAGTAGACAGTTCTACCTTCTGGAATCTCATCTGAGGACAATAGTCCAACTAGACCTGGATCTCTGTGATGGAACTTAAAGTAGAAGTTTTTAATACACAATTATTCGGTTTGGATCGTAATACTTACAGGTAGCATAGCATTGAACAAATGCGTTATAAGCGACGCTCCACATTTTACAGCATTTTCTCCATCGCATAGATCGCCCATTGAGTGCCCTAAAGATACAACGATGCCCTTTTTAGTTAAGTAGTTAGTAACTTCACAGGCGTTGGCTTTCTCAGGTGCAAGAGTGACAATGCTGACATCGCTAAGGGAGCCGTAGGTTTCCAGTACAGTATCTATTCCCTACAAGAGAGCCATAATTACTGAAACTTAATTAATTCCATTAATTGTGTAGGTCTTACAGCTTACATTATCAATATTCTTAATTAAATCAATTGGGTGGGCGCCTTTCTTGTTTGTATTGATGAAGGGGCCCTCCATGTGAAGTCCTAGGATTGTGGCTCCATTCTTATCACCCCTCCTTTTGGAAATTTTAGGAAGAATATCCCTGTAGGTGGTATTTGGCGATGTAACGATTGTAGGACAGAAGGATGTGACTCCGTGCTTGAGCAACTCTTTTGCAACCTTGTTTACACCCTTTTCCACAGAGTTTACCTGGAATGAAAAATCGACACCGTATCCACCTGAAAAAAGTTGAAAAGTGGCTGGTAAGACGATAACATGGCGAATTAAACAAATATGGACTAAGGCACAAGAAGTTGGACTGTTTCAAAGGATTCGTAACAAATTGAAGATAGTGAGCGAAGATTGGACAGGCGGTTTCGTCAGTGGTGCACGTGAAGTTAGGTATATCTCTATATTCGGTGTTAGGCACCCTTCTGTTCTTGTTATGTATCAGCAACATGGACATTTTAATAAAGTATTCAAAGCTGGCACTCTCTGGCAGGCCATAATTTCGCGGAAATAAAAAATTATGGCCCAGGGAGACCTTGATATTATATATAGCTTAAGTCTGTGGTAAAATGCAAATAAGTTAAGGGACTACTACCGGTTATAATTTTGAAAAATTAAATTTTTTTTTTTTTACATTTTTCAACTCAATATACCTTCAGAAATCACGTCTCAACATTTTATTTTGATATTCCCAAAAATATAAAAGTTACAGCAAATTAAGCGTGCCCGCCTATTATATATTTATAAGTAAAACAAAAACTTTAAACGTGATTTTCTCAAAATTACTTTTTATCATATGGCGGACACACTAACTCCGAATTGGCCCAACCGATTGGGCTCAAATTTGGAGTGCTTCTTTATTTGAGTATTCTGCACAGGAAAAAACCACAATATTAGTCAAAATTCAATCCAAAAAAATGTAGCAAGTGAAAACAAGTGAAAAAATAAGCGATTTTTTGAAAAAAATTTTCAAACGTCCGCCATTTTGTTTTTTTAATCATTTGTTGACATATTCTGGTTTTTTCCTACGTAAGGGACATTCCTTAATAAAATGCCGTTTGGTTTATTTGTTTCAGACTCTTCGTTTCTGAGATGAGTTGTCCGCCATGGGACGAGTCATTTTTTGAGCTACCAACTTCGGCGCCCTCTATAAACAAGGAAAAAAATGATAAAAATAAGAAAACAATTTTTTTGTAATATTTGAAATAATTATTATCACCATGCAAAATTTGAAATTGATATATAATAAAGGAGCTGAAAAAAAAATTATTGAAAATTATGCTGTTTTTTTGCAATCTAACCGGTAGTAGTCCCTTAAAACTTAATACGGGGAATAGTGAAAGCAATGCTGGTTAATGCAGAGGACATGAACTTGAATTGGAGGCAAAGATCTTTTTAACACTGGGTAGTTTACGATTGCATGTAAATTCTGATTGTGAGTATAACAATTAAATAAAGCTCTGTGTCTCTGGAGCCTACTAATATTAGTTTTTCGAAAAAAAAAAGTTTTTATTGACTTAAGGGGAGGTTCTCATCTAGAACGTCAAAAAGTAGGTAAAGTTCGTGATTTTTTTGAAGGCAAATGACAAGACATAGGGAAATGATATTTGGCATTATCTTTTATTGTATATTTATCTGTACGAAAAAATTTTTTTATTAAAAAAAAAACAAAATGGCGCCCGTTATTCAACTTCTCCGGAGGCATGTTTTTCGAAAATGGCCCAGCTGCGTACAATTTAGGGGTCGCAGATTGGTCTGAAATCAAATAATGATGACATTATTATAAACTAGACTAAATTTGTCTCAGAAAGAGTGGACGACTTTCAAAAAAAATTTAAAATTGACGAAATGGCGCGATTTTGAAATTTTAAGGCCGTTTTCGGCCGTTTTTTTTCATAGTTTATCACTTACAAAAAGGAGATAATGTTACAATTTTCAAAATGTGCTCCACTCTTTCTATGAAGAAAATTGTTTACTTTAATATGCACGAAACTAGAAGTTGATCGGTTGAACCGTTTTTGAGTTATCTTGTACGCAAATTTGAAAAATCTTGAAAAACAAAGTTCCGAGATAATCGTGATTGAACGGCACGGCACAGGCTGAGCGCCCCACTACGATCATGACACCGCCAGAATCAATGGGCTGTAGAATCCGTTCTAGTGCTCGGATCGACTAAATATTTTAAAGCAACATTCTAGACATATTAAACTTTAATAATATGAAATAAAAAAAAAATCGAAAATTTCAAGATTCTAGATGAGAACCTCCCCTTAAAGGGAGTGTTTGGTAGTTTTTTCGAAGGTTATTTAGAATACTAAAAATGCATTTTTTCAAAAAGTTGTTTAACACGTTGACGCTGGCGCAGTTTTTTGTATTTCACTTCATCGGGCGGCAGTAAAAATCGTGTTTTGCTTTATCTGGTGGCGCTTTGCACAAAATGTTTTAAAAAAACCCATAAAAACAAATAAATATATAAATACATTAAGTCTATTACAGTCTATCTGTAAACATCAGCTCTTCAATTTTTCAATAAAAAATTTTATTTTTAACTACATATAGTTTGTTTCATCTAACAAAACTATGTTACAAAACTATAGCTGATGTGAGCCACCGATGGTACACGCCACCAGATGAACCATTCGCGTGTGAGCCACCGGTAGTGCACGCCGACGTTAACGTGTTAAACAAAAGATGTGTATTTTTTGACTTAAAATCCGAATCCGCCATAAAAATATTCATGTTCCACTTGAAAAACTCAACTTCTGGTCAAAATAAACCACTTCCGGTCGTAGCAGGAAGTTGGTAATAGCGCTAAGCGATAGAGTATATGACATTTACCTATAATGTATATATTTATATGCGCCTTGAAGCTTACAGAAAGATTATGACGAAAATTCTAGGTGTTATATAGATGTCTATAAATTCTACAAAATATGGTACGCACTTGGCCGATTTTTTATATGTTGATCCGGTAAACCATTCAGTCTCTTACGTCGTTAATCTTTGTGGTCGTTTGAGGTTTAAAAGTTTTCAATAATTTAATGCGCTGCCGTTAGAGTTTAAAGATTGAAAAAAGGTTCATTCTATTCAAGGCACAAATTCAAAGTCAAGCAGAATTGTTGAATACAATTTTTAATTGTTAAATAGCTATGGAAGGGATAATAAAGATGACTATTATTATGGGTAATCTTGGCAAGTCTATGAGGAGTGTAAGCTGAATTTCAAAAAGTTTCGGTAGTGGTCAGATGATTTTATGGTGTAATTCGCTTTAATCCCACAGGCATTATCGCAGAGAGCAGTGATAAGACCTATTTAAAGCTTTTAAAGATAGCAAAAAACACATATGCGACCATCACTCCTTATCACTACGCCAAGCCAAATCTCCAAATGGTTCACTAACCTCCACTACATCGACCAGGTCACGCTCTCCAGGTCAACAATTTTTCGGGTACCAACTCACCATTGATTTGGAGATCAATAAACCCGGGGGAGATTATTGCATTTTTGCAGTCTATCTGGCGATCCGCTTGTTTCTTTTCACTGAAGAACACTTTTTCCGGGTCGATGATTTGCCCGTCGCGCACCCAGAGATCGTCCTCGACGATTTCATGGTCCCTGAGAAGGCGACAGTTCCTGAACTGGGTCAATAGGCCGGCGGACATAACTCACTTTTCGAACTCGACGGATTGTTGATGTAGTAACTTAACCGTGCAACCGCGAACAAGAGGTCTTTAAGTAAACCAAGAAATTCCCGGAGCCGAACCGAAGACGGCTTACTTGGCTCACAAAAGCGGTTGATTTCTATCGCGAATCGGAAGGACTGCAGTGTCGGCTGTCAAGCAGGCGAGAACTGTCGCCGTCAGCTGATAGTGGGATTGGGGAATTACCAGATTTAAAATATAAATTTGATGGCCTTCACAAAACTGGATTACTTTTTCTGTAAAAATTGAGCTGTTTTCGAATTTTCAAACTAACAAGTGGAGTATCAGACATGGGAATCACACATTCTCATAACTTTTATATATATTGTAGGGGAGGGTCCCCTTAATAGTTTTGCAAAATGGTAAAATGCAACTCTTTTTTATTCTCGAGAAATATCAATTTAAAGTTGCATGCGTAACTTAAGTATAAGGAACGTTTATACCGCTTGCCGCAATAGGTTCATGGCGTAGCGGTAACGCTCTTGCTTACTGAGCGACAGGTCGGATATTAAAAAAAAAAAAAAGTAACTTGACCGTGACTTGAGTTCAAGTCCTATTTTGACGTACTGAGAAATTTTGTTTTCATAGAATGATTATTTGTCTAGATGGGACTTCTGATTAGCATTTATTCTATTGTTATTCTTAATGTCACCATATATACCATTTTGAACTGGACCATCTCGTTTTTAGAAAACCTATACTGTTGTTCTGGATACCAAAATACTCGGTTTTCAGAAAGCAAGCAACCTACGGTATCAAATTTTTAAAAAGAGGCGCGAAAAATCACAAAATATATGGCAATACAATACACGGTAAGTTTTGAAAAACAAAATGGTATACATACATTTATATTGTTTTCTATTTTGAAAAATTTGTTATGATTTTTGCCAATATCTTGCGAAAAAGAAAGTGATATAAAAAAAATATATCTACAATATCTTTTATGTTATATTTTTTTATTTCAGATCAACGGGGTGGGCAGAAACATATAAGGTCTGTCTGGTAACTATAAAGTTTTTACTCGCGGGTAAAATTTTTACCTGAAAGTGTCTGTTAACCTCACGGAGGGGAAGAACTGAGCTCTTCACAGCACTTCTCCTCTTACACAATTTTACCAGATCTTACCCACGCTGCGGAGGCCGAGTAAATTTGGGTAAAATCACCGATTGCTTGTCACTGTGTAATCTGTCATTTGTGTGTTTCAATTTTGCATTGCGATTCAGATAGAAGAAGAAGTTATTGAAAAATTGTAAAAAACATATTTCAAAATCTTCAAAAATATTAAATAAATCCATAAGTTTTCCCTCTAACATCTTGATCACGTTTGACAATTTACATATACAAGTTAGATTTACCCAATTTTTACTTGAAGTCGTCTGGTAACTTTTGATGTTTATCCCCACTACCGTATGAAAGTTTTTACCAGATTTTTACTCAAGAAATTTTTACCCAAAAGTTACCAGACAGATGTATACTTTATACCATTTTAATCATAGCGGATCGGTCCAGAACCCCTGTGTTTATTAATTAAATCAGATATATTTATAATTTATGTAATAATCTCTAGTCACAGTAGTGTAGTAGTAGTAGTAGTAGTAGTCATATTTTACTCAATGCTCATCAAGGTTTACTAACGTTTTTGGAATATTCTCAAAATGATGTAATTTCTTTCTTGGATTTTACGCAATCGTATTTGAATTATTTTGAAATGCAGATTTCACCAAATGAATACACCGAAGATAAGTAATACATAATTGGTTTTGCATTGGCATCTTAAAAATACATAATTAAATTTGTAATTAGAATAATTTGAGATACATTTGCGTTTTTCAAAATTTTTTAATACGTACACGGAAATATCAGTAGCTTCATCTGCTATTCTGGCTATTCTAAAACCCTCTACAACTACAAGCCGTTGTAGTAGTAGTAGTCTGATTTTTCAAATAAAATACATTACCATAAGTCTTGTTGCGGGCAACGTAAATATAATAAACATTTCACGGCAGCTTCCAAACTAAAGATTCAATCTAGAAACTATTTTCATTCACTTTTGACTTGAGAAGTTTTCAATTTTCGAATTAGCACCACCTTTTTGAACAGAATGTGTAAAATTTTTGAATTTGAATCCAACTCAGCGCAACATACGACCACTTGCAACGTACGCTTGTTCCATGTGTCACATTTCCTTATCATGTTAGTTCGTAAAATCGAAATCACACTACTTTGGTGTAAGAAGTTTAATTTAAAAACACAAAATAAGATTTTTATATAAAAATAACCTTTCCATAAGACCTCGAATAGTCAGTTACCCGAAAAATAAATACTTCAGTAGCAGCTTAGGCGTTAACAATTTATAATTAACGCCTTCTTCAAACCTAAATATTCTACAAAAACTCATTAAATCCTATTTATTCTCCCTTCTTCTAATGTGTAGAAGTTAATTAGTATGTATATGTTAACGTTAAATATTAAAAATATGAAATTTTCACTTATATGGAATCACTAGAGGTTACCAAGTTTGTGAAGAATACAAAAGTACGAAATTAGGAGTTCAAAAGTCTTTAAATGTGGAATATTTATGTTTAATAGTAGAAGTAGTTTCTGTAGATTTAAATAACATCTTTTTATTTTGATAGAATTGTTAGGAGTTATCGAGTTTGTAGTGTATAAAAAGTACTAAATTAGACATTAAGAATTGTCTAAATGCAAAATATTTAGATTTAAACTAGAATTCTTAGGCCTAATAATCTAATAATAGTATAGATAGTTTTTTTGAGATTCAAAAAAGATGTACATTCTCACTTCTATGTATGTATATAATTTTTAGTAGTTAATGATCCTTTGGAGTGTAAAAGGTTTTTATTTAGGCGCCTTTAAGAATAAAAAGTATTAATATAGGTATATTTAAGTACCTATGTTCAGTATCTAAACCGTAGGTAAAGTTCGACTCGGGTTGCCTCCCCTTTCTACAATGATTCACTGATAAAGAAAGTATAGATAGATAGTATAGCAGTGAAACGAAAAAGTAAAACCAAACGTACTCACTACGTTGAAAGTGAGCCTTCTATCCGAGTTTCACTCTTCGTTTAATTTAAATCCCTATATAATTATAATTAGTCAACTCACACTACCATCTTCAAAAGTTCTCTTCCTAAAATCATAAATTGTTGTTTTCCTTTCTATCGCAAAAATTCGGAAAATTCAAATATTTGGGCGATGGCATTCTAATCAACTTACGGGTTGTTTTTAAATGTTGAAATCTGTTCAATTAAGACACGATAGCAGTTCATTCGCCTGCGGTATTTTTTTTTAACGCTCGAAAGGGCGGCAAAATAACGACTACCATCTACACCCTTATTAAATTCGTAATTTGTTACAACTTGACTACAGAGTGCGGGTAGAGTAGAGAGAGAACACTTGTTCCCGGTAATTCCTGTGCCGAGTGCAAAGCATTTATAATGCAGAGCAGGAGAAATAACTTGAGATTTTCTTTCCGCACAGAAAACAATGGAACAATTCAAGGAGCTTTAAGACGCTTTCCTTGACAAATGAAGTACACATATGTACATGTGTGGGAACAACGAAAGTTAGTCCTCACTATATTATGTTATATAGTATATTCGTACACAGCAAGTGAATGAAACTTGCTTGCTGCTCGTTCCTGTTTGCTTGTTTGCACCGTAAGTCGATGAAAATCAGCACTGAGCAGATAAGGAAGAAAATTTACGATGATCTTGTCATCAAAGGAAGTTCATGTAGCCAGGCCCGTTGACAGCGTCTTGATGATTTGCTAAGTGTGGGTGGCAGCGTAATGCCTGTTTGCCAGCTGGTTTGCACGGTTTTGTACCTTCTGCCGTGAGGACATTCACTTGCTCTTCAGCTCCAATGGGACATTTTCTGTTCCACATGAACTGTGGAGCCTTCGTTTTCGTCACCACCATTCGGTGGAGGGCTTTCTTAGCCACTCCGTGTGGATTTACAAGCATTTATTTTTTTTTTTTCTTACCTCTGAACAAATTTTCTCAGATTATTTGAGCTAGTAACATTGTAGAAGTCGTCGCGTTGCTGCAAAAACCAACAGGTTCGTCAAATTGACTTTTGAACGAGGGGAATTTACCAAAATGCTTCCACTGGCTGGCAGAGTTACTTGAAGATAATTTATTCTTGAACTAAGAGCGGTGCTAAGGGTTGGCGTGTTAAAAAATGATAAGTAAAATAAAGAAGGAAAGGATCAGGCTATGCACGACGAGACGAATATATTTACAAAAGTAATCTATTAGAACTATCGTGGCTATATATTATTCTTCGTACGATACTGGTAAATACATTTTTTTCCGAAGGGTAAAAGGGGTAAAATTAATAACACATCCTGTTACACACCTATTAATTATATTTCTAAATTGAAATTTGTTTTATTCATATTTAAATCATAAGAAATTTTAAATTGACGTTCTAAAACTAAAAATTGCAAACAGACTCTATTTACTTAGATTTCAGCAAAGTCAAGCTCTCTTGTTTTATCACATTATTAAAACTTGAAAGTAGAAAGTAATAGTTTTTCAGCATCATTTGTCAATTGGATACGCTCACGTTTTTATTTGGCAGTTGGATACGTTCACGTTCTTATTTGTCAAATAGGTCATACCAAGTTGTTTTCCGTGGTGCCAATTCGAGAAATATCCTAGATACTTCAAGTGTTCCTCAGGGTAGACATTTGGATCCTCTTGTTTTACTTTTTTCAATTGAATGCAAAGGAGACTACCGAGATTGGCTTGTAAAGAGGAAGCGAGGCAGATGAAAATGTTTTAGGTAAAAGAAGTAATTTTCTTTCAAGATACTTGAAACTAGTAACTAATGAATTTCATTAAAAAAAATTAATCCAATAGGTTGCAAATTGGTTAGCAATTGGGATTTGAAAAAAATGTTTTCCTTATTTCCAAGGTCAATTACAAATTTTGGCACCTTATTTGAGGACAAGTAAGATAGAGCTTTAGATGTTGATAATTGGTCTGATAAAGTTAATAATTGATCAGGTACGTACACACAATTTTTCATGATGAATTTTGAATGATGAACACAAAAATCTAGCAAGTTAGACCTACATATAGGTCCCAGGCTCCCACAAAATTTAATGTTTAAAATGATACAAAACAATAATGCCAGTTCGCTCTTATTACTAGAAGCAACTATACTATATATATATAATGCAAATACATAATTCATGCGCAAAAATATATATGTGAAACAGCAATCAGCACGGAGTTCTGCTCGACTTAAGCGCCGCACCTAACGAATGGGATTTTGGCATATTTAGAAAATTTGCTTTTATAGAACAATTTCTTGTTCTAAATCTAATTTCTGACTAGTCTTTATTTTGTGAGGTTTTGGGGAAAAAAGACTTCATTTGCTTTTCTTAGTTACATATTCTTTTTAGTCATCGTTTGGAGTATTGATCTAAATAAAAAAAAATGTAATATCAGTACATTAGATGACGAGACAAAGAGGATAAAAAACTGTAGCTTATTCGAGCCCATGTAAATTTAAAATTAGCAATACTTATGATATACTCATGTATATACACAATCCATTAAATGTACATATTTTTCTATTTTTAACTTAAATTTTATTAATTACAATATTGCAAATTATATTGTATCTATTTTAATTAAGCATTTTTTTTTTTTATATTGAGAAAAATACATTGTAATACATAAATTATTAATTAAACATCTGCATATATAACAAGGATTCAAGCCTTCGAAATTTAGCTACCATATGTCAATCAATGAGCTAGTTGATTCAAGGCTTTATTAAGAGGTGGTCCAAAGAATTCGACGATCCCTATATAACGCGACTTTTGGTTTGCACCTTTGTGAGACCTTTTTTAGAATACGCTTGTTGTGTTTGGTCACCTTACTACATAACTCATATTAATCGTATAGAGGCCGTACAACGACGATTTATTCGGTTTGCTCTTCGTGGACTTTCTTGGGAGGACCCTTTTCATTTACCTCCTTATATACATCGCCTCAGGCTCATTAATCTCGACTCTTTAGAATCCCGGCGCAACATCTCCAAAACTGTGTTCGTTATAGAGTGCCTACAAGGCAACATCGACTCCTCTAGGTTGCTGTCCTCTTTTAATGTATCGGTACCCTCTCGCTCTTTGAGAACTAGACATTTTTTAAACATCCCCCAACACCGCACTAATTATGGATACAATGAGCCTATCACATCGATGTCTCGTTGTTTCAATAGTAAGTTTGATAGCTTCGATTTTAACTTATCGAAAATTAGTGTTAAGAACAGATTTTTGTAATTCCATTACTACACGATTTTGTCTTTTCTCTTCAATTTACTTTTCTTTTTTTCTTGTAAGTAATCAGTCATTGATGAAATTGAATAAATAAACTCTAGAAAGTCTTCGTTTTTTGAACTTTTTAAAGAAATATTCCTTGAAAATATTCTATAATGTTAAATTCCTTATTTTGAAAACTTTCATATAGCGACTAATTATAAATCGTATTTATCTATGATCTGGTTTATAAATCGCTGTACTTGACGGAGGACTAAAAATGTTAAAGTTGAATCAAAAGAAGAAGAAGAGAAATGAAAGATATTTTTGGTTCCATTAAAAGTTAGTTAAAGATTTGAAATGTCTGATATTTTTTAACAAAAATTTAATCAATTAGAGATTTTTAATTCAAAATGACCGCTAAATATAGATAAAATTGAGGCAATTCATCATCTTTATCCTAGCGTAGGAAGAAAGTAGATATCCGAAGCTGATCCGGCATTACTCAATAATATAAAATTTCTTTGAAAATTTAAATTAAAAATATTTCATTTTAACTTTCTATCAATTTTTCGAAAACCTCTTCCAAGGAAAATTCCCGGCGCTGTTCCTAAGAAATGCTACTGGAATTTCTGAACATAATTGGCGTAAGGCGGTGTCCTGATCCGCGCTAACTTCAAATTTTAATGCAGTGCGCATTGCAAAAAAATGCGATTTCATATTCCCACTGATTTTTTTTTTCCATTCTCGACAGCAGAAAATATAAATTTGCCCGGAAACTCGCCCAGTCCCTGCCCTCTAATAAAAGTGCTCTTCGAGAATAACTTAAGTTTCATCAGAGTACAAACTTCTGGCGTAATTTAAACTGGGAAACTTGCTCCCTTTTATGATAATTCATTGCACGTCGAGAACGTAATAAGTTGCCTTCACTTCCGAATATGTAATTTTCGGTAAGTTGAGCGCGCTGAGTTTATATTTTGTGTTTGATTTTGAAAGTAATCCTTTATTCAGTTCTGCAAAAATTCATGCTATGTCCACTGGCCGGGGCCACTGCCGCAATCTCATTTCATTTTAATCACGTAATTGTGGTCCAAGTAGTCTTCCCTTCTGGCCGGTTGTTCCCGGATCCTGGATACAGATCACAATGCGCTGATGCTGGAGCCAAAGACGTTCTGCAAGTGTCTACCGTCCGGGACCGAAATGTGCTCTTTATTTTTTGTTTTCTTGAACGCCTGAGTGTTTTAAAGTTTTGACAATTTTATGTAAATAACCACTGTTTATTTCCTTTTGAAAGTTGTAATGTTATTGACTCGGTTTGGTATAAATGTTTGCATACGTTCGACTTTTTTACTTTTCTTTAGTTTGTTTTTTTGCAGTTGGTGGTGTCATAGAAAATATTTTTTGGATAAGTGTTTTCTTCTAACTCATGATTCCAGAAGAATGGACCGACTAGCCCGAGCTTTACTACTGGTAGTCAGTACTAACAAGGAAACGTTCTCAGCTTTGTCTCACCGATTTTGATGAAATTGAAATATGTTATAGAGTATCGAAAAATAAGAGACACGTATTTTGTTTTATCTGCAGATACGCACATTTAGTAGGTACTTTTATTTATTTATTTGTTTTTATAAAAATTGGTGTATTTTTCGAAAGTTTGTCCACCATGTTGGATCCGCTATTTTGAATTTCTTAAATTTAACATCAGATTCGTAATCAGCGACTCCAAAAACCCCTTAATAGGTACTGGTTTTCATGAAAAAACTGATGTCTGAAAGAATATACATCATTTACGTATTAATGCTAGGGGTTGTTTACCCCTGAGGAGCTTTTTTTTAAGAAAACTCAAAAACAAGTCAACTTTATTTTACAAAATCGTATGTAAAAAAATATTTTTCAATGATTTTTAACTAAAACTGTTATTTTTGTAACGCAAAAATATAAAAAAAAAATCATTTTTCTGCAATAAAAAATAAGGGTTGCCACCCCCAGGAACCGGATTACTTACAAAAGGTTAGTATATTTATGAGACATCATTTCCATTTTGTTTCATTCGAAAAAATTCATTAGAACTTGAAATATCTAGGAAAAACTGTTTTTGAGGGTAAACTTTAGGGGTGGCTTTCACCCCCTAAATGTGCGTATCCGTAGATTAAAAACAATACTTGCCTCTCATTTTTCGAAACTCTATAACATATTTCAATTTCATCAAAATCGGTGAGACACAGCTGAGAACGTTTCAACAATTGTCAAAACTACTTTCATAGACTTCTTTGTCAGTTTATTTGCTATATTCCATAAACAAGTATACATTTCAATTATTTCCAAGAAATACACACAACTAAATTTTTTTCTGTAATTTTTTTCCAAAAACAAATAAATATTTAAATTCTATAATTATTTTTATTAAAGACATACCACTGCATGAGTGAGCTGTCTAGTATGAATTAAGTGATTAGTCAGTAAAAAAGACGCGTCAGAAGATATTCTATACAGGGTGTTCAGAGGTGGAAGGGAAATATTGCAGGGGGTGAAAGGTCAGAGCGAGACAAGCAAAAAATCGGGGGGGGGGGGGCATCTCGCACCGTTCGCCAGTTACAGGGTGGTTCGTAAATCAGGATTTTGCCTTATCGCCGCATCGCAGCGGCCCCAAACAGATCTCAAAAAATTACTTTGCCCTTTCCAAAACGGTTAACACCACCCCCTATCCCCAACCCCTTGGCCACAATCACCCCTGGAAGTTGAAAAAATTAACTTTTATTTCACGATTTTTCACCTTTCGCCCCACTTTTCTCCGAAATTCATGTTATTAACATACCTACTTTTTATTTTTTTTTAAGTTGCCCATCTAATTACCTTTCGAAAAAGGTGCAACATGCCCAGCCCCCAGGTAGGAAAAGGATACGAAAATTTATTTACAAAAATCCTTTTACAGAATATCATGACAATTCGAATTTTTAAGAAATTATACTTAAGTTAATTAAAAAATACATTTTGTTCGCTTAAAAACCAAATACCAATTGAAGCTTATGTCCTACAAAAGCTTTTCAAAATGTTCTCCGCCAGTTTCGATGCATGCAAGTAGCCTTCGTCTTATTTCGCGTTTGAGGTCTATGGTAGCCAGTCTCTCCCGTATTTTCGTGGCTGCAGTTCCAATCTGGTAACTAATTTTTCTCTTGTGTTGATTGGTCTTGAGTAAACTTCATCTTACATCATTCCCCATAAGAAAAAGTCCAGTAGAGTAAGGTCCGGTGACCTAGCAGGCCAAGGAATCGGTCCACCTCGTCCAACCCAGCGCTAGGTAATATTCGTTCAACCTTGCCCTAACAATGTTCCCAGTATGCGCAGGTGCTCCGTCGTGCTGTACATACATTGCGCTTCTGGTGGCCAGGGGGATGTACTCCAACAGATCCGGAAGGGTATTCTCCAAAAAGTCCGAATATAGCTGACTATTCAGCACTTGGGGCAAGATGAAGGGTCCTATCAACTGGTTGCCGATGATGCCAGCCCAGACATTGACACTAAATCTTTGCTGGAAGGACCGACACCCTGTCCTATGTGGGTTCACATCTGACCAGGTATGGAGGTTGTGGAAGTTTGTGATGCCATCCCGGGTGAATTGCGATTCATCCGTCCACAGAATTCGGTCTAGAAACCTTCTGTTTTCGATGTCAGACTCGAACAGCCAAGTGCAAATTGCAATCGTCTTTCGGAATCTCCTTCCTGTAGTGCTTGGACCGGGATATGGTGGTATGGATGTAGTCCCTCTCAGTTCACAACGGTCCAAACTCTCCCTGAAGACAATCCTAACCTTCGTGCGACCTGCCTGATGTTTATTTCAGGGCTGTTCCTGACGACGTTGAGGACTTGTTGGTCGGGGTCCGCTGAATCGGCCGATTTTCCTACTCGTGTTTCTGCTCTGGGGGCGGTTACACTTCCGGTTTCTTTTAACCTTCTGAAAGTCCTTGAAAATACCCTTCTGTCGGGTACCCGCCGATTCGGGAATCTCCTTTGGTATTCTCGTACGGCCTCACTATCATTTCCGTCTACTAAACCGTACACGTAAATTATATCGACATATTCTTCAACACTGAGTTCTGCCATTTTATCTTAATTTTTTCTATTAAACACCCATTCTTATCGCTTGCTTCTTCAACTGTGGTCAATGTCCTTTCAAACTCACCCATTTTTATACCATAATTCATAGGAGGTATTAGAAACGGAGCGTCAGGATACTTAAGAGTCAATACTGGATATAATAAACTAATAACGCTATTTAACGAGATTACATTTATTATTCTATTACTGTTTTGCTGAAATAATAAAAATGTATTACCTGTGTTTCCTAAAGAAACATTTCCGAACTTGCTGTCATTAAAATTGTTTACTTAACGATTTTTTTCATTATGGTGCAATAAAGTAATTTGTAAGTAACTTTTGCAACCCTTTTCTACCTGGGCATTTTGCACCTTTTTGGAAAGGTAATTAGATGGGCAATTTAAAAAAAAAATAAAAAGTAGGTATGTTAATAACATGAATTTCGGAGAAAAGTTGGGCGAAAGGTGAAAAATCGTGAAATAAAAGTTAATTTTTTCAACTTCCAGGGGTGATTGTGGCTAAGGGGTTGGGGATAGGGGGGTGGTGTTTACCGGTTTGGAAAGTGCTTCGAAATAGTAATTTTTTGAGATCTGTTTGGGGCCACTGCGATGCGTAGAAAAAAAGATAAAAATACAAGAGCGGTTCCCATATAAGGCAAAATCCTAATTTACGAATCACCCTGTAACTGCCAAACGGTGCGAGATGCCCCCCTCCCCCCACCCATACGATTTTTTGCTTGTCTCAGTCTGACCTTTCACCCCCTGCAATATTTCCCTCCCACCTCTGAACACCCTGTATAATTGACCTGTTTAAAGGCCGGATTAATTTCTATTAATATTTCTCATTAATAATTAAACTCACCACTTAGATATCTCTTTTATGTAGCAAAAGGAATTCTATCTACAGAAGTACCTACAAATGCTGAGAAATTAACGTATTCCTAGTATTTTATAAATGATGAAGAAGAAAATTCATTTAAAGTGATTTTTGAATGAAGTTAAGAAGGCCAAGAATTCTTAACTTTTTCCAGAATTGGGGGATCAATTTAATTTGTTTTCACGGTTGAAATCTTCAAGACAAGAACTTGGTAGTGCTCCACACAAATTGCTTAATCGTCTATACCCCCCCTTATCCTATCTTCTCATACTATATCATAATGGATTAGTGGAAAATTAATAGTAAGTTTATATTTGATAATTTAACTAGTATGAATTTCGAAAAAGCTTTTTCTTTTCAAATCGCTTTTTGGTCACAATATTTCAAGTCACGAGAACTATATATATGTAACATAAATTTTGTTAGGGATATTATGTGCTATAAAATAATGTCCTGTTCTCTATTTCCTTTATTTAATATTTATGTTATATCCAATAAGAATTATACCACTCCTATATATTCCAGCTCATCGAACGTGTTATGGACAACACAAACTAATCGCCTACACCGAAAGAAAAACATTGATAAAAATAACTAAAATCGTGGGTCGAAAATGCGCCAAACAATAAAGTTGGTTTTGTTTAACAAGGAAAAATAGGCAATCTGTTGATATAAGCTTCTCAAGCTCTTAACTTCTTAACTGCTATCAAAAATCATTTTAAAGGAATTAATATTCTACTGTATAATTTAAGAAATGTTAAAAATATCCAGATTTCTTATAATTTATGAATTCTTCTGTAAATAGAACTCCTTCTTCTGAAATAAAGTGAGTTTTTAAAACAATTAAGAGGTTAAGAGCTCTTAACTTTTGTGTAGAATCGAGAGGAACAAAGACAAAAGGAACTTTTTTCTGTTTTTTGTAATGCAGCTCAAACACTGCTCAAGCAATTAATATGGAATTATGTCAATATTTTCTAAATATGCAAAATTAGTGGTTAGTCAAAAGTTTAGAAATATTGTTTTTTACAATTACGTTTCTAAAAGTGAAATGATCAATTAATAACAATTAAAAACGCTTATATCTCGTATATAAAGAAAAGGACAAGTTGGAAAAAACTTAAATCTCTTAAAAGACATTTGCAGGAACAACCTCTCTTCGCAAAGGTTCGTTCTATAATTCCGACTAAATTGTTCTTAAATTAAGAATTTTTTGAAAATTGACATTCTAGTTGATGAATTATGAAAATATTAAGTTTTGACCACGTTATGATAAATTCGATGGCAGATTAAATAAAAAATAGGTTAGGAAACAATATGAGTAATTAAAACCTAATATTATTTGCGTAAGAACACATAGCATGAGTTGTTGCATTCCAACCCGAATAATGCGATGCCTGGCTTGCTTTAGAATAAAGAGAAATAACAATTATTTTTGATAGTTAGAATTGAATAACGAAAATGTTTAAAAATTTATAAAGTTTCAACAGTATGTATGGCGTGGCCTTTTAACGATTTATTTTTTTTAAATTGACCAACCCTATTTTTCTGAGTGTACCGCGGTTCCAGACTGTTAATGAATACTTTTACATGATGGAATTGGTAGATGAAGCAAGTACGTTATGTGCAAGCGTTACGTGCAATCCACTACTAAAATATATATAATTTGAAAGTATTAATGAAACTAGCTAGGGAAAGTGTAATCAAACTTTGGAAAATTTTTTCAGTCTGTCATTTCACATACGACAAGTGTGTGATTCTCCATTGTTATCGAATATAACATTTGCAGTTAATTTATTTATTTCACTTATTTATTTCAATTCTTGATGAAATATAATAAAAAGATAAGATGTAATAAAATATAACAAAATAAAAAAGAAAGTACAAGCGAGCAACAAACAATTTTTACATATTCGTCCACAAATGGACATTTTTACAACGTTTCATCAAAATCCGTGAGGACGTCTTCAACTTAATCTGTTCGTCAGTCACTACGTATACATGACGGGTTGAGAGATCGAATTGGGATTGAATTGTGATTTCGACTGAATTGAAGGATTGGAATTGAAGGATCGAATTGAAAGTGAATCCAATTCGGAATAAAATGACACTTGACGTGGTGAAATAAAATACGCAAAGATGGAGAGACATCAAGCTAAATTAATATTAAATGCTTATGGAGGTTTTATGTATGTATTGCAAAGACAATTAATAGCACGGACGCACAAATTTCGATTCGAAATGTTTTTGTTTTAAATAATAGGTCTGTCTGGTAACTTTTGGGTAACAATTTTTTGAGTAAAAATCTGGTAAAAAGTTTCATATGGTAGTGGGGATAAACATCAAAAGTTACCAGACGACTTCAAGTAAAAATTGGGTAAATCTTACTTGTGTATGTAAATTGTCAAACGTGATTAAGATGTTAGCTGGAAAACTTATGGATTTATTTAATATTTTTGAAGCTTTTGAAATATGTTTTTTATTTATACAAACAATTTTTCAATAACTTCTTCTATGTGAATCGCAACGCAAAATTGAAACACACAAATGACAAATTACACAGTGACAAGCAATCGGTGATTTTACCCAAATTTACTCGGTCTCCTTAGCGTGGGTAAATCTGGTAAAAATTGTGTAAGAGGGGAAGTGCTGTCAAGAGCTCAGTTTTTCCCCTCCGTGAGGTTAACAGACACTTTCGGGTAAACATTTTACCCGCAAGTAAAAACTTTATAGTTACCAGACAGACCTAATATAATTTTTACAGGCAATCAAAATAAAATAATCAGACAAAGTAATGAAAGCTGTCACAACACGCTCACCTACAATTGTCAAATCGATTATTCGATCCGCATTTTTAGCTGTCATTTCGACTCGAACCAGCAAACTAAGCGGAATCTGATCCATTAGATTCAGTTTCAATCCAATCTGCGTATATATGGAGATTGAATTGATATTCAACCTAGTTTCGATGTTGCATGTAAATTGTACACGTAGTAAATGTTAGCTCAAGATCCAAAGTTAATCGGGTTTGTAGTATTCAAAAAACTTTTAAAAGGAAACCACATAAAAAGAGGTTCGCAAATATTCGGCAGTTACTGAAAACCTTGCAAACATAGAAGCCTATGTGAAAATTAAATGCATAGTCGTCTTTTGGTCGGGATTTAAAAGGCGATTTCTTAACAATACAACGTCCGCAATGACCCATCATGTTTGCTGCTATTCTTTACAAACATGGAGTAAGAGAAGCTAATCGATGTTAGGCAAAAGAATAGTCGCTAATACTTGCTTTCAAGATAGGATAAAAATCACTTTGATCTGATCCGATTAAATTCCCAATGAATTAAAATTTAGAGTATGTTGGCAGGCAGGCAGGCAAAAGCCGTAAACATCTTTTTCAAAAGCACAAACAAGTCTGTAATCGGTGGCGGCAACAACGGGGAGAGGCGTCGACGAGGTAAGCTTTTATCCATCCAACCTCGCTATCTCATTAGACCACATTCAGTTAGATATAGAGAAATACGAAAATAGACCAAAAAACCACTGCCTCCGAACTGCACAACAAAAACATGACCTGGGAAAGAGATGAAATTTTCGGTGCTCGGTACAATTATGGTTTGGCCCCTGCACCAAACCACCCGCATACTTTTTATGCCAATCGCCCCGCGCATAAATCAATCAATTCCGCCAATAAGTAGAAATACTGAAACATAGCTAAAAAGCTAAATGTGTTTACACATTTCTTTCGTATAGTCTCCCCAATCAATTGCACCCCTCTCCAATCCTGTTTTCTATGAGCGTATACCACGAGGGCTGAAAAGCCATTGGAAATTTGCGTTACAAAAGCTTTATATCCGTCCCCTCTTTGCCGTTTAAATGTTGTTATTCATCAATTCGCCCGTGCAATTAACATATTCAAACTTAAGTCTCCCCATGGATTAGCGGATGATGAGCTGAGCTCGCTTTAAATGATTCAAATGTGTCGTTGGTACCCGGGGCATGTTCGGAGCCCGCACCGCAGGGAAAACTTTTAGCTCGTTTTAAATTAAAGCTTTTTACAAATACCATAGAGGAATTTCTTAATTATAACTGATTAACATCAAAAGGATTATCCAGCGAATCCTGGGTGTGTATACTGCCATTTTATATGTACGGCACCGCCTGCCCGTCTCCGGGACGTGACTATCATAACAAGAAATTCATGGCTTAAGTATGCGAAAAGGAAACTTCTGTGCCAACAATGGAAGGGCCGACGAAATTTGATAAATTCGCCTTGCGGGTAAGAGGCATGTTACTTAATTTTGAGTGGAGGGCCACTTTTCTCGAATACCCCCAAATATGTTTTACCTTTTTTTTCCCTCCTCTCGAATAAAGTCTGTTTCGTATATTTCAATTCAATCAGGGCAACTTTCCGCCACCGTCCCCAAAATAAAAAAAATATAAAAAATAAAAATCCAGTATACTCCGGCTCGGTTCGACAGCGCTATTCGTACCCTTCCTGATTTAGAGCAAATATGAACATTCAAAACGCCTCGGGCGCTGTGTTTTTGTCACATTTTTCCTTTTCCGGAATGTCTTTAAAATGGAAGCTTATACGTAGAGCCCGCAATTCGGGGCTCCCGTCTCGGGCGCCACTGCACCTCCATGACGCGCCCTTATAACATTTTGTGGTTCATTTTTGAAATATGCAGAGCATGAGCTTTAAATTCACTTCACTTTTACTATTGTCGCCGCAGGGCTGGACGAATTACTTCATTTGAATTAAAATCAGTTCGTGTTTGCTTTAAGGTTTCAATTGTCCGCGAATTTATTTTCTTTTAATCCTTTGGCTTTTTTTCGGGTTAGCTGATTGAATGGGAAGTTAATAAATGGAATTGTACTCTGTGTTAAAGACTTGAGGGCTTGCAGAAAATTCCAAAATTCCAGCAGAGTTATTTGGCGGCGTAATTACCATATTCATTAATTAATGAAAGTAATGAAGTTAAGACTTAACCTTTAGAGGACCGGAAAACCGATATATCGGGTTTGGAGGAAAATCAATAATTTTTTGTCATAAACAAGATCATTTTGTAGTTGCGGATCACGACGGAGCACTACCCCCTCCCCTACTCTTCAAATGCCTCATTTTTTAGTACTCCCGAAACTCGGTGAAAACTTGACCATCGGGGTTATCGGGGTTGCTGATGACAAATCTGGGGTCAGATTTGATAAGTTCACACACCCCTACTCCTTTCACACCCCCTTACCTCGAAAACTCGGTAAAAAAGTGACCCTAGAGGGAGCTAGAGTGGGGGGTAGGGATATGTAAATTGATCAAATCTGTCCCCGGATTCGTAATCAGCGACCCCAAAAACCCCTAGAGTCACATTTTCACCGAATTTTAGCAATTTCATAAAATTTAATACTACAAAAATTTTCCTATCCCTTACCGGGCCAGAGAGCTGATATATCGGCTCGCCCTGTGATATGAATTTTGTATATAGTTGATACGTGATACCAGATACGATGTTTGCTCTCAAATCCCGGCCGTCTGAGAGAAAAAATATTGTAAAAACAATGGATACTACATTTAATCAATAACTTTCAAATATGATTTGGTTCCAATGCCGAAAATTATTAATTCAACTAAGTTTCGCATTAAACTTTGGAGTTAACAATTTCCATTATCATCCATGTTAATTTGTAGCAACATTGTTTTATTATTATTACTTTATTTTCGTTACTAAATACATATATGTATTTGTTTTTGAATCATAATTATTGCCATTTTAGAACAATACATTTTGTAGTAAAATTAACTGTCTAAAGATTTTGATTCAAATATTGTTTGTATTTACTTCAAAATATTCCTTCTTTGATTTGAATGCATATAATTAATTTATATAACGAAATACTGTTAATAAAAATCCAGTGTTTTAGTTTAAGAACTTAATTGAAATTAATAAAATAAATGGTTATATTGTACATATGTATATATTTAAGTATGCCTATGTTTTATAGACCATAATAACAACTTTAGTAGTTTTTTTTTGGTTTTTGGTTGCTCAAGCCTTTCGTATACAGGGTGACTCTGAATGATGTATAGTATGCTGGAAATATTATATCGATATATCGATTCTATGGAGTACCTTGATCAATTAAATTAAATTTTTTCTTTGCGTAATTCTCTTTTGCCGGAAAGATGGCAAAAAGTTATAGATAGCGATGGGCGATACTTTGATTAAAATAAAATTTATTTATTTTTTATAAAAAATCCTTTAAAATTAAGTACAATAAGTTTTTTTTAATTTTAATTTATATTTGTTTTCCATTTTTTATATGGCTACGATAGTTTTTTTTATTAGAATAGGGCCCTTAGATCTGGTTGCCCTTTGGTTCAGTTTTCCTGCCATTTTTAAAAACTATTACACCTATCCCCCAATTCACACGATAGATAGGTTCCTCAGAAAACTATGTATGTAAATGGAAATCGGAATTTTCTGTACGTAAAACGGTGTAAATCGGAAGAAGATTGTGCATAATTGTGCATAAATCAATCATTTATTTCAACATAAAATAAAAGTTAATATAATTAGAAAAACATAAAAATACCAGTCTATTTATAAAATTAAAAATATATAAGGTATAATTATGCAATTCATTTTAAATACATATATAAGAAGAAGAAATCAAGATCTTTAAGAATTTAACCAAATTAATTACTATCATTACTTTCATAGACTGTTAATCTTTACTTCGTGGCAAGTATTATGTTAATTTTATTACTGGATAGTACTTAATACGATTCTGGTTCGATGGTAGAGGACTAAGAGACTATCTTGGATCAGCAAAACTTGCAGATGAAATTCATAATTAACAATATTGTGTGTGGTTTTTTGTTAAATCTTTATATACCTCCTCATATTAAGTTAAGCTTTAATATATTAAAATCGATGTAATCGAAGAGCTCGTTCAACATTCGGGTTATTTTGGTTAGAACTTTTACCTACTTTCTATCCTAAATAAACTCTTACTTAGACGAATTTTATTGTGAGCGTAATTACAAAATTATAGAAATACTAGCGGCCCGTCCCGGCTTAGCACGGGTGGACATGATTTTTTTTATATTTTTACCTTTTATTTATATACATACACACAAAAATACAAATCTTTCCTCTTTATAATATTAGTGTAGATGTAGATTAAACACTTCTCAAATGTTCTAATTTGTTATATCCTAGAAATTCTTTCAACCCGAAAACCCCTTTATGGATCCGCCATCTTAGATTTCCAAATCTAAATGATATTCGAAATTAGTGACCTTAATATAATCATTGTACTAATTTTCATTAAAATTTGTTGAAATCGAGAAATTTTAGTCTCCATATTGGATCCGCCATCTTGAATTTGGAACTTTTGCTAATATTCGAAATTAGTGGCTTCAGAATAATCATTGTAATACTATTCATTAAAATCGGTTGAAATCGAGACATTTGGTCTCCATATTTTATCCGCCATCTTGGATTTGCAAATTTCGATAATATTCGAAATTAGTGGCCTCAGAACAATCATTGTATCAATTTTCATTAAAATCCGTCGAAATCGCAACATTCTGGTGGCCATGTTGGATCCGCCATCTTGGATTTGGAAATTTTGATAACATTCAAAATAAGTGTTCTCAGAATAACCATTGTACTAATTTTCATTAAAATCCGATGAAATCGGGGAATCTTGGTCGACATATTGGATCTGCCATCTTGGATTTGTAAATGTTGATAACATTCAAAATCAGTGACCTTCAAGATAATCATTGTACTAATTTTCATTAAAATCCATTGAAAGAGAGAGATATTATTCGCCATATTGGGTCCGCCATCTTGGATTTGTAAACTTTGGTAATATTCAAAATTAGTAACTTCAAAACAATCATTGTACTAATTTTCATTAAGATCTGTTGAAATCGAGAAATATAGGTCGTCATATTGGATCCGCCATTTTGAATTTCTAAATTGGATATAGCCTATGTTACTGAGGGTGAATGTAGCATTCTAATGGTGAAAGAATTTTTGAAATCGGCACAGTAGTTTTTGAGTTTATTCATTACAAACATACACACAAAAATACAAATCTTTCCTCTTTATAATATTAGTCTAGATGTTTGCAGGTAATACCTGTTTTTGTTTTTAAATACCTTATTTTAAAAACCGTGTAAAAGCGAAATCGTGTAAAAAAAGTACCGTGAAACCGGGGTATATGTAGGTGTAGTTTAAAATGAAGATAGGTTGCGAAATATGGGAATTTAGCAATTTTTGTTATAAATTGTTAATTCTAATATATTTTCAGCATTATCGCATCAGGATTCTATTGAATTAAATAAAAATTCGTGTTTTCTTTAAGTATTTCATTTGCCTGTAAACTTGTTTTCTTTTCATCTCCTAGCTCGAGTTAGCAGATTGAATGGGAATCCATTTCAAAGCTAACAAATGCAATTCTGTAGAGTGTCAAGGCTCTCCCGTTGGGGCTGTTGCAAAAATTTGTCTGAAATTCGAGTAGGCCCACCACCAAGTACTTTTCGGCGAAATTAAATTAGTTTGTCGAAAGCACGCCATTGGAAGCTAAAGGATTTTTTCACGCTTGTTGGGATTAATTTAGCCGCGTGCACCTTCGTGACCTGCCGAAATAAGCGCTGAATGGACCGTTTTATTGCACGGCTTAGTTGTGCCCGCATATGGGCCTGGAAACAAAGGCCGCCGGCGGAACACAAAAATATAACATTTTGTGTGTGTTATAACAAATATCGACGGCACCGGGTGATGGTGATGGCTGGGTTTCAACTCCCCCGCCTACCGCGGACCATTCCAGCCGGTGATGTATGTTCGAGTGGCGAATGACTAGCAAAAAAGCAACCTATGATGATGGTAGTTGTATGTGCCTAAGCCTTCATGAAGTTCGCGGGCTGTGGAAGTCATTGAATTTATCTAACGGGTTAAGCTCGCTAACGAGATTTGTACGGCTCACAAATATGCAAAAACAACACTAGGCGAAAACACGAAAAAGGCAGTTTGGTCGATATTTATGCGGCGGCGTCAAGTGCCATTTTTTGCTCCCCACTCCTTTATGAGTGACAGCAATTATAGGGGCATTTCACATTAAAGGGGATTTAATGAGCCTTCATCATGCTCATTTAATAAATTGTGTTTTAATATTTGCGTACCTATATCTTCCGCCGTCGCCGCCGCCGCCGCCAGTGCTGCCGGGGCGGTTTGACAGCGCCAAAAATATGGGATTTGTAAAAATGTTTCAAAGCCATTAAATGTGGCGCGTAATTTGGCCTCCCCTCGGCCCACTCATATGACCCTTTCGAGAAGCTTAAATCAATCAGCGGAATCAGCCGCGAACGTTGAAATGACTGAATTAATTGCACATTGAGTGTCAGGTTGCTGCACGAACGAGCCAGATAATCAAATTAATTAAAAAATTAAATGAGTAATTTAATTGCAAACTGATTGCCGTTTTACCACATATATCATAGTGACAATGTTTTTGTCTAAGAAGAGCAATTCAAGTTTTAAAGGGTTATAATTATTATATTTCAGGTTGGATACCCGATCACGCGCACTTAAATTAAATGATCATTGCAAACAATATTTCTATTTAGAAAAACAGATGACAATATGATACCACTGATAATAATAATTGAATGAAATATATATAGATAACTCATAGCTTATAATTTTATTACTTTTTTATATTTCTGAGCTTTACGTTCACGTTAAAGTGTGAAGATTTTGTATTGTGTGACTGACGTCACGTAGCCCTTTATATCTCAAGTTAGTATATTATCCTTGTGTATAGAATCTTATAGTGATTGCCAAACGGAGTTCAGAGTGTTCCCAACTCGCCACGATAGAGACGCAACAAGCGTAATGCCCTATAGAGACAGCATACTAAATTAATAATTAGTTAATTACTCATTTAGCACTAATTATTAATTAATGAAGTGGTGATAGACAGCCATTTCTTAATCATCATTTATCAGTTTCAATAGTTCTTGTGCTTTTCTTCTTCTAGTTCTTTGCAATGGATAGCGCAAAGTAATATTACAACTGGTATAGAAGTATACAAAATCAGCTGAATTCTTCTACACTTTTTATTATTTAGGTAAAAATTATCAAAAAATTATGTTCACTTAGCAAGTCATAAATAATCAAGTTTTTAGTCATTTAGCGGCCATAATGATGATAAGCCCATGAAAGATAGCACCTAAATTAGTAATTAGTACTAATTAGTAATTAATGTGTGCTGTCTTTCTAGGGCATAACTTTGATTATAAAGAAATTAGTTTATGAATAGGATAAAGGTTTTATTTCCAACTATAAGCTCAAGGCTATTATCGAACTATATCTTTATGCAATTTTCATGAAAATGTATACACGCTAATTTTAAATCTGCTGTCAAAAACTATGGATTCAAGATGGAGATTCTTCAAATTCTAAACGTCAGGCAATTTTCGTGAAAATGGGTGCATTGGAGTTTGTGTCGTCGCTAATTTTAAAATTGCTTTTAAAAATCATGATTCAAAATGATCTGTTAAATTTTAAACTTTATGCAATTTTCATAAAAATAAACCTGCTATTTTCAAATCTGATTATGGAACATAGAAGTGATGTGTAGTTTTCCATACTGATATCTTTTTGACATTCCATACAGTAAAGAAGAAATTCACGTTTCCTATCGAGTGAGACGTCCTTGGATATGTCTTTCAAAATGCAACAAAAAGTGTTTTCGGACTTTTTAATGTTAACCCCTTAGTGGTGAAATATTTCCTTTCAAATTCGATATAAATAATCTTATTCTCAGTAAAAATACTAAATAAAAACTATAGCTGGCACTGAAGTAAAGATACCTTCTGAACAATTTTGAAAACCCATTTTCGTGAAATGAATAAATTGTTGTCAAATTAGTATGTATGTATTTACTTTCGTAATAATTCTATGGAACTCTTGTTATGCGTGTTTCGATACACATTTGACCACTTTTTACTTACATGTATTTCTGCATATATTTTTGTGTTACCTTTTTTTCTTACAGATTTTGATATATTTCCTTATAAAAAATTGGTTTTGAGAGTTTAACAACTCATCTTTTCTCATAAAAGAAGAAACATTGAAAGGAATATTGAGTAGCTCTGGGAGAACACCCACGAGTCTCTTTAAAAAAATCAAAAGCGTCACATTCAGTTCACAAAAAGAGTTATCGAATGCGAAAGGTAAAAATTGCTTTTCCCACTGCTATTCTGTAGCAGGAGGACACACGCAGAGCGGCTGGCGCTTTGTGTGTTTTTGCTTTGTCCCTGGGAAAATCCCTTAAACGTTGGGGCTGTCGTATCGGGGGTTTGGCTCCTTCCTCGCAATAAATTTGCAGGAACCAATAACCCCAATTCCTTTTTCATTGCCCCCGCCTTCAGTAGTGGGGCCGTCGTCTCTGATTATTATCTAAATTGTATCACACAACGACGACGGCCCATAGCCCTTCAATAGCTGAAGCAGCATTTGTATAAAATCGCCACTCTTTACGGGAGGCTTCTTGGTTTATATCGCACACATATTTAAGGGGGGAATTGCGGTGCTCCATTTATCCTGCACCGAGAACTCATAAAAAAATCTTTATATGAAAATATAAAAACGTTTATTGTTTCTCCAGACTGCAGAGAAAGGTCGTAGTACATGTGGGGACGGGGGCGTCCTAGAAACTGTGGCCATCGCAACCCTTGCGTCATTAATCTAAACGATGCTGAAAAAGGCCGGGAAAAACTAAATGGACCATTTTATATCAGCGCTAACAATATTGTTGCTGCCCCGGCCCCTCCTTATTTTTCCATTTTGTCTAGGATATTTGTCTGCTGGCCGGGCGATGCGATGCGAAAGTTTGCTCATAGGCCCGAATCATTTGGTAACGAATGAATTCGGCTATTGGAGATGATGACCAAAAATTTGCTCCTAATATAAAGCCCGGCTCACAGCAGCATTTGCTATTGAGCAGGATGAATTCTTTCGCATCGAGAAGCATCCGGCCGGACGGCAGCAGGATATGGGTCCGGATGGCAGACTCTAAACACATATATTGGAGAATCGAATTAGGCGTTATGAAAATTTTCATACGAGCCGTGTGGGTTTTACGTGAAGATTACCGAGAAATGGATATACAGTTGGGGAGGATGATCGGGTCAGGAGATTTCTATCAAGACAGTCGATTGTGGGTGGCTGCACAAATAACATGGTAACAACGACTTTAGGGGACAATTTAAAATTCTGAATGCAGAGTCGGAGGAAACTAGTAAAGAGGATTTTATGAGTGTTCTCATGTTGTGTTACCGCAGATCTAGGCAGCTCTTTACAATACAATTCTTTTTTTAAGTACAGGCTATTGAATTAAATTAACGTGAATGGCGTGTGATGAAAATCTCTTTGCTTGAAAATTATATACATTTTTTGTTCGGAGGTAGGTAGGTACTTGATATTTTACTTTAGTATATGAATTTAAGCTATTTTTCTCCATTCGATTGTATGTTTTTCTTTTTTGTGTGTGTATGTTACGCGATAGCTTCGCCGATTGTGAACAGATTTTAATGATACTTCTTTTATTGAATAGGCCGTATCTCTAGCGTGGTCTTACCCAAATTTGAAGAAAATATCCCACCTCTGCGGGTGAAAAATTAACGGATGAATCCCGTTTATTGAATTTCGCCCACTTAAATTCGCTAACTAAAAACTGAAAAATAAAATAAATTTTTACAAAAAAATAAAAACCGACTTCAAAACCTTGCCTACATATATGTACAAACTTAACATATTCAAGGACGAGTTTCCAGAATTCGTAAGGGGAGTTATTGGTTTCTTTAATGTACGAAAATAATTAAATTAAATAAACCAATGATTTTCTTTCGGTTTTTAGAAGTTCGTCTCCTGAAGAAGTTAATATATAAGAAATATCTGATTTGATTTAAGTTCTTCTAAAAAGGTTGGTAAAATATCCTGGTACTTTTCTAAACATTGGTCTTAGGCTAGGACCATACTAGCACTTGACCTTTGGTCATCGTGAAGAGAATTATCGTCTGTCCCCGATTCATTTATCGAAGGATACTAACTTTGGCGTTTTGGGATTTGATTGCCATGTGCTGTTCGAATTAACATTTATTTGATATAAAACTTTTGATAACTTCTTAACCATTTTACAAAATACTTAAATACATTCTTATACCATATCAATTCATTAGGTATAAATTCAACGACTTATTTGATTTTTGTTTATAATTTACTTCAGCATTAATTCTCTTATAATTAGTTTTTTTTTATTAATTACAGACATATTATAAACGTACACATATGTGGCCAAGGGCGTGAAGAGAAAATTAAATGTAATATTTTTTATTACTTTAAAGAAAAGATCATTAAAGAACAATATATAAAATTATTGATACTTAAATATTTACAATATATAATTTTGGAGTCGGTTCCAAGCCAGATTACTGTAGGTTTTTTGTAAAAATATACTGTATTTTTCAATTTTGAGTCAACGGGCAGTGGGTAAAATTCAATAAAAGGATTATTTACCACTCTTAGATGTGGGATATTTACCACTCTTAGATGTGGGATATTTTCTTCGAATTTAAATTCAATAAAAGAAGAATCATTAAAATCTGTTGATAATCGGCGAAGATATCGTGTAACACACACAAAAAAAAACATAATACAGTCGAATTGACAACCTTCTCCTTTCACTTTGAAGTCGGTTAAACAACATTTCAGACCTAATATGGAAACTGAAAATTATAAATTTCAAGCAAGGAATTACCATGAAAATAATTTCTTTGAGGGTTCCTTAATTTCGAATCTGTCCTCAACCTTTTGAAATATCGGAACGTCAACTAAGAGGGATTGCGATTAAATTAAACATAAAAGGTCTGTCTGTTAACTATAAAATGTTTACTCATGAGTAAAACTTTTTACTGGAGAGTGTCCTCACGGAGGGGACAATCTGAGCTCTTGACAACATTTCTCCTCTTATCAAATTTCACGCAGCAAGACCGAGTAAATTTGGGTAAAATCAGTGATTGCTTGTCACTGTGTAATTTGTCATTGTTTTCTGCCATTTGTGTTTCAATTCGAAAAAGAAAAGAAAAATATTAGGGGTAACTTATTGAAAATCATGATTTATTAAGGAGAATAATGGATAACTTGGTTCAACCGGGTCCATACGGAAGATTGGAAATTGCGGAAAATCCAGGTAATAAGTTAGTTTTATAATTTTTAAATAGATTTCTCTAGTCAAACCCTATCAGTAAACTTGTTAGGTGAAAATCATAAGCGATAATAGTTAAATGTACCACAAAATTAATATTTTGAGGCAGATATTTTTTTGGTGTAACCTTAAGGGGGTATTCTAGTCTAGAAATTAAAAAAAATCGATTTTTTTGCTATTTTCAAAGTTTAACTATTCAGGAATATGTCTACAAGAGGATTTTTCAAAATTCAAATTATTTTCGGAGTTATAGGTATTTTGCTGACCCGGCTTTTCATGACTTAGACTGCGAAAGACTTTACGCGAAACTTTAAACGCGTTTTTCTCGAAACTGTCTTTTTCAAAGCGATACCCACTATTTCTCAGGTTCTACTGGACCGATTTACTTGAAATTTTTAGAGAGCCTTCTTTATAGACTTGTCTATGTCTGGAACTACCCCCATCCCTAAATTTAAATTTTTACTATTTTTAAAAAATTCGAAACAATCCGAAAAAGTGGTACAAAAATTGTTTTTTTTTTCAGGCAGTCGCCATTTCGTGAAAATTTGTTTTCCAACTTTTCCGTAGTTCCAGACATTGCGACATTATTCTAGATTAATAATTTTTTTTTTGCTTGGTTTCAGATTGCTAGGAGGGTTGAAATTGTAGGTATGGTCACGTGCCAATTTTTTGAGACCCCCCACTTCATCAGCTGCTAATTTTTGGAATTTTTTAATTTTTTTATTTTTTAATTTTTTTCTGTATTCTTATAATGTTAATAAATAACTTATAAAAAAATGGATACTAAAAATATTAATTGCCTTTTTTTTACGACACTTCAAAAATTACCTGAAATTCATGCCGCTAGACTAGAATACCCCCTTAAAAGCAGTTAGTTGGTAGTTTTCATTAAAATTTCAGGATAGGAAACATTATGATTGTATAAGTGTACTTCCTCATAAATAAAAATTTGTTAAGGACGAAAAGTGGAAAATTAACTAAAATTCATCAGAATTTCGGAAAGAGAGGAAATAAAAATCGTACCATCCGCTTCCATAGGATATCATATAGGCGAGTAGTCCATTATATTATATGTGAGTAGTATTTATCTATACTGAATCTACTTAAATATATCTTTGATGATTTTTTGTAGGGGGTAGATTTTGGAGTCCCTACCTTCAGCAATGCAGCACAACGACTTGCTTTATATAAAGTGCAACTTTTGTATTTTGCCTGACCTATTTTACCTGGTATCATTGCAAATAGTCCGCTAGGCAAATTTTGCATTTTTCATTAGATTTGATTTAAGCACGAACATATATGTATATCGCACACATCGTACTGACCCCGGGCGTTCGCCGTCGGCCGGCCCGCCCCCAAACAGATCGTGATGAATGACTGGAAGCTCTCTCAATTAAGTTTTATAAGCTACCTGAACTATACACTGAATTTGGATTTTTAACACTGCACGGGCGAGCAGAAGCATTGGGAAACTTTTCCGGGCGAGCAAATTGTTTCAAAGGCCAAACACACGGATGTGATGTGGCCGAGGGAAATATTGATCACCAGAGGTTTTTCAAATGCTATCGGCTCAACGAAATCAAACGGCCCATCCGCAGTACACCTGCACAGGTACCGAGCGAGCTCTTTGAATGAAACGTGAGCAGAGGACCGGGCAACGTGAAACGATACCTGCCTAAAGGGCCCAAAATTCACATAAAATTAACTGCGCACACTTTGCTGATGAAATAAATATTCACATGTTTACTTTCGAACGCCGCTGCTCTACATATTGCACAACTCTTTTGTTTCATTGTCTGTAATCGCCCCCGGTTGTCTCCGGCCCGGTATTTGACTTACATTCGAAGGGAAATTTCTTTCTTCCAGTGGCTTGAGACCAGCAGCAACTAGCTGAAGCACGTACTGCGGTTTCTGGAATAATAATTTATCTTTCAAAAGGAAAGTTAGATGAAAGTTTGAGCAAATACTACACGGGCGGAGTTCTTTAGGCATTGTAGCACCTTTTCAGAATATAAAATTCTTTTTATGCGCTGTTCACCGGGCCGGGATCTACCTTTCTGTTCGGGGACTAGTAGGGCGGACGTGTGTGCGACTCGTAAGAAAATCAGCGTAAGTACCTACAAGGGGGAAATTAATTTACTTAAGAGTTTTCGCTCTTGTATGTAACTTTTTGTTTAATTCATCAACTGTTAGGTGGGCGTTCATGCTTGTTGCTGTATGCAAATGCGTGCCGTGCCGTGCCATGCCTTGCCGTTTTACAATATCTGCTTTCTGAAGATATGGGGAATTCAAATAGGTTTTATTTTAGAGATATTTATATTGTAAAAGTTTTGTCCCAGATCAGTCCTTTACAAACATATTACTAAGATACTATGGGACATTTTTTAACCGTTTAATATATGCTAATAAAAAGTGCATGTTTACATTAAGTTAGCAGATACTTTCTTTAGAAGTGACATATTTTATGTGATTTGTGTAAAAACCCTTTCTATTGCAGATACCCTCTTGAAGCGACTCTGAAAATGAATGCTGCTAAAATTCATTTTATGGATCCTAAACTTTAAAAGTGCTTTATGCATACATATTAGGGTGTTTTTTTTCGCGACTATTTTTTGTTTTCAGTCCCACCTCGAAATTTTGTGGCAAATACCTAAACAAAGTTCCCTGAAAATTGGAGCCCTTAATATTAATATTAAGTACTAGACCAATAGGCCAGTCAATCTAACCTCTGAAGCGGAAGTTTGTGATGGGAAGCTAATTTTTGGATATATTGTTGGGGACGGTGAGAAATGAAGCTCTTACTTTTTTCCACACTCAGGGGTGTTTGCGAAGGGGTGAAAAAGGGTGAAAAAGGGTGAAAAAGGGTGAAAAAGGTTTTTTGTTTATAACTTTGAATAAAAAAGTCAGCCTGGATGGAAACGTTAGAGGGTGATATAATAAATGATTATTCATCTTGTATTAAAGTTTCCACAGGTTTTGTTTATTGCAAAATTGTTTATTAACAATTTCACTCTCCCAAACCGAAAAAAATCACGGCTGATTTTTTTAAAAATACTTAAGCTCGTACGATGTCTTTCATTTTCACAATATCACTAGAAGACGCAATCCCCCATCATATACCAAAAATTCAAAACGGTTCCATGCATTTCACCTGAGATAATCACCCAGATACCTCACCTGTTTTACACCGAAAAATGTACAGTTTTAATCCAAGTCAAGATATCCCCCACGAATCGTCGCCCTCCGACCAGATATCGCTGAGCAGCGCACATTTTTCACATTTTTTCCCAGCCCACGGCGGGGAAGAAGAAGATTTGCGACTGATTCAAAAACGGAAATCGCTATAACTTTCGATGTATGTAACGGAACTTAATGTATGATGGCTTCAAAAATCACTTATTTTTTTCTCCATCTTTTCCTCATACACCACTTTCACCTAATATTTTTACTTTTTTTTATATTGAATTAAACTTAAAAAAAAAATTAAAATTAATTACATTTTATTCCTTTTCTCCCACAAAACTAAACTTTTTTGAAATATTCTTAATTTTGTAGTTATCTACAGATTCCACCCTTTATTCCCATAATTTTTATTATTTTCCACAAATCCCCCCTGACTCCCCGAATAAATATATTACCCCTTAAATTTTACAAACAAAAAACTCGCCAAACATTTTATTTTTTTTCTCCCACAAAACTAAACTTTTTTGAAATTTTAATAACTTTGTAGTTATCTACAGATTCCGCCCTTTATTCCCATAATTTTTATTATTTTCCAAACATCACCCCCTGACCCCCCCGAATAAATTTATACTATTTACCTTTTTTTAAATTATTCCCCATTTTTACTATTCAATTTTTTCCACCAATTCTCAATTAATCTCACTTTTTTTTTCACCCAACTCTACTTCAAGGTCTTCCGAAACTAAATCTACATTTTTTTCTCCATTATTGCTAATAGTTTGTCCCCAATCTGCCCCCGTGTGTGCTAGCGGATCATTTTTCGCCCAAAATATTAATTTCTCCCCAGTTTCGATTTACGATTATTGCATAAAGACCTACTCCAATTGGGGACAAACTATTAGCAATAATGGAGAAAAAAATGTAGATTAAGTTTCGGAAGACTTTAAAGTAGATGTGGGTGAAAAAAAAAGTGAGATTAATTGAAAATTGGTGGAAAAAATTGAATAGTAAAAATGGGGAATAATTTAAAAAATGGTAAATAGTATAAATTTATTCGGGGGGGTCAGGGGGTGATGTTTGGAAAATAATAAAAATTATGGGAATAAAGGGCGGAATCTGTAGATAACTACAAAGTTATTAAAATTTCAAAGAAGTTTAGTTTTGTGGGAGAAAAAAAATAAAATGTTTGGTAAGTTTTTTGTTTGTAAAATTTAAGGGGTAATAAATTTATTCAGGGGGTCAGGGGGGGATTTGTGGAAAATAATAAAAATTATGGGAATAAAGGGTGGAATCTGTAGATAACTACAAAATAAGGATATTTTAAAAAAGTTTAGTTTTGTGGGAGAAAAAAAATAAAATGTTTGGCAAGTTTTTTGTTTGTAAAATTTAAGGGGTAATATATTTATTCGGGGGGTCAGGGGGGATTTGTGGAAAATAATAAAAATTATGGGAATAAAGGCTGGAATCTGTAGATAACTACAAAATTAAGAATATTTAAAAAAAGTTTAGTTTTGTGGGAGAAAAAAAATAAAATGTTTGGCAAGTTTTTTGTTTGTAAAATTTAAGGGGTAATATATTTATTCGGGGGGTCAGGGGGGATTTGTGGAAAATAATAAAAATTATGGGAATAAAGGCTGGAATCTGTAGATAACTACAAAATTAAGAATATTTAAAAAAAGTTTAGTTTTGTGGGAGAAAAAAAATAAAATGTTTGGCAAGTTTTTTGTTTGTAAAATTTAAGGGGTAATATATTTATTCGGGGGGTCAGGGGGGATTTGTGGAAAATAATAAAAATTATGGGAATAAAGGCTGGAATCTGTAGATAACTACAAAATTAAGAATATTTAAAAAAAGTTTAGTTTTGTGGGAGAAAAAAAATAAAATGTTTGGCAAGTTTTTTGTTTGTAAAATTTAAGGGGTAATATATTTATTCGGGGGGTCAGGGGGGATTTGTGGAAAATAATAAAAATTATGGGAATAAAGGCTGGAATCTGTAGATAACTACAAAATTAAGAATATTTAAAAAAAGTTTAGTTTTGTGGGAGAAAAAAAATAAAATGTTTGGCAAGTTTTTTGTTTGTAAAATTTAAGGGGTAATATATTTATTCGGGGGGTCAGGGGGGATTTGTGGAAAATAATAAAAATTATGGGAATAAAGGCTGGAATCTGTAGATAACTACAAAATTAAGAATATTTAAAAAAAGTTTAGTTTTGTGGGAGAAAAAAAATAAAATGTTTGGCAAGTTTTTTGTTTGTAAAATTTAAGGGGTAATATATTTATTCGGGGGGTCAGGGGGGATTTGTGGAAAATAATAAAAATTATGGGAATAAAGGTTGGAATCTGTAGATAACTACAAAATTAAGAATATTTAAAAAAAGTTTAGTTTTGTGGGAGAAAAAAAATAAAATGTTTGGCAAGTTTTTTGTTTGTAAAATTTAAGGGGTAATATATTTATTCGGGGGGTCAGGGGGGGATTTGTGGAAAATAATAAAAATTATGAGAATAAAGGGTGGAATCTGTAGATAACTACAAAATTAAGAATATTTCAAAAAAGTTTAGTTTTGTTGGAGAAAAAAAATAAAATGTTTGGCGAGTTTTTTGTTTGTAAAATTTAAGGGGTAATATATTTATTCGGGGGGTCAGGGGGGATTTGTGGAAAATAATAAAAATTATGGGAATAAAGGCTGGAATCTGTAGATAACTACAAAATTAAGAATATTTAAAAAAAGTTTAGTTTTGTGGGAGAAAAGGAATAAAATGTAATTAATTTTTATTTTTTTTTTAAGTTTAATTCAATATAAAAAAAAGTAAAAATATTAGGTGAAAGTGGTGTATGAGGAAAAGATGGAGAAAAAAATAAGTGATTTTTGAAGCCATCATACATTAAGTTCCGTTACATACATCGAAAGTTATAGCGATTTCAGTTTTTGAATCAGTCGCAAATCTTCTTCTTCCCCACCGTGGGCTGGGAAAAAATGTGAAAAATGTGTGCTGCTCAGCGATATCTGGTCGGAGGGCGACGATTCGTGGGGGATATCTTGACTTGGATTAAAACTGTACATTTTTCGGTGTAAAACAGGTGAGGTATCTGGGTGATTATCTCAGGTGAAATGCATGGAACCGTTTTGAATTTTTGGTATATGATGGGACCGATCTGGACCGACTGAGAAACTATCAGCCATATCAGAGATACATTTAAAAAGAAACTCTTCGTCTAAAATCAGGTCCTTGGCCTGAAGAGAAGTTTGCGGAAGCTTCGTCAAGTGGGTAAAATCATTAGTATTAATATCACAGCGAGTATCACAAAATGCTGTTTTGAAAAATTCACCAAAAAGATTGGCAGTTTCCAAAGGGTCTGCACTATAATTGTCGCCAAGATTCAATGAAGAAGGGTAACCGTCAGAATTACGTTTGGAGTTGATGAATCTCCAAAACTGTCTGGGCTCATTGCGCAAGGCAGACCGCATGTTAAGAAGATACTCGTTATAAGAGACCTCCAAACATGATGTAAACTCTGCACGCAAATTGCAATAAAACTCAAAATCGGAATCACTCCTCGAGGAGCAGAACCTCTTCCATGCCTTATTTTTTAAGTTTTTCAAGTGTTTTATTGACCGATTAACCCACGGTTGAAATGCTGAAGAGCTTCTAACGGGAGCAAGAGGTACGCAGTCATTGAAGCATAGAAAAATCATATCATAGAAATGATCAACGGCTTTGTCAATGTCACGCTCATTCAGAACTTTCGACCAATCACAAGCGGAAAGCCAGTCGGACAATTTAGAAAAATCGGCCTTTTTAAAGTTATAACAAAAGCATTCAGTAGATGAGATGGATTGAATCACAGGATCAAAAAAAAGAACCAGCTGAAGTGCAGGATGATGCGAAGTCTCAGGAACCAAAGGGGCCAAGCATCTTTTCACCAGAGTACTATCCGGATCCGAAGAAAACACCAAATCCAGAAATCTACCCGTGTCGTTCGATATGGGGTTCGACTGAGAGAGCCCAAAAGAAGAGATGTCGTCGATAAACGCGGAAACGTGAGGAGCAGCCCCTGAAAGGCTGGGCAGCAACACATCCTTGTCAGAAGATAACTCCCAAGAAGCGGTGGGCATATTGAAGTCACCCAGGAGAATCAGCTCGTCTGCAGGTGATAACGCAGATGTGAGTTCCTCAACGCAGGAAGACAAGGCCGCATAAACTTCAGGTGATGATCCGGGGGGTATGTAGACAGTGGCAATATAAATAATTTTTCGTTGGAGTTTTAAAGCAACACAAATAAGTTCCAAGTCCATTGATCCAACAACATCGACCAAAAAACAAGGTATGCCACGGCGAACGGCACAAAGCACTCCTCCTCCCACGGGAGCATCCAAAACAGAAAGGTGACGATCACGGCGGAAAACCAAAAATTCAGGGCCAAAAAGTTCCGCATCTGCGATCCTTCCACACAGCCAAGTTTCGGTCAGGCAGACCACGTCGAAACAAGAATTCGTCGAATTAATAAAGATTCGGGTCGTCTTGGATCGCAAGCCAGTTACGTTTGCGTAGTTGATGGAGATTTGGCTGATGCGTTTTTTGCTGAAGAGCCAGTCTTAGGGTGACCCTTGGGGACAAATTCCCGTGCAATTGTGTTAGAAGGCCAAATTTCGGGTGAAAGTACCGCTTCAAAAATTTCATCAGGTACAAAGACTTTAAAAGACGCCGTGAATGAGCGACCGTTGCCATTACGCGCGTTATTAAATTTACGGCAAGCCACAAGATCACGCGAAATGCCCATATGCGACGAAATGTGCTGTAGGATCTCCTCTTCCGTGGTCTCAGGGTGAATGCGGGAGACAAACACGCAACGCGGACGCTTAGCAGGACGCAAAGCAGAAAATGCCAACGCTGAATGGGCCAGAGAAGGCACCGCAACAGCAGGTGAGCCAAGCGTAGCAGCTGTCGGAGAATCCTTAACAGGCAGATCGTCACGAGATGAGGCAGCCGCGGACTGATGCAGGGATGATGTGCCGGTATCCACATTCAAAGAAGGAGGTTGAGGACGATTACGGCGGTGTGGGCGACGCCTACTTGGAGCCGATGCTTTGGCTGACGACAGGTCCGGTATTGGCACTAAATTTGATGTTGCGCCGGTGGTCTCCAGAGATGAGGGCGAAACCTCCGAGCAATTGAGCCCCGAGCAAGAATACCGCGCCGAAAGGGAGCCAACATCGGCGACAAGAGATCCCACAAGCTCAGAGTTGGCAGAAACCGCTGCAGAGCAGGAGCCCAAGTCATTCCTCACCTGCTTCATACTACGCCTAATGTCCTCGACGGCCGGCATTACCGAGGCAGGAAGATCAGCTCCCGAAATAGCAGCATGCAGATCATCCGTAGCATGAGAAACTATCGAAACCCTGGAGGACAGCTCATGAGTTCTCTCCAGGAGAGCTGTAGAGTTAGACTCTAGCGTCGTAGTTGAAATGAGTAACTTATCCAGTTTTTCGTTTAATGAAAACAAATCGTCAGAAATTGACTGGAAAGCGCCCCATTTGGATGCAAATTGATGCAACATACCCGCGAGAAGAGACTGCTCGGTAGAAATATTTTCGGCAAAGTTCTTTAGATGCTTGAGAACATGATACGGCTTCAACTCAAGGCATTCCGAGCATGTTGATGACGATGAAGGAGCTAGATGTTTAGTGCTCCGTTTTAAGCACGAAGCATGAAAGAAATTCATGCAAACTCCATCGCATTCGATCAATTCACCGGACGTTTTGCCGGAACAAACTTTACAAGAATTCATCATATATATTTAAGTTGTCAACGACTAGGTTAAGCCTGGACAACAATCAAGTACAAATAGTCTGTATAACAATTACAAAAGCTTGACGAATGTGCAAGTGCGCGGTTGGTGTCCTAACTGGACTAAACTTAATCAATACTTAAATCCGAAAAGCGCGGATGAGTCACTGTGGGGAAATCAATGTCAAGTTCAAGGGTCAAAGGTCACTTACCGAATGGAAATCGTAGACTAGATCAAATAAATTAAATAAATAAATAAAACAACAATATCACAGATGGGGATCACTGGCCACAGATGTTGGCGATAATAAATCACAGCATACACAAGTTTATGGCAGTGCGCAAAAGGAAGACACCCAGATTGCACAGCCACCACTGTCAGGAACAGAACAGACCGGGCACCAAAAAGAATTAAGTAAAAAAAATATGGTCAATATTTAAAAGTTACAAACCAATAACACAGTCAAAATTACGCGTTAAAAAGACGCAGCACAGTCATAAATTAATGTCAAAAACTAACAAAAACCCACAGCAAATTTAAAATTTAAAGTTAAGCAAACCGAGCGCACAACCGATCCACCAGCAGTCTCTTCTTCATATATTGATATTGTGAAAATGAAAGACATCGTACGAGCTTAAGTATTTTTAAAAAAATCAGCCGTGATTTTTTTCGGTTTGGGAGAGTGAAATTGTTAATAAACAATTTTGCAATAAACAAAACCTGTGGAAACTTTAATACAAGATGAATAATCATTTATTATATCACCCTCTAACGTTTCCATCCAGGCTGACTTTTTTATTCAAAGTTATAAACAAAAAACCTTTTTCACCCTTTTTCACCCTTTTTCACCCTTTTTCACCCCTTCGCAAACACCCCTGAGTGTGGAAAAAAGTAAGAGCTTCATTTCTCACCGTCCCCAACAATATATCCAAAAATTAGCTTCCCATCACAAACTTCCGCTTCAGAGGTTAGATTGACTGGCCTACAAGGCGTATAAAGATTTCCCATATAAAATACACGTAAACTTTGATTATTTTTCTTCAAATCTCTACAGCTCAGAGGCATTTTATGGTATAATCTTGGTCAATGGTAGGGTTTCTTCAGAATTGAATACTCTACAAAAGTGTCCATTGCGGTGTAACCCTAACTCCCACCAGCGAGGTAGTACGGGTTACTAACCCTAATTTTTCCATGAAATTCTCGCTTTTTACCCCTATTTCGTAAACAACAAGAGGTACAGAAAAAGTGAATATGACAAACTTGTAAGAAATTCAATTTCCTGCAAAAAAGTTCCGAACACCAAATCGCTAACATCGATATTTCTTGAGATATTGGGCTTTGAAGTTGAGGTAGTGTTTCTACAATTTAGCTCAACAATCCATGAAAATTCCACTCTACCTCAATTTCAAAGCCCAATATCTCAAGAAATATCGACGTTAGCAATTTGGTGTGCACAACTTTTTTGTAGGAAATTGAATTTCCTACACGTTTGTCATATGCACTTTTTCTGTACCTCTTGTTGTTTATGAGATAGGAGATAGAAGCGAGAATTTCATGGAAAAATTGGGGTTAGTGACCCGTACTACCTCGCTGGTGGGAGTTAGGGTTACACCGCAATGGACACTTTTGCAGAGTATTCAATTCTGAAGAAATCCTACCATTGACCAAGATTATACCATAAAATGGCTCTGAACTGTAGAGTTTTTAAAAAAAAATAATCAAAGTTTACTTGTATTTTATATGGGAAATCTTTATACGCCTTGGTCTAGTACTTAATATTAATATTAAGGGCTCCAATTTTCAGGGACTTTTTGTGTAGGTATTTGCCACAAAATTTCGAGGTGGGACTGGAAAAAAAAATAGTCGCGAAAAAAAAGCACCCTAATACATATGTATGTATTAAAGTCAAAATTATGAAATTTTAACCAATCAGTAATTACTGTCATTTCCCCTAACTTTAGACCAGGATCCCAATAATGGACCATTGGTACCTTTTTGATGCTTTTTGGACTTCACCCTATGCAGATGGTTGGTAGTGATTTTGATTCCGTCTTGAGTACTTGTGATTGTAAAGCTGAAAGTATTAATTTGGATAAAAATCATTTGCGTAACAACAAGCCTAACAGAGTGGTAAGTTCAAGCACGTTTATAACGTGACATATATGTTATGATCTCTTGGCTTTTATTATAAATTGTATACATGTTATTATCGATTTAAGTTTGTTGGGATATTTCAAAACTTTCAACAAAAGAAGTTGATGCACAACAATGAACCTTGCCTTTCAAAATATGATGCATTCTGGAAGTAGCTGGATGTCGAAGATGAGCAATTCTATGATTAAACAGATATTATTCCAAAAATCAAAGAACCAATAGTGATGTAACCTTTACTAGAGATTTTTAAAATCCCTGAAATAGAAGAAATTCCGGTTAAAATTTTAAATAATTAAATTATTAAATAAATAGGCATGTGATTTTCTCCGAAGAAACAAAACAGAATTTTTGGCAGTTGTAATCTTCGACATGATTAGAGCTTAGCTGACAACAACTTCCTTTCTTCATAAGCCCTGTTTCTTCGGAGGAGGTTTTACTTATAAAAAAACATTTTGTAATTAAGTAAATTGAAGTTCTTAATTATCACAAAATACTGAATTAGGTATCTACGTAATTTGCTAAATTTGTATTGCTAAATATTAATAAGATTTTATTTTGCAATTTGAAATTTAATTTTATATTAATACTAATAAAAATTTGTATTAACTTATACAACGAAATAGTATGTATTAATGCTGGAAACTTATTAATTGTTTGCACTGCCTAATTATGTCATTTAGGGCACAAACAATTATTGGTTCACAAATGGGCGACACTGAGCTCAACTTAGCGTAACGTATCTACGGTTTTAATTAAATATATTCGATGAAACTACAGTACCTATTTCTTCTGGCTTCTGGGCAGAGGCCTTTTTTGGATTATGTCCTTCTTATTTTTAATATAATGAATATATATTTTTTTTAAAATCGAATTTAATGTTTTCACGGAAATTATTATAATTATTTAATTTTGAAAATGTTTGGTCTTAAATTTAAGAGTTAGTTGAATACATACATAAAAAGAAAATAATCTAGTATATCATCGTTCCAAAAAGGATATTTATTATTATAATTACATAATTTATTTTTTGGAAAATTTTTAGAAAATAAAAGAATGTTATAGGAAATTTTAATGTAGCTGAAATTACTCATAAAGCCTGTTAACTAAGTATAGGAAATACCACTTATCTATATTATTCTGTAAGTACTTGGAAACAAGTTTTTCATGACCTTGTACCACATTGTATGAAATAATCAGAATATGGAAAAAGTGAATTTTGAAAAGTTGTATAGCCTGTTGTATTTTAATATAAAAGCTTAAAGTTCAAACTTTCATTTAAGCGAAGTAACAAGCTCCTCCAATAATTATTTATTTTTAAATAATTCTCCAAAAAAGGCCACAATAAATCCTTTTGTCCTTTTGTGTATTGTCCTTTTGTATTTTTCTGAAAGTTGAGCTAATAGGGAATTTTCATTTTCTCATTCTTAATCTACGGAAAAAAATCTGTGGAAATTACGTAACAGGTAATGATGGGCAAGAACCTTACATAATTAAATACTATATGGTATATAAATAATAAATACATAAGTAGGTATTTATTCTGAAACGACTACGGAACCCTCATATGCGTGTTCGACACACTCTTGGCCGATTTCTTAGTATAATTCAAGGTCATTAATATAATAAATAGAAATTTCTTTCTTTTCTGTGTACCGTTCAAATAAAATATTTTTCTATCTGCATAGCTTTAAAACAAAAGTATTGATTTTTTATTGAAAATGTGCATTTGTCTTTTACCTATCCTGGCTCGGCTAAAAGGTATTTGAATTTAGTGTTGTTTTCGGATATTGTTTCTCAAAATTAGATGGAGGCTTTTTTGGCAACTTGTAGCATTCAAAGGACCCCGAAAAGGGTTTCGGAAATATGAACTCTGAGCAGCCGAGACTAAGACCGAATAAATTACTTTTCAAGCCAGCACGGATTATGCTGGGGCAGATGAAATCAACAATCGAAAATTAAAACGACTGACGATGGTCTTCGGGAGCGGGGGCGGAGGTGTCGAAAAGACGAATTGCTGGTAAAAGGAAGGAGCGGACACCGACAAAAGACCATTATTTCAAAACAAGCCAGAAACAAATTTTGAATAGCCTGAGAAATCTCCGCTGCGAATTCCGCCGGATATAAAGCAAACCGAAGTGCCTGAATAATCCCAGGGAACGGCGGGCGTAGCACTGTCGTTCTGTCCCTTTCGAAATTACCATTTTGAAATTTTCAGAAGCCATAATTAATGGGCTGTTGAAGTGGAGCAATGATAAGACAGGGCCAGACGCCGCCGGGCCGTCACCCCGACCTACAAGAGAAGAACAAATTTCTTCTTATAGAGGACACTAGGAAATGTCGTCAATTTTACAAAGAGCTCTTTCGAGAAATCCACTTTATTTCAGGGCAAACAAATCCTAGTCGGTCGGGGGCATCGTGACCATCTATTGTCTGGGGCGATTGCGAAACAAATTCATTTTGTGTTTACCATTTCAATAAAATAATTATCACTCTTTGAGTATTTTGCAATTATTTTGCTTAATTACCTCTCGGGTGTTCTCGTCATAATGGAATCGTTTTAATATCATACTTTTTCCGCGGGCTCATTTTATAAATGCGTGTCCGGAAAATGTTGAATTCAATTATTGTGAGTTTATAATAACTCCACTTGTATTGTTTCCTACCTAGTTTTAATTTTATCGATTATAAGCGGAAATGGAATAGTAAATAAATTGGAAATGAGAGAGTATAAAAGGTTTTTTTAATTTGGAATATGATAATTGCAATAGTTACTTATGTTTTTATCTACAGATATTGTACGAATACAAAATAATAATAATCATGTTTTTCTTTCTATCAAAGGCCAAGTTGCCGGGTTTAATTGAAGAGCAACCATGCAAAAGAATGAAATTCAGACCTAAATGAATTTTGGGAATTTGTGAAATACTTCTCGTTAAAATTGTGATAACTGGTAATAATTAATTAATTGTAAAGCCAAAAGCAACAAAGTTATACAGGTAGTTCAAAACATTCTTATTTTGTTAAGTAAAGAGTTATTTTGATTTAAAATATGGACATATAACCTTTTGTTCGAACATGTCAGGATATTAATCTTTTTGCTTGCACACCTACAGCAAATCAAAACAATGGCAACTATCTTATGGGATTTGGAAGTTTTATGGACCTGCCTATCGAATAATGAAAAATCAAAAGGTATAAAATAATAAAGGCAATAGACTAAACGAATGCAGACTGAGGTAGATTTTAAGAAAAACTTTGAAAGAAATTATTATATCATCAAAGGGGCCATTTATGGTCCAGCGCAAAGAAAAATTTTTTTGTAGGTCTGTTTTGACATTGTTTTTCAATAAGTGAGGATATTTTTTATTTTTTAACTACATACTTATTTTATTTTAGAAATGATGATAAGCACCAAAAATAATATCACTAATATGAGTTAAAATTGATTTTTGGCTATTTTTAACGTCTTTTCTGAGATATATAATTTTTTCTAAGTTTGAAGTGCAATAGGTATCATTTTTTATTTTACTTGTACTAATCTTTGATTTATACGCTATCAAATAAAAAACATTTATACTGGTGCTATGTGTACTTTATATCTAAAAAAGAAATCTACGCTTTCTTAACACGTTGACGGCCGGAGTCACATATGCGTGACTTCAGTTTACTGGCGGTTATCGGCCGGAGTCACGCGTACGTGATTTCAATTTGCTACCGCTTTTTCCTAAATGTACTTGCAAAAAGGGTAGCAACCACCATGTCAAATAAAAGTGTAGACATTCGCCTTTTTAATATTACAGTATAAAGGTAAAATTACTTTACAGAGTGACGCTTACAGGGTGTCCAATTAAATAATATTCGAATTGAGCTACAAAGAAATGCTATTAAACGTTATGGCCGCATGCATACCAAATTCATCTTTTTACTAGGTATAGTTTAGAGAAGACTACCCCTTCAAGTCCAATATAAAAAATAACTTCAGAAATGAGCGTTGCGTTCTCGAAAACGTATGAAATAGTATGTATTTTGTTATTTTCGATAATTTGGAAAAACTACTTTCTCTATCTTCACCCCTTCAACCCTTAAGTAAAATATAACCCTAAAAATAGATGCGGCATCCTTAAAAATTGTTTTTTTTTTATAACTATGAGCGCAAATGGAGAGAGGCAATTATTTAATCCCTTATTTTCGTGATATCAGACCACTATGTGGCGGCAAGTGCAAAGCATTTTGTGAAAAATGCGGCCGTCAAAGTGTTAATAGGCTATGAAAGTCAACGAATATCTAGAGAACAATAAGGGACTTGCGTCACTCAAATTATCACTAGTCAGCTTCCTTTTATCACAGCCTCATGAAATATAGCCTAGTATGTTCATTCAAAGAGTTCAGGCCAAGAGTCCGCAGAAGCAAAAAAATAACCGTCTGTCATAAAAAAGTAGTGTAAATTAGTGTAAAAGTGTTCAATTTTGTTGATTTATAGCCTATATCCACCGAAACGACATTAGCTTGCTAACGGTAAAAGAATTATTCAAATGGGCTCAATAGTTCCAGAGAGACAAAAAAACAAACTCACAAATATTATTTATTATATTAGTATAAATATTTTTGATTTGGTAGTTAGAAAGATAATAATAGGGACACTTTCTGGACCGATATGATTTCTCGAATTAAATTTATTTGAATATAAAAAACACAGCAGATATTCGTGTGAATGGCTGAAGCGTAAATCGTCAAAAGGTGAACGAATGAGTGGATACGAGATTTTATTTCCATCAGCTCGTATTCATTGTAGATTTTGTATCAGGGGAATTAATATCTGGGAAAACCCCTGATGCGTATTTCGTAAATGAACTGGTTGACAGCATGATTTAATATGTAAATGAAATAACAATTTATCTTTGCAAATGCAATTAAATCCCCCGTCCGCGTGCTGCTACGTGCATAGGTCCCGCCAGAACGTCTTCCGATCAGAGCCGTATGTAGCAGAAGCATGGTGCAGCGGGAGCATCAGTAGCATAACATCTGAGCTCTCGCAAATGCATTATGTAAAACATCCCTCCCCCCTGCTTGGTGAAAAGAAGTCGGTTATTTGCGAGAAAGCACATTAGCAAACATTTGGAGATAGTTCTCAAGAATGTTGTCTTTTTGTAATTATCCTTTATATGGCCCCCGAGTACTTTTTGCAAGGCGGCGCTCTTCGTTTGTTCTCAAGAAAATACATCCTGGATCACAGGCAGAGTGCTGGCACAGATCCGCATAAGCCTCCAGGTTCATTGCATACACCCGACTACGTCATATGTAATCCAGCAAAATCGTGACTGCATACAAAAATTTAAATTTGTGATATCTGCAAATGTTTACAGAGCGTGCAAGATTCATTACCATGACTTACGAGTGGGTAAACGTTCCCGCTCCTTATCACTGGTATCATGGTATCCTTCATGCGCATAAAAGCGCTTTACGTCCGCTGCTTTGCATGCATACATACATACATATATATATCGAATGCAAATCACGAATTGGATACTAATTTTTACAGCGCCTGATTCTGTTCAAGAAATCCACCGGAATTTGCGGATTCCCCTGTTGCCGCGTCATGCCGCCCGCCCGCTGGGATAAGAGCCCATATTTTGTCGGTGGAAAATCGGGGAGGTAAATCTGTGTGGGAGCTGACTGTAGGTCTCATCGGGCTCCCCCGCAAATATAGCACACTGTAAAGCAACGTTTATTATCCAATCTCCATTACTCTTATCCAACATGATGACCTTCCCGTATCTATAACACTTCGGTTCGTCGTGGCTTCTTCTTTCGGCCATTTGAGCTTTTCCGAGGAGCGCGGAGCGTGCACAAAAATAAAACGAGCAAAAATCTATTCCCTAGGAAAATGCGCTAAAACCTCCGCAACATGGCAATAATTAAAATCCATTTTTATGGGCAGCGAATGAAACATTGTGTCTTCACGTGCGGTCTTTGTTTCACATTTAAAGAAACCTATGTAGCCGGTGTGCAGTCATTATCGGGGTCCGGGACCGGGTCCCGGGTCCCGGGAACCCTAAAAGCTTTCGAGGTGTTTTTCCACTTTTATGTGCTATTTACAGACGGCGACTCTAGACAGTATAGCTTTTGTCTGCACACACAATGCATTGCCGTGCATGCGGATAAATGAGCCGGCGCGCTTAAATAAGATATCGCAATATATCAATGCCGGGCGAAATGATCTAAGCGAAACGCTGCTTACTCTTTGCAGTTGCGGGCAAATATTGCACATTTTGCAGGCGTCGTATTTTCATTTTCTATAATGATGCGCCTGTGCCCTGTGTGTGTGCGCCATGCAATGCAACATGCTTTGGGCTCATGATTGGAAAGTATTGTGTTAGGTCACCTTGTTACCTGCTATAGTGCAAAAATATGGGAAACTGATGGAATTTTCATTTTAAATCTGTTCAGGCTTCAATAGATTCCTTGAAAATTGCCTAATACATTTCAAAAATTTTTCGGCGTTTTTTTTTACTAGAATGAAAAACTTATTGCTATATGGTCTAATAGATTTTGCATATAAAACCCATATTTCCATATCGAGAGGATTCAAGACCGGTAAGAGCTATTTGCTGTTGGTATTGGGACATTTGAGAAATTATTTTTATTAGTATTTTTTGATGCACTAAGCCTAGGAAAAGTGCTTTATGTATTTCCAATTGGATTTTACGGATAAAAGCAGCTATATTGTGTCTAGATTAATTTGGATTTACATCATATCTATCTATATTATTATCATATACATATTCAGAGTGGGGTACTTGAAATTTTACTTATTTAAATACATATTACGTTTCCTATTTATATATTTAGAGTACATTTTAAAATGTCTTATAGGTTCATACATATTGTCGTTGCAGGCCAATATTTAAATTTCGGTTTATCCTCCTTTGGATTTAAATTATAACTTTAAACATGATAAACAATTAAATTGAAAAATTGAATACAATCCTGGAAAATTCTATGACATTCGCTTTTCAGAATGACTTATAAAATATCGATCAGTAGATAATTCGCCTGAAGAGAATCGTGTGATGCTGTGTTGATATTGAGGTTTCTCCGTGCAACCTCAATATTTTCTTTTATGAAGAAAAACGCGTCCAGATGTGGCCAAATTGTTAGTATTTTATGCTATCCACCCATGGAATATGGTGTCTGTCGAATACTAGTTCTCTGAAAGGAAGAGATGACTCTTCGTTCGCTGTGTCATCAACAAATAGGACGATTTCACAATCTCTAGGTTTGAGTACGTCGCTAGTGAATTAGTTGTTGATGATCCTTGAGGCACTCCATCCTTGATAGTGTAGATGGTACAAATGGTTCCGTTAATACAAAGATAGAAGGATTTGGAGAAGCTCCAAGATACCATAATACCTACATAGAATTTTATTATAGAAATTGAAGATCGATTAGCTCAGTAATAGTAGACTTCAAGTTTACTTAATCCTTCGAAAATTCCAATTTTTATCAGAACAATACCTAAAAAGTGTTTCTTCTATTTAAAAAACGATAAGAAAATACAACTTTTCAGATTTGGCGGGTAATTTCTTCTGTGTAAGTTGGAGAGTATTCTGTTGAATGGTGGTTAAGATGTTTTGATAGGGTGCATATTTTTTAAGTATAGGGTGATCAGTATAAGCTTACCTCAAAATCTTTATATCCTGTTAACTCGAAAACAGAGGATTGAAATGAGGAAAGGACTTTAAATTTTTGGTTTGCATTTCACAAACTATAGTTTGTTATATATTTTCTTATTAATTCGACCAAGGTCATTTATTAATACATCTAGTGTGTGATCGGTAGTGCTTTGAAGGTCGCCCAACTTTGTTTAACTTTAGACATTGTTACAAAAAAAAAACCAATTGTAGCGAATTTAAGGGGCACCACTAGTGTGAAATTTTGAAAAAATCGATAGTCTATATTTTTAAAAATAACATACCAAAATACAAGTGCATATCTCAAATAGTTTTTCTCGAAACTACGTTTTTCAAATTTGCTGCAGTTATAACTCGAAGACAAATCATCCGATCGATTTAATTATTGATAATTGCAACTTCTTTTATATATGTGTTTCTCCATACAATGAACCTCCAGTTTTCCGATCGAATAAAAAATTAAAATTTGGCAGGTCGAAAATCATAAAATTTTCGTGCTAGATTTGAAACTTTTTTTAAAAAACTCCGCCATTTTGTTAAATTTCAATAATTTTTTTTTCGCTCAAGGGTCATGGTACGGTATATACCTTCTAGTTTAATAAAGTTTTTTTTTTTTTTTATTTCAGGCACTGTCAAGGTCGCTATCACTGCAGCAGTTTTTTTTTGAGTCTTGGGATATTGAGAATAATCCGCTGAATTTTCAATGTTTTGGTCTAAAAGTTTTACCATGTATTTATTATATATCCATAAATATATCCTTAAAATATTTAAACATTCCATGCAGTAGTTTTCTTTAAAAACATTCACACAAATCAAATTTTTTGTAGGCGATCACACTAGTGGTCTAGCCCCTTAATAAGCTTTTATTTAATACAATTTTGACTTCTCTACTTTGCGGGGGTTAGACTTCAGGATTTGTTGTTGACGTCGTATAAGGATCGACTTTGAGACCTATAGTGACTTTTTAGCCCATAAAAAACTATCTGTATTTCAGTGAAATTACCTTTTTTATGTGGTTTCAAATAAAATAAAGCCACTTATACAATGAATTTAATTTTCGTAAGATTTTCTTTTACATGTAAATCAAGATAAGTAGAATGTCTATTTATGTTCTTTCCGTTTTAAGTTGTAACTCCTTCGGGGGTTATAAAATTTTAAATGTTGTCTCTTATTAAGCAGTCCAGCCAATAGCGGTGAGATACAGCGTTTAAATGCTGACAAAGAAGAGTGTTTGCCGCAATGAAAATTAATTAGCGAGTAAATTACCGTCTTTGTAATTAATTGCTTTCACGCCTTCACCTTTGACAAGGAAGAATTAAGCCGGTGCGCGTTTGCTTTGTTCTTTTTCCACCCTCTTTGCCCGATAAACGGTGATACGGGGTCGCATAATGTGCCCCCAAACGTGGGGTAACATCCACTCTCGTTAATTTTGAGCAAAGAGGTTGCCTTCAATTTAAATTCATTTTTATGTGGGACACGCCCGTGCCGCCTCATCCGGGGCTCGCGTAACCGCTTTGAACAGCCATCAGTCAGGCTGAGGCCACGTCCTCACGCACTCTCCTACCTGGCTAATTGAAGTCTAAACTTATCTCGAGCGCGTTTTTATCAACCGCCTCTCAAACGCCCGAGCGGTTCATTTGCGGCCGCAGGCTCGGGTGGGCGGAGGAGTGCCTCTTATACTGTAGCCACACGTAGTTTGGGGTGGTAGGGCGGAGGGAGCGCAATTATCATATCAAAGAAATTGCCTTAATTAAATATAAAGCCAACTTTGCGCCAGTATAAATTGGAATTACTCAAAAGAAGCGCTTCCACGGCACGGCGCGGCGGCGGCGCTCGGAACCAGCACCGGCATTCATAAATGTGTGAGACACGTTCATTAAATTAGAAGAAAGCTACAAAAAAGAGAAGAGTGAAAATTACTAAAATTAGTCGTTGGTTGGCTGGGGGTAGAGGGGGCAGGGGTTGGATGGTCGCGCCGCGTTGACAATGCGACAATGCGCCAAGGATAAATAATTGGTACAACTTTATTACTAATGTGCCGTCCCCTTCGCCACCCCCCCACCTGCGGTCTGTTTTTGCAGTTTAACCAAGTGATGGTGTGTTGACATTAATTCGAATTAAGCCCTCACAAAATGTAATTAAAATGAATAGGGAATGTCCCTTCATTGCTCAGTGTGATCCACGCATCAAGCCGGGGAGCCGTGATTAATGGGCGCTTGCAGCGAGCGGGATAAGTCCTGCTCTCCACCGTGACAGGATCCATAATACTTGGTGAAATTTTGACATTAAGACTGTCGTCCCGGAGATGATATGATGCTGAAACGCCATGCAGAATGAAATTATCTCAATTATTAGGTACTTTAGAAAGCAGTTCCTTAGAAAGATGCTGTGACAATTTACTGTCGCTAGTGCTATAGCGTATACATATATCATGCAAAATTTGCTGATTTTAGCAACATTAGGATCCTATTCAAAGGTAAAGTAGTTCGAGTGAAGTCATATCCACGTCTAAATAACTTGTTCAATTTTGGGAAATTGAAAGCGTTCTTATTGTTCAATTTTAATGCATTCAACATGATTAATTTATATTAATTTTTGCGAACACACATAGAGTTTAATGCAATATTATTTTGGATAAATACTATAACAATTCCTTGCACTTAAATGAGTGAGAAAAGTCGCTCCTTTCAATGTGTGAAGTGTGTTAAAAAATAAATAAAACTAAAAATATTTTTAATTGATTTAATATAAAATAATTAGTTTTACATTATTACGTCGTTTTGTATTTTAAATACTTCTAGTTTTTAAATTCTAAAATAAGCAGTCGATTTGGCTGAGATTTTATTATGATGTACTGTGTATTATCTAGATCAAAAGTTAATATAGGATTGCGGCATGCTAATGGACAGTTTCCGAGATATACAGGGTGATTTATTTTATTCGATTCATGCAGATGCCAACAAATGTTGTAGATTAAATTCCGGAGTCATGCATTTTTTTTCAGAGTCAAGTTCAAGATCAACTTAAAATTTAACATCAAATTTTGGAAATTGAAAATTGCGGATTCAATATGGCTGACATCAAGTTTTGAAAATCTTGTAGGTTTCCATGAAATTCGGGGTATTTGTAGTTGCTGATCACGAATTGAAATTTCTTCCCTTTTGCGTAATCTAGAGACAACGGCGTGGACGTGGTAGAATTTTGTCACCTTTGGGATGCTTTATTATAGTGAATCTCCTTGCATCTCACTTCTCGGGGTGCTTTATTATTGTGAGTCGCCTCTCACTTATCTCTCTCTTCTGATTTAATTTTAATCAGTGACGATAAAAACCCCTTGGTACAGAATTTCACGAAAATCTGTACGATTTTCAGAGTTTAGAATTAGAAAAATTATTGGAAAATATATGCCCTTTAATTGTAAGAATGAGGTTTCAAACTGCACACAAAAATTAGGTTCTTTGGGCGTTAATGGGTTAAGATGCTTGTTTAAGGTAAGTCCACTTACTTCTTATCATCGATAAAAATGTATATTAATATTGTATAATTTCATTCATCTTTCAATAGCATAAAGTATTCTACGTATAGGAACTCTATAAGGAAAAGAGGGATTTCTTGGTCGAAAAGTAAAGAAAACATGTGAAATGATATGCATCGTGCTATTTTCGGTCATATTCGAAAAACTGCACCCACATTATCTCCCCTTCAACTATTTGGTATAATATGACCTCAGAAACGGACCTTTAAAAACATAAGAGTACGACATATTTACTTTTTACAGCTTTTTCTGCAAGATTTTTTGCTATATTGCTTTATAAGATCACTGTGACATGAGTCACCTTATATAAATCGAAAACTGTCCATCAAACTTTTTAATTAACTTCTTTGTTAAAAGTAGATAAATATGAATTCAATTAAAATCAGTAACTTTTATACCGACTTACTTTTTTTATAAATTTCACTCCACGTCACTGGTACTCGTGTATGCGAATTACAACATTATAGTTCTTATTCTTGGTTAAGAAAGTGTTAATGGTATGTTTTAGTGAAACATTTCCTTATTATTGGCCACATTAATTAATACTACTTTCAAAATCTGTATCTTTGAGGGAAGTACTGGTGATGTGATTTACAAACATCTATTTTTTTGAAAAGACACTTCTTTTGAATTGTTTTGCCTCACAAAACTTGAACTACAGATTCGTTTGCAATGAACTTAAAATTAAACTGTAGTTCAATGTAAAACGCTTAAGGCGTTCCTTTCAGGTAAGCGGGACACCTGGAAAGGTGGGTTACTTTTAGCGGAATGAAATATCTTCCTTAACAATATTAAACACTTATACCAAAAATTATTTTGTCCGATACGTACTTTCTGAGAAAATCAAAGGCTTTAAAAAACGAAATATGAAATAAAAAACACGTTTAAATATGTATGTGTCGAAAAAAGCACAGGTAGAGTTGCGTAGAAGTTTTCCTTTTCAAAATTTTTCAATGACAATGTCTTTAAAGATAATTTCCCTTTTGTAGTTTGATATCAAAGGAGATAAAATATATGGATATATTTAAAAAACTTTTTGTTTTTTTTATGTTGTGATTGTATTTGTTTGACTTGTATTTTGTACAGTGCTATAGGGCGAATTCTTCCTAAAAATCATATTTCTAAATTTTTTTTTTTTGAAAAAAATAAAATAAAAACGGAATAAAAAAATGTTTATATGTCTAGAGCAGGGCTGCAAAAAGTAAATAAACGAAACTGAAAGAACAAAAATGTACCTACGTTTCTGTGCACATAAACTAAACAAGTATCAAACGGAGGGTTTCTGTGCACATAAACTTATCAAACGTAAACCAGTGTATGTTTCAGTGCACATAAACTAAACAAAAATGTACCTACGTTTCTGTGCACATAAACTAAACAAGTATCAAACGGAGGGTTTCTGTGCACATAAACTTATCAAACGTAAACCAGTGTATGTTTCAGTGCACATAAACTAAACAAAAATGTACCTACGTTTCTGTGCACATAAACTAAACAAGTATCAAACGGAGGTTTTCTGTGCACATAAACTTATCAATTTCGTTTATTTGCTTTTTCGGTTTGTGTGCACACGACAAGGAATAGTTTCGTTTCGTTTCGAATTTCTTTGCAGGGAGTTTATTAAACGAAACAAAGCGAATTTCCTAATAACGAGGTTTATGTGCACAGAAACCAGGGCTGGAAAATTAAATTAAACGTGCGGTTTCGTTGCGGTTTTTACTCAATTTTGCAGTTCTACAAACTTATTCTTCTGAGAAATTTTAATATGTTCCTAATTCATTTGGCGCCCTAAATCGACCGGCGCCCTCGGGTGCCGCACGAGCTTGCCCCCTTCCCCCTCCCCCTGCACCCCCTCCCCCTTCCCCTTCCCACCCCTTCCCCCTCCCTTCCCCCCCTTCCCCTCCCCCTCCCTTTCCACTCCCTCCCCCTCCCCCTCCCCCTTCCCCCTCCCTCTTTCACCTCCCCCTCCCCCTTCCCCCTCCCCCTTCCCCCTCCCCCTTCCCCCTCCCCCTTCCCCTAACCCTTCCCCTTCCCCATCCCCTAACCCTAACCCTTCCCCCACCACCACCTCTACCCCCCCCCCCCCCCCCCCCCCCCCCCTTCCCTTCCCTACCCCTACCCCTTCCCCTTCCCCCTCCCATACCCCTTCCCGCTCCACCAAAGGCCGGTACTATATACAGCTCAGAGCTGGCCTCATTGTTCGTCCCGGCGCTACTCCCTGTCTTTGATTTTGGGGCGTGTGCTGATCGAGGCGTGGTTGCTTTTGCGGTCACATTTGCAATCACGCATGCCACCCTCGTTATTACGAAATTCGCTTTGTTTCGTTTAATAAACTCCTTGCAAAGAAATTCGAAACGAAACTATTCAGTTTCTGTACATAAACCTCGTTATTAGGAAATTCGCTTTGTTTCGTTTAATAAACTCCCTGCAAAGAAATTCGAAACGAAACGAAACTATTCCTTGGCGTGTGCACACAAACCGAAAAAGCAAATAAACGAAATTGATAAGTTTATGTGCACAGAAACCCTCCGTTTGATACTTGTTTAGTTTATGTGCACAGAAACGTAGGTACATTTTTGTTTAGTTTATGTGCACTGAAACATACACTGGTTTACGTTTGATAAGTTTATGTGCACAGAAACCCTCCGTTTGATACTTGTTTAGTTTATGTGCACAGAAACGTAGGTACATTTTTGTTTAGTTCATGTGCACTGAAACATACACTGGTTTACGTTTGATAAGTTTATGTGCACAGAAACCCTCCGTTTGATACTTGTTTAGTTTATGTGCACTGAAACTATTGCACGTTTAATTTAATTTTGCAGCCCTGGTCTAGAGCTCCGTGTCTATTCCTTGAAATTACCATTTTTTTGATTTTAAGTTGCGAAATAATTATATTTTTTGAAATGTATCAAAACAATTATACTTTTTAAGAAATCAATTTCACTATCATATTTTCAGCTTTCCAAATCATTTTGGGTTCTATTTTTTAGCCCATTAGAACCAAAAGTACAGAAATACAGATATGAAAGGAAAATCAAAAAAAGCTCACTTTTTTAAAGTTTAACGTCTATTTTTATGTCTTCAGTTCAATTTAATCATTTTTATAATTCAGTCATTCTACGCAGAATCGTTTGAGTCTTAAGGGATTAAGCGGGTTCCAAATTTTGAAAAAATCGATCTATAAAAAAGTACTATTACATTCAAACTTTTTAGTATCGAAAAGAGTAGCATTTCAACTATATTCTATGAAAAAATATTCACCATTTTATTCTTACTTTAAACTTCAAATGCGTTTTTCTCAAAAACCAACTCTCAGTGGACCATTTTTCAATAAAAATTTCATAGTATATTACATTTACATAGTTCGAATGCTACTTTTTTTTTTATATTAAAAATTTTGAATGTAATAGTAATTTTTTTACCATTCAAAAATGTAAAAAAAATAGATTCTTTCATAATTTGAAAACCACGTAACCCCTTAATTAAAAACAAAAAATGATCTCGCTAGCTTTATTAGGATTCGAGATATTTAAAATTAATTGCAATTGAGTGTTTTTCACTCTCATTGCAATGAGAGGAATACTGTTTAGAAGTTTGGATGTCAGGGGTTAATTTCAAATCAACGAAAATTCTATAGAATGACTATTAAACGAAGAAAGAAAATTTCGAGAGCATACAAAAATATTTTCATCTTGAATGTTCGCTGCGTCACCCCTGTTGACCACAATCCTCGCGAACTCGAAAAATCGGGAAATTTTATTCAAACTCATCTTAAAATGTCGCTAACAGCCACCCTCTTTCACTCGGCCCCAAGCGAAGATTAACGCCGCGAGGTTAAGAGCACTACAATCCCTGCTCGCGAAAAGCGACAATTTTCAGCTGAAGCCTTCTAAATCTAATGGAATAAAACGATTTGATAAGAAAATCCAATTGGCGCTACAGTATCGCAATGAAAAGTAGGAGAATGCTGGCTGTCTCCGGTGAATTGTGCTCCTCTGTCGCGAAGCTGAATGCGGGGCACAAGCCTATTTTATTGAATTTAACATCTTATCAGTAACGGATTATTCAATTTCTATCTATATTCATCGTGTATGCCGGCGAACACAGACTCGCATTCACGGAATTTTTATGTGCACAACAATGGAACTTTCTTATGAGACGCGGAGCGCTTTCTTGGTCCCCCTAAAAAAAAAAACGACAAAAAGTACTCTGCCGCGGCACGTTAACAAACTTCATTTCAACACTTTGGAGACCCTTCAAGACTATTGCAGGGAATTCGATAAATTCTTAAGCGCGACGACGATGAATCTTTTTTAGCTGAATGGGCGGTAGTCTTTCCGTTTTTTGTGAATTTCGAGGACATGAGCTGTAGAGAATAAGGGGGTTCGCGAAAATGTTCATTTTGGGAGGGTTGATTTCAGGGGCGTAGATTTTATGTTTTATTTATTTCTATTCACACTTTTTGGTAATGAAATCACATATCAGTCATATCTTTACACAATTATATAAAATTAAAATAACAATTCAAACTATCATATTTGACTGTGAGCAAAAGTTGTCTTCACGTGGTTCTTAGCTTTCCATGTCTCCAAAAGAAACAAACAGACTCCTTATAAGATTATTTGCGTTTAAAGGTGAGGAAGCGATTGAATATTAATTGTGACCTTGGAAATGAAATCAGCATTATCAAAAACCTCTTAGTATCCTTTTTCTATGCAAAAACTCAACTTTTTCGATATTTAAGAAACTCACTTCTAAGCTTTATTTCTAACATCTTCTAGAAGGGGTAGAATACAAATTCTGCCCCCAATTATTTTTTCATATTTTTTGTTCAAACCTTTTTCAAAGTTCAACAACTCCACCCCCTTACTATGGGGTAATTTTTCAAATTGCGTCGCAATAAGTAACAAAAATTAACGATTTCAACATATGAACCATTAAAACCCCCCATTGTTTTCCTGATCAGATTTTTTTCCAAATTCTACCTCAAAATTCAAAATTCCACCCCCTGAATAGGGGCGGTTTCTTTAAATGAAGTATTAGTAGGTATCATGAATGAGTATTATTTTTTTACACAGTTTTTCTTGATTTTTATCCAAAGTTCAATAACTCCACCCCTTAAATATGTGTAGTTTTCCACAATGTAAGTAGATATTTATATATACTATACATATATGAAAATAGGTACTAAAAAGTACAACTCTATTGTGTGAACTTAAAAAAAAACTCCCAAAAAAGTGGTAGGAGTTATTTGAGGGTTATCATTATCAAGATCAAACATATTTCGTTATATCGAAAAAACATTTTATTATAATTATTATAAAAATATTTCTGAGTGACCTGTAACCGGTAATATTATTAATCTCGAATACAGGGGTTCTTTACCCCTACGCAGGGAGCGCCTGTACAATTTCTCCGCACTTTTAAAACTTCCAAAGTGTATGATTAGGTAAAGATGACATATTCCAATACTTTTTTGCTGTGTATTTTCGTTTTAAAAAAAAGTCAAAAAAAACTGGAATTTAAACATTGTCCTTTGACATAATAATAAATCTATTAACCCACATATTTTGCACTAATTGACACTTTAAAATATTCATATAAGTAGATACTCGAACTAGTTTTTTTTAAATTTTATATATCATTATTTAAAAGCCCTTTTATTTGGAATACAAACATACTTTTTTCGTAATTTTAAATAGAATATTTCAAAAGATATTCTGAAAAATATAGGAAAATAAAGAATCCCTCCTTATTTCTGAAACCATTGGACCTAAAATTTTAAAAAGATCAGGGCCTATAAAGTCTTACTTGAAGTTTACATGAAAATTATAACAAAAGTTCTAGATCTTATATATTTCTAGAAATTCAGAAATGCAAAAACCACCCAAATTTTTTTGATTTCACTAAAAGAAATTTCCCACCAAAACGAGATTTCAATTTTTTTTTTAATTGCTATTACTATTGTTTCTTTAACCATTTTTGTCTTTAATACGTATTAGTGTTTCGAAATAATCAGAGTTCAGGTTATTGTATTGTGCTGTGCAAAAACAAATTTAAAAAGATTTTATTTATGGTACTATAATAACATTAAACTAACAGTGGGACAAGATTAAATAAATGAAGCTTTAGCTGGATCAAACGAATCATTGTATTGTAGGTATACCAATGTATTGACTCGTAAGTAATCCGACTAACATTATAAGTTTTTATTTTGCTTAGACTGTAAGCACGCTACGATTGTTGTTTGCCTTGCGCCTTTTCTTCGACTATCAGTTTGGTATAAATTTAATTCTACGTACTTCAATATAAATTCGTAGCATACAAACATTCCGGAGAAAAATCCGCACGGAAAATAATAGTAGTGCACGTTTGGTCTAGATGCGAACAATATTTTGACTTGAACAATAGTTCGTGCGTTTTTCTTGCAATAACAGAAATAATTTAATTATGTTTGAAACACTTCATACATTTTTCAACCACGATTCGTGTACTTATTTTGGTACAGGCTCCTAGTTATAAATATCATCTAAATGAAAAATGTACATCGATTATTAAAACAAAGTATACCTACCTATGGGTAATGCGTCAATTAGTATAAAGAAGAAGAACGTATTTGGCGATTCTCCAGACATTTGAATTTTAAAGTCGATATATTTACAATCTAAATTTTACAGCATGATTTTTATACTAGTTGAAGTTAACGAAGTTGAAGGCAACCAATTTGCGATATTGTATATTATTTAAATAAAATAAAACTTGTTTATATATTTTAAATGTTTCAAAGTTTAAATTTTATTCTCAAGCTTCTACGTTTTTCGGCTGACTAAGCCATCTTCAGAGCTAAGCTTAAAACGATATGATGACACGTAGTACTTCGATGAAAAAAGTCCGCCTGCCGCGTTTGTACTGAGTTAATGAGTACTTGTATTAAGAAGACAAAAAAATATTGTCTTTTCAGTGATAATTAAGAACAACATTTTATACTCAGTCTTAAGCTTATTACATTCACTTTTTGGGGGTTGATAAAAAAAACAAGTAAAATTCATCAATTACAAAAACGATTCTTTATAAACTAAAAACACAAACAAAGCAAAATAGTTCTCTTACTCTAGTTCTCTGCTTGCTTAAAATTTATTTTGTTTGAAATTTAGGTAAAATAAGTTCAAATAAAATGCTCATCAAAAGATATAATCTACATATCAGATAGGGGAAAGTTTAAGCATATCGAGATGTACGATTCGAGATATAATTAAAGTACTCAAAACAACAGGCGATATAAAAACGAAGAAGAAAACGTAGCGACACCCTAAGCCGTCATCTTTAGATCTTCGTTCATTAAAGAAAATTATGAAGTAGCAGCGATAATCGACGGCAACGGAAATAAGCGCAACATGGAGGAAATCAATTGGAAAAGAACTTTGTGTCGACACTTGTAAGCGTTCGATAAATAAAGTAGGATATCGCTTTTATAAGGTATTATATACCAGAAATAAGTTAATGATAATGATAAAAGTAAATTCCTTCAGGCGAAGGAAAAGATTTGCCTAACTACAAAACAAAAGAAGAAGCGGTTGGATTTCGCCACAAAATACGAAAATTGGACAATAAGGCAAAGGCTGTCCATAATTTGGAGAAAGGACGCCAAAAAGTCATACAAAATACGTTCCTTAGGGTAACAGATCGTCTGTTACTTTAACGAGTGCCCATCATAAGCGTCATCTCTAACAATTAATAACAATAATAAATACCATTCAAGGTAAAATTAAAGCGGTAATGAAAGGTAAAGGTGATGCTACGTAGTGGTGACCACTCCATTTCCAATATGGGCGAACTATTTTGCTTTACTTGTTTTTATCGGGAATAATCGGAAAAAAAAATATTTTGTCCCTCTTCCTATGGAAAAAAGCTGTTCCAAATTTAAATTGTTTTCATTAATTATCACTGTAAGAAATATTTACGAAATGGATTTGAAAAAATTTTGTGTAATTTCCAAAATTTCGATTATTCCGTGGCATGGTCTAATATTAATATTTTCCTTCGAAGAAATGTGGGGGTGATACTAAAGAAACTAAAAAGTTGCCTGGTTAAGAACCATCCTAATATGGGTCATATTAAATGTTATATCTTGTGTTGGTATATGTATATATTCATCATAAAAAAAAATTTAAAAAAAACAAATTACTATGTGTATACTTATTTTATTTCTACTTTTTTTCCATTAAGCGTTATTATACCCGGAATTTCCATATGTGAAATAATAAAATAATAAATTTTTCTCTGCACTTTTGATACATTTACTATTATCTGTTGAATATTCGTAAATTTTATGATACAAAAAACGGTTGAAAAACAAAAGCGGTTATTAATTCTACGTTATTAAGACTTAAAAATCTGTGAATTCAATAACTATTCAGTAGTTCATTTTACAAGAAAAGCTGTTTTATCATGGCACAAATATGTTGGTTATATTTTTATTTTGATACATTCCTTGGACCATAAATTAAAAAAGGATATTATGTTGATATAGTTGATTTAACTTAATTTTTATATTTAACCCATTCGAGACCAGACATTTTTTTGAAAACCGTCCCAGGAGCGAAGCACTTTTTGTTGTTTACACTAATTATTTTTTATTCACGGCATTTCTAGCTGTGGCCTATTCATTTTATGGTCTAACTTAAAAACAATACAAACTTTAAGCTTTATGCAACTTAAAGCTTTAATTTTTCTTAAACGAACTTATTTTCACTACTGCTGCAATTCAATATCACTGCACACACGGTGTGCAATCGGTCTCGAATGGGTTAACTAATAACTATTAATTTTGAATAAGTTTTTCTCTATCTAGTAGTTGGTTTAACAATTCAGCAAAATTGTAATTCCAAGTATTTATTCGTTTACCTGAAAATCAAAGCCTAAAGTCGGTGAAATAATAGTTATTTCGGCAATTTCAACAACTCCTTTTTCTCCAGTAACACTTGAGTTTTCCTAGTCTTCCTTAATCTCAAGGAAAGGCTTCTATAAACATTTTTGGGAAAACAAATTATTTTTTTTAATATACATTTTTATATTACAACATTGAAAAAACCTGTTTTTTTATATATATTATAAATTCTTATATTAAATACAACATTTAAAACATAGTGCGAAGGAATTTTACATCGAAATTAGTATAGAAATTTTAAATCGAAATAAGTATAGATAGATATAGGAAAAGCAGTTCAAGCTTGACCCTTTCGGGTCATCTGTTCAAAAACGACGGTCCAAAATTATGGATATAATACATATGTATAATTAAGTATTTTTTATTTTTTTTTATTTCGGTAATCCTGTGATGAGATTTGATAGTATGATTTAATTTATATTTAGATTTAAAAGTTTGTTCCCTCTTCTTTCCTTCAAATTATTTCGAATTCAGAGACATCTTTTACATTTAGAAAACCTATTGTTTTAATACGGTTTTAGTGGGCATAGCATGTTGGAATTTGATACCTAACATATTATCTTTGATATCTTGCTGCAGAAAGTATGATTTTTAAGGTTCTATTTAAGTACGAGTATAAGAAGTACGAAGAAAAGAACCTTAACAATGGAGTTTAATTAATTTGAATATTGTTAGAGTTTTCAGAATGTGAAAAGTAAATTTTTTGTTTAGCAGACTTGGCAGAACCTACAATGAGTTTTGCAAAAGTTGCCACAATGAGGAAGAGGAGGAAAACGTCACTCACTTTGAATGTCATTGCTTGGCTCTGGCCCTTTGTAGGAGTCGTCTGCTGGGCTCCTTTTTCTTTGATGACCTTGCGAACTTAGGTTCTGTTAACATCAGGAATCTAGGAGAGTTCATCAAGGAGTCTAAATGGTTCTCCGGTTAGTTGTGGGATCACCCCATGTATCACAATGGGGCTCTTTTTTTTTGCCTAAGTGTGCCTTAAAGGCACCCACTTTAACCTAACTTAACCTAATCTTTTTTCGATATGCAATCATACAAAATCGATTGGATAAATTAACTAGCCGTCGTTTATGTTTTAAAATAGTTTCGAAAAGCAGAGAAAGTTTTACATGTATAGTTATTGTAATCCTAGACAATTAGTTTAAAGTTCAAATTGCTAGAACACAACCAATTAAATTAAGTCGTATAACGTGTAGGACTTTTTTTTATAAAAACCTTTATGTTAAATATTACAATTTATTGTTATTTTCAACCCAATTGCTTCAAATTGTCTTTTAAGCTAACGACAATGCAAAAAACTTTCAATGCATTTTTGAAAGTGTTTTGATGTACCCGGAAAACACGTCGATTCAGAGTGTCAGCGGAGGGAAACTATTAAAATCGCATTCCCTACATACGTACTATTATAGTCTCATATGAAGATACATATCGCGGAACGTGCCCACCCCGGGATTCAATTAATTTTTCATCACCTTCTTGGGAGTGGAAGACAATTTCGCCTGAATGATGTCGCGAACGTGCGAGCTACTTAAGTCATCAGCAAGCACCTTGATATATAAAATTTAGGATTAAATTTTATTTTACGGCGGAAAACTAATAAAATTTCCATAAAATAGCAGTGACAGATTGGAGTTTTAGCGAGACAACTTTGCCCGTTTTCCTCGTGGGTACGAGACGTAAAACTTCAGACCCGGCAGAGACCCGGAAAACGATGCCGGGAAAATGAAGCGAGCGAAAAACTTTTTGCGCTGATAACGCTATGCAGTGTGCAGCATCTTTCACATATGTACCCGCGTGAGTGGAACATATGCTTACCGAGATGGCACCATTGCAGCTGCAGTTCCGAGGCAATCCAAGGACAGGGCGATATCAATGACTGGCAAAGTGCAACTCCATCTCAGGAAGATGGCACTTTAGAAGTTGTTCGGTGGCGGGCGGCACGGTGTGCCGTCTTCATGAAGCCCGGCAATTTTTTTGAATTTCTTGCCGTTTGTTCGGTGAACGATGTGTGTGCTGAAAACCACCCCACAGCACATCCGCTTCCTCAATCAGGGCTCCAGTGAATTATTAGAGCCAGGCTAGGTGCTAGTTAAAATTTCACTAAAATATCTTGGAATTAGCCAAGTCAGAAAAAAAATAATTTCTCAATGGAAAACACTCGTAGTTAAGCGGAATCCATTTTCCTCGCCGCGTCGAATCAACTGCACCGTACTTTGTTTATTTAATTGTTTAAATCGTTCGGTTTTACTTTGGCCTGATGTGGGTGGTCCTGGTCGCGGATTCCTTCACCACTTTTTGCATGAAACCTAATTATTTATTGGGCCGGCTAATACTTTGGCAAATGTTTCTAGACGGCTGGCCTTCATCGCCTAAAATTGATTATCCGTGGATTTTGGGTGGAATGCCATTGCGATTCGATTTCGCAAGTAGCTAATATTGCACAATCATTTTCGGCAATTATGGGAAGAATGGAAATTAGTTTACTACTGGCGTTGTATTCATATCCGAGGGATGTCTGGGGATCGTTGCGCGAATTAATCTCAATTCGTCAACTGTGAATTTGGGGAAAAAATCTGAATTGATGGTAAATGTTTTCTGATGAAGAACATAAGAATTTTGTTCCGAATTGAATTTATTTTATTGATTAGTGCTATTTTGAATTGATAGAATCCTTTAACTGACTGTAAACTCCATTGATGTAGAATAGTAATCGGATTTCCCTTTTATATTAATAAATCTCAAGAAAGCTTTGAAATACATTTCCTCTTTAAGTCTACGGAGATAATGGTTGTAGTGCTGCGATGATTGGATATGGAAATTATTGTAAGTTTCGATAAAAGCATCATAAGAAAGGTCATCCCTATCTGATAAATAAATCCTCAATAATTTGTTTTTTAAATTTCTGAGCTTTCTAAGGTCGTTATCAAACCAGGGAGGTGAAGTAGAAGATCTTCGGTGTTCATAAGAAATACATTCTGCAAAGATTTCAGAGATCTTGGTATAAAAAACAGTCAAGGCCGCGTCGATATTATCATTCAACAGCAGCAGGTCGAAATCAATGGAAAAAAGTCTATCAGAGAGCTCCTGAAAGTTGACCTTTTGAAGTTATAGAAATATTCAACTTCCCCTTCTAATGTACGATTTTCAGATTTAAAGCAATATTCAATCAAAAGAGGAGGGTGGTATTCGTCAAGAGAAGACTTAATCACTCCACTGCTTTCAATGGTTGTATTTTCCAAATCAGAACAAAATACCAAATCAAGCTGCCTGTCTAGTGAATGCTTGATAGAACTTATTTGGTTAAGACTAAGAGAAAAAATAGAACCAAGGAATGAAGATACCCTAGATGATAAATTATCATTAGGGTAGAAAATATCGTAATCACAATTACATACCCATTCTACACTGGGTAGGTTAAAGTCGCCTATTAAAATAAGCTCGTCAGAAGTATTCATTAAATTCTGAATGAAGTCAAGGCAATTAATAAGTACATCATAGAGGCTGTTATTATTATTATCTAAAGTTTTAACCATATTCGGTGAGATATAAAAAAATAAAGAAAAAGATATTTATGTCCAAGAATAATTTTTAGAGCAAGAAGCCCCATGTCAAATGAACTAGAGGAATCGGGAAGTGTAGTAATACTAAATAACACGATTTTTATAAAATGAAATAAGTCTTCATCACTATCTTCTTCAATAATTTCAAAAAAATAAGTCTTCATCACTATCTTCTTCTATAATTGGTTAAAAACCTTCGGTTTCTTCGGGTCTGAAAATTTCAGCAAAGATGTTGAGCTTGATTCTCTCGTAAACGAAGAAGGCTTGCATAAAATCCCTTTACCCTAATACATAGAGTACTAACCGCTACAACATAGTATTTAAAAATTATTCAAATCCATTTTTATCAAGTTGTACCCTTCCCTTGTAAGTCTATTTATGCAAGACCAAGACCAATTCCGAGTGTGCAAGACCAAGATCAATACATCAATCATCATAGTCTTGCCCTTGGTGTTGTTTTGCTGATTAATAATTTAATTGTTACTATATAGTATTTACCTTAGTGAACTATACTTTCCTTAGTGATCTACTTAGGTAATTTAATGAACTGAAACTATAATTGTATTAACCACTGAAATTTTGTAATCAGTGGAACTTATCCATCTAATAATAATTAAACTATTAAATCGCGCCTTCTTTTTCTACTTCTTCCACATAGATAAACTTTGAAATTAATCTAAGGTATATTTTAACCCTAATTTCGTACGTTTTTTCAGCACAACAAAATCATAAACCTGGCACATTCATGTTTAATGCAAATAGAAACTTAATGATGAAGATAAATTAAAAAAAAAAAGTATAAGTTTATACCTTGAAATCCCATGAACTTAATTAATTTATTTAAATATATATAAATATGTATCACATGACATAAGAACTCGTCCTTTACTTAAATAAGTCAAACATTTAACACTAGATTTACGGAATCCATAAATTTGACGGGTTTGAATTTTCGAACCGAAACTTAGAGAAGTTGTATTTATCAATTTTAAGGGGAGGCTCTCATCTAGAACGTCAAAAAGTAGGTAAAGTTCGTGATTTTTTTGAAGGCAAATGACAAGACATAGGGAAATGATATTTGGCATTATCTTTTATTGTATATTTATCTGTACGAAAAAATTTTTTTATTAAAAAAAAAAACAAAATGGCGCCCGTTATTCAACTTCTCCGGAGGCATGTTTTTCGAAAATGGCCCAGCTGCGTACAATTTAGGGGTCGCAGTTTGGTCTGAAATCAAATAATGATGACATTATTATAAACTAGACTAAATTTGTCTCAGAAAGAGTGGACGACTTTCAAAAAAAATTTAAAATTGACGGAATGGCGCGATTTTGAAATTTTAAGGCCGTTTTCGGCCGTTTTTTTTCATAGTTTATCACTTACAAAAAGGAGATAATGTTACAATTTTCAAAATGTGCTCCACTCTTTCTATGAAGAAAATTGTTTACTTTAATATGCACGAAACTAGAAGTTGATCGGTTGAACCGTTTTTGAGTTATCTTGTACGCAAATTTGAAAAATCTTGAAAAACAAAGTTCCGAGATAATCGTGATTGAACGGCACGGCACAGGCTGAGCGCCCCACTACGATCATGACACCGCCAGAATCAATGGGCTGTAGAATCCGTTCTAGTGCTCGGATCGACTAAATATTTTAAAGCAACATTCTAGACATATTAAACTTTAATAATATGAAATAAAAAAAAAATCGAAAATTTCAAGATTCTAGATGAGAACCTCCCCTTAAGTGAAAAATGAATACATTGCACATGCATTTTGTTTGAATGAGAGAATTTAGGTCGTAGATTTACGTCAGTCTGACGTAATTTTACATACACGTGAACGTTTACACGAATTTGGTGTAAAATCACACAACACTTACATAGTTGATTGAATATTACACTCAAAGCTTTAAGAATGGCCGTTTTTCGTTTGAGGATCATATTGACGCCATTGTTCGCAAAGCAGGTGCCACCCTGGGCTTTGTCAAACGCTGGTCTAAGGAGTTTAACGATCCTTATATTACTCGTACTCTCTTTTGTACTTTTGTAAGACCAATACTTGATTATGCGAGTCCAGTTTGGTCCCCATCAATGACGACACACATTAACCGTGTTGAGGCAGTACAACGAAGATTTCTTAGATTTGCTCTTCGAAACCTTCCCTGGTGCGACCCACTAATTCTGCCTCCTTATGAGGATAGACTTAAATTGATATCTTTACAATCCCTCGAGCAACGCCGTAATATCGCTAAAATAGTGTTTGCTTTTGATTGTGTTTCAGGAAACGTTAACTCCCCTGAACTTCTCTCCCTCTTTGACATTTCTGTTCCGGCTCGCCCTACAAGACATTATAATTTCTTCCGCACGCCTATGAATCACACAAATTACGGAATGAACGAAACTATTACGTCAATGTCACGCTCCTTCAATGCTTACTTTCAACACATTGATTTTCACCTTTCTAGAAACACAATTAAAGGTCAGCTTCGTTAAAATTGATATTTTTCACTCCGTATGCTATGTAGTAATCAGTTTGTTGATGAAATCGAAATAAATAAATAAATAAATAAGATTTTGTAATTTCACACGTTTTTGCCTAATTACACAAAAAATGTGTATTTTTGTGATCTTGATAAATAATGAAAACTTTTTCGGAATGGGTAGACAGTTTTACATAATACTATATGTCTATATTCCGAGGTTTAGTTCAATTGATGGATGTGCAGAAAAATTAACAAAGGTACTTCGTTAATAGGGGGTTTTGAATTTTACGGAACTTTAAAATTTGCCACATTCACTGGAAATAGAAAAAAGAAATAAGTCATCAAAGTCAGTAAATCAAAACCTCTATAATATATTAAATAGTCGGTTAAACAAGAAGGAGAAATACTTCAATAAAGTTAAGTAAAATGGCCATTTTGACGGGACATTTACACAAATCTAAAGCACTCGCACAAGCAGATACTTTGAACTTGCGAACTTCACCTGGAACCGTTCAGTCAAGGTGGCGATGTGGAAAAAATATATCAATTGGGATAGTGGCCGGGCCGACAGGGTCTTATTTATGGTATCTTCCCCCCCAGGAAAGGTGAGCTAGCGGGTGCAAGACCGAGTTCAGTCCGAGTGTCCGGTTAAGTGTTTTCAGGTTCAGCTGGGTACAAAATGATCAGTGGTGGGGGAGCCAACGGCGAATAAATAAGCCTGACCACATGTCACGGGGCGGCGCATCATAAATATTCAAAAGAGTGAAAAATGTTCATCTCTTCACTATATCCACCCAGTTTTGTAGCCAATGGTCAGCTCTGCAGCGCGAAAGGGGTTTTATATGCGGGATACGGCGATATGTTATGACAAACGGAAGCGAATTTATCTTTCTGCCTCGTACCATAGCCGTCCGACGAGGGTGAATGCAGGCTTTGGGGCGAACAAGACAATAACGACCTTATTCAAGACGAGAACCCCAAAGGTAAGTTGTCCTCCAGGAAATCGTGAAAGTTTTGAAATTCTAGACTAGGTATACCGCACTGTGGGTATAGGGCGCCCAGGTCTTGTCCCAACCTACCGACCGGCCGCGTCGCCCGCGTTGCCATTGTGGTGAATTTGAATTGAAGAATAAAGTTCTTAAGTACAAAATAAATCGCCTCGAAAGGAATGTCGGCTATTCATAGATTAGGGCAATCCTAGGGCGGCTTTTATCGGACCGGGAAGCGGGGATCTCATTGAGAAAATTTAATATCTTATGTTTGATCAGAGCAGTTAGAAGCCAGACCATCCTTCGCCATGTGGCAGACATTGTTCCGAATCGGCGGCGGCAGGCTGTGGCGTGGTGGGTTTTAGGCTTGAGAATAACACCCACGCCCCGCCCCACCGCGCCCCGTCTTGAGTCAGCTACTTCTGCTAATTTGCCCGGCTTGTGGATTCTTTTTAATTACAACTTAAGAAAAGTGAATGACCACCTCTCTCCCAAACTTCGTTCCCGCCAGCATTGCAGGGAAACGCTGTCTGTAAACTTCTATTTAGAGGCTCCTTTAAAGCTTTCAAGCTTAAATATTACTTTTCTTTTATGACCTTTAAATCGGATTTTGGCGTCTTTGATGCGATTTAAATGTTACCCGCAGCTAAGCGACCTCGAACAATTTAACAGTCTTGTTCCAGTCTTCTGGCGCGCCCCTAATTCGTATAAGTTCTGAAATAAAATTTTGACATTTCCAGAGCGCAGATAAACCAAGGCAGCTTTAAGGTGTTTTAAAATGGGGAAAAAGTCTTCCGAGAAATACAATAAAAATTATTCCAAATAAGTCTGTCTATCTCGTTGGAACCACGCATAAATCCAGTGAGGTCAAATCCTTAAAATAAGCTACCTCGGGACAAGGATTCCGCTGCACAATTGCAGCCCAGTGGTCATTAGCTTTGCAAAAGTAAAACTATAAAAACAAAGGAGCGTAACTGCAGAATTATGCTCCTCTAATATTTTCAAAGTCCAGAAGGGACCGCAACGACCATGCAACTAAGTTGCGGTTAAGCCAACAAAAATCTGTTTTCTCTGTGTGTGCAGCCATATTATGCGCGCCGATATTTTCCCAGTCATAATAAAACAAATGGAAACAAACTTGGGAATCCTTCCGTTTGCTACCTACCGCAGCCCCACACGGATGCATCGTGCGGTGCAGTCTGTGCTTTTATCGAGCTGGGCAAATATGTGTGTAAATCAGTATACCCACGCCGAAATTGCAAACTTGTGTTCTACGGCTACGAAAACTTGTAAATTCTCGAAAAAGTTTAGATCGAATTTTTCTGATAGTGCAATTTTGCGTATAGTGTGTTTGGAAGTTCATCGGCGTCAGGGTGTTTTTAATATAAAACCCATTTTCGAAATGAAATCAATTTAAAGGCTATAAATGGGTTAAAATTGCAACCATAAGTGCATTATGATATTATTGATATACAGGCAGTTCTCGTATATTTGCGGCATGTTAGGTTCCCGAAGTATGCGCCGTAAATTGAAACGACTCAACTCGGGTCACTTAATTTAAGGGGTTATATACAGTCAGGAGGCCCAAAAAAATCGATTTTTCAGGAATTTTTCTTAAGATGACCTTTTAATTTATTAATGTACAAATTACACATTAATGATAATTTTTGAGTGTATTTAAATGTTTTTTATTTGTAAAAATAATTATTTTAAAAGCTGCTACAGCTGATCTCCGGGAGCAGTTCTAAAATAAAAATAAAATAATAAAAAGCACAATATCTCTGGACTGGATCATCAAAAATGAAAAAACCAAAAATATTTCGTTAATATAATGTTTTATCTTGTAATTGATCGAAGGAATAACGAAACATTTTTTTGTACAAACTGGCGGCTTCTTTAAAAACAAAAATCGATATTTAACAAAAATTTAGCTCTTAAATTGTTTATAAAATGGAAAACATATATTGATGAGAAAAAACGTTGGATTAATTACTAAAAAATATACTTAAAAAAAAAAAATCAATTTTGTGAAGATTCTTTTTTTTTTTTTTTTTTTTTTTTTTTTTTTTTTACAGACCATCAGCTTAGTCTAAGCTTTAAAGCAACAGAAATTAATCTGCTGCATAAGACTCGTCATCATTTGGTCCGTTGTTAGTAGCGACATGACAAACAAGCAAGTTCTTTTTTAATACATGCTTACCAACACGGACATCAAACAAATCGGCATTCTTATTTACACTCAACCTCATGCGGTTAATAGGTTGAAAGAAGCTATAGTTAGTTTTACACAGATCAGTTTGTAGAAGCGGGACATGCCTAAGGTTTCGCTCATTCGCTCTGAACGTGAATCTCGCTTTAAGAGGAGGTGAATCAATATTACCAACTAGAAGTTGATGTACAAATACAACGTCCGCGATTTCTCGACGTTTTTGCAGAGAATGCATGTCAAGGAGTTTCAAACGGTCCTTGTATGGAGGGAGGATGATTGGATTGCTCCATGGCAATTCTCTAAGGGCGAAACGGACAAATTTCCGTTGGACAGATTCGATGCTGTCTATGTGAACTTGGTAATAGGGAGACCAAACTTGACTTGCATATTCAAGAATTGGCCGGACAAAGGAAGAGTAAAGCTGTTTGTATACAGTGACGTTAGAAAATTCACGGGACCATCTTTTAATAAAACCAAGCGTAATACTGGCTTTTGTTACCATGCTATTTATATGTTCAACAAAATCCAGTTTACAATCCAGGAAAACGCCTAAGTCACGGGCAGAGTGAACTCGTCTAAGAATAACGTTCGAAAGATTATAATCAAAACTCAGGGGATTGCGGCCTCTACAAAAAGATAAAACTTCACATTTATTAATGTTTAATTCTAGATTATTGTGAACACACCAAGTTTGGAAAGTATCCAGATCTCTTTGAACCGTGTGGCAGTCGTTAATATTATTCGTATAACGGAAAAGTTTCATGTCGTCAGCATAAATTAAAATTTTACAGTCCTTGAGCAAAAATGTAATGTCGTCAATAGCCAAAATAAATAAGAGCGGGCCCAGGTGACTACCCTGCGGTACACCTGACGTGGCAAATATTTTCCTAGAAGTTTCATTCCGAAAAGTAATCTGATAAGTTCTGTTGGACAGGTATGAGCGTATCCAATTGATAAGCAATGGAGAGAAGCCTAGATTTTCAAGTTTCAGTATTATAATCGCATGGGACAGTTTGTCAAAAGCCTTGCTAAAGTCAGTATAAATGCAATCGGTTTGCAGACCCTTCTGAAAGCCTTCAATGACGAAAGGGACAAATTCAAGAAGGTTTGTGGAAGTAGAACGACCCTGAAGAAAACCGTGCTGATTTGTAGAGACAAGGCGTCGACAGATGTTTGACAATTGTGAGTATATAATTGACTCAAAAAGTTTTGGAATACATGAAAGCTTCGCTATGGGCCGGTAGTTACATACCTCATTCTTTTTACCCTTTTTGTGGATGGGAATAATAAAGGCATTCTTCCAGAGCATGGGAAACGTTCCGATGTTGACTGACTTCTGAAAGAGTAATGTTAAGGGTAACATTAGCTCATTAGAGCAGCATTTAAGGATAGCTGGGGGAATACCATCTGGACCCGACGTGAAATCCATGGGAAGCTCATTGATATGTTTGAGAACATCGGGGGGAGTAATATAAATGGAAAAATTAAGAGGAACAGGATTTAAGGTTAAGTGTGAAAAGTTATTAGGGTTGGGTTGGAAAGCGGGGGAGAACGATTTTTCGAAATATGAGGCAAACATATCGCAAATTGAACCCTGTATATAACCCCTTAAATAACTAAAGATCGATCTTTTCATGTTTATAAGCCAAAATTAGCGGAGGAAATTATTGAACAATATTGCAAAAACGAGAGAACTAGAAAAATTTCGTGATGTACCATTATGCATCGATCACGAACACCAATTAAAAATGGTTGAATATCTATTTTTTTATATCTATACGCAGTTATACACTGCAACAAAATGAATATTTTTGTTTTATTACAGTAGAACGCCGATTATCCGAATCAATTGGGACCGGGGTCGATTCGGATAATCGAATATTCGGATAATCGGACATAGACTGGTAGGTTCAAAGTTGGCAACCAGAGACTACCAGTTTTGAGCTTGTTGAATATATAGCTTGGTAAGTATATGGTGAGAAGTATATCTATATATGTTTGTTTGGCTGGAGCTTCGAGCTCACCTCAAACCTGGCACTCTCTGACTATATAATATTGAACACGGCAATTGTCACTCGCATTTTTGTATTCTTGCGTCCCCACAAAACTTGTTTTTATTGAAAAATTACTTGGTTTTAATTTTTTATATTACGCTTAGGACCGATTCGAATAATTGGCGATTCGGTTAATCGGCGTTCGGATAATCGGCGTTCTACTGTATATAAATTGATTTTATTTTGAAATGTATATCATTTTTAGATTAACTGTAAATAAGTTTGTCTGTTAGACATAATTACAATCAAAATACTTTAAGTTGAGCGTATTGGATTTATGTAGTAAGTCGCGGATTTGAGCCATGATGCAAATCGGTTAATCTCCAGATTGGCTGCACCGATTTTAATAATCTTAGCGCGTTTTGTTGATTAACATATCCTGCAGGGTAATTTACAACAATTTGGCAAACAAAAAAACAAAAATTTAGCAAGGAAAAAAGGTCGTTTCCACACTTTTTCTCAAACATCCACAATATTTCTTTTTTGTTTTAACTATTTTTCATTAATGGTGGTAATTTACCCTGTTTGAAACCTTCCTCTTTAAGAAAATTTTGGATTTTTTTATTTCAGAATTACCAATCCTGAGATTAACTGTTTTTAGTTCAAACTCCTTCACAAGTACATAGTACCGAGTATAAAAGCCTGAGATACTTCTACTACTACTTTCAAGTAAAAAGTTTTAGCAATGATTTGGAGTTAACAGACAGACTCTTTTTCAGTTATAAATTAGAAGTTTGGATGGGTAAAAGCCATGGCAATGCATCAAGCATTTATTGTAAATTTTAAAATGTTTGCTACAGGACATGGTTTAAAAATTTCAATTCAATGGAACATTTAAGATCCAGATTAGACCATAAACAAAAAACGCAACTTCAAACGTCACTTACTTGGTTCTCACAAAGCCTGTGCTAATCGGACAACTGATGAAAATTCTGACAGATGGAAGCCTCAGCGGCTATGTAAAATTTTGACAGCTGTAATGAAACGCCGGTTGCCGCGACTTTTTGAATTGTGGTTGATGAAAAAGTCTAAAAGAGTAGGAAAATAAATATAAAACCCAAATGTTTAAACACGTTGACTGCCACGGTGGTCACCGGTATGCGGGGCTACTAACTTTTTTAGTTTATGATATCTATCTTATTTAAAATTCCCATTTGTAAACAAACGTCAAAAAAAAGAAAAAGAAATTATATTAAGATTATGTTTATAGGAACGTACCTAAATATAGTCAGTTATATGAAATCAGAAAATTTAACACCTAAGCATGTAAGCACATGTATCAAAACTAGTAATTCGGCAAAGCATAGTAACAACGTAAAAAAACAACGCCCGATATCACCTGTATTTGATGTTCAGTTCACTATTTTATACTCATAAAAACAATTATGATACAATAATAGAATTGCTATAAAAAATAACCATAAAATAAAAATAACAAAAGAAAAATATACTGTATATAGGTATATTGCCACGGTAATTGGTAATTGGGACAAACATTTTTGGAGCACTCAAATTGGGCGCCTTCTATAAATTAGAAGAAAAAAAAAATGAAAATTGGAAAAAAAGTTTTTTTTTGTATTCGCAAACAATTAAATGATGTATTGAAAAAAAGTTTTGTAAGTATATTTCATAAAAGAGCTTAGAAAACAATTCTTGAAAATTTGCTTGTTTTTGGCCTTCTAGCCGGTAATAGTACCTTAATGAAATAGCGGGCGCAGGTTTATTTTATTTTCCGCTTGTCAGTTTCTTTTTTCGTCGGTTTAATCATTGGTTTAAGAAAAAAGTTGTTTTTATGCTTTCAATAAGCTGTATAAATTTCATTCATATCCGTTGGGTGGTCATCGACTTTGAAAACATAGTTTCGAGGAAAACTCATTTAAAGTTTTACACTCGATTTGCAGCTGCCGTCAGCGACCTGTCATCGAAGGGTGGAGAGCTCTTCAGTAATTGTAGGATATCTCGAAAACTATTTATTGGGTTTATTTGAAATTTTCAGATAATAGTTTCAAAACATCATGCTTTAAGAAAACGCAAAAAAAAAAAAAAAATATCGGAAACCACATGAAACAGCAAACATTCATTTAAAAAAATCGTTAAGACAATCCAGTCGAATGAAATTCTTTTCTGACTTTGAAGAATTATTTAGACCGAATCAAAAAGAGCTGGTTAAAGGAGCCGTGCCACACACAAGTTTATAGAGAAAGAATAACTCCCACTTATTCGCTACCTATATGCATTTTTTCTATATCCACTTACGCCTCACCTACAGCATATGCCAACTAATAACCAAATATAAGCTGGGCCAGAACCACCCCAGGTAGTTCAGACAGGTGAGACGGCGACGGTAGTGTTTTTATGTGTGTATATACCAATGTAATTCAGGGTAAAGAGCTTTCGTGACGTAGCACTGGTCGTTCTGGAGTCGAGGCCAAACGTCAGAATTTATTCTGAATGCAGTCCTTGTGTTATTAATTGGTCTATGCTTATACTTTATTATGTTGCCAACAATGTTATGAAATTCTGGTAATAAAACGAATAAAAAGAAAATTGGAAAATTATAATAAATTTAAATTGGAATAATAAGCTAAAGTACTAAAGCCATTACTTTCCATTTTAATTATGAAGAATTCCAAGATGGCAGCAAACAAGAACCAGTTATTATAATAAAATTAAATGACTGCTCCGCAAGTAATATTCAAATTGAACAAGTAATGGTATTTTTGAGTCATCAGTTGCGTAAACAAATTCAGGAGAAATTATTAAGTTAATTTTATTTAATTTATACATTCTTTCATTAATGTGAAATACGGAGATAAGAATTACTTTCAAATTTATTTTAAATAAATAATGTTAGCCTATGGATATTACAACAATTAAACGTATTTGTAAATTTGAATCGTTATGAAATAAAAAATTGTAATTAAAAAATGTAATGAAGGCTATTTATTTTCATATCGAACTTCATAAAACACAGAGTATGTTTATACCATCTAAGGGTTAAATAAGAATATTAACTGGCTAATTGACAGTGGTTAGCTTTGGTTAGTCCAGTGTACTTAGCCAAAGATTAAAATTAAATTTTGATGCCAGTCGATTCAGTTCAATGAAATTGGATTTAGATTTAGAAGATTTTCGGTGAGTACGAAAGCATTAAATTAAATTATTAATGGTTGAGGTCAAGTGGTTAACCTTGTTCAAATGTCTTAATGTTAAGAAAATGACTAATTTTCTTACACACACACTTTCTTTTTTTTTTAAGAAACTGAATTCTTTTCAGATTTTTCCTATATTTCCTTCATATACATTTTTGCGAAAAACGCAAAAAAACGTTATTCTTATATTCACCATGGGCCCCTCAGGTTGTTATATGCATAATTACACTGACTTATTTTTTTTAATATACAATTTAAACAATTATTTCAATTTGAATATTTAGTTTTAATCGAATCCAATCCTAATATCCGCAACTATTTTCTGTAATCGATTTTGTGTTATAAATATATGTAAATGTCAACTAGTTTTCCATGTAAGAAAATGCCTTATTGCCTTAAAATTCAGACGTTCGAACAAGATTGACCACAATTAATCATTAATAATTTAATTAAATGCTTTCATACCCACCGAACGTCTTCTAGAATTATTTATAACTCTGGCTATCCTTATACATGTGTGTACCTATTACTGTTCGATCAGCTTTAAAAGCTTCAGGCAGAAATTAAATTTAACTTATTAACATTCGTTAAGACTCACGTAATCCAACTTTTCGAAGAAGGTACATAAGCCTCTGACTATCTAATATGGGGCCTTCCTCTTTCATAAAATTAACAATATCCTCCTCATCTTATCAGGAATAAACCAGGAAATGAAGATAATACACAGAGAATGAAAATAAACTTTACTATGGAAAAGCTTGTCTATTAGAGTAGTTATAGATAGTAAACTAGATACAAAAGTGCATATGAAGTGGAGTTTATGTAGTTTTAAGTTTTGAAATATTTTTTACTACAACATTTCGGAACTTACTATCCAGAATACATCTTCATATCATGCATTTCTCTTGTTAATGTTATTCTTGTGGCACAAACAAAGTAAAGTTCGACCTTAAGGAACAAAACCGCCAGCTCTTTAACTTGGTAGTATGACCTAAAGATATACAGTCGGTTTCTTTTAAACTAAGGGGATTCTACCCACCCCTCTGACATTTTATAGAGCTGGAATGAATACTTTAAGTTCAGAAATGCATTCCGGATGCTTAGTGCTCTCGTGGAAAATGCTTTTTCAACCGTCCTCGTCCAATAGAATAAAGCAGCAAAACAATTCCCATGAATAGAATCAAAATGTTGAAAGTTTGCTGCACATATGCCCATCCCCTCTGGAGCATTTCAACATGAACTTGCCGATGTTCAGCCGCAATCGATAAAGTCGGAATTTTTACATTGTACGCACGGGGGATATGATGATGATGGCGACGGGGATGGAGATAACAATGGGGAAAGAATTGCTCCAAAACATTTATACTTTCACATCACAATCTGAAAAAGTATAGTGATCGTTTTAAAATTTAAAACTTTATTTGTTGAACTCGTACCCGAAAAATTGATTTAACTCAAGTAATACCATCGACACACTATACTTCATTGTGAAGTAGTATTTTATTGTGAAGAAGAAGCCAAAATGAAACCCAAGCTATTGTTTGAAAGTGATGAAAAGATTATTGCTTGTGAATTTTTATAAGTCATCATTTTGCGAAAGGGTTTTTGACTTTCAACCTAAGAATATAGAATCAGCTGTGAGCGATACACTTGTTTTTGGATCAAGATTGTCGTCAGTTATAATGAAATAAAATGCTGTGTGTCACCACATCATAAGAAGTAACATTCTACTATATTACTACATAATGACGTCCTACTTCATAATAAATTTTAATATATCGACATTATAATAACAAAATTACACAATATAACACTATTATCATCTTTTAGCTTGTTGGAGTAAAAAAAAGAAAAAATCGAATTTTTAAGGAAACATTTATAGGATATATAACATTCTTCAAATAGGGAAGTAAAAATTGAAATTATAACATTACAGATATATTGGGGTATATTCTCGAATCTGCCGGTGGGATTAAAAATGCCAAAATTTGTATTCTATATAATTGTTGACAAACTTTGTGATTTTGGATAAAATCAATATACACTTAGCGAAATGCGGTTCATAATGTAATTTATAATTTTCTCCTTTTTAATTCAATTAGCTTGTTGTTTTTGAATTGATGTTCTGTTGATAGAATACACAGTTAGTAATTCAGAAGAAAACTAAAATATTATTATGATAAAACTATTTATTCACAGCAGACGCAATTTTAAAAAATTAGGAAAAGGCTTTCCAAAAAGGAATAACATTGAAGCACCAAATCAGAACGACTTCTTAATATAAATATGTATAAGGAGATTTTTTATGTAAATGTTAATACACAAATTCGAGTTGAATTCGGAAAGAGAATCCGTTTCGAAATTGGATTAGAATTGGGGTTGTTCCTTGCTGGACCTGCTGATTTTAATGATGATGATCAATTTACGCATCTGCCTTAATCATATGAGTATATATGTAGGTATGATATGTTAAATTTCTTTTTTGGTTAAACTTTTTAAGGGCAGTCGGCAATTAAAAAATGTTATCAAATCACATGTTGTATCAGATTAATAATTAAAGAATAGGAAATAGATTGAGTTTGAGGTTTCCTCACGAATTAAGATGAATAACTAACTAAAAAATGAACTTTAATATTTTTCAAAAAGATCATTGTTTGTGTAAATATCTTAAATTGAAAATGTTTTCACATGTGTTAAACAATTCTCTAAAAATTAAGGAATCTTTTTCGATTTATTGAAAAGCCACGTATTTGTCGTGTAAAATGATAAATGAAAAATGTTCATTTCATTTGGTTATTTTAGTGACTTGAAGGGTACAGTTGTATCTTCTTCTTTTGTTTTTAAAGGAGTCTAGTTGGTCTTTGTTATTTTTATGAAACTTAGAAGATGGGACGACATTTGAATTGTTCCTTCTCTTTTTGGTAAAACAAACTTTTTGCTTGAAGATAAAAACTTTTTATTTTTTTTAAATAACTTTGTAATTCTCGCGCTTCGAACTATTCAAATATTTGAAGATTTTTATTAATAAACATTAATTTAAAATAAACGTTAGTAAAGACTAAAACAATTTCCATCTACGGTTAGTAAATAAATTTTCAAAGTCGCTATGACAACTAAATTCTTTAACTAGAACTACTAGTAATTTCACAGTTTCAACAAGTATTGAAATTACCATAGAAACTGACTTAACAAACAATGCTTTAACATAAACGAGGTAAATTTACATTTGTTCATATTTAATTACTTAGTTATTACTGAGGACCGTAAACTCCAAATTACAACGTAAAAATTATACCTATCCACGCATAATTCCATTTGTTTTGAGCTTAAACATAATGTGGTACAGAAACTAGAATATTTTGAACAGGTGATAATAATTTCGAAATTTTTCAGTATAACAATTCGAAATTTTTCAGTATAATAATAGCGTGAAAAATTAACTCTCAAAGTAGAAAGGAAAAATAAAGGTTTATTTTTAAACTGAAGTGAAGGAATTTTTGTGTGTAGAAAATGAAATGAAGATAAAAGTATCGAATATGACAAATAAATATCAAGAAATTAATACATAATTTCTCAGATAGTTTGAAACTTTTTCTATGACTTTTCGGATAGAATTTTTATTAGCTGTCAACGCCGTTGTGTACAAATTATCTCGGTCTTATATGGAAGTTAAATTCTGCAATATCTACTCTTGGTTGATGTATTTGGATAAAACCTTCAATATATTCATCGTCAAGACTCTAAGAAATTTTATATTTGAAATCAAAACGACGGATAAAAAACTATTATATATATATATATAAAAATAATTTTAATTTCAGAACAAAAGAGCAACTATTATTTATTTTGAACGGTGACCGGGGTTTTTTTTACTTAAGAGTTTGAAGACTTAAGAATTTCAATAGAAAGAGTTTGAAGACTTAAGAATTTCAATTTCATAGAACTCGAAACAAAAACAGATATACCACCTCCTCGTGTACAGTGCAGATTGTTCTCTATTTGTGCTAAATTGTTTAAATTTAATTGACGCACTTTTTCATTTCACTAGTTCTATAAACAACTGAATCCACAAATGTTCGGCAAGAGGAGTTTTAAAAACATGCGCGATTTTTCAATTATGACTTTTAAGGTAAAGATAATTAATAGATTCAATGAACGCAATTATCAACTTAGGTTTAAAAGTCAAGATTGAGACGATCATCATTAACTGTATCCTTATGAAAACATTATATTCATTTTCGTAAACTTGATCTTTATGTTTTTGTCGGTATAACTAGAAATTAGACTGCAAATGTTGTCACAGCCTGAAATAGGCTGCATTCCTAGAAAATCTGCGAACTGTGCGCACGCCACTGTCTAAGAACTGAATTATAGTATTAAAGTTGTAAAATAAACATGTTTACATAGGAATTTTATCTTCCTTTTTAGGATTTTTGGGATGTAATGGAATTTTGCTCTATAAAGGGTTAAATTTTTAAAACATGTAATTACAGTTATCATTATATTCATTAGAAAGACATAATTTTCCTTTTCTCAAGTTTATGTAAGAAACAGTCATCAAAACCTGTTATTTCAACGAATTCACTGAGCTTATCGAAAATATTCACCCCGTTAAATCCGCAATGCTTACACCCCCATAATGTCTAGAAAAAGACAAGCAATTCAAGGAAACAGTATTAAATTGCCTTAACACTAAAATAACAGAACTGCTATAACGCGTTATTCACGTAATAGCTTAAAGACGTAATGAAAGTAACTGCCGCGACTCAAGTATGAGCCCGCCCCCAAGTCGACGTATTAAAAGTTTTCGCACCAGTTCTTTGCGCTAGCGGCATTAAGGTTAATATCTCCAGCCATAATTACCACGCGTGCTTTCCACACCGCATTAAGGTGTGACAATCCTCATAGAGCGAATCCAGCACCTTTCATGGCGAACTAAGGAAACTATTCAAACGTGTTCGTCGGGGAAAATCTTTAAAAGCGCCATAATAATTCAATAAAGACTCCTTGACTGGAAGACGGAGGGGGAGGATAAGCAGCGAGCGGGTGAGCACCCGTTGCGCGGTCCACCGCCGCCGTTAAGACGCGCGCGGGTGTGTGACGGTATTAAAGCATGAGAAACAAAGCAGGTAAAACGATCACGTCCTTTAAGTCATTTACTCTCCTCTGTACGAACATAATTTCTCACGTTTTACCCTTATTAACTAGCGGAATAGCTCCTCCTTGAGCGCACCGCATCCCTCCTAACTACATTGATTACGTGATCAAGTTTTGTGTGCGTGCAAACTTTTCTGCTTGGCTTTAGCTTATTTCTTGAAACTGTATCCAGTCAGTTGAGCTTTTTATTAGCAATTTTTCGAGCATCAAAAGCGAATATCTTACGAGAATTCTTGCCGGAGTGTCGACGAATGAAAGAAAGCAGCAAGAATTGCCGGCAATCAAGCGCTTCATGGGGCCTTAATTTTTAATTCCTCTTAAGGCTTTATTAAACGGGCGACACAGCCACCTTCTTGGTGCGTGCCTTCACCAAAAGCGAGACGATCCCCTTTTGTTATTACTCCTTTTACTAGTTGCTCGCGGGCCTTCTTAAAAGTACGTTTTCCTTTGACTTCTAAGGGAATTTTTTAAATGCGCCCCTCTTTAAGGATCTCAGAAATTATCCAGGTACCTCAGAATGGATTTAAGACAAAAACCAATAAAAAGGTTGGCCGTGGGGACCGGTTAAGTTATGAATTCTTCTTGAATGGGCACGACCAGACCTTTAGGAGTTCAACGAGTACTAAGCAATTAGTAACTGTTATTGGGGCCATGGGAATGATGGACACCAGATAAGGGAAAAGTATGAAAAAACAAATTACATAATCAAACTATAACAATTTTATTTCTGTTACTAAATTGGTATCCCCTATATCCTTATATATTCTACTTTGATCGGAAAAAATCATGAAATAATTTATTTGTGGGCTGGTAGTACTGTCTTTGATATCTATGCAGAGTTTCATGTCAATATATTCAATTGCTGCAGAGTTACACGTGTTTTTGTAAACATACAAAATTGAGTTTTTCGAATTTTACTATGTCTGATTTTGTTGAGCAAAGACTTTGCATTAAATTTTGATTGCAGAATGAAATACTGCTACAGAAACGTTGGGGAAAAAAATGTTTACAAGTGGTATAAAGAAGGATGAGAACGAGTCAAAGACGAACAACACACCATCAACATCTACCGACGAAAGTCACGTCAAGGAAATCAAAGATTTGGTGCTCGAAAATTGTCGACTGACAATTAGACATCTTGTTGATGCTGTGGGCATTCATTTGGATCAACCCAAACCATTTTAAAATATGTTTTGTTCCTCAAACGCGCCGAATCTCGCTTGGTTCCAAAAACACTAAATTTTTTTGAAAAAATGCGTTGCGTTGACATCTGTCAAACAATGATTTTGGAATACCATAACGTCATCAACTGCCTTATTCACCTGAGTTAGTACCATCTGACTTCTGGCTATTCCCGAAATTCAAAAACTGCTCCGCGGACATCGTTTTGACTCGATTGAAGAGATACAACCGAATTGAATTAGGTTTTGAAGGCCATTCCGGAAATCGACTTCAGCAAATGTTTCGAAGACTGGAAAAAAACTTGATATAATTGTATTGTATCCAGAGGGGATTACTTTGAAGTGAATGAAATTGATTTGGAAGAATAGATAAAGATTTTTCATTTTATAAACAAATTCATCTTATTTTTTTATCACAGTAGTATACGTACAACTATAAATCAAAAACCTGTTTGAATGTTTGTGCGTATTTGTTTGGCTCTTAATCATATCTAAATATTTACTTAGCTTTTTTCTTTTTTCATTTTCCTAATTATTGTTCTATAATAAAAAAAAACCCGATTTAAAATTGGCAGATTCAAAATGAAAATCGACATATTTAAAGTTCAAATAATTAAACAAAAGTGAACACTTGGGAGCTTTCAGGATAGCTAATTGCGAATCTGCTGTAGAAATTTGAAAGTTGTGATTCCAGTATGGGGAACGAAAATTTTAAAATTAAGGTATACTCAAGATTTTTAGGGTTGCTGATTTCGAATTTTCTATTGAATCTGCTATAATTCAATATGCTAATTAAAAATTATATTTTAATGAATAAGAAGAACAATGAAGAAAATAATTTATGAAAAAGTATTAAACTTAATGATAAATAAATAAATTTGCTTCTATTTGTTAATTTAACATCGACACTATTTGAAATATAAAAACATAACCAAGTTTACTACCATGATCAAAAAAAGGGTGACTTTTGACCATACCCGATTATAACCCTTTTTACATTGGTAGAACCTTCATTGACATTCTCTATTATTTGTTGTACCATACATTAACATTTGTAGTAATCACAGCTTTTTGTTAACATAATCTTTTCGCCTCTCTTTGATTTTTTGAATTTTTAAAATGTATATGAAACAAATACCAAATGTATGACGCTGCAAACTATAGAGAATGTCAATGAGGGTTCAATCCAATGTAGAAAAAAGTATTGCAATCGGACATAGGTGGCATTGTACGGTCAAGAATTCGCCTTTTTTTAAATCATCGTAGTATTACACGAGATCTTTCCTGGGTATAAAACAAATATGTTGTCTGATCTATTCAAATATATTTAAGGTTGATGAACATGAATTTATACACAAATTTTGAATTGTATGCCCTCAAATTTATTGATCCGCTTCAATTGTTAAAATCAACTAAAAGAGAAGGCAAACTCATTCAAATTCAAATGACAGACAGCAGATGAAATGCACCTAAAGTTATTTATTAAATTTCTAGTAAACTAATTGAGACGCACGACCATCGATAAAATTTCTCCTGAGGCATCCGTGATAGCAGCTTAATTTGCATTATTCACATGTCCCCTGCCAGTTAAAGTGGTGGCGCTTGGCAAAGAAGATAAATATTCCAAATGAATCTCATTGCAAAATTGAATTTACTAAAGTCTGCGCTGCAGTTGCAGTGAAGTGAAGAGGCCGACTCCACCGGAAGCAATCAATATCTAATATCGAAGTTGTTTTGGGAGTATTTGTCAGGCTCATGCCCTCCCCCCTGGTGCAAAATTATAATCGAGATTTATAAATAGGGTTGTGGCGTTGTGGCGCAGGGACAACTTTTTCGTCAACTTCCTTCCTCTAGGAGGAACTTGAAATGTAAGCAGATTGCATTATGAGCCTGAAGTGGCAGCCCCCGGGAGTGGGGGCGTTCCCTAACTCGATAGCTGCACTCGTGCTCTCACATCAACAGTCAGCCGGAGTCGTCCCAGCCAGCTTAAATTCCCAGTAAAATTAATCGTGGAATTGGCATGGGAACGCTTAAAAAAGTGAGATCGCTTTGCCTGGAGGCGGTCCCGCCTATTCCCGCTGTTGGGGGTGCACATCAATTGCGATAATTTCCCATTGAATTTGATGAAATAAGGCCGGGCGGGGCGGAGGCATTACGCCGAAATCGATATCTCTCATTCAGGAGATAACCGTTTTAGTCCGCTGCCCATTTTGAATTAATAATGCTGTAAATGTAAATTGAATATGTTGGCACAAACTGGAGCCCTCTGGCCCTGGTAATCAGTTGAATCAAAAATGGTTATATGTATGTTTAAAACAAAGTCGATTTTCCAGTAGGGTTTTGTTACACAGAGCGCGACCAGCATCCACGCTATCGGGTACAGCGTTAACATTTGTTTATTGATGTTGGCCTTTATTACACACACCCTGTTTTATTGCAATAGAAACAACCTTAGCTAGCCGCAATATGCTATAGTCGTCGCCATCCTCGGTTATGTCGGCCAACAAAATGTACACCGGATTGCATTTCAAATTATACTGAATTTTGCATGAGTCTCACCGATCGTATTATTTGTATATTTTCTAAAAAAAAACAATGGACTGAAACAAAATTTGTCATTTGAGATGATTTTATAATAAAAGCACAAAGTTCCACGAATCCCTCTAATTCAGCAGTATAAATTGAATTATGTATCGGTTACATTTTCGATTTTCCGACCGGAGGTATGCTGAGCTTTGAAAACTCTCTTCTATTTACTTCGGATGTTCTCAGCCACAGAGAAAGCATTAACTGCTAATGTCATGCTTTTTCAAGATTGTGCTTTTTGGTGTTCTTTAAACCAGATATTCCCAGCGATATAATAAAAGGTTTTATTATGGGAACAATCACAACGGATGCTGACACGTGAGAGATAATTTCAAGGGAAAATGCCTGCCAGCAATGTTATTCCATAAATATTTAAACGATGTACAACTTTTGCCCTTTCGTGTGATGAAATGAAGTGGCAACTGAAATGTGAAAGGTGTTCCAATTTTGCTTTCACGAGGCTGATGGTTGAATAAACCATTTCGGCGCTTCGTCAAGAAAGATTACTTTCAGATTAGCCAGGTTTCAAGATAAAGGTCACAAAGTATACCCGCAAAATGTTAAAACTTTAGGTAGTTTAAGTATAATAGAAGAGCAACGTTCGACGACCTTTTCTCCTTTTACTCTTTAAACCTGGATGGCATTTGAGAACAATTTTTTGCCCAGTTTTTATTCATGAAAAGGTCAATATCTTTCAAATATGGGACATTCTGGGTTTATAAAAGTTTTCAAATGCCATTTCATTTCAATTTAATTTCTTTATATGTTATTTGAGATATGTATATAATTATTTGAATGTCGTAACCTTTCAAGATATTTATGAATTAATGAATATTCTAACCTTTCAAGATCTTAAAGATGTCACAGCGTTTTATGAACGAATTTAAGATGTGAACATTTTCATATAATGAAATGTAATATAACTATTGGGAAGTGTGGGGCCAGGTGGGGTAGTGCGGTAAGATGAGGTACCCTCATCCTCATTTTCTCAGAATTCAAATACGATAGATCTCATTGAGTAATCTTTTTGATTCAATTACCACGTTAGTCTTTGAAAAGAAAATATAATATATGATATAAGAATAGTAGGATCGCAAACTCAACTGATCGCTTTTTCGAGAACGACTTATTATTTCCTAATAGTAAGTAAGTAATAGTAAGGGAGTGTTTATTCTATTTCACATTTTTCATGTTTGCAATTATAATATTTTTAAATTAATGACCATTAATTAAGTTCGAGCTCATTGGGACAAGTTGCGTACACTCTAAAAAAATGTGGTGTAATTTTACTTCCTTTTTGCAAGGAAATTGAATACCTTACATAATGATAGTAAAATTACAGAGAAAAAAAAAATGTAATATTGCTTTTAAGATCATTGTGAATTTATATTCAGTTTTTAAAGTGTAAGATAACTGGCTTCGTAATTAAGATTAATAGTTGAATAGTAATAGACTTGCAAATTCAGACACTTAGGGGCTTTTATTTTTACTAGTGAAAGTCAAAATTCTTATAAACTACACTAAACGACCCTATTGCTTAAAAAATATAATTTATAAATTATCTCATCTTACCCCACCTATGGGGTAAAAAGGGATATGAGCACCTTTGGTTTGTTTTATTTATTTTACTATGTAACTATAAATTTACGAATATTTTCATTTTTTTTCTAAATAATAAAAAAGTCAGGATATCAAAGATTATTTCCTAAAGGGAATAATATTTTCAACTTAGAATTTGTAAGCTTTAGGCATTCCATTTTGCCCTACTTTTTTTTCACCCTAACCTCCGTCCACAATGTGAATAAATTAAAGTATACCATAATACTTCGATTTTGACACTTTAGAACAATAAATATTGAGCTTTCTATGGACCTACAATATTCCTTACAATATTCATATTGCTATGGGCTTCTTACACATAAATTTGAAAGCTAAAAATTCTTGATATGTTTCCAGGTGGTTTTCCTGTAAAATTGGAATCAAATTTTCGCTGAAATCCAGGTTTTAATGTGTCTTATCTTATGACGATGTTATACAATACAATGATTGATATTGAATCAATCAAAATCAAAAAATTCAACAAAATAAAATACTTTAAGCTCATAAATTTTCTTTTTTCTGCATATCACCACTTTATATAACAGGAGAAACAAGGTTGGAATCCACGTTCCAAAAATAACTTAATAAAGGAACAGTAGGTTATTTCCAATTCATGTCTTATAACCATTAGCTTTAAGTAGTAGCTATGCAAGAACATGTTTAAGTTGCACTAATTTTTTAGGCTTTTACAACAAACGTTTTTTCAAAAAAAATAAAAAAAAAACAAAACAAAAAATAATATATAAGCACTTTTTGATCTATAAGATTATTATTCATAAAATTGATCCTTTTTGAGTAAAAATATCACCAACTTTCATCACAAAAAAAACTTTGTGATATTTTTACTCAAAAAGGATCAATTTTAGGAATAAATTTTATGGTACAAAAAGTGCTTATAATTAGTCAAGGAACACGTGTGAGTTTTTTTTAGAATTTTTCGGGACTTTTTTGGATTTCTCAAAAATTGGCCAAATCCAAAAAAACTAAAAATAGTCGAAAAAATTCTGAACAAATGCACACGTTTTCTTTGGCTAATTTCAAGCATTTTCTGTTCTATACAAAATTTTTGTAAAGTTAATCCTTTTCGTGTAAAAAAATCCAAAGTTTTTTACTATATTGCTGTACAAAGTGGCCATTTTCCAATAACCAAACCAAAAAAATACTCCCAAAACCATGGTTTTTGAAAGTGTAGACATTCGGACCGTGATTTCTGGTGGTTATATGATCATTCAATAGCAGCAATTTCAAGATAATCGACTTTGAAAAGAAAAAGACCCAAAAAAAATCAGCATTTAAAAAAAAAACAAAACAAAAATAGGGTTTTTGAAGCTTTTATGCAAAACAGCCAGATTCTGAAAGAGCATCCGCAAAAACCCTTTACATACAATTTTGGAAGAAAATCGCCCCAATTTTCTATCCGAATCGTAGAATTGAACTTGCGTGCACAAAATTCTCGTTTTGCGTATTAATGGGTTAAAATATATATACAGATTTTCGCGGAAATAGTGTTCGTGGATTTGATCGATTTTTAATTCTAGTAAAACCGTGCAATCACATAATAAATTATAAGGGTCATTCTACAGAAAATCATCAAATGGTCAAAGCCGCACTCTTTTTGATTTCGACGAAACTTGGTGGGTATCTTTGTTTAGATGTCAGAAGAGAAAATTCACCATCATTTAATTTTTCTGATGTCTCAGCTTCGGTGCGCGACCGCTAGAGTACTCAAAAAGTGTGATTTTTACGCTCTACTACCATGCGCTGTCAAAATTGTTCTATTAGAGATATTTGAACATTTGTGGTTGCAATTGAAAGCTACAATATAGTAGTTTTAGGAAAAAAATATAGAAATAGAAAAATATTTTTATTCGAAGTATACTAGCATCCTGAAAATACGATTTTTTTCACATTTTTATATGATTTTCAAATGGCTGTAGTATCTTTCCTGGTAAATTAAAAAAATTTATTTTTTGTGTACATCATGTCCATATATTAAACAAAACAACAGTCCATTATAGACTCGTTCGACAAATTTTTTATATTAAAAAAATAAGCTTGAAATTTGAAAATTTCTGAAAATTGCATATTTCGAGCTTCAAAATGAAAATGTGGGACAGGAGATAGAGAACTGAAATTCTCAGGAAATTTAGGTGTAACCTTGAACTTTAAAGACCCGTTGAGTTTGTTTTGTTTTTTGCATCCCTCTAGGAATTACTGCCATTTCAATACAGCTAGTAATGCAGATTTTCCTTTTTAATTAGTTTCTTTTCTTGTTTCACAATACGAGGAAACAACAACGCAGTAATAAAAAAGAACAAATAAAAAAATGAAAAATAAAAATCAAAACAATATGTAGTAGATACTCCGTATACATACATCCCAAATGAAGAAGGCGATTTAAATAAATATATCCCAAAAGAATAATGCAATTTATCGTAAATGAAGAATGCGATTTCAAATCTCAGAATTTTATTTTGTTACTCTAACATTAATATCATTATTAATACAACAATGAATTATTAATATTTTATATTATATTGCTTGACATGTTAGACATACTTATACTTACAATTTCTGAATTATTTGAAGCCTAGTATTTACGAATTTTCAGTTTACTTTGAGAAATGGGTACAAAACTATGAAACATTCTTGTTCCCTTTATTGTAATAATATTACTAAATCTATCACATAAAAATTTATCCGCAGCTTCAACATCAGCATTGTATACAAAAAAAAAAAAAAAAAAAAATCGATTCCAGTTCGTTCGGAACAAAAATTGAACATAGCTTTAGTAGTTAATATATGACGATCTTCAATTCGTTGTAAACTAGCTTTCCGCAGTATTCGTTTGATCGTTCCATCACATGGACTTTTCCCGTGAGAAGTGGCAAAAAAATACCACTCTGCTTCCAACCCAAAATCATCATTATGATGACATAGATTAACAATATTTTTCTTATTTTTGTATTGAGCCGCTGATCCATCGATGAAATATTTAACTTTTTTAAATTCTGGATAATATCTTTTGTTGTATTGAATGAACACTTTTTGAAATGAATAGAAAACTACAGTACTATGGGTTAAGTAGTCCCTAATTACACAAAATGTTTTTAACTTAATCAAACTATCTTTTTTATGATATACTACAAAAGGATGTAAAGTGGCTTGATCTCATTTGTTTGCTAGCATTTACGGAGTATCTGCTACACATTGTTCTTTTTTTATTACTACATTATTGTTTCCTCGTATTGTGAAGTAAGAAAAGAAACTAATTAAAAAGGAAAATCTGCATTACTAGCTGTTCAGTCTAATCCGACTTATTCCCCATCTATTTTTGAATTTTTGAATTTTATCTATCTTGTCTAAGCTTAAAGTTTGATTAGCTAAACTCAACACCACATTTTGTAAGCTGTCTGCCTGCTTCGATGTTTAAAGCTTTTCTTGATCGGATATTTTTGCATACCGCTAGGCGCTACAAGACAATGTGATTATGCTGTTGTACTGCTTTATGCACATTTTGGAATTTATTTTAACAACTCTTAATGCTTTGTATTATAAATTATAGTTAATATTCAAGAGCAATGAGTTGGAATGTTAATTATTTCAAAATAAAGTATATTGTGACCATTTCGGACTAAGTGCAGGCAACATTGCGATTTTATTGTCACAAGCGCACTTATTAACCGTTATATTTCGAGTACAGGCAGGCAGCACAGTAAAGTAGTTAGTAGAGTTGTGAAAATTGAGCGAGGCAAGTCACTCGCAATTTATCTTCCTAGAATTTGTAAAAAGTTTTTTGTAGCGAGGCGAGTCACTCGCAATTAATTTATTGATAAAAATTGTAAATCAAAATTAAAGAATTCATAATTGTGAAAATTTATAAAATAAAATTATAAGAAATTTCAATTGTATCGAACATTTTTTGGTGACCCCGACGTGATCGGGTAGAGAGCACCCGATCGGAACTAATTCATCCAGGTAAAGCTGTATCTTTACAATTAAATTATTTAAATAATTCAAGGAAAATAAAATAACAAATAGAAATTAAAATTCGTAAAATAAGATTAATTCTGTATTATCGCAATATTGTCGCGTGGTTCATATAACGGTCCTTTCATCCGCAAACGGTAAATCCTTTGGAAAAAATAGAAACGAAATTTCTAGAAGTGCTTTCACGTGTTTTATTTTTACAGTTAATATTTTTGTGACATAACTTAAATATTCCTACTACATATTAATAAACGTAAAATCTAACTTGTTACATTTCTGGTAATTTCCTGTCTTCAAGACCTTATTTGACTTACTTACTTATTCTAATTTCGGTTAATTTACAATACGTGCCACGAGTTTTACAAATTTACCAGTTATTATGGCGGAAGCGAAATTAGATAAATTGTTCACAAAACGAACAACAATTATTGATCAGCAACTTCGCATAAAGGAATTCGTTTCTAGAATTACATCTAACACTTCAATTGCTGAGTTGGAGACTCGGCTTAACGCCCTCGAACGTTACTACGATAGGTTCTGTGCGACTCAAGGAGCAATTGAAGAATTAAAAAATGATGAATTAAAAACAAAGGTTCGTGCGGAATTTGAGGAGACATATTTTGAATTGCGACCAATTTTTATTACCGAAATTAAAAATCGTAATCGCGAATTAGAGAGGAAATCTCAAAATGACTCATCACTAAATAGTACCGAAACAGAAACCGTTCGTGGCGTGAAGCTGCCTAAGATCTCACTCCCTAGTTTTTGTGGTGACTATACAAAGTGGACCACTTTCTACGAAACTTTCAATGCTTTGGTCCATAACAACAAAGCATTAGACAATGTTTCACGTTTTCACTATCTACGTTCCGCCTTGTCTGAAGGAGCTCTGCGGTCTATACAGAGTATAGAAGTCACCGCAGAAAACTATGACTCCGCAAGGAAAATCTTGATCGACCGTTTTAATAATAAAAAACTTATCGCACAGGAACATATCAGACACCTTCTTTCTATATCGTCTATAAACAAGGCTTCGTCTGATTCCTTGCGGGAATTAATGGATAAGGTCAATGTCCACTTGCGGGCCTTAGAAAACCTAGGCCGTCCAGCATTACAGTGGGATGACCTTATAGTATTTCATATAGTCCGAAAACTAGACCATACCACGGTAGATAAATGGGAAGACGAATGTCCAACCGATAGACTTCCTACTTTAAATGAACTCTTCACCTTTCTCGAAAAGAGATGTCATTCTTTGGAAGCAAAAGGTGAAAATAAATCTACCCATAATATACAACAAACCAAATCACGATTCAATTCGAAATCTAAACCTCAAGGGCATGGGACTTCAACATCCTTGAAGGTAACAAGCAACCAGGGAGCTTCCAAAAATACGGAAGTTCATGCTAGTTCACCGAAGGTGAAGGCAGCTCAATGGTGTGCGATCTGTTCTAGACCAGAACACACTATTTTCAGATGTGGCCGATTTCTTAACCTTTCGCCTCATGAAAGATTAATCGAAATCAAAAGATTAAAATTATGCATTAACTGTCTCCGTGCAAACCACAATGCAGATACATGTTACGGTAGAAAGTGCCAACTATGTAATAAGTCACACAATACTCTACTTCATAACGATTCAATTTTAAATTCTAATACTACTCTAACGGCTGCCTCGACTAATGAAACAAAATTAAATTATACAAATCCTGGTAGTACAAGTAATGAGGCTGCTGCTTACTCATCAGCAGTTGGTCACTGTTCATTTAATTCGTCAGCACCACTCACTTGCCAATCAAGAACCTACGTCCTTTTGGCAACTGCTGTGATTCACGTTTTGAATCAACACGGTACTTACATTCCTTGTCGTGCACTCTTAGATTCCGGATCACAGCTCAACTTTATTTCCGAAGCCCTCATTCAAGAATTAGGACTAAAGAAAATAAAAACGAATACACCAATTTCAGGTGTTGGAAATTTCGAAGTAATTTCAAAATACAAAACAAATATCTCAATAAAATCGAGATTAAATTCATTCATGATAGATTTTGAGGCTTACGTTTTACCAAAAATCAGCAGTATGCAACCAGATCGTTACATCGAAACAAATGAGTGGTCAATTCCAGATAATATTGAGCTAGCGGATCCTTCGTTCTATAAGCCTCAGAAAATAGACATGCTAATAGGTGCTGAGTTCTTTTGCCAGTTATTAGCAGCTGAGAAAATTACGCTTCAAAGCCCACAAATTAACTTTCAAAACACCAAATTCGGGTGGATAGTTATGGGCAAAATTCCCGAAGTTAATTCTAATGGGTTCTACTGCAATTTCGCAACTAAACCAAGCCTATCACAGCTCGAAAAACAAATTCAATTATTTTGGGAAATTGAGAGACACGATAGCCCAGTTAAAGTATTCACTCGTGAAGAAGAACTTTGTGAAACTCATTTCGTTGAAAATACGAAAAGGCTCAAGAGTGGGCAGTTTTGTGTAAAATTACCATTCCGCAACAATGATACATCATTAGGAATATCGCGAAATACGGCAATTCGACGATTTTTATCATTAGAACGCAAGCTCCATAAAAATCCAGATATGCACAAGGCTTATTCTGAATTTCTATCAGAGTACTCGAGCTTGAATCACATGCAGCCTATTTCGCCAAACAACATACCGTATCCAAACTATTTTCTTCCACACCACGGTGTTGAAAAACTCGATAGTTCAACCACCAAACTACGAGTGGTGTTTGATGCCTCTGCGAAATCATCATCGGGAGCATCTTTAAATGATTTATTAATGACAGGCCCTGTTGTTCAACCTGATCTATTTTCTATAGTGATACGATTCAGAACACATCGCTTCGTTTTCACTGCGGACATAAGCAAAATGTATAGACAAATTCTCGTCGATCCAGCTGATCGAAAATTCCAGCTAATTGTTTGGCGAAACAAATCAGAAGAAAATTTAAACGTGTTCCAACTAAATACAGTAACTTATGGCACATCAGCAGCCCCATACTTAGCTACACGCTGTTTAAACCAGTTAGCTGATGATGAGCATGAGAACTATCCACATGCTTGCAATGTAATAAAAAACTCATTCTACGTCGATGATTGTATGACTGGTGCCGACAGTCTCAAAGAAGCTCAACAGCTTCAAAATGACTTAATTACTGTGCTAAGACGTGGACATTTTGAGCTGCGTAAGTTTTGTTCAAATCATACAGCATTATTGAAAAACATTCCCGAAGATTTCAGGGAGAAATTCCTTAATATAAACGGAAATGATGTGGTAAAAACTCTTGGCCTCATATGGCAACCTGTAGATGATATCTTTCAAGTCAATATTAGCCCGTCTACTTTGAAGCAGCCTTACATAACGAAGCGTGCGATTTGCTCAGACCTATGGAGCATTTTTGACCCTTTGGGCTTCATTGCTCCAGTAGTCATTCTAGGAAAAATAGTCGTCCAAGAACTTTGGAAATTGAAGGTATCATGGGACACTGTACTACCCGAAAATTATCAAAGTAAATGGATTACCTATAGAGAGCAGTTACAAGTTCTGAACTCACTCAAAATACCAAGACCCCTGATACCTTTCCAAAATACTGAAAGTCTACAAATGCACGCATTTGCAGATAGCAGTGAGTCGGCTTACGGGGCATGCATCTACTTGCGTTGTCACAGTCCAGTTGATCAAATAAGTGTTAATCTTATTTGTGCTAAATCAAGGGTTGCTCCAGTCAAAAATACGTCTCTACCACGCCTAGAATTATGTGCGGCTTTGTTAGCAACAGAATTAGTAGAACGCCTTCTAAATATTTTTCACATGAAAATACACAAAGTATACTATTATACCGACTCCTCTATCGTACTAACGTGGCTCAGATCTCCGTCATATACGTGGACAACATTTGTCGCAAACCGAATTGCAAAAATCCAAGATTTGACAAGCCTTGAACAATGGAATCATATTCCATCAGAGAAAAATCCTGCTGATTTATTATCTCGAGGAATGCTTCCAAAGGCCTTTGTAAAATCTTCGATATGGTTCAATGGCCCTGATTTTCTTCACCTACCAGAACAAAATTGGTCATGCAATAGTAACTTACAACTTAAAGAAGTTCCAGAAAGACGAGTACAAAAATCTTGCTTATTAGTAACACAATGCTCCGATTTAGTTGAGGCAATCCATCACAGCAACTCTTTCTTGAAATTGCAAAGAATTTTCTCTTATTGCTGCAGATTCCTTAACTTTCTTCGAGTCCCTAAGCCTTGTAGACCATGCGGTACACTCACAGTGCAAGAACTAGAAGACGGTTTGATATCCATGCTTAAACATGTTCAGATGGTCTCTTTCCCTGAAGACTATAAGGCTCTTGTTAAAAAAATGCCTATAAATAAATCTAGTCGTCTACTTACTTTATCTCCATTCTTGGACCATTCCGGCGTTATAAGAGTAGGCGGTAGGCTGAGCAACTCCGATCTACCCTTTGACAAAAAACACCAAATCATACTTCCAAGGAATCATAGCGTTACGAAAATGTTGTTGTCCCACCTTCATGTTAAAAATTTACATGCTGCTCCTCAGACCCTCTTAACCATTTGCAGACAAAAATATTGGCCCCTCGATGGAAAAAACCTGGCTCGGCAGACGGTGCACCATTGTATACGATGCTTTAGGGCCAAACCACGAAGCTTAGGACATCTCATGGGAAATCTACCTGCGGAGCGAGTACAGCCGGGAAGACCGTTTTTGACAACAGGAATAGACTTCTGTGGCCCTTTTAAGATCCACTTTAAAATTCGAGGAAAGGGACCAATCAAAGGATATGTTGCAGTTTTTGTATGTTTCGCTACAAAGGCAACTCACCTCGAACTTGTCAGCGACTTATCCAGCGAGGCCTTCATATCAGCTTTAAAACGCTTCATTTCTCGGAGAGGCCTATGCCGAAAGATCTTCTGCGACAATGCAACTAATTTCCTTGGAGCTACATCTCAACTCAAGGAATTGCGACAGCTCTTTTTATCTCAACGCCATCAGGATGCACTACAAAATTTTTGTCAGCAGGACCACATTGAGTGGAAGCCTATTCCGCCACGGTCGCCACATTTCGGAGGTCTCTGGGAGGCTGCCGTAAAGGCTGCTAAACATCACCTGGTCCGAACCGTAGCTTGTGCATCGCTAACGTATGAGGAGCTCCACACTATCGTCTGCCAAATTGAGGCCATCTTAAATTCTCGGCCGTTAACAGCCTTGTCAGCCGACCCAAATGACCTCGAACCTCTCACCCCAGGTCACTTTTTAATCGGAGGTCCTCTTTCATCCTTTCCGGAACCTGATGTCACTAATTATCACTGTGATCACCTCACCAGATTTCGACGTCTACAACATATTCAGCAAACATTCTGGAAGAGATGGTCATCGGAATACCTCACAGACCTTCAGCAACGAAATAAATGGAAGTTACCTTATCGACAACTCAACGTAGGTGAGTTAGTCGTAATAAAAGATGAAAATCTACCACCCCTAAAATGGAATCTCGGACGAGTCACGAAACTGTTCCCTGGAAAAGACGGCATCGTACGCGTAGCTGAAGTTAAAACCCAATCTAGCTCATATAAGCGAGCTTTGGCTAAACTTTGCCCACTACCCTTAGAACCAGAATCATCTTCGTTGTCATCTGAACCACCTTCCCTGCGGTCATCACCATCTTCTTCCTGAAAATCAACTTCATCACATCATCGTACATCCGAATCATCTAAACTTCAATTCTCATCATCTTAGAATCAGAATCATCGTCACTGTCATCGGAACTACCTTCACGGCGGTAATCCCCATCTTCTTATGGAAATCAACTTCATCATCATCGCACATCTGAACCGTCTAACCTTCAATTCTTATCATCTTAGCCGGTACTACCCATTTTAATCTTTTTTTTGTTGAAAATACTGTCTATTTTCAAGGCGGCCGGCATGTTCAGTCTAATCCGACTTATTCCCCATCTATTTTTGAATTTTTGAATTTTATCTATCTTGTCTAAGCTTAAAGTTTGATTAGCTAAACTCAACACCACATTTTGTAAGCTGTCTGCCTGCTTCGATGTTTAAAGCTTTTCTTGATCGGATATTTTTGCATACCGCTAGGCGCTACAAGACAATGTGATTATGCTGTTGTACTGCTTTATGCACATTTTGGAATTTATTTTAACAACTCTTAATGCTTTGTATTATAAATTATAGTTAATATTCAAGAGCAATGAGTTGGAATGTTAATTATTTCAAAATAAAGTATATTGTGACCATTTCGGACTAAGTGCAGGCAACATTGCGATTTTATTGTCACAAGCGCACTTATTAACCGTTATATTTCGAGTACAGGCAGGCAGCACAGTAAAGTAGTTAGTAGAGTTGTGAAAATTGAGCGAGGCAAGTCACTCGCAATTTATCTTCCTAGAATTTGTAAAAAGTTTTTTGTAGCGAGGCGAGTCACTCGCAATTAATTTATTGATAAAAATTGTAAATCAAAATTAAAGAATTCATAATTGTGAAAATTTATAAAATAAAATTATAAGAAATTTCAATTGTATCGAACACTAGCTGTATTGAAATGGCTGTAATTCCTAGAGGGATGCAAAAAACAAAACAAACTCAACGGGTCTTTAAAGTTCAAGGTTACACCTAAATTTCCTGAGAATTTCAGTTCTCTATCTCCTGTCCCACATTTTCATTTTGAAGCTCGAAATATGCAATTTTCAGAAATTTTCAAATTTCAAGCTTATTTTTTTAATATAAAAAATTTGTCGAACGAGTCTATAATGGACTGTTGTTTTGTTTAATATATGGACATGATGTACACAAAAAATAAATTTTTTTAATTTACCAGGAAAGATACTACAGCCATTTGAAAATCATATAAAAATGTGAAAAAAATCGTATTTTCAGGATGCTAGTATACTTCGAATAAAAATATTTTTCTATTTCTATATTTTTTTCCTAAAACTACTATATTGTAGCTTTCAATTGCAACCACAAATGTTCAAATATCTCTAATAGAACAATTTTGACAGCGCATGGTAGTAGAGCGTAAAAATCACACTTTTTGAGTACTCTAGCGGTCGCGCACCGAAGCTGAGACCTCAGAAAAATTAAATGATGGTGAATTTTCTCTTCTGACATCTAAACAAAGATACCCACCAAGTTTCGTCGAAATCAAAAATAGTGCGGCTTCAATTTTTTTTAAATTTTGATGATTTTGTATGGAATGACCCATAATTAATAATAAACAATCTGAAGGACTTTTAATGAAGCCCTTATTAACTAGGATAGCTATGTAACAGGTTCTAAGTATCGCGACTACATGCAATGATTCTCCTCTCGTCCCACCTGCCCAGCACTGGTACGCTATCAGTCAAAATGAATTTTTTACAATTAAATAACCTTTTAAGTGACCGCCTGTTCCGTGTTCGCAATAACCGCGATAATTTTTTTTTATTTAAAGCCCCTCGCGTATCCTAAATGCCCCTCGCCACTCCACTCACCGTGACAAAGCACAGGGCCACTTAGTGTCACAGGGTGTCGTTTATTTTGGACATTACCTACTGTTTGCCATAAAGATATTCTCGGAGTGATTTCCGGCGCCCCGGCTGCGGGTCGCCTCTGCGGGCCCAACCCTGTGTACCCTGGACGGACAGTGCAAACTGAGAAATTTACCTTGGGAACATTCTGCGAAAAGTGTGTACAATGAGGTCCGCCCGGCAAATATTTACCATGGCTTAAGTGGTGAGAATCCAATGTCCCCGCAGCAATGTTGTTGAGGTGCTCTCGGTAAAAAGATATGAAATTGTTTCTTTTTTATGGTGGAATTCGGAAGCTTGATATGGCATTCAGATATTAGAAATTATGCTGCGCTAAATAAATCTATCAACACGAATGCTTTAAGAAATCGAAGCACGTTTTTATTTATCGTAAAACATGTGGACATTATGAAACCTTTGCACGAGGTGTTATTTAATCAAATTGTATTAAGTATTAAATTAAAATACGAATTCGTGGAATATATTCTTAGTATTTTCTTTAAACTCTACTCAAAGATTCAACGTCTACCATCAGTTGAAAACATATTTATTATAAAACAGTCTTGATTTAAATAGCAATAAATAAGTGTTTCTATATTTCCCATATTTTTTTGTGTAGTAAAGGAATTAAACATATACGGAAGATTGTAAGGATGAAAGGTTAAATTCTAGAGTTTTTATAACACGAATTAAAGCAAATAGGTATTAAATGATAGTAGTAATTTTTGACTTATTCTATTTATAAATAGCAAAATAAGAATAACTCATACAAAGATTTATATCTATGTACAAAAAAATACATTCTATCACTTTATGCTATTATTTGATATTTGAGTTTTTGTTAACTAAATCCATTCTTAAAATAAAAAAACCTTTTTAAGAAAAAATTAAACCGACGAAAAACGAAACTGAAAAGCGAAAAATAAAATAAACCTTTTTAGTCTTAATCACTAACCTTCTAAACTAATGGAAATAGCTAATTTCGAGTTGGCGCCAAACAAATTGTGAAATATTATTGTATATCGCTGGAGATTTAACGTAACATTTTTGTGTTCTTTTTTTTTTTTTTTTGATTAGTTCTTTAAAGTAATTTAATGATCTTCGTTAATTGTTTGTTTAGCGCAGACTCAAAATCACTTAGAAAAATTAGCATCTTATATTTAAAAAAATCATGTACTTACAATGAAAAAGAGAACCAATGAAAAAAACCAAATTTCCTATTTTTAAAGAAATATTTTCTTAAATCTCATAATATTTCTTCAAATTAAAGCCTATTTTACTTAAAAAACTTAAAATAAATAAATGTGTCTTTGGCTCATATTTCTTTAATTTCGTCTAGGTTTCTACTTAAAATTAAATTATTAAATTTTTTTCTGTGTGTTATGGCGGTATATCCCATTAATTTCGTTCCACAGGACGAATCTTATAAACTATCCTTTTACGAAAAGGTGATGTACTACTAGTGGTAACTAGGGAGGAATACCATTCTTATGATACCACAATCATTATAGAATTAAGAACAAAATATTAAAGATATTTGCGTTCAAGGGTTACACGTACACCCCTTAGAGAAATTACTACTGAAAGTCATGCAGCCAACTCCACCTTTCGCTGCTGTTTTGTTCGAAGAAATTGCTAGAGATGTTTTTAAGTGCAAAGAACTCTAATTTTTTTTTTCACTATAATATTTTTAAGATCAAGAAAGACATTCCTCTCTAGTTACAATTGTTGCATTGACTACATCATTCCATGCTCAAATTCTACTTTACGGCTTGTGTTTATATGCATTCCCGGAAGTTCTGGTTTCCTGGTTGGGCTGAGAACATCTCGAAGGAGTTTTCCAAAGCTCTCTGGAATGTTATTCGTGTTCGTCTACTCAGAATTACTTAATCGATAATTATGAATGAATATGTCGAATTCAAATGAATTATAGAGAAACTCACGACACAAATAAGAACATTTGCGAAATCTATTCCAAAATATCGAGATATTCCAGACCTGTAGAAAATATTATAAAAGCAGTGATCCCATTCGGTAAGCTAGTTCATTACGAATTCAGTTGCAAGTTCGGCCGCCAATTGGATCTGGTCGATTTTAACAAAGTGTGAGAGAATTGCCAATTGCATTTTGTTTTCAAACGTTTTTCTTAAATAAAATTGTTTCTCTATCAAATAACTCATTCTTAATTATTCTTATAATTAATTGTTATAAATAGTAAATTAAAACTTTAATTTCACAAATTTCCGACACAAGCGAGCAGTTAGAATTGAAATTGTAAGTAAATTAAATAAATGAAAAATTTATATTTGAAAAAATTAAATTGCTGTAATTGTTCCAAATTAATAAAATCCAGAGGTTATAATTTTAGTACACTAGCTTGATCGCGAAAGTATCCAAAAAGAAAACGAAATTTATCTTATTGTTGTATAAACATTGTGTTGTTTAACTAAAAATTAGACGCTTTTGAAATTTAATTTAAAATTATTATTATTAGTTTAATCGTTTCACCCCAATTAAAGTTTTGACTTTTCCTATAATGTTTGTTAAATTAATTATACGATACCTTTTGCCTCCACTCTCCTTCTGGATGTAAAATACGTATATGGTATACCAATTTCTACCATGAGGTATCTTTTGACATATCTTAATAATTTTATAATATTGTTTAAATGATCTTAAATCATTTACACATAAATATCAACACCATTTGAATTCTAAGTAGTCCTCATTTCAATAAAAAATCAAGATAGGAGTTTTCGTTGTAGCAACTATATTTGAATGTTTAAAATTTTGCATTTTACAATAGATCATTACAGTAATAAGTTCTAAATCGAGTTCTACCATTTACTTCGCAGTGACTTAAATTCATTTACACAATCAATTACAGGCAAGTAGTAGAAATATTATAAACAATTTTATTTTATAGTGTATTTATTCTAATTTATTGGTAATAATAAGAATGTCATTTATTCCCAAGATATTTGCATTTAAACGCAAAAGTGTCAAAAAACATCTTTTGTCTTGGGATAATTTTTCAATTTTCAACAGCCTTTAATTAACAAGCGGTCAGTGGTCACATACACTGTTCTGAACAGTGCCCGTCCGCCAGCTGGACATTCGACACCAAAGCCGAGTGTCAATGTCCAGCATGAAAAGATGTGTCCCTTAGCAGGAGGAGTGCTGTCGGTCGGCATCGTTTGCAGGCGAAATAGCACACATTTGACATAGTGCTAAATTCTGCTGATATTTTCCTGCGATTTCATTTTCTGAATTGAAGGCCAGTTGCCCTAGCATCAGTGCCTCTTGGGTTTTTTTTTGTTTTTGTTTTCTGAAAAAACCTTCAAGAAAGGGCACAGCAGTGACATGTTGGCTCCATTCAGGCCTTCGCATGTGTACCCAACTAATGCTGGCCCTAGTCGAGTTCCTGCATGTGTCCGGTGTGTACGAGTGGATTTTAGGGCGCATGTCATACACTCAAACGACTTGGGATAGACATCGAGACGACGAGTCTGAAAGGGCAGATGATGTACACTGGGATGGTGTGTTCATCCTGAACTTTGGGACTTTGGGCCGTGGAGCTTTTTCGGGCAGAGCCTCTTTAGGATTTATTCCTCAACGAAATTCGTGTTAGTTCAGAGCCAGGATCTGTGGGCTCTGGTGTATCGCGATCCGTTGCCGAAGGACATAAATTCCTCGTGCTTTATGCTGATGTCGTACAAGTTGGACGTACATAAAAGTCCTCCGTACAGCTCGGAACGACCGCAACTATTTGATAGATTTGAAAAGTTTTTCGGAAGTGAAATAGTGTGCATATATACCTAAGGTTCGGTGGTGTCCGTCCGCCGAAGCCAGGCGTGGAGTGGATGTACCAGTGATTAAAAATTGAGATTTTGTCCTTTAGAGTAGTGTCAAAAAAAAGCATAAAAAGAATAAAAAGCAAAGCAGAACATAATGTACCCACAAAGTGAGTGATGGGACCCCCCAGTGCATGCCGTAAAGTGAAATACTGGCTTTATACAAAGAAAGGTTAATTCAAATTAGACTGGGCGGGCTGGCCGTAACTTCTGAAACTTTACACGTTTCTTCCCGGATTTAATGTGCTTTCTGCTTGAATAGAGAAGTTCCTGGTCGTAATACCATTGGACAGGGTTGATCTTCTTCCTCTGCAGTGTTTTTCGCGTGGTATAGAAGCTCCTCCACCACCATCATCATCATCAGCACCACCGTCCACCGCCCCCATTGCGCCTTTTTTCGGCTCTTCGTATACTGGTCGGAGACTTTGCGTTTAATTTTTATGAGATTTCGTGACTTTTAAAAATTTTATCTTCAATTAAGCGAACCATTCGAGGGTAAATTGAAACAGTAAAGAAGGTCCGGAGAACGGACGTGCACCAGGAAACGGTTCTGCGAGCGCGCGACCGTTCCCATTTCCCGGTTTCGGCGGGTCTCTTTATTCCAGATATTGAATAAATCCAGCAGTGATCCCGGTGCAGCCGCTAACTTCGACGCCTATCGAGGAAAACTGTTTAATATGTTAACATCGTGCTAATTACTTGTCAGTCGGAGCGTAATTAGATTTTACCACCTCTGGTAAGTGCTCGAAGGTGGAATTCATTATACCGGTCCCGGGGGGATAATTTTGTTATATATATACATATATAGTATAGTTGTTATTATATAGTTTTCGTTTTCCCCTTATATGCTGTGGTGAACAGTGCTAATGGCTAGACAATGTTAATGTCCCTTAATAGGGGTTAATTAGGGATAATGAATTGCAGTGTGTATGAGGAGCAAAAATTAATTGCGTGCCCCTACAATAGTGTGACTCCTGATCGATTGATTTCGCCGATTGTGAAGATTTATGTCCCATAAGGAATGTCTACCATCTAGACTCGACCGAACACCAAACTAGAAGAGGTGATATTTCAGCCACGAGAAGCTGCTGCCACTCCACAGTAACCGGATGCAGTGTTAACAGGTAATTAACTTCCGAAGGGCTTCCTACAATCCCATTATGACGGCATAAGAATGCTTTTAATTGATTCATATCAATGAAATCTTCGGCTTTATGTGGTAATATTACATAATAGTGGGAAACTGACACCGTATTTATAAATGAAAATATCACCCATTCCAAAATCAACTCCTTCCTCGTATTTCCCAGATTTAAAAAGCAACAAAATTTGTAAAGTTCCACAAAGGTTTATGTTAATGCACTTCTTGTGTTCAAAGAGGGAATAATTATAAGAGGATTTGAATAATTTTCCTCTTCGTTATAGTTATTTCGATAAAATGCAAATAGCTAGCCAAGACCAGGTCCAAGTTTTTTCTGAGAAATTTTTTTTTTAGGTGTTCGTATGTGGGGCAGTTTTGCGTTTTCGCCTCTTTCACCAGGATAAAAATAAAATACAAAAAGATGAAAATCGCTAAGGCGATATGAATAGGTATCGGCCAACGCCTCGTACGGATGAAATTACAGCAGAAAGCTTTTAGCCATTCTTCTCTTTGGTGCCATACTACATAGTTAAAATATTTCTCGCGTGCAAAATACGGTGCTCCTGTTCGATTCGCGCAACAACCTGCCGCTCTGTAAGTGAATTGCATTCAGAGGCGTAACATTCTCTGCGAATCACCTGCATATTTCTGGTGTGCTTCAATTATGCGGAGCAAATTCTAGTCTTGAAATACGTTTGGTTTTGATCTAAATTTGATTCCAAAAGTATAATTGCATACTTTAAGGGCACTATATAGAAAATTTCTTAAAAATTATTTGATCAACTGCAATTATTTGCTGTTTTGCAGCTAGCTGACAAAACTGCAACATTATACCTCGTTATAATTCGAGGATAGAGTATAATATATAGTATATAATAATAAGTAAACGAGTTCAAAAATCGATGAGTGTTTTGATCCGAAAAGCCAAGCTGATACCATCGGTATTACGTTTGGTTTCTCTGCTATAGATATCCAGAACGCAGTGATCGAAAACCAATCTACATTTCCGTCTGGTTAAAACTCCAAGTGTGAATTATAACGAAGGTATATTTTATACATACTTTATATAATTATAGAAAATAAAAGCTACTCAAGAAATACCTATAAATGTTAAACAAGTAATGTTACATAAAAAACATTAGCTGGATGAATAATGTAAATCAAAGCCTTTTATGTTTTATAGAGAATGTTGACAACTATTTTCTGCAAAAATTTGAACTTATAACAAATGATATAATGTCTATGATGACAGATAGCAATAGATAATATGACCATGTGGCAATACTGACTGTTAACCATCAGTTTTAGGAACGCAGGCGATCCTAGAACATGGTATATTAGGTATAAGTATAGTTTAGTTGTTAGCTGCTCGTAAATAAATGAACAATCAGTTCGAACCACTTTATCGTGTTTCATTTGTAGTAAACACTAAACTGGCGATGAGGATGGGATGTTGTATCCGTGGTTTGTCGTGAACGCTTAATCAGGGTTTTCTGTCATCATCACCACGTGTTGATCAATTCTAAAATTTTATCAGCTCTCATCAACGTAATCATCTCATAAACATACATCATATACAGAGAAATTATGAGTCCGTTTAACAATTCGCATACCAAACACTAAAATAGCATAGGGATTTGAAGAAAATGACAACAAATTGTGCAATGAGATCAAATTAAATATCTGAATTTTTTTTCGGATTCAAAAATCTTTAAAGTTAGAAACGAAAAATTACAACAGCTCCTCTGTTAGAATATTTTTAAATTATTCATCTGACTCTTTGATCTAGACTCTGTATATTTGTATTATGTTAAAGTGCTGATTTAGAGCCAGATCCGAATGAAAAAAACATAGCTATAGGCTATAGAAATGGATAACAAACGGTAATTTAACCCTTTGCACTTCAGGCGTTGGTCCTAATCACTCCGCCATATTTTTAATCCGGCGTGCGTAAAGTTTCAATTTGTAACACGGAGTGTGTGAACAAAATTCAGAGGTCGTTAAGTTACCTTTATTATCGAGATCAACATTTCGAGTTTTAATTAATTTCTCATAGCCTGGCTGTAATTCACCAAAGCTTAGGCTAGCCTGGTTAAAGAAAAAATAAACTATTGTAAGATTATATATGCTCAAATTGAAAATAACTTCTTTATTTGAATGTTTTATATATTTTTATATATTAGAAGTATAATATTTAAGCCTTTAGTTCTATAACTTTGTTTGTACTCACTGAGGTCATGGTTGAAATCAATGTAAATTATTAATTTAAATCCAGACAATTGACACTCACCCACTCTGGTTAAAAATTTATTCTCCAAATATCTTATGAAGGGCTACATAAAAGTAGTATTAGCCTTGTATAGCCTTATGGTTCAAGATTTCTTTTAGTAACCATCCTAAAATCTCTCTATATAATTTATTTTATTTTTACTATGCAAAAATAGAAATAATGCGCATATTGTATTTTTAAACCGATGTTTCTTGATTAGGAGAGCTAACTATGTATTACATTAGTTTTGTGATTGTATTATTATATTATTAGGCGGATTGTATCTCCATAATTCTGAATTAGTTTTACAAGATTTTGTGATAAGTCCAGTAAATAACAATAAATTTAAAGAATAAATATAAATACTTTGGGTATAACTGATATACATATATACGAGTATTGATTTCACTTCATATTTTTTTTCTACACATTAAGCTATGCCCGATTAGCTTACTCATGTCGCAATCGAGTCCCTTTTAGAAATAGTTTTTACTTTGTAAAGAAACACAAAACTAGTTACCGCCTATTTTAGTAAATACGAGCTGAAATAAAATAAATGATGACCGCATTTACACTGTCATGGGCTTGATCATCAATTTATGAGCTTTTTTTGTCATTAACATGAGCGTTGTATTTACACTACAAGTATTTCACTACAATTATTGATGAAAATGACGCTGCTATCTGTCAAATTAGAGACCTTTTATCTCTTTGTAGGCATGGATTAAGTTATTTAGAAAATGGTTTTGTATAACGAATTAAGCTACTTAGGCAGCATTAGTTTCCTTTCTTCTGTATAATAAATCGTACAATAAATAGCGTCACTCTCATGAAATGTTCTCATACCCATAACAGTGTAAATGTGGTCTAGCAAAGCATGTGTGTGCATTGTTTTCAAAATGTCCACACTTTCTCATTGTATTGCGAAACTATGTGCGAAATCATAAAAAATTATATTTTTCAAATTTCCAAAGTAAAAAAGCAAACCAGGGGCTTTAAAGAGACTTTTTTTATGAAATATTAGAACGTATTAAATATTTGAATTTATTGTAAGTAAAAAATAACTTAAATCGACACTTATTAAGTACAAATGAAGGAAAAAAATATTTTACATTTTACATGTTATGTATGCTATTTTTGCATTGCAAAAATATTTTCTAAAGTTGGAGAGTTCTTTCACAAGTTTGTGATAAATATTTGTCGAAAAGTTTTTGTGAGCTCAAGGCAAATATGCACAAAATAATTACATCTCAAGCTAGTTCTATTCTTTCAAGAGAGGGATGTTTGAACATTCAGTACAAAGTGTTTATTGTGAATGTTCGCTTTACTTGAAACCTAAAAGAAGATGTGTACTTTCACTTGAGATCTAACATATCGTTGTAGCACAATGGGTAATCTTTTTAAATATATATAACTCTATAAAATAAACTTTTTAATAATAGGAGATCGGTACAATACAATACAACTCGTAGAATGGATTTTTTCCGATTTTGAAAATTTCGGGTTGGCACTGATTACTGAATTCTTGCAATAACTTATTTTATTTATTAAATAATTCATCAATAAACTGACTACTACAAAGGATACAATAGTTAAACAGAGTTTAAATTAATGAGTAAGTACAGAACTGAACCGATTTTCAACCCTAACCTTAGCAAGTCGAATTCAAAACAAGAGACATTAAAGCATTGGGTTCATTTTCATCATAATTAATTCGATGTTTAACATGGAAAATATCATGTCCTCTCAAGGATTAAGACGGAACCGACAAGCAAACCGAGTTCAGCAGCTCGGAAGAATTACAAACAAAATGGGTTATGTTCCTTAGACATTTTCCTATGGAGTTTACCTAAAAAATTATTAAAAAAGTTGTTTTCGTCATTTATTCAAGATTTCAAAAAGTGTTGAAAAATATATCTTTTCTTGGCGTGGATTTGTATATAATATATATATAAGCTTTTAGAGGTATACTCCCTAATATTTTGTATAAAAAATCAAATGCTTTTAGGCTTTTTCAAATCGGATTATTTGAGCCTGAGAAATGTGTCGCACTAGTTCAAAAAATGTTATTTCGAGAAAAACGCGATTAAAGTTTTTATTCGATAATTTTAAGGTATGATAAGCGTAAGGTACCGCTGCAAATGTGTCTATAACTGTTTTTATCTATTGAATTTCTCAAAATGGTTTTGGGAGTATATTTCTGTGATATTTTAATATAGAACACACTTTTTTCCAATTTGAAAGTAAATATCCCCTTAAGTGAGTCCAGAAAGATCAATTTAAGCCTATCAAAGCAAGGTGGGAGACAGTAGTCTTCGACCCAAGGTATGCCACGGACAGCAAACCTAAGAATCTTCTCGTCTGAACAGGTTTAATTAATGCAGAATAGAACGGAGCGCAGATAGAACCAGCGTACTCTAGAATGGGACAGACAAGGTCACATGCAAGCGGATCGTTAAATTCGTTGGATCATCTTTTTAACAAAATCCAAACTTGATTTAGCTTTGTTAAATGAGAGTGTAGAAAGTATAACACCCAAATCCTTTCTTTTGTTGCGTCTAGTTAATAGGCTCTTAACCACAGAATACTTGAACTCAAGAAGATATTTCATTTTGGAGATAGTCATAATGGTGCATTTGTCCAAATTTAAAGGGTACACTTATAAAAAGTGGATATTAGCAAATAAATCAGTCTCATTATCAACAGATGAAAAGAAGTGGACCGAGAGCATTACTCTGGGGCACTCCAGAACAATTCCTTATTTTAGAAGAAACGGCTCCACGAAACAATATCTGTTGCGTATGGTTAGACAGATAAAAAGAAACCCCGTCAATGAACATGGGGGGGAAACCCAAGTAAGTAAAGTTTATCCGTGGAAATACAATCAACCTCGTACTCCAATTCCATGGCAAGAAAACAATAATTGAGCCCTAGATTTGTGTTTTGGAAATCCATTCTGGAAAGACGCAATAATAAATTTGCAAAGAAAATACAAAATTGTATTGACTAATGTCTCAAGAATTTTGGCGATATGACATAAGTTGACAACAGGTCTATAGTTTGTGATGTCAAATTTGTCGCCTTTTTTGGGCCATTCTTTCCACATAATTTTGGGAAACAACCACTGGGTAAAAACAGACTTGAAAAGTTTCTTTGAGCTGGTTAAATTAACCATGTCTTTTAAATTGAAGAATTTAAGATAGATTGCTATTGGTTGTTGGGAAGTTAATACGATATATGTATATATTTGTATAATTGAACTTTCATACACAAATCTGTAAGTGATGTTTCTGAAACCTAAAAAACAACTTGAATTTTACTAAATTGAACGTACCCTTTTTGACGGAATTTGAACTGAAGGTACAAGTTGAAGTTTAAAAAAATATTTTGACAAATATTGAATAAGTCGATAAATAAAGTGTTGTTTAAATAAGAATATAATTTAATAAGAAAACATAGGTAATTTGATTATAATCAACATTTTTTAGAGATCTTATAAAAATGTGTTGTCGTTCCGGATGAAGCTCGCAATCTACTATTTGGTGATCCCTGATGATTTTACCTAACTATTAAATTCAGTTTTATTTAAAATTATTATTTCTGACTTGCAACACAATTATCTGATAACAAAAACATTTTTATTTACTCCAATTTTATAGAAAAAAAAATACACTATTATGAATATTTTTATATTTAAATTTCTTATATTTTTATGATAATTTTAATTGTTTTTTAACCTTTTATTTCACTCTAGTGCTCAGTAGTGTTTTCTTTTAATTAAGAAGTAGGTATTAATTCATGTTTTAAAGTTTAAAATCTAACGAAAAATTGATTTTTCAAGACTTTATCAAGATTATAGGGGATATGTAACGTCTGAACATAACCCAATATCCTTCTCACTACTTATAATTAAGGAAAGCCCCCCGCGCTCAGCGCAGCACTCTAAAAATTGCACACCTATCGGACTACTGCAATCACCAGAACTAAACTACATAACTACACTGAGTCCCTGTGCTAATACAGCGTTTTAAGTTTTATCCCCTTACCCCGAATTAATTATCAATTGTAACTCAGTTTTACACTTAGTTCCGATTTTATATTCCTATCGTATTCTGCAATTTCATTTCCCGAATGGTAGTTCCGCCTTATGGCCCTGGAATGAACAATACTTTTCCCCAGAGCTCCGATCCGAGTATTTCTGCTTTCCTGTTGTTTCCCTTAATCGCCGGAATTTAATGGACTACTTCGCGCGGGGGTAGAATAAGTGTAAAAGATTTTATTGGCTTTCGCATTGTTCGATATTTAAATAGCGATTTTGCTACCCTTGGCCGCCTCGGACGTGGGAAGATTCTGTGCGCAATGCACGTTATGTTAATTAAATTTAAAATATTCTTCTCTTGCAAAAAAAAAATGTAGCTCTTCTGAAGGAGCTCGAAGAGGAAAAGCTGCAGAATGCACAAATAAAATAAGAAGAATTTATCTAATCATGCATTTTATTAACTATTCATGAATTTCAAAATCCCCTCGCGCCTTTTGCAACAGAGCATAATATTATATGTCTGAAGAAAAAGATAGAGAGAGCTGTGTGTTTCGAGAGACGGGCTGCAACGTTGTGGATAATTTCATGGAAATCTGTCAGCCGGCGGTAATTCTAACTCCATTGAATTTTAAATGTGTTTCGCTATGCATAGTAGTCTTTTTTTTTTACTGGCCAGAAGCGCATATAATTTCAGCTTCCCTTAAGAAATCTTCCTTCTCTCCGGCTCAGTGCAATGGTCATTTGAATTTCCCCCATCCACTGACTTCTCAGGACTTTTGCAAATAAGTTATAAAAGTTTTGCAATGCTGCTTACCGCCGGAATTAGCACCAAATGTCAACACAGTTTTGTAAGACTTCTGATTACGTCCAAGTTTATTCCGGTTGTTTGTTGCATTTCTTGTGGACGAAGCGTCTGGGAATAAGTGCGTCCGACCATTGGACTTTGGACGAAAAGTGTTGAATAGGTGCTGCAGTGTTGCGAGGCTGCCTTTGACTTTTGAAGGGTGCAACAAGATCGCAGAATCTCTGCATGTTACACTGAACTAAATTTTCTCTGCAAATCTAGAATATCTTGAAAATCTGATGCAGAGCGAAAAATGAATGGGTTTTTATTTAGGGCATTTTAGTCTGCAACATATACATAGAGACAAGTTATATGTATATGCTACAAGAAAATCTTCATATATACTTAGATTGTACTCTTAGATTTAGCGATTTATTGTTGTGAAGCGCTTTGGATTCAGGACAAAAAAACGATAAAAATTTAAATAATAATAATAAGGCTGAGCAGTAAGTAATGCTAGTAATGGTAAGTAATGCTAAATAATGCTCATGTGAATAAGTATTTATATGATTACAGTAATGATGAAGTACCAGTAATTCGATTTTTTGAATAACCATTACTAGTAATGATACTGGTAATTCTCTTCAAATTGCATTACTTTTAATGTTAATGCATGTTACTGGTAATGCCATTTTTTACAGCTCCAGTCACATGCCCGTGTTTAGTTATTTTTGACTAACTCCTCCTACTCTTTTTAAAAAAATTATGCTAGATATGGATTTAAAGTCTCGAGAAATAATCGAAACGATGTGATATTCCTGCATTATGTCGATGTTTATTGATTTCTCTGAAAAAAAAACTGCCAAAACAAGAAGTAACTTCAAGAGGTGATAACTTGACTATTTGACAAGAGAATGCTTTTGCCTTGCATTCACAGAGAAATTAAATTAAATTTCGGAATATGTTCTTTAACTCGACTTTTATTACGCATTATTTTTCTGTGCAGTTCGCCAAAGTTTAAATTTTCTCAATTTAAAAAAGTGCTCCCCCTTATAGGTGGGCGTATCTTTTACGGGATTTGGTGGAGAAAAGTTCCAAAGTGCTATTACTTAAAGAAAGGATTGTATTTCGGGACGACTTTTTAGCTTTTTCTTCAGAGTGCAGTTTAGCACGACACCCCCGAAGTGAATTTGCAGCTCTGTCTCGTTTTTTTAATTTGTGCAGTAGATTTTGTGGTGGAAAAAAATATCGACGACCCATAGTAAGATTTAAATATCAATATCATTACTATCAATAATATAATATAATAATTTACTTGGAAACTATAGACGCTTAAGGCACTACTACCGGTTAGATTGCAAAAAAACAGCATAATTTTCAATAATTTTTTTCTCAGCTCCTTTATTATATATCAATTTCAAATTTTGCATGGTGATAATAATTATTTCAAATATTACAACAATTTTTTTTTTTTTTTATCATTTTTTACCTTGTTTATAGAGGGCGCCGAAGTTGGAAGCTCAAAAAATGACTCGTCCCCATTTTATTAAGGAATTTCCCTTACGTAGGAAAAAACCAGAATATGTCAAAAAATGGTTAAAAAAACAAAATGGCGGACGTTTGAAAATTTTTTTCAAAAAATCGCTTATTTTTTCACTTGTTTTCACTTGCTACATTTTTTTGGATTGAATTTTGACTAATATTGTGGTTTTTTCCTGTGCAGCATACTTAAATAAAGAAGCACTCCAAATTTGAGCCCAATCGGTTGGGCCAATTCGGAGTTAGTGTGTCCGCCATTTGATAAAAGGTCATTTTGAGAAAATCACGTTTAAAGTTTTTTTTTTACTTATAAATATATAATAGGCGGGCACGCTTAAACTGCTGTAACGTTTATATTTTTGGGAATATCCAAATAAAATTTTGAGACGTGATTTCTGAAGGTAAAAAAAATGTAAAAAAAAAAAAATTGAATTTTTCAAAATTATAACCGGTAGTAGTCCCTTATAAGTAAAAGGTAAGCCAGGAAGAGTATAATATATAATATATTACATATATATAGGGTGATTCCCAAATTTTCTTTTCTTTCAAAAAGGTTTAATAGTTGCAGTTACATAAAAGAACAATTCTGGTCCAAGGAGAGCTCGTAATATTAATATTTAATGGTGGTTCAATTAACTTTTTAGCTTTCTATAAGAATAACATGGTAAAGAATACTTTACTAGGCAATTTTAATTTTTTTGGTATTAAATTGTTATAAACAATTGTATAGTGTTAGTTTATGTCATAGTACCTAGCTTGATTATAGCTTCACCTGAAATAAAAAGAACCATCATATCATTATCTCAAAGTCCACAATAGACGATCCGAAGAAATGATTTAACAATAAGTTTACATCCAATCTTAAGAGCTTGAGCTTATGTTTGGTATTTTGGTGAGGTCAGTTGAGGTTGTGAACTTAGCAGAGGTTCTGAAGATTCATGGAGGAAAGACGGGAAACAATGGAAGCAGCTAATTCGCAGATAGTTATTGTTCAGAAGGATAATTGATGAACTTTCAATAAAACGAGGACAGACAGATCTTCACACATATATAGTAGGTCGCTTCATCGGTAGTTAGCTCTACACGGAAAAAAAGAATAGTTAAAATAAAGGGTATGCATTTAAATTTTACTAGAATACATTTTTAATGATTGCTTTTTGGAAAACTACATATGAGAGATATTTTTTAAGTTTGAATATACATATATAATTAAATTAATGAAGAAATAAAAATTGGAATATTTTTTGAGATTGTTTAATATTCAATTTTTAAAAAAAAACTTCTCACGTTTGTAAGTATTTTAGTATTTTTTAGTAATGGGTCTCGTTGTATAACCTAGAAGCTTCCTGTCAAGCCAATAGATTCGTAAGTTGTTTCAACAATTAATTGATCTCGTTCCCTGAATTAAGTACTAGCACCATGTCGAAATGTCAAGCTCATAAATTGTTTTAATAATAGGTATCGTTGTCTGAATCAGTAGCTAAGCGTTCATTCAACTTATGAGATAGTGATATGAACTACTAATTCTACGTTGATTTAACAAGTTAATTTGAATTATTCTGGTTATTTAAATTAGTATATTAATGTTGATTCAACAAGCTCGTAAGTTATTTTAACAATGTGCATCAGTTTAAATAAGAAGATAGTTTTATAATTTTTAAATAGATTTCTCTAGTTATGCTTACCAATAACTTTCTTAGGTGAAAATCAAAGACAAAAATAGTTAAATGAATTACGAAATTAGTAGATGAAGCAATGAATAGAGTCGATCTCCTCTTTGCAATCGGTATTCTATGACTAGGTGTTTTTGGCCAAGATATCTGGAGAAAAGGAGAGAGTAAGCGTTATTGAATTTCACGAAAGAATAGAGAAGAAGAAGGCAACCGTAGCAGTAAAAAAAAAAAAAATGAGTAATTTGGGAAGTGAAAATATATTATTTTTAATTATCTTTCTCCCGATCCCACTCCTGCATACAATAATAAAATGTTAATATGGTTAAGGTTTGATTTCAAAATAGTCAATAATGAGTAACAGAAATCCAGCTTTTGAAATGTTGAGGTTTTCATTAGTGAAAACATTGTAAGGATTAATCTACCTATTATCAAAGGGTTCCTCAATAAATAAATAAAAGAGGATAACTTTGGTATCCGTTTGGATAATACAAAATTAAATGTCAATCCTACAAAGCCTTAAAAATTAAAATCCGTATATAAATTGGAGTCGAGCAAAATGTGATGTGTTCTGCATTCCACAACAGCTATTATGTAGGAGTGCAGTATTCGCAGTTTCGGCATATTTGTCGAAGTTTCAATATTATTGCGAAATTCAGAGCACCTGTGGTAATCAGAGACGCATATGAATTCTCCATTTGTTTGTAAATTAGTTGAATCCTTGTGCTTGAAATTAGTAGAGAATAACGCATTCAGGTAGATGAGACTATCTAAAGCCCAAAGTTGTGCGTGACGAGGCATGTTAACAATTTTTCAAATTAAACTGCTAAACCAGCTGTAATCTCTTTTTTAATGGATTTAATTTGATTAATAAATGCACATTAAAGTCCAATTCCGCATACATACAGTAACTTCTATGAAAGGTTTCTGGTTCGTGGAAGTGGAATGTCACACAAGTATTTAATGCGGTCTGATTTGATTGTTTTTAAAAACGCCTTCGATTATTCTTGTGAAGAGAATTTGTGATATTCTTGTAGAGTTGAGATATTGTTGTTCGTATTCATATTCATAACAATGCTTTAAGGATTTACAAACTCTGCGGTGAATTTTTAACAACTTATGCCTTCTAAATATTTAAAACTGGAAACAGAACGTTTTGTTCCTTTTTTCTTGTCCTTGTTTCCTGGAAATAACATTAAAATAGGCTGGCGTTCATAGGTTTTTTTAGTATTCTCTTATTTTTAAAGACAAAATTACATCAATTATCCCTCGACATTTTATCCTTGCAAAGGGTAATTCATTAAAGTCAATTAATACGGAGAAATCTTCGTAAATAGTATCCGTGCCTTAAAATTAATTACTAAGTCAGGGTTTGTTATTTTCAAAGGAAAAAAGGGGACAATTGGTTTAGGAGGACTTCATTTTTCCTCAAAAATTCATTAAATATTAAATCAGAGAATATTTCAAAAAGTCGGAAGCTGAACATTTTGTGAATGTCGGGATATAAACAACGGTTAGGTGGCCTTGGGCCTCATGTACAATGGAGTCTGTCCGCTAAGATGGGCTGACTTTAATATTTCAGACTTTAACCTTATTTATCGCACAAATATAACGAACGCAATGCTCCATTAGTAATAACATAAGCAAACTCATTTTGACAGCTACTTTTATGGTAAATTAAAATATTCGAAATTATTCAAACAATAGGATCTGGAGATTTCTGTAAAAGTAACACTAATAGTGTTTCTGATGGTTAGAGGTTAAATGAAGAGTTAGAGGTGGCGTGAAAAATTGAGTATTTTAAATAATTTTCTTTTTATAGTAGTTTAATTTATTTTATAAAACAAATAATAGAAAATTATTATGTTATGTTTTAACTTTATTTTACAAAAATTTTAAAACAAAATATTTATTACAGACTAAGTTATGGTTATCGCCATATTTGTTGGACCCCATCGCACAAGTGGTGACAATCATGTATAGTTAGTCTAGTGCCTGATCGAAGCTTCTTTTCTTTTTTGGAAAATATACCAAATGGCGACCTCTAATACTTAACTCGCGGATTTTAAAAGAAAAAACACAAATTTATTGTTTATAAAAAGTATTGTATAAGTTATAATTCAAAAAAAAAAAAAAAATCCTTCAATCATCCTTTCAATAAGTTGTATAAATTTCATTCAAATCCGTTGAGTGGTCACGGACTTTGAAAACATAGTTTCGAGAAAAATTCAATTGAAGTTTTACACTCGATTTGCAGCTGCTGTCAGCTACCTGTCATCGAGCGGCGTAGATCCCTTCAGTTATTGTAGGCTACCTCGAAAAATATTCGTTGGATTTACTTGAAATTATCACAGAATATTTTCGAAACATTATACCTTAAGAAAATGTCGCGTTTTGCAAATCCTGACTACCGCCAACCCCTTAAGTAATTTTATTCCTTAAGGGGGTAAATACAATTAGAAGGTCAAAAAATCGATTTTTTTTTGTTCCTCTAAAAAATTAGGAAATTTCCCGTAGAATACGCTCCAAAAAGTTTCAGGTCGAAAATCGAACTCCTTATATATTTTTTCTTCATTTTTCGAGAACGCTTTGTTCAGCGCATAGCAGGTTTTCAAAACTTTAAACGCGTTTTTCTCAAAACAAAATTTAAATTTGCAACCACGATTACTCGAAAATTACTTGTCCAATTTAGCTGAAATTTTTAGGGTTTCCTCTTTATACCTTAGGCTTGTCTGTAAGCCTAATTGTTTTGGAATTTTTTGTTGAAAAATTGAATTATTAATGCAAAAATGGCTGAAAAAATAGTGAAAATTATCGATTTTTTACAAAAGCTTCTACCAAACGCAGAATTATTATTTTTTTTTTAATTTTTGAGGTTTACCGACAAATTACATGTATATTTAAGCCAAATTTTTTTTATGAGCTGTTACAGATCAATAACACCACGTCCAGAGTGGTTGCAGTTTTTTTTGTAGGTCAACTTCACGCCAGCGTACAGCCGCCATTTTGTTTTCAAAAATTAAAAAAAAAAATATTTTTACATTCCTCATTTAAACCTTAACAAGTGTACAAAGTTTTATAATGATTGCATTAAACCTTTTTTGTGAAAACAAATGTTTTATAATGCGTAATTTTTGCCCGTGAATTTCTGTAGTAAATTTTTATAATTTGCAGACGTTGTTCGTTCGTGTACTTTACCATGATGAAAATGTTAAGTTTACTGAATAAATTGACAGTGACAGTTCGATAATTAGTGAAACGGTGCGTTCACAAATTGAATTCAAAATTGTCAAGTCCCTATTGGAAAACCCTTTATTTACCCACTTAAGTCAAGAGTCATATAACAAAGATGGAGTAGTTTTTTTTTCAATCGGTAATAATTAATCGTAAAATCACAAAAATAATTAAATACAGGTTCAATCGGTGGAGACTACGATTATAAACAAAACGCTTTAAAAATGAAAGTTTTCCAGCAATATTATTATCATTATTTACTTGAAAGTCTTAGAGGTCAACCGAAAATTTATAATAGCTTCATACATTTACTTCAATAGCTTTAGAAAGTTTACTTTACTATAGATCTTTCTTAATAATTGACGCAGATAACAATACAGGAGAAGCATGTCATTTCTTTCATACAGCGTGACCCGGGTCATTTGCCGAAAGATTTTTAAACAAACCGTAGTTCATGTGGAACAAGCAAAATTCAATAAATTTAAAATCTGTTTATGAAACTAATAACGATAAGTCCACATACCGATTATCGTTTTTACTTACTTTAAGTAAGAAATTTAAGACAAATTATTTATGATTGTATATTTTTCTTTATATGGCAATCGAGTTTTTGAGGTTGATTGCATTTTGTAATTATACAATTTAATTTTCATACTTTTTAGTATTACCTAAATCATTTGGTTCGAGTCTTTATTTCTAAGGTCAAAACAAAAAGCTCTGAAAATGCAGGCTTAGTTTTTTGGCAAAGAAGTGGAAAACATTTTTGCAAATATAACGAAGATGAATTTTAAATGAATTGAAAACTTAATTCCATAAAAGTCGGATTCAATGTGACACCCTGTAATTTTGTTTGCACTATCTTGATTTCGAAAAACCGGCTACGTAATCCCATATTTTTAATGAAATTCTTTTAAGTTCAACATCTGAGTGTTCGTCAACTTGATCCACTATTTCAATACTAATATTTTTTGCATCTTACTTACATCACAAATATCTGATATCTGATATCTGAGAAAATCGTGATTTCGATTCGATTAAAATTTCGAGAACACATATTAGTTATACATTGGCAGCGTTTCGTAATTAACATACTTCATTACATCCCAATTATAAAATATTTATCTACCTGACTTAGCAAAGAATATTCGTATTAGAAATAAGAGATCATTATTAAAGAAAGAAGCATCATTAAATTTGTATTCTCCGCTTTTCAAGAAGTAATTCCAAACATCCGAGGCCAACACACTTTAGCAAATTTTCTGAGTGTCTCTGGTTCAATGCATTTGGTTCATATTTTATTAATGATACGTTAAATATTTCTACCTCGTCTGCCTTGCACTTTAAAATGTTCACGTGTCAGCCACAAATATTGCTTGGTCTCAGTTCCTTTTTTGCTATTTTTTGTTAAATCTATACTGAAAATCTCTAGAGTCCGAATGCTCGCCTCTATCCTGTCAATTTATATTACGTAAAGCTAAAGGAAACTCGCAAGAAACTAGGTGCAGACAGATAAAATTAGACAGCATCTGACTGCTGGCGGCATTTGGCTGGCAGGACATGAATAATGAAACACACAGATGATACATATGTATAATAATGCGCTCGACATCCGTAATTTTATATAACACATTTTTTTCTTATAGTTGAGATAATACAACAAATTCTTTTAAACTGTCATATGTATTGAACTCAGGCGTTGCATTACAAAATTCTTTTTCTTAAGATCACTACTATATGTACATATAGTATATCTAAAACAAACTTTTTTGAAAATTTGTGCCATATGTTTGTTAAGTTTTGATTTAACTTTTATGCAAATATTAAGGCAATTTTAATGATTTTGTGACAAAATTTAAAAATGAATTTTTCTGGTACATTCGGTACTTCATATCCATGTTGTCCCTTAAGTGCGCTTTTATGTATGGTACATATTGGAAGGTTTAATATTACAATATGGATTTTCCTCACACAATTATCTCGTTATATGATCCACTTTTCATCCCATTCCATTTCCATCAATGGACGTAACGTACCCACTTGTTTCAGTGAAAGGCATGTTTTGAAAACTTTTAAAAACTCCTGGGGAGACAAAATTTACTCTCAGCTTTGTGTCCGAAATGTTATTGTTTTACAAAGGCTACATATGCACTAAGGTATAATAAAAAAAAACTTTACTTAAAAACATAAGCAAAAACGAAATATATTCTATTACCTGTCCTGCGTGCAAACGCATAATCCAATCGTGTTGACTTTGTGTCGTACCTACAGCCCAAGGGACATCAGTGTTAATTCATTTTTTCCGCACCAATTTAACAACAAGGAAATAAATGTCGCATGGCACGACTGCTCGAAGTGTACGACCCTCTTTATAGCTCACAAATAATTTTTTTTTTTTACCCCGAACCGTATAGGGTGCATTTTATTAAATAATCATTAACTTCGGAGTCAGTGGAAAACTTCCAGAGGTATTTTCGATCCAGCCAGGCATAGAATGGGCTCCAAATTTAGGTAAATATAATATCATTCGGGGACGATTGCTAAAGGCGAAGATTTTAAAAATTTATTTTGTACGTCGTTTAGGAAAGTTTGAGGGCTTTTCATGATGAATGTCTTGGTGATGAGGTAATATGATTTGAGTGGCACAAGAATCGAAGGGGATGTATCCATGATTATTATTGAATTCTATACTTGACAAAGTGTCCTTGACTTATATATCAATGTTATTGCGCTTTATGTTTTCGCGTTTCTATGTATATTGTGTAATTGTGAGAGGGGAGAACTCAAGGAAGAACAAACAAATTATTTTTGTCTATGAAATGAATCTTACAAAATTTGGGAAAATTTAATTTAATTCCACTTTCTAGGGTACATTTTCTTCTCTCAACTTGCAGTTAAGTTACTATTTTAATCCTAACACTTTTTATATATTTATTATTATTTATTTATTGTTTTATTAAGAAGAAACATGTTTTTCTATTGCTAATCGATAAATTTATTTTAGAAGAGCTTTTCTAAATATATCTCTATATAAATGGAGTCTTCTTTTTCAAAGCTTGAACATTTTACCTTTTTTAATTTAATCGACCTTCAAGAGATCCACAGTGAAAACATCGTTTTAGTTCAAGGAATATGTCCTCAATAACTTAAAACTCCAATATTTCTGCTAACAATGATTATTTTTTATTCTTGGCCTTGACAAATGAAACAAACAAACTTTTTTTCGGAGCTGTATTATGTTAAAAAAAATAATGTAATTTCCGCTGTAAGATTGATAAGATTCCGATACAAAATCTCTCCAATATAAACGGAGTATTATTTTTATATTAAAACGTATTATTTTTTACAGCTTATTATTTTTATAAGAAAACGTATTGAAAGTAAACGACTCTTGATTATAGGAGGTATTTCAAAATCATACGATTTTTTAAAAAAAAAGTATGTGGTTTTTATTAATAAGGAGCAATATCGAAATCATACGATTTACATATGAGCTTTTTTTAAATATGTATTTCCTTTTTAAAATGGATAAGAAAAAATATAATATAAAAAATACAAAATAAATTTCTTAAATTTTCTTTAATATTTAATATTTAAAATAAATATATATTCATTAAAAGGTCTTATTACTTATTAGTTTTTTTCCATTATTTATATATTGGGTGTGTGAATATGACCCCGCCCTTTCCCAACAGATGTCGTTTTTAGTATTGCTTACTATTATGCTATTAATAAATAGCAACACTTGTGTTCGATAGTACTTTATGTCAGCTGTCAAACGCACTACGTGACATTTGGTTGAAATATTAGCAACAAGTGCTTTTACCTCCTTGAAAATGTCGGTTTTCGTTCCAAGTAAATATCATGTGCTATTGCTCTATTTTATTGCAAAGAAAAGTGCAGCGGAAATTCATCGTTTGCTTGTGGAGATTTACGGTGAGCATGCTCCATCTAATAAAACTTGTACGAAATGTTTTTGACGATTTAAAAATAATGATTTTGGCACTGAGGACAAAGAACATGGAAAACCACCAAAAAAATGTGAAGATGTTGAATTGGAAGCATTATTGACAGAGGATTCTTGCCCTCAATCAGAATTGGCTGCAGCCTTAAATGTTGAACGATCAACAGTTGCAAAGCGTTTAAAAGCAATGGGAATGGCTCAAAAAGTTGGTAACTGGGTTCCATATGAATTGAAAGAAAGAGACATCGAACGAAAAAAAAAACAATTTATGAAATGTTACTTCAAAGCCAGCAAATAAAAGGATTTTTGCATCGAATAATCACAGGAGAATCCTAAACGTAAAAAAGCTTGGGTGAAGCCAGATGAACCCGGCCCATCACAGCAAAGAGAAATATTCACTGTGACAAGGTTCTGCTCTGGGATCAGAGAGGTGTTGTTTATTATGAGTTGCTCGAACCCTCTCAAACTTTTAATGGAGAAGTTTAGCGACGACAACTAATGCGTTTGAAGGGAGCCATAGAAGAAAAACGACCAGAATGGGTGAATAGGCACAGTAAATTAATTTTTCAACAGGATAATACCAAACCGCATATCGCACAAGTCGTGAAAAGATATTTAGATGGACAGAACTGGGAAGTGCTACTCCACCCGCCATATTCGCCAGACATAGCTCCTTCGGATTATCACTTATTCCGAACAATGCAGTCAGATTTTACGGGAGAATAGTTCACTTCATAAGAAAGTATCAACATTTTGATTGATAATTGGATCAGCTCAAAATAGCAGGATTTCTTCATGCACGGAATACGTAAATTAACTGAAAGATGGGCGAAGGTTGTAGATACCGATGGAGCATACTTTGAATAAAATTTTCTTTAATTTTCTAAAAAAGCAAATGTGTTTTATTTGAACAAAAAAGGGCGGAGTCATTTTCACACACCTAAAAATAAATAAGAATTGAATTTTATTATTTATATATTATTTATAATTTTCTTTTCTTTTAAATATTCTGCAGAGTATAAAAAGAGATAAATTAATTACAGCAACTTTTTTTTCAAAAGGCGAAGATACCTACATATGTAACCCATTAAGGTAAACTTGATTTTTAAAAGGAATACCATAAATTTTCTTTTATTCCACAAATGAAAAGAAGAATAAATACCTTGTTTTATTCAGGAGAATGATTTTATATAATGTAGGTTTTACATAAAACTTAATTTAATTTATAAGCTGTTCTAAATTTGTTAAAGAAAGATTTTATATGTATCTGGCAGGATCTTGTAGACCGAAACACAATATACCGTAAAAAATTAATTGAAAACGTCACCAAATATTGAAGTTAGGGTTATTATCGTATGATGATGTACTTTAAAAGCAAATAATAACAATAAAGCAATTGGTTTTGCGCAGAAAAATCAACACAATAGCTTATATATTCCCATTTAAAGAAAAGTACAAAACACAAAATTTCGGTATTTGTAATTCTCGCTTTAATAAAATTTCGCAAGGCCAAAATCTCGGTGACAGAAAATCCTTAAATTAAATGATGTAGAAATAATTCTGCAAGAATCCTAAATATAAGCAAAATAAAAGAAAATTCTTCATTACTTCGATCTAGTACATATGTATTTCATAAGCTACAACAACTACAAATGCATCACTGTCACCCTCACAAATATTTGCCTTTAATTCGTTTATTTCAATGAACGATTTTAGCTTATGGTATTTACACAATTTTAAAATAGGCTTTTAGGAAATATGCTAATGCTAAGGGAAATGCCAGTTTTCTGAAATATCCCTGGTGATTTCAAATGGAGGATTTACTTTTCTGCAACTTTACCAATTTTAATACATGCTTGGTGAAAAAAATAATGACCATATTAAGTTATGAAGAAACCTTATCAATTTAATGTAAATTAAGAGTTAAACCGAAATTATTTCTACTTAAAAGTTAACAAATGTTTTCTAGATTCTAGTACAAACTACATTAAAACAGTTAGATCTAGTTGATTGAAATAAAAAAATTAGATGTATTAACAAGCCTCATTTTTGAGTCCACTATAAATATTAGTGTGTGAGTTAAGTTAGCAATATTAGCCTAACATTGAAATTTACACGCGGATTAAATAATATTTTATTTCAATCCGAGGTTTGGGAGTTTATCGTTTGCAAGAAACAAGTTTTCAATAAACAGAATTTTGATCGAATTTTACATTTGATACATATTAATTCAATAAATGACAAGCCAAGTTTGAACAAAATCGATTGAGAGTTTTAAAAAAAAATGAGCAAAAGCTCAGTTCAGTCTCGATTTTGATAACCCGAATTTTATTTGATTCAAAGTGAAATTGAGTTCGAGTTTTCTATGTAAAATTTGAGATTGATCTTTTGCTCATTTTTTAGCATATAGAATAGAGTATTGACTAAACAAAAGCAAAGCTATTTCAGAAACTACAAACTACTAGCGAAAAATTCCAATTGAAATGAATAAAATAAGATTACATATGTAAGTGATGAATATGGTTTAGTAATCTTTTCAAACTATACTTATTACCTGCACGTGTAAAAGCATAAGTATATATTTTGTTCATTTAATTCCGTTAACGGATAATACTGGAATTGTACACCTACCATGCAAAATATAAAAGAAGCTATTTACTCGTCGGGCGAATAATACCTTAGCATAGTCGGGCGAATAATACCTTAGAATAATACCGATATCTTATTTAATTCCCATTGCTGTGATACGACTAATGGCAGTAATTTTTATTAAAAGACATAACGAATGAATTCTGCGTCTGCCTAGATAAATCAATGTTAATTTTATGAAATGTGTATAAGTAAAATAATTTGCCCTTTGATGATTTGACATGTACCTAGGTATCGAAGTCTTATATTCATGACTATGTATATACAAAGATATTCTACTCGGTGCTTCTCAATCGCAATCTCGCAATGTGGCCATTATAAAGGTTTCAGTGAGCTCAACCACCCCCAATTTAATGGCTTCGAACACCCGATATATATTTTCGAATAATTCAATATGTTTCAATAGATAAAATAAACCGACACAATTTCGAACGTTTTCTATCAATATACCTCATGTTTAAGGATGCTTGTAGAGACTGGCAATGGAAATTATTCTCTTAATCAGGGGCATCCCAACTCAGTCCAAATAGCCTTTGTTTCTACCGAAATGATATGGAAATGTAATTGCACTGCAGAATACGCACAACCAGGCGGCTTGTCAGGGCATTCCAGTTTTTCAATCAAATTTTCATCTCTTAGACCGAATTTGGGCATCGATTTAGTGCATCCGTGGAATTATATCTACCATATACACGCACGGTGCGGCGGTGGGAATAAGCAAACCGAGGACAAATTGATGCAAAATTGCTGTGTAGTCAAAGCAACGTAAAATTAAGGCTCGCTTCTCAGTTCATGCATTACTCAATCATTTCGCGCCAGCCATATTTCAAACTTAATTAATACCCGATTTTGTGGGACGGGGGCGAAAATCCCCATTTTCAAACTTCTGCAAATAAATTGGAAAGTGTGCAATATTTCCAGCACAATTAATCGGTGCACTGACATCATCGATTTGACCGGACCGGACGTTCCGAGATGAAAAAACGGCGGACACTAGCGCGGCTAGCTAAAATATTAGAGCCCCTCTAAAGTGAAAATTTAATTAAAAATCCTCCGACAGGCGCTGGTGGATTATCTAAAATAAATTTCATGAGTTCGCGTCTTGTCCGATTGTTTTCCTTCTTGCCCTCTGCAGGCGTGCAGTGACGCGGTGGCCAGCGCTAGCAATGCGGAGATAATCTAAATCTGTTAAAGTTAACAAGAGTGGAAAATTGATGTTTTTTCTCTGCGAATGGGGCCAAGGGAAGAGAGCATCCAGCTCGATAGCACATAGGGTGGAAAATCTATTGCAATAACCAAACGTGTCTGGATTCTGGAGCCACGGAAAGCAATAGATAGTTTGGAAAACGAGTGGTCTGGGACGCACTGTGAGATGGCTTACAGTGAACTTACGTAGCAATTTCATTTAAATCCTCTAGCCTTTGGGCCACAAAACCATGCCATAGGCTGCCCTATACTAGCAGCAAAAGCAGGGAAAAAAGGGGGAAGGTTGAAATTCTCTAGAATATTCACGTGAAATAAGATGATAGCAAAATTTTTTGTTCAATATCGCGTACTTTGCATCGAGCTTGCGGGCTAGAGTTCTAGAGGTAGAATTCGCACGGGAATCTGCCGCAATGAAATCCCCACTTATAAATGTTGCCGCATTCCCAGATTCTGATTTCCTAATAAATAAGGATCCGGAGGAGGACTGGGAATTCATCGTTCCGAACAATCGATGTCGTCCTGCAAAGACTGTAAAGCCTCGGTGGTATTAAAACCGACAACAATAGCTTCGAGGTTTGCCCCAGAAATCTGTGGAGTCCCCGGCGTCCACAACTGATACGCTCATCCCGGTTGTCCTCGTCGGCCATCCCCGTTTATTTGTATGTGCAAAAGTTCAATTTGACATACGTCAAGTGCTTCTTATCTACCATTATCCGACTAATGATGTTTATAATTAGACAAGCTCCTCGAGGGATTAATGCCCATGAGAAGCACAAGTTGAAAACCACTTCCCCGCCTCTGTAATTCTGATTTTCATCAGAGGATTAATCACGACTCTTCGGATAAGCACGAGGGGTTAGGTAGTTCGTTCCCTTTTATGACGCAATCGTTACATTTGATTCGAAGTTGCAACCGCTTGTGTAGTGTCAACCCTTTGTATGCGTGAATTGTGATCAGTTTTGCTTTAATTAATTCAATGGGAATTAGCTTAGCTTTTACTACAATATGTATGTAATGTAGAAATGAGGAGATGGAACAACTTAACTGGCAAGGAAGGTATCCCGACGTATCACCGGCGTTTTGGTTGTGATTTAAATATCAAATTTTAAGAGATACATACAGGGTGTCCAATAGGAATGTGTGAAAACTAATGAGTCACTATCTTTTAACAAATGGAGAGATCGGTAAAATGTAAATACTTTTTAATAAAGGAAAGTCATAATTTTCATTTCATGTCCATTTTATTATAAAAATATTAAACTTCGTTAATACCAACCATTAATTTAAAAATATAGTGAAGAACGTGAGTTACTAGTGATATATATTTTCGATATTTTAACCATCTAAATTAGTACAATACAAATATCCAAATGCTTTTTAAAACAATTAAAAATATGATCTAAATGCTATTGACGATCCTCCTAATGTCTTTTATCAAATTGTCTATTGTTTTTGGGTTATTTTCATAGCAGTGATCTTTAATGTAGGCCCATAAAAAAAATAACATTGAGTGAGATCTGAAGAGTTAGGTGGCTATTCTATTCCTTTCCTCTAGGAAAGCGTGGGTACCCTAGGCCAATAACTCGATCTCCATAAAATTTATTGATGGCTTCAAATATTTCTTGTGTGCGATGAGGTGCTGCTCCGTCTTGACGAAAGGATTTGGTCTCTAATATCCCTTTGTACGTCTCTCCAGCGACGGAAGATTCAAAGAAATGTAGGTAGATACCTTTTATTGTAGATAGTTCGCATTTCATGAATATATATCATTAATACTTCACGTTCTTCACTATATTTGTAAATTAATGGTTTGTATTAAATAGGTTTAATTTTTTTATAATTAAATGTAAATTAAAATGATGACTTTCCCTTATTAAAAAGTATTTGCATTTTAACGATCTTACCTTTTTGCTAAAAGATAGTGACTCATTAGTCTTCACCCATTCCTATTGGACACCTTATACGTATCTCTTAAAATTTGATGTAGAATAACATGTTTAAGTCGCAACAAAATCGGCGGTGACACGTCGGGATACCTTCCTTATGAATAAAAATAAAGCTTTACTGATTACGATTTCTTGAAAACACCAAAAAAATCAAAACTGGTATATACACTATAAAACACCGACCAATAATGCAACGATAAAGTATTAGTCACTATTTATAATTACTTCGAAAAAGAAAATACATACTATTAAATAAATAGAGCCTTTTATAATTCCCTTGTAGTATGAATATTAACAAATTTTTTGAGCTAAAATGTTTCCATTAAATTAATAATTAGTTAATTACTCATTTAGCACTAATTATTAATTAATGTAATGGTGACAGACAGCCATTCCTTAATCATCATTTATCAGCTGTCAGTTATTCAATAATCTTGTACTTTTGTTCTTCTTGTTCTTTGTAATGGATGGTAATGTTACTACTGGTATAGAATTATACAAAATCAGCTGAATTCTAGTACACTTTTCATCATTTAGGTATAACTGATTAAAAAATTATGATCATTAGACAAGTCATAAATGATCAAGTTTTTCGTCATTTAGCGGCCATAATGATGATAAGCCCATGACAGACAGCACCTAAATTAGTAATTAGTACTAATTAGTAATTTATGTGTGATGTCTGTCTAGGGCGTAAGGATAAAATTAAATTCATAACAATTAAAGAGTTAAACTACAGAAAATGTTTTAATAATTTTTTTGGATAATGTCATTAGCATTAGAATAATCAACCCAAAAAGTTTCACACTTATAAGAAAATTTATTTTGGGTTCCATTACTGAGAGTTTTACATTCTATATAATGATATTCTTTTCAATTAAGCTGTTATCAATTCGTTCAACATTTAAAAGCTGTTAATTACAATAAATTCACGTACTGTCACTGTTATTTCACTTTCGGGGTTGTGTATTTAATTTTAATAACGTCTATAGGTTTACGCCATTTTGGGGGCACTTTAGAATTATTGATGTAACGTTTTCATGGGGATAAATACCATTGAATATCTCGAAAACTATGAGTACCACTGTATTAATTTTGGTATCATTCTAATCGGAATATAATGACAAGTTAAAATAGCTGAAAAATTATAAAAAGTTAAAAAGACATTTTTTTTTACAAAATAGTGGCTGAAACTCGCCGAAACGGCAAAATGAAACGTGGTAGTTGTATAGCATCAGAAAAAACACCTCAGCAGGTATCCAATGTTATACATAATTAGTACCTCTGAGAGGGTCAGGAGGCTAAGGTCATGCGAAAATTAATGTCGAAATCATGTCGTTCATACTAGATCTAATATACATCTTAAGTTTAAGCAATGCTTTGTTCGTTTTACAAAGTGTTTTTGTGTAATAATAAATTTATTAATCTATATGTCTGAAATGACGTAGATTGGGAACGTATTCACGTCAATACGTCGACTCTGCATCCCGACACAGTCACGCCCACTTTTTCTGTATACTTCTTGTCATCATATACTATATATTGGCGGGTTTTCCGGTAAAACTTAATTTCTTTGAAATGTTTTAATTTTAATAAAATATAAATTTTCAGATATACAGACAACTGTATTTTGTTTATTTATTTAACTTCTCTGTAAAACAAACTTTCCATATAACTTTGGATAGAGATTCGAATGAATTTTACAAATTAATTAAGGATTCTAGAGTTTAGGCCACGGTTGTTCCAATGTTAATTAAAAAGTTACAACGACGAGAAAATTTTCGGGTGAATACCACCCCAGTGTGACGTTCTAAATTCGTTACGGGGGTGTGTTGTATAAGGGTTAAATTCCTATAAATTGAATTTTTTTTTGTTTACACTAATAAATGGAAAGTATGGAATAAAAATAAAATGAAAGATTTCCACTATATTTATTTTAAAAGTTTTTACTTAACTTATTTCGTTATCTAAATCGATATTTCATCTACTTTCCAATGGGCTAGAGATATAAAATTTGGCACACATACTTCTTTCCACAAACTTAATATTAAAAAAAAAAATTTAAATAGTTAAAATAAAGTTTCAATAATAAAACATACAATATAAAGCATGTGGGGTGGTATCATTGTAGAAGACTGAATGTGTACCTACATTCGCAAAGAAAGTTCAAATTCAAACATTGAAAAAATATAAAAATATTATACATATATATTTGGTTTTAAAGAAAAAGAATTTCTTTAAAACGTCTACAAAGTGAAAAATAATTGTTTTCTTTTCAGACAAAATGTTCATTGTATTTCAGCCTGCAAACTTCTCTTACACATTTTAAAATATTTAAAGGGTGCAGTAGGATAAGATGGTAAAAAGTCCCCTTGGCTCTTTTGAAATTCTAGTTGGACCAAGTTGTAGTACATATTGAAAGATACTTCTGTGTTAACTTTTAGCTAACTCTCTTTTTCGTCGCTAGGTGGCGCTGTGGATCAAAAAGGTGTTTTTTTAGATAACTCCGTGGTTTTTCAATATTTTCCAAAAATTCCGAATGGAGGTTACAGGTGATATAAGTGCGCATCCACACGAAATTCTTTTGGTGTGAAATTCAAATTTTGCGAATGTTCGAAAATTTTGAAATGCGAGACAATTTTTTTTAATAAATAACGTTACCTTAAAAAAAATATATGTTTTGTATTATCACTAGAACTATCACTAAACATTTTTTCACAATTTTTAGTAGGTACAAAAGTGTCAAAATAATAAAAATCGGCATTTTTAGGCAATTTTACCCATTTTCCAGCGGGTTTCGTACCTTCTGATATGGAAAATAATAATAATAATCAAGTGGGGCTTCTTCTTTACGTACTTGAACCTCTATTTAAATTAAAATAGTCTGCTGCGACTGATTTTTATCACATATAAAAGTTTTTCCTCCTTGAATTAAACCATGATAATGGTTGAAACAAATATAAAATTAAATAAATGCAATGTTGATTTATTTAGAACTGTTATAGAAGTATTTTTATCTATTATTATGTACATTGCAATGCATGTAAAGGTGATATTTTCATAGTGCATTTTCTTATTGAACAAATGTGATATCAATATATTCAATAATATCAATACTGAAATACTGTTTATAAAGCATCAATGTTTGGGACAGTTTAATTTTGAAAGTGGGATTATAACTATACAGAGCCATGTGCCGAGAGATCTTGACAATATTTCTTAAATTATTTCAATAATATTTTTTCTAAAGTTGATCTAACTACTTTGTTTTATTTTTATTCATCAAAATATACAGATATAAGTTTTTGTGTGATTAATTTTTATTTTGTTGTGATAATAAAAAACATACAGTTTTTTCGAGGTTATGTTATTTTTATAAATTTTTTTCTCAGATCGAAAAAATCGTGTGGATGCTCACTTATATTACCTGTAACCTACATTCGGAATTTTTGGAAAATATTGAAAAACTGCGGAGTAATCTCAAAAAAACATTTTTGCTCCACAGCGCCACCTAGCGACGAAAAAGAGAATTAGAGTGCTAAAAGTTGGCACAGAAGTATCTTTCAATATACATATACTACAAATTGGTCCAACTAGAATTTCAAAAGAGCCATGGGCATTTTTTACCATCTTTTCCTCCTATATCTTTATACGTCTAACAAATAAAAGCTTTAGGAGCTTTGTTTGTTTGATACAGTGATGAAATATGGTTTATATGGATTATTATTAGAGATGCCACGAATATTCGGCAACTATTCGGTATTCGGCTATTCGGCCACTTTTTTTCGCTATTCGGTATTCGGCCGAATATGGTTAACTATTCGGCCGAATACCGAATAGCAATTTATTTATTATTTTTTTATTACTAGCTGTTTTCCCGCGACTTCGTCCGCGTAAATTATAGCCCATGCCCTTTGTAAGGCTCTAGAGTATGTAGCTGTGTACCAAATTTCATTTAAATCGGTTCAGCAGTTTTGGCGTGAAATCGTGATAAACAGTGGTAAGTTATGATGAATGAAAACAATTTTTTCAGCGTTTGTTGATAGCAGACGATTGCGTTTTTCCTCATAAATTATACCTGCTTCCGAAAACAGCCGCTCACTATACACACTGCTACCGGGAGGTGATTAATAAATATTAGCAAATTGTGAAAGGGTTGGATATTGTTTCGCGTTTGCTGACCACCACTTGTAAGGGTCTGCTGTCCGATCTAAACGAACAGATACCATGTAAAAATCAAGTTCATTTGCGACAGAATTTTTCTGTTCCACACCTTCATCTGAACGAACATTTTCTGTAGCGACAGCTGTGACTTGTCGCCCGCGGAAAGTACTAAGTGTGGCCGAATATTCGGCTGCCGAATGTTCGGCGCTTCGGCCAAGAGGCTCGCCGAACATTCGGTATTCGGTATTCGGCCAAATTACTATTCGTGGCATCTCTAATTATTATGTTCTGTTTACTGTGATCGTAAATATTTTGAGGTGGAAATCGGTTTGCTAAAAACCCTTTATGTTTCACCCAGACCAAATCTCTGGTTTGGAATACAAGAATCGAAAGATAATCTTAAGATTCTCACAGGCACGTACAATACATCTTTAAGTCAGTGATCACAACTCACTTCACATGAGGGAATTAGCACTTATTTCGCCTTACCGCTGGAAGCAAAGTATTTAAAAATCCAGGAGAGAATGACGATTGCTAGAGTGTACTTATGCGAGCGCCTAGAATTTATGGGTAGCATCATTCACTCGTTTTTTATGAAAACGCAAAATCTTGCAGATCACAATAAATTGAGGGGAATTATATCACACATACCGTTTCAAATAATATATGCATACCCGCAATTATTACAGAAATAATAACCGAACATTAATTTGCCAACAATTTCTAGCAGAAATCCCATAAATCCTGGCGTAATTATAGTCACAGCCATTGGTACGTTAAGGACACATGTGTGCGGCTCGTAATTTGATTCATGCAACGATTCCATGACAATTACTCCTGTCGTCTACTGGTAGCAATCAAAATTTTGAGAAGGCGAAGTTGTAAGCCGAGAAGCAACCAGCCCAAGGCCGGGATCTCCATGGGAGACCACAGAAAAATTACGGGAGCGCTGGTGCTCCCCATCCCGGCTCCCGACAGAGGAGGAGGCAGTGGTGGTTGCTTCTGCTCCAGCGCCTTTGCTGGTTTGCGTTTAATAAACGAGTGCGTTTTAATAGGGATTTTTGGATAAAGTCATCAGTGGGGGGCGGAAAGTGTGCCAACTGCCAGTCGATGGCACATCAGTGCCCGGGGCTCATATTAACCGCCTCTCAGTAGCTTAATAACAGCCCGAAAGGATGTGCCTATGTGCTATTCCCGCATAAGTCATAACAATAAAAATAATGATATAGGCTCTTGCCACATGAAGGCCTCCTCTTTGGGTGAACAATATCAATCGTTTCCGATCTCATCGCCTTGTTTCTTCGTATCTGCATATATGTGCGGCCGGGATGGCCCAAAGACCTTGTGCTCTAGGTTCCTGTATTTAACGTCCCCGATTGATTGATATTCATGCCTAGATAGGGGAAATGATGTCCGGATAGCCGGGCCCCAGTGGACTTAGAAGGGCACACATACCGCCCGGTCCAGCTCAGTTACATTCACAGCCCCACCCGGGGCCCCAAACAAAGCAAATAAGTAGGAAGTCAATTTTCTCTGTATGTTTGCTTATCTCTTGTAAATAGTGGCGTCTTCCCTCGTTCTGGTGAGATTGTGTGTGTGTGTGCTAGTAATTCTTCCGGGCTGCAGGCTCCGAGTCCCCGATGTGCTTAAGAAAATGAATATTCATAGGGGAAAAAAGATTTGTGCATTGCACTTTTTAGTTCATCAAGTATGCATATGGTCCGAGCGGCTATTTTTCCCACAGGGAACTCCATTCAAGGACGCCACTTCTACAGGCGTTCTGCTTGTGTAAAACGATGGGTACCTTTTAATTCTTTCATTTGCGGTTGGACGGCTCTTGGTACATACGTAGGCACATAGACCATTAGATTTGCATTTAAAATGAAATCACAGCGGAGCTTTGTTGTATACAGTACATATATTATACCCATGCACATCCAAGTAAAAATAATGCTTAATTAAGCCTCATTTCCAAGAAATTTATCCATGGAAATCATACAACGATATTATAATATACCTTGGAATTATATACGATCTGTATTTCTGTAGATTAACAGTGTGAATAAATTTAATTTGATTTCCGTGTTCCATCGATTTGAACTTTGTTTCTGCCACTTTTTTTGAGGAATGGACGAATGGAAACTATAATAAATTTTAACTATGGGAAATTTCTAGTAGAACCTAACATTATATATAAAAAATATTGTAGATCTGTGGCTCTGAAACTGCAATGATTGAGAAGAAATAACAAAACTAAAACATCTCCGACGCAAAATTATTGTTTCATACAAAATTTATATATACTGAAATACCCCAACTATTTTTCAAATTGATAATTATGAAGGATGTGCTAGGTTGTGCTGCTTTGTGCCATAAATTTAGAAAAAAAACTGTCGAAAAATAACATTTTTAAGGGCAAAACAAGATTTTGCGAAGAAGTTAGCCAAACTTTTTTTGAAAATTGAAAATTGAAATTAAAAAAGTTGTTCTAGATTGTGCTATGATTGCGTTGCTTTGGGACGTTAATTAAGAAAAAAATTCCGCATAATAAACTTTTTATGGGTAAAAACAAAAACTTTACCAAAAAACTGCTAAACTACCTTTTTTTAATTTAAAAATATTTAAATTTGTGTTCGACCATGTTGCTTTTTGCCGGAAATAAAAAAAATGATTGATAGTTTATGGGCAAAAAGCTCTCGTATGTGCTCTTTTTGCTCTTTTTGCTCTTTTTGATAATAAAAATAATAATGTTTTTATTAAAAATCGACTGATATGATAGGATACAAATAAAAGGAAAGTTATAAAACTAAAACCTGACTACATAAAAGAAGCAGGATTTGCCAATAAATTATGGAAAACATTTACAAATTAAAACATGAAATTGAATTTGTTCGTTATTTTTAATAGTTGTCATTTTTCAAGTCCGCTGAATTTGAAATTTTTTATGAGAAATATAAAATCTTAGCTATATATAAATTCAATATCGAATGAGATAGGGGTAAAATAAGTTAAGTGAGATTGAGTCGCTGAAGATGTTAATTACGGAGGATGTTGATGCAATACCTGGTGTAATGGAAGTAATTAAAATCGTGTGGGAAAAGAGTGGATCAAAATGAACTTGAGACAATGTCGTTAGCATCTACTGAATTTGCGAAAAATAAAATAATGAATAACGAACTATTCAAAGCACAGACTAAATTAAGAACAAGTTTTTACCAGGCAGTCCCGACGAAGAAGATTTACAGACGATTTTTGCTCACCTCCGAGAAGAAGAAAAGAACATCAATTCTGGAGCTGGTTCTAGTACATTCTATAACTTAGACAAAGGAGCTCAATTCTGGAGCTGGTTCTAGTACATTCTATAACTTAATAAATCCCTTTTGCATATTGATGTATCAACTCAAAACAAAAATAAGACATTCAAATATGTTGCCAACACTACTGTTGAAGATGATGGCAAAGTATAGGTTACTTTTTTAAAATCTCAAGGCAATGGCGCTAAAATATTTGCGGTGGATTTCAAAGACACTTTTGGTTTTTGATTTTTAGAATTTATTTACACAAACAATTTTACATAAACATGTAGGTATTATCAAAGTGCTAGATTTTTATGAAATGTATATTTTGCGAGAATTTAAGAATATTTCATTAATTAAATTGTATTATTTTAACATAGAAAGTACACAATCAACACTGCCGTCATTTTATGAACGGCTCAATCATTTCCGTGAACGCCAAATATACCAAACATTTGACGAAATATACGTGGTTCTCCTGAATAATTTTACATTAAGTTAGTATACTAAAACAGGCTCTTCTATAACTAAAGATAACTAATTTAAAACTTGTAATTATAACAATACATCAAATTTTGGATAACATTTTTTTTATTTTAGTGCTCTTGTTGTTAAATTAAAAAATATGTAATTTGGTGCGCTGTTCGGTTATAAACTGATTAACGATGAGTTAACCCACTATTTGAGTAAGTAAAACCCATTTTAAAATAAAGTTAAATTTTCAAAAATGTGGACTCTGTAACATTATCCAACACAGTTCTTTTATTATCCTTTATTAGATTAAGGGGAGGTTCTCATCTAGAACGTCAAAAAGTAGGTAAAGTTCGTGATTTTTTTGAAGGCAAATGACAAGACATAGGGAAATGATATTTGGCATTATCTTTTATTGTATATTTATCTGTACGAAAAAATTTTTTTATTAAAAAAAAAAAACAAAATGGCGCCCGTTATTCAACTTCTCCGGAGGCATGTTTTTCGAAAATGGCCCAGCTGCGTACAATTTAGGGGTCGCAGATTGGTCTGAAATCCAATAATGATGACATTATTATAAACTAGAATAAATTTGTCTCAGAAAGAGCGGACGACTTTCAAAAAAAATTTAAAATTGACGGAATGGCGCGATTTTGAAATTTTAAGGCCGTTTTCGGCCGTTTTTTTTCATAGTTTATCACTTACAAAAAGGAGATAATGTTACAATTTTCAAAATGTGCTCCGCTCTTTCTATGAAGAAAATTGTTTACTTTAATATGCACGGAACTAGAAGTTGATCGGTTGAACCGTTTTTGAGTTATCTTGTACGCAAATTTGAAAAATCTTGAAAAACAAAGTTCCGAGATAATCGTGATTGAACGGCACGGCACAGGCTGAGCGCCCCGCTACGATCATGACACCGCCAGAATCAATGGGCTGTAGAATCCGTTCTAGTGCTCGGATCAACTAAATATTTTAAAGCAACATTCTAGATTAAACTTTAATAATATGAAATAAAAAAAAAATCGAAAATTTCAAGATTCTAGATGAGAACCTCCCCTTAAGTACGTATGTTATAATAAAAGTAATATGCTTTCAAATATAGAAGAAAATTGGAAATGAGTTTTAAAATATTCATATACTCAAAAAATCTTGAATCTTAGTTTAATGTGCTTATAATTTACAAATGCATGTTTAGTGTAGCTGCAAATGTGGAAAGGGCTGTATAGTATGTTCGATTAAAACTACAAATAAATTATTATAATGGAAGTTGCAGTCGAATAGTAATTTTGTAAATTGACATTTTATTAAAATAAAAATCGGATCTGGTACTGTACTGCGGGATTCATTAAGTTTATGCAGCAACTATAGGACGCGTATACCTTCGAGGTACGTGCATCTACACGTAAACTACCCTTGCGGCGAACTAATTATGAAATTTAATTAAAATTCATTTATTTTGCAGTAGAGCGGAGTAGCTATTTGGCGAATCAACACAAACCGTCCGAGTCTATTTTTTTTATTATTCAATATACCTGGTGCGGGCATAATTTATGTGGCCGTTTATTTTCGTAAATTTACTTCATAAATAATTCATCCGGAGGAAGCGAAATCATAAAAATCAATAGATATTTTGTAAACTGAATTAGAATATCGTAGCAGTGTGTGCCTGCATGGGTTGGTGTATTTCCTATGGTGTAATGTGCAGTCACGCATTCATAATGCAGAGCCTCCGGCAGATTGGGGTCCTGCATACCTGCGGTGCCTGGATACAAACACCAATCTGATTTGAGGCTGCTCCCACTACGGTGACGTATGTTGGGATAAAAAATTACTCTTTCGAGCAAGTTTTTAAATTTTTTAAACAAAATAAATGAAAAATCGTCCGGTGTGTTTACCCTTCGTCTGAACAGCAATTAACGACAGATGAACACAAAAAGAACCGGAGAGCGCCACTCTGCGAAGGATTAAATGGCGCCGAAGTTCCATTAAGTATCGTCCTTAATTTAATTGAAGAACTCGACGCTTATGCTGAAATTAGGTTAATTAGTTCGAGCGTTTCTAATTTGCCATTCGCGTCGAACCGAAAACCATTTTTGAACAACTTCTGTTAACCTTTCTTCCTTATTGCGCGGAGCGTTATGCTGAATTTTTCCTCCCCTAAATAATTAATGACTGTTTGCCCATTCATACCCGCTAAAGATGTTCAACATTTTCCGTTCTTCTAGAACTCTTGAATACCACTCAGAGATCCCCTGAAAAATTAATATCTACAGGAGAAGTGCTCCGGGAAGGCTTAGTGCTGATTGCATTAAGTCCAAGAAACCACCAGAATGAGAGGTGCTAAAACCCCCGCGGGACATGTGTTGTTCGCGCTCTGTTTTTGAGCTAATTTCAATTCACCTCATTTAACTCGGATGTTTGAAAATACGGCCCCTAAATTAAATTGAATATTCCAATTTGTTGAGCTTTTAAAGTCTCAATGTATTTACGAAGATCCTTTAAAATTTCGTTTGTCTGTCCATTTGTCACAGCATTCTAGTTTCTAATTAAAGTTTGCTACTATATACCTATGTTACCATTAAGATGAAAGTTCTTTGCAATCAGAATAAATTACAAAAACAAAAATTGGTCCGAGGCCAGCTTTAATATAGAGAAAAAAGAATTGGCCGTTTTTTGTAGTAGTATCACATACTATAGAATTTTTTAAATAGTGATTAAGTGATTTACGGGAAAAAATGCCAAAATATTGATTTCTTTCCTTAAGGGGGTAAATACAATTAGAAGGTCAAAAAAATCGATTTTTTTTTTGTTCTTCTAAAAAGTTAGGTAATTTCCCGTAGAATACGCTCCAAAAAGTTTCAGGTCGAAAATCGAACTCCTTATATATTTTTTCTTCATTTTTCGAGAACGCTTTGTTCAGCGCATAGCAGGTTTTCAAAACTTTAAACGCGTTTTTCTCAAAACAACATTTTTCGAAAACTGCTTGTCCAATTTAGCTGAAATTTTTAGAGTTTCTTCTTTATACCTTAGGCTTGTCTGTAAGTCTAATTGTTTTGGAATTTTTTGTTGCAAAATTGAATTATTAATGCAAAAATGGCTGAAAAAATTGTGAAAATTATCGATTTTTTACAAAAACTTCTACCAAACGCAGAATTATTATTTTTTTTTAATTTTTGGGGTTTACCGACAAATTACATGTATATTTAAGCCAAATTTTTTTTATGGGCTGTTACAGATCAATAACACGACGTCCAGAGTGGTTGCAGTTTTTTTTTGTATGTCAAATTTACGCCAGCGTACAGCCGCCATTTTGTTTTCAAAAATTATTTTTTTTTTAAATTCCTCATTTATACCTTAACAAGTGTACAAAGTTTTATAATGATTGCATTAAACCTTCTTTGTGAAAAAAAAAAATGTTTTCTAATGCGTAATTTTTTCCCGTATATGTTAGTTTAATAATTTCCTATAAGTTTGATGGTGTTTTAGGTGGGCAAATACTTTTCAGCAAGGCGTCAGTCGCCATCTTGGATTTTACTTTTGCTCAAATATTTCGTTCATCCATCCTACGACAAAAATGGTTATGAATCTATTCGTAGAGAACCAAATTCCCCTTGTTTTTGGCCTGAAACTTTTTTCTCTGAAAGTGATATTTTTCCTAGTTGCAACAGGAAAATTTAGTTCTGTTCTGTAATATTTTGTGGTATCAGTCGATTTCGAGATATTTGAGCAAAACTAAAATCCAAGATCGCACCTGAAAACACAAAACCGTGCCGCGTCAACTTAGATTTACAATCAGATCATATCCCTGAATAATTTTCTAAAAGAAAATTTCGTATGCAGAATTATGCATTATGAATCAGTTTTTTAGACAATGTCATTATGAGTTGAGCATCGACTGAATACTTTTAAATATTAGGTTTTAACATAATAATCTGATAATTTTTAAGAAACATCATTTTGTTATTTTTGTACAATTTTTCTTAACATTTTATTGAACATATAGTCCATCATTATCAATGATCTCCTGCCAACGTTGGGGAAGCGACATTATTCCATTCTCGTAAAACTTGGGCTCACGAGAGTTAGAAAATTCCGACAACCACTGTTCCAATGCATCTCGGTCATCAAAAGATTTTCCGCTAATGAGAGCCTGCAACGATCGGAACAAGTGGTAGTCAGAAGGAGACATATCCGGCGAGTATGCAGGATGGACTAAGGAAATCCAGCCTAGCTCCATCATTTTTTTACATGTCATCGAAGTGGTGTGAGGGCGGGCATTGTCGTGGAGGAGGTATATATTACCTTGTTCTCTTTTAAGATTCACGAAGATTATTACTGATGAACTGAGCGCGCTCACGGGTATTTATACTCATAGTTACAGAACTTTCTCGAAGTTGTAAAAAATTTCCAGAACGTTTCCTAAAAAATTATCATATTATTATGTTACAACCTAATATTTTTAATTTTGCTTTAAAAAAAAAACAATTCAATGTGGCATTTCCTGCAGAATCTTGACTTGGATTAATTTTTTGAATGGACACACTTAATGCACAAGAAATCCGTTTTCCTTTACTCTTAAAGTAAGTTCAGTTGTTTGGAAAAAATATTTTTAGCTGCTTCCAGATTTGAGTTAATAAAAGCGATCAAAATTGCAACTTGAATAGCGTACCATAAAAACGTATAGCATCCTTTTGCTTCTGAAATTTTCAGGATTTCTAATATCTGTTTCAGTTTACCTATATACTGTTGTATTTAAAGAGTTAAATTTGTTTTAAAGTAAATTTTTTCTTGGCTTTTTCGAGGATTAGGAATCGATTCTTTGAATAAAGAGAACATAGGAAGTGCATGCCTCCTAAAACTAGTTTTTCACCGCCAGAAGCATTAATCGGTCTCCACTCCAAATTTAGTTTTTTTTATATTAATAATCAAATATTTGTATAAATAGATTTTCACGATTTTTGTGGTGGTGTTTATAACCCCCCATTTTTGTCTCATTCATACAGTGAAAGATTATTCTGGCTTCAGGAATTCCGTGTATATTCATGTTTTCTGAACTTTCTGGATTCTCTTTATTCAAAGAGCTAGACTTTATTTTTGGGAAAATTCTTTTCGCAAAATTTCGATGCTTAGCATTACTATTTAAACCAAGTAGAATTCTTGAAATTGTAGCTCAAGACTTGAAATAAGCTTTTTTATTTACAAACTTGTGTCAAGCTTAAACCCCTAGTCTGAACCAACTTTAGCCAGATTTGAAACCTCAATGCGAGATACTTCTTCTACTTTGCCGAGCGAAATTCGGATTTTCAGAGCCAAAAAGAAGTTAGTGTTCCAGATCTTCCAAATCATAGATATTGTAACGAAGTGAAACGTTATACTTTGTAAAACAGATCAAAACCTAAATTACTTACAAGTATCAAAGAATATTAATCTGTAAATCCAATTTATACCACTCATCTCTTTTACCATGCAATAAATAAGGAGTAACAGATTCAAAAGGTTTTTTGGGAAATTTAAAGCATTTTTTCGCTTTTTACGCATCAATGAATAAAAAACATCAGTAATATGTTAATCATATTTGACCCATTGCAAAGAGAGCAGTTTACATTATGGTATCAAACAAATCCATTCGGAGTTTTGTATATATAAACAAAAATTAAATTGATATTCTCTTCAAAATATGCCCAGCGTTGATAACACTACAACTGCTAATATTAATCATTTTAAACGCTGAAGGGGTGGCGCTTCTATTTATGTATTTTGTCAACATCATAATGTGTCAATAAAAGATTTACTGCCAACATGGAATATCTCTATGAGTAATCTATACGACCTGGCTGACTACTGTAAATAAATATCAAAAATGTGTACACGGATATATCATTTTATCGTTTATGAAGTGAGTTATTAGATAATCTATTTTACAAAGTGTTTTCAAGAATATGATAAAATTGATAAAGGCTTAACCTTTTTAATGATTGAAAATGTCGATTATATATGAAGATTCATACTTGTGGAGTGTGTCCTATTTAATTAAGGAGGCAAACATTTTTATGGGATGAATTTATGCCTATTTATGTTCTTGCTAGCACGAACACGTAGTTCCGACGTAATACGCAAAATATAACATGGATTATGATAGGTTAGGTGCTAACATAAATGGATTGTATTCAAAAAAGACATATACAAAAGATAGTTAAATTAGTGTCTAATGATACCAATTTATTGCAATATACAAAAGATAGTTAAATTAGTATCTAATGATGCCAGTTTATTGCATTCACTAATCAGAAATTGTGTTTACTAATTTATCAATTGTTAGAAGTAGGAGAATTCAGATATCATTATTATTTCCACTTTATAATTTTTAAAATTTACATGTATTACTCAGAATTAACAATCTTACTCGATATAGAGTATCTCATAACACAATGTTTTACTTAAAGGAAATAATGTGTACCAATACCGAATTCTCTTCATCACTGTGAAAGCAATAGAATTAATACCCCTTAATTAAACTTGTTGGGTAAGACCTCGAAACGACTAAGTTCAGATGATATATAAATAATCCACTCGAATAGTTCATTATATGTACCTTTTCATTATATCTTTGAATAACTTTATCCAAACAATTTCCATTTGAAACGCATTGAGAGAAAACGCTTATTTGTTAACCCCAAAAGATTTAAGTTTCATTGTTTCATCAGAACTGCTTCTTACGAGTATTCCCAGGAATTCATGAGTGAGCACTTACTTGTAATATTCCTTTACTGGATTATTTACTAGCGAGAAGACGTTCGTACCTGAAGTACAAGATACTTCTGCTTTTAAAAGTAGGGCAGATAGGTATAAATAGATTATTTTTAGATTATTGTTTATAAAAATGGAGTTAAAGTAGTTTCAGAAGAAGCAATTACTATTTTATACGAAGCAAATTAGATTTTGAGAAGATAAGATTGTTTAGTTATAATTTATAAACATCATTTCAATTTATTAAGAAAAAAAAATACTATTTCACATTAACTTAAATGTTTTTGATATTTCAAATTTTTAGATCCAGCAATGTAAAAGACACTATTAAGATAACAAAAATAGGTAGAGTTTATTGTTTTACACTAATGTCATTTAAGTAGTACTTCTTTTTTAATAAACAAGTCGAAAGAAAAGGAATTCGCTTTCCTATACTGAACGTCATAAATATTTATAAAATATCACTGAGATACGCTCATTTAATTTTCATCTTTAAAAAAATTGAGATCAATTGTAAGGCTTAAGTTGACTTTTTAAAAGCGATAAAAAAGGACCTCATTTATAAAAGTGACAACCTCGAAAAGAGAAATTAATGCATGTATATAATAAATTAAAAAAGTGTTCATATTATTTTGCGGTGTAAAAGAGGAGTGGATGATGTCTGACTAAACCAAAATGTTGACATGCATGATGGGGACTTAGTTTTATTTTTTCTTTAACCTACCGAATATAAAGCTTATCAAATCGGGAAAAATGTTCCTTTATTTATTTTAATTAACATTAAATAATTTTTTTTTAAATTCAACAAACGTTACACAAAAGCATACTTGGGTATTTCTCACCAAATTCCGAAATTTCAGTTTGGGTTACATGTAAATTTTTTGTGTTCAGAAAATCATTTTTTATAGAAGAAATCCAAAGTTTTACTATGTGAGGTTTTTTTGACAGTAATGGTCTTCCATATTTTTGTTCATAACATTATAAAAAAATGGTTTAAAAAAAATACAAAATGAGGGAACTTCTTTCATCGAAATATCTGTTTAAAATTAAAAGTCATACAATACCAGTTGAAATTATACAGTAAATAAAATACATTTTTTTATATAGGTAGTTTATTATAATACTGTATAAATCATTACCTCACACAATCGTCATTCCCTTTACTTTTTTAAATAATGAGGGAATGACAGTGAGGGAATGACGAATTCAGACAAAAGCTAAGAAAACACAGACCAGAAACATAACCTCAATTTGATTTAGCATTTTGAACAATGCATTTTACTCACCAAAACCTATTGAAAAGAATTAAAACACTTATTTATACTAACCTTATCATTTATATACATTCACTGAGATAATGATACAGAGAAATGTAATATTTAAATAATTTTAACCAAATGCATTCTTGCACAAACTCGCGACGAAGTTGAACAATAAATCTCCATACTGACATATTAATAGTGTTGCTAGGTTTCAAAAACTGAAGATTGCGTTCAAAAATGTCATTCGGTACGATCATAAATCGAATATTCGTAACACAGTGAGGGAATGATTTCATTTTAAAGGACGGATAATTAAAATCCTTTTATGATAATTAAAATCCTTTTATGATTAATTTGTCGTAGCGTAAAAAAAATTTGAAATACAATAAACACTATCTTTCGAATATTTTAACAATATTTAATTAATAAGAACATTGCTTTATTTGAGAAAGGCAGATTTTTTATCAACTAACTCGGGCTGAGGGACAACGTGAGGGAATGATTTTCATGACATTAAATTGACCATAACTTTTTTTTTATTGAATGACGTCTCGTTTTTTGAAATAATAGTAATATATAGTTATCTTGCTTTAAATAAAAATATTACATCAACAATAAGTGCATGTGACTCAGCACTAATAGCACGGGACTTTAATTTCGGAATTTGGTAAGAAATATCCACTTATTACCTAAATAAGTTATTATATATATATTTTGTGCAGTTGGCTAAAAATCCGTAAAAAACATCACTATTTTGCCACGGATTCGAAACGTCACAATTTCTATCAAGTGCGGTTGGTTGGCGTTTTCAATAATGACAACTTTTCTTTCAAAATTTGTTTTCTGTCATACCAACAGTTTTTCAGTAATGGAAAAATGTCAAATCCCAGAATATTTCCCGCCAAAATCGATCCGCCGGATTTCATAATCGACATGAATATGGACTTGGATTTTGTTTTTCAAAGCAGAATATATAAACTCACTCGAGTTTCACAAATCTTTGACAAATTGGCAAGGATCGCGAACCAAAGCTCAATGTATTGAGCATATTGGTAGCAAGCGTGCGTTTGATTTATATCCCTAAGTAAATTTTTCGTATTCTATTCATATGGGTTTTTTATGTATGAAGTTGTCTATACATTAGTTCATGAATATAGATTCAAACCTTTCAGCTCATAGCTTTTCTTACTCTATAAGTGCTATGAAAAAGTGTAAATGATCATGCACTATACATATGTACATATCAAGTAAAGTCACTTCACAAGACCTCAAAACAAACTGAGAAGCAAAGATTGTCAAAGATGACAGCTCTTGGTAGCAAGAAAAAGGATCCGATTGGAGACTTTTCAGGATGTCTGTTCCGATCGAATTACGAATATACAGATAAATTCTTCGAAGGGCATTGATCTATACGAAAGATCTTCTACGCGGAGAAGCTCTTATTATAGGCACGTACTCGCAAAGAATTTTTTTAGTTTTCTCTGAATTTAACACACTGCAACTTACCCCAGCTTGGTAAGTATTAGCTGAGGTTGCAGACATTTCCCTCCCTTATCAGGATGAGTTTGCCGAAAAATATTTACCTTCTGACTTAGCTTTGTTTGCCTAAGATTCCTGAGCCCCTAATCGATTACTAATATGTCTATGATTGTTCTAGACCTTGAACTGTCGTAATCATCTCTACAGCAGCTATAGGGACTGCCACAGACTGAGCCAAAGAATAGGAAGACCGATCCAGAGAATTAAATTGAATTATTAGTTTTTCCTTGCATTCACCATCATTTTTTATCACTTAGCCTTTATTTCATTTTTATCTTATCGTCGGGATTTCTAGGTTAAGATTTCAAGATTTAACAGAGAACTTTATTGTATTTTGCTGTTCTTGACCTTTGACCAAGACCACAAGGGCATTTTAAGATTATACTTACATTTTAGTATGTCATTTTTGAAATACTAATCGAAAATTTACGTTTAATTTTGAAATCGGGTAACGAATTTTAGTTAAATATATAAAAATATTAATGGTTTCAATGATAATGAGAATTTGATGTTTTCTCCTTATCTTTGAAGTTTGTAGGCCACAAAATTTAAAAACAAAAATTATTCTACGTTAATAGAGAGTCCTTTGATGATTACAAGAAAATAATCTTTATCTGCAAATTGATTGGCCGAAAAAATTTGTTAGCGAATTATAAAATACCTAATTTGATAGGATATATTTTCTTTTTCAAATTTATCTCAAGTAGTATGCAGAATACTGACCCGCACTCAACCTTTTTCCTTTTTTCCTTTTTTCCTTTTTTCCTTTTTAAAGAGTCGAGGTTGCATCGCCAGAAGGCATGATTTTCCTATCTTTGCTTTTTCTCCGTCTCCTCCGTAAATGAGGAAATCAGAGGTTATTTTCCTTTTTCCGTTCAAGAGGAGGTGTATAAATGGAACAAAAACCTGATCCCAGCCGAAAAAGCTTACTACGTTTGCCGTACCGCATCCGCCGCGCCGGGAGGAATAATCGTTTGCATTTACCCAACCGCTGTAAATTGTCTCTAAATGCAAAAAGAGAAATTGCACATAAAGCACGCTCACTTGACAGTGATCCTCATTGAGTCGAAAAGCCTTTGCGGAGCGGTAGCGAGCGAGCACGCCCGCGCCAGCCCGACCTCTAGCTCTGGAAAGGCAAATACGTGCAAAAATACGATTTAATTTATTTTATTAAATACGAGGGATACTTCCGCACGCCCGAGGCGTAATCCAGTACCGCCTCCATTCAAATTCAAATGCCAGATTGCGCAAAAACAAGTCATTTGAATAAGCTGCTCAACATAACCTCAAATTAGTTATTGCCATTATATAATTTCCTATAGTGCCATAAGCCCTCATGATTCGCTTAGAGCCGAAACAGAAAGAAGTGGTCGTAAACTCCTTGTTCATCCCCGGTGCCAACCAGGTGGTTTTGTATAGAGAGAGCATTGTGCCCCTGTAGAATTATGTTATAAATATCCCCTTTAACCCGGCACCTGCACCTCTGGCCTGTGTCTGAATTTGCTCATTCTGGTCGTTTACAAACTTCCCATTCCGGTAGGTACACGTCCCGGGCCGGGTCCGAATCCGGGGCCCGGTGGCTGCGGTGTGGCACAAAGTCGAAGTGTATAGATTTAATACACTCGAGAGGGATGCTCCCTGGACCGGAGGGCGCAGAGCACATTGTTTCGGCGTCCGCAACATTGTTCCACGTAGACCGAGCTTAAAGCAGAGAAAAAGCGATTAAGGTGCACGGGATTAGTGCCTGCCCCAAATATTAGAAATGGAAAAAGTATCAGTAGCTGCTGGGACTGGGGGCTGGGGGCTGGGGCTGGGGGCTGGAGCCGTGCAGCGCCCCGTAATAAGCCGGCAAATTTTAGCTTCTCGTTGGCAATTAAAGTTTAAATCGCAGAATTGTAGGGAATTGCGCTCACTCCCTGGTGGGGAACGTCAATGTTCCGATTTGGGGGTTGCAAAGGTCCCTTGAAAAGATAAGGGAAATTGGGTTTAACGGCTGCCGTTTTTTCGATATCAGTATATATGTGTGTATAGTACACGTTTAAGGTGTTTCTGATTCTCGTACACCGAATTTCTGCATTGATTTTCCAGTTAGAACTCATAATTAAAACTAGCTGCCCGTGCTGTAGTTTTTGTCTGATATTTAATGAGACACTATAAAATCTTTAACCCTTAACTCTTTGGGGTTAGGTGGGTTAAAAACTTCCCCACCTTTTGCACAGCTTTTTATGCATGGTGGGATGTTTTTTAATACACCTCAAAAAGTTGAACAAACACACTTTTTATATTAAAAACGATTTTGTGCAATTTGAGTTTTTTTCTCTTTAAAATCGTGTACCTTAATGAATCAAAAGGTATCATCAAAACAAATCACGTTAGGGGTATCATGGGTATGCAGGAAAAAATCGCTGTTAAAAGTCATTGGGTTTTTATAGAAATTTGAGAAGGTCAATTGCCTGGGGTGAAATTTAACCCATGATATCATTTAAGGGGCATCTCTAGTGTGATCGCCTGAAAAAAAGGTGATTTTTGGGAATTTATTAAAGACAACTACTGCATGGAATGTTTCAATATTTTAAGGATATATTTGTGGATACATAGTTAATACATGATAAAATTTGTTGACCAAAAAATTGAAAATTCAGCGAGTTACTCGAAATTTTCTAAGGTTACAAAAAAAAAGTGCTCCCACTGCTGCAGTTATAGCGACCTTCACAGTGCGCGAAATCAGAAAAACAAAACAGTTTATTAAACTGGTATTTCCTGGGCTATAAACCTCGATTGAAAAAAAAAGTGAAATTTAAAAAAATGGGCTACCAAAATTACATTTTCTATTCGAGTCGGAAAACTGGAGGCTTATGCTACGGAGACACATGTATAAAAGAAGTTGCAATATGAAACAAATCGATCGGATGATTTGTCTTCGAGTTACAACTGCAGAAAATTTGAAAAAAGTAGTTTCGAGAAAGACGCGTTTAAAGTTTAATTCATAGATTTCTCAATACCCCGATACGATGAGCTCTTCAGATGATTGTAACTCAAAAACTATTTGAGATATATTATTTTTAAAGGTATACTATATACTATCAAAATATGCAAAAAAAAAACATTTTTTCAAAATATCACATTTAAGGGTTAAAGAAGCATTCAACTTTATTATCGTTATTTCCAGGCTAAGAATTAGAAGAGAATAGGCAACTTGGCCTACCAGAGCAAAAAAAACATATTATATACCTACTATATGTTATTATGGGAGTAAACCTCAGAAATGTAGAGATCTTTATAACAACGTCCAGACATAAACATCAATTACACAGGCTTGCGATATTTTTCCTCTTACAGGACAAAGTGGTCATTTCGATAGGATTTATTCTGTAGATCACGAATTCGCAAACGAAAAAGTTCTATCCCGTCACGTTTTTGAAGAAAATAGGTTTGAAGAGTGCAAAAGATCGTTAATTAAAAAATAATGAATTATTATACGACTTTTTTTTCGGAGCGTCAACTTACAATTTATGTCAAAAACTCAATTTTCAATATTTTTTAATAACAATTTTGTTGTTCTTTAGTGTAGGCCTTCGCCCATTTACCTTACTTTTACCAGATCGATAAAAAAAAAATCTTAAAAATGGGTCCAAAAAATGCATGTTTGACTATACCCCCCCCTTAAATTCAATCCATTCCACTGAGCGATTAGTCATAGTATAAATTGATATTTTTTTCATTATAAAAAACTTGGTGATATTTGTAATCAAAAAGGATCAATTTTGTGAATAAATTTTGTAGTACAAAAAGTGCTTATAATTAGCGAAAGAATACGTGTGAATTTTTTGGGATATTTTTGGATTTTTCAAAAATTGGTTAAATCCATAAAACCAGAAAGAGTCGGAAAAATTCACACGTTTTCTTTGACTAATTTCAAGCATTTTCCGTTCTTTAAAGAAATTTTGTAAAACTGATTCTTATCGTGGAAAAAAATCGCGAAGTTTTTTATTACATTGCTGTATAAAATGGGCAATTTGCAAAACCTAATGCAAAAAAAAAAATTTCAAAACCACGGTTTGAGAAAGTTTAGACATTCGGACCGCGAGTTCAGCTGATTATATGATCATTCAATAGCAGAAACGTCAAAATAATCGACTTTGAAAGGAAAAAGACCAGAAAAAATCAGCACTTGTTTTAAAAACCCCAAAAAATAATAGAGTTTTTGAAGCTTTTATGCAAAACAAATGCCAGATTCTGAAAGAACATCCCCAAAAACCCTTTACATACAATTTTGGAAGAAAATCTCCTCAATTTTCTATTTTAATTGTACAATTAAACTTGCGTGCACAAAATTCTCGTTTTGCGCATTAATGGGTTAATATACCTTTGAGGAAATCTATTTCGATGTATCTATTGGACTTAAACAATTTCATACTTCAATATGCTTATACAAATCTTGTGATAATCGATGTTACCTTATAACAGCAGTTGCCGTATCAATAGGGTTGAATTTCTAAAAGATCATGGAATGGGACAAGTAAGATCTTACATTAATTAATTATTTATAACATTTCAGTATTTCTTGTTTTGAGAGTACTATTTCTGAGAATATCTCCTATGGATTTTGAGTAGTAAGGAGGAGTATAAAACAAATCATTACAATTACTTCCTTCCATCAATTCTGATGATTTCGACCGTCCAAGTGGCATAAATGCACTTGGCCACATAACCTGGCAGTGGTCCATTTCTTGCTTTTAGTCAATGAAGTGCCAAATGTTCATTAAATCATCGAAAACCATTGACAGCAGCAGTGCATTTCATGCTGTACCTATCTAATTATAGTTATGGGACCGAGCATGTGACCTGCTCCCACATTAGCCACTTTGCATTGGAAATGCATATGCACAGCTGCGGCAGCCTATGAAAAATTGAAATTAGACATTTAATTTTACCTTTCGTGAAATCGAACAGCTTAGATGCAGAATCTAGAAGTTCACTCAAAATTAATCGTCTTTGAGGGAATAAGAATATATTTTTGGAAGAAAGAATTTCTAGAGATCGGGAACGATAGTGTTTTCGAAGAGATTTATTTTTGTGGGAGAAGGAATTTTTCGGTTTTAAAACTGCAACTTTATTTATCAGCCAGCTGTTAAAGTTGCAAGTAAAATTCTTGGTAGAAGGAAGGCCAGAAGATACCGTGTGAATTAATAATTGCCAGTAAGCTTAGTCCAGGGATCCGCGATAATAAATGCTCTTTTTGCTCGGGTATTCGCCTTAATTACACGCGAGAGGGGCTCAATATCCTCGAGGATTCACTCCCTCCAGCTCTTTAAACACATAATAACCCTGGGAATATTAAGGTACCTCCATGCATTTTAATAGTGCGCATCAAGAAGTCACTGCAGTTAGAGTGGGAAAGGGGCAGTTTTTGGGTTTAGTTTAAAATTCAGTTTGAGGAAAAAATGCAAATGAACGCGCGGCATCCAGATAAAAATTTGTTTCTGTTTGCAAATTTACAATAAAAGGGAAGCTGCCGAAATCCCGAGCACATTTAAAATTGCATTTGAGCATCGGGCAGAGTCCGCAAGACTTTAATGAAACATTTCAGAACGGCTGGAGTATTTAGGGCGCACTTAAACCTGAATAAAATAAGATAAAAAAAAAAAAAAAAATGTTTTCTGAATTCTGAATAAATTAGCAAAGTTGGAGCGCTGCATGAGGTTCGGATATTATACACTGTTATACAGTTTCGCAACCTTATGCTAATTTTAATTAAATAAATTACGCAGTTGTGCAAAAATGAAGACGGATTCCATCAAGCTCATGCCTCCTGGCGCTGGGTGGCGCAGTCCCCGGGACGCGCACCGACATTGTTAGGCGTTAATTAAATGGGTTGCAAAGTTTCTCGGAGCCAGTTAAGATTTGATTGCATAACTTCTTGAAGGTATGTGGACGTCTCGAAATTAACAGAATACTATGCCGGCAATTTAGGTAAATAACATAATTGAGTGAAAGCACACCTACGAAACAATTGCAACTACTCTTCTCGCCAGATGGAGCCGGTCATTTTCAATTCCCGTGGCTCCAAGTGGACAGAGAGTTCTTTTAATTAAAACATTGCCCTGGCTACTGGCCTCCTCAGTCTCCTTAGAAAACCCCACTTGCCAAGGGGAAGGAAATAATTACACGTCTAAAGGCACCTCACCTGGGAAACAATCTTAAAGATTTCGGAGATAAAGTGTGATGCAGGGAACAAGGAGATTCCGAGCCCGAAATTCACTCAAGGAGTCAAGGGAGTCTATTGAAAGTTTTATTCGTAAACCATGAGTCAAAGTAGTTCCGCCGCTTTCCATGTTGTGCACTCGAAACTTTTCCTTTTTAAAATTCCACAACTACTACCAGCTGCCCGGGCATGTCGAAGTTTTTTAACCGAGCGCTCCTTTAACTTCGGAGAAAACAGAAAGGAATCGCTAGATTTGAAATCAGAAGTTGTGTATCCGTTAAAAGGGTGTTTCGCTGGCGCCGCTACGTGAGAAGATGCTAATGGTGATAAGGCTATTCCTCAACTTTAAGTTTTGCCAGATTTCTCTTCGCAAGTCGTGAGCAGTTTCGTAAAGATATGCTTTTGGAAATTCTCGGATTATATGATCACTTCGAAATTAACTCCGGTGGCTGGAAAGAATTTTACGTTTTACTGTTTCACACCTGCAAGTAGTTCTTAAGGGATCGGTAGGTTCCCGCCTCGAATAATGTAAGCTATGTGCGCTTTAGAAAATATATTGTTATGTTGTGTACGTATGATCTCAATGAAGAAAGTTTTCGATGTTATAATCGGAGATTTAAGGCAAAAATACAAAAGCCCGCCTTTTCAACTAAATTTCTACCAGGTTTTAGATTTATCGCTCACGGAAAAGTTCACGAAAACAAAACAGCGACTTGTAAAGTTTCACATTTATAATATGTAATTTACGTATTTTATTCTCCATAAGAAGAGCTTCATTTGAATTAATAAAAAATTTGAGTTGAGAGCTAGGCCAAGCCCGGCATACCATATGCTTTCCAACTTATCACGTCATCTTAAGGGGGGGTAGGGTATTTTTTTGCGTTTTTTTTAAATTTTTTCATATAAATGTACAACATGTCAAGATTATTGTGTTAAAATTTGAAGTCCATTGGAGTAAAACTAACGGAGATATGGAGTTGTAAGTCTCCGCTGCTCCGATCCGGCTTCGAGCTATTCCTGTGCCTTATAAATTTTACGACTAAGGGGACATTTCACAGTCGATGGGTTTTTCGCCTATAAAAAGCCTAAGACCAACTAGTTATTATTAGAGGAAAACATTTTGTAAAGTAAAAAGACCTGCTCTTTCCGAATCTGAGGTCAGATTTGAAAAATGTTTCACTAAAAATTAAATATGGCCGCGCAGAAATGACTAAACTTGAAGCATCGACTGTCCAATTTTTCATAAACTTAGTATTAATTTATTCTTAGAAATGACGTTCAAAAGTTACTCATACTGTATCTTTGGAATGTACAACAATAACAGAGTACATAAAAATGTTAGTAACATATACTTTCAAGATGGCGGATCCAATATGGCCGCCATCATAACAAACAATTTTTCTTTGCAAATTCAGAGCATGCAAGTCATTACTTATGTTTTTAAGGTCGCTGATTTAAAATTTTATATCAGATTTTAAATTCTACAAAATGGCGGATCCAATATGGCCGCCATTACAACAAAAATTTGTTTCTTTGCAAATATAGTGCACGTCAAAATAAAAACCTCGACGTCATTACCTCACAAAACTCATAAACTAACCAAATATTTTCGATTTTTTGATTTAAGATAATTCAGTAATGAGTTCTGATGTCCACCGCAAACTGCCTTTTTTTTAAAGAGTATCTGAAGATTTGCTTTCAATGGCTTATTTCTTAATATTTTAGGCTAAAAATTTAATTGAATATTCTTGAATTTTTAAATAAATTCAATTTAGTATGAGTTCAGGAAAAATTACCAAAAATATATACATACTTGAAATGAAGCGAATTAACCCAATTAAAAAATTATATATCTCAGAAAAGAGGTTAAAAATGGCCAAAAAACACTTTTGAACCGTATTAATGATATTATTTTTGATACTTATCGTAATTTCCAAAATAAAATAAGTATATAGTTAAAAAATGCATATCTTCAATTTAAAAACAAGGTCAAAACAGATCTAAAACAAACATTCTGTTCAACACTAAGTGTGGACCAAAATTTGGCCTTATTAGCCCAGATCGTTTACGTCTCTTAATTAAGTGAAGTTTATTACGATTTTACAATTTAAAAAAGAGTAAATATAATGTATAAACTGTACTCTAAAATTTTTAAGGATATATTTACATACGAAGTTTGATTTATTTATTCTTATTTCTAACGTTGGCACCAATTTGTCTTTAAAGACATCTTTAATTAAACTTTGTTTGGTGCTCTTTTTTAGGGTTTTAGGGAACCCTTATAGGATCACTTTGTTGTCCGTCCGTCCGTCCGTCCGTCCGTCCGTCCGTCCGTCCGTCCGTACGTCCGTCTGTCTGTCTGTCTGTCTGTCTGTCAAGACCTTTTTTCTCAGGAACGCGAGGAGGTATCAAGCTGGAATTTATATCAAATACTCAGGTCTACTGTCCCTTAGAGCTGTGAAAAAATCAAACATCTAAGCCAACGCAATCAAAAGATACAGCCGTTTATGCCGCAAAATTCCGCAAATTATCGACACTCGCAAGGGAATCAAAACCTACAGGGTACTTCCCGTAAACTCAGAATCTTGAAAATTGGTACGAAGCAACGTCTTATAGCACAGATAAAGGAAAAATTGCGAAAACCGTAAATTTTTAGTTACATCATATAATAAAAATATTTTTAATAATTTTAAACTTACTACCCTTTTCCTCCTGAACGCGTAGAGGTATTAAATTGAAATTCGTATCAAATACTCAGGTCTATAATACCTTTAAGATGTAACAAAATCAAACTTCTATGTCAACACAATCAAAAGAAACAACAATTTAAGCCGCATATTTTCAAACTCGCAACTACTCGCAAGGGAATCAAAACCTAAAGGGTACTTCCAGTCGATCTAGAATCTTGAAATTTGGCATGAAGCAATGTTTTATAGCACATATAAAGGAAAAATTCCGAAAACCTTAAATTTTTACTTACATCACATATTTTTTGGGTGAACTTTTACTTATATACCTATAGGATTGTACGGAACCCTCGGTGCGCGAGTCCGACTCGCACTTGGCCGGTTTTTTTCAGTCTTACTTCTTCTAGAAGCTTCCCTTGGTATGAATATTATTTTGAAACAAACCCTAGACTTTCCAACAGAATCTTCGACAAGAAAGAGTTCAGTATTTATTTGGAAAAGTTCTATACTATATTATTAAATACAATTATTGAGAATTTTAGAGGGTACGTACATGTATGCTTTTGCCTTTTAGTCTTCCTCCTCCTCCAGTGTACTTGCTGTTTATGCATTCAATAATACTTAATTATTATATCTTTACTATACTTATCTATAATATATACTCTTATCTTTTCTTTCAAGTTTTTCTCACAATCAAACTAAAAAATCGCGAGTGAAATTTAATGCGACTTGAATCTTAACTAAAACTCTAGTCGCAATCCGATAAGGCGAAAGCCAGTGAAGAAGAAATTTTAAGATAAAAAAAAGGGACCGACACTTCTTGTTTTCGAAGGAGTCGCACACAATGAAATTAAATGAAAGAAGTGCTCCCAGCTTTAATTGATTCAGACGCTCAATAAGGACTCCGCCGAGACAATCGCCAGCTATTAGGATGCCATGCAAGCTAAACTGAGTTAAATTAATTATTCAAATTAACAGCATCAAGTTCTGAGTCGGTGCGCGGTGGGGGATACCTCAATTATTTCGAGAGCTCTGTTTGTGTGTGGGAGCCCCTTCGGTAAGAATCGACGTAAATTAATTCGAATTATTTAATTAATTTGTTACACAAAATCGTCTGTTGGGCGGGTAATTTTTGCATTTTAACTTGTTGATATGCCAACTCTGCATTTTCTTATATCGTTTCGATTCTTCTCGAGCTCAGAAATGCGACGGCCGATTAAGCCCTAAAACTCGAACTGGAAGAAATTCAATTAACACAATTTTTCGAGGAGAAATAATTTCGGGAGAAAAAAAACGATTATGCAGCTGCCGGTGGCACCCCATGAATGCTCGTTGGTGCTCACTCCTCCCACTCCGCCTCGGTAATTGAATCGGCGAGTTTTGGAATGAAATTTGAAAGTGCTTTTCTCAATTCATTACTGGTGTCATGTGCAATCTTCGAGGCTGCGCCTCCTCCCCGCAAACTAAGTTACGTTTTACCATTTAATTGACTTGGTAATAACTGCAGGGCGGTGTTTTTCCCGGAGCTGTCGAGCGTATGTATAATCATCCCCACCCAGGACGGATGCTGCTCCCCAGCGCCTTATCCTGGCTCTGCTGATCCCTAGAACCGGGACGCCCGGTGTCCTGATGGGAATAATTTTTTACATGTTGTACATCATCTGAAAAAAGGAAGTGGAAATGCCTTTATGGCACCATAAAGTGAATAGATTTATGCTGTATGCGTATATGAAACTACGCATTTAATAACGCGGCATCTTCCCTTCGGGGAGGCATAAGAAAATGGAAAATAAATACGAGGGCATCTCTTTAAATTGCGCTGGGGCCTCCACAATGAGGAGTAACCCATTTGTGCCCGGGAGCACGTTATTGGATTTCATTTTTTAAAGCACTCGTTTATCCTTGATGATAATGCCGCTCTGCCTCTGCGGGTGCTCTTGTGGAACTTTGTGCTTTTTGTCTTACAAGGATTTTACCTTAAGTGATTGTATCATCGAATTAAAAGAGAAAAAAGAAAAACAAACAAAGAAAAAAAAATTTTTTTTGCTAAGGTAACTTGTTCTGACTGAGTCATATAATTACTGGAAAAATTCCCGGAAACGATTTTATGCCCACGGGACTTGAGCGGAAATGTGTTGTACTTAATTTCCGTATATACCTTACTGAGAATTCTCCTTTAAGAAAGTATCACAAGGGCATTTACCAATTTGAAAAACAATAAGAGAGTAAAGTCGTATATCTTCTGGGTTGTTTTTTTAAATACTTACCTTTCATATACGGTTATCTTCGGTCTTCATTATAATTTTTTCCTTGAGAATCAAAAATTTTAGGGCATTATATTAAAGTTAAAAACTTTAAACAGAAAACTTTTGATATACAGAATTTTTTCAGTATGAATTGCTTCAAGCTACATGTCGGATAAATGCGTGAACCCCTTTTATATTGTTCCAACCATCATCTGTCAATTGTTCATGAGTCCTGGCAAAATTGAAGCGGAAATGGAACCATTAATTTTTTGCTTAATTAGTAGTAAAAGCAGGGATTTTTATTTCGAATTCTTCTATTAACGCTCTGTCGAATAGTTGCATAAATCACATTTTGGAAAAAAACAACTTCATCAATAAATTTCATTTTTAACAGATACTGCGGGTTTATGACAATTACAGTCTTCAAGTCAGAATTATAAATTAGTAAATTGTATTATTATTATTATTTTAAATTCATTCCTTGCAAATTTAATTAACTGACCCATAGTTTGTTTGAAAATTCCAGCTATTTAAACAAATTTGCGCTCTAAACACAAGTGTTCCATCAGCTAAACTGTGGACTAAAAATTAATAAAATTAGTATAATTACACATAACTTTCTTCAATATTTTCGTCTTTCTGAACATTGCTTTTATGATATAAGTATGTATAAGGGTTAGAAATATGTTTTTTTCATTGTTTTATTATCTCAAAATTGCCTAACTTTGAGAAATGTCTCTGGTAGTAAGTGTAGTAGTTTTAATAAATTTGTCAAAGTTACTTTATAAACTTTACATTACTATTTCAAAATATTTTGGGAAAATCAAAAAATTTTCGAGAATTTTGTAGTTTAAAAAATGAATTCTACGCCTTTTAATTGGAGCACTTACCATGCCTATTATATGTTATTTGTGGAAAATTTTATTTATTACCTACATTATTTAATTGTCAAAAAATAATTAATAAAATTTTAATTTAAAAAAAATTAACTTATGAAAATTGTTATCTTTTTTAATGGTTTGATTTAGTTTCACAGCTGTCTAACTAACAATCAAACCTTGTAATCGAATTTTCATCCACTTTCCTCTAATCGATTAAGTGGAAATTCTGAACACATGTGTAGTTATTTATTATACAATATTTATTACGGTGATATGGAGCTGATCCGACGAGGGAAACGTCACAAGGAACTCCCCAGCGGCGTACAGTTCCCTTCGCGTACGTAGTGATTTTCTACCTGCTGAATAAAAGCGCTCGCTTTATTTTATTCCTGTCTTTAATTTCACATAGAAACTAAAAAGTAAAAAATGAAAATTAGTATAAGTTTTCTTTTTTTAAGTTAAACAATTTTATTTTCATGAAAATGCTGCACTAAACGATATAAAATAGTTTTGCAATAATTTCATACTATTTACGAGTATTAGCATATGTACTATAAGCTGTACGTAAGTCATAAGTGTCAACCTAACTAAAATTATGGTAGAAAACGAAAAAAGTGGCATATAATGGATTCATAGTTTAGATCATTAGTTTGATCATTTATTTTGGTTATAAAATCATGGGCACTATTTAATGACTAAAAGTGTAATTTATGTAATTCAAATATCTTGTTTAGTTTCAAATGAAATTCAATCACCAATTAATAGCACATTTGGGTGATACCCTAGACAGACGGGACATATCAATGATCATTTGAGCAGGAATGATCATTGAATAGGCCATGTGTCATCACATCATAGAAGCAATGATCATTCCTATCGTCATTGCACAAATTATGTCTACTCAAGCTCATCCAATACGAATGATTATTCCTACTTTCCGACCAGAGCGCCTGCAGTGTGCAATTAATTGAAAGAATTTGGAAAGTCGACTAATTTTCCAGCTGTCACTTCATAATACCTGTCAAGTTCCTTCATTTGTTTATGTTTTGTGAGAGAAAGAGTTTTAGTAATTTTGGAAGGAGAGTCCACAAACGTCTTAGCAACTTCCTTTTTTCACGAAGCAGCTGCGCGGCCACCTTCAACTTTTGCATTTTACACACATTTCTTCGGGCACGTTTTACTCCTTGAAGCGCGAGTAGTTTAAACTTTCTGGACTTCCTTCTATGATGGTTTATTTGCATTAATATATTTAAATTATCAAAAATAAAAGATGATTCCATTTTAAATGTCACACAACTAGCACCAATCTGACAACTGCCAAATCGAATTGCAAGAAATTCGTAATTACCCTAAAGTAGGCATGATAATTGAATCTATTACGTAATTGAATAAATGATCATTCTTCCGCGTCGTGTGTCTAGGGTATAATAGAAGGCAAGCGCCTATGACTTTATAATTACAAGCTTTTATTTAATTTCAAATGTTTGTTTGTTTAGATCAAATCTTGTAAGTCGAATTTGGCTCTCTTCCAGTTATCTGAATGAGTTGAAATTTTGAATACACGTGTAGTTCGGATGACAATTTGAAGATTTGATTTACTAAAATTTCAAATGACATCTTCAATATGGCGGACGAATTTTGTCATTTATGTTCCGATCCAGTTCAAAGTCCATATCTGTAAGTGTTTTACAGAATTCAAATTTTTCTACAACATTTAGGAATTTAATTTAATGAATTTATACGACTTTAAAGTTATCGTTAGATTTTCATACCAATTTAATTAATTACACCGACAATTATATCAAAGTACAAATCTCGCAAGAAGATGTATAAACAATAATGATTGTGATCTGTGATTTGTTTATTTAACTTACTTGATTTCTATGTTTGTTTTCTTCATTTTAGTGCATTTTAATAAAAGTTTGTTCTTAAAAGGTTTTTTTACGTTTAATATCTTACCTTATACAAAGTAAACGTAAATAATATAATAAAAGCATTTTTCTCACAGTTGCCGTACTTTGCGATATTGCTACACTTGTATTTTTCAAGTTTTATGGAATTGTTCGTGAAATTACTCTTTTACTTCCAAAAAATGATGTATGTATATCTCCAAGTTACTATAAGTTTCATTTTTAAGAAACCTTAAATATATAGTAGAAACTATAAATATTCTATAAAAACCTGAAACATCCTTCAACGTAGGGTATAGGGTTTTGAACCGACACAGATTGTGCAGATGGCACTATGTACTTCAGTTATCATCGTCATAAGAAATGAAATTAAAAAAAAGGATCGTCACGAACTTCCAGCGGACAAATAGACAAATACAGCATCAATTCGAATAGACATATCTACAAATTCTACTCGGCACTGGAATGAATTGAAGAAAAAAAGCAATTCATTTCATGGCCGTGGCCAGTGGCGGTGCCAGGCCGGGGGAGTTAAAGGCTCTAGGAAAATCAATCCCAAATAATTTCTTATTTATTTGTCGCAATTATTTCAGCTTCTGGCGAGCACAGTTGACACGGGGAAAAAGGCGACACAAAAAATAATGGAAACGCAGAGATAGAGCTGAAGAGTGGGTTTTACGGGGAAGGGCGGGACGCAAACCGACATACTGCAGAGCGTGCATAGTAGGGTGATTTTAATATTTTTTTCAGGGTACACTTTATGTGCCCCGGCGAGGCGAGTGAATCTCGTAGCTTCGTCCAACAAACTTTTCTGTTTTTACTTCCTGCAGTTTTGGGTTTTTCGTTCCGCCGGATAAGTTATCCTTTTTTCTCCCAGTTCCGGCCGTGTCCCCCGCAGTTGCAGCCATTCTTCGTCCGCCGTCTCGGCAGAAGGCTTTGTTATTTCACTAAAAGAGTTCCTATGAAAAGAAAACTTTTTCTCAATTGATAGTCGAAACGGTTTTAGGAGTGCAACTCTCGCCAGGACACGGAATCTATGGGATTCCCCGAGTTTTATAGTATGTAAGGCCGGGATCTGCCGCTATCGGCCATCTCGTGTCAATTGAAGCCCTCTTCTTTAAGGGAAGCTCTCTTCCACCGCCCCACTGTCGAATAGAAAAGTTATATTTAAGCTCTTGGGATCGTATTGTTCGAATCTTTCCGGTCCGATTGAAAATGAATTGCAAAAATTCTTTAGCCGGAGCGGACACTTCTTGTACTGGGCGCTGCGCCCGCCGCCATTGCGCTCCTCCCTCGCCAGTCGACTGTTAAGAAGAGTCAATGACGGAACTTTTATCCTGTCACCCTGGGAAGAAATTAAAAAGTCAGATTTCCCCGGGAATGACTTTTATTTCAGACTTCCGGGGTATTTCGTGGTATCGGTCGAGAATTTGGAAATCAGTAGTGGCCGCTCGGTGGATTTTTCTATTGAAATCCAAAAGTTTTCGCCTGCCGTGCGGAAATTGCGCCATGACCTGTCGCGGCGAAGACTTGTGAATGAATTAATTACTGAGAAAATTACTTGCTCGGTTCTGTGAGTCGAACGCCACAATGGCGCGAGGAACAAATTACTTTCTCAAATGGGTGTGGGGATAATGAGTTAGTAATTGAAAGCCCGTTTAACCTACCTACTAACAGCACTTGTCGTGAAGTCGCGCGCGCTCCGTTCTGCCCCCGCACTCAGGGATTATTTGCTTTACAATTGACTGCTTGCTTTGCTCAATGTTCAGACGTCCGCGTCCATTGTCTGGAGCTCCTTTTTCCAGAGATTAATACCCTTGTTGTGACAGATCAAAGGGACTTTGTGCACAACGCTTATTGGGGCATAGGAGACGTCTTTCAAGCGGACCCCGATGGGGAATGCACGTCCTTTTGACCTGCACTCGGAGCAACGTGGAGTGATTCCATATGAATAACTTAAATAGACAGGGAATGTTGATTATTTGCTGCAATATTAGATCGAGAAGGAAAGTCATGCTTGCTCTGCTCCCTTTACTCGTATCGGCTTTCAAGAACAGCCCCATTACGGAAAATCATTAATTTGGCATTTTAAAGTTCAGACTTGTTGCACCACTATTTATGGATTGCTTCGCTTGGCGGGAAAACATGATCAAATAAGACTTACTTTCACTTTGTGGATAAAGCATTGTTTCAATTTATTTGGGTGATATGATTAAAAAAAAACAGAAGTACTACACGGGCGATGCAAATTAAGGGATCATCCAAAAGAATCGGCAAATTTGGCTACTTTTTAAAGCGCTGTATCTTCGCGAACAATGAAGAGATTTGGATGAATGTAAGCTCATTTTGAATCTTGAATTGGAAAAATGTTTATCCCGAACTGCGCAGTTAGTGTAAAAAAGTAGAAGAAGGAAATTATCCCTTAATTTTTTGTGAAGTTCAGTGGCTTCTATGTGCTCGGACAAAAATTTGCGACTAAATCCGAACAAATCATTTTAAAGCACATACTTTCTCCTTTAAAACGGTTTTTAGAAAATGTTCCTACGAATTTGTTCAACCAAGCTAGAAAGCTGTCAAACAAAAAATTCATTTGCAACTTTAAGCTTAATCTGCCAGACGCTGAAAGTATCCTCTTCAAAATGCTTTCACTAATTTCCTAAAAATATTTTTGCTATATTGTGTCTTTAAAATTTTGACAACGTCAAAATCCTATTTTTGACATTTCTTAGTTTATTAGATTTCAGGTTATTTTTATCTAAAGATACCACCAATGACGCAATACTAAAGAGCAATTTCCTGTCATTGCTTTTTTCTCACTGATTTCAACTGCGAAAAATTCGAAAAAGGATTAAAGGATTAAAGAATCACTGATTTACTGTATAGTGAAGAGATTAATAACATTCTTTTTCTTCTTAACATTCGATTTTCAGAGCCCGTCAATTTGACAGGTTTCAGATTTCATGGCGAAACTTACAGAAATCATATTTATCACTTTTTCGTAAAATATGCTACATTAAATTGATGTAGTAAAACGTAGATATGTTCTCGTAAATTCTTTACCTCTCGAGCCATTTATTTGAAACGGGAATATCTAAACATATTTTTCTGGACACAAATCATACAATTAATGTTCGTAAATCTAGTGTTAAACCAACCGCAGTATCTTCGCGAAATATGAACGGATTTGGATGGATAAATGCTCATTTTGAAGCTTGTACTCTCTAATTTGAAACCTATTTTTTTAATGTTTTTTTTCATCCCTAACCGCTTCATAAAAATATCCATAAAGAAAAAAAAACATGATCCTTTAATTTTCAGTTGGCTTCTGTAGGCTTGAGAAGAAAAGTAAATGCAACTGAAAGATTTTGAAGCAGGTATTTTCTCCATTAAAATGGCTTTTTTAAATTCTCCTGTGATGTTTTTCAACCGAGCGATGAGCTGTCAAAGCCCAAACGTCATTTTTAACTTTGAGCTTCTATATCTCTCAAAATAATGATCGTAGAGGTGTATTGTCAACGCCATTAGTAAGCTGAACGTGTCTCTTTGAAAATACTCGATATTTTCGAAAGAATCGGTATTTGCGTTTCTTCATTATCCACGCGCACATATGTGTATATAATTCGTAAAATATACTAGTAAAATTAACATTAAAATAGTTAAAGCAGAAAGTAAATACCAGATGAATTTACAAGGTGTCATTGTTGAATCAAAGAGAAATATTTTGTAAGACACTGAATTAAAAGGTTTGGTGTAAAGTTGCTTATTGATAAAACAAAACCAGAAATGAAGAAAATTCGAAAGAACAATACTTTGACTTCTCTTCTTCCAATGAGACGACTTTGGATGCGTCTTTAAAAATGCAATAAGAAAGGACCCCGTACGTTTGGTATGGTAACTACTAAAATTTCTATAGAAGAAAGAATTAACATATTTTTTGAAACTAAAAAAACTGTCTATACTATTAAATATTCTAGTTTAAATATAAATATTTCGAGAACTCCTAACGATTCGATCAAAGTGAAAAATTGAGAGTTAACTTCTACTATTAAACCTAAATATTAGTGATGATTACCTTCATTAAAAAAATTAACCATATGTATCTACATATCCTTATACAAAATAATAATGATATTTTGATTTTGAAATTAAGACAAAGACAAAATTAATCTAAAACACTATGAACGTTCATACAATATAATGAATTTTTATTCGAATTCATAACGATTAGCAGGTATTTCTATGTACACATTTTATCATTTATTTGCATAAAGACACAGAGCTGATCATGGGCGTACCCAGGTTGAGGGCCAGGGGGGGGGGGGGGGGGGGGGGGGCAAATCAGATTTTTTATAAGCACCTAGTCAAATAAATAAACATAAATTAAAATATGTAATTTTTTATATAAATTCTTTAATTATACATTAGCTATTTTAAAAGTAACTTTCGGGGATCTTCAGCAAAACGGTTTATGACATCTTCCGTGAAAGAATCGCTGTCTGTCGGAGTCTGAAGGCGGTTTTTATTTTTTATTTAATTATTTTTCATTTTCTCAAGGATTCCGTCATCAGAACTAAACCAAATTAAAAAATTGAATTGATACCTCTTTCTTTTTGGAAGCCAGTTAAAAATCGATTACATTTGTGCATCATACCTATTAATCTCTGCTCTTTAATAGATCAAATAACAATTGAAATAACCAAATACGTTTGAAGCTGTATTAAATTCTAAATAATCTTATTTCATAGATTGAAAAAGGTTATTAAGAAAAATACGGGTAGATAAACACGAAATTCCACCAAACAACATTGTTTTGTTTTGTCTCCTTAAGGGGGACCACTAGTGTGACATTTTGAAAAAATTTTTTTTTGTGCATATTTCGATAGTCCATACCTTTAGAAATAACATACTAAAATTTCAAGTGCATATCAAATAGTTTTTGAGTTACAGCCATCAGAAGAGCAGCCGCTCATCATATCGAGGTACTGAGAAATGTATGAATTAAACTTTAAACGCGTTTTTCTCAAAACTACTTTTTTCAAATTTGCTGCAGTTGTAGCTCGAAGACAAATCATCCGATCGATTTGATTCTTATTGCAACTTCTTTTATACATGTTTCTCCATGCCATAAACCTCCAATTTTCCGCATCGAATAAAAAATGTAATTTTGGCAGGCCAAAAATCACCAAATTTTCGCGCGAAATTTGAAATTTTTTTTTAAAACTCCGCCATTTTTTTTAATTAAATTTTTCTTTTTTTGAGGTTTGTGGCACTGCAAATACCTTCTAGTTTAATAAACTTTTTGGTTTTTTTGATTTCACGCAATGTGAAGGTCTCTATAACTGCAGCAGTGGGGCACTTTTTTTTTTTAAGCCTTGGGAAATTGCGAATAACTCGCTGAATTTTCAAAATTTTGGTCCAAAAATTTTATCATGTATTTACTATATATCCACAAATATATCCTTAACACATTCCATGCAGTAATTGTCTTTAAAAAAAATCCAAAAACCACAAATCGAGCCGCCGGCAGCCGAGCGCGGCATTTTTGCTTGCAGCCCTGTTAGCGAGTAGGTTGAACGGGGGCGTGGCACGATTTTTAAAAGTTATATATTGTATTGCAAATGGCAAAAAGTTCCTTTTCTTAACTTTTATCGACAAAAGTAGATAGTTAGTAGAGACGTAAACAAAATCCAGGGGGGGGGCAGCTGCCCCCCCCCCCCCTGCCCTACCCTGGGTACGCCCATGGAGCTGATGTATGTTTACAATGGGTATTAAATGAATAGTTTCATTTTCTAACGAATATTTATGTAAAAATGATCGTGAATCAATTGTAAAGCGATATTCTGTCGCAAAAAAATACAAAATCAGTTTTAAATTTTTTTATAATTGCATAATTCACCACAGCATATATGAGCGCAAATTACGAGAACAATTACAATTTTTAATTGTGTAATTTCCTTTCATTTAAATTCAATAATATTTCTAAATTTCATAATACTAAGTGTAAAATTTATTTTCTTTAACCTGAATACAAATCTAGAATATCTAGGAATTAATTAGAATCAATAGGTCTATAGAATTATTAGAAGAAGGCAGAATAAATAACTACTGCAGATGTTACTTTTTCCGGTAACCGACTATTCGAGGTCTATTGGAGAGGTTATTTTCATATAGAAAATAAATGATATTTATATCCTTTAAATTCTAAAAAGTATAATCTTTCGGTTTTAAATAGTAACAAAAGTTCGACTGGGGTATTTTTTGCATAGCTTTAAAATGAAATTTCGACAAACTTTTGGCTAATTGTTTTCTTTCACTATTTCACCATTTAATTTTCTCTTTTGATTACACAACGTAAAATAGAGGTTCCAACAAGAACTTATTAAAATAATATGTATGTTTAAGCAAATAAGACTACATTCAGTTTCACAGTTTAAATTCTAATTTATTTAGTAGTAACACAATAGCTGCGTTTTTTTCATCTGGATCTGGCTCTGGATCAGGATCAAATGAAAAAAACGATTCAGATTAATCACCGGGATCACGATTTTGGGTTTGAGGAGCTGGAATTGCTGTTTTTGTTAATCTAATAAGAATTGGGGGTTAGACGACAGCTTTCGTCAAAGAAAACTCAAAAATAGCCTTCAAAGTTTTGTTTTTTATTAAAACCCATAATCAGAAAAACGATTTGATTTATTTTGTTACTATAAATTACTTTTTCTTTGTGTGCTCAGAACCAATCGACTACAAATTTAATTGCTGCCATCATTTCAGACAAGAAAAACTACAGCAGCGACTCTGTTAGAAATTTCCGAACTATTCATCCGACACTAGCACTTCTCGTAGAATTTTTTGTAACCACTTCTTGCGGATCATTGATTCTAATCCGAATGAAAGTGTGGATCACGAGTTGTTGTTGTATGTCAATGTTAAGAGATTGATCCAGATCCTGATCCGATTGAAAAAAACGCAGCTAATGTTTCAGTGCATTATATTCAATACCTACTAACAAAAAGTATGTTCGTCTAAAATCTAAAAAGCAATATTGCTGCGGACCTAGGTTACACTGGCGGTAAACTCTTTAAAAAGTTAGTAGCTTACTGTTACGAAAGAGATTTACATCAAAGTGGGAAAGCTCCATTTGCGTGTCCAGAACTTATCAACTTTCTGCTTCATCAATATTCATTTCATGAAGTCATTACCACCTTGTACAGGAAGCAGTAACATTTTACCCTAAATTGCTTAGTTTTTATGTATCCTGCTTGATTATTCATGCTTTCAATATTTCATTTGAAATGAAAACGCAGTGGTATTTGCTTTTCGCAGAAAAGGATAATGACACTAAATTGAATTGAAATGTTTTTCAAAATATTTACATAACAAGTTTATTACAATTTGTGTTGTGCACTTAACGTTTTAAAATGGAAACGTTTTAGAAGTTCCCACAATTGAATCAAGAGTTACTACTGAACTGAAATGTTATTAAACATGACTTATGAATTTATAATAGTTGACCAAGTTTAAATAAATTTTTACGTTCTCCTCAACAAGAAGAGCCTAACAAATTATTTATTTCATATTAGTAAAAGAATTTATAAAAATGATTTTATTGCAAAATCACATACTACATACAGGACAGGGGTATATTATATAAAGTAACAACTAACGTATAGCTTATTTATGTTGAAGTTTTTAATTGATGTAATGGACAATTTCATTTTTATAATTTTTAGCTCTCTATTTGTTTGTTCCCGCATTGCATAAAAACAACTAAAACGATTCCCACAGAATATTCGTTGTAACATAACTTTGTCACATCATCGACATTTCGCTCTCTCGTTACTTATATGTAGCTTATATATATTTAGTTTAATCATCATTTCATGTTATTGAATATCGTTAAACCCAGACTCTTTTAGGTACTACAGGGTTATTTTGGAATTTTTCTACCAAACCCAAAGTATGTCAAAGTAGTTCCACCTGAGATCATTTTATCACGATTGAAGAGACTCTGATTTATTGGAGAGGTTGAGATACAAAATTATTTAATAGGTTGAATTATTACAATTTATTAAAAATACAAACATTATATTTTGCAAACTTGTTAAACTATTTATAGGTTGGTAGCCCTAATTAGATTATTGCCATGTTGCCATATTATTTTGCCGATATTTTGCCGCCCCAAAAACTCCAAATTTGGACAATTAAAACTTTTTAAAAAATTATTAATTTTCACGTAATAGCTCGAAAATAAAGCCATGGTTTGCGTCGAAAATCGATTTTCGAATATATGTATCGGGTTTTGGTTTGCAAATACAATTACGTTCGTTATGTGAAAAATTGTCGATATTCCAAAATATATGTGTGCACACATGACTATAGTGTAGCCTAATGGAAAGTTTGTTGACAACTCCAGAATAAATGCATCAATCTTGATAGAATGTTGCTGGCATGTTGGTACGTGTGTGCATACATCGAATACTTTTGTGAATTTTTAATTTTTCACTTATTGTGAGTTAGACACTGAAAATACGTACAAATAAGCCTAGAAATTTTCATTAAGATCCGATGTCTCCTTTTCAATGATATCGTGTAAAAATTTACCAAAAATTAAGATTTTTGAGGAATTTCAGATTTCCGGATTATTATCTATGGATTTTAGTCAAGTAAAATTTACTCTTCTGTAACTGTTAGGTTTAATCTACGTTATTTAATTTAAATTTTCCTGATAAGGTTTAAGAAGTGTAGTACTCCCTTTCCTCCTGGCTATTGAGTTTGTTAATTTTTTCTCCTTGATGTTAGATACCCGCAATATATTTTATTACTTTATAAATATATTTTTTATTTGTTCTCCAAAAAACCTACGCTATAGCATACTTGGCGTTACTTATAATACAGCTCTGTTATTTCATAATTGATTAAATGTGTCATTGTATATAAATAATTCCAAAAAAGAATTTAAAATTTGTTTCATGACAACGAGGGTCTTCACTACTAATACTATAAGGTATGTTTCTATACTATTTTGTTGTAAAATCTTATAAAATTACGGAGTTATGAAGCAAAACAAATGACACGACGGAATTAGATAGAGAATTAGGAGAACAAAGGGAAGGGAAATTCTAAAAGCGTATAGTACTAATATAGAGTATTATTTTAAAAATGTTGGTGTAATTGATACATTTGTTGTATAAGCTCTGTCATATAATTTTTATGTATTCCGAATTTCATATAACAATAATAACGTAGAGATTTATAAAAAAAATTTATGCGAGATAATTTTGAATTTAGCTTAAATTCTTATAAGAATTTATTTTTCATTTGAAAACAAAAGAAATCAGTTTTACAAATCTTACGAAATGAAGGTATTGAGTTATTAATTTTATTCTAAATTAGTGTAAATTCGACTAATTCTTCGTATAACTTTAATCTAGGGCTTTATAAATTGCGTTTTTATAAAATTAACACAAAATTTTTATGGATTTATATGTATACTACTTTGGATGAAATTTACCCCAAAATTGTTGACCATGTGGAGTCGTGCAATCGCTATTTTATAATATTACTAAGATATATCAAGTTCTGGCTTTCGTAATGGTATAAAATGCATTTTGCACTAAAGTGGTTCAAGTATTATTTTTTTCCTTTTACAAAGCTCTAAAGGCAATAGTGGGATAATAATGAGTAAAGTGCCCCGTGCCGATTATGATCGTTATATTTTTTTATCGTCAGGACTAATACTAGTATTAGTAATTTGATCAAATTTCATTCCTTAATAATTAAGCCCCAAGGGGTGAAAATTAAATTAAAAAATTTCAAAAAAAATAGCCTTAGTAATAAAAAAAATAGTAGACCTGAAAACTGAATAAAAATAAAATAAAATGTTTTTTTTTCTTTTTTCAATAATTTTTTTCACCCATTTTGAATTTTGATACAATCACCAAAATTTTTTTGTAGATTTCTAACATAGTTTTTTATATAATATATGTTTTCCAGATTTTTTCCCACCTGTATTACGCAAATAATGAAATGTCGATTTTCATATGTTTTTTGTAGGTTATGTTTGCCGTGCAGTCACCAATTTATTTTTTTTTTTCAATCTCAGTAAAGACCCAGGAAAAAAATATATATTGTAAAAAATTATGCTAGAAAATCACAAAAAAAAAAATGTTGATATCTATAACTTGTAAAAAACCCATTCAAATTGGTCAACCTGTTCAAAAGTTATTAATTTTTTTTCTAAATTTTTAAAATTAATAGCTCACTCCTTGGGGGTTAATTATTAAGGGATGAGATTTGGCCAAATTGTTACTAGCGATAGTCCTGACGATAAAAAAATATAACGATCATAATCGTGGCTGGGGCACTTTACTCGATCTTATCCCCTCTATGGCCTTTAATACATAATTATATTATAATTTAATTATAAACGTAAAAATTGAAAAGGACATAATTTACCCTGTTTTGCTTCTCTACGCAATCGAGTAAAAAGACCAAATCCAGATTAATCTCCATCTTATTCAAAGTGCAAAATTGTGATAAATGAATTCACCAATCGTACTTCAGATGTCCGGTAATGTGGTCTTATAGTATGTCTCGAATCAGCTTCTGCAACCGAAATGCAGAGCTGCAAAGTGAGCAGAGTAAAGAGATACCGGCGAATTGAAAAGCTTCCGAGGAAGGTATGCACCTGTCGTTTGCAAGATGTCACTTGTTGGAGATGGGGAAAGTTTAAAGAAAGTCTCAATCTGCTACACCTCACCGCACATGAAAGGTTAAAGGAAGTCTTAATTGGTTTTCCGATTTACAACTACCTCGGCCGGAAGAACCGCCGCAAGAGAATGATTGTAAGAAAATTCACACGAATTTCTCCTTAAGTCGGGTAATTAAAGAAAGAGCGAAGCGCTTAATTGCATCCCTTTACCACTGCAGCTCGAGTTTCGAATCGTGTTTGTTATCGATTACAGTGGTGGAAATAGCTATAATTCCACTGAGCTTTTTTTCTATTGAAAGCAACTGACTGCTAATTTATAATTCGAAGTGAGCCATTTTATTTCCGTTTATTGTATCATTTCTAAAATCTAACGTAAAAAACAAAAATATCATTAGTTGAAAGCAAAATTTTAAGTAATATTAAAAAAAACAATTTTTAGCATGGAAATATCTATAAATCCACTATTCATATTTTAAGAAATACAATACAACTTTTTTTTTTTATAACGTGTACTGCCTCCATTAGCCTGAATTACTTCGAAAATTCTCGTTGGCATGCTGTCTACCAACTTTTGTAGCTGCGATTGAGAAAATTGCGCCCAAGCATGTTTATGGCCGCTTTCAACTCCTGAATCGTTGTAAATTGCCTTCCATTTGAGTAAACCTGCCGAATCAATATTGCCCATAGATTTTCAATTGGGTTCAGATCAGCACTACGCGACGGTCAATCCAAAACAGGTATGTTCCTGGTCTGAAACCACGATTTCGTTTCGCGAGATGAGTGGATAGCAGCATTGTCTTGCTGAAAGATCCACTCATTGCTGAGATTATCATCGCCGAAGTCAATTAAGATACTATCCAGTAGTTGAATATAATCGCTGGATTTCATTCTGGTAGATATCCAAAAAATGGGAGTCTTCGCTTGGCTGCAAAAAGCAGCCCAAACCATTACCGTACCACCTCCAAAATTGCGACTCATAGCGACCTCTGTATCTTTTCTAAGGTCGTGTCAGTAAAATTGACAGCCATCTGGACCGTCTAAATTGAACTTCTTTTCGTCGCTAAAAATCACTTTCCTCCATTCACTGGTCCAAGACATATGATTTTTTGCAAATCGAAGTCTGGCTTCCTTATGCTGTTTGTTCATTGCCGGTTTTGATATTCTTTTTCTCCATTCTAACGTCCCACTGGTATGCAAAATCTGCCGAACACGTCTAGAAATCACGAGCAACTTAAGGTCATTCACAATTTGAAAAGAACTTAAATGTTTTCTTCCTGTTAACCCAATTATAGAACGCCGGTCCATGTTGGTAAGTTTTGGCGGAGGTCCTTTTTTGTTAGTTTTACCATAATTTTCGCATAAACACAGGAAATTTCGTACAGCTGTGTGAGTTCTTCCATTTCCCAACATCTGAGCAATTCTTCGCAGTGAAAAACTTGCTGTTTTGAACGCAACCACTTTCGTCTGCTCTTCTTTAGTTAATAATTTTCCTGGATAAAATATAGTACTCCTTTTTTTTTTTTTTGTGCTAAAATATTTAAATTACCTCCAAAATTATTTTTTATATCTTAATGAATCAATAACTCCTTGTTTTAATCCGCCAGCGGCACTTCAACACTTCTGGAATTATAGTAATTTCCACGCGCAATCACAACGAAAATGATTAAAACTCACCCAGAAACCGTTAACACTAACCAATTTGACACAAATTCTGACCAAATTGATTGAGCATGCGCACAAAACCGAGGAGTGCAGTTTTCATTTTTCTCTCTCAAAATACAAACCTTTGGCATAACTTTTATTCAGTGGAATTATAGCTATTTCCACCACTGTAGTGGGAATTGCAAAGAAATATGTCCGGTGGAATTTTCTCCGCAACTTTGTCGAACCTGATGGCGATGGTGTGGAGGCACTTTTCAGTTCGCTTCACCCTCGATTTGGAGAGAATTATATACGAAATTTCAACAGGCACAAAATATATAGGTACGTTTCAGGTCAGGTCTGCACACTGGCCGAATTCTGCCTCTTCTGACTGGTTAGTTTTGTACTTTTTACTTTATAAAGGAGCGCTGGCTGATTTCTCATGTGCCCCACACTAATGGCTCACCGGAGACCATCGGTTAAATATTTGTCGCACACAGATCCACTTTCCGAATAAAGCTGAAAACTTTGCCGGCAAGTTTCTTGAATTCCAATTTCAGGTCAGGGAGAGAAGGAATCGCCAGGAGGATATTTTGTAATGTCCTCGCGGTCTTGTCGAGTATTTACTTTTTATGTGGATCGAGTAAGGCTTCTAAGCGTTTCCTCCGCAGGCGCACTTCTTGGCGATCCAACAAGAATTGTCTAATTACTTTGCGAAATTCCCACAAGAGATAGGAAAGTGATGGTTAAATAATGACAGTATGCATTACGGCAATGTCTTTGTGAAGAGCGATGTGCTTCAAAAGATTTTTCGATACTCAGAGAATTTCCTTGGATGGTCATTGTAATTTATGAACACATATCTGCTTTCGTAGCCATTTAAGAAGAAGAGTTTAAAGCTTACATACAGAAACAAGAGCTCAAACATTTCACAATATTGGAAGAAATTGATCCAGAAATTTTAGAAATTAAAAAATAAGTATTTAGGAATTACCATGCAATAACATATGAGTTATGTATTCTAGGTTTTTGGAGGTTCAAACCCCACTGAAATATTTTCAGTTCTATTTTAATCAAGCAAATAATCTCCAAATAATTCCAAAAGAAAAACTCTTTAATCCAATTTAAGTGCTGATTTTTACATCAGATTGCCGGAACTGAATTAACAATATAATTAAGTGGTCATTGTTCATAACTAAAAAACCAATGTTTCAATATTGAAAGTGTTAATTGATTTAAAAAAAAATTATTTAATACTTTTTTCGAGACTGTTCTTTTATTTTAAGTTTTGTTTCAAAAAAGTTTAAAAAAGTCGCCGGTTTTACAATTTGGTAATAAATTCGAAATCAACGACATACAAACTTCCACATACGCAAATTTTTAAGATTTAAATTCAATTTTAAGCAGATTCAAGCCCCAATTTTGAATTTTGGCCACTGGATTTGAAATTAACTGTCCCAAGAACCCCCATATATTTGTTTATATGAGATTTTAACGAGATTTATACCTCCATTTTGCATTTACCATCTAGAATTTTGAATTCGAAATCTGTTGTATGTAGCAGAATATTGAATAATTTAATTTTAATTCACCCTTTTGCTGTGACGCCCTCTATCCCTCCAGAAATGGTCGAATTTTTAAACGTCTTAAAAAAGAGGGTAATAGATCCAAACCCTATGTATTTTTTTATTCAAATTAAAATTGGATCAAAGTTGGGTAATTTGGAGCAAAGTTCAATGGTTTTATAGTAGTTAATTCACCTAATGGATATTGGATCATAGTTAAAAAAGATATGGAACAAAGTTCAGAAGTTTTAAGGTATCGCTAAATACAAGTTCGCAGGACAATAAAAACCAAAACAAGTGGGAAGACAGCAACTTTTTGAAAAGTATTTCGGTCACCTACAACATAATGTGAATCTAAGCATGATCCGGTACTTTATGCATATAAATAATATAATATGTATGGACCAATTCAGTATTAAGTACAGAAAAGTTCTAAAGATCTGCGGCTTCAATTCCATAGTGCTATACTAGAGATGGTGTTTCAGGTCAAGATAATAGAATACTCTAACTTCCAGAAGAACTCCTTGCAAATTGAGTTTAAGAATGTGTCTTTTACTTGAACTCTTAACCATAAGAAAATGAATCATCATTTCAATATATAAAAGGATGTACGTACGTACATGGCCAACATATTTATATCTCGTTAAAACGAGGGTAGAAAGACCACAGTTTCACCGTCATTCTTATCCGTGTTCTCTTTAATTAAATACGCGTACCTTACTCAGATACGCTATAAGTATACCACCTTGGAGTTTGGGGTAGAGGAAAATGACTTTATCGGAAAGCGAGGTGGCCTAATGTATAACTTCCATAGAATTCATAAAAGTTACACGCGAACAAACGATATGAACGTCCCCGAAAAGCAAAAGGCGTGCAAGGCGAGTACCTCCCAAGCTCTTCTAGTGCCCAAAATTAGAACGGTCGTGTGTATCCACGTAAACAAGCCAAAACGGCTTACTCGGAGCTAGTTCTCCATTAACAATGCCATTAAGCTGCTTATTGCTATCTTTAAAGATAACTCCTCTCGAAATCACTTAATTTCTACCGGAGCACCTTGTCGTGGCCTCAAGGTGTTTGCCCAGGACACCTTATAGCACCTTCCAGCCACTGCCCGTCCGCTTGAAAGCTAGCTAGGTAGACAGCCAGCGAGTGCTCGAATTTGCCCCATAATCAGATTAATAAATTTGCATATCTCTCACGAAAATGAGCTAGAATTCCGGGGTGGCCATTTCGATGACGATCCAATTAAATCGATAAGCTCATCTGAGTAAAAATCTAGTGGACGCGAACATAAATTCCGAAGGTAATTAATTCTCAAAATATCGGCATTAATCAAGTCGAGCACAATTGCGCGATAAGGCTCATTTGTATGGACGGTTGAACCTTGTGACCAATTTATGGACAGCAAATGAACTCATTGCGAGCAATTATGGCGTCACTGCCGGTGTTCGTTCGGTTTGGATGTAAGCAAAAACAGAGGCCTATAGACGCCTCCCCAGGAGTCTCTAATAAAATTGTCGAATGTGTGGTCGCCGCCGCCGATCCATTCGTCATGGCCGCTCTGTCGCATCGAATTTTTTGGCGGGAAACATCGAGTGGTCAGATCTGAGGCGCTCGCACACTACATGTCCGGCAGGGGCCATTGTAATCTGTATCTTTATGCATGGTAAGACCGCATCCATGTAGATGCGGCATAGATAATTCCTTTGACGTTTCAACGGTCGAACAGTCTCGAATGAAGGAAGCTACACAGCCACGGACCACCGGAGCGCCGCGCCGCCCGGGCTGTGAGCCCCAAGCCGACTAGCATGGCTACTCCTTGCTAATCACATTATAGGCCCTCAGCTAGCCGGTCCGATAGCAAGTCCAGCCGGCAATAAATCAACCGTTGGATTAGAGAAAAGAGCTGTAGGCTGCTTATTTTGCCTGGATATCCATCACCGCAGTCCAGATGCGGACAAGGGCTCCGTTCTGCCGCATGCTGCTGCTGGGATGGAGTGGCCGAGAAGTCCAGCTCCCAGCTCCCAGATCCGCATCCGGAGCTTTGCACCGGTGACTACGTGGGACTTACTTTCACTTTGACAAAGCTACGCATGACTTGGGTTAATAAGTAGCCTCAAATTAATTCCGAACTGTATGCCAAGTAAGAAACTGGATTTGCCGCATGTTGGTGTCCATATGAGCCCCCATTAAGCACACTCACCAGTCTTGGGGCTCCGGCCGGCCGGCGTAATTTCCACGGCATACATGGTCGGGCCCGTTTGGGGCCATCAGCCGGAGAAATGCATGTTGCGGACACTGAATTGGCTCAAATTAAGGAACATTGCCGTAAGCTTTTAAGTGTTTTAATATATGAATGGGCAGGCCACAGACCTGCAGGGTCCAATAAACACGACATTAGGGGAGTACTTTTTCAATTGTGGCTCCCACAAGGCGACGGCTATTGCAGAATACATTGGAGGGACAATGCTTGAGTTTAATTAAGACTATGAGTCAAGCGAGGGCTAGTTTCTGTTTGGGAGCCAGCAAAAAAAAATATAGTTCATTTTGCAGAGGGAAATCGACTATATTTCCAACATTATCCTTAATTTTTATGCAGTTTCTGAACATTAATAGCCTTAGCTCATGATTTGAAATGATCGTTATATTCGTATTAACTAAAAGAAGCAGTATATCCTATTTAAATCGCTGAACTTTCATTTTGTCATGACAATTCTTAGGTCCTCTTAATAGTTCAACTTTATTCTTCTACTCAACAAAATTGTATTATTCGATTTACGACTTAGTATTTATGCCTTACATAAATTACGATTTCAACCTGTATGTTTTAATAGCTAGGATAATTTAAAAATAATTGAATTTTTTATTGTACTTTTATCTTATTGTTTTGCAACCCAATCCGACTCTTTGCATACAAAACTTATAAAGTTCACAGACAAATATTTGAATACAAAACTTGGGTAAAATTTAAAATCGTATCAAGTTCAAATTGATTTTTTTTAATGAATACCGGCTACGGAGACTTAAAAAGGATGATGGAACGACTAGAAAAACAAGGAGACTACTATTAAACGTTCTTTTATTTTTTTTATATTTATTTATTTCTATTATACGAGTACTATATGTACAAAGTATTTATTTCTATGATGAGACCTTTTATGTGTTCATGTACTATTTAAATCTGCGAAATTACTGGGATGTTTTAATTTTATTACAGAGTGCAAACAACACGTATTTTCGTATTATCATTTTCATAAGAAATCTTTATACAATATTATATCGTTATTATTGCACTGTCCGGCAAAATTTAATATTTAATTTTTTACAGAACAAGTCCTATATTATTTCTATAGGATTTTTTTCCGTGGATTACGAATTTGCAAATAAAAATATTTTATTACGTCTCATTTTTGAAAAAAAAAAATAGGTTTGAAAAGTAAAAAATACCGTGTTAAGAGAGCCTGAATTGTTAGCAATACTACTAATCTATAGCACTCATAAAGCGTCTTCGGGAATAAGATTTTCATAAGCGTGCTTAAACATTAATCTCCATTCACTATCTATTGTATGAAGTAGTCGACTTATGGAAAAAAGTGAAATCTACGGAATATTTTGGAAAGTATTAAAGCCTCTCGTATTTTAATATAATAATTAAAGACTCATACTTTTCCTACAATAATTTGTTAGTTTTTATTTAATTTGCCAAAGTGGCCAAAAAAATCAGGTTTTTGTACTTTTCAAACCTATTTTTTTCAAAAACTTTACGTGAAATCACATTTTTGTTTGTGAATTTGCAATCTATGGAAAAAATCCGATTTTAATGACATATTACATGTTTTTGTATGAAATCACTGTCACACAGTGTTATTAGAGTATTGAAAATAAATTTGTTTTTATTGTATATGTAATTCAAAATTACAAAAAATTTTTTTACATTCGCACAAAGCTGAAAGCATATTTTTTTTGTTGCAAATAACTCGAGGAGCAAAACTTGTTCATATAATAGTGTTACAATTTTGCCCGCCGAGCGGCTGGCCGGCAAAATTACACCATCCGCCTTCGCTATACTTTGGCGAATTTGCCGACGAACGGACTGACGGACGGACGTAGGGACATTTTTATTAAGAATATTACTCGTCCACCGAAGTAGACGAGCCAAAAAAAATCGATGAGTGTTTCGATCCGAGAAGCCAAGCTGATCTCTTCAGTATGGCGCTTGGCTTCTCTGCCATAGACACTCACAAAGGAGGGATCGAAAGCTAATCCCTATATCTGCCCGATCGCAACTTCAAGTGTGAAGTATAAGCGAAGGCAAATTCTGTAACAGTACTCCCTCGTCAGAAGCTCGAAGTTCCATCCGAGCAACTTCATGCGGCATTCAGGACGCCATGGCCAATGCTACCATGGATGCAGCGACGGCATGGCTGCAGCCGCGATACGCGCGCGAAATACAACTGCCACAACGTCACTGCGGCAGTGAAAAACGCGGCCATTGTGGCAGAGGACAAGAGCGCGGGAGGCGCACGCGGGTACGAAATACAACTGCCACAATGTCACTGCGGCAGTGAAAAACGCGGCCGTTGTGGCAGAGGAGAACCGCGGCTGCATCAACGATCGGCTGCCGAAGATGGCTGCACGATCGCCATCATTGACGCCCTGGACGCTAGAGGGATTGTGGGGTTGCCCCCGGTTAGGAGGGCTCCGGGAACCCCACACCTGGCACCAGTGTTACAATTTTGCCCGCCGAGCGGCTGGCCGGCAAAATTACACCATCTGCCTTCGCCACACTTTGGCGAAGTTGCCGACGAACGGACTGACGGACGGACGTAGGGACATTTTTATTAAGAATATTACTCGTCCACCGAAGTAGACGAGCCAAAAAAAATCGATGAGTGTTTCGATCCGAGAAGCCAAGCTGATCTCTTCAGTATGGCGCTTGGTTTCTCTGCCATAGACAGAGGCGGATCTTGAATTTGTGGGGCCCTGGGCTAATACTGCTTAGGGGCCCTACCTAATTACTCAACTAATTGCCATTTTGACAAGAAACTGTTTTCTGTAGTGATGTAGGTATATGTAATGTAATATATGTTAAGTACAGGAAGAAAATAGGAAAACAAAATATTTTATTTATTTATTAAAACATTATTTATTGCAAAATAAATTGACGGGTTATAAATGGTTATGTTATATAAATTATAAAGCAACCTTTCTGCATTTTTGTGCTGCAAATTCTTTTATTTGGTCATCGCACTGTAGGTCCTTTGTTAAATCGCAATTTATCGAAAGAACTGATAAATGATTTAGTCGATAGTTCGACATTGTTGTCCTGTATTTGTTTTCTATATATGACATCCTGGAGAAAGAACGCTCCGCTTCACAGCTAGTGATCGGCATCGTTAAAAAAATCTTTAAGATAGTATAGCAGTTTGGGAAAACATCAACAAGTTTCTTTTCATAAATTAGCCAAAAAATTTCACTGCAAGAGGTGTAAGACTCTGTCTTAGACTGCAGTAAGTAAGATTTCAACTGAATGCACTCATTCACTAAATGTTCGTCTACGTCATTTGGATAATAATCAATAATATTACGTACACTTTCCAGATCTATGTGTTCTTGATTTTTGTCTTGCAAATCCATTAAAAATTTAAATTTTTTGCTATAGGTCTCATAGGCTTGGCTTCTATTATTTAAATCCATAATCATCTTATCCAACGCAACGTTAAGCGTGTCTCTTTTAAATTTTTCTGCGCAGTTTACTGAGACTTTATCTGTAGATTTATCTGAAAATTTTAAAGTAATGCGTCTCTTATTTATGTCACTGTAGTCTGTTCCCACACTAGTACTTAATTTTTTAGCTTTCTCTTCGTATTCCTTTAGCTTCTGATCTGATTGTTGCCTTATGTTTTTCACGAACTCTTTTAATGACACAATTAACTTATTGCCTTCACCAATGTCTAAACCAGGGCTCTGTACTTTTTTATTAACTACATTAAATCTCTCCAAAATTTCTTCCCAAAAAACAATCAAAATTGCAGTTTCTAGTTTCGCCAGTTTATTAAATAAATTTCGTGCCTCTTTTCGGAAATCAACTTTTTCATCGTCATTTTCGCCGAAACTATTGAGAATTTTCATAATGCCATCATAATTACTTTTCAAAGCTCTGACAGCATCAAAGTGACAAGACCATCTGGTCTGGCTTAAACTTTTTAACGTAAATTTTAGTTTTGTTTCACGATTTAACAGTTCCCACCTATGGGTCGAAGCAGAGAAGAAAACGTATATTTGTTGCACTATTCCAAAAAAATTTACAATTTCGGTTGCAACCTTCACGGATTCTTGACCAACTAGGTTAAGGGAATGCGCAGCACATGGCACGTAATCCGCGGATTTATTTTTTTCTTTTAGTAGTGCTTGTACACCATTGTAGATTCCGGCCATATTAGCAGCGTTGTCATATGACTGTCCCCTGCAATTATCCAGTAGTAGTCCATTTGTTTCCAAAAAGGCTTGTAGAATATTAAATAAATATAAGCCAGTATGACTACTAATTTTAATGAAAGATACACATCTTTCATACACTTTTCCCCGAAAACAGTATCGTAATACAATAGCAAGTTGGTCATCGTGAGACAGATCTGTGGTTGAATCCATCATAATTGAATAATACTTTGTGTCGTCGTTATTTATTTCAGTTATAATTTGTTTAATTATCTGTTTACCCATAATCTCAATTATTTCCTCATATACTGTTTTTGATAAATATGATATTACAGGGTTTGGTCGCAGCTCTCGTTGTTCAATATGTTCACGTATGAATGGGTCGAATTCTGCCAATAGCTCTAGAGCACCCATAAAATTACCATTATGTGGAGAACCAAATACTTCCTCGGAACCTCTAAGTGCTAAGCCTCTTATACTCAGAAATTTTAGCACTGCAATAACCCGTTTTAGGACGTTGTGATAATATTCTGTTTCTTTATTTAATTGCTCCTGAAGCTGCTTGTCTAAAACAGACTTATTTTCTTTTCGTGTCAACCACACTAACATTGAATTCTTATGTTCATTAGAATTTTCGTGATTTTCTAAACAAAATCCTATGTGTTTCCAATCAGAAAATCCGGTTGTGTATTGAGAAGGAGTTTTAGAAAAAAGTTTGCAATTCAAACAAAAAACAGTACCAACCCTTTTTGAATAACATAACCAAGATCTTTCCAGTAATTGGCCATTTTTCATTTTTCTAGTGAAATACCTATTTGAAAAAGATCTGTTGTGTTCTTTTATTTTTTATTTCTTCATTGAAGCTGAATATATATTCTTCGGATCTTTATTTTGAAAGTCAGTCATTTCATGTGAGAGGACGAAATTAATAAAATCATTATTCAGCAAATCTGGCCACAAGCCCACGTCAACATATTTCTCAAACTCAAACTTAATATTTTCTAAATTTCTTTCCACCTCGGTATCGGTATTACCTTCCTTTTGCTGAACACCAATTTCGTTTTCAGAGGAACCAGAGGGTTGCTGGAAGTCAAGATATTGCACATTTTCATCGTTGGTATTTTTTTTCTGGTTTTCAAAATCTTGCATATTTTCATCACTTGTATTTTTTTCCTCGTTTTGCGATTTTTTGCTTCCTTCGGTTAGATTCTCTTCGCATAAAATACCTTCCTTTACGGAATGGATTTATAGCTATTTCATTCGCGTTTATATGTTCCGATTTAAAAAAAGTTTCAATTTTTGCGCATTTATTTCTTTCTTGTTCTCGACCAAACTGTAATTTTCTTTTTTCAGCTCCACTTTTATATTTTCTAGCAGACATATTGTAAAAAAAGATATTTTTCTGAAAATAAACAAAGAACTGGATAGAACTTTTAATTTTAATACCTACTTTGTAATGAGTGTAGCAATTCACAAATTATAATTAAATATCGAACGAGTTTGATTCATTTAGTTTTGAAAACTGAAATAAAAAAGTCATGTTTTATAATTCTTTTTACTTACCTACTGCCTATTAAAAGCAGGAAGTCTAGTGATGCTGAATACTTTCAATTTTAGTAAATTAAAAGAAAGGTCCGGTCCTTATAACTTTTAAGGGTAAGACTGCAGAGTCCGGATCACACACGAAGTTGGCCGCACTTCAAGATTGTCAAAAGTGGACCAAACTTAGAAAAAGAAACAAACAGGAAGATCACGAATTTTTAAAAAAAGTTCGTTACAATGGATGATTTTTGTGAAATAGTAAATAAATTGCAAAAAATTCTGAAAATATCAGACATTTCGTGAGAAATAGTAAAAAAAAAGTAAACTTGTGCAAAAAATTGCCTAAAAACGTTGTCGTAAAAGGAAAATATTTAGTTAATATGCATATTTTGTAAAAGGAAAATATTTAGTTAAAATGCATTTTGTAAAAGGAAAATATTTAGTTAATACGCATTTTGTAAAGGAAAATATTTAGTTAATATGCTTATTTTGTAAAAGGAAAATATTTAGTTAAAATGCATTTTGTAAAAGGAAAATATTTAGTTAATATGCATATTTTGTAAAAGGAAAATATTTAGTTAAAATGCATTTTGTAAAGGGAAAATATTTAGTTAATGCGCATTTTGTAAAAGGAAAATATTTAGTTAATACGCATTTTGTAAAAGGAAAATATTTATTACAACAATTTCTCCGTAAAAAGCAAGAAAAAAAAGTCAACCATATAAAGAAATTCAAGAAAAGAACTAAACATTCCCCTCCTTTTTGTTTTTTTTTTCTAAGCTTTTCGTACTTGAAATCATTACGCCCAACTTCACTTTAGTTGGAGAAATGTCAGATCCAAGTGGCCACGGACTCTGCAGTAGACCCCTTTTAAGTTATCTATTACTTAGTAAACTAAACACACGCACTAAACACATTTCTAACAATAACAAAGTCAATTCGTTAATATAGTCGACTATAGCAGAAGTGCGGAAAAATAACAAAATTGCGTCGGGCGATAAGCGAAGGGAAGTCCCCAGTAATAGACAATACACGGAATACACCGACCGAAAACAAGCGACAGGGAATTCCCCGTTCCGTTTGATAGATGCGCACTCGGGTTGATTGATCGCAGTGTTGCCAACCTCATGATCGGATTTTTTTAAATTCTAGACAATTTTTATTATTGACAATATCGTCTATTGGTTTCAGTTCGGTTGGGGGCCCTCTGTATTTGCGGGGCCCTGGGCTGCAGCCCAAAAAGCCTTTAAGTAGATCCGCCCCTGGCCATAGACACTCACAAAGGAGGGATCGAAAGCTAATCCCTATATCTGCCCGATCGCAACTTCAAGTGTGAAGTATAAGCGAAGGCAAATTCTGTAACAATAGTTATGAACAATAGTTGTGGTGATATATGGCATTTTCTAAGGAAGTGCAAGAATGAATTTTTGAATAATGCTGGGGGAAATGTAGATAGAGAGGGGAAGAGGAGAGAAATCTTTTGGGAAATATGTCACTTATGCTTTAAATGTATAAGTGATATATTTATATTCATAGGGTTATATCATACATACCTACTGAGCATACTAACATATACGGCTCAAGGTTTACGCAATATTTAATTTTGATGAAGGTGATTATTCATTTTTCCTGTAATTGAATTATTTCAAAATTATCAAATTTTATTTGAAAGATATGAAGGTATCTTGAACATTTCCGTAAATAAAATTTATAAAAGCGTTATAGGTAAACTTTCCCATGCTTGTGATTATTCGCCCAATTAGCTAGAATACGATAAGCTGTATAATTTCTAAAATCAATTAATAAGTTTAGAAACGAAATCCCAAAACTCTAAAGTTTCAATTGTTCTTTCAATCCTAACCGATGTGGAACTAATCACCAATATTTGTCTGGTCGCATTAAGGAGAATATTCATACCCAATTTTCCCCCCACTCATCCATTGTTCCCTAATTCCCCTTTATTCCTTTCTGCCAAAATCAGCCCAAAACAGAATCCCGGAAGGCTTCCCAAAACCATAAAAAATCCATGATCCTTAGCCACCCCCATCCAAATTCAATAATTTTGCCCGCCTTACGGGAATATGCAATAAGTTTCCTCCAGATTTTCCCGTCCAATTGCACACTAACGTAATACGTTCGCTTTTCCGTCTACTTTCAGAGAATTCCCCTAGAATTCACAGGACGTGAAATGAACAATATTTGGTTGCTGATTATGATAATTGGATGCTCATGGAATTTCCAGCCATTAGAATCAATAATGTCATGCCCAGCCGAGTGCATTTGCCTGTCTCAGACTCAAGTAAGTATGGAGTGCGGCCTGAGCGGGGTGTCGCGCCGCACAGCTCGATATGGGGCACCATCTGTCGCGGCTGCGGAGCCCCCCATCTCGCCCCAGACAATGCATAGGCGGCGTCGTAAATTCAAATTAATTTCCTTCCGTTTTGTACATAGGTCCTCTGTAACACCGGCGGCCTGGACCAAATTCCATTAAGACTGTTACCACCAACAGTTGAAAATCTGGCGCTAACGAAAAACAATTTTCCGGTTATAAAGTCGGACGCTTTTGCGGGTCTGCGTGCGTTGAAAAAACTCTCTCTGGATGGGAATAACATCACGAAAATAAAACAATTCGCGTTCCGTGGACTGCCGAGATTGAGGGAGCTATCCATTCAGTACACCCCGCTCCAGACGGTTGCACAATTCGCTTTTGCCGGCCTCCAGAACCTATCAACCATCCTCCTAAGCCATAATCAAATCGTTCGGATAGAGGGGAATGCATTTGCGGGCACCTCGAACGTTAAATTAATTCTACTCTCGAACAACCCAATGGTCAGGATTGAAACGTCTGCGTTTTCCGGTCTTACGAACGTTGGACATCTAATACTCCCGTCGGGAATTAGATCAATAGAGGCAGATGCCTTCTATGGAATGGATACAGTCGGTCTGCTAAAGCTCGCCTATATGGACCTCAAAGAGCTGAAACCGTACACGTTCCGGGGTCTAACAAACGTTCTGCTCATGACACTCCAGGAGTCCGATCTTGGTGTAATATGTGCAAATGCGTTCTATGGGCTGAATCAGGTCGAAAATTTGCAGATATTGAACAACAAAATAGACGCCATCGAAGAGCTAAACATAACCTACACGCAGCAGATAAAACACCTGAAATTCCATGGAAATCACCTGCTCGAAACACCAGACCCAAATTCAATAATACTCGATGGGGTTGAGAACCTGTCTGTCGTTAACAACCACTTCCCGTGCGGGTGCCATATTCACACCCTACTCGAGAGTCCGCTGGCGAACGGCAGCTACCAGCAGGGCGATTTTTTATCAAAGAATTTCTGCATATCACCGCTCGAAGTCAACGGAAGACCCATGAGTGACTTAGATTTGCTCGCCATCGGCAGGTGTCAGGAGCAGGTGACACGGGAAAATTTGGAAGCGTCTTCCTCAGTTACACTTCGGATGCATGCAATTCTGCTAAAGTCGATTTATTTAAAATTCTCATTTTTAACACTGCTGGTGCTGGTGCTCTCGAGCTGGTGGTGGGGCGGAGGTTCCGTCTGGACCCCCCCGCCAAGGTGAGCTCGGCACCAGGCGATGGGAACGGGCGGCCCGGCCCGAAGATGCCGCCACCGATCCGCACCTGAGGGGGCCAGTGATGGTTGGCCTCCCCGTTTATGTTGTTGTAGTGAACCTGTTTCTTCCGATTTTCCTGTATTTTTTTGTAGAGTCCATAGACAGATAAGGGAATTGGAGAAAAACTGATTCTCTGACCCCCCCTCCCGTTCGTTCGTTCGCTGCCACTGAGCCTTAGCCTTAATGCGGGCCGGCGGGAATTCCCCTAATGGAAATGTGAATTGCAAATAAAAGTTTGGGACAAACACTCGATGGGGCCGACAGCGGAAGGCCTCCGCACGAACGGGGGGCGATCCTACGAATCCAAAAAAGGTTGGAAATTTCAAAGGAACTGTTTACATTTAGTTAGAGTCACTTTTATTCATGTAAATTGTGTGTGCGTTCACGCTTTATGCCTAATATTTAGGCCAACAGATACTTTACTGCCTGCCCCTCCCCCCGCTTAAGTCTGTTTGCTCGCTGTTGTTCCCTTAAAAAGGCACAGTCATTTGGACTGTTTAAATTTGCCTCTGATTTGACTACATGAATGCCCGCCTCGCATGACAATGCCAGAGTACTACCGACTACAAGAGTGCTTTAAACGTCTGAAAACGATTTTTGATTTTTTCTCGAACGATAGACGATTGGGTTTTTAGTGCCTGCCTTTCACGCCACTATCGATTGACGATTGGTGGTGATTTCAAGTTGGCCCTTTCAGTTTTTGATGATCAGACTCTTATTGCAGTCGATAACTTTACCCCAATTGGTCTTATCTCACCCTAAGTTGTTATGGACAATTTCGACTCTGTACGTGTGTACGCATGGTATTGAACCCTTATTAGTTATTGTTATAAAATTAACATTACTACTCAAAGTACCACTCACTAAATATTTAAAAAAATGGAATTTGATAAAAACCAATATACCAAAGTATAGCTTGTGATTTACGAATTACAAATATAAATTAAAATTTCCCGTGCCAATATGAAATATTTAAAATCGGATTAATTCGGTTAATACCTTCAGTTAGTTAATTCAAAATCAAAATTACCATTTATTTTTAATCCCCGAAATAATCGGAAGGGGGTAATGTGGAAGAGGTATTGTTCCAAAATAAAAACCCCAATATATAGCTGATGTTGCTATAATCTATATTTATTTTATTTATTTTTCTTTCTTTTATCGAACGAAGAATTCTTATTTTATTTTTTTTTAATTAATTAATTGAGCCATGAACAGCAAAAGCTTTTTTATGTTAGTCTATCTCGAAAATACAATAGAAACAGAAAATTTTAGTTTTAAGCGACGTCTACCTCCAATCAAAAATTTTTATTTTAGGAAAACACCTTCTCCACAATAGTAAAGGTTACCTTATTTTATTGAAGTTGAAAAAATCATAATGCTGTAGTTTTGGCAATTGATGTAACCTGTGTCAAGTTTTTGAATCAATCCCAATATTTTATTTATTTAGGTAGGTTTAAAGGAGTGATAAAAGCTGTAATAACCTTTTGTCGAAAAGTGGTTAAATTGTGTTCATAGGGTGCATACTTACTAAGTTTCAAGATGATTAATGAAAGCTTACCTCAAGTTGTTTAACTCCAGTTATTTCGAAAATTAAGGGTGTCAATTTGTAACTTATAAGGTCTACCGTAGACTCATGTATAGTGCTACTAATGATCATTGGATGTATTTGAGTGGGAAAAGGTAAAATAATAAAAGGTTACCCTATAAAGTCATATTTATAAATACTACAATTTGTCGATATATGGCGAATGCAGATAACTCACTTTAAATGTTTACATACGTCGGAATATACACAAGTACTATTGACACAAATATGAATACATATTGTTTGATTTTTGCCGATTACATCAGGAAACACAAATGTCTTGCAAAGTTCTAACTCGTATGTCTATAACCAGCCGCTTTGTTTTATAACCGGATATGTGCGTACCCCTTACATTTTATGCTGGAAAAGCACTATAAATTCTAGTGTTTTAATTTAAAATGAATTAACCTTTTATTTTAAAACGTTTTAATGTTTAAATTGATGTGCGCGTTTTTGAGCGCTTTAAATATCAAAACACTAGATTCGTTTTGTTTCAAACGTTTAGTGTTTTATTTTGAAAGAGTTTAAAGTGTTTAACACTTGGCACTTGGTTTTCCTCAAATTAGAAATGCAATAATATATTTGAGAATAGTACTTTAAAAGTCATTGAACGGCGTGTTTCGATCGGGACAACGAAACCATAGACACTCGAAAGAACCGAATCAAACTTTTCTTCTTATGCTCTTTTACTTTGATTAATATCACTTATTTATTTATTATGATTTTTTCTTATAATCTTTTAACAAGTTATATGTGCACTTTTGTTTGAAAAAAAGGTTCCCGATCTACCATAATATGATAGTGGCCTTACAACGAAACATTTTTAAACCCTGTGTAAGTCCACATTTCCGTCCAAATTTGTAAGGTTGTGTTGTGTTTAAATTTTAGTTCAATTGCCTAATGGTCAGTCTGCACTATGACTGCTCTTCCAAATGTAAACTTAGTTCTATCGATGTGTGTTATGTCATTTTAATGTCATTCGTTTATGCTGTTGAAAATTTCATTTGAAATAATGCAAAATTTGGAAATAACTTTGTTACAATGCGTTGTTGACTAAAAATATATTAAATTTAAACTATTAGTTGTCTTTAAAATTTCCAACCTATGTATGTATGTAAGTATCTGTAAATGGCAAAGGAAACATTTAGATAAAATATAACAGTTTTTCTTTTTTACGTCAGACGAAATTACTTAAAATGTCAATTTGAACCTATGTAAGAAATAGCGTCCGTCACTACAATTAAGATTTAGAAATAAATTTTAGAATTAAAGGCGAAAGTCGATAGTGTTGACTCTGCTGATTGTGATGCTTGAAATCTATGTCTTTAATACTCTGTAAATTATTCGAATGAAAAATTACTACGACTAATGGTTAAACTGCCACTAAATGTGAATATGATAGATGTAGATTACTTGAAAATACTAGGTAGGTTAAAAATTTGAATAAGATAAAAAATTGGTAAACTATACTATTCGGAGATAAAATTGTCAATTTGCTATGAATAGTAAATTATGGAATCAATTAATTAAATAATAGACTAATGTTATCATAGAATAAGTATACGAATTCAGCGCTGTTAGATTTAAATTACTGAAGAAGCTCGGAGGTACCTATAGGTGAATCTAATTGTTAAATGTAAATATAAAGAGTGCCTAATGTGATAATTTATTGTAAATACATTCATTTTAAATAATATTGTTTACATGATAAATTTTTTATGTATTTTAGTCAATATAGTATACTATAACTGTCGCCTACTATGAGATTATGTTCTTAAGGGATACTGTACATAATATACATTCCAAATATTTAAAAGCTGGAAATAAAACTAACAATTAATAAGAGAAAATTGTGTTTTAATTGCAACCTATTTATATTTTTTAATAGTTTCTATAATCCCTATATACAGAGTGTCTTGTAAATACCACGTCAAGCTTAAGGAGAAGAAAAAAAGGGGTGATCTACTAGACAAAAAATAATATGACCTTAATACCTTACCGTTTTCGAATTATTGATTTTTATTATTTTTTTGAAAGGAAGGGTAATTATTTCCTAATCGCTGATTTCGAATCTCTATCCTATATATATCACAATCAATCACACCTAAAAAGCTTGCATTGATATTTTTCATATTTTGTCCGAATATTTTGTACTATATATTCCAACTTACCATATACATAGGCAACTTATTATTCGAATATAATTTAGATTTTAAAAATGCTAGTGAAAACTTTAACCTTCAAGCTTTTGCTGTGAAAATTGGTATCTATTGGTTTTTTATGATGCTGATTTCGAATATACTCACGGAATTTCGAAATGATCGATCCAATATGATGACTAATATTTTTCACATTCGACAGGTTTTGATACTAAAAACATCTGATTTCGATCCTATTATCAAAATTTGGGAATTCAAGATGGTGGTTTTGAATAAAAATTCTTATTGTATCATAATTAGAATTATCACAAAAGATATATTGGAGACAAAAATTTCGAATCAAATATCTAAATTTGAAAATTTATGATGGCGAATCCAAAATGGCGACCAAAATATCTCGAAATTTGCAGGATTTTAACGAAAATTTGGTAAAAAAAGTATAATAATCAATTTTGAACCTGTTATGGAAATTTAGGAATTCAAAATGGCGAAACAAAATGTTTATAATTTAATGAAATTAATACAAAAGGGATTTCGTATTCTCTGATTTCGAATCTACAATATTTACATCAATATTTTACGATTCAAGATGACAAAACCCATATGGCAACATAAAATTGCTATTCAAGGTATTTCTGGTCGCTGGTAATTTTAAGAGATTTCAATAATCATTAATACAAAAGGGTTCCCAGTTTTCCAATCTCTCAAAAAACAGTTCATATGAGTTTCCGGGACCACTGCTTTCAAATCTTCTGTCAGAATTTGGAAATTAATGTTGGTGGATGCAAAATCCAAAAAATATTTCAACAATAATAATAATTATAATTCAAGGATTTTCACGAAATTTAGCATAAAGGGGTTTTTAGGTTGAAACAATTTCTAGGATATACCAAACTAGAGAATTTGAAAAGTGTTTAATTAATCACTATTTACGGTACACCGCGTGAAACCGGGTAACTACAGCTAGTCGTATAATAAAAGTTCAGTTTAATGCAATAATACTGCAATGGGGTTTCTTTTGGTTGATGGACAAACAATTTTATTCTTTGAATCTTTACTTTCCGAGAAATACACGGGTTATAGTCTGGAAGAAAAATAATCTTATGGTCGAATTACGTTCAAAAATTCTTATAAGATTATATGGTATACAATTAGGCAATAAATGATGAAACAAAACGATTCAACAAAAATTAAAATAGTCTCCAAACACTTCAGAGTTTTTTGCATCAAAATTCCAAGTTGAAATTCATAAAATTTATTAATATATAAACTGTTGCAAAATCATTAATAGAACTGAAAGCAATGGGTAGGATCAATTATTGAAATACTGATTCTTCATAAAAATTTAAAACAAAAACTGAATTTAATATATGTTTATAGAATATGAATAACAATACATTTTTCAACCAGCAAATAAATTTTGAACTATAAAAGCTTAAGCTTAGTTTACGTAAGTTAACCAAAATTCCTGGAGTTTTTCACCTTTAACATTTTATGTTTTATGTTTTCTGCACTTAATGTATTGGTACTGTTATATCATCCAAAAAGTTCCCTCTCTTAAACGTCACCGTATAATTTTCAAATGTGTCATAGTAGTAACATGAACCGTCATATGTTCCATATATGAAATACTCTAAATCGAATTGCCTTGAAGACGGCGAGTAGTTCTGGAATTCCACGTACTTGTGTGTAGTTCCGCCTGCTACAACTCTTATCGTAGCAGTCCAAGGGTTGTAGTCCTTCAATACCATTCGAGTAATTGTAAATTTCTGTACTTCTCCCTAAAGTGGTTTTCTTATTATTCCATAATATTCAAAGACCAAGTACTCATTATGTATTTACCTCTGGAGGGAATTGAAAGTAGTCAGAGTCGCCTGGTAAGTCTCCGTTAGATACTTTGTGCTTATAAAAGATTAGAAAATCCTCAGGTTCCTCAAAACCATATAAGTGTGTTATTTGAAGTTCCCTTGATGATATCCCAAGAATCATACAGAAGAATAACACCGGTACAAATAAAACTCTCATCTAGAAAAAACAACTGAGTTATAAACGATATTAAATTAATTAAGAAAATATATCTTTAAACACCTTAAACAATAAGTATACTGCACTGAACAACTATCCGTGAATACTTGTTCGAAACTGAGCTTTTGTACGTGTTAAATAAAAGATAAGACGCACATTTGAGCAAAGATTTGCTTAAATGTTTTATGAAATTAACAGCTGGCAATATTCTCTTTATGTGAACTTATCCGATCCAGATTTTCGTTACTAAGAAGTACAATACAAATTACATAAAGTGAATATTCCATTAGGTGCTCATGAATTACAACATACATAATATATAACTATGTTGTTTTACTTCCCAAAGAAAATCTAAATCGAATATCCAAACTCTTTTAATTTAACCTTCCTCAGTCGAACTTTACCTACGCTTAAAATACTGAACATATTTAAATATACCTGTATTAATACTTTTTATTCTTAAAAGCGCCTAAATAAAAACTTTTTACACTCCAGAGGATCATTAACTACTAAAAATTCTATAAAAGTGAGAATTACCATCTTTTTTAACCTAAAAGAACTATTTTATAAAGTGCGTTTCATATTTATAAGGCAAAAAAAAAAATTATGATTTCTGGAAAACTATTCATTCCAGCAGAATACAATATATAACGAAAATGATGAATTTGATAAAAAGGAAACAATCACTCATAATTTATAAACCTAACACTTCAATGGCTTCCATACGGGAGGAAAAAGTGATTTTAGCTTGTTTCATAATTATAACGCCACGTACATTTTCGACAAAAATAACAATTTTATTTCAGCAAAAATAATATTAAAACATAGTAACGTAAATTCATTAAATTAGTTACATTCTAGAACACAGTAACGTAAAGTTCATTAATCAAGAGTTGCTCCTTGCTTGAAAATGGTATTAAAAATTCTGGTATTCATGCTATCGATGAGACTTTGAATTAAATCTAAATCAATAGCATTCCATTCTTCCGCGATTGCGCGTTTTAAGTCCTCAACGGAATTGTATTGGCGATTTTCCCTATACACCCGGCGAACTAAAACTCCCCAGTGATTTTCAATTCGATTGTGGTCAGGGGAGCATGGTGGCCACTCCAAAACCTCAATCGAATTAGAAGAGAACACGGACCTGGTTTCACGGCTAACGTGGATACGAGCATTATCCTGCTGAAAAATCCACTGTGTTGCAGGATTTTGCCGAATAAAAGGTACCAAACTCATCTGGAGCACATCCGTGTAATCCTTGCTTTTCATTCTTGATGAAGTGAATTGCAATTCTAAACAGCCGGACACAGAAATTAGAATTTAGGTGATATTCTCCAATGAAAAAAAATGGAATTTGGATGGACCGGATGGTTTTCGAGGATATTGGCGTGACTTGAGAAAAGAAACGCTATATTTTTCCAAAAGAAATTTTGGCGGCGGAAGCGTGATGGTTTGGGGTGCAATTTCTTTGTCCGGCTGTTTAGAATTGCAATTCACTTCATCAAGAATGAAAAGCAAGGATTACACGGATGTGCTCCAGATGAGTTTGGTACCTTTTATTCGGCAAAATCCTGCAACACAGTGGATTTTTCAGCAGGATAATGCTCGTATCCACGTTAGCCGCGAAACCAGGTCCGTGTTCTCTTCTAATTCGATTGAGGTTTTGGAGTGGCCACCATGCTCCCCTGACCACAATCGAATTGAAAATCACTGGGGAGTTTTAGTTCGCCGGGTGTATAGGGAAAATCGCCAATACAATTCCGTTGAGGACTTAAAACGCGCAATCGCGGAAGAATGGAATGCTATTGATTTAGATTTAATTCAAAGTCTCATCGATAGCATGAATACCAGAATTTTTAATACCATTTTCAAGCAAGGAGCAACTCTTGATTAATGAACTTTACGTTACTGTGTTCTAGAATGTAACTAATTTAATGAATTTTACGTTACTATGTTTTAATATTATTTTTGCTGAAATAAAATTGTTATTTTTGTCGAAAATGTACGTGGCGTTATAATTATGAAACAAGCTAAAATCACTTTTTCCTCCCGTATGGAAGCCATTGAAGTGTTAGGTTTATAAATTATGAGTGATTGTTTCCTTTTTATCAAATTCATCATTTTCGTTATATATTGTATTCTGCTGGAATGAATAGTTTTCCAGAAATCATATTTTTTTTTGTGGCGTTATAAATATGAAACGCACTTTACTATTATGATATTATTAGTCCTAAAATAATATTTTGCATTTAAAAAATTCTATATATTTTTGCACTTTAGCAATAAAGCCAGATAATAATAATTAATACTTATAATCCAAACAGAAAAATCAGCCACCTGAGGAAACAAAAAATAATTAGTAGCTCAAAAGCAGCTAATCAACACGTAGTTAAAATGCGTGATCGATTCGCAATTAGAAACAATATTGTTTCTTCTTTGAAATCGCGACTTATTAGGTACTAGCTGGGTTACCCGGTTTTACCCGGCGTTGGGTAAATACTTACTAATTAAACACTTCTCAAATGTTCTAGTTTGTTATATCCTAGAAATTGTTTCAACCCGAAAACCCCTTTATGGATCCGCTATCTTGAAATTCCAAATCTTAATAATATTCAAAATTAGTGGTCTTAAAATAATCATTGTACCAATTTTCATTAAAATCCGTTGAAATCGAGACATTCTGGTCGCCATGTTGGAATATGGAAATTTTGCTAATATTCAAAATTAGTGGCCTCAGAACCAATTTTCATTAAAATCCGTTGAAATCAAGAAATATTGGTCGCCATTTTGGATCCGCCATCTTGGATTTCTAAATTTTGATAATATTCAAAATCAGTGACCTCAAGATATTCATTGTACTAATTTTCATTAAAATCCGTTGAAATCAGGAAATTTTGGTCGCCATATTGGATCCGCCATCTTGAATTTAGCAATAAATATAGCCTATGTTACTCAGGGTGAATGTAGCTTTCTAATGGTGAAAGAATTTTTGAAATCAGCACAGTAGTTTTTGAGTTTATTCATTACAAACATACACACACACAAAAATACAAATCTTTCCTCTTTATAATATTAGTATAGATGAGCTAAATGTTGCCCCATTTTTTAACCGACGCAAAAAAGGAGGAGGTTCTCAAGTTGACGTGTATATTTTTTTTTATGTATACCCAAGCATAACTTTTTACACAGTAGTCCGATTTTGATGATTTATTTTTTATAGGACAGGGTGTACCTCGAGGTTGGTACTAAATGGTAAATTAAAAAAAAGAAAAGGTAGGAAAAAATAGGGGATGATTGATTGTTCACCTACTGAATTTTTACCTGTTAATCGATTCTACCACGGATAACTTTGTACTGGGTTATTCTGGTTATTTTTTTCCAAATCGTATATAAGAAACAATGGTTTATCATTTCCCAGTTTGGAAAAATCTCAAAATATGGTTGTTGGACCTTGGTAATCAGTTTTCTACAAATTAAGGTAGGTGTCTAGTCTAGAATTTTCAGAAATTCGTTTTTTTTTTTTTTTTTTCATTTTCCAACGACTTGTAGTATCAATAATCACTTCTCGAAAATTGGTAATGAAATTAATTAAGCTTTTGTAAGTATTAAAACTCGATTATTCTGAAAATATTAACACCTAAATGGAAAAAAACAACTTTAAACGCGTTTTCCTCGAAATCACTTTTTTTTCAACTGGCGGACAGATAATTTCCGCTACCGCTCGATCGATTTTGATAAAATTTTGTACGATCCTTTATTAAGGTGTTTTGTGTGGTAATTTACCACAAAAAAAAAAATTCACAATAACAAAATCTACAGGACATGAACGGTGCAAAAGTAGGTCAATTTTTGAACAATATTTTTCCAAAGTCGCCATTTTTTTTTTTATTATCGAGTTTTGTCAAACGGTGGTGAATTACCACGTGGCAAACCTTCCTCTATAAAATGACGTTTTTTGTTTTTGTTTCAGACTCGCAGATCCGGAGATTAACTGTTCATCATGGAGACATTTTTTTTCTGCAGCCTCGACTTTGGCGCCCTCTACAAATTTTTTATAAAATGCTGGAGAAAATTAAAAAAAACGTTCCTATTCTATATGCTTAACATAATGTCCTGGTTAAAAATTTATTGTTTTATCTATCATAGAAGTCGAGAAATAAATGTTTGAAAATGAGCTCATTTATCTCTCTCTAGAATAGACACCTACCTTAAGTTTGGTGTCGAAATTTTAGCTACGTTATCGGGCAGACTACATACCTCATTATCAGCACTAAATTCAAAAAATTTAGTTTCGTCAACATTTAGTCACTATGCGCACACAGCCTTGATACAAATTTAAAAGTGTTTAATGTAATTGTATAATGAGTTTGTGACTAGTTATTGAAATTTCTTTAAAAGCATTTATTTTTAATTGTAAGAAGAAATGTTGAGCCTCCCAGATTCCGAGGAACTTATCTCTTAATCCCTTAAAATTGTAAATGTAAGTGAACTCAGTAGGTTCTTTCCTTCAGTTATCTTTAGTAACTTATTTCTTTAAAAGTAAGTACCTTTGCTTATATAAAAAAAAATCTACAAATCCTATCAAAAATTTAAGCTCTTGCTGGAGAAAATTTCACAGCAGGTGTCCCAAATTGTCTCTAAATTCTCAGAAAATTCAGCAGAATGTTTTCCAGATCCATTATAGGGAATTATTTATAGATATTTATACTAAAAAAAAAAAATCATAATACGTCAATTGACTTACATTAAATTTTAAATTCATCATAATGATTGTTCTGTCCAAATATGTAACTAGCAGACGGCAGAGGAAAAAATCATTCAATTTTAATGTCTAATCTCCAATGAACCAGCGACAAATCGTGGTTGAATTTTATTGACACACTTGAATAAATTGAACTTTGAATATTTTTGTGCGAGAATTAAGTGTGGTACAAATACAAGGTGGATTTTTTTTTTTTTTAATTCAAGAATCGCTTACAAAATTTTTCATATAAAATTCTGACAAATTATTTGCGCCTTCTCTTCTCTATAATGAAAATGTATATATAAAATTTGTTTCATTAAATTCGCGTAAAAACCCTGACCAAAACATGGTTTCTGTCATGCTAACAACCGCCTATTATATTTGGATTGTATTTAAATCGATTCATTGAGGGTTCATGGCCCATTATATTTTTCAATGTAAACAAATTCGCCCCCCATTTATAAATAACTGTCATTTATATTATTAATGGGCCCTATTATGGAAGTCAATTTCAGTCGACTAGACTAACGAAGACACATTTTCGCCTAATATTGATTATAATTAATTATAAATTTTTTAATATATACATATTTTAAATCTGTGTACGCTTCTGTCAATTCTAATATTCAATTTGACGATCAGGATTCAACAATGCTTCTTTTAAATATTGGAATGTTGCAATTCGATGTATGTGAATTGTTGGATACATTAAAATTAATTGATATAAGTTATAATGCTGATGCTGACGGAATTCATTCACTTATCCTAAGAAATTGCTCTGATTCCCTAACTTTTGCCTTATGCACTATTTTAAATTTATACCTGAATAATGGTGTCTTTCTTGACTTATGGATGTCGTTGTGTACGTTGTCCTAATCTTCAAGATTGGAAACTGGAGTGGTATTTCAAAGTACAGAGGAATATCGAAGTATAAATCTATTTCTAAACTTTTTGAAGAACTTGTTAATGAGAAATGATTTTCACTAGTTAAGGAAAATATATCATAGGCCCAGCATGGGGTTTTCTCAGGCAGATCCACTACTACCAATTTAGTTATAACTTCCAACTTCATTGGTATGTACGTACATGGAAGATAAATACCAGTAACATTTATTTTGACTTTACTTTTGATTTTCTATAATAAATCCACCTGGAACATGTCATCACGATAGCCCATATATTTATGAATATGACATAAGCTTTGAGTAGCTTTTTTATCATTCACCTAGCCTGTGGGTATGGGACAAAAATTTCAGGACACTTGTTGAAAACCAGAAATTCATAATAGACTTAACTGGTCACAGTGACTGCGAGGTCACTGACACCTCTGGTACCTCATCTAGTTAGCAAACTAGTGTCGACCGAGCAGGGCCGTAGCCAGAAATTTTTTTCGGGGGGGGTTTTCAAAATAAAAAGTGGAAGAGGGGGAGGGGGGTTGGTAATTTACATTTTTGAACTAAATTGAAATTTTTTTTAAATAACGTTAAAATATTAATTTAAAATAAAGTTTAATTTTTACATCTTCAATATATATTTAATTAAATATTTTTAAAATATCTATACTATGTTACTCTTATTAAGGTGTTACACCACCCTGACGCTTGAAAAAATATGCATAAAAATAACTTTTTTTTTGGCTCGGCCATTAAAAATGTGAATTATTCTTTATTTTACGTATACATACATATAATAGATTTATAAACAATTTCCAATACTGAAATACTGAAAACATTAAAAATGGGTGAGATATGGGTCACTCAGTGGGACCCTCTTTTTAAAATCCTTGCTGACGGTGTACATGATTTCTCCGTCCAGCATTTTCCGAAAAAAAAAATTGCTTCTTCAGAAGTATAATAGCAAAGGCGTGACAGAGGAAAAAAATTAAAAAATTTTTTTTTGGAGAAAAGACAGCTGTTCTAAAAAAACTCGAATTTCCAGCAAAATTTTGAGTTTAAAAAATATATAACTTTTGAATACGAAACTCAATCGAAAAATTCACGTCACGCTTTAGGCAATATTATAAAAAATAAGTGGTGCAAATTTCAGTAAAATTGGTTCAGTAGATTTTGAAATATCGTGTACACCAATTTGAAAAAAGGAATTTCGAGATAAACGTGAAAGAAAAAAAGGTCGAAATTAAAGCCTTAAAAGTATTTTTTTTTTTTTTAATTACTTTTAACCTGCGATTCCTGAACCATACATATAAGGTTTTCTGCTGCTTTTACGATGTCCTCCGTTACCTGAGTTACTGATAGTTTAATCAGTTAATTAAGTAATTCCAAAGGAATTATCTTATTGTTAAAGATAGATAGATACGTAACGGTCCGAACTCTACCTGAGTTTTGGGTCGGCTCCTTAACGCGCTCACTTCTAATTGCTATAACTTTGGTAATAATTTGAATTTTGGAATGTTTGAACGCTTAAAATATTCTTAAAAGTATAAACAATTTATTTAGCAAAAAAAACTATTTTTTGAAAATTTCATGGTGGTGTAACCCCTTAAAAAAATTCAAAATAAAATTTCTAATTTTTTAAAACATTTAATTTTTCGAAAAAGATAGCTTAGATAGCTTACTTTGTTACCTTTATTAATGAATTTTGCGATACCCCTGAAGTATTCTATTTTTTCATTCCGAGGATATTTTTTTCATATATCAATTTTTTTTATGGAAATAGCGTTATTTTTAAAAGACCCTTGAAAAGGTAAATGCTACCTACCTTTGTGGTATGATAAAAACATCACTGATTATTTTTTAAAAGTTACATCGATATACAAATTATACTAATTTTTATATTGTATGTAAAAGAGAAGAAATTTACAATTATTACCTTTTGTATATATAAGAATATACTTTTATAGAGTTAAATATTACAAAATTAAAAATGTAAATAAAACTCAACTCAACTCAACTCAATGTAACTGAATATGTCGAACAGTTGCACATATTTTCATTAAAATAAAATTAATCAATTTTATTAAATAAAAAAATTGGAATAAAAAATGATTTGTCTAAGATACAAAACATGTCTTTAACATATTTTATCACTGTCAAAGAAAAAAGAAGAGCGGAAGTTTTACTCATCTGACTGTTCAAACCTTGTTCTGTTCTTAAAAAATCATGTACATTTATAGTTAATTTTCAAAATTTCGGGGGGGGTTCTAACCCCCTGACCCCCCCCCGCTGGCTACGGCCCTGCGACCGAGATTCCGATTTCCAGCAATCGAATACTAACCGAGGAATTTGAAATTTATTGCGATGCGTTATAAGGATAACCCAAATTCCCTGATTTTTTTTACAGAACTGTTTCGAACATTTTTATTGAATGAATTATAAATTAGTTATCATATAATTTACTAAGAATAATTAAGAATATACATATTTTTATATATATTGTATATATATATTGCACGTAATTTATAATTAAATAATTTAATTTTTTCAGTGCTGTTGTAATGGAGAGCGGAGATTTAGATTATTAAATATATGTGAATTGATTTAAACCATTACACCTTAGTTAATAAACTTTGTAGTATAAATTTAATACTCAATATTTGGTTTTATATTATTACTGGAAGGCGTGGTGATTCTCTTGAATGACCTTCAAATGACCTCAGAGTGGCCCAGTGGCGGATTTACATATTTGCCGCCAGTAGGCTATTCAAATTTTGCCGCCTCTACCGATCTCTACAATTCGATACCCTAGTTCACAATCATATTAATTAAAAATTGTTTGTCAATAATTTTATGTAACTTTATGATTTGTGCACTAATGTCCCAACGATTTAGTTAAGATTGCACAAGAAATAGTTTTCGGGTATATTTTTGAGGTAATAAACGCTCAATCATCTACTACTAATAAGGCGGGGTAAGGTATGCCTTAATACTACTTAAACAATAATGTACATACGGTAAATGTAATTAAATAATTTAATTGCGCTTACTTATAGTTTAAAAAATTGGAATTGTGAAATGTGTTACAATTTTAATTTCAAATATTTTTCTATTTAATTTTTATACACTTCTTTATTCCTTTTAGTTTTCATATTTTGTTGTTATTTAAACCAAATTGTGCAGTTTAATAGTCTTTCAATTTATTATATCTTATATTTATATATATTATATCTACTGGTAGGATGAGAGCGCTTGCGCCCGATAGTCCCGCCGGCGCACAGTGTTCCAAATCGCTGAAAAGCTGGTAAAAATTAAATAAATTAAAGTCAAAAGACGATCTTTATTAATATATAGATGATGCTTCACACGGTAATAATGTTTTTTCAGTAATAGTACATTTTATTATGTTTTTTTACTGTTAAAGTTGGCAGAGTAGTCATCGAGTAAATTTTCAAATTTTATCTTACCTCTTCAAAGCTGTGCCATTCACCTGAACGTGAGTAAAGTGCTTACATATAGTATTTACTTGTTAGTTACAATGCTGCTCTTTTGACAGCACCCAAATAACGGTTCAATTTTGTAACGGTTTACGAGTGACATCACGCTTAGCGTAACCCTTGATAGAAAACAGGTTTCTTAATATATTTAGGCCTAGAAACCGTCCGGTACGCAGGATTATTATAAAAATTGGTATAACGGGGTTATATACATTTTGAAATTAAAGATGGCGGATAAAATATGACGGCCCGAAATTGGTGAAATTTGCTAAATTATTATAGAAATCTTAACATATGTCATTTTTAACTATAAAGTTTTGATATCAGAATTCAGTAAAGTGACTCCTACAGCCAATAGAAACCAATTTTTGTGAAGGACCATTCACCATATTGGTTTCAAAATGTTTAACTTCAACATTTTGATATCAGAATTGATATATATGACCCCAAAACACTAATGTATGAACTTTTATTTAAATCCGATTGAGTTAAGAATTTTTTTGCCCCCCATTTTGATTCGGCTATATTGAATTTTTGATATCGGAGCTGAAACAAGTCACCCTGAAAACCTCCATATACCAATTTTTATGGAAATCCGATCAAATTTTATATTCTTGGTCCACCATATTGGATTCGCCATATTGAATTTCTGAATTTTGAGAATAGATTTGAAATCAGAAACACTAAAAACCCCTTTATACTTAATTTCAAGCATATCCGACGGTATTTCGTGTTTTGGCCAGCTTTTTGTCGATTTGGAACACTGTGCAGCGACAGCCGGTGAAACCGTGCACTACTAGTTTAGGTACATAAATGTGAATATTTTTAATTTCTGTAAGACATAACAAACAATTTTGGCTCCAGCCTACTCAGCCTGCTGGTAAATCCACCACTGGAGTGGCCACTACCGATAATGCTTGAGGCTATAACTCGACCTGAGCATCCAAGAACTGGATCCACAATCCTTTTCTCGGTCAAATTGCGAAAAAAGGCGATCTAGTTCTATTTCTCTTGAAAATTACCTTCAAATGACCTCCACGTGATATTCGAAGAATGTCAACCAAAAATAAAAAAAGGGAAAATTGACATAGGCTCTACATACAAAAATATCAATTTTTTCCAAAAACTGTCAAGTTTGAAGCGAATTTTCAAGGTTTGAAGGTCACCGGAACTTTTTACTGTTTTCCCGAATCCGTATTTGCTTACACTTTAATTTAAAATAAAAACTCATCTCAATAGCATTATTCTATGGTGTATACAATATTTTGATTCCAAAAATTTAAAAAATTTCATTCATTATGGATATTTATATATTTAATCTAAATTTACATGATTGAAATCTTTTTGAAAACATTTTACATATTTTTCACTTTACATATTGCGAAAAATATAATTAATTATATTTTGTAGTTTATTTATTTGTTTTATTGCAAATTACTTTTTGAATAATATAATGCACGAGTAGTACCTACTTTAAATTAGCCAATCCTTCACTCTAAATTAAATTACTACATTTTACTTGGTGTATTAATTGCTTGAAATCAGCGCGACTTTTCTGAACCATTAATATTAAAAAAATACTAAAAATAGAAAAGACCAAACAACGTTGAACTAACTAAAAAAAAAGTTTCGAAAAATAAAAGCCGCCTACGTATAGAAAAAAAATCTCTCAACCGTGAAAGACGTTAAGAGACCTCTTAAAGTGTTTTATGTACAATCCCAAATTAAAACCCAAAAATGGTGTTTAGTTATTCTGGTGACACATTGCTCAACTCTCAGCGGTATTTCACTCCTTAAATCTCTTTAAACTTTCTTCTTATCTGATATGCCAGACCAGAAGGAATAGCCCTTCTATTTTTATCTGTTTGTATTCTTCTTCGTTTATAAAATGGCCACTTTTACCATCATTTCATTCGATTTTCAATATGAAAACGGATTCAAGTAACGATAAGCTTGTCAAACTTTAAACTTGATAAAAATCAATTTAGAGGGGGAATACAAAAAGTCCTCGAGTGATTTTTTGAATGTGGAAGCCCTAACAAAAAAAAAAAAAAAATTCTCCCCAATCATTTCTCATTGTTTGTGTTCTGGGGAATCAACAGTTCTGGACTCCATTCACCAACGCTATTCAGAGATTTAATTTTTGTTCTATTTTCATGTGAATAGCCCCAATGTAGTCATTAAAGCAGAAAGCAATTCCATTTTAATAGCTCCGTAGTACATGTAAAACCTGGAGTTTCTTTTGGGCCTCGAAAATGGTATATGTATTTATATAATACGAATATCTGTCGTCAACTTGATAAGTCTCAAGGATTTCAATCTGAGTGATAAACTTTCTGACAGTACTCCAGGAGAGGGGCCGGGTGAAGGGCAACAAACAAAAAAAGAAAAAGCCTGTTGACATCTTAAATCATTTTACGTCGTCAAAGCCCGATCAGAGAAACCAGGAAACTTTTCCCAACTCAAGAAACTAGCCCAGGAGTAGCAATCAATTTGAAAAGTTTGACAGCGATATATACTCAAAAATAACCTCGACCCCCCACGATATGGTACCACCACAGTTTTAGTTGAACGTGCCCCCAGGATGCCTCGACTCGACACACAGTCTTGCCGGCCCCTTTAGAGTTGAGCTATTTCTTGTGCTCACGAAACAGCAATTCGACTAATGGTAATGTTTACGGCGAAATATTTGTACCTTCTTATGCTCAAGTGAACATTATCCTAATTGCTGCTGCATGGAACTTAATTGCGGGTCATTGTAATCAAACACTCCGCAACGGGCGGTGGCGTGGTGGTGGTGCCTACGTAGGACATGGCTAGGACCATCGATTCACCGGGCCGGGAGCTGCGAAGGGTGGAACAATCGATAAAAGAATAGGGCTCGTCTCGATCAGTTGTCTTCCGCCCAGCCACGACCACTTGTTTTGCACGAAGTCGCAATCGCTCCGCTCTGCACGTCTTCCCGCCTCGCTGGCGCGCCTGTTGCTCGCCCCGGGTCGAGTGTTATCTTCTTTGAACAGTCCTTTCAGGGGCACTCACTGGATGAGCTGTTGAAAGTTGAAGCTTGTAAAAAGCACGGGCCACGAGAGCTCTGCAGCTGCTGAGCCGAGTGCATAATCTTCTGGTCAATGACAATCTTGAAAAATAGTGTTTACACACTTTCAAGTAGCTATCCCGGGGAAGAATTGTAGCCGGGCTGGAGCGGAGAGGATTGCTCGGGAACGGCGGCACCGTGTCGTGTGTGCATTTCATTTTTTATGCGGGCTTAGTCCGCTGCCCCAACAGAAGGGAAGTGTTTTATTCCGTGCCAACGGCTAAAGTGTAGGTGGAGGTTGTTGGTGGGCAGGACTTGCTTAAGAATGAAACGATTCCAGAAAGTCGGAAAGCCTGTTTGGAAATTTAAAATATGTTACACGTGTGTACTGTGTACCCTATGCTGAGAGCGGTAAAGAACAAAAATGTTACCCGGGAAATTATCAAAATATTTTCCAAAGAAAATTAAAGTACATCGGGTTTGGTGGCCGGTGGCTTTTTTCCGAGTTTTGTTTTGTTTAGGCAAGTACTCGGGTGAATGCTCAGTCGAAGCGTGTAGGCTCCTATACTATAGTTGTTGGAAAGTCCTCTTTTGTATTTACAGACCCTGATCTAAACATAAGGGAGTCGGGGGAGAGGGTGCATTTGCCTCGAGCGGAAATCTTACGAGGAGGAAGAATAGACCTTGATTTTTTATTTTTTATTTATAATCTCTACTTCTATAAAATATGATATCAATGTGTATTTTTGCGTACACTAGAGAAAAAAACAAATAAAATTGTCACTTTTATTTTAAATTTAATCTATATTCTACATTAAAATCAACCCTACTTCAACTGTTGTCAACATAAAAGTTTGTTGGCTGTAATAAAATGTTTACAAAAAAAAAATAAAAATCGACTTCAAAACTTTACATACAGGCAAAAAACTTAAATTAAATAGTTAAAAATAATATTTTTTATTTCTTTAAAAAAAAAAGATCATTCGACGACAATATACAAAATTATTGATACTTAGATATTTACAATATCTGATTAGTGATCAGCCATTCATTTTTGGAATCGGTGCAGCCAAGGCAAGTTTATAAACCTACAGTAATTTGAGTTTATAAACTTGCCTTTAAATAAATGGGACCACTCTAGAGATATAGCCTATTCAACAAAAAAAAAAAAAAAAAAAAAAAAAAAAATAATCATTAAAATCGGTTCACAATCGACGAAGACATCGCGTAACATACAAACAAGAGATGGGATATTTTCCTCAAATTTAAATGGAACAACCCTCTTAAAATACCCTATTCAATAAAAATATCATTAAAATCGGTTCACAAATGGCAAAGATGTTGCGTAACATACAAAAAAATAAATAATAATAATAATACAGTCGAAAAGACAACCTTCTCCTTTTTTGGAAGTCGGTTAAAAGTGAACAACAAGTGTGACTACATTAGATATCAATTTAATAGCCTAATTGCGACATTTACATTTTTATATTTTGAGTTTTACATGCAAAAAAGTTGATGTAACCATAAAGCCAATTTGTAATTTTTACAAGGAAAATTATAATTTTTACAACACAGTACTGTAGGATCGATGATACATCCTGTTGACAACTTTTGCTGCAAAATTTACAACATCACATTTAATTTTTACTGAAAAATTATAGCTTTTATAACGTAACCCTATAGAATCTACAATTAGTTTATATTAATTTAACGTTGCGAGATCGTAATTACTATGTAATTTTTTTTTTAAATTTAACATTTTACTAGTATTATCCAACAAGTAGCAAGTTGCAACGGTTCAACATACATGCAATATTGCTGATTAACTCGATATTAACAAACGCACTAATACCAGATTAATTTCGAATCGAGTAGCTTAGTTCAAATATTTTTAATTGAAACAATAAATATTTTTTATTAAATTGATTTGTTCATTAATTCAACGAAAACAAATTAAGATCTTAAATTAGTACAATTACAAATACAATTGAAATACATTTTTTCCATTAGGATAAGATTACAATTTTCATTAAAATCCGTTGATATCGGGAAATTTTGGTCGCCATATTGGATTTACAAATTTACGAGTGCAGTCTATTCTTTATTCTCTTGACGGTTGGTTTTTCTATGCTGACTCCACATACCAAGCTTCAAACATTTATAGAACCGAACCTGCTTAAAAAGGTACCACTGATTTTGATAAACTGAAATTGCTAACTATATTGAACACTTCACTATCAGTAAGAACTTCGTCCGTTTCAAACATCATAGTACATATTAAATTCTTCTATTCTAATGTGTAACAAACAAAAATGTCTTACGAGTACCGACGAACTACAAGTGAACCTTTTTGCTTTCCTTTGACAATTTATAGTAAACCCAATTTCGTAATATGTCAATTTTACTTCAAATGTTGTTAATTTTTGAAAACTCATTGTAAAATTGCAGCTTGATTCTGTTGTTTTCGGTAATATTAACAATATTGTAAAAATATGGCAATAAAAATGACAACAAACATTTTTATTTTTGCTGTAAAAATTACTACTATTTAGGTAGAAATGATGAATTAACAATACAATTAACATAGAATTTTATATTAATAGTTTCATTAAATTTATAAACACTGGTTCTCGAATATACAACAAACTTTTCTACGGGTGTAATTGCGATAAACTTCAGAACCCGTGAACAGATTTCGATACCGAGGATTTTTTCTCAGGAAGGCTTTAGGCATTATCATGCTTTGTAAATCCAAGATGGCGGACCCAATATGGCTAATAACATGTTTGTTATTTCTAGGATATACCAAACTAGAATATTTGGAAAGTGTCTGATTAAATATTTAAGCTGCTCAGCTCGTGTCAAATAAAACTGAAAGAAAAAAATCAAATTTTCGACTGAATTACATATATACACCATATGACCCAAAAATTCCGGACCAGACGATTATCTCTAGAAATATATGTACTTCAAATTAAAAAATTAATAAAGTAAAAATGAATAAGTTTCAAGAGCTATAAAAACATAAGAACTAGGTTGAAACGTCCCCTGTACCTCCAGAAATTCAGAGGGAAGTAAATTATAATTTTTTACGAAATAAAAGGAAAGAAGAAATGATTGAATTGGGAAGGCAGCTTATTGATTTCGTAAGACCGTTCAGTTTCTTAGACAACATAATTATTTTTAGTATCAGGTACTGATATTTATTTTACATAATAATTTTGAATAAGAATACCGTCCTTTAAATTTAATCCATTGAATTAGTCGTGGTGAATTTTTCAATATTTCAATATTATTGATCAAGGTAAAGTTAAGTGAATATTAATTATTATTATTCCTGATTTCACTACGAGGAACTTTGTTCATATTTATTTTCCAATTACATATATTTTATACTTGATTTCACTACAAGGAAACTCCCAATTACGATGTATATACTACTATATACTAAAATTATGACGAGATATATTAATAAAATCTTGCATTTAAAAAAATGTGCATTATCAATTATAGAGAGATGTTCATGTTCACGCTCAAAATATCTCCAAACTGAATTTTGCTGACTTACATCATTATTGCATATGCATACGACCAGTGGCGGATTTACAAATTTGCCGCCAGTAGGCTATCTAAATTTTGCCGACCTTAGCCACCTCAACAATTCGATACAACCATATTAATTAGAATTTTTTTGTCAACGAAATTGTAACTTTATGATTTGTGCACTATCGTCCTAATTATGAATACTATCCCTAAGCTATTAGATGCCCTGGTTGCTTCCAAAGCGGCTTCACTGGTTAAGCATATTATTGTGAATGAGCAGCATGGATTTTTTCGCTCGTAGATCCACTATTTCGAGTCTAGAAATATTTAAAAACGTCTGTGCTCTGAATATAGAAAATGGTATTCAAGTGGATGCAACGTATAACGACTTTTCTAAAGCGTTTGATAAAGTATCAATTCCGATTTTATTGGACAAAATAAAATACTTTGGATTCAATGGATCAATTTTTAAGTGGTTTCCGTCGTATCTTATCAATCGTATACAACGGGTAAGGATAGGAGGCCTATATTCTAAGGATATTATTGCCTCATCCGGAGTACCACAAAGGAGTCACCTTGGGCCTCTATTATTCATATTATTTATCAATGATATTGTAGAAATATTCTCTTTTGCTAAGTGCTTAATTTACGCTGATGATTTAAAATTGAAAGGGTAGACAAATATAAAGACCATTAATAAAAAAAAAAGCTTTTAGGTTTTGTTAAAAGGAACACAAAAAAATTTCATAATCCTTTCACAATTAGGATTATTTTTATCTTCTTAATCAAATCTGTTTTGGAATATGCAGCAGTTATATGAAGTCCTCAGTATGATCGCTTATTTATTAGTGTGTTTAATAGGAATTATTGCCTAGTCTGTAAGACTATTGTATCGGTAGACTTAAGTAAATAAATAAATAAAAAATTATACCACCTTTTTTCCCGTAAGTAGTATGATTGTGAACTAGGGATTCGATGTATCAGTTTGTAGATTATTTTTAAAACCCAACGATTATGTTAAGATTGCAAAAGAAATAATTTTTGGGTATATTTCTGAGCTAATAAATAAAGTATATTCGGTAAACGTAATTAAATCATTTTTATTGCGCTTACTTACAGTTTAAAAACAATATATTCAAGTATCTGATAACAATCCGGCTAATGATGACGATGAAATTCAATTAATTAAGTTACGAAAGTTTTACAATACCATTTTTCGTGATTTGTGAGGTGTGTTACAATTTTATTTTTAAATATTTTTCTATCTATTCTTTATACACTTCTTTATTCCTTTTGGTTTTCATTATTTATTGTTGTTTAAAACAAATTGTGCAATCTAATAGTCTTTCAATTTATTATCTCTTAAATTGATATATAATTTACTTGGAGGATGACAGCGCTTGCGAAACCACGGATTACTAATAACGTTATATAAATATAAATCTTTTTAATTTCTGTAAGATATAAAAAACAATTTTTGTCCAAAATTTGCCGCCCCTAAAATCTGCCGCCCTAGGCTCCAGCCTACTCAGCCTGCTGGTAAATCCACCACTGCATACGACGGTTAAATGAATGGTGTCATATTAATAAGAGGGTCATATAAGCATGGGTAATAACACAATTTAATTATTTCATTAATTACATACCATATATCGATATATCACCATATCATATCAATTAAGCCTTTGTTTTTTTTTTTTTTAATAATAATAATAAATAAATTACCACCTTTTTTTGAGACTTAAAAGAAGATTTTCAAAATAGGTGAGACTTTTGCTTTTTCATATTATCTTGAAGTAAATATGTATATATTAGAGCTATTACATTCAGGGCTAAATTCTATGAACACAAATCTGGTTTGACTCTTAAAAATCTCAATTATCAGATTATCGGTTTAAATACTGTATCATAAAAATGTATGCCATTTTTTGATTAGAGCAACTCCACATCTTAATTTTTTAACATACAAATTTCTAAATATTTTAACAAGAATGTATACATATATGAGCAGATACATAGAATACAACTAAAAATTGGAATTACGCAAAAATGACACAAGTTTTAATGGATTGGTATTGCTAAGGATATATTGTCCATCCATCTACGTCTTTGCATTGTTACGTTATGTATTATATTTATACGGAAACATGACCCCTCAGACACTCCATATGTGAAAAACTCTACATCAAGCCCCCTATAACTTGGAGAATGAGTTTGAAATTCGGCATATTCCTCGTACGTCCCACCAGATAAAATCATAACAGCAGAAGTATAGGGGTTGTAATCCCTCACTTCCATTCGAATAATTCAAAATTTATGCAGTGCATCCCGGGACAATTGAATTCTTTGAAGCTATTAAAGACTGAACAGATAATGTCTACTTACAGCTTCAGGTAATCTAAATGTGACCTTATATCCCAATAAGTCTCCTGTAGTTGTTGCGTGCTTATTGAATATAAGAAGTTATCTATTTGTACTTCACAGTAGGCATATAACTTTTCAACTTTTCTTAGTCTTATCTTATAAGTCGTACAAAGAATAAGGACGTATGTAAATAGAGTTTTCATCTAGAAAACGTTAGTTTGCGTCAGCAAATTAATTGAATTAAATTCACACAAAATACTAACAAGAATTTCCAAAGAATATGGTGGTAATTTACATTTTTTTCTTATATAGGCATATGTATGCCTCTCAGCAACCAAACTCACTTGAGTCTATATTTCTAATGCTATTGTTTTCAGCTCTACTCTGTACGACAGTTTCTATGACGTTGATATCTTTTTGCACATTGTTTGTAGTTAATACAAAACAGAAATGTTAACACAAAAGTACGAAAGTGCTCAAAACATTCATTTTATCAATGTGAGATATTTCATTTTAAGCAAAAATTTTAAATTGGCAAAATTTCTAACTTCATAAATTACTGCGTAAAATATTGTAGACTTATTGTATTATTTTTTTAATGCAACGAACTTAACCAAAATAGGTAGGCTAAATTACTGTATATTAAATATTACTTTATTCTGTATTTTAAAAATTTGTCACTTCATTTATTTTATGGCATGGACCTTCATACACTCCATATACAAAAAATTCAATATCCAGACCTCTGGCCAAAGGAGACATAATACTGAATTCCACAAAACCAATATCAATTCCACCATCCAAAATTTCTAAATCAGCTGTCCAATAATTGTAGTCATTTACCAGTATCCGATTAATTCTAAACCATTGTATCGGGCCCTTAAAAATATTATATATGGTTCTAATAAGAGTTGTGTGCATTTTGTGTTGAGAGAAATTAACTTACTTCTTCAGAAGGAAAGCTTATCCGAAAATACCACGATCCAAAGTAGCCATTCATTACCTTTTGTGTATTGAAAATTAGGGTTTCTTGTTCCTCTACTCGCCCAAAAAGATAACGTTTCCAAACTTCTCTGGCAGTTCCTGTACAAATTATACATGAAAAAACTGCCAATATGAACAGAGCTTTCATCTCAATGGAACTGAAATGAATGTATTTATCTTTATTTATTGGTTTTCTTTAATTATATTTAAAACCTTAATCAACTTCTCCTAGTTCGAACTCTTCGTATTTGTTTCTTCTACTGTTTAATACTGATGTGCGTACCATGCGCATTCACAAGCGGCTTTTATTTATTTTGGAAGCTGTTAGTTCATTGTAAGACAACTGTTCCCTACATTCTATACAAATTGAGTTCCGGTCCATTTGCAAAATCTAAACAATTAAAACACAAAATCATTTAATCCACAATCTGCGATTATAAACACACAGAAAAATCAACTAAATGTTTATTTATTAATTAGATCAACAGGTACAAAGGCTAAGAACAATACATACTATACATACATGAATTAATTATTATTAAAGCACATAGCCCTAGCAGTGGCTAAATAATATGATTAAGATAAAGAAAGTTTTATAACTATATTATATATATTTCTATTAGATAAATTTATATACCTTTCTATTTAATATTTTACTGATGCTCATGATATTCATTGTAAATAATATTGCGTTTCATAAGTAGTATAAGAAATAAGAAATCGGTTCGTTAATTTGGGATCCTTTAGAAAGGGTCTCGCTTGAATTATTGCCGGAACAATTTAAAAAAACAATGTGTTCTAAATAAAGCTAAATTATGCGGTCTATGCTACAGTTTTAAACTGAAATAATAACTAACAATTTGATCGAATTAATTTTATCAGAATTAGAGGTAAAAAAGAATTTAATGTAGAAAGTTTGATTTTTATCACTTGACGCTTATTTGAAATTAAATGTTAATTTTTCATGAATCTTTTCGATATTAATTTTTTTTTTAATTTTTCATAATAGAAAGATTACTAATCCTAATACACAACGAAAGACAAACGGCAATCCCAATTTTAATTTTTGAATTATTATACATTTATTTTTATCTTACAGAGAAACAATTATTTCATTCGTAATAAAAAATTTGTGCACGCATTAATTATCTAAATTTTCGTTGTACGTGCGTAATTTAATTAGAGGCTCTTGTAATATCATTTTAAGGGAATTTGAGAATACTTAAATTCAACTTTAAGAGAGAAACATTTAAATTTATAAATCACATTTTCTGCAACATGCCAACACGCTCGTTGTGATGTAATCAATAATTTAGCTTAACGATGTAAGTCGCAAGTGGTTGCACCTTCCACAAAGGAAATTCAAAATGCATTTCTCAAATCCTTATTATCCCATAGAGAGCTAAATGGTCCCTTTGAAAGTTATTAGACCACTTTCATCGTATTAACATTGTCCGCCACGTACATAGGGGCACCCTCACGTTTTTCCACTTTAGATTCGATGGTCACACATTCTCAAGACGTGTCTAAGTCTCTGCAGAATTTTACAGAATTGTTCTCAAAATTGCTCCTGAATTTCCGGAATCCCTTCTAAGTAGATATCCGGCAATATTTTTCCTTTTTTGGGGCAAAATCTGTATCAAAACATGTTTACCTATCACAAGTAAATTGTTTAATTTGTTTCAGATTGTAAGTTATAGCAACAAGAATTAGTAGAACTATTTACTCTATGTCAATAGTTACCAAGACTTTAAACGAGAAAGAAAAATTGTAACGAATAATTGAGTAAATCTCTAAAACGTCGCAATATGTTGTCAGGCTACCTGTCCTTCACTACCTAAAACATTGAAAAGGGATATTTTTTCACGAAATCGTCGTATTTGTTAAAGAAAGAACCAATCAGAATTAATATAAATCAGATTAATTCGTACCGCGTTATATAGAAACGACGTTGAGTGAATTTTAAAAATAAAGAAATTGTACATTAATCAGACCAATTTGTTCTGCATTACATATATAAAAAATCAATTTTCAAAACACCAACTTGTGATGGATACGATTAATAAACAAAATTGTATAATATAAATGGCAATGATATATTTAAATTTAGGTTTATTGAGTATACGTAATACCCATACGTCTGAACACATTTAAAAACAATCTTATAGTAAATTAAAAGAAATTCCCCATTAATTTCGACCGCGAAAATTTAATACATCGAAAAAGTAAAGCCATAGATAAACCTTTTAAGTAATTAAGTTGTAGGAATAATAAATAATGGCCATCCAATCTGAATGAAAACAGCCGAGAAGTCGATTTCTGCTGTGTTATGAACTCCACACTCACAAAGCATTGAATTTGAGTATACAAGAGAAGGAGACATGAAGTCAGATGACCTCTTCTTTTTTTTTAATTTTTTTAATTAATAAGAGATTAATAAACAATTAATAAACCCATCCGGCCGAAGTAATCCCCCCATAAACCATAAACTTCACAGCGGTGAAAAGAATTATGAATTTGCAGGAATAGACAAAATTGTCAGTTTCAATTGTTTATAAATAGTTTCCAAAAGAGAAACTGGAAGCATATTCTCAAAAACTTTCGTTGTCACCTCTGTATATTAAATAAATCTAAAGGGTGTTTTTTTTTACAGGCGGAGAACTTTAAATTGGCAAAGCTGTTTTCTGTGACAAACAATTTGACAGTTCTCGGTTGCTTTGAGGTTAGTTTGGTTTGGCAATTCATCATGAATAGACCCACGCCGGAGTAACGTTTGCAAATTGTTCAAAATTCAAAAGACACGGCTCTATTCGAGAAACATACCGGGCATTACGTGAGTTTTATAGTGCTCATAATCGTCCTTCAGACCGATTAATTCGAGAAACTATCCACTAGACTATTTCCTTTGGGGATATGTCTACGCCGATAAACCAGAAACAATTTAGCACTTGGAAGCCAACATTCGACGCATTATTACCGAAATATAGCCTGCTGTACTGTGAAGAGTGTGTCAAAATTGGACCTCCAGATTACGCCATGTACGCGCCAGCCGCGGCGTTCACATGCCCGAAATCATATTCAAACACTAATGCCAAAAAATTGTCTTTCAAATAAAAACAATTTCATGGTTAATTAAAACAAAATTTTGTGTGTTATTTCAATTTAAAGTTCTCCGCCTCTAAAAAAAAACACCCTATAAAAGAATCCTTGAAATTAATGAATTAAAATAAAATACAACATCTTACAAACATTTGTTTGGTGAAATGGCAGATCGGAGAAATGAAAAATGTTCTTATTTTTAGGAGTTTCGCGGAATTATTTATTGAAGTCCATTTACCATTCACATTTAATTTAAGGATTTTCCAAATTTGTCACCAAAATTCTATGGAAATATACAGAAAATCGCGACTTTTGATTGCAGCTCTCACTCGTTTTGGACGCAGAAATATTAGCTGCGTTTTTTTCAATCGGATCAGGATTTGAATCATCTCTTAACATTTATTTATTTATTTATTTCGATTTCATCAACAAACTGATTACTACATAGCGTACGTACATTGACATACAACAACAACTCGAGATCCACACTTTCATTCGGATTAGAATCAATGATCCGCAAGAAGTGGTTACAAAAAATTCTACGAGAAGTGCTAGTGTCGGATGAATAGTTTGGAAATTTCTAACAGAGTCGCTGCTGTAGTTTTTCTTTTCTGAAATGATGGCAGCAATGAAATTTGTAGTCGATTGGTTCTGAGAAAAAGTAATTTATAGTTACAAAACAAATCAAATCGTTTTTCTGATTATGGGATTTAATAAAAAAACAAAACTTTGAAGGCTATTTTTGAATTTTCTTTGACGAAAGCTGTCGTCTAATCCCCAATTCTTATTAGATTAGCAAAAACATCGTGAATCGTTTTTTTCATTTCTGTTTAGTACTTTTCTTCGAATGAAATGCAATTATTAAATTTTATTTTTTATTTATTCTTCAACATTCTGTTGTTTTCTAACAACTTCCGAAATAGAGAAATCTATTTATGTAAAAATTATCCATTGTTAATAAAGGAAAGATTAGCCGACCAAACTTACGGGTCTTACATTTATTAAATAATTTACTCTAACTTATATTAAACATGATTGTTCTGACTTTGTGACATTATTCTGATGCCCGTATACTTTTTCTTCAGAAGTAATGTGAAAACATAGGGAAAATAAATCAAATTAAGCTAAGCAAAATTTTAGACCAAGATTATTCTACTACTAAACTAACTTTCTATCAGGTATCTAGTAGCAAAGATTATTTATGCTTGTTGAAACAAACATTGACCATGAAAAATTATAAAGAATTTAATCAAGAGTCAAATCAATTTAGCATGAAATAAAAATTAAATTAAATTAATTTCTATTTAAAAATTAATAAATGTATTCTACTAAAACCGATATGCATTCCCTTTGTTTCAACTAAGATCTAGTTCATTAATAATAAAAACTGGTACCAGATGAATTAACAAGCCCTTATTGGCCCTGGTTATGTGCACAAATTTGGCAGAGCTAATGTACCAGGTTGTGCTAAATTAAAGTAGAATCGTCTAATTTAGCTGAGAATTTAAATGCAATGAATAAAATGCAAACAAGCTGTCAGTGCAGTCACAAGGTTCATAGAAATGCTTTAAATGCAGAAAAACCAATGCTAATTTGGCAAAGTTACGTAGCAAGCACATAAACAATGCCATTGTAAAATCAGCTAGAAATATTTTTTCAGTACACTTTTCGATTTTACTTTTAACCGGCATGGCATACGACATATATACATACAATGCAACAGGCCCAAATAAGGATTAAAAATCGATTTAAGTTAAAATCAAGGCTACCAATGTGTATGGCACAAACTGGGAGGGAATAGTTTTTACAGGCACATAAATCAGACCTAGTCTCGATTCAATTGGGTTAGGCCAAAATTATATAGGAACACAGCAAAGAATATTCGGACTTTAGTCTGTGCCACAACACAATGTTGTATATATGAAGTGAATGTTGTTGAATTGTGTTTTTAGGATTAGATAGATAACCAACCTTTCCATAGACTCCAATTTTATTTTTCTATATTAATTGTCAAAAAAGTTACAACCAATTTTGTAAAAAGTAATTCAATTATTCCGAACTCGCCTTAATGGCATGATTGTTCAATCCGGCAAGCACTGGGTTGTTTTAATTGTTGAGGAAGAAGAAGTTAACCCATCATTAAAGAAATTCACCCCGTTTGAGTTGTTCATCAATTTGCCCAGAATGCAAGCTAGCGGCTTGTTTACGATTACCAGCCGAGGCTGATCATCTACTAATTTAAATTTTAAAAGTATTTAAGCCATTTAAATAATGCACGAAACTTTCATTCCATTCAATATATAGATATGCCGGTATGTAACTTAAAATTTTGATACACAACACATTTTTTCTCTGTTTTGGTTTTTTCCCACTCAATCACAATCCGCAACAACTTTCCGTCGGAATAAAATTGTCAAAATATCTAAAGGATTTTCGATAATCACCTTATATCACATTCATAATAGGGAACAATTAAATTAAATAACGTAAAGAGAAGTACGGCTCCATAAAACTTTGACAAGTAAATTTAATTCTATCATTCTAAATCCACTGACCTTCTATTTTCATTAAAAGATAAAAACTCATTTCCTGACATTTTTTTAGGCTTTGCAGTCTAAAATTCAAGAAGTTTAGAATGATATTCGAAAATCGATTTTCTACCCAAACCAAGGCTCTATTTTCGACCTATTATGTGAAAGTTAATATTTGGTAAGAAGTTTTAATTGTTATCAATGTGTAATGGTGTCAATGTAAATGATTGAACACATGCCGGAGTAGTATACCAAAACTGATACAGCACTAGTCGATTATTTAATTTACATGTCTATTGGGGTTTATTGCAAACCTCACTGGATTCGACTGGAGCCGTGCAAATAATCTCTGTAACTTCGCGTTATTAATCATTTGAATGAAACCCCCGAGAGAGCTCTAATTCAACAGCTGAAACTATAAAAATAAGACAATCCAACACAGTTTCAATGTGGGGGAGTTTCGTGTTCAGGCCATAATGGCATGATATCACTCAACATTTCCACTCGAAATGCATAATAATTCTGGGCCACGATAGTCCTCGGACTGGAGCTCATGGCACTGGCCCTTCCAGAGCTCTGATGCGAGAATCCCTGTGTGGAATTAGTTCCATGGAAAACGGGGGTCAAACCCCAAATGGTCACTGGTCTTAATTTAATTCAGAGAAAGAGTTGATCTAAATTATGTTAAATTTGGAGCTGAGAAGGCGGGTGCCTGACCATTATTTCGGGCATCTGGTCTATCGTTTATTTAAAGGGCCGCACCGGGCACACTCTCATAATTTGATGAGGAACCATTGTGTTGTGGGGTTCGGGGATAGTTTGTAAGGAAGGAATTCTACGGAGGTTTTTAAACGATAAACACACACTTCAGTTACAATTCTGGTAGCATAACAGCAGCATGCTTATACCCTTACTTCCTAAGTAGTACTTGCGCCTTCTGCCTGTCTAAGAACTAGTCAAGGGGGTTTCGAAATAATTTACGAGAGACCCCTCCACGGGTCTTCTTCAGGCTCCCAAACACAGCATATCGCTCAAGTTTGCGGTCCAACTTACAAATTGCCACTATAAAAGCAATCCTGTAGCGAAGTGCATTCCTTGCTCATGGGCGCCAAGACAAATATATCAAAGAACTTCTTGAGCAATGTCTCCGGGCACGTCCATTGTGCTATTAATTTGGCGCTCAATAGATTTATTCGTCCTCTTAATACTGAAACTCTCATAAAATATTTCGACCACGTTTTTAACCCAAAAATTTATTTGTTAAGGAAATTGTGATTGGAGTGCTGCATTACGGCCGCTCCCGAAACTCCCATTGCCACCACCGCCCGTTCCGCCCTCAACATAGGGTTTTCAGTGCCACTGTTAATATTGTGATGCTTTAAGGGCTTCCGGAGCTCTGAGATATTCACTTGAATTTAATTTTCACATCATTGATTGGATGAATTAGAGTGTGGGTTATTTACATAGATTTCACTAAAGGACTCTGAAGCTCATTTACTAGATTCAGGGATTATTTTAATAAACAGCTTAATAACCCTTTTGCCCCCTTATTTCTGAAGGACTCCAACTCATTTGCAGATTGCATAAAGCTGAATTTGTGATCAGTGCTCACATTTGGAAGTGAATTGGACAACTCCACTTAGAAACTTCTTTTTGATGGTCGACTGCCATTCACTATTTTTATTTCAAACACTGATGACCCTAAAAGATAGCCAGTCCTAGATACTACCAGAGTTTGTTTCCTTTTGTTTGCGTTCATTCGAATTAAAGAGCTTTTCGCGGAAAAGTTTCAACCATTGCATAATGAACTTTTTAATTTCAAAGAACAAACGAAGTGAAATATAATTAGTGAGAGAAAGTTCCAAAACGAGAAAATTGGGTCCGATGTAAATAGACGGGTTTTCTTCGTCATCTATCTCCGTATTATTGTTGAAAACAAATTGCTCTCCATAAATTCAAAGCGTAACATTTTGTGCTGAATAATGGACAACTGTAGATATTTTAAGAATTTTTCACCAACAAAAGAAGCCTACAATTTTGTTCATGATAAATGCGTACAGTCACAGCTTCCGATATATAAATAGAAAAACTATTTACATTGCATTAATCTCATGGTTTACATACATGTAAGCTGGAACTGCTACAACTATATACTTCATGCTCATAGAAGCGATTGAATATTGATCAAAGCGATATTAAATATATTCATATTTAATTTTCAAACTGGCCTTGCATTCAAACGCACTTTAAATAAATAAATTCTTACTTTTTGAGTTTTAACTATAACAATTGTTGTTTTGAAATTTGTACTTGGCACTTTGAAAAGGATAATTTAATGATATAGTTTTATATATTGCGGACAAGCACAAATTTCTGGCATAATTGCTATTAAGATAAATATAATTATATACAAATTTAATAATTATTTAACGCATAAATTGCGTAAAAATTTAAACTAAATGTTTTGAATTGCAAAGTATCCGTTGTTGAAACTCATGTCAATTTCGAAGTTGTCATGAGAAAAAGTTTAAATTATTTTAATATATTTAAAATCCGTTTATGTAGTATATAGTATTTCCTAATATTTTGTACGGGATACCTTTTTATTTGAAAATTATTAAACAAATATTTAAATTTTTTATTTTGAAATTGTTTTACTTTTAGGCCGTGGTAGTGTGATTTGGTTTTTGTGGGAACTGATATGAAACCAGAAAGTGGATTGCTTTGACTAGAAGGATCTATAAAATAATTAAAATCCTTTCTTTACAGGCTTTAAGACCTCAAGATTTACTTACCTCGATCCCTGACAGTTCTCAACCTGGCTCCTTCTGACATTTTTCAGCCTTCAACATTTATATTAGAGATGCCACGAATAGTAATTTGGCCGAATACCGAATACCGAATATTCGGCGAGGTTCTTGGCCGAAGCGCCGAACATTCGGCAGCCGAATATTCGGCCACACTTAGTACTTTCCGCGGGCGATAAGTCACAACTGTCGCTGCAGAAAATGTTCGTTCAGATGAAGGTGTGGAACAGAAAAATTCTGTTGCAAATGAACTTGATTTTTACATGGTAACTGTTCGTTTAGATCGGACAGCAGACCCTTACAAGTGGTGGTCAGCAAACGCGAAACAATATCCAACCCTTTCACAATTCGCTAAGATTTATTTATCATCTCCCGGTAGCAGTGTGTATAGTGAGCGGCTGTTTTCGGAAGCAGGTATAACTTATGAGGAAAAACGCAATCGTGTGCTATCAACAAACCTGAAAAAATTGTTTTCATTCATCATAACTTACCACTGGTAGATTTTAAATATTAATTTGTTAGCTCTTTTTTTTGGTTAAATAAATATATCTTTGTGAGTAACATTTTGAGTTCTTTTGTCATGATTTATTTGGTAATCCTTACTATATTTTATCATAAATACGAAATTAAATCTGTTTATCACGATTTCACGCCAAAACTGCTGAACCGATTTAAATGAAATTTGGTACACAGATACATACTCTAGAGCCTTAGAAAGGACATGGGCTATAATTTACGCGGACGAAGTCGCGGGAAAACAGCTAGTAATAAAAAAATAATAAATAAATTGCTATTCGGTATTCGGCCGAATAGTTAACCATATTCGGCCGAATACCGAATAGCGAAAAAAGTGGCCGAATAGCCGAATACCGAATAGTTGCCGAATATTCGTGGCATCTCTAATTTATATATGATCAAAGATTTATAAAACAGCGGAAAAACACTGCCAGACAATAAGCCAAAATTTTTTTTGAATTTTAATTTATCATAGCAGGAACTAGGAAGTTGTTGTTGAATTTAATATGATAATGCATTTTTTTTTATCAAAAGTTTTACTATCAAAGAAGCAGTAGTTGAGAATATTACTTCTTGACTCGTTTTCGAATGGTCAGAACCATTCCGGGTATCGACTTCCCTTCCTCCCAAGCATTCCGGGCCTCTTTTATTTCATTATATTTCATTTTATTATTACTGCTTTATTTTACTTTATATTCTACGTAAAGGTCAAAACATTAATTGGTTTAATGGTCAAAATACTTATAGTTTTCAGGAATAAAGTTGTAGTCGCGAAAAGTGGCAATTCTAGTAACTGCGCAGTTCAAAACTAAATGACAGTGACCTGGTCTATTTCGATATTTCAAAAGAAAACTTAAGGGTTACATACGTACAGAATTTTCAGAAAATCGACTTTTTTTTTTACAGATTATTATTCTCTATAGTTTTAGGCGTATTTCTGTGAAAGTGGATTGTAAAAATTCCACATAGATCGAAAGTTATTATAGAAAAGGTGACTGCCCGACGAGAGTCTGATGCGCGAAGGTAGCTGTCCCTTGTTTGAGGCAGCTGGCGTTACTTTCGGAGCCTTTCATCCTGTCGGGAAAAAATAAACAACAACAATTGTTTACTGACAAGGAAGGCATACAATCTGAAGGTGGAATGGGAGATTAGACGTAAGTTAACAATATAAATTAAAAAATTCATAAAGTTCTTGCTTTAGCTGCGCGCGACCTCGAGCGAAACGCACTTGAAACCTTAAATGCGTTTTTTTCAAAACTACTTTTTCCGGCACGGTTAACATGATAACTCACACAGATTTTAATATGTTTTTATGCTTTTTTTTAAAATATTTGAAATTGTTTTCTCTATAGTCTGTCGAGTCGGATTTTTTATATTGTGATTAAAAATTTTTATAAACATAATAAAAGTGTGAAATTTATGACACAAAATGCACATTTTTTTTAAAACTGCCGTAAATTGCCAAATTTTTCGAATTTCAAAAATCCGGCTCGACAGACCATAATTACAACTATTTTTTATACGAATTTTTTTTAAATTTTGCAAATCGATCAACATTTACAGGCGATATCATGTCAACCGTGGAGCAACTTTTTTTTCTTAGTGTTGTGGATCACGTAATTTTTTATATAGTAATTTTTGTAAAAATAAAGTGAAATAATTTTTTTTATAAAGTTTAAATACTAGTAAACAATGTGTAATAGTTATTTTTATTAATTTCTATTGCTATCCCTTCTGAAAACAGTTTTTCTTTTAGCGCATTTTTGACGCTGCTGTACGTATGTAATCCCTTAAGTAACACTAAAAGACAGGAAATAATTTTACCTTTAAGAATTTAAAGAGCGATTGCATTTACTTTATGGCAATTTCGTCGTTCCTATGGTTCTGCTATGGCAGGCAACTCAATTTATTTTGCTCTACTCAAAAAAGGTAAAAATACAATTTTCAAGCGTACATTCTAAAAACTGAATGAAATTCACACTGATCTTAAAAGCAATTTTACATTTTTTTGCTGTGTAAAAATTTATCACGATCGTAAAAGAACACATTTTTGGTGTAATTAAGCAAAAGAGCATTTTTAATACTTTTGGGTGTGATATTCACTCAACTTTGTAAATGTTGTGTGATTTTACACGAAATATGTAAAATTACGTCAAACTGACGTAAATCTACGACCGAATTCGCTTTGTGAAGGTATTCCTTAAAGTTAAGACCTGCTATCGAAAATATTTTATTTAAAGGGTGTAATTTCTATTAAATGTAAAATAACTAGGATAAGGAATTTTACGAAATTAAATCTGATATGTATTAATTTATACTCATAAGCATAAGTTCATATGTTTTATTTTTATAAGTGTATTAAATACTTAACAAACAATACGCTATTGCGAATTTATTATTAAAATAACTTTATTTCTACTATTTCCTTCATTTTATCCCATTAATTAGAAATAACGCCCTTGTCTCCTTAACTCTAATTTAGCTATTGTAAAAATACTATATTCGAAGGAGTATTTAATTCCAAAACGTTGCATCTGCTATGTGTAAATTTACCTATTTTAAACAAGTAAACAATACACATTTAGTATGCAAAGTTGACATTTTTATGTGTAATATTCCGCATATCTGTGTAATACTTTTACTTTTTTTAAATGTAATTTTACTACCATTATTTAAAGTATTCAATTCAAATTGCACCAACATTTTTCAGAGTGTAATTTAGTTCACCTACACGTCCTTTGCTGAGATAAGAGTTATAATTTTATATTTATATTAGATGAATGTTGTATCAAAAAATACAAAAGTGCTTGCTTGTGTGCCATTTTTAAAGAAAAGACTGTGCCATTTTCGTAATATTAAACTTTCCTGTTCCCTTGCAATTTAATGATAATTCCTTTGAATTGAGTCAGGTAAAAAGACCAAAACAACCTTATTACGCCCCGTCTCTTTGAAAATTAACATTTAAAACAATTCCTGAATTAAGTGTAAAATGGGGTCAGTGAACAAACACCCTTCAGGCTATACTTCAGGATATCTTTCGTAAGGTTACATTCCAGTTAATCTAGAATCCTGTCGAATGACGAGCAATTATGCTAAAAGGTTCGATGGCGTTTGCTGCAACTGAGAATGTTCTCAGGCAAATGATCCAATAAAGAAAAAGTATACGAGCTCCTACTTTTTTTAGAGGGTAATCCCTTTTTCAGTGACTTGATGTAACGCGGCCCGGAGCCGTTGACAGTAAGCTGTAAGCTCTGCTGGCCAGGAGCGGGACAAACAACTCTTTCCATACTAGCTATATAGTATACTAAAGGATCTCTGGACATGTTTAACAATTCCGGGAAATTCTTTATGCCCGACCGAGGTGAAAACTTTCGGCAATGTTAATAAGCCCGTACCGAATTCTCTCGTCGGCCACTTTAAGGGGGTACACAAAAGTTCATCATCCACAGCGCTAAACATTATAACGATCCAATTTCATTTATATGCTAATGAGACACCTGTTATTATTCTGCACCAAACGGACGCTCTGTGTACTTTCTATCAAGTTTAAATTGCTTGTAGTCATATAATCGCACTTGGGTGCAAAACAACTTGTGCTGGCTGTGCTGTTGACACCGAAACACTTCCTTGCCCACAGTGGCCGGGTTGGGGTGCTCCGGTGCTCCTCGTGATCGTCACATGGAAAGTCTTGGTAACTATGGCTAGTGCTTTCTTTATGGGGACCAGATGTTGAAAAGTATGGTAAATGCTCGCAGCTATTCCGAATGGCAGCAGTAGCGCTCCTTTTATATTGAACTAGATAAGATTTTATGATCCCGAGTGTCAGCAGAAATATTCGCCGTGTTGGTTATTAAATTACGAAACTCACTGGATTTGATGAATTTAATGCTCCAAGCAATGAGAAATGACTTCGATTTTTAACCAATTGCTTACTCTAGCAGGGCACTTTTTCTACGCTTTAATTGCGAACATCGCAGCTTAACGTAATGACCTTTGTGGAAAGAAATCTACTAGGAGTTGGAGCTTAATTCGAACACCTTTCTCGAAGTGATATTACAAGGATCTTAGCCTTTGTTACGGCAAAACTTCTTTAATGTCAAGTAAAATTCCAGACAAATTTTACACCATTTGCATGGAAAATGGGGGGGGGGGGGGGGGGGGGTGGGGGGTGGGGGGGATAGTTTACATTTTTGAACTAAATTGACAATATTTCTAAATAGCGTTAAAAAATTAATTTAAAATAAAGTTAATGTATCTTATTTAATTAAATATTTTTGAAAATACCTATACTACTAACTCTTATTAAACAAATACAAAATAAAAGCACTAATTATTTAAAACACTTAATTTTTTGAAAAAGTTATCTTACAAACTTTACAAAAAAAAAAAAAAAAAAACCATTTCACAAAAAATAAATAATCTAGTTTTCGACTTTTCGCAACGAAAGAAAGAGTAAGAAATATTTAAAAAAAATATGTTTGAAATTCTTCAGTTATCAGTTACAATCCGAGTAAATCAACAATAGCTAAAGGTGTTTGTTGATCGCTTCTAAAATGTAATATTTATAATATTCCACTACTCTCAAATTGAGTAAAGGTGCCAATATTTATTGCCTACTGTAGAGGACCTATAATTTTGCGACCTTTGTTAATTAATGCGACGAGGTATCTGAAGTATTCTATTTTTTCATTCTGAGGGCATATTTCATATATAAATTTTTTTGTAGGACATAGCGCTTTTCTTAAAAGACCCTTGAAAAAGTAAATGCTATCTACCTTTGTGGTATGAGAAAAATATCACTGATTATTTTTAAAAAGTTACATAGATATAGAAATTATACTAATTTTTATATTGTATGTAAAAGAGAAAAAGTTTACAATTATTACCTTTTTTTATATATAAGAATATACTTTTATAGAATTATAAATATGACGAAATTAAAATTGTAAATATCAACTCAACTGAATGCAACTGAATAAGTCGAATAGTTGCACATATTTTCATTAAAATAAATTAATTAATTTTATTAAATTATAAAATTGGAATAAAAAATGATTTGACTGACAAGGAGAAGGCACCTACTCGTCATCACCGATTTCGCTCAAATTTATAGCACATGTAGGGCTTGGCTACAAATGAAAGTACCCGAAGTGGGAACTCCAGATGGCCAACGAAGACAATTCAGATTCAGAAATAAGTACTGTTTCCCCTGCTTCTATAACGAATATCACCCCGAAAAATGTAAATAATCATCATGAAAAATAATAAAAGTTTGAATTTTAATGTACAAAGTCTTTTGGTATGCGCTTTAATTACACTCCTTTGCTGAAAAGTCCGCACTCCCAATTTTTTTCCTTATCTATGCCTTTTGCGTATAAATAAATAAAAAAATAAAAATAAAAATTTTATCACTTCGCTTAATTGCGGACCCGAGTCTTATAAAAATTGGGAAAGATCTGAAAGAAAGCCCCCGCAAGCAGCGATTCGAACCCATGACCACTGAATCACAAGCCCAAGTGTTAACCACTATACCAGCCACCGCTTTGGGAAAGTGATACAATGAATGGGATTTAGAGCCTCGTGCAAATTTTTGTATACTATTATTTTGTAAACGCTTGGTCATCTGGAGTTCCCACTTCGGGTATTTTCATTCGTAGCTAAGCCCTAAATTTGAGCGAAATCGGTGATGACGAGTAGGTGCCTTCTACTTGTAAGATACAAACATGTCTTTAACATATTTCATAATTGTCAAAGAAAAAAGAATAGAATTAACCCTTTATGCTGAAATAATTTAGGATAAATGTAAAATTCTTTTCCACAATTTTCAATAATTTCAAATGTGAGCACCACCACTACCGTAATTTTTTGGTTCATCATATGTAAGATATTATTGTAAATTGAAAACTGCGTACTTTAAAACACACCCTTCTTTATTATCCTGCAATATTCTTGAAAAAATGTTTTAACAATTTATATGAACTCACCTCCATTCAAGAATACAAAGTTTTCCGTTGCAATTTTGGTGGTGAAGTGTTGACCTAAAATGAGGTTATTCTCATAGCTCATTAATGAATATGTTATATGCGCCAAAATCAGACCCTTTCTATCTCTATATGTAGTGTATTCATAATTAATTACCTTTTCCCTTGTGTCCAAAACCATATACAATTATAAGTAATGCTCGTTTCTTCACGGAAGTTATAAAATCTATAATTAAAAAACTTTCAATATGTCTACTACCGAGGTAATTTCGAAACATAATCTCACAGGACTAAAAGACACCGAAATAATTATGAGTCTCCAGCCGCGTTCCATTATGTCCACCGAATTAAACAAAAAAAAAAAAAAAGCGAAAATTGAGAAACCATAAAATCGCAATCATTGCACCTGGCAGCCACAGCAACCTGCTTTCGACGGCGACCGAGTTCACCTTACAACTTCAATCAGAAACCAGAAGCGAGAAAATGGGGCCCATTAGCGGAAACCACAATTAATTCCAGCTGGAACTGATTGTGAACGTGTTTATCTGCAGACAACACAATAAAATTTTCACTAAGCACACAATGCACAAGTTTTGTAATTACTTTTTGAAATTTTAATAGTCACTTCCCTATTACGTCCGCTCGCTTGAAGCATAAATAGAGCGGGTGTCGAATGGGGCTGCACGGCATCAGAGACGCCTCCATTCACTAGGTGCAAATTTTACAGCTGTGTAATGGCAAAGGGTGACAAAATTCGAAAAACGCCTCCAATTTTCCATTGCAATTGGTGCGATGAATCATTGAGAAATTGCTGTGTTGCAATTAATATTGATAAATATATATAGACAGTACACAAAAACCAACAGAACTGGGGTCTGCAGTGAGCGACACACAGTGCTGCCGTGTTGCCGTGCCGCAGTGTATGCTGTGCCACTGATGTGGGCAATACGTTAAGGGTTAAATAATAATGAGGCCATAAACATCCCCATAGACACGACGACGGCATCTTTTCCTTGATTCGACCAAAATTTAATCAGCATGCTATACGGCACGCCGCTTCTCCGATATCTGAATTAATATTGTTCTCCAGGTTAATTGTAACTCCTAGAATGAGATCCAGTGCAGCACACCAAAGATGCTGACAATATAGAAGTGCTGCTGCTCTGCTAATTATGATTTCCGGGATTCTGAGACGTGGCCAAAATACTATATCAGCGTCCGGGCTTGATTATATAGCTCCTCCCGAACAGTGCCATTGTAGCATTGTGTAATGGGAGCTGAACTTAGCATTGTTTAACGAGCAGGGTGCTCCACGGTGGCGGATAGTGACGTCCTTGTGGGGAGCAGAGAGCACTCTTGATAGTGGTTTTAAATGCTTGTGGTAGTAAACATTTGGCATTTGCAGATTGGGATAAGCCTTAAAAAATGTAATGCATAATCCTTAACAAAAAGTTGAACAAATATTTATATAGTTGAGTAATAAATTTAAAAAATATGTTAGTATTTAAGATAAACAACAAAAATCCTTCTCCTACGAAGTTTTTGGCAAAGACATACTTGTACACTCTTAAAACTGACTATAAATTCACAGTGATCTTAAGAGCAATTTTACATTTTTTTCTGTGTAAAAATTTATCACGATCGTAGAAAAACACATTTTTGGTGTGAAATTTTGTATCTTTGTAAATATTGTGTGATTTTATATCAAATTGGTGTAAACGTGTACATGAATATGTAAAGTTACCCCAATCACGGGGTAAGTTGTAACACTTCCCTTTTTTGAATAAAATAATAATTGTGAAAGAGTTATCTGTAGATTTGATATTTTTTCGATTTAACTTAATAGAAGAATAGTTAGAGTATCAATCAAAGTTTAGTTAGTGGTAATTTAACCAATACACCTCAAGATATATCATTATTTTTTAAAATTGTTACAACAAGCCCCTCGCTCCCCTATTTGAAATGTTAGGGTTAAATGCTCATACCTTCCTTGCTGCTGTTTGGGTTATATTATACTGTCATGACCATTGTACCCATTAAAAACCTCGTAGGACAGTTTCGAGAGTTTGTTACACAAATGAGGGATGTTTGAACAATAATAGATAAAAATGGATTTGAATATATTTTAAATATATTGAACGGATTAGTCCTCTATATACTCTGTTATGATAAAGGGATTTTACGCAAACCTTCTTAGTTTAAGAGATAATCAGTTCCAAACTTTACCACGCAACTTAAATACTAGTTCAGTTTATTGAAAAAAAATTGTTTAAAAGCGAAACGTGTTTTTCATAAAGAACAAAAAGCTGCGGCAGAAACCTGGGAACATTAATTAAATATAATCAAAGTATATAAACTACACAGTATGTCTGAAAAGTTCCCGAACTAAATTTCTGTTCACGACGAAAATGTTGCCACCGGCCGCCTATTTTTTGTTCCCCAAGCTGAAACTGAAGATGAAAGGACGATTGATTTTTTGATGACATTTCGGCTATCCAGAAGTCTTGCACCGATCAGGTGAAAGCGATCTCAGAAAAAGAATTCTCCAGAGCGTTTGACGAACTCTACTGGCGCTGTAACGAGTGTATTACTAAAGAAGGTTCCTATGTAGAAGGCTGATGTGAATAAATTCGTTTATCTTTTAATTTGTATTTTTTATGAGTTTAGTTCGGGAACTTTTCAGACATACTGTGTATGCCTATATCAGCTAAGGTGTTGCGCGATTTGCCCTAAACTGTTGTAAACGTTTTGAGGTATCACATGGAAATTTATTATAGATTTCGTTTTTTTCGCTTTTTTTTCGCGACTATTTTTTTTTTTTTTCCAGTCCCACCCCGAAATTTTGTGGCAAATACTTAAACGAAAATTCCCTGAAAATTGGAGCCCTTAATATTAATATTAAGTACTAGACCAAGGCGTATAAAGATTTCCCATATAAAATACACGTGAACTTTGATTATTTTTCTTCAAAACTCTACAGCTCAGAGGCATTTTATGGTATAATCTTGGTCATTGGCAGGATTTCTTCAGAACTGAATGCTCTACAAAAGTGTCCATTGCGGTGTAACCCTAACTCCCACCAACGAGGTAGTACGGGTTACTAAACCCAATTTTTCCATGAAATTCTCGCTTTTTGCCCCTATCTCGTAAACAACAAGATGTACAAAAAAGTGAATATGACAAACTTGTTGGAAATTAAATTTCCTCTGAAAAGTTCTTGAACACCAAATCGCCAATAACGATATTTCTTGAGATATTGGGCTTTGAAGTTGAGGTAGTGTGGAATTTTCATGGATTATTGAGCTAAATTGTAGAAACACTACCTGAACTTCAAAGCCCAATATCTCAAGAAATATCGAACAAGTTTGTCATATTCGCTTTTTCTGTACCTCTTGTTGTTTGCAAGATAAGGGAAAAAGGCGAGCATTTCATGGAAAAATTGGGGTTATTGACCCGTACTACCTTGCTGGTGGGAGTTAGGGTTCACCGAAATGGACACTTTTGTAGAGCATTCAATTCTGAAGAAATCCTACCATTGACCAAGATTATACCATAAAATGCCTCTGAGCTGTAGAGTTTTGAAGAAAAATAATCAAAGTTTACGTGTATTTTATATGGGAAATCTTTATACGCCTTGGTCTAGTACTTAATATTAATATTAAGGGCTACAAAATTTCGGAGTGGGACTGAAACAAAAAATTAGTCACGAAAAAAAAAGCACCCTAATAAATATATATAACGTAATATAATACATGGTGTCAAAGCGCGTGAATTATAGAAAATAACTTTAAACGCGTTTTACTCGAAACCACGTTATTTGACCTCGTTGGCAACTTTTTAAAAAAAACTATTCAACCGATTGGGCTCAAATTTTCAGAGATTATTCTACACATGTGTGGCTATGGTATGAATTGCAATTACAAATATCCGTTAATATTTTACCCATTTATTAACTATTTTTTACTAAAAAAAGGGAAAACAAATTCAAAAATCCGCCATTTTGTTTTTATTTTAACCAAAATACTTTATTCTAGTTCACACGATAGAGACTGATTTATATTTTAATATCCTACACGAATTTTTTGTTTCAGACGTTCCACAGCTAAGATTTTCTACCAACCGTTTTTTTTAATGAGACATAATTGCAGCAGCCCTATCACAGCCCTATTTGGAAAAAAATACTAACATATTTTTCCGAAAGTTTCAAAAAATTTGTACTTATTTTCAGTTTTATACGAATTTGTATATGACAAAAAGTGCTTATAATTAGCCGAAGAACACGTCTGAATTTTTTCAGAATTTTCCGGGAGATTTTAGGATTTTTCAAAAATTGGACTAATCCAAAAAACCAAAAATAACCGAAAAAAATTCTGAAAAAATTTACCGTATTCTTTGGCTAATTCTAAGTATTTTCTGTATTATGAATTTTTTTGTAAAGTTGATATTTTTAGTGGAAAAAATCGCGAAATTTTTTATTACATTGCTGTACAAAATGACCATTTTGCAAAAACCAAAACAAAAAAAAAACTTTCAAAACCATAGTTTGAGAAAGTCGAACCGCGATTTCTGGTGGTTGTATGATCATCCAAAAGCAGCAACGATAAGATAATCGACTTTGAAAAGAAAAATGATCAAAAAATATCAGCACTTTTTTGAAAAAATCCAAAAAATAATAGGGTTTTTGAAGCTTTTATGCAAAACAAATGCCAGATTCTGAAAGAGCATCCCCAAAAACCCCTTATATACGAATTTGGAAGAAAATCGCCCCAATTTGCTATTCGAATCGTACAATTGAACTTGCGTGCACAAAATCCTCGTTTTGCGCATTAATGGGTTAATAGGGAACTGGTCACATAAATAGGCATACATTTTTATTTTGTTATAAATGACTTATCTTTAATTTCAAAGATGCAATATTTTCAAAATAAATTAAAAAAAACTATTGGTGAAACGATCAAAGAGCCAGTTGCTAAATTGACTAAATTCATGTCTTCACAGTACTTCACCATGTTGTTTAAACTAATATACACACTAAGCTGGGCCGAACTCCTCGCTGTCGAATGCAAATTGAAATAGTACTTGTTGTAAATTGTCTACATTTCCTTACAGTAGAATTCCACAACAATCTAGTTGTTGCCAACAACGAGCATAAGTACACACTAAATAAAACTGTAAGAAAATAAAATAACATTCGTGCCTATAATAAATATTAATTGTTATTTTAAAAAGTTGGTGCTAAACTTGTTCATACGTCTGCTTTATAGAAATTAGCATAAATTTGTTTACTTTTGGTTGTTCTGCTTTCTTCCTTTAAGTAAAAATTTTAATTAGACCCTCCATAACTTAAATAACATCTAAAGTTAAAGAAAAAATTCCCATTGCCATGAAAGGCCCCCAAAAAATTAAATTCTTTAAAGACAAACCGATTTAACTTAAAACGATGTAAATGTAAAATCTCAGAAAGAACAAACAACAGGGAAAATAGTAACAAATTGCTTTACGTACTTTTTATTATCAAAACAGAAAAATCCCATTCGGTGAAAAAGTTACCATTTTTCTGGATGCTTTCGGTATATCCCGACGTATTAAAATTGTGTTCAACGCTTATTTCTGCTGCAATAGAACAAAAGTATAAATCGTCTGGGGAGAGTATCGGAGCCGACAGTATTTGTAGCGCTTAAAATCGTCCTTGTGGCTTTAGTTAAAAAGTGAATTCTGCTCTGTGTGTAAAATTTATACGAAAATACAAACGAAAAATTTAAACAAAGAAACTTCCAAACAAAACCATAAAAATAAAGTTCCGGGAATGTTTTGTATGACCGCAACTAGTTTATCAAAGAGCATAAGGCTTAAATCCCATAAATGTAAAGTGGGGCGGGAACAGCTGCTTGTTAGCCACATATAATCGGACCGCAGAAGTTTGCGCTGCATCCGGGAGCATCCATTTAAAACAGCGATATATAGATGAGTTGGGGGCGGTCGAATAATTATAGTTCAAAAATGCCTCCCCCATCAAGTGGCTGTAGAGAGTTATTCCACCTAAGGAATCCTTCAGCGATTAATCCACTATGGTATTGCATGGGAAGTGGAATCCTGAAGGAATGACCGCCTTCCAACTGATTTTGAGCAACCTTCCCTTCTCCGGATATTGTTCAATGTGAGCGCCTTTTATCGCTGAAATTTCGGCACCATTCCGACGGGCATTGCGGAAATAACCTGAGACCATTTCATAGTGCAGTTTAGGGTAGAAAGGTCTAATTTCCATAAAAAAGACTCCCCGTCCCGCATTAAACTGGCCGGAACCACGGGCACAATGAGAGTTTTCTGGATCATTCTTGGAAGAATTACAGCGCTGACGACAAGCTCATGCTACAAGCGAACGTGTCCTTATGCCTTTTAGACATAGTGCAGATAGGCGGAGAGTTACAGGGTGTAGACGCAGTCAATTACATCTTTGTACGTAATACACATAATTGCATAAATTAATGCGGCTTATTACACAGTTACGCGCTGACTCCAAATTTGAATACAAATGCTTGAGTTAACACCATGTTAACTTAATTCAAGCATGATTAAATCTTCTAGCCTCGATTTGCGGAGTTAATTGACCACGTTGCAAATTGACCTGAACCTGTTAATTAGGAAATTCAATTAAACTACTCGCCTGTGGATTACGAAATAATTATTGTAATCAGTCGGAATCATATCGACTTCCCCAAAAATGCAATTAATTGATTTGTACATTTGATTGGGGTACCAACTACTTCATAATCTCAAATTACATCTATGTACACTCAGAGGAAAGTCATCCTGTAAATGCTTGTAAGACTCTTACTAAATTCATAAGATCTGTTTTAAAAAGAAAATCTATGAAAATAGTGGGAAATTTGTAATAGTATACATATGCAATCTAAAAGTTTAATTTTGCATCTTTGGTCGTTTGGTTTTAGTGGGAAAATGTCTTTAATTTCTAAATCATCTTCTTCTTCATTTAAATTAATCAACTATAAATACTTACGACAACAAATCGGACAAAATCATCAATTTTTCTCGTGTGACAACCCAGTGGGAAAAGAAGCACTTTAAAAGACTTTTCCAAGTGCTCCTACTGAAGCACAAAGTGCTTCGTTTGCGCTTCAGTTTCACTTTCACTTTCAGTAAGCACTTTCTTTGAGCTCCTTGAGAAGCACTTTTTCGAAGCACATCATGAAATGTGGATGAAGCGCTTCGCATCTGCTTTTTTCCCACTGGGTTGTTTTACACTGCTACAATTACAGGGAAACGTTCCCAGGTGTGTCTCACCGATTTTGATAAAACTGAAATATGTTATAGAGTATCGAAAAATAAGAGACACGTTTTTTTTTTATCTGCGGATATGCACATTTAGGGGGTGAAAACCACCTCTAAAGTTTACCACCAAAAACAGTTTTTCCTAAATACTTTAAGTTCTAATGAATTTGTTCGAATGAAACAAAATGGACATGATGTCTCATAAATATAAGATAGATATCTTGTAAGTAATCCGGTTCCCGGGGGTGGCAACGCTTATTTTTTATTGCAGAAAACGATTTTTTTTTAATATTTTTGCGTCACAAAAGTAACAATTTTAGTTAAAAATCATTTGAAAAATAAAGTTGATCTATTTTTGGGTTTTCGTAAAAAAAAGCTCCTCAAGTGGGTAAACAACCCCTAGCACTAATACGGAAATTATGTATATTCTTTCAGACATCAGTTTTTTTCGTGAAAATCAGTATTAAGGGATTTTTGGAGTCGCTGATTTCGAATCTGATGTTAAATCAAAAAAATTCAAAATGGCGGATCCAACATGGCGGACAAACTTTTGAAAAATACACCAATTTTTATAAAAAAAAAAAAAAAACAATAAATAAAAGTACCCCTAAATGTGCAAACCCGCAGATAAAACAATACCTATCTCTTATTTTTCGATACTCTATAACATATTTCAATTTCATCAAAATCGGTGAGACACACCTGAGAACGTTTCCTTGTTAGATTTTTCTGCAACTATATCAGTGTAGCAAACGAATAAAGTAATGTAGACATTTTCCAACACTTTTTTAAGAAAAACTGAAAATACAGGGTATTCCACAGATAATAAGAGAGCTCTTCTTAACTTCTCTGAAGTTGTGAAAATGAATTCTGCTGCGCACCCAGGAAACTTGTGCCGCCTTCTTGGACTTTATATAAAACCTCTTCTTTAATGAAATAAATTTGAGTAATTGTGTAGCCATAGTCACAGGTGGTATCTCAAACAAATAAGACTTACTAACTAAAACTTTTTGAAAAAGCATTTAGAGTCGTAGTCGGCTTTATTTTCTCATAATAAGAAATTCAATTCACAGAACATGTAGAGGATGTTGAAAATGTCTGAAGATTGGTTTAACAAAATGCATCTGTTTAGAATAAATACTTTTTATCCGTTTTATTTGAAAAATTGGATTTTGTCAAGTTATTTTTTGAAATGAAGGTTTTTAAAAAAGAGCCAATATTAAAATGATACCGCTTTGGTAGATATTTTAGAATCCTTAAAAAAATACTGTTTATTTTATCTTGAGGTCTTGTAATCTTTAACTTGTCAAATATTTGCTACAGTAACAAAGCTAAAGATTAATGCATGGCGACAACATTTTCCTAGAAATAATAAACTACCCTATGTTTAACTTATAATTAATATGTTACTTTGAGTACAGTATTCGAATTCATTATCAATTGTCCTGCAGTGTCTACTTTTGACTAAGGCCTTAATAACTATGCTTCTATAAGGTGAATACTGAGAAATTACAGCGTGTTATTTAATAACATAGGGAAAAAAACTTTTTTGAATCACCCGATTATACAAGGTTTCTCAGCTAAGGTGGATTTTCTTCATAATATGCTTCGAAAAACCTACACTGAGGAAAATAATAAAGATATATACAACAAAACTGACTTGGTTAATTTCTTTAACCAACAAATTAATTTGAACCAACCAAAATTAAGTGGAGTCAACCAAAATGTGAAGATATTTTAACAAAGCCGCCCAGCTAGATTACTTGAACAAACATAAATTGGTTAATTTGGACTTTCTGTTTTAAGTTAATTTTAACAAAATTATTCGTTAATATGATCCATTTTAAAGCAATGTTGTTTAAAACTGATCCATGTACTCTTAAACAAGTAAGCTTGGTTAATATAACCATAAAGTTTGTTAAAAGTATGCGACAAGACAAGTTTCACCCCTTAATAATTAACCCCCAAGGGGTGAGAATAAATTTTAAAAATTTCGAAAAAACAAATTAATTTCTTTTCAACGCGTATACCTATTTGGATGGGATTTTGACATCTTATAGTATCGTATATTTTAACCAAAATTCGATTGAATACATCACTAAAACTAGGTAAAATTAACTACGATTTTATTAAAATAATAACTATAATTTTGTTTGAAACCTGTTTGTTTACCTTAAACTTGGCCAAGTTAACAGCGGGCTTGGTTAACATGTTAACCAAAGCTACGTTGAACTAACCAACAATTCTGTTGAAAAAATTACTAAAAGTTTAGTTGAAACTTTGTAAATACAACGAAATGTTTTGGTTATTAAAAATCAACAGAATTCATTTGTTTGTAACAACCAAAAGCACGGTAGGCTGAAAATCTGCCAAGTTTTTGGTTAGCGTAAACTTGGTTTTTAGTATTATTCACCAGTGTTTTCTTTTCAGTGTACGAGAAATTGAAGATTTTTGAATATGTTTTTAAATAACACCCTGTTTGGAAGACAATGTTTTTTTTGATCACCCTACTGTATAAAGTATGTACACATTTTGTTTCCCACTTCATTATTTTATCAAAATTCTTGACTTTAGTTTAACCGAATGCGTAATCACTAGTGGAAGTAATATTTAAGTAATGGATTCTGTACAATTACTTCCGTATATATTCCACAATACTGAGGCAGTCAATAAGAACCGAACCTTTTTCCGGTACGTGGACTTTATGTATTTCATTGCCGGAATAGCCGTCTCCTCAAAAAACGGCAGCTATTCGCTTATTCAATTTTTGAAATGACTTCTTTCGTGATGTATCACTAACTTTATCGGTACTGACGGAGGACAAAAAACATAAACTGTCGATTTGCCGTGCCATTTAATTTCAGCCCTCCGAAACTGGACAAAACCATCTCTAGGACACCGAGGACAATTTCAGAAAATTTGCCTTCATCAGCTCACTGGCGCGGCTGTCCAAGCCCTCAGTCCGTCCCAACCAACCAAATACAAGCTGATGCAGCTGAACGCGCGTGTGAATGTCCTTTTGGGGAGCTTTAATTCCGCCTCGCCGCAAATAAACAACAATAAACAGAGTATCGTCGCCGTAAAATTTGGGTCAGGTGCATTCATCATAAAATCGAATGGCGGTCAGCTGCCGACGTAAAAATGCTGTGAGCGAGACATTAAGCGGCGCAGATATACGTAATCCTCGGAAAGTTATTGTCCTTTCTGGAACTTGTGCCACAATTTACGAGCTGGTGCCTGTTGCTTTTGTTGGGAGCGCTCTGACAGGATATCAACTTTAAGTTCGAATGGGGTGCCTTGTCGGGGAGAATAAAACGAGAAAAGCTCCTCTATCCAATTTTCGACGGTAGGTACTTTCCACCCCCCGGGACATCATGAGCGCGCCATAAGGTGGAATAAATAAGGGCGGAAGAGGGGGAGCGAACGTCTTTATCTGAAAAAGTCTTTAAATATCTTAACTGCTGGCATTTGATCAATTTCGCTCGAGATATGCTGTTGACTGGTGAAAATTGGATGTCACCGGCACGAACTCTGCCCAATGTAGCCATTGTTAGCTTTGTAGAATTTCTTTGATTTTCTAGTCACGTCTGGTTTTTCATCACATATGGATTTCTGGTCTATGGAATGGATGCGAATATGTGTCCTCGTCCTGTATCAATACAAAAGCATTTTTGAATACGCGATTCGGCATAGACTTGAGCACGCCGCCCGTTCACTTTATTGTGGGGAGATCCCCTTGACGAATTTTTATTACACATGAGTGCCTTTGTCTACTACTGGCTTTAAAGCGCTTGTTTCTCCAGCGTACGTGCCCCCTCAGCTGTCCAAGTGCACAATACGATCTCGACGGCAGCTTTGCCCCTCCACGACTTGTGTTTTTTCGCCTACAAAATAAAAATTCGTAGGAGCAACTCCTTATCAGCATATTTTCAAGGAAATCAAAAAGAAATAGAAAAAATCCCTTCGCATCCTTTGAGGCCGTATCAGTGCCAGAGCATATATTTATATTAATTTTCTTTCAATGCACGGACAGGTAGTTATTTGCACGTCTTCACGTCCTTTTATTTTAACTATGGTTTGAAATTCATTTGGCTGAGTAAAGTAGGTCCGTATACTAAAAAATATGTATATACAAATTATAATGAACTTCTTTGTGAACTTTTCAACCGACATGCTCACTGATGGGTATTTTAATTTTATAAAAATTGTTGAAGCGTTATTGAAAAGTATATTATGCAAAAACTATAATGAAAATTTTAATATCATACATTCTTCGATATACAATAATCAATAAAAAAATAAAAAGGATAAGTCTTATGTATCCCTCATCATTTAGGGCAGAGCAGCATATGAGAAGGGCAAATTTCTATATTTTTAAAAATCGCAAAAATATTAGAAATGATTTTTTTTTTTTTTTAATTATAAATAATCATGTTTTACATAATAATTAAATGTACTACGTTCGATATCATTTTGATTAAGGTTTTTAATTGAAAAATCCTTTAATGTAAACTGCACTCATGCGAAAAATATTGATTTCTTTCAAAAATAGATCTAATGCAGTTCTTGTAATTATAAAAACGAATATACAGGGTGTTTGGTCTTAAAACGGCCGTACGTTGGCAAATGCTAGGGGTTGTCAAAATAAACAAAAAGTTGTATGAAGAAGATGTAAGAATTTTTTGCACATCGACAACGTTGCTCTGCAGCTTTGATATTTTTCTGATCATCATTATAACCATCGACCATCGACCATAATGTACATGTACATGTACATAGTGGACATATGTATCAAAAATTGCATCAAATGTTTCTTTTTTATTCCATATAAAAAATGAATTAATAAACAAATTCATAGTAATTTTCTAAAAAATAAACATTTTTCAAACAAGCACATGTGAAAAAAAATCCTTGTACTGAACCTCGAAGATGGTGCGAAAAGGAGTGCACGTTTCATGCAAAACATAAGGTTACAACTTTATGAATTAAACTATCTCAAAAACGGTTACTTGTACAAGAAAAAGTTATAATGTATTTTTTGTACGACATTTGATAATACATAATTGTTCTGTCCATCAATGAAATATTCACGAATAACCGTTTTGAGTCACCTTTGACCCCATGTAAAATGGATGAGGACTTTTGACATTTTATTTAGAACAACAATATCAACGTTCATACAAAAAACAAACGTTCCGGGAATTTTTCCTCAGTTGGGGCTTTTTTTTTGCTAATTTCTCTGAAGTGTCAGTTTATATGATTTCTCTGCATTTATCCATATGCGTGAGAGAGCAATGAGTAGAATCACTTTTATTATCACAAATTACTGGTAACATTTGTAAAAAGAAGTGAAGTAATAGAATTATAGAAAAAAAGAATAGAAAAATTTTACATATTTTTAGGTTTAATATTTTTTATTCTCTTTTTTGAACCCAAAAAACTAAATTTTACGTACTTTTCGTAATCGTTATAATAAAAATCTAAGAAATTATTAATAATATTTATTTAAATTTGCATAGCTAATGGATATGACAGAAGTTTACTTCAACCGTAGGCTTATGAGGGAGAGGTACATACCATTTTCTTCTTCAAACTCGAACCAAAGAAAGTTTCGAGTGAAATAATATCGATTTTTGGAACTTATACCCTATGCAGACAGCACACTAACTTAATAATTACTAAATTACTCACTTAGCACAAATTATTCATAAGTGAAGTGATGACAGAGAGCCATTTCTTAATCATGAACTATCAGCTGTCAGTTATTCAATTTCCTAATTGACAAGAAAGAAGAGAGCAAGACAGTCCTTCTGGTTTTCTTCTTCTTCTTGTTTGCAATGGATAGTGCAAAGTCATGTTACAACTGGTATAGAAGTACAAAATCAGATGAATTCTAGTACACTTTTCATTATTTAGGTATAAATGGTGAAGAAAATCTGGTCTTTTAGGAAATCGTAAATTATCAAGTTTTTCGTGATTTAATAGCCTTAATGATGATAAGCTCATGGCAGACAGCGTCTAAATTAGTAATTAGTATAAATAATTAATTTACTTATGTTGTCTGTCTAGAACATTAACCTTAACTTAAAGCATCAAATTAAATTACTATAAGGAATATTGTACAAAACAACTTAATTTTTCTAACCAAAGGAAAATTTCCTTGCATTGTTCAATGTATCAAATAGAAAACATTTAATTCAGTAAGTTATCCCATCAGAGCCCTAGGTCATTTGAAAATCATCGTTTTTGAACCTTTTATCCAAAAAAAATTTTTTATAAACGGGAGATTAACAAAGGAATGACTAAAAATACATACAAATATACATACACTGATATAAGATGAAAAGAATATGAAAACGAATAGGCGACACTATCCGAAAGTAAATTAATGACTTTCAAGTCTTCTGGGTATCCTAATGTCGGGATTTAACTGAATTCAGCCTCTACTTTTTTGCAATTAAAAATATTTTTAGATGTACAGTGGCGCCAAGACGGACGTTCGTTTGCTAAGCCGGTTTTAAGGCCCGAGTAATTACCTACCGAAGGCGGACAGAGACCCCATACGTTTTTAAGAGTTAAAATTAATGTGACAGAGAAAAAAAAAGGCCGGTTGCAAGATTTAATTACAGTGCGACGGTCGCTCTCGCAGCCAAGATTAGTTACAAAGTAAACAGCTCTCTGTTGTCTTGCTTTAAGTAGCTCCTTATTTTAGCACGTAATAGACCTGCAGGGATTTTAATTCACTACGACAAAATAGGAGAATTCTCGATTCCATTCCCAAGGAAACGAAAGAACTTCACGAAAGCTCAGGAAACTGCAATAAATTTTCATTTGTGTCCAATTCAACTTTTCCACTCGCCGAGCACATACATACATAAAAATCTTCCCATTGTACATAGTTGCGAATGGGATGGGCGGCACGGGCGGCTGGGTTCAGCTTTTACAACTGCAACGTGTCCCCTAAAAGTGCTAAACGTGACAAAAATTTCTGCTCCTCGCGTGTCCCTTTTTTAATCTCCTGTGTCAAATGAAGGAGCGAAAATAATTCATTTTTAACTTCACGCCTTTCCCGCTTCGCTTTCTTGCACGGTCGCTGCCCGCCGCCCGCCCCGCCGACTCGCTGTCCGGGTGCTCGGGTCCCACTGCGTAGCGCTCGGGGTATGTGAATGATATAAAAGTTTACGGCGCGGTGGCGGGCGGCCCGCTTGATTATGCACGAATAGCGCCGGGTTAATGTACTTAAACTTTTCACTCGTGCCTGGGTAAAGAGGCGGGCTCTCGGGCGTGTGATAATGTGTGATGTATGGAGACCACTTGATGGCTCGCGATAAATTAATTGCATTAAGGGCGCGTCAACAGTTGCGCCAGGAGCCGGGTCGGAATCTGCTTTATGCGCGCTGGGCGCGGAAAAGTGGTGTCAATTATAAATGAGAGCGCGCGAATGCAAGCAACTCCTCGTTGAAATAGTAAAAGTTCAGGAAAGTGATGTTAAAGTGGTGCCACAAGGCAACGTAGAGAGGTAATAAAGCTATTTACAAAATGCCCGACTGTTTTAATGGATGCCACTGAATTAAGTAAATCTCTGATTGAACAATTGTGTTTAAATACCCCATGCTATTCTATAACCTATAATAAGATTAGGTGTATGATAGATGGGGCAATTTCAATAGAACGAGCAAAGCTTTTTTAACACGTTCCCGCCGGCATGTACCACTAGTGGTACATTAAGGACTGTCCCATCGGGCGGCATGTACCATTAGTGGTACAAAGAAAGAAATCAATTTAATATGTGTGAAAACAGCGCCGCCCGATGAAACAAACTACAAATTCAGCTGCCGGCGGGAACGTGTTAACGATGATACAACTGCCTAAACTAATTCTGCACAGTAAAATATAGGACAAAAGTTAATCAAACTTAAAACCAATAATTGTTGGTTGATCGAATCGCAATTATATAGTATGTAGTATGTATTAATCAAAGATATTACTCATATTCATACTTTAATATATTTGCTGTTTGGGATGTTAGTTCAGTTTGTAGGGGTCAATTGATAGCCCGACGCATTAGCTACGAGGGCCCTAGAGGTTGTGGGTTCAATTCCCACCAGAATTCCTGGTCACAAAAATTGGTTTATTACAAAGGACCTATAATGGCCTAATTGTGTTTTTCGACAGTCACATCAAACTAACATCTAGTCCAGATTTGAGTTTAACCCCTGGAGGGGAACTTTGTGCCCCCATTCCTCCAACCGCTTATAACTTCGTTTCTAATTATCGTAGACAATTTTTCAAATTAAAGTTCAGACGATTCTGAAGAAGATAGTTTTTTTCATATTTATCTTTATTCTACGCTGAGTTACAATTGGAACATTAAAAATCGTAAAAAAATTCATTTTGGTTTTGTTTTGTTTCTGGTTTGGGAACTTAGTTCATGATCGGAGTCAATGTCGCTGGATGGGTCATTGAGTTTAAGGCCTGGTACACACTAGGCGTTTTTCAACGCGCGCTTTGCTAACGCGCGTTTTAAGAACTATGAAGTCCCATTACGGTGTACACATTCTAACGCGCGCTTCTTCATAGTTCTTAAAACGCGCGTTACCAAAGCGCGCGTTGAAAAACGCCTAGTGTGTACGTACTCTAAGGCTATTTTGACGATTTTTTTTTTTACGTTTTTTTTTTTTTTTTTAAGAAAGAGGGCGACCCATGCGGGTGTGCACTACGACCTAAGAGGTCTTTTGTGCGAGCTAAAGGAAAGGAATAACTAGGTGTGGGAGAAATGGGCCAGAGTGGTCAATTGTAGTAGGGCTGACCACATGTCCCGCCAAGCTACTAGCTGAGACATGGGCCTCTCCAAATTGGCCAAAGACCAGTTGGAATCGAACCCACGACCTCGAGAATGGCAGCCCGGCTCTCATAGCACTGAGCTACCGAGGTCCCCTTTTTATTTTTGACGTTGCTTTAATAGATATTAATATAAAAGTTGTTGAGATCAATTAATACACTTTTGAAATATATAAAAACATTTTTTTTTTATTCATTTTATTCAAAAAGTAGACAGGTGATTTACGTTGTCGATTTCTTGGCAATAAATCATTTGAAACATAAAACTCAAATATTAGATAAAAAATAACTGTGAGTTTGTTCCCAACTACAATTATTAATTCTTATGCATAATTAACAAAATGGCGGAATTTTTTTAGAAAAAGAAAATAAAGTGTTTTTTTAGTGATTTTGGCAATCAAAAATATAGTAAAATTTTAAATTTTGTTATGATCGTACTTCGGAATGAACATGCTAGACATATATGGTTAAAATTTCAAGAGAATCAGTTGAGTAGTTTCCGAGAATTGGACAACGTACGGCCAAAAAACGTTGTTTCGAGAAAAACGCGTTTAAAGTTTTCCAGGTAAGAGGCTTAGCTGCGGTGGGAGTAATAAAACGTGCTCATGTACTCATGTTTAAGGTATCGAAAATTGTAGTTCAAATTTTCGGCTCATTCTAGAATTTTCAGAGAACACTTTGAAAACATTTACAAAAAAAATTATTGCCTTTTCTGTGGTAGATAAAAACAAAATCTACTACTCAGTTTTAGACGTATTATATTTACAGTAAAAAAAACAACAAGAATATCATTTAGAATATATTAAAAATACAAACAAAGCTAAATAGTACGCCTATCTCAAAAACGAAGCAAAATATTATAAATATTATATATTAAATATGTATATCAGGACAGTAGAACTGCTCTAATTACTTAAACTTCATTTTGTTTATAGTTATGGTTTATTTTATATCATTTCACAAAACATATTGAAGTGAAGGCTTTAGGTAAAGTAAGTTAAAATAAAATGACTTATGGGGAAAGTATAAGTCAAGATAGTTGCGTTTTTTTAATAATCTATATAGATCTAGATCCAAAAAAAAAAGATGAGGGAAATATATGAAGCATGGCAGGTTCGGACCTTTTTCACTGTCTTCAGACACAGTCACAGCCACTAACGTATAATATGATATAATGGATCATACGGCTCGCCCCACATAAAATGCTTAGACAAGAATGATGTAAATTTCATTCCTTCTCTTTCGACAAACGTGATATATTAAATGAAAGTTCACTAGGTGTGAAGTTTGCAACATTCTGAGATGTTGGGAAATTTCTAAAATTGTTCTTAGCCTGGATACACTTCACCTTCAATTTATATCTGTATAAATCATTTAAAAACGCAGCTGTAATTAAAGTATTTAAAACAACAGGCGGTATAAAAATGAAGAAAAGATCTAAGCAACACCTTATAGAGTCATCTTTAGACTTTAGAAAATTGTAAAACAGCTACGGAAATCGACTGCAGAAGAAATTAACGCAACACGGAAGCAATCGATTGGAAAATTTGTATGTGTGATTTTGTCGACAAAAATATGATATTTTTTTTATTACGTATGATATACCAGACGTAAGTTAAAGGTAATGTTAAATTCCTTTAGGCTAAGGGTAAGCCTCTGGACTGGATTTCGCCTTAAACCATTGGAAAATATGCCATTGGTTGCAAATCATAATTTGGAGCAAGGAATCCAGGTTTGATTTCTGCGTAGGACAAAGGCGCCAAAAGGTCATACGAAACGCGGAAGAAATCTTTCACCCAGATTATTTGCGAAGAACAGTTTCCAGTTTTACTTATGCTTTGGGGATGTATGTCGTCGCGAGGTGTTGGACGTCTTCACTTTTTTGGAATCTCCTGAAGGTAAATATATTTTTCAGCAAGACGGCGCATCTTGCCATACTGCTAAAACAACAAAGACATGATTAGCCGCAAAATATATTCCTTTTATACAATAGAATGGCCTTCACATAGCCCAGATGTGTCACCAATTTAGTCCTTTTGGAGAAAAATGGAAAAAAGATGCTGCAACAACCTATCACTAACATAGAGGAATTGCCCACTCAAATACAAAATATTTGGGACTCCATAGAAGCAGAAAATGATCGATAGTTAGGTAATATTAGGTCGAATTAAAGCGGTAATGAAAAGTAAAGGTGACCCTACGAAGTGGTGACCACTCCATTTCCAATATGGGCGAACTATTTTGTTTCGTTTTTGAGACAGGCGAAGTATTTTGCTGTTTGTGTTTTGGGTTTATAACGAATTTTATTGTAAATGATGAATTATTATTGTTTTGTTTTTATCAAACATCAAAAAGTAAGGTAGGCTTGGCGAAAATTTGAATTCCTAAACTTTAATATAGTAGATTTCGTTTTTTTGTAAAAAAAAAAAGATAAAGGAAAAGTTTTAGTTATGTGAATTATGAATTTAATTTTTTTTTTATATATCATGTCTTCTTCTTAGTGAACGATCAAATGCAAAGTATTAAGGCTGGACGATGTTATAGTATATTCAATAGCTAGAATATACTTATATCTGCATTAATTATCCATCTCCAATTTTTTAAATTTGCCTGATATGAATAACTAACTACCTGAGCAGCTTACATGCGCATCGTTTCCAAAACTCCATTTTAAAGTAGTAAACTTTTTAAAATGAGGTTGTAGCCGCAAAAGCCAAATTGGCTTTAAATGTATGAATCGAAGAGCAGCACAATTGGACTTTTTCAATGTATTCCCCATTGGCAGGCTATTACGCGGCATCGTTGTCAACTCATAAATTAATTGTAGCACATCATCAGTTTGCCACCTCTCGGGAAGCGACGTCGCCTTCCCTGAAATATCGACACCATGACTCCAATTAATAGCAGATTGAAGCATTCAAGTCAATTTGCATGGCCCGCAGCCGCTGCCGCTGTCGTCCAACCACCCGCCCGGTTGGATTAAAAATCAATGTTAATGGACTTTTCACATGACGGTCTAAATTGAATTCCAACTGCCTTTGGATTGCGAATTAAGTCCCTGTTTTCTCAGAGCGTTGCATTGAGTAAATTCAAATTAGGAAAGAATGCATGCTTCTCGAATCGCAAATCTCGATCATATCGTTCGACTTTCACCAGCTCTGAACTTGAAATTGCAAATTTTTCGAGGGTATCCGACCCGATCCATGGACACCTTGTATGCACAGTCCCGCGCCAACGTCGCGTCGCCTTTCCGGACAATTCTGCTCCTGGCTGCCGTATCAAGCCCGGATCATTTTTCACGTGAAGGCGCCATTATTGCGACTTTTTCGAAACAAATTACAACGATGACAAAAGCAGTGCCCGGCCGAATAAATCATCCGCTTAAAATGCAGAACCATTATGCAGAAGAACTAAATTGTACCGACTGAGCTATTTGTTTTCCTCTGATTTACTTTGGTGTGGATGCAGAGCTGAGGAGCCAGATTTATTTCCGGATGCTGGATGCTCCACTCGCTTGAGTGACTAGTCAATTCGGGGATTTTTTCGGTGGCACAGTTGATTTTTTTTTTTTTTTTGCAGTGCAATGGTGCTCCACCAAACGCCCCATGGTATAAGAATACAACGACGACGACGGAACATCTCTTTCGGCACTAAAGCAGAAAAGCACCCGGATAAATCCACAACAGGAATGATGTTAACTGAAAGGTTTTGAAAGGGAGTTTTGCGCGGTGGAGATGTTTTCTGCATATGCACAAGATTTATTCGACGACTTGTATGAAATCCGGATGATGTTGAGAGATCACTTTGTCGACTACCACAGTGGATTATCCCTGCGCGTTCCGAAAAGTATATATATTTAAAAAATTATTTTAAAATTTATTAAGTGGAAAGTACAAAAGAATGTCGGTTATACATTTTTAATGAACTTTAAATTATAACAATATTAACATAATTTTTTATAGGGTCAAATAGAATACTGATAAAAACCTTATCAGCATAATAACTTCACCAAAAATGATCGAATTTGCAAATATTAAAAATAATCCTATAAAAAAGTATAGAATTTTTTATTAGTTGATAGCACACAAATCAAAGATTATTTTATGTATTGTAAGATTGAAACTGAGTACACTGAGAGAAATAGCTGCATTTAAAACAAACCCCGGAGGGGTTAAATCCAACATGATTTTCATTTATATGGATACTACGATCGACTAAAATCGCACCACTACTATGACTCGTAAGTAAGCACTTACGTATCAATGTTACTCAGTGACGCCCGAGGTGAAAACTACCCCCACATAACTCAAAGAAAAGCTCGAAACGTCTGTACTGTCTGCCTGTTGTCCCTCCGGGGGTGTGTTTCAAATGTATTGGATGGACGCTAGTACTTACCCTTAATTTAATCGTGTACACATGAAAATTTGTATAATTCGATTCACTAAGATCGAACAACTATTCTCAGAGCTTATTCGGGGGGTGTTTTTTAACTTTAACAAAATATTTTAGGTTGTACGAGCTTTTTTGACCTTGGATTCGGATTCAGCATCCAAAAATACATTGGGATATGATAGTATCGTTCGTTGGTCTGACAAAAACATTTTTTTTGTGGGGCTGTGATATTATGAGTTCAAATTAGCGTTGAAGTGGAAGCGATATCATCAGTGGGTGGTGCGGGTAAAATCTCCTTTCAGCCGTTTTGGGAAGAAAAATTAAAATGGAAAAGATCCTTAATCTGTATGAATGTTCCTATAGGCAAATGGCGCGTTTTTAAAGTTGAAACTTTAGAATTAATTCTTCTTTTTTTTAGCATTGTTTTCGTATAAAATAAGGTATTTTCAATATGGTATAGTATACAGTATATATAGTAGGGTGGTCCTTATTCATAAGAAAAAAATTATTTTTTTTTAATTTCGCAGGGTACCACGTAATTTGATTGTATACCATAAGAAAGTATTTCAGTATTTTTTTTGAATTTTTTAAATGACATTTAGAGGTCGCTACCAAGGTTTGAATTTTAAATAAAAATTCAAAATCTGTATTTGTTAGATTCTTTTATTTTTATAGCCAGGACATAATTTCCATTATGTGGTGACGACAAGCAAGCCAAAGAATATCTTTATACATTTTTTGCTCCAAAAGAACGCATACTCCACTTCTTAAACCGGTATTTACAGCAGCAGTGTCAAAACACAAACATTTTACCTTATCGCTTTCGTTAATGACTTATTAGAACTGAAGTGCGGGGCGGGCTAAATCTCGACGCGTCGGTACAGAAGAGGGGTCGAGGGGAGGAGGGGATAAGAAGCGATTGTCTATGCGAGTTTCACTTGCACGTAAAATGTGATATAAACACCTTAATGAATCATTAATGAAATTAAGCTGTTCTTCAACGCTTTTTGTAAAAATTTTGACAGCTGCTAGTGACCTCTAAATCTTAACAAAAAAAACTTATTTCATATTTAGAGGTATATAATCAAATGAGAAAGTGCCCCGGGGATAATTCAAAAGTCGAAAAATAAGGACCACCCTAATATATAGTATATAGTATACAACACAAATTTAGTAGAAATTCTAGCTATCAGTGTACATAAAACATAACAACCTTGCATTCCTAATTGAATTTTTAAAAAAATCTTTAATGTATCCAGTTTTAAAAGCATCTTGTTTTCTTCAATTCAATTATAGTTAGTTATTTTTATTGAAAATGTATATACACTTATATTACAAATAAAATTTTCAAAAAAATATTGGAATAAATTCTAGAATGTTTCCTTACACTTCCATTTGTTTTTACTTTCTTCGGTAGTTTATTAAATATACGAGTTTGAGAAAAAAGTCGGTCTTGTTTTTTTTTTTATATATCTCAAGGACACAGCAATTTAGAGACGAAAAATATACTTATATTGACTACCAGTCACCTGCCCTACGTGATGGTGTATGCAACAGTACAGGTTCCTATTGGGGGCAGATTTGTCATGCTAAGACGGCTAGACCCTTTGCAATAGGGACTTTTAAAGCTCTTATTATCATAGCTTTTTCATAAAGAAATCCTTCGTTTAAAAGGTTTATAAATGATTTTTTTTAAATCATTTCTAATAGCGTATTTATATTTTCCCTCCCTCAGAATTGATTGTTGTATTACTCTTAAAGGCATTCGCGGAGAATTCACCCTTCGTTGAAACCTTTAAAAGTAACATTGACTTTTCAGAATACTTGTTATTAAAAGTTATTAAAAGTGCAACAAGTAACTAAACTCTGGGACTACGATATTATAGGATTGTTATAAGAACGAAAGCTACTAAGAATCTATTTTAAAAACCTTATGAGCTCGTGACTTCATATGAAATTAAAGTAAGATTGTGATAAGGGTTTCAGCGTGAAAAAAACACTTTTCTTTCCGATTTTTTTTTAGAAATATGGATTGAGCAAAGTTACTTAAACCTTTTGTACATTATTAAGTATGATGTCGATAATACTCAGTAATTTTTTTATGCGAAAATATCGACAAACAAGCCGGTAACGGAGCTTTTCCAAGAACGTCTTTAGAAAGAGACGATTTGCGGTGTACACTGTATCTTAGCTGGAAATTATCCGAAATTAAAAACCTTTAAAATTTAGTCAGAGTATCATTCAATCCTCCCCCCTACGTTCTCTGATTATTATTTTTTTCATTTATAAATTTTTGGTGGTCATTTAAAGTAAAAACTGCTATTTTCTACGAAAAATTTCGTCATTTTGTAAGTGGAAACCCCTCTTAATGTAAAAAAAAAAATTAAAACTCATCGTAGGGGGGAGGTATTTTATATATAGAAAGTGTGTACCAAGTTTGAAATAAATCAGTAATGTAGTTTTTAAATAGCAGTGTACACGGACTTTTAAAAAGTGGTTTTAAAAAAGTTCAGTCACCGGCTTGTCTGTCGATATTTTCGCATAAAAAAATTACTGAGTATTGCTGAAATCATACTTAATAATACACAAAAGATTTCAATAAATTTGCTCAAACCATATTTCTAAAAAAAAATCGTAAAAAAAGTGTTTCTTTTTCATGCTCAAAACCTTACCCCCCCCTTAAGCAAATGCTTGAATTTTATTCACTTGGCCCACAATCTTATTTAAAGTTCATTGTTTAGGTAATACTCTTAGTTTTGCTATTGACAATTCTTAGAAGTGATTTGAAGTGATTTAATTCTCCAGGAAATCTTCTAACGCCTTATCACGCTAGTAATGGTCTTTAAGAATTCTTAAGGAGTTATTTTTTGAAGGTATTATCTAAGCTAAAGGCTCATTTTAATTCTCGTATAACTTTAGGAGGGCTTTTTAAGAAAATTTTTTTTTGGAAATACTATAAATTTCCGAGTAAGAAGAAATTAATCTCTAATTTCTGGTGTTTCCAATATTCCCTGTGGCTATTCGATTTTGATATACCTCTAAACGAGTTTATTGAGGCTGCTCCATCGTCTTGGTCCAAAAGCCAGCAATCCACAATCCCTAATGCAACCACATTTCCTCAGATTGACCCATTCCTGTCACCATTACTCATCTGCCGATCGAATTGTGGAAAATCTATTGTTCGCCTGGCGTGTGTATGTGTGCATCAGGGGTGCCCCCGGTTGTTGTTGTTGAATAAATTAATTTTGCACGTGGCCGCAAGTAGCCCCCGTTCTGCGAAAAATTACATATATCGGATTTGAAATTTGCCGCTTTTTGTTAGATAGATGTAATTCGCATGGCTGCCATGGTAGGTGATTTTGATAGGCGCTCGTTTGGTATCTGCTGCACAATACTTCCATTCGATATGCAAAATAGGTCTTTCATATCACCGAACTGCTGCCGCAATCCCACAAAACCTATTAGCGCAGCAATGTGATTGTCTAGAGAGCTTTTAAATGCGAGTAACAACAAAAGAATCCATGAATTGCCGTTTAGTTACCAATTAATTAGGCACAGCCCTTTTACCGCCCGTGAAAACCCTGCCACACACGCAGCCGAGCACAAAAGCTTAAAATAAAAAAATACGCCTTCAGACGCAAGTCATGTCCCACAACTATCGGAATTAAATATAAATGAGGACTAAGGCATGCGTTCCGTTTTTTGTTGCCTTTTTAAAAAAGAAATTCGCATGGCAAATACAATAACTATCAAGAAGCATGCGAGCTCTCGCATTAACCTCGAGAAGATTTCTGCCGGAATTCTTGGAAGATGTTCCCGTACACCGTAAATCCCACAAATGTTAAAGATCAAATTTGCGGGCAAACCCACTGTGACATTTTATATTTTTGATGCTGCAGACGGCAATAAAAGTCGCTTAAGCCCGAGATGAATGTCAACTGCAATTTTCTATTCGCAGATTATTCTCATTCAGTACGCTGGGGGTTTACCGTCTCTCGGGAACGTCCTTTCTCGTTCTATGAAAGAAAAATCAAAGGGTGTCACGGGGACAAGACATATGTATGCGCCATGCATGCATGAAGGATGTGCGTTTTGAGTAATCCTTTTTTATATCGTCAACACGGACGGAAACGTAATCAATGTCACGAATTTGCACGCAATAGGATTGCTTTCAGCCGGAAGGGCGGTTTTGTCGACTGTCTGTCCCCGGGAGCCGACAATGTAAGCCTAATGTAATATGACCACGGCACCATAGCCCATAATAATTTCCAGGAATAGATTTTTCCTCATGTGAAAAGCTCATATGCTCTTGCGGCCGACAATATTAAACACGTCTTTCTGGAAATCTTATAAATACAAGGTGTCGCAAAAAGCTGGAATACAGTTTTCTTTCAGGAGGAACTGAAAGTTAAAGTTAAAGGAAGAAAAATCTCCGGAAATTTTATAATACATAGTTTTTTTTGATTGAAATTAAATCATAAGTTTTCGAAATGGCTTCCTTTGAACTTAATACCGAATTCCGCCTTCACACTTCACCCTTTCTAAGCCGATGAGAAGTATTTTTTTTTCTAAAAATTAGACCTTCTTTGTAGGTGAATGTCATATGTTTTATCGATTGGTGCTATTCTCAACCTCTGACTACGACCGAAAGTGGTTTATTTTGACCGGAATTGGAATGACCTTTGAAACCAACTACATGACCACCTTCGAATAGTGATGAGCAAACGCATGACCAAGAAAATACTAACATAGTTTTGGTCTTGGTGTTGATCTAGCACATTGAGTCTTAGTCTTGGTCTTGTTTTTCGACGGTACGTCTTGGTCTTGGTCTTGTTCTTGCGAGATTGGTTCTTGTTTTTGCAAGACTTGTCGTAACATTTTGGAAATGAATATATGTATATATATATATCTATATATATTAGGGTGCTTTTTTTTCGCGACTATTTTTTTTTTTTTCAGTCCCACCTCGAAATTTTGTGACAATTAGCTAAACAAAAATTCCCTGAAAATTGGAGCCCTTAATATTAATATTAAGTACTAGACCAAAGCGTATAAAGATTTCCCATATAAAATACATGTAAACTTTGATTATCTTTCTTCAAAACTCTACAGCTCAGAGGCATTTTATGGTATAATCTTGGTCAATGGTAGGATTTCTTCAGAATTGAATGCTCTACAAAAGTGTCCATTGCGGTGTAACCCTAACTCCCACTAGCGAGGTAGTACGGGTCACTAAACCCAATTTTTCCATCAAATTCTCGCTTTTCGCCCCTATCTCGTAAATAGCAAGAGCTACAGAAAAAATGAATAAAACAAACTTATAGGAAATTCAATTTCCTGTAAAAGAGTTCTGAACACCAAATAGCTGACATCGATATTTCTTGAGATATTGGGCTTTGAAGTTGAGGTAGCGTGGAATTTTCGTGGATTATTGAGCTAAATTGTAGGAACAATACCTCAACTTCAAAGCCCAGTATCTCAAGAAATATCGATGTTAGCGATTTGGTGTTCAAAACTTTTTTGTAGGAAATTGAATTTTCTACAAGTTTGTCATATTCACTTTTTCTGTACCTCTTGTTGTTTACGAGATAGGGGTAAAAAGCGAGAATTTCATGGAAAAATTGAAGTTAGTGACCCGTACTACCTCGCTGGTGGGAGTTAGGGTTACACCACAATAGACACTTTTGTAGAGCATTCAATTCTGAAGAAACCCTACCATTGACCAAGATTATACCATAAAATACCTCTGAGCGTTAGAGTTTTGAAGAAAAATAATCAAAGTTTGCGTGTATTTTATATGGGAAATCTTTATACGCCTTGGTCTAGTACTTAATATTAATATTAATACAAATTTATTTTTTTAGTTTTGACAAACTTGTGATTAAAGTGTCATATTCTAAAAGCTTTTGATTTTGTGTTGATAATTTTGTAAGTTTTTTAATGTAATTAATACAAATTACCGAAGATAATGTGTATTTCTTTCATGTATTATCGATCTAGACAGGTTACTTTATCTAAAACATTGAAATCAATACGTTTTAATTTAACACACAAAAAACACACCGTTCAAAGAAACCACCGTCAAATTACAACTTTGGCCCAAACTTTGCTAAAAAAAAAATACAACTTAGATGTTGTTTTACTTGATTATACTTGTGTATATAAATTGGCTAAACAACTAAACACCTATTGCAATAATACAGACGTGGAGCTATTAAAACTGAAGTAATCAAATGGGAAGTAAATAATAGCATAATTTTGGGACAAAGTACCCCGACCCTACGGTACAGATTAATTTACGGGACCTAGTATATACATACATTCATTTAATTTTTTTTTACATGTTGTACCCTTTCGATTTTAATGAAACGTTATATACAACAATATATGGTTTTTTTATCGAAGTGTTCAATAAAAGGCAAGTTATAGAAAGAAAATTAAAACGTTTATTGAGAATTTGTATAAACATAATATATATAAGGGATAAAATTTTCAAAAATATATTGTAATAATCTCTATAATGATTCCTTACACTCCCATTTTACTTTCTCATCTTCAGTAGTTTATTAAATATGTGATTTTGAAAAAAGTCGGCTTCGAACAATTTTCCAATATATCTCAAGGAAGGACGCAGCAATTTAGCGAAGAAATATATAAGTATATTTTGACTACACTCACCTGCTCTGCATGATGGTGTTTGCAACAATACAGGTTCCTATTGGGGGCAGATTCGTCATACTAACACTGATTGACCCTTTCAGTTCAAATTGTGTCTCGCATAGAAAGATGAACTTGAAAAACGTTGATAATGGCCTAATTTCACTATTATGTTATAGACTATACACAATGCATAGTTTAAGGCGGAAAGATAAAGTCGAAATTTTCATATTATTTTATATATACCATATTTAAATCAATATAATATGTATCACAGAAAATTTAATAATAAGCTAATTATATTTTCAGGGTATTTTTGTTAGCCAAAGCTTTCCTACTGCCTTTTTTAAACGCTTGTCCTAAATGTGCATAATATTTGAATAAAATTTCTGTCAACATAAGACGAAAATATAAAGTTTTTCTTTGGCTTTAAGAAAACCTATCGACCAAGTCCAAATTATGGATGAATATCGCATTTTATTCGAACAACATTGCATACTTTGCGTATCTCGTTTTCGTAGAATTTTGTTACTAAATCAGGTGTCTAATAAACTTAAGAACACAATGTGGAATTATAATGTGATCCTTTTGTGCGTGACTGTATGTCAACAGAATTAGAATTCAAATTATACACCTTACTTTGTCCTCTGTTTCTCATTTTTAAAAATGTTTACTCTTTATTACGCACATAGTCTTTTGATAGCAATAACAATTGATATTTTTCAGTTGTTAGCTTTGTTTGTGAAAGGTGGCATCATGTTTTTCAGCTATGGAAAATTTTCAGAACGCATTAACCAATGACAAGATATGACGCAAACAAATTATTTGAATCAATAGACCTCTTTTGTCAGAACTAAATTTTAAACTAAGTTTTAAATCTCTAATATCTTTTAAAATAATTATAAGTATATAAGTAATAATAACTTCACTAAAATTTAATAGTCCGCATTACGGAATTTTTTTCGAATCTATGGATATTACAATATATTTATTTTGCTTAATACAAGCTACACAAAAATCAACCAAACAAAACTTAAACTAAAACTAAAAATAGTTATATGGAAAAGAAAGAGACTATAAATATCTTTCATTGGAGGCATAATTCTCAAGGGAAAAAATAAAAGAAAGAATTAATAACGCAAAATCAGTGAACGAATATTCGATGTAATATTTGTGATTTTTATATACAAACATCCATACATCTTTTCCTGCAAACTAATTTAACTTAACGAAATTACTACTTAATCTTTTAAAAAATATATAATTTCGACTAATTACTATATACCATTTTCATTTTATTTAGTGAGACACATTGACAAAAAGGTTAATTATTACTTCATTCGAATTAATGTTTGTTAAAAGCTTCTCCCTTAGATTGACATCTGATAGGACAGGAATAAAAAAGTATAGGTCCTTTCACAATCGAAGGCTGCATACGTTTTTAAGATGATTTGAAGATTCAGTTATTCTTTAAGGAATGATTCAAATTTTTATTAATGAAAAAACGGAAAAAAATCCGACGCATAAAACATGATATTTAGCGTTTGAATATAAAAGTTAACTTTTTCTCATATTTGTTTCATCTTTTAAACTTTATAAACAATCAAAATTTTACAGTACTATGTTGTTGGTGGTAACAATTCTGCTTTATGTTTGATAAAGGAAAATCAAAATCGGTTCACTCGTTTGTTTGTAATTGTAAAAAAGTAAGAAATACACAGTTGGTGTCGAGAAAGATGCGTTTAAAGTACTGAAAACGCCGCAGTTAGCATTACATCTTTCCCAGCGGTATGTATGTCACGACAATTAGATGAAGTCACAAACACTAAAATCTAATTCGAATGAGGACATTTTAAGGGTTATCATGAGAGAAACTTAAGAAAACTTCCGAGTTTTATTTCAAGGTTTCTGAAGAGAACATATTTAACTGCAATACTTCACAATTCTGAAAGTTTTGGAAGATTTCTTAAATACTGAAAACTGAAATACTGAATGAACTAATACATTCAATTTCAAATTGATTAACTGGAAGAAAACCCAAGTCGAGATATTTTCTCCAACTTAAAATATCAATATCAACGAGTAGCGTTAAGTTTCGATTTAAAACGTGGGTGTAAAAATCTCTAGTCACTTAAGAAGACTACGGTATATTAGACACCCTCAATCCTCTGTAACTTGGCAGAACGGATTGAAAATGGGATCTTTTTCTTCTTAATTTTCCCAATTATTTCCAAAAATATACATGCGGGATCGCTTAAATTTCGATTTTGTCGTTTTGAAACGTGGTTTCTTTGCAGCGACGTATCTTTTACGGAGACCGGCGAACAATTATTCTAGAATTTTATTCCTAAATTATAAGGATGGATGAAGAATGTCAATTCAATAGTTCTGAAAAAGTACCATATTTTTTAATTTGCGCCGTTCTATACCAAGTCGAAATCTAAAAAATTATTCCAACTCTTATCATCTATACAATTGCCTTATCTTTTGCGTAATAGATACTTCGTAAATAAGATCACTTCTAATAAAACTGACACAGATAAATATATCTATGTATGTGTAATTCCGCTATTCAAAAACTTAAATTGAAATGTAAATATGGTGGAAGAATATAAAGCCCAATCGTAAAAGCTTTTCGCTATCAGTATACTTGCAGCATTCGCTTCAGTAAGAAACCACAATATTTTAAATTTAAAATTTTGCAAAACAAGGAAAATGAATTTGTTTTGGATTTTATCACTTATTCCTCTTTTCGTAGTCGGTATAAGAGCTGGTGGTGATGGTGGATTGACTTTAGCACAATTAGTAGAGGAGTGTATGAAAATGGGCTATTCATATGACACTTGTTATAATCACATCTATGGATTGGAAGGAAAATAAATAAATCCTATTGGAGGAGAAATTTTGGTTTATATTTATATCCTATTAATCCTTGTTTCCCAGTCAATGAAAAAGAATATTTTTTTCCTAGGGTACAATGCTTTTTAAACCGCTCTGCAAGACGAGACAGAAATCAGACGAGTCTTTTCTTCTCCTATGGCAGAATTATGCACATTAAGTCCTATAACAATTTTGATGTGTAGGTAATTAATCCAGGCAACCTGTCGAAAACAAAGTTTGCCTTTTAGGAAAAAATTGGAGATCGGTTCTGACTGTAAATCACAGTTGCGGCAGAAGGAAAAGCGGGGAAAGGAGAGGGGATATACTTTGGCCGTTATATTGGCATTTCCTTTTTCTCAAAATATCCCGGAAACCTGTTTGGATCATTTTCATAGAGAACTTAAATCTCCATAATTTTCCCCTAAGAATTTCCATCTAGCTCTAGACATTTCATCTCTGCTCATTAACTGGATTCGCTCTTACTTACTCAACGGAACATATCAGATTTTTTTTTTGTCGCTAAACCTCGAACAAGGTATTAGCAACCTCAGGCATCCCGCAGGGTAGCTTATTAGGTCCCCTTCTCTTTATTATATTTTATCTATTTATCACATCTCACACCTTTTTAAAATATATAAAATTTTAATCTAGGCAGATTATATGAAAATACTCTTTCGTACGAATAATTATTAACGAGTAAAAAAAGCGGCATTCGCTAGAATTCGCGACCAATGGAAAGACATACAGGACTGAGGGGCGTTTTGTCAAAAATATCACTCGTTCAATGAAGTAGACGAGCTCAAAAAAATCGATAAGTTTCCGATCCTAGTAGCCAAGCTGATCTCTTCAGTGCAGCCCTTGGCTTCTTTGTCATAGACACTCACAAAGGAGGGTACGAAAGCTAATCCCTATATCTGCCCGACTATAACCCAAAGTTTTTTTAAGAATACTTACATATCAATGGCAAAATGAAATTTTTGAATATTACACGAAGTATTCCGCAGCCTAAAATAGTAGTTAAACACTTGTTGCAAGTTTGAGGAGTCTACAGTTCAATGATGCTCAAACTTCATTCATAAGTTGTAAATCTGGTGATAAGAAAAAGTAATCAATAAGAAATTATCTAAGAAGTCCAAGACCTATCTGGAAAACTGTCCATTTTAAATTATTTAGTGAAATACTTGTAAATTGCTAATGGCTATTATCCAGACAAGATTCTTTTGTTTTTGGAAACAAGTACACTGTCTTTATATATATACATTAGGGTGCTTTTTTTTTCGCGACTATTTTTTTTTGTCAGTCCCACCTCGAAATTTTGTGACAAATAGCTAAACAAAAATTCCCTGAAAATTGGAGCCCTTAATATTAATATTAAGTACTAGACCAAGGCGTATAAAGATTTCCCATATAAAATACACGTAAACTTTGATTATCTTTCTTCAAAGCTCTACAGCTCAGAGGCATTTTATGGTATAATCTTGGTCAATGGTAGGATTTCTTCAGAATTGAATGCTCTACAAAAGTGTCCATTGCGGTGTAACCCTAACTCCCACCAGCGAGGTAGTACGGGTCACTAACTTCAATTTTTCCATGAAATTCTCGCTTTTTTTTAAAATTTTACATATTTTAAAAAGGTGTGAGATGTGATAAATAGATAAAATATAATAAAGAGAAGGGGACCTAATAAGCTACCCTGCGGGATGCCTGAGGTTGCTAATACCTTGTTCGAGGCTTAGCGACAAAAAAAATCTGATATGTTCCGTTGAGTAAGTAAGAGCGAATCCAGTTAATGAGCAGAGATGAAATGTCTAGAGCTAGATGGAAATTCTTAGGGGAAAATTATGGAGATTTAAGTTCTCTATGAAAATGATTCAAACAGGTTTCCGGGATATTTTGAGAAAAAGGAAATGCCAATATAACGGCCAAAGTATATCCCCTCTCCTTTCCCCGCTTTTCCTTCTGCCGCAACTGTGATTTACAGTCAGAACCGATCTCCAAATTTTTCCTAAAAGGCAAACTTTGTTTTCGACAGGTTGACTGGATTTTTTTCCGTTTTTTCATTAATAAAAATTTGAATCATTCCTTAAAGAATAACTGAATAAATCTTCAAATCATCTTAAAAACGTATGCAGCCTTCGATTGTGAAAGGACCTATACTTTTTTATTCCTGTCCTATCAGATGTCAATCTAAGGGAGAAGCTTTTAACAAACATTAATTCGAATGAAGTAATAATTAACCTTTTTGTCAATGTGTCTCACTAAATAAAATGAAAATGGTATATAGTAATTAGTCGAAATTATATATTTTTTAAAAGATTAAGTAGTAATTTCGTTAAGTTAAATTAGTTTGCAGGAAAAGATGTATGGATGTTTGTATATAAAAATCACAAATATTACATCGAATATTCGTTCACTGATTTTGCGTTATTAATTCTTTCTTTTATTTTTTCCCTTGAGAATTATGCCTCCAATGAAAGATATTTATAGTCTCTTTCTTTTCCATATAACTATTTTTAGTTTTAGTTTAAGTTTTGTTTGGTTGATTTTTGTGTAGCTTGTATTAAGCAAAATAAATATATTGTAATATCCATAGATTCGAAAAAAATTCCGTAATGCGGACTATTAAATTTTAGTGAAGTTATTATTACTTATATACTTATAATTATTTTAAAAGATATTAGAGATTTAAAACTTAGTTTAAAATTTAGTTCTGACAAAAGAGGTCTATTGATTCAAATAATTTGTTTGCGTCATATCTTGTCATTGGTTAATGCGTTCTGAAAATTTTCCATAGCTGAAAAACATGATGCCACCTTTCACAAACAAAGCTAACAACTGAAAAATATCAATTGTTATTGCTATCAAAAGACTATGTGCGTAATAAAGAGTAAACATTTTTAAAAATGAGAAACAGAGGACAAAGTAAGGTGTATAATTTGAATTCTAATTCTGTTGACATACAGTCACGCACAAAAGTATCACATTATAATTCCACATTGTGTTATTAAGTTTATTAGACACCTGATTTAGTAACAAAATTCTACGAAAACGAGATACGCAAAGTATGCAATGTTGTTCGAATAAAATGCGATATTCATCCATAATTTGGACTTGGTCGATAGGTTTTCTTAAAGCCAAAGAAAAACTTTATATTTTCGTCTTATGTTGACAGAAATTTTATTCAAATATTATGCACATTTAGGACAAGCGTTTAAAAAAGGCAGTAGGAAAGCTTTGGCTAACAAAAATACCCTGAAAATATAATTAGCTTATTATTAAATTTTCTGTGATACATATTATATTGATTTAAATATGGTATATATAAAATAATATGAAAATTTCGACTTTATCTTTCCGCCTTAAACTATGCATTGTGTATAGTCTATAACATAATAGTGAAATTAGGCCATTATCAACGTTTTTCAAGTTCATCTTTCTATGCGAGACACAATTTGAACTGAAAGGGTCAATCAGTGTTAGTATGACGAATCTGCCCCCAATAGGAACCTGTATTGTTGCAAACACCATCATGCAGAGCAGGTGAGTGTAGTCAAAATATACTTATATATTTCTTCGCTAAATTGCTGCGTCCTTCCTTGAGATATATTGGAAAATTGTTCGAAGCCGACTTTTTTCAAAATCACATATTTAATAAACTACTGAAGATGAGAAAGTAAAATGGGAGTGTAAGGAATCATTATAGAGATTATTACAATATATTTTTGAAAATTTTATCCCTTATATATATTATGTTTATACAAATTCTCAATAAACATTTTAATTTTCTTTCTATAACTTGCCTTTTATTGAACACTTCGATAAAAAAAACCATATATTGTTGTATATAACGTTTCATTAAAATCGAAAGGGTACAACATGTAAAAAAAAAATTAAATGAATGTATGTATATACTAGGTCCCATAAATTAATCTGTACCGTAGGGTCGGGGTACTTTGTCCCAAAATTATGCTATTATTTACTTCCCATTTGATTACTTCAGTTTTAATAGCTCCACGTCTGTATTATTGCAATAGGTGTTTAGTTGTTTAGCCAATTTATATACACAAGTATACTCAAGTAAAACAACATCTAAGTTGTATTTTTTTTTTAGCAAAGTTTGGGCCAAAGTTGTAATTTGACGGTGGTTTCTTTGGACGGTGTGTTTTTTGTGTGTTAAATTAAAACGTATTGATTTCAATGTTTTAGATAAAGTAACCTGTCTAGATCGATAATACATGAAAGAAATACACATTATCTTCGGTAATTTGTATTAATTACATTAAAAAACTTACAAAATTATCAACACAAAATCAAAAGCTTTTAGAATATGACACTTTAATCACAAGTTTGTCAAAACTAAAAAAATAAATTTGTATTAATATTAATATTAAGTACTAGACCAAGGCGTATAAAGATTTCCCATATAAAATACACGCAAACTTTGATTATTTTTCTTCAAAACTCTAACGCTCAGAGGCATTTTATGGTATAATCTTGGTCAATGGTAGGGTTTCTTCAGAATTGAATGCTCTACAAAAGTGTCTATTGTGGTGTAACCCTAACTCCCACCAGCGAGGTAGTACGGGTCACTAACTTCAATTTTTCCATGAAATTCTCGCTTTTTACCCCTATCTCGTAAACAACAAGAGGTACAGAAAAAGTGAATATGACAAACTTGTAGAAAATTCAATTTCCTACAAAAAAGTTTTGAACACCAAATCGCTAACATCGATATTTCTTGAGATACTGGGCTTTGAAGTTGAGGTATTGTTCCTACAATTTAGCTCAATAATCCACGAAAATTCCACGCTACCTCAACTTCAAAGCCCAATATCTCAAGAAATATCGATGTCAGCTATTTGGTGTTCAGAACTCTTTTACAGGAAATTGAATTTCCTATAAGTTTGTTTTATTCATTTTTTCTGTAGCTCTTGCTATTTACTAGATAGGGGCGAAAAGCGAGAATTTGATGGAAAAATTGGGTTTAGTGACCCGTACTACCTCGCTAGTGGGAGTTAGGGTTACACCGCAATGGACACTTTTGTAGAGCATTCAATTCTGAAGAAATCCTACCATTGACCAAGATTATACCATAAAATGCCTCTGAGCTGTAGAGTTTTGAAGAAAGATAATCAAAGTTTACATGTATTTTATATGGGAAATCTTTATACGCTTTGGTCTAGTACTTAATATTAATATTAAGGGCTCCAATTTTCAGGGAATTTTTGTTTAGCTAATTGTCACAAAATTTCGAGGTGGGACTGAAAAAAAAAAAATAGTCGCGAAAAAAGCACCCTAATATATATATATCGTATATATATATCGTCATTGCGCGTGCAATACCGTGAAACAGCAGTTTGTAAATATCGCGTATCTGCGTTTTCACAATTTTACAGGAGGAAGAAAAAACTTGCCACCAACTTCAAGCAAGCAACTGTACTGCGGTATTGTTTCTATGTCAAAAATGAGGTTTCTTGTAGGCTAATTTAAATTCTATGAGATCTATAAGGAGCGAAACCATGTTAAGATATTTCAATTTTGCGCCTTTTGCTGTTACGCGGTATTTACAAACTGCTCTTTCGCGGTATTGCACGCGCAACGATGATATATTGAAAATTTTTTTTATATTCATTTAAATATATTCCAGTATGTATTATTTTTTATAAATTGGTTTTAAAAAAAAAATAAACTTAGATATTTATAAAAAAACTTATATAAAATTAACAAAGTGCAAGGAATTGTTTTTAAAAGTATTTTAAATTTAAAATATATATTCACGTATATAACGAGAACTAAATACGAAGAAAATTTGTGCTGTATTAGTACTTTATGAATAATTCTAAATTTGTTCTGGAAACAATGTTTAATAGATACATCTTATTAAATTTAATATAAATCTAATTTTTTCCTGAATATTGAACTTTTAGCAGTAATTTAGACTATTTTGAGAACTCAATTAAAACTGATTTTGTTGTTATTAAGGATAAAAACAGATTTTTCTGGTTATCAAAAAACTCTATTATTCTCCTTTTCCTCACGAAATCTTTTCCGTTCCAATAATAATAATTATTATTATTATAATTTTAATTAACAAATTCCTCAAATCTATTTAAGAAATAGAATATTTTATGTTTACTTTTTAATTATACAATATGTTTTCAAAAGTTTCGTAACTTACATTCTACAAATGAATTTTGAATATCATAATGAAAAACAAAAAAAAAAACCTAGTAAAAATATCATGAAATTTTTTTGCAAATAAAACAGATAAAAATAAATTAATCTTGAGTTATTTGATAAAGTAATTAGTTCTCTAAAATGATTAAAGTTTTCCTAAATTTATTTTGAAGGTATCTATTTAAACCTGATTTTGCCATTTTTTTAATATAAGTACGAAAACAGTATAATTTCATTATTATCCCTGGATGTAGGGTTTTTTTCACCTTATGGATAAAAGCAAGTAAATAATTTTATGTATTAAATTTTAGGTCGATGTTATACGTATTTATGAATAAAATTAGTTTAGTTAGTTAGCACACGAACAACACTAATTTTTCGACTCAGGAACAATCCACTTCTCAGTTTTCTCATTTTTCAGCAGAGATCGGCAAAAATATTTTTTTCGTCAATATTTTCGATGATAATAACCAATACCGTAAAAATTACAATTTTAGTAAATAAATTTCCAATTGTTAATTAATTTGGTAATAAGCCAAAACATATTTCCCATTATCTAAGCAATCGGTAATTCATCGATAAGAAATTAGAGATTCTTAACTATTCGGTAATTTTCTGTGTGAAATTTCTGAGTACTCTAGCAATCGGTAATTTATGGGCCAGAAATTCGAGAATACTCAACTACTCAGCAATGTTCTGTGAGAAATTTCTGATTACTCCAGCAGTCGGTAATCCATGGCCCAGAAAGTCGAGAATACTCAACTAGTCGGGAATTTGCTGTGAGAAATTTCTGAGTACTCTAGCAATCGGTAATTCATGGGCCAGAAATTTTAGAATACTCAACTAGTCAGCAATTTATCGTAAGAAATTTTTGATTACTCTACCGATCGGTATTCATGGGCCAGAAATTTTATAATATTCAACTAGTCAGCAATTTATCGTAAGAAATTTCTGATTACTCTAGCAATCGGTATTCATGGGCCAGAAATTTTAGAATACTCAACTAGTCAGCAATTTCCTGTAAGAAATTTCTGATTACTGTAGCAATCGGGAATCCATTGACCAGAAATTGGAGAATACTCAATTAGTCGGTAATTTTCTGAGCCACATTTTTGATTACTCTACTTTTCGGTAATTTATTGACTAGAAATTTGAAAATACCTATTTTCGTGTGATGTATGATATGTTAGGAATCCCGTATCGCATTAGTCATGTGATATGTGACATAACTGTATGTTATGTTTGACAAAGCACATATAACAAATCACATATAACATGTTTGCACATAGAGTTATGTTATTTGTAATATGTGATGAGACGCATAACATATGTTACATATAATGAATATGCGGGGAACGCACTTAACATTTCCCATATGACATGTCATGTCACATACAATGAATATGAGATTTGTAACTAAACGAAGCACATATTTATATGTCACATATGTTTTGTGACAAATCACATATTACGTTGAAGCAAGTACCACATGTTCTCTATGGCTATGACATATGACGAAGAGTGTAAGTTGTATGTTGTATACAACATATATGTATATTATACAACATACACGTACACATCGAATATCACATGTGACAACGGCACATGACAACTGACGCACAACAGATGACGTGACATTGTATGTGACCTGACATGAGACATGACATGAGACATAACATATGACATGACATATGACATGACATGACATATGACATGACAATTAACATGACATATGACATGACATGACATGACATATGACATGACATATAACATGACATATGACATGACATATGACATGACATATGACATGACATATGACATGACATATGACATGACATATGCCATGACATATGACATGACATATGTCATGAAATATGACATGACATATGACATGACATATGACATGACATATGACATGACATATGACATGACATATGACATGACATATGACATGACATATGACATGACATATGACATGACATATGACATGACATATGACATGACATATGACATGACATATGACATGACATATGACATGACATATGACATGACATATGACATGACATATGACATGACATATGACATGACATATGACATGACATATGACATGACATATGACATGACATATGACATGACATATGACATGACATATGACATGACATATGACATGACATATGACATGACATATGACATGACATATGACATGACATATGACATGACATATGACATGACATATGACATGACATATGACAATACACCAGGGACCGTAACGGTTATGATATTTTCGATAAAAATCAAATCTAAAAAATTATTTCCTGACTGTTATTTTCCTAGGCAAAAATAAAAAGTGTGTTCTCATTTTCATACTCATACTCTGATTTTTATTTTTAAGATGAGAAACAAAAATCAGAAAATGATTTTTCTTTTAAGGGGAGGTTCTCATCTAGAATCTTGAAATTTTCGATTTTTTTTTTATTTCATATTATTAAAGTTTAATATGTCTAGAATGTTGCTTTAAAATATTTAGTCGATCCGAGCACTAGAACGGATTCTACAGCCCATTGATTGTGGCGGTGTCATGATCGTAGTGGGGCGCTCAGCCTGTGCCGTGCCGTTCAATCACGATTATCTCGGAACTTTGTTTTTCAAGATTTTTCAAATTTGCGTACAAGATAACTCAAAAACGGTTCAACCGATCAACTTCTAGTTCCGTGCATATTAAAGTAAACAATTTTCTTCATAGAAAGAGCGGAGCACATTTTGAAAATTGTAACATTATCTCCTTTTTGTAAGTGATAAACTATGAAAAAAAACGGCCGAAAACGGCCTTAAAATTTCAAAATCGCGCCATTCCGTCAATTTTAATTTTTTTTTGAAAGTCGTCCGCTCTTTCTGAGACAAATTTATTCTAGTTTATAATAATGTCATCATTATTTGATTTCAGACCAATCTGCGACCCCTAAATTGTACGCAGCTGGGCCATTTTCGAAAAACATGCCTCCGGAGAAGTTGAATAACGGGCGCCATTTTGTTTTTTTTTTTGAATAAAAAATTTTTTTCGTACAGATAAATATACAGTAAAAGATAATGCCAAATATCATTTCCCTATGTCTTGTCATTTGCCTTCAAAAAAATCACGAACTTTACCTACTTTTTGACGTTCTAGATGAGAACCTCCCCTTAAATCAAAAAATGTTTTTATTTTTATCATCAAAAATAAAAATCAGCAAATGATTTTTATTTTTAAAATCAGAAATAAAAATCGGAAAGTGATTTTTATTTTTAAAATCAATAAGAAAAATCAGAAAGTGATTTTTATTTTTAAAATTGGAAATAAAAATCAGGAAATGATTCTTATTTTTAAAATCAAAACTAAAAATCAGAATATGAATTTTATTTTTAAAGTCAGAAATTGATTTTTATTTTTAAAATCAAAAATAAAAATAAAAAAATGATTTTTATTTGTACAATCAAAAATAAAAAAAAGGAAGTGACTTATACAGATTAATTCTGTTGTTTTACAAAGCTTTGACTAAGCTGATGGTCTGCAAAAAAAAAAAAAAAAATATGTCATATCATACGTTATGTCATATGTCGTGTTATATGTCATGTCATATGTCATGTCATGTCTCATGTCATGTCTCATGTCATGTCATATACAGTGTCACGTCATCTGTTGTGCGTCAGTTGTCATGTGCCGTTGTAACATGTGATATTTGATGTGTACGTGTATGTTGTATAATATACATATATATTGTATACAACATACAACTTACACTCTTCGTCATATGTCATAGCCATAGAGAACATGTGGTACTTGCTTCAACGTAATATGTGATTTGTCACAAAACATATGTGACATATAAATATGTGCTTCGTTTAGTTACAAATCTCATATTCATTGTATGTGACATGACATGTCATATGGGAAATGTTAAGTGCGTTCCCCGCATATTCATTATATGTAACATATGTTGTGCGTCTCATCACATATTACAAATAACATAACTCTATGTGCAAACATGTTATATGTGATTTGTTATATGTGCTTTGTCAAACATAACATACAGTTACGTCACATATCACATGACTAATGCGATACGGGATTCCTAACATATCATGCATCACACGAAAATGGGTATTTTCAAATTGCTAGTCAATAAATTACCGAAAAGTAGAGTAATCAAAAATGTGGTTCAGAAAATTACCGACTAATTGAGTATTCTCCAATTTCTGGCCAATGGATTCCCGATTGCTACAGTAATCAGAAATTTCTTACAGAAAATTGCTGACTAGTTGAGTATTCTAAAATTTCTGGCCCATGAATACCGATTGCTAGAGTAATCAGAAATTTCTTACGATAAATTGCTGACTAGTTGAGTATTCTAAAATTTCTGGCCCATGAATACCGATTGCTAGAGTAATCAGAAATTTCTTACGATAAATTGCTGACTAGTTGAGAATTCTAAAATTTCTGGCCCATGAATTACCGATTGCTAGAGTACTCAGAAATTTCTCACAGCAAATTCCCGACTAGTTGAGTATTCTCGACTTTCTGGGCCATGGATTACCGACTGCTGGAGTAATCAGAAATTTCTCACAGAACATTGCTGAGTAGTTGAGTATTCTCGAATTTCTGGCCCATGGATTACCGATTGCTTGAATAATCACACTGTTTGGAAGGCAAATTATCGGTATTTGGGTATTCATAAATGTTTGCCTGACCAATTACTGATTATTTGTACAATGGAAAATTCTAGAACGATGATTATTAATTTTTGAATAATTGATAATTTCAATGTTGCAATTAGAAATTGTTTACAAATTGAAAAATGGAAAGAGAAATATTATTTTTTTGCCGATCTCTGTTTTTCAGTAACATTATTTTAATTTTAATTGATTTTAAATTTCTTATTTTTAACATCATAGTTAATGTCTGCTGGTAAATAAATTACTGATAATTTTAATTAAAAAATCGTATAATTACTACCATATGTACTATTATGTAAACAATATTGTCGTATATAGGGGGTACTTTCTATTGTGCTCCACGTCATGTATTCTTACGGGAAGACTAAACATCTATTATTATAATATGTATATAATGTACATTCTAATGAAAAATATTTTTATATAGTTTATTCTATTTTGTAACTGTATTAGAAATTTAGGTGAGAATTTTGCGAGAATCTTGCTAATAAGTCTTGGTCTTGGTCGTACGAGAATAGCTAAGTCTTGGTCTTGATCTTGGTCTTGCTAAATGTGCAAGACCAAGACAAAACTGCAAGACCAAGACTATTTTTGCTCATCACTACCTTCGAAAAACTACCATTCACTACTATTAAAAAAGCAATATTACCTACGTTTTTTTCGATGTGTAGGGAGTGGATTGGTAGTTTTTCGAAGGTCAAGTGGTAGGTTTCAAAGGATACTTAGAAGATTAAAAGTTCATTTTTTCAAAAAAAAATTAAAACAAAATTTGTGTATTTTTCAATTTCCGATCAAAATAAATTTTTTTATCGATTCAGAACGGGTGTTCTGGTGGTTTGAAACAATCTATAGATTTGAGACAGTTTGTTTGGGTACCTCAAGATTGAAATTGGGGTTTTTCTATCTTAAATATATGGATTAGTGTATTTGCAAAACAAACTATTCAAAAAGTCGAATCGTAATCAAAAAGGCAGAAGTCCAAACGTATAGTTTTTAGATGTTATTTATTTATTAAATGTCTACAGATATTAAATCTTACAGACTAGCATACAAAATTATAGAAAAATACATACTTAGTTCCTTACATGTTGATTTTCAAAAAGAGCTAATTTAAATTCATTTCTTGACATAGTAAATTCAAGGGAGGTAACTAAAGAATTAACATAAACTATACAATTAGAAACTGGTTCATGACAACTATAATTAGTCTTATGAGGAGGGGCGTACAGCAATGATCTTGATCTTTCCGGTGCATTAAAATTAATTATTGACAATAGTTCAGGAGATTTACTTCTAAAAGATTAAAAAAGAATATCCTTAACTAAGACTTACTTCCTGTCTGAACTCTAAACTTGACATACCTAGAAATAAGCATCTAGCGAGATAAGATGGCATGAAGTTAGCAAGCAACCTACAATTAAAAAAGACAAATCACACAGACGGCCGATAATCCAGCCTTTATAAAAAAGCTGCCACTTACTCATTACATCACAAGATTTTACTAGATGTTTGAAGTCGGCGCGGAAAACAAACCAAAATCGATTGTCCATGATTTCCTGGCATGGAATTTATACATATTAGACAGAAGAAAAACTCGCTTGAATTCACAGAATCGGACATTGAACTGCAAATATCAACAACCATTAAAAAGTTCTACGTGGCAGGATAAAAAATCGCAGAAAATTTATCTTTTTCATTTCACCTTATCCCTACATATGGTGTCCTTCGCCCGCACAAATTTTTCGCGCTGTTCGACAAATCTACATAATTCAACAACAAAATACATCCAAATAGGTACATGCCTTCGAAAGTTATATACGAAGAGTACAGGCACTTATCCATATCTCAATTACACGAATTTGCATACTGTATGTGCCTTACAAAAGGACTTGTACGATGTTCGATTACCTGTTTGACGGAGGCTACTTGTTACTTCAAATTATGTACATAATAAAAATATATTAACAGAGATAAAAAGAAATTTATTCAATCGAAACAAAAAAAAAAAAAAAATAAAGCTTTATTCAAACAAAAAAAAAAACAATAAAATGCAGGTAGAAAAATAATTATCATGTCAGAAAAAAATCTTATCTCATAATTACCCAAAATGCACTTAACTGACTGAATTTCAAGGAAATGTAGAAGAAACATGCTTGTGAAAATGAGATAGTTAAGCGATTTAAGCACATATCCGAAAAACACTAAAAAAAATATTTTTAGATGAAATTTGGAAAAAAAAGTGAACAAGTTTCAATGGATCGTGCTTTTCAACAAATAAATGATATGTGAACAAAGTAACATGGAGTAAGAGAAAATGTCAACATTTTTGAAAATCCCTATATACAGGGTGTCCCAAAAATACCAGGTCAGAGTGACATGGAAGATAGGTTAGCTTTAGATCTATAAGATAAAATAAAGATGACCTCAGTAAAAGTTTCTTAGTTTTCGACACATTGTCACTTTTTTAATTTTGTTTAAAATCTCTACTTTTAGTTAGAATTTCTACCACCATTGCTAAAAATAACTTCAAATTGTTTACTTTTTTATTTTTCAGGTATCTTGAATAGTTGTTTCAGACGTTAAAAGTAAAATTTTGCCGCAATTTAGTGTACCTTCCAAGAAAAATAACTCATTTGTGTTACCTTTTAGCTCTGTCAAAATTGTAACTTTAACTTTGATAATCAGTCGTGGAAAAACAATGTACTAAAAGAAACTGGCAAATTATCTTAAAAACTACTCAATTTAATGCAGATTCAGAAATGGTATGATGCTTGGGGAATTATTTTACAAAAACTTAGAAATTGCTATTTTTATCATTAAGGGTTGTGATAAAGCCGGATTCTATTCTGAAAAATAAAACACTATTATTGCGCAATCAATAGTAAAAAAGGCCACATTGCATTTTTATTAGCTACCGGCCTTTGTCTTTTGTGGTTGTGGACCTGTTGTCAGGTAAACATGAATAGGACAGCTGCGACCCTTTGCTATTACGCTTTTTCATTCATTCTGAATTACATTTACAATTAAAAAAAGTGGCAATATCTCGAAAACTAAGAAACTTTTACTAATGTCATCTTTATTTTATCTCATAGATCTAAGGCTAACTTATCTTCCATGTCACTCTGACCTGGTATTTTTGGGACACCCTGTATATAAAAATGAAAGTTCGTTTGTTTGTTTGTTATTCAATCACGTATAAACTCTTGCTTCGATAATTTTCATTTTTTGTCCGAAGGTAGTACATATTCTAACTTAGCATATAGGCTAATTTTTTTTCGGTTAATATATAGAGTTTCAAAATGGCAGATCCAAGATGATGATTGAAAATTTAAAATAATTTTCATTAAGGGTATTTAAGGAAATGCTGATTTCAAATCCACTATCTAAATTTAGAAATTCAAGATGGCGGATCCAATATGCCGACGTTTTTGTCTCGAAGTTTGAAGGATTTTAATGAAAAAATCTGCTATCGGAAATTGGAAATTTAAGATGGCGGAAAAAAATATCTATAATTCAAAGGAATTGAATTCGGAGCCTCTGATTTCGAATATACTGTTTTTACATCAATATTTTGAGATTCAATATGATGAATCCAATATGGCGATATAAAATTGCTATTCATGAAATTTCCGGTCGCTTATTCCGGATTTGCTACTGGAATTTCAATGTGGTGACCAAAATCTCCTAACTTTAAGAGATTTCAATTACTATGTTTCCATGTATAGGGTTGAGTTGGAGTTAAGTTTTCGTCGAGTTAAAAAAATGGCCGATAAACCTGAACTGTTTCCATGAGCAACTTGGAGTTGAGTTAACAAAATAAACTGGAATGACATTTGAAGCTAACCCCAACTCAACCCGACTAGTTTCGTGGAGTTAATTTGGGTTTAACGAAACTCAACTCAACCCGAGTTTCCATGAACATTAACTCGAGTTCAACTCGAGTTGAACCCTGCATGGAAACACATTGAATGATAATTAATACGATATTCTCAGCGCCGTGTTTTCGGATCTCTCAAAAATCAGTTAATAGGAGTTTTCGGGGCCGCTGATTTTAAATCTTTTGTCATAATTTGAAAATTATATATGTCGAATTCAATATAGGGAAGAATATTTCTACAATAATTCAAAGGATTTCAAAGAAAATTAGCAAAAAGGGGTTTTGAAGTTGAAACAATTTCTAGGATATACCAAAGTAGAGTATTTAAGAAGTGTTTAATTAATAAATATTTACCCAACCCCGGATTAAACCGGGTAACTCAGCTAGTTCAATAATACAAGTGTTATAAGTGCGTCCAAGTTATTTTGTGGCACCCTGTAGTAAGCCCGCACTGCTAAGATAAAATATTTGCTTGACGCGTCACATGAGGCCACGGTGGTGCGTGAGACTCCTCCGGAACGAATGATTCAATTTAATTTTCCGGGGTACATCCAACAACCGCCACAGTTCGACTTCAAAGGAGGCTGATCCAGTGCCGGAGCTGGGTAAATATCAGATGTTGGCGCAAATTCACTTTTTCGTAGCGTATTTACATTTCAAAACAAAAATTGGATCGCTCGTGTTTTATCACCTCCAACAAATGCGGGCACTTAATAGAGTCTCAGAGTCTCTGTATAAGATACTGTCGGTATATGAGTATAAATCTATAGCTAGGCCGTCTCCTTTGGGATTTACATTCGGGTGCACCTACCTGAGCCTCAGCCGCCCCGCCCCGTACACGCCCTCGCCCATCCCTCTTAAATAGGTGCGAACGAATTGCTCACGTCCGAAAAATATTTATCCACGTTAATACTGCTATCGCTCAAACAGGAAGGAAAGCCGCTACAAAAACAAAGCAGGAAATTTATGACCGCCCGGTGAATTGTGAGTAATAGATTTAACGATGACAAATAGGTCACATAAGTGTTGAGTCGCCATTAGTGGAGGCCTTAAAAAAGCCACATGAGATATAGTCGACCAGTGCGTCCCAGAAACCCATCGGCCCGACCCCCGCTCGGTCAACAGACCAGAGATTGAGCGCTATTCTTGTGCAATTTGCCCCTCAGAGGGATCCTAGGAAATGAGGTGTAATTGAATGATAAGAGGCATTTGTATTCCTATCAGCAGATTGTTGTCCTGGACCTCTATGTGATGGTAATCATACGTCTGCGCATACCTCGGCTATTTCATTTTTTCACAATGTTCGTTTGTTTTCCTGATCAGGGAGAGACGCCGAATTAAGAATAAAAGTAACTGAGTTCAAGTTTTTTTTTGGTTTTTTGATTATTTTCAATAGCAAGTAATTTTTGAAAAGGGAAAATTCACTTGTATGGTATTATTTTCACTATGTATCTATTTATATATCATTGTTAGGTAACTCAACGAAAATCACAACTCAACCTAGCACGTGAAAACATTATTCACATTATATTAAACAGTCCAATGCAATTATGAAATCACTTTCAAAAGGAGAACGTATCGTATTCGAACGAACGTAAAATTTGTTTTATCAAAATCTGGACTTCCCGCGTGCTCAAAACACTGCTTTTTTCCGGAGAAAAGAATCCCGCTAAGGAAAAATATATTTTATCTTCTTCATTAAAAGTCCATTTTTATACAAGTAAGTTAAAACTTGATCAAAAAGAAAGAAGACTTTTGACCGTAAAGTGCCATCTGTTATCTGATTGTAATACTTTTCCTAGTTTTAATTGGTAGAACCTTCATTAACATTTTTTTTTAATTTGTGGTGATTGATATTTGTATTAATCACAGCGTTTTGTTAACATAATCTTTTTGCCTCTCTTCGATTTTTTGAGATAACATCACAAATTACAAAGAATGTCAATGAAGGCTCTACCAATCCAATAAAATGAAAACTATTATAATCGGACAACAGATGTCACTGTATAGTCAAAAGCCCCCTTTCTTTTTGACCATGGTCGTATTATTGATATTAATAGCCGTATTCTGGCATTGTGACCGGTCACAAGTCACAAGCTCTTGTGATGTTTGACTATGATAGGTGATGTGTGCGGTATTCTGAGTTAGGAAAATCACAATATATTTACCTCAGTGTCCTGTGACTTCCAACTCAGAACACCAAAAAGTCACAAATAGTGATTTACCACACCCTTGTGATTCTCTTGTGACTTATGACCGGTCACTGACGGTTGCCAGAATAGGACTGTAAGTGTATTCTTCAATCAAAATATTTGAAAAAATTGATTTTTTTCACATTTTTATTGTATATTGTTTCAAAAATGTTTTGTTTTCAAGTCGAAATCCCCAATAGTTGAAATACTGGAGGTTAGTAAAGTAGGCTGCAAATGGATGGAGTTTTTTTTTCTCATGGGCGCCACATTAAAAAATTCAATTTTTAAGATATTTTATAAAGATCTTGCTGCATTCCACTTATTCATAAGGCCCATCTAAGATCTAAAATCGTTGCATTCTTCCATTTAATAATAATAATTATGGAATTGTATAACACTCTTTGTATACTAGAAAGATGTACAATTAAAGTTTCAAAAGTGTTTCTCGATATGTCGATGTGATATCGTTTCTATAAAAAAAAAAATACAGACAAATAATGTTTTATTCAAGCATTTTGAAGGGAGAATACATTTAATTCAACACAATTTAATATACGTTATTTTGTGTGCAATACTTTTTAAATATTCAATTTTATTCGAATTTTCACTTTTAATCATTTATTTTTAAAAAAATTTGCTAATATTTGGATTTTACATTTATTAATTTGCGAGATCTTATTTTGACTAGCCCACCTTTTACTATAACCAACTTGCCATGCTTCCGACGTTATTTTCAGTTCGTAGTAAATTTGCTGATGGTGTCAGCAACACTCCAAAACTTAGATAAATATTTGTAGGTTGCATAAAAGGAAAATTCTGGTCCAAGGAGAGGTCATAATATTAATATTTACTGGTGGCTTATTAAACTTTTTAGTTTTAACATGGTAAAGAATACTAAAAAAGAAGCAAGAAAAGAGCATAAACTGTTCTATAAAAAAGTTCTTATACACTTTTTCCGTGAAGATAAGACTTCGTTAGTTTATTATCTCTTAAAGTTTAGGAACATTTTTAAGATTGAGAAAAAAACCTAGATATATAAAATACAAACACCTCAAAATCCAAAGAGAGATCATCAAACTAACCATTGGATTCAGGACATAGCAAAAAAAAAATGTATTTCTGTTTTTTTGTTTGTCAATTTGTTTAAACAACATTATTTAAACAAATAAGTACAAAAGTGGTTATTTTGAACAAAAAACAAATTTGAGGTTATGTTACAGACTGCTTATTTTTCTTCCAGCCATTTTGCTTATATTTCTCTGTAATCTATTTCATCTTAGCTTCAATTTAAAAAATTACAGCAATATCTTAATTCCTCGCCGAGATAAATACTTTTGAAAAAAAATACCAGATACTCCATAATGCACCGCCTTGCATTCTTTTTTGTAAGAAGTGCTTCTGAAGATATATTTCCCGGCAATTTGATCAGCATAGTGGTAATTTTCAAGAGTTCTTAGACTGCAAAAAAAACTGCTGATTTATTTAAAATGCGTGAACGTAAATATTTAAAAAACCGGGCTTGGCTAGGGAGCGATTGCAGGCAACTTCAGCGAGCGCCCTATCCTACCGTGTCCATCTCCCGGAAAAATAAACTGATTACCGACCTGAAAAGAATGTTATTAATGTGCAGCCCGCACCCAGAACGTGCATCCATTAAGTTTAATAAGGACTCACTCGAAAAGTTGCGGCAAAAAGGAAAATGAATATTCAAAGCGGTTCCTATCAAATGTACACACAGCTAGTGTGAGTCGGGCTGGAAATATCTCCATCCATAATTCAAGGAGTCCATTTGAATATCCATCCGAGTCCCGCCCGTCCCGCCATCGCCATCGCCGGGATTCGGGCGGGGGAGTCAGTCCCACTGCACTGCAGCATTGTTGTGCTGGGCAAGATTTAACTAAACCAATAATAATTGCCGGCGTTCGGGAGTGCAGCCAGTCTAGCCCTGCATTTATTGGATGAGTAACACTAACTTAAGCACTTGTGAAAACTTATCTCGTTATCTCAGGGCTTGCTGACTTTAGTGGCCCATCCCAGCATCCCGCCATCGCTGTATCCAACAATTTTGAGTATGTAAACACGCGAAGCACTTAAAATTTAAATGCAGTATTAATCCAAAAATTGAAACAATTTAGTATTCCCAATTTAATTAATTTTCCTTCCCTGGTGCTTTTTAATAAGCTTCCTCAGCAGATGCGATGAATTTCGAACTCATTTCATGGGACTGAATATTTTTTCTTACTCGCCGAAACCACGCACACGTCCGTGAAAGTGCAAACGGATGGAAATTTTATGATGAGGAACAACAAAATGCAATTAAGGTTGTTGACGGAAAACGAGCTTACCTATAAATTTTGGACACAACTATCACTGGTTGGTACTCATTAGCAGATACTAAATGGAATCATAAAATTTAAGCCTGTGCAGTAGACCACAGCTCGGACCAGCGGAACCGGCAATTTCTTTTGAAGTGTAATTAATTTCGGGCCTTCCACATCAAATATTTCGTCTGAAATGTTTCCCTTTATTAAAAGGGTATTATTTCCTTTACACTTAGCAAAAAGGCTAATTCACTTCCCATCGCGAACGAGTCCACATTGGACTCCTGGGACTGACGAGGATTATTATCGTTGCGGACTAAATACGTCATAATGTGTGAAGTTAAGAGGAGATGTGGCCAAAATCAACCGCACTGTCAAGCCAGGAAATGGAGGTAACCGACTACTTTGGGAATTGAGTTGAGTTCATATATTAAGTAAATTATAATTTCAATAAAATTGAGCAAAAGTATGCAGTACATAAAATGCAGTATTCGTATAACTTCTTAAAAGGTAACGACATTTTAAACAAGACTTTAATTTAAAACATATTGTTACGAGACGGGCTTTTAGAAAAAATATACATTCATAATGTTTTCTTTTAATTTGAATCAAGGAAACGAAAAGATTGATTACCACGTGAGCAAACCGTCACATTTTATTATTTGTTTTAATCTCATTAATAAATAATTTCGTAAACCTAAGCAACAATATTACAATATTTTTTTTCAATTTTATTGTTGATGATACCTAAGGAATTGATGATACCTAAGGAGTGTAACGTTGGGTGAGTATGATCATCTCGCTGGTTCTACAGTCTAGATACCAGTGGCGACTCATAATCTTCCCGGCAAAGAAGGAGGAAAATTCAAAAATTGAGTTGAAAACCCCAAGTAATTGATTTTGAATAACAATTAATTTTGAAATTTTCCCCAATTCAAAAAAAACTGTAGACCCTAAATGAGTTAAATAAAAATGAAGTTAAAAACTAAAACCCAACTACAACTCTAAATGCCTTTTAAAAAAGCTTTAAACAAGACTTCACTGTCTTTATATGAAAATTCTTCAAACATCATACGTACTACATTCATTAATGAAATAAATTAATAATTGGTAATTGCAGTCACACGTCGTATCTCAAACAAATAAGATTAACTAACGACCCCAATTTCTATATTTTTTGAAATTATAAACACACATTTTCAGATAAAACTTATCAGAAAGTTTTGACCTTAGAATTGAAATCATGGTTTTTTAAATATCACAGGTTTATCTAGGCTTGTGCACGGGAATCGAAGATGTCATCCTAGGGTTTTTGGGGTCGCTGATTACGATGAGCGGTTCGGTTAGGCTCCATCACGTTAAGTTCAAGGTCATTTGAAGGTCAAACGGTGAAAATACCTTCCAAAAATCTGAAAAAATTCACGGACATGTTTTTGAGGTCGCTGAATCCGAATCAGAATCTGGTGTTTATTTTTACTTTGCATGCATCCTCGAGGTCATTCAAGGTCATTTGAAGGGGTTTTGAGAAAAATACTAAGTACCATCCGAAAAAACTGAAAAAATGCATACGTATGTTTGCGAGGACCCTGAATCTGAATCTGAAGTCAGTCGACCTAATTTCAAGGTCATTTGAAGGACAAACAGTCAAAAATCCTTCTAAAAATCTGAAAAAAATTCATAGACATGTTTTTGAGGTCGCTGAATCCGAACCCGGAATCTCAAACTGCGAAATGTTCAATTGTGCCACAGAACTATTGTAGAATACCTGCCTTGAGATGACCTTGAATGACCTCGAGGATGCATGCAAAGTAAAAATAAACACCGGATTCAGATTCAGCGACCTCAAAAACATGTTCATGAATTTTTTCAATTTTTTGGAAGGTTTTTTGACCGTTTGACCTTCAAATGACCTTGAACTTGACGTGATGGAGGCTAACCGAACCGCTCATCGTAATCAGCGACGCCAAAATCCCTAGGATACCATCTTCGATTTCCGTGCACAAGCCTAGATAAAATGTTGACCTGTGTATTTAGTAATACTCTTCGACATTTTGATAAGTAATTATAATTCAAAAACACTCGAATGTAAACGACACTCATACAAGCAAAGGTGACTTACTTATACGTAATTCTTGAGTCGAATGACGACGTTTAATTCGTCGTTTTTATTTTTGGGACTTGCAATCACTGCATCTAATTATAAAAACAAATACAGCTTTTATTCAAAATATTTTTCTGTATTTATAGTAATACAAAATGGTGAGAAAAAAAACAAAAAGGGAAAAACTTATTCAAATATTGTAAAATTACCAATTATCATTAATTTTTGTGAGTTGTATTTATAACGACACAAATAAATGACACTAGGTTATAGATAAATAATTCTTTTTGTAACCCACTCGTCAAATATATGTGACAAATCAGATTAAAAGGGAATTAATTGAATTGGAAAGGCAAAACGCAAAGTGTTGCTATGAGGAATAGCAGATATTTGTTTTCTTTCTCAATATTTAGTAGTATATTGACAAGATAATTTCTAAAATCCAAGTTATAACTTATTGTAGTTTGGTATCATGAAATTTGTAATATAGTCAACAAGAATTCCAAATTGCTATGTCAACTAAAAAAAACAATTTAACTTACAAGGAAGATACCCGAGGTGTACCTCACCGATTTTCTTGATTTTATGATATGTGGTAGAGCATCGAAAAATATTGAACACGTATTTTTTTTACGTGCTAACTTCTCCATTGAAGGGGTAAAAACCACCCTTAAAGTTAACCCCTAAAAACCATTTTTTTTAAATATCTTGAAAACTAATTAAAATTCTGCAACAATACCAAGTGCGCTTTTTAGGTTGTATAAAAATACTTTGAAAGATACATTTACACACAAAATTACTTAAGGGTTGCAGCCATTTGGCTCCAAAGTACAGTTCACAATATTGCTTTAATATAACATAATAAGTGCAATTGATATTTTTGCAAAACATTAATTAGTTTTCAAAATATTAAAAAAAAATTTTGTTTCCGGGTAAACTTTAAGGGTAGTTTTCATCCCTTAAAAGGAGAAGATGGTATTTTAAAAAAATACATGTCTAATATTTTATGATGCTCTACACCATAACACGGAATCATGAAAATTGACAAAATCTAGCTCTGGTGCAAGTCGGGGGGTTATTTACCCCCGTTCACCCTCTTAAGATTGAGTATTTTCAAATCTCCTAAAACACGTCAACTATATTTTTCAATTATCTACTTTATCCAATTATTTTTGCTCAAATTCTAATAATTTAGGAATTTTTACAGATAAAAAATACGCTGAAAAATAGTATTTACCCTCAAAATTACTTAGGGGTTGCGGCCCTTTGGGTCCAAAGTAGTATTCGCAATATTATTATAATAAAACCTAAAAAGCGCACTTGGTATTGTTGCAAAATTTTAATTAGTTTTCAAGATATTTAAAAAAAGTGGTTTTTGGGGGTTAACTTTAAGGGTGGTTTTTACCCCTTCAATGGAGAAGTTAGCACGTAAAAAAAAAATACGTGTTCAATATTTTTCGATGCTCTACCACATATCATAAAATCAAGAAAATCGGTGAGGTACACCTCGGGTACTTTCCTTGTTAGATCCGAAAAACTTAGGTATATATAGACAGCAGCATATATTTTAAATATTTTTGTCGCGTCCGTCCATTTTTGTTATAAAAAAAATCGTAGAATTATAGTTATTTAGATTAACGATTATAATGATTACACGTGTACGTAAGCAACAATCTAAACCCTGATAAATGTAAAAAATTCAAGTTTTCCCGATGCCATAACCTACTTAATTTTGATTATAATGTCGAATCAGATCTTGGAGTAAGTTTTGATCATAAACTCAACTCTTCCTCGCAAACCAAACAAAATGCTGGGTTTTATCAGGAGGAAAACTACTGACTTTCGAGATCTTTTCACTCAAAAATCTTTGTACCTATGTATCACTGGTATCCTCCCATTTGGAGTATGCGGCAGTGATATGTAATCCATGTAGTTCAATCCAAATAATGCGCATTAAATTAGTTCAAAAATCATTTACTAGATTTGCTGTTCGTAGGCTTAACTGGAGAGAGGATGTTCCTGCTTATAAATCAAGATGCTTATTTCTTTGTCTTCAAACATTACAAGCCGCCAGAAAGAATATTGTATTCTGTTCGTTAGGGATATCATTTGCTATCAAATAAAATCCTGTACTCTCCTTGCCTTAGTTAATATTTATTTTCCGAGATACCTAATACAAACTAGGCCACTGCTTTATATTCCTGCTCATTGAACGTGTTATGGACAGGATGAACCAATTACTTCCTGTTCTAAACTTTTTAATGAACTATGTGACACGCTAGACTTAGTTGAGGATAGAGCTACAATGGTACAATCAAGTCTGCACTTGTAAAAGTTGTCAGGTAGGTTTAAATCGTATAGCTTGTCATCGTTGTTGGTGTTTTTGTTTATAAGCTCGGTTGTAGTTGTGTAATTTTCCGTTTCTATAGTATAGTAACGATATGCATATAATCTGGAGGAATTTTTACTCTGTTCTGTAGTAAATACATAAATATGAAAATATGACGACTTCCCTTTATTAAAAAATATATACATTTTCCCGATCCCTCCATTTGTAAAAAAGTAGTGACTCATTTGTTTTCTAACATTCCTATGGGACACCCTGTATATCATTCAGAGCACATTTCCTTGCATTGAAATCAGGCGCGGATCCAAGGGGGGGGTCACGGGGGTCATGACCCCCTCCAAAACAGCCAATTCTTGATTACAAACTTGATTACATACTACAAAGCAGTGTTGAAAAAACTGTAAACAAATAAAAGCCTTGTAATGTTTAAAAAGATTCTATTCACTTTAATTTAAATTTCAAAATTAGACAAATATGGTTATATATTTGGTCCTTCCAATGTTATTTCACATATTATGAAAATGAGTTTACCTTGAAGCATCCGTCTTCTTACTTTTGTTGTTTATTTTCTGGTTTTCGTTTTGTTACCTTCTTTTTTTATTGCGAAATGCACTAAAAACTATACTGGTTTCAACGACACTGAAATCAACAATGGACTGTTGTGTTTTCAATGTTTTGGTTGCAAACTGTGAAGTTAGCCACGCTGCCATAAAAGGCGCCAAGTCATTTGAAAACACACGAGGGAACGTTTCAGAAGAAAATTCGAAATAAAAACATTCAGACATTTTTTAGTTATAAGAGTACATTTTTTATATAAAAAAATTATAATTTTATATAAACAATAAATTTATATATGAATGTAATGAATTTTCAAGTAAAACAAATTGGACGGGTTTTTGCATAAGGTTATTCAGGCTTTGTTTTTTATTCACTGAAGAAATTTGGCTTACATTGTTTTTATCGTTATTCTTGTTATTTTTGTTATTTTTGATTTTTTTCTATCCCGTGACCCCCTCCGGAAAAAAATTCTAGATCCGCGCCTGATTGAAATCAATTAATTGCATTGAAAAACTCTCGAATGTAAAATGCACGCAAACAGAAAAGGTGACTTATTTATACGCAATTCTTGAGTCAAACGACATCGTTTTTTTTTTTTTTTGTTTGAAAAGCTTGCAAGCCCTGCATGGTTTCCATTTTGGATCCACCATCTTGGAATTAAAAATTTTTTTTAATATTCAAAATTAATACCCTCAGAATAATCATGGTACTAAATTATTTTGGACTCTAAATTTTGACAGTGGATTTAAAATCAGCTTTCCACCAAAACCCCTAAGTATCAATTTTCATGAAAATAGGTTTAAATATATGTAAATATGAAATAACTTGCCTAGAGCACCACCTATCGGATCGTTGCATAGATATGAACTATCGTCTCGACAAAACTAATATATTGTGAGTATATGATCTTAATAGGTTAAGTTATACGATCTCTAGCAGACGCACCAACGACTATACTATATATATTAAGATGTAAATAGTGGAAAATATTTAAAATATTATTAATATTTATTTGGCATAAAAACGCGTAGCAATATAATTTCAGAATACATCCCCTTACACTGATATTGCGTTAAAAATGTACTTGGTGTTGATGGAGTCTAACTGCAATGAAGAAAGCTCATTTTAAGAAATGCAGATTATAAAAAGTGGACTATGGTGGTTTCAAAATTGTTAGGGCTCCATTTTGTCCTTTGATGCATTTAAAGATTTTATAAAATTCGCATGCAATCTTTGCTGAAAAGTACATCTAGTAGCAAGAGCAATCTACATATATCTACAATATATTTTGATCAATTTTCGCCACTTCACATTAATTCTTTTAACTCTAAAGAGGTATCTACGTAAAAGGCTGCTCCCAGGCCAAAAGGATATGTATTCAAAACCATAACATATGCCCGAAAAAGGACTTCCGGTCGTGAAAGAAGACCATTGAAATCCCCAACGTCCAGGCCATTTCGCCCACTTGAACTGCGCTCAGCCTTAGGGAGCTGCCGGGTCGGCACTCGGTGAAGGGCTCTCCGGCTGAATTAACATCTCCCGCCCGTACATCAAAACCGAGTTTAATCCTTCATCATGTGGAGGCACCACCGGGCTGTATATTTCAATTGCCAGCCAACACCGCAGACATCCTGCCGCCCCCACCTCGGCTGACAAACCTGCATACTTATGTCTATTTATCCGAGAGGCACTTGGCCCCCATTCATTTGAATTAAGTTAAATTTCCATTCAAAGCGTTTGACCTTCACTAAATCTGCAGCCGGCGCGGCGTGGCGGGACTCATCCGAGCACACTCCCAGTGCTTATGCAGGGAATTTCACAATACTTACAGGAGCTTTTCGTACAGGAGCCGCAGGAATACAAAATAGTTCCTTCCTAGCCGGAGCCTTCACGTATACCCGCAAATGATTTACAAGGATAGGCCCAGGCCCGGCTGGAAGACAACTTTCCCGGCCCGAGTAAAGCAAGTGTTGATTTATATTCAGCACTTCATTTTTATTTAGCTGATTGTTGCTTTATTGTAAACGCATCATGAATTATTTAGCGGAGCCACATGAAACAGATACTCGGCATAACTTCCCTCGCGTGCCGAAGGATTCGCTAATTCTCTGAGTGACGGCCGGAATTTTTGGAAGACAAATTGTGTTTTAAAGAGCCGTCAGCCAGGATCAGCCGTGGGGCAAGCACAAGTATTTTTCGGGATTTTCCACATTTCTGTTTTTTGCACATTTTTTATCCATGTAACGGCATATTCGCCACTAATTTGATCAAATTAAGGAACTCGTAGTTTTCGAGAATTCATCGAATGAACAAAAAAATTCTTAAGTGCAATATAATTTTTAAAATCGAGGTTGGGTTAAAACGGACTTATTTTTTCTTCTGAGCTGGCTACACCGTTTTCACCTACAACACCTTTTTAATTATTGATTTTCTATAAAAAAGTACTAAAACATTTTTTTTAGTTTAAGGGTAGAACTTCAACGACTGTTTCACAGCACACACTAACAAATTGTTTATAATTATCCTTAAAAAGCCTGTTTCGCTCTCAAATTTACACAGTAACAAAAAACAATTATTCAATGATTATTATTATCAATCATGAATCGAATCTAAATCCGAGCATGATGTGGACAATAGTACTTAACTGCACAATTTGATAAGTAAGAATGGAAAAGGTTACTCAATTTTTATCAACACTATTTTTATAACAGAAAGATTCACATATGAGACATTCACAGGCCAAATCGATTAAGGGGTTAGGGGTAGTCAGCGGCGTAAAAAAATTAATATTTTAAATAATTTATTTTTTACAGTAGTTGAATTTATTTTATAAAACAAATAATAAAAAGTTATAATGTTATGTTTTAACTTTACTTTACAAAAGTTTCAAAACAAAATAGTTATTATAGAATAAGTTATTGCCATATTTGTTGGACCCCGTCCCACAAGTGGTGCTTTAAGATGACAATCATACCATTTTACTAGTTCATCTAAGAAAAATCAAATAAAAAAAAATTATTAGTTTAATAGTTAATCAAGTGCCCGGTCGAAGTTTTTTTTTTTTTTTTTTTTTTTTAAATAAAAGAAATGACGGCCTCTGATAATTTGCTCGCGAATTTTCAAGGCAAAAAATAATATATTAGTTTATTGTTTATAAAAAATATAAGTTTTAATTACAAAAAAAAAAAAACACAATCCTTCGATCATACACTAGTATTTTATGCTTTCAATAAGCTGTATGCATTTCATTCAACTCCACTGAGTAGATTTTGAATTACAGTGGTCACCGACTTTGAAAACATAGTTTCGAGAAAAACTCATTTAAATTTTTACACTCGATGAAAAAACTGAAAATACTGAATATAACATCAAAGAAAAAAATATTTTGTCTTTCTTCTACAATTTTGTTCACCCATTTTGATACAACTACCAAACTTTTTTGATAACTTTCTAACATAGTTCCGTGACACGTAAAAAAATAAAATGTCAATTTTTATATCTTTTTTGTAGGTTATGTATGCTATATACGCCAAATTTCTTTTTGTGTTCTTATGGCATAGTATTTTACAATATATATTTTTTCCTGGGTCTGTACTAAGGCTGAGAAAAAACTTTTGGCGACTGTACGGCAAACATAACCTACAAAAAACTAATAAAAATCGACATTTTATTTTTTTTATTAGGTGTCACTTACGTAGGAACAAAATTTGGAAAAAATATGTATTGTAAAAATCTATGTTAGAAAAATGGGAAAACAAAATTTCGGAAAAAGGAAAGAATTCATATATATTTTTTTTTAAGGTTATATTCAGTTTTCAGGTTTACCGATTTTTTTTTGTGATGCTTGCTCTCCATACCAGCGTGATTTTTCTACAGTTTATTGACAACTTGCAGTTCCGAAAGCGGAGCGGCATGGAACTATTTTCCCTGTTTCTCTCTTTCATAGTATGATTTTCTTTTTCAAATAAATAGCTTCCACCTCGTGAATGACTTCCAGTGAATTTTACAAATTACAGTATCAAAATATGCAGACATATCAAAAATCTCCAATTAGGTCTATCAGTTTACAGGTGACTGAATCTATAAACTATCTCACTGCTCCTAGGATAGGTGCAATCGCAAGTATGTGAAGTTGTTCGTTCGAACCTGATCAGATCAATATTCGTTCTGAACGCCAAAAATTATTCATTTTATATTTTATTCATGAAAGCACAACGATTGTTGTTAAAAATACAAAAGCCGTTGCCGTGATGTGGCTGTGATACAATTTTTCATGCTAAAGTTGTTTGTATACAATCCCCTAAAAAAGGATATTGCCCCTTTCAGTAGACTCAGAGAGCCGTTGTACATTGCGCTTTAAATCAATTCCCAATCAATTTCATACGACTGAAAAATGAGCCCTTAGCTGCAAGTGTCTCTGCCCGGCTAGGTATCAATAAACCCGATAATCGTTCATTGTTAAAAGTGCCGCCAATTATGGAAAAAATTATAAAAAAAAATGTGTCAATAAAAGTAGGATCATTTTAAAGCGCCCGCACTCCCGGACGATGAGCAATACACTTGTGGCAGCATTTGGGCGCCTCCAGCTGAAAATCACACCGCCAACGCTTTTAATTAAACACATTTAATGGGGCGCACTAAATTTTAATTATTGATATTAACCGGACAAAAGATAATGAGAGAACATGGAAGCAGAAGGAAAATGATTTAATGAAGCAATTGAAAGCACTTCTACTGAAATGAAATTAATTGGAGTGCCCTTTCAGAGCGCTTGAAACATAGGCAATTGATGAAAATTGAGAATTTCTCCGTTGCACCAACGCGGACGCGGACGCCGCGGTTCAGGTCCCACCCAAGGCACAACTTTCCGAATAAAATTCCTCAAAGTTTTTATAGAGAGGCGTTTCCACTTTTGTACTTCGGACCAGGCACGTCCGAGGAATTTTGCCTTTTTTAATCGCATTTAATTTATACTACATCTAGCGATGCGGAATGATGTGTTTTCATAAGTCCTGAGCTTTGCGCAAATAAATGGTAAAACTTCGAAATTTATCAATACAGGGAGAGGTGTATTTTCATTGATGATCTTCGATAACTTTTATTTTAACACTTCTTCCAGAGGATGATGTAATACCTCATATGTTTTTTTGGTAAATTGACCTTGTAAAGGATTACAGCTTTATAAATGTAAAGAGGAAAAGTTCACAGGTTTCAGCAGCGCGCAGCGAAGGGAAAATCGGCGTTTATTTTAAAATTTTATCATCTTTATTTTAACAATCTTCACAAAATTTTCAATTTAAAATTGCAAACTTTTAAAACTACATATTAAATATTATAAATAAATTGAATCATTTTAACTTTGCTAAATCCATTTAAATGGAACAAATTTAATTTTAAACGAGAAATATTTTTGTTTTACTAGTCTAAGAGGTCAAATACGTCCAGCGCCCCGGAAAGTCAGGGTTGGGGAAGGAATATTTTTAAGGGTATATTGAAAAAAATATTGAAAGTATCGATCACAAATAATATAATGATCTTCCTGATGCATTTGTTAAAGCAATTTATTATCAACCAAAAGTTCCCTAAAATGTGGTTGTTTCAAACGTTGAAATGAAAATGCCGCCCCCTGATCGGCATCATAATGGCATTAAAAATAAATGGATCAGAAAAAGACCGAAAGGTTTTTATAATATAAGGCAATAGTTATAGCCTCTCGAGCCAATGTTTTTGCAATAAAAAATGTATGACCTTTTAAAAAGAATTTCCGTTTTTTATGGAAAAATTTTATTATTTAATTATTTATAAAAATTTAAATAAGCAAAATATCGAAAAAAATGTCTCGACAGACTATAGATAAAGTGATTATAAAGATTTAAAACAAAATAAAAGATAACTTCCCGAGTTATCATGTCGAATGTGTCGAGAAAAGTAACTTCGAGAAAAACGCTATAATTTCGCCACTACGTCGCATTTTTGTTTTGAATAAATTTGTTTTTAAATTTTCTTAAAAGTATGTAGAATAATAATCAATAAAAGAAGTTTTTTGAAAATTCTGGAAGTAGGGGAGAGTCGCCAGTTATGAGCCACCTAAGGTTAAATGCATTTAAAATTATTGTAAACGTTTCGTTTACATAATTAATAGCGCAATATTAAAATTTGGATGAAAATTTACCTTTGTGGAAAGTTTAAGGCAAGTTTGACTTTCTTTTATAATAAAAAATAACGTTTGAAAAAAACGTGCAAGTGGCCCAATTTAGGTGACGAGTCGCCTAATGTGGGCCACCTATTGAATAGCACGTAAAATATCTGAAAAACGCGAAAATGGTTCGACATATTGCTTAACGTCGCAACTAACTCTGTGGGTGGTCATCGCTTCTGTGATCTAGTGATTTTTGTTTTCCGTGTTCTATTGTGCTTTGTATTTTTTTCCCCGAGTGCATCAAGTGAAGTGCTTTCGTTTGCCTATTTAATTTTTCCGTGTTGCTTGATCCCGAATATCACTGTGGTTTAGGATTTTTGCATTTATCTGTTGTATTTTTTTTTAGCGGCAAATAGTGCAAGGTGAGCTTGGTGTGGTGTCACGGTGTTCTCTTGACCTCTCGACGATATCGCTCTTTAATTCTGGGAGAAACTTTCCGCTATAGGCGCAGCTTCGGTTTTTCCCCTCCTGACTGCCAGTCCTAATCAGCCATAAAGTAGGCTAACAAGACTTGGCTGTACAGTCAATCAAGTAAATCATTAAAAATCAATTTCTCATTTTCTCGCTTTTTTCTCCGCCACCCACCCACTGATTCATTTGTGCTCAGTATGTCTCATTGTAAAATTTGCGACAACCTGATCACCGACAATGAGGTTTCATGTGACGGCGTTTGTAACAACGTCTTTCACGCCACATGTCTAAAACAGCCCTCCACCAGACGGGCTAAATCCTCTGCTTTTACCTGCGATGAATGTTCGGCTATAAAGCCTTGTCATGTTTTGCGATTGATTATGAACATGACAAATGCTATTTCTAGTGACCAATCTCTATTAGCGGATAAAGTGAACAATGCTCTGCATTCGAATGTTAACATAATATCCGAAGATCTCGGCGTCCTCAATACGAAAATTGATAAACTATTCAGTGCGGTCGAATTATTCACTAGTACTTCTGAAGCGATACTATGTAAAACCCGTGACATATTTTCAAAGATCACAAACGTTTCGAGCACTCTCGAAGAGTTACATGCGGTGTTTACTAACTCAATGCCCACCTCTTGTTTTGCTGATAGTGCAGTAGTCGGTCCTGTCATTGATGATATTAAATATCACGTCCGAAAAGTTAATAATAATATTAATTCATGGTCTTCTGAGTTTTCAAAGAGTACTGAGTTACTCCTTTCAATTAAAAGTGAGATTGAAAGTCTTAAAACTCTTAAAACTGACGAAAATCAGAGACCCGATATTTCAATTGATGTGATCCCGGTCACGGAAGTTCCTTCTCCTCCTCCCTCTACAAATAATGTAGTGTCTAACGTAAAAAAATCTGATTTACGACAAAAGCGACCAAATAATCGCTCAATTAAAAATAAAAATAAAAAGAATTCTGTTATTGATATCACTTCTTCTAATATCCCTTCCCCATTGGTTTCTGCGGCTCAGAACTCTATTCCCGCGATACACGAGTCCCATTCTGAAACATCTTCCCAAGCAGAGATTAACCTTCCTGTTATGGGTGATGTTGCGGAAGCATTAAAAGTGGTCCCCCATCGACGAACCCTATTTATTTCTCGACTTGCCTCAGAAACTTCTTCTAAGGCAATCCTTTCCCACATTCAGGCTCGAAATACTTGCATACAAAATATATCTTGTCGAAAAATTAATAAAGCTGTAAGCCCTATTGCATCCTTTATTTTACACGTGCCTGATGAATTGGCTCCGACTTTGCTAAATTCTTCTTTTTGGCCCTCGGGTACTTTAATAAAGAATTTCGTCCCTCGTGGGCCAACATTCAAGCCTAGAAACTCGAGTGCCAAACCATCTAATATTGTTTCAAAAAACTAAATCCGCAGACGATCTCCTTATATTATCAAAATGTAAGGGGTATCAGGACCAAGACTAGGACTCTTTACCAGTCATCCACTACTAGTAATTTCGACATTATCGCGTTAACCGAAACGTGGTTACATCATGGTTTTCGGGATGCTGAGATTTTTGATTCATCCTATCAAGTATTTCGTAGGGATAGGTTTACTGATTCGGAGGCGCGAGGAGGAGGAGTTCTCATAGCTTGCAAAACTCACCTCAATTGCAGCTTGATTTCACCACCCGACCTATCTGCTTCTTCTGACATTGAGCTAATTACTCTCAAAGTAAAATTAGCCAGAACTTCTTTATTTATTATGTGTTGTTATATTCCCCCTGATCTAATCAATACCATTGACAGGGACGGATATAGTATGTATGATATATTAATTTCAAGATTGGAATTCATTAATAACTTAATGAATCCAGACGACGATCTCCTTTTATTGGGTGATTTCAACATACCCAACGTTCAATGGGTAGCCAATTCTGCTGACGATGGCTGCCATCCCTTTAATAAATTAAGTTCTAAAGAGTCTTCATTTTTGGGATCGGTTTTCTCTTTCGGTCTCAATCAGATTAGTTCCATACAGAATGATATGGGTCGGCAGCTTGATCTTGTATTTTCCACTGACTGCAACAATACAATTGTTGATCACAGTCCAATTCTTCTTTCTACTCTTGACAAATATCATCCGCCTCTCCAAATCGATTATTTTCATAGTCCTGAAAATACTAAACATATTAATGTTAGCGACTACGCTTATAGTTTCAGGAAGGCGGATATGGACGAACTTTCCAGAAGAATATCTTCCATTGACTTCACTACACTCTTATCCAACGATAACGTTGACAATGCCTTGTCCACGTTCTACGCCTTACTCTTCAACATTTTTGAATCTTGCGTCCCTTACGAACGGCAGCGTTCCCTTACTTCATCACCTCCCTGGTTCAATAGCGATCTTCGGAGGCTTAGAAATAGGAAAAATAAGCTGTGGAAGGCATATCTTTTGGAGAGGAATAACTTTTCGTACAATGAATTTGTTGAATGTTATAATAAATTTCAGAATTATTCCACACAGTTATATAACGATTACGTAAAACGAATGACAACTGAATTCTACAACAATCCGCGCGCATTTTATAAATTTATTAACTCTAAAAGAAAAGTGGACGACTACCCTGCTAATATGAAATATGAAGGAGTTTCAAGTGACACTCCATCTACAATATGCGATATGTTTGCATCCTTTTTCGAAAAATCATTCTCCCCTGAATTTATACCTGATCTTAATAATTTTAGTCACTTAAACAAAAACCCTATTCCTATTAATTTATCCATCTGCATTACTCCTGATGACGTCCTCAAGCATATCAATGAGCTCCCTCTTGATTTTACATCAGGACCCGATGGTATTCCGCCAGCTATTATTAAGGCTTGTTCTAACGAACTAGTTATGCCTTTAACATTAATTTTTCAAAAGTCTCTCGAGACTGGACAATTTCCTGTGCTCTGGAAGAACTCCTTCATCATTCCTATTCATAAAAAGGGTAACAAGAATGAGGTATGTAATTACAGGCCTATTGCGAAACTCTCGTGTATCCCAAAACTTTTTGAATCAATTGTTCACTCTCAATTCTCAACTGTCTGCAAGCGCCTCATTTCAACAAACCAGCACGGTTTTCTGCCGGGGCGCTCTACTTCTACGAATCTCCTTGAACTTGTTACCTTTGTTACTGAAGGATTTCGAAATGGTTTGCAGACAGATTGCATCTATACTGACTTCAGCAAGGCTTTCGATAAGCTTTCTCATTCTGTAATAATCCTCAAATTAGTAAGTCTAGGCTTTCCGCCACTGCTTATTAACTGGATCCGTTCTTATTTACTCGACAGGACATATCAAATTTCTTTTCGTCGCTCCACCTCGAACAAGATATCAGCTACGTCAGGAGTCCCACAGGGTAGCCATTTAGGTCCACTTCTTTTTATTTTATCTATTGATGACATCTCACAACTCCTTCAAACCTGTAAAATCTTAATCTACGCAGACGACATGAAAATATTCTTTCGAACAAAAAATATTAGCGACTGGCACGCGGTTCAAAATGACCTAAATATATTCCATTTGTGGTGTACACACAATAATTTAGAATTAAATACTGGTAAGTGCGAAATCATGACTTTTTGTAGAGGTCGTAATCCCCTGCGTTTTGATTATACCTTATCGAATCATGCTCTACGACGTGTTCAATCTGTCCGTGACTTGGGAGTTATTCTGGATTGCAAATTAGACTTCGTTGAGCATATCAACTGTACGGTGGCTAAAGCCAGCTCTATGCTGGGATTCATCAAACGATGGTCCCGTGAATTTTCCAATAGAACTGTCTTAAAACAGCTTTACTTTTCTTTTGTTAGGCCAATTCTCGAATATGCAAGTCAAGTTTGGTCGCCCTATTACCAAGTCCATATTGACTGCGTCGAATCAGTGCAAAGAAAATTTGTCAGATTTGCTCTTAAGGATTTACCTTGGAGCAATCCAGTTCTTCTCCCTCCTTATAATGATCGTTTGAGGCTCCTCGATATGCACTCTCTGCTCAAGCGTCGGGAGATCGCAGACATTGTTTTTGTTCACCAATTATTAATTGGTAATATTGATTCAGCCTCCCTTAAAAGCGAATTCACTTTCAGATTGAACGAGCGTAATCTTAGGGTGGTTTCACTTCTGCAAACTAGTTTATGTAAGAATAACTATAGCTTTTTCCAGCCTATTAACCGGATGAGGTTAAATGTGAATAAGAATGCTGATTTGTTTGATGTTCGTGTCAGTAAGCATGCACTAAAGAATAGTCTGTTTGGTGGTTGTGGTCGCATGTCTACTAACATCGGACCAAATGATGAATAATCAGTCATAAGCTACAGATTAATTCTGTTATTTTACAAAGCTTTGACTAAGCTGATGGTCTGTTAAAAAAAAAAAAAAAAAAAAAAAAAAAAACACCGTTACTTATTATATTTAATGAAACAATGAATTGACGTTAATTAATTCGTTGATCAGAAATATATTTGAAATTTAAATTCTCAATAAAGAGTTAATCATCATAAATTAAGTATTTACTCAATGACATGTAACATTTTATAATCTAAAATAATAACAATAGGCTTAATATACTAAATTTACTAAATATCTCATGTACACTTACCGTTTTAATGAAAAAAACATTTTTCCTTCAGATAGTGTTGCTTTGTTTACATCGCGTGAGTGACCCGTATTAGGCGCCCTTTCGAATTGCACAGTGGCCCAAATTAGGGGAAATGACATTTTTCCAGATTGTTTAAATTAATTAGTATTGTTATAGTTTTTAAATTGCAAATACACTAAATACTATATAAACATATTATACACTTCGCATCAGAACAAATTTTAGATTCATTAGATGTATCAATTTGTTTTTATCGACGAGCAAAAATGTCAGATTTTTAAGTCGGCAGATACCATTTTTACGAGATTGTTGTAACATTATTAATTTTTTATTAAAATTATTATTCCTTTCATTATTTTGTTCTACATTCATTTTCAATCAAATTTTGACATTAATTAATTTTCAAAAACTCGGTAAAATTGAAAAAAATGGGTGGCCCAAATTAGGCAACTCTCCCCTATGTGATGTAGTAAAACAACGGAAGTCGAGTGCAGAGAGATTTTTTTATTTCATTTTTTTATATACAAAAGCAGGTGGCGCTAGTCTACAATGATTTTGTTACCATATTAAAATAACACCTCCGCTTAACAAAATCAAAGAATAAACCTATAATTCGTTAACAAGTAAAATGCCAAGCTTTTTCATAAAGTAATAATGTTTCACAGTACCTAAACTTTTTGTGAAAATGTCTGCTGGCATTTCAGCTGTTTCCAAATAACATATTTTAATAAAATTGTTAGCTGCAGCTTCTCTAACAAAATGATATCTTATATCTATGTGTTTGGATCTGCGATGGAAAATAGGATTCAAAACTAATTTCTGAGCACTTTGACAATCATTGGATAAAACAATAGGATCCGATCTTCCAAGGATTTCAAACAATAAATTCTTTAAATAAATTGCTTCTTTACTACACTGAGAGAAAATTCTAATAATTTTTACGATTTTTTCAAAGAAAAATTACGGTGCTCTCCCGTAAACAGGACTTAAGTGACAGTCATAGGTAAAAGTACTATGTGCACAAGATAAAATTACGCTGTGGCACCGTAAAATTTCCGTCTACGAAAAAAAAAGCACCGTTGGGTAAATTTTGATGTAGATATTTTAATGCATTAGAAAGTAGGATAAGATATTAACTACAAATATTTATATTGTAAAGAAATTCCAATCGAAAATATAATAAAGCATATAAACCCTCTCTGTGAAAGACTTTTGCGGTGAAAAAAAATGCATATGATCTAACTCTTTCGAAGACTTTTGGATAACTGACCTGTCCGACTGCACTCCGATTTGAAGATTCCATGAAACACATGTTTAGCAGTAATAATAAAAATGTCATACTTACAGACTTTCCGTAAGCGACCACGCAGCGAGCAAATTTACTATGAACAACACCCGTAAGCCGTACCAATTTCCGAAAAAATCCGATCGTACACCCGATGTACTTCGGCTTCTAATTCAGTAGAAAATTACGTTGTGGCACCGTAAAAATTCCTTTATGAACTAGTACAATTTCATGAAGGCTTAGTAAATTTTCCTTGAATCAACAGGAAATTTTTCTTAGCATAAAAATTTACTGTGCTGTACAGTAAAAGTTCCTATGACGTTTCGGAAAAATTCTTGGATGAATAGTAAAAAATACTATGTCAACCGTATTTTATCTGTTATTCCCCCGTAAATTTTCTAGTAACTTGTCACTTAAGTCCGGATTACAGGGGATAGCACCGTAATTTTTATTAGAATTTTCTCTCAGTGTAGCTTCTGACATAGATATATATTCAGCTTCCGTGCTGGATAAAGCTACATTTCTTTGCTTTTTACACTCAAAAGAAATAACGGTATTAGACAATTTAAAACAGAATCCTGAAAGAGATTTTCGATCAGTTAAGTCTGAACCCCAGTCTGCGTCTACATAACCTTCAATAGAAGAGTTGTCTTTGCAAAAAACAAGACAATAGTTTTTAGTACCTTTTAAATATTTTAAAACTCTCTTCGCATGCTTCCAGTGTGTTTCATTGTATGAGTTATTAAACTGACTAAGATAACTAATGCTGTATGCAATACCTGGCCTACTTAAGACTGCTAAGTACATCAATCCACCAATAAGTTGTTGATATATATATTCAGTACAAACATTCTGAGATTTTTCTAATTTTAAATCTTAAACCTAAACACTGTTTTACTTGACCTAGGTTTTTGATTTTAAATTGACAGCTCAACTCTTGAACTAACTGTTCAGTAGCTTTGGTACTATTCGAAAAAACAAAAAAATCACCAACGAATAATGCAATGATAATTTTAAAATTATCTTTAAACTTTGTGAATAAATAGGGTTCATACTAAGACTTTTTATAGCCTAGCTTAATTAAATAATCATTAATCCTTTCACTTTGGTACCAAGCTCGGGAAGATTGCTTAAGGCCATATATGGCTCGCTTCAATTTTAAAACCTTATTATCACCATTATTACACTCAAAAGTTACAGGTTTTTTCATGTAAATTGTTTCATTTAAAAAACCATTTAAAAAAGCAGTGGTTACATCAAGATGATTTATGTCTAAGTTTAGCTTAGCTGCTAAAGCGAATAAAAGTCTTAAAGTGGAATATCTAAGCACAGGGGAAAAAGTTTCATGGAAGTCCACACCGGCTTTCTGCGAGAAGCCCTTCGCCACTAATCTGGCCCAATACCGCACATTATTAGAACTGTCAAATTTCTTTTTAAATACCCACTTGCACTGTCTCACCGATTTGTTTTGAGGGTAATCCACTAATTCCCAGGCATCATTTTCTTTGAACGAGTCCAATTCTTCCTTCATGCTAGCCCTCCAGAATGCACCTGAGAAACACTTGAATCCGGAGAACCGAAAAATCACTGCAAATACAATTAATCCCATATCAGCCTATATAAAGTTAAAAGTTATTGCATTGTTTTGATAATGAGCCTGTATTTCTTTTATGCGATCAAAAGGTGCCTCAAGTAATGAAATGCTGAAGTATCAACAGCAATAAATCTTATTTATCTTTAAAAAGAAAAAATGGCTTTTCACGCCCACGGCGCAACATTAAGACGGTTTTCAATTAATTACTGCGTTAATTTAAAAGCCAAAGCAAAAAAATAAAATTATATTCGCCTCACGCCTTTTCTCCTAAGAGTAATTACATTCGAAGTCAATTGATACGAAGAGTCGGCATTCTAGGAAATAAAGTCCCTGATGACTTACAGTCTAGTACGAGCAGATGTCCGACCTTGATTACGTTCAATCTAAATTTAAATTTTAAACGCCATTTGCCAGACCTTTTGCGGTCTTCTTGATGAAAGGCTCATTACTCGACTTAAATCTCTCGAAATGTCGCAGATGCATTTTATGGTGAGGGAAATGTTGCTTAATATTTCCCTTAAAATGGTAGATCATCTGTTCGTAACGAGTGAACCCATGGATCCGCATTGTCTGAATTCTCGCCTACTTGGTTTATTGTCTTCTCATATTGGCTTTACTTCGTCCTCTTTTACTAGCTCGCATTAGAGCATCATAAATTTTAGAAAAAAAGGGAAATTGCGATATTCAGCACAGTTCGGGCTGCGAGAAACACTTTCATATATGTGGCCATTAAATAACAGAACGTTTACAAAATATATTCTTATAAATAAATACATACACCTATCTCCCGATTTCCACGACACACGATTTCGCTTTTACACGGTTAAAAGTAAACATTTTAACTACATATAGTACATATTTCTACTATCATTTTTGAATTTCGTTCACAATAAAAATTATCTAAGTATGAGCTTATTTAGGATTGAAATTAGGTAATAGTTTTTACCCAAATAACTAGAAAGAGCTCCTCGATTACATCAATATATTAATAAATGCGTAACTCAATATGAGAAGGTGTCTATAAAGATTAAACCAAAAACCAAACCAAATTTTAATTACGGATTTCATTACCAAGCCACACCGATTCGAGATTTTCTCTTATTTCTCTACAATTAAACCAGAATCGCCTAAGTAGGTACTATCGAATAAACTTTAGCTACTAATTCAGCACTACTTCACATTTTTAAGGTTTTTTTTTTTTTTTTTTATAAAGGGTGTCCCAGAAACCAACCGAAACAGAATAATAATAAAATGTCACGGTTTTGAGATATCACTTCTGTTTTTAAATTCGAAAAATACTCATTCGACGGCAGAATTTGAAGTATTAAAGCTTCTAATGTTGGTATTTGGTGATTCTTTTTTCAAATATAACTGAATGGATGGTAACCAAAGACAATTTTTTTGCAATTTTTAATTCTCTCGAATTTTCATTCCTCACTTTAACTGATTATTCTGAAACAAATATATTACAAAATTTTAAAATGGTTCAACTATCTGTAATTTTTTCTAATGTAGAAAAAGATGCTATTTTATTGCAAAAGTTCATTTTGAAAAAAATTCTTTAGTTTAAGTTTCAACTTAAATGTTTCGCATATCTCAGCAGAAATATATTGTGAACTAGTATTTTAAACTGCCAAATAATTGGACCAGTTCAATTACCGGAAACTTTAAATGGACACCTTTGCCCACTAGCAGCTTATTTATATCTTTAAAGATAAATCGGCCGTCTTGGACCGAATGTCTAGCCTCCCCGCTCTCCAGACCTAAATCCATTCAATTTTTATAATTGGGGTTGTCTTAAAGAAAAAGTATATTCAAAACCAATGAATAATGAATCAGAACTGAGGCAATAGCATTTATTATAAAATTGAATATTAAATGTTTTCTTTTACATTAAATTCCTGAATTTATTTCACATTTGAGTTCTTAATCGACGAACCTAGTAACTACTTGAATTATTTTTAACTAGGTGTGTTCAATTGTTGTTAATTTATTAGTAAATAAACAATAAATTCCTGTTCCCGCCTCGAAAACTTTAAAAGATAAAAATCTTTTAATTGGAACTTTAATTGACTGCATAATTTCAAAATTAGTTCTTTTTTTAAAATCTAGATTAAATGGGCAATTTTTGAATATATGTTGCCAATCCGTTCCAGTAAAAACTATTTCAGCGTAATTAGTCAAATTAAGGAAGGAAATTTCAAGAGAGCTAATAAAAAGGGTTTTTTGTAAAAATCGTAGCAAAAATGAAAATATCTTTGACAGTGACAGCTATAGTAATATTTGAAAAAAAGCAGAATGACAAAATACACACATTTGTAACATTGACATCTGAAATACTGCCATAAGGTGGAGATTCTAACCAATTTTTAAAAAAAATGGCAATATCTCTAAAACTCTTTTTTACTGAAGGCAAGTTTGGTTATTCTGATCGATCATGATCAGCTGGAAGGTCATCGTCGTATCACAGCAGCTGCAAGGTTATCGTCGTTTTCTTCGACATTCTGTATAATTATTTCGGAACCAATAAAAACTTTACAAGTATAGGGTGAGCCATCTGTTGAGTTCTTTTTAAATTATATGTTATTTTGATACAGACAGTTCTTTCGAGCTCAGAAAATTTACAGACACTCTGTATTACATCTCCGCGGTACGAAATATATAGATTTATATACTTGAACACCGTTGAAAAATATTGAGAACTTTTCTCCAAAATCACTGTGTTGTTTGTACGCAGCTGCGATTTGATGTCGTTGGATGCCGTTGGTTTTTCCGTGTGGTGCCTTAAAAATCAATGCTAAGGTGATCCAGAAAGGGTCAAAATTGGGTTGAAATAATGAGCTACTGCTACTGAGCTGAGGCACTCATTTAAATGAAATCATACTACATAACTAATCGGAATTTTTACTCTTTCCAACAAACTTTGAAAAATATTGAACATTATGTATTTTGTAGCATTTAAAAAAAACAGGCAGCTGTTGGCTCACTCTCCATAAAAAAAGATATTGTATTGTATGTTCTTATTATTAGCGATGACCCATATTGAAATCACCCATTCTAAGAACTTGGTGTTTAATACGTAATTTGAAATTTAGAGTCACTCTAGGCTAGCCAAGGTTTTTTACAGTTTTCTCCCTCTTTTCTTTACAACTTTCATTGGTCATAGTTTTTTAAAATAAAAGTAGTTTTCGTTTTAAGTTAATAGCCCTGAGTATCCTAATTCCAATGGTTAAGAGTTTTAGAATCAACAAATTTTGCTTCCGAATAATACATATGCACGTATATATGGAATATATTTTCTTTTAAAATTTTAAAAAAATAAGCAAACATGGAAAAAACACAGAATAGTTCCAAAATTGACATTCTTTCTCCAATTTGGAAATAAAGATTCTGAAAACATATTTTTCTCTTATCAATTCGAGTCGATTTTTTTATTTTATGACTTTTAATTTCATTCATATAAACCGATTTAATTTATTTCGTACATAAAAATTATAAACAAATGTTAAAAAAAAATAATAGCATTTGTAGTTTAACACATTAAATGCCGAAAATTTAATTATAATATGAAGAAAATCATCGTATTAATTTCGGTTTTATTTTCACAAAGAGCTTTTTCATCTTGAAATGGTTTTATTTTGGTTTCCAAAAAGATAAATTCACTGCTCAAAATTTCAAATTAGAAAAGCACCACTAAAGTTGAGACATAATGACCCAAAGAAAAAACCCTAAAGGAACCTTTCCTTATTTGCGAGGCAATTATTTTTGGAAGTTTATCAAAAGATCTTAAATATCTCCGGTGGTATTTCGTAAAAACAATGTAATAATGCGACAAACTCTTGGTTTCCTTGTAGTGTAATTTTTTTGTCCAAATATTAAAACAGTCCCATAAAATTTTACATCCAGTCGTAAAAGAGGCGGCGAAGGGCTCCGTCCGGCCGCCATAAATCGTTCCACCCAATTTAAAACATTAACGCGGGCATCTCCATTTAATTCCAACAGTTGATAAATTCAACGTTGGCATAAATTTAAGTCGTGGGAGAATTAGGGCTGTTCACCGATTAAATTTTAACCATAGAAGTATCAAATTGCAGCACTCGAGGACTATCCTAAACAAACACTGGGAAGAGGGAACGAGGGCGCCTAGGGAAGCAAATCAGAAGTAATTGACCCACTTGTTGGTCATAAAGTGCTCAATCGAGAGGTAAATTGTAACCAGAAAGTCCGCTCATAAATTTGCAGTAATCCGTAGTCAAATCCATTTTGCCATACGGACGAGCACCCTGACTTATTTAAGAAGGCGAATATACACTGAATAAACGGAATTTCGCCAAATTCAGATTAAAGGAGGGGTTTCTAGAGGACCGAAGAAAGGGGCCTGGCCGTTCCAGCTCCATCGTGGTGGCCATCATCCATTCTTGGCGCCCGTGACGAGTTGGAACGCGGCTCTCATAAAGCATTGAAGACTACTTACAAATTCAATTTGCGAGCTCTCTTTACAGAGGTGATGGTAATCTGGAGTCATTAAGGTCCCATGTACGCTGATTAATAATAAAGAAAACAATTTCCGCGGTCATGATCAATTGCAACAATTTGGACTTTTCTATTACGTCGGCATCTCTTCGCCGGCCGTATGAAAACGCGTAAGGAGCCGGAGCGCAGCTGCCACGAGAACGGATAACTTGTGGGCCAGGGGACTCCGGAAGGGCCTCTGGTAATCCCCAGCAAAGAGAGGCACTAACAAAATGGCATTAAAAGAAATTGTTGATGTGCTCCTTGTTTAGGTTCATTATGATTTCCTATTTGCAGTTAATGCAGACCTTCCTTCCTGGAAGGATCTCCTTTTGTCTACATACAGCGCGTTTCATTGCGGGGCTCCTTCCCTTCTTTGTTGTTGAGAAATCTGTTTACTTTTACGACTCCTTGAATTTGAGAAATCAAAAAACAATGAAAATGAGGGTATGGTGGTGCTAAATGAAGGGGCTATAAGTAATCGCCTTTAAAATTCTGTGAAGGTATACTTCACTTGGACTTCGTTTAGAAGTCGTGTTATTTACAGGTTGCGCGTGGTATAATGTATTTAGATTTTCTGGGGATAAAATTTACGACTTTTCATTTTTGCTTTTTTATCGCAAATCAGAAAGGATGGAATAATAATGTATTTTTAAAATCCCAAAATCGAATTTTTTTAAATAAGTGAGAATCATAAAATGTTAACTTGAATAATCTCGGCTAACAAAAATCTTGACTAGGTAGAATTTCCATCAGAAATACCTCGAATAAAGTCTTTCAAACTCGAATAATAAGAATGGAGTGGCCAAAACTCTGAGATGTAACATGATACTCTTACAGCTTGTACTACTTTGTAAATACTATACTTCTGTGATCAAAAAGTTAAGCCAATTTGTTTTAAACTTTAAATTTTTTTTATTTATTCTTCCAAATCTATATCTTTTATCTCATTAGTCGATTCAAAACGGTGTCCCCAAAGCGGTCTTTTGAGCTTAAAGAATAGCCAGAAGTCATATAGTGCTAAATCGGTCGAATACGGTGGTTGTGGAACGACATGAATCGAATGTTTGATGAAAAAGTCTCGAAGAAAAAATGCAGTGTGAGATAAGAAATTGAGTGTTTTTGGAACCAATCGAGATTTGACTCTTCTCAAGCACAAATGTTCTGTCAAAATGGTTGGATCGATCCAAATGAAATGTTTACAGTATCAGCAAGGTCTCTAATTGTCAACCGACGTTTTTTGAGCACCGAATCTTTGATTTCATTGACATGTTGTTCATTGATTGATGTTAATGGTCGTCCGGGACGCTCTTTGTCTTCAACGCTTTCTCTACTTTCTTTGAACTGTTTATACCACTTGTAAACATTTCTTTTAGACAAAACCTGATCGCCGAAGGCCTTATTCTAAACGTTTCTGTAACAGAAATTTAATTCCCCAAACAAAATTTAATGCAATTTCTTTGCTTAATAAAATTACACATTGTAAAAATCGAAAAATTCACTTTTAGTTGCTCAGAAAACACAACAAAACTAACCAAACAAATGACGTACTGGCGTGAAATTGTACACAGATATGAGTGACAATGCTGCCAACCTAAGAACAAGAAAGATTTGCCGAATCGATGTGCCCGCGCAATTTAAATTCAAAATTGGCTTTACTTGTTGATCACAGTAGTGAACCATAGAGTGGCTTTATGAACTATATGTACGACGGACTGGTAGAAGTAGGACAGATATCAGAAGTACAATGGCAGGCAAACAATCAAAAATCAGTCATATTTTCCCAAAACTAACACAAACTCAGAAATTACGAGTATTAAACCGATAAAAATTCAGAAATTTCTCAACAATTTGAGGCATTATTTGTAATTCCAAAAAAAATCCTTATAAAAAAAGCTTCATATCAATTTTGGAAAAAGTATACCCATTTTTATTATAATTTTACAGAATTATTACACATTGTTCAAAACAATAATATTGAATTAAGATTATCCTTATTTAAAATGTCTGTTGATTTCGTAATTGTTTCGAAATTATAAATTAAGATTTCAATTTCCCGAGATTATTTTGTTATATACATAAATTTGTGGCATGTTTATTTTCAGCATTTTGATTTACAGGGCTTCAATTTTAGAATTGTTTTTTGGGAATTTGGATTTCCTAGATTTTGCCAACAACCCCTGCAGCATTGCAAAATGAAATTTAAAATATCTGTAAATAAGAAAAACAATTACAAATCATTGTGCATTGCATTTAAGAAACAAAAAGTATTTAGTTAGTTTACATAGATGTCGTTATCTTTAGCAGCTTCAAAAAAGGAAGTGAGTGGAGTAGTTTTGACAGACATTTCTCTGATTCAAGTTGATTAATTAATAAATTATTAAAACTTTATATAATTTATTATTATTTATAATTTATAAGCTTCTGCTTATATTTCTATGCTGTAAGTAAGTATAGTTACTAATATATAAAAAAAAAAAGTGTGTTTGTTCATATCTAAGAGATAATCTCAAAACTTACAGAACCGATTTGATAATTCTATTAACCCTTGGCAAGCTTATTTCTCCCCGGTGGATAAAGACTATATATAAAAATAAATGAACACTTTTACACTAATTTGCACTACTTTTTTATGAGAGGAAAATATCGTTTTTTTGCCTTGATGTCCATTCCATATCACTTGACTAACGATAAGACATAACATAAAATGTGACTCATTATATGACATATGACATGACACAAAACATAAGACATGACATGACACAACATAATACATAAAATAAGATGCCACATGAGATATGATAAGAGATGACACATGATACATGGCATCATAGGACATGACAAAAGACATGGAAGAAGATGAGAAGTGTGACAAAAACATATATTATTATATTATTGAAATAAAAAATATCGTTTTGTTATATCAAACCGTATTTTGTTACACGTGACCAGTAATATTAAATGCAAGATAGAAAAATTTGATTTGAATTTTGGGCCTTGGATTGACGTATTTTTCAGTGGGGTTCTCGAAAACTCCGGTTAGTTATATCTTTATTGCACTTTTTATGCCTACTTTAAAAAGTCATTTTAAGTTTTCCTTTCTTCAGGAGAATGATTGCGCCCGGGCAACTAACTCAGATAACTCAGCTAGTACCTTATAAAGTTCTTCTGATAATTTAAAGTCTCGAAGCATTTTGCATTCTAGAAAAGAGAACGCGAAAGCGCATCGTAAGTGTTATTAAATTTGCAATCGAGCAGCAGAGTGAAAAGCGATGTTTTCACGGATCAACTGGAACGCTGTACGTGGCAGTTTATGCTCACTGCAATGGGAATACTAAGGGCTTTAGTATACGAGACTAAAATCAGCTAGTAAGCACTAAGGACTGACATTTTCAAATGATACATTTCTTCGCCGATGCGAAGTTGTCCAGGTTCGACGACGACATGCAGCCTTTTGAAGAAATCGCATGAGCTCGACAAATTTAATTCAACAACCATTTCGAAAAATATTTTCTCGAGCTAAGTGTCCGTAGTATACCACGTATACCACCCAAACCCAAACGAGGTGCTCCAGTGTGACATGAACGATCGCCCGCCAACCCTACAGCCGGGGAGCCCTAACACAGGGCCCTAGGGCCACAACAGCTTGCTGCCCGAACAAGAGCAGTACACATGTACAGTACACGGCTGTATTAAAGGTTAACAAGCTTTTAATGGAGCAGACACTAAATGGATAAAATGCCCCGCTTATATCGGCCCTAATGTGTGGTTCATAAAGCAGCATCTGCTCGGGCCCGAATTAAAGTCTTATCTTCTTGTGATTTCGATTGCTAGGGAGGGCCGGTAGTTATCCTCCTTGCGAGCGAGGGCAGGGATGAGAACTGAACGAGGAATTTATCTTCCGAACCGAATGTATCATATCTTCTTGTTTTTTGCACCAGCCAACACAATGGCCCGGGTATATCAAATCACTCCGAAGCGACTTTCAAGCCGCGTTCGAAGGATATCAAATTTTGAATTTGTGCTTTTTATCGGGGAAACTGCTCCTTTAAAAATTTGCATTTTTCCATAAGTGCTAATGCCAACGCCTCAATGGGGGAAGGGCAGGCGGATTAAATAAATTTCCCTGAGTTTCCGGCTGCCATATCTCACATAAATAAGATCCAATTTCACACCTATACGTACATAGTGCGACTTATAAAAATGGAGCTGGCGGTGGAGAAATGAAACGACAGTCTCAGTGTGTCTGGAAGTTATTAGGATGAAAAATATTATTAATGGCTTTCAGCGAATTTTATCCTGCAACAAATGCAATTCGACTGGGTCGAGTCGGAACTCGTGACGGTTGTATTATGTCGTATTCTGCAGGAAGTTTTAATAACAGCCAAGTGAACGTGAACTAAATTTTTGGTCGTACTTCCCTTTAAGTGCCACCGTGTCACCACCATCATCGTCACTTCGCCTTCATTCGCTTGACTCTGGGTAATTTATGAAAAATTGTTCAATACCTTCCTCGAAGCCATGATTCTGCAGGTAAGAAATTGCACTGGCCCATGAGCTTTAATTCCCATTCAAAAGTAATTCACGGGAACTACTCTAAAATCGATTCCAATCACTTGAATATTTTCGTACTGTGGGCATTGTGTGAGGAGCACATTATCTGCAAAAGTAAATGTTGAAAATGCAAGTGAATTATTAGACTAATGACTTCAGATGTAGCCAAATTACAGAACTAATGGTTTTCGACAAATGTGCAGGTTGTGCAATACTTGAAAATCGAATTCATTTTTTAATGAAAATGTACAATGGGACAATGACTCCTGTAAGGAATAGGCACGGGGCATAGTTTCCAATTAATGACAACTTAAGAGGATTCGGTGGTCTAGAATTTTCAAATAATCAATTTCGAAAATATAGTCTATATATAGTATATATAGTAATATACTTCCATATTTTTGTAAGAATAGTGATAGTATTTCAGATTCTACAGCCTTATTAGCAGGTAGCGAACGGTGGCGGTCCGCCCGCTCCCATGTTATCATTTTGTCATGGTGTTGTGAAAAAAGATAAAACTATTCAGCCGAATCATCTGAAATTTTGATATGTTATTCAGAATACCAGTGGTTATGGCCGGAACTAGAATCAACATTTTATTTATTTACAATTAAAAATTGGTAAGAAAAAGCCCTGTTTTCAAAGTCTCAATTTCAAAAGCGCGTCATTCTGTCAATTAACAATAGTTCCGGCCACAACTGCACTCATACTGATTAATAATTTTCTCAGTTTTTATTTTTCAGATAAACAGAAGAGTCAAAATCAACCATACCACCTAGGTCCATTTTTTTCAGGGTTTCTTATTTAACACCATTTTTAACATAATTAAACATTTTGTGTAATTTCAAAAAAAATGTGTTTTTATGCAGCATGAGTACTATAATATACCTAAATTTTGTTCGATATCATCGTATTATCGGGCGCTAGACCACCGGGTTCCCTTAAAAGACGAAACTTTGATTTACTTACTAAGCAAGCAATTTAAAGTCGTTTGCCATAGCATTTTCCAATGAGACTGGGTTAACAGTCGAAAGCAGTCACTCTTACATAAATAAACTCACTTCGGACGCTTAAAAAAATGCATAGAATATGGGGAGCACTTTAGGATAATGTTGAAATTGAACGACTCCTACCAGACACAAATTTCGCATGACAACTACCGCACTTTCAACTATCTTACTAATCCATAACTAATAGTGGATATACCATTTTCATCGACCGTTGCAATTATTTTCGCTCACAAAAGTAAGCATTTTGAATTAAAACTACTGCTTAAATAAAGTTCTATGGTATACATATATTTTTATTTTATATTAAGCATGTCTCGCGATGTAACCATTGAAAGTTATTTAAATACAATACAAAGATGGTTTTGATCATGGGACAAAGTTTAAGGGGTACATTAGAACATATCTAACTTAACTAATTTTTAGCAGAGACCGTATCTGTTATTAATTATTTAATAATAATTTAATTTAACTAATTTCTGAAATAACTTTTATGTAATGAGTAATGAGAAAGATTCACTCGTAAATAAAACTAACCGAACGGACAACATAATATTATTGCTCAATCGGAACGATTCTTGTTTGATTTATATTTATTTAATTGCTGATTATTTAATTTATTTATTATTTATTAACAAAACCTTCCTCAAACACGCCCTTCAAGTACCTGACACGCCATCATAATTATGTCCTCCCATTTGTTCTTTACTCTATCTACTCCCTTTCTTTTCCTTGTACCTATTTTTAGTTTTAATTTAAACTCTAGTTTAAGTTTAACTTTTTTGTTGATTTATTATGTATCTTGTATTAAGAAAAAAATAAATTAACTTTAATGTTTTGGTCAGAAGTAACTTCAATTTTTAAGTTGAGATTTATTTTTCAACTCACGAGTAGATTTTTAACCCCAAAAACAAGAGGTGACATACTCGTTTCCTTTTTTTTAAGTCAAAATATACTTTACCAACCTTAAAACGTAAAAGAGGTAATATTATGCCCTAGGGTGCTATGTGTATATTCTTCAATAACAACTTCGGTTTACTCAGACGAGTCTTATTGAATTGTAATCGTTGTCGCCTATTTCCATTTCATTCTGCTTCCATAAGATGACGACAAACAGTTGCGGTCGATAATACAACATTAAAGTCTTTAATTTCCTTTTTTATTTTGGATTTATATTAGTTATAAAAGGATCAGACTTGCACAGGCAAACAATCGTTCGCTCCATGTAGACAGTCGTTTTTCTTGGAGGCTGATCCTGAATTTTGTTCTTTATGGTGTCTTCTCTTTTTATATGTTTGATATTCGAAAAGCTTCCTGGAAAAATTCTTTAATCTTCAATGGCAAAATTACTTTGACCATTTCTATTCATATTTAAAATAGCTTGTCTTGTATTTCGTGTCCAGTGTTTTCCCCTTTCCATGTTAATAGTCCTAAACAAATTTCATAAAATGCTTTAATTTATTTAATTTAAAAAAGGCTTAATTAACTTTAAAATATAATTACACAAAACTAACTAAAAATTCTACTTTTGAACTGTGCTATTTTCATAAATACTTACTTACAATGATGGAGATAGTAAGAATTTAAACAAAATTTGGTCTTATTTTCGAAGTGAATTTTTGTATGGGATCAGCAGTCCAGTTCTTATATGTGAGTGACCGAAACAAAGAACAAATATAACTAGTAAAATTAAAAAATATATAATGAAATCGTAGGGACTGCGACCTCTAAACAAAGATTATAACTTCGTCCATCAATTTCATTTTATCGAAGCGGACTTAGATGACCACCATGCGGGGCCACCTAATGAATCAAGTATTTTTCTCGAAATGTAACCAGAGAAATAACTTGGAGTCCCAGGAAGTTTGGGTCAAATCGGATTGTGAGGTTTGGAGAAGAAATGTAACTAACAAGGAAACGTTCTCAAGTGTGTCTCACCGAAAAATAAGAGACATGTATTTTTTTTTTTATTTTCGGGTACGCACATTTAGTGGTCACTTTTATTTATTGTTTTTTTTATAAAAATTAGTGTATTTTTTAAAAGTTTTTCTGCCATGTTAGATCCATCATTTTGAATTTTTTAAATTTAGCATCAGATTCGTAATCAGCGACTCCAAAAACCCCTTAATACTGGTTTTCACGAAAAAACTGATGTCTGAAAGAATATACATCATTTACGTATTAGTGCTAGGGATTGTTTATCCCCTTGAGAAGCTTTTTTTAAGAAAACCCAAAAACAGGTCACCTTTATTTTTCAAAATCGTATATAAAAAAATATTTTTCAATGATTTTTAACTAAAACTGTTATTTTTGTGACAGTTTGTTTCATTCGAAAAAATTCTTGAAAACATTGAAATATTTAGGAAAAACTGTTTTTGGGGGTAAACTTTAGGGGTGATTTTTATCCCTAAGTGTGCGTATCCGCAGATAAAAAAAAATAGGTGTCTCTTATTTTTCGATACTCTATAACATATTTCAATTTCATAAAAATCGGTGAGACACACCTGAGAACATTTCTTTGTAAGAGATTTGGGACAAGAGGTTAGAATGTGGGTAATTGTGAGGGGTTGTGTACAGTGTAGGCAAAGGGGTTGGTCTTTGCGCCGTAGGAGGTATTCGTGGGTAAGCCGTGTGTGCCCAATTCTCAGTCTGACTAAACACCCAGGAAAAAATATACATATATTGTAAAAAACTACGCCAGAAAGTCACGAACAATTTTTGGCGTTTTTGCCGTACAGTCATAACCTGCAAAAAACTAATAAAAATCGACATTTTATTTTTTTCAGGTGTCACGCTGGTGGGAATAAAATCTGGAAAAATATATGTTATAAAAACCTATGTTAGGAAGCTATAACAAAATTTTGGTGATTGTACCAAAATTCAAAATGGCTGAAAAAATTTTTCGAAAAAAAAAAATTAAATTCTTTAGGTTATATCCAGTTTTCAGTTCCACTGATTTTTCCTGTGATGCGTCTCAGTGACTTCTACAATATATCAAAATGCCATCCAAATTGGTCAACGCGTTCAAATGATATTAATTTTTTTCAACATTTTTAAAATTAATTCTCACCTATTGGGGGTTAATTATTAAGGGGTTAGGTGGGTTTGAAAATCTCAAAAAATCGATTTTTTTTTTTTAATCTCATTAAATAGTACAATATGTTTAAAATATTCTCCTAACATTTCAAATCGATCCGAGTAAAATTCTAACAGATAGACCCTTCGGAAGTTCCGCCCATCAGGCCACGTCAGTGCAGCGCTTTAAACTTTAAACGCGTTTATCTCAAAACTCAATTTTTTAAGTCGGTGGACATGATTTCTCGAAAAGTTATGAAGCGATTTTGTTCAAATTTTGCACACATCTTTGAAATAACATTATCTAGTTAATGAACGAAGGATTTTTTTTTTTTATTATAATTAATTTTTTCGAGCCAATACATGGCGAAAATTTGACTAAAAAATGTGTTTTTTTGTTCAAAGTCTGTCAAAAATTTTAATTTTTTTTTTTTTTTTTGCTTCGTTCATTAACGAGATTTATCCATGTACCATCGAAATATTTTTGGTTTTTTGACTTTAGATGAACCAATAATGAGTTATGCTGTCCACGGCAAAAGCATTTTTTTTTTAGACGTCAAGGGAGATGAGGTACCAACGGCTGAGTTTTCGGAATTTTTAAATAAAAATTTCACAAAATACTGTTTAAATATGTATCTTTGATATGCTGAATTGTTTAAATAATATATATGATTCCATATATTAAAAAAAAATTGTAAAAATACCCTTTTTTTGAACCTCTGAAACCCACCTAACCCCTTAAGGGATGAAACTTGGCCAAATTGTTACTTTTATTATTTTATATTATATTTATATATTTTATATTTATTTTATTATCCTGACGATAAAAAAAATATAACGGCCATAATCGGCGCGGGGGCACTTTAGCCCTTCTTATCCCCCTTACGGCCTTTACCCAATAATCCCAATAATTAAAAAAAAAAAAAGAACGGGATTTTATCTTTTTAAGAAAATGTAAATCACATATATTTCTTTGAAATATCTGTTAACAAAGTATATTGTGAACATATCCATAGTTCATTATTTCTTGACAAAGAATTAATAACAATATTATTCGAAGGCAAAAATTGACTCATTAACTTCTAATTTATAAATTGGTCCAGTAAATTAATTAAATTACATTCAAAAATGCGAACCAGAATATCACGTAACGTGATATCGATTTAGCACCCTGTTTTTGAGCACGCCCAGAATAAATCATCGCTGGTAACGAAAATTGCACAGCGAAAGAAAAAAATCGATTAGAGTAATACTTGTCGGGCATTACTTATGGCTGTTGCCACCGTCTTACATCACAAGAAACCACAGCGCCGCGAAATGATTCCCCGCCATAAATATTCCAATTTCTGTACCCCACTCCGTCCTGCAACCCTCCGTGGTGAATCGATTCCCACGACTTCCGCTTATTTCTGACCCTCCCGCTAATATACTAAATTAAAATGAAATTCGTTCCGGCAGCAAATATTATTGCAATAACTTCATACGTGCCTGCGACGCTCAGCGCTAATACACGCCATAATTGCTTTCAACTCCGAGTTATTTTAATTAGTTGGGAGAGGCGCGATGACGTTGTGAGGGTACTTCATATTTCATTAGGGTTATATCCTTTGATGCCGTAATTACGACTATATCCGTCGTCCTGAAAAGATCGTCTTTAAGGAGCTGATGGCTTCTGGGACGCGTGCAGCCTCTGTGGTGGTGGTGGCAGTTGCTCCGTCCTTTGGTGTAATCTTCGAACCGTATTCGGAGCGCCTCGTTTAATTTTGAGATATTCAGAGGCAATTGATTGGCTTACTCCAGGCAATTTGCTCGGAAAACAAAACTTATATTAATTTAAGTCGTTCCATCATGTTTGCTTTGGTGGCTGACTTTAACGCCGCGGTAACTTCAATTTCTGAGTGATTAATCAAAGTTTTTCGATTAAACTATTTCTGAGAAGAGTTGAAGTTCTCCGTCCATACCCTTTTCAAATGTTCAAATAATATCATGTTAGAAAACTAAAAGAATGTTTTAATGGAGAGGAGAGGGTGAAAAGCAAATTCAATAGAGAAACTAATAAAATGTTTTCAATAGTTGTCATTTTGACGAGTTATGGTAAAAGGATAAAACTTCTTATGCAAATTGGGATTTTCCGAGTTATTGTTGTTCGGTACGAACATAAGAAAATACAGTCATCTATATATTGTTCTTTGGCAAATATCGATGAGAAATAAGCTCTTTTCACTGTGTTAAGTAGTACATTTTATTTTTAGGAGGGGGTAAGGTTTTCAGCGTGAAACAAAAACAATTTTTTTGCGATAAGTCTTAGATTTTTTTTTACATTAAGGGGGGGGGTATGGTTTGAAAATGACTTTTTAAGCACATTTTTGTGAATTTTTTTTTTTGGAAGTATGGCTACATTATTTTATTTTTAAATTAAATAGGCTCTTTCAGTATAATTCAAAGAATGATTATATGAATTTTCAAGTAAAAATATTAAGAATTGTGGCAACGGTAGCCATTTTTCGCAGACACATTCATCCAAAAAAAGTGAATTTGCGGTGGACATCAGAACTCGTCACTGGATAATCTGAAAAAAAAAATTCAAAAAGATTATCTTAGTTTATGAGTTTCTCGATGGAGTGACGTCGAGATAATTTTTTTTTTATGCATATTTTTTTATAAACAATAATAAATATGTTGATTTTCGCACTTTTTTTACAAAAAATTTCGTTTTTTTGACTTCTAAGTGATGCCAAAAACTCAAAAATCGATAAAAATTGAAAAGCTCGACGTCACTCCATCGAGAAACTCATAAACTAAGATAATCTTTTTAAATTTTTTTTTTTCAGATTATCCAGTGACGAGTTCTGATGTGCACCGCAAATTCATTTTTTTTTTGGACGTGTCTGCGAAAAATGGCTACCGTTATCGCAATTCTTAATATTTTTACTTGAAAATTCATATAATTATTCTTTGAATTATACTTAAAAAGCCTATTTAATTTAAAAATAAAATAATGTAGCCATACTTCCAAAAAAAATTCACAAAAATTTGCTTAAAAAGTCATTTTCAAACCATACCCCCGCCCCCTTAAGGGGGGTTTTCCACTTACAAAATGGCAAAATTTTTCGTAAAAAATAGCAGTTTTAATTTTAAAAACCAAAAATTTAAAAATGAAAAAAATAATAAGCAGAGAACGTTGGGGGGAGGATTTAATAATACTTTGACTAAATTTTCAAGGTTTTTAATTTCAGATAATTTCCAGCTGAGATATGTACATTTGAATTTTGAAACGTGTGAATTTTTTCAGAATTTTCCGGGACATTTTTGGATTTTTCAAAAATTGGCTAAATCCAAAAAACCAAAAATAGTCCAAAAAATTCTGAAAAAATTTACATGTTTTCCTTGGCTAATTATAAGTACTTTTTGCCATAACAAATTTTTTTGTAAAGTTGGTCCTTTTCGTGTAAAAAAATTGCGAAGTTTTTTATTACATTGCTGTACAAAATGGCAATTTTGCAAAAACCAAAGCAAAAAAAAAATTCAAAACTATGGTTCGAGAAAGTGTAGACATTCGGACCGCGATTTCTGGTGGTTATATGATCATTCAATAGGAGCAACGACAAGATATTCGATTTTGAGACGAAAAATGACCAAAAAAAAATCGGCACTTTTTTTTAAAAAACCCAAAAAATGCAGTTTTTATGCAAAACAAATGCCAGATTCTGAAAGAGCACCCCCAAAAACCCCTTATATATGAATTTGGAGGAAATTCGCCCCAATTTGCTATTCGAATCGTACAATTGAACTTGCGTACACAAAATCCTCGTTTTGCTCATTAATGGGTTAAAGTACTCACTTTCCCTCGATCTATTGGGTTTAGGGATTTCCTGTCTATAGTTTAAATGTTAAAACACCCGCTTTACCTCGGCCTAAACCTTTTAGGGTCACCTGGTTATTACTAAAAGATAGTAAGTATCATCACTTATTTAATTCTCATATATAATATTAATCAGACTTTTAATTTCGAATAAGTTAATCCTCAATTTTTTGACACAACATTTAAAAAAATTACCATTGTGACTTGGTGCACTAATTCATTTTTAAAAATTATATGTATAGAAAATTTTTTCCTTCGTTGCATTTTGGCGCCCTAGGCGGCCGCCTAGTTCGCATATATGGTAGATTGGTCCCTACCTTTACTGAAATATATTCTTATTATTACAAAGTAACCTTTAGACAGTTTAGTAACTATTGTATTTTATTAAATGAAGCAAAAGTAACACGGTGCAGCATAATTCATTATCTTTAATTGCCTTTTTACTGTACTCGTCTAAGGTTGCATTGACACATAATCTTATCTCCAGCAATATCAGCGCTTTGCAATTACTTTTTTTAATTAGCAAAAAAGAAAACTTGTGCACTTTCGATAATGACAAAAAAAAAAAATCGTACACGTGAAAGCAATCTACAATAATTACGCGTTACCTTCACCCGCACAATCAATAGGAACCCCCCAGTATTCCTCCTTTCTGTGGCAGCAAAAATATGCGAAACAGCTTCGATCAATGACTCCACCGAATATAATCTTTCATTTTTGCCACATCCAACAGTCAGCAGTTCACAATTTTCCACATGAAAGCGCGGCTGCAAAACAAAAAAAAAGGAAAGTCCCTCTGCAGGTTTATGACTTTTTAAATTTCGAGTGCATTCAGTGCAACCACCACCACTGCCACATTTTAAATAACTCTGCACACAGGAAAAAGCCAGTCACAGGTACATTGCGGGGGGACATAGGATTGTAAGCAAAACCCTTAAGTCCCTCAATTTCCAAGAACCGGAAAAAGAAGCGTCCGAAATTTATTGCTGGGGATAAAATTAATATCTACCGGGCGCATTCAAATGCCCTTAGTGCAGGATGGACCACCACTGCTGTGGCGCGCATAAAAGTTGAAACTTCACGTGATCAAAGAGAATACAATTGCTGCGAAATCCCCCCCCATATGGACGGTAATCTGTCTGGGATTTACTTTCTGCACTATTCACCGATGGGGAACCGGAAAAAAGGCCATTACCCGAGCAAAACTGCATGTGGTGTCCCAATGCAACGAGCTGTAAAACCAGCCTCACGATACATCCGCGAATAAATATGCCTGCAGTCAGGTAGACCTTCTAATTATAGCAGTGATTCGGCCTCCCACTACCCCCGGCCGGAGTTCCTAATTTACGGAAACACCAAAACTTTTATTCAGGTGTTGGACTGGACTATATAAAAAAGTGGTCCTCGTCTAATTACGTAATTTTCAAATTTTTAAAACTTTTCCGGCTTAAACTCTTACTGCCCTGCTCCGGGACTGCTACTGATAAAATTGTGCTTGTGTACTTTTTCTGTATCTATTCTATTCGTATGGATCCTGGCGAGCTACCTATGGCTACCACTTTAAGTTTTCCCACCTCCATGATACTGACCGTAGATAACACAAGTTTTTAAGATAAATTCCGGAAATAGCTTGTGAATTTCCTGTGGACGATGTTCGAATTAGGACCAGTAATTAGTGGACTCATCTGCAGTGGTGGTTTGTCTTAATATCTAAGTGTGATTAGAATTTTTAGTTTTGACTAGGAAATTTAATGAGCAGAAGGATAATTACTGTTGGTAACTGTTAGATAACCAAAATATTAAAACAAGAAGATAAAATTTAAATTTGAATAAACTGTTTAAAAAAGCATACAACCATCAAAACAGTAGGTACAGAAATTTGACCAAAAAGATTAATTTACATGTTCCCGCCTTTTTACTCGAATGCGCGACAGCAAAGATAGGGTTATGTTTTTCACGCGTGTCTGGGTATATGAGTTATTTTATACTCTTGAAACATCCCAACGGCTGAATGGATTTTAATCAATGAGGTGTCTATCGATTCGTCTAAACCGTGCAATGGTTAAAGGATTGGTTTTCGTTTTTATAAAACTAAAATGGCGGTCGTAAAATACAAAGTGGTGGTAGTAACGAAAAAAAAAAAGTGCATACCATATTGAGTGGCATATCACTGAATAGATCTTTTAAAATCAAGATGATGTTTCCTAGACTATTTTACAGCCATAAGCTCCGTTTAAGAATTACATAACCTGAAACTTGTTAAGGTAGGATCTCTACATTGTTCTTGTTGACCGTAATTAATGAATCTGTTGTATTTCCTAAAGTACTCATCAAAGCAGTATTTATAGATAGGAATTAACAATATATTGATAAAACAAAACTAAAAAGTCGTCAATAAAAAAGTAAATTAAAGAAATCAATAAACCCGATTGTGTAAAAAGCGAACTAAAAAGAAGAAAACAAGATGACGTAGGAACATAGGAAATTGTAGAATGGAAATCCTTTTTCCTTAAATTAAAATAATCAGTTTTTTTATCGTCTTGAGCCTGCCAATTAAAAGGTGATAGATAAAGTCGTGAAATTAAAAAATCTAGCTGCGACTCCTGCTATATGTATGTAGTATATAAATGTTGTTATTGTATTTAAAACATAGATCGATATGAAGCTGTAGCAGATAAGTACTTCTAAACTGAAAAAAAAGTTTGCAACTCTCTTTCAGAGTTATTGTTACTACGTCAAATATATGAGACATTAAACGTGTCCTGGCTATTTTTGTGCACCGAGACAAAAAACTATTGTAAATTCATTTAAACTAGTAAGGATAAAATATATATATAAAAAAAATAATATATAAGATCTATCTAATAATTTTCGATAGTTTATTGAAGTTTAAGTTCAACTTGGCTTCTAATAAATATAAGATTGCTGTGGTATTTATAGGTAATTTGCCCAAATTGTTAGTTAATTCAGTTAATCTTCCTGTGTAAGATTCCTCTGATATTTCACGCAATTTTCCGAAGTTTTTACTTAATTTACTTAAGCTACCCGTATACGATTACCTTGATAATTTTAGGTAGTTTACCGAAGTTATATTCAGTTTTGCTTAGCTTCCTATATAAAATTGGTTTAGTATTTTTAGGTAATTTACCGAAATTTTTAATTAGTTCACCTAAGCTTCAAGCGTTTTTAGATAATTTACAGAAGTTTTTAGTTAGTTCTCCGAAAATACATCCCCTAAGATTTGCCTAATTTCTATGTGTGTCCTGACTAAAATATGAGAAGACCCAAAATATTAGTAGCAATGTTGTATTTTATACATGTTTTTAAGAATTTTATAAAAGTTATTTCCTCAGGATAATAAAATAATGAAAACAATTGAATCGTTGTCAATTGTCACTCTATGTGGCAAAATTTCAAAATATTTTTAACATTGTGATTAAACTATAATGAGGATGTTTGTGGACAATATAAATAAGAAGTGATTATAAACATATTCATGTAATTTGGCAGAGTTTCGTTTGTAAAAGTGCACTGCCACTGCACTGTAGATTAGAAACTGCTAAAACTGAAATGACTGCGATGATAATTTTTATTAAGGTATTGTGAAAGATAATCGACTCATTTAAAAATATTACCAATCTGAAGTATTGTAAAAAAATTGTTAAAAATATTTTCAAAAATTAAAAATTTTAAATGACGTTTATTGGTTTCAGAGGACTAAAAAAGTTGAATTTAGGTCATATATCGATATACTTTTTTTATAAAAATACACCGATTTGTTGCATTCAGAAAAAAGGTCACAAGCTACTGTCAACCCGTTCATGAAAAGATTGTTCTCCAAAAGATCTAAATAAGGTAATGATTAACCCGATTATGAGTTGTAAGATGAACAATCTTGAACAAGCTCATAAGTAAGCTTTGGATTAAATCATCTGGTAATTTTTAAACAAAATATTTTCATTATATTATGTTATACTATCTGGCCCGGCAGACGTTGTACTGTCCTTTGCGGTACATTTTCATTATGCCATGTGCGTCGACCAATATTTGATCGTGTTCTTTCTTTTCGCATGTTTCTACAAATAATACCATTAATATAAGAAAACAGTGTTTCCGTTTCATATCCCTAATTAATTAATTGAACAAACTTACACGTTGTTTAATATTAAGTAAACCGTTTGACAATGCACAAATATTGGAAAATTACCCGGTTTCACCCGACGTTGGGTAAATACTTACTAATTAAAGACTTCTCAAATATTCTAGTTTGTTATATCCTAGAAATTGATTCAACCCGAACACCCCTTTATGGATCCGCCGTCTTGAATATCCAAATCTTGATAATATTTAAAATTAGTGGCATTAACACAATTATTGTACCAAATTTAATTAAAACCCGTTGAACTCGAGAATTTTTTTTTATATATATTGGGTCCGCCATTTTGGTTCTAGAAACTTTGATAATTCGATAATGATCAAAATTAGTGGCACCAAAAAAATCGTACTAATTTTCATGAAAATCTGTTGAAGTCGAGAAATTTGCATCACCATATTGAATCCGCCATCTTGGATTTCGAAATTTTGATAATATTTAAAATTAGTGGTATCAGAATAATCATTGTATTAATTTTCATTAAAATCTGTTGAAATCGAGACATTATGATCTCCCTATTGGACCCGCCATCTTGAATTTACAAATTTTAATAATATTCGAAATTAGTGGCCTCAGAATAATCATTATACCAATTTTCATTAAAATCCGTCCAAAACGAGACATTTTGGTCGCCATGTAGGATCCGCCATCTTGAATTTGGAAATTATGAAAACATTCAAATTAGGGGCCTCAGAATAATCATTGTACTAATTTTCATTAAAATCCGTTGTAATCAAGACATTTTAGTCACCATGTTGCTATCGATCGGGGTTAAAAAATAAAAAATGCTATTAAAAAGTAGGGGTTGGTGGTAGAAGGGTAAAAATTTAGGACTAAATGTATATTTTAATGCCACACCATAAAAAAATTACCAAAAAAAAATTTGTCCAAAAAATGAAAAAACATTTTTTAGGGTGAACCACCCTTGACACTTAGGGGTATAAAAATTAGTTATAAACCTATTCTCATACCTACTGAATATACATATTAAATTTCATCAAAATCGGTAAAGCCGTTTCGGAGGAGTATAACCACTAAAACTGTGACAGAAGAATTTTATATACAGTGAGCGAAATTGCTATAACTCCACTTAAAAATTTGGTTATTTAATTGCTTCTGTTGCTTTTAACGCCATGTCGCCCCACAGAGAGATTGTGTACCTCACAGTTCTAAGAATTATCATGAAATAACGGGAAATGCCCTTTTTGTTTTTAGACAATTCAGATTTCTCACTAGAATTTTTGGTTTGATGTGCGAAATTGCTATAACTCCAACTGCGTCAGTTGGTATTTTGAGCGTGACTGGATAAAACATCTGTAGTATTATTATTTTTTTTAGATTGCATATACAATGTAAGTAGAGTTAATAAGTCGTTATTGCCTAAATAATTAATTTAAAATTAAAATTTAGAAAATGCCCAAAGGAAAAGTATTAACGACGGAGGAGAGAGGAAAAATATCTGCCTACAGGGATTTAGGCCTGTCCTTACGTGAAATAGGGAAGAAGATAGGAAGATCTCATCGAGTAGTGCACAATTACTTGAAGCTGGAGGAAGACTATGGAAAGAATAGAAGCCGAAAAGGAAATAGGAAAATTTCAAGGAAGCAAAAATCAGCAATTTTGAGGGCTGCATCTTCTGAAGGTGCAACGGCTGGAAAAATTAAAGCGGATCTTGACCTTCCAATTACTAAAAGGCGAATTCAGCAAATTTTGTGCACAAGTGAAAGGTATAAGTGGAAAAAACTTGCGTTAAAGCCACCGCTAACAAAGGAACATAAAAGGGCCAGACTAGAATTTTCTGAAAGACATATGTCCTGGCAAGAAGAGTGGAATTTTGTTATTTTTTCTGATGAAAAAAAATTTAATTTAGATGGCCCAGATGGTTTCAAATTTTACTGGCACGATTTAAAGAAAGAAAAAGGCGTTGCGATGAGTCGAAATTTTGGCGGTGGCTCAGTAATGGTATGGGCTGCATTTTGTTCAAGTGGGAAGACTCCTATTTGTTGGATAACTTCTCGAATGAACTCCGACAGATACATTGAATTACTTGATGAGGTTTTACTCCAATTTTTGGACCAATTGCCCGCTGGAAACTGGGTGTTTCAGCACGACAATGCTGCAGTCCATAGGTCAGAAAAAACAAAAAAGTGGCTATCGGATAAAAACATAAATGTTTTAAGTTGGCCTGCTAGGTCCCCGGATCTCAATCCGATTGAGAACCTTTGGGGCATCCTAGCTCGTAAGGTCTATGCCATGGGAAGGCAATACCATACCGTTGAGCAACTGAAAGATGCAATAAGATCGGCGTGGGATGAAATTGACATCGCAGACCTCCAAAATTTAATATCTTCAATGAAACGAAGAATTTTTCAGGTCATTTTAAATAATGGTGGCAATACAAAATACTAGGATATAATTTTTATAATTTTTATGCTTTAAATTTAATTGTAGTCTTTTTTAATCAAAGTGGAGTTATTTCAATTTCGCACTTTTTTAAGGAAATTTTTTATGTTTTGAAGATTTATGTCTGAAATTTGAATTATATTTTATGTAATACATATTATATACCAAACTTAATTTTTCTTTACCACACTGAAATAAAATTTTTACAAACTACATCTTTTTTCTTTTGAATTAAACGAAATTTTTGGTGGAGTTATAGCAATTTCGCTCACTGTATTAGATTATATTATAACGAACATGATAAGAACCAGCAGAATGCAAAAGTATTTAAAAGGTCGAGGGAGAAATTTTTGATAGAAATATTAGAGGAATTTTCTACATATACAAATTATATGTGTTTGAAGGTAGTTACGATGTAGTTTTATAGATTCAGTTCTCAGGTTCTGGATAGGAATGAAACGGATACCTTGGTTTTACTATTAATATAAACACTAAGGGTGTTTTTTTTTTTTAAATAACCTAAATCCGTTTTTGTTGCGTTTTTTACCAATTTATTTTTTTTTTAAATAAATGAAAAAGATGCAATATTTTTTTTTTTATTTTTGTAATTTTCGCCTTTATTACTAAACATAAATTTAACTTAATCAAGGAAGGTTTAAGTGGGGTAGTATCACGGTCGAAGTCACGAGGACAAAATGCTTGTTAAACAACAAAATGAATGCTATATGGGTAGTTCTACAAACTAAGGAATTTTTGGCGGCTCAGCCAAAATATGATAGAAAAATTGTTAATAACAATTTTTTTTGGATGGAATACTATTAATTACAATTGTTTCTAGATGGTCACTAAAAATAATTAAGATTCAAAATTCTTTTCTGAACAAAATTACTGTGCAAAGTGCCGAATTCTCAGGATCCTGCAGTGTCCCTCGTACAAATTTTAGTTCAAAGTGCGTCGTGATACGTTTACTTATACATTAGGGTCTTAAAAGAATCCCAAATTAATAAGTTTACTATTTTTCCTGGCTAGGTAGAACAATTACTATAGTATTTACTTCAAAAATATTAAATAAATCTTGTTTACATTTTGTCCCCACCATTTTATCTCAGTATCCTGTTCGCTGTTGAATTAGCAAATATTTACTAGACTATTTGCCTTGCGTCTTTACCATTCCGCTGAGTCGATAGTACCTACGAAAGAGATAAAGAATGTCATCTATCTATTCTCACTTAACACGTTGTTTAGTGAGCCTAGTGCGTTCGGCGAGTGAAGTGGTGTCGTAATCAGTGAAGTTCTCAGGATCCTGGTAAGATTTTTATTTACGAAATAAATAATGAATATGACTAATTTTAGCGTATTGATATGTAAGATGCTAGCGCATAGGCCTAGTTTAGGTTAATTTTTGTTGAAAGTTATAAATTGGTTTGTTTATTTTATTTTTAGACAGAAATTCTCAGGAACCTGGCCTCAGGATCCTGTCCAATTGGTACTGAGAACCATCCAGGATCCTGAGAAGATCATATTAAAAATATTGTTTCTGTGTAATAATAGTATTTTTTTACACATAAACATTAAACTACAAATAAATAATTTAATAAATAAATTGAACTTACTCTCATAATTTGTTTATATACAGTTATTTAGTTTTGGTGGTGGTCTAAGTTTAAGTTTAAATGGACATAAATCAAAAAATATTAAATTTTTTGACTGTTCCCTTTAGGATAAGCTAAAAGACACTGTACTCTAGTTATTAGACTGAATTCTGCCACCAGAATGTATAAAAAATGTCGGGCCGAAATCAGACTCGAATTCTTCCTTAGTTTGTAGAACTACCCATATATAAATTATAATAATTGTCTTATTTTAATAAAAGAGTACCTAAGCTTAATCCCCATATCACTACTTTTATGTAGCAGACGTTATTCCTGCAGATAAATAACAATTAATTAATATTGCTTCAGATGTCACCAATACATTTGTTGTCTCAAGAGCCCAACGTTCATTCTCTGTATAGCATAGAGTTTCACCATAAGCAAAATGTCCCTACAATATCCTACACAACTAAATATCTGTAGTCCGAAATTAATTATTACCACTTAATCTGGTTCGCCAGTTAATTCTACAACCAATGATGAATATAAAATGTTGTGGTGAGTTTCACGCTGGCACATGATTCTTTCAAAAATATTTACGTTCGGCGAAAAGCTGATGTACAATAAATCCAAGGCTTTGTCCAATCGGCTGTCCATCATTAGTAATTAAAGCTGAATTCCCCCAAGAGCGGAAATATTGCATGCATTTGGATAAATATGCCTGTGCACATGCATGAGGGAGCATGGCGCATACAACACTATAGGCGGAGCATATGTACGGATGAATCAATTCTCGACTCCTGCCACTCGTCCATTGAGGGAAGTAATGTATGCTCGACATGGCCACATGGATCCAGAACCCGAGCACCATTATATTATTTTCCTCTTGATATATAATTAAATTGCAAAGACAATAAATTCGGCAGCATAACTCCAAGGGCAAGGAGTTACACCATAATGGCTAGAGGTCTCTGGAAAATTGCAGCTTTTCTCGCTACAAGTACACTTGGGAACAATCGTGTCCTGATTTGGGAAGATCGTTTTGTCTTCGCCGCCATACCTATGGAACGCAAGATTACTACTAGAGGTGCCCCGGTAGCAGACTGTGCTGGTGTATTCATTGTGGTAAATGCCATTTTGTCAATTGTTAAAACTTCCGCCTCCTGACAGACTGCTCCATTCGAGTTGGCAACGAGGCTATTGTGTGTGCCCCGGCAGTTGGCAGTGACTTCGGTAAGTACGAGGACTCTTGGCGCAACTTCCGAAGAAATTTGCGGAAGTCGGCGAGTCTGCAGCTTTTGATTGATTATCGCTGCAAAGTTAGACTTAGAATGCGGCTAAATTTTTAAAGGGCGTGACGAGTGGATGTCATCCTCTCTGATTAGTGTTAGTTAAATATTCCCGCTTTCGATTCATTATTCAAGACGATTCACGCTTTATTAAATTTTATTAATCCCAATAGACGACATTTATTTTAATTATTCTTTTCTAATTTGCATGCACTATACTGTGCCATACTTGAATCTTCATATCTCTAAAACTTTTTATATACTTATCTTAAGAGAGTGAGCGCAAAGTTAGCTGTTTTTTTTTAAAAATACCTGTAACTTCTATTATTTATTATTTTAGTAGTTAATATTGTTACTTATGTAAATAACATCCATTCATTATTTTCAAGTGAGTGGAAAGTCGTAGACAAAACTACCCCTATAGAAGCGATGTAATCAACCCCTTTAAAGGGGTTAACAAATCTAAAAAATTCTAAAAATATTTCTATCAATTAAAAAAAAACATTTGTGTGTAATATGAAACATAAACAACACGTAAAAGGGTATCACCTTTGGATTTGATGAAAATCCAACCCCGCAAGCACCAAAAAATAGTAAATCATAAAGTATTCCAAGAAAAGTTGAGTTAATGATTTTAGATATGGCTGATTAGTAACAAGGAAACGTTCTCAGGTGTGTCTCACCGATTTTGATGAAATTGAAATATGTTATAAAGTATCGAAAAATAAGAGACGTATTTTTTTTTATCTGCGGATACTCACATTTAGGGGGTACTTTTATTACTGTTTTTTTTTATAAAATTTGGTGTATTTTTCAAAAGTTTGTCCGCCATGTTGGATCCGCCATTTTGGTTTTACATCAAATTCGTAATCAGCGACTCCAAAAACCCCTTAATACTGGTTTTCACGAAAAAACTGATGTCCGAAAGAATATACATCATTTACGTATTAGTGCTAGGGGTTGTTTACCCCCTTGAGGAGCTTTTTTTTTACGAAAACGCAAAAACAGGTCAACTTTTTTTTTCAAAATCGTATGTAAAAAAATATTTTTCAATAATTTTTAACTAAAACTGTTATTTTTGTGACGCAAAAATATAACAAAACAATGGTTTTTCTGCAATAAAAAATAAGGGTTGCCACCCCGGGAAGCGGATTACTTACAAGAGGTTAGTATATTTATGAGACATCATTTCTATTTTGTTTCATTCGAAAAAGTTCATTAGAACTTGAAATATTTAGGAAAAACTGTTTTTGGGGGTAAACCTTAGGGGAGGTTTTCACCCTCTAAATGTGCGTATCCGCAGATAAAAAAAAAATACGTGTCTCTTATTTTTCGATACTTTATAACATATTTCAATTTCATCAAAATCGGTGAGACACACCTGAGAACGTTTCCTTGTAAGTGCAAGCTTAATAAGGGGGGTATTTAACCCTTGTTTTAGGATATGTTTAGGTTCTAGAACAATAAATCTTGCTTTTTGCACAAGTTCATGACCAAACAAAAATTTTGAGCTCTTATACGTTACATTTTATTAATTCAAATCAAAGTTACAGGTGTTTGAAAAACAAGCTAAAAAACCTCTTTTTGTACACTCTTTAGCTGGGATTTTTATTTTATCCTTTAGATCAGAATTCGTAAAATCATCCAAAAACTGAAAGACAACTAAAATGACAAAAAATTTTGAAAATGGAAATTTCCGGTAGCACATGGGTGAATAGTTTTCGTAATTTTCTCACATCTAAGTGGAGGAGAGCCGGAGAAAAAATTGTATGCTAAAAGCATATCACTGTCTAAACTTTTGATTGAAGTAAAATAATTTGGAAAATAAAATTTTTTTTATGTGGCTAAGCAATTCCTACTGGAAGGAAATATATTATGATATTCTGTAAATAGAGTATAGAAAATTTTATGCCATAACTAGCTTAATTAAACATCTTTCTAGCAGAAAATTTTTAGCCAACCTCAAAAAATTATTATTTTCAATATCATTTTACGTCATATAAATTTTTAACAGATATGTATATAATACCATTAGGGTAAAATGTTCTCCATCTCTAAGACACAACCAATTTTTGGGGAAATTCTATTACTTATGGAAAAATTTTTTTAAGAAATGGGAAAGAAAAATAATTTTACTATAATAACTCTGTAAGGAAATTATATGATTCTAACTTATGTTTAAAATTTGAACTCCCTTCAGATTAGGTTTCTTCCCGTCACCCAACGGCTATCGAAAAAACCTTCTCGAATGCTACTAAAGGAACTACAGAAAATCCTTCTATTTCCCTAATGATGTGATAAAATATTCAAAATCAAAATTCCATTTGAAGCAGCTCCACTGCATCGGATATACACTTTACAGCTGGATCTGATCGGAACAGATGTAGAAATCAAGAAAATTTCCGGAGCAAATCCGATAGTAGTTTTGTTTGGGAATTGATTGAAACTTAAACCGCAAGTCAAGTGTATTCTTAGCACTTAAAGCTTCTTATGAGATTTTTGCTTTTTTTCCCATTTCTTCTTTTCGAACTGAAAAATATACCCAAAAGCTTTTGAGCTTAAGTAAGGATGCATGTCTGCAGTGGAAGAGGATTCAGATAGAAGAAACGACAAAAATGAGACCGGGAGCGATGTAAACCATATGCAGAGGAAGTTCATACAGATTTATTCCTGATGGGGCAGATGAATCAACGTAAAATATTTGTACAGCGGAGAGCGAAATATGATTCGTCTGAAAGCACTTAAAGGATTTGATAGCGACTGCCGCTGGATATACTCTCGCATTAAATGAATTCGAAAATTTTACAGAATTTCCAAAATTCATTCAGAAGCTTAAGAATGAATTATAAATCGATCAAACTTATCTGCAAGGCATCAATATAAAATGCCTCTGATTTTCCTCAAGGTGAGACGATAGTCCGTCACAATTTGTAAATATGAATCCAATATTCACTTCTTGAATTCTTAGCCCTTTTATCCTTCCAGATCCAGGAGTATTGTTCTGTAGCGAGAGTGAGATACTCAACGATAATTACATTAGGGATAAGACTGTTGTCGTGATGTGAAAATTAATTTCTCAGAAAATAAAATTTTTCACTTAATGAAGATGTGCTGCGAGACCACTGCTTAAAGTGCTATCGTGCATCAGGACTAAGGCCCAGCATGATGCTGCTCACTCCTTTGTGCTCGGATGCAATCTCACGATAAGACCATGCTTTTAGAAAATTAAATTTCGTTAGCACCATACATGTACATTCATACATATGGCGGGCTGTGTATGCACTCAGGTTTTATCTAACATTTTCACTTCAAGAGCTGCTGTAAATTTGCAAATAGAGTTGGGTTTCGGGGCATACCAATTCCGTCTTCTTGTGGGATTGAGTTTATCTAATTACATGGGCGTTTAGTAGTCAAGTCGGTTTATTTTGATAATAACACGCCTGTTTTCCCAGCAATCCCGACATTATTGTTCAAATATACATTTACAGATGTATATTACGACCAACAATCGTAATCTGGGGAATAAGACTTTGGTTTTACCTCGAAGTAACCATAATTAGATGAAAGTAAGCGAAAATAAAGGATGTGAAAACCTAAAAATTCCACCATTGTTGTGGCTAACAACGTGGACGATTTTTCAACTGGCTTCTTTTTTTGAGATACTACTCGACTATCCCAGAAAAATTACACTTTCGAAACAAAAACGTGTCAAATGTCGATTTCGGGTTAAAAATATGAAATTGTTATTCTTAACATAAATATTTAATTTTCCAAAGAAGTTTTAAAAAATAATATATCAACATGCGAAATCATGATCGATGACATCCCCCTTTTCGTAACCCCAAAAGAAAAAATTTACAATGACAAAATCCCCAAATTTGTATTTTAAATATCTCACAGACTTGCATTATTATTATTATTATTATTATTTACATTTCTAAAAATTTGACGGATTCTTTTCGAGGTTGTTGAATGTTTTCGACATTATACATTTCCAGTGGCGTAGGATGATAGGAGAGCGAAATACTTCAAATAAAAATACGGGGAATTTCTTCCCTGTCGTTGTATTTTGTAAATGTATGGGCACTTTCCTAAAAGAAAACTTACTTGCTTACTAAACGAAGCTTAAAAAAAAATTTATTTGTTGCCAGCTCGACAACAAAAAGATCCTTTTCTAAAAGAAAATATTTTTTCCGAACCATTTCTGCTTCGCGCCTTTAAAATTTTACCCCGCACTGACTCCGATTGTTAAAACAATTTCCACTAACTTGTTTACATTCGGTCAAATGACAAGTCAGTTTTTTATATCCCATAAGCAAGTATTTTTCTCGTAGTTATCAATTAATTCCAATAATTTCACACAACTTAATTTTTTTTCTGTAATTCTTTCCTAAAATAAATAAATATTGTACATTTTTTCGTTATTTTCATTTAAAACATATCCAGATCATGAGTCAATTATTTTAATTAATAATTATCATTTTCGCAAATTTCAGTCTTGTTCTGTAAAAGAAGAATTTATTGCTTCATAAAAGCAAAAATGTATGAAATTTCATGTCCTTATAATTACTATATATTCGTACAAAAATGGCAGGCGTTCGTTGGCTTCAAATTAATGGCAAGTATTTCTGAAATATTGTTTATAAAATTAAAAATTGTATAAAGCACTTTTCTAGCAAGTACTACAGAAAGAGTATTGTTTACATGGCTATGGTCAATTAAATGGTTTACAGAACACACTCTAAAAACTTCTCCTTCAACTTATGTTGTGTTTGGTGTAATAAATATGAAAAATTTTAACAAAAAGGATCCCAAAAATATTGCTCGTATAACATTGTGTAACTTTTTTTTAACAAACAATATTAAATGAACATATTATGTATCATAAAGGCTAAAGATTCATGATTTTTATGGTGCACATCACAATCGTCGTTCATTTTTGGCTCAATGGGTTTCTTAATTAAAATTATAGAGTTCTGGAGTGAGACCAATCAAAAAGAGACTGTCGATCGATTGAGATCGTTGCCGGACCATAATCAATGAATATTCCTTCAAAAATATGGATGACATTGATGTGGTTTCAGCGGGATGGCGCTACGTGCCATACAGCGACACAAACCATCGATAAAATTAGCCTACAAGGTCATGTGATCTGTGACACCTTTCCACGATTTCCTATAGGGTTACGTGAAATCACTGGTTTACGTTGAAAAATTGGACAATTGACAAATAGGAAGTTAGCGCTGTTCGTCTGGACTGGAAGTTGAACTGACAAAATACGCTTTGTTAAGAAAAGTCGCTTCCATATGCCCGAAATCATTTTCAAATATTAATCTTTCGAATAAAAAAAATAATTTCATCAAAAACTAATATTAAATTTAAAGTTCTATCTGGCTTAAAACAAACAACCTTTATTTATAAATTAGGTACAACGTACTTTTTTCAACGAAATTGTTTAGCATTATGCATTATACAAATTTTACTGATCTATGTATATTCGATATATTGTTGTATAACAAGCATTTGGGTAAATCTCTTTGAAGCTTCCCCTGAATTTCCTGCTAATCGCCTTTCAGGTAATTTTCTTGCATTTCAACAAGGTGCTTCCGAGTCACTGGAATAGTTGGAGTGCTTTGGCATTGTTCGCACGGTGCTGGCGGAAGCACTCGGTAATGAGATATTTCCCGCATCCCGGAAAACAAGACCGTGCGTCGCATCGTCAACAGCAGGCAGTCTTTGAGCGCAATAACTGAATCTCGCAGGTAATCACACTTCGATCAATTCTACATTAGCTGCTAACGTAATTATAGCGAGTAGTCCTACATCCGATGAGGAATTAAATCGCTTCACACAAGTTCGTTCTCTCGCAGAGGAATGAATGAATGCATTTCGAGGAGGAGGTAAATCAATTTGCGTTGGCCCTCTGTTTCGATCCGATTTGCCTGCCGCCGGCTGGAGTGTACTCCAGAAAGACAATCCTTAAGGATAGTGGGCCATGTGAGTCCTGCGCCACTGGGGGATGAAGTCGGTGGAGTAAAAGAAGTGACAAGGAATCTACTTCCGGATTCTCGGGAATCCGGCACAAAAAAACAACTAGCAGGAACGGCGGCATCTTCCGGAATGGCAGCGACTTGATTAATACACAAGCATCTTTGCTGGCAGAGAGCTCCACTTATGCCAAACAAAAAAGGCCAGGAGGTGATTTCGTGCTTCACATAATTCAGTTGTCTTTTTGTCCATGACATATGATTAGAAAAAAATTCAAGAAAGGTAGGAGCGGCAGTCGTTTAATTTTCTGTCAGAGAATTTTCCGCTAGAAAAATAAACTTCACCGGCACACAAGTGGTGTCCCTCCCTGCCGCGTGGAAAATTGGGAGTAAATAAATTGCTCAAGGACTCTGCCGCTGGATGAAGGAATTTGCACGGAAATATTTAAAACATGCTGCCGCGAATTCCATGCGCATTCTGCAGCTGTGCATTTCAACACTTTGCCCTTAGTATAACGCAAAACTCATTCGGATGAATCTAGAAAAAAACTGACAAAAATCTCAGCTTTCGACATCGAGGAACCTCATTCGAACCGGCGACTGTAATCAGACGGGTCTTCCGACAATCCACTAAATCAATTTAACACATCAAACGTTATGTAGAAGTGTGTCAAACGTAATCCCATGGGACTTTCATGTTTCATATACAATATACACCTAATTCTCTTTTTACACGATTTTTTTTTACACGAATTTGATTTAACACGAGTTCAAAAACAAAAAATTTTCTCATTTTACACGAATTATTTTGTTTTAACACGATTTTTAATATTCCAGGAATATTTTAGTCTTACGTAAACGTATGCGTTTATTGTCAGAAAGTGTCAATGCATAAAATTTTTTTATGGCTTTATTATTTTAACTTCTTTTATATTAATGAATTTCAGATATACATAATTCCCTTTTTCCAAAGTAGAAGTTATTTTTTATAAAATATTTAATTAATTAAAATGTGTAAGCACGAAATAAATTAAGTGAACTCTATTAACAAGAACTTTTTAATATTGTTTACACATAATTCTCTTTTTACACGAATTTTTTTTTACACGTATTTTTTGGGAACGTATCTATCGTGTAAAAAGAGAATTAGGTGTATTCACTTTCATCTTTTGCATATCGCAAAAAGCTATGCAACTTTCATATGCAAAGCTCAAAAATGATATAGACTCTAGTTTTATTGAGATGAAATTCAACATTATTATTTTTGAAATTTATGGGTATACTATATTTATTTATTTATTTGTAATGAGACATATAATATCTATTAGATACAACATGAAATTCAAAAAGGAAGTAAACAATGGAGTTACGCAAAGACAAGAAAAATCTATTAAGTTAATAATAAGAACCACTACCTATAGTTTTTAAAGAAATTCATCAGCCAATTCTTTAATTGAGGAATACCTACATAGATAAATCAAAATCTAATAATGTCATAAATAGTCCTGCAATAAGTGTAATTGGGTCATTAAAACAATAGATGTTTCGATGGTGCGGGCAATATCTGATACCAGTATATAAAAAGGAGATCAAACCGGCGCGGCGTATTCAAATAAACGTTGAACATGTAATGTAATGAATAACATTTTCGTAATATACGGATCACTGAATTCCTTACGATATGTTAATAATGACATTAATGTGATCGTCAAAAGTAGATTTAGAGTTGAATGTAACATCTAATGAATTAAGTTTACATAATTCAATTCCATCCATTAAATAACGAAATTTGAAAGCATTTCTTTTCCTTGGAAAAGACATGAGGGTACTATACCTACTTACAGAGTTCTATTCAAAAAATTTAGTTAAGTCTTCATTAAGTAGTAAGCAGTCATTTGAATTGTAAGTGATTCTATAAATTTTAACTTCGTCTATATAAATAAGAATGTTCGAGTAGGAAAACATATAACCCATGGTTTTGTACCTTATCTCTTACCATACCATACATTATAATATTTAATTATCAATTATTCGCAATCTATATTAAATTCAAGGACTAAACATTAAATATTATTAAAGACTAAAGGAGTGACATCTCTAATTGTAAGAGCTAAATTCATATTTTCATTACATTTCATTTATATAAAGACTCGTGTAAGAAATACTGGAGTTCAAGCTTTTTTTTAAATGGAATTTTTTTTTTTTGGAATTATTGTATTAAAGAACCAAACCAAAATAATACTGATCGCCGACTCAATGCATATTTATAACATACATAAGACATTGATTAAAATTGTGGGTATATTCAATCAAGCTTTATAACTATCGATCTACACAGGATCTTTAGAGCACAAGTGACCGGCCATCGCCATTTAAAAATGTTCTAAATACCAAACTAACTATAATTTGAAAACAAAGGGATTTTAATATTTTAAGGTACCTTTGAAGCATTATTCAATAAGGTCTCCAATACCACATTACCCAAAATGCCATGTATTAAAATATTGTTACTACAATCGCTAACATTCTTTGTACTACTTGAGCTATTTTTTTATTCAAATCGACAGAGTATACTACTAGTAGTCCTGCTAACTATTTCTAAAACCATCTTTTCAAAAACGTATTTAACAAAGTTTCGATCGTTCAAAAAAGATGACATGCTGAAAGCTTAAAGTGGTTAGGTTTATTATAATAAATCAAATACAAAGTTCTGTTAAGGTGTAAAACCACATTAGGAGACTAAATTCTTAGTATTTTTTTTGAATTTTTTTTTTTTTGTTTTGATGTACCAACTTTTGTGTATATTGAGAAAACCGCGTTTAAAATGTTGAATACGCAAGTACCGATTAGCAAATATAGAAAAGAAGACGAATTTCGTCCTAATTATTATTTTATTTGCTATTAATGTATATTAGTTATTGTTTAACCAGTATTTCGCAATTTATTTATTTTTATTTTTTTAATTATGGAAAAAGAGTAAATCACCTCTTAAAATTCTCATTTGTAATAAGAGTTATTTTGCGACGTATTTTTTGGGGTTATCCACTCTTGCATAATTAATTTTCAATAACTTTAGTAATCTTGATTTTTTTTTCTAATGGTTAAATGGTTGAATTTAAGTATTTTTTGATTTATTCTCAAGAGTTATGTATCTAATATATATAAATATTTTTTATAATGGTTTTATGACTAGAAAAGAATAAATTGTTGAATAATAATTAAATGATAACCAATTCAATTGTGCACCTTACTATATATAAAACTTTAAACAATTAGGTACTGTCCCCGCAAAAAACATAATACATGTCATAAATTTACTTCTAAAAGTGTTATTTCGAAAACATTTCCTGAACTAGGATAATCCTTTCTACACAGTAACTTTTTTATGTTTCCGTCTAGTTTTTTGAACAAATAGATATTTGGCAGGTAGCTAGGTAGTTATTATTACGAAAATATGAAAAGACCTTATGCAAATGATCTCCTCTTTGCTGGCAGAAAAAGCGCGGGAATTAACTAGTACTCTTTCACTATTTGAATGAAACATTAACGCAATTTTGAGTATTTCAAGCCATATTCATTCCAGTGAATGGCAAAGCAACCTCCAAAAGCCCCATAAAAATTCTAGGTCTGCAAATGTACGTCACAAATAAAATTGTAGCGCCTAGGTTCATGTAAAAGGCTGATCCACTTAACAACATTCCACCCACCTGAAATTCGGCCAGAATTATGGCAGACGTCGCGTCGCGCCGCCAAGCCATGGTCGACGAAATTGCGGCGCTTTAACTGCTTTTATATATTAAATATGATGGATTTAAAGACTGGCCCGATCCCCGATGGCCGTACACGGTCCGCCAGGGCATACTGCAATTTTATCTGGAGTGGTACTTAATTACCATCTGCATTTCAAAGTTCATGAAGGGATGAAATGAATTTTCTGAATAATGCGGAAACCTTTTTACCTTTGAGCCAGCCAAGTTAAATTTTAGGGCCATATTTCACGGTGCACCCACTTTGGCGCAATTAATGTTCTCATAAATCGTGTTCCGGAACTAGTGGGGAGAACTCGGTTATAAATTTAAGTCACTCATATACAAGGCTCCTTGTTCGGCTGCAAGCACTATCATAAATACGACAAAGTAGAAAAGATTTTCCACGTGTTTTCGCAGGGGTTGTGCCGCTCTGTTCTACACTTGGCTTGATTTACAGGCGCCTGTCATCGTTCTGTTTAGCTGGGTTCCCTCAACCCCCGAATCCCTTAACTGGGAACAGCTTTAAAGAACTGCGGTTGAAGGCATTAATTCGAGGCCGACTTAATCAGTATCGAAGTGCCTTAGACATACATCAGCTGGGAAAATATGGCCTTTGACTGTTGGCAAATTATTTCCCATACGAGCACGCCTATCTCGACTATGATGAACACGGACGTTTTAAGACCTCTTTAATCGCCCGACGTATTTTAAAATATATAAAAATAATTATAGAAAATATTGTCAATTATGACAGACCTAATTTTTATAGAAGAATACTTTAATAAATAATGTCAAGAATTTCTTCCTGAATCAATTATATTAATCGATCCATACATACGGCAAAACTGTTCTACATACTAATATATATGTTCTTTTCTAATGGTGAGCTTTGACCCTTACATAGGTGCCAAAAGCGAATTTCTATTTTATATATGCTTATTTTGTTTTTGCATATTTAACAATAAGTTTTCACTTTCGCACAAACTCTGGTTAACTTTATTCATATGTCTTGAAAAGTATATATTTCTATTTTTAAAACTTCCTATTTTTAAATATATATAAAATTTATCAAACCTTAAACTAATTTAACCCTCAGGGGGTACACTTACGGGGCTTACTTATCTAGGTACACTGGGTATGTCATACCCCTGCATCTTGAACTATTAATTTCTTTGCATTGAAGCGATGGATTTACAAAATTTTTTTTTTTTTATCGATTCGTCAGACGATGTAGAATACGAATATAATCATGAAAATGTCATAAACATAGTAGACTACCCGCTATAGTAGCACTCTGTGTACCTCCTGAGGGTTAATTTAATGTATTACCATTATCCTTGGTCATTTAGGTCAATTGTCAAAATGATATATTTCTTTAAAAAAAATTTCCGCAAATTAAGAATTCGCAAATGAAAATACCCAAGCACGTCACTCAGAAAACCACTCCGAGGATATCGTTTTGACTACATTGAAGAGATACAAGCCGAATCGAAGAAGGTTTTGAAAGCCGTTCCGGAAATTGACTTCAACAACTATTTCGAAGACTGGGAAAAAATTTAACATAAATGTATTGTATCCTGAGAGGATTACTTTGAAGAGGATGTAATAAATTTAGAAGAATAATAAGCCCTTTGTCTTTTACTTAATAAGTCTTACTATTTTTTGACCGCAGTAGTATGCATCAAAATACAAAAAGGCTGTAAGATTTTTCGAAATAATCCGTGAAATTCACTTATTTTCCATAAACGGATTATTTATATAGTCGATAAATAACTAAATATCGCAACTGGCAAACATTCATGGAAAATTTCTTCCTCAAGATGATTAGGAAGGCTGTAAATAAGTGGTATCCCTAGATTAAGATTGATGCTATGATTCGAGACATGTTACGAGTAATTCTATGATCCTATATGCTTTTACAAAATGACCAAAGTACGACTTTTGATACTTTTTGATTTCCTTGTCAGACATACCATATGCTGTGATGAGGCATTTTTGTTTCCAAATTCGTCTATGGAAAAATCTTTCTGAAATGATATGGAACAATCCTTCTGAAATGAATGATATATCCTCTTCGGTTGCAGAAAAAATCTTTGGCCAGTTTTGCGCAAAAAACAAATACTACCATAATCAAAAAGAAAGGGGACTTTTGACCGTACAGTGCCATCTGCTGTCCGATTGTAATACTTTTTTGTTGTTTTATTAGTAGAAGTTTCATTGACATTCTCTGTAATTTGTGGATATGATACATTGATATTTTTAGTAATCACAACGTTTTTTTCACATTACCTTCACATCGATTTTTTACGATTTTTATTATCATCATCATATAAGTTAACTCTTTGTGTTATTTTATTAAATTTTTAAATTTCAAGTTCTATCGGGCTTTACAACACACCTTCTAGTACGATCGCTAGATGAACGGCCAAGATACAGAAGAAGTGCATCTTTAAAAAAAAAAAAAGGGCAACTTATGGAATTCTTTGTAATTTATCCGGCAATTTCACAAAGCCGTTTTCTGCAACGAAATTACTCTACCAGGATCTTTAAGTAATTCCATACAGTTTCCTGCCGGATGCTGAGCATAATAATTTGCAATTTGATCCGACGAGAAGGATCTTGCCGCTTTTACTCGTACGTACGCTCCTCTAATGTGAACTCCAAAAAGTTTGCCCACATCAGAGCAGCCAAACAGAAGTACGAATTTAATATTTTCGCTATTATTTTGAAAGTTCCCTCTTTCGGCGGGAGGCATCCTGTAAAAATTCTTCTTTGCTCTTTGTTGCCCGCCAGTGAAATAGCTATCGTCACGTTTGAAGTATCCTTAAGGGCTCCGGGATTCAAGTCACGATGTATCGATACGTGCCAATATATGGGCAACTATGATGTGCATATATGCATACAAAAATTCTCTATTGTTTTACTGCTTCCCTGTTGCCCGAGGATATTGGAGCCCGTTTGTGGTGTAATATCGAGATCCCCACGAACCCGGCGCACGGTCGGCCGTCGAGCCATACCATTTTGCATAGTTTCAGTTTTAAAAGGGTGCCTTGTTTGGCTGCCTTAATAATTTTCATATATTTTAACAACGGCAAAAATTGTTGCTGCTGGTGGCTCTGTGCTTTGCAACTTTGCCAAGTAATTTCGGCAAAACTTTTGGATAGAACCTACGTACCATTCGTACGGGCTGGACGGGCAAAAGTATTAAGAAAAATCAAAATCTCGTGTGCTTGCAGCCCACCACTCCACTATGAGTTTACTTACAATTAGCCAGAATGTGAAATGCTCGAAGGGTGGATGCTATTAAGACTTTGCAATTCTCCGTCTACTGCAAGTACGAAGTGCCATTGTACACGGTTGGAAATCTAAGAGTAAATTTTAATACTGCTTTAATGTTACAGCTAAAGTGCAATGCAAGGTATATTTAACTTTAATTATTGTATTAAAAAAGATTACAACTAAATAAAAGATGTAGTACTTTGTATTTCGGAATAATATTTTCGGTATTCAGTTCTGAAATATTGATTCTAATTTTATATTTTCGTACTAAGTACTAAGCTTTTTTATTATTGCTCTTAAATTATTATTTTATTATTAATTTACTTCCATTTATCGTAACATATATATTTACAGAGTAGATTTCTTAAGCTTGAAGAGGTCAGATTTTTTTATTTATATTTATCTCTTCACCTTAGATATTTTAATTGAGAAAGTATTTATTTATTACATATTTAAGTTACATTTTGAGGTGGAATTCCTACAAAACCTCGGCAATTATAATTTATTCCATTTAAGGAAACTAAGACCATCTTTTATTACTACCTACACTAAGCAAAGTTGCCGGATAAGGGGGTTGGTGTTAAATTCGCACTTAACAAAAAAGTTTTCAGCCAATTTATTTACCTTAGCCTCTATCAGCTCTATATCAGCCATGGTAAATTTTGTATAATTTTAATGAAGAGTATTTTGGGCAATCTGGAGTTTTTTCTTATGTATGGTTATACAATTGTACCAAATGGGAGCTCCATACGTAAGTACGGTTTGAAAAATCACATTATAAATAAGGAGCTTGTTGCTCTTCACTCGTCCACTACCAAATAGTATTAAATTGCATTTTTCATTTGTCTATAGTAGAGAGCTTTTATACCATATATTGTTTTAAAGCGGATTCCTATTTAATACCTTCAGTATTGCATTTTAATAATATTTTATGTATTAACCGCCTTGCACTCTCGCGGTTCTTCTTTAAGTTTACACCATTATTTTTTTTTACAATAATACCTTTCCCTGTACGTGTATTTGAACACAGTTTCTTCAATCTAAATCATGTTGGAGTATTACAGTTCAATACAAATACAATTTGCGTTTAATTGAAAACGATACTGAATTTTAATAAGGATGCTGTTAATTTTTAATAAAAACCATATTCACATAGACGCCTGATGAAATTTTATATTACTCTATTTAGTTATTATTTTAATGCAGTCTTGGTAAATTAAAATTTAATATGACAAGCTATTTTTCAAATTTTTCAGAAAATTTTTTAACGTGTACAAACTCGAAAATATTGACAATTACATTAAAAAAAACAAAATTGTTGAATAGGTTTTTAACTATTTTTCAGATTTCAAAAAAGACTCAACTCAGAAAAATAGTAAAATTTAATAGTTGACTGAACTACGATTTGTAATTATAAATTAAAACTAATATCTCATAGCAAATCCATGTAATATTTATTAATAGTATGATTTTTACTATTTAATCATAGTACAATGAAATATTTACTAGTTTTGTTTAGTAATGATTACTATTTTTTAACTGTCAAATCGTAGTAAACGTTACTAATTCGTTTCAGTAACTAATAATACTATTATTCTTACTTTATGATCTTGTTATTAATTACTATATAATATTTGTAAATTATAAGTAAACTTAACTATTATTCCATAAAAGATATTGAAATTTTAATGAATAATAAACAGATAAAATTAATAATTAGAACTAATTTATAATTACTATGAAAGTTTATAATAGCTAATAGTATACTATAAAAATACTTAAACAAATAACACCAATTTTATAAATACATACATATGTAACAATATTACATTTATATTACTAAGTGGCACATTTTAAAAGTGTTCCCGAATATTTACCGCTAAATAAGTATTTTTTAAAGTTATGTTGGGACCAAAATAACTATTTTATACTATGTATCAATTAACTTTTAACTTTAACCTCAATTGGCGGATTGTTAATTAAAAGTTTGTCAAAGTATTTTCTTTCAGCCTGAATCTGAATCCTGAAACTGAATCTCGACCATCTTCCAATACAGCTTTAAACATTTAGACGTTTTTTTGCATATGTATGTACATTGGATAAAAAATCTGATGGTATTTAAAAATTGGTTTGCACGATAATTCCGTATTTCTTAATCACTTACAATAAATTTTAATCACCTATTTCCAAACGGGCTACCTACCTAATTATCTACCTAACTTAAAGATATATTCACAGTAATACAATGAACAGAAACAAGTTAAGCTACACAAATAAATCCTAGCTGAACTCATTTATCGATGTACTTGTTATAAAAGCGAAAATCGCCTATTACTTGCAGACATCGTGCCATTAGCCAAAGCTGCATGTAGCTAGATTAAAATATTTATTTTGCTTCTTTTCTTCGCATTATCTATTGTCTGATCTTTAAATGATTTATGGCACTATAAAAATTACATTTCATATCTGCTTCATACTATGATAATAATTGATAATTCTCCATAAATACTAGAATGTAAACATCACCCAAACAGCTGCTCACGGTATATTGCACTGCTTAAGAATTTGATCAGTCAATATCTCACTTGTCATCGTGATAAATAAATGTAGCCATTTTCTTGAAAAAAGTATCAATTAATGTTTTCAGTTCAAAAAGTGCATTTAAAAATGGGAGCACTTATAATTATGTGCGCACTTATTTACCATTTTGTTGTTTGCAATGCTAGTGATTTCCAAAGACTGTATGTTGCTGAAGGACAAGGTTTTGTGGCTTTTTTATCTACTACTCAAGATTTTGGTGCAATTAAATTGTGCAAGGCGCTATTTGAAAAAGGTTTGCTAAAACAAGCATTTTTTTTTTGTCATTATGTTTTAGAAAAATACCTATTTTTCTTTCACTAAAGATACTCAGGAATATGTAATTGATATGAAAGCCGGAAACCAACAAAAAATTACAACCAAAAGGGGTGAAATAATATCACCATACTCTTTTACTCAGTGCGGAATTCGAATTTTGAAAATTTCAACTGCATCTCAAGGGAAGTGGTATGTGAAAATGTACATTGAAAAACACATCGAGATTTCTAAAATTTTTGAAGTTAACGTGGTTTCCAAACCTCAACCCAACGTTGTGACAAAACTCGCAAAAACGATCGGGTTGGGAACATTAACATGTTCTAATTCGGCATCAGCCAAATCTTGTCGAATTAGTAATGATAAGGATTTGTCCTTCGAAAGATGCGAAGCGATTGTGGTATTTCGAGACCCATCGACTTGGTACTGTCGAACTTTAAATTGGGGTACTATGGAGGAAAGTAAAGAGACCATTCACGTTTGGATTGAAGATTCAGTGATGTCCAGTGTTGCAACCGTTGAAGAAACTGCTGCAGATTTTAAACTTGGATGTCAGCTTCCACACAAAAAAATTCCTGGATGCAGAGCAGAATACCCCGATGGTAAAAATCAACTCTATATTGGAGATAATTTACATCATGAACGATATTCAACAGCTGGAACTGAGTAAGTGGTAACATAATCCTTAAAGTAGGGAAGTTTTTTTTGCTAGGAAGTTCCAATTCTTATAATTTCCTTTTTCTGTGAGCGGCTAAATAAGTCTTTTTGGGTTTGTTTAATTTAGAAAGTAAAAAATATAGAAGCTTGATCTCTCGAGTCTCGGGTCTATTTAAACATTCAACTTATACCCATTAACTCCGCCTAATAACCTATGGAAGATAAAAAGGCCACTGTGCGTCAATAAGTAATAGACAATCACCTCAAGCCTTCCATAAAGAATACAATTTATTTTTCATTAATTTGGTACTCTAAGATCATCCAGCAATAAAAAACAATATTTAGTACGAATTTGGAAGCTTCATCTTTCCACTAATATTTCAGTTTAGAAAAAGGATACTGTGCACTTTCAATTAAAAAACCAATTGCAAATAAAGAGAAAGGACTTTGGAAAATATACCAACTCGATACATCAGCGACACCGTCTGCTCTAAAAGGTTGCATCTTATACCTAGGGGATCAGAGAAACCTCGTACAAAAATCTTTATTTATTTATTTATTTATTTAATTCGCTTAATACAAGCTACAAAACTTAAACTAAGCTTAGACTAAAACTAAAACTAAACTAAAACTACAACTGATAAAATTAAAAGGTGAGAACGAGGGGGAGGAGGCAGTAATTATGGTGGTGGGTCATGCTGGTAAAGGGCATGTCTGAGGGAGGTTTTATCTAAATGGAAATTGAAGGCAGGAGAGTTGTTAGTTTTGCGTAACATTCTAGTAATAGGTTCGAAGTGTCCGTAGTTGGTGCGGTGACTGGTTAGACGAAAGAGTGGAAAGGATCGTACGTTGCGAGAATTGGTGTTGATGGATATGTTATGCAAAATTTCAGGACAGTCAATGGAACCGGCTAGGACCTGATGGATAAAGATTATATCGGCGAGGTCACGGCGCGTTGCTAAAGGTTGGAGGTCAATCAGTTTCAAACGGTCCTCATAAGGAGGAAGATTAAGGTTATCAACCCAGGGAAGGCCACGTAACGCGAAGCGGAGGAATCTGCGTTGCACTGATTCGATTCTATTGATAATTGTTGGCTGGGAGGGTGACCAAACTTGGCAAGCATATTCAAGTAGGGGCCTGACAAAGCAGATATAAAGAGCTTTAGTGACATAGGGGTTAGAAAATTCCTTAGACCAGCGTTTAATAAAGCCCAAAGCTGAGTTGGCTTTGCTTATGATGTGATCGATGTGAGAACGGAAATTGAGTTCACTATCACAGATGATGCCCAGATCACGGAGAGAGCTAACTGATGGAATGGGTTCGCCAGAAAGAAAATAGGTCCTAGGAGTGACGGGGAGACGCTTGCGGGAATAAGTGATAGATTGGCACTTGGAGATGTTCAGGTCAAGGAAGTTTTTTAGGCACCAGATAGAAAAGTTGTTTAAGTCATCTTGAAGGAATGCTGAGTCAGATGCGTTGGAGATTCGTTTGGAGATTTTCATATCATCAGCATAAATTAATATATCAGAATGTTTGATTACCAACTCAACGTCATTTATGGATAATATGAAGATTAATGGACCCAGGTGACTGCCTTGGGGGACGCCAGAGAGGGATGTAAAGGGTTTAGAGACCGCTGAGTCAAATCGAACCATGTATTGCCGATCATCAAGGTAGGATTTGATCCAGGAGATAAAACGAGGATGAAAACCAAGGATACTGAGCTTTAAAACAATGATTTGATGAGAGATTTTGTCGAAAGCTTTACTAAAGTCGGTGGCAATAACGTCAACTTCGTCACCACTTTCCATAGCTTGCAGCGTTCGTGACACAAAAACGATCAGATTGGTAGTTGTGGATCTCCCTTTAAGAAAACCGTGTTGTATAGGGGAAAGAAGAGACTTACAGTGGAAAAACATGGCGTCATATACAAGGCTTTCGAAAAGTTTGGGAATGCAGGAAAGTTTGGGAATGCAGGAAAGTTTGGCTATGGGACGGTAATTTGAAACATCGCTTTGACAACCTTTTTTATGGATTGGGACAATATATGAAACTTTCCAAGAACAGGGAAAAACACCTTCAGAAAGAGAAAGCGAGAAGAGGGTAGAAAGAGGTAGTGTCAAGTAGGCAGCGCATTTCTTTAGGATAATGGCAGGAATTCCATCGGGGCCAGGATTGTAATCGTCGGTGAGAGCGTTGATTTTGGCGGCAACAAGAGCAGGATCGATGTCAATGGAAGTGAGGGATGTTTGAGGGCTGTTTTGCATGTAACGGAAATAGGTGAGATCAGGATCGGAAACTTGATCGCTAAAAGATTGACTAAAGAAATCAGCGAAGAGATTGACGATGGTAGCCGGGTCGGATGAAGAGGAATCACCAAGTTTAAGGGTCGAAGGGTATCCATTAGATTTCTTTTTCAAATTGATAAAATTGTAGAATTGCTTAGGGTCGGAGATGAGTTTAAATTGCATGCGTTCAAGGTATTCATTGTAGAGAGATTCACAACGTTTGGAAAAGAGGGCAGAGATGGCAAGATAAGAAGAGTAGTCTGGGTTGGACCTAGAACTGAGATAGGAATGCCATAGCTTGTTTCTTTTGTTACGGAGAGATCGAAGTTCTTTATCGTACCAAGGTGGGGCAGAAGTGCGAGTTTTTATAGGTTCCAAGGGGACACATTGGGACAAGCAATTAAATAGAACTGTGTAGAAAATGCCAACACAGTTGTTAGTGGATAATTGAGGATTGTTTAGGGATGAGGAGAGGTTAGAATTGGATAGGAGGGAATTTAACTTCGAAAAGTCCGTTTTATAAAAGTTGAAGTGGAAACGGGGTTCGGAGTAGGCGTTAGTGCGAGAAGAAACATAAAATAAGGTAAGAGAAAGGGGAGGGTGATGATGATCAAGGGTGGAAAGAAGGTCGTTGCTTTCACTAACAAAATAATTAATAGGGTTAGATGAAAATATTAGGTCAAGCTGACGCCCTAGGTTATTTTTGACACCACTGATTTGGCAAAGACCAGAGTCGGAGAGATGATCAACAATCAGCAGTTCTGTTGCAGATGTAGCATTAGTTGGAATATAAAACGAATCATCATCAGAGAGAGACCACTGCAGGCGGGGGAGATTGAAATCACCGAGGACTGTCATATCATCACAGGGATCAAGGAGAGCAGACAGGGCGTCGATTGCATCAGTAGCAAGTTTGTAGGCTTCAAGCGTTTGTGCAGGGCGGATATAGCAACATAAAATGAAAAGCGCGCGACGGTTGAGGGCAATTTTGACAGACACATATTCGAACAAGGGAGTATCAGAGGTGGTGATTTGAGTAGCGCTGTAACGGTTGTGAACAGCAAGGAGAACACCACGACCTGAAGGGCCAGTAGAATCTAAATGACCATCGACACGAAAGACAGTGAAGTCATGTGGGAAAAGTTCATAGTTGTTGAAGTCAGGAGTTAGGTTTGTTTCAGTTAGGGCGAAAATATCAAAAGGGAGCGACTGGGACTTTAAGAAGACGTCATGAGTTTTAGTACGGAGTCCTCTGACATTCTGGTAATAAAGGGACAGAGAATTAGTCGGATGGTTGAAATTTGTATTGTGTGTGGAGGAGTGGGGGCGTGAGGCGGAAATAGGCAGGTGGCTAGGAACGAAAGAAATTTTTAGAGTCATTGCGAGCCTTTTGGAGGTGGGAAATACGTTTAGAGCTAACATAAGAAGCATAGGAGGAGAGGTCATCGGCAACTTCCTGAGAGGGAATATTGAAGGCTTCATGGTATTTAAAGAATAGTTGACGCAGAACAGTAGGATCAGTGGGGAGACCTTCTTGATGGATAGAGGTCATCACATAGGTCTTAGTTTTTCCTTCGAAACACACATTACCTGCTTTATTATGAAGAAAGGCTAAATAAAGGCGCACATTGTTGTAAATTTGATGATCACGAAGACGCGACAATAAATAGCGGCTATCACGTGATTCGGCTGATTGCATTGTCAGCTTTACAACGAGGGGAAGAAGAGGGTCAATAAATGTTGGTTTATGAATGGTGGAAGAGGAAGGTGAAGTGGAGACAGGAGCGCAAAGAGCAGAGGTGCTAGGGTCAGGGGAGATCGGTAAAGAGGTTGAGGGTTCAGTGGTAGGTGTGACGGAAGAAATGGAGGTTGTTGGGTTAGAGGCGAGGGGACAAGTAGTTGTAGGGCGGGGTAATGTGGAGGAGGGGGTGATCGATGAAGGCTTTGAGGGTATTTGACGATCAGGTTCAGGAGGTGCATTAGTTTTGGAAGAAACTGTCGGGGCAATGGGATTTAGAGTGTGAGAGCGGATGAAATTGGGGTACTTTATGGGTGTAGTCTGCTTAAAATCAGGAAACAGGCCCATCTTAAGAGACCAGTTGGTGTCTTTGGAAACAGGAACAGGTGATGATGCACGGAGGGAGTTGCGAGTAGGTTTAACTTGGCTTTTATTCTGTTTAGGGAGGTTGGAATTAGTTTTAGCTTGATTTTTTTTCGTTTTAGGGTTAGGGGCATTTTTAATATTGGTATCAACAAGGTTAGTATCAGATTTAGTGTATGGGCTTACATTGCGGTTAAGCTTACTAATATTATTAGTAGACGTAAATGAGGGTTTGGTTGCACTATTACTAAACTTCACTGATTTTAGATGAACAAACAGACAAAATCAGAACACTTGAAGTTGTCAAATCTAGTGATCCTGATAATAATAACCTTGTCGATGACACGTTTTCCCTAACATGTGAAGTACCTTTCCCCCTTGACCAGTGTTATCTACAAGAGCCTTCAGGAAAGGTATACTTTCAAAATGAAATTGACTTCAAATACAGCAAAACATTGGGAATGTGCACTTTTCGGAATTTACCAAAAATTGGTGGTCGTTGGACTTGTGGACTTTATGGTTCTGATTATGGAAAAGAAATAATGCAGGAGTATGAGGTAGCATACCTATTGTATTATATTTTGTGTCAGTATGTCCTAAATTTGTATTTTTCAGGTGAATGTTACAACAAAAGAAGGAAAAGTTATAAACGATAAAATCACAGCGTTATCTGGCGATACTATTGAGTTACTTTGTCGTACTGCTCTAACAGAACCAATTACCCAATGCAGTTTTATTAATCCGAAGGGTAAAGTCTATTTACTTTCTAATCTATTGAAAGAATTTGATGATTCGTACGTATACAAATTAATCTAAAAATCCAATTACTATTATCATTGTTTTTCTAGACGTATAACTTACTTCGGTCAAGGGCTGCATAATGGACACTGCGGCGTTAAAATTAAAGACATAAATAAGTCGGAATTCGGAAAATGGTCTTGTCAATTTTCTGGATCAAACACGAAAAATCTTCTAAGTATACAAGTGCAAGAACCACGTAAGTTTAGTTTATATTATTCGGTAATATAATTATTGATATATGATATTTTATTTCCAGCAACAAGCCTTGGCACAATAATTGGCGCTAGCGTTGGTCTCGCTGCAGTTTTGGGTATCGCAGCAATAGGGGTCTTTATTTTAAGGGGACTGTCCGATTTTTTTGCTTCAAAAAATCGATTTATTTTTTTTTTCGCTTAATCAATAGTTTATACTTTTAAAAATAACTTGTAAAAATTTGGAACCGATATCTTGAGCGGTTCAAAAGTTACAGGTCATTTAAGAGGCGTGCCTCCCGTCGCGCGGCCGTCTGAGTCGATGAGCCGGAGAGCAGGTGCGAGCTATGAAACGCGTGTGAATAGCGTTCGGATTTGTGGCCTTGAATAGATGAATGAAATATAAGGAGGTAGGTATTTTTGATGTTTCTTTGTTCATCTTTTCGTTAGGAAATACACTTTCTTCGTGAGAAAATACACTTTTTTCTAGCCAAAATGCACTTTAAACTTTCACAGTGAATTTCTCCGTTCGTCGGAATTGATGGCGGTTGCGCTAATTAAAAGAAAACGGCTCATGATTTTATCTTGAAACTTGGCACACTTATTATTATAATATATACGCCCATTGTGATAGAATCACATTTTTTATTTATTTTTTTTTTCAAAGTTATTGCCAAAAAACTAAAAAAAAAATGACGAAAAAACGACTTTTTTTTTCAAGTGTCCGCCATTTTGTATTTTTTTTTTCCATTTTAAAAACTGTCCCTATCACAATGGGCTAAATAGTGTAAATTTTTAATAAATTTATGAATTTTTGATTTTAGTTCACCTGAGGCAAAAAGACTCGCGCAACCAGCGAACGGAGCGGCAAACTTTGAAGAGCTGGAGGGGGGGGTTCCCGGTTCCGTAGTGACTCAACAAAATTCTCTAATGTAGTCGAAGGATCAATAAAATGTTAAAAAAAAAAATCGTTGTCATACCTTCAGTAGTTTTCTTGAAAAAAAATCATTAAAATGACCTATTTTTTGGCTTAAAAAATCGGACAGTCCCCTTAAGCCGTAGAAGAAAAAGAAATCGAACAGAGATACATAACAATGGTGATAATACTAGTAGCCAACAGTCTACATCTCTATGATGTTCTTAACATAGCATACGTCCTAAAATACCTTAAAGTACAATGTTATTAACTAACTGCAGGAAACAAATCTAAAGTGAAAACCAAACTTCATTCTGCAACATACCTCATGAACAAAATTGAAAAGAAATCAATTGGTTCGATGCAAATATACATACAAAATTATTCTTGTTCAAAAGACCAATTTTTACATTGCTTTTAACATTTTTTTTCATTCCTGTACCTGCCATATAACTAAAGTCGTACTAATTAAGAATTACTTGGAATCTTTGATTAAAGATTAAATTAACTACTCAACCATGGACACCATAAAATAAGTTTTTCAAATATCAATAAGTATGTAACTGAAATAACTACGTTAAAAACTTATGGAATTTCAATTTAAATTTAAAAAATACGCTTAAAACAATCTTTATTATACTTATTATTATAATAGAGAGAAGTTTAATATCCACAGCAAAGAGTAAAATAATAGCACATTTTTTAAAATAAAATAAATGAATTTTTTATCATTTCAATTCTCGATAGGTTTAATAAACCATAAATAACTAAACTGAACGATGAACAAATTTTAACTTGATCAAGGCCCAGAGTCTCGACAAATAGATAAATTACACAGGCCTGCAAATTGAACACTTTTAAAAACTGTCTCAGTTTTTATAGCCGATTATAGGAGTTTGGGACCTCCTATTTACGAATCTGAACTCGGCTTTTTTCTATTACACCACGTTTTTTAGCAAAATAGGGTTGAAATGCACAAAATAGTGTATTTCAGTCATTTTTAAAAACCTCATTAAAAAATAACGGAACGTGGAGAAAGCTCTTAACTTGGCTCAAAAAGACCCTGACCCTTATCTATATATATAAAATACCACTAATCTATAGCACTTAAGAAGCATCTTCGGGAATTTAGATTTTCATTCTTAATTCACTATATATTATATGAAATAATCGGCTTATGGAAAGAAGTGAATTTGACGTAATATTTCGGAAAGTATTAAAGCCTCTCATATTTTAATATAATAACTAAAGGTTCTTACTTTTATTTGAGCTAATTTACAAGTTCCTGCGACAATTGTTTATTTTTTAATTAATTTGCAAAAATGGCCAATCAGAGAACTCCCGGAAATATTTTCAAGAAATAAAATCAACAGTGAAAAGAGTGATATATTGGTTTCATCAGAAATTAATAAAATTAATTTTAAATAGATTGAATGAAATCCCACAACTTTTTCCCGATTCATGTATTTGAAAATAACACTTAATTTTCATTTAACTTTAAATGAATTAAAATTCAACGTTGCCCTTCTTATTTTAATTCTGCATACGTACAGATATGTACTTATCTTTATACTTAAAAATAGCTATAGATAAGTACCACTACAATGATAATTGATAGTTCTCCAAATAAGCGCCTACTCAAGGGTAATTATAGCACTAAAAATTTGGTCAGTCTTTACCACAGCTTCTGGCACTATTGCGAAATTATTAGCGTCCAGTTTTTATTAAATGGTTGCTGTTAGTATCTTCAAAACTGTCTGCTATTAAAAAGATTATCTTGAAATGCGTGTTCTTATATTGGTGGCTATTCTTGTTTTGGATATTGCTTTATGCAATTTTGAAGACTTGTTTGTTGTTGATGGTCAGGGATTCGTTGCGTTTTTAGAAACTCCTCACGATTTTGGGACAATTAAAGTGTGCAAAGTGTTCTTTAGAGAAGGTTTGTTAAGATAATAAACTTAGATGTGAATGTCTTTGAAATTGTTTTAAATATATCCTTACTTTAGACGACGAAGAATATGAAATCGATATGAAAGATGGAAGCCAACAAGAGATAAAAACCAAAAGAGGTGAAATCATAAAACCTTACTCAGCCACGCAGTGTGGTTTACGAATTTTGAGATTATCAAAAGCATCTGAGGGAAGATGGCATGTAACAATGTCCAACGAAAACGATACTGATTTTTCCAAAACTTTTGTCGTTCATGTTATTCCCAAACCTGAAATTAATAAAGTGACAAACGTGGAGAAAAATATCGGTTTGGGCACTTTATCTTGTTCTAAGATGGGATCACAAAGATCTTGTCGTATAAGCAATGACAAAGATTTATCTTTCGATAAATGCGAAGTAAGTATAATATTTCGAGAACCATCTACGTGGTTTTGTCGAACTATGAATTCTGGCACAATGGAGGAAAATACGGAGACTATTTATGTCACAATTAAAAATCAAACCAAATCAAATGTTGCAACTCTCGAGGAAACCAATGTGGATTTCAGACTTATGTGTAAGCTTCCATATCCAAAAATAACTGGATGCAGAGCAGAATTTCCGGATAGAAAGAATCAACTGTTTATCGGTGATAACTTACATCATGAAAGATATTCCACGGCTGGAACCGAGTAAGCAACAATACTAAGAAATCAACATCAAGTGAAAAGCATTGATCTAGAATAGTGCAGAGTAATTCAAAAAGACGTGTTCCAAAATATCCTACATATAGTAAATCACTCTTCTAACAGTACCTCAACTAATCCAATCTGCTTACTAATGTAAAAGCTAAGGTAGATAAAAAGTTTGTTTAAAAATTCAGACTTCATTAAAAAAAATGAATACAAAATGTAATGTGGTACTCCTAAACAGCGCTTCCTCAACAAACTTTATTTTATAATCCAGCAACATCCTTAATAGGACTTACGACGGTTTAATTAAATGATTACTAATCTAATAAAAAAAAAAAAGTGTAATTAAAAAGAAAGATGAACTAGTCATTTTAGGGAGGATGTTGAAAAAAACGTTGTCTTCATAGAATTAATATCATAATATATTGAAACACATTTCTCCGAATCACTCTGTATATCAATTAGATAAAAGGCGAAGCAAAACAACCCTGCTGCATATTATACGAATATATAAAACTTTTGAATTATTTTATACCTTTTTTCACAGTTTAGAAAAAGGATATTGTGCCTTATCAATTAAGAAACCAATTGCAGATAAAGAAAAAGGTATCTGGAGAATATACCAATTAGATACGTCAGCAGTTCCATCTGCCTTAAAAGGCTGCATTATATACCTTGGCAACAAGACAAACTTTATCCAAAAAACTCTAGATGAGGAAACAGAGAACGTGAAAATAATTGAAGTTATCAAATCTAATGACTCTGGAAACAATTTGGTTACCCAAATAGACGATACGTTTTCCCTGACATGTGAAGCTCCTTTTGCTCTGGATCAATGTTACCTTCGAGATCCATTAGGAAAGGTCTACTTTCAAAATGAAATTGATTTCATAAGCACTAAAACATTAGGAATGTGCTATTTTCGTAATTTGCCAAAACAACGTGGTCGTTGGATCTGTGGACTTTATGGATCCGACTACAAAACGGATATTGAAGTATGACACATTCTGATTTTCTCAGAATTGTTAAAATATGTATTTTTCAGGTTTTAGTTACCCCAAAAGAAGGAGAAGTGATCACTAATACAATCACAGCAGTACCCGGCGATACTATTGATTTGCTTTGTCGTAGTGCTAAGTCACAACCTATTACCAAATGCGCTTTTACGAATCCTCAGGGCAGAGTCTACATGTTGTCTAATACTTTTGAACAAATTACTGATCCGTATGTATGCTAAATAATATTTAATATAACAGTTGATAAACATCCACAACTTATTAGGAGAATAAGCTATTTTGGTCAGGGTTTGAAAAATGGATACTGTGGCATCAAAATAAAAAGCATAAGTAAGAACGAATTCGGAAACTGGACTTGTCAATTTACTGCATCACAAATAAAAAGTTTTCTAAATATCCAAGTACAGGAATTACGTAAATAAATCTAATCGAAGCTCCAATTATCAAAGTAATATATCATTTTCATTTCCTTTCAGCGACAAATGTTGCAGCAATAATCGGTGCAAGTCTTGGCCTAATTGCAATTTTACCAATTTTAGTTATAGGAGTCGTCCTTTTAATTCGTCGAAAAAAGATGAATAGTCAACAAATACAAGACAATATCGAGCAAATAAGTATGGATAGCCAAGAATAAAATATATTTTGTAAATTACTCAGCATTACATAATAAAATAATAGTTTACGTTTAACCTTGAAATATCATAAGTTCAAAGGCCGAGTAAAGCTACCACTAAGATTCCCCTTAGAAAACAAAAAGGTGTCGACTGAAATGTTTCGAAACATATGCAATTTAAAAAAAAAAATGTCACCAACAAAAAGTATTTAGTATTCAATTCATCAAAATGACCTTATGACCTTGACCAAAGGTCTTGAAAAATTTGATTTTCTTAAATTAAGCTTTCAGAGTGGTTTTTCTTGCAAAAAATTTGGGATAAATTCGGTTTTTTACCATTTTTATCATGCTTCCACACAAAAAAATTCCTGGATGCAGAGCAGAATACCCAGACGGAAGAAATCAACTCTATATTGGAGATAATTTACATCATGAACGATATTCAACAGCTGGAACTGAGTAAGTGGTAACATAGTCCTTAAAATAGGAAATTTAAGGAAGTTCCAATTTTTATAATTACCTTTTTCTGTGAGCGATAAAATAAGTCTTTTTGGGTTTGTTTAATTTAGAAAGTAAAAAATATAGAAGCTTGATCTCTCGAGTCTCAGATCTCCCATTAACTCCGTCTAATAACCTATGGAGGGTAAAAAGTCTACTGAGCGTCAATAAGTAATAGACAATCACCTCAAGCCTTCCATAAAGAATACAATTTATTTTTCATTAATTTGGTACTCTAAGATCATCCAGCAATAAAAAACAATATTTAGTACGAATTTGGAAGCTTCATCTTTCCACTAATATTTCAGTTTAGAAAAAGGATACTGTGCACTTTCAATTAAAAAACCAATTGCAAATAAAGAGAAAGGACTTTGGAAAATATACCAACTCGATACATCAGCGACACCGTCTGCTCTAAAAGGTTGCATCTTATACCTAGGGGATCAGAGAAACCTCGTACAAAAATCTTTAGATGAACAGACAGACAAAATCAGAACACTTGAAGTTGTCAAATCTAGTGATCCTGATAATGATAACCTTGTCGATGACACGTTTTCCCTAACATGTGAAGTACCTTTCCCCCTTGACCAGTGTTATCTACAAGAGCCTTCAGGAAAGGTATACTTTCAAAATAAAATTGACTTCAAATACAGCAAAACATTGGGAATGTGCACTTTTCGGAATTTACCAAAAATTGGTGGTCGTTGGACTTGTGGACTTTATGGTTCTGATTATGGAAAAGAAATAATTCAGGAGTATGAGGTAGCATACCTATTGTATTATATTTTGTGTCAGTATGTCCTAAATTTGTATTTTTCAGGTGAATGTTACAACAAAAGAAGGAAAAGTTATAAACGATAAAATCACAGCGTTATCTGGCGATACTATTGAGTTACTTTGTCGTACTGCTCTAACAGAACCAATTACCCAATGCAGTTTTATTAATCCGAAGGGTAAAGTCTATTTACTTTCTAATCTATTGAAAGAATTTGATGATTCGTACGTATACAAATTAATCTAAAAATCCAATTACTATTATCATTGTTTTTCTAGACGGATAACTTACTTCGGTCAAGGGCTGCATAATGGACACTGCGGCGTTAAAATTAAAGACATAAATAAGTCGGAATTCGGAAAATGGTCTTGTCAATTTTCTGGATCAAACACGAAAAATCTTCTAAGTATACAAGTGCAAGAACCACGTAAGTTTAGTTTATATTATTCGGTAATATAATTATTGATATATGATATTTTATTTCCAGCAACAAGCCTTGGCACAATAATTGGCGCTAGCGTTGGTCTCGCTGCAGTTTTGGGTATCGCAGCAATAGGGGTCTTTATTTTAAGCCGTAGAAGAAAAAGAAATAGAACAGAGGTACTTAACAATGGTGATAATACTAGTAGCCCAGAGTCTACATCTCTTTGATGTTCTTAACATAGCATACGTCCTAAAATACCTTAAAGTATAATGTTATTAAATAACTGCAGGAAACAGATCTAAAGTGTAGTGATTGTGAAACATTCCTCATGAACAAAATTAAAAAGAAATCAATTGATTCAATGCATTTATAGTATACATGTAAAAGTATTCTTGTTCAGAAGACCAATTTTTACATTGTTTTTAAGGAATTGTATAAATACTACTTTTTATTCCTACACCTGCTATATAGCTATAGTTGTACTAATTAAGAATCACTTGGATTTTTTGATTAAAGATAAAATTAACTGGACCAACTATGGACAATATTGTGATTGTAAAGTTATCAAATATCAGTAAATATATTACTAAAATTACTATATTAAGAGCTTATGAATACTAAAATAAATTTTGAAAAAAACTCTTTAAACAACCCTTCTTACACTATAATACACCTTAACCCATTAATGCCTGAAAAACAAACAAAATTTACGGTAACTTCAAGGCCCTCACTTTTATCAAAGGGGTGGTCAATTTTCATCGAGACCAACTTTTCCAGACGTATTTTGAGTCGTCCAACACGATCCAACCAAAAAAAAGTGAAAAAATTTATTATTATTGTTTTTTTGCAATATGTATTATGTAAATAAATACCCTTTTCACATCATTTTTTTTTTCGAAAAACGACTGATTTAGTGGTGAAAAAGCTACTTTTTACTGCAATAAAGTGCATAAAACCTGTTATTAGGACTTAAACTTCAAAAATATGCAGGCATTTTTTTCGATAAAAATATTAGGCTGCATACAAATTGCAACATTGTAAATGATCTTCTACGCATATTTGCGTTACTTTAGATCACTTTTTTTTATCTCACTATGTTCGACTATTCCCAAAAATGTATATACACTAGTTTTGAGGGTCACTGATTAGGTATTTCCTATCAGATTTTCATAATTCAAAATGGAGGATCCAAGATGGCGGACAATTTTTTGCAAAATTTTTAATTTCTTCGAAAAAAGTGGGTATCCGGAGTTTTTGGGGTCACTGATTACTGATTAAATGCCTGCATAAGTCCTAATAACACGTTTTATGCACTTTATTGCAGTAAAAGGTGCTTTTTCCCCACTAAATCAGTCGTTTTTCGAAAAAATATTACGTGAAAAGTGTATTTATTTACATAATATTGCATAAAAACAATAATAATAATTTTTCTTTCACTTTTTTTTTTAGTTCGATCGTGTCGGGCGACTCAAAATACGTAGAAAAGTTGGTCTCAATGAGAATTGACCACCCCTTCGGTAAAAGTTAGCGCCTCGAAGTTGCCGTAAAATTTTTTGTTATTCAGACATTAATGGGTTAATACAAATTAAATGATTCGTACCGCGATATATGGAATCTCATTTTTTAAATCAGAAGTAAGCTGAAGGGGACGTCAGGATTATCAGAGAACTGCTAGAATTATTTTCAAGAAATAAAATCAACAGCGCAAAGAGCGAAATATTGGTGAAAATTAATTAAATTAATGTTAAATAGATCCCACAACTTATTCCCGATTTCCCACATGTATTTTAGAATAACACTTAATTTTCATTAAACTTTAAATGAATTAAAATTCAACGTTACCATTCTTATTTTAATTCTATGCACTTATCTGTATACTTAAAAAATAGATATAGATACGTACCACTGCAATGATAATAATTGATAGTTCTTCTAAATGTAAGCGCCTACTCAAGCACTAAAAAATTGATCAGTCTTTATCACATCTTCTGGAACTATTGCGTTATTATAAGTGTGCAGTTTTTATCAGATGGTGGCTGTTAGTATCTTCAAAACTTTCTGCTATTAAAAAGATTATCTTAAAATGCGTGTTCTTATATTGGTGGCTATTCTTGTTTTTTATATTGCTTTATGCAATGCATATAATCTTAAAACTGAAAAGTTATATGTTGTTGATGGTCAAGGATTCGTTGCGTTTTTAGAAACTCACGATTTTGGGACAATTAAAGTGTGCAAAGTGTTATTTAAAGATGGTTTGTTAAGATAACAAGATGTGAATGTGTTTGAAATTGTTTTAAATATATCCTTTCTTTAGCCGACTTAGACGAAGAATATGAAATCGATATGAAAGATGAAAGCCAACAAGAGATAAAAACCAAAAGAGGTGAAATCATAAAACCTTACTCAGCCACGCAGTGTGGTTTACGAGTTTTGAGATTATCAAAAGCATCTGAGGGAAGATGGCATGTAACAATGTCCAACGAAAACGATACTGATTTTTCCAAAACTTTTGTCGTTCATGTTATTCCCAAACCTGAAATTAATAAAGTGACAAACGTGGAGAAAAATATCGGTTTGGGCACTTTATCTTGTTTTAAGATGGGATCACAAACATCTTGTCGTATAAGCAATGACAAAGATTTATCTTTCGATAAATGCGAAGTAAGTATAATATTTCGAGAACCATCTACGTGGTTTTGTCGAACTATGAATTGGGGCACAATGGAGGAAAGTACGGAGACTATTTATGTCACAATTAAAAATCAAACCAAATCAAATGTTGCAACTCTCGAGGAAACCAATGTGGATTTCAGACTTATGTGTAAGCTTCCATATCCAAAAATAACTGGATGCAGAGCAGAATTTCCGGATAGAAAGAATCAACTCTTTATCGGTAATAACTTACATCATGAAAGATATTCCACGGCTGGAACCGAGTAAGTAACAATATTAAGAAATCAACATCAAGTGAAAAGCTTTGATCTAGAATAGTGCAGAGTAATACAAAAAGACGTGTTCCAAAATATCCTACATAAAACACTCTTCTAACAGTACCTCAAATAATCCAATCTGCTTACTAATGTAAAAGCTAAGGTAAATAAAAAGTTTGTTTAAAATTCAGACTTCTTTAAAAAAAAATGAATAAAAAATGTAATGTGGTACTCCTAAACAGCGCTTCCTCAACAAACTTTATTTTGTAACCCAGCAACATCCTTAATAGGACTTACGACGGTTTAATTAAATGATTACTAATCTAATAAAAAAAATGTGTAATTAAAAAGAAAGATGAACTAGTCATTTTAGGGAGGATGTTGAAAAAAACGTTGTCTTCATAGAATTAATATCATAATATATTGAAACACATTTCTCCGAATCACTCTGTATATCAATTAGATACAAGGCGAAGCAAAACAACCCTGCTGCATATTATACGAATATATAAAACTTTTGAATTATTTTATACCTTTTTTCACAGTTTAGAAAAAGGATATTGTGCCTTATCAATTAAGAAACCAATTGCAGATAAAGAAAAAGGAATCTGGAGAATATACCAATTAGATACGTCAGCAGTTCCATCTGCTTTAAAAGGGTGCATTATATACCTTGGCAACAAGACAAACTTGATCCAAAAAACTCTAGATGAGGAAGCAAAGAACGTGAAAATAATTGAAGTTATCAAATCTAATGACTCTGGAAACAATGTGGTTACCCAAGTAGACGATACGTTTTCCCTGACATGTGAAGCTCCTTTTGCTCTGGATCAATGTTACCTTCGAGATCCATTAGGAAAGGTCTACTTTCAAAATGAAATTGATTTCATAAGCACTAAAACATTAGGAATGTGCAATTTTCGTAATTTGCCAAAACAACGTGGTCGTTGGATCTGTGGACTTTATGGATCCGAATACAAAACGGAAATAACTTGTGAATTTGAAGTATGACACATACTGATTTTCTCAGAATTGTGAAAACATGTATTTTTTAGGTTTTAGTTACCCCAAAAGAAGGAGAAGTGATCACTAATACAATCACAGGAGTATCCGGCGATACTATTGATTTGCTTTGCCGTAGTGCTAAGTCACAACCTATTACCAAATGCGCTTTTACGAATCCTCAGGGCAGAGTCTACATGTTGTCTAATACTTTTGAACAAATTACTGATCCGTATGTATGCTAAATAATATTTAATCTAACAGTTGATAAACATCCACAACTTATTTAGAAGAATAAGCTATTTTGGTCAGGGTTTGAAAAATGGATACTGTGGCATCAAAATAAAAAGCATAAGTAAGAACGAATTCGGAAACTGGACTTGTCAATTTACTGCATCACAAATAAAAAGTTTTCTAAATATCCAAGTACAGGAATTACGTAAATAAATCTAATCGAAGCTCCAATTATCAAAGTAATATATCATTTTCATTTCCTTTCAGCGACGAGTGTTGCAGCAATAATCAGTGCAAGTCTTGGCCTAATTGCAATTTTACCAATTTTAGTTATTGGAGTCGTCCTTTTAATTCGTCGAAAAAAGATGAATAGACAACAAATACAAGACAATATCGAGCAAATAAGTATGGATAGCCAAGAATAAAATATATTTTGTAAATTACTCAGCATTACATAATAAAATAATACTCGCAATTCAAAAGTTTACGTTTAACCTTGAAATATCATAAGTTCAAAGGCCGAGTAAAGCTACCACTAAGATTCCCCTTAGAAAACAAAAAGGTGGTCGACTGAATTATTTCGAAACATATGTAATTTTTAAAAAAAATGACACCAACAAAAAGTATTTAGTATTCAAGGTATCCAAAATTATGAAAACCACAAATATCACTTCGAAATGACCTTATGACCTTGACCAAAGGTCTTGAAAAATTTGATTTTCTTAAATTAAGCTTTCAGAGTGGTTTTTGTTGCAAAAAATTTGGGATAAATTCGGTTTTTTACCATTTTTATCAAGCTTCCACACAAAAAAATGCCTGGATGCAGAGCAGAATACCCAGACGGAAGAAATCAACTCTATATTGGAGATAATTTACATCATGAAGATATTCAACAGCTGGAACTGAGTAAGTGGTATTTTATTATTATTATTGTTAGGGGTGACCCTCATGGTGGGCACTGCGACCAGACGGTCTTTTGTGCCGAATCCCCTTTACAGTAAAAGACGATCAGCTACCCTAAGGAACGCCAGAAGGTCTTTTACAGAAGATGAACGAGCTTCAGCCGAGGAACTCTTGACCGAAGATCCCTCTTCTTAACCGTGCTAAAGCCGGACTAGCACACAAAATGTGTGATGTAGTTTCGTCGTCTTCAAGACACAGACGACACTCCGTCTCATTTGACAGACCTATTTTATATAGGTGGTATCTTAGCCCATGGTGGCCAGTTAGGTAACCTACCAACAGTCTGAGATCCGCTTTACTCAAAGCATTGATTTCAGTGTAGGTACAGGGTCTGACGAGCTCTTAGCTAGTAAGTGGTAACATAATCCTTAAAATAGGAAATTTAAGGAAGTTCCAATTTTTATAATTTCCTTTTTCTGTGAGCGATAAAATAAGTCTTTTTGGGTTTGTTTAATTTAGAAACTAACAAATATAGAAGCTTGATCTCTCGAGTCTCGGATCTCCCATTAACTCCGTCTAATAACCTATGGAGGGTAAAAAGTCCACTGAGCGTCAACAAGCAATAGACAAGTACCTCAAGCTTCCCATAAAGATTCCGATTTATTTTCCATTAATTTGGCCCTCTAAAATCATACAGCAATAAAAAACAATATTGAGTACGAATTTGAAAGCTTCATCTTTCCACTATTATTTCAGTTTAGAAAAAGGATACTGTGTCCTTTCAATTAAAAAACCAATTGCAAATAAAGATAAAGGAATTTGGAAAATATACCAACTCGATACATCAGCGACACCGTCTGCTCTAAAAGGTTGCATCTTATACCTAGGGGATCAGAGAAACCTCATACAAAAATCTTTAGATGAACAGACAGACAAAATCAGAACACTTGAAGTTGTCAAATCTAGTGATCCTGATAATAATAACCTTGTCGATGACACGTTTTCCCTAACATGTGAAGTACCTTTCCCCCTCGACCACTGTTATCTACAAGAGCCTTCAGGAAAGGTATACTTTCAAAATGAAATTGACTTCAAATACACCAAAACATTGGGAATGTGCACTTTTCGGAATTTACCAAAAACTGGTGGTCGTTGGACTTGTGGACTTTATGGTTCTGATTATGGAAAAGAAATAATTCAGGAGTATGAGGTAGCATACCTATTGTACATATTATATTTTGTGTCGGTAACTCCTAAATATGTATCTTTCAGGTGAATGTCACACCAAAAGAAGGATACTTATTAAAAAAAAAATAAATAAACCATAAATAAAAAACATAGACTGAACGATGAACAAATTTTAACTTGATCAAGGCCCAGAGTCTCGACAAATAGATAAATTACACAGGCCTGCAAATTAAACACTTTTAAAAACGGTCTCAGTTTTTATAGCCGATTATAGGAGTTTGGGACCTCCTATTTACAAATCTGAACTCGGTGTTTTTCTATTACATCATGTTTTTTAGCAAAATAGGGTTGAAATGCACAAAATAGTGTTTTTCAGCCATTTTTAAAAACCTCATTAAAAAATAACGGATCGTGGAGAAAGCTCTTAACTCGGCTCAAAAAGACCCTGAATCCTTATCTATATATATAAAATACCACTAATCTATAGCACTTACGAAGCATCTTTGGGAATTAGATGTTCATGAGCGTGCGCAAGCAGAGATCTTAATTCATATATTGTATGAAATAATCGGCTTATGGAAAGAAGTGAATTTGACGTAATATTTCGGAAAGTATTAAAGCCTCTCGTATTTTAATATAATAACTAAAGGTTCTTACTTTTATTTGAGCTAATTTACAAGTTCCTACGACAATTGTTTATTTTTTAATTAATTTGCAAAAATGGCCAATTAGAGTACTCCTTTAAATATTTTCAAGAAATAAAATCAACAGCGAAAAGAGTGATATAATGGTTTCATCAGAAATTAATAAAATTAATTTTAAATAGATTGAATGAAATCCCACAACTTATTCCCGATTCATTTAACTTTAACTTTAACTTAATTTTCATTTAACTTTAAATTAATTAAAATTCAACGTTGCCCTTCTTCTTTGAGTTCTGCATACGTACAGATATGCACTTATCTTTATACTTAAAAATAGCTGTAGATAAGTACCACTACAATGATAATTGATAGTTCTCCAAACAAGCGCCTACTCAAGGGTTATTATAGCTTTAAAAATTTGGTCAGTCTTTACCAGATCTTCTGGCACCATTGCGAAATTATTAGCGTGCAGTTTTTATTAGATGGTTGCTGTTAGTATCTTCAAAACTTTCTGCTATTAAAGAGATTATCTTAAAATGCGTGTTCTTATATTGGTGGCTATTCTTTTTTTGGATATTGCTTTATGCAATTATGAAGACTTGTTTGTTGTTGATGGTCAGGGATTCGTTGCGTTTTTAGAAACTCCTCACGATTTTGGGACAATTAAAGTGTGCAAAGTGTTCTTTAGAGAAGGTTTGTTAAGATAACAAACTTAGATGTGAATGTGTTTGAAATTGTTTTAAATATATCCTTACTTTAGTCGACTTAGACGAAGAATATGAAATCGATATGAAAGATGGAAGCCAACAAGAGATAAAAACCAAAAGAGGTGAAATCATAAAGCCTTACTCATCCACGCAGTGTGGCTTCCGAATTTTGAGATTATCAAACGCATCTGAGGGAAGATGGCATGTAACAATGTCCAACGAAAACGATACTAATTTTTCCAAAACTTTTGTCGTTCATGTTATTCCCAAACCTGAAATTAATAAAGTGACACACGTGGAAAAAAATATCGGTTTGGGCACTTTATCTTGTTCTAAGATGGGATCACAAAGAACTTGTCGTATAAGCAATGACAAAGATTTATCTTTCGATAAATGCGAAGTAAGTATAATATTTCGAGAACCATCTAAGTGGTTTTGTCGAACTATGAATCAGGGCACAATGGAGGAAAGTACGGAGACTATTTATGTCACAATTGGTGGTCGTTGGATCTGTGGACTTTATGGATCCGACTACAAAACGGAAATAACTCGTGAATTTGAAGTATGACACATTCAGTTTTTCTCATAATTGTGAAAACATGTATTTTTCAGGTTTTAGTTACCCCAAAAGAAGGAGAAGTGATCACTAATTCAATCACAGCAGTACCCGGCAATACTATTGATTTGCTTTGTCGTAGTGCTAAGTCACAACCTATTACCAAATGCGCTTTTACGGATCCTCAGGGCAGAGTCTACATGTTGTCTAATACTTTTGAACAAATTACTGATCCGTATGTATGCCAAATAATATTCAATTTAACAATTTATAAACATCCACAACTTATTTAGAAGAATAAGTTATTTTGGTCAGGGTTTGCAAAATGGATACTGTGGCATCAAAATAAAAAGCATAAGTAAGAACGAATTCGGAAACTGGACTTGTCAATTTACTGCATCACAAATAAAAAGTTTTCTAAATATCCAAGTACAGGAATTACGTAAATAAATCTAATCGAAGCTCCAATTATCAAAGTAATATATCATTTTCATTCCCTTTCAGCGACAAGTGTTGCAGCGATAATCGGCGGAAGTCTTGGCCTAATTGCAATTTTACCAATTTTAGTTATTGGAGTCGTCCTTTGAATTCGTCGAAAAAAGATGAATAGACAACAAATACAAGAAAATATCGAGCAAATAAGTATGGATAGCCAAGAATAAAATATATTTTGTAAATTACTCAGCATTACATAATAAAATAATACTCGCAATTCAAAAGTTTACGTTTAACCTTGAAATATCATAAGTTCAAAGGCCGAGTAAAGCTACCAGTAAGATTCCCCTTAGAAAACAAAAAGTTTGTCGATTGAAATATTTCGAAACATATACAATTTAAAAAAAAGAAAATGTCACCAACAAAAAGTATTTAGTATTCAAGGAATCCAAAATTATGAAAACCACAAATATCACTTCGAATCTGATTTTCTTAAATTAAGCTTTCAGAGTGAATATTTTGCAAAAAAATTGGGATAAATTCGGTTTTTTTACCATTTTTATAAAGCTTCCACACAAAAAAATTCCTGAATGCAGAGCAGAATACCCGACGGAAGAAATCAACTCTATATTGGAGATAATTTACATCATGAAGAGTAAGTGGTAACATACTCCTTAAAATATTGAAGTTTTTTTGCTAGGAAGCTCCAATTCTTGTAATTTCCTTTTTCTGTGAGCGGCTAAATAAGTCTTTTTGGGTTTGTTTAATTTAGAAAGTAAAAAATATAGAAGCTTGATCTCTCGAGTCTCGGGTCTATTTAAACATTCAACTTATACCCATTAACTCCGTCTAATAACGTATGGAGGGTAAAGAGTCCACTGAGCGTCAATAAGTAATAGACAATCACCTCAAGCCTTCCATAAAGAATACAATTTATTTTTCATTAATTTGGTACTCTAAAATCATCCAGCAATAAAAAACAATATTTCAGTACGAATTTGAAAGCTTCATCTTTCCACTAATATTTCAGTTTAGAAAAAGGATACTGTGTCCTTTCAATTAAAAAACCAATTGCAAATAAAGATAAAGGAATTTGGAAAATATACCAACTCGATACATCAGCGACACCGTCTGCTCTAAAAGGTTGCATCTTATACCTAGGGGATCAGAGAAACCTCATACAAAAATCTTTAGATAAACAGACAGACAAGTTGTCAAATCTAGTGATCCTGATAATAATAACCTAATAACGTTTTCCCTGACATGTAAAGTACCTATCCCCCTCGACCAGTGTTATCTAATATACAAGAGCCTTCAGGAAAAGTATATTTTCAAAATGAAATAGACTTCAAATACAGTAAAACATTGGGAATGTGCATTTTTCGGAATTTACCAAAAATTGGTGGTCGTTGAACTTGTGGGCTTTATGGTTCTGATTATGGAAAAGAAATAATTCAGGAGTATGAGGTAGCATACCTATTGTATTATATTTTGTGTCAGTATCTCCTAAATTTGTATTTTTCAGGTGAATGTTACAACAAAAGAAGGAAAAGTTATAAACGATAAAATCACAGCGTTATCTGGCGATACTATTGAGTTACTTTGTCGTACTGCTCTAGCAGAACCAATTACCCAATGCAGTTTTATTAATCCGAAGGGTAAAGTCTATTTACTTTCTAATCTATTGAAAAATTTGATGATTAATCTAAAAATCCAATTACTATTATCATCATTGTTTTTCTAGACGTATAACTTACTTCGGTCAATTTATTTATTACGATTTCATCAAACGAAAAATCTTTTAAGTATACAAGTGCAAGAACCACGTAAGTTTAGTTTACATTATTCGGTAATGTATAATTATTTGTATATGATATTTTATTTCCAGCTACAAGCCTTGGCACAATAATTGGCGCTAGCGTTGGTCTCGCTGCAGTTTTGGGTATAGCAGTTATAGGGGTCTTTATTTTAAGCCGTAGAAGAAAAAGAAATAGAACAGAGGTATATAACAGTGGTGAGAATATTAGAAGCCCAGAGTCTACATCTCTTTGATGTTCTTAACATAGCATACGTCCTAAAATACCTTAAAGTATAATGTTATTAAATAACTGCAGGAAACAGATCTAGCCAATCATTTCAGCCAATCCTTTTGCGAACAGTCCTCAGAACCCGATTTTAACTACTTTCACTTTATGCAATCTCGACCTCAAACTTCCTTTGTCTCCGTTAACATCGACTCCACATTGGTTGCTTCATACATTAGCGCACTTGAGGACAATTTCAGCCCTGGCCTCGACGGCATTCCCGCCATCGTGCTGACAAAATGCGCACAGCACTTAACACAACCTCTTACCTCTCTCTTTGAACTATCAATCTCCCAAGGCGTTTTTCCTTCTCGGTGGAAAGACTCATTCATCATCCCTATTCACAAAAAGGGCTGTAAAAGTGATGTATCCAACTACTGGCCCATCGCCAAACTGTCTTGCATACCTAAACTTTTCGAACAAATTGTTTATGACTCCATGTTCTTTCACTGCAAGTCCATTTTCTCCTCTTTCCAACACGGCTTCCTTAAGGGCAGACCAACCACAACTAATCTCGCCGACTTCGTCTCCAGAACATTACGTGTACTTGAAACTTGAGGTCAACGTCGTTGCCACCGATTTCAGCAAAGCCTTTGACAAAATCTCGAATTCTTTTTATACTCAGTTCTCTCGGCTTCCAATCGCGTTTTCTGTCTTGGTTGAGTTCCTACCTATCCCAACGTCAATATAGCGTCCTCTTCGGTTCAGCAAACTCTAGCCCTTTCATAGCTCAGTCTGGGGTTCCTCAAGGCAATCATTTGGGTCCCCTGATCTTTGTTCTGACTGTAAATGACGTCGAGTGCATCATCAAACACTCGGACCTTTCAATTTACGCCGACGACATGAAGATCTCTAAACAAATTTCCTCCCCAGTCAAGATCTGGATTCTTTTTGCACATGGTGCTGTAAAAACTTCTTGGATTTAAACGTCTCAAAATGCCAATCCATCACCTATTCACGTAAACGGCTCCCTTCCTCCCCTAGAATCTATCTTTTATCTGGCGAGCATATCCTTTCGGTTGACTCTCTTCGCGATCTCGGTGTCACCTGCGATAGGGAACTCAACTTTCGTTCTCACATCGACAACACATTAGCCAGAGCAAACTCAGCTCTCGGCTTCGTGAAACGGTGGTCCATAGAATTCAATAACCCTTACGTCGCGAAATCCCTATACATCTCTTTTGTCCGTCCTCTCCTTGAATATGCCAGTCAGGTATGGTCTCCCACTCAGTCAACTCATATCAACAGGATTGAATCTGTCCAGCGTAGGTTCCTTCGTTTTGCTTTACGCGATCTTCCTTGGTCAGACCACCAAAACTTGCCGCCGTACGAAGATCGCCTGAAACTTATCGATCTGGAACCCTTAAGTAAGCGACGCGACTATGCCGACATTCTCTTTATTCACCAGCTGCTTAATGGTGTCATCGATTGCCCCTCCCTGTTACAGCTGATATCGCTTCACACCAACCCCCGTAGCCTCAGATCAGTACCCCTCTTCCGCCCCTCGCATCACCGTACCAATTATGGCTTTTCCGAACCAATTTCCCGCATGATACGTAAAGCCAACTCCTCACCATCATTCGACTTCCACCTTTCCAAGTCATCCCTTCGGAATGCCCTGAAACGCCCCCCTAGTTCTTAATTTATTCATATGTATATTCTAGCGTTTAAGTATGTATGCTTGTGGTTGTATGTTTGTATAGCTTGTATTAAGCTTAATAAATAAATAAATAAAGTGTAGTGGTTCTGAAACATTCCTCATGAACAAAATTAAAAAGAAATCAATTGATTCGATGCATTTATAGTATACATGTAAAAGTATTCTTGTTCAGAAACCAATTTTTACTTTGTTTTTAAGGAATTGTATAAACACTATTTTTTCATTCCTACACCTGCTATATAGCTATAGTTGTACTAATTAACAATCACTTGGATTTTTTGATTAAAGATAAAATTAACTGGACCAACTATGGACAATATTGTGATTGTAAAGTTAACAAATATCAGTAAATATATTACTAAAATTACTACATTAAGAGCTTATGAATACTAAAATAAATTTTGAATAAACTCTTTAAACAACCCTTTTTACACTATAATACACCTTAATACACAAGAGTGCAAATTTGAGCAAAATAATCGCACATATTCTTAAATTAAATAAATGAAATTTTTATCATTACAATTCTCGATAGGATTAATAAACCATAAATAAAAAACATAGACTGGACGACGAACAAATTTTAACTTGATCAAGGCCCAGAGTCTCGACGAATAGATAAATTATTTATTCTACAGCTTTTGCTATCTAAAAAGTAATATAGTGTTTTAATGCTATACTCCGTTTCACAAACGTTTGACAAACCTATTTTCGGATTATTTTATTTCTCTGATTTTGATATGATAAGGATAAAATAAAATCTTTTACTTAGCTGTTACTCAAATTTGAAATTTTAAAATAAAAGGTATTTGTATAATTTCATTTTTGAAATGTGTTATTTGCAAAGCACTATATACTACAGTCAAGTCTCCTATAACGCGATTAATTCGTACCGCGTTATATGGAAACCGTGCTATGAGAAACTTAGAATTAATTCAAATCACGATATGCGTTCTATGGAAACCGCGTTTTTAGAAACATAGTAACAAGACAAATCAGAATAATCTATACTGCGTTATATGGAAACTACCGCCGCGTTTTATGGAAACCGCGTTATAAGGAACTCAGTAATACAAATTTAATGATTCGTACCGCGTTATGTGGAATCTCAGAAATAATAAATAAATAAATTCTATATAAATCAGACCTATATAAAAGAAAGAAATAAATTCTATATATATCAGACCTATATCAAAACTGCACTCTCAACATAACAAGTTGTGACTGATTACTAAATAAAATTTTATAATAGAAATGACAATGCATATGTAGATTTTTACATATTTAAATTTAGGTTTGATGAATACTAGAATTAACAAACAGGGAAATACACCACAAATGTTAACTATGTACATACACAAATTTAACACATCGAATAAATGTTACCATAGATACATTTTTCAAGCCATTTGAGTTGTTGGAACGTTCTTGTATCAAAAACGCGTTATATAGAGACCGCGTTATAGGAGAGCTTGTCGCATTTTTCACACCGCGTTATATGGGAATCGCGCTATAAAAACACCGCGTTATAGAAAACTTTACTGTATACACTATAGATATCATATCGTGTATGTGAAATCATAAAAGATGCGTACAGCATACAGTATTAAATAAGAAGTAAGCTGAAGGGGACGTCAGGATTATCAGAGAACTGCTAGTATTATTTTCAAGAAATAAAATCAACAGCGCAAAGAGTGATATTATTGGTGAAAATTAATTAAATTAATCTTAAATAGATTGAATTAAATCCCACAATTTATTCCCGATTTCCCACATGTATTTGAAAATAACTAACTAATAATAATTTTCATGTAACTTTAAATTAATTAAAATTCAACGTTGCAATTCTTATTTTAATTCTATGCACTTATCTGTATACTTAAAAAATAGATATAGATAAGTACCACTGTAATGATAATAATTGATAGTTCTTCTAAATGTAAGCGCCTACTCAAGCACTAAAAAATTGATCAGTCTTTATCACATCTTCTGGAACTATTGCGTTATAATAAGTGTGCAGTTTTTATCAGATGGTGGCTGTTAGTATCTTCAAAACTTTCTGCTATTAAAAAGATTATCTTAAAATGCGTGTTCTTATATTGGTGGCTATTCTTGTTTTTTATATTGCTTTATGCAATGCATATAATCTTAAAACTGAAAAGTTATATGTCGTTGTTGGTCAAGGATTCGTTGCGTTTTTAGAAACTCCTCACTATTTTGGGACAATTAAAGTGTGCAAAGTGTTATTTAAAGAAGGTTTGTTAAGATAACAAACTTAGATGTGAATGTGTTTGAAATTGTTTTAAATATATCCTTACTTTAGTCGACTTAGACGAAGAATATGAAATCGATATGAAAGATGGAAGCCAACAAGAGATAAAAACCAAAAGAGGTGAAATCATAAAGCCTTACTCATCCACGCAGTGTGGCTTCCGAATTTTGAGATTATCAAAAGCATCTGAGGGAATATGGCATGTAACAATGTCCAACGAAAACGATACTCATTTTTCCAAAAATTTTGTCGTTCATGTTATTCCCAAACCTGAATTTATTAAAGTGACACACGTGGAAAAAAATATCGGTTTGGGCACTTTATCTTGTTCTAAGATGGGATCACAAAGATCTTGTCGTATAAGCAATGACAAAGATTTATCATTCGATAAATGCGAAGTAAGTACAATATTTCGAGAGCCATCTACGTGGTTTTGTCGAACTATGAATTGGGGCACAATGGAGGAAAGTACGGAGACTATTATGTCACAATTAAAAATCAAACCAAATCAAATGTTGCAACTCTCGAGGAAACCAATGTGGATTTCAGACTTATGTGTAAGCTTCCATATCCAAAAATAAGTGGATGCAGAGCAGAATTTCCGGATAGAAAGAATCAACTCTTTATCGGTGATAAGTTACATCATGAAAGATATTCCACGGCTGGAACCGAGTAAGTGACAATATTAAGAAATCAACATCTAGAATAGTGCAGAGTAATTCAGAAAGACGTATTCCAAAATTTCCTACATATAGTAAAACACTCTTCTAACAGTACCACAAATAATTCAATCTGCTTACTAATGGAAAACCTAAGGTAGATAAAAAGTTTGTTTAAAATTCAGACTTCTTTAAAAAAAATAAAATAAAAAATGTAATGTAAATGTAAAGCACTTCCTCAACAAATAATAATCCAGCAATATCCTTAAACGGACTTACGATGGTTTAAGTAAATGATTACTAATCTAATAAAAAAATGTGTAATTAAAAAGAAAGATGAAGTAGTAATTTTAGGGAGGATGTCAAAAAAACGTTGACTTCATAGAATTAATATCATAATATATTGAAATTTCTCTGAATCACTCTGTATATCAATTAGATAAAAGGCGAAACAAAAGAACCCTGCTGAATATTATACGAATATATAAAACTTTTGAATTATTTTATACTTTTTCTCCCAGTTTAGAAAAAGGATATTGTGCCTTATCAATTAAGAAACCAATTGCAGATAAAGAAAAAGGTATCTGGAGAATATACCAATTAGATACGTCAGCAGTTCCATCTGCCTTAAAAGGCTGCATTATATACCTTGGCAACAAGACAAACTTGATCCAAAAAACTCTAGATGAGGAAGCAAAGAACGTGAAAATAATTGAAGTTATCAAATCTAATGACTCTGGAAACAATGTGGTTACCCAAGTAGACGATACGTTTTCCCTGACATGTGAAGCTCCTTTTGCTCTGGATCAATGTTACCTTCGAGATCCATTAGGAAAAGTCTACTTTCAAAATGAAATTGATTTCATAAGCACTAAAACATTAGGAATGTGCTATTTTCGTAATTTGCCAAAACAACGTGGTCGTTGGATCTGTGGACTTTATGGATCCGAATACAAAACGGAAATAACTCGTGAATTTGAAGTATGACACATACTGATTTTCTCAGAATTGTGAAAACATGTATTTTTCAGGTTTTAGTTACCCCAAAAGAAGGAGAAGTGATCACTAATACAATCACAGGAGTATCCGGCGATACTATTGATTTGCTTTGTCGTAGTGCTAAGTCACAACCTATTACCAAATGCGCTTTTACGGATCCTCAGGGCAGAGTCTACATGTTGTCTAATACTTTTGAACAAATTACTGATCCGTATGTATGCTAAATAATATTTAATCTAACAGTTGATAAACATCCACAACTTATTTAGAAGAATAAGCTATTTTGGTCAGGGTTTGAAAAATGGATACTGTGGCATCAAAATAAAAAGCATAAGTAAGAACGAATTCGGAAACTGGACTTGTCAATTTACTGCATCACAATTAAAAAGTTTTCTAAATATCCAAGTACAGGAATTACGTAAATAAATCTAATCGAAGCTCCAATTATCAAAGTAATATATCATTTTCATTTCCTTTCAGCGACGAGTGTTGCAGCAATAATCGGTGCAAGTCTTGGCCTAATTGCAATTTTACCAATTTTAGTAATTGGAGTCATACTTTTAATTCGTCGAAGAAAGATGAATAGACAACAAATACAAGACAATATCGAGCAAATAAGTATGGATAGCCAATAATAGATAATATTTTGTAAATTACTCAGCATTACATAATAAAATAATACTTGCAATTCAAAAGTTTACGTTTAATCTTGAAATATCATAAGTTCAAAGGCCGAGTAATGCTACCACTAAGATTTCCCTTAGAAAACAAAAAGGTTGTCGACTGAATTATTTCGAAACATATGTAATTTTAAAAAAAAATGACACCAACAAAAAGTATTTAGTATTCAAGGTATCCAAAATTATGAAAACCACAAATATCACTTCGAAATGACCTTATGACCCTGACCAAAGGTCTTGAAAGATCACCATCAGGTGGTCCCATTTAAATGAACAGGTTCTTTAAACTACGCCTTGATTTAAGGCCGTTCAAAGATATTAGATATTATTACTAATCCTTATCCCAACTAAGTAACCTGTTTTAAACTAGTTAAAAAGTCAAATGCAAAAAATCTGGGATAAATTCGATTTTAATAGCATTTTTAACAATTTTTAAGTTTCGCAGCTCCAATTTACTACAGGTAAAAATTTTATTTTCTTAAATTAAGTTTAAAAAGTGGATTTTTTTGAATTAAGTAACGTGTTTTAAAATAATTAAGAAAACAAATGCAAAAAATCTGGGACAAATTCGATTTTAATAGTATTTTTAACAATTTTTCAGTTTTGCTCCGCCAGTTTACTATAGGTAAAAATGTGATTTTCTTAAATTAAAATTAAAAAGGCAAATGCAAAATGCACTTACCTCATGATTAAATCTGCTAGGGCCTCAGTAAGCTGGGCTCCCCCCGCTTATTTTAGACTGTATTTAAATTTCCTGTGCATAATTAACAAAACTACAAATGTGCACTCATTGGACGCTTGTTAGACTCGATAATTTGTTTTTATTTTTCGTTTGGTTTGGTTTTCTTTAATTGCATCACCAACAAAATAAACAAAAATTAAAATTCGCTGCAGTTTTTGGGCGCCTGTTTGCAGGGGGTCAACTACGAGTCGCATTCAATTATGAATGCGAAAGAACTAGCCGACATGATCCGGCGGAGCAGCAAACGAGCATCACTGCAGGAGTATAGGAAAATAAGGGATGCCTGGAGCCAAGGAAATCCGTGCACAAATAAATTGCAACTGTAATCAAACTGAGTTTGCCTCTTGGTGAATCCCCAAAGCGATATACAAGGAGATGTTGTTAACAATGATTCAGAAACAGAATTTCATGCAATCATCGCTGCATTATACATACCAAGGAGGCCATCGAGGAGCTCTTGAATCCCCAATTGGGCAAAACTTGATAACTTGTTTGGCAGTAGCTCAAAAGGTTCCCAATAATCCAAAATATCGGTCTCTGGATGCTTTTCAACAAAAAATGACTATTAATGTCTATCATGGATCCCCTGTACAAACATGGCTGGAGATGCAATAAACATCAAGTGCCCTTTCTACAATAATATTTTATGTATCCGGGGCCATCGGAGGGCTGCTGTAAGGGAGCCTCGCCATGGCCCCAAGCATATAGCTGAGGTTGAATAGTTCCTTGCGTAACGCCCCCGACCCGGTTGCCTACTTGACAGGATATGAACGTTGCTGCGATATGTAAAGGATTTCAGTTCGGACCTTAATCGCTCATATATTTATGGGAAGGAGGGAAAAAAGAATCGAACAATTTTCTGCAGCAATAACCATGAAATGATGGTAAATGCTCCCAATCGATGGCAATTGCATGTGCACAGGCTCTTAGCAATATACTGGCAATGTTAGGGCTGAGGCGGCAGCGCGGTCAGGCACAATGCAAGACCGCTCGATAAGAAGGTCATCCAAAATTTAGCCGGATCCACCGAAGGTTATTTGCTGCCAGAATGATAAATGTCGAATTGCATCGATAATTCGCGAGTCCTTCGTCTTCCAAACTCCATTCCTACCGTCGTACCATCATTCATTCGAAGGAAATACGCCCGCACATCCTACTAAACGTATCCTCCTAGCCCTCCTAGGAGCTGTTCTGGTCACTTATTTTCTAATGAATAAGATAGCATAGCTTGTCCACACGACGACTGTCTCGAGTGTCCTTTGTAGACAGCTGTTTGCGCTTTGTGAGGACCAACTGTCTCCTAAGAACTCTTAGTTCTCAGAATTCCAAGTGTAAACAGCGAGTGGTTTGTTTTGCTGTAGACTTACCTTAATTTTATCCTCACTTTAATTAGTACTATTGGATTTCTTGCAGGAATACACTATGCGCGCTACATGAATAGTACACAAGAAAATACATATATGCAGTTTGAATTGTACATATGCATATTAAAATAACATTGGTGAACTCAGCAAATAAGTGATAGGCAAATTCGATTTATCATATTGATCAACAAATTTTATTATTATTTCTTAGGGACTTTTCTCGTAAATTGCAAATTCGCAAATATATTTGAATGATTTAACAATTTTAAAGCCAGAGTATGACTCAAATGAAAACTTGAACCCTTAAGAAGACATTCTTCTTTTAAATGATTAAAAAATATATTTGTTTGTCTGTTTTATTTATTTATTTCAGCAGTTTCATCAATAAGCTGATTACTTACAAGTTTTTAGATGAACCATTATAAAACGATTGCCTTAAGTATTGTACATATAATTTTATTCATGGGTGAAACGGTTTGATGTGGGGAACATTCGCAATATTTAATGCAAAAGAACTCGATAAAAACGGCGATTTCCGGCATATTGTCGTGATTTTGTTATACATATTTTGTTGTTTTATGAGTGCTTCTATAGTTAAGGGATGATTTATCGAAAAACAGGTTATAAAACAAAAGTTCTCGGCGGTATTTAGTTTATAAAGCGTAAACAAGTCGTCTTGTAATTTTTTTTCAAAATTGTAAAGCTTTCGATTAATTATGGATTATGATTTCATTTAAATAGCCGCTCAGCTGAGCTGGCAGGACAGTAGCCCATACTTTCAACACATTTTCCATAGTGGGGCCATATTTCACGAATAGTTCGATCATTATTGTGCTTAAGTGCATAAATCGTTTCGTTTGAATCGTCAAGTCGCAGCTGCGTACAAACTTGCGTACAGCAGGCGTGCATTATTTCGACCGATATTTCTTTTCAAAATTCACACTATTTTGGTAACGCAGCACTGACATTGAAAATAAGTTCTCAATATTTCCCAACATTGTTCAAGTGTAAATCTATTCATTTCGTAACGCAGAGATATGATACTGTGTTTCTGTTTATTTATTGAGCACGAAAAGGTTGTCTGCGTCAAAATAACATATAATTTAAAAAGAAACCATCAGATGGCCCACTATTTATAGAAAAAGTCCATCCAATAATATTAAAATAGCGACATTCACTTCAGCATCCAAAAAGTATGGCTTTAAAAGAACTATCATAATAACAGGAATCAATGCACAAAAGAAAATAGCGAACATGATGATGATTATAGATAGAGATTTGATTTGATTAAACGAATAATTACATGGCATTTTCCCTTTTTGATTAATCGGTGATTAGGAGGTTAGGAGGCTAGTTTTACCTGCTGCTTGTACCATGTATCTCTAATTTTGGCGTCTGAATCCGGTGCTATAAGCATTTTAGCGAAAATTCCTCATTGACCGTACCTGAGTCACGTAACCATTACCGTCCAATGAAAAAGTTTCGAACGACTATTCAAAATCAAAATATTTGACCGTAGATTGTTTTACATTCAGTCATATAAAATAATGAACACTTTTCTTGTAAAATGTGAAAGCAGTTTTCGATTCATATATAAGCTGCGTTTTTTTCGTCTATCCAGAACAATAAAACATTTTGTATTGAACGGAAGCTTACTAACAGCTACCTAGAATAAAGATTTGATATTTTTGGAAATGTGCATCAAATTGCTATGGTTCGGATATTATTAAAAAAAACTTAATTAACTACTTTTGTTTCACTCTTAAACACACTTTTTTTATGTGTCGAATGTCGCTCTTAAGCTTCATTTCTTTGTTGAAAAAACAAAAACACGTGTGTTTAAAATTAAATGTATATTATAAAAATCTATGTACACGTAATCAAATTGCTAAAAACTAAAACATCTTCTAATTCATTCATCGAAATAGCAATTGAAAAATTCAGACAAAATCGGTTTTATACTTTTTATCACCTATAAAAATTCCATATTTCGTCAAGGCATTCGGTTTAACGGTGACAAACATATCTTCAATGTTAGTAAACTCATTTGCTTCACCTTTAAAAAATCAGACAAATTGAATTTAAACTACTACCTCTATTTCATCAAAAATGTTACCTATTACGGGGTCCTTATATGTTGAAAGTAACGTGGGCTTTTGTACTATTTTCGAATTCAACTCAATGCAATCAATGTCTCTCAAGATCTCCAGCAAAAATAAAATGTTCACAGGCTGTAGCATATTGAAACGAATACATAGTGTTAAAACTTCAACACCATTTAGAGATATGCACTCGAGCAAAATAGATCCCATCCACTTGTCGAGAACACGTCTGTTAAGCGATCCATTCACACGCATCCAGGGACAAGGACGCATCACAATAGTCTCTCTCTCCCTAAAATATCATCTCGTTTTAAAAATTTACTACTTTTATGTTTTTTTTTTTCAAATACTTAGTAATTTTATCCTGGCAAGAAGTGCCTTCTACCTTCTGTACTGTTGCGCTCTCCAAGCATTTTCGTTTTCTAAGTGAGATTCCTGCTTCCTCGTCGTTATGTCTAAAATTAGTATTCCAAGTATTATCAAAAATTTACCATTAAAACATTTACAAACCTATTTACTTTCTCTGAACTTAAACTACTTTCTTTAACTTCTTCCTTTACACTTTCGTCAAATTTTCGTTTTTTAGAGGAAGGTTCCTTTTCATCATCCGAATCACATGCGATTTTCTTTGCAGTTAGTTCTAACTGATTAGGAGGAATGGTTTCCTTAAAAATAAACATTGGATAAAATTGTAAGGGAACAAATATGCAAATGATTCTTATTCTAATCATCTCACCCTTTCTAATCTCTTGATATGATATGTGTGTATGACCCAAGGTCGTATGTGGTTCTTGTGAACGTATGTGTACATTTCGACTCCTGCCCGCATGACCATGCCATGCTTTCGTAATATGGCAATGCTCTTACTTAAGGTTTTTATGTCCTTAAAATGCTCCTAGATTCAATATTTTAATGCAACAAGCAACGTTAAATAATAAGCATTAAAATGTTACCAATAGTCGCTGATTGGTCACTCCAAGATGGTTGGTATCTATAAAATCCAAGACTTCGCAGGTAAATGTTTTTTCCTCGGCTGTAAGGCCCTCTTTTTCCATATCAACTATGAGATCACGTATTGTACTGGTTTGGGAGGGTATGATATATTCACTGCAGAAATTTATATATTTTTTTTATAAAGTTAAAACTTAATACATAGTTTAAGATTCATTATAAGTTTAATTATTTTTGAACAACGATATTCATATGTATTTGTTTAAATCCGACCACGGTGAAGTTCCTTTCTAGAGACTAAGCCGCAGAATGAATATTGAGTTTTAAATACAAAATAATAAAAAAGGACGCTTAAGTCAAAATTCAAATACTTTTTCGAAAAGAACAGATCGAAATTACTGTCAATAATTAATAAATGTAAAAATGTCATTTCGTTATGTAATGTAATATATTTCGATGCTTTGAAGAAAGGTTCATTCTGACTCCTTAGGAATCAAGGATAACAAAACAATTATTAAAATCGCATACAATGTTGATTTTATCGCCATCGAAATAGGTATTTATATATGCGATTGCATTGTAAAGCTTATCCCAGCAATTTCTCTTTCGAATCCTCATAGTCTCAGAAATCATCTCCTAAATTTTTGTTGAGAAATTCGTAATAGAAAAAAAGTTATAGCGTTATACAGCGAAATGCGTTATACAACGGATGGGCTCCGAGTGACTCTCTCAACTTTAAACGCGTTTTTCTCGAAAGGGCATTTTTTGAGTCTGCCCCTAGATAATCTCCGGATCTACCGAGCCGATTTGAATAAACCACAATTTAGTCCAAATATTAAAAAAGAAAAATGTTGGCAAGAGAAAAAGATGAAAAAAAAATCCATTTTTTTTTTAAACTTTTGTAATGTTTTTTTTTTTTTGCATTTTTCGACTTAATGTGGTAAATTACAAGGTAAGGGGCTTTCCTTTTCAAAATCCTGTTTGAGTTGGGACTAGCATATTTTCGATTGTTTTTTCAATCTACAAGGATCAAAAATATTGTAAAAAAAAGTTGGTTGTAATACCGAATAAAGGGGCTGAGAAAAAAAAAGAAACCTGAAAAAATGTAATTTGTTTGCTCTCTAGACGATATGTAGAAGTACCTTAAGTGTACACTAAATTTGGTGTCTACATTTTAGATTCCTATTACGCATTTTTAGGGTTCCGTAGCCAAATGTCAAAAAACGGAACCCTTATAGATTCGTCATGTCTGTCTGTCTGTCCGTCCGTATGTCACAGACACTTTTTTCCGAAACTATAAGAACTATACTGTTGAAACTTGGTAAGTAGATGTATTCTGTGAACCGCATTAAGATTTTCACACAAAAATAGAAAAAACAAGCGGCTAAGTGCGAGTCCCCATACTTAGAATTGAAACTCAATTGTGTATTGTAACTTCTAAAATAAGAGAATGATAAAACTAAAAAAAATATATGATGTACCATGCAAACTTCCACCGAAAATTGGTTTGAACGAGATCTAGTGCGTAGTTTTTTTTTTAATACGTCATAAATCGTAAACCGCAATTTACCTTTCATTCAATCAACTCAAATAAAAAAACAAGCCTATATGGGCTCGCATATAGTTAGATCTAAATCCCATCATTTAGGTACCTAATTATAATGTTTACTTATCAATAACTTAATTTAAAAAAAATACACTATTATTAAAACATCGATCAAAGTTACAACGAACTACAAGGACTTTTATATTATGTTACTTGCTGCTACGGAACCCTTCATGGGCGAGTCCGACTCGCACTTGGCCGCTTTTTTTAGATTTCATACCTTCTCAAATTTTAAAAATTCGATTTTTTTTGTATTGAAGTATTGACTTGAAAATTCGATTTTTTTTTGTATTGAAGTATTGACTTGAAAATTCGATTTTTTTCGAAAATTGACTTCGTCAAGCAATTTAAAGCTTTTGTAAATTCTCCTCAATGGACAAAGAATTTTAAAAGGAACCATCAGCCAAAAAGCGCTCATGTATTGGAACTTTTTTATGCTATATCTCAAGTATGTAATCCAGTAAATATAAGTAAACAACATAACAAAAAGAACGAACGTCAAAAGTTTCTGAAATTCTCAATTTCGAGCTTTTTAAATCCTAATATAATTTTCTTACTATACTTTTCAATTCTATTATAGATATGTAATATTTATGAAATTTGAACTCAGTAATAAAAGAAGTGGTCCAGACTCCAGAAAGAGAACTTTGAAAAAACAATAAAAAAGATCTAGGATAATGAAAAACCCATACAGTTATGTAATTGATTCCTTCTGCTCTTTTTAAGCACATGTAACACCGGATTTTCTTCGTTATATTTCCATAACAAACAAATATGTAATATAGTTAACAATTTAAAAAAAAAATACACTTACTTCATTACTTTCTCGATAATTTTCTCCGGATCAAATGACATTTTTATCAAATTGCTAGGTACCATCAAATTCTTGTATTTAAGCTTTTCATCGTAGTCATTAGTGCGATATCTTATCTTTACTTTCGGCAAGTTAACCACAAATATATCTTGCGCCTTAATAATTTTATCCTCCTTATTCAGGGTGGGAATATATTCACCGTCAGTGATAGAGAAGTCCTGATCCAAATATTCGCACAATTCCTTCGCTAACATTATAATATCGACAGTGTGTGGTTGCAAGTTTATTCTGCCGTAGTCCTTCGAGTTCATACCTTTCGACTTCAATTTGGCAATATTAAATTGTTTGTAGAACACATCCATCAGATTCTGAGTTGTGATACGAATCCTATCTTCCATTGGCTGATCGTCATTCTTCAAAGCAAGCATATCGAGAGATTTCTGCTTATCACTTATGATTTCTTCAATGGCAGAGACGTAAAACCCATTCTTCAAAATGCAATCAAATGCACAAAGTCCATCTTCTGTTGTTTCATATTTAAGATATACCTCCTTATCGAGATTTTGTAAAAGGCAAAAGAAATGGATGTAGTCATCACTGAGATTTACCAGTATATCATATGGGTTGTAGTTTAGCTTATAACTTTCGTTGACAATGTTGAAACGAACATTTGGTTGATGTTCGCCCGTTTTGCACTTCTCCTCGTAGTGTCTAATATATTCAGTCTTTGGTGCATTTTCAAACAATCGTCGGAAATGTTCTAGAATTCTTTCTGAGTCCTTGCATTTTTCTTGATGAGGATCAAGAGTGAGTATTCTTGGTGGCAGCTGAAAATCCACAGATAAGTTTGGGAGGACGCATAATTCCGAGAGGAATATATAAGAGCCGGTATCCACAGCATTGAAATCGAATGATTCATTTTCGATAAAATTTTTATAGAGAAAGTTTTCAAATGTTGTAAATAACTCCGACACAGAGGTATAAGGTATGTGAATGAATGTAAGCTGTTGACGGTATTTTACTGAGAGTACCAAAGACGGTCCCATAGGAACAAGCTTCTGAGAGTACGATGGAATATCTTTCGCTTTGGTGGCAACAACAAGTTGATCGGTTCGAACTTTATTAAATGCGGTTGCAAGAGTATCTTCAGTATAGGCTTTGTATATCTCAAAAAGCTGTATATTATACAGGGTTTTATCTTTAACACAACAAACTGAACTATGGATAAGTCCACTTATTGTGTACATTTCGATTTCTTTCCAAGTTTTTGGTTGTAGATGTTTTAACCTTTCCTCCGATACATTGGATGGACTACATTGATAGAGCATGTTAAATTGGCTTAAGGTATCTGGTAGAATTATTTCGTTCTCAGTCGAAAGACTAGAATGATTTAAAATTTTTATGAGGTATGACACCAATTTCACAAAGTGTACCCTAAGAGCTGCTGCATATTCGGCATCGTCAGGATATAAGGTTCTAAGGTCCCTTATAAATTTAGGGCCGTACAACTTTGTAATATACTGATTATGACGAAGTTCATGGAGCCATGCAGGTGTGTCTGGAAGATCTCTTTTATATCTCGAAAGAAATATCGTTCGCCTGTGGCAAGCTCTTGTCGTTTTGTTGAGGGCCATTATGGACCACTGCAGGATGTCTCGGACGGTGGTATATTTAACGACACGAATTGCAAGTGGATCTTGCAAGTAAAGGAAAACAGCTCGACATATTTTCAGCATTCTATCTTCTTCCGGTGACCAGTTGACCCGAAGACTCTTCATCTTCTTCAAAGCTTCTTTATCGATTTCATCGTATTCTTTACGAATTTTCTTCAATTTAGCATCTAATATTTCTCGTCGTTTTCCAAGTACTCTTCTTCCCCCAACTTTTAGTTTTATAATCTTTTTCGGCGCCTGAATTTCACTTCTTTTAATCTTTTTGATTTTCGATAATGTTGCGATTGGTCTGCTTGTTTTTTGTTGAGACGATGCCTGCTTTATCCGCCAAGACCAATTTCTCTTGAGATGAGCGAACATGTTGGAGTCTAGACCAGCTGCACCCAAATTATCACCGGGAACATATCCAACATCCTTTTCTACAGCTTCTTCAAACTTTACTGGAACTAACTCATTTAAATACCTCTTCCTTTTTATGCCTGTAACACTTTTCTTGTTGTATCCCAACTTTGTGGTAGACACGATCTTGTATAAAATATTCCAATAGTTAATTGTATCTTGAGTGCTGTTGAATTTAAAAATCTGTTTAGGATACTCTTTCGGTGTAACCGTATGATATGCGGCTTCTGAGGTCGAAGTGTCCATTAATTTGCCGTGCTTGCATACGTAAAGCCAAGATTTAATCAGTTCCTTATGAACCCTATGGCCAACCTGTATAAGTCCCATCGCTCCTAGATTCCTAATAACATCGTCAATCTGACCAAATTGCACATTCTGTGCATACAGTTCAGAAGCAACATCAGGAAGACTATGAATTAAGTAATGCTGTTTAATCGGATGGGTCAAATATTGTTCAATTAAATTGTCCGGCGATCGATGAACCCAACTTGATTTTGCAATCAGCGAAAGAGGAAATCGAGCAATAACATCCTGGAAAAGGATCCATCCATTTGGCACTTCCTTGTATTCTGGCATTGGAGGTATAAACATTTTCCATGATATTTCTTCTGAATACAAGGGCGGCATATTCGTTAGAAGATCATCAGTGTCCACTTCCATGTTGTCTCTCTTCCATTTTTGCAAAATTTCCTCTGTAATAGGAATGGATTCTGCTTTTCGTGGTAACTCGTAAGTAATGTAAACAAGAAACTCGTGATGGGATTGAGCTCGTAAAAACTTTGGTTGCTTGGGGAGATCTTTAGAAATCTTAACCTTTGGACTTTTCGGTTTCAAAATGCCAAGCTTTCCCTTGACTTCCTCATCTGTATCAGCTACCTGTTTACCTAATTCCCTATTTCTCGATCTTTTATCTAAGAGAGTTAAATGGAAAATTGTTTTGATCTTCTTTATTTCTTCCTGGAATAAGTCATCACTTGGCACCAAAGAGGGCAGTGTAACATATTTATGGACTCTTGTATAAGTCGCTTTCGAAAGAACTATTTCATATCCTCTACATTCTTTCGTGTGAATAAGAAGGTGGACGATACGCATTAGCGATTTCCTACAGAGCTCGCCCTTGAATCCCCGTTTATGTTCAGTATTTCGAATGATTCTGTATAGATTTGATGTATCAATTAAGCCTTTGCGATTAATAATAGCTAAACAGAGATGTTTCCGGTCAAGGTATCTGCTGGTCAACCGCTTCTCCTCTCTAGATGGGTCAATTTGATAAACTGGTTCAGACAGATCTCGAATTGTCGCCTCAATCAAAAGAAAATCTTCCATGCTGCGAGAATCTTTCGTATCGGGTGCACCAGATGTTTCAGCATCATCTGATGTTGAAGTGCCGGGTACCTGCGGAGGATATAAAAAAACTAGTGAAATTATTGAATGTGGTTTTTATTTAATTTTCCATCATTCATCGCAACTGACTAAGCTATAAGAGATAATACAGTCTCCAAATGTATAATGCAATTTTTTACACTGGTTTTTTACACTTACAGTACTATGCAATTCATACAAAATTTTAAGGAAATGAACATATCAAATTACAAATAAATTCTTACAAAATTTAACGTAAATTAAGCCCAGTACAAAATTCGACGGGTAGAATAACTAAGGATTTTTTCCAACTAAGATATCATAATTCGAAATTCTCTTAGATTTTTTAAAGAATATATTTTAATTTGTTTCCTTGCAGTTCATTTCCTCTATATTTGACTTTTCTATATTTTCATAGTTCTTTAAGAACTTAACTCATTCGGCATCTGCTAAAAAACCCAACATTTTTCAAACGAAGGCTGTGTAAATTCAGTTTTTCAAAACGTATTTTGTTTATCACTATAGTAAAGTTAAATAAAACTAGTAAAATTAGTTAAAAATGTCTGAGCATCCCTCACAAAATTTCATCTACAATATTTGCCCCATCACCATTCGATTTAAGTAATAATATTTTATTTATTTTTATATACATTAGTTATCTCTGTTTAAACCTTAAAGAAACTTACCTCTTCAACAACCTTATCTGGTTGATCCACAACTTCATTTAAGGTTTCTTCGAAAGCTGTCAACTTTTCATTTGCTTCCGGTACGATATTAGACTCCCTCAGTATACCATTTTGAGCTGTAATAAACCTAAACACATATATTAGACAGTTGTAAAATTCTATATCTTTTTTTCCCTTACACCCCAGTTCTCTGGCGGCCAAAATCTTCCATGAATGTCTTTAGGGTGCCTTCTTGTACCAATTTTTTAATAATGGCTCTAATAGAGTATCGATTAATTCCAGTTGATTTTGCGATCATACTTTGCGTCACTCCTTTAGTTCCGCTATCCTCAATAAACTTATAAATTTGATTCTGCAATGGCATATCCAAGTAGTAGGAGTCGGGATTCGAAAATTCTGAAAAGAGAAAATAAGGTGTTTGGCGACCACTTTCCATACAGAGTTAGAGCCATTTTATGCCCACGAACACTTAGCAAACTAGTTTTAAAGCTTTAAGTTTAAGCCCTAATAGTAGTATAGAAAACCAATATTTTCATAACCTTGGATATCTTTTGATACCGATTCACTAATTTTAAGAATTTCGTTTATATCTTCGAAATTGTATCCCGATAGAAAGGATATTTGATTTTCTGATTTTCTGATTTCTATTTTCCGAGAAAATTCCAGGACATTTCAAACATTCAGGATACCCTCAAAACTAGTCTAGTGAGTGTTCGTGAAAAAATTGAGCCTAAACAATTTCCTTTGTATGCTTATGAAGGTTACCAATTTCATCTTCCTCTTTATTGTCGTCATCCGTCCACAAGTCCTCGATTTTCATATTTGGATCCTTAAGCTTCCACCCACCGATTATTTTTTCCTTTATTTTGTTCTTTTGCATATACTCCGAAGGATCAGAATTGGGATATATTTCACGATGGGTAACTTTCTACAATTAAAATTCCTTAGTAGTCACCAAATTGCCGAAAAAGAGACACATACCACTGCGTCAAAATACCTTCTGAAGATGGCCAAATTTTTAAGTTTCTTCAAATTAACACGACTCTCTGCAGAGAGATGTTGCGCAACGTCAACTGTCGACATAAATCCACTTTGCTGTGATTTTATAAGCTTGAAAATTATCTCGATAATGCACATTGGTTTCGATTTGAGTTCTGTATAGAATTTCGGTAAAGTAATTATTTGTCCGCTGTAGACACGGGTGCCAATCTTCTCATAATATGGTTGTTTCAGCACAAACTTGTACTCGAAAAGTTTGTTCCTATCACAAGAAAAATTTATTATTCAATTCTTCCAAAGCAAAGCTAGATACTGACTTGACATAAAAGAGTAGAGCACTATCCTTGAACATATGAATCATACTGAATCTTCCACAGGTTACCTCGCCATTGTACCGACTTCTACCAATTGCCTCCAAAATACAGTAGTGATTTACACTGAAGTCTTTTGGTAAATGTGCTGTTTCTGGTATTAGAAAGCGTTCTCGAAGACTTTGATTTGCAACAATAACGAATTTATCGCCCCACCTTAGCAACCGAGATTACAGATAAAGGAAAATCATTCGAACCTTTCAAAGCCTCACCTTCCAAGTACTTCGTCTAAGGTCATATCCTTGAGCTCATCATGTTCGATCTTCGTTCTTGTCTTGTAATGCTGACATGAGCCCTTGATTTCTCCATCTTCAATAGGATTTATTGAATATTTTGGGAAGGGACATTCTTCCTAGTTTTGATAGAAACAATTTATAATGGTCGCAAAAATTGAAATGCCATAATTTACCGGTAAGGTGTACTCTCCAATATCGACATCGCGGTAATCCATTCGATTTCCAGTTTTAAGTTTTTCTCTTGGTTCTGGGAGCTCAAAAAATTGAAAAAGCGAATTCGATTTTTTTATGAAGTTCCACACTTGGACCTGAAAGTTCTCGAGAAATGGTAGCTTGATTCCTAGAACTGGCGACAAGCGCTTCCATAGACCTGAAAGTATAACACAATTGTTGTTTTCTGTATTTTCAAAACAATTCAAGCCGAAAATTTCCAAAGATTCAATTACAGATTTGAAATCCATATTCGCAAAATCCTTTGAATTTGAGAAATTTCTGTCACCAACAATTTCAAAACCTGATTCGAAATTAGGGATCCCAAATGGGGAACTTAAACAAAAGAACAAGAACTTAAAGCAAAATCTGGAAAAAATCAAAATATATATGATTTTAAGGTTTCTGAATTAAAATTAGGCATTTACTTAATCATACAAGGTCTCCTGAAGGTCCTATTTTTGATTTTTTCCACATTTTCAGTTTTGTTTTAAGTTCTTGGATCGTAAGACTGAAGTTTCAATATGCTGAATTTTCGAATTCAAAGTGAAGTAATTAGAATTTTTAAAATCACCCAAGACATTCTTCGCAAAAAGGGCTTCGAGCGTCTCTTTGTTTCCTCCTCACGAATATCCTCCAACAAGAATTTTCAAATTTCGTTACAAATTACGACTTGTTTGAACCAATTTAGCAATATACCCCCAAAAATATTCAGCATGACCCTCGTATAGTAAGATTTTAACGAATCAGTACGGAAAGGCAATGCTTTAAGAAGAACTAAATAAGTTTAATTTACTTATTTGCAAAATGCGTTCGATTAACAAACTTTAGATCGCTCTCGTCCAACATATAAAAAAAAATGTTTCTGCTTGCTTCGGAGACCTGAAACACAGTCCTCCTGTTCTCGTGATAATTACGGCCTTGCTACAAGAAGGACAGTTGGAAAATAATCATTCCTTTCGGAATTAATTCCCATTCCAATTCCATTCATGAAATGAATATTACATGTAATTATAATTCGATGTAATGTGGTGCAGAATTATAATTCCTCATGTATTCCAGTAGAATGAAGCAGTGGAATTTAAAAGGAATTAAGACGCGATTTTAATTCTCTAATTCCTTTTTAATTCCCTAGGCTAGTTAACAAAAATATCTTTTAAGAATTATAGACCGAAATGTGTGTTTTATTAAATAAAAAAACATACAAATATTCAAATGGTGCTAAATATTTAAAAACGATTCCGATGAAAAGGAATTAGTGGAATAAAATCTCGTCTTAATTCCTTTCTAATTCCCTTACAATTCCACTGCTTCATTCCATTGGAATGCATAAGGAATTATCATTCTGCACCTCATTACATAGAATTATAAATACATTTAAGGGGCACCACTAGTGTGACCGCCTGAAAAAAAGGTGATTTTTGGGAATTTTTTTAAATACAACTACTGCATGGAATGAGTTTAGATTTTAAGGATATATTTCTGGATATATAGTAAATACATGATAATCAGCGAGTTAGTCGCAATTTCCCAAGGCTCAAAAAAAAAAAAAAAAAAGTGCCCCATTCCTGCAGTTATAGCAACGTGCGTGAAATAAAAAAAAAAAAAAATTTATTAAATTATAAGGTATTTCGCGTGCCATAAACCTCGATAGAAAAAAAAAATTTTAATGTAAAAGAGTTGTAAAAATAAAATTCAAATTTCGCGCGAAAATTTGATGAGTTTTGGCCTGCCAAAATTACATTTTTTATTCGATTTGGAAAACTGGAGGTTAATGACACGGATAAAAGAAGTTACAATAAGAATCATATCGATCAGATGATTTGTCTTCGAGCTACAACTGCAGCAAATTTGAAAAAAGTAGTTTCGAGAAAAATGCGTTTAAAGTTTAATTCATACATTTCTCAGTACTCCGATACGATGAGCGACTGCTCTTCAGATGGCTGTAACTCAAAAACTATTTGAGTTATGCACTTGCAATTTTATTATCTTATTTTTAAAGGTATAGACATAGACTATCGAAATATGAAATATTTTTTAAAATGTCGCACTAGTGGTGACTCTTAATGTTCATTACGTGAATAGAATTGGAAATACCCAGTAGGAAATGTATCAAGGGATTGCCCTAAGAAAGCATGATATGACTACTTCCAAGCACTTCCAATATTCCCTCTAGCATGGGTCTGCAGGTATCTACCTTATATTCCTGCTTCCTGAGAATCGAGTGGGTAAGGAGTAAATGAGTTTTACCTAAAAACTAGTTGTGTTTTAAGAAGATTTCGTCACCGTGCGATGCGCTTGCATCTACGCGTTTTCTTTTCACTCTCGAAGAGTGAAGGTTGTTTTAATTTTTATTAATTCAATGAGTACCTCATATTTTAATAAGCTGAGCAACAGCTCAGTCTCGATTTTTATTTAGATTCAGATCAAGTTTGTTTTTTCTGTATAAAAGTTGAGACAAAGCTTTTGCTCAGTTTATTAGAATAGGCCCTATTATTCCATTTATTTTGAATAACTTCTTCTATTTCATTTATTTTGAATAACTTCTTCTATCGGGGAAGCGAAACTTCTTATAATAGTCATTCAGCATAAGCGATTATGTCCTTGATTCAGAGTAACTTCTTCTATCCCTGGTTATTAGGGAAACGAAAGTCAAGACCTTGCCTCCAATCCCGTCGTGGGTAAAAAAGAAGAAGGAAAAGAATCGAGTCGGGAAGGAGTGCTACTTGCCCGAGAAGCAGTTATATCATTTCTTTTTAGCCCCTTCTTTTTCCTACTGGGTAAGTAATGCAGTTTACAGCTCTGTCACAAGGTCATGAATGTCTTGATCTCAGCCCTAATTATACCGCTTATTTTACATTCATATATCTTAAATTTTAATTGGGAATTAACATAAAACACAAAATCAAAATTACCATCAATAGTAAGCCCCTCCAGGCCATCCAGAGCAATTTCCTCAGCGATCACCAGGGAAAGTGGCCCGTAACCTTTCTTCCATTCCATTCCTGCCATTTCCACCTGCTTCCCTTACACATAAACGAAAGAAGTATCAACCGAGTAATTTTCCCACAATTTCTTCATCAAAACCATCGAAAAACACCTCAAATTCAAACAAAATCAAGCACCCCACTTTTGTTTACATCTGTGCCGAACCAGCTGATTGCAAGAAATGTCAATTTGTAAGAAAAATGGAGTGACAGTCAAATTATGGCACTAACCCCATGAAGAGAATGTCATATTTCTTGATAGATTTTAAAGAGAATCAGAAAAGGTTTTGCTATTCTGTCGCATTTACTTCCACTCAAAGTTAGTAAATAAGATAAAACAGCACTGTTTGATAAATGGGAAAATCGGGTACACTAACCGACGTGAATTATTCGGAAGTGATAAAAACTACGAAATTTGGGGATTATACTTAAAATTGCTAGTGATAGGTAAGTTAATTACTTTTATAATACACAAGTTACTTCTCTCAGCAGACAATTCTTTTAGTTAATTTCTAATAATGGAGCCCCTAGAAGATATTGATGACTTCTGTGACGAATTTGAGAATGATTTTTACGAGGAAGACGAGGGATCTTCTCGGAATCGTCCACCGGACATCATTATAAACTGCCTTAAAGAACGATTTGGACACTCATCTTTTCGTCCATACCAATGGAAGGTGATTTCCTCAATCCTGGAGAAGAAGCAGGACAACTGCGTAGTAATGGCCACGGGCTATGGAAAATCTCTCTGCTACCAGTTCCCTTCAGTTTTCCTCGACACAGTAACTCTCATCATATCGCCGCTAATATCCCTGATGGAGGACCAAGTCCTGTCTCTGACTGTGTCCAATATAAAGGCCTGTTTTCTGGGCACAGCCCAGAAGGATAAGACGGTGCTTTCAAGAGTTTTCGACTTGGAGTATAACCTCGTCTACGTGACCCCAGAGCTCATTACTTGTGATTTAGGTAGGCAACTTTTGGAGGAGTTAAAACCAAAATTAACACTAATCGCCGTGGATGAGGCGCATTGTATCAGCAAATGGGGTTATGATTTTCGGCCAGCATTCCGTAATTTATCTGTTTTAAGAAAATACGCCCCTGAGACTCCAATCCTTGCAATGACTGCGACTGCCACCGAGCAGGTAAGGCAAGATATCGTAAAATCTTTGAAGCTAAGAAATCCCCAAATACTGTGCACCGGATTCGACAGACCAAATTTAGAGTTTAATGTTCGCCTTAAAGGCAGCCAAGGTATTTGGCATGATGTTGGAATGATTCTAAATTCAGTTAGAGTCGGTAGTATTATAATTTACTGCATAACACGATCAGATACAGAACAAATTTCACAAGTTTTACAATCGAACGGCATCAAATGTGCCGCCTATCATGCAGGGCTTTCTATAATCCAACGGAAGAAGGTCCATGAGGATTTTGTTCGGGATAGAGTTCAAGTAATTGTCGCAACCATCGCCTTTGGGATGGGAATCGATAAACCCGATGTCCGAATCGTAATCCATTATGGGGTCTCAAAAGATCTTGAGAGCTACTATCAGGAGGTGGGTCGTGCTGGGCGTGACGGAATGCCAGCAAAATGCATAATGTTCTATAACAGGGGCGATTTTCAAATCCAGAAACATTTGAGGGATAGCTCTAGGAATTCTACAGAAGTCCAGAGAAATTTAGAATTCTTATCGCTGAAGATGAGAGAATTCGTGGATACAAATGAATGTAGAAGAAAATTCTTACTACAATACTTCGAGGGACCAACAGTTCATATCCCGAAGAGAAAGGTATGTTGCGATAATTGCAGAAATGTTCTTAATAAGCAGGCATTGTCGAAGAAATACCAAGATTTAGACGATAATGGTCTTTTTGATTTTACAAAGGATGCACTACTTTTAATTAAAGCTATAGACGCTTTCAATGGTTACACAGGCTTGACCATTCCACTTTTACTAATAAAAGGTTCAAAGGATCAAAAACTCGGCCATAGATATCATACCCATCCACTCTACGGAGCAGGGAAGGGTAAGCCCGATGATTGGTATAAATCTCTAGCTGATATCCTGGAAATAAACGGCTTTTTAGAAAAACATGCCATACAAAACAAATTTGTTAAAGTTAAATACAAAACCTATAGGATAGCCCTTACGCAAAAAGGAAAAGAATGGTTGAAAAATCCTAATCCTCAGATTCTAAAATTCAAGCCGCAGCAAGACATGTTCCGTTATCTCACCAGAGTTAAAAGTCAATTCCTTTTGGACACTACAAATTTGGCTAAGACAAAACAGATGTCTACTTTAACACCGCAAGCGCAAAAAGCTTCTGACATACAAGATACGGTCAAAGACCTTATAAGGGTACGAGCATCTCAAGCTAGTAAATTGGATGTAATGCCTTACATGATCGCATCGAATAAGGCATTGTACCAAATTGCTCAGACTAAGCCTTTGAACCTTGACGAAATGCGAGCTGCTAAAATCGATGGGTTCTCTGAAATAAAAATTGCAAAATTTGGCCCAGAGTTCATCAAATGTATTTTAGAAAAGAAAAATTTCATAAAAACCAACAGGGAAAATTCCTTGGAAATAAAAACTGTGCTGAAGGAAAATCCACTACCAAATTTAAAACTTACAAATACCCATCATAATTCGTACGAGCTGTGGAAAGCAGGCAAAAGCATTGAAGAAATTGCCCAGATTAGAGGTATAGCCTCTTCAACTGTTTCTGGATATATGGCAGAGCTGATTAAAGGCGGATTACTCTGCAGCAGAAGCGATTTAAGAAAATTGGGCGTCGTCGATTTTCATTTCAAGGCGATTACTGAAAGACTACCAAAAGATCTCGAAAATGCTAAGCTAAAGGATATCAAAAACGTTTGCGAACCCACAATTACCTACGAAATGATCAAGTTCGTTCTCGCTTACCACCAGATTCGAGATCATTTAAAAAAGATGAACTTATCCTTCATAGACCCAGATGAATCTGCACAAAAAACTGACAAAGAAAACACGACTGCCAAAAAACCCTCAACTGTAACGAGCTCTGAAGTTGTTGGGTCGGAATTCAACATTTCTGTAGAGGATGCATGGGGGTCAGACAGTGACTTCGATTTGAGTCAGATTGAAGACGACTTGAACAAACTGGAAAAGTCCACAATGTCTTTGGAAGAACCAAGCAAATTATCCAATACTGAACCTCAAAACGAGGAACAAATCCCTGTAGAGGAACTTGATCTTTTCCTTATGGATATTAAAAATGATTTAGAAGAAAATAAATTGCTGGAGGACTTGGAGGAATTAAACTCAAAATATAAGAATAAATTCGGGCATAATTGCGCTTCTACGAGCATTATAATTGGTGATAGCAGCGAAAATGATGAGACAGTTAGTCCTTTCTTTGAGAAGACCTCCCGGTCTCAGGAGAAAGGATCCAAAAGGACAATATTTGGAAGTTCCGCAGAAAGTACAACTTTACAGGAAGCAACAATTGCACAAGAACTGAAGAAATCACAGGAATCGAATAATTCCCAGGACTCGAAGTCTTCTCAAGGGTCTATTGGTAACGCTTCAAAGAGGAAATTCGCTCGTATCGTCAGCGAGATTCAGTATCTTGATAGCAGCAGCGATGAGGAGGAGTTGAAAAATAAAGCAGCTAACAAACCTAGAGTCTTGCCAAGCTGGCTACCGAATAGGAATAGTTTTCAAAATAAACCCAAGAAGAAATCCAAAAGCATATTTGGTTGATTTACTTTTTGTTTACTTTTTTTCACGTAATGTACAGATATTTTTATGAAAATAAAATTGTTTTCTAATTGCAACTTCCTTCCTCTTTTTTATAACAAAATCCAACGCAATTTGGATCATTTTGGTAATTATTGGCATCCCTTAAAAAAAAGGAAAAGAAGCTAAATGCTTTAGGATAGCTGGCACTATAATTTTGCTTGATCGCCATATTGGGTCCGCCATATTGGGTCCGCCATATTGGGTCCGCCATCTTGGATTTGTAAATTTTGATAACATTTCAAATCAGTGACCTCAAAACAATTATTGTACTAATTTTCATTAAAATCCATTGAAATCGAGAAATCTTGGTTGCCATACTGGATCCGCCATCTTGAATTTCTAAATTTGGACAGCGGATTTGAGATCAGCATGCCGCAAAACCCCTATGTACCAATTTTCATGAAAATCGCTTCAAACTTAACATTTTCAGCCGCAATCCGTTGAAATCGAGAAATATTGGTCGCCATATTAGATCCGCCATCTTGGATTTCTAAATTTTGATAATATTCAAAATCAGTGACCTCAAAACAATTATTGTACTAATTTTCATTAAAATCCATTGAAATCGAGAAATCTTGGTTGCCATACTGGATCCGCCATCTTGAATTTCTAAATTTGGACAGCGGATTTGAGATCAGCATGCCGCAAAACCCCTATGTACCAATTTTCATGAAAATCGCTTCAAACTTAACATTTTCAGCCGCCATCTTGGATCCGCCATTTTGAAACTCTGTGTATTATCCAAAAAAAAATCGTTAAGTTGGAATATGTACTGCCTTCCGACAAAAAATGAAAAATATCGATGCAAGCGTTTAGGCGTGATTGAGCAACAAACAAACAAACTTTAATTTTTATATATATGTAGGGATGGAATTTACAAAACTATTTTTTCTATACGATGAATGTCATTTATAAACTTGATTAATACAGAAGTGTTTTAAGAAATCTATAATGAAAGAAATTTTACATTACTCGAATCGTAAGCATTCGGTTGTCTAAATGAAAATACACACTTCTAGCGCTTTTAAGGCATTTAAATTTATTCTTATTATATACACTTCAACACCTTAAAAGAACTTAGCATAAATAAAAAATGATTTTCATATAATAAAAAGAAGCCTTTAATGCAGCATTTGCGAAATTCGCTCCATGTTGATTGAATATACTGAATGCGACGATATTATGTTTTTATCCTGCAGTGCTTTGTAGACGTCCCTTATATTGATAATCTTTTTTGTTTGGGGATACCTGCAATTAAGGAAATAGCATTACTTAAAGTATTTTGATAAGAGTCAAGGAGGGCTTTTATTAATCCCTCATTATCTAATTTAGACTAATATTGTAGAGGCAAAATTTGTTCTCGAATAACTCAAGAATCGGTGAGCCGATTTTGATGAATTTTTTACAATTTTATTCTAATAATTTTTCATATTTTTAAGAATATTTACTGTTTCTTATAAAACAAAATGGTGGGAACACAATATGGTTTTTAGTTCCAAATTAATTCTGGAGTCTATTGGAACGTCTTTCACCAAAACCTCACTTAGTTAAACCAAAAATGGTATGAAAATCATTAGTTAATTTTTATCTTTTGATCTAGTCAACGCAGCGACATCAAACTTACACCAAAAAAATACTCTACCAAAAATGTCAACTATGTTGATCTACCGCCTAACACTGTAGCTACTACACTCACTTATGAAACTGAAAAAATGTTTAGCAATTTCCTAAAATTCAGTTTTCCCTAAATTTTCTCCGAAATTCATGTAATTAATACACCTGTTTTTTATTTTTATTAAATTGCCATCATACATGCCTTTCAGAAGAAACCAAATTTCCAATATTTGTCCGGTTATCTCTACTAACAGCGGTTGATTTATTAATGTGTTAATTAACCTAATCCGACGTTACTCATGTTAAAAATTGATGAGGAAAACCGGATCGGTTAAATTTAACATAAGGTGAAGAAATCGACCATTAATGGGTTACGTCGTCCTTTCAATTGGGTGTGTAGCTATTTTTCTAACTAGTAAAATTATTACTCTTACGAATATACTAGGCATCCTATTATTTACTCTAAAAGTGGTAAACAATGTTTACCATACTATGAATAAATAATAAATTTTCGTAACAATCCCCTTACTTACAGTTCTTCGCAGGCAGATAAAAACACAGAATCATCGTTATTCCTCCTAAGGACGTTCATTTGCAGCGAAGTAATTTCCTTGTCCAGATCCAGCGGGCTATCATCGACCTTTTGCCTGGTCACAGTATTCCTGACGAAGGGATTCTTGATGGGGTAGCCGATGTCGTAGTAAAAGGCGCCTTCCCCCGTGACTCGGTAGTGCTTCCTCTTAAGTATAATCGCCGTGATGATATTCTTCAGCAGCATGTGCACAGCAGTGGCCAAATATTCCGCGACAACATCGTCCACACTTACCAGGCCATTTTCCCAGGCTCCTACCAAGAGTCTGCCCATGATAAACCCTGGATCCGGCAGGAACAGCTCCTGAACGCAATACCTCTGCTGCACAACCGAAGGTGGGTTATCATCTGTGGAATTCGGCGGCCTTATCATGTCCAAGTTCTCCTCCATGAGGCTCTCCCAAAGATCGAACGGCTCAAAAGTAAATCGTTCCCCGCAGAATTTAGATCCACGCTTTCTTTTTCGTCCGCTTCTCGTACTGCTGCTGTTCGTTTCTTGTATGGAAATTGGTTGCTGCGGCTTCCAGAATGTATCAATTTTATTTAAAAGTGCTTTTAAAAATTCATTGTGTAGATGGATGGCATCTGGAGGTAGCAATTTCCGGCCCTCCACATCGAACTCCTCTTGGGTACATTTATATCGGAACCATAAATTCATACTGTTCAAATACTTCTGGGCATTATCTCCCAAAGCGGACATCAAAGCAGTTCGGGCTGCAACAACTTTTTCATTTAGATCGGACATTTCTTCAGATTAAAACTTTGTTTCTAAAAATCTCAATATACGAAGACGCACTGTCACGTTGACAATCAGCTGTTTGCTTTTGTAAACTTAACCCATAAAAAGACTCCTAACCAAAAATCTTCGAGACGCGCTCAAATGAAAAGTGTTTTCGAGTTCGAAATTCGGTTACGCTAGTTAATTGTCAGTTTTTTACTGCCACCAATTACTTCGCGAGAGTGAAGATTTTATTTTTGTGCAACAGGAAGTGTTCCTAAAGTACCAAGTGCTTAAAATGGATTACGTGGTAAGTACACTTATCTAAAGTATAAGAATATTTACATAAATCAAAGGAATTCGCCTATCCCAGCCAAGACCGACAGTTCTTCCTTGTCCCAACTTCAGCGCCGAGGAAGATGGCCAGGCGTTGCGGGCTGCTATGAAGGGATTCGGGACAGATGAGCAGGTGATTATTGACATCTTAACCGCTAGATCCAATAATCAGCGCCAGGAGATCAAGGAGTACTTCCTTCGAGAGTACGGGAGGGATCTAATCGAGGACCTGAAGAGCGAATTAGGCGGCAATTTTGAAAGCGTCATCATTGCACTCATGACCCCACCGATCCAGTACTTGTGCAAGCAGCTGCACAAGGCAATGAAGGGAATGGGCACTGAGGAGGAGACCCTCGTCGAAATCATCTGCTCGAAAACGAACGATGAAATCAAGGAGATTGTCGCTGCCTACGAGGACATGTATGAGCGTCCTTTAGCGGAACACCTTTGCAGCGAGACCTCGGGGCATTTTCGTCGTTTATTGACTCTCATTATCACTGGAGTCCGTGACCCTGTTGGAACTGTTGACCCAGATAAGGCTAAGGAGCAGGCGGAAGCTCTGTATGCGGCTGGCGAAGAAAAGCTGGGAACCGACGAGGAGGTCTTCAACAGAATCATGGCACACTGCAGCTTCGAGCAGCTTCAGCTGGTCTTCGAAGAGTACAAAAATGTCTCGGGCATGACTTTGGAGCAGGCTATTAAGCATGAAATGAGCGGAGAATTACATGATGCTATGCTGGCCATTGGTAAGTCGTTGTTATTTTATTGTATGCATTTTCCTGAAAGGCGAAAATACGGTTGAGCAAACAGAATTACTGGGGCAATAGGTCAGCTGATAGACTCTAATGATCTGTGAGCTGATTTGGTTCGACTTATCTTTTAAAGGGGTAATCTGGTGTGACTGATGCTTTTTGGACTTTTTTATGAATTTTATCTAGAGCGTTGTAAAAATGAAAAGGGAAATAATTAAAACGTATTTGTTGTTCGGACAATAACACCATGTGTGCTGAAGCTGCACAAAAAATGGTAGAAAAATACTGATGAGAGAAAAACTTGTTTAGAATTTTAGAACCGACTTTGACGCTTTTTAACTGCTGAATCAATGAATTTATAATATCCATAGTATAAATTTTAAGGGTTTTATGCCATGCCTAATTCCTAAATTCGACGAAAATTTCTAAGCCTGCTTTTTTTCTCAAAACATTACTTTTCTAACCGATAACTGCGATTTTGCAAAAACTATTGAGTGAATATCTTGTTTATCTGATATAAACAAAAACACATATTTTTGAATTGAAAAATAAACTTTTAATTTCTCACCTCCGCTATTTTAAGCTAAATTAAATTTTCAAAAAACCCAATGGTCATCGAGGAAAAGAATCTAATATTCTTAACGAATTTTCATCATCTGCTGATTTTTGTTGAACATTTATCCATGTTAACTAATATAATTAATAATAATATGTACATATTCGCCTCCGATTGCAGGCATTAACACTAATTTTAATTAATATGTTACTCATTAAATTAGTGGACGCTGGCAGGCTTTTTGATTATTATTATTACGCATCTTTTAAACTTTACTGATAAATTCTCTCTTGAATTAAATAGTTGAATGTGTTCAGTCGCAACCAGCATTCTTTGCGAAACGCACTCAAAAAGCAATGGATGGCTTAGGCACAGATGACACCGCCCTGATTCGAATTATCGTAAGTCGATCTGAGATTGACCTGGGCAATATCAAGGATGAGTTCGAACGTATCTACGATAGGACTCTCCTAAGCGCCGTCAAGGTAAGTCATAAAAAATTTTATTGAATTATTGTGTAAACATTTTTATAAGTGCAAGTTCCACAAAATTTACATTAATCAAGTTAACTTAGTTAATTTTTGTTGAATTTTCTTAAATAAATATTTTCACAGAACGAAACTTCAGGGGATTACAAGCGAGCTTTATGTGCTCTGATTGGATCTGCCTAAGGATTAAAGGATTCACGTAGGTGCGCTCACGTTTAGATGATTTGCTTTAAATGCTTATTATTTATTTTGCCTTAACAACGAATTTCACGATCTCTAAATGCACAGCTTTAGAATCTCACTAAAATACTTTTACTCAGTATTGTAATTTGTAATCTCATTATACATTGTATACATTGCGCACTTTATAGGTGCATAAAACTGTTATTGCAAGTATATAGTCGTAATTTCCCCCTTTGTTTATGGTTAAAGTGAATAAAAAGGGTTATGGTAATAAACAGGTTTTGTTTTAAGCATGGCACAAAGCAGTCTTTTATTTATCGTAAATTTATGCAGAATGGCTTAGTTATTGCGCTTGCAAAATGTATTGCAAGTTGAGACCTCTGTACACTTATCAAAGACTCAGTTCGTCCGAGAATTAATGGATCATTTTTCTCTCTTAAAATATATAAAGAACAAGTTTTCAAATACACAATGCCTCTTAATAATTGAGAAAATTTTAAGTTTTTCTTGTGATCTCTTAATTTTTTTGAGAAAATATCTGAACATATTCCCATTTGCTTGCTAGTAAAATTAAAATTAGTTAAATTGAGTAGCAGGCAACACTTATTAAACTTTTATTTCATTTTAGTATGATGCATGATTCGCGGAAAAATCATTGTAAACATTAGGTTTCGTAAAGTTCGCAATCGGAATGGTTATTTTATCATATATTTGAAATCTTTATAACGAGAGCTTTTCAAAAGTCACTTGCCGCATAACAAATTTTTTTTAATGTAATTTTGCCCTCTAAAGCATGTAATTATTAGTGAATTTTGCTTATGTAAAATTTAAACTTCATCGTCTAACCATTTAGAAGTTAGAATCTTGTGACACCTTTTTGAGGTATAAAAACATATGAACATTTATTGCATATATGCGTTTATGCTTGAAAGCATACTCAGAGGATTTCCAGGGACATTGGAATATTTGGAAAATTTCGAAGATTCGCTAAAACTGCTTAATTTTGGCAATGGTTTTTTAGGGTTTCTCGTGTCGGATGCCAGGAGCACTTTGTGTTGCTAAGTCAGCGAGATAAGTAATAATTTGGGACCTTTAACGGACTAAAATTAAAACGTGGGGCGCATTTGAGCTATTTCTTTTGGTGGGCTTAGAAACACTTTTTCCTGCACAAGTCGTTCTTATTACACAACCTTACAGTATAAAGGTAAAACCGATTTACAGGGTGACGCTCACAGGCTGTCCAATTGTCGTTAAAAAAATTTAAATTTTTAATGTTTGAATTGAGCTACAAAGAAATGTTCATTATGTGTACTTATATGACCAATCTTTTTTTCTTGCCCCAACGTGCCCCCAAGCACTTTTTTAGGAAAAATGTTTAAGGGGGTTGTTAAGCTCATTTAGGCGGATAAAATTAATAATTATTTTCGACAAACAGTAAAATCTCCCATTTTAACGTTTTTGGGGATTCTGACTCCGTTTCTGGGATTCATTTTAATTATCACAAGTGACGAGGTGAATATAATAGCAACTTATATTTATACTATATATTTTGGGAAAAACTAAATCAAGTTTTGGAGCTATTTGTTACCTAGGGATTGAAAGGCTGAATATACCAGGGGTGGTTTTTTCGCTGTTGTTGAAAATAACAAGATGCACATTGTTTCATACGTTTTCGAGGACGTAAAGCTTATTTCTGGAATAATTTTTTTACTTAGGGGTTGAAGGGGTAAAGATAGAGAGGGTAGTTTTTTCCCTGTTATCGAAAATAACAAGATGCATATCGTTTCATACGTTTTCTTGCTATTGGTTGTAATTTGTGAAAAACGTCCCCTTCTATCTTCACCCCTAGGTTATAAATAACTTCAGAAATGAGTTTTACGTCCTCGAAAACGTATCAAATGAAATACACCTTGTCACTAGCTATAATTTAGAGACAAACTACCCCCTATAACTTCACCCCATCAACTCGTAAGTCACAAATAATTCCAGAAATGGGCTTCGCGTCCTCGAAAACGTAGAAAACAGATATGCATCTTGCTACTTTCGGTAACAGGGAAAAAACTGCTCTATCTTCATCTCTTCAACCCCTAGGTAAATCGTAAACCTCAAAAATTGATGCGGCACCCTCAAAAACGTAAAAATTGTTAAGGGGTTACACCACCCTGACGCTCGAAAAAATAGGCATAAAAATAAACTTTTTTTTACTCGGCCATGAAAAATATGAATTATATTCTTTATTTTACGTATACATATAATAGATTTTTTTGTTACAGCTTAAAGGTATTATAGACCTGAGTATTTGATATGAATTTCAATTTAATACCTCTACGCGTTCATGAGGAAAGGGGTAGTAAGTTTAAAATTATTAAAAATATTTTTATTATATGATGTAACTAAAAATTTACAGTTTTCGCAATTTTTCCTTTATCTATGCTATAAGACGTTGCTTCGTACCAAATTTCAAGATTCTGAGTTCACGGGAAGTACCCTGTAGGTTTTGATTCCCTTGCGAGTATCGAAAATTTGCGGAAATTTGCGGCATAAACGGCTGTATCTTTTGATTGCGTTGGCTTAGAAGTTTGATTTTCTCACAGCTCCAAGGGACATTAGACCTGAGTATTTGATATAAATTCCAGCTTGATACCTCCACGCGTTCCTGAGAAAAGAGGTCTTGACAGACAGACAGACGGACGGACAACAAAGTGATCCTATAAGGGTTCCGTTTTTTCCTTTCGAGGTACGGAACCCTAAAAATGGCGGAGAAATGAGTCGCTCAGTCGCTCGCTCCTCTTTTTAAAATCCTTGCTGACTGTGTACATGATTTCTCCGTCCAGCATTGTCCGAAAAACAAAAAAAATTGCTGTTTCAGAAGTATAATAGCTAAGGCGTGCCGAAGAGAAAAAATTAAAAAATTTATTTGGAGAAAAGACAGCTGTTCGAAAAAAAACTCGAATTTCTATCAAAATGTTGAGTTTATAAAATTTATAACTTTTGAGAATACGGAACCAAATCGTGACGTTTTAAGTAATATTATAAAAAATAAGTGGTGCAAATTACTGCCAAATCGGTGTAGTAGATTTTGAGATATTGTGTAAACCAGTTTGAAAAAGGTAGTTTCAAGAAAAACGTGAAATAAAAAAAAGTTCGACGTTAACGCCTTAAAAGCAAAATTTTTTTTTTTTTTTTAAGTAGTTTCAATCTGCGACTCCTGGACCGTATATAAGGTTTCTGCTGCTTTTGCGATGTCCTCCGTTACCTGTTAGTTTAATCTTTCCAAAGGAATTATCTTATTGTTAAAGATAGATAGATACGTAACGGTCCGAAAGCTACCTGAGTTTCGGGTCGGCTCCCTGACGCGCTCACTTCTAATTGCTATAACTTCGGTAATAATTTAAATTTGGGATGTTTCAACGTTCAAAATATCCTTAAAAGTATAAACAATTTATTTAGCCAAAAAGAAAACAAAACAATTTTTTGGAAATTTCATGGTGGGGTAACCCCTAAAAAAAAATTGAGTTAACTCTGTCGATAATGCAGTTCATATTTAGGTCTACCTTCTCGCGTGCAGATGGCGCTTTCTGAAGTTCGACGTTTTTTGTAAATTTAAAAACAGCTCCTGCATGCGAGTTTTAACATTAGCACATCTTCTTCTTACCCTGTAGGTAACCCATCTGCCGACTCCGATGACTGAAAGTTCATGGGATCTGTGAGAAATGTCACTTTGAGTGAGGACATTTGAGGTTAATTTTCAATCTCTTCCGATAGGAATTTCGTAAAATGCTTCGTTTAACGTCCGCTGCTCTATCAAAACTACAGTCATCACGACAAAAATGTCTTACCCAAGTGAGGCAATTAAGCAACAAAGTTCTGAGCAAAGAACAGCAACCAGATCCCGAAGATCAGCCGGCGGAAACAAGGACCACCGATTACGAGAATGTGAACATTTCAACGAAAATTCAGAAAAAGCTGCCTGCTAGAGAGCCCCTCCTGAAGAACATCGTCATTGGGAAGGTCGACAAGACTATGATGCCTTTCCCGGAAGTGATCCCTAGGGATAACATGCAAGAACTGCAGGAGCAAATCCAGGGGATTCGACAGTACTTCCGGGAGCAGCTGGATATTGGAAAGATTGGGGCCACACAAGCGGTGGGAAAGGAGAAAAAGACGGAAATAAGTAATTTGGGCTTGTATGGGGTTAATATACCGCAGCACCTGGGTGGACGGGGCTACACGTACTCAGAGGGATTGATTGCAACAGAACCGGAAACAATTTCCACTGATATTTCGACTATGCTAGCGTCCCATCGGTTGGTGGTGGATATTCTACAAAAATACGGAACACAGGAGCAGATTGATAGGTTTCTTCCAATTTTAACGAGCGGTACTCTTGCTGCACCTTCTACGGAAACGATATAAACAGTCTATTTTCAGAGACTGGAGCTGCAACCGAAGCCATTTACGAGAGGAATTTGTCTGAGGGAACGCTATTTCACACGAAGGCCACCTACGACAACTCTGATAAGAAGTGGGTGCTGAAGGGTGAGAAATCGTTCGTGGCGAACGGGAAGGATGCCAAATACTTCCTGGTTGTTGCCGAGACAGACAAGCTTAACATGTCTGGGGATGGGGCTCGGGGGGTCACACTTTTCATGGTTGATGGAGCATTGCCTGGTCTAAAACGGAGTACCGATCTATTTCCCCTTGGATGCAAGGGATCAGAGTTTTCCACAATTACCTTCGATGAAGTTCGAGTGGATGAGAGTATGTTCTAGTTTTGCCATATTTCATAATTTATCTAAATTCCTTCAATTCCAGACTGTGTTCTTGGTGATGTTAATTTAGGCACTGAAATTGCTTTTAAGCTACTTGAGTTTCAAAGGCTCAGGATGTCTCTAGTCATTTTGGGATTAATGAAGAACCTCATAAGCCATCTCAGCGAGCATTGCATTACCACAAAGCAGGGAGCAATGGCTCTCAAGTGAGTCTTTTTTTCAGCCACTAAAAAAAAAAACAATATTAAACGTTTTTAAGAGATATGGAAAACGTAGGATTGCGCCTATCTGGATTGGTATGCAAGACATATGCCCTGGAAGCGATGGTTTACTACATAGCAGGATTGATTGATGAATTTGATAATCAGGATGTCAGCTTAGAAGTTGCTGCAATAAAGGTACATCTTTCTTTCAGAAATTCTAGAGCAGGTACTATTTAAATGCACGAAAATAGCTTTTTTCTCTAGAATGCCTCCAAGCAACTGCTAGAGCTCCTTTAGACTTTCTCGGCCCAGCATCTCTACTCTCAGATCAGCCCACGCAAGCATTTGTAACGAATGCAATCCAGCTGTCTACCCACGGGGAATCGAAAGATTCCGTTAGCCTGTACACTGGTCTGTTAGGGCTCCAGCATGCAGGGGTAAGGCATGTGGGGACTTACTCCGTAAGTTGATTTTCAGTCGGCTTAATAGTCATAAGCATACATTTATAATTCATCAACATTTTATTATTAAGTCTTAAAAATCGCAAAAAGTTTCACTAAAATCTATTCAGAGGAGCTGACTTCTCAGAATTGTTTATAAAATGCCTTGTATTTGAGGCTTAAGAATATACCCTGAAAGTTGAGTCGATTGAAAATGGACTTGCGGGTTAGCAATAGCCCCCTTGATAATATTTTTTTATCTCTACTTTATATTAAATCCATTACTAGATGAATATCCATGAAACGATAAAAAAGGAAAGGAATCCCCTGCTGCATCCAGCCTATATGCTGAGAAAATTATTTGAGGGCAAAACCCTGGACGATCCTAAAGTGCATTGGCGCCTCAACGAAGAGCTTCATCCCTCTCTGGAAATACCTGCCCACCTACTTGAGCAGTCAATAGCCCGGATGAATATGTCCGTAGAAATGTTACTGACTAGGCATGGCACCGAAGTCATGGGGAAGCATATCGACATCGCTCGAATAGCAGAGATGATTTCTCTAGTTCTTGCGATGTTTGCTACTGTTTCGAGAGCCTCAAGATCACATTGTATAGGGCTAAGACATTCAGATTACGAGTTGGTTCTGTCTGTCACAATATGCGCTGATGCTAGCAACCGTATTAAGCAATTGGCTACGGAAATTGGAGCTGGCCCCTATGTTAATAATGATAGAAATCACTTGAAGATTGCTAAGCAGATTTTCAAAAGTAAAGAATTCTTTCTGGAGCACCCAACAACTTATAACTTTTAAATAGTAGACGTTTAGGGTACGAGTATATTAAAAAATTGTTTCTTAAGAAAATGAGAGTTTCTTTAATCTTACAGTAATACGGAAAAATATTTTTACACCTTACCTAATTCCCTTGCACATTAAAACCAAGCATATTTAGATTTTTCAGATTGTATTATACACGCTCCAAAACGAACTTGTGTACCAAATTTCGGGTTTTTATATTCACCGGAAATATATACAGTTCACACAGTCTTCACAAAAAACCCCATCGATCGCATATGAATCACTAACATCCTAATAATAATTTTCAGTTGTGATTTTATATGCGCTGATGATATTGCTACGCACTCATACAGATCTGCAGAAGCAGTCATAAAAAGTGACTCAACAAACTCTTTTTCGAGGATCACTCGAAAAAACGAAGGATCATATAACGCGTAAACAAACCCCTGCCGAGGATCATCCATTAGCTAATTAAATATCTGTACACGTTCAGGGGGAACTAGATGCAGAAACGCATCTTTCAAGGAACTAAATGCTGAGCCTCATTCACACCTCTACCTCCTAATTGCGCTCAAATTTGGGCACACTATTTGTAATTAGTCATCCCAAGAACCCCAATATACTTATTTTTAGAATATTTCAGTAAAATCTGATAACCTTTGAGAGATTTTTCTGTATTAATGGACCACTACTATTATTCAACCTATGATACGAGTATGAAATCCGGAATTAACGTTTTATATTTGTATGACCTTGGTACCCTTATTCTTCCCAACCCCACCATTTGGCTAGAATCTATTTATTTATTTATTCATACAGCCAACAGACATGAGCCCTGACCATGTAAACAATTAGAATATAGATATATGTAATTAAAATTATTAAATTATTATTAAATTAAACGGCAATGCTACTTAGCCTACGTTTTATTTGCATCTTATTCAAATTAAAGTCAACCCTATCAAAATATTTATTATAAGTGGCCAACAGGGAATCAATCGGTCCATACATTGCATAATAAGTCCTATGGCTATTAACACTTAAAAAGCTTTGTTTCCTGAGATTCATTACTGGTACGTTAATACTCAACATTGACAAAAGCTCAGGAGAGTTCATTTCGCCGGTTAGCAGCAAGTGGACAAAAACAACTTTAAACATCTCACGACGACTTTCCAATGTCTGCAAATCAATTAGTTTCAACCTGTCTCTATAACAAGGCAGCTCAGAACGATTCTGCCAAGGCAAGTTGTTCAACGCAAAGCGGAGGAATCTTTTTTGAATAGACTCAATTCTTGATATATGGATAGAGTAAAATGGGGACCATATAACACTACCATATTCAATGAACGGCCTAACCAGCCCTACATAAAGTGCTTTAAGAACATAAGGATCCCTTATGTCCTTCGACCACCGCCTTATAAAGCCTAGCAGAGAATTACATCTATTGATGACATAGTCCATATGCTGTCTAAAATCTAGTTTACAATCAAGTATGAGACCCAGGTCTTTAGTATGGTCCACTTTCGACAAAGGAGATCCACTCAACACATAAACGAAGTCAACAGGTAGGACTTTACGTGAGAATGACATGACAAAACACTTATCCACATTTAAACAGAGACGATTACGGTTACACCAATCTGCAAAACGATTCAGATCATCCTGCAATAAAAGGCAGTCGTCAAAACAGGAAATCTCTTTAAATATCTTTACATCGTCAACATAAATAAGGAGTTCAGAGTTAATAACTACATCCTGAATATCATTAATAAAAAGGATAAATAATAACGGTCCCAAGTGACTCCCTTGAGGGACACCAGACGTTACAGAAATGCTATTAGATAGTTCAGATTTATATATGACTTGCTCATAACGATCAGTCAGGTAAGATTTTAGCCAATTAAAAAAATTTATTGGAATCCCAAGTGATGAAAGCTTCGATAAGAGGACATTATGGGAAATCGTATCAAAAGCTTTACTAAAATCAGTATAAATACAGTCAACACAGTTGCTTCTTTCCATAACATTTAAAACGTATGAAACCAACGTAACCAAATTCGTTATTGTGGATTTACCCTTGACAAAACCGTGCTGTTTGTTGGAAATCACAGATCGGCAGCAGTAGTAGAATCGGTCATATATAATTGATTCAAATGTCTTAGGAATAGTAGACAATTTCGCGACAGGTCTATAATTTGAGACAGCGTTACGTTTGCCTTTTTTATGCAGAGGTGTAATAAATGATAGTTTCCATATGTCAGGAAACGTCGATAGTTTAAGAGAGAGGTTGAATAAATGCGACAAAGGAAGTGAAAGAGAATCCGAGCATTTCTTCAGCACAGAAGCTGGAATTCCGTCAGGTCCAGGAGAAAAACTTTAACTCTTAAAACTCTTTTAAATTATTTAAGTAAATCGCCACGGTGGACTCGTCAATTTCCACAATATTAAAATCCAAAACAGAATCAATAGAGTCACAATGATTAGCTGGACTACCAACTTCGTCATGACAGATAAAAGAAGATTTAAAAAAGTCAGCAAACATATTAGATATCTCAAAGGGATCGTCTGATGATAAGGAACCATTCGACATGACTTCAGGTATATTCTGAACCCTCCGCTTTAAGTTGACGTATTTCCAGAATTCGTTCGGAGATGAACGCAATTTAAGTTTAATAGACTCAATATAATCTTTATAGGCAGAATCTACCAATCTTACCATCTTGAAAAGAAAGCAAACATACTTAGTAAAATGATTTTCTATATTCTTTACCATAGAGATTGCAATGAGCTCTTTATTTTAACACGAAAGGTCGGCAGACTGCTTCATTATTTCCTTTTGCGCCTCCTTGTAGGGTTGTAATAAGTCCTCCAAACCTTTTTGAAACTTTAAACTCCTTTCCAATATTGGATCTATATCAAAAACCATATTCTGTAGTTGGTGTGCCGAAGACAAAATTCGTTTTATATTGGTTAAAGTCATGGAAGTATTCGTTGTTGCTTCCTGAATGTTGTCCTCGTCACTTGATTCACTTATAATTATTTCGAGAAAATCCGATTCTTTGAAATCCGGTGTAGTTCTTTCGTTTTGTGATACGGTGGTTGGAGTTTCTCTTTCTTTCCATAATAAACCGTCTTCATCGTCATTAAATATTTTTTCTGTCTTACACCCCTCACGTTCGATGAATTCCTTTAGCTCATTCGAATGTTGAATAGTTCTCTCTTGATCCTGTGTACAAGCAGACTCCCCCGCAATTTTAAAATTGTGTAAAGAAAATCGTTTTTTAAACCTTTCGAGCCAACCTTTACTCGCTTTGAACTCTGAAGCGTCAGTGTTAGATTTTAGATGATTAAAAAGCCGTGTCGCCTTTTCTTGAATCATTCGACCGTTAACAGGGACATTCTGTTGCGTTAAATCTTCAATCCAAATGCTGAGTGCTTTTTCCATCTTTACCATAGTTTGAGGTCGCCGAAAGAATGTGGCTTTGTTACTTAAGCTGGTGCCGTACGAAACAGTGGATCGAATCGATTGTTCAGACTTTTTAATTGTTCGTACGGTCGATTCATTCAACTTAAATTTTTTCGCGGCACTTGCATAACTTTGACCTGCAGCTAAACAGTCCAATAATTCAATTTTCTGACCTAAAGTCATTACATTTCGCTTTCTTTTCATAACGGCTTTACAATTTTTCGACGCCATTTCCAAACATTCGTCGTTTCTCATTGCATTCTTTCGTTTAATTCGATGGAAAGGTGGTTTTAGCAGTTAGTTTTTTATATCCATAGTCTTTCACAGATTGGCACATAACAACGAAAACAGCTAGCGACTTATCCTGATGAAGGCCTGCTTGATTTCTTCACTTCGCAGAACAACTTCCTTACAGTTCACACTTCTTTTCCGGTATGTCTCGTTCAAATTCATTATGTAACTCACAATTCCCGAATATTAACAATGTTAGTCAAATCATCTGAGTCTTATATCAATAGCAATATTCGGTTTATCCAACATATTTCAATTCATAGCGACAGAACAGGCAAAATTGTGTACACAGGTCAGAAATTATAATTTGTAAATAAACTGAAATGTCAATTACAGCTGTTTCGTGCAGTCTTGCCAGGAAGAACAGAGTCATAAATATGTAATTTTGTTTTTATCATCGTGAAAGACAGGAAGAACAAAAATAACTGATTTATCATTCCAAAAACAGCTCTAAACAAAATATAAATTTTAGACGAAACTGGGGAGGTACTTTGAAGTAATGAACAACATAGCATATGTCCTTTTAAGAGTGTTAAGGCCTGTTTTTTCAATAGTCACATAGTAAATTTCCAGTCTACCAAATGTATGCCTTTAAAAATTAATAGATGACTTAAACAAAATTTGCCCTGCAGTCTCGTGGAAGCATTTGAAGAGCACGATAATGTTATGATCCCCTACTACTTTAATTACACTAGCTTACAAGATTTTTGTTCCCTTAAAAAATTTACTTAGTATATTATTAAGATTCTCTGCTTTCGAAAAAAATTCCATCAAGTCACATTTTTAAGAAAATTTGTGTTAAGGAGAGAGTATACATTTATATTTTTGAAAAAAATCGATTTTTCAAAAACATCAAAAACATAAACTTTAGACCTGTAAAAATTATATACAATATTGGTACCTATATAAGTCAAAAAATGCTGAGAAATATATATTGTCGTGCGTAAAAAATTAAGACCACTTGCACATTACCATATATCTCTTACTTTTGATGGCTCTAGCTTTTAAGGTACTTGTCGGATTTAAAAATTAAATGCTACACATTATATTTACAGTATCCTATAGTATCCTATATTGTTTCCACAAGTTGTAATTAAAATATAAGAAAACGTTTCTTCAGGGCAATTCAAAATAAAATAAAACTCCTGCGTAAAATATTAAGACCATTTCACCCTTTAAAATCGCTTGCATTGGAATTCCTGCCCATTTCTCTTTCAACATTCTTTGAAGTTCTTCAATATCCTTTGGTCGGTTTGTTAAGACTTTATCCTCTAAAATCTTCTACAAATTTTCAATTATGTTCAAATCAGGGCTGTTGGCAGGGAAAATTGATGTTATTTTACTCCAGAAATGCTAAGGTACCTTGTGCCACATCCACATGTGAACGTGTACTATTCTGCTGGAACAATGAACTTCTAAGTGGCATTTCCTCTTCAATGAAGGGAAGGATTTTCCTTCTCAAAATGTTCCTGTAGTTTTCTTGGTTAACGGTTTCTGTGATAACCTCTAAATTCGTAAGTCCATATCCGGAAATACCACCCCACGTACTGTGACCTTCCCTCCACCTCTGTAGAATCCGGATATAACGACCCTCAAGAGACCGGCAACACTTAGTCGTACTAACCGGACGTCGCACAAAACGAACGAACACCGAAGAATAAATTTAAGCTTGTTTTATGTATTAATATTACCGTAATTATGAAATAATAATATACATAGTTAGATTAACTTATATTTGAATAAAACAAATTCATATTAAAATAAACAAAAAATAACTTTAATGGAACTTAAACATTGCACACTACATTCTATGCATGTAAATTCATATGATTTACTGACGTAGAAAGTCTGTAATTTTTGTTTGTTTTTGACTGATTTTTGTTCGATAGTAAGAATTACGTACAGCATTGTCAATACCAAACTTTTTATTACATTATCGTCAAAGTTAGATTGAACAAACACATTGAGCGCTTCTGCAGCCTTCAGAGCCTCAGACGCGCTGGAAGTCGAATTAGTCTCCTCCGGTTCGGAACTCATTTTAGCGCACTTAATGAGTCCTTGACCTTGGCACATCAAATGAAAAACACTGGCTGATTTACACGCGCTAATCAGCATACGTACGTAGGAGAGGGGAGAAAGCCGGGACGCAGGGCGGTGAGGTATTGCATGTGCGTAGGTATTGAAAACAACACTGCGCGTCGTTCTAAGCGGACGATTTCTTGTCAAAATAGGTCGCTATAAGCGGTTGGTCGCTTAAACCGGAGTCGTACTAAACGGACATGTTTTCATAGTAAGTCTATATGAAACCTAACTTGAGTTTGCATTTTCGTCACTATAACCGGTTGGTCGTTATAAACGAAGTCGTTATATCCGGACTCTACTGTACTTTAAAGGGTGAAATGGCCTTAGTATTTTACGTAGGAGTTTTATCTTATTTTTAATTGTCCCGAAGAAACGTTTTGTTATATTTTAATTACAAATTGTGGAAACAATATAGGATACTGTAAATATAATGTGTAACATTTAATTTTTTAAATCCGACCTGGTTGGCAATTTTTTGAAAAAAACTATTCAACAAATTGGGCTTAAATTTTCGGGAATAATTCTATACATGTGTTGCTATGGTGAACTAGAATTACAAATATCCGTTAATATTTTACCCATTTTCTTAACAAAAAAAAAAAAAAAAGGGGGAAAAATTCAAAAGTCCGACATTTTGTTTTTTTTTTTAACCAGAATACTTTATTCTAGTTCACACGATAGAGACTGATTTATATTTTAATATCCTACACGATTTTTTTGTTTCATACGTTCTACAGCTGAGATCTTCTGCTAACTGTTTTTTTTTAAGGGACCTAATTGCGACAGCCCTATTACAGCCATGTTTGAAAAAAAAAAAAAAAAAAAATTAAAAAAAAATTTTTTTTTGTAAGATCGATATGTATATTTTCAGTTCTTAAATTAATGTATTATTAAAATAAATTTTCTATGAAAAAGAAAACTGGGTTTTTTGGGGAAAGAAGAATTTCATTAGAATTCTACTCCTACACACCGTTGGTTCATACACATTTATATGGCAGAGGGAAAATTCATGAAAAACTCGTTTCCTGAATAAATCTTAATAAAATTGACTAAAAACATATTATAAAGCTATAGTTTAGAATTCAAGCTTTGATTTGATTTACGTTTCGAGCTGCTACGAAATTCCATTGGTTTTAAAAATGTTTCTAAAAGTAGCTAAAATATGGTTATTTTCATTTTTTTACCCTATTTTTCTGGAAAACTTAACGTGATGGAAAAAACCCAATTTTACATAACTGATTAGTTTCCATTAAGGGAAGCAAAAAATTAAATTTCGTATGAAGGGCAACAAAAAAGTTAAAATTTGTAAACTAGTGTTAATTTCGTAAATTGGTGGAGTTTCCCCCTTTTCACTTAATTCGTGTAGATTTGTAAGAGCGTAAAAATCCAATATCAACAGCCCGAAGCTGTTCGGAAACATATTATCCTTTCAGAAATTCAAGGTGCTGGCCCATTGCCGGTTGTATTTTTTTTTTTTGAAGCCCCATCTGCTTCGTTTTTTTAAGAACAAATTCAAGCATTTTCAGGAAGTCCTAAGCTCGGGGTAGCTATAAATATATTTACGGATTTTTATCCGTTGGCCTACCTTCGAGCAACAGCAATAAAGTTATTGTGAAAAGGTCAGCCTTATCCATCAGAATAATAAAATATTCGTCCCCATAGCACTAAAATACTGAAAAAAAGAGGCTTGAATGTTCAACGCTTACCGGCGTGTTTCAAGTCGCATCGTACAAAATCAGCTTTCTATGATAATTAGATACATTTTCTCTCCCAAAAGCGCCTATATATTTACAAAAACCAGAAAATAGTACGATGTGAAGCAGTGTGAATCAAGTCAATAGCATCGCCTCGCCACTTTTACGAAACGATTAAGTTAAACACACCTCCAATAAAATAAACACTTGTTTCTTTGGAAAACTATGTTTTTTCATTAGACTGGATGGGGATACAAAATTGATTTTTACCTTAAAATAAGTTTGGTGCCCTCTTATACAGTTTGAATGTCGCGCACATTGTGAAAATATGCTTAAGCGTAAAAAATTGTCAGCTTCACTTTCATTCATATTGTATAATGGGGCCCTGCAGAACACTTATAGTTAAAATATTATTCCTGGGCAGCCACATTGTCCGTTTTCGTAAACGATAGCAGCGAAACATGTGCCGGCAGCTCGACGAAATGGATTTTCTTCATGTGCTGTCGCAGATTGCTGTTACTGCTGAAATCCTTCTTACAAATGGCACAATTGAATTGGCTGTGAGCCTCGCGGGAATGTTTGTACAAATCGGTCACCTTTGTGAATCCCTTCATACAAAACTGGCAAACATGGGACTTACGCTGGTGCATTATCAGGTGATGAGAGGTGGAGAAGGCGCGCGGGCAATACTGACACAGGTACATCGTGTTCGGATTCTCAATGTTCGACTCATCGTCTTCGTCCTTGAATTCAATCTTCCCAGAGCCCTTGACCTCAACAGCAGCCATATCGAGCATTCGAATCTGACTCACTGTCCCTGCGTCCGCTAGAACGTCATCACGACTCGAATCGAGGACGTCTTGAACCATTGTGGCTTGAGCGGGAACAAATTTTGTTATCAAGAAACTGTTCAACTCTTCTGACTTTTTAGTTTTAGCTGGAGGCTCTGTGGAAGTCTCATCTTCTTGCTCCTCCTCAACCTCTTCAGGGGAGAGTCTTTGAGCATTGGATAGAATATTTGTAACATTTTCTGTTAAAACAAAATGAGGCGTTTTGTTCGGGATCTTTCGCTTAGGTGGCCTCGTAACCACTTCACTGGAGTCAATAGAACATTGATCTTGGGGTTCTTCTATTACCTCTGCCTCCCCGTCGGATTCTAAGCGTTTCTCTTCATCGTCAGGCTCGTCGTCCAGATCTTTGTCAATACATTCGATTAACTCGTATGAATCGGCTTCTGAAATTTCATCTCCACTTTGTTGATTAGCGTTAATGAATAATTTTTTAATTTTATCATCAGCACTTCTAATTTTTTGTAGAAATAAATAGCACTGGCCCAGGTCCTCTGTACATTGGCTGCATATTTTTGAAGGGCAATTCTCTTCGTCCCAGGTCTGAAAATGAGTTATTTATATTAGGAAATTCTTTAAGATAATCAATTTCATTCGTAGATTACCTCTAAATTCGATAATTCACTGAATATTTGCTTTAAATCGTATTTATAATCCTCAATCCGTAATTGATAAGTTGCTATTTCATAATCTCCTAAATTAAAGCATATTCTACACAAAAGTGATGCGTTATGTAAAGTTTCTTCTTCCATTATAAGGTTTAATTCATTTAAAAAACGTAATGCAGTATTTTTCTACGATATTTACTTCCGCACAAAAATTGTAACAAACGCTTGTCAATTTGAAATTTCTGGGCTTCTTCTTTGTTGAAAAAAAAGTGTTGATAGTTGTCAAGAAAGCATTGGATACTTTACTAAGAAGTTTTAGCTGTTTGAAAACTAACGATTTTAACAACACGAAAGAACCTCGATCGCGTTCATCGGCACTCAAACGGTTAATGATGATAAATTGTGTTGAAATTTTACATTTAAATTCGAATTTTATTTACAAGTTCCTCATTATTTATTTATTAATTGGCAATGCTGTCGATATCGAAAGTTTGTAAAAAAGCCGGATGCACCTAGACGTCACCGTAGAGCGGGCAGTGGAGTTGGTGCTCCTCGAGCTAGAATCAGTTCCGTGTAATCTGTTGAATAACCGGTTTGGGCTTAAATAACTACCTTCGCTCAGCTGTGTCCAGCTAGTTCTGATATAACTTTAAATTTTAGATTAAATTCAGCAGAATCAAGATGACTGAGATCGTGGCCAATATTTTAAGACCCTACATTCCGGTCATAGCTCAAGTGGCTCTGGTCATCACATTCTTGCACTTCCTCAGTGGCGTTTTTCTCCTCAACGACATCCGCAGAAAGGGAACCAGCACCGGAGTTCCTGCGATTCCATTTCTCGGTGGATTGGTCTTGTAAGTAGCTTTCCCTCAAAAAATTCCTCCCGCGATTGACCTTCAACCGCTCAGAAAGTTTGCCGCATAATTGTGCGTTCTCATTGCGTCTAATAAGTGAAAACTACTTTAACAATTGTCTTAAAGTGATAAAAATGCTTATCAGAGCTTTTTTCGTTGTCTAGAAACAAGTAGATTATTTTAGGAAATATTTTCTTATCGGATTTTCTTTATCCAACAGACACTAGATGTTTCAAAAGATCATTCACTTATTTAACTGCTTTGAATTTATCTCTTAATGCCGGACACCTAATACCCTAATACAGATCTCCAAAGTAGTGAAATGTATCTGAGTTCAGAATTACGATCGATTTGATCTGAGCACCCCACTTGTATCCATTTATAATTAATTTGAATATTCAGAATAATCTGATTTGTGGCCGTAAATTCAATCCAGATCATTTCATCTGTGGCTAAAGACCGATTAAACAGATCTGATCTAAAATTTATTGGTCATTCTTTGTTAAACTACCTATTAAGTTCCAATTGCACATAATAATCGACTCAGTAGACTCAAAATGAATGCAGAAGAAAGTGAGGTTTTAAACTATGCGGTAGTGTGAACACATATGTATAAATTCAGTATTCTTCTTTTCGCTCGCACAGCACACAATTATGATCTTTGGCGCGAGCACTCGGAGCGTAATCTGCTAAATCAAGCGAGCAGCTCGAGCGATTGCAATTGTGAACTCGGTCTGTGATCGTAGACGCATATAAAAATATATGGACCGCTCAATCTATGCTGTCTTAGACTTTTTTCCTTATCTTTTTTCGACTTTGGTACCATTAGAGGAATGAAGTGGAAAATTTTGCTAGAAATTGGTAGTAAATAAAGTAAATTAGTGAGAGAAAGACTAAAATTTTAGGGGAAAATTGTAACACTTTTGTGGGATACGTCTCACAAAAATGTTTGTTACAAAACTTTTATATAAACGCATTACACACTACCTTTTCCACAACCACACATCCAGCACGTTATATTATGTTATTTATATAAAACAAAATATAGCAATTTTATTGACACACTCCTTTATTAAAAAACGTTTGAAATCTTTCATATTTACGATTAAATTAAGATGACCCCGTACTTTTCGTAAGCGAGCGGCACACAAAACAATATTTGTCCCGGATCGCCTTGAAAAAGCGCAGTGAAAAAATATAAACAATCTCATCCGTATTTATGCTCGGTTTGTGCTAGTTGCCTTTTCCTCATTTTTCGATTCGCGAGTTCCCTGTAACTTAACATTGGAAGATTACGTAGAATTGAGAGACCAATACCAATGCAGTCGTTCCAGATCGCCTTTAAAAAAGCATTATAAAAAAATGCGTAATTTATTACTTACAGGGTCCTGTCTGTTAAATTTTTTGGTGACTTATATTTCTTATAGGAATTTGCAGAGGTTTGGCTTGTTTTATCTAATGGAAAATTTTTCTAAGAGTATTTTTGAGAGCTTGTATATGAGTCGGAATTTTGAGAGCGTATTGATTATTATCGGTATTCTTTGCTATATACTGTCTATTGCCTCCGTCATGCAGCGATAGGATTCATTAGAATGGGATTTGGAAATTAATTAACTCATTTTTGTTTACATTTTGACGCTATCAAAATTTTATTTGAATGATCTTAATTTATACTCTTTAAATAGTGCATAAACAAAAAGTGGATAACATTTAATACGGTCCTCGAATCCAACTATTTTCATCGATAAATTACGGGTAGTAAGAAGGAATTACTAAAACAATAAAAACCGTCGAAAGGTTGTTTTCATTAAATACTCAGGGTAGGATTTAAAAAAACATTTTGTATGATTTGTAAATGTACTTCTTTATAAATAGAAAGCAATTTTAAAGGGCCGAAAGTGAAAAATTAGCAAAATTTACTATTTCGGAATTCATAAAAAAGAATAATTTTTTAGATTTTTTTTTTTATGAAAATTTCAATAAATTTTGAGCTTCAAACCCTCTGCCTTTTATATATCTAGACATATCCTACCAAGTAAAGTATAGTTGGAAAGGTGTTCTCCTCTTTTGAATAAGTCATTGCTCGATGCGGGATGGGAGTCAATCAGCGGCCAAAAAAGAGATCGCTTCCCATCTACTGAGAGTTCGTTCTACCCATAGAATATTTTCTACAATATACTAATATATATATATATTTTTTTATTTTGCAGGAGTTTTGTCAGCCTTAAATTTGGTGCAATAATAAGAGATGATGCAACAATCCGAATTAATTTTATTGGATTTGCGCTAAATGTTATATATCTATGTATCTACTACTACTACACCCCAGGCAATAAAAAGACAAAAGTATGGGCACAAATTGGAGTAAGTGGACTACTTTGTGCTGCAAGTTTAGCTTATGCGGAATTCGAAGATCCGAACATTGTAGAACATCGATTCGGAATGCTTTGCACTGCAATTTTAATGGCTTTGGTTGGATCGCCTTTCCTATCCCTGGGCGAAGTATTCCGAACGAAGAGTACAAAAAGTCTTCCTTTACCAATAATGGTATCAGGAACAATCGTATCATTTGCCTGGCTCGTCTATGGTGCAGCTATCAATAATTTTACTTTACTGGTAAGTACAATATACGCCCATGTTCTCTATGTGTCGAACGAAATAAACTCGAAATCGATTTTTAAACTTGAATTGTTCCGTATTTCAGTTGTTTTCAAATTAATTTTTGAAGCCTCAATGACAATTATCAGTTGGGAAATAATCAAATTATTTTTATTTAAAATAGAGGTTATAGTTTTAATATTTTTAAGATCATTTTTTAAAATTTCCATTCACATTTCATGTTTATTAATTAATTTTAAATCTTTCAATATCACAATAAGTGAAACAACCAAACTATATATTGATAATTTTGAACAATAGGATAATATTAACGCTGATTTATTTAAAGGTACAAAATGGTCTTGTGCTGCTCGTATCTTTTATGCAGCTATCGTTGTTTTTGGTGTTCCCTCGGAAGCCAGCTCCAGCTACCAAGAAAGCTAAACAGGCCAAGAAGGTGCAATAAGTACAAAATTGGATGTCTTCACTCCCTAACAAGGAATAATTGTTGGCTGTTAATGTTGGACAATAATTTTATTTATTAACATACAATGTAAGATGATGTTATATTTACACAGTTGAACAAATTAAAGAAATATTGAACTTTTAATGACGCTTAATAATCTTAATCAACCATGTGGATTGCAAATGATTCAAATGATTTTTACAACTTTTTCAAAGTTTCAATAAAAGTTTTGAGGGAATCTTCAAGATCAATAATTTTTTGCTGGAAAGTGGTCCTCTTGCAGTTTTCGTAATATTTATTTATTTTGTTCTTTCTTAATTTGCTCCTCATGTTTGTTCTTAATATCTGCCCATGTCTGCTTAAGAGGGTAACCCACTGTGTGAATGAATTGATGAATGAATTATTTATTTTTTTAATGAACATCATAAAAAGATGTCGGTAGGGTATAAAGAAAGCAAAATTCCAAAACTCTTACCTTTACTGATCTGATTTATACATTTTGTTTTTACTCACAACTCAAATGAGAGCTCTGATATTTCAGAATTGCCTCTATCCAAGAAAACTCAAATGAGTTCTCAGATGAGCACTCATTTGAGTATTACCACAGTGTGCAGACCATCTGAGCTGTCATTTAAGCGAGCTCATTGAGTTGCTCACATGGCGTGAAGCGGCTTTTACTATGCTCTTTAAGGATGGGTGAAAAATTATAACTCACTTCAAATATGTTTTCATATAAAATACATGTTTAATAAAATATATCAGGGCTTATACATAATCAGTGTATAATACATTACAGCAGTACACTTATATTTGAGATTTTAACACGTAGTTTTGTTTTAATTGAAAGGTAAAATTAATTCGCCGTTGGAGCACTCGTCAAACCTAAACCAATGCATGTACATCATGTACCTCCTAACAATTATTCCCCCCCATTCAGTTTCAATTACGACTTAAGTATCACTTACTGACCAATTCTTAAATATATATAGCTCGCTCAAAATACTGGCTGTTGATCATTTCGACGCATCTAAAAATTTCAACTTTTTAAACCTTCGGTAGTAGCTCCTTTTCTTGTTCTGTGCTCAGCTTGTAGGAGGGTACCTTCTGTCCCTTGTTTGGATCATATCCATACATGAAAATCGATACTATGACCAGCATAGCACCGAGTGAGAACTGAATCGTCAAATTGAAGCTAAACAAATAAATCGATGCGATGCATGAAATTATAATAGCAAGTGATGTTGCAAATCCTTTGAGGATATTGTCCGCGTACTTTACAACTACAGCGACGATAAGGCCTCCGCCAGCCTGCAGCAGGATCAGGTACCAGATGAAGTAGTCGTACCCGAAAAAGAACCCTTGGTCAGCTATCACCTTGCCGTCGTTGAGGGCGCATGTGATTGCTCCAAAGGGCAAGCTTAAAAGACTCAGTTGTACGTTGCGGATCCAAACTGATATATCAGCGCCCTTTAGGATTTTCTCGAAGTAGATTCCCGCGAATCCGGAGAGGAAACATGCCCCCAAAGCTGCAAAAAGCCCTAAAAGCCGATTTTGGGCAGGGAGACCAGGCGGCAGAGCGGCGTGCGATTCTGTCTGTGCAAGCTGCACAAGAATAACGCCTAAAACGAGCAGAAGAAGGGAGAGCCACTGGGTGGATAACAATTTCCTTCGGAGGATGACGACAGCGAAGAGGGCTGTTGTGAGGATCTTCATCTGGTAGGTCACTTGGTAAGTGGCTGCGTCTAAATGTGAAGCTGAGACGTAGAGCAGATTGTTCTGGATAATGTAGACAAATGAGGGCACGCATACTTTCAGCGTGTCATAGGGATTTTGAACGATCGTTTTCTGCAGTGATTGGAGAAAACGGTTGACATCTTTCCCTTCTTCGTTGAAAACAAGAATTAGACATGTAAACAGTTTCACCACTTCGGACATCAAGACAGCTGGAAAAGTGCAAATATAGAAATAATTAAACAATCATTATATTATAATAGTTGTGTTTTCTTGTGCAAGATTCGGATCACTATACAAAAAAAGAAAAAATTGATCGCAAGATTCGAAACAAAAATATGAAGCTAAATAAGATCGTTTAAAAAACGATTGTGATTAGTTTGTAAGAAGTAGGCGGTGCTAAAACTCATTTAGAACCCGGCAACTGCTCGTATTTTGATAAACTTGTTTTTAATGATTTAGCCATTTCACTTTCATAAGTTTCGGATAACATCTTAAGCACTAGTCTAAATTCTCGGAGTCTTGGATAGTAATGTAAATTGGCCCTATAAAATGGAGAATCAAGCCGGATTTATATTTTTTTAAATGCTCATTAAGTTATATTCCTATCCTACAATCCAAACTTTACTTAATGTATTCTCTGCAGGAAATTATAAAGAAAAAGAATTTGTGCAACTTGAGATAGAAAATTCATCATATTCAACTTTTTTTTTTCGCAATTATTGCATATAGACAAATTTAATTATAATAACTATTTTATACATGTTATGAAGATATTGCATTAATTTTTTCTTCTTCTAATATTGGAAAAAAGACGGAGTTATCTGCAAAACCGCAATTGTTATTCACCTTGACCGTGGAATCGATGATGTCATCGCTTGTGGGGCATTGGGATTTTGTTGAAATATTTGTTCTACCAGTATAAAATAAGTAGTTTCGAGAAAAATGCCCAAGAAGAAAACCAAGACTAACTTTTAGGTATATAAACGGAGATTTTAGACGATTTCAAATTGCAAGAATTGAATAAATTTTTGGAATAAGTAACATATAACATTAGTCTTAAAACTGCAATGTGATAAAGCAAGAAAATTCCAAGGTGGTCTATCTAACACCTTAAATATCCATGTAGCCCAAATTGAAGTTACTTTGCATTATTTAGCTTATTGTTATTTTTTTCAGCTATCTGCGGTTCCGCTTTGGGCAGTGGAGCGTGCACCCAAGTGTAATTAAAGCGTATAACGATAAAGCTAATCTAATTCCTACCTAAGCTTGCATTATATATAACTGAATATTATGTTCACTTTTTAAATTTGCAGATAAGGGCAGGCTGGACGCAATTAGATAAGACCGATACTTCCTGTTTAGTTATCACAACTTAGTTTTTTGTAACATCAGGAAATTAATGATCATATTTGAAATTCAGCCGAGTACATTATGCCGGGGACAGATGATTCTTTGGCTTCTATTTTTACTTGTTTTTTAGGAGCGGTGTAATTTTTATATATTTTTGTACATACCTGTGGAACTAACGAAAATATCCCCCGCTCTGGTGCGGGCGTAGCGCATGCTGAGCCCCAGAACAGCATTCTGCAGGGTGAGTGTGATGAGGCTCACATATTTTAAGGTATTCGTATTCCCTGTCGCGAATGAAAGAGGATATTAATTTAATTGTTGAAAGAATTTCGATTTTGTACTTTACTTTGAATGATCATTTTACTTGAATTCCCTAACTAGAACATTTAAGTGAGATTTCTTCCAAAAACCGTCCAACCCCGGACGAGAACTTCTACCGCCACGCGTAAACACAACTGAAAATGCCTACGTTGACAGTTCAAAGTTGTTGACATTTGCAATTTCGAAATTGAAACTTCAAATGTGTTTTTCGGTGCTCATTTATATTTAATTGTGAACAATAAAAATCGATGGGGAAGGTGTTATTTCATTGGTTTGTCGATAGAATGAAAGCAATTTTGATTAAAGAAAATCTGAAGAAACCCTAAGATAAAAGATCGCAGCTAAGAAGACTTTTCGAAATTTAAACACAGGGGAAATGTCTGATTAGGATACCAGCTGTTTTTGACGTTGATTTGTTTACGTGCCGAATTTCATTAGTTGGTGCAAGTACCGTCAAAGATTGAGCTGAAAATGCCGCAAAAGGTCGATTTTGAGGTGAGTTAGTTCTGCTAATTATATTTAATTCTTCTCATTGAATTCCTCTTTATTCAGAATCCCGATAAAAAGCCCTTGGGCGAGCTGTTTGTTTATGTTAAGGAGGATGGAGTTCAGCTGAAAATTCCTGCATTAGTAAGTACATTTTTCATGTCTTGTGTCGCTAATTCTAGTTTCTTAAATTAAGGAAATTCAAACCTTACGCTCTATAATTACTATGTATTACAAAATTCATGCTGAATATTTAAGGAAATTTCTGAAACCTCATGCTACTTAAGCAAATTTGTTTTTAATGTTCATTTATAGTTAACAAAATTAGCTCAATCCAAGTTATATTTCCACTTAGGTACTACTTAAAATATCTAATCTACGAAAGTAAGGTGTGATTAATTGAACAGGGTAATTTCTGCAATTCCCATAGTATTATTGCATCTTCATTCGAAATCTTTCGTAGTTCTACTTCGAGTTCTGAGTTAATTTTTACATTTATTAGTACAATTAAAAAAAAATAATAACACTAACTTACAAATTTTAACTCTTCTCTTGTCCTTGGTACGAAATGTACTTTTTTCATTTCTTTAATGGAAACTAATCTTTTTCACTAATCCGTTTAATTTAATCACGTTTTCGAGAAAAATAGAGTTAAAAAATTAAAATAATCGTACTTTAGCCACATTTGGATATTTTTAGAAAAATAATATTGTAGCAGATCGAAACGTAAGTCAGATCCGTAAGGTTGAATCATCAACTACAGCTTCAAAATATGAGTTACTTGTAATTTTTATGAAAATTTGTTTAGGAAACGAGTTCTTCATGAGTCTTTCCTTTGTTATATAAATGTAATAACCCAACGTCTTGTAAGAATGGAGCTCATGAAAAACCTGGCCCCAGATAAACTTTATCAAAGGTTTTAATTAATTGATATTTTATAAATATAACACAGAATTTAAACATGCATTAAAGCTGCGTTTCGATCTCTGGTTATTTTTAAGAAAATTCCAAAAATTACTAAATTACACGAAATTACTTTAATTTATTAGGTCATTCATAAACAATTTTTGAAATAAATTTTTCTTTCACATATAGAACAATTTTCTTTAAATCTCGTTTCAGCCTTAATACAATATCTAAAGGTAGGTCATTAATTGTTTGTAAACCTCTAAAAATTATACTGTTTGCAAATATTTAAATTGTCAAATTGATCTCAATAAATAAGGCTGTACAGTATTTAGTAATTAATGTAGTTAGTTAAAAATTTGGATAACATTTTCGAGTATTTCATTCCACTTTAAATATGAAATCAAGGTATATATACTAGCTGGGTTTCTTAATAATCTGATCTGCATTGAAATAAATTGTTTTAACCCTCGCACTACACAGGGATTATCTTTACCCCAGACATTTTTTAAGATCTGAGATATCTAAGAATGAGTAAGAATATTGGAGGCGTCCGGTGAGTCGTTAAAAATAAGTTTTTTGAACTAAAGATCATTTTACCAAAAAATACAATCTCTTAGCTAAAAAAAATGTATAACACAATTTCTAAAAACAAGCTGACCCCAGAACTTTTTTAAATAGCCATATCCTGTGAATTAAGATATAGCTATTTGAAAATTTTCTGGGGTCAGTTTGACCCCACGTATGTTCCCAAGTTCTGCACAGACGGCATACGTTGATACAATTTGATGTCTTTTATCAAAACTAAAAGGATTTTCTATGAGCAACTAATCAAAAATTTCAATTCTATGCAAAGTTCCAGATTATTAAGACAGTAATATATAATATATAATAGTCATAATACCTGTGGGGTTCACTTTTTTAAGTAGGTCTTATTAACGTTCTAACCGAGATGTCAAAAGCCCCCATCGATCGTTCAAAACTATACTTGGGGTCAAATAACATAAAAAACCAATTTTTGCTAATTTCTCATTAAGATTTGGTCTTACGGTAAGTATACTTAGTATCAAATTTGTAGCGTAAGCAACTTCCCACAAAAAGGTACCATGACTCCTTTTCATAACAGTGACCGTTTTCAAGATATAGTAGCAAATAAACTTCAATTTTAAACTTTTGAAACACTCCTTGTCGAACCAATTTCGAAATATTTGTTTTCTAGTGTTAAAGCCCTGGATCCAAAATCTGTATAAAAAAGTCTGAATCTTGAGATGTTGTAATTATATATCGCAGTGAGATTTCTTTGGATATTTGTATAAAGGGTCTAATAAAGGTTCAAGCAAAAAATCCTAAAACCTATACACCAAACTATCAATATTATTGGTTAACTCCGCTTAAAATGAATGTTTATGACAATATTTTAATAACTAACATATTTGTGGTGCCACAAATAAACGGATAATACTTTTCAATTTTCATTTTGGATGTAGATAAACGAGAATAATGGACATTTCATAAAATATGTATTTTTTTTTACAATTTCAGAGCGAAGACTGGATACAAAAGAAAGATTTCATTAAATACGGTAGCCTAATCCGTGTTGAGGGTGAAGTCATTTCTGGTGCAGAATTAGAAGAATGGTTAAACAATGCCGAATTGTTCAAAACGAATATGGAATATTTACTAGAGTTAAATCACTTTCGTTTTTGGTCTCATTTGGTTTTTGAGCCAACCTGCATGGAAGCAATAACGTCATTTCTACAAGAAGCCACACCATTCTACTTGAATTTGCCGTCACTAATCCATCAGCCAAAAGTGATTTTGCTGTACTCAGATATTTTACAATATGTACTGAGGGTTATTTGCCGGATGATAACGAATAAGGAGTCTGACGAGGAATGGATCACTAAAGAACACCTTAAGGAGCTGCTATATTCTAAATTTCTTATATCGATCCCAATGATTTTTGATATGATTACGGCGTACGGACGGTCTAATATCAATATTTTGTCGAAAATTATGCAGACCATCTTTAAAATTGAGCCAAAATACAACGAGGATTTACGAATTGGAATACAGTACCTTCAGAAGGCGTTCAAAGTGATCCAACAGAAGACGGAAAATGAGGGAATGGAAAACGATAATGAACCAGTGTCGTCGTTTGAAGACTTGGCGCTATACACCATGGATTGCTCATGCACGTTAAGCATTCTCTTAGAAGCTTATCCTGATGCAAGATCTTTGTGCTCCGAAATACACTTGGAGCAAAGGTAATCAAGAAACTATTTTAAAAATACATGTACATGTTTAATTTACTTTTGCAGTATAACAAACTTCTACGACAACACAATAACTTTGCTGTATAAAAACATTTTTACAATAAATCCTTCGTCGCCAAGTTTACAACATTTAAATCGATCAAGAGTCGAGCTTTTGAAGGCGTTTAGAGCTCTCATTAATTTAATTCTGGAAAAGGTTTTACAAAATCCGTAAGTTTTTTTTTACGGCTTTTTGTTGTAAGGTAAAATTGAAAACAAACCTTTTTTCGTTAGACACCAAAGTCTTCTGCCTGCGGAGAACTACATCGCCATTTTAACGGAATGTTTGGTGGACAGAACTTTCGTTGCTGACTATCAGAAATTTTTCCCTGTGGAAATTGATATCGATATCCTCAGGCAATCTTGCAAAGATTTGTATCCTTTTTAAAAGTTTTAATATTTTTAAATAGCTCTATGGGCAAATTTAATATGGTATTGGATTTTTTTTTTGTTTTTCATACGGAGTTTTGATATTTAAATGGTGTTTTCCTCAAGTCATTGGTCCTTTAAAAAGTCATTTTCGTGTAAAGAGGCCTATGCTTTAGACATTGAAAGTTCGATTCCTTAATAAAATTTCTAATAGAGATGAGTTTAAGGCTGAATTTATTCAAAAGGCCTACACAAGCGAGGAGGGTTCTTACTTGGTTGATTTAGCGGAATGCAATGGAGTATACGATCAAGAAGAATCTGGTAAAATTTCTTTAGCAGCTAATACCAAAGATTTAGTAATTCTATTTCATCCATTACTTAGAAGTCCCGACCACAAATGGTTTGGAAGATGAGTTGAAGGACCTCAAAATAAGTCTTCCTGAACGAGACATCGGAAAAGAAGTTACCGAAGTTCAGGATATTCTACCACATCTCGGTGATGGATTCATCAGAAAACTTCTCGATCGATATAACAACACCGAAGAAGCTATAGCAGCTGTTCTTGAAGGAAATCTTCCACCGGATCTTGCTGAAGCTAATCAAAGTGAAGTTTATATTCCTCCAGATCCGAAAGATGCTTTATACCGTAGCATTGGCATTAGACGAAATAATATTTTTGATGGTGATGACTATGACATCATGACTCATGATAATCCTAAATGTATCATAAAATCCCGAAAAGGATTCCCTGGTCAGCCAAAGAATATGGAACAGCTTCTAAATGACAAAACATATGTTAAAGAGATGAAAGCAAAATACCAGGAATACAGTTTAGTCACGGAAGACAATGAATATGATGATGAGTATGATGATAGTTATGAAGCTCTAGCAGACAGTGATGCTAGAACTGCTAAGTCTAAAGCAGCTCAAAATGTTCTTGTTGATGAAGTTGCCGATGAAGAGTCCGAGGATGAGGAGGAAAGTGAAGAAGAAGTCAATGAAAATGCTAAACGAGATAAGAGTAAGGAATATCTGGAAAATCCTGCTGATATACGGGCACGCTATGAAGCTGCTCGGAATGCTAAGTTTAGAAGCCGGGGCGGAGGTCGAGATGTTGTTGGTAAGCCTAAAGGTCATGGACAAGAAAAAGATGTTCTTGTTAATAGGCAAAAGAAAGAAGCTCACAAATCAACCAGAGCAAATCACAACAGAAAAACTGGAGCTGCCTGGAAACGAAGTAGAGGAATGATGCCATTTTAAATTTTGTTTGCTCTAATATGTGATGATTTTTGTGAGTTTTCTACAGCAATTAAAAAAAAAAAAAGGTATTTAAAATTTGTTTGACTCATATTTTATTTAATTTTATCCTTTCTCTGTTGTCGATTCTTACTCCTATTGTTTTAAGAGGTTTTTTTAAAGGTTTAACCAATTCTTTCGCACGAATATTATTTTTTTCTAACTTTATGGGGAAGGAATTCCTACAACCTTTAATAAAACTCCAAGAGGAGTTTTTGTACCAAAAACGGTTGCCTCTAAGAAAAACGTAGTATAATCTGTTTTTTAGATATCCATTTCCGTTTGAATTTCCCTAAAAAAAAGGGAAAGGAAATATTGGAAAGCTATATATATATATATATTTGTCGCCATATTGGGTCCGCCATCTTGGATTTATAAATTTTGATAATATTCAAAATCAGTGACCTTAAAACAATCATTGTACTAATTTTCAATAGAATTTTTTTAAATCGAGAAATCTTGGTTGCCATACTGGATCCGCCATCTTGAATTTCTAAATTTTGACAGCGAATTTGAAATCAGCATTCTGCAAAACCCCTATGTATCAATTTTCATGAAAAACGCTTCAAATTTAAAATTTTCGGTTGCCATCTTGGATTCGCCATTTTGAGTCCTATAGGGACTATTATATAAATTATATACATATATTTATTCGAAATTACCTATACACTATTCGAAAACAATTAGCCTATATGTTAAGTTGGAATATTTATATTACTACCTTCAGACAAAAAATGAAAAATATCGATACAAGCGTTTAGGCGTGATTGAGCAACAAACAAACGAACTTTAATTTTTATATATACAGGGTGTCCGGTAAGTAGTGCGCCAAAATTAAGGGGATGGTAGCTTGGGTCATGACCTACCAGAATATCAAAATATGACCTAACATAACTCACCGTTTTCGAGATATTTGGGTTTTTATGAAAAATTAAATTTGATTTAAAATGAACATGGCAATATCCTGTTATTCATGAATAAAATGGGTGATTCTGAAATCTGCATTAATTAAGCAATTTTTTGAATTGCTTTCCCATCACTGCCTAGTACATTTTTTTCACCAATTAAGGTCAAAGTAGAGTCAAATAATTTTGAACAGCAAAAAAAAAATTTGATTATTTTTTTTTTGCGACGGTCTTGTGTTAGTAATAAAAAATGACATGCTTACCAGGTAGGGCAACTTATCTAGAATATTTTAGCAAAAAAAATGAGAACATGTCTTTTTATGTGCACCAACTAGTCAATAAACTGAAATTTAATTTTTCATAAAAACCCAAATATCTCGAAAACGGTGAGGTTTTCACTTAGGTCATATTTTGATATTCTGGTAGGTCATGACCCAAGCTACCATCCCCTTAATTTTGGCGCACTACTTACCGGACACCCTGTATATAGGGATAGGGATATAGGGATTGGTTTATTATAATAATCTCAGATTATGTAAAATATAAGAAATCAGTATATACGATTTGTTTATTAGCAATTTAAATCCGGCAGAAGCTGTCGTTTTGTTTACGTGTTTGTTGTTGACAATCCGTGGTAAGCGCATCAAACATGTTCGAAGATGCTACCTCGAACAATTTCTTGCGCATCGAAAAGTCAACGTACCACGGCGGCTCTTGAAGTAACCCAAGAAAGCAGGCGCAACCAAGTTGGGGTCTTGTCGGAAAGTAGCGAGGCCCAAAACAGTGCTACCACCGTACGTCGCTTTGCGCTTCTCGCAACATTTACCTTTCCAGGTGTGCCCCAGAGTATAGAAATGGCAGTGGCATGGACCTGGTTAGTGGCTTGCTGAAGCTGACGACGGCTGTTTTACCACTTTTTCCCCGGAGTTCAGTTCGTTTAGAGAACTTCAAGCGCGAAGTCACGACGCTGGTGATCTCAAACTCGACGCGAAGCACACGGAAGTTGATCGTCTTGAAAATAGTGTCAACGGTGGTGTGGCAGCGAGCGATTTAACGGTCTCATCAGATTGCGCAAATTTTTTCCACACACCACATTTATCTTTCGCGAATTGTTTACTTTTCTTGTGGTCAATCCGATCGCTGACGACTTTTTGTAAGCGACCTAAGCCAGAAATAAATTAAAGTCGACTCGGCGAAGAGTTCGATATTTTCCCTTTGCTGGCTGGTTGAAGAAAACAATCAGCGGAACGACAATATTTTTTTGGTATTAGGCAAATATCGCATATTTCTTGAACGGTACAAAAATTTTTGCCGATCTTTTAAAGTCAGCAGGTGGGAATATTTGAGGTGTTTTGTGCGTTTTTTCTGGAGATATCGAAAGCTTCGTCACGGATCTTGTTGGTGTGCTAGAAAGTGATAAAATTCCTCTAAAGAGGCAGGTTCAGGTGAATTATTGTGCAATGCTTTCGCAAAAAGTGAATTCGGAAGTGATCACAGCTGAAGCATCTTTGGACTAAACAAACAACATAAGGATATTGGCCAAAAACTATTATCATCTATTACGATAAATTAGGTAAATATTATTTTAAAAATCTCCTTTTTGTGAATGGGAAAGCAAGTAAAACCGCTTAAACTCCTTTTGATATTCATTTCTCTGCTCTGCTGGGAATGGTTATCATATTTCAATGTTCTCTCTGCCTTTGAAGTTGTTATAATTGTTAAAGTTCTGCCATTTACATAATTTCTTAAGAAAAAATAACATAAAAGAAATGTTCTTTATGTCTTTTGTCTTCTGAGAAATATTTAAAAAAAATGCGTTTTCATGGTTGGGTGGGTTTTCTTAATGGGACATTTCTGCTATAGGTTAGAAGTTCAAAAATACAGCAGCGGTTTCGCGCCAAGTATTAATGGAATACTAAAGGGAGACTTGATATTCCTCTAAAAGTCATGTTCGGTTTTTAATGTCTCTTCAATAAAGCAGGTATTCTCGCCTATATACATATATATATATAAACGAGCTGTGCCCACAACTTTGCTTGACTATATCTTAAAATATGTTACAGAAAAGTGTTACTTTCAAATCATTTTGTAACTCTTGCATAATATCGCATAGGTACCGAAATCGAACTTTCAATGATACGGAAAGTTGGGATTTGGAACATAGCGGATGGAGGTAACATTTTTCATAAATGTTAACACAAGGTATAAGCTACTATGGTAACTTTCATAAAATTCCGTCTCGTAGATTTTGTGTGATGCGTGCACAAACAGACATTTGATTCGCCACCTTGAAATTCAAAATTTTGATTGTAGATTCCAAATCAGTGTCCTCAAAACCCCCAAGTACTAATTTTTATGGTAATGGCATAAAGTTTCAAATCGTTGGAAGTAATCTTGGGTCCGTAATTTTGCGAGCCTATATTTTATCAGAACAAGTAATATTCTAAATATTAACCCTGGACATAAGACATAAATATGTCAAGTTTTCTTAAAATCCGTCCAGTAGATTTTGCTGTGTGATGTCTGCAGAGACACGACTCGGTAACAGTTTTATCATGTATAGAAGATACATATATATAAGTGAAAATATCTAATATCTTTAACCCCATGAGGAGTATCATAATAATTCTAATTGGAAATAAGTAATGACCAAACCTCTAAGGTATAAAACGACAATGTTTCATTACAATCTGTAGTTTTTATATGATGCTGGGCACAGACACAACCCTAGTTATCAGTTTATATATTTATTATATTATCTATATATAATAGATATAGATAAATTACTTTGTGAAGGTTAACAGCTTTTTGATTTACAATTTCAAAATATCCTTTTAAGCGACCTTTATTTAGAGAGCTGCTTTATTTTAGTATTCGCTCAATCATTAGTTATTAGATTGCAGGCTTGCTTTCCAGTTTGATTGATCCTAGTCGTACCATTTTTTCATGTTCAGTGTGAGGTGATCATTAGCAAGCCAGGTATAACCTTGCGTCTAATTCGCTCTATTCTAGAAGATGCGAAGATCATATTCCAGTCTTACTTCCCATCCAATTGGACTATGCTAGATAGCTCCTCCCAAAAATGCTGGCTATGTATATTATTAAAGTTTATCTTCTAGAATCTATATCTTAGATATATTGCAAAATTGTACAAAAAGTGCATCTTTAAAAAAAAACGGATGTAATCTAATCCCATAAAAATAATCACGATGCATCAAGAACGAACGAATGCTATATAATCTGGACACGAATTGTAAACGGCAGTTAGTATAATTACAAAGTTCGAATAAGTAAATCGTTTCAAAGTATGAATTGTAATGTCTGATTTTTATAATTATTGGTATATGTTGGCTTAGGAAGCGATCTTTTGTAATTATTACAACTAAGTATGTATTAGATGCTGTGTTTTGCTTGTACAATTTTTGTTATAAAAGGGGTTAAGGAAATACATCAACACACATTTTTGAAAATGCATTCGATATAAGTAGACTATTCTTAAGCGAAAGTGAACAAATATAGATAATTTTACGTTGAATGTTGTTGAAGAAACTGTATACATTCCTTTCTGAATGCATTTTTTCCGCCGATGAGTTTATATTTATTAAGTTGGCGTCATCAACCAGGTGACCGTTAAGCAGCACCACCTTGAAAGCAACTTAAATATTCTGACCAGAAAGGTTCACAGACGTTGATATAATTTGCACTAGATTTCTTCCTGTTTCGAGGCATTTACTCTCTCTTCAGAGCACGTTGTGCGATAAGAAGGCCATGCGCGGCCGCGGACTATGCACGATCTGCAATCGTTAATAGACCGCAATCTGCGCACTTAATTCCACTCACACCTGCTCTATGATCATCTAGCAAAGGTGATACCATCAGGCCAATAACAAGGCAAAAGTGAATGGTGGCGATCGCTTACCTTTTTGCGATCTCAGCAAATCACCCACACCATATAACAAAAAGTAAAATATTTTGAAATATTTTCTTAAATCATGCACAGATCCTCTAACACAATTAGGAGCTGTGTAATCGACGTGTAAGTAAGATTTTCGTGGAAACTACTTTCTATCTTACTATATGATAAAACAATGCTTACGCTGCCCAAAGACAACATGGCACATGCGTAAGGTACACATTTTCCGCGTATTTCCCTTCCCATAGCAGTTTAATTGAAAATGAATTCATAACGAAGCTCTGCTATTGTTTTAAGCGGGTTCGTGATGCAAGTGGATGTACAGTGGAAGCCGAATCATGGTAGTATTCGCGGAGCAGAATTCATTTAATAAAAATTAGAAAAATGATGTGGTGTTATAAAATTTTCTGTAGACCTACACCTCGAAACCATTGGTCTTGTATAAAGCTTGTACAGAATTATTTTATATAGAATAAGATTGTGCTAATTTATTAATTGTAAGACAAGACCTCAAAGGTATTAAAGTAGTTTTACCGATTTGATTTGTGGGTAATTTTTGCTTCTAAGTAGTTTTAGTGCAGTAGCGGCTCGTGGTGTCCTCAACAGAAAAGGCAGAAACCACAAAAATTTATTTAGCGACCTCAAGTACGCTACCGTTGCCTTCTCTATGTATCTATTGCTGGTTAAAAATAATTAAATTAATTATAATGGAATATTTGTTCACATTATCTATTTAAAAATTAAATCGAATATACATACTAGGGTGGTTTTTTTTTTGCGACTATTGTTTTTTTTTCCAGTCCGACCTCGAAATTTTGTGGGAAATACCTAAACAAAAATTCCCTAAAAATTCGAGCCCTTAATATTAATATTAAGTACTCGACCAAGGCGTGCAAAGATTTCCCATATAAAATACACATAAACTTTGATTTTTTTTTCTTCAAAACTCCACAGCTCAGAGGCATTTTATGGTATAATCTTGGTCAATGATAGGGTTTTTTCAGAATTAATTGCTCTACAAAATTGTCTATTGCGGCGTAACCCTAACTCCCACCAGCGAGGTAGTACGGATCACTAACCATATTTTTTCATGAAATTCTCGTTTTTTTGCCCCTATCTTGTAAATAACAAGATTTACAGAAAAAATGTGAATCACAAACTTGTAGGAAATTCAATTTCCTCCAAAAAGTTCTAGAACACCAAATCGCTAACATCGATATTTCTTGAGATATTGGGCTTTGAAGTTGAGGTAGTGTATCTACAATTTAGCTCAATAATCCATGAAAATTCCACACTACCTCAACTTCAAAGCTCCATATCTCAAGAAATATCGATGTTAGCGATTTGGTGTTCAAGAACTTTTTGGAGGAAATTGAATTTCCTACAAGTTTGTCACTTAAAAAAGAAAACAATAGTCGAGAAAAAAAGCACCCTAATACATACATTCATTCATAGTTACAAAGAAATTTTTAATATTGTATCTTATGTCCTGGGCAGATTATGAATGAAACTTAGAATTTCGAGTGTTCTCAATATCAAAATTATCATATTGCCTTGAAGTTAAAATGTAATTTGTGTAAAAATCCTTGTTTGAGGGAATATTCGTCTGAATTTTCATAAGAAACTCAAAGGTTATAAGATATTTTGAAAATTGTGTACGCACGAAATCCTAAATTTCGTTCACAGTCTGTCCAGGGTATTAGGTTTCTTATCCAACATTTTTTCTATGCTCAAAAGGGCCAAAACATTTCTTTTTCTATAACCTTTTATTCTTTTCAAAGTGTAAACGCTTTTTTCGGCATTAATATGATGCAGATGTTGCAAATATTCCAGATAATTTTGAAAACATATGTGATAATAGTACTCTATATGTGTAATTTAAAAATATAATCTGCGTATTTTAATGTTAAAAAAGGTTTTTTTTCTATAAGCCTAAAATTGTTTCCGATTTAATAAATAAATGGCTTTCGATTGAAAACCACTCTTATTGTTAAGAGTGAGATTTAGAAAAACTAAAAACTGCTCACATGGCAACCCGCCGTTTGTCGTAGAGCAATATTTCGCATTGTTATACATATTTTAAACCATAATATCTAATCAAGTCCTTGCCGTACATATTCTGATTAGAATAAAATATTCTGCATATCATATGCCAATTCATACATCAGTGAAAACCAATTTCAATCGCTACCGCTCGCAGTCCCGTAGAAATCTTTTGTAGCGCTCGCGCTTATGACTCATGAGCGAGAGCTCTTTTTTCGAGAGCGGCTTTCTTTCGCTTTCTCGTACCCTACCTACGTCCCTTCCTCCTTTCCTAGCTTCATCGTATTACGTATGCTTATGCACATACTATTATATATATCTGACAGGCCACCATTGTTTTAGTGTGAACATTTTTAAAATAGCACACAGCTAGTTTTCTTTAGTTTGGTAGGACCAATAGTATTGCATTATTGCAAGATCAGTTTTTTGTTCATTACAAATTACGAACTGTTGTCGACTCTGCGTAAAAATTGTATCCTTCTATTTTATCTAGGATTTGTAGTTAGTACTAGTCTCTATGATGTAAGGTTTTATGCAACCTAAAGGCTAGGTAGTTTAAAGCATGCTCAAACTTTTTTGGGCTATTTTAAACAATTTTATAAATCTAGATTCCGTCACGTCAGTAATAAAGGACGGTTACATGGAATTTCAGCGGCATTCCATGCTTGTTAATCGATCAAATTGATTATTTGTGTTGGGTTAAAAAATCAGGTCATCGTCTAAATCCATTAACAAATTACCTAAATATCCAATTAATTACCACCATTCGGAAGCCTAAACATTGTAAAAATTTTCATTTTAACGGTTATTAAAGTGTTACACCCAAAGGTTCCCCGAATGCCGACAACTCCTATGCTCGAGCGGCTAATTAACATTCTATTTTGATAGTATCAGCCTGGATGATCGGTACGTGGATGAGAGAAAAAAGGTCAAAATCTGTACGCGTTTAAAGAAGCGATCACGAGCGACACAAAGTCGCAAGAATGGTCGTTGTGAGTCGAAAGTGGGCCACAACGTGATCTACACGCAGAAAATGAAGAAATGTCAAGAGAAGGTAAGGCGAGAGGCTCACAGAAGCCATCAACTGGTGGAAAAATGTCAGACCGCCCCCTTGCACCTCTGCTCGTCTGCGATTTACACTCGCGGAGGGGCATTTAATCGTGTATGATCAATGGAGCAGAAATACATATAATCGCTTCTTGCTACACATTCAATGTCTATATCTAGCCAGAAGATTTGGCCCAGCACTTTCGCGAAATGCCAGAGCACAGGTTGTTTTCGCGAACAGAACAGGTTTCGGCTTCGAAAAGTAAACGGGAAGTTGAGGACGAGAAGCGCGAAAGCGGCTGGGCGATGTTATGGAAATAAGTGCCTCCAATGAAGCGCGATCCAGCAGCCAGCCACCTCGCCAAATGATCCTGCCGCGGTTCAATTGAGTGCACCGCGCGATCAGATGATTATGCAATACTACCTGCAAGGCAACTCGGATTCGGATGTTATCGGCCTGGGCCTGGCTCTGGTTCTAGCCTAGAGTGGCAACGGAACCTTCTGTTCCTTTCTCTTTATTTTGTTGTATTGTGCTGCATGATCGCCTCCTATAGATGCAATGCGGTGGAATTTAATTCATTTTGGCCGGTTACAGAATAAATTGGCTAAAAGGCATGGAGAACGATTTTTGATGACTTTAAAACGGCATTGTCTACCTTCTTTCCACCTGAATTTCTTCACACGATCGTTCTTTGGTTAATGTTAAGTGAAAGAAGTGGGTAGCGAACCGAAACGTTAAGGAGACAGGTGCCCTTTATAGTATTTTTGATATTCTTTAGATTTGTCGGAAAGAGAAACAAAATGTACATTGCATGATTCGCTTCGAAGCCCTTCGGAAAGTATAGTGAGGGAGGCGATCGCGCAAAAACCTTATGCTATAAAATTGCAGGACCAAACCATTTTAATACAATAATGGGCAGATAGACCTTATTAAAAAATCTAGTATAACAAAATAAGACCTAGGATAAATTTTGTGGAGTCTACGAAGAAAGTGGTGAGTTTTTAAGGGTCCGGGCTAAGGGTTGCCAGATTAAGGAAATCCGTAGATCGGAAGGACTTCGAAGTGTAGTTGTATATTTATTTCAAATTAATATCTGATGACGTAAGATTACCGACACTTTGAACTATTCTAGCTGAAAACAGAATTCTCTAGGCTAAAGATTATCTCCAGTGTTGTAAAGCCGATTTTGTTGGATTGAAATATGTTATTCAAATTTTAAGAGAAAGCTTTCTTTTTTCTTTTTTGGGGATAAGCACTTTTTGTCTTTTAGATAAATGTAAAATGATTTATTTTAATGATTCGTAAGCTAAGTAATTAAGGGGTTACATATCCCAGGCGCACTGCGAAATGTATCTATATTTAAAAATTTTTAAATGTTATTAAGTGGAAAATATAAAAGAATGTTGATTATACATTTTTATTTAACGATAAATTATAAAAAAAAAAGAGATTTGTTTTTTCAATAGTAAGATAATATTTTATAGGGTCAAATGGACACCAAAATGTACCCAATTCTCTAAAATAATGTATTGTAGTACTTATAATCTGTGCGTACAAAATTGACGGTGTTTTAATTAATTTTTGAATACAAAATTTATGTTTAATTACTATGTTTACAAACATTTTTTTTTTAAAAACTCATGGCAAGATAATTTTTTTATTTTTGCATACTGGATCATTTTTGGTGAAGTTATCATGCTGACAAGGTTTTTATCAATAGTCAGTTTTAATAAAAATTGATGTTAATATTGAAAAAAATTTTTATAAATTGTTTGTTATAATTTAAAGTTCAATAAAAATATATAACCGACATTCTTTTAGATTTTTCACTTAATAATCTTCAAAATTATTTTTTAAGTATATAATACTTTTCGCAACGCGCAGGGATATGTAAACTTAAGATCAGCTTTTAATAAGGCGGAACTCAAAATTTACTTCAACTTCTATTGCTTTAAAATGAAGACAAGTCTGAATTTCTAAGAAAATATTTAAATTTTCTATTGGTTCGTAATTATAAACAATTATTTAGTTACGGTTTTTAAGCACACTTGTCAAACGACCCACTTGAATTGTTTGCATGCTAAATCTTATTTATCCGCCGTTCCTAACAAAACAGAACTGAACACTTATTTCAAGGGTATTATTATGTGAGTTAGAATTTTCGTTGACAAAGAGGAAAGCTAATTGTAAAGTTTTCAGGACTAAAAAAGGTCAAGCAAAATATTCACGACTGAGTTAATGAGGCCAATTCAGTAGAACGAATGTATAAAGTTATTTATGTCCACATAGAGGTGATTAGCATAGAGATGATCGTTAAAAATTAGAAATACCTAATTTCATGGATTTTTGCACGCCAATTTAAATGCTTCTGGAAATTGCTCTTTTGCTCAGACAAGACATTTTTCTTATTATTAAATTAGTATATTCCCCCGAAAAGTCTGATGGATCACCAATCGAACAGAATCGATTCTAGCAGACAAATATTTTAGGTATAATTAAACAGCGTCAGTTACTTAAGCTTAATTACAAATAATTTTCTTATATCCAGTTACCAAATTTCTGTACAATTCCAAAAAGTGTATTACAGTATTTATGGATTTTTGATATTTACGTATTAAGCATTTAGATTTCAGATAATTTCGTTACCGTATTGAATATTAGTGAACTCATAAACTTTTGAAAACAAATTTTCGTGAAAAGATGTTATACTATATGGACTTACAATTAGAATTAATATTCTTCGTGTATTCTGAGTTCTCTATTAAAATGGTACCTTCATTGAGTAATATATGTTAATTTTTCGTTAAAAACCGATCTTTTGGATTTGGAAGAAATTATAGAGTTATATAATAAATATAAGTATAGGAATGGTAAAGCACTTAATGGAAAGCCTGCCTATGTCTTTTAAACGTAATATGAGGCTGTCACTTATATTCTGCATATATGTCAATTATATTATAAAAGGCATCTGCCCCAACCCGGTGGAGCGAGAAACCTTTTCCATTTCCGGATGATTATTCATCCAATCTGGCAGAGCAAAGCACTTATTTAAGTAACACAAGATCGCCGCGAAAAGGTTAAATCTGTTTGATGAAAGAGAATGCCATCGGAGCTGGGCAGAGCAAAATTAGATCCACGAGCACAGCTGCAGTTGGTTTTTTCCTAGTTTTGCTAGAACTGATTTCAAACTGCGGTTTATTTCCTGAGTTACCACAGGTAACCCAAAACGCTAGCGGTAGTATGAGGTGCGTGCACCTATATGCCCCTCCCCCGCGTGTATAATCTGTTCTAAATTTTTCCCTTGTAAGTAGCTGCTACAACCATTATTGCTTGGCTGCAGCGGTCGAAGAGAACCGCGGAATCGTGATATGTTTTTTTTTCTCTTTAATCTAAAAAGTCGAATGGAACCAAAAACGCTAGACCCGAAAGGTTCATAGCGAATTCAGCTCGCGTATCTTTCGAAAAGGTTACTTAGGTGCATGGTCGTACGTAACTGCCTCGCCCTCGAGTCATTTTTATAGTCGTGCTTTTGTTTTTTGGGAAAATTCTAGTTTTTACCACGATCGCTGTGATTTATTTATGATGACTGAAAACTAAGCTAGACTTTGCGTGCAGTTTTGTTTTTTGGGGATCTCGATAAATTTTCGAATGCCCCGAGAAAGGCGTTCGTTGACTGTGTAGCGAAAAAGTAATCGAAGGCTCGGCACTATCTGATTGTGATGTAAGAAACGTTGTGGCCAGAAGGCGGTATCAAATTGCATAATATTGCTGGTGATACGTTTCGAGAAACGGCAAGCACTTTAGGGGTTCGGTTATTGGCACTTAAATACGTGATCTATTTCGAGGAGAAAATTTACTGTTTTGCGGATGTTTTGATTTCGCGCAATTCTTATTCAAATTCGTGCCAATTTCCACCACCTCTTCTGCATGATAAATGCCACGACGACCGTGAACTGATTTAAAGCTAGATTAAGGTAAGTACCTCCTTACACAGCAATGTAAAATTTGCTAAATGTTGGGCGTGATTTGATCATTAAATGAGCGGCTTCTTCCTTAAAAAATAAAATCATGGTTTTATCTTCAATTATGAGATGACACCCACCAACTGACATTGGACCGCTAGAAAATTGCAAAACTGACGATCTTCACTTTTATTTCTTTTTCAAACATCTCGTGGGTGACAAATTGCCCAGAAAGTGAATCTTGCAGTTCTTCAAGAAAAAATTAGGTGCTTCTCATTGTTCTTAGGAGTTCCAAACTTGGCAGTGAAACCGTGTGTAGGTCTGCTGATTCATCTGTTTCAATGTTAATCGGTTTGATGCATAAGACTGACTTATTGCAGATGCGATGGCTGTAAAAGGAAACCTTTATAGTTTCTCGGAGATTAACATACACCTATTATTCTTCATTGATGGAGAATGAATCTTTACGAAGAATTGAAAGGTTATGTAGACTGATAGATTGTGTATCTAAATAAAGGTATGTTTTGAATGATCAAATATAATTAAGTTCTATGTATGTTTGAAAAATAACTATAAGATTCAAGTTTATATATACAAAAGTGTTATATAAAGTAAGGCACTATATATAGCCTTTTTCAGGCGGAGATTTCTAAGCATTAAGTCCCTTACTTCAAAACCTAAAAAGAGTTTTTTTCAAAACGAATTTTTCAAAATGTTAAAAAAAGTTTATCTGATACAACTAGTTTCAAATTTTATTATTTTTTAAACACATTTATATCACTCTTCTAAGTATGTTGCTAGAAAAATTTATCTAATTCTGAGCTACCTAGGCATTAGAATTTAACCTCTGTGGATTTCTTTTCCATATTTCTTATAGTTAAACTAAATAACAAATTTTAAATCAATGTTGTGCTCCCCACGCAAATAATATTTGGTATAAAGGATCGTACATGTATAAATTATATTATTAATTATCTCCTTTTGATACTATAAATTTTCCTTAATTTTTTTTGATTTAACGTAAGTTCTAATAAAGTTTTTAAATTCCAGAATATTGCGAGCATTTATAATACTAGGCTAATAGATGATTTTGTATGACTCTTTGTAAAGTTATAAATGGCCATACCCTTTTCCATCTCTGTTGCTTCAGGGTTAATTTTTCTTTACTTTCATATATCAGTTTCATATTACAGTAGAAGTATCCCGAGGAAATTTAAAGACTGCTTTCATGGCTCTATTTAACAAACTCGATATATATATATATGCTTGGACTCCATATTATTAGACCATAAGTTACCAACGGCAATATATTGGCACTGTAAATTAGATTTTTAATTGTTGGTAACATGTAGCTATTTCTTTTCATGAATCCATTAAGTCCAGCCATTCTCATCCTAAAATTTTAAAACATGAACATGATTTCGCTATGGTATTTTAAAAATATAAAAGCTGAAAAAAAAAATTAAGTAAATAAAATATAATTCAAAATCTTTATCTATTATAGTTTACATTGTTTAGAAAAAAAACCAAATTTTGTGATGAAACTAGTTACTTTTGACTTGCCACTGAGTAGTTTTTCGGCTATTTAGCTATTTAACTATACTTATTATAACGCAATACGACTCTTGTAATAGGTACATTCTTTATTAAATATAATCGGAAAATATTGGTTTTGAGTGTAAAAAAGAAAGAAAAGAAAACGTTACAGTTAGATAAACACCACTATTTATTGTAACATATAACTTAAGATCGTCAGCATAAATTAAGCATTGAGAAACAACATAACGATGTTGTTCGTTACTAAAAAGTATAAATAATAATGGTCCAAGATGACTACCTTTTGGCACACCTGAGGAAACAAGAATTTCTCTGGAGAAAACGTTACCGATTCTAATAACTTGTTTCCGGTTAATTATGTATATACGAAAAAAACCAACTAAAAATAGTTGTAAAATAAAATACAATACAAGTAGATTTATGTTAACTTTATCGAAGGCTTTTAAAAAATCAGTGTATATTAAATTGAGCACCAAATCAAAATTTATAATAATAAAATATTTATTTAAACAAAAATATTATTATATCTTTAGTTCAGTTCTACAGTCTATACCTTCATCACGATTTAAATAAACCTACACACAAGGCAAAACTGAAAACATTCTAAAAACCTTTTATTAATCAAATAAAAGTTTGATTACTATTCTGACCCAAAAAGTACATTTTCTCACGATAAAATTTTGCGTGCACATTTATCTATTCACTTCATTAGCATAAGAACAGGTCATCAAGTCATTAGATCGCTTTAGTGGCCGAAGATTTCGCCTGCCCGCAAGCCTCCACCATAATTTTGTGCGCACCAGTTGTTCCCGGTGAAACCGGGCAAGCGGCAAGCAAACTGAACGATCATTAGAAATTTCCCCAGGAGCACGTGCTTTCTGACAAATTAATTGTGGAAGTTATAAAACGAGAGAAAGGTTCGGCATATCCGGGAAATTGTGATGTATTTTGCGGTGTAATTTTTTCCAATCAAATGGAGCCGAAAATCGAAACTTAGTCTCCCACGTAATCGATATCCCCAATAATTCCAAATATCCGTTCAAAATCGAAAATAAACACAATATAGATTGCTTTCGGTTGCAGTTGCACAATTATTTGATTTTTATCGCTAGCCATTTACGCCTGATTAGTTTGCGCAGTCGCTGAATCAAAAGCTAAGAAACCAATGTTTTAGCAACGTCTGTTAAATGAGCCAATTTTACATAGCAATGCTTTGGCAGAAATTCGTAGAGCAAGGCAAATTTTTGGAAAAAAAATTACTTGTTCAGTAAAAATGGTTCGGAGAAAGTCATTTTCCCGCGCCTGCAGCCGCAGTATGCAATTGCGCGGCTGTTAGAGAAATGAAAGCGGAAAAGGCTGCAATCAAACCGGCTTACGTGCAACAATTTTCTGGTGCTCTCATTTGCATGGAACCAGTTCGGAAAGATGCCGGGACAAGATTCACCCGGCGAGATCCATAAGGAGGTTTTCTCAATCATTGAAAACCTGCTTAAAAGTTGCAATTTGTCTGACCGCCAGTTGTCATCGTTCATCAACTTGATGTCTGTCTGTCTGTCTATCTTGTAAATGCAACGACGTTGGTAGCTTAAGAAATGAAAAGTTATGTTTGATTATGATCCACCACTGAAGATAGTAATTTCGATTGTGGAAATAAGCACCAAAAGCAGGCACACTTTATTTATTATTTAGTTTTTCGTTTTCCCATACAAACAGTGGTGAAATCGCTTGGGATTTTAACGGTTTACCTTGATTTAACCTTTTTGTTCCGAACGATGAAAACTCTCGATTTCCAATTAAAGCAATTCCTACCAATTTAGCATATCACCGCTCCGATGCGACTTTTTAGTACCCATACCCATGGGATATACGCCGCATGATTGCCTAAATTCAAATCATCTACATCCATAAGAAGCTGTACGTCATGGACCATTCACTTTTGAATTGTCTTAAGGGACTACTACCGGTTAGATTGCAAAAAAACAGCATAATTTTCAATAATTTTTTTCTCAGCTCCTTTATTATATATCAATTTCAAATTTTGCATGGTGATAATAATTATTTCAAATATTACAAAAAAAATTTTTTTTTATTTTTATCATTTTTTTTCCTTGTTTATAGAGGGCGCCGAAGTTGGTAGCTCAAAAAATGACTCGTCCCATGGCGGACAACTCATCTCAGAAACGAAGAGTCTGAAACAAATAAACCAAACGGCATTTTATTAAGGAATGTCCTTCGCGTAGGAAAAAACCAGAATATGTCAAAAAATGATTAAAAAAACAAAATGGCAGACGTTTGAAATTTTTTTTCAAAAAATCGCTTATTTTTTCACTTGTTTTCACTTGCTAAATTTTTTTGGATTGAATTTTGACTAATATTGTGGTTTTTTCCTGTGTAGAATACTCAAATAAAGAAGCACTCCAAATTTGAGCCCAATCGGTTGGGCCAATTCGGAGTTAGTGTGTCCGCCATTTGATAAAAGGTCATTTTGAGAAAATCACGTTTAAAGTTTTTTTTTTACTTATAAATATATAGTAGGCGGGCACGCTTAAACTGCTGTAACTTTTATATTTTTGGGAATATCCAAATAAAATTTTGAGACGTTATTTCTGAAGGTATATTGAGGTGAAAAATGTAAAAAAAAAAAATTTGAATTTTTCAAAATTATAACCGGTAGTAGTCCCTTAAGTCCCAGCACTAAGTCTGCACGTTATCTCGTTATGGACATGCTGAAGCAGGGCAGACTTAATTCTCATACTTTAATTAAACGTGCATGTTCCATACCTGCATGTCTACTTATTTATTCATCAAGAGGTATGCACACCATCTGACAGTTAAATATTAAATTTAAATAATTAAGATATAATAAATTAAAAATTGAAATATTAAAAAATTAGGAAATTAAATGTGAATAGATCCTAAGTCAAGTAACAAGAAATTTCTTTTTTCAATTTAACCTTATTAGAATGAAAATCTATTGAGCGAAAGTAAGTATTATAATTTTTGGACATGATTCAAAAGTGCCACAAATAGTTCTGTGATGAATAGAATAAAAAAAGTTTTGTCCTCTGTGTAACCAGAGAGGCGGGAGATAAAATTAATAAGGCTAAAACGATTGGGAGAATTTATAACGCCAATTATGACATCGTAAAATAACCCCCGTAATTCGTCTTCGTTTTGAAAGAGTGATCAGTTCCCAAAATTCATATTCCATATTCGTAAAGGGGAAGGTTATATGATTCATTGCAAGGTAAACGGCGAAGAGTTTTGATGCCATCCATATTTACAATGCATATAATTTAGGCGTATAATAACACAGAATGAAAGTACAATATAACATTTTTAGGAAGTGTGGATAATCAAAATCCTTAAACTTGACTAAACAAAGGATAGTAGATTTATTACATTATCAATATGTTTTCCAAAGTCAAATTTAGCATTCATAATTAATGCCAAGGCAATAAATACACTTCTTCTAAGAGAGGGTTGTGTCAAGGGCTTTGTAAGAGTACTAAGTAGTAAGTGTGCTCTATTGCTACTACACAAAATAAAATTGAACTTGCTAATATTGTTTCATTTGATTCTCTTTTTCTTTTTGCAAAAATTATCAGATCGTCCTAAAGTCGGTGAGCGTCTTGAAGAGATTCGATCAGACGAAGAATTTTTTAGTTACCAGTAAAAGCAAGAACATGCGAGTCTTGAATTAAAAGGAACAAATCATTTGTATTATAAAACGAGCAACCAGTAGGGGTGCAATATGGTTGCCTTGTGGCATGCCTGGGAGGACTGAATCGAAGTAGAAGAAGAAGATGAAAACTAAAAACCCTAAAAGAACGATTGGTAAGATATGATTTAATCCAATAAACAAGATATTGGGAAAGCTGGGTAGTAGAAATCTAAAATTAAGTATTATGTGGAAAAGGTTTTTAATGCTGAAATCTGTAAACCAGTCGACTTGTTTAAGCTTCTATAAATTCGTTAAGGAGAAATTTTGAAACTGGTTATTATAATAGATAGATAGGGCCTGAAAGAGTTTGGGGATAGGTGACAGCTTAGCGATGTGTCTGTAGTTTACTACTGAATCCTTTTTCCCTTTTTAATTTTCCAAATTCCAAAAAACTTGAAGAAAAAGATAAACAAAATAGGAAAGTAAGGGTTTCAACAAGCTATCCACTACATTTATGAATGAAAACATTATCGGGTGAATCCGAGTTATCGACGTCAATTTTATGTTTTTATGTACTCAAAAATAGTAGGTTCGTTTGGGACAATATTTGAAAATTGCGTGAAGACTGGTCAAGTTGTTAAAGTAATGCATATAAATAAATGATAAAATAGGGGGGTAGTTATTTGTCTTCCTTTTGTTATTAATGAAATTCCAGAATTTCTTTGGACTAGATTTGATGTGATTTGTGTTTCATTCGATCTAAGTACTGGCTATATAAAATGTCTAGACGTCTATAACTGTAATTAATCTTTCTTGGGAAATTAGATTAGCCAATAACAGTTAAACGATTAGTCTCTGAAAGGTCTTACCATCAACATCAATATTTTATGGAGCTTTTCAACTCCGGTTAATGATTTAAGTTATTGACCAAGGCAGCCATGCTCCAAGTTCAAGGTAAAACGTATTCGAAACCGAAAGTAATAAGAGGAATAATTAAACTGGGTACGATTTCAAAGAATTTCGTTCAATAGTAATCCAATTTTTAATTTTATACTAAGAACAACATTTTTGAATTTTATCACAAAAAATTAGTCTTCTTTTATCCTTCATAAAAATAAAAGTTTAATTTCTTCCAAATACTCAAAGTGGTGTTGACAAAACTATCTAGAAACTTAAGGAATATAAGTGAACTATCCGATCTTTTTCTAATATCCTCGACTCGGCTATAGATTCTGGGTTAGATATTACATGATTGGAATAATTGGGTGCTGCACGAAAAGAATTATATGCTTATAGCCATAGCTGGTTCTTTAGATAAAATGTGGATGAAGCGCTTCGAATCCAAACTCTATCGCGCAACTTTTCAAGCACTGCACATCTGATATGAATAACGAAAAAGGTCTGCGTGTCGTCCTATTAAAATAATGTATGATTCAATTTGTTAACTTTACGGGTTTTTAGCCAATTTATAACTTTATGATACGTTTTATCTTAAAAGCGCAACAGTGCGTATATTAATAAGTGTAACATTTGCTGATAAAATTAATTTTTATATTTAGAAAAAATGTATCAGCTTTAAGCATAAAATAAAAGTTTCGGATTATAACTTTTAGAGTTTGTAACCAAAAAAAATTATGTATGTGGGATTTCAGGTTTTTGCAGATCATTTTTGTTTCCGCTCTAGATTTTTAAACAAGAAAACGGCATTTGCTATTTTATCCATCACCCCGACTTTGTTCAGCTTTTTATGCGCTTATGTTAATATTTAGCGGACGCATATATATTTTTGCTCTTTTAAAATATTTATATCAATATGCAAATTTTGAATTTTGTCTTGAATATGCAAAAGTTTAAGGATTTTTTTACCCTCTTTTTGTAAAGTGAAAGTATAAGTGCATTTATAATAAATTACCTGTCGCTAATGTGATTAAATTAAGTCGGCGTCTATTTGTTTCATTTACATACATACAAGGCTATTTAGACAAGTTGTAGTGCCACCTATGGCGTTTTTTTTTTATAAATCACTATTATAATATGCAAAATTGATGAATTATGCGTTAAAAGGTGTAGTAATTCTGATTAATTTCACAAATGTATGTCGCATTTGTGGTTATATGTTTAAAGATTAAATAAATAATTTTGTCAGCTTGTTTAGAAATCGCAGTACCGAATATAACACTTAAACAGGTTTTTTCTTCTAAAATGTTGCGGCAAGCAGTGCATTTATGGTAAACCCTAGAACCACACAGAATACTTTGCTGCGATTATTTGGTGGTATGCGACGGTGTTTAATTTGTATATAGAGAATAAAATCTCAAGTAGGATAATGTTTCCGCGCAAATAGTTGGGAGTAAAACTAATCCTTGAATTAATTCCTCTCTGTTCAACGTTTTTAGAAAGAGGGGATTAAGTAGATTGTTGTGAAGTTAAAAGAGTTTGCTGAATCAACAAACTTCCAACTTACATGTGTTGAAAAAAGTTGAATAGATTCGTTTTGTTGTGTTTTAACTTATTTATTATACCATATAGCGGAAGAAGTTACTATAATCACCTCGAAAATCACAATTTGCATTTTTAATAATTTTAATTATCTTTTTGGATAAACTGCCGAATAATTTTACTATCGGATGATGCAATGCAATTGACCTTTTTGATATGCCTTACGTACGTCTTGATGTATACATATTTTACAATCAATTACAAAATCTTGGCAATATAACTTATATTAGCTCTGATAAGATTATCTGCAAAATTGTTCAGCGTTTTTGTTTTTTTTATATTTCATACAAATGTATAATTTCCTGCAAAATAAAAAGTTATGTATGAAATACTGGGATTTAATAGTATTAGAGTTTTCTCTAAAATCGGCTGCAGTCGCGATGCAAAACCTTCAGAGAAAAAGATAAATCAAGTTTTCATCTGCAAATTATAGCTTATCGAGCAAGGTTTCATTTGTGATGCGTCATAGGTTTCTATGAAGTTGCTTTTAAGTTTCATAAAAAATTAACAAATAAATCGCAAAACAATCTCAATCGTGTACATATAACTTTCATATGCTTTATTAATATCTTTCAAGCAAAATATTCAGCTAATCTGATACTGAAATAGGTCTTAGCTACTTAGGTGATGATTAAGTATTTATAACAGAGAAATTCTGGATCATCCCTAAAACGGATTTCCTACACAAAATTTTTGATGACCTAGTAATTACAATAATTTACCCAAATGTTGTTTGGAGTTTTCAATGTTTGGATAAGAAGGAATTAATTTGCCCGTTAATTTTGTAAAATCCACTGCCTTATTGATCTTCTATGGTAGGGTCAATAGTGCTAAAGGCTTTAATTAGAAAACCAAAAAGAAAATCGAATGTGAATCGTTAACCTCAAAAAAATTCGTGAATTGGGGTCAACTCAGAACGAGCAAACGCCTCCTACTTTCAGTCTAACCGCGACCATGTCTCATTCTGGTCCATTAGGTGTTCATTGTTAAAAACCATTCCACGGCAATGGCTGGAAAGATGAGAGTGAATGGAACTACGAGTGAAAACCGATAATTTATGCACCTTAGAGTAAATCTCTACATGGAAACCGGTTCCATCGTGAATCGAGAACGTCGACTGTTTTCGTATATTCGTTTATTGCCTATCTGCCGCGAAAGAGAATCGGACAAGAATAACTTTTACTTATTGTAGGCATAGTATGTACATCCGATCGAAAAGATTGGGTCAGTTTCGTTTCGACCGAGCACACCTGATACACACCATCCAGGCACTTTCTATTTGATGCTGGTCTCGGATTTCGTGACCGTAAATCTTCTTTTCCCATCACAACACTAATAATCTTGTGTAAGTCTCACTCGCATTCGCAAATGAAATGCTGATGATGTTCACAGGCGCAAAGAAATCATTAAAAACATCACATTCAGATTATAACGACGGGGAGCACATTCTCCACTCGTTCAATTTTAATCATGGAATCATAAGAAGGTGAGTTTACTCCACGGAGATTTCCTTCTTCAACTCATCGGATTCGTCATTTTGGAATGCTCGTTACCTTTGCGGGAGCCATTGTGCAATATTTTAAGGCTAGACCGACAGTAAACAATACGTGATTAACGCGAACAGCACTATAAAGCTGGTTTTCGAACGCTGTCGGGCTCTATAATTTCATAATAGCTAAAAACGAGCTATGTTACTTAATCTTCAAAAAATGTATCGGCGACATCTTTACAAGTTTGTCGCTTAAATCTTTTGTTTACTCCAAATTGAGAAGATTTCGAAAATATCTTGTTAGCAAAATTAAACCGGCTTTGAAGTGCAAAATACGAATGGTTATGAATTATAATTATGCTGGACGATGCAAACATAGGAGTGGATCTTGTTTGTCTGCCGAAATTACTGTGGCACCTCCGCAGCATCATGCAATATGCTGTAAAAGTCAGTTTTGCGCAAACGAACGAGGGTTGGCGGTATCAGTTGCAAAATTGCATCGATTATGAATAAATTAATAGATCAATTGTGGCCTATGTATGAATTTGATTTGTAAGTTATTGACATGCAGGAGAAATGTGGTTCAGTTTTTGTATATGTTGAAGCTTGCTCCGCTTTTGTGGCATGTTGTCCTTCGATATTTCGTGTCAACGACACACATTTTTAATGAACTTTAAGTAAGTTTACCTTGTTATTTGTAAATAACAGTGGAAAATTGCGTTCCGAACAAATAACACGTCCATATGTTGAGTTTTGCCATGAAAATAATAGCTGGGTTAGGCAAAAAAGTACGTGGATGCTTTATAATACTGACTGCTTTTTGTTCCTTCATTAGTCGTCTTTTGTTACGAAATATCTGTTTTTAGTTAAAATCAACTTCTCAAAGTTCATTGCCCATGGATTAAACTCATCATTTGTGCCAAAGATCCAACTACAACTGTATAAATATGGAAACATATTGTGAACCCAGAAAACTTAAATAGTGCAGTTGTAATGCGTATTAAATCAAAACTTGCCAACCTAGAGCCTAAAGCAAACTAAAAATAAAACATACCCGATGAAAGTTTGTGAAGAATTTCTGTATGAAAAAATAAACTTTCATTTGAAAAGTAAGTGGCTGTGTGGGAAAAGAGATTGACTAATAAGTTAATATTGGAAGGTTTGTTGGTGAAATTTAATGGATTTTATGTAGGTACTTTTCCATCTTCAATTTAGTCTAATGTAAATTCAATTAAGAGTAGGCAGTTTATAAAAAAGTTAGAAGTAAAGTTTCATACTATGCAGGGTTATGGGTGACAAAATTAATAGTTACGAGTATAAACCAATTTGTTTGCATTATTTCAAAGTTAATAGTGAAAATAATTTTGAAAAAAATAACTGGCATAATAAGATTTATCACTTCCACAAACAATGCAAGGTGCATTGGCACGCGCAATGAGTAACTTCAATAAATTTCACACGACATTTTTATTGCAAATTACTTTTTATTATTTATCAGTTGAAACACGTTCCTTGCATTGCAATGATTGTAACGATTTCTATTTTTGGAATATATCCAAGGATCGTCATGAATGCGTGTTGAATTTCACGTGCTTTATTTATACGCAATGGTGTATTGGTGTGAATAAAGAGTATTTTCAAGTACAAAGTTTTGGTCTTCATTACAACTGGGAGATCACTGACCCTAACATTTGTTTTGTAAATCGTTCTTTTCGAAAATCTGTTAAATTTTGTATGCTTTTTATACTAAAATTCAAATTTGAGAATAATATATTACGAAGGTATATTTCATTTTTATCTAAATTTTCAAATGGAAGTGTCGTTAAGACAAGCTAGAACCTTTTTTAAAAAGCTTTCTAGCCCAAAAACGGCAACATAATTACTTAAATACATCCAGTAGGTGTTAATAAATATGGTTACAATAATTCTATCACAAAAACGACTAAAGTGTTATTAAGAATGCTTTTATTGTTAAATTTGAATACTTTTAATTGTCAAATTTTGTTGTGAAATTTCTTTAGATTTACAAACAATTAGGACGTGGACCTAAAAACTAAATGGTTATCCATTAAAATTGGTTGTTGTATATTTAATAATAAAATAAATAAATGAAGACAAACATTTTATTTATTTAATAATCTACTACAATGTAGGCTTAATAAAGTATTTTATGCAGAAATTATATTACAAATATATTTCTGTCAGAATAATATTGACTATTTGTACTACAAAACACTAATTTTAATTTAAAAAAATATTACATAAAAAATATTTATATAGAACTGGTTTTATTCAGTTTCATCAGTTTCTTCTACTTACTTTATATTTGTAATAAAAGATGTATTTAAAAAACTGTCACCATTGCACTGAGAACATTATTATTATTATTATTATTATTATTATTCTGTTATTGGGTCGTCTAGGGCACTCCCAGTGCCTACCGAATAGCAAACGCGACCTATAAGATCTATTGTGCTAGTCCCTTTTATTTAAACCCCTTCCATATCCAGGTCCTTGAAAAAGCCTATTGTCTGCTGGGGAGTCGCATTTGACACATCTTCCGGCGCTATGAGGGATGCTCCGAAGTGTGCCAGCCTTTGTCGACCTAAGGCTGGGCATTGGCAGAGTATGTGTTCCGCTGTTTCTTCTTCCTCAAGACAGAAGCGACATGTATCATCGTCCTCCACACCTATCTTTTTAAGGTGGTATCTTAGGGCACAGTGCCCCGTTAAGAGGTCGGTAATGATTTTTAAGTCCGGCTTGCTGAGCATTAGAAGTCTCATCGACCTCTCTTTGGAGGGGTAGTAGATGAAGCGTTTCGCCTGCCTTAGTCCGGTTTGGTTGATCCAGTGTGAGGCTTTGCTATCTTCTTCCCATAGCCTAAGGGAAGAAGATAGCAAAGCCTCACACTGGATCAACCAAACCGGACTAAGGCAGGCGAAACGCTTCATCCACTGAGAACATGCTACAGTGCAACATAAACCACATTTTCGACATAAACCTTCTTTGCGATAAAAAGGGTCCAAGTTTGGCATACATGAGAGGCTGTAGGAGGCGCAATAATTAAGAAGTGGATATGCAGATAGTTAGCAGAGGAATCACCTGGGTGTAAAAAAAAAACCGTAATTAATTGACGGAAAATTGACCTAAAAAATTAAACGGAACATGTAAAGGTAGTTAAAGAAAAAGTTAAAGGTGTAAGTGGTTTTGGCGGGGTCAGTGAGTGCGTCGAAAATAATGAAAATTATAAGGATATAGCTCCAACCCCCCTGATAAACAGAAAATTATTCCAATTGCGATAAAATCTATTATAGTGTCATAAAAAATGCAATGTGTGCCATAGTTTAATTTTTTTCAACTTTCCCCCCTAACAAAAAAAATAACAGTTAATAATAGTAGATAAAAATGATGTATAAGAGAAAGTCCGAGAAAAAATACTCGATTTTTTAAGACAAAAGAACGAAAATTGGATCATAAATAAAAAAGTTAAGTCGTAACGGACAAAAATACTATCCCTTCTACTTTTTGCTACCTCCTCCTTGCCTATACAACCCTTTCTGAATACCTGGCGGTTAGAGCATTTCTCATGTCCATTATTGTTAAATGACGGGTTTACTAACAACATTTAAAAAAACAAGTAACAATTTACTTAAAATGAAAAAAATGCAATTATTAAAAAAAAAAAAAAAATGTAAATAGCAAAAAAAAAAATTGGGTAAATCTTTTAGTACTTTGTCTAAAAACCATAATTAAAAACGTCTTACATTAATTCATTGAGAGTAATTGGATTACAAGGTTAACACCATAAGGCATTCTACAAATCCGATCGAGCTGAAATTTTTACACGATACATATACAATATTAGCTGTAGTATGGAGCTAAGTTATATTTTATCTGGAAAATTTTATTTAAAAAAATGTTGAAGATGAATTCAATACAATAATAACTTTTTGTCAGTTGTTTGCAAAGCAACGGTTTGTACTATAGTGGTATTCTTCCTGATTAACAATCGTCATTTTCTAAGTACCGAAGTGTAAAAAAAAAATAATACAATTGTTTTACACTATTTGTAAGTATAATAATAAAGACAAAAATAATTTATAACCTTTTTTTATGTCTTGTAAACACATAAAAAGTCAGAAATGTTGCACATTTTTTCGGCCGCTAAACCAGAATGACTCTTTAATAGTGAAGAAATAAAAATAAGCGAGTTTTAATCGCCAAAAATCCATGAAGGGGCTGTAATCAAAGTATAAATTGGGAAAGTTGTCTGCTGGTTTTTATGTTTTTGCAACACGGGGCTTATTGCGTAAAAGCTGATTTGACAATTATTTTCAATTTCAACTTCAAAAGGCAAAGGTGTAACTAATCCCATATAAATTCGGCTTTTGGCACCTCCAATGATGACAAAAACGGCTTTTTCACTCTCCCAGTTATAGCGATAAATTTTGGGGCAATGGTATAACAATGATCAGCTTGAAATGCAATACCTCCAAGAAATTCAAGTGCAATTCATGCCTGAAACCTGATTTTGGCAAAATGATCAAACCAACTGGGAATGAAATTTCGTAGAAGCTGGGCTCGGAGGAACTTGCCCTCCTTTTCAGTTACAAATTTAATCAAAGATTAATTTCAAGATTAAGTAACCGCGGATAATCGGGCGTGCATGCAGGGAAACATTCATTTGGCGAAGCTTTTCTGACATGCACGTACAGCGGCGTTCAATGCTGCATTCTTAAGACGGCGGCCTCGCGATCGTAAGCCGACGAGGTGGCGCAGCCCGCAGCCCGGCATTACGGAAGAATTAATCAAAGCGATGAAAAAGGCAGCTCACGTCGCATTTCGCGAACGGTGTGATGCTCCAATCGATCCCCCCGATATTCACAAAAGCCACCAATTACAAGTTTGCGCCTTCCATGGAATCCGAGTTCACTCGACGCTTGTAAGTTTTGCATGACTTGAATTTTCTGTAGGGCATTTGCATTAATCTTTTGCAGTTTTTTTTTTCCAAGTTTTCAGTTTTCAAGACGAAGGTTGGCTTAAATGTCAACCGACTGCGTTTATCGCTCCATCGCGGATCAGTCGCTTATTATGTGCAGGAGATATACCGAACATAAGGAGATGATCGTCTTATAAAGTGATCGTTTACCGCTTGATCGGTGGTAATTAGCAGAAAATAAAATATACTTGAATGTCCTTGGGCACTTTATAATTTGTTGTGAATTTTAATTAAACGGGGACTTAAGAATTTCTTAATTGAGAAGTGATAAGGTTTTTACATGTTCAGCAATAAGATAATTCAGAAGCGAGGAGAAACTTGTTTGTGCTGTAAAATTATAGAGAGATAACTACACTTTCACACAATTTTATTATTAGGCTACGGTTATGTATAATATTGAGATTACTTTCAGATACACAATATTTCCTTCCTGCTAGAAAATGATTTGACCAAATTTAATTTTCACTTCCTTTATTAAAAGATTACTGGAAAATGTGTCTTTTGTAATCCGCTTGGTAATCTCTGTAATAGCGAACAGTACACAACAAATTAAAAGAACTGGTCAAGTAAGAGTTTGAATTTAAGTTTAATTTTGTCTGTAATCTTTAGCCACCCTGATATCTATACTTTCTCTTTCCATCTTTTCTCGTGCATTTCTTATATGAAGAAATTAAAGTATGAAAAAAATAAAGCAGCTCTTTGAAATGGACGAAAGGAGCCCTTTTTTCGACCTCATAACCACTAAAATGTTTTTGGTTTACTTTTGGTTCTTGGACTAGGTGTCGAAAACAAAGTTTTATGACTATTGCAAATGTCATGTTTATAGTTTTAAAAATGAGCGAGTTAATCGACGGTGACATATACTACAATATATACAGTCAAGCCCTGCAATCTACACTCAGAAATATCATTCTGGTATGCTGTAAATTAATAAGAATTCTTATATAAATGCCTAGAAAAGCATTATACTAGTTAGATGGCACAAATAATTATCAAAAACACGCATTTATTATTTTAATATGATATCCCATTAAAAATAAAGGGTATTTTTTTAGCTAAGTTAGTATTTCCTATATCACAATGTTCCTTGTGTTGGCCTAAGTGTGCCCCTTTGATAGCCACAACAACCAACATCCTAGGATTTCCTACAAGAACAACTGTCAATACGAGTTGTTTCATAATTATATTTAGTATAGTTTGGTAAGTAAACATGAATAGTCACACTTGAGGAACAGATCTTTAAAAATTAGGCAGCGGTTTGCGTTACGGTCAATGGAGATAGTTACCGCACCATGATTAATGAATAACACAGCTCCACAAAAAAAATTGAAAAAATTAGATCTGACGTCTGACCATACCTACTATATGTTTTTGAGGTCACTGAATCCGAATCCGAGGTCTATTTAACTCCATCACGTCAGGATTTTTCATAACCTCAAAATTTAGCATAAAAACGAGAATAATCCACAAAAAAATCGAAAAAATTAGATCTGACGTCTGACCATACCTACTATATGTTTTTGAGGTCACTGAATCCGAATCCGAGGTCTACTTAACTCCAGAACGTCAGGATTTTTCATAACCTCAAAATGTTAGCATAAAAACGAGAATAATCCACAAAAAAATCGAAAAAATTTGATCTAACGTCTGACCATACTGACTATATATTTTCGAGGTCGCTGAATCTGAATTCCAGGTTTATCAACCCCTATTACTTTAAGGTTTTACATAACCTACAAATTTTAGTCCAAACACCAAAATAATCCCTTCAATTCAAAGGCTAAAATAGTGACCGGTTTTTTTTCTTTTAAGCAATAAAGGGATTAAAAATTGAAGGGATTATTTTGGTGTTTGGACTAAAATTTGTAGGTTATGTAAAACCTTAAAGTAATAGGGGTTGATAAACCTAGAATTCAGATTCAGCGACCTCGAAAATATATAGTCAGTATGGTCAGACGTTAGATCAAATTTTTTCGATTTTTTTGTGGATTATTCTCGTTTTTATGCTAACATTTTGAGGTTATGAAAAATCCTGACGTGATGGAGTTAAATAGACCTCGGATTCGGATTCAGTGACCTCAAAAACATATAGTAGGTATGGTCAGACGTCAGATCTAATTTTTTCGATTTTTTTGTGGATTATTCTCGTTTTTATGCTAAATTTTGAGGTTATGAAAAATCCTGACGTGATGGAGTTAAATAGACCTCGGATTCGGATTCAGTGACCTCAAAAACATATAGTAGGTATGGTCAGACGTCAGATCTAATTTTTTCAATTTTTTTTGTGGAGCTGTGTAATTCTTCGAAAATATGAATGACATTGATCCTGGCGAGATGTGGTTTCAACTGAATGGCGCTATGTGCCATACAGCAACACAAACCATCGATTTATTGAAATCACGATTTTGCAGTAAAATGATTTCACGACATTGTCCTTGCTTACGAAGGACTATTATGTTAATGCGGAGATTTCATAATTTTAAGTGATAACAAACTCATTAATACAAATATATGAACTATTACTTATTAATAGGATATACATATACATATATATATTAATTTTCAGTGATTTTCATCTGAGCCTAGTGAAATAGGGATTAAAATGAAAATTAAGTTATATGTATAAATAAGAGTAAAAGTATTTTTAAGATTTCAATTTATTCCTACCAAAATTATCCGATTGATTATCTCGCGTATATGTATTATCGATTATCCCTTCAGTATAGTAAGCACGTCTAGATAATTGTTCTCAACAAATTATCTTGCAACTTTTACTTCTGTGAGCTAATTAAACTGTGGTCACGGCCTCTGGTCTGTAAGGTTGACTAAAATGCATTTACAAGAAAGTCTCGACCGCAACACGAATGAATTTGTACGATAACATCAAACTGGCGAAAATTGCATTGTCACTAAAGAAAGACTTTTTCCAGTTGCACAGAGTATGACTCATGCATATAATTTTGAACAGCCGGCAAAGAGCGGCTACTCCAAGCCTTACTTTCGAAACATTTTTATAGCAAAAGGAGTTCACAAAAAGATGGGGCTTAACGGCGGCGCTCGGCGCTCAATGCCAGTAGGACAGGTATTTTTTAAGCGCAAAGAAGTCATGGAAGTTAATTTCCCTATTCCTAAGAGTCATGCAGTCGAAAAACTCAGTGCTTGCCAATTAACATGTTCTTAAAATGTGTTAAGTCGATGTACCCCAAAAAATAACAATTTGCAATAGATCTACCTATTTATTTTTCAAACCAACCGTTAACACCTGAAACTGTGTGAGAGATTATTCGACCTAGAATATTATGTACCTTAACATTCCAGCGATTTGGTGGTGATTTATTTTGCAAATTTAGAAAAGTGTGTTGAATTGTCAAGTTCATAAATTGCATATAATTTTCCGTTCGAGTTGGCCCGAATTAAAATTCTTTCATTATTTTTATTTATTATTGTTATTTTGTTGCAGGAAATGGAGAAAATGACATCCGCCGAGAAAGGCAAGAGCGTTAACAACAACAATGTGTGCAGCAAGCACGGTCACAGCAAGGCAAATTGGAACACAAAGGTGAGTTCGTCAGTATAAGATTAAGATAATGGGTCGCCTGGTGGGTTTGAGAAGCGAACCTACTTGCGATCGGATCGGGTAGGATCTCTTCGTTCGTCTCATCACCGCTGAGTGATTGAATTCTGAGATCTTGTTTACAGTGCCATGAGATCTTGGCTCGTCTCAGCAGAGTCCGTCTTCAATTTCAAGTCAACATTGTAAAATTGATCGTGCGATCTCCATACAATGAAATGAACCTGACATGATCGCTTCGTACTTTCTTCTGTGCCGGCGGGTAATGAGCCGAATTTGGTTGCTTATAGCTCTTCTAGTCGAGCTACGTGCCGGGCATATGTCAACAGAGCCTACTACCGGCACAGTGACATCGGTGAGTCAGATCGGTAGTTAAGACTTAATGGCAACCTGCGAAGGTACCGCCAGTAACGGTTAATTGAGCATGGTGCTTGTTCAGTGGATTTTCTTCAGAAGCTGGACAGACCAGCAGGAGAGATCTTCGTCTTATGATCTTGCCGGGGAGACCTCTAGCTCAAAGCAGGAAAGGAAAGATTTTTAATTGCTTATGAGCTAGTACATAAATGAGGACTGCTTTTCTTTGTTTCGAGCACCATTATGCTAGCTCATCTGAGACGGGTTCGGCTGTATCTTGATGATCGGCCGCTTATCGCAGATTTTGATTTTAATTATCTTGTGATTGTTGTTGGCAGGCATTTTGCTTTCAATATGGTTTTATTCAAAATATCAGGAAATGTCAGTAGAGCATGCATTTCTCGTTGTTTACATTATATAACCCACTATGCGGGAGCTTATTTCACTTTTGGTGATGATAGATGAAGTGCAAACACAGTTACTTGCTGAAACTAGGAATTTTAATTATTTTTCGTGTTTTGGAACAATCAGGAAATTGCTGGAGCCACTCTTACAACAACTCCCTTATTAGAAATCAGTGTAGCAATTATTGAGGAATTTTTCATATTTAATTTTGTTGCAAAGTTTTTTCTTCTATTCGTACCGGAAGTGTAAAGGAGATAAAGTAATGGAAAAGTAATCAAAAACAGAATAATATATTAAAAAACTACAAAACCCGTTGATGAGTGTGTCAAGCGATTAAACAATGTGTTGAGCAAAAAAACGGTGAAGAGATTTTTATTTGTAATCATTAGTCAGACAAGTTGATGTTAAAAGAGGACAATAAGTAAGGCTAACAAAAACAGTTGTAACCTTTTTTGGATAAAAATGACGTGTTTACGAAAAACGCGTTCAAAATAGTTAATTGAGAGGCGTTTTGATCATTTCTTTTGTCTATAATTCTGATGGATATCAGATCAATCCCGTTTTTAGGTTATTTTGGAACGATAAAAATAAAGAGAAAAAATAAATTACTTCCTTTGGTATTGCAATTTGTCGTACTCATTCTTACATAAAGGTCATCGCTATTAAATCACCTATTATGTATGGATTGCAATATTTCAAAGTCATATTTAATAGTTGAGTTTCATTTTTCTGAGCATGCGATTCAAATTGGCGAAATTATTTTATTTCAATTCAATTTTGTGTGAAAATTTGGAAATAATTTTATATTTATTTAAAAATTGCGTTAGTTTGAAGGTAAATCTTTTTTTTTTTATACCAAAATTGGTAATAAGTCGTTAATAGAATTGCTGGATTTTAATCAATGAAAAAATCTTACGTTCGCTAGAGAAGGTTATTATTAAGCTACAGTTAAATTTTCAGATCAATAGATGAAAAATTGTAAAAATCTGTACCTCTAGACAGAAGATCACGACCAAATGCTACAACATTTTTTTAAGTAAGGGATAATGGGGCAGTGTGTAACAGGGGCAGTGTGTAACAGATAGCTCCATTTTGAATATGGCGCGTCCAAAACCAAATGTGAATTTGTATATTCTTCCTATTGGACGACCTCTTTCGTTTGCAATCGAGAAAGCGGTGCTCGGAAACGTGTCATGGCGAAGAGGAGGGGGCGAAATCAGGCTCGCCTGGCAAACAGGTAATTCTCAACATTTCACCCTCTAATTTTTTCGGGTTGGAGTCAATCGGGGCTCGATTACTCCCCAAGTAATGATTTTCTATCCAAGTTTAACACTTTGGTCATGCAAAATGACCGTTGTCGATAACATAACCTTAGGGTCCTTTGTTTCACGGAGCCTAGACCCAAGCTCTGTACCTCGGGGCAGTGTGTAACAAAAACAAACGGGGCAGTGTGTAACAAACGCAGGCCTCCGAATATAGAGCTCCAGGAGGTACTTAACTATCTTAGGTGCGTATGGTAGTCAAAAATTACCTTCGTAAGGTTCTAAACTAGATATATAACTTCATTCCAACCTTAATTCATGCATATTTTGGGTCTTAGGCCGAAATTCCAAAATCTGTTACACACTGCCCCACTCTCCCTTAATAAGGGAATTTCTCCTAGTGAAGGCGACTATATCCTAGTCATGTTTCCTTGCAAAGGTATGAAATATTATGTTGGTAAGATAATAAAGGAGGCTGATGAAGACGGAGATTGTGAGGTGTCATTTTATCGGCTTTCCTCCAAGGCCAAACATATGTAGGTTCGTACTCCCTAATGTACCTGATTTGTGCTCAGTTCCTATAAGTGATATTAAGACTATTCTACCAAAACTAACAAGCCACGCTGTCCTGACTAAATTTCAACAATCTTATATTGTTTTCAATTATGATTTTGGCAGCTTTCAGTTAGGCTAAGATTTTTGGAATATTTTCTTTGTCATTTTTAATGTATCTTAACATTAAAAGTCACGATATTTGTTTAAGTTTTTTTGCGGGAGATTTTAATTTTGCAAGTTACATTTGATGTTTTAAATTTTAAATCTAATCCTGAAATCTTAAGTTTCAGTCCTAACTTTTTATAGTAAAAAGAGCTGATAATTGTCATAATATGGTAGCCGCACTCACAGAAGGGAAGAGGGAACCACTGCCATCCTTACCAGCTGTTTCCTGAACCTAAGTCTCCCCTTGTTACACACTGCCCCTTATATTGTTACACACTGCCCCATAGCGGGGCCCCATAGCGGGGCAGTGTGTAACAAATGCAGTCCTGCGAATACCGAGCTCCAGGAGGTACTTAACGGTCTTAGGTGTGCATGGTTGTCAGAAATTACCTTCGTAAGGTTCTAAACTAGATATATAACTTCATTCCAGCATTAATTCATTCATATTTTGGGTCTTAGGCCGAAATTCCAAAATTTGTTACACACTGCCCCACTCTCCCTTACTCACGTTCAACCCGGCACAATTTTTTATACTTCACTTCATCGGGCGGCAGTAAAAATCGTATTTTGCTTAACCCTTTCAGACACAATGTCCAATATATTGGACAATAGTTGTCACTGATTTTAAAGCTATTTAACGTAGACGCCAATATTAAATCTGCAATAGTAGGCAACTCTGTTAATAAAGTAGCTTTTAAACTTTACAAAAATAAGTTTTGTTAACGAAAAGAACGCTGGACGTTGTAAAATGTCTGGATGCAAAAAAAAAACGTTCATTATTTGCAAAAAATGTAACGTTTATTTGTGTTTAAAGCGCGAGAGTAACTGCTTTGCTGCATATCATGAACAATAAATTGCTTTTTAATGTATTTTAATACAATCAATAAAGCATTGCAAACACGCTAAAAATAATTGTCTTTGTTTTACAAAAAATATATACAGGTGTTCAACTAAAATCATAGTACACAGGGATATCACCTGGTGGCCAGGTGAGGCATTCTACCTTAATTTTTTTTGCATATTCGTGTTTAGTAGTGTCATATTTGTGTATAAGCAAAAATTCAGATTTTTATCTCAAACGCCTGATTTTTGTGTCTGAAAGGGTTAATCTGGCGGCGCCTTGCACAAAATGTTTTAAATAAAAAAACATAAAAACAAATAAATATGTGAATACATTAAGTCTATAGCCTACCTGTAAAAATAAGTTCTTAAATTTTTCAATAAAAAAAACATGTGATGTGATGTGAGCCACCGGTGGTACACGCCGCCAGAAGAACCATTCGCCTGTGAGCCACCGGTGGTAAACGCCGGGTTAAACGTTTTAAGACTTATATTAACATGTATACAAAACCGAAATACATTATATTAAACAATTTTCATAAAAACAAACTCCAAAAATGACCCATGATTTCGTGCACATAAGTATTACCAAAGAATCTTAATATTTTTATTAAGCTGGAACTACCAAGATCAGTTAAATTGAAGGGTACGCAATTCCTTCCTTGAATTAATTGTATTTTTTAAAGTTTACTGTTAATATTCAAAGGGTTGAAATCCACCCCTGTGAAGCTTATAATTTAAGAAATAGTCTAAAAATTCTAAGAAAATTATTACTTACTTATTACTTATTATTATTATATAACAATTAATCTTTTTCTCCCACGTGCGTTATGCAAAAATAAGGGAGGTAGTTAACCTTTTTTTTAAGTGGAGTTTAGCTTCTAGAACAATAAATCTTACTTTTTGGATAAGTTCATGACCAGACACAAATTGTAAGCACTTATACGTTACGTTTTAATAATTCCAATCAAAGTTACAAGTGTTTGAAAAACAGGCTAAAAAAACGTATGTTTTTTGCGGTTCACACATCTAATCTGGCTTCAAATGAATTGTTAAAATTTTCTATAGTGTTTTTGAAGTTTTTTCATCAAATAAGTCAGTGGTAATGAGTAGAAATATAATAAATTAACAGAACTTACATAAAGTTAAAATCAAAGTTAGTCCACTTTTGTGTTGCTCGTGTCACTAATTTTTTTCGCAGCTATTATTTTTTTCTTGTTACTAACATAAATTATAAATATATTAACCACTTTACAGTAAAATATAAAATATTTGTTTTCAATTTGAAAAAAAAAACTCGATTTTGTCCAATTTTTTGAAATTCACCCATATACCTAAATTAGTTTTTTATTAAAATTCTGATAAGACTATGTATCTTCTATCCTATTCATTTTGTATGTTTTATATAAATTCACTCATTCAGCTAATAAAAGTATTCTACAAAATATTCCAAGATAATATCGCGCTATTAAAGACGTCTTTAGCGAATAAATTTTTCCCAACAATAAGAAATCAATCAGAAGAGCTTTCAACACTGGCAATTCGCCCTGTGCGGAAAGTGAAGAAAAGCTTTCTAAGAAAGAAGCTTTCCACAAAGCAACTAAATAAACAAGCGGAGTTCTTAAAAGTCTGTTTTACACTCCCCGCATCATAGCTCCAGTGGCGCAATTGGTTAGCGCACGGTACTTATAATCAGTAACTTGTGAGCAATGCCGGGGTTGTGAGTTCGAGCCTCACCTGGAGCAGTGACTTTTTTATTCTCGCGTTGGGTTTTCGTGCGCCAGTCGTTTTTTGCACAATTCAGGAGAGGAAATTGAATTAATCGAGGGGGAAATTGATTTTAAGCGGACTTGATGCAGGAAGTAAATTTTATGTAATTTCTCTTGTTTTTCACGAGGGGAAATCTGGGTGATTCGCTACTTTGTGGGAGGGAGGTTGGATTATTTCGATAATATGTATGTCTCCTGGGAGGGTGTCGAAAAGCAAGCAATGCATGTACATATGGTATGTACTGTAGGCAGAAGTGTTTTTATCACAATTCGTACAATTGGCTCGTCATAATAGTCGCAAATTAGATAAATAGTTGAATAATAGAGCGTTGCTCGCTTTTCTATTGTTAGCACCTGAAGTATGAAGTATGTTGTGTAGTAATTTAATTTAATATTAATTAATTCGTTATGGTTTCTGAATGACATTGGTTGCCAAGTTTTAGTTTGTAGGAATTCACAAGATACATATTAGGTTATTGTAGATTAAATGGTCGTAATCTAATTTTTACTTTAACACTAGAGCTACCGGAGAGCAAGTTTATAATTTTAACAATTTTCTGAACCTTTAATGTAGTTACTTGCAACTTTGAATCAGTAAAAGATTTTTAAAAATGTCGTGATTTCCAACCTTAATAAGCTTAAGGCATAAATCTTGACAGACGTTTGAAAAGTATAATTTAATTCAAGGAAGGAATTGAATACCCGTTAATTTGACGCATGTTGGTAATTCTAGTGTTAAATATCTACAGATTAAAATACTGGGAACCGATTGAATTTGAATTTGATGAAACGATGTAAAAACATTCATTTGTGGTCAAAAGTGATGAATATTACAGATGACGGTTAAAAAAGAACAGTCACGCTTCGCTTATTTTTCAGAATTTTAATTTTAAACTTTCCTGTTTATAATCTAAAAGCTGTTTGCACATATCTTTCACTTTATTTGAGCCATTTATTTTGAAAATGAGGCACGTCAAAATGTCATAAATATAAAGACTATTTTTCTTTTAAAATTGTCTATATGACGTTTTGGACTTGCCTCATTTTCAAAATAAATTAAATTTATTCAACTGAGGGTCATTTCCGAAGTAGTTTTTTTGGGCAGAATCCGAATCCGAGCTCAGAATAGGCCCTTCACGTCAGTATTTTGAGATATTTGAGGTTATGTACATGAAAAATAGCTATTTTTGAGGTCAAATTTTGTTTTTTAATTTTTCTACCTATTGGATTATCCAGTACTATTCTTCACCGTCAAAATAAGATCTTGAATGGTACTGTACGATGTTTTGTTCGAAATTTTAATATGACGTGATGAGATAAAAAGCATATGCTGGTCTAATCAAATCCTTTTTTGTCATACAACTTTCAACCATGTCAAACGTGTAACTAAGGAGTTTTCGAGGTTACTGATCGTAAATGTGACCTCAGACCACACAACCCTATAATTTGTAGATCTGTGTTATTAGTCTTTTTTCCCAAATGGTATCCTACTTTCGTTTTATTTTATTATTATTACTTTATTGTATTAAGCTATAATATGACAGGAATAACTCATTTTTTCCTTTTCACAACTCCAGAAAGCTTTCTTTCCCAGTAGCATTCTAACCATTTTATTCGGGATAGTTCACTTGAAGAAGTGTCATAATAAAAGCATTGCATAATGTCAGGTCAGTCCTTTTATTTTTGGTTTGTCGCTCTGTCTAACTCTCACGACCTGTGTCATGGCTTTTTAGTGTTTAATTAATGTTAAATTGAATGCTTCTCAGAAAATGTAATTAAATTCTATCAATAATGGCAAATTAAAAAACGAATGAAATAAAAATTTAAAATAAAAATAATAGAACCGCCTCCAAAAAAGTATTAAATAATTTTACTTATCTTTTTTTGCTAAGCAGATAAATTTTTTGTTCCGAAAAGGCTCATAAATTTACAATAGAGTCGACAACTGACAACAACATAGATGAAATTCAACAATTATTGGCCGAAAACCGCAAACTGATCATCAGAGAATTAGCAGAGGAGGTGAACACTACGTTTGGATACCATTCAAGGCATTTCGATAAATCAATTTGGCTTGAGACTTGTTGCTGAAAGAGTTGAATTTGTTGCAAAAAGGAGACAGTGTTGAAATCGCGAAAATGTTTTCCGGGGCTGATTCCGACCAAATATTCATCAAACGTAACATTATTAGTGACGAGACGTGGGTTTATGTGTATGATACGCAAACCAGATACCAAGCAAAATATTTTCATAACCATTATAAAAATCGCAATAAATCGAAGAGAGGCAAATATATGGTATATGTTTACTACAAATGTCAATGTATGACACCACAAATTATAGAGAATGTCAATAAAGGTTCCTCCAATCCAACAAAAAAAAATTATTACAATCGGCCAACAGATGGCCACTGTACGTCCAAAAGTCCCCTTTCTTTTTGATCATGGTAGTAATTTGTCAACAACAATTGGCAATGGGCTAGCACGTTGAATTTGTGTAGGGAAAATATATTTCCAAATCGTTTTTGCTTAATGAAAAATGTTTTTAGGAAAACACCTGCTGTGTCGTCCGTGAGGAAACACGAGTGAGGCAGTGTGAATCCGGCCATTGAAATACTAGCTTTATTGTAGCGTTTTGAACAATGTTTAAACATTTAAATTCGAAATTTTAGAAATTCAACAAAAACCTAACCGTTTTGCTTTCTCTACAAAAAATACATTGGAAAAGCTATATAAGCCGGAAATATAAGAAAAAGATAGAAAGGAAGGAAACTGTGTAGATATTCGCCACGCCGCACAACAATCAACTGAAATAATAACAAGTTTCGCATTAATGCCGTTCGACTGATCAACTGACCCTAATGCCTTTTGCTATTGTAAATTGTAACTCCTTGTTACCGCGTTCCAGTACGCTTGGTGCACACTGCGTGCAATAATTGCCGCGCTCTCTGTTCGTCTGAATAAAATCTGGATCAATAATCAATCACGTATTGATTGGCTCTCAAAACTCCGCTTTTCTTAATTCTCGTTCTAATTACCGTTGTGCGGTTAATAATTTAAGGTGGATGAAGATTGAAGTTGGAGATGAAGAGGAGAAAACGCATCCTATGAACAGTTTTGATCAATTCCCGGTCGTGGCTTTTCAGCGAGGTGGGAAATTGGAAAATCACTCAACTGAGGCGAGGACCGTTCGTTCGCGACAACTTTGACCTGAAATTACAAAAAAAAAAAAAAAAAAACCTGCTTATTATGTCACAGGTACGAGGTATTGTTTCGCACGGTGAGTTTTCGTGGGCATTCATTAACGGTTAGATGAAATTAATCTGAGAAAATTCCACTTAGTGGTCGATAGATCTAAATGTTGAATCATAGTTTTAGTTTTACGTTGTTGTTGATGAACTATTGGAAATGGGATTAGAGAACTCTAAGATTTTATGAAAAAACTTAAAAAAATCGAATGGCGTTATTCTAATTAAATAATATTTTTATTATTCGTGACTCATTTCATATGTATGCTGATGATACATTTAAATTTGTCTTTTATTATAAAACCTTTCATCCTTTCCTTAACCTTTTAAGGACGGGGAAAATTACGTTAAAATTGACCTTTTATTAGACATGAATATTATAAATAAATTCAATAAACTTCTTATATGGAGTCCCCCCCCTCCTTGCTGGTCGATATATCGACCAGGCCCGTCCGCAACGGAAAGTCCCATGTAAAAAATTTGGCGCGACGGTTTGAAAGTGTTTTATAGGTAATTTGATGGATGAATGCTGGAAAAATCATGAAAATCTCAATTTTTGACCTTGAATTCACCTGGCAGATGAGTTTCGCGATTCGTGGGATTATATTTTCCGTAATCAGTACATAAAAAAAGGTAGGTATGCCATCTTTCAGGGCGAAATAGCAAACAAAAATTTGACTATGAAATAGCAATTTTCAAGGTCAAGGATGCTTCCAGGAATTTCTATACAATTTTTCCCATATTTAGCGCATAACATTTTCTCTGAAAAACATCAAATATTATATGTCCTCTGGCTGGTCCATATATCGACCACTCCCGTCCTTAAAAGGTTAAGATACATGTTAAGAGACTTCAGTTGGTGGAAATTGGTTGCGATTCACTTTGCGTTTTCTTCCGTAGAGTAATCAATTTGAGCTTACGCCATATGAAAATCGTTTAAAGTTACACATGAGACAAAATGAGTATTTTAAATAATTGTTTTCTTACAGTAGTTTATTTTATAAAACAAATAATACAAAGTTATTATGTTATGCATTAACTTTATTTTACAAAAATGTTAAAACAAAATCTTTATTGTAGACTAAGTTATCGCCGTATTTGTTGGAGCCCGTCCCACAAGTCGTACTTTGCGGTGATATTCATACCATTTTCCTGGTTCATCTAAAATCAATCAATCAAGAAAAAAAAAAAAAAGTCATTAGTTTAATAGTTAATCTAGTGTCTGATCAAAGGATTTTTTTTTTTTTAAATTAAAACTTATATTTTTTTTATTTAACAATAAACTAGTGCTTTTTTCCTTGAACCGCGAGTAAAATATCAGAGGCTGCTAATTTTTTTATTTATAAAAAGCCTCGATCAGGCACTAGATTAACTATTAAACTAATGACTTTTGTTTGTTTGATTGATTTCCGATGACCCAGTAAAATGGTATGAATGTCACCGCAAAGTACGACTTGTGGGACGGAGTATGGCAATAACTTAGTCTACAATAAATATTTTATTTTAAAATCTTTGTAAAATAAAGTTAAAACATAATGTGGAGGCAGCTCAAGCAAGCAGGCGTTGTTAATTTGAATTTTGTATCCATTCAATCAAGTTATCTTTGAATTTCTTAGGACAAAAATGAAAAGAGAAAAAATGTAGTCTGAATATTTTCTTCGGGAGAACTTTGTAAACAATAAATTATCTTAATAAAAATGTTTCTAGTGACTTTCCATATTTATTCAAGCAGTAGGAAACTAGCGATCCCCTACATTGGTGACCCCGATAAAATGACACCAAATTTCTTACTGGGATAACTATCAATCCGAGCTATCATTCTGACAGCTCTATGTGATATTTATGTTCAAGTAATTATAAATAGACACCTGAGGAACGATTAAGAATCATTTTTTACTTTGAAAATCGTTAGTCAGTTCGCAAGTCTTATAGATGACTTCGGAATTTCGCCATCCGTCGAACTGTGGATAGATTTCGTACCACATCTTCTCTGTAGGCAGTAAATGAAAGTATGCAAAAGCTTTTAACACAGGAAAATTTTTAAGAAAATTAAAGTAGGATTCGCTTCGCTTCTGTAATCAAAAATATATCGAGATTTGTAAAAAAGGTATAACTAATTTGTTCCCAAAGTAAACTTGGTATTAAAATAATATCAAATTTAAAAAAAAATACCTAAAGGAACTTATCAATAATACAAGTTAACATTTTAAAAGAAACGAAGGTTTTTTTACAATTGATTGTTTTCGTTCCTACATTCACATTGGTATGGGGCGAGAGTTGTTCTTCAGCCGCCATCTATTTTAGATTTTGCTAAATTACCTCTTAGTCGGTTGATCATACAACAAAAATAGTGTTGACCAGCAATGCCTAGAGCATTGGTTTGAATTATAAACTAGCTGGATAAAAGTTTAAATTTTCAGCATTCTAGTTCAGTGCGACTCAAACATTACTATTAAACTGATAAAAATGATAAATCTTCAAGGATCAAGCAAATGATCGGTTGCTATAAATCTCCATTGCAAAAGTTACCATGTCTAAGGTTAAAAATCAAAGCCACTCAATGTCTTTTATATTCAAAAGTATTTCTAATGTCGACGATTACTGATTCCGGGAAGGGTTTACCACCTTTGTCTTGTTTTACTTTTCTATTGATACAATCAATTAAAATGCATAATGCAGAAGGCGCGTAACGGTATTTAAAGAATATCTCATGGAGTAATAAATTGCATAATAACTATGCAAAACATTGATAAATTCCACCAGAAACCAACCGGTTTCCTCTTTCGCTTCATCCCCCAGTTGTTGCGATCGACCGAAGATCTTAAGCGCTGGAAGACAATCAAATAACGCATAAAGTGAGAGACAGTGCAATGCTTTAAACTGTTAAATGATCGCGCCCAGCAGTATTAAATGAAAGGTAGAAAATCGTAAACTTGGGCAAGGCTAGAGCTCTAGCACGACAAAACCTGTTCTCTTCACTTTTTGCTGCTACTTGATAGTTATGATTTGGGCTTTATGGTAATGAAAAACGACATTTTCACCTGAACGATAAAAACAATTTACAAAAATACTGAAAAGTTGGTCCACCCAGAGGTGTTGCCCCAATTTCTCCAGTGGGTTCTTGTTCGTTCGGTGACTTTTAAAATATTTGCACTAAATTGTACTGTTGTGCTGCAACTACACGGGTAGACAGTTTATTAAAAGTCGCATGATCATGAAATTAAGTTAATGGGCCACAGCTCCACTTTTACATTGTTTTGACGCTTGTGGGACCCTAAATCGCTCGTTTCATGGTCAGGTTCAAAGTTAATGGACTTGTTGCTGTCACCCATGTGAAGTAGTTCATTGGCCAAGTTTGTTGTGGCAAAAGCCTTAGCACATGACGCTATCAATCTTTTTACACAGATAGAAAAGTTCGCTGCCCTGAATGTTTTGGTTTTCACGGTTGGGTGATCCTCGATCTGCACGCAATTGTCTTTGTAGATATGATGGATCATAGTGGAATGAACCTATTCCACCGCGAAATCACCCACTATTAAAGTGCGGGGACAGAGGTATTAAAAACGCACACACTGCTTGATTAAGTTCGCGCGATACACCTGCCTTTGTGGAGAACAGGTGAAATGATATGTGACGACTTCTGAGCCCGAAGTCGGCATTGAGAATTATTGGGGCATGTACCACACCACGCATTCGTTGGCCAACAAGTGCGCCACAATCATGACAACGTGTAGAACATGATTTACGACGACCTTGGCGAGAACAACTTGTTCTGGTTGTGCATCTAGTTCGCGAACTCGCCCGCTTGCCGCTTGGCGGCCAAGTGAGTGATCTACCATTTTTCTTGAGCCAGCTGCAAAGGCACTGAAATGATATGCTCAATGGATTTGTTGGGCATCTTTCTTTCCTTCCCATTGTGAGTTTATTGGGTCATTTGACCATACATTGCAGAGGTGCGGAACGACTTCCAACGATTATGATCTCAACAATTCACTAAATAAAAAAGCGGCTGATCTTTCTAGTCACAGTTTTCTCATCTCGTGGTACAATCACTTCTATCTACTTCTACTGGCTAGACAAGAAGAACATTTTTCAAAGATAAAGTTTTTCTCTTGTGCTAGATTATGAGGCCTTTTGAGATTTTCTACATTTCATGTAACGGTTGTTTTTATGGTCACGCACGTGGTATTCCAAATTGAGTTATTAATCTCTGAACTAAGCTGATGAAAAGGAACTAATTTGGCTAAGTTTTTTTCTACTGTCTTTATGGCGTGGTGGTGATACATTGCAAATGAATTCGAAGCTTCATATTTCGGAAATGAAGCATTTAAATGAAAAGTGGTAAATAAAAAATCTATTTTATTTTATAAGAGCTTTTCAACGACACCCGACACGATGGGGTACGCGAAATAAAAAAATTCATCCCCACTTCAGTATTAGGGGATGTATATGTATATGTACATATCTTTAAAAAAAATTAAAAAATGAGATCTAAGTATGTACATGCAAAAATTCATTTACATAGGTCTAAAAATGTAGAAACTACGAGGGTGCAACAGCCAACAGATAGGGACGGATGGACGGACAGACAGATAAAAATGCAAAAATCCACAATTTTAAGAAAAAAAATGAGTATCATATAATTAAATCAGAAACTATCAGCAAAATGAGTATCAATTAAAGAAATCATGTACTTACGAGTAAAAAGGGAACCAAAGAAAAAATCAAATTTCCTATTTTTATAGAAATATTTTCTATTTTTAAAGAAATATTTTCTTATATCTTACAATATTTCTCAAAATTAAAAACTATTTTCCATCTAATCCATCTACAAACTTAAAGTAAAGAAATGTTTCTTTGGCTCGTATTTCTTTAATAATTTACTACGTTTTTACTTGATTTTAGTAAATTAGAGTGTAAGGACCCCATTTTGGGACATTTCATATACATATATAGGTATGTGTGTTCATGAAACTATCCTTTTCTTTATAAATAACAGATTTAATATTAAAATATATATCCGTAAAAACCTATTTCAGGTGTATATGTGTTATTTATTACCTAATCCTTTTATACGCGCACCAATAAGGTATTTTCCGACCTTATTTTTCTTGGGTTGTTCTTTTTTCACAATTCAACAATACCAATTATTCTCGGTCCCTGATACAAAAACTCTACAAAAAAGTTTCCAAAGATTTGTGGTTTAGATTTGAATACGCTTCAAATTTTGGAAAATTATTTTTCCTAAAATCCCTTGTGATTTTGATTTGATAAAATAAGTGATAGAAAATAAGAGAAATTTTTGTATGACAAATTGTATTGTAATCCTTAATTTTCAGTAATTATGCCAACGGTATAGATCGAGTTTTCTCGCAATTATCTAATTTGAATAATATAAAACATGAATACAGTATATAAAGATGCACTGCAAAATTTAATTTAAAAATTTTTTTTCCAGGTTTCAAATACCAAAACCCCTCATACAAAATGTCCAAGACACCATAAGTCTACACACCAATGTCGAAAATCAGAGTCGGTACTATCAACAGATTCGGATATTCGTTTTACAAGACGAAAATTAGGAGATAGTCAAAAATGCGGTTGTGCTGTGATAGCTGGATTTTTATTGGCCCTTCTTGTGGCAGCAGTCTTTGTTTACATTGGATGTAAGTACATTGCACTTAATTAATTTAATATTGTTAAAACATAAATTAAGGTGAAGAAAGGGTTCCTTATGAATAGGCCAATTAAATATAATAATGAAAGATCTTATTCTTGCTTAGATTAGTATTGTGGAAAGTTGAGTTTTCATCCTTAGGGGATTTGAGAATTTTCGGATGGATATAAAACCATCATTATTATTTTGAAAATTTAAAGTGGTTTCAGCAAGTTTTAGAAGCGATAAATAGTTCGTTAGGTTTACATTTAAATAAATATTTGCCGAGTCTTTAAGGTGCTGAAATAGAAAGATTTCTTTTGTTTTAAATGATTTTTTTTAGTTCCACATTCTGTGCATTTGTTTCAAATCTTGTGATCGATTTTTAAACAACTTCTACTTAACCGAATCTTATGAAACTTTGCACAAATACTCAATCCCCATGAGAATACAACATTGTGATAATAATAATATTAAACAGTTTTATTTAGCTTCACTTTCCGTATATTTGTATCAAATCTTGCGACCGATTTTTAAACTATTTCTACTTGACCGATTCTCATGAAACACCGAACACGTATTCAATCCCAGTGACAATACAACATTATAATAATTTTAATCGTTGGGTTTCAGTTCAAACTATTTGACGATCCGTATATTACTGAGATTTTGTATTGCACTTTTGTTTCTCCCATTCTGGAGTACGCTGGTCCTATCTGCGCTCCGTTCTAGTTCCTTCACATGAATCGAATTGAGGCTGCCCAGACGAGGTTTCTTAGGTTTACTCTCCGTGACCTAGCTTGGGTCGATAACTTATGCCTCCCACCTTACCTGGACATGCTTAATTTGATCTCTCTGGTCTCACATTGTTATGCTTTCGGATATTTTGTGCGATTCTATCAATTAATTCTCCTGAGCTGGTGAGCTCAGTTTGCTTCTCGGTTTCCTCTCGATCCTTGAGAGCACATGATCTTCTCCATCTTCCGTTTTTGTTGGAGATTGGAAATCATATGTGGCTTTCAACTGTCTTTCTCGATCTTAATATTGTAGTCAACTCGTTTGTTATAACATAATCAAGCTCCAACAGAAGTTGTTTACTAAATGCGCCATATAATTTTATTTTAGTCTGATTAAAACCCCAAACTGATGACCCATAATTATTTTCTAGCTTTTAGTACATCATAGATTATAAAATAAAGCTGTTTAACTTAAAAATTTATTTTTACCTTTATTTAATTAATTTTTTTAATTTTTAGAAAATTTTGAACTTCCCGTTTAAATTAATATTTTTTGTTTAGTTTTTCCCTTTAGTTTCTTTGCTTTTGATTTGAATTTGAATTCCATTTAAACCTAAATTTAAATAAAAATTTAATACAAACGAAAGAAGACAAATCTAAAACTTCACGCATTTAGTAGAATTGAAACTCTTTTTTTAGTAAATCTTGAAACTCCTTATAAATGTTTGCTTAGTTCGAAATTATTGTACTATACCGGGTGAGTCATTTAACTTGAGACAACCTAATAACTTTTTAGGATCACATAATATTGAAAAAAGTTTAATATGAAAGTTGTAGGGTATCAAAAATGGCGTTTGGTGATGATCTTAAAAATGACCTTGACCTTGACATTCAAGGTCATATGAAGGTCAACTTTAAAATTTCAAATGGGATGACCCCCTATTGACCCCGGAATTGAAAAGGGCGGAAAATTTTACGTTCAGATATGACCTTGACCCAATGGTCAAGGTCAAATTTCAAGGTCATTTCACGGTAATTTATCTTCATGTACAATAGCGAGAAGCGATGGCGTTTTTTGAAATACATTTTAAACAAAAGTTTTTGATGTGGAGAGAGGTATCTGACCACGACCTTGAAAATTACCTTGACCTTGACCTTCAAAGTTATTTGAAGGTTAAACTCAAAAATTCTATTGTAACACCTATTTTTGACGCCAGAACGAAAAAAGCTTTCGACCGAACATGCGAAAAAGTATTTAACTACATTTTGCATTACCCAGGAACACGGACGAAGTAGTTTTCTGTTCCCTTTGGGGTGCTTGATTTAGGTGAGTCCCCTCGCCTCTCACCGTCGGGGTTCTTGATTTAGATGAGTCCCCTCGCCTCTCACCGTCGGGGTGCTTGATTTAGGTGAGTCCCCTTGCCTCTCACCTAAATCATGCACCCCAAAGGGAACAGAAAACTACTACGTCCACGTCGTTGTTCCTGGGTAATGCAAAATGTAGTTAAATACTTTATCGCATGTTCGGTCGAAAGCTTTTTTCGTTCTGGCGTTAAAAATAGGTGTTACAATAGAATTTTTGAGTTTAACCTTCAAATAACTTTGAAGGTCAAGGTCAAGGTCACGGTAATTTTCAAGGTCGTGGTTAGATATCTCTCTTCACATCAAAAACTTTTGTTTAAAATGTATTTCAAAAAACGTCATCGCTTCTCGCTATTGTACATGAAAATAAATTACCGTGAAATGACTTTGAAATTTGACCTTGACCATTGGGTCAAGGTCATATCTGAACGTAAAATTTTCCGCTATTTTCAATTCCGGGGTCAATAGGGGGTCATCCCATTTGAAATTTTAAAGTTGACCTTCATATGACCTTGAATGTCAAGGTCAAGGTCATTTTTAAGATCATCACCAAACGCCATTTTTGATACCCTACAACTTTCATATTAAACTTTTTTCAATATTATGTGATCCTAAAAAGTTATTAGGTTGTCTCAAGTTAAATGACTCACCCGGTATATTAAATAAAAGTAAACTGCTTATAAGACAAATTAGGTCGATTAATAACTATTTATCCTACAAAACCATGAATAAGAACACACCTTTTTTAACAAAGAAGATAGGAAATATTTAGAGATAATTTTAATATTACGTAAGATGCAATAGAGTCAAGCACCAAATAATTATTTCCTGCATTAATTATTCTGGAGTCAATTATTGAATTAGATTATAATCAATATATTAAATCTCTTAATTTATCGTAAAGCTAAGTCTAACGTTTATAGTTTTTTTCTCCTAATGTAAAATTATGATAGTTTCAGTGAAATGAAATGAGATGATTAAAAAAATCGTAAATTACTCTAGTTGAATCAATTAAATTTAATGATAGGTCTCTTCGGCTGCTGTAATTGTGATGTGACGTATATGGTAAAGATGCAATTGCATTATATTAGTATGAATTTTTCTGTAGCTACTACTTACTGTATATGTTTTTAAACTACTCTATTCCTAATATGATTTTAACAAAACTTATCCTTAAAGACACCTACTTACGACCGGATCCTCTGCCCCAGAGAGTTTTCAGAGGAAGATTCAAAGTTATTCAAGGCGATAAATGGTCCATGGATCTAGCTGACCAAAGCTCTTTAAGATTTCAACATAAATCCAGAGATTATAGAGAAAGAATAAATCTAATAATTCGCAGATCGGATCTTCGTGAAGGATTCGAAGGGAGTGAAGTTTTAGCGCTTGATGGGTATGACTTTTTGTTTATATTTAATTCTCAACTGCATTTAATAAAATAAAGAGTCTGATTTGAAACAGTAATTAAAAAGTTACTCAATATTTCTAAAAATTTAACTGAAAGAAAAAATTACACTTCGAAAATAATAATTGCTTTGCTAAAAGAAGCTTTGCTATAAAATAAAAAAATAAAAAGTTTATTTATAAATAATGTTTCTTAATAATAATATTTCTTACATTGTACATATAGAACTGATGACGAAAACGATCTCCTAGTCCACTTCAACCTTTTATTTGATCCTTATCGAGGTATTGTGTCAACTGGTGACCTATTAGCAATTTTTGCGGAAGAAATCAGCTCAAAGGAGTCCAAGTATTTGGCAAATCTTACGATTGGTCAGGATAGTCTCTTTATAAAGGAAGTGACGGGACTGATAGAGGAACCTAATCCAGCCTCAGTTTCATCAGATGTTAAAGAAGAGATAATAGTATCCTCAACAACTACTCCCGCTCCTCCACGACGATGTGAGCCACTTAAGCTCAACTATTGTAGATCGATTGGCTACAATACGACAACATATCCGAATTTTCTCGGACACTATTCCATAGAAGAAGTCGAAGCTGACGTGATCGCTTTTAGAGAACTAGTGGATGCAGAATGCTTTAGAGAAGCATTTGATTTTGTATGTCGGCTGCTTCAACCACCCTGCGAGGTCCATGAACCTTTTGAGCCTGTGCCTAGGGTGGTGTGTAGGGATTATTGCCAGATGTTTGTAAAGGGTTGTGGAAACAGGTTGCCTGAACGGTTTAAAAAGTATTTCGATTGTGAAGCTTTCCCAGAATCGACGGGAATGCAATCTTGTAACTCGAAACCGAGGTGTTCGGAAGACTTGCAGACAAATGCGTTGTCACCAAGACTTTGTGATGGAATTGCTGACTGTCCAGATCTATCGGATGAAAAATTCTGTTCATTCTGCCAACCTGGATCTCTGTATTGTGGACGAGGACGAGGTTGCGTTCTGAAAAGACAAAGATGTGATGGAAAATCGGACTGCCCTGATGGATCTGATGAAAAGGACTGTTGTAAGTAAAGCTTTGTCATTTTATTGAATTTTTCGTTTCGACTATCTATAGCATTTTCAGATTAAATGAAATCATTTTCAGATTAAATGAAACTCTTTTCAAATTGAATGAAACTATTTTCAAACCAAATGAAACTATTTTCAAATGAAACGAAACCTCAGACGAATAAAAATTGAGTTAATTTTCTTTGAAAGTGGAATTATATTGAAGTATTGGTAGAAAGATATCCCTAAAATTACAACTGCTATTTTTATATGAATACTTTGTTGTATCTTTGAATTATTTAAAGAATTTAAAAAAATTAATAAAATAATAATGAAGTCAAATTTTCTATTTTTAAATCTCATTTTATTTGAAAATAGTTCCATTTCACGTGAAAATGGTTTCATTTCATTCAAAAATAGTTTCATTTAATCTGAGAATGGTTTCATTTAATTTGAAAATGCGAAACACGTTTTGGTTTAAGCATAATACTGAATACATTCTGTCAAATGTGAAGAAGATTAAAGTAGTAAAATCGTTGGTTTGGGGTAAAAATACTTAAGGCGCTTATTTACCAGCTAAGCTACTTACAATAAGCGCCTATAAATTAGTTTGAATGTTGCGTAAAAATAGAGATATATGACATAAAACGCTTATCGGTACCGGTGAGTTTGAGTGATTGCGCACTGAAAGCTTTTCAAAATTCCAGCTGTTAATTGTAGATGTGAAATTCTTCAAGAATATACATTCATAGTGTGAGATTTAGTGATCACAACAAGTCTTACTTTTTGTAGCTCAATGCATCACACGGTCTAGTTTCATAAAATCCGTTCCCAAATGCTAAATGTTAAAATTCAAGAAAATAAATTTGGTTGATCAGAAGAAAACACAATATAATATTTGCACATGTTAATTTTATTTCATTGTTATTCACATAAATTCAATAACGTCCCTGAAAATTTTGAAGACAACATTTTTTTTTAAGCTTTTACCAAGAAAGAGATCCAAAAATTTGTACAATGTCTATAGATGAACTTGGTTCCATTACTTCTTCGAAACTATAACTGCTAGTATTTGATGAATACTCTGTACTGCAATCTGGAACATAATGATAAACTATAGAATAGAACTATAGTAAAGACGCCAAAAATATCTTCGTTAGTGCTAATTTTTCATTTTGAATTTTACTAATGTTTATTGAATAAAAAGTACTCCACAATTGAACTTTTAGAATCAAAAGATTGTGCTCACTAGTGATGCACTGATAACAATATAAACAACAATTATGTTTTAAGTGCCAATGCTTTAAATACACTAACTGTTACGATATTATTTTGGCAAATGAGAAATAATGTTCAAGTGTTCACTAGTAATGCACTAACGCGTTAAGGCCCCTTTACACTATCATATTTTTGCTAGTGTGTAGCGTTAAACCACGGATAAAGTGCGTTTTTGTGACTTTACACCATCAGTAAAGAGATAAAGAGTTTCGCTTATGTGCAACACATAGCAGATGAAGCAAATAAGACCGTTGCTATTTTCTTTTGTGCCACACATAAAGTTTATCCAATATCTTATAGTGGTTTTGTGAGGACATTTGGCTGCAAAAGTGAATATAAAACGTTTTCCCATCGAAATATTATAAATTTATTTTTAGATGAGGTGGGAGGAGAATGAAATTATAGTTCAGTTATATGAAGAGATAGATTATTTATATAAAACAAAAAATGAATTTTACTGTAACAATCACAAAGGACTGAAGGGATAAATCAAATAAAGGATTTACTAAATCAAGAACGCCAAGTCAAATCACCTTTTAGTACAGAAGATATCAAAACAAAACTTAATTCGCTGAGAAGCCATTTTGCACATGAATTGGCAAAAGTAAGGAAAAGTCATTTAAAAAGCAGTTCTAGTACCGATGAATTGTAAAAACTGATCGTCTGGTGGTATCCATTAATACAAAGAAAAGGGCAGTCGAATTTTAAGCTCTGTCAACGGCGGAAAATGAAACCAAATCAATTTTTATTGTAGAATTTCTCTACATGCAATCAAAAATTAATTTTTTTCACCATCTCCCACTGCCAGAGAACAAATCCCGTTGTGTTGTTTGTTAGAAACACAACAAAAAATCACTTCAATTTGCTTTTCAGCAAAGTCTGATTATGCAATAAAGAAAAATCTTTCTGAGTAGTTTCGAAATGTTCGTTACTAAATCGTATCTTAGATACGAAATGCTTGTTTTAATATACATAGCTGGGAAATTCGAAAAATGTAAGATACATCTTGAAGAGGTCCATTCTGGAAAAAATAAAATTTTGTAGGACATTCAAATTTTTGTGCAAGCAAAAATCTTTTCTTTGGCGAAATGCTCTCGCGAAAGACTGTATCTTCTTTTCGAACTTTTGATCTTATTCTACTCAATAATTTGTAAAATGATTCTTTCGATATTCTTGTGAAATTTTTGAAGCTCGTTGGATCCTCAGTTTCCAGTTCCTTAAAAACTAGCTGTCCTATGTCTTTTCCCAAGCCCCTTCTAAGCAGCCACGGACGCGACCATAGTCTTTTAATTCGTCGACCTTTCTGTTTCTTACATATTTTATTTTTTAAAACATTTACTGCTAAAATACCGACTACAGCGGTTACCGAAAGTATTTTAAAGAAATCTTTCATTCTTAAATGAACTTCAGAACACTATAGTAAAAACGAAAGATGTAACCGCTAATTAAATGTTTTGATAAAGTTTTCACACTTTACCTTTGATCATGTGTAGCGATGATACAATTGATAATGATATTTGACGATAGTGTAAAGGGGCCTTTAGTTATAAATTTTTAGGTGCTCACCGATGATGCATTGGCAGCCAACGTGTCAAAAATCTCTTTTTGCATTGACCAATTTCTTTCGATGTATTTCACACCTATCTTTTTTTAAAAAAATAATAATTTTCTGTAAACCATAACTCATCTTCTGAGCTCAAAGAAAAAAAACACTCTGATAATCCTTAGCCTTTGGGGTGTTTATAAAGCAGACAGGCTACTGGAAAAAATGTGATGTAGGAAATTTTTTTTTTAAAATTCCTTGCTGGAAATCATTTTTTTTTTAAACTTTATAGTAAAGAGCTTATAATTATTTTAGTTACAAATAGGTACATACTCGGAAATAATTCCTATCAAAACAGGCCAGAAACCCTGAAGCAGATGAAATGCCATTTGATAACAAATCTTTAACCTTTCCCTACGACTTCTAAACTATCAAAGTTTGGATAGTTTAAAAATTAGTGTGTTTGGTTCACTTTGAAAATTTATTGATAAAAATTAATCATTTATTTATTTTTTTTCTGCATATTAATAATAGATGTTTTATAAAATTTCAGTATCAATTTCTCCACTTGTATCGTACCTGACAAATCCACCACAACTGGTTCCTTATTTACCAAGATTTTATCCAGAGGGTTATGCTGTTTTTTCTGAAAAGGGTTTAACTGGCAAACTTTGTGCAGAGGGCCTAGAAAGTAATTCGAATTCTATAATTCGACATACAGTCGCTGAATCCCTATGCAAATCGTTAGGATATGAGTAAGTTTAATATACAAATATTAAGTAAAGCTCTACAAAAATAACATTAATTTCAGAAACGTTCGATACGTTGAAGTTCAGAATGATACTGAGCCTATTATAGATTACGTAAGAGTTCTGGACCCACATGCAGCGGAAATATCTTTTGTAAGAACAGGATGCCACGAACGAAAAGTCCTATATGTTGGATGTACGGAACTTAAGTGTGGAGTCCAATCAGTGTATTCATCCAAACATGGACCAATTTTACCAAAGATGGCATCACCGGGAGATTGGCCCTGGCTAGTGGCTCTTTACAGAGAAGATACCCATGTTTGTGACGGGACCCTAGTAAATAGATTTTAGAATAAATGTAATTTAATCAGTAATTTAAAATAACATTTCAGATATCTTCGGATTGGGTTCTAACGACTGAATCATGCTTCCAAGGACAACCAAAAGCAACATGGTTGGCTGTTTTTGGATCAGTTCGTTTAAACGCTAATGCTCCTTGGACACAAAGAAGGCGAATTATTGGGATGGTTAAAAGTCCAGTAGAGGGTTCGACGGCTGCTTTAATTCGATTAGAGACTCCAGTAATGTTTTCTGATTTTATACGACCAATCTGCTTGCCCGATGAGCTTACAAGGAATACAAAACCAGAAATTGGTCAATTCGATATTACATCGAATCGAGTACCTAAAGCTGAAAGATTGGGGAGTGATTTAAATGCAACGACAACAGAGAAAGGAACTAAAAAGCCACCAATTAAGGAAATTCATAAATTTTTCCTTTCACCTGTGATAAATGATGAGTCTACTGAAAAGCGAGAAAAGGTGGAAAGTGTAGAACGTGTCGAAAAAGCAGAATTTATGCCAAGGGCAGAAGCTTTATCACAATTTGAAAACTATCCACTGCCCGAGAAAACTCCACAAACACAGTATTATGCTCAGATACCTGAGAGTGTCAGTTCAACCGCTCTACCTTTGAGGTATGTGACACCAAAGGTGGTTGATCAGATGTGGAGCAGTTGTAATACACTCGGGTGGTCACGACAGAGGGACCATTTACAAAGGGTTCAGCTAAAAATTGGCGATATGGCTCCCTGCGAGAATATCTCTATTGCCACTGTTAATAGCATGTGTACAGAAGCTACTTACCAAAAATATGACTGCACGGTAAGTACATACTAAATAATTTTTAAGTTTCCACACTGTAGACAATTTTTCTTGGACATTGACATAATATGTATATTTAAATTTATCTCAGCGGGACAATTCTGCACACTCTTATGAAGTCTTTTGGAAGCAGAGCACGGTAGAGTTTTGATTTTCCTCCTGCTCTACTTATATTTATTTTCGACTTTGTTTCTCTGATTTTACTTTAGTTTTAGTCGATTTCCAGAAAAAGAAAATTTTCCATTTGTAAGAAAGGCTGATATGCTTATTTTGATCCAAACCAAAATTCCAATCCAAATTAATTAATAAAAGCAGCACCGACAATAGTCAGCAGGTCAGCAAATACACATAAATTAGCACTGCTTTTTCCATAACGATAGATAAAAACTGGCAGGGATGTCTCACTCATTTATTTTGTCAGAAGTTTATTTGTTGAAACAGTACTCAGAACTCTGAAACCCATAGAATTCACCTGAGAATGCTTAGTTTAAGATAGAGGTACTGCGCCACATAGAACAAACTCCCCAAAGGTGGAGGAACCTCATTCAGAAAAGATTAAAGGTAAGACGATATTCGAACTAATAGAAATGATGTAATAAAACCTTCTTTAATGTTTTCTTAGCTTTGCAAAAAATAGCGTCGGTATTATGAATCATAATATTGCGTTCCTGTATTTTTTTTTTGTATTTTCTGTAAACGAGATTATAAATTTCACTAAATTGTCGTCACTCATTCCAATCACCTCAATCACTAAATTAAAAAAAAAACGAATAACGTGAGGGTGCTTACCTGAAGATAAGGATTTTTCTTAACTTGAACATTTATCTAAACATTAACAGGCATTAAAAAATAAACCACATACATTTTTAATCCTCCAAACAGTCCTTAATTAGTCTTTAAATTCAAGATTTTACACATTTTCAAATATGTATTGTAGTTTCATATATTTAAAGTGCATTATATTATGCGAAGTTAGTCCAGAGATGCTAAAATAAATTAAAACACTTTTAATCTTAACATTTTACAATTATCCTTTGTTATATAACTTAAAATACTTAAATATAAAACAACCATTTTCCCATGTTTGATAATATGGACGTATATTAAAATATTATAAGTTAAAATAAATAAAATTGATATACTAAAATATCTAACTGAACATTATAATATTTCAAATTGTAGTAATGCTTAATATAATTTTCTCAGGAACTATAATCGAATAGATTTAGATTTATCAGACTTTGATATACTTTTCTTCGTTTCTGTATAAGGTTGAAATCGAGGAGCTTTTGTATTTTGTGGGTAAGATCCAATGAAGCAGTTTTGTTTGAATACGGGCGTCCCATAATTTTTACAACCTCCTGTTCCATAGTTTCCACAGTTTTGTATATCTTCTATTGCACTCTTGTCCTTCATGTCGTAGTTCTTTTTGAGGTAGAGAACTCGCTGGCAAGTTGGGAATATTTTTAATAAATAGTCGAATGATTCCTTGTCAAATATAAATCCTTCAATGTCATAAAGTTGTAAGTGGGATTTGTCTTCCTTTTTTAATCCAAATTTACCAATCGCTGGAATTAATATAAAAGAAATTATTAGAAAAGTTTGATATTAATCGTGAACCATATGGGGTCTGAGAAATAAGGCTCAATATGATTGATGTGATATTAAATTATTTGTATGTTTCGAAGCTGCAATTCCCCTGGTAATCAGCACGACGTCCAGATTAAATTAACTTTTAGTGAGGCGACACATGTACGCGCGACTATAAACCGATATTAAGCCCGAAAGCAAAAGCATATCAACAACCTAGGTAAATTCAAGCAATAAATACAAATATATTATATATAAATTAGAGATGCCACGAATATTCGGCAACTATTCGGTATTCGGCTATTCGGCCACTTTTTTTCGCTATTCGGTATTCGGCCGAATATGGTTAACTATTCGGCCGAATACCGAATAGCAATTTATTTATTAATTTTTTATTACTAGCTGTTCGCGTTCGTCCGCGTAAATTATAGCCCATGTCCTTTCTAAGGCTCTAGAGTATCTGTGTACCAAATTTCATTTAAATCGGTTCAGCAGTTTTGGCGTGAAATCGTGATAAAGAGATTTACTTTCGTATTTATGATAAAATATAGTAAGGATTACCAAATAAATCATGAAAAAAGAGCTCAAAATATTACTCACAAAGATATATTTATTTAACCAAAAAAAAAGAACTAACAAATTAATATTTAAAATCTACCAGTGGTAAGTTATGATGAATGAAAACAATTTTTTCAGCGTTTGTTGATAGCAGACGATTGCGTTTTTCCTCATAAATTATACCTGCTTCCGAAAACAGCCGCTCACTATACACACTGCTACCGGGAGATGATAAATACATCTTAGCAAATTGTAAAAGGGTTGGATATTGTTTCGCGTTTGCTGACCACCACTTGTAAGGGTCTGCTGTCCGATCTAAACAAACAGATACCATGTAAAAATCAAGTTCATTTGCAACAGAATTTTTCTGTTCCACACCTTCATCTGAACGATCATTTTCTGCAGCGACAGTTGTGACTTATCGCCCGCGGAAAGTACTAAGTGTGGCCGAATATTCGGCTGCCGAATGTTCGGCGCTTCGGCCAAGAACCTCGCCGAATATTCGGTATTCGGTATTCGGCCAAATTACTATTCGTGGCATCTCTAATATAAATACATTATTATCATTATAATTTCCATACTATAAAATTTCTTGAGTTCGACAATAAAATATTGAAGTTACCATCGCATTAAATCCCAGAGCGCTACCATCATATTAAAATACCAAGTTGCATTTCGCGCAAAAGAACATTCTCAATACCCTTTTAAATAAATTCAAAAGAAGAAAGTGGTATAAGTGATCACAAACGATATGGAAATCTATCAAAACTAACAATTCTTTCACCCATTCTATCAGGGCGATCAATATACCCGGAACAAACTAAAAATGAAGTTAAGAATTTTGTGTATACACGATTTTAAAAATATCTTTTCATCTTTAAATTTCTTAAAAATATCTAATATTTTGCCAAAACAAGAATTTTGAAAATCTAAATTTCGTTTATAGTCTTTACAATTGTTATTATTAATTTAAGATATTAGAAAGTGGAGTGACACAATCATATTTTAGAATTGCAGTTTTTGTTCTGAACCCTGGTATAAGTTTTTTTTTTTAAATCGATCGAAACTACGGAAACGGTTCAGCAAATTTATCAACAGAAAATAAAATTAAAACAAAATTTCAACTACTAGGCGATAAAAAAACAAAATTTTAGAAATTCCATGACTGAGAAAAAGAAAAACAAAAAAAGTGTCGGCTCAATAAAATTTTTCTTCTGTGCCAAGTATGAACTAAGCGAAAACTTCTTTGTCTGCCAACTGTCCGGCATAACACAAAATCGGGTATCAAATAGTTAGACAAAACGGCAGACGGTGTCTCAAAACACGATTTTACGTGCTCATTGAGTTTGAGGGAACTACGAGAAAATCCGTGATGCCAGCCTCGCGAATGAGCAGCTTCTTGTTGTTTATTTTGGCCTTTTGTCTTCCATTAAGACAGAAATTTTGTAAAAAATATAGATATGACCACTTTATCTCTTCTTCTATTGAAATTAGTCATTCTTTTCCGGTTATTCCCGGTTTATCAGCTGTCGGTGCTAAAAAAAAGATATTAAAAATATTTACGTACCGTACCTTTCCGTATCTTGAGAGTGGTAGTAAAGTACATAGATAAATACATAATTATATTTCAAAACATTGCAATGGAACTTTTTGGAATACTTTTCTATATATAATAAAAAATTAATGATTATTATATTGATTCAGCCAATTTAAATTGTCAGGTATGGTATGCACCAATTTCGCAGTTTTTTTTTTAAAATTCAACAAAGGTTGCTCATTTCTCCGACGCTTTTATACATATGTAAACAAAGTAGATAAAAATTCCTTTAAACTTTAATTATTAAATATGGCCCCTATTATGGTTAGCGAGTCGCACAAATTCATTCGAGTCGAAAGGAGCTTACGAAAGCCCTTTTTGGATAAAAATTCCTAACAAAGTTCCAAAATTTTTCGTAAATTCATTTCAGTAGCCTTTGACTTCAATTAATTTTTTCGTTCAAAGTGATTAAAATTACTCGATAGAAAAATAAATTCGACTTCTTTTGACGTTTTGTGAGGAAAAATTAATTGAAAGTCAAAGGTAACTGAAATGAATTTACTAAAAATTTAGGAATTTTGTGAGGAATTTTTATCCAAAAAGGGCTTTTGTAAGCTCATTTCGACTCGTTTGAGATTTGTGCGACTCGCTAACCATAATAGGGGCCTATATGTATACGTGAGTCTAGTTAATAATTTTTTAATGTTACAGACCCAACTGCAGGCCTTTAAAATAGTATTCAATTATTTTTAGTGTAACAGTCCTATTGTTATAAAAACTGCTTTTATTAATGCGCTTGTTGGTCAGAAAATCTTTAATAATCGTCTAATTTTCCAATTTATAATAATATTTTCTTCCAGTTTAATATTTCTGCACTTTTTATATCGTTTCTCTATTTGTGATTAGTATTTAATATCTTTTAAAAAAATTCTTTTAAGTTTAACCAAAAGTTAGTTTTCTTGAAAAAGTTAGTTTTCGGGTAAAAATTTTACCTGAAAGTGTCTGTTAACCTCACGGAGGCGAAAAACTGAGCTCTTGACAGCACTTCTCCTCTTACACAATTTTACCAGATTTTACCCATGCTGCGAGACCGAGTAAATTTGGGTAAAATCACCGATTGTTTGTCACTGTGTAATATGTCATTTGTGTGTTTCAATTTTGCGTTGCGATTCAGATAGAAGAAGAAGTTATTGAAAAATTGTTTAAATAAATAAAAAACATATTTCAAAATCTTCAAAAATATTAAATAAATCCATAATTTTTCCCTCTAACATCTTGATCACGTTTGACAATTTACATACACAAGTAAGATTTACCCAATTTTTACTTGAATTCGTCAGGTAACTTTTGATGTTTATCCCCACTACCATATGAAACTTTTTACCAGATTTTTGCTCAAAAAATTTTTACCCAAAAATTACCAGACAAACATATAATTTGATAAGATTAAACACAACATTTTATTACTATTACAAAATAATTGAATGACTTTTATTTTTTCCCATACGCGTCCTAGTAAACACTTTCACTTAAGATTCACGTCAACAACCCTGGGCTAGGGATTGCTTCTTAAAATGTGTAAATTTAGACTTCGAACTTATGATTAGTGGTTAACACCTTAGCTTTAATTACACTTTACGATATAAAAACAATAAAACCAAAAAATAATTTAAATAATTTCGGATACCTACCAATATCGATCAAATCCTCGTAACTCAAACACTTATCCGAATATATATAATTTAAAACACCACAGTATGCAATTCGTAAGGATACTTTTTTGGACGGAATGATCATAGTAATTTTCCTTAGAATTCAAATCGCGCTTAAAAACTCAACTTCCCAGCAGTTCTTCTGGATTCGATTCGCGCACTGCAGCAGTTGGACAAGGAATGCGTCTTCGTTGCCGCCGACCGGCTGTGCGCGCTTGAACGTGTCAGCTTGCCTCCGCGGGTAAAAGAAGGTCGTGCAAGTTCCCCTTCGCGTTGCAGCAAATCATGTTTTAACATGATCAACGGCCCTTCCTCGATCAAGCCGATCACGCATGCGCTTGCCATTCGGTGAGTCACTGCGTGCTGTTTATGCTTCTGTTGGCGCGCCCAATGGGCAGAGATGCGCTTTTGGCGCTCGACAATAATAGCTATCTAAGCCATTAGTGATAATTTAATAAAATTTTGTGCATAGACAGGTTACATTTGTAGCTCGAAACTGGCATAAAAATCTATTTGAATTTACGGGGTGTTTATTAATTTCATAGGGTGTAAAGTTACAAGATATTTTATATGATGTGCAATAGTTTCAAAATGCAACTATTTAATATAAATAACAATATAACAACAGAGTACATGCTGGTTATGATGTAATAGTAATGTATTAAGGTTGTTTTGTCATCTTGCACTTAAGCAAAATAAGTGCATGACGCCCAAAAAAAGATCTTGCTCAAAAAACTAATTTCGTGGTTCATTTAACTATTAGTGCTTTTGAATTTCACCTAACAGATTGCTGGTGATCATGACCAGAGAAGAACATTTAAATGTTATAAAACCATATTGTAATTTAAATTTAAAACTAAGGAGACCCATTGTACATCTAACAAGAAGGCTAGGCGATCTAAGTTTTGGTATTAAATACTTTTAAAGAAACCAGTCTTCACTAACAAAGAAACGTTCTCTGGTGTGTTTCACCGATTTTGATGAAATTGAAATATGTTATAGAGTATCGAAAAATAAGAAACACTTATTTTTTTTTTATCTGCGGATATGCATATTTAGGGGCTGAAAACCACCCCTAAAGTTTACCCCCAAAAACAGTTTTTCCTAAATATTTCAAGTTCTAATGAATTTTTTCGAATGAAACAAAATGGAAATGATGTGTCGTAAATATGCTAACCTCTTGTAAGTAATCCGGTTCCCAGGGGTCGCAACCCTCATTTTTTATTGCAGAAAAACGATTTTTTTTTTGCGTCACAAAAATATCAGTTTTAGTTAAAAATCATTGAAAAATATTTCGTTACGTACGATTTTGAAAAATAAAGTTGACCTATTTTTGCTTTTTCGTAAAAAAAGCTCCTCAAGGGGGTAAACAACCCCTAGCACTAATACGTAAATGATGTATATTCTTTCGGACATCAGTTTTTTTCGTGAAAACCAGCATTAAGGAGTTTTTGGAGTCGCTGATTACGAATCTGATGTTAAATTTAAAACATTCAAAATGGCGGATCCAACATGACGGACAGACTTTTGAAAAATACACAAATGTTTATAAAAAAAAGCAATAAATAAAAGTACCCCCTAAATATGCGTATCCGCAGATAAAAAAAAAAATACTTGTCTTTTATTTTTCGATACTCTATAACATATTTCAATTTCATCAAAATCGGCAAGACATACCTGAGAACGTTTCCTTGTAAGAGGAAAATTAATTCTAAAATAAAGAATGATTATACCTTATAGGAAGTTTTTAAAATTCTCCTCCATATATTTGCTTTAATTGTGTATGCCAATAATTGTCCTATAAAAACTAAAGAATATTTGAGTGGTTTTGAATTGAATTTGAATGATTAAGGTTAAATTGAATTGAGAATTTTCGGTGAATTGAAGTTGCAAATTTCCCTTATGAACATAAATCACTACAAATGGAAACTAGCAAAACCACTAATAAAAGACATAATGAAAAATTAGTGTGTAATGCAGGGTTTCGTGGGTGAATTAGTGTTTCTCCATTAAGATTTAATTCAATTTGTTTTAAGCAACCTCAAACGCTACAGGAATTACTTCAAAATCATATTTGAAAGTAAATGAAATCATAAAAAGGTTTTGTATTATTCTCACTCTGTTTTTTCTCAGTACATTATGAAGTATACCTGGTTATTTTAACGTGAATTAAAATTTAAGTAGACACAATAGCTGTTTAGAAATTAACAAAAAAAACATTGACATGCATTCCCTTTAGTTCAGCAATTCTATAAAAAAATTATCATTAAATTTGGTAGATGATCTAGGAACTAGTTGATTGAAACAAAAAATTCGTTCCATATGAATTAATCAGACATATATTGTTTAGTGATTTCAAATTTAATTCACAATTAAAATTTTTTCCAATTGCAGGAAGAAGAATTCGCTGGTACTCCAGTCCAGTGCTTAATACCAGACACAAATCAATGGGCATTAGTTGGAGTATCCTCATGGCGAATTGCATGCGCTCCAACAGGCGTCGAAAGGCCGAGAATGTACGACAAAATCACATCGAACTCTGCATGGATACGAGATACTATCAACGCCATTTAGTATAAATTTTTTTAGCAACTTCCAACTAAACAATCTGAATGACTGCTGAGTGAATTGTATTGTGTGAGTAACGTGCGTGTATGTCTGACGCTTAGGCCTATAACAATAATTTTTCCACTTTCCCACATGCATCTTTGGTCGACTGTGCTGCCATTAAGTTTAATGTTTTTTTATTTTATTATATATTTTTGTATATGTAATTTTAAATTTAATTTATTCCTTCTGTGACGTATATTTCTGAAGTTTACCTTAGCTTAGTTATACATATCTCAAACAAAGATACATAATATATTTTGTTATGTCGTTATAAAACTATGTGTTTTTAATTTATTTCTTATTCATTTTTTTATTCTTTTTCACACTTTAAGCAGAGACACGCTCTTTGATTCCAAGATTCTCCACAATGCCTAAAAAGAACCCAATCGGCTTTGGTATTTTAGCAAGCTTATGTGATGACTTGAAAGGCAGTGCTGTTAAATTATATCCGCGAAGCATTTTAGTTCATTAAGGGGGGATATACATTTAGAATGACCAACAAATTCAATTTTTTTTGTTTTTGCATAAAAAGTTAGTAAATTTCCCGTAGAATACGCTCCTGAAACCCTTTTTTCGAAATTCGAACTCCAAGTGTTTTTTTTTCATCGTTCCCGGGATTGCTGATTAAAATGTAAGTACGATTTTTCGATAATTAAAACTTTCAACGCGTTTTTCTCAAAACAGCATTTTCGGAGTTTATGCCGGTAATAACTCGAAAACTAATTATCCGATTGACCTGAAACTTATAGGATTTCTTTATTATAGTATTACTTTCTATATGAATTAAAAATTATTGTAATATTTTATTATTAAATATGGAAAAATGTGATAAAATGGCGGAAAAATTTTGATTTTTTCGAAAAAGTTACGCCAAAAGTGCAAATTTTTTTTTTCACTTTTTTTCAATTCATCTACTAACTGTGAATGTAATTAATATAAATTTTTTTGATTTTTGATTTCTGATCACAATTGCAACCAGGAGAGCCAGCACAAGCAAAATACAACGACTTTTTCAACACCATCTAACGGCCGCCATTTTGTTGAAAAAAATTAAAAAAATATATTTTTGTATACTACATGGATACACTTATAATCGTAAAAAAGTTTCGATTGATTTGAATAAAAACTTCCCCTTGAAAAAAAATTTTCAAAAATGAGTTTTTTTTCTCGTTCTAAATGTATATCCCCCCTTAAGTCTAGATTTATGCTCTTTCCAAGCACGGCTTACAAATTTTTATACCGCACTTCAATACGTCTGTTAAAACTTTTTAGGTTGTCATATTTGTAAACAACAATACCTATACTTACTTGCTGGGAAACAGAATTATAACCTTTTTTTTTAAACAAAAAAGAAAGTTACTGCAAATTAGTCACTTTTTTGATCTCTTTATTCTTCCTCATTTTGTTCACAGCGACAAAACAACTATTGGAAAATTTCAAATCACGGAATATTATAGTACATTTGAAGAATTATTTTTGCTTTTCTAATTGATTTTGATTCACAATTGAAGATAATTACTTTCGTCTCTCTAATTAATTTTAATTCTTTTATTACAAATGTTTTTAATTGTTTACTCATCTATATCGATTACAGCAGTGAAGATTGAAATTCATCCTTTAAGCAGAGATACGCTCTTTGGTCCATGATTCTCCACAACGCCTATAGAGAATCCGGTCACCGATGGTGTTGTGGACAGTTTCATAAAAGTCCATTCTTTCTGCGATGACTCGAAAGGCAGTGCTATAAAATGATATAAGATTCAGAAACACACAACTAGATCGAAATTTTAAAAATTTACTTACTAAGAATCTGGTTGTTTTAGTTCTTCGCCACTTTCATATCTGCGAAGTACTTCGTCATGTCTGGATTTAAGTTCTTCCCAAACAACTGGCTTCCCAGGTACGCATATGTGATTACGAATTTTGGAATATGAGGCTTCTTCTTCCCATAGCGGTCGTATTTCATCTTCAAGCAGTTCGACAGCTCGTCCATTAATTCGGATCTGCAAAATTTCAGTATTTTTTTGAAAGTATTCCGGTCAAAAACACACACTCGAACATTTTCAAGAAACAGGCTGTGAAGATTTATTTCAATGTTTTTAATTTTAATGAAAACCAACATATTTTTTCTTTGTCTGCGTAATATTAAATTTAAACTTAAATTAATAATTTGGTAAGTTCATAAAAATATATGCAATGTGAATCGATCGATCCTTAGATCCTAAGATTTTTCATACCGCACCTCAATCTTGTTAATCATGTTCAGCTTTTAGTATCATTTTAAAAGCAACATAAAACTTACTTGCCGGGAAATAGAGTTATCCTTTGTTTTAAAATGAAGCATGAAAGTTACTGCAACTCTGGGATCTTTTTTGATTTCTGCATACTTCTTACTATTTTTCCCGGTGACAAAGCAAACATCTGAAGATTTCAAACCACGGAAAATTACAGTACGATCGGCCACACCAAACTCACTAAAATTTTTAAAATCGAAAATAATTTAAATTAAATATGCATACGACATAGAATGTTGTAGATTTATGTATATATATATGTATTATATATACTCATTTCTTGATGCTAAACTCATTGTAACGGCAGATGCATTGGGGTATTCGACGTATTCGTTAATAAACGTATTGAAGAAATCAATTGGATTATTTGGTGGATTTTTTATCTGCCACAAATTTGAATGTTTCTCCTACAAGAATGTTGGTTAAACTGTGTATCATAAATGCTTAAATAAAATGTTCAAAACAAGTTTCTTACCATTTCGTTTTGAAGGCAATTCGCTGTTGAAAATACCCTGAAATTGAAAGGTAAATTATATTCTATGCTATTTCTACAACAAAAAGTTGCTTTACGAAAGTCTTAAAAAGCTGAATAAAATAAAAAGCGCAACTTAATTTATGAGGAGTTATAAGAGGTGAAGTAAAATTGAATGGTAAATAAAAATAAAAATAAATCTAAAAATTTGACGATTTTTCTTTATTTACAAGCCGATTTTTAATTTTCGTTCAATCTCGATTGCACAAACAAGATCATGACCACTTTTCTATGAATTATTTAATTTTTATTTTGAAGACAGCCGTTGCTGGGATAGTACATAAGCCTCTATCATAAATTGTTCATTGAGTATCTACTTTCCGCACTCACAAACATAAATAAATGAATAAACGAATAAAAATTATTTAATTCTACTAATTAAACCCTTTGAAATTTTACATGCCCAGGTGTAATATAATTTTTGTTTGGTTCCAATCAAATGTAAATACTTTTTAATAAAACAAAGTCGTCATTTTTAAATCATGTCCACTTTATTATAAAAAAAAATAAATCTATTTAAAACAAACCGTTCATTTCATTTCACCCATTCGGATTTGAAAAAAGGAGTGGTAATATGTGAACTCGTGCTTTATATGTACAGGGTTTTAAAGCATTAAAGGAGACGACATACAATAAAAAAGAATATAAATTACAGAGTAGCCACAAATCTTCACCATCTTGAATATATTTAATGTTTTTGACAAAGGCTTGGCTGTCATATTTTTTGTAAACAAAGAGCCGCGAAGTGAGATTTTATTAATATTTCTGCAGGAAAATGTATAAGCACGATTAAAAGTAAAGTTATTGCGAGAAATTCAACTCAATATTTCGAGTAATTGCTTTAGTTTACAATAGCCATATGCACGGGGTGCTTGGCACAGAGACATAGTTACAAAAGGGGAGATTTCCCGTGAGTAAGACGCAAAAAATTATTACCGCCGCCCCTGGCGTCTCGAAAAATTAAGAAAAACAAAAGTGATCACGCTTTTTTCCTAACATGCTATCTCCTTTGGTTCTCGCCTCAAAGATCATTTCTTACAGCTGATCTGCTAGACTTGACAAATTCTATTTTTAGTATTGCAAATAGAATATTTATATATAGTATCATCTCTTAACAATTTAACGCCATAAAGGGCAAATTTGAAGCTGCTGCACAAGGTGTTATTTTGTTTTACAGAACTTTTCCGCCGGCGATAAAGCTACAAATTGGCTGGAAAAGCTGGGATTGTGTTTCTGTTTAATAATTGTGAACAAATACAATGTCTACAATCTCCCGACTTTTATGCAGATAGTGCATGTCAGGAGCCTCAGATTGTAAGGAGGGAGAAGAACTATCTACTTTTAGGATCAGGTATAATCCTATGTGATCCTCAATTGAGGAACTCTTATCCTTGAAATCTTCAATTCGATTCTTTAGGTCTCCTATTTTATATCTTACTCTTACCTTTTGTTCTTCCTAATTTTAATAATTTTTTAAAAACTTAATTTTATAAGGATTTATTTGAAAGATTATTTATTAATTCTATATTTTATTTTAGTTTATTGATACTTATTTTTTTAAATTATATCGTTTTTTTATTACCAACTTGGACTGACTCGTTTAAAAGATTAACAGATTCTTTATTGCGACTTTATTCAGTACACTTGTTTAACCAAGACTGACTACAGAAAAAAGTCTCGCTGGAAATCAGTGGTCGTCAGGTGACCTACCATATGGATTTGTTAGATAAAGGAGCTTAGCAGGGTGTAGAGATAAAACGACCTGGTTGCTGGTTGGCATCATCTGGGGGTTGCCAGAGTTCAGAAAAATGTAGTTAAAAATATTTTAGTACAACAGACATAAATAACACTTTGCTCACAATAGTATTGCGCATGATACCTTCATTCTTATGTAGATATAAGGTCTTAAAGCTAGGAAACGATAAGCAGAGCTATAAAAGAAAATTAAATGTTGGGGCAGAGCTATAAAAGAAAATTAAATGAGGTATAATGAGTTAGCTAATGTGTGGTTAATAAAACGAAACTATGGGTGATGGGAGAGAAAACTAAATATTACTGGTGATATTCATTTGTGGCTTATGTACCAGATTCAGTCTGGCGATTCTGACTGATTTTGATACATGTGTGTAGCAGTACGACGTTTAAGCCCCATATATTTTTTTATTAACAGCGTCGGATTTTAGTTTGCGGGGGCCGGTGGACTCAAAATTGCTGGGAGCCTACTTAACCGATTCAAAATTTATATATTCAACTTTTTTATGATTTTTCTTTAAATTTATTATTCATTTTTACAAAACATGTATTTATAAGCGTGGTACTTGCTTCCCCCGAGCAGATAGGGTTAATCGCTTCCTTTCCTGTTTTAATCTATTTGCATCACAAGGAAGATGGCAAAAAAAGGATTTTATTACCAAATTTTTTTATAATGATATTTAAGTAGAAAAAGTGGTTTTTAAGAACTTCATATTTCAGCATTCTGTACACATTTCATAAATAAATCATTGGTTGTTCCCCGACTCGAATTCAGTAACACTTTGATTATTGTCAGAATCATCACTATCGGAATTTAGTTCAATAATTCGTCTTCGTTTTAATTTCGTCTAATTTCTTTTTCATTTTCATTTCTAAGAGCACCCTAGTTTCCTTTAGGTTTTTATATCTAAAGTGAGCACAGCAACAAACCCACAAAACGAAAAATATAATGCCACACTCAATTAAGGACCAACAAAATTGAGCGTATATATACGCTCAGGTGATAATGATCAGGAAAATCGAGCGTATATATACGCTAATGATGCAAATGTGTTAACACGCGTGAAACTCGGCTTACAATGTTTACAAAAATGGGGTGAGCAATTCATACTGGGGGGCAATTTATACTTACAGGCCCTGATCTCAATTAATGCGAGGACCGGCTCAAGGATAGGTAAAATTTGTATTTACAACTATGGTGTTTTTAATATTATTAGTTATTTCTTTATTATTATTTTCAATAATATTATTATCATTGTCATTAATATCACTTATTATTATTTCCTTTCTTTATTTTATCCCTGTTACCGGACTAGATTCTGGTGATTGCGAACCCATTTCATCCCCTATGGGTAGTTTCAATGCAATACGTGGGAGTGACCTGCCTGTTCGAGCTAAGCCATGTAAAGAACATATAATATGGTATAGTATTTCAGAAAAGGTTCCATCCCCCGCACTTCTATACACGAACCTTTTTGAGTAGAATCTACTCTCTTTATTCATTCACTTATTTATGTAGCTTCTCAGTACACCCCTTTCAAATCTTGTTATATCTATAGTCGTACTAGGGGACATCCAGAATAGGTTGCTTATAGATGAGCAATTTAATTTCATTATTGACTCTTAGGAGAGCTGCCAGCATGTTTTTGACCTTTTTGGCCTTGTTGCGGGTCACTTTGGAGTAGTAGTTGACCTTTAAGCACTCATGAAACGTTACTCCCAGATATTTCATACGTGTTCGGCCTGACGCTAGTGCCTCCTATAGTAATTCTAAGATCCTTAGCCTCCCGTACTGTGCCCTTTCTAGCCGTATGACATAACGTCTTCTGAGACAGATCAGCGGCTTTATCATTATAGTATTTAGCTTGATTCCCCATTTGCCATATAATTTACTATTATAATTTGCAATTTGGTTTGTCGTTGGTTAGACTATCGAAATTATGATATTGGAAATTAATTAGTATTTATATCACTTGCACCCACTCAAGCATATTTACAGACGTGCTGTGAAGTTGGTATTACCAGGCACGCATGATAGCTATTGCTTTTTTTTTGCCGGCATTTAAGAGTCGCATACAAGTCATCTGGCTGGTCGAGCATTTTGGTTTATGTGCGTGATAAGAACCTTGTTGTATGTATCTTATTAGACGGCCAAGCGCCGGTGTCTTGCTTTAGTGTGCTTGATAAGAGCTTGGCATTTACTGATCTTTAGGTCGGGCCGTGTAAAAGTGTATATTGCTGTTTTCGCGGGTAGCTTGTTTGATTTATGATTCCCTGGTGCGAAGCGAGAATTAATCGGGTAAATTTTTACGAGTAGTAAGAGATTGTTTGTTGTTAGGTAAAAAGTAATTGATGTATTTATTATACCATATACCTTTACCAGATTGTTTTCCAATAATAATAACCAATAATCGATAACAGATGTTTGAATTGTTTATGCATGGTGTATGTATTGAAATATTCTGATACCTCTTTTTTGAAGATCCGGCATAAATCGGATATATACAATAGGTTGATACAATTTAGTTGTTATGAGGTTGTGTAGTTGTGTATGAAAGGCAGAAAGGTGGAATTCAAAATCGCCTCAATTCCAGAAAATGCGGAAACCACATTTTGGATTAAGACTTCGGTAGAAGACATTGTACAGCATACCGTAGAGGGGCTCAGTCATTTCATCAAGTCGAGATAACTTTCTGTGGCGAAAGTTTTAGAATTGGACACCAGGGTGGATGAACTTTAAACCTGGTTTAGAAATTAAAATAAAAGATATTTGGGCTATGATTTCGAAAACTTTTCAGAATAATTCTGAAGGTGATATTTGTTACTATGGCTAACGTAAATAAAGACACCTACTATAGAAAAATGAAAATAAATATTGGGAAACTATTAAATCGACGTGTCCTTCAGGATCAGTATCTCAATAAAGAACTATTAGAAAAAGGTGAATTTATGTGCGTAGTAAATTTATGCAATTTATCAGATCACAGTTTCTACACAAAGTAAAGAAAGTCTTCAAATAAAAGCAGTATTTAATTAGCTAAATAACATCGCGTTATTCAGATGACGCAATTCAATTTCAGAAGCAGTTGAATAAATATTTAACACTTTGCTGTACATATAAAACAACATAACTATAATTAAATCTTTTTAGGGTAATGTAACTAACTCAAATTCAGCAAAGGTATGTACTAAGAGCTATAAAAATTATTTGTAAATTCAACAATACAATTTTCGTAATTTGGGTTTAAATATTAGTGATCTTATAAAGAATAATTAAATAACTATTATGACTCTTCCTCTTTATTTTAAAGATCAAAAAAAGTTCTCAAAGTATAATTAAACACTGTAGTATATTGTAGAAATTACGTGGCGTATCATATAATACCTATTAAATTAGAATTTGTTTATCAAAATCAGAAATGTAACTTGTTATAGTTTATTGAAAATCGATTAAGAAATGGTTATCTCGCACTGAAATATCCTTTTTATTCAATATACAAATATATTTTGTCATGTCGTTACAAAAACAATTTTTTTAAATTTAGTGTTTATTCATCTAAATATTTCTTTTACGGCAGTGAAGTTCAAACTTCACTTCTTAAGCAGAGATACGCTCTTTGGTCCATGATTCTCCACAACGCCTATAGAGAATCCGATCAGCAATGGTATTTTGGCAAGCTTCATAAAAGTCCATTGTTTCTGCGATGACTCGAAAGGCAGTGCTATAAAATGATATAATTTTGAGAAACACATAGTTTTGATCTGTAAAAATTTACTTACTAAGAATCTGGTTGTTTTAGTTCTTCACCACTTTCATATCTGCGAAGTAGTTCATCATGTCTTGATTTAAGCTCTTCCCAAACAACTGGCTTGCCAGGTACGCATATGTGATTACGAATTTTGGCAAAAACAGCCTCTTCTTCCCATAGCTGTCGTATTTCATCTTCAAGCAGTTCGACAGCTCGTCCATTAATTCGGATCTGCAAAATTTTAGTATTTTTTTGAAATTATCCCAGTGAAAAACACACACTCGAACATTTTCAGGATACAGGCTGTGAAAATTTATTTCAATGTTTGTAATTTTAATGAAAAGTAACATATTTCGTTTTTGTCTGCGTAATATTAAATTTAAACTTAAATTAATAATTTAGTAAATTCATAAAAATATATGCAATGTGAATCAATCTAGCCTAACATGTTTCACACCACACCTCAACAGTCTTGTTAGAAATGTTTAGCTTTTAGTATCATTTTAAAAGCAACATAAAACTTACTTGCCGGGAAACATAATTATCCTTTGTTTTAAAACCAATCAGGAAAATAAGTGCAACTCTGGGATCTTGTTGGATTTCGGCATACTTCTTACTATTTTTCCCGGCGACAAAGCAAACATCTGAAGATTTCAAACCTCGGTAAATCATAGTACGATCGGCCACACCAAACTCACTGAAATTTTTAAAATCGAAAAATAATTTAAAATTTAAATATGCATACGGCATAGAACGTTGTAGATTTATGTATATACTCATTTCTTGATGCTAAACTCATTGTAACGACAGATGCATTGGTGCATTCGACGTATTCGTTAATAAACGTATTAAAGAAATCAATTGGATTATTTGGTGGACTTTTCATCTGCCACAAATTTGACTGTTTCTCCTAGAAGAATGTTGGTTAAACTGTGTATCATAAATACTTAAATAAATCGTTCAAAACAAGTTCCTTACCATTTTGTTTTGAAGACTATTCGCTGTTGAAAATACCCTGAAATTGGAAAGCATATTATATTCTATGTTACTTGTACAACAACAAATTGCTTTACGAAACTTTTAAAAACCTGAATAAAATAAAAAGCGCAACTTAATTTATGAGGATTTATAAGAAGTAAAGTAAATTTCATTCTTGAATAGGAATAAGGTTATTTTCGGAAGCTCACAATGAAGTATAATTTTGCTGAAGCAGTGCAATGTGCTAAAATAAACTCTCTATATAGTATATCAGGGTACAAAGAACCTAACTCATAAACCTGTCCCCTAAACAATTATTTTAATTAATGCGTTACTTATTAAAGTTGACAATTTTACTTAAAGTGATCCTACTAAATATGTAGTAATAATAATAAAAACAGTATATGCAATAGCAGGAGTAATTTGTAATTTTAAAAAATTATGTAATAAGTCTATATACATATAGAGGGTGTCCCAAAATTCACGCAAGAAGTAATTTTGATAGAAAACCGCTTGATTACCGAAAAATCATCTTTTCAGATGAAGCTCATTTCCACCTCGGAGGATACGTCAATAAACAAAATTGTCGTATCTGGGGCTCAGAAAATCCACACGTCATCGTGGAGAAACCAATGAGAGAGAAACAACGAGTGACTGTCTGGTGCGGATTTTGGTCTGGCGGCATTATTGGGCCATTTTTCTTCGAAAATGAGTAAGGAAACGCCGTTACAATGAATGGCGATCGCTACTGCGCCATGCTAAGCGATTTTTTGTTTCCCAAAATTGAAGAGTATGACATAGGCGACATTTGGTTTCAACAGGACGGCGCAGCGTGCCACACAGCCAACGTAACAATCGATCTTTTGCGCACTGTTTTCGGAAATCGCATAATCAGTCGAAATGCTGATGTCAATTGGCCACTTCGAAGTTGCGATTTGACTCCGTTAGACTTTTTTTTGTGGGAAGCCGTTAAGGACAAGTGTTACACTAACCATCCAGAGACGACTGACGACTTGAAACGTGAAATCTTTTTATAGCCGATTCAAATTCCAAATCTTAAATGGCCCACCCTGTAGTAAAGAAACTCGGACACTTCATTACAAATATGCGTGTAATTTCGAGAATATTCTCCGGATTGCCATGACATTTTCTGTGGGTGTACATAAATATATGTATATTACGAAAATAAAATAAAATAAAAATCGATTTTCTGAAAATCCTGACTGTATGTATATAACCCCTTAAAAGGTCATCTCAAGGAAAATTCTTGAAAAATCGATTTTTTTTGGGCCTCCTGAGTGTATATAAACCCCTTAAGATGGAGCAATCGCCTTGGCAAAAAAGAAGGTTTTTCCGGATTTAGAAGGGGTATAAGTTTTGTCTTTTGACGTCCGTTTTTTATTTATTTTTTAACGATTTCGAATACTTTGCCGCACTTAAGTAATTGGGTTTTTACGTATTGAGAAATTTAGCTTTTAAAGAATAATTTTTTGTTCTAAATGGGACTTTTAGTTATTCTTTATTCTGTGGGTTAAAGTCTTAACACTAAGCAAATAAGTTTGCAAGCAAAAATGCGGGGATTCCCCGAGATGACGACGATATTACGGTTCTTTTTACCACATCTCGTGTACTTTTGCCGAACCCTACACGTAAAATACGAGGCCATCCGATGCTTGAACCCACCCGCCGTGGCCTGGACAGCTGTTGCCGGCAGATGGCTTTTGCCCGGTGCCCGTCACCTCGGTGCAACTAAAAACAAACGCGAGTGATAACATGTAACAGAGTCGTCGCGCTCCGGGAAAATCGAGGTTTCACGCGAACATGAGCTGCAGCCACTGAAACTGAGCACGCAAGAAACGAAACATCGCGATGGCCCTGATAATGAACGTGAAGAGCGAGGTGTACGACGTCTGGACGGAGCTGTGCAACAACTTCCTGCCGATCAATTACCTGACGATGAAGCAGAACTTCGACTTCGTCGTCGACGGCGTGGACGTGAACTCGGTGCTGAACTCGCTGTTCTGGCTGCTGGTCCTCCTCGCGGCCGGGTACCTGCTCTTCGGGCGGCTTTTCCAGGCAAGTGCTCCTCCCAGACACAATTCCCTGGCAGCTCGATGACAGAACATGGTTCACTGTCGCGCGGCCAGAGGGCTCCTGCGCTGGTGTAACTGACACACGTCTTTTCAAATCTCTTGCAGCACTTCCTGCGGACGTCGCGGCTCGTCTCCTACAAGCGGAAGCAGTTCGTCCGGGCCATGTGGAATATCGCGTTCACGTCGGCGGCGTTCACCTTCCTCTTCTTCTACCACAAGTACATGATCTCCCCCGAGCTGGTCGACAACTCGGGCAGGCTCTTTCCCAAGTACGAGAACACGATCTTCTACAAGTCGCAGCCGTGCGAGCGCTTCCAGATGTACTCCGTCGTCGTGATCGCGTTCTTCATCCACTCGGCCTTCTTGGACATCCGGGAGAGCGACTTCTGCGAGGCTGCCAACAAGATGCTTTACGCCCTGTCCGTCATCACGTTGATCGGGCACAGGTGAGTGAGGCCAAGGGGATTTAATGAGCACAACACACATTTTGAATTGAATTTCTTTGAATTTTTGCAGATACGAGAACTACTTCGTGGTGCTGAACATGAATATGGCTATGTTTACTATTTTTACCGAGTGCCTTGTGCTGCTTGCCCTGCAAACGCCGAGCAAGAACTTATTAACGTTTCGAATTCTCTTAGGTCTTAGGATTTTTTCTTGGTAAGCGCTTCTTAAAATACTCTAGTAGCATTAGTAGTAAAAAGTTACAAAAGCTATACAATAACAAAAAAAAAAATAAAATCCCTTAATCAACAAAAGGGCTTGTTCGGTTAAGAATGTACCGGGTTGGCATAAAAGTATTGAGACACTTGGTTTACGTTTTATATATTTTATTATTATTATGATACAAGAAGCTCAGTCAATAATTTAATCACCATCAGCATCCAAAACAGTTTTCTAACAATCCGGCAAAGTTTGAATGCCTTTCGACCAGAACTCTGATGGCTGCGACTCGAAAAAGTTGTCCAACTCCGACTCTACATCTGAGAAATCATGAAAGTGTTAATCTCGCAAATTGTTTTTCAGGACTCTAAATAAATAATAATGTGATGGAGCGATTTCTGGGAATTATGGTGGGTGAAGTAGCGCCTCCCAGCCCAATTTCTCCAGCTGTTAGCGAACGGCAGATACAATGTGATGGCGTGCGTTATCATGCAGTACAACTACATTGGCTCGTCTACGTCGTTTTTTATTGATAGCAGCAGCAAGTTTGTGGTTGCAATCCCCATATTTCCTCAGTTATTGACAGTAGAGTCCCAAAATTGGGTGTGAAGATGTTTTGACTGTAGAACAATAAATACGTTGCTAGAACATGTAATTAAACGCTGGGACACTTTTCACATGCTAAACCGGACCAGCCCTTTGGCAAAAAGATAGTTATATACATATACTTTAAAAAACCTGAGAGCGTAATCGACCAAGGTGAGCCAGGGGTGGTTTGCTAGGGGGTGAGAATTTATGTTTTCACCAAAAACTTTAAAATGGCGAATTTGACTGAAAAACGTTTCAAATATTATTGTTGGTCTTCGTTTTATTCTGATACAATAAAAATTGTCCGAACTATGGTTTTTTAATCAACACTCATCATTACTCTGTACGTAATTTTAATACTGTTTATTGAGGAAGTTTAATGCTTTATCAGTTTTTCTGCAGTCTCACCAAAGCCTTGATTAGATAAAAAATTATTGGGAATGGGTTAAGACCAGAGACTAAGTTTTTCATAAAATATATAATAATATTCATTTTATTTTTATTGAAAGGAACGTCTGTCTCGGCAATATCTTAAAATTAAAAACTTCGAAAATAAAATCTGTTCAACATTTTCATAGTCTTATCCTTAGATCATAGACAGAAAGGATAGGACATGTGTGTAGAATCCGTGTACGTGAGTCAAGCGTTTGCCCCTCAAAATAAACTCTAGTAGCGAAAATGATTGGAGTACGTTAATATTATAAAAACGAGATTTTCCATTAATTTTTGGGATGATGATAAATCGCATTAGAGTTTAAAAAGGGGTATCATGTGAAAAATTTAATTTTTGGGGGCTGCAGTAGGCTTATTTGCTTTGCATTTAGTGCTCCTTTTCTATTTTGGTGAAACTATCCGCCTGCACTGGACACACAACTACAAAAGAGAAGGCTACCACTGCATCACGAAATTGCTTCAACTAAACCGACTTATGTCCCATTCTATTCTCTATGATCCAAGGTCTTGTCTTATTCCTGGTCCAAGACTTCTACAAAATCAGAAAGGGTTGTTGTTTGTCATTCCGTTTCAGATGTTTTCACAGCTGCAGCTAGAGTAATAAAAAATCCTTGACGCAGGCGCCTTTCCCTCGTGACCTTTCATGAATATCGGTTTATGTTTGTATTTAAGATGAATCATTTAACAGAAATCATTTAAAAGCAAATTAAATAATCTTTTATACATACAGATAAGATACATATCTTTTTAGTGTTTAACACTAGGTTTACGAAATGCGTTAATTTGATTTCAGATTTCGTGGCGAAATTGACAGAAATCGTATTTATGAATTTTTAGTGAAAATGTTTCACCTAATTGATGTAATAATACGACGATATGTTTTTGTAAATTTCTAACCTCTCGAGCTGTTTATTCCAAACGAAAATATATTTTAAACTTATTTTTGCGGAATCTCTACAAATCATACAATAAATATCCGTAAACCTAGTGTTAAGGGGAGGTTCTCATCTAGAACGTCAAAAAGTAGGTAAAGTTCGTGATTTTTTTGAAGGCAAATGACAAGACATAGGGAAATGATATTTGGCATTATCTTTTATTGTATATTTATCTGTACGAAAAAATTTTTTTATTCAAAAAAAAAAAAAACAAAATGGCGCCCGTTATTCAACTTCTCCGGAGGCATGTTTTTCGAAAATGGCCCAGCTGCGTACAATTTAGGGGTCGCAGATTGGTCTGAAATCAAATAATGATGACATTATTATAAACTAGAATAAATTTGTCTCAGAAAGAGCGGACGACTTTCAAAAAAAATTTAAAATTGACGGAATGGCGCGATTTTGAAATTTTAAGGCCGTTTTCGGCCGTTTTTTTCATAGTTTATCACTTACAAAAAGGAGATAATGTTACAATTTTCAAAATGTGCTCCGCTCTTTCTATGAAGAAAATTGTTTACTTTAATATGCACGGAACTAGAAGTTGATCGGTTGAACCGTTTTTGAATTATCTTGTACGCAAATTTGAAAAATCTTGAAAAACAAAGTTCCGAGATAATCGTGATTGAAGTTAAAGGCACAGGCTGAGCGCCCCGCTACGATCATGACACCGCCACAATCAATGGGCTGTAGAATCCGTTCTAGTGCTCGGATCGACTAAATATTTTAAAGCAACATTCTAGACATATTAAACTTTAATAATATGAAATAAAAAAAAAATCGAAAATTTCAAGATTCTAGATGAGAACCTCCCCTTAATATGAAATTTTGTTGAGTAATAGCAATTCATATAACTTTCATCTCTTAAAGACCGATAATAATAATTATATTAAAATTACGATTAAATAATTTATTGATATGCATGGAATGACAAATTTATAAATCATCGATTTCGCTTTTTCCGCTCTCAGAATCATCATTCTGTCAGAATCACTTTTTTCATCACCTAAGATGTGTCGTAGTTGCAACAATAAGTTGCTTGACTGGCCTGGCATAGAATGGTATATTTGATTCTAGATTTAAGGTGTTGGTTCCTCAAATTTAAACAGGCTCCTGAACATCCACATGAAATCACGCTGAATACTGGTGGCAAAGTAGTACGAATAGGCTAATTTAAGAATAGTAGCATTATATTTAAATTAGATAAATAGAAAAGTGTTAAAAATTAACGTTTGCAATCTTGGCAGATTGTTCTCTTCACAAATGGCCTCGTTGCAATAATTTGTCATTTTGCGTTTTTTATATGGACAGAAAGCACGAATTTTCGCATTTGTTTGCCGAACTTTTAGTATGTAATAAGTGCTTAATACCTTCGAGGTGGTATCATTTTTCTGTTATTAATCTTATTATTTTTTAAGTTCTCAACACAGTATCGCCGTTCACACTCGTGCAATAAAAAAGAATATAATTCAAGCTTAATTAAAAACTTGACAGCCAGACAAATGTTTCTGTAGTATTTATTTTTATTAATGATTATTGTCTAAATCAACATTAGTAATACGTATTGTTATCAATGCGTCCTTTGACTTTTTCAGGTTGCATTGGTTTGTTAACATGCTTCCGTTCAAGTACCTCCTCCCGACGCTTTTCGCGAAGGATTTTAAACTCTTCTTGAATGCTTTCTTGTGGCTATGGTACAGCATGTGCATCTGGTACTCGCCCGTTTTGCAGTATTTCTATCATCAGATTTACCACAATACTCCGGTGGATTGTATCGGAGAGGGATCTTCAGCTAAGTAAGTTTCGTACGTTTTGGGAAAGGCAATTTCAAAACTAAGAATACGGAAAAGATAAACATACACACCTATATAAATATATACCTAGTAAAACTTTTGCAATTTCCGTCTGCAGACTGCGATATTATCTGTTCTGAACTTAAAATAATTGAAATTATATGAATTACTTGTTTTGAATGAAATCAGAAAATCATGGCTAAAACTACAACAACTTTTCATTATCTAAAATTTGGATACTAACATTGAAGCTTTCTTCTTTCCCATACACGGTGCTTGTGCAATGTACCTACATTTTTGGGTTTGTGAAGTTGGAATTTCTATGTTTGCTATTAAACATTTTGTTTCGAAAACTTTATTCAAAGAAAATAAAAAAAACTCGTCAAGAACGTGCCGACGTACAAGAAGGTTCCATAGTCGTATCAAAATAAATGTACATAATTATTTTAAATATTTAATTATTATTAGTTTCATTTAAATTTAGTTGGATTCAATAACGTTGCCTTTCAACTTTATGTTATATACACACATAAATATGTAATAATAACAGTTATTTCAAAATGTAAATTGTTTGAAAGTATCTTTGCTTCAGTTTCTGTTATAGTTTTTATTGAAAGTACTTTCTAAAAACTAAAATTCTAGGTTTCTTTTTCAGATTTTTTATTACAGAAGTAAAAAACTTAAGTTGAGCAGATGCCTTTCTATCTCTCTACGGAAGATATTAAAAAATTAAAAATTCCCAAAAAAGTTTTTATTGTATTTTGAAAGACTATCCAATGATACCCCACACGATGGAGGCTAGTGAAAAACATTTTTTTTTATGCACTTTTCATTCTATGGAAGCAGTGCCAAAAAAATGTTTTCCCAATTTTCTTCATTTTGTTTAGGTTGTCAATATATGACTTCCGTTTTAGCTTATATTTGTATGATGTAGACCCGCATAAATTTTTGGGTTAATCTTTGAGGCACACGATTTTCAAGAAGAAAAAAATCGCTAAGTATATCTCTGGCAGACTCTATTAGGAAATAAATAACGCTCCGTCCTCCTAAATTGGGCTAACTTTTAATGTATTATATTATATTATATTTAATGATTTATCTTCTCTCAACATTAAAGTAGAGAAAATACTGAAATCCACCACAGATGCAAAATCAAACTTTGTAGCTCTTCTTAAGAAAACGCTAAAGTTACGTTAATATCAAATTCAATTGATGATCTGCATTCATCCATAAGAAGACTGCTATCTCAGCAAACTCGGGGTTGATGGGCATTATTGCGGCCGACATCAGGTCGCTTTCCGATCGCTACTCCAGCTCAGTCCTTAAAATTGCGAATAAGCTAACCGTGGGCCGCGAAGGTCCGACTTTTCTAAAAATCTTTTAATCTTCAAAGAACACTTGTTTCATAATGCGATTCTAGCATGCTTTCGATTTAAAACCGAACATCTTTTATCTCCTGCTGGACATGAATTTGATACGATCTGTTAAATTGAGGTTGTGCTCGGGAATTTTCACCCTCGATTATCAGATTTTTCGGCGAGCCATAAAGTGATAGCGACTTTCAATTATTTATTTATTTTAAATTTTACCATGAACGAAAATAAAGACCTTTAATGTTGTTTTCATTAATATTAAGGCTAATACTATGTAAAAACATTGCATGGCAACCCCCTAGCTAGTGAGTCAATAATGGGCCTTATCGGCCCAGCTCCTTAAGCCAAAGAATCCCACGGTGTATTAACTCAATTTTGATTTGCATATTACATTTCAAAACAATTTAGAATTCGATAGATAACAACAGACAAGGGTTAAAGCACAAGTGCTAAGCTTATATCACTCTTTTCCGAATCTTTAAGATTTCCCTCGGAGGAATAAAAGCCCAAGTTTTGGTTTTGCTGTCAGAAAGTGCGATATTTGAAGAGTAAACTCAAAACGAAACAGTTTTATCTACGTTTATTTCGTTTTATCGAAACAATTGGAAATAGTTTCTCTCTTCGTGTGTGCGAGAACAGCTTGTGGCAATTCCGCAAAGCATTAAACTTGCTACATTCATTACTTAAGTACAAAAAATGTCTAAGTTGGGGTTTATTGTCAGAATCGCTTCAATCATCTTTATTTATTCCCTATAGAAATTTAATTAATTTCTCAATTTATATTACATGTTTATTTTTCTATATTAAACTTTTCCCAGATGTATTCTCCTTAAAGATACGGTCGATCAGCGTCACTACAAGGCTTTAAAGAAAGCGTATCTGGAAGTTAAACTGGCTCACCAGAAGTCCCACTCCTCCAGCAGCGTTCAGCCAAATGAAAACGCCTCGGCAAAAGCTTTTCAAACTATTAAATGTAAGTTCAAATCGCATTTCTCATATTTCGCCCTCCTTATCGTATCTTGGTAGCTTCATCTATTATTAAAATTTCATTACAGGTGTAATGGCACTAAAACGTAAACTGAAGCGCATCCGAGAGGGCCGGGACTCGCCTAGTGACGACGAGAGCTCCAGCTCTAGCCCACTTCCGTCTGAGAATTCGATGTGACTTGATCCTTGATTGTGATAGCTCTACTACTTAACCATCACCACCAGTGTGTTTTAGCTTTAATTTTTTTCTCCTTAGAACATGAACACATGGAAATTTGAAAAAAGACATTTTTTCCACGAATATTTTTTGCTCGAATGTTTTGTTGAATCGTTCTTGAACTGATTAAATAAATTTTCTTTTTCTCATGTGAATATAAGCATGAAATTATTGGTTTTTCTTTAAGCTTCCAGATTAACCTATTAATGCGCAAAACGAGAATTTTGAGCACGCAAGTGCAATTGTACGATTCGAATAGAAAACTGGGGCGATTTTCTTTCAAAATTGTATATAGGTGCCAAAAATAAAAAGGAACACATGTGAATTTTTTCAGAATTTCTTGGACTATTTTTGGTTTTTTGGATGTGGCCAATTTTTTAAAAAATCCAAAATGCCCGAAAAATCCTGAAAAAATCACACGTATTCTTTGGCTAATTATAAACTCTTTTTGTCCTATAAAATTTATTTGTAATTGATCCTTTTTGGGTAAAAATATCATCAAGTTTTTTTTAAGATGAAATTTGGTGATATTTTCACTCAAAAAGGATCAATTTTACGAATAAATTTTATAGGACAAAAGTGCTTCAGCCAAGGAACAAAACCAAAAATACATCAGTTTGAGTTTTGTAGATTATGATATTCTTTTAATTTCCAAGATTTTCTACGACAATTTGAAATTGGGCGCCCTCAGAAGTTGGGGAAGTATCATCAAAAATTAAACATTTTTGTTAGCGAGACACTTTTTCAAATGGCACTTTACACATAAAAAATTGTCTCGGTTGGAAAAATTTTAATGGGAGGGCCTCCCAGCAGCTCGGAGCAATTTTCCCAGGTTGCGTTCCTCTGTTAATTTTACCCCATTTATCACAAAAACCATTAAAATACTTTCTAAATTTTTGTAGTGTTTTAATAGCGTTTCTTTAGACATGATTTTTAAATCGTATATATTATGTAAGATATGAAAATAGTTACTATGGTGACTAAAAGTTGTTCAAATCTAGCATCTAGTGCATTAAGTGCTTGATCAATAGTAGAATAAATAAAATCTATCATACTTATTCAATTAACCCTTAACGGTCCGGACGTATTACAAGTTTACTTACCGCCAGGTCCAAGCATACGAAGATAAACTGTGTACTAAACATTTTTATATCAAGTACAGAAAAGAGCTCAAAAGTACACAAGTATAGATAAAAATGGCGAAAGATAGATAACAAGGTGGGACAAATTCAAAGAAAAGACCAGGCACAATAGTTAACGCGTTAAAATTGTAAATATACCAATAACACTGCCGAAATAATACAATGATTTTTGCCGCCATAAAACGCGGCATTGGACCTAATAAGTAAAAGTGTCATAATGGCTTATATGGCGGCATTGGTCCGGTAAGGGTTAAGCATGCCGCCGCTCTTTTATGTTTGTTTTCTTCAGAGTTAAGGATTAGAAATATTTTTTTAGCTTTCTGGGAAAAATAGCAAATACGAAGTGTAAATTGAATGGCGATTTTAGCTAAAGAAGAGACAAGTAAAAATTTCCATTAATTAATTTAACTTATCAATTACTACGTATACATGCAAGGATTCAATCCGGATTCAATCTGGATTCAATCCAGTTAAATGTCATGTAGATGCAGATCGAATCCAAACGAGATCGACTCGAATCGATCCAATTTCTCAACCTGGATCGAATCGAAATTATCGGATATAGACGCGGATCGAGGAATCGAAAGATCGAAATAGCTTTGACAGCTCAAATCGCAAAGGTAGTAAATTGACGCAATAAGTAACCTGTGATTGAATTTACTAATTTATTATTTATTAAAATGCAATGAGTACGAGGAATTTGTGGAAGCACGAGGAGAATCTTGCTCTCCTCGAAATTATGCAAATTCTCCTGCCTTATTTAACGGAAAACTTTATTAAAAACAGAGAAGTGTACCAACAAATTAAAACCGAACTTGTGAAAACCGGTTATAATACCAAAAATTGCAACCAAATTGAAGAATTTAAAGCGTTATCTGTCACTTCTATCACATTTCGAGCTTTGAATCTTTCGATCCGGTGTTGTCAAAGACGCACATCGAAATTCGATCTTTCGATCCTTCAATCCTCCATGTATACGTAGTCAATATTTAGTCACGACTGAAAATATCAAAGGTATTTTTTACTCGTTGATGCATCTGAATCTATTTGGTCTCACATATCTATCTAGAATCTAGACTATTCTTGAGCCTATGGCTTAAACAAATTTTAATAAATGACTTATCGAGTGCACAAAATGCAAAAATTTACAACTAAAAAAAACATGCCTTTATTATTAGTGAAATATCGATTTATGGAAAATTACTGAACTACTATAGAAGTTTTCTGAAACAAAGAGGTTTCTTGGGACGGTAGCAATATTTTTTATTATAGAGTTGATAGTCAATTAACTTTATAAATACTATTTACTTACCATAACAATTTTCGCTTTTCTCATTTTTTAATAAAAGACATTTTTAAAATTTATACTGAAACTGTCCAAATTTTTATTATTTTCCATCTGTTCAACATATCCTAGAAACAAGGTGACAAACGAAAAACAAAAACATTTCCTACACAAATCGCTTTACATTACAAAATACATGTAAAATCTAGTGATATTCAACATAATTACATATTGTGTGTGTGTGTGTTTTCTGAAAACCAGGGATCACCACCTTAGGACAACTAATAAAGTTCTGTTTTTTTTTTTTTTATACAATATTATATCTCATATACTTAGTTTTCAATTTTGTTTTTATATTCATTTAGTGGTCAATTTAATCAACCGCGTTATCACATAAGATTCTGTTGCTTCATGTTAAATTTTTTTTTATGTTTCCCTTCTTTTCTTTTCTTTTTTTTGGAAAATAACGATGTCATTTAAAACAATCGCTATAGATATAAAATTTTAATAAAATTGCTAAAACGAATTGTTTATGATTTTGGACACTTTCTTCTCTGTTTCCGAAATGGAAACAATTGCTAAGAGTTAACTTCGTCAAATAAATCGCTCTCAAAGGTGCAAACGAACGTTGAGTCGAACGTTTAAATTGTTTTATGTTTATTTTTTTTTTTTTATTGTTATGTATGATGTTACTTTCAAAAGTGCTTTTTTGAAACTTGTTATGTTTTCGTTTAGTTCTTGTTGAATCTACCCCCATACGTACGAGTATCTATTAGTATTCGTTTAAATGCGCGAAAATACCTTTCTAGGAAAATGTAAGGAATTGCGAGTAAATGCCCAATGTATCCGAAGAATCCAAATGCTTATATTGTTTGAGTTAATTGTGCGTCGTTGGTAAAGAGTTTTATTCTGGAAAATTAAGGACACAAAAGAAAATAAAATAATAAAAACATAACAAACAATCGAATTGTAATTCTTTCGTTTTACATTTATATTTTTATTTACTATCATCTCATCACTTACCAAGGATACATATAGTATAACCAAAATTTTGCATTTATTATAAAGAGAAATTTTTTTCGTAGAATCTATTTTACTCAAAATCTAATAATGTAATGACACGGCAAGTAGAGAATTCTTCTGTTGTATAATAACAACTATATTATACTAGGGTCAAATATTCGTTGTTTTTTCTCTGTACTGAGACCTTTTCAGTTTTCACACCCAACGTCTTCTGCATGCTAACATGCTCAAAGAAGATGTTTGTCTTTGATCTCATGTGGAAAATACCCAAACATGGAACACTTAGATGATGACGTTTCAAACGTGTTCTCATTTTCGTTTTTAGTAATGTATACCTTCTGCACCCTTTTATCGATTTTCAGGTAATAACTCAAGGCATTCGTGATATTTCATTTGATTATTGGACCGCATCATTGTTTATCAAGGTATTTTCTTGATTTCGGTCTGTATTTCAAATTTACATTGGCACATTGCCAATGTTGGATTGGATATAGTCCACAACGATACACCACTTTAATCTGCATATCATAAATTGATTAAGAACAAGTTTATTGGAAGCATTTATTCTTTTCGGTTTGTAGTGAAGAAGGTTTTGTTGCTAGACAGCTCATGTAATTTGGATTTATTGGTATTCCAAAATTTATTTTTTGGGAGATTTGATTTAACGTTTGTTTTTTAAATAATACGAACAATCTATGAAACATGATTTTATGCAGTACAATTTTTAGTAAATACAGGAAGATGTTTTAAGTTTTTATATGTTGCTCTATAGGTTGTTTTGAGACAGCTAACGAAAATATTTCGAATATCACCCGTGTTAATAAATCAGAAGTGGGATTCACAAAAACTGGTTTCTACATTACTTCTATCTGAAGATATTTTACATTATTTTTGCCATTTTTGAAGAGGGTCAATATTAACTAAATTTAAATATACCTTCCACTCAAGTAGTTCTACAACGATATTTTTTTCCAGTTGAGCTTAATATTAGTTCAAATATTCAATACATTGCTCGTGGACTAGTTATTATTTTACTTTACGAAAGTACTTGTTTCAAAAGATAATTACGCACGGTTCATCTTGTATCGAAAATATTTAAGTCCGAAATAAAATTGAAATCACTCACTCAAAATAACGAAGTGGTTAATTTTGGTGAAATATTTTCTCCACCAAAAGACTATATCATAGCAGCAAATTTTATAAGTATATGTAGCATCCTAAGTGCTATTCCATTACATGTCCTGTAATTATTCATTTGTAGCGTCGAAAGTGCCTTGGGGGTGTCTTCAGTCAGCCACTTCATATATTTTCCCGTCCGAGGTCTATGAGAGGAGTTTTTGTGAAATGACAAAGATCTTCATTCAGTTGGTCACAGCCCTCGACTGAACGGAAGAGGAATCTTATCTCTTCTGGTGTGGTGACACATATGACCCGTCTTTCATAAAGATTATGTCCTTTTTCAGGACATATACAAGCCGTCTTTTGTAAGGGCAGCCAGGTATAATTTATTATGGCGATATACTAGCATGCAAATATGCGGGCAAAAAAAGTAAGTTGTCAGAATCTCGCTTCCTTTTCGACTGAATAACAAAATCATTAATCAAAAATTGTACCGAATTTTCTTCGGTGAAGGTGAGGGTAGAAGAGGCAAATGAACAGGGTAGGATGTATTTCTTAGTACAACTTCCAGCTGATACCTACATTTTATCTTATCATGCTGTATTAATATGATAATTCTTAAAGTGTGTTTAGATGTTTGTTGTTCCATCACGCCGAAAGGATAAACCGATCGATATTCTTCCGATATTCTTCAGTTTATCTTGCCGGAAGATATTACATACGTATTCCAACTGCTACATTTTATTTAGATAAAATATTCGAATTTAAAATGACTGATTCAAAATAACGACCACAATTTTTAAATTTGAAGAGATTACCATAAAAATTGGTAATCGAGGAGTCTTGGGGATAACGAATCCGTTTTCGAAATTAAATAAATTCAAAATAAACAGATTTTAATGAGAATTAGTACTAAGGATATTTAAGAGCAACTGATTTCGAATTTACTAACAACATTTAATAAAATATGGCGTATTATAGAAATCAAACCCAATATGGCAACCAACATTTCCACGATTCAAAGTACTATTATCAGAAAATTGGGATTTTTTGGTTTGCTGCTTTAATGACGGATAGTTTTTATTTATAAATGCAAAATTTTGTTGAAGAGTGATGAGATCAAGAAATAAATAAAAAAAAATCGGAATGTAATAAAAACAAAAAATTCAAATTCTTTTAGAAATGACCGCAAAAATTGAACGTGATCCTGCTTTCCATTCTCATGTGTGACGCTTCAAATTTCCCTAATAATGGCTATACTCCTGTTCGCAGAAGTATTCGTCAACGCAGTCCTCGCTTAACTAATTCGTAAATTCTCGTTATATTTGTTTCTTTTTTCTTTTTTAATATAATAAGTGCCTATAAAGTTCTTACAAATTCATATAACGACGGTCGTGAGCTCTCTACGGCTTTCTGTTTTTTCTTTAAATATCTTACTCTTAACAAATTTAATGGTGGTAACAAATAGAAAATAAAAAGTCGTCAAGTATACCTCACTATAATATGGTTTTTATGAATTTATTCGCTAATTCTTTATTACTCTTACTTATCTTAATTAAATCTTATAACACAGGTCTGGCAATGTTTGGTTTAGCTGTTGTGGTTGCAATCTCGGACATCTTGGTGTCAATGGGCACACGGGTATCGTAGAGGGTCGGCGCTTGCAGGATTATGCCTGCTGTGCCCACTACGACCGCTATCGTAAATATCCAAAGGAAAAGACGATCTAATACCATCGCTACATATTTCCAATCTTCCTTCACCTGCAATGGTGAAAAATAAAAAGATTAAAACATTTAAATTGGTAAGAGGCCTCAACGGCCATGCCTAGAAGCACACACAAATATGGGTTATACTTTAAAATAAAGATGATTGCTCATTTATTGTAAATGTTTTCTTTACACTACATTTGTATTATGTAAAACACACGTCACGCACGAAAAACTTGGCTAATTTTTGCACAAACGCTATCTAGTCAATAGTAACCATTCTCACTATTTAGAGAAGGTTTCTTTTTTTCAAAGGAAATTTGTTTAGGCCAAACCCCAGAGCAAAAATGGTCTTGATATTCAAAATAAAGAGTTACATTTTTCACGTCAATACATGTACCCAATTTCTTCATTATTTTTGTAATTTTGTTGAGAAAATATACTATGATTTTCTCGGGTTTCACGATAGAATCGCAGATATAAGAGAAAAGTGAAAAATCGTGTCTATTTTTAATTTCTCGCTCGGAATTCAAATTACAAAATAAACAACTTTAATTTTAGTCTGGACTAAACTCACTCAATCATTGATTACAAAAGTATCATCTTTTATTTTGGCCTGGGGGTGGTCTACTAGAAGGGATCAAAATAATGAAATAAAAAATCCATTTTCAAAGCCTTGTCTTTGTTTTATAGAAAAAAGTGTACATAACGCTTATCATTATTACTGTAATTTTACACAAAATTTGTGAAACGAATCTTTTGGGTTAGAGAGTGGAAACTTTTTCAGTTAAGTAAGTTACGAGTTTTTTTTTAACTGCAGGGAATTTTTTGTATTAATATTATATTTTTCATGGTTTTACCTTGCGTGTACATTTATTGCATCCCTTAAGTACTTATTGTTGCATTTGAATAGTTTTTTCCGTGAATAATATTCATTTTGCATTTATTGTTGAATTTTGAATTTTTATAACGCTAAATTCAAAGGTATAAAACCAGAGATTACTAGTGTACAATATGAATGTGCTGTGATTTACTAATAAAGAGTAATGACCCAAAAACAAAACTGTATGTCATTTTGTACGTATTTCCCCTATGACCTAGTTTAATTTCCTCTGAAAAGATGAGAAATTTAATTGATAATGAAAAAAATGGGGCATACAGTCAATATAAAGTGTATTGAAGAAAAGTGGTTACTTCTGGCACGGGTATAACATGAAACAAACTTATGGAAAGATATTTAATATTTTGATGTAGTTTTTTATTCAATTCAATAAATTACTTTTGAAAGATATCCTTTAAACGCCCGATTCCTTTGACATATTGTTTTTCGTGTAAGGAAAATTCAAAATAGAATTACGAGAAGTCAATATTTCCTCAAAAAGGTATGTTTGGTGTGGCTGAAGGCGTAATTGAATCATTTTTTATTTCTTGTATCATGAGGAAAACGCGTTTTATAACTGATCGATAATTTACAGAGCTGAAACAAGATACATGATGTATAATAACCGACATTATATATAATCTGCAATGTGTCATAATGTAAAAGAAAAGTATTATGAATCTATTACGCCACTATGAAGAAGTTGAAGCGACATTTAAACGATATAACCTTTCATTCATGTAATTGTATGGAATTAAACTAAAATACGAAATAAAGCTTCTGAGAAAAGTTTCCGGTTTTAATTAGTCTTTGGTTCTATTGCATACTATAATATATTATATATATTGTTATATAAAACCTTAAATAAAAAAAGCCTTTCGACAAGCAAACACTCAGAAAACCAGATATTTTTCTAAAGACTTACTATTAGAATGGTGGTATGTGAGCATAAAAGTTATTCTAAATCAGGGGTTCCCAAACTTATTTTGTCTACTGCCCACTTTGAGAATAAATTATTTTTTAGCGCCCCCATTTTTTAAGCTACTTAAAAACCACTATAACTTCAAATTAAATTAATTAATTATTGTGAGCTATATTAGCGGAGATTAAACATTCATTCTAAACGAGACTTTTACTATAACCCGCAAGAGTTAACCCATTAACGCCGAAGAATCGTGTTTTTTTTTCTCATTTTCAAGCTAGATTCTTATCATCGAAAAAAAATCATTTGCAAATAAAAAATATGTTCCCTTGTACTTTCGAGTGTCCCCTTTCCGAATCCGGAGTCAAAATTGAGTTTTGTCCATTAGGAAAAAAAATATGGCCGTTTTTAAACAAAAAAAACCGAAAAAATCGAAGACATTTTTTTTTCAATATTTTTTTTCTCATTGAAGACGCGCGAGGACCCCCCTTTTTCTTCAACCATGAGTGCACAAAATAGTTGTAGTTTAAGAATATATTTTTTTAATTTGTCGACATTGACATTTTCACCCCCAAAATGGCGCTTTTCATCCCTTCAGCAGGAAGACAATTTGTCAATTTGTCAATATATAAAGTTGTCAATTCTTCAATAAACGTTAGATAATAACTGGGCGTTAATGGGAAGGTGTCCGCCATATTGCATCCGCCATTTTGAATTTTGAAATGATGATGCCAGATTCGTTATCAAGGACCTCGAAAACCCCCGAGTGCCACATTTCATCCGATTCAAGTAAGTTTTTGAATTTGGGTCCGCCATATTGGATCCGCCATTTTGAATTTTCGAATTTTGAGGGCGGAATCGTAATCAGCGACCTTGAAAACCCCAGGATACCAATTTTCGTTAAGATTTGAATATTTTTTTTGTCGGGCACCGAGAGTGAAAATTGTCTTCCTGCTGAAGGGATGAAAAGCGCCATTTTGGGGGTGAAAATGTCAATGTCGACAAATTCAAAAAATATATTCTTAAACTACAACTATGTTGTGCACTCAGGGTTGAAGAAAAAGGGGGGTGCTCGCGCGTCTTCAATGAGAAAAAAAATATTGAAAAAAAAATGTCTTCGATTTTGTCGGTTTTTTTTTGTTTAAAAACGGCCATATTTTTTTTCCTAATGGACAAAACTCTATTTTGACTCCGGATTCGGAAAGGGGACACTCGAAAGTACAAGGGAACATATTTTTTATTTGCAAATGATTTTTTTTCGATGATAAGAATCTAGCTTGAAAATGAGAAAAAAAAACACGATTCTTCGGCGTTAATGGGTTAACTTGAGACCTGCAGCTCGTTTCTGTAATTTCGATTGAGAATATTCTCTATTAAATGACGTCAAAAGTATTGGTCGTCTTTAAATCGACTGAGCTAAGTTGATTTCTTTTCTGATGTACCGGTGAAGAAAGACATCGTGAATTGAATGAGGTGAAAATTAATTTTCGAATTTGAAACATAATCTCAATAGAGTAGTATATAAAAACCCAGTGATAGAGAATGACGTCAAAGTGACGTCAAATAAAGAATTTTAATAGAGTTAAAAGTTACAGAAACAAACAGCTGAGCACAGTAGGTAGTACACAACGGCGCTCAGGTCTCAAGTTAACTCTTACGGGCTACACCTGCCAATGAGAATGATTATTGAAACGCAACTTTATAGTATTCAGTTTGAGCAATCTCTTAATTAATATTAGTTGATGTTCACAAGTTGTAGTCGAGGGTCGAGAGCTCAGTCCTCCTAGCTAGATGAAATTACAAATCGCCCCCCAAGCCTCTACACAACACCCCCATTTTTTTTCTGGGTCTCTTACCGCCCCCCTTTAGGCCTGCAGCGCCCACAAGGGGGCGTTATCGCCCACTTTGGGAAAGTCTGTTCTAAATGCATATAGAAAACATTCTAACAAAGTACTTTCTTGAACATCTTGCGGTTCTATAAATGCAATTGGCTTGTTAGTATGACTGACTGATATGAATCCCATAATACAAACTTACATGAAATTATCGGTAAACTCTATCTAGATAATCGAAGACAATTAGTTTTTTCTTTTCACGCTAACTTCGAACATATAGTAACGTTTTAGGATGTAATATTATAGGTCTAAAAAGTGTCAATTTCTCGCAAACAATTCATTAGAAAATAATATTTTACCTTCATTTCGTACTTTTGTCGTAAATTGCAGAATCTTCATCGAAAGAAATGGTAATATAAAATGTAAGGAAAACTATTTTCTTCGGAAATTTCGCAAGTTATAGTCCCGAAATGCAGTTCTCGCAGAGGCTCCTTTTTATTCAAAAAGTTGTCTTTTTATTTATTTATGATAACGATAGTTGCAAAGTTTATTTGATTCTTGATTTTGCATGTGTTCTTTTATAAGAAGTTCACTAAATTATGCAGAAGTTCGTACATATTCAAATAGAACCAAACTGAAAGTTGAAAACTTTCGAGGTTTCAGTATGAAATTATTTATAGAGTGTAGATAATAAATTGCAAAATAAGTACATATTTAGTGATGAAGTATCTGCATCGATTTTAATAAATGTAGGGTGTGACGGTTACGGTAGTTGACTTTATTAATTTTGTCATGTTTAGTAGGTATAACGACTTTTTTATTTTTATCGAAATGATACGATCAGAAAAGTTGGAAGTGCCTCCATTATTGTCAACCATCTTTTGAAGGAAAAATGGAACACTATAGCAAAGCATAATACAAAAACTAGAAATTTAGTGCGTTTTGGAGAAATTATCAACCAACTTAACTTTATATCCATGTGTATAGACATTTTAGCTTAATTTAGCCTTTTATGTGGAGGTTCAATCACACACGCGTCTATTTTGTAAATTTATAGAGCAAAGATTTCAAAATTTGCTAATTTGTCAAATTTGAATTTTCTCATCATCTCCCTAAATCTTATTTTAGGCACTAAAAAAACTTCACATGACAGAAATTCTAAGTAAACAAAGTTATTAGTAAGTATAGTGTCTGTGATAAAATGTGGCACTAAGCAAATGGGCAGTAATAAATTCGGCTGTGGAAAAATGAATAATTGTACCATATGTTGTAATTTTTGCTTCATTATTTCATTTATACGTGATAATGGTTGGTTGATATTTACATAAATTTATTAAAAAGTTATTGAACCACGTGAAACTGATTTAATAATTATTTGCTCATTAATCGAACTTTCCGAAGTGGCTGTTTTGGAGTTTAATTGTTGGGCTTATTTGTTTTCGTAGATTTTGGTTGGTCGGAATTTAGTTCAATTTAAGCTTTGGAACTTTTTTGTTGGATGATTTAAAGAAGACTTTTTCAAGTGGTTCGTTAAAAAGCATTTGCGCAAAAATAATACATTTTTCGTAACATTCGATCGATCGATTATTTTCCAAAGTTTTGTTTTTTTCTCAATTACGGACCCAAAACCTTCGATTGCGTTGTATGTCGCATCACCTAAAGGTTACAACGTATATGTCTTCACGGAGGCAATCAAAGGTTCGGGATTTTATACCTTGATGCTTCTATAGGAAATATATCATAGTGTGAAATGTACTGAGAGAATAGAAATACTAGTGGACAAACTAGGGCACTAGCTGGATGAGACCTACCCTAGTACTTTCCTCTTCCTTCCTAGTGTGGTCGGCGATGTAGGTGACCCCGTCCATAGCCTTATGGAGCTCCGGACATGCGTGCCACCGATGCTTCACCCCGCTACATGACTTTGGGGCCACCTGCTGCTGCTGCTGCTGCATCGGCGGCATCGGCTGCAGCGGCTGTTGCTGCGGACCATTCGTCGTCGACTCAGCTAATGTAGTGGCCGTTGTTGAAATTATCACATTCGAACTACCTAATAAATCGCTAGTTGTCGTTGATTGGTGCTGTTGATGGGGATGGAGCGGCGCTGGTGAATGCGTCGATGATGACGTCGATGTCTGACGATGCAGTTGTTGTTGTTGTAGTTGGTAGCTGTGATTGCCATTATTTTGGGTCTGCGATGATGTTGAGGTCTTTTGACGTCTCGATGGTGTCAGGGGATGATCCATGATACTCGTTGTTTGCTGATACTGATGATGTGTATCAATTAATTGTGTCGTCGAACTATGTTGTACACTTGACGAGGGAAATGGCAGCGGTATGTCATCCATCAGATTTATATTTTGTACTCTGTGATGGGGTGAGGTACTTCTCGATGCTGTTTTTGGACTACCATGCAGCTTACACAGGTTTATACTTTCACTAGAACCTACTACGTGATGATCCAATAGTAAGCTTGGATCATATTTTGACAAGGCAACTGGTGGCGGCAGCGGTGGTATTTGATCCCTCAATTCCAGTCCGTTGCAAGTTCGGACCATTAAACGTCGAGATGAATGACTGTAAGATAGTGTGTTTTTTTTTGTTTGTTTATATTTAAAAAAATGTTTAAACACTAGATAAATTAAAATAATATTAAATTCTTACATCATCTCGCTGATTGGATAGAGTGGTCGCCGCATCACCAATAGTCGTGGCAAATGATTTATGAACACAGTTCGCACCCACGGTGCCATTGTATGAGTTTGTGGAGATCGAAAATGAACATTTAATACAACTACTGTAACGCATATACTGAAAATAATAAGATTATTTAATTTTAAAATTTCATTGCGAAATGTATTGCCAAAATTTCTATTTTATTTTGTACATACTAATTTCTGTAATATTAACACTTAACCGTTCGGCTCTTTTAGAGCAAAATTTAAGTGTACGGTCGACAAAATTATGTGTATGCATTTTAGAAGCTGTATTTTTTCTAGGAAAATGAATAAAAAAAAAATTAAGTTGCTTGCCTTTTTAGTTTACGTTTATATTGTTTTTAATTACATGAATGTCGAAAAGCACATTAATGTGTCGCCAGCTGTACTTGTCACAATTAACAATTATTTGGTAATTTTAGTACCCATAATTCAATTGGCTTATTTAATTGTTAATTGTAATTATACTTGAAATTTAATTTTTAATTATGAATTGCAAGTATAATTCTATCATATACCCAGCACAGCACTGAAACCTAGAGAATTGGTAAATTTCTTTCAATCCTCCCCCCCTCCCTTAGAGCAGGAAAAAATTAAAAAAACTAAGAATATTTTTCGCGGAAATTCACAAACCAAGACTACCTAAAGTTGAATCAACTAGCTCTTTAATCGACGTAGCTAAATTTCGAAGGCTTGGTTTCACATGAAATTATATTTAATCACAGATAGGCAGGAATAGGATACTATAAGAAATCTTTTTCCCTGTTGGGTGGTTCGGCGCCCAAACACAGTAATAAGGCAAAGTGGTCTAATAAAATACATTGGCTCTTATGGTGGGCAGCATAAACAAGGGAAAAAATTCACAGCAGTATTCAAACTAAAGTTCCTACCTCAAAATGATTTGTACTAACGTTTACCTTAAGAAGTTCGCTTTTCAGTCCACTAGTATTTGATCACATTTTTAAAGAAAATACAAGAAAAGAAAAAAGAAAAGCACAACCTCCAGACCACTTGCAAGGAATGGCTGTTTGACACGTGGAGGAAAACTCAGCTCCGGGGAACCGAAAAATCACTGCAATTTCGTTTTGTATTAATCCATATTTGTAGCCTATTGAAGCAAAACTTTCTGATTTTAAATTTTCTAGAACATTACTTTTTATACTTTCTACTGTCGCACACATGTTAAAGGCGAAAAGGTGGAAGTGAAAGTGGTCTGACAGTACAAGAAATTTGGTGAAATTCCCTTGGAAACTCATGTTTATCCGAATTATATCAATGTTAGGAATATTAATGTATTTTATTAGACAGATCATGCCATTTTGCCCTATCACTGTGTATGTGCTGCAGACCACTTTACGGCTTGCAATTGATAGGGTTTTGTACAAACCCATAAAGTTATTACACCCAAGATTAGTAACTAATGACGTGTGCATCATAGCCCCTCAAAAATAATAAAAATGTGTAATTAGCCCACTTGAGATACATTTGTATTCTCCACAATTTCTGAGGTATTAACAGAAATATTGTTATTAAATAATAGAAGTCGATTTCTTTTGATCTCACATTACGAATTTTTATTTTATGCCTGACTTTTCTATGAAAATGACGGAAAAGCCATAGAAAACGACGGGGCCTAATAAGGCGATTTAGATTGGATTTATTTACAATTATTTACTTCCTTTTATTGAAGGTATAATAAAACGAGGATTATAGGAAAAAGTTATATTATGCTCAAATTACCATTTTTGACTTCTAAAAAGTTTTATTTACTGATTTAAAACTTATTTTATTATTATACATTTGGCATTGCCCCAATCCTCACAAAATTAAAAAAAAAAAAAAGAAATGCACGGAAATAACTTTGCTTAAGTATGTAGGGTCTTTTTTGTAAGAATTCTAAAACTAGATATCGGTAGGAGTCGATTCGGAATAACTGATTTTGTACAGTTAAAAATATTATTAAGTTTAGTAAAAATGCAAAGCAATAGACACGTTCTTTTAAAACTAGAACTATCAAGACCAGTCCAATTGATTGGTACTCAATGTCTTCTCTGAATTAATTATATTTTTTGAAGTTATCTTTTAAGAGAGTTATACCAAAGCTCAAAAATACGACATATCAACAACTTTTTCCATTTATAATAACTAATTTAAATGTGAAAACGTGTCACTTTAAAGGTACCAAAAATTATGAAATTTACAAGCTTGCGCGCGTGTAGTTCTGGTGTTAAAAACACTAGGTTGAATGATCAATATACTGTAGATACATACTACATGGGTATATTGTAATTAGCAAGCTACTTATCATATCATAGATTACAAACAAGATTCGATTTTCATTGGTATTTGAGGTATATTCTAATCCCAAGTGTTTTCCACCATTGTTGTTCAATACAATAAACCTGTAAGCACTTTTATCCTGTCGTTTGCATCATTTCTATCATTCTGTCGATAGATCCAAAACATTTAATTGATTTAGCAACAGTCAGATGCAAATGATAGCCCAAGGTGCATGCAAGGACATCTGTAAATGACAGATATTTCGGGTTGAAGCCTAAAACCCTTCAATAAAGGCGTTAATTAACTATGTAAACGTGCTAATTAGCGAGAATATTCAGCAGACTAGTAGAAAGCTAAATAGATGAGGTGTTCACATCCAAATATACAGTTTGTAAAGTTTTCAATTAATTAAATTTTCCGTGCTTAAATATTGGTAAACGTGCGTTTTATTCGTGGAAAGGAGTTTGACGGGTTCTAAGGCCCATGTGGTCTCCCGACACGCCCAGATTAAATTAGATTAGTATGCTTCATAAGTAGTTTCCCGAAGGGGCGGTAGTGTAGCCAGGTTTTAATCTGACTCCGGCATCCCGTCACTAGTGTAGATTATAATACGACAGCATCCAACCCGCTAGATCAAATCTTAATTAACTAACTCTACGGAATTTGTGCGTCTCCTATTCTCCCTTGCGTATATTTGTTTAAGGTTATGAGTACGTCGTAAAACAAGCCAATTTATACACGAAAGGAGCAGTAAGGGATTTCCGGCAATAGACAAGCGCGAATTGCCAAAAATATCTATTCGACCATATCACAGTCGATAGCACAGACAGTGCCGAAGCACACGTGCGGTTATACCTGCAAAGTGATTTGGGGCGTACTTTACTTACCTGAAGGTATCGAGTATCATTGTAAATAGTACGAATTTTCCTAACAGCGGAACGACTAATGAGGTCGGGGGTATAATTTCCGCCAGTAGCAAGAAGAACACAGTCAGTGAGAGCAGAATAGATATGCTTAATGATACCTGCAAAAAGGAAAAGAACCATGTTATCTAGTATGTCAGGATGTTTGGCGGGGGAGGGGGTTGCGACGTTGATACGGCAAGAGTGTTAATAAACCGGGTCCAATGGATGCTACTACATATACATCATATCGTATCATCAAATGTATTCCACTTGCTCCATCCCTCATTTTGGGGTACACATAATTCTTGGGACGGAGGGCGGCATATTTTCCTGATATTCCTCCTCCGGTTGCGAGGGTGTGTTCAGGACCACAGTCGATTATCAATCAAATATTTAGACGAGCTCTGCCGTGCGATTGTTTGACCTTCCATTTTTCATGAAGGATAACAGGGTGGCACTGATTTTTTGTGTGAGTGCCCTCTATGTTGGCTTCCTGAATTTACTGGGGTAAGTATATGCCTTCTTCGCCATCGAGTAAATATGGAACAGTGCTGTGCTGAGTAGCTGGAGAAATTTTCCTCAGATGTATCGAGCACGTGTATAGCCTGCGTCAATTTAGATGTTTCTTGATGTTTTATTGATGATGTCTTCTTCTTCGATTATTGGGAATTAATAACTAAAGGACTTTAACAAACCATTCGTTCTAAATTCAGTTACAACAAATCTGTGCCTGGCTGTGCGTGAAATATTTTTTAAAAGGCTTATTAACACTCCATTAAACGTCAACGTCTGCCACCGTGGAAATTTTGTGTGTTTGCTAGTACACACTGATGGTTACATTCATAAGACGTTCATTCTATTTTAGATATTATATTGAGCTTAGTTGATATTGAACATGAAGCTCTGAAAATACTACAACGTGTGTATTATCCACCCTATCTAAAAGTTACTAAGAAAATGTCTTTTACTGTTCAATTTATTGCATGAAAGCGAGAGTGAAAATCCATATGAAAATCTAATGTAAAATCGATTGAAAAGAAATACTCTTATTTTATACTAGCTGGGTTACCCGGTTTCACCCGGCGTTGGGTAAATATTTACTAATGAAACACTTCTCAAATGTTCTAATTGTAGAAATGTAGAAATTGTTTCAACCCGAAAACCCCTTTATGGATCCGCCATCTTAGATTCCCAAATCTAAATAATATTCGAAATTAGTGACCTTAATATAATCATTGTACTAATTTTCATTAAAATCCATTGAAAGCGAGAGATATTGGTCGCCATATTGGGTCCGCCATCTTGGATTTGTAAACTTTGGCAATATTCAAAATCAGTGACTTCAAAACAATCATTGTACTAATTTTCATTAAGATCCATTGAAATCGAGAAATATAGGTCACCTTATTGGATCTGCCACCTTGGATCCCTAATCTTTTCTAGCAATAAATATAGGCTATGTTACTCAGGGTGAATGTAGCTTTCTAATGGTGAAAGAATTTTTGAAATCGGCACAGTAGTTTTTGAGTTTATACATTACAAACATACACACAAATATACAAATCTTTCCTCTTTATAATATTAGTGTAGATGTAGACTAAGTTTGTCATTTAAACTTTGGTATGAATTAAAATTCACAGACTAAAATCCTTTAGTTTTTATTTACTACTACAGAAAGAAAAAAAGTATATACAATATATTTTTTTTAATAGGCGAAAAATATAAATAAATGTATTTGTAGTTCGCACGATATTGACTTATTTCTCAAATTATATATTAAATTTTTCTTTCTGATGAAATTTTACAAAATAGTGCCGAATAGCCTCGTCCCACCCAAGCTTTGAAAAACTGTCATTTAAAAATACATTGGTCAGGATGAAGTTAGGATTCTAGTGCTCTGCAAATAGACTGAGCTGAGTTTTCTGAGCTTCCTTTGAAATTAATTTAAGATTTAGAGAAAACTAATTTTACGCTACGTTTCAGTTAATCTAGCGAAAAAGGCTTGAAATATTGATTGTAAAGCGTGTTTTTTTAAGAGGCGCTGGTTTTTTAATAGGGATAAATGTCAATGTAATTTTTATTGGTTAAGTTCTAACCAATAATCATCAACAGTTAGACACCGCAACAATGATACCAATTTTCATCTAACAAAATTCCTAGTAAGCATGACCAGAGAATGTTATTTAATAATTATAAAATATTCTTGTCTTGTTCCACATTCCTAGTTGAAACCTGTACACTTGATTCTTTAGAAGTAACGAGAAAAATTAATTTAAGGTTCAACAGTTGTCCTAGTATTAAACTAATTTTCGAATTTTCTTGTAGTAATGACCATTTTAAATTATGAAGAATACTTATTAATTTAACGTGGACTAAATGTTAAATTGAAGTAATTTCTGTTTAAAAATTAATAAATGTAAAAGTAATATAGTAAAATTACTACCAGTTTAAATAAAAAGAGACTGCATTTCTAGTAATAAAAAATATAAATTTATATGTTCTAGTAAAAATTTAAGTCAGACAATTTTGATGTTAAAAACAAATTAACAAAATTCCAGCTTTAGTAAATTTAGATACCCAGTAAAAGACATAAATCTACTTAAGAGAAAGTGATTGAAATTTTAGTGCGATTATAGATAACAAAATTTATTTGATCAGATTCTTGAGTATTGAAAACAATATTATTGCATAGTTTAAAATTTGTTTGATAGGACAATTAATTATTTCATTAAAAGGTGAAATTAATGTGTTGCATAACGATAAGATATTGTGTAAAAAAACATAATTCTATTCATTTCACCAAAAGTTATATGATAACAAATTAGCATCTCTGTACGATTTTCCAGAATAGTTTATCTTGATCGGTGAATCATTTGGATACTGTCTTGTCTACCAATTTTTAATAATCTGGCTATCAAACACTCCAAGACCTCTTTTTCTTGCAACTCTCCTGTTGTGGAAAAATGTTGCTTATTTGCATTTTTAGCGAATTTTTAATAACTTGAACTTTTCGTATAACTTAACAAATCTGACTATACTATATTTCTGACGTTATTATGACTTTGAAAAGACCTGTTAGGTTAATTTCATTTCATTTTTAGAAACAACACGAAACTTTTGTCTAAATCTAAAACATTCACTAAAACATAAATTTTTTTTGTAAACCAATTTAAATTATTTGATTTATTTATATTTATCTTTATATCCATTTTCCGTGGAACGTCTTAATTATGCAGCTACCAGTGAATATTTTAAAAAGTAATTTAATCAAATTATACTCACCTTCTCTCCACTATCCGATGGTAAGTAAAAAACTAAAATTGTTAAAAAACTAATTCCCATACAGGGAATAATTAGGTTGACGGTGTAAAATAACGTCTTCCGTCTCATTGTTATGTTAAATGTAATATCTAAATAAGGTTCATCGCAGCACGTGTAGAATTTTTCGTTTCTGAAAAGAGAATAAATAAAAAAATGAAATAAGATATTTTATTTTCATAGTACCTAAAATATGAATATTGATATTAAGCTAAAACTCATTATTCCAATACCGCCCCCCAATAAATCGCTAAGCTGCTCCAGCTAATATTGCGAACCACTTTAAAATCAATAAAGATAAAGACGGTGTGAAGTAGCCCGGCTCCCCTTTAGCACCGACGAAGTTTTCAAGTCAAATTAACTTTTCAAATTTATTCAGCCATGAAATTAACCTTCATCACATTACATGGGACGTTTGACTTTGCCTTGCCGGTGATTTATTATTTATTTTCGCACCGCCACAACACTCAGGATGCGACTGGCTTGAACACTTGTGCCTGATGTGTATGTTCCCCATCATGTGCCCAGGACTACCAAAATTAGAGCAGGTAGCAAAAAAGACACTTTTTGCTGAAACCCCTAGAGCTCTAAAATTGACTCAGTGCCACTGTTTTGGGGTAGAACTTCCGGGAATTGCTCTTCTTTCGTGTTTAATATTGTAGTTTAAGAAAAACCCTTCTCGGAGCTGGTTATGATACTTAATTGAAAGATAACCGACCAATGGAGGTCTCAGCCTCTCTCTGCTAATTGGTATCCTTGAAAATTCATATATAGACCCCCACGGGGCTTGTGGGGACATTCATGAATTACCCTTTTGTGGTAGGTTTGCGACGGGTCTATGCAGTATTTTAAATGAATGTCCTATCCGGGATGGACATTTCGATGTGAATTGCGAATTAAAGATATATTAATATATTTATTTATAAATATTTTCATTCACTATTATACATATTGTGTTAAATAATCGTTATACTCGAAAAAAGTGAATTTTGAATATATCGAAAACTTTTAAGGCCTTTTGTATTTTGCAGGGATCGTAACTGTTATAAGTTATATATAAAAAATCTGAAATTAATTATTACTTTGAAACTTATATGATTTACCTAAGACAAAATGAACCAATTATATTTCACCAAAAATATTTTAAGTTTTTTTTAACTATAATCTTCGCCTACTATTAGTTTAAATCTTTTAAAACTTTTATGAATGATTTTTATTCTTTTTTGTTAAAAATTATGATTTACAATGGACTTTTATTGTACTTAAGTTGAACAATTAAGTACAATGTTATGATTTTTTTATAGTGTGATTTCAAAGACTTTTATTTTTATATTTTATAAATAAAATTCTTCAAAGACTTTTATAAAAAACTGAAAAAATAAAAATCTTAAAAGACTTTTATACAAGACAGAAAAAAATGAAAGTATTTTTTAATAGTTATTTTTGATTTAAAAAATAAAAGTCTTTCCATAACAGTTTTGAACGGCTTGAGAAAATAAAAAACAAAAATAAGTGTCTTTAATGACCTAAAACTTTTTCAATTAATTTTAACTAGTATTTTTGATTGAAAGAAATTGAAATCTATAATAATTATTAAGTTTGACTTTTATAATAAAAGTATAAAATTTAAAAGTGACCATGTCATCGTAAAGTACTCGTCATGTTGGGTATCATGTATAAGTTTTATGCAAATCAAACAACTCTTACTACTTGATTTTTTACATAAAAAATATAAAAATAACAATTATTTACGGTCCCTGGTATTTTAATATGACAGCTAAAGTCGTTTTTTTATAATTCGTTAATTGCTTTCCTAAAAAATGTCAAAATAAGTCCTTTTGCATTTGTTAACCCTATTTTTCTCGAAAAAGCAAGGAAATTACCTCACAGATGATTGTGGGAACAAAAACCTTCTTGACTTTCGAAGTGAATTTTTAAAAGTTTACGAAACAAAAGATAATAATAAAGTCAGTTTTATAGAAATACATTGGGAATAAATAGTTTAGAATTTTGAAAAAAATTCATTGAGTAAACATAAGAACTTTTCTTAACTAAAAAAATTTTTAATCAATCAATCATCAAGATGAAAATTATAGAAAGTATTGTAAAATAAAGTATAAAAGGATAATTTATAAAATATATACACTGGCTGGTCAAATAAAATTTTTAAACCCAGCTTTATATTTTCTTATTAATTTTGGGTTATATTTACAACAAGGCTTCTCTATCAATCCCGCTGTCTATAATTAAATTTTATTTTTTTAGATTAAACATACTGATTGCAAGAAAATTTACCTTCTAAAAAGATTTATAATTTCTAGTCGCAGTACATTTACCATGTAATTTACCAAACTGTTGCCTTGTAGTTGTTAAAGAAATAAAAAATTGTTTAATTAAAACACTCAGAAAAAAATAACGTTGTAAAATCATACTAAATCAATGTAAATTAAAACATTCGAATTGTTACAATTCTATAATTCTATGAATTTGTAAAATCTTAAATATTATGATAAGTGAATGATTATACATCGTTATATTTATAAATTTAAAGGTAGCCGTATAATCTTTAATATGTTCATTGAGAAAAATATCGCATTGTAGCATCAAAAGTACGCGGTTTTGATTATCATGTTTTTAAAATTGGTTGCGGAACATTGTACATTTAATAATATTTTATTTGGAACTACTATGGCATCCATTAAGTAAAACATACAACAAAATTCGATTTTAATGCTACAGCAAATATAACGAATAACGAAGAAAGAGTTTTATTTTGAATACCTTACAATATTTTTTTTGTTGTTTTTGTTAAATTAACGATGGAAATAGTATATTTTTCATATTTTCAGGTAAAACATAGTTAAATTAATAATTTTCAGCATTGACGCCAAATCACACATGAAAGTTACTAATGTAATGTTGTTCCCATTGTTTTTAAAACTTTTTTTTTTTTTCTCAGTGTTTCGTGATAAACACTAGTATCACAAATATAGATTTTCAACTGCATCTTTTAAAATTATGACTTTAATACATATTAGCTTTGTATTCCGAACTGTGCACTGGATGTTCTTGAAGAAATAGTTTGTAGTAATTTGTGGTGTACACGAATTATAAAACTTACCACAAACCACTTATTCGAGAACACTGAGTATGAAATGCGTCATAATATTAAAAGATGTACTTAAAAATCTATATTCTTACCTTTTCACTACTTAACATATTGAAGTGTAAATGTTCGTTTGTAATCTATGAATGATACAATGATAATCATCGAAACTTATGACCATAAAATCATTTAGATCTTCCTTTATCTTTACATTTCCTTTGGTTATTTTATATTTTATAGTGATACTTCTCTCCATAAAAAGTTGCCCATTATTGCAAAATGTTATTCATATTAACTAAAGATTTAAAATATTTTATACAAAATCGTGTAAAATGACACACCTAAGTAAAACAACAAATTTAAATCAATAAGACCTCTAAGGTCTGCGGTCAGGGAATATATCTTTAGAAAATGTCAAAGATACCTCTTTTATTCCCACCGCACTTGTGGTCTCAAAGAGGTATTACATTAACTAAATTAAAATTTACTTCGAAAGTCTGCTCAGATTTATTTCAACCTCATTGCCTTAATTTGGTTTAAATTCTGTGAGCTTTGATAAAAGGGTCAAGACTCTTAGGAAAGTTATCAGCACACAAGTTGTCATAAGTGTGTTTTAATAGCTTGGGCTAGTCCACTTTGTATGCATTTGAACGCCTTGTTGGACGTAGGGTTTAGGTCCCATGTAATTTTCTTGGAAGCAGCTTTGTTTAAGAGATATCGTAAAGTTTAGTCGCCCACATATCCTAATTTTATTTTGTTTATATTTGACCACATCTGATATATTGTCTTGAAAAAATTCTTATTTCTTCTAAGAAACGATTGAATTATTTTTCTTTTATGGCAAAAGTAAAAAGAGTAAGTATTTTTATTTTACGATAAAAGTAGAACATTTTAACTGCGCCCTTTCTAAATTATTGGCTTTTCTGAAGAGCTTTCGGCATCTTCTTTGATCAGTTATTAATAGAATAAAAGCCAATAATAATATTATTGTTATATTGAAAGCTTCCTGTCTATGCCGGAAATCAAGTTAGGTTTCATCAATCAATTTATCATGATAAATGGATATTTCACCCACCAAAAACTCTAGTTATTTTAAGATCCCCTTCCTTGGATATCTTTTGGAGGGCATATCAGTCGAATAAATCTGAAAATTTGGTAAGGTCGAGGCCCATCACATCAATTCTTTGCTAGCACTGAAGCATTTGTTATTGCTAGGGATGATACATAAAACAAGGTATGATTAATCGTAATTTAGAAAAAAAAACAGTGATGCGAATATGGGGATTAATTCAATGGGGATTAATTTCGAATTCATAATTAGGAAAAAAAACTTCAAAAGAGATTTGGTATAAATAGCAAAAATATATGGAAATTTTAAGCTGCAAACTCAATTTTTGGCTGATTGTTAATTTTCAACATATGTTTCGAATTTTATCAATCAAAATGTTTACGATTTTAAATTTGCTAGACATTAGCTGGAAATTGAAAATATCTGAATCCGTTCCTTCAATATATCTATTATTTACTATTAATCTAAGAGCTGGCAGCCACTTCGAAATGAAGAAAATAAGATTACGCAAAAACAATTAAATATTACGCAATGAATTTTCAAAACCGGGCGGATTTGATCCGAACAACATAATATTAATCACTCAATTGTATTGTAGCTTTAAGTATACAATGTTACATCCATAAACATATGGAGTTCGGATTTTGAAATAACATCTTTTGAGTGTTTTTTATGTGCTGTTCCCCTTTAACCTTATTAGAAATCACTCTTTTGTAAAAGCAACGTCAAGACATGAGGCGAATTCTACAAAATAATTAGCGTCAAATTACAGTCCTTTTTCAAAGAATTCATCCCGAATTTCCTGGAGTTTACAATCGTAAGAGTGAAGTGATTTTGCAATCTCCACAGGAAGGACTATAAAACCTTTTTCTCAGTTACGGAATAATGCTTTACAGAAATCTTGATATCAAGGGTAAAAAAACAAGACACGGTAAGATACCTAAAACCGTCTATTGTTCACCTTTGCCTTCTTAATTTGCCGCTAGGTCGGTTCCGTCACCTTTACCATTGTGAGATACAACCGAGGAAAAATAAAGGGAGCAAATGCCCGAAATAAAGTTCTAAGATAAAAATATTAAGAAAGGACATGTTATAGGGCCATCCTCCTCAGAGGAAGTGTGACAGTGATCTGACTCCTTCAGGTAGTCACAGCGAAGGTAACGAAGAAACGCCCTTAGAGGCACATACTATAGATAAGTGTGTATGTAGTGCACGCACCGGAATACCACCTGAAGGGCATCCCACCTGTGATAGAAAGAGTGGAGTGGGCGGAGGGCTTCGCTCGCATTAGAAGGAGCTTATTCAAAACTACTTCGGAAGTTGGTCCCAAAATTAGAAGTGTCGGTGGTATTCATAGCACGCGTAGATGAACTTCTGTTATTAGAAATTAAGGAAGCGATTTTTTGGCAGCACACCCGGTCGGGGTATACCGCGTTAATTAACAAAGTTTTCTCCATGAGAAGTTTAATACAGGACGACATGCATTAAATGTTTAAAATGTCGATTACATTTTATCCGGATAATACCCGAAAATTCCCCATCCCAGACGGTCCTTAATCCTTTTGATTAACGTTGTAACTTTTTGCCAAAGGCACTTTCCAATGGCGCCCAAGTTTGAGCACATGACGATTTCACCCCGAGACCCTTAGCATCGCATGTTTTCCTCGAATGCGTGCTCTGGCGGAGGTCGTCTGCACTGAAGAAAAGACATGGGGTGCGGGCGTGAGCGCGGGTGTTTTGCGTTCACCCTCTCTGTTAAATGAAAGGAGTTAGGAGTTCCTGAAGATTTTACCGAATAAAGTGACTCCATCCCGACTCAGTTAATATGTACCAACAGTTGAAGAACGCTCTTGAGGCTAAAGGGAATAATAATTTGAGTGGTGCAGGCCTGCGAAGGCATCTGTGAAAGTGAGCTCCTAGGCGACCTAGGGAGTGCTGATTGCGAATGACAAGGCAAGGCAACAGCTTCACTTAATCCGTCACCTGGGAAGGTGCTCTTTTCATTTATATATCTCCGAGATTTTTTCATATTGCTGCAGGCGGTGATTTTAATTATAAGTGTGGCCTCCTTTCGCATAGGAGATGAGAGAATTGTTTCTTTTAAAGTGGACTCTGAAAAGAGCAATTAACTCAAAACCATGCGGATCCCTCGAGAGGTTTTAGTAGCATTAGCAAAAGATGAACAGGAAAATTCTTGTAGGTCAATATATTTTACATTTAAAAAATAATCGATTTGCGTTTGTTGAACTTCGTAAAACGAATATATACGTATTTTCAACCGAAGAAAAACAACCACGCATAACTTCTTACATAGTAGTCCGATTTTGATTATTCTTTTTTTATTGGATAAGGTATACTTCAAAGTTGGTCCTATTTAAATGTGAAAAAAAACCTTCCACACCTAAGAGTTGAAAAAATAGGGGATGACTGTTCACCTACTGAATTTATACCTGTTTACCGATTCTACCACGCATAACTTTGTACTGGGTTATCTGATTTCGATGATTCTTGTTTTTATTGGATGATAGGGTATACCTCGAAGTTGGTTCGATTTGAATTTGAAAGAAAAATGCTAACCCTAAGTAGTAATTAATAGATTTTAGCCACAAAAAATTAAAAAATAAGGACTTTTTAAAAGAAAAAATTAAACCGATGAAAAAAATAAACTGAAAAGCGAAAAATAAAATAAGTCTTTCTAGTTTTAATAACTAAGCTCCTAAATTAATGTCAGTAACTAATTTTGAGTCGGCGCCAAACAAACAATCAACGAAGATCATTAAATTACTTTAAAGAAATAATCAAAAGAAAACAACATAAACATGCAACGTAAAATCTCCAGCAATAAGCAATAACAGTGCCGACTCAAAATTAGTTACTTACATTAGTTTAGAAGCTTAGTTATTAAGATTAAACATTTATTTAATTTTTCGTTTTTCAGTTCCTTTTTTCATCGGTTTAAGTCTTTGTTAATAATTTTTTTTTAATCTGTTATTATTAAGGAGGAAGAGAATTTGGATTCACGATGTGAATAAAATTGCAATTTGACATTTTCATTCAGCATTTCCACTTGTGTATCCTCCATTTCTGGAGTATTTGAGTCGTGTGGGGTACATTGTTTATTCCTATCTTCTGGGCCTTTTGGAAGATTTTTAACCTGTTAACTGATTAGTTTTTCTTAGAAAGCTCGATATGTGCTGAATTCATTTCAAGCAAAGACGCGTATTTACGACATAAGCAAAGTAAATTACTATGCGTTATAAAAGTTCAAAAAGTGTAATATTTTTAAATTGGGTTTGATTCAACATTAAATGTAGTTTTATAATTACAAACTGATTTATGCAAAAACATGAAACTTTTGAAATTGACGCATATATACGACATAATCAGTTAACAGGTTAAAAAGTGTTCCGAGCACATTTGGTGTTGCACTAATCGTCTGAAAGATGCTACATGTAAAAAGTATTTCCTACGGCTGTTCCGGCAGAAGTTGCTTACATCCCGATTATGTTCATATACTAGTATTTCTTTTCCAAAATAAAGATTTAAGTAACAATGTTATGTATTAATTCCTTCATCTATCATTGTAAGTCGACCTGAAAATTTCTCAAAACTTTAAATCATAACATCGTATCATCCTTGTACATATATATATAATTCAATTTTAATATGAGTATACTGCTTTCATCAATACTAAAGCTAAATTCATTAATGGCGCAGATTGCTCCAGAGGATTAAAAATTGCGCTCATCCAAAATATTTTCAACTGGATAACTCTCACATATACATATTAAAATTTTTTCCACCAGATTTTGTATCACATTCATTAAATTAAGTGGGGAGCGAAATACCTGAAATCTACCTCATTCTTGTGGTTTTGTTCCATAAGGTATTTTTTTTTACTTATTAAATCCTATAATTAATTAAATCGTAATTTTACTTGTTAATAATTTATGGACGAGTTAACGTTTTTCCATTTTGACTTCCTAGGATGGGCCACGTTGATTTACGGTTTTGCTTGAATTTTTATTAGGTTGCGTTAGTTTTTCATTTTTATGCTTATTGGGATTTTTTCTTGTTACCATTAGTTGTACGAGTAGTTTTGCTTGTTATATTAATAACTTTGTAAAATTTTATCAAAAATAGTGTTTATGTAATAAAATTGCAACGCTTTGCCCGGAGATCGGGAAAGACAGAGCAAAAACAACCAGTCGATAAAGTGTTAATCTATTAATTCTACAGGACTCAAATGCTCAAGTACTTGGATTCTCCCAAAATCCAAAGCTCGAATACTCCTTAATTGAGTACTGAAATACTCTATTTTTTTCTTTCAGGTAGTCGAGTACTCGGGTAGTTTAGAGATTACTAAATTAGGAATAAGAACTTTAGATTGTGTACGAAATGTGACTAAATTTAGCTAACTGACCAAATGGCTAAATTTTCATTTAGGGACCGATAATATAGCTTAACCCATTAACGCCGAGGTGATCAGAATTTTTACTAACTTTTCAACGTGTTTATTTATTATGTTATCGGACCAAAAAAATAATGCAATACCTCTATTCCTACGCGAAATTTGCGAGTGAAAAATTTGAGAGTGTTCTTTGACTACTTCTTTGCTGATTCTGTGCATATACATTGTTTTTTTCTACTCTTAGAATTACCCAGAGACGGCCGGCGTGGAGATCTGAACGCCACACATTTATTTTATTGATTTAAACCTATAAAATTTTTAAGAACAAAAAAGTCTTAAAATTAGTCAAGGAACACTCTCAAATTTTTTCAAAAAATTTTCAGGTATTTTTGAAAAATTGGATTTTTTGAAATTTTCAAAAACCAAAAATTGTATCCAAAAATTCTGGAAAAATTTGAGAGTGTTCTTTGACTAATTTTAAAACATTTTTGTTCTTAGAAATTTTTTTCTAAAGTTTATAGTTTTTAAGAAAACGATAGATTAAGATTTTTATAAAAATTTTTCATTCTCGCCGCCATTTTGAAAAAACGCGTCGATGAAATTTTCTGAAAAAAATTCCTCTTAATGTTCGAGTGCCATGATCACCTCTGATCATAGTAAAAAGTTGATACCTTTGCGGTATCATTGTGAAAAAAAATGTGGAAAAAATTTTTTTTCGAAAATTTTCACGTTTTTCACGTTTCAATCGAACATATTTTTTTCCCTCTGTGTCTAATCGCAATTTTGAGCTCAGATTCTGAAAGAGCATCAAATTTCGCATAGGAATAGAGATATTGCATTATTTTTTTGGTCCGATAACATAATAAATAAAGACGTTGAAAAGTTAGTAAAAATTCTGATCACCTCGGCGTTAATGGGTTAAGAAAATTGTCGAGTTACCTAAACGGATTGATTTGATATTCGCTTTGAGTAATGCGTATTTCACCTCGAAATCGATAAACATGGCAATAGTCATTGTATTTCTTTTCTTTACTTTCCATTTTAATCTTCCAGATACAGCCAAACTACTTCCTGGCACAGTAAAATAATACTGCAATTTAAAAGTTTTTACATGTAACTAAACTATGTCCATCAAAATTTTAAATTAGCATGTGAATTTGTATAGAAAATCGCCACCGTTTCTCTCCCCAGTGCAGTAATAGAAGTTTCCTATGTAATTTAGACATTTATCTAGCTTTAGCCATATTTTGGAACCAGCGTAAATTATTTTTTACTTTCAAATAATTATAAGTAAAAATAAGTGTAAAAAAGAAAGAAATTTTGTTTTTTCGCCATTGTGTTTATTAAGAGTTTTGGTTAAAACAACGTCCGTCGTTGTACTGAGCGCTGACCTTAGTATAGAACTTACTAGTGTAGATGGGGTCAAAATGACCATAGACACTTTTGAAGCAGCTGTTTTATTTCGTAAATCAATCTAATGATTATAAACTATCAAACTCAAAAAAAAAAAATGGAATTACTAGCCGAGTGATGATCAATATTAAGAGGCAACTTCACAAAGGAATTTCGAACCACATTTTTTTCAAATATTGTAGTTGATTGAAAAATGATACTACATGTAAGCCTGTAAGTTTGTGATTAAAGGTCGTTCTATACACGCTGAAATGAATTTTAATATGTAGAATTTGGAAAAACTAAGAAAGATATGAACTGTTTTGAAATTTCTAGATAAATATGAATTCTGAACAAGATTTGCCAAATTTATTCGGACTATGTTTGATGGACAGACACACACACACACATAGATTAGATAGACTTTTTTTTTAAATTTAAAGTTGTTAAAATTAAACAATAATTGTAACCATGTGATCCTTTTAACGCATTTGAAAATTTGATATTATATAGTACATTAGATGATAACTCGGGTGACGTTATTACTAGTTAAATTACACATTAGAAATCAACCGCTAGAGCAGCTTATGTGTTTAATATCGAACATATTAAATTATTAATTAATGTTAAAGTGGCTCCAGTGTAAGGACGGGCCTTCGAAAATGCATTGCAAGGACATAATGTGTGTACAGATAGATGGGTACTCACCTTACGGCAGGAACTTCCAATATATCCCATTCGACTGATGTGTAGAATTCTGATAAGTCAACACCAACCTCAACTATATTTGTACCGTTAAGTTCATCGATATGCCTCAAGTCCACCTGTTGGAGAGAAGATGGAATAATTATTTGAGAGCCCGAAGATATTCTGAAGACAGGTAGATGGGATCCTTATGGGGAGAGGAACGACGACGGGGAGTCGGTCTGAAATTCAATTCACAATTGAAACAGATAACAATCGGAGAAAGTTCCTTTTTATTGCAGATCCCATTGGATTTTATTTCCAGACAGTGTCCGACTTGAATTGTTTCGCTCTTTCCTCCTTTTTCAGTCTATGTTTTTGGAAGCGTACGCTGGAGTAGATGTATGCTTTCAATTTCATTACATTACCCCTTCAGTCCACCTGCTCTGTTCGACTCTTGATTAAATACTTCAGGGTATAACGCAGAGATCCCTAGATTACTTGACAAGAATATTCCAGCGAATTCCTTTCTTGTGTGATAATAATCCTCCCGGAATTGGTTTACTTAATTACGAATTTAATTGTTTTATGCCATTTAATTGTGGTTTTTGTAGGTTTGACGGTTTAATTTTGAGGCTTTTGGAATATTGTATTGATTGTGTATAATATGGAAAATTTCTTTTATTGATTTCTTAATTTGTGTAGATTATCCAAATATATATTAAATTTTATATGAATTATAATCGAATAAAATGTAGCGGCAGAGTGGCAACAAGTTTTAGTAATAAGTTATTTTTATTTTTGGCACATCTCAATCTCAAACTTATTGTCAACTGCAACATTCTTCATTTCTGGCTTTGGAAACTATTGAATGACTAACTCGAATACCTTAGCTTATATAAGACCCTAAAGTTTATTTTGCACTCGGGCTAGGTGTCACTAAAATCGATATCCTATAAATCCAGCTGCAGCTGTTAACAAATTATATTTTATCATAGTTTCATAATTAATAAAATTAATTTATATAAATGATTTTAATTACTCTTAAAAGTATTAAAGAGGGAATAGATTGATTACGGTGTTTTCTCATGGACTTTGACTTTCTTATAAAAGAAAGTTGAAAACATCATGGTGGAAGAATGTAACTTTTCAAAATTTTAAAGCTAAATATCTCTTTTAATCAAAATCCACGAGAGAACATCAGACTGAATCTGTTCCATATTTAATACTTTTAAGAGTAAATCACATCCACTATACGACTTAAATAATTTGAATGATTTTGAGTAAAATTAATGCCTACAAATATTTTAACATTGCAAAATATTAAATATTGTAATATATTACTACATTTACAATATTATCCTCAAATTTACACATTACAGAGTTATTCGATGAATAGTAGTAGTAGTTAACAAATTAAATGGTTTTTCTGCCTTTGAATAAATGATGTGCCACTTCTATACAATTTTTTCCGCGAATTACTAATTTTCAAATCAAAATGTTTAATTGACCCATTTTTTTTTGAGATAAATTTTTGAAAAATCATTAAGGGGGTATCCCACTCTAGAGGCCCTTGAATTGAACGTTTTTTTCAGGGAGTTGAACAAGAAAATACAAAACATTTAGAGTTAAACATAATAATCCTCTTATTATATGATCTTTAATGAATATTTTCAGAAAAAAAAAAATTTTGTTTTTATTGAGTGGTTGGGTCAGGGCAGGCCTGATACTGGAACTCATACCTTAGGAACGGTGTGCACGATAACAGCCAAACAAATAATCTGAAAATTATGAGATTGCACATTAGTACTCTTTATATATGTGGCTATGGCATGAGTGTGGCACATTTTGAAAAAAAAATTACATTCATTTTTTTAATTTTTTCTACTATAAGTTTTATTTTTTAGTTGATTTTTTACTGTTAAAATATGGGATACAAGCTATGTAAATGTAAAAATGCCTGATTTGCTCCACTTAGGTCATAGACACAAAGCTAACACAGCTTGTACCGAAATCTGAAATTTTTCGGATGAATGGTTTTCTCAGAATGCTGCACACCATTCATCAAGACGGTGTTTTGAGAAAAGCGGCATTTAAGTTAAAGTTAAAGGCAACGAGGAGTGCTAGGGAGCGCGCAGCTGCGCACGGAATCGCCTGTAGCGGCGCGAGCTTTGCAAATTTCGCGGCAACAGATAGCTTAAACGATTCAGGAAAGAACACAGAATTTTTCAAAACTAAAAAAAAAATAATGCATTTTTTGAACGTTCTAGAGTGCGACACCCCCTTAAGGGGGGAACCCAGTTTAGACCGATCGAAAAATCGTCTTTTTTTTTATTGCATGAATCGTTAGTATAACTATTCAAGAATATGTGGTCAAAATTTCAAAGCAAAATTCCCATTAGTTCGAATGCAATGAGCACTTAAGTGACAGCCCGTCGGTTCTGTGAAGAAGCGCACGGTAATTATAACGGAGCGGTCGCCCAGGCCCTTCTTTTCCAGCTACCTGCCTCAATACCGCTGTGCTATTGAATAATAGAAAGAGGAGAGTTTCGGCAGATGTTATTGTTTGGCATTGGGTAGAACGTTCTCGAACGTTTACGATATTTCGACAGAGCGTCGAGTCTGGTTAGTTGAGCTCCGGCTTTCTTACCGAGAGTTTTCAAACGCGTTTTTCTCGAAACGACGTTTTTTCGACTTGCGTACATTCTAGCTCAAAAAGTTATTGATCAATCGTTCTGAAATTTGGTGTAGATATTCTTTATTCAATTCCACGAAACATGAACCAAATTCGGGGATTATATTGTTATTAAAAATATGTTTTTTTATGCAAGAAAGATGAAAAAATATAGTATAAAAACATGACATTGTGTTCAAACACCTCAAAAACATGCAATTTTCAATTTGTTTGATCAAAATTAGGTTCATATTCTTAGAAAATATGTTTTTAATGAAAAAAAAAAATCCTGATGATTACAGATAAAAATTGCGACGTCAGGGATGTACGCCAGCCAAATGCTCGGATGGCAATCGCCCATGGACTGCACGCGGTAATTCCACTATTTCCGGCGGAAATCGTCTGAAAAAATTTTAAAGTCTACTTGAAAACATAAATAAAATATCCTACAAGTTTAAACAATTTGTGATTATTCCTTCCTGGTTAAAAAAAATCCTGAAAAACACCAAAATTTCGACCTCATAAACTGGGTTCCCCCCTTAAATGTAGTTCAAATGATTACCTAAATACCTACATATATGAAATACCACTTAACTATAGCGCTCTCTAAGCATCTTGAGTTCTTATGCGCGTGAGCCAGTTATGAGTTTAATTTTTTATTTTTTTATTTTGATATAAAAGCTTAAGGTTTTCTATTTGAGCCACACAACAAACTCCTTCAACAATCCGTTTTTATCTAATGATTTAAGCAAAAAAAAGGGCCAAAATAAGTTCTTTTTAATTTTTAAACCCTATTTTTCTCAAAAACACGAGTTAGAGTGGGGAAAAAAGCTTATATAAATTACCTAACAGATGATCATCGGCAAAAGTCTTGATGGTTTGTGCTATGAAATACGCTTAATTTAGGTGTGCGATATAGAAATGGAAATAACTTGAAAAGCATTCGTATCTGCAGCATACTTTAATAAGGTTTATGCCATAGAAACTTTGGTTACCTGTGTTATGAATTCGCTGCGATAGAAGCATGACCATGTCGAAATTTTTTTCTTTGGCAGGATTTCATCGGAATTGTTAGATCTCCCTCCCGTCACGTAGCGACAAAAATGAAAAAGAAGTGAGATAATATTTATCAAAAGATACCAATTTTAACTCCGAATGATCCACCCCTCCATGGGTTAGGAACCCTCGCTTTAAACCAAGGGGCATTACCAATTCCTGTCACAATGAGGCGTCTGCCATAAAGGACGTTTCGGCTGTGACAACTTATCAAATAAATGGCCGCACTGAGTAGATTACCCGAGTTTTTCTCGGTATCCTCCCGAAACGGAACCCAGCTTCCCCCCGGCGGAACGGAGAGGATTTAGCGAAGCGATTTATATAGGCCAGGGAATAAAATCTCAAAAAATCTCATTCACCTGGAAACGAATTGACCGATATATTTTTGGGACATTGTGTGGTCTTACGATGTGATAAATACTGTCAAATGCGGTGTGAGGAGGGAGATATAGGGCGCATCATGTCGATTGGCTGCAGGACTGAAAGTGGTGGTGGGGCGTTATCGAGGGGTCCAGGAAATGTCTAACCTTAAGGAGATTCCGGTACGTACCTGAAATCCATCATAAGTCCAACTACCGAATTTCATGACGCAAGTCTGCTCATCGAACGGAAAGTACTCCACATCGATTTCGCAGGAGCTTTTGTAAATTGCTGGAGGACGCCACTCAACACGTCCTGTGTAGTTAAGAGTGGCTTTTGTGGCTAAGGTGACCTCGAAGTTCCCATCAGCACTGAAAATAGATACGGCAATGTCATCTTAATATTCAAAAGGACTTTCACACAAGAAAAGAAATGTGCGCGACGGGCGGCATCGGCGGTGGGGGGGCTGGTGGTACCTACTTGTTATACAGCACAATGTCTGGCCTCCATATGTGGTCTGAGGGTACATGGAGCATCTCGACTCCCCCGTACTCCTTCGGTTCCCACTTCAGCTTGTAGTCGTACCAAGTCTGCTCCACCCAGAGATTTGTGGTCATTATTTGATTCTTGAGATTAACATCAATCAGCTGAGATAGTTTCAGTTTAATTCGCACCGTAAGCGCGTCTGTAACGTTGACTACCGGTCGCACCAATTTGTTGTAATTGCTAAGGAGATCGTCATAAAGGCGCTTGGCATCCGGATTCGCTGTGCTTTCTGCAATAAAGAGAAACAGATAGCGTTTATGGTTTGCTAGCCCGTATATTAGCCGTAAAAATTTCAATATCCACGACATTAAATGCTCGTTATGGGCACCTCTTAAAACGCCCCAGTCATTGGGGAGCTCCATTGCTGCAACGAGCTCAGAATAAGTCTCAGGGAAGTTGAGAAATTTATGGTTCACCGAAGTGAATTATTAACGAACTGCGAAAATCATTCGGGGCTGCATGCATCAATTCCGGGTATATATTTTACCTGTCGGCATACCTGTGGGAATTTTAATGTGCCAGCTCCTTCAGGTCCGACCCAAAAGTGCCAGTTACGAGGGAAGTATAAATCTACCAAAAGTCCTGAAATACTCCTTATTAGTTCGGAGTTGGAAACAAGCCCTGAAACGGACCAACTTGGCAATCAAAAGTACTTTGTTGCGGGAAGCAGGAAGGAACTGGTGTTTATCCATAAAAATAGGTCTATAAGGGGACTCTTTCGAGGAAAAAAAAAATTTCGTGTCGGGGAAGGGAAAACAGAGTGCTTCTTGGAGAAGTTCAAGTGCCCCTACCAGCTCAGTTAAAATCTTTATTTGTGAGCTGGGTTCTTTGGACCTCTGCTTAAGAACGTCCTATGAGGGTTCTAGATTAAAACTCCCAATTGTTTTATATACTATACTCTGTCTGTTGAAAAAATTCCCAAAACCAAAATTCACAATTCAAGACGATGCATCAAATTCAGTAGGTTTAGATTTGCAAATGTATAGAAAAACCAATAAATACAGCACTTATTTATGATTACTATAGGTGTTTTCGGGATTCTTAATTTAATATAAAAGTATGTAGATTACTTAAAATAGACCCGAGAGATGCACATTAATGTAGGTATATCTATAGGAATAGTCACGTAACTAAATGCAAGTAATAGGCAACGAAACGCAATAAGTACACTAATAATGAACATTTATACAACGATAGAAATATTGATTAAATAAAAAAAGTAAGTTGTTCAAAAGTCGCAATAATACATATATGTAGTTTTTAGACATATCACATAAATCATAATTGAATCAAATTGTAATTGACATAGCACCCTGCTTCATATCCGGCTTAAAGGACCATATGCATAACTAGTGTCTTATTTACCCGGAAGTGAAATTCTTGGCTGATGGAAATTAATTCATCTCTATTTGATTAGACTCGAGTATTTATATATAAAATTTTATGTAGTATATTGTTTCATAAGTATAATGCTGACCTATATATAGCAAGTACAATTCTGTCAGTTGTCACACTGAACTTCTGTAACTGTAGGCTAAGCAGAATGTGCTGTTTATGCTATGAGCCAGTGCAACAATCAACAATACGGTTTTTAGTATCAAACTTTAAATAACTATCAAAAATGTTCGCATTTACATCACTGGGTTAGCGTAATCTGTCATTTTTGATATGCTTTTTCTAATCTTAAGCTTTTGTTGTTTCTTAAAACGATACTTCAGACGGTGATGAAAAGAATTATAGAGGAAAGAAAAGAAAATACGGTACCTTTAACTCTCACCTTCCTTATTTATAAACCGTAGCCCTTCCTCCTTACTTTTGTAAAACCAGTCTGGATTAGCGTAACCTAATGGTGTGTTTGAGGCTTAAATTATAGAGTACAGGATGGGACATTTAAGATGATTTAGCTGAAGCAATTTCGTGATTTGTTAGTAACCTCGCGTTTTTGGTTGTGTACTCAGTGTATGCGTTTATTATTTGGAGAATGAAAAAAGGGCAAGCTTGAGAAGACCCCATAGCAATTTTTAGACGTACCGCCGCTACAATAGTTCCGGCGAATTTTGACAGTTCTCTGAGTAATTTCAGAGCGCGTTAAATTATTCGTCGAAAAATTCATTTTTGACATCGTTGGCACTTTAGCCTGTTACAATTAGTCTGTTTTTGTTTTGTTTTTTAATATTGATTTGGTAAATTCGCTGTGAAATCTCTGGAAAATCGAAATTGTTGCAAATTCCACTCACGTCACGTAAATAATACGAATGACAAGTAAGTTCCTATTTTTCTCCCTTCTCTTTCGCTCTCATGTGTAAGCCACCTGTCCCTCGAATATAATTGCTTCACTCATGCACACGGATTTTATACGTCATGTTCTATTTTTTACTCTATAATCTAAGGTTTGATGAGGTTTAATAAACTGATAATGAAATTTAAGATAACCGCAGAAATATTCATAAAAAAAGTTTAAATGAGTTAAGTTTTAGGAAAATCGCAATAAAATATGTTTTCAAACATCATATAAATAATAATTGAATCTAATTATAATTGACTGTTTGCTAAATCATTATTAAAGGATTACTTATAGTTTTTAATAATTATTTTTGCAAAAATCTACTACATTTTACATTACGAAATATTCATTTAATATCCTTAAACTACATTGATATTATATCATACATAAATCGATTTACTAACACATTTTTAGCTGTTTTCCTTGCTCCTATCAAAAGAAAGCATTGTTGGGCGATGAATTGTAAAAAATATAAGTTTTTATTGCGGACGAAAAACCAGAATATCTCTTTAGCTTTTCTGTTCAATGAACATGAAGTCTTGTAAATCGTTTTTTAGGAAGGGTTCGAATATTTCCATTATTCTGACTGACCAAATAAAAAAAAATCCCTACTTCACTTAATAGAAACACCAATTCAGTTGCTTGCCGGGGATTTCTCGAAGCCGCTTGAGTTTGCATAAATGTTCTGAACAGGCAAAGTAAAATAAATTCTTCAGAAGTTGCAAACTCATTTTCATCCAATTTTTGAAAGCACATATATTTGTGTATATATGGTATGTAAGTATGCGAGGCTAGAAAAATGTTAATCATAATTTACTGTGAAAGTTAATTTCACATTTCTACATAAACAGATAAACTTCAAAAGAGTGTCTGAGGGAAGATACTATAATAAATTCGCAAATCTTTTACATCTAGGAGCATCGATTTCTTGTAACACAGGCGAAATCTAAAGCTCATTCTTAATCCAATTTAAATCAAACCACATAGCAGGGCGGCAAAACTACGTGAACTTTGAAATTGAAGAGCTCGCGGCTAATCATTTCTTGAGTGATACATCTACATATATATGGTACATATCATTATCTGATCTAAGAAAATCTGATCAGAGCGATGTATGTTGTCTTCGAAACTTTAATTACGTTCGAAAAACAAATTCCCAAGATTTGTGAAGGCATATAAAATCTATACATAAGTACAATTAAAATTTGCGTTACAACCAGCGCTGTACATATACTTATTACTGAAAGTTGGAATATATAGTATATATTTATAATTGGCTTGTCCCTTCGGGGAAGATATGAATTTTGAATCGAAAAAATAATCCTGAGATTTAAGAACAAAATGGTATCCATCAAAAATATTTTATTAAAGCAAATTAAAACGTGTCTCTTGATTTTAAAATATATTGCACCTTGTGTAAAGTCTTAAACTCATGAAGTTTCGAAGACCTCGTCATAATGTACTGATGGTGTGGTCTACCATATTTTATTCCTGATCGCTGACGTTAATACAGCAAGTAAAAAACTATTTGAAAACGTGGTTCACTTTTATAAGATCGGTTATAGATGATCACTCATCCAATTTTTCTGCAAATTAATTGATACCTTCCGAAATTGTGAAACTTCATGAACAATCTTCTTGAGTGGAAGAGTGGGGGCTTGAACTTTATCAAACTGCTCCAAGAAGAACCGCAGCAACCGAGTTGATTGATGGCCCCATATACCTTACTTTATTACAATATCCCTTTAGGAGACGGATAGAATAATTATCTAGAGAAACTTTTTCACAGCATACAAGTTCACTCGAAAAACTTTAGCATACAAATAGGGCGGGATCTGGGATGCAGTGGCGGGCAGCATGACACTGCATACAAAAACATTTGAATTTATGCAAATTATTGCCCCAAAAGGGTGCAAGTGCTCTGAGCTTTGCCACGTATACGTTTTTCGAATTGAATTTGCTCTCCAAACATACACGTGCGCTTCTACCTATTACCTATTTACGTCACTCTGAAATTTATTTATTTTTCAAAGGAGATTGCGTTATTACAATTTTATGACGACAGCTCCGATACGAGTGTGCTCTATGGGGAAATTGAGCGAAATTGTGTTATTCATGGTGCTGCGAGCGTGTTCAAAAAATTTGGACAAATTGCATTTTAATCAAAATTGAAGTGCTGCTACGATTTTTGTTAAAAATTAAATTAATCAAACTGTTGGCGACTAAAGTGGTCTCGTGTTTTGCTTAAATTAGCGCGAAAGTTTCACTCCAGCTAAAAGTATATTTGGTAATGAACAAAAATTTGCTTTAGTAAAATTTTTTAAGGGCTTTTACTTTTAGGATTTTTAAAACACCTATCATTTTATGGAAAATTTAATAAGTGGCATATATTAATTCAAACAGCAGCTGCTAAAAAAATTGAGGGCAGTCAGAAAAATACATGATTTTTTTGGACTAAAGTATAGAATGAATTGCTAGAAAGCAATATTAATCGAATACAGCTAGATTGATAGATCATATTTATTAAATTTAATTTGATTTAATAATTTAGTTTGATGATTTAGTTGATGATATTTTGTAGTTAATATACTATATGCGTATATATGTATACGGGTATACTTTGAAAAGTGGTAATTTTCCCCTGTGTTTTTCTGTATATTTCTATAAAGTTTTGGAGAAAATTATGGCAAATACTTAAATCAAACATGTTTCTATATTTCTATTTCATAAGACAAATGCGTGCTTGTCGCCGTCAATAAATTGGAAAGAAATTATAAATTTACACTATATAAGGTCTATATTAATAGGATTATAATTTCTTTTTTTAGTTTCACTTTCGCGTCTACCTAAAGGTGTCTGAATTTTACAACAAATAAGTCTATTCGTGTTATATTGAAAAACATTTTACAAATCATTTTATTTCTCTGCTTTATATGGCCCATATTTCAACTCGATCCTGTGTTTATTACATTTTATCGAATCTTAGTTGTTTTTGATCAACATATTGATATATTACATGCATAAATCGCTAATATTGGAATATATTATCAATCGTCACCACTTCTACCGTGATGCATCGATAGAAGACATTTTAGATGCTTTTGTGAGGCCTATTTTAAATTACTAAGGAATATATCGCATGAAATTGATATTTTTATTTGAGAAAAGTGAGTAAAAATCAAAAACTTCAGCTAACTATATTTGGTGTAGGGTAAAAAATTTAAACGCGTTTTTCTCAAAATGTACTTTTTCAGTGATGGTCGTAAAAATGTGGAAAAACTAATCGATCTTCAAATTCTTCACACATACTTATTTGTAGTAGCTTAATAGTACTGGGTGAATCGAACTTTAGAGCAAAAACATGAGTATTCGTGATTTGGTAACGCTTTATTCAATTCTAAATATGGCCAATTCTCGGACACCTATGTTCAAATGTATGTCAAATTGTAAAATATCATGTTTTTCCTCCAAACTTAGGTTCACCCGGTATTTTATGGTCAAAACTAAAAGGAAATTCTTTATGGTTACCGATTAATATTTTTGCCAGATTTTTACGAGGCGCAATTTTTTTTTTTTCATCGAGGAGCACTGCATCGCCATGTTTTTACGGCCGTCATTTTGTTTTTTAATTTTTTTTAACAATGAAAATGTTAACGTCAAACCTCAATAAATAAGCTTGTAAAATTTCAAATCGTTATCTTTTGTAGTTTTTTTTATATAGCAGTTTTAAAAAGAAAGTCAATTTTTTGCATGTTAACAGTAGGTCACCGCCTTAATATCGTCTAACAATTTGATTCCAGAAATACAGACTAAAAATAACCCTAGTCTATATTTTGGTAACCGAATAAAAATCAAAGCCTTAGCCACACAAATTGCATATCTTTGCAGGATTTCAAGCGAGAATGAACAGGTGTCGTTGTCAAATTCCGGTATATGCAAATATATGCAGGAAAATGTATTCTTTCGGCTTATCGAATTTTCCCCGGGTGGGTGCACGATCTCGTCATTAAATCGATCCTATTCTAACTAAAGCAGAGATAGGCCAGAACACGGATTCGATTCGTCATTGGGGCTCAAATCGTAAAATATACCGCCCATGTTACCCCTTTGAAAAGATTATGGCTGGGCGGGTGTAAGGCAGTGGTGGGGAGCAGTAATGGATATGAAAACATTTGGAAAACTCCTTCATGCTCGAGCAACAATACACGAAATAATCAGGTTTTTCATGCCTAAAAGGAGCGAACATGTAGTGTGGAACATAAGTCGTTTTACTTAAAATGATTTCGGGAAATCCTTTCTTCTACACTTGACATCAATTCCAAAAGGTGCCTTCGTCGGTAGCCCTGAAACGGGCATGACGACGAGAGACAACGAGAAGAGGAGCAAGTGTCTTGAAAAATTTTCCACTTAGGGAAAAATGAAAGAAAGTAGAGGCCATGAAATTCGATTCCCCAGGCAGAGATGTAGTTCGGGTTGAACAATGGCTGGCAGAATCGTGGTAGCGACTTCCTTGGCTGGAAATGTCCTCTCCCTCGTGAGTGGGCTGCGTCTTAACCCTTTTGCTGCTAGAAAAAGATTTTAAAGATGCTTAAGGTGAGGTGCGCTTGTAGGTATCAGCCGTTCAATGCAGCAGTGAGTGCAGCGCTAAACTTGAGAAGTTGCAGCGAAGTTATTAAGTGCTTATTGAATGTTACCGCAAGGTCAAGGAACAAGTATTCTTCACAACAGCCGGTTGGCCTGGAATTGGTAACAAGGATTCTTGTCATAGTGCTTGCATAATGTCCGTGCTTTGTAATGGTCTTCCTTTTCTCGCTCTTAAAATTGCTGGTTCTCTTAAAGTTTTCAGCAAAATTATGGAGCTTTTACGTTCAGTTAAAAAATGTCGATCAATTTACTTTTACCAGTTTATAGAAAGCTACTAAAAAAATTTCTCTTTAGAGTTATTGCGACATTGCTTTAGTTTAGACTTTGAACAATTTAAAAGTTCTTTTTGTCACCGAAAAAAAATTAACATAAAATTTATACCTGCTTGAAGCACAATCACAAAGCAATTTTTTAAATGAATGTACACTTGCAAAAATTGTGAACGTTGAAATTTTTTTATTATTATAGTTAGTTTACTAAGTTCTAATAACAAAACATTGGGAAATAAAAACTGAATTCAAAACTTTGCCTATATGTATATAAAAATTTAAACTAAAAAGTTAAAGAAAATAGCATTAAAGGACAATATATTAAATTATTGATACTTAAATATTTACAATATCTAATCAGCTATTTTTGGAGTCGGTGCCACCCAAGGTAAGTTTCAGTAATTTGGGTTTATAAATTTTCCTTGGCTGGCACCGACTTAAAAAATTATAGATTAGATATTGTAAGAATTTATGCATCAAATTTAATATATTGTCCTTTAATGGTCTTTTCTTTAAAGTAATAAAAAATATTATTTTTAAATTTTTAGTTTAAGTTTGTACATATAGGTAAGGTTTTGAAGTCGTTTATTATTTTATTGTAAAAATTTACTTTATTTTTCAATTTTTAGTTAACGAGAAGTGGGTGAAATTCAATAAACTAGATTCATCCCCTTATTTTTCACCCTTAGAGGTGGGATATTTTCTTCAAATTTAAATGGAACCACCCTTGAGATAAAGCCTATTCAATGAAAAAGAATCATTAAAATAGGTTCACAATCGGCGAAGACATCGCGTAACATACATACAAGAAAAAAAAAAACACCTCCTGTTTTTTTTAAGTCGGTTAAAAATAACAACACTTTATTGATCTCACTAACAAGGAAACGTTCTCAGGTGTGTCTCACCGATTTTGATGAAATTGAAATATGTTATAGAGTATCGAAAAATAAGAGACATGTATTTTTTTTATCTGCGGATACGCACATTTAGGGGGTGAAAACCATCCCTAAAGTTTACCCCAAAAACAGTTTTTCCTAAATATTTCAAGTTCTAATGAATTTTTTCGAATGAAACAAAATGGAAATTATGTATCATAAATATACTAACCTTTTTAAATAATCCGGTTCCCAGGGGGTGGCAACCCTTATTTTTTATTGCAGAAAAACAATTTTTTTAATATTTTTGCGTCACAAAAATAACAGTTTTAGTTAAAAATCATTGAATAATATTTTTTTACATACGATTTTGCAAAATAATGTTGACCTGTTTTTGCGTTTTCGTAAAAAAAGCTCCTCAAGGGGGTAAACAACCCCTAGCACTAATACGTAAATGGTGTATATTTTTTCAGACATCAGTTTTTTCGTGAAAACCAGTATTAAGAAGTTTTTGGAGTCGGTGATTACGAATCAGATGTAAAATTCAAAAAAATTCAAAATGGCGGATCCAACATGGCGAACAAACTTTTGAAAAATACAACAATTTTTATTTAAAAAAACAATACATAAAAGTACTCCCTAAATGTGCGTATCCGCAGATAAAAAAAAATACGTGTTTCCTTGTAAGTTAGAATTATAATAGTTTATTATTTATATTTATACATACTCGTATTTCCGCGAGGTATACTACAATTTGAGAATTGGTAGTAAATATATGTTTTAAAAGGTAATTCTCTAAAGAAATGAATCAGTCCTAGTTGATGTGGATAGAATGGTTTAGATGCTTTAAGTATTCAAGGTATTACAAATGTTTGACACCCAATCAACAGGAGAGGAATGAAAGTAGAGACCTTTTATTATATCACACAATTCTTCATTTTTTTATTTCCCTAAGGCAATGCTCAGAATTCACCATGGTCCCCAAAACTCTGTATATTTCAAATTTTAATTTAATCGGACAAATGGTTAAATGAGATTGATGTTCGTCCTCATGAAACATTTATGAGAGTTAACGAAAATTAATCCGTACCGTAAAAAAAACTTAGCAAATTAAATATACTTGAGGCTCAAGAAAGCTAAATAAAAAGTAAAATAAGTAAGATAAATTTATCTGAATAAAAAAGCCAAGTTCTTATTCAGTATTTTTCCTAACTTATTTCAATTTTTCGACTAGCTTCATTTTTATTATGTGGGCTACTATTTGAATAATAATGAGTATATAATTGAAAAAGCTATGAAATAACATTTTTAATACCATGAACTTTTACATTTGCGTCACATTTGATTTTTGAAGAAGATGATAATATCACATTTTGAGTAGACAACATTTTCTTTAATTAAACTCGATTATAATCGAAATCATCTTAATATCACAAATTGTAAACAATTCAAACAACTGTAGGTATCAATACTTCGACTATAAATTGAAAATCGTTTCGTATCACCTTCAGCAGATATTGTTGCAATATCAGAGAATCAGAGCTCTTTTTAATTGCATTCATCGATTTTCTGATTGTGTTTACCCAGCGACTTTTTTATCCTAATGTCATTGTTTGTTTAAAAATAATTGTTTATACTAATAATTCAGAAACTCTGTTTATTTTGTATATACCTCAGGCGTTCACAATTCGAATAAAAGGCTTTCATTTTTACATCTCTTATTTCGTGCTTTGTTGAAAATTAATAAATATTTATTTGTCAAATGAGAAGGTTATGACACTTCGATAAAACTAACTCGTATTTGCTTTTTTTTCAAAAGATTGGATTAATTTTTTCTTTGTGTCTTTCACTTTAATTGTTTTGAAAATCTTTATTGTCTATTACAATTTCTAAGGTGATGATTTTATTTATTATTACTAATTGATGTGTTTTGTTAATTACACGTATTAATAAATTAATATTGTGAATTTACAAATATTTTTCATTCTCGACTAAAGGAGATGTGTTATACAGTAGATTTCCCTTATACTTGTATGTATTTATATTTAGTAGGAGGTGTATGGTATGTATTTATTATTTATAGTTGGGACTTCGTCTGTAACTCGTCGATGGGTCAACCGATATTGATTTATTCTTTTCCTTTATATGAACATTTCAGGCTGGAACATTTTTCGGTAAAAGAAAAGAGGAAAATTATGCATAGAAAGAAGAGCAAACGAAGGACAAGAGCCCGATGTTGCTTGTGCAAATATTTTAGCTAAAATATGCTAATGGAGATAAAATACGACTCACTGATGTAGTGGGTTTGCTACTCTACACTAGTAATTTTTCTTTGTATTGAGTTCAGTTCGTGATCTATTAGCTACTGCAGTTTTAGTGGATAATAGACGTCCCTTTATGATGAGATATGTTATCATAGATTAAGATATCTCTTCGTTAACCATTTTTTTATTCAAACAAAGAGTCACATAATAATATGTAAATTATTTTGCTGTAGGCAGTACATACTTCGTCTTCCTTCTATTTTATAAGTATAATATACCCTAATCTTAATCGATTAAAATAATAAGCTCTTGTCAGAACTTGCTTAATTTGCCGCTTCCACATCTGGAGCCCTGGTTCTCTAAATTGTTTCGAAGTGAAAGAAATGAGAGAGTGAAGCTTTTGTTATTTTTTACGTGAGTTCGAAATTTATGTAAATTAAAACATCGACCAGATAATGCTGTTTTCTTAGTAAATATTCTTTTTAAGTAGTCCTTAAAAATCCACTTATCACATAAAATAAATGACGTCTACTAATTGTTGCACTGATTAATAAATTGGCGTTTTTTCTTAGGAAAAAATAAAAGGAAGTCATTATTGAAATGATTCATAAATTGCCTTTGGGAAATTATAGGAAATGTCTTTTATGATAAAAATTATATATTGTAAAGACTACACTTTCTACTTAATGAATTCGCGGCAACACACAACTCAGCAGCGCGCCCGATGGTGTCTGAGTAACGAACTTCCGCAAGTGCCCCGTTCTCAAATCCTGCCTAACCTTTTATAGTTTCAACCTAGTCCTAACTAAATCCTTTGGCGCCTAAACTATGAGCATGCTAGAACATGTTCATTTAAGAAGGCGCCCGTTTCCTATCTGTTCTTTGCACATGTGCGAAGGACTTTATGATTATGCACAGGGATCTTATGCTTTCCCTCTTAGAAATGCACAAGGTGTGAATCGTGCTTGTTAAAAAGGGATTCATTTATTGCTTTTCCCTTTTAGCACTTAACTACGAACAGAAACCTTTTATGCCGATCTGTCTGAGTTATTTATAATCACAGACATTCGACGCTATTTCTAGATTATCACATTGCTGTTCGTCCTCAGAGACACCCGCGCTGCTGAGAAGATATGCCACGATCTTAATTTAATTATTTAAACCAAGCGGGATTTCCTTGGTATTTCCCGTGACCCTTACAATATAAAAAGGAAAATCTGCTATGTATTATGTGGCTGAAATTGTTTAGTCGAACGTATGCAATATCCAGTATAATCCAGAATTTTCAAAAAATCTATATATGTATGTGCAGATTTCGATTTTGAATATTTTTAATAATAAAATAAATAAAGAATCATTGGAAAATTCGAAACCTATGTGTTCACTCATCAGTAGTCCTGTCGGAACAGAAGTAAGAAATCTTCTCAAACTTTAAAATGCACTTCTTTCTAAATAAATAAATTATACCATTGACACACTACACTTCATTATGAAGTAGAATGTCATTAAGATGTTACGTTTAATGACCAGGTGTCATTTGAACTAACGTTTGACGAATCTTTCACGACTTGATCCAAAAATAAGTGCAATGGTCAACAGCTGATTTTGTGTTTTGATTTTGAATGTCAAAAACTCGTTTACTTAATAACTTTCGCAAATATGTAGATCGCTTAGAAAAACTCACAAGTAGTAGTAGCTCTTTTCATCATTGGGCTGCATTTTCGCTACTTCATTATGAACCAATTTTCTTTCATAATAAAATACTACTTAATAATGAAGTATTACAAATAATTAATTTATAAAACTAATACTTTTGAGTTTAACATTTCAATTTTAAAACTTAATACTTTTTGAATTGATGACCGCACCAAAACTAATATATTTTTGTAATATTTTACATGTATTACGTTTTCTTTTTAATACTTGTGTTTATTAAAATTTAGGTAATACATTATTAGAATATTTAATATTCGAAGTATTATAAATCAATAAAAACATATTAAAAGCTAATACATAAATGTTGTTGTAATTTAATAGGTAAAGTTTTAGTCGTAATTTCTTAGGATGAAAGTTCAGCTAAACCCAGATGAGTAAAATAATTTATGAATACTTTGGTAATGCTAGAATGTAGTTTAAAAAATTACAAATAAAGTCATTTTAATTTTTCACTACTGGGTTTTCTTCTATAAATAAAAATACAATAGCAAAAACATTCATAAGGTAGTTTATACTGTAAATTATTATTAAGGTTTCAATTTCATTGTCTGAAGTGATTTCAAAGCAATTCAAGTTTTCATTTAATAGTTATGTTTTATAAATTTTACACAAAAAATAATAATTATTTTTTACAAAATATATAGTATGCTCTTCATTAAGACAAACTTTCGAATTTTTTCTTTTATTCGCAGACAGGTATAGAAACCGCATCTATGATGATAACTACAATCCAAGTTGTACTAAGAGTATTCGTTATTATTTAACTCCTTTGTTAATATATAGTTAGTTAGGAAACGCGTTTGAGCAAGCGTAGAATCAAATCAATTTATATTAGAGTTTAGACCATAATGAGTCATTTTTAATACTTTTTGATTATATTTTAATCCATACGTCTAAAAATGATACCTAATAGATTGGAAGCTAATCCAATGCTGTTACATTAAATGTTAAATCCTATTGAGTTGGATTTAATATGTAAGTGCATTTTCTAAAACATTAATATTAACAATTAGTCTTAGAAGTATATAGCGAGTTGTCGCTAGGATTTTTATATCAAATGTATTAAAATCAAATCTTACTGTATTTAATATATTAATTTTAATATTGAAAGCTTAATTTTTAACCCTAAATTTTTTTATATGTTTAGTAATATTTATGAAAAATTGAAATTTAACCTAGAGCGGTATATAAAATTGCTTTAATGCGTAATAAATATTAAAAAGTATTCCCTAATTTTCGATAGTGTGAGGCGTAATTACTTATTCTGTAAGTAGTAAATAATTATTTTTCCACTAAATACTGATAAGTAAAATTAAAACGTTATGATATAGAAAAATAACCCATCGGCCAATCGTTAAGAGGTTACGTGGGTTCCAAATTTTGAAAAAGTCGGCTTTTTTTCGACATTTTTCAATGGTAAGAAAGTACTATTACATTCAAACTTTTAAGTATCAAAAAGAGTGGCATTTGAACTATATTCTATGAAAAAAATTTTCAGCTTTTTATTCTTACTTTAAATTTTAAACGCGTTTTTCTCAAAACTTTATTTTTGAAGTAGGATTACTTAAAAACGAATGTACTGATCTTATTCAGATTTTGCACCCATCTTCTAAATAGCATTGACTACGTAGTGAATGAAGAATTTTGTTTTTCGTTCATCACAACATGGCAATATGTATGTATTGTTTTTTCATACCGCAAAATTAATTTTTTGCACGCAACGCCGTTCAGAATTCAGATTTCCCTTTTCTTTTTAAAAATCCTTCGTTCACTCCCGAATTTATTATTTTTTGGTTTCAGATAAATGTAGTTCAAGTTATGATGTCCACCACATTTTTAAGAGGTGTTCGAAAACCCTTTTCAATAAAAATTTCATAGAATATAGTTCAAACTCTACTCTTTTTGATACTTAAACGTTTGAATGTAATAGTACTTTTTTTACTATTAAAAAATGTCAAAAAAAATCGATTTCTTCATAATTTGAAACCAACGTAATCCCTTAAAAAAAGTCCAAGTAACTGATAGACATATATTTTCCTACATAAAATAAACCAGCACCAGCTACTCGCACTAAGCTTTTTGTAAAAGGAATATGCAAAGAATCTCAACAGAACTTCAAGAAATTGCTTTGGACAAGTTTAAATGCTTTTTTAACTCGCAGCACCTAAGACGTCCTCCACCTCATTGGTGCAGACAGCTTCATTTGCATTAGCCCAGGGCGTTCGGCCTTCTTTCAGAAAAAAAGGGGACGATTTTAATGCCCTGTTGGGGTAATAACTTGTTTCCTTTCATAATCCTGAAAGCTGGCGCATTGAAGTGCCTCATTCATGGAGACCCGAATGCTTATGCTCCAGGGCGGGAAGGGAATCGTTTGGCCATTGTCCGTCTGACGAGTAATTTTGTGGTGAACTTGATCGCTTCACATTTCTCCCACAAATCTCATTCAATCCTTCTTTATGTCCGCAGCGTGAAATTCTACCAGTGCTTCAGGGTAATTGGTTTTAAGCCACTTATTCCAACAGAGAAGGAATTATGAAAAGCTTAGGCAATTTTGCCTAAATTTGATGCAATTGAACGAATATGCCAAACTAGTTCGAAATTATTCGACGAATTCGAACCGACGAAACGAAAACTTTTCTGAACCAAGGAACGAATACTAGAGGTGTTATTAAGAGAAATTGATTGGCTTTATGCTGATTCTACATTTTATTGAAAAGAATTTAAGTTATTTCACTTCATCTTAATAGAGTTTTGGCTTCTTAGAAAGTCCTTTAAACTCTTGTCAAGATGTGTTATGAATAGGCATGTTTAATTTAGGACAGAAATTTTATGGGTCGTATTTGAAGCCAAAGTTAACCAGAAATTTCTTGATTTTGAATTTATTTACAATTTGTTGACATAATAAAATATATAGAGATCTAGCACAAAGCAAAATATTCTCATAAATTCAAAACTCTGTTCATGGATGGCTTATGTTACCTTGTGTGTTCAGGAAGTTTATACAGCTTTCTTGTTGCAGGAGTTTTTATTACGTTCACAACTTTCGAGGGTAAAATTTCTATTTCCATCGTACCCAAAGCCCCATGTAAAACTTGAGCCGACAAACATTCAATAAATCGGGACACCAACAGAAGCTATCTGATTAAGACCCAAAAGTGGCATACTCGAAATATTCCCTTCCTGATTGACTCCTTTTTTTAACTTTTGAAAGCAAAAGGGACTACCCTCGAAAAGTTTATCCGTTCGGTTTCCATAAAGTTCGTAGCGCAAAAGAAACATCGATTTCTCTAAAAGTATTTATTAAAAAAAAAATTTCACTAACAATTGTGGAAATTTTGGCATGTGGTGACAATAATATCCTAGAACCCTTTCCCTCCGTTTCCTTCAAAAAGAGAAGAAAACTTTTCAATTTCAATCACATTGGGAGCGTCTGCAAACTGGAAGAAATACCAAATCTAATCTTGCCCAGACGACAGATATTAATATTTTTGCCCCTAATGTTGCCAATTTATAAGGCTTAAATATTTACTGTTATGTGCCAATAATAAAGTCACATCGCGACAAATTGCGCCATCAATAACAAAATCTCACAGAATGGATTCGTAGGGAAAGGCGAAATATTTTCTTGACGGTCATATTTAAGGTTTAATTAATTTTTTTTATTTTGGAGTAGACGAATTAATGTGGCGTAGCTTTTGTAGAAACAGAATCGCTTCAGTTTAAATCTGGTAAGCAACAACTTATTGATAGCACGTAGAAGGCGAAGTTTTTAAAGAAAAGTTGAGCGTGAAAATCTGTTAAGTTTGAAATATGTTCAAGATTTTTGGTATTTGAGGGAGCTGTAATTTATTTACTTTTGTTTTGTATTTGGTATGAAATTTGGCTATCTAGGACCTATTATTTGTGTGGTTTTCCAGGACCCGGCAGATAATTTGAGAAATTTAGTGTACGTTTTATAGATTTTAATTTTTTCCTTGATAATATAACATAATTTTATACGACCCGCAATTAATTTAAATTTTATAATTTTACAAACGGACTTATACTTTTTATACATAATTCCTTTAGAGCGGAAAATCGGTTTGCTAGTGGTTTTGCCTATTGAGTTAGAGTTTGGATAAATATAAAGACTGCCCATTCTGCAAAAAAATATATGCTTTCCAAAATAAGATTATTTTCGATTTTTTGGAGAAAAAAAAACATTGAAAAATAAAATAAATAATATTAAAATTATACTTATACATATACTTTTTTTTTGTATGAAGAGCTGGGTTATTAAATTACAAGTTTTGTTTACCTGCCTTAAAAGTATGTGAATTGTGTATCATAGTAAAAGGAGCTGGGCTGCTAAAAGCCAATTTTTGGCCCATCTTGGAGTAGAAAAGGAATTGTTTTGACCTTGTTTTTAAATCATTGAGGATGTACATTTTTTAACTGCATACTGATTTTATTTTGGAAATTACGGCTTTGTGCAGTCTTATTTCAAAACTTTTACTTACTTTTACTTACTATGGCTATGGTGGCAGCTATGGTAAAAAAATCCTTGAAAAAAATTAACTAAATCTAAATATTCTTCGTACATAATAAATCAACATTCAATCGCAAAAGAAAATTTTTTTGATAAAATGGACAGAATTATATGGTTTATTTTTATTTAAGAACAACGTTTAAGATTTTATCAAAGGGATTTTTTATTTATTTAAGTATTTACATTTAACATTTCTAATAATTTGTTTAATTTAATTTCTTTAGCTTACAACCTATTTCTAATTTTCGTAATACGCTTGACACACTATGCTTGAAATTCAGAATTTCTATCTCAATTTCAGTTTTAAATTTCAAATTTTAGAAGAGCAGAGAAAGTGGACAGCGATATACAGATTTAAAATTTAATTAACAATCAAAAACATATAGCAGACTTAATGTTTGAGCAAGATAAATAAAAAAATAAGAAAACAGAGAATTAAAAGGTTGCAAATAAAATTAAGTTTGTTGATAGGTACGAAAAACAAATGCATTATTAATCGTAAAATCTGGAAAATGGTAAATGGAAATAAATTTCATTAAACAATTAAGAAGCTTGTGACTTAGGTGAGAAATAGTAGATTTGGGGAAAAGGACGTGCCTGCTTATTTTGACCACAAATGTAAGGAAGATTTCCAAGTGTCCAGATTTTCCTTCCACTTATTAAAGAGCAAACTTAAGAATTTGGAAGATATACAACGATCAGGAAAATTATTCTCCTTGCAAAAAGACTGGGCATAATTTTATTGTTATTTTTCTTCATTTGGCATAAAATTGAGTATGAACAGCGCCATTTCTAAAGGCCATAGGGGGGATAAGAACGGGTAAAGTGCCCCCGCGCCGATTATGGCCGTAATTTTTTTATTTTATCGTCAGGATTAACAAAAGTAACAATTTGGCCAAGTTTCAGTCCTTAAGTTTAAGAATTTCGAAAAAAAATTAATATATTTTGAACGGGTAGACCGATTTGGATGGGATTTTGATATGTTATAGATGTCACTGCATTAAAGAAAAAAGTTAGACCTGAAAACTGAATATAACCTCAAAAATTGTTTTTTCTATTTTCAAAAAATATTTCCTCCCATTTTGAATTTTGGTACAATTACTAAAAGTTTTTTGTACCTTTCCAATCTAGTTTTTGATAACATACAGGGTGTCCCAAAAATACCAGGTCAGAGTGACATGGAACATAGGTTAGCCTTAGATCTGTCAGATAAAATAAACATGACCTAGTAAAAGTTTCTTAGTTTTCGAGATATTGTCACTTTTTTTAATTTTGTTTAAAATCTCTACTTTTAGTTAGAATTTCAACCACCATTGCTAAAAATAACTTCAAGTTGTTTACTTTTTTAATTTTCAGGTATCTTGAATAGTTGTTTCAGGCGTTCAAAGTAAAATTTTGCCGAAATTTAGTGTACCTTCCATGAAAAATAACTCATTTGTGTTACCTTTTAACTCTGTTAAAATAGTAACTTTAACTTTGACAATCAGTAGTGGAAGAAAAATGTTCTAAAAGAAACTGGCAAATTATCTTAAAAACTACTCAATTTAATGCAGATTCAGAAATGGTATGATACTTGGGGAATTATTATACAAAAACTTTTCCAGATTTTTTTCTCCACCTGCGTGATACTTAAAAAAAGTAAAATATCGATTTTTTTTTTTTTTTTGTAGGTTGGGTTGCCGTACAGTCACCAAAATTTTATTTTCAAGTTTGAGTAAAGAGCTGGAAAAAAATATGTATTGTAAAAAATTATGCCAGAAAATCACAAAAAAGGTTTGTTGACCGTATGGAAAACGTCACTGAAAAATAAACAATAAAAATCGACATCTTATTTTTTTAGGTGTCATGTTGGTGGAGAAAAAATTGGGGAAAAATATATATGAATTTAAATTTTTTGAAAAAGTAAAAAACCATTTTTGGTAGATTTTTTATGAAGTGCTTAAATATGACTGTAGTGAGAGTTAAGCGAGATACGCCGTCGCAGAACGCCCAAGCTTTGCCGGCTGGCATGTCTGTGTCGTTTTACGAATTACTGGTTTTGTCTTAATAATCATCAGGTTACTTTAGTTAGTAGATAAGTTTCTCTAAAATAATTCCTAATAATTAAATGCATTTCAAGACCTCCACATGTATTCTTCTAACACAATTTATTGGGTGTGACATGCTCAATCCTAATTGAAAATCGCTGAAGAAAAATCCTCAACATCGGGTTGAATGTGAATAGGTAGGAAGATAAAATGTTACAGTGCAAACTTTCAGCTCTTATGAAGAATCTCTCCAAAACTGGTGACTAGTTCTTGGACTATAAAAACGAAAAATATAATACGCTTATAAGATTCCGCTGCCAATTCTAATCATTCGAGCTGTTAGCTCTGAAACTGCCCACTTATGAAATTCTCCTTAATAAAAATTTCCCTTTATTATCCTCTTTGCATTTATATGCCGTCTATTTTCAGGGTCCTTCACTATTCAGGCAAGACTCCTTATTACATCGCCGTTTTTTTCAGATAATTTAATCTCAAATGACAGCATAACGCAGGCTGCGGATTGGAGGACTCCAATAAAGAATTCATACACTTTTAATCTTCTTAGAATATTCCTGAAGTGTTATGAGCAGGCCTAAGATGTACACATCGTCGGAGAGCGCTGTGCACTCGAGTGGATTACTCTGAGTCTGAGCTGAGCTGAAAGGGCTAAAAAAGGGATAGCGCTAGGAAACGCAAAATTCCATTAAAAGGCGCACACCCGCTGCGTGAAAGTTTGTGAGAGAAAAAATTCCATAAGAAATTCCTTAAGAGTGGAAAGCTCTTGTGATAATTTATGCAAACGCTGCAATCCCTCCGAAGCCACCCAAATGAGGTTCTATTACTGGTTGCGTTATTATTGCCGGGGATCACTTCGGCCGTAGTATTTCACCTGGGAAATTACCAGCAGGTGGCATTCACCCGTCGCCGCCGCCGCGGTGCTTTAATAAATTACCCCCAATCACCTAGGTGGTGATGCCTCACTCCACTAAAATTGCATTTCTGTAAACAATGCATTAGGAATACGTTCGCACACGCATTTGATTTCGAGCTGATTTAGGGGTTTTGATTTCCATGCTATTTGCGAGCCCCGACACGGCAAGCTACTAGGCCTAAAGCTAGAGGAGCCTCCCAGGTACGGGCACCTGTGGTTGGGACCGATGGTAAATATGTCGGGATTGAGATTGATGTGCCTACGAAGTTTAGCCGTGCAGAAACAGTAGACAAAGTCGGAAGTTTTATGCACGAGATACATACATAAGTCCTGGCCTTCGTGCGGTGGGAGGATGCCTTCCTGCACTAGGAATAAATTTAAAATTCATTTACTCTTTCCAAACTGTGGAATTACCATAGTCCGGACGAAATGTTTCTGCTCCTGCTTAGGCTATCGACAATCGATCGGGAGCACCGCAAAATTTTTATTCGAGTTCAGTTTCACAATTGGACCTACTTTTGTATAAACAGGAGGCTCCTCGAAAATGTCACCCACACGGGCATGAATAACTAAATTTCCTTTGAATCTCTGAAATTGTGGCACAGAGTCCGCGTTGTCAGGAGTAATTAAATTGATTGAAATTATTGGACTGGAAAAACAATCCCTGCCAAAAGTAAAACAGCAATTTTCCTATCTTCCCCATTTCCGCTTTTGTACAGATGATTTTAAAAACTTTCTCTTATCTAAGCCGTGAAAAGGGGGAAGAGCGAAGAATAAATGTCGCAATATAAAATACACCTCGTCCGGGTCATCGTAAAAGTCTCATTTGAAATAATCATTTCAAGAAATAAGATCCACTCAGGGACGATCCCCGCACTAGACAAAAAACGACAAGTAATCACGCAAATGCTGTCGGATTTTCCGGGAGGGAAAATAGGACTACCTCATTTCTATATCCTGAATTAATTATTCCACCGATAGGCATCCCTTGACTCATACATATGGATGGCGAATTAAATGAAAGGGAAGAAACCTATCGGAATTAGAATGGCTCGACTGAAAATTTAAGCTAGAGGGAAAAAGAAAATTGGAATTGACGACGGTAGCACCGCCTGATATCCATAATTAATCAGGTTTCATCAGTGTTACGTAAACTCTTGGAACACTTTTTTCTTCCCGTTTTGAGCCGTTTTACCTTTGAGGAAATTCATTTCTTACAATGATGTTGAACGCTTTTGTTTTTATAGCCAGACAAAGTAGAAGATAATATCTAAATGGTAAATAGCTATGTAGATGGGCAATTTGAATTGAACTCAGAGAGATTGATTCAACAAACGGATGTTAGCAATACATTAATTAAACGACAATAACCTTTATTTGCTTTTAATTTCCACTAATAAAATTCCGATTAATGAAATGCTCAGGTGCAAAGAAATAAAATTACAATTAATCAAGAAGTACAACAGAATCGTCTGAACTCTGAATTGGTTGTGTATTCATTGTCAATAATGTAAGACAATTTGTAGAATAAAGAATTATTTTAATCCGCCGTGTTTGTACTGGAAGCAATGTTGGCAACACAAGATTTAAGGAAAATTCTTTGCTCAATAATTTCGCTCATTTTAAAAATCGCGGAACACTAGCGAGGCTTTATTCAGCTGCTGTAAAAAAACCAGGAAACGGAATTTGCTCTAACTTGTTATCCTAATAAAGGATAGTACTACCAATCTAGGCGAAAAAGAATTTTTTAAATCCTTTCAGCGCGAGCTGTTTAAATTACAAATTCCCGGTACTTTTTTGACATAGTGTATATCATTTCTGGACTCAGTGAAATACCTCGAGGTACATATAACTCTAAATTTAACTTTGATGACCACATTAATAACATTGTTATTAGGGTTAATTCTTTGTTGGATTTTATAAAGAGGTGGTCAAAACCTTTACGTTACCAGACTCCTTTTTATCACCTTCGTACCTCCTGTTTTGGACTGCTAAAACTATGTTTGGTTATAAGATCTTGATAGGTGAATGTGGTAGTCCGGATTTGCTTTCCTTATTTAATATTTCTATTCCTCGTTACGGTCTAAGACATTATAATTTACTTCACATTGCTCAGCATCTACTACATCTATCGCGGAATCGTCCAATAGACATTACGATTCAATAGACTTTCATATATCAGTACTGCAATTGAAAAATCGGCTTTTCAACTACAACTAATAACTCTTGGTATATTTTTATATAATCGTTGGTAATTTTTTTAATTTGTGTTCTATTTTTCATTAATTATAATAATTTATATCTTCTAAGGACATTGTGTTCAAATTTCATTAAAAATGTTTATATGGTCTTTGATAATAGTGACACAGATACAGAATTTGTTCCTAATATATTTAATAATAATAAGTGTAAGCTTATAATTAACATTTTTCAATGTCTTCAAATATTTACTAACTTTAAATAAAAATAATCTACTGCTGGAGAGACCTACGTGGGCACTTCCGGGAAAATCCTTCCAAAGACGGAAAATAATGTATTTTTAATTGTAAAACTCTGTACATATTTTAGTATTGAAAATATTCTTTTGTTTTTTTTCAGAATTTAGCTATTTTAACTTATTTTCAATATACCCGATATTATAAGGAAATACGAATTTATACTATGACTTTGAAATGTGTTTTCTTATTTCCTTTCATTTACATAATAGAAATGACTAAGCCCCCCAATGTATTAATTTTTGTTTATTTTGTGTTGCACCAAAGGTGACTAAAGTACTTTATAGTTGCATTAAATAATTAATTTTTAAATAATAATAAGTTCCTCCATTCCTTAAAATATTGAGTGATAAAATTGTTAAAAATTCTTAAATTCTACTGCACCATTTAAGTTATCAAAAAGTTGATTTCAGAGGGTTAGTCACGTCTGGTCTGGGACCTTTCATATACAGGGTGTCCAGGAAGTAGTGCGCCAAAATTAAGGGGATGGTAGCTTGGGTCATGACCTACCAGAATATCAAAATATGACTTTAATGAAAACTTCACCGTTTTCGAGATATTTGGGTTTTTATGAAAAATTAAATTTTCACTACCTTTTGTCAGATTATTGACTAGTTAATGCACATAAAAAGACACGTTATCATTTTTTTTTGCTAAAATATTCTAGATAAGTTGCCCTATCTGGTAAGCATGTCATTTTTTATTACTAACACAAGACCGTCGCGAAAAAAAATTAATAAATTTTTTTTTTTTTTTGCTGTTCAAAATTATTAGACTCTACTTTGACCTTCACTGGTGAAAAAAGAATGTACTAGGCAGTTATGGGAAAGCAATTTTAAAAAATTACTTAATTAATGCAGATTTCAGAAAGGTATAACATCACCCATTTTATTCATGAATAACGAGATATTGCTATGTTCATTGCGTAAGGGCAGAAATTTTAGATGCAATCGTTTCCAATTAAAAACAATTTTTCTTTTGAATAACATAAATATACAGTTATGAACACTATCGGTGAATGTCTTAAATGAAATAAAGATGTACCAAGATGTTTTACAAGAAGATTTTGTAAAGGGTCGCGCAGTGATAAAATTAGATTTAAAAATGGTTGCCATGGTTTGAAACAAATAGATCGATAATATAACTGTGGAAACTTTGTAATCACAATTTTGTTATATTATTTATTTGTCGTTATTATTTATTATTATCGTTATTTATTAGCCTCTTACAAAAATGTTATACAAAATATTATTTTAATTAATTTTATTTTGGAAATACGTAAGGCATGGTACAAGTGGCCTTGTTGTTTTGTTGGTTCTAATTAATTGCTCCGCAATCTCTGAAATACTTTTAGCTCCCAAATAAGCTCCAGAGCTATACAGAACAAAAAATCGAATATGCAAAATAATAAAATCAATTTGCGTGACACAAATATCGTTTATAATTCACAATTTTCTCTATCAGTATGAGAAATGAAAATTCCTAGATTTTGCCACGTTTTAGATATAGCCGAAGCAACGTTTGCCGAAAGAAAATTCCAACGTTAAAAACTCATCTCCCGGCTGAAATTGATGGCTGTCAAATAGAGGGGACCGAAATTGAAATGTTTTAAGTAACATTGCCTATGTGCAGAACTTCTATGCTCCACGCCTCGCATTTAAAGCGTGATTTCGTGGCAGTTTATGGTTCGCGCAATCTGCCCTTTTGAACACTTCACGAGTGCCTTAGGCACGTCTGTCGCATTTATGTTTTAAACCTATCAGACCTGAATGACCTTATTCGGTTATTCGACACGCAAAAATATTCAATTCCGTTCACGTGAAACGATTTACGAGTGAACACTGAAGAGATTTTATCAATGGCCCCGATGCTGTTGCAAGTTAAGCCCCGGAGCTGGAGCACGGCCACATTTCAGTTCAATATGTTTTTTTTAAATTTTAATTAATATGTGCTCTTTGCAATGGTTTTCGGTTCAACGAGGTAAATAGGGAAGAAGTGGCTAACATTAATAGTTTTATCGATGCAAAAATGGTTAAGGTTTGTATTTAGCTATCACTGTACGTATGCTGAAAGAGTCGGAAGTTGGAACAGAAAAGGCATTTTAAAGATTATATAGAGCTAAGCATATCTAATTTGTAATCCATAAATTAAAAATTAATATACATACTCTAATGGGACTTCTGGTGATGACTGATTTAGATGAGATCTTTAAAAAAAAAAGGAATACACCTATCCCCCGATAGGTTATTCAGAAAATTACACGGTTTATAGGTTATTCAGAAATCATCGAAAAAATACTATAACGTGCATAATTCAATCATTTATTTCAACGTTAAATAAAAGTAAAAAAAATATGTATATATATTTGGTAAAATATAAAAATCCCACTCTATTTTTAAAATGACAAATATATATGGTAAGTTATAAGTATGCAATTCATTTTAAATATACCTACAAAGAAGAAATCAAGATCTTTAGAAATTTAACCAAATTAATTACTATCATCACTTCCAATCATGGCTAGTATTATGTTACTCTTATCATTCGATAGTACTTAATGCGATTCTGGTTCGATGGAAGAGGAATAAGACACAATCGGATCGCCAAGACTTAGAAATGAAATCCATAATTATCAATTGTGTGTGGTTTTTGGTTAAATCTTTATAGACCTCCTCATATTAAGTTAAACTTTATTATATTAAAATCGATGTATTAGGTTGTCCTAGAAGTAATTGCCGGTTCGACAATTACGGAACATTTGCGTTTTAACTTGTAGAAGTTTCTAAAATACAAAAGTATGTTCAAGAAACATCTAAAGCGAGGGTATAATGTCATTAACTAAGTACGTTGATTAATTCGTTGATAGTTGCATGGACTTTTGGGACAATCTGATAATCGAAGAGCTCGTCTAACATTTGGGCTATTTTAGTAAAAACTATTACCTACTTTCTATCCTAAATAGACTCTACTAAACCTTGATCTAACCCCGTGCAAAATGAACGATTTCGGGGTGAGGGATAAGCCAATTAAAGACAATCGAGCTTTCATTATAATTATATTGTATTATGAGCTTTTACCAAACAACGAGACAATAAATTCAGATAAGTATTGTTCCCAATTAGACGAATCAAAGGCAGGCATTGAAAAAACCCTCCAGAAATAGCGAATCAAAAGGGCGTCGTGTTTTATCGGGACAATGCGCGTCCTTATGTGTCTTTGATAACTCGACAAAAGTTGTTGGAACACGGTTGGGCTGTTCTACCCAATCCACCATATTCACCAGACCTCGCGCCTTCTGATTTCCACCTATTTCGATCATTACAAAATTCCCTTAATGGGAAAAACTTCAACTCTTTAGTCGAGATAAAAAATCACGTAGAAAAGTTTTCCGCTGAGAAACCCTGAGATATTCTGGAAGGACGGAAATTTCAAGTTGTCTGAAAGATGGAGAAAGGTTGTATGTAGAACAGAATGGCGCCTATGTAATTTAATAAATGTACTATATACTAAAATGTTAATCTCCTGCCTTTCAATTTTCTTTCAAAATCGGCACGAACTTTCCGAACAACCCTATAAAATCACATATGTAATTCTTTAAAAGTTATTTCTAAAACTAAAATCTGGCAAAACTTTAAATCTTAACTGAGCATATTTTAATGAATTTCGTCTTTACAATACTTATAAGACTTGAACTTTTTGTTTCGAGTGGTTCTAATGTCATTTAACTAGCCTTAAAAAATATTCGTGGAACAATCGAATACAATACAGTAAAATTAATAGTTGCTGCACCTCTGCCGCACTGTTTCTAAACAACAATATGGAAATTTTTGAATAATTTTAACGAGTGAATGCTCAGCCACATGACTGTCAAACTTTAGTACAAAAGACAACGTCCACACCTTGGCTGCACCACAACCGAACCAATTTATAAAAATATATATTTATAAACTAATGCAGGCGATGGTGCGGCCGTAGTAGCCTTTAAGTAGCGGAGCTACGGTTCTATATGTAATAGTCTAGTACTAGTTTTTTATACGTATACTATATTTTGCAGCGCGGCAATCACGCGGTTTTGGTGCGGCTGAATTTTGTCCGACAAACTGACCCCTTGCGACCGAATAAACCACCCAAAGTGCAAACGCCGTTCGAACATGTTGTGGCGTTCTTTAAAATTTCCGATATTTTTATTCGGGCAGTAATCAACTAAATAAAAAATATCGATTGAAATCGTCTCAATAATTTTGAAACCTATAGAGAATAAAATTCAACTTCATTTAAATATTTTAGTATAATTGCTAGGTTATGTTTGGCTCTACGGAAAATAGTTCACGCTTGTACGAGTACACTCTAACAATATTGGTGTAATTTTACTCTCCGTTTGGAAGGAAATTTATTTTACACTTGCAAAAATTACGCAAATGGCTGTGTGAAAATACAGTTTTCTTGAATAGTATTACACATAACAGATGTGAAGTTTGCATAATTAATGTGTAATTTTTGGAATTAAATACTACTTTGAGTATATTAAATATATGGGACATTCCACGTCAACCGGGCCACCTAAATGACCAAAAATCATGGAGAGCTAGAAAATTATTTTTGGGCTTAAATTTTTGGTCTATCTTTACTCTTCAGAAATTCACCTGGCGTTTTGAAAAATTCAAAATGGCGGATCCAATATGGCGGCCAACTTTTCAAAAATGAACGAAATTTGAATAAAAAAAATACTATGATATTCTGCATAAAATTCTAAGTAAGAAATGTCGTTTGCAAATTTTTGAATAAAATGGCCGTTTTTGAGAAAAAAATTCATGAATTTTAAAAATTTTTATATAGGAAAAAATTCACAATTGGCATATTAGAAAGATTTAAAAAATACTCAGGTGTTAGGAGGTTGCTAGTGATGAATGCAATGTCAGATGTCAAAAAAAATCAAAATGTCGGATCCAATATGGCCAATATGGCTAATATGGATTTCATCAAGATAGAAAATTTTTAAAATTCATGAATTTTTTTCTCAAAAACGGCCATTTTATTCAAAAATTTGCAAAAGACATTTCTTACTTAGAATTTTATGCAGAATATCATAGTATTTTTTTTATTCAAATTTCGTTCATTTTTGAAAAGTTGGCCGCCATATTGGATCCGCCATTTTGAATTTTTCAAAACGCCAGGTGAATTTCTGAAGAGTAAAGATAGACCAAAAATTTAAGCCCAAAAACAATTTTCTAGGTCTCCATGATTTTTGGTCATTTAGGTGGCCCGGTTGACGTGGAATGTCCCATATATAAAAACGTTTTTCTCGCCTTTATATTAAAGTATTAAGATTACTATAAATAAATACATATCATATTTAATTTTTTATAGTCTCTTAATTTAATTTTACCCTTAATGGAAATTACAACCTCCAAACAAAATATTTGCGACAGCATGTCTTTAAGGAATACCTTCACAAAGTGATCGCACTTTCAGTTTGTTTGATTGAGAGAATTTAGGTAGTAGATTTATGTCAGTTTGACTTGATTTTGCATATTCCTGTGCACATTTACACCAATTTTGTGTAAAATCACACAACTTTTACAAAGTCGAGTGAATATCACACCCAAAGATTTAAAATTGAGTAATTTCACACTTTTTGCTTTAATCACGTGATAAATGTTTACACAGAAAAAAAAATTTTAAATTGATTTTAAGATCAGTGTGAATTTACATTCAGTTTTTAGAGTGTAGGTGATAATCTTGGAAACATTGTGATATTAAGGGGGCTATTAGGTTACGATTTAAAAAAAAACATTTTTTTCAATCGTTTTTTTTTTTTTTTTTTTTTTACAGAAAGAAAACAGATATTGTTTTGAAATTTTGCGTAGATATTTATTTACATTTTAGATATACAAAAATATTTCTTTCAGATTTTTGCGACCGGTTTTTGAATTTTTATGATTTTTTGAAAAAAAAAAACTCCAACAAATTATGGCGGGCATGACTTCAGGCTTCTGGATCGTCGGATAGAAACAAAAAAAAAACACCAAATTAATCCTCGTTCAAATGGCTATCGTGTGAACTAGGATAATTTCTACCAAAAAATAACAAAATGACGGCCATTTGAAAAAAAAAAACGATTTTTGAGGTAAGAGAATCGGCTGAAAATCGGAAAATTTGTTACCGATCAACGCGATTGTAGTTCATACCATAGCCATTTGACCAAGGATTAATTTGGTCCTTTTTTTTTCCGACGAACCAGACGCCTGAAATCAGGCCCGCCATCATTTTTTGGTGTTTTTTTTTTTTTTTTTTTCATATGTATCATAAAAATTCCAAAACCGGTCTCAAAAATCTAAAAAAAATATTTGTGTATATCTAAAGTGTAAATAAATATCTGTGCAAAATTTCAAAACGATATCTGTTTTCTTTCTATAAAAAACAATTATTGACAAAAATGTTTTTTTTTTTAAATCGTAACCTAATAGGCCCCTTAACAACGAAAAGCTTTTTTAATATAAAACAGATTGGTCAAGCGATGTGTTTGCGTACAAAGTCCAATATTTTTAATTAAAAAAATTTTGCAGGACTCTCGCTGAGAGGGGCAACTGTGGGGTGTCCAATAAATCACCGATATGATATGCTTCATCAGCTGAATTCATTAAAATACCAAATAGGTCAGAGCGACAGCATCTAAATTTCAATTAAAAATGAAAGCATCTCCCGGCGGCACATACTTTTTTAGTGATTCGCAGCAACGAGCGAGGCTCGCCCTGTTTAATTCCACTTGCAGCGGAAGTTTGTGCGCGCACGGATGCTGCTCTTTGCCGCAGATACATTCGGATGCTGCGCGGGTGTATGTACATACCGCCAACAATATGTATTATGTACGAATCTTTTTCTCCTCCTATGTTTTGTTTTTCGCCCGAAATATCGCTGTAAGCGTTTCGCTAAACTTTCAGCGCTTTTAATATTTGACAATGTTTTTTTTTTTCCCTCCCCGCTGTGTACTCCTTTTTTGTGCCTTTCCCATTTTGTTTTTTTATCTTTTGTTCTTTAAAAAAAGAGGCGAAACAAAATATTTCTAATTGATTACTCCCGGCGAGATTTCGTGCTTTGGGATACGGGGGAAAATCGTTTGCAAAATTGTCTATGCGGGATTGCAATGGAGCTGCGGAAATTGCAGTGGTTTTTCTCCAGATGTAAGAAAGCTCCCCGGTTTTTGTGGACTAAACAATAGAAATTACTACTGTTCGGTGAGGCGCTTGTTTCATTGAACGTCTTATAAAGCTATTGAAATATATCCTGCGGGGCTTATTGGAAAATTTGCATCTATACAAGGTGTTCCCTAAGAAGTGCGAGAGCTTTGTTTGAAATACGAGAAGTGCGGAAAGTGGCTTTGTCGAAGGAAAGTCTGACTATTTATGTTGTAATATATATACATTGTTATTATTTATTTTGTAGTTTAAGCATTGTATAAAATTTTTAATATTTTGAACAACTTTTGGCGTTATAGTGTAAGGTTTTCATGCACTTTTGTTCTACTTCATATACGGTAGTACTGTCCATGTAGCCTAAAATAGAAGGAAAGGTCATAAAAAATGTTTTTATTTTTCAATATATTCTCTCTTTTTTCTCACACACTTTTCAGAACGTTTGATTAAAGCTTTTAAGCCACTGTAAAAATATGATGCATCCTTTGAGTCAAAATGATCCTACACTGCCTGTTTAATTTCATCATCGCTGTCAAATTTTTTACTTCTTTAATCTTCAGTTTTGAGAACAAAAAATAGTCAGACGGAGCCAAGTTAGGACTACTACATATATATGGGGGATGTTAAATTTCTGTAAGGCAACAATCGCGAAAGTAAAGCAGTGTGGATTGGAGCGTTATCCTGAAGCAAGTGCACACCGCGGGTAATTTGTTCGCGCCTTTTCTCGATAACTTTTTGAAGCAACTGCCTTAATAAGTCAGAATAATATGCAACGTTAACGACTGCATTCGATTCCTTGAAGTCAATTAAAAAAATGCCCTCGCAGTTCCAAAAAATGTTAGTCATCACTTTTCCTTATAACAGCGCGATATTCAACTTGAGACATTTTTTAAAATCACTTGTTTGAGTTGTGGTTCGAGCTCTGTTACAATTAAACAGATTACAGCAGTGACTTGAAACTTTGTGTAGAGCTTGTTGAGACTTTTCACTGTCATGAGGCTAAGAACTCAATGACCGTACTACGTAATTGTGGTGACCATTACAATATTTGTCTTCTATCTATCTCCTAAATAATCTGTATATCCAGTGGCGGATTAACAGATGAATACAACAACTACGTACTTGTGGCGCTGTATGTTCAGGGGTCTCTATTATATCTAAGCCAGATTTTCTTTTAATTTATTTTATAACATTTAAATTAATAAATTATAAACTACTTTTTCGGGTTTTTCATGAGATATCTTGTGAACTACAAATTGGAGAACGAAATTAGTTAGAGAATCATTTAGGGAAGAAATAATAAATAATCTAAGATCAACTTTCTACGACCAATAGATTACGAAATATTAATTTAGCATTTAGCATTTCCCTCATAAGTAAATAAATAAATAAATAATAATAATACTAATAAACAATGTGGAAGGAACGACTAGCATATCTGTCATCACTTAGCGTGATTCATTCAATCATTTTGTTTATTGTTTCTAATAGACATTATTATACATTGTAACCTAAATGATGATTTTAAGAGTTCAATAGGTCTTTGTGGATATCATTTTTTCTATTGCCCGGAAAACAATTTAAGTTAATATAAAAATAGTAAAGCGAATAATTTTCTACTTTCACGATGCACACGTTTTTCGTCTTATTTTTCACTGGTGTATTGAGCCTTGTTGATAACAATGGAAACTTCTGAAATTGGAGCTCCATACATAGCTTAAAAAAATTCATTTTATGATCCACAATAGTACTCAAGGTCCATAAAAAGGGATCTTTGGAACTAAAGTTTCTTGAAATCAATAAGACACAATCAATATACTGGTGAAATTTTCATCACTCCCTCATACAGCTGCAGTTGGTCAATAGCATAGAATAGTAGATACGTATACATGCATATTACTAAGTACAAACTTTGATTTAAATCCAGATCAATGGGGACAAGTAATGAATATCATTTTGGAGTCTATATGGAAAAGTACGTATATGCTTGTGCATTTCCGGCTTTATATCATGAAAACGGCTGGTCGTAACTGAAAAGAGCATATATTATAATTTATTTGCGAAAAATTGTCCAATCTACAATTTTTAATAACTTAGATTGTATTCGGACCAGTAGGAAGTGATATATCCGCGAAATACCACTTTTCGTGACCTGTACCTTGAAACACAAGAGTAGTCAAATTGATCTCGATGGAGATCGTTAGACGTTACTTGTAATGGCAAAATAAAGATGTATACAAAAATTGAAATACGTAGATTAGAATTTTCCGGAAGAAAAATCGTTATTATAAAGATTTTATATGTTTCAACACTTCCTTATTAGCCTAACTGATACAGATGGTGAGATTGGATTTAGAAGTTGAGTTATTCAGGAGGTCCTGAAATAATTTATTCTTCGATATTGTTGCGTGATGAAAATGTAAATTATAATAACATTAAAATTGAGTTTTTCTTGAACAAGTAATGTAGTCAGCTCTTTATTACCCAACACTGCCAGTTGTCCGATCAACAGAGTAAAATACCACTGCTTCCTGCAAAACAGGAAAGGAGACATTAATTTCTGACTTCAGATACTTATATCTTTTGCTGAAGCATCGGAGTGTACAAATTATAAATATTGCACCAGACAACAAACAGTATCAGACCCGCCCGAGAGTTTCAGATGACCGTGTAATCCTCCGGAACTCCTCAGATAAATTTTCGTTGTTGTCGACATAGAAGAATAGGTGCAAATTTTTCATCTCTACCCAAAACTTAAAGTGCTCCAGGTGGACACGGGGTATTTATTTCAGTGTCACCCTCTGCCAGTGGTGCACTCTTATCGAGGATTTCAGCCCGAATCCATCTTCCCTGATTTCTTGCCCGGGGATGTGATTTAAGCGCCATCACCCCCTCCGGGCAAAGTTCGCACTAAATGCTCTCTCCGCCAGTTTTTCATTCGCCCCGAAAAGTTTCGGGTTGTACGAGGCGAATTTTTCATGGTTTGATGGCATTTTTCGCTAAATGTGAAAATTGAGATAGGAAAAGAATAAATTCGGAATTTATCTCGAGGTCTTCCCACCACTGTGTGTTCTATTCAAAACATCTGCTTGCAACGTTGGCATTTTCTTTCTGGCAAAGAAAAGTTCTGATTTCAGGTTGCTACCCTGAACCCACCCGCAAATGTTTGTGCATTTTGTACGAGCACAAAGGTAAATCAAACTTACCTCTTTTCGGCGGTATGGAATTTATTGATGGATTCGCAGCTTTTCACATGAGCGACATCAATAAATTGAAGAAGTTAGAATGTTTGCAGGAGAGATTCTTCAAAAGACGCATAAATCCACATTCACGAGTAATCACATAAATGGGTCGTAAAATAGCGAATAACACGCGATGTTCCGAGGTAGGATTTGATCTTATGTAAGCCGGATTTGCCCGAGAGATTTAATTTCTGTTGATGCCGTGACATCATTAGGTGAGAATACTTACTCGAATGTTCTAACTTTTTACACAGCAAGCAATTTCCCTAACAATCTAATCTAGTAACACTTTTTAATGTTTTTCTTGTAAATGTTATAGTAAAACCAGTAAATACATATATTTTACATTGTTATACTTAGTTAAAAACAAAATGATTAAAACTTGCTAGAAGTCATCGACAAGCTCTTGCAAGAATTAAACAAAAGCTATAGTAAAAACCAAAATCCGCTTAATACAACTAAAGTTAATAATTAAATCAAATGAAAATCAAAATATTTTCAAACAGAAAAAACTGTAAGAAGAAATAGATAGTTTAAATTTTATTGATTGCGTTAAGAAATACAATGTTTTCCTGCGAAACAAATCAAACACATGCAAAATCGATACCGAGAGTGTAAAGACCAGATTTGATCAATAGTGGTTAAAGAATGCGAGATATAATGGGTCTAAACCATTTTTATATCAGGTAGTACCCACTTCCTTTATTCCTCATTCCTAGTACTGATACTTAAAAAAATTTAATTACCGTTACCAGGTAATGAAGTACCCCATTACCGTACTTCAGAAGCATTACCTGGCATTATTCAGCATTACTTAGATATAATCAGCGAGTAATGCTAGGTAATGATGAGTACTTATAAGCAATGCTAGGTAATGCTGAGTATTATAAGTAATGTCAGGTAATGCTGAGTAATGCCAAGTAATGCTAAGTAATGCCTTTGAAGCATGGCAATGGTGAAGTACTAATACCATTATTTGGTAATGATAATTATTTTTTTGAAAATACCAATGCTGGTAATGGTACTAGTAATTTGTCTTGTTTGCATTAATTGTAGTTGAATTGAGTATGGCAATGCATTCCAAGCGTAATGCATCGTTTTATAGTTTTGCCCACACTTAAGGACTTAGCCGAACATATAATCCAGTTCGAGTGGATAAAGAAATACGACTTTTATGTTACGTACAAGATCCGTTTTATTCCATACATACAGTGGTAGATAAAATAATAGGTACAAGTGCATAAAAAAGTGAAAAATTAGTAATAATAATAATATGTTATTATTTTTATTGGTATATTCCACTACATTTGCAAGAATTCTAAATTAAAAAAATAAATAAGAGCCTTATAGTTGGCTTGGGTATTAGTAACATTAATTGTAACTTGGATAGATACAAATAAAACTTTGGGGAAAAATTAAAAGTAAAAATTCATCTTCGTACTTTTAATACTTAATACCAAAAAATAAACATTATCCTTTGAAGATTCCAAATTTCTCATCATAACTATACCTACATGTGTCAATTATCATAACTATATCTAATTGTGGAATTGATTTTAGGAAAAAATTTACATTACGTTACATTAGAGCCACTCACACCACACCTGGCACCAAAGTGACAATTACAGAGGACAACGAATATTAAATATTAGGAATTTATAGGCCTATTTTGTAGCAATATTGTATGATGAAAACTAAACAAGTTAACATGGCATACAAATAAAACAGATTTTAATAATTTAAATGTAATGTGGTAACAGTAAGACTGTTTTAAAACGACTAAACGTTTTATTTTAAAACGTTTTAGTGTTTAAACTGATGTGTCCAATTTTAAAACGTTTTTAAGCGTTTTAAAAGATTAAAACGTTTGAAGTTTAGACGTCTTAGGCGCTTTGAATATATTCTATACAGCGTGATCCAAAAGTATGGAAACGGCTAAATAACTTTCGAGGAATGCATTTTGGAGCAAAAACTTGTAGACAAAAGTTTTAGGAATTTTCCCCAGCTATTCAATGGTGACCTTAGATTTGACCTTGACCATGGCCTTGAAGGACATTTCAAGGTCAAGTTGACTTTTTTAAATTGGAACCTTTATTTTTGACCACGGAAATGGAAAGAGCGGACAATTTTACGTCCAACTATGACCTTTACTATGACCTCGAAGGTCATATCAAGGTCAAAATGGCTCTTTAAAGAGGAACCTGCATTGTTACTGCGGATTTGCAAAGAGTGGAAGTTTTGCGTCCAAATGTGACCTTGACCACAACCTTGACCTCGAACATGACCTTGGAAATGAGCTTGAAGGTTATATCAAGGTCAAGGTGGTTTTTTTAAGGGGAGACTATGTTTTTGACCACGGAAATGGAAAGAGCGGAAAAGTTAACGTACGTCTATGACCTTGACCATGACCTTGAAGGTCATATCAAGGTCAAGATGGTTCTTTAAAGGGGAACCTGCATTGTTACTGCGGATTTGGAAAGAGCAGAAGTTTTGCGCCCGGATATGACCTTGACCATGACACACTTGACCTTGCCTTAATCGACTTCACCATGGTCGGTCGTTAACTTTCCGCTCTTTTCATTTCCGTGGTCGTTAACTTTTTCGTTCTTTCCATTTCCGTGATCGAAAACATGGTTTCCCCTTCAAAAAACCACTTTGACCTTGATATAACCTTCAAGGTCATTGCCAAGGTCAAGGTTGTGGTCAAGGTCACATTTGGACGCAAAACTTCCACTCTGCAAATCCGCAGTAACAATGCAGGTTCCTCTTTAAAGAGCCATTTTGACCTTGATATGACCTTCGAGGTCATGGTAAAGGTCATAGTTGGACGTAAAATTATCCGCTCTTTCCATTTCCGTGGTCAAAAATAAGGGTTCCAATTTAAAAAAGTCAACTTGACCTTGAAATGACCTTCAAGGCGATGGTCAAGATCAAATCTAAGGTCACCATTGAATAGCTAGGGAAAATTCCTAAAACTTTTGTCTACAAGTTTTTGCTCCAAAATGCATTCCTCGAAAGTTATTTAGCCGTTTCCATACTTTTGGATCACCCTGTATAATTCTGTTGTAATTTTTTCCCGCAAAATCTGCTGAAATTCGGCGAATTTGCAGACGAAAGGACTGTGGGAAATTTTTCTTGGAAATATTTCGTCCGCCTAAGTAGACGAGCTCAAAAGTTTAGAGCAATTGCGTAATAGCTTAGCCGATAAATAAGCCATGATTATACAGGGTGTTCAGAGGTGGGAGGTCAATACTGAAGGGGGTGAAAGGTCAGACCGAGACAAGCAAAAAATCGTATGGGTGGGGGGGGGGCATCTCTCACCGTTTGGCAGTTACAGGGTGATTCGTAAATCAGGATTTTGCCTTATATGGGAACCGCTCTTGTATTTTTATCTTTTTTTCTAAGCATCGCAGCGGCCCCAAACTGATTGCAAAAAATCACTATTTGGAAGCCCTTTCCAAAAAAGTTTACACCACCCCCCTAACCCCAACCCCTTGGCCACAATCCCCCCTGGAAGTTGAAAAAATTAACTTTTATTTCACGATTTTTCACCTTTCGCCCCACTTTTTTCCCAAATTCATGTTATTAACATACCTACTTTTTATTTTTTTTAAGTTGCCTATCTAATTACCTTTCCAAAAAGGTGCAACATGCCCAGGTAGAAAAGGGTTGCAAAAGTCCTGAAATTAAAACATCCTCACAGGTGTGAGGTTACTTTATTGCACCATAATGAAAAAAGTCGTTAAGTAAACAATTTTTATGACAGCAAGTTCGGAAATGTTTGTTTAGGAAACAGAGGTAGTACATTTTTATTATTTCAGCAAAACAGTAATAAAATAATAAATGTAATCTCGTTAAATAGCGTTATTAGTTTATTATATCCAGTATTGACTCTTAAGTATCCTGACGCTCCGTTTCTAATACCTCCTATGAATTATGGTATAAAAATGGGTAAGTTTGAAAGGACATTGACCACAGTTGAAGAAGCAAGCGATAAAACCGGGTGTTTAATAGAAAAAATTAAGATAAAATGGCAGAAAGCAGTGTTGAAGAGTCTGCCGATATAATGTACGTGTACGGTTCAGTAGAAGGAAATGATAGTGAGGCCGTACGACAATACCAAAGGAGATTCCCGAATCGACGTGTACCCAACAGAAGGGTATTTTCAAGGACTTTCAGAAGGTTAAAAGAAACCGGAAGTGTAACCGCCTCCAGAGCAGAAACGCGATCAGGGACATCGGCCGATTCAGCGGACACCGACCAACGAATCCTCAACATCGTCAGGAACAACCCTGAAATAAGCATCAGACAGGTCGCACGAAGGTCAGGATTGTCTTCAGGGAGAGTTTGGACCGTTGTGAACCGAGAGGGACTACATCCATACCACCATATCCCGGTCCAAGCACTACAGGAAGGAGGTTCCGAAAGACGATTGCAATTTGCACTTGGCTGTTTGAGTCTGACATCGAAAACAGAAGGTTTCTAGACCGAATTCTGTGGACGGATGAATCGCAATTCACCCGGGATGGCATCACAAACTTCCACAACCTCCACACCTTGTCAGATGTGAACCCACATAGGACCAGGTGTCGGTCCTTCCAGCAAAGATTTAGTGTCAATGTCTGGGCTGGCATCATCGGCAACCAGTTGATAGGACCCTTCATCTTGCCCCAAGTGCTGAATAGTCAGCTATACTCGGACTTTTTGGAGAATACCCTTCCGGATCTGTTGGAGGACATCCGCCTGGCCACCAGAAGCGCAATTTATTTACAGCTCGACGGAGCACCTGCGCATACTGGGAACATTGTTAGGGCAAGGTTAAATGAAAATTACCCAGAGCGCTGGATTGGACGAGGTGGACCGATTCCTTGGCCTGCTAGGTCACCGGACCTTACTCCACTGGACTTTTTCTTATAGGGAATGATGAAAGATGATGTTTACTCAAGAAAAATCAACACCAGACAAGAATTAGTTACCAGGATTGGGACTGCAGCCACGAAAATACGGGAGAGGCTGGCTACCATAGACCTCAAACGTGAAATAAAACGAAGGCTTCTTGCATGCATCGAAACTAGCGGAGAACATTTTGAACAGCTTTTAAAGGACAAACGTTTTAATTGTAATTAGTTTTTAAGCGAACAAAATGTATTTTTTAGTTAACTTAAGTATAATTTCTTAAAAATTCGAATTATCATGATATTCTGTAAAAGGATTTTTGTAAATAAATTTTCGTATCCTTTTCCTACCTGGGCATGTTGCACCTTTTTGGAAAGGTAATTAGATAGGCAACTTAAAAAAAATAAAAAGTAGGTATGTTAATAACATGAATTTCAGAGAAAAGTGGGGCGAAAGGTGAAAAATCGTGAAATAAAAGTTAATTTTTTCAACTTCCAGGGGGGATTGTGGCCAAGGGGTTGGGGATAGGGGGGTGGTGTAAACTTGTTTGGAAAGGGCTTCCAAATAGTGATTTTTTGATATCAGTTTGGGGCCGCTGCGATGTGGAGAAAAAAAGATAAAAATACAAGAGCGGTTCCCATATAAGGAAAAATCCTGATTTACGAATCACCCTGTAACTGCCAAACGGTGCGAGATGCCCCCCCCCCCACCCATACGATTTTTTGCTTGTCTCGGTCTGACCTTTCACCCCCTTCAGTATTGACCACCCACCTCTGAACACCCTGTATACACCGATTATATTTAAATAATGTTCCCAGGCTTCTGCTGCTGCTTTGTGCTCTTTATAGAAAAGGCGTTTAGATTTTGTAACATTTTCCTTCAACTTAAACTGCCGAAGGCTATGCAATTTCAAAACATTTTTAAGTTTGGAGGCTAGGAAGCTAAGCTTTCAAAAATGCGTTTCACTCCTGTAGTTTACTTACTATACTATTCGCTCTAAACTGTCCTGTGGTATGCAATTTCAATACAATATTAAGTTTAGAGGTATCGCTAGGAGAAGGTTTAATTTTCGACCCAGAAAAATATGAAGGATTCAAATGCGTGCCTTCATAATGATCCCAAGAATGATATATTTCAATCGCAAGGTCATCGGAGAGTTATACCTTAAAGTAAATATGATAATTACCGACAATAAAGCATTTCAATATCTAAAATAAGTAAAAAAACGCTTATGCTGTTTTTATTTAAAACAATTCATCAAATAAAACTATTGAGTGTTTTAAAATAAAATGCTAACATGTTTCGCCAGAGCTCATGAGATAAAAAATTCTTAGGTGTTAGAGAATGTTCAGTACTTACTTTTGACGGTTGATAGCACTAGAATCATAGCTATCGCCACCTGAAACCACTTCATCTCATTTCCCTGTGAACTGTAAAATGTCCTCTGGCAAGTTTACAGTTTTTGCGTTTGTATCCTTTCCCAAGCGCGAAAGTGAACGAATTGCTATCTCGACTCGATGGAAATGTTCCCGTCATCCATGTGTAGCACGATGCCCAAGGGCCACAGGTCGAATGATCAGCAACGGAGTTTCACTGCTAGTCAGGAAGATATCATTTTTCTCTGAAAAGAAAAAAAAACACAGATGTCAAAATCAAGTCACTGCATATGTCAAATGATATAGAGAGCTTGTCATCAAAGAGTGACTGCAAAAAAAGGCCAAAATTAGCCTATTTCGTGGAACTCGTATTTCAAACCAAAATGTGTGTTTCAGTTGAATAAGTTTTTGACATTAAAAATCTAATATCTCGACAAAGAAAGAAGATAAACAAGTCTACCTTATCTCATTTTAAAGCTTAGGTCACGTAGAATACCGAAAAATATCAGTGACATAAAATATGTACAACATTTTTTTAAATATATCCTTTAGAAAGGGTAAAACTACCCCCATGCACGAAAATGGCAATAAATGATAAAATATCTGAATAAAATTGGTTTCATGAGTCATAATTTAAGCTGATCATTACATAGCAATTGCCATATATTTATTGTTTGTTTTTATTAATATTTACTCTTGCCACCCCCTTGTAAGAACAACAACGACGAAAACAATCCCTAACAGTCTAAAATACCAAAAAAATATTTATAAAAATTCGAAACAAATTAGTTTTGCAACATATAACTTACACAAAACATAAAAGGGTTAATTCACCAGACCTCCACTTGGAAGGTAGCTGTAAAGGCCTGAAATTAGACCTAATGCAAATATCTTTTGTATATTTCTTGTAATAAATAATAATAATAATATTTTTTGAATTTTTCAATTTTCAGGGGATGATTTCACCCCCTTTAAGAGGTAAATAGCCAAGAACACGAACCATAAATGCATGGCAATTGCTACTTGATGATCAGCTTAGTCCTATAACTTGTGAACACAATTTTTTTTGGATACTTTATAATTTATTGCAATTTTTCGTGCTTGGGGGTAGTTTTATCTTTTTTATGGGATGTATTTTTATTGGATCTGATGCAAATATCTTTTTCATATTTCTTGTAATTTATAATGGTGCAGAAATAATGTTGTTCGAATTTTTATACAAATTATTTTGTTTCTTTTACTGTTAGGGGTTATTTTCACCCCCTTGCAAGGTTAGATGTCAATGAAAACGAAGCATAAATATATGGCAATTGCTATGTAATAATCAGCTTAAATTATGACTCATGAAACCAATTTTTTCAGATATTTTATAAGTCAGGTAATTTAGGTTTAATAGTAGTAGTAGTAGTAGTTTCTGTATATATAAATAACATCTCAATTTCTTAATTTGATAGAATCTTTAGGAGTTCTCGACTTAATAGTGTATACAAAGTACTAAATTAGGCGTTAAGAACTCTTTAAATGCAAAAAATTTAGATTTAAACTAGAATTCTTAGGCCTAATAATCTCATAATAATATAGATAGTTTTTTGAGGTTCAAAAAAGATGTTAATTCTGCCTTCTGTAGAATCTTTAGTAGTTAATGAGTCTATGGAGTATAAAAAGTCCTAATTTAGACGCTTTTAAGAATAAAAAGTATTAATATAGTTATTTTGTACGTAAACCAAATTTTAAAATTATTCGCTCCAAGTTTGGTGTGTGTTCATACCTTTAAAGGGTTCCTAGCTATAAGCGTGTCCGCTTGGACCTAATCAAGAAAATCCCATACCTATACCATACATGGATGTGTCCTTATGAGTTAAGTTTGGAAGTACCATATTTATTAGGTATATCAAAAAACAGGGGAACTAGAGGGCGAAAACCTTTTGAACATTAGGTCCTCCTAGTGTCCAACAGAGATTGAGTTTGGATTTTAGATTGCTGTAGTTGTATCATATACTAATGTACTTTGAAATGACAGTGAGAAAACATATATATGTAAATTGAAATGAGAAGTTTGGAAGCAGTGTGAATCTTCAAGGTCAGTAAGTAACAGCTTCCTTTGAGTGTCCAGAGCTGAAAATGAGATATATGATAAGGGGCGTCAAGATATACATGTATGCCAAAAATGATGAAAATCGAAGGAGTGGAAGGGTCTCCTTTTTTTGAGCAATTATTCGTGTGAATCTTCAAGGTCAGTAAGTAACAGCTTCCTTTGAGTGTCCAGAGCTGGAAATGAGATATATGATAAAGGGCGTCAAGATATACATGTATGCCAAAAATTATGAAAATCGAAGGAGTGGAAGGGTCTCATTTTTTTGAGCAATTATTCGTATATTCATTATTCCATTGATTCACTTGGTTCGAGAGCTAAGGAATTCCAAATCAAAAGTTGAGGGATTGGTAAGACTCAATCGAAAAGTCTCATCATCGAAAATAATGGTCCCCGGTGGGAATTGAGCTTCCTGTTTCGTTTTCATCATTTCATATGATATTCAAGTGAAAATGAGCGATTGCTACCCATAAAGTGCAATAAAAATGAATGAAGTGAGATTCAAGCTAATTGCTCTGCAATGACTCACATACATGCTCTTAGACACAAGATGATTGTTGATTGACCCTCTATAAGGTCATAATTAATCATAATGAGCAATTATATTCAAGTATATGGAAAATTTGGTTTAGGTCCAAAAGTCAATGCTTATAGCTAGGAACCCTTTCTGAAGTTGGCGATTCTTCGGCTGCCGAAAAGCGCTCGACTCGATCGAATCTGAGGCTCATTTTTCCCTAACCTATGTTTTATTCGCGGATATTACAGCGATGAAAGGTCGCCCAACCTGTTGGCCAAATGGGAATTCAATCGGAAAGTATAGCGCAGTCCTGTGTGGGGTCGGGGACGGAGGATCCGCAATGCGGCGAAAGTAAGCCATCTCGCACAGAACGGCAGGAATCGATAGCTTGTTTTGTTGTGCTCAATGACATGATAGTATCTTTACATGTTAGCCTTTTTTGCCATAAATTATAGTAATCCTCGCTCACGTCACAGAATAGTTTCGGGAGTTTTCCCGTATTTCCTGATTTTTCCTAATATTCGGCTGATAACAGAGCGAGGACGCCTTGGAGCGGAAGGTCGAAATAGGGCAGGTGCCTGACTGGGAGTTTTTTTTTTTTTTTTTTATATTTCACTTGTCTTTTAGAGTGCCAAAATTCTGTTTCCATCATTCACGGGTGGTTTCATTTCAGAATTGTTGACATATTCACGCCTAGCAAGGAAGCAAGGGATCTCGCTGTAAAATTTAACCATGTAAGCCCTATAGAAGGAAATTATATCGCACTACAGTGTGGGTTTCTTTGTTTTGCTACTGCATTAGAGACCAGAGAGCGTACCTGAATAATTTATTTGACGTGTGTACTTCCGAGAGTTATTCTACATATTTGCTAGACCTTAAAATTGTACCTAAACTTTCATGAGTTGTTAGTTGTTGCTAAATCAAAAAAGAAATGTTTAACTTTTTGCAAAGCGTTGCAGTTCAGCATGAGTGGCTCGTAAGGTTCTAAATACTTTTATTTTAATGAAATGCTTAAACAATGGAAGTGTAAAATTTAGTTTTAAATCTATAAATCCACAAAGAATCTGAACGTTGTGGTGACAGAAAAACACTTTAAAGAGAATCATTTTTTTTTTTTTACTCCAAAATAGGGTCTAAATTACATTAACCCTTACTGTCACAATCTGTCCATTTTTATCTGTAAAATTTAAGTTCGGACAACTTTGTTTTATATTTTTGAAAAATTCTGAAATTTATACCCAGCTATTTTCAATAGTACTCTTTCAGAATATCGCCTGAAAAATTTAATAAAACCACCCCTTCCTATTGTATTTTTGAATTTAAATGTCAAAATGTGAAGTTATTATTATAATAAAGTTATTAAACCCTGATGTATGAGTTTTATTATTAACAGGTTGTAAAACCAGCCCTAAAATCAAAATGTTTAAGCTAACTCGCCAGTGTTTTTGAAAAACTGCCGAATTTTACCCCTCTTGGACTTTTTCTTTTGGCGGTGATGAAATGAGACCTTAGATAACAAAAGAATAGAGGTTCTTATCCTACCTATTATGTTTTTTCCAATTTTCACCTGTTTTCTAAAACCAAAACCATATTGGATTCCATAAATCCATAAGAAAGTGAATTAGCGGAAAAATGTTAATTTTAGGGGTAGTTACACAAGCCTTAATGATAAAAATTATACCTCCGGATTTAATAACTTTATTAATTGGACATTTTGAGCTGGAGTTTTTGTGGTTTTGGCGTTATCTAAAACTTCTTTCATATCGAAAATATCAATTTTTTTATCAAATTTACCCTAAAAAATCGGTATTTTTCTTTTAAATTTAAAAGTACAATAGGAAATGGTGTTGTTTTTAAATTTGCAGGTGATATTCTGAAAGAGGACTATTAAAAATAACCGGGTATGAATTTTCACAATTTTTTAAAAATAAATAACGAATTTGTCCGAGCTTAAAATTGGCACAAAAAAAAAACCGACAGATTGGGAAAATAAGGTTCAAGCCGCACATCGACTGATTTAGAAAAATATTCAATTATCATATATACCACGCTGAGCCTGAACCATGATTGAATGAAAAAATCTCTGATTGCAATTTTTCTGTCTGATTTTAAATAAACAATACAAATGAATAATTTTGAGATAAAAATGAAAATATTCTGTGGAGGGCTTTTTTAAAAAAATTATTTTTCATCTTTCTCCAAAATCACAATATCGCCAATTTGAAATACAAGTATCATGAATAATTAATCTGAAAAGTATTGCAGTAAATATTTAATTTTTAATAGAAATAGATAAATTAACATGATAACATACATACATGCATGGTATCTAATAAGTTCGAACGAATGAGTTTTGACATCATGTAACCCCAGGCAAAAAAATTCAAGGGATTAAAATCAGGAGACCATTCATCCTATGGCAAAAAGTCGACTAAATTTTCAGCACACCACTTCTGAACTGAATTTGCGGTATGCGAAGGTGCGCTCCGTCTTACTGAAAACAATAGTAGTCGTCTCCAAACAATTCTTTGCAGCCTGGAAGCAAACATCTTCTGGTAGTATTCAGCGTTGACCATGACACCCTTTTCAATAAAAACCAGAGGGAGCTTACCCCTTTCACAAAAACTCCTCAAACAATAGCAGATGAAGCATTTTGATATCTAGATACATAATGCTCGTTTTCTGGAATGTCTTGAATTTTTACTGATCACACGCGATCATTTTGAAGGTTGTGCGGTTGCTGCAAAACAAAGAGTTTTTCATAGGAAAACACAAACTCTTCTCCAGCGTGCCAGCAAGAATATTGGAAACTCTTGCAGCTCTTTTTTCTTTAGATTATGTCGAAACTCCATGAACTTTTTGTTTTTTTATAAGCCTTTAAGCCAAGATCTTGGGTGAGTTTCAAATGTGCCGAAGACTTTCCGGTAATTTTCCAGCGAGTTTTCTTACCGAACAAAATTTTTTTCTTCGAATTTGCTTTAATGCGTTGCTTAGTAAGTAAAGTGCGTGGACGTCCACTTTTCTTACGGTTTTCAACAGACGAGGTTTCTTTGAAATGTTTTATGGTCTTGTATACAAAGTCCCGTTTTATTCCTTCTTTTCTCAGATCACGAAATATCTTACAAGGCCTTGTATTTCAAATTGGTAATATTGTGAGTTTGGAGAAAGATGAAAAGTCAATTTTTTAAAAAAAGCCCTCCACAGAATATTTTCATTTTAATCTCAAAATTATTCATTTGTATTGTATATTTAAAATCAGAAAGAAAAATTTCAATCAGAAATTTTTTCATTCAGTCATGGTTCAGGCTTAGCGTGATACCTGAATCATGCACAAAGCAAGTTTATCCTATGTTAAATAATCTTTGAAAAACACCAAAATGGTGATAAAATAAAAGAATTGTTTTCAAATGATATTAAGTGGATTATACAATTTTAAGACGAGCCTAAAAATATATAATATAATATGACTCAAACATAAAGGTAAGGAAGATAGGCAATTCTGAATCATTTTTCGCAGGGTCATGCACCACCTCACCACATTTTTGCTGTTTTTTTAAAATGTTAGTAGCTTTTCTAGTTACTGACGTTCAACATAAACACATTATAATATTTATCATAATAGTCTATATACAAGGTACATATTTCAGCAAACTCGCATCAAAAGAAGGGAAAATAAAAAATTGCTTGAAATATAAAATAATTTTTTCTCAAAAAAACCACCCTCATTTGCATTTCACCCGTTGCTTACAGGTGAAAAAAGGGTTGAAGTTATGGTTATTCTATAACATTGTTTCAAAATAAAATTAAATTGTATAAGAATCAATTGCGAGCCTGAACATAGAAGTGAGAGCACAGCGTTATTGAGCTGTGTGGAAGATTTTTTTGACGTTTGTCCAACGATGTTTTAATTAAACGTTATTTCTTCATTTCACATCCCATTTTCACCCCTTAGGAGGGGTGGTAGCTAAAAAATTAAACTGAAATTTAAAAGAACATATTTTTACTCTTTACTTTAAATTGTGCAAATGTAAGTAATTTTTTATTAAAAGTTAAAAATATAAATGTTTAGAATTAAAAGAACGCTATAATGAAGGCTTGTGGAATTCTACCTTCTGATGTGAAATTTATTATTATATTGTGTCAGGTTGGTATACAAGAAAACCTTTAACTCTGAAATTAGCTAGTCCGCATGCTCTTTAAATTTTTAACACGATGAGAGAGAAAAAACGATAGTCTAGGTCGGGAATATCTGCATTTAGCGCTTAAAAAATTGCAGTCGTATATCATATTCAAGAAATCTCATATAGCCCAAACCGTAATTTTTTAGAACTGCTTGCAGAGGACTGCTTTATGCTATAAATTTGAACGCATGCAAGGCATATCGGCGCTGGGCTCTGCGGCTCGGCACACACAGCACACAGTTGATGGTCTCATAAATTAAAGCAGCTTCGAAGTAATATCTAAATAACGCCTTTTTTTTTTTTTAACAGCCCCTGCTCTGAGGCAGGTATGGTAGACACCTTGTTGAGTTTTCATCACATCATAAAAAAAAAGTAATATTTTATAATTTACTCGTACCGGGGGGTGCAAATAACGATAGGGTTGTGATATGTGTTTTTTGAAATATTAGAGCCTGTTTTGCGAAAATTTTAAAAAATGGGATGCGAGTAATAAAACGTTGAATCTCTTTCGTGGAGATTTTATGTTAATTCTCTCTCCGTTGAAACGCCCATCAATAGTAAAGTAATTAATTTTCGCAACGAGGGTTTAACGTTTTCAATTTTTTCGGACCATCCATTGCCAGTGCAAAATATCAACATTCCCACGAGGAATTCAGGCAATAATCTCGCGTTATCTTCCAAAGTGGGATACATCACAAATCCCTGAAATTTATTTCCGTAGCAATTACGAAAAAAAAAAAAAAATTGTTTCCAATAAAAGTCGACGTTGAGCTAAAAATTCATCGTCATCATCGGATGCATATGGACGGGGGTTAATGCTATCGGGAACAATTTGCACAATCAATTAAGATAACCCCCCGTCGAATTGTGAATCAATTGCGAAATCCCAAGCTGTGATGCGGTGTGCATCATTTCGGCAGTAATTTCAACATGAAATATTGTTACGTTTAATTATCTTTGCTTTAGTTGTCACCTATATTGATGCCGAATTGTTTCCGGGTTGTGCATGTATGCGGCCGCACTTATTACTGCCACAATTAATACAATTAGAAGACATTGCGAAAGATCCATTCCAGCAAGCGGTGGACCTATTTTATACTGTGGAGTTTCGGAGTTTGATGAAATAAATCACCACGGCAGCATCCCACACTGGACCACTTACTACTAGACGGGCGAGATAATTACATCTCGTGCTGAATGTCTTTTGTTTGCGCCATGCAACAGCAATAAAGCTTCTTTTAATGCGAGGGTGTTTGCTCCCATTATGGTTGGCAGATGGGGGCTTTTATGTCCTCAGTAGATAAGCGGCTTTATTACACTACCAAAACTAATAAGCATGTCTTGCAAAAGTCATAATGGAGTAAGTGCTATAAAGTTAAGCTACAAAGATTACCCGGAGTAGCCATGTGACGTAGAAAAGTAGGCTTGCTAAACATATGCTCCTAACATAGTTCTTGGACTATCTGGACTATGTGTTATTAACCATACTTTTACTCTTTCAAAAGAGTATGATTTTTATACTAAAGAACTATGCCTAGTTTCTTATAAAATATACTATGATAGAGACAGTTCAAAAACTAGCTAGAATTGTATGGCATTCAGAGAGGCTTATGAAGCTCTATGGTTACAACTTTCTGGAACCTAAAGAACCCGAATTAGAACGATGTAACAATGGAGTTTCTCGGAACGCCCTACAATTCTAGCTAGGTTTTGAATTGTTTCTATCGTAGCCTATTTTCCATAGAAATTTACCATAGTTCTATGGGAAAAACAGCCTAGAGATATCAGTTTTTGAGAAAAGGGATATATTATATGATCTACTAACTATTTTAAGATTATAGTAGTATTTGTGCATAAAATAACTAAATATTCTTGTTTAATGTCTCACAAAAAAAAAACAAAAATCGAATAATTTCGATAATGATAGACATTTTTCTAAAACAAAATAGATTGTTGTAGCAATCGTAGTGCAGAAGTAAAATTAAGAACTCTATATGTTTAACAAGAGGTTTTTCCTTATTTATAATTTATAATAGTTTACATGCCTTACTGCACTTAAATTAATATTAAATTTGAAATTGGACAAAATATAGTTATATTCATCTTTATGAAATTAAATTATTGTCTAATCTAGTAATTATAAACTATACAATATGACTTTGGATTCTATAGTATGATCTATGGATTATCACCAGTAATTACTAATAGTGACGTTTTCTACAGAAGATCATCAATAATGCATATTAACCTTTAAATATATATGTTACAGCTTGCCCAAGAAGTTGTTACAATTTACCCCATTCGATAATTTTTTAAACTAGATTAGATTTACATTTTATGTAATTTTAAGGGAAAATATAAATAACAATCTTACACCTAATAAATAAAATATATAGAGTCATGTGGGGCAAGTGTACGCACTTAAGGTTTGAAGCGTCATAAAATGAAAAATGGCATATTTAATGAAACAAAACAAGGTTAATTACTTCGAGTATTTATTAATCAACAACTTAAACATAGAAACAATATTCATCAATTGCACATTTTTTTGAAAAACTAGCAAAATAAACATAGTCAATATGCGCACACTTACCCCTACTATAGGGGTAAGTGTACGCAGCATCGAAAATCAAAGATTCTGAGCTCTTCCATAGTCTGTGACCTTTCTTTGATAATTTCGGGGCATTTTCAATAAATAATTATACTCTGAAACAACAAAATGCAGCTTAAATAGAAAGCCAAAACGATGCGGGTAAGTGTGCGCATGTACAAACTTACTCGAAAAGCGTACGCGCACACTTGCCCCAAACCATCAAAACGAGATTCAATCAAAATTGCTCACGATTGCATTATCATAACAATTCAATGATCACCACTAATCACTAGATATTACGCAGTACTCATTGATATATAGCAATTTTCATAGAGTATACACGTCAATAAAATATTACACGTTAACTTGTATGCAAAAATCGCAATAATTTAAGCTAAAAACAAATCTTACCTGTGAAAACAAAATGGCGTGCCGGCGGTTAGTGACTCATGTACGCTTTGCATGACGTTGCGTGGGGCACTGAACGGGGGGAATGATGGTTCTTAATTATAAACCGTTTTTGAGATATTTACAATGCGTACACTTACCCGCTGCGCACACTTGCCCCACATGACTCTAATTAAATAAACACAATAAAAGATATCGAAAGTTAGACTGCTTATTAGCCAAAATTTAGAGTGTTCATCGCCTCTTGCTGTGCCGTCCTGCGACTGTGATTATTAATAAATAGAGTGGGTTATAAATAAAAGATTAAAGCGACCATTACATCAAAAGATTAAATTCCGTGTAAAAAGGAACTATTATTTGCCTCCGTTACAAATATACTTTATGTCTTTCAATTTAATGCTTTACTATATGACTGCATATTAGAAATTTAAGCTAATTAATTAAGTGGTTGAGGGTGATATGTCACAAGACCAACATTTTGAGGTAGTCGGAATAAAAGTATTTTTATTTGGAAAAATTACTAGGTAATACAGTGCAACCTTAATATAACGTACCTCAATATAACGAATTCCTCGATTTAACGAATTCTTCGTAATCCCCTTGAATTGTCCATAAGAGTCAATGTAAAATATACCTTTACATTGCGAACATTTTTTGCGAACAACCTCTTTATAACGAATTTTCGACTATCAAGAAAAAGTATAAATACCTCTAATTAACGAATTTTGTCAACCCAAAACCTTTATATAAATTTCCCACCAATGTATGACTCTTAGCGTACGACGACACAACGACAAAGCTTATCGAGCATAGGGTACTATGCACATCTAAACACATTGACGCGACACGAGCTACGCGCCGTGCAAAATAGTCAGTGTCAACTGTAAAAAATTGTTGTGCGAATTTTTGAAATTAACATTAAATTACCTACATAATGTATGTACCCACCAAGATATGTACCTACTTTTACGGATTTTACTGCATTTAATTTTGATTATTAATGTAAGAAAAAAAATTTTGTTACCTACCTAATTGTTTTTAAATAGAAAATACATACAGTAATTTGATAAAAATGTGTTATCATTTATTAGTAGAAGTTGTTCGCTATAACAAGATGAGTACGTAATGTTGAGGTGAATAAAACTTTTTTTTTACCTCTTTATAACGAATTTTAGACCAGCCTAACCTCAACATAACAAACCTCGGTTCAACGAATTACTTGATATAACGAATATTTACTTGTTTCCTTCCGATTTGTTATATCGAGGTTGCACTGTAGATATAAAAATTGGATATTTCATTAAGCACTTAGTTAATTGAATTTTCAATATTCTAAATAAATACGTAACGTATGTAAAAAAAATCGAAAACAATAAAAATCATACTTATCATCTTCATCCCTTTGTTTCTGTTACAATATTATTCGGTACTATATGATGTGTCTATTAATTTTCTGGTATTATTTTTGCCTTTATTGCTTTCTCAAAAGTAGTTTAGATCAAATTCGATTTTAAAGTTTACTTTTGCAGGCATGTTGACAATGTTGTCATCGCTAAGATGTATATGGATGTAAGATCTATGTATGTGCGGGTTTATACGTATATTTAGTAACTCTAAAAACTTTTCTGACCTTTTTACGTTTAGATCTTTCTACTTCTCCTAAGTAAGGTCATTTCTGGAATATTTTGCATTGTGTAGGATCTTTCTTATTTTTTTCGAATCACCGAGAATAAAAAGGACACAAAGGCGTTTCAGACAGAGTGTAATTTGATTATTGAAACAAGGGAATGACTGTATACAAATATGTATATTCATTCTTTAGAAGTACGACGAAAGTACTTTGCTATAACGTTTGTAAGGGATGTTATCTGATATCAATTAAAAAATCTACTGTATTTTTATACTTTCTTAGATGGTCTTGTAATCTTTTTCATGTGACATTATGCCTTCAATGAGCCTACCGCACGTTTTTTAACCTTACATTAATTCGCGCTGTTCACATATAGATGTGGGTAGTAATTTTTACACTGAAATATAATTACTGTGACATGTACATTTTTGAAGCTTGAAGGTGTGTGTGTGTGTGTGAAATCCAGTTGACAGTCGGCATTTTTATTTTCATTAATTGATATTTAATATACAGTGAAGAGTTTCTTATGGCGTATTGTGACCAGAGATGAAAAATTGATCTATTTTGAGAATCCAAGACGAAGAAACTCGTGGGTTGATCCTGGCCAATCGACAACATCGACTCCAAAGCGGAAAATCCACGCTAATAAGACAATGCTCTGCATTTTGTGGGATATGGAAGGAGTTGTTTATTACGAGTTGGTAAAGCCGAATGAAACAATCACCGCTGAGCGTTATGAACGAGAGAATTTGTACAAAATTTTGACGAAAAACAGACCATCAATCGCATCGAATCGACGAAAAATGATTCTTCTTCATGATAACGCTCGGCCTCATGTTGCTTTGAAGGTCAAACAAAAACTGATGGAGTGGAATGGGAAACCCTCCCCCACCCAGCGTATTCTCTAGACCTGGCTCCATCAGACTATCATCTGTTTCGGTCGATGCAACATGATTTAGAAGATAGACATTTCAAAAATTATGAAGAAGTCTAAAAATGGATTGCTGATTGGATATCCTCAATCGAGCTTTCTTTCGCCGTAGAATTCAATTGTTGCCAGAAAAGTGGGAGAAGGTTGTAGCTGCCAAAGGCGCATATTTTGCTTAATATCATTACAATTTTTATCATAGAAATAAACGTTCAAAAAATAGCGACTTTTAATGGAACCACTTAATAAAAGTCGAACACTACTAGTGCCTTGAGGTCTCACAGACTCCTATATATTGCATGGTGAGGCTTATTCTATGACTAGAATTGAGTTGGACATGTAAACAAAAAAATTATATTAGTACTTTTAGTGTGAAACAATTAAAAACAATTTTTATTAAAAAAGTTCCGGGGAGGTACTCGTTTCTTAGTAATTAAGGCGAGGTCTCACAGACCCCATGACACTAGTTAAAGGTTAAGGTAGGGGAACACATTTTAGATATTCGTAGATTATAATTTTTGCTCCTGTTGAGATTATTTGAAACCTTATTTAGTTTCTAAAGTTTTGATCTCTAATAGTTGAAGATTGTTATTCTCTTGTTCGCTAAGTAGTCTATACAAATTGTTGAACTTTGATTGATGAACTAAATGTTTGTATATCTCAAGTTATATTTATCATGCTCATTTTATGGAAACAATACGTAATAGGGTTAGGAAAACAACTTCTAAAGGAATTTGTGGCATTCAGAGCACTATTTTATTTTATTTTTCAAAACTTTGAATTAGCTATTTAACATTAGGACGCGATGCCTGACCAGCTGCAGTGTTATTGAAACTCCATCTTAGAGTATGATGAATAGTTCCCAGGGGTGTCAGTACTTCCAGCTGCACTGTTCAGTCATGTATAGTTTTCCTTACATAACGCAATTTTGTAAAGAATCTGAAAAACATCTCCACTTTCCTTTTGAATGAATAAATAAATAGTCGCCCAGGTGCAAAGAGTGTAAAGGTAGTCATGCGAGTAACAGCCTTCTCTGGGTGGGAGGTAGAAACGCGAATGCAAAGTGAATGCAGAAAGCGGTGCTAGTAAAAAAATGTAAAAATAGTGAAAAAAAGGAAAGTACTTTGGAAACAAGAAAAAAAGAAGACTTTGAAAGGTAAAAGAATTCAATTCCACGTAGCTTTCGTGCACGCCTCGCCAACCTTTGCCAGATTTACATGCATTGTCGCTCTACCTTTGCAAATTGCAAATATCTTGCATCGGAGTCACTTAACGAGGTCGACAAGAGGTGCACATTAAGATGAAAGCCAGGTGACGTGGGTCCGCGTCAGCCGCGTGAGGAAGAGCGCGGCACTGAAAATGACGAGGGTGGAGGCAGGACTAATTTGCAGCGATGAGAACAAATTCACGGTGGCCCTAATTTTCTCGCGGGCGGTGATAGATGACTACTGCTGCTTGCATTCAAATGGCCCAATGATTACCACCCGCCCTGCTCCGACCTCTCCGTGGGGGTGAAGTGGGATTTTCATGTTGAGGACGGAGAAAGAAAAGAGGTATGCTTAGTGCTATGCTTTGTAATATGTAACAGTCACTTGTAAACGATGATTAAACTTAAAGTAAATCCTTACTTATAAATGTTGTTTAGCGTTAATTACTTCTTAATTAACACCCTTATTTCAGCAGCATTTAAAGCCAAATAAACAATCAGCCGAGTTCAGGTCTATTCAGATGTCCATTCTACGTCCGTCGATTCGCTTGGTTATCTCCAAGGATTATCACTTACAAAGACGTACGATTTTATTTAATTCGTAAGATTTGAATACTTACATATGAAAAATTACTACTCTACACAATGTCGATTATTCGCAGCAAGTTTCAGATTTTTAATGCATTTCAACGCAACTTTCTTGATGCAAAAACATTTTGAAATTAAATTTCGGAAACTTGTGATATTCAACGTAGATTTTGAAGACTCTTTTGTTAGCTTGCTAAAGTTTAACGAGGTGCCCATGTTTCTTCGTACAAAGTTAGTTAAAAGTTGTGCCTTTCCATGAAAACTTCTTGAAAAACTTTGAAAAATAACAAGAAAAGTAGACAATGGTCAAAAGCCAGGTATAATATTTGCGAATAATCACTGTGCAGTGCATACATTTAAAATTACAGTCGTGAGTAAATAACTTAACGAGAATATGTGAGTTTTACTCATGTCTAAATTTATCTCAGGCTTAATTCTAATGAGCATTGGAAACTCCATAAATTTGTCTGAATTCTGAAATGGAGTCTTCAGTAATGTGGCATATGAGGAATGGATCAATTTCTTTGCTCACAATTTAGTAAATATGAGAGCAAGATCAGTAATATAATCTTATATGTATGTGCAGATTAATTTTCATATATAGAAAATAAACATAAGGTATCTTTCCAGATGTGAAAACAATTATTCCTTTCAAAATAATATATACTTTTGTTTTGAACTACACTCCTCAATATAAAGTATTATAAATATGTGGTGGAGGAAAGTTGAAATTTTATTTCAAAGTTTTTCGATTCAAATGAAATTCTTTTTAAAATGTTGGTTAATGTAAAATACCAAAATGTGTGGATTAGGGTGCTTTTTTTTTCGTGACTATTTTGTTTTTCAGTCCCACCTCGAAATTTTGTGGCAAATACCTAAACAAAAATTCCCTGAAAATTGGAGCCCTTAATATTAATATTAAGTACTAGACCAAGGCGTATAAAGATTTCCCATATAAAATACACGTATACTTTGATTATTTTTCTTCAAAATTCTACAGCTCAGAGGTATTTTATGGTATAATCTTGGTTAATGGTAGGATTTCTTCAGAACTGAATGCTCTACAAAAGTGTCCATTGCGGTGTAACCCTATCTCCCTCCAGCGAGGTAGTACGGGTCACTATCTCCAATTTTTCCATGAAATTCTCGCTTTTTGCCCCTATCTCGTAAACAACAAGAGGTACAGAAAAAGTGAATATGACAAACTTGTAGGAAATTTTCTCCAAAAAGTTCTTGAACACTAAATCGCTAACATCTATATTTCTTGAGATATTGGGGTTTGAAGTTGAGGTAGTGTGGAATTTTCATGGATTATTGAGCTAAATTGTAGAAACATTTATTTTATGTGTAATTTTCCGCATAAGTTTGTAATACTTTTACACAAGAAAAGTGAATTTATAGATAGACCATCATTTGTAATTTGTAATTTTACCATCATTATTTTATTCAGATATTCAAATTCCTTTGAAATAGGGAGTAAAATTACACCAACATTTTTTAGAGTGTAACAGTAACTAAAAATGTTTTAATGTCACTTAAGGGGGGAAGTGCATGTAAACGCTTCAAAATCAGTCATATTTTAAAAATGTTTTAGAAGGTGATAAAATAATTTTTTGTTGTTTTAAATTTTTCACATAAGTTTATTTAACTTTTCTAAAGTATAAAAATAAAACTTTTTTTTGTTTTTCCTTCCAAAATGGCGGCTCAGGATAATTTTTTGTCTGTCGTCTCCGATGCGAGGTCCAAAAGTGCTCCACTTGTGACACATTAACCATTGACCGGAAACAGAAAAATGAAATTGTTTTCTTTTTATAACATATTAACGGGAAGGATAGACCTATGAAACTAAAAAAATTCAATATAAAATAAATCTTTGAAAAATAAGTCAGAATTTTGGGCTATTTTTTCGACACATTTGACCCCGAAAAACTACTGTATTAACGCGAAATACATATCTGATTTATCCTTCCGATAATAATGTAGAGAAAAACCTCTCAAAATGTCAGGCAAATCGGTCAATAACATTTTGAGTTACCACACGAGCAGTTTTTAAAATTTTTATGGAATTTTAATTATCTTGAGCCGCCATTTTGGAAGGAAAAAAAATAAATTTTATTTTTATACTTTAGTAAAGTTAAATAAAATTATGTTAAAAATTTAAAAAAATAAAATTATTTTATCACCTGCTAAAACATTTTTAAAATATGACTCTCAAAGTCAGTCGTTTACATCGACTTCCCCCTTAATAGAATAGTCCGCTTGAAAAATGTTTCACTTGGCAATGTTTTGAATGAACATGATTGTGTCAGAAATGTTGACAATCAACATTGTCAACATCAAATGTTGACATACAACAACAAGAATACTCTTACACAGAATAGGCAAATATTTCTGTTAAGTTTCAATAACACGGTGGCTTCAATAATCATTTAATTAAAATCTACTGTGAAACACATCCGCAATCCTGTCTTTTACACAAAAACAGATATTTTACCATTAAAACTATTTTTACTCAACTGATGGCCATTGAAAAGTGAGAGTGCTGCGAATGTCGACAATATGCAGTGAATGAGTCTGGACGCAATAGAGTGTGGATATCTGGCAGAGTATAAATGCTAATCACGGGAACAGCCTGGAGTCTATAAAAATGTTCCAATTCATTTCACTGGGTCGTGGTCACCCATTCGCCCCACGTAGCCCCATGGCGCACTGGTTGCGAGCTGGGCTGAGCCCCTGAGCGCTGCTCCAAAAGCAAAAATGATTTGGCACATTCATATATTGGGGGTACTCCAAAAGCCGGGGGTCGGGGGTGGTGTTTCGAGAGCAACGCAAAGCGCCCCGAGCAGCATCGAAATTTGCTATGCATTAACTTGTTATCATCAGGCCCACAGCTTTGGATATAAAATTCAAATTGACCGACCGCCTCCTGCACCGTCGCCGCATCGTCCGGCTCTATTTAGCAATTTATCCGAGTTCTCCCCCCAGCCCCCCCTTCGTGCTGCACAAACAATTTTCCGAGGTCCACCGGCGTGACCGTCCTTCGGCTGATCATAGGCGAGGATCCTTGAAATGGAAATGGAAACTACGAGAAGTGGTCGTGGTTAAAATATCATGTTTACCATTGTCAGCAGAATTGTTCGTTTCTGGGCAGCAGCGCGTTCTGCGCTGGGGCGCTGCTATGCAAGTCGGATTGGAATAGAGCCCCATCCAAGGATCCAAGCGTTGCATAATTACCGATGTTTTTCTTTGATTAGAAAACTCGCAAAGTTGGTAATTACTCAATGCGAGCGAGGCTCTACTGCTGCTACTATATACATTATATATATATATACAAAATAAGTGAACCATCCATGAATCCCTGGATCTGGCCTAGTGCTTCGTTGGCACCCAGCAGAGTGCTCCTGGCGCAATGTGGTAGGTCTCTGAATAGGGCTCAGTGCCAAAATCCATCCAGGCTCACAAGTGTTGCGGTTGGCATAAACAGGACCTCGATTTCGATATTCTCGACGATCCTGACTCTACTATTATATGTTGCAGGGAATTCCCGCGCGCCCCGCAATAGTTCGACTTGATGTAGTGTCTAACTTCCGCTGCGCTACTTAGCGAAATCACTTTGCAGCACTCGTTGCATACATACTACATAATATATGTATCCTCGCCAAAAACGAATTTTTTTTCTTTCAATTTTGAAGCGAGCTCAGCAATATGCAGTTTTTGGTGCTCTAATTAGCGTTTTTAGACGCGTTAGCATCAGAATTTGAGTGGGAAAAAAGGAGAACAGCCTGAAGTGTCAGAAAAACCCCCTGGCACCTACCGAATGGGATTCACGCCTTCACCTGCGATGTATAGCTCCTATGAGCGCGCTACTGGCAATTACCTAACCAAAAACTAAAAAGAATTCTTTTCATCTCTCGTTTCGAGAGAGTGGAGCAGTTCCCGACGGATCTCAAAGAAATGTGTGATGTTCGCGATAATTACGCGACTGTAATGAACACCTACACCGCAGCGCATCTTAACGTCCCCGCCAAGCAACCGAATCCTTTTTTTTCAAAATTCATTGAGCCTCTCAACATCATTTTTAGAAGTTTTAAAAATTTGCATATCTCTTAGTAAAATAATACCATTATCGCAAAAACGATTTAAAAAGGATTCCTTTGTTAACCATGTGATATAGTATCCACCTCTAACAATCCATGCCGAAGCATAAGTAAAAATGCATTTAGAGTTTTTCGTGAATTTTTACCTTCGGTAGGTGCACTTGCGTTTTCAAACCTTATTCATTATGCATTTTCTGCTATCAACAAAGCTCCGTGCTGGGCTCTGGGGCATGACGGTTCTGACCCGGGGCTCTGGAGCCCCAGGAGCTTCCGCCTTCCGTACTCTATACGTCGGTATGGCAATTTTAATAAAACATCTGAGAACTTCCAGCATGAATGTATTCGACCCGAGCGATTCAGTTTGAAAGCAAACGAAGGAGCCAAATCCGGAGCCTCCACCGGAGGAGTCCTTCAGGTGGTGGAGTGGGGCCCACAGCATTATGAGCGATCCGGGGAGCCCACAACTCTGTTTATGTTAAATGTGTTGTGAAAGTGGAGTAGAAGCAGTTTCATGGATGCAAAACTGTTTTGACCGGAAGAGGTGCACCTGAGTTGCATGCATTCCTTACCTTGTATTCATTGCAATTGAGTTATGTGCAGGAGCAGCCACCGTCGGTAGTCGTGGCCACGAGACGTGAACAGGGGATGAAAATGAAAATGTTTTCCAGGTAAATGAGACTTGGCTAGGATATTTTCAGCTACACAACAAACTTACTACTGGGCGAATTATTTAAATGTTTCATTTCGATAAATTGGAGATAGGCCAACTTAATTGCAATGCGTGTCCCCATTTCTAACGATATCCCATGGTTAATTAAACTCTGGTGTAATTCATTTCCGACACTGAAACTTATGGATCAGGTGGGGAGACATTGGGGTGCTCTTGATTAACCAGATGTAACCTTGTTTAATACCTACTTGCTCTTCCACTGAATAAATTAGGTACAGTATAGGCCATGTGTTTAGGTCCACTTAGAACAGAACCAGTTTTTGGGGTGGAAGATTAATTTCATGAATAATTAAACTGAGTTTCAACTACACTGAGGAAATTTTCATGTAACGATAAATTTTTACAAAAAAATAAAAACCGACTTCAAAACCTTGCCTATATACAAACTTGAATTAAAAAGTTTAAAATAATATTTTTTTATTACTTTAAAGAAAAGATCATTAAAGGACAATATAAAAAATTATTGGTACTTAAATATTTACAATATTAACTATTTTTGGAGTCAACGACTTAAAAAAAAATAGGTTATCAATTTAACTCGTACGTATTGATTTTTCTGTGAAATCTTTTCGCACAAAACACAATTATAGAACGGATGAATCGATTTCGATGTTTTCTTTTTGAAAAGGTTTTGTCGAAGGCTAAAATTATATGTATGAAGACTGAAGAGCCTGGAGGGACAAGGGACCTCACAGTAGAGGGATTAAGTGAAATTAAATGATATTTGAAGTTTATTCGAACTGACTGATATTAATCCAATAAACAGTAATGAAGACACTCAGTTTGCTTTAGAATTGGATTAATATCAGTCAGGTTTCCGCGCTGACCTAAAATTTATAATTATTCAAATCGATTCAATATTAAAAGAAGTAGGAGAGTAAAAATATTAAATACTAAAATACTAAAATTATGGGTTGGAATTTTTTGTAGTACATTCTATTTTTTTAACAAAGGTGCGTGATTGATTCGTTTGCGAGAAAAATCACTTCGACTTCAAATTACTTTAATTTTAAATAAAAGCGATGATTGATTTATTTGCTAGGGGCAACCCTCATGATGGGCACTGCGACCGTAAGGTCTTTTGTGCCGAAGCCCCTTTAAAGTAAAAGACAATCTGCTACCCTAAGAAACGTCAGAAGGTCTTTTACAGAAGATTGCCGAACGTCAGCCTAGTCCAAGAACTCTTGGCTGAAGATCTTCCTTCTTAACCGCGCCAAAGCTGGACAAGCACACAAGATGTGTGATGCAGTTTCATCGTCTTCAAGACACAGACGACATTCTGTCTCAATTGACAGACCTATTTTATGTAGGTGGTATCTTAGCCCATGATGGCCGGATCGATAGCCTACCAACATCCTGAGATCTACTTTACTCAGGGTATTGATATCAGTGTAGGCATAGGGTCTGACAAGCTCTTTAGCCCAGGGAAATTTTCCCAATATATGAACTTTTGTTTTCTGGCCCATATATAAAAAAAAGTGAAAATCAACATTTTATTTTTTTTAGCTGTCATGCAGGCAGAAAAAAAAATCTGGAAAAATATCTATATACATATATAAAAATCTCGTGTCACATTGTTTGTTACTGAACTCCTCCGAAACACCTTCACCGATATTTATGAAATTTTTTGTGTGTATTTGGTAGGTCTGAGAATAGGTCGTAGGCTATTTTTTATACCCCTAGGTGATAAGGGTGGCCCTCTACAGAATTTTAATTTTTTATTTTTTGGACAAAAATCTTTTTATGATTTGTCATTAAAAAAATACTTATAACCCTAAATTTTCACCCTTCTACCACCAACCCCTATTTTTTAATAGCGATTGTCATTGTCGTACGATAAATTTTTATGTATTTAACCCAGTGAAAACAGAAAGTGTGATTGTTATAATCGATTGCCGTCCAGTCGATATTGCAACTTTTAAGTTGAAATCTTCCTCTCTCAGTGGTCGATAACTGATCAATTATCAATCGATCAGTTATCCCCGCCAGGCGTCTACAGGTGTCACCTCTTACCCAGTAAACAGCACAGAGTAGGGATGAGAAAGAAGCCGGTCTCCTGTCTCTCTCACACAATAAGCTTTCTCGCATTCCCTGCACAGTTTTCGGCCATTTTTATTGTTTGTGCATCGATCGTAGCAGTGACGTTTTACTTTCCCAGTGCAACTCTCATGTTAATTATATTCTCATAGTAAATTTATCATCAATTTTAGTTATTTATTTAGTTATTTTGTATTTAACTACCAAAATATTCACTAGAAATAATTAATATGGCAAAACAACGTTTGCCGGGTCAGCTAGTATGTTATAAAATATTATATTAGAAAGCTAGCACCATAGCTACTAAAATTCAGAATGGGTACGATAAATTTTTGAAAAACGAAGTTTTTTTTGTGAGGGTGCATTCAGTTTTTAGATCGACCGATTTTTCCTGTGACTCAGTGAAGTCTATAACATGTAAAAATCTCATAGAATCGGCGCGGGGGTACTTTATCCGTTCGTATCCCTTTATAGCCTTTACCTTCAATTTAAAAGCAAGGGTGAACGTTTGGTCTAATTTTGTTTAGTTGATTAGGGGCGAAAGACTTGGGCAACCTTTGAGATCACTGCGACCAAGCGACGTCATGTGTTATATTCCCAGGTCAAGTCCTTTGATCAAGCCTATAATCCTGCTGGGATTTATGCCTTATACCTCTTTGGGTTCGAAGAATGCTTCTCCTAGGTGGGCATGTCTGCGCCTAGCTACTGTTGGACAATGAAACAGCAAGTGCTGGGAGGTCTCTGGAGTCTCTGCACAGAAAGCCGAGTCAGCTTTGTCAATTTTATTAAGTTGGTACCTCAGTGGATAATGTGCAGTAAAAAGCCCTTTAACTATACGAAGTTCAGTTCTGCTTAGTTGAAGAAACTTTTCGGCCTTCTCGTGATGATATCGTTTCAGGTATTGACTATTTAACCTGTCTCAGGCCTATGGAGAATTTGCAGTATTGTTTTGCCTCTTCATTCATTTACTGGTTAAGAATACCCTTGAGATGGCATTTAGAGATGCCACAAAAGGTTTTTAGTCCTATGAAGGGCGATTCTTTTTCCCTTTTTTTCTGATCGCCTCCAATTTCACTGTCTAAATGGCTTCCATGTCTTGGAATCCACAAGAGAGCGACTTTTTATTCCTCGCCAGGGTTCTAATGGTTTGAAAGCATTCCCAAAAAATGTTTGATTGAATGCATGTCTAAACGTGCCACCGTTTAAGTGTGCTGGTTGGCGATGCCTAAAATCAAACCCTCCGAGACACTATACATAGTGTCGAGACACTATACATAGAAGTCGTGAAGTAGACTTTTATTGTGTCACATTTGCCGCGATCATTGCCGCGTAAAACACTTTTCTTCTTATGGCGGTATACTCTGTTTATTCCACTTAGCGGGGCCAATCTGCCAAAGTATCGCTTTTACGGAAAAGTGATGTTCTACTAATTGTTAATTAATTAAAGAGTTTTGCGTTCAAAAGGTACCTACTCTTACAGCACATTGAACAAATTACCACAGACTTTCCACTTATACTGTTTTGCTGAAGAAGTGGCTAGAATTAGTTTTAAATGCAGAAAACTCTAATATTTTGTTCTTGTCACTATAAAGTTATTTTTGTTTTGTTTTTCAATGTCAAAATTATATACAGGCGTCCCTCGTATAACACGGTTAATTCGTACCGTTCTATATCGAAACCTTGAAGTAATATAAATAAAGCCAATGTGTTATATCGAAACCAAGTCTTAAGGTGTAAAATTTTATGATAGCTGAAATTTCGTTCCAAATACTGAATTATTACAAAAGTTGTCTGACGTAGTTGCAATTATCTTGCAATTCTGTTAGAATTTCTATATAAGGAGCTAAAGAACTTTTCAATTCTCTTTTAATTTTAAATTTTTCGAAATCGTGTTATACCAAAACGTGTTATCCGTTAGTCTTGTACCATGTGATATCGAAACTTTGTTTTACAAGTACCGTGTTATGCGGGGGGCGCCTATAATTAGTCTACTTCTTGAACCTGGTTGTCTACTCCACCATTCATAACACCGGTCAACACTACATTTGTCAAATAATTTATATACTTTTTTTTTTTTGTAGATTATGAATTCGAAATTGAACTGAAAATGCTCAATCAGTTCAGGATTATTATAGAAGCTTGTAGAGTGACTAAAATCAAAGTTGGAACCTTGAGCTATTTTGGCAAAATACGTCTTAAAATGTTCGAAATATGCCTTGAAATTCAAATTTCTGAGCAAACCGATTATTTCATGCAATAGATGATGAATGAAGAATATAATAGATACATGTTTAGAAAAGCTATAGAAATTAGTGGTATTAGATATTTTCTAGAATAAGATTCAAGTTTTGATTTGAGCAATGTTACAAGCTCCAACGACCATCTGTTATTTTTTGATTATTTTTCAAAAATGGCTAAAATACGACATTTTGAACTTTATTTTCCTCGAAAACGGGAGCTGATTGAGAACTTTCATTTACGAATTCGTAATATACGGAAAAAATCCTATAGAAATTATCTAGCACTCGTTCGCAAAAAGTAAGAAATATTGAATATGTTGGCGAGTGTAATTTATTTCAAATAAAAAAGGTATTCAGTATGGCATAGATATTTCTTGCTTGTAATTGTACTAAAATTGTTGTATATTTATAAAACACAAAAGGAATTCACGTTCTTGTTCATTATTGATTATAAGTACGGTCATAACTATATACGCATATAAAAACAAATATTATATATCTACAACGTATGCAATGTAATGTGCAACATGTACAATAACTTATTTTTTGTTTTTATTATTTATATCATATATGATTTCATTTGGTTTATGAATTTAACGTAAAAATAAAGGAGTTTAATTTTACTTCAAACGTTTTGAACTCCAAATTGAAAGTCAACCGTCACACTTCTATGTATTTCGTGCAAAAGTTCATTTAGGTTGAAAGTCAAAGCATTTGTGTTTTATAGATTTGATTTGAACATGCAACGTTTGGTTCAAAAGTTTTTGCATTCAGTTTGAAAATTGAACCCAGTTAACGCCTTTGTATCTCAATGTCTGCAATAAAAGCTTCAATAAAACAGAAAGAGTATAGTATATAATTTGATTTACACTTCGAGGCCTATAACTCCTTTAGTTTTCATCAGATTCTTCTAAATATTCGATAATAATAAATAAAAAAACGAAAAAAAAACAATCTTAACGAAATTATGACGCGGCAATGGCAATGGCAATGATGCCTTTTTAAGCAATGAGTGCATCTATGTATTATTCTAGACATGTATTTACATAAACAAGTTTAAATTTGAATACTGTACAAGCGATAAGTTAAATTCAAAAATCGGGCCATGATGACCACGAACTTAAGGTTAACGAGAAGCGCTATTAAAATCAAATCATGCACAAGACGAATCAAGTTTTATCGTTTTGTCCCCAACCCTGTGGTGTTCCACAAGGATCACATCAGCAGACTAAAAAGTCGTCATATGAGAGTAGAGAGGATGAAAGGGGGTATAAAATGTAAATAGGGTTCATGGCCGCCCCTAACTTTCGGCGTCCTAATAACAGGGTCTTGCTGATATCGCTTAACTTTGTAAAGTTTCATCAGCAGTGCTCTTTTGCCAGTCGAGGGCTCGGTAAATACCGCGGTGCATATTGCTTCCAATCCATAAAGTACCTCCGGAGCTGTAAAGTCACTCCGGAGATACCACGTCTAATCGTGAAAACGAAGTCTTTAATTTCACATTAGTTTTCCATCGGAAGCAGCAGGAGGGAGGTACCGGGCAATAATTCGAAACAGCTTTTCGATAAGCCTGCACCCGCTCCCCGGCAGCAAACGAACCAGCGCCGACTGTAATTAATAATTCCCCGATATTGAGCACGTTTCCGACTCAATCACGAGGAGTGGCTCGAAGACTCCAGGACGGATGCTGGCACCTCTTGCAGTGCCCGCTAGCTCCATTTATGATGAAAACTCAAACTGAACTGGTTGCATTTAATTTCCCGTGGATTGCATCGATCCACTCCTTTCCTTGAAATTGATATTAGCCGAAGGGCAGCGCTGCTAAGTTGAAGTCGCCTCCCCCCCGTGGCCGGTGTAGTGCACTGCGCCAAAATCGAAGCCGTCAGTACATTTTTATCGAATATATTTAAAATTGAAGTGACATTTTCAATTTGTAGCCATTCGTAGGATATGTATTGGCATCTGCATATTATATGTGGCACCAGCTTTTTTTATCGCACTCTGTTTTGAGTGAGGTAATTAAGGCGGAGAGGATTTATTTCATAAATCGTCAGCAATTCATCTGAAGAATATATCCTCAAAGTTTTAGAAGGAAATTCATATGATTTCTAAACCTACTCGCTAGTTGCTATTCGCCGTATGCTATTCACTACTCGTGTATTCGAAACTTTAAATGTGTCTTTCTCAAAAGTAAATTTTTTTAATTTGCCATCATGATTACTCAAACAATAAATGACCGATCGTTTGAAAATTTGTTATAGATTTACCTTATGGAATTGCCAAGAATATGAACTTAAAATTGGGATGATATCATTGTTTAAAGTATTTTTAATGTTCTTATAAAACATATTAATTTTGTATACAAATTTTGAACTGGTAAAATATAGCGATTTCTGTCTGAAATGATTTCCAAATTTAATGACATGTACAATTTACATGAAAATATTAATAAAACATACTCCAATTTCCAGTTTAAAGACATTCAACTGATTTCTTCCCTGTAAAAAAAATCCTAAAACACACTATTAATTTGTCCTTCTAATAGGATTTTCCCCCTTAAGATTTACGTGGACTTCTGCTGCATTGACGTTTTCAATTATTTGCGGAATCAGTAAAACTTTTTGGAAAGCATTTTTTGATTTTTTGGAGTGTGAACAGCAGTTAAATAAATCCCCTTAATTTGCTGTTGATAAAAAAAATATAATCGTTTTAGGTACAGCATAAAATAAAATTGCTTAGTTTTCTTGTTTTTTTTTAAAAGGAGAAAATATTATATTAGTCGCATATGTTAAATAATTTTTGTGTGTAATTTTTTGTGAAATGAAAATATTATACCGTCAGCGATTAAATATGCAAAACGGGTACATGGAGGTTTGCAGGATCGCCGGTTTCGATTCTTCGATTCTGGTATCCGATTTTAAGAAATCAAAATGACAGATCCAAAACAGCTAATTCTAAAAACTAAATTTGATTGAAATCGCACAATAATATGTACTCTTTTGGGCAAATGATTTTAACTTTTTAAGGACGGGAGTGGTCGATATATTGACCAGCCAGAGGACACATAATATTTGATGTTTTTCAGGGAGAATGTAATGCGCTAAATATGGGAAAAATAGTACAGAAATTCCTGGAAGCATCCTTGACCTTGAAAATTGCTATTTCAAAGTCAAAGTTTTGTTTGCTATTTCGCCCTGAAAGTTGACATACCTACCTTTTTTTATGTACTCATTACGAAAAATATAATACCACGAATCGCGAAACTCATCTGCAAGGTGAATTCAAGGTCAAACATTGATAGTTTTACGATTTTTTCCGTATTCAGCCCATCAAATTATCTAGAAAAATACTTTCAAACCGTCGCGCCAAATTTTTTACATGGGACTTTCCGTTGCGGACGGGCCTGGTCGATATATCGACCAGCAAGGAGGGGGGGGGAGGCTGCACATAAGAAGATCATTGAATTTATTTATAATATTCATGTCTAATAAAATATCAATTTTAACGTAATTTTCCCCGTCCTTAAAAGGTTAAGGAGACCTTTACTTTCAAAATCCAAAAAAAAAAAAAAACACTTTTTAAAAGTTTTTTTTGTTTTTAAAAGACTATTATATTTATTATTCTGAAACCTTTTGTACATTGTTGGTAAGATTATGAAAAATATAAAAAAATTGTTAAATGCAACTTTAGTTTATTTTAATGCCTGCAGATGGCGTCATCCAAAATGCACTTTTAAAACGGCCGCATTTCTCTAGGACTTCCTGTAACAGATAGAGTCTAAATATTTAGTGGATTGTTTTCATAAGACACAAAACTAGTACCTAAACCTAAAAAACCTTTTATTTTTAATAAATATATCATTTTATACACATTTTCCTAAAAAAAGTTAAAAAACGACTATAAGTTAGGGGTAAACTCCCCTTCGCATAAAAAGGTGGGGGGGGGGGGGGGGGGGGGGGGGGGGGCAAAATAATATTTTTAAAGGTTTAGTTACTAGTATATTTAATAACAAATCGAATGGCGTTTGGTTTGTTAAAATCGGTTGAATAGTTTTTGAGATACAGATGCGGCCATTTTCAAAAATGTGATTTCGAGAAAAACGCGTTCAAAGTTTTTGCTATATAATTTTTGCATATAAAATGCGTAGAGGTAGCGTTACAAATATAAGTATAACTTTTTTTCTTTTACGAATTTCTTAAAATGGTTTCAGCAGAGTGTTTGTATGATGTTAAGAAGTATTTTTATGAAAAAAAAATTGACTTTTTTTCCGATTTTGAAAGTAAAGGTCCCCTTAAATGCAATATTTTAATAATTCAAAATATCAGATCCAATATGGCGTTTTTTAATCCTACAAGATACCCAGAAAATTGGTACAGGGCTGTTAGGAATTTGACATCTTAAGGAGAAAAATGCATTGATTACAATTATATACACTGAGAATATAACTGATTTTTCTAACCCTTCTATATATTTGTATTACATTTATAATGGAACAAAATTCATTATACAAAAATTTACATCTACATCTTAAACAAAATAATTTATTCATCATCATGAGTAAAAATTTAATATATTTGTAAGTTCGGATATGTAAATGAATCAAAAAAAAATAAACAAATAAATTGTATTATTGTTTGCTTTTTAAACGCTTTTATTTAAATTCACTCCTGTCTAACAATCATATGTTGAGATCAATTTTTCACCTTCTTCAGTTACTCTATTGAGCGCAAATTTCACAAGTGTATATGATATGGAAGACATTTGAAAATTATAGTACTATCGAGCGGATCTGATTTATGTTTACTCTTTTCGGCACATTGTTTTTTAAAAGTTTTTTTGATTGACTATATAATATAAAATCAACTCAACATGTAATGTTGCATGACTTTTTTCGGAAATTGTTAAATAATTACATATTTAAATTCAAAATATTACAAAAATCATATAAATTCTAGTAACTTTAACTTTCAAATTCTGATCATGTTTAATATCAATTTGACGTTTTAAGTTCATGATTCAATAATCTTGTTATCAATATACATAATATGGGGTTAGTCCTTAATTTGATATTTTCAAAAATTCAATTTAATAATAAGAGGTATCAAAATTATATTAATGTTAGTGCAAAAGTAAACTTCAACATATTGATTTGATAGTTATATTGATAATATCTTATTTTGATTTTAGATTAACTATTTTATGAAAATGACATTAAAGATATGCTTGGACTTTTAGCTACTATTTGAAAATACTAAAGCCTTCAAAGTTTTTCCAAATATTTCTTATTTATTATTTGTACGAAATTTGTCCATTGATAAGAGCAGTTAATAAACAAGTCTTCTTTATCCAAATTCCACGAAAACCATCGGTATGGTGGCTCTTTGAGGACATTGGTTTCAATTCTCGTTCCGAATTATAAAAATTTAATAAGGTTGCCCCAAATATCAACATCTATTAAAATCTAACAAAAAAGGGTAAAACGAGAATAGTGTCGGATTCAAATTTTTTGTTAAATTTTGATAATTCAAAATGGGATGGCGAATTCAAAATGTAGGTCTCAATTTTACAAATTTCATTAAAGCTAACAACTACAAATAATAAATAAAAATTCGAACTAACTTTAAATTAGCAGAAATCTTAAAAAGTACTTATGAAATATTTTTAACTTTGAAATGTCGGGCGATACTAATAATTTTCGTCCTAAGAAATGAGTGATATAAATTCCATGTTAGGAAATAGAACGACAAAGATTCAAAAGTTTAAATTATTTCATACTTTTTAGGGCTTCTTAATTTTTCAAGCAGTTTGTTTTTTTTCTCAAAGATATTTACGAGTGCTTTCATAAAGAATTGTCAAAACAAGGCTTTTTTCTATCGTTGAATTTTCGTTATTCCCTAGAAATATAAAAGCTGAAATGATTAGATTTAGAATTATATTTATTCTACATTCGTATCATTAGGATTTTATGTGGAATTACAAAAGTCTCGGCGCCGACTTTTATGTTAACAATTTTTCAGTTGGAGATAATGTGAGAACTTAATGGAAAGTAGTGGATGGAATTCACAAGTTATAGTTGTTTTCGAAGTTCTATTGTAATAACTATGAACCCCATAATAGCCACAACATCTTTTTTACTACCAATATAACATTAAGCAGATGAAATAGATAAAATTTTTAATCTGTAAACTATAAAATTTTAATTTGAAGCTCTGTTTTAATTCAGACATGATTTGAATGAGATTTTATTGCTTGCATAATCTATATTTAATATCTTGTCTTCTGCGCTTTTGTTTGCACATAATTTAAATGAAAAAGCATTATTCTCGCAAAACTGAAATGTTCAACGAGGACGTTCTCTCAACAACGTCTTCGCGAAGCAAAATTCTAAGAAATTCAACCCTATTCTGTGTGCCGCTTGAGAGTCGCACATACATACATTTATGCAATTTAATTCAATCGGCAGCTATCTGATTACATTTAATTATAGTCTCGTAGTACTGCTTCGAGCAAGTTAGAGAATTTGAATGATACAACTGAGGGAAAACACGGCCAACAATAATAATATTCTCAGAGGATCTTAGACTCAAGAGGATGGGATGAGGGTCGATGCCGGGTGGGTGGTGTGGTGTAGCTAGGGGACGTAGACTTTTGCTGCTTTAATTTAATCCTTGCCTCCGGGCACATCATTACCCAAGACTGCCATCAATATAATCGAAGCCGAGGACACCGATATATAATGGAAATTTTATCCGAGATATTTTCAGGAAACGAAACCTATTTAGAGACGAACCGGCTGCGAAATAAACGTCTCGGCAAAATCCCGAAGGATCGAACAACGATTGACACAATTAGGTGAATTGGAGATGGAATATTAATGGAAAAGTTTCCGGGTGGCGAGCAAACGGCCTCCATTATTCAGGCTCTTTATGTGTCGAGCGGCTTTATTACACCTTCGTCGAGTTGAGTTTATGGCCGAAAGTTGTTCAACAGCTATTAATTATTGGGACCAATAAACCTGTTTTCCACCCCCTCGTCGCTGTTTACACAGTTATTACTGCCCGGATACGATGGTGGGGAGATTAAATGCGTTTTAGAAAGCCCTCTCCAACGCGACGGCAGCCAACATCCGCCGATCCGCGGGTGAAATGAGGAGTAAAATAAGAGGCATCGCGTATTGCTCTGTTAATTCCTCCATTTATTAGGGAATTAATCACGTACGAAGAGCATGAATCACTCCCCGGTTTTAAGTGGTGGATGAAGCGATTCCTGCCCACTTTTGCCACCAGGCAAAGGGCTCCTCGGTGTCTTAGAAATAACCGGGCCAAGGGATAATCGTAAACATTTGTACTCAATCAATTCACTTACCTTCCAGCTCTCGGCGATGTAATTTTTCGCCAAATTTCTTTAACACAGGCGCTTTCGATGACAAAGCAGACGCATTATGGTCTTCGGTGTATTCGTCGGAGGCAGCAGAGATCTTTATGTACTTCGATTACATTTCATTGCTACGATGCTACTTTCTATAATTTGATTCCTGGAAAGAGAAAAATACATGTCTGTAGAAACGACTTTAGTTGTCGGCAGTATTTATCAGGATTAGGGATTAATTTAAGTACATATGTATTAAGAAAGTATGGAAGGGCAGATAGTTTTTGAGCCTTAAGGAAAAATAAGCGTTTTATTGAAAAATTAGGAGATTGTAAAAGTGAAAGTGAACTGGAAAAATTTTGTCACTTTTATTATATCTGAGATCAAAAGGCAAAATATCTTATGCCCTAGACTAGACAGACAGCGTACTAAATTAATAATTAGTTAATTACTCATTTAGCACTAATTATTAATTAATCTTCTTGTTGTTCTTTGTAATAGATAGCGCAAAGTACTGTTACAAATGGTATAGAAGTACAAAATTAGCTGAATACTAGTACATTTTTCATAATTTAGGTATAAATGATTACCAAATTATGGTCATAAATGATCAAGTTTTTCGTCATTTAGCGGCCATAATGATGATAAGACCATGACAGACAGCACCTAAATTAGTAATTAGTACTAATTAGTAATTTATGTATGCTGTCAGTCTAGTCTAGGGCATTAAGTGAGTAGAGGAACCAGTAAAATTATATGATGATCACCGCAAAGTACGACTTGTGGGACGGGATCCGACAAATATGACGATAACTTAGACTACAATCAATATTTTGTTTTAAATTTTTTTTTAAAATAAAGCTAAAACATAACATAACTTCGTATTATTTGTTTTATAAAATAGAAGAATTATTTAAAATACTCATTTTATTAAACCGCCGACTATCCCTAACCCCTTAAGGAAGAATTGTCACTGGGAAGCAGATATAAGCAAAACGGATTCTTCTAATCCAAGAATGCAAATATTAAAAAATTTAACAGTGTATTCAAATTAAATTTCCAACTAATTTCCAAGGCTAATGTATTTTATATTTTAGTTTAAATGTATTTTATATTTTAGTTTAAATGTATATTATATTTTAGTTTAAAAATTACTAATCAATCAATATTTATCAATTTAAGTATTCATGAGACCAAAACTAAGAGATTATAAAAAATAAATATAAACCTCCCTCTCAAACAGAGATTGAAAATAGAAGAGAGTCAATTTCCCACTACGGATTTAAGTCAAACCAGCTCAGAAGTTGGGCTCTGATATGTCACATGAGCACAAGAACTGTTTGTGTGTAAGTGCGATCAGAGGCCAAAAATGAAAAGCTCTACGGAAATTTTTGTACACATGTGTGTGTATGTATACCAGCAAAACCCCCGGGAATAATAAATACAAGCCGTGAAGTAGACCTGCTCACTACCACACCTATAGGGTCATGTAGTCCGATGATTGCACCGAAATAACATTGCTTCTTATGGCGGTATAGCCCATTCATTCCGCTCCACAGGGCGAATCTGCTAAACTATTGCTTTTACGAAAAAGTTATGTTCTACTGACTGTAACTGGGGAGGAATACTGTTCTTATGGTACCAAAATCATTATAGGGGTAAGAACAAAATATTAAAGATATTTGAGCTCAAAAGTTACTCTTACTGCCCATCGAACAAATTACCACGGAAAGTCGTGCTGTCAAGTCGACCTGCCGCTGCTGTTTTGTTCGGGGAAATGGTTAGAGTTGTTCTTAAGTGCAAAAAACTCTAATATTTTGTTCTTGCCACTATAACGTTTTTCAGATCACTAGAAAGGTATTCCTCCATAGTTATAGTTAGTAGAACATCATTTTCGCGTAAAAGTTATAGTTTAGCAGTTCAGGCGAGTGGAGTGGCTTACTTTGGATCATCCGCCATAAGAAGCAATGTTATTTCACGGCGATTCTCGGACTACATCACTACGTATGCATTTTCTACTTCACGGCTTGTGTTTATATGTATTCCCGGGGGTTTTGATACCAGTATATCAATATATGTCAGTATGTATTATATATATTTCAAATTTCCAGAAGTGTAGAGCCCTCTAATATTTTCAGCCAATTGCAAAATTTTCTAAGTTGCGGACTTCAGTTCCAAGGAAACACGAATGTGAGTAAATATTAATAAAATAACTAAAAGACTTAATAAGAATATTCCTTGGGTCTACTGTGTTTTTACCGAACTACGGCAAAACCAAAAGGAAGGGATATGATTTTAGCAGTCTATGTACGTATGTATGATTGTATTTACGTATGTTCCACCGTAGTTCCTAAACTACTGAGCCGATTTTGATAAATGAGATGTCAATCTATTCGTTATTATCGTTCGGGTGACCTAGGCTACATTCAATACGAACTAAGTCAATATGGCGGAAGTTACATACAAAAATTGGGGTTATCTGAACATTTTTTTTTTTGCGATCCTATCGAGTGGGATGTCAAGTGGAAGAGGAGAAAATTCTGAATTCAAAAATATAAATATAGTAAAAAATGGAAAAGTTTAAAATAAAAGAAATACTTTAAAAAACTGTAACACGACTACGGAAACATATAAATATAATTAAGGGAAAACAAGTTCCAAAACCTTTAACCCGACTAAGGATACATAAATAAAATAAACTAAAAAAAATAAGAAACCAGTTCTTTCTGGCAGTTTCCCATTTATAACATTATAAATCAACTCAAATGCCGTGGTCGTGCGTTGTCAACGAAAAAAAGCAAACATTCTAATTTGATAAACAAATAAAACCAATGGAAATGCCGTCAATCAAGGATAAAAAATACGCACGACCACGGCATTTCAGTTGAATTATAATGTTATTAATGTGAAACTGTTATTTTTTTACTTTATTTTATTTATGTATCCCTAGTCCATGTTAAAGGTTTTGGACCTTTTTTTTATTTATTTTTTTTCCGTAATCGGGTTACAGATTTTTAAACTTTTTCTTTTTAACAGAATACGTAGACCTTCAGCTCTTACTAAATGGATATTTTTGCCCGGAGTCAAAATAAAATTTCTAACTTGATAATGGTCACTTACTCTCTCTTCTTGCAAAAGTTTTATTACCTAAAAGATAGTAGTTCGAATGAAAAATGCATAAATTTCTTGAAAACGATCAATAACGCCTTACTACGGCGTTAAAAGTAAGGAAGAACTTCTAATCCGGACGATTAAAAATCTCTCTCTTCCGCAATGGATGAAAAGTGCCCATCCTACGTGAAGCCGGCAGCGTCTGGGTTGCTATCCAGTGATAATTCCAAAATCAATTTTCCATTAAAGCTTCGAGAGGAAAAATTGTAATACAAAATTAACTTCTGGAGCAACTGACGGGGCCGAGAACGTTTTTCACAGGGAAAAAGAAATTAAAAAGACGCTGCTCTAAGCCACCCACTTCAGCCTCTCGGGAACCCGTGCCAAAGGTGTGCGGCGGGCGTTAACTGCTCCAGCGAAAAGCAGTGCGCCAGGTCGCCATGAACAATAGCACCTCTTTGGCAAAAATACCAGCTGACGGGCAGGGGCGGCTGCAAGTGGGTGGTGGGGAGTACCGGAAGGTGCTATTGATCATAGCATTACATTTGGCGCCCGTTCAAAATCTTATGAAACTTTATATGTGACACAGAGCAGAGGCGGCACGATAAATGGATTACCTCTCCGTCTTTATTTTTACGAGGGAAAAACACATTTTTTTTTAAAAAGAGCGGAATCGGTCCAAACCCCACACCTTGCGCTTAAGTGCCAGCAATCATAGCAGATGTCGAGCTTGTATTCAGCCGCTCCGGTCATAGCACGGCCAGGAGACGGCCATGTCTATGCGGGTGGTGGCCGCGATTTCTGGAACGGGACGTGATTAGCCCCGTTTGCATGCTGCTGCCCCGCTCTGTCTTGCTGTGTTTCGAGCTGCTTTTTTTGCTTTATTGCGCCATGTTTGCTCCATTAAAACGAAAGCTTATCCGGCGTTGTGTATTTAATATCTTCCCTCCCACTAAGCCTGTCAGCGTTTCAGACGATAATTAAACCCGAAAGAGAAATGCGCTGCTGCTGCCCTCTATTCGGGAAATTGAGAAAATTGAATTGGAAATCCGATTAGAACCTTTTTTCCTTTACATTTGTGATTAACCCGAAGTTATGGCTCAGAAGTAAAAGAAAATGGATTAAGCAGCCTTAAGTCGGGATAATGCAATAAATCAGCTCTCTCAGTGACAAAATTTCGGGCTACGGCCCACCACTTTTTGCCATAATGTATAGGGTCGGCCAGGAAAATTAAATGATCCAGAGATGTTTACGGATAACACCTCTCTTAAAAAGCCCAGCCGAATTCAGTCCACTTAATAATTCCATTTGTTGCCGAACAGCCTCCAGCACCTACACAGAGGCTACTGTACTAATCCCATCGCTGAAAGATACTGTTTCGTTTGATCATTTACCTGAGCCATAACTACAATTATAATCCTTTTGCCTTTGATGCTGGAGCATTCTGTGAAGCCTTTTAACGCAGCTGCCAAAGGACCTTGTTCTGTAGACTATATTCCTTTGAAGCACTACTTTTACCTGCTAATGGTTGCTACCAGCACACTCTTGGTTATCTAATAACGAGTTGCGTTACGACACGAAGCTATTAAAAAAAAACAAATATAATGAGCGCATATATTCTATTCCTGTCAGTTACAATAATATTAAAAGCACAAAAGATTAGAATATTATATAGTATACTATGGCACGCTGTTTTGCTATTTAATAATATAAAAAGAATTTATTAGTCGAAAAATATTTAAAAATTACAATAATATTCAATGATTGTTTCAATTGAAAAATTTAAATAATGTATTGCTCGAAAGTAATATTTAATTCAATCAATTATTTTAATTCGAGAATTTTTATTCTCGTGAATTTTAATTCGTGAACTTTTATTCTTAAAATTCTTGAACTAAAATTTTTATTCAAGAATAAAAATTCATGAATTAAAATTCTCATTCAAAAATAAAAATTCTTGAATTAAAATTCTCATTCAAGAATTATGTACACTATTTTAATTCAAACGTGAAAAATCTAAAATTAAAATGAATGAATGAATTAAAATAAAGTACATAATAAAAATTCAATAAATTTCTCTTGATACAATTGATTGCAGTAAATGAAATTTACGTTGTATTATAATTCTCAATCAACAATTTAATTTTATATTTGAATATAGTTTAAATTACGAATGAATTTTCACCACAACATGATAATAATTCATGAAATTCTTCTATTGTTAGAAAGGCTTGAAATTAATTAAACTGTTTCAATAATAAAAATTAAATTTTTATTTCATCGTAATTATAATCCTAGAATATAATATTGTAACCTATCAAAATATAAATCAATTGAATTATTATTTTGTCATGAGATAAAATAATATGATAAAATCAATATCGAAGCATAATGAAATTACAATAAACGACACACAAGTTTTGCATAATAAAATTGGTCTCATACTGATCAATTTGGCTGAAGTAATAAAGACAGGGAATTTGTATACTAAACGTGTTTCATTTTAGTAATTTACAATACTTTAATTTTTACAAATTATTGATACCTGAGCAAAAGAATTTGGATGAATATGTAGTGGGAAACGACTATATATATTTATCTGACTTAATTTTTCTTTTGTAGAACGGACTCGAAAAACACATCTCAGGAACCGTTCCGAGCTTAGAGGCACTCTACAAAACGCAGAACCTCACGAAAACGAAATTATTCATTTTGTTTCATTTATTATAACTGAATTACATAAGAAATTTCTTACATGAAATTCAACTATAGCAAACGAAGTGATTCATTTTGTTCCTCATAATAAGATCCCAGAAATAGGTGAAAATACCATTTGTATTTCAGAGGGTATCACTGCCAAATGAAATCACTTCTAAAATCCAAGAAAAATAAGGCATAGGGACTCATTCTATTTGTTATTTTTTTCGTACCTATACCTATATCTTATTTTTCCACTTTCTCTTTGACTTTGTCGTTAAAGCAAATTCCCACGACAAAAATCGTCACTTTTAACGACTCTCGTCGTAAGCGAACGACATTTAAACCGACTAAGAGAATACTGAATTCTGTTTTTCGCCATTTTCGACAAGTGAAACGACTACAGGAATAGGGGTGTATTATAAATGTATGTAAATTTTTTCTACATAATCACTGAACATGACTCTTTAATATTATCTTGAGGTTCAAACTTAACACTTTGAAATCATTGACCCTGTGCAAACCCATGAATATAAATTTTTGTTCCACTATCGACTGTACCATCTTATCAACATCTTAAGTAATTAAATTTTCGACGCGAGAAATGTTTTACAGGGAAAGAAAATGATGGCCATAAATGTTCTTAGGAGTTCCACAAAGTTTAGCATCTAGATCTGATACCTCGCCATTAATACCATTAAGTTTGACGAATGGAAAAATTTGAATTTTAAACATTATTGCAACGAAGATTTGTGCCATCCCAAAGGACTATAAAATAATATAAAAATATTTTGTATACAGTTTATAGTAAAAATAATTTATTATTCCAAACTAATTTGCCTTTCATGTTCTGGGTAGCCTGATATTTTCTGAGAGAAAAAATTAATTTTAAAAGATATGTTAAATAATGTGAAAACATTGAACATCTGTTTAAGCATATATTATTTATTCAATTGTTAGGCCTACCAATTAAAATATGTTTCATATTATTAAATTATTATTCTGAATTAATCAACCACAAGTACAAGTCATGCAGTTAATTTTATTTAATAATCACCTTCACATAATCGCCTTTAAATTGCGAAACAATGCGGAAGAAATAAATTGTTTTTAAGCGATTCCGCTTTAATTTCGATCACGTGCTCCAGTGAATGAGCTCGACACGGTTGTCAGTCCCTCGTCACGACCATCAATTTCATTCATACATATGTATAGTACTCGTCTGCTGGCATGTCATTACGGAGCTTGGGGAATAATTTTTTCGGTAATTAAATGGAATGACGCAGTAAATTTGTGATTCGCCAATTCATTTGTTTAGCTCGTTGCGTTTCTAAGAGATTTATGGGGTCCGTTCGGGAGATGATTACACCATACACACGTTGGTGAGCCCCGCAGGTTGCACATATACTATATATATATAAGCAATAGGGATGGTCGGCAGTTCTGTTGTCAGCAGAATATGAGAAAATTTGTAGCCGGAACACATCCCATTTTGTACCGTCGTGTAAGGGCACCATCATGACCCTCGTTCGTGTCGGAATAGCACGTTTCAACAGTGCCAGCAATAAACCACAAATGAATTAATTTCCTATATTCGTCTGTATTATCTCGGGGCTGAAGACAATTCAAGACCCTCGACGAAGAGTGCACGGCGCTTGGCTCATCCCATCTGTGGCTTCCAATTACGACAGATGTATTTTGAATTTAATTAACTTTTCTAATTAGCGGACATCGCTGGCACAAACGAGCCCTTCGAATGAGCACAGAAATGTATGTTGACCTTGATGTATTGTACGGACAGTGTGCTCATCACATTGCGGCTCCTCATCATATTTTGCGGTCTTTTGAAGATCGGTGCAACCCCCAGTTCCAAGCCGGGGTGAGCACAAAACAGCGATGTGTAGCATGTAAACAAATGAAGCCAACACCGCAATTAATCCGCAACTCATCCACAAACTGACGTACATATCTGACGTAACTGCCGACGTTGATGGAATCTAATTTCGCTTCAGTTTTCCCTCTCGCCAGGAAAGTCGTCCGATTACATATCTCCTCGAGTAGAATGGATCCAAGAAACTAGCTCCTGATGAAAATCTTAAAATTCGGAATTATTTTAGTAAAATCGAGTTAAGTCCGTGTAACTTTTCCCATTTCTCCCAAGTGGCGTTCGCATAATGTTCCTTCCCTCCACCCTTCCAGAACTGGGTTAAGCAAGGAACAAAACTAATCGTGCAAGTCGCTCGTGCAATGCTTGCACAATCAAAAACACAAACAGAAGGAACACCCTATTAAATTCCAATCATATTTGCAAGTTAAGTTCGCGTGATAGAAGGCGTTATGCTTATAGGGAAGTTCTATTAAAATAGTCTACATACGTCTATCAGGTTTCCCATATATTTAAACTGATGAAGATGTGTCTAGTCACTAAAAATAATGATAGCTAAGTCGCATGTGATTGAGCAATTAGATTTTCGATTTTTCTATTAGTATAATCGCTTTATTAATTTTTAAGGGTAATCGAACTCCTTTTTTGTCTGTTTTTCTGCTGGTTCACAGAGTAACATAAAAATTACTAGATAAAGGTGAGGTGATATTTAGAATAAAGTATATGTTCGAAATTCCCTCTTTACTATATAAATATGAATTTTATCGAGAAAACAGCCCCACCAAAAAAAATTTTTTCTTCAGACCAGCGAACGAAACCATTATATCCGTATGTATTTTTGGACACTGAATCCGAGTCTGAGGTCAACAAAACTCATACACCCCCAAAATAATTTACTAGAGCTCAATAAGATGAAAATTAGATTAAGCTCCGAGAATAGTTGTTCGATCTCAGTGAATTGAATTACATAAATTTTCAGATGTATCACGATTAAATTAAGGATAAACACAAGCGTCCATCCAATAGATTTGAAACACACCACGCACCGCCCGGAGAGGATGAAAATTATCCCCATATTTTACCCGATTGTTCAAAAACAACAGTGGCGTTTGTAAAATCTCAAAACGTCTTAGTTTTGTAAAAGTGACAAGGAAATGCAGTAGGTTTGACATAATACTCGCAAACAACACCCATATAAAAATCTCCTTACTTCAAATGGCACAGGGAAAATCAGGAAAAATATTAAATCTAACATGATTTTCATTTGCATGGTACTACTATTGGGTAAAATCAAACACTAGTGTCTACCCTTAATATAATACACCTGAAAATTTATATAATTCGATTCACTAACATCGAACAACTATTCTCGGAGCTTAATCTCATTTTCACCCTATTCAGGTGATATTTTTTGTCTCTAGCAAATTGTTTTTTGGGGGTGTATTTTTTTTACCTCGGTTTGTGATTCAGCGTCCCGAAATACATAGGGATGCAATGGTTTCGTGTGAAATCACTAAGAAATCGTAGACAATTTGGAAAAAATATATTACACGAAAATAAGTGTTAAAACCAAAAATTATTTTTAGATTTATGGTAAACAAAATATTCCATTATAGAAGAGTCTGTGGTCATAAAATGAAAAATGTTTTATTGTATACTTGTACCAGGTACACGAATAAGACCTACACTATAGTGCCAGAAAATAATAACCATTACAGAAAATATTTGCATTTCTCTTTGTTTTGCAATTTGGATGACTCTCCAATGACTCATACCCTCATCCAATTTCTTGAAGTGTTATTTAATGCCACAATTGATGATTTTTTCGCTTAGCTCGTCTTATTTCTTCTCATTCTGAGATTTTATAAAAAATTTATATAGTGGGAATAAAACACTTAAAATAAAAAAAAAATAAAAAAAAATAGGTGTAAGCAAGGTTTTCTTAACTTTAAATTGTTCTTAAACACTTTAGTTTTAACTAAAGAAAAAGTTATTATATTTAAACAGTTATACAAATACAAACAATCTCTAAAAACTATTCTCAACAACTCCAAGAGTAGCACTTAAATGATGACGTTGAATACACTTATTGGTTAGTAATAGTAGTTTCTCTTCAAACAATGATAACAAGGGTGAAAGGAGAGTAACTCTGCTTTTAAACCGATGATGATTGATTTTACGAGAAAAGTACATAAGAGTTAAAATCTTGAAATGTGTTAGAGTGGTTAGTTGCAGTTTTTATGGTTACGTACTTTCCGTACCGATACAGAACTCTATTCTGTATGTCACTGTTGACTATCTTCGTAATTTATAAAGCTAGCGACATGAAATCTGGCATAATCATAGAACATGTTTGTCCGCACCTAGTGCGGGTAAGAAAAAATAATTTCGTATTTGCTTATCAAGAGGAATTTAAATGTCGAGAAGAATTTTTACTCAATCGAGTAAAACCTATTTTGACTTTTTTAAAACGCTTAAGAGATATTATCAAAATCGCCTTGGTCCACTATCTTTGAACGCGAAAATTCGGAATATTTTTTTTATAGACATCGCGGTAGATAAATACTAAAAAGTAATAAAACAAACTTTGTGAATATAATTGTTTTTGAAAATGTTGAATAATTTTTACGGTGTTCGAGTCAAACTCGTCTTGACCGATTTTTTTAAAATAATAATAATAATAATATAATAAATAATAATATAAATAAATAAATAAATAAATATATCAATTCAAGATTTACCCATTTATAAAAGTTTACATAGCTGGTACGGTAAGGTACAGTCGCCAAATTTCGTCCCCAACCCTAATTTCGTCCCCTTCAATATCTACTCTTTTAAAATCCGCCATCTATTATCAGTGACCCGAACCGACAGCTAGTTGCATCAGTCGGCCATTGTGTAGAAGTGAGTGCATCACGACGTTCGTACCGACAGAAATTCGAAAATCAAAAAAAGTGTTCAAGGTGAGTTTTTCATTGAAATATTCTCGGATTCCATAAAATATTGAGATACCTGACTTATTGATACAATTTTTTTGTCAAACTAACTATTATCTATCTCAGATGTTAATCGATTAAGTAAAATTGTTCAAGTAATGACACGTGTTTTGCTTAAATGGATGTGACATAATAAATAGAAATTTCCTAATATCGTCCCCTTACGTGAACCTAATATCGTCCCCGGGACGGTATTAGGATCTCGTATGGTGAACACAACGGTCATGTCACTTAATACTTTAATACCTTACCAATGATTAAAATAATTAAGAAAGGGCTGATTAGATATTAATACGATAGTTAGGTTCAATTTTATATAATAGAAAAGGAGTAAGTACAACTCCAGTTCACGTAGTGATTATTGTGATCTCAATATCGTCCCCGGGACGAAATTAGGAGCCCAAAAATATATTTTCATAATTTGAGTATTTTTGTTAAAGCTATTTTATAACTTTTCTACCAATGTTAACGCGTTTTTGATTATTTTTAAGAAAAGAGGAATATTGAACCTAATGTTTGACGTTTCATTTATTACTGTGGTATTTTTTTCTATTTTTTTAGATTTGTTTTACAAAAAGGGGACGATATTTGGCGACTCTACCTTACTACAATAAGTCTAATATTTTATGAACCATTCCATTTAAAACTCCTTATTAAAAAACTGAGCCTTAAATGAATCAGCCCAAACCATTTCACCTGTAATCAACCTAATTTAATTGGAATGCCGGACAAGAAGTAAAAGGCCAAAACTTTGGTGAAATCAGTTTTTAGCCGCCGGGTCTAATCAGTGTTATTTACATAAGTCCCCGAAGAGGGGAAAACATCAGAAAGGTGCAAAGTAAACGTAGGCTGAAACGAAGACGTGTTGGAGTGTTTCCCGAATATTTTGAATTTTTACAACTCACTTGCCTTTATCGCATCTCCTAATAAAGCCAGCGTAAAAGAGCAGATAAAAAGATTTAAGGTGACTCCGCCGGCAACATCCGCATCCGGGGCCACATTGGGCTAATCAAATTGCCGCCGTTTCGGCAAAGTCCTCAAAGAAAGATGTTTCCCTAATGAGCAACAACTTCCTGGGTGGGCCGGGAACCCAATTTTTCTAGAATGGGCCGGATCACGTCTTTATATTAGAAAAGGAGCTCCCTTCGAGTTTGATCCCGCTTAAGGCATCTACTGAAGTAGAACTCATTGAATATATTTCTCTGAAAGTTCCTTGCATGTGGCAAAAGGATGCTACTTGTGATGTAAATGAAGTAATGCAGGCTTTCCCCGGGAAGAATTTCCACTAAACTATAATAAAACCCAGCAGCCCCATTACAGCTTGTTTGCGTGTTTTATAAAACAAACTTTTCGCGCAACTGATATATGTATATAGGTATTTAATGTATGTATGTACCTATATACATGTAATGTATGTACATATGTACGGGAGGAAGAAAGAATTTTCACATACCATGTCCTCAGTCACACGCTACAAATAGGTCGATGAGCTTTCGAGAATTCAAATTAAATTTTAATAGGTCCACGTGGGGAGATAAAGTCCAGAGTTTCAGGATAAATAGATCCCTTATCTGTTATGATACGTGGAGCACAAAGGTCGCGCCCTTGGTGATGATCTGCCAGAAGATTTACACGGTCGCACCTTCCCACAGTTATGCCACACCGCTCCCGGGGGATCAACTTAAAATTATATCTCAAGTTGCGAATTAAATTTAAATTTAAAGATCTGAAGGTCTTTAGGCGAGCGCAGACTGCAATCATCTGAAAAATTCAGGTGGCAAACATCCGGTGCTTTTGGCGAAATTTGGAGGTCTCACCACCAAGCGCCCACCTCGTCGAGTATTTTAATGATTTATTTGGCTTGTAATGAATGGAGGGGTGAATTATTCAAGAACGTTTTCAGAGGTACCCAGCCCGTGTAATTTGATTAAATGAGTTGATGAATGAATCATCCGGTATTTAGTCGCGCACTTCCGAGTCCAATCTAAGTGATAATTGTGAAATTGCGACTTGACTTGATGCCGTCTGTTGAATAACGTACGTGAAATAAAGAATTGTATATATGTTAAAGGAATCTATAATGATAAATATATATATTATATATGAGTCACTCGTTTGAGGTAATATTAAAAAAATAAAGGCAAGAAGTTTCATCTAGAAGAAAAGAAGAACGTATTTTTCAAAACTCATTTCCTTGTGATGCCGCCAAACATAAAAATGTCTTGAAATTGCATACCTTCGGGCGGTTTAAATTTAAGGAAAACTTTTCAAAAGCAAAACGGCTTTTTCATAAAGAGCACAAAGCAGCGGCAGAGGCCCGGGAGCATTAATTAAACATAAATTGCGCCAAATTCTTTAGGGGCGAGTGTACATTTATTGCACGTTTTTTCAAATGTTTTTCTTTTCATACGAAAATTTATTTTAATGACACAATATTTTAAGATCTGAAAATATAGGTACATATCGAATTTTCTAAAAAAAAAGTTTTTTGTGTGTTTGTGTGTTTTTTTTTAAATTAGGTCCTTTCAAAAAAAAAGTTAGCCGAAAATCTTAGCTGTCAAATGTCTGAAATAAAAAATTCGAGCAGGATAGCGAATCGGAGCCCAATTGGTTGAATAGTTTTTTCAAAAAGCTGCCAACCAGGTCAAAAAACCTAGGTTTCGAGAAAAACGCAATTTAAAATTTTTTCCTATAATTCACGCGCTTGGACACCATTTATTATATCACATTATATATATATTTCTCGGCATTTTTGACTTTTATACCATATTGAATATTGTTTTTATAGGTCTAAAGTTTATGTTTTTGAAAAATCGATTTTTTCAAAAAATAAATGTATACACTCTCCTTAAATTATACATGTTTCTATACTTGTGATGAAATTTTATGTAAAAACGATTGATAAGCCCAACCCAGAAATGAAGAAAATTCCTAATTAAGGAGTATATTTACTAAAAGACAAAGAGTATATTTTCCCTTAAACTACTCTGAGTTTTTAAGGGATTTTTCTACTCTGAAATTTTAAAAATAATTTTTTTTTTTACATTTTTCTTATATAGAAAAAAATACAGTAGAATCCGGATATAACGACCCTCAAGGGACCGGCAACACTTAGTCGTACTAACCGGACGTCGCACAAAACGAACGAACACCGAAGAATGAATTTAAGCTTGTTTTATGTATTAATATTACCGTAATTATGAAATAATAATATACATAGTTAGATTAACTTATATTTGAATAAAATAAATTCATATTAAAATAAACAAAAAATAACTTTAATGGAATTTAAACATTGCACACTACATTCTATGCATGTAAATTCATATGATTTACTGACGTAGAAAGTCTGTAATTTTTGTTTGTTTTTGACTGATTTTTGTTCGATAGTAAGAATTACGTACAGCATTGTCATCGTCAAAGTTAGATTGAACAAACACATTGAGCGCTTCTGCAGCCTTCAGAGCCTCAGACGCGCTGGAAGTCGAATTAGTCTCCTCCGGTTCGGAACTCATTTTAGCGCACTTAATGAGTCCTTGACCTTGGCACATCAGATGAAAAACACTGGCTGATTTACACGCGCTAATCAGCATACGTACGTAGGAGAGGGGAGAAAGCCGGGACGCGGGGCGGTGAGGTATTGCTTGTGCGTAGGTATTGAATACAACACTGCGCGTCGTTCTAAGCGGACGATTTCTTGTCAAAATAGGTCGCTATAAGCGGTTGGTCGCTTAAACCGGAGTCGTACTAAACGGACATGTTTTCATAGTAAGTCTATATGAAACCTAACTTGAGTTTGCATTTTCGTCACTATAACCGGTTGGTCGTTATAAACGAAGTCGTTATATCCGGACTCTACTGTATATATATTTGTGAAATTTTTTAGGTATGTTTTTTTATATTCAAAAAATAACAAACATTTTTTTGGATTTTTAAAGTCCCATTTTTTGGCCATAACATTTTTTCGGGAAAAAAATCAAAAAACGGTGGTTGCCGTGATTCTGGCTTCTTTTGGATCGACTGAACAAAATAAACGGGATATTATTCAGTATTGAAGTCGCTATAGCCCGAACTAGAATCTAAATTAATGATAGTAGTCCAAATTTCTGATTTTTAATCGATTTTCTAACCTCAAAAATGTTTTTTTTAAACTTTCCTGAATTTTGTTATTTTTTGGCTATTAAATTAGCTTCTTTTTGCCGATACCTTTGAGTAATTAATAATAATTAATAATTAAAAGATGAAATGGAATGTTATTGAGTGGAACCTAGTTTTATTCATTTTTAATTAAAACAATAATAAATAAAACCAAAATATTCCCCTCTAAGTTGTTTATTTCAAGGAATTTTTGCTTAAATTGGTCTAATAAAAAGTTTGAAATATCATTAACTTATTGACCAGTGAAATTATGAAATCTTCCATATAAAAACCTGCAGTAATTTCTCAATGCTTTAAAATAATATTTTTTGATGTTAAGCCAATCGATTTAGCTCGAAGAAAGGAGCAGGATATTTTTTATTTGTCTGAAATTATTTACACAACAAAGAAAATAATATTTTCAAAACAACGTTTTTTGGACTTTCATCCATACGTAGCGGAAATGATAATATATACGTTCACATAAAAGTTCGCTTTTCTTTATCTCTTATACATACTATATAGTAGTTTAGGAATTACGAGGCATGGGGATACCCATGCCTTGCGGCCCAAGGGAGATGAAAGTGTTAACAATTCAAAACATATATGAAGGAGAGCTAGGAAAAATGTGAGAAAAATTTAATCCAATCCCTCTAAAATTTGGACATTTTTGTACCATTTCACCAAAACTCCTGAGAAGACAAACACAACCTGTTCCGAATGTAAAGGTCAGTCTTACCCAGAACCGGCCTTAGTCATCCAAAAATCTCAAAATTCAATAGACGTTGCTTGGCTGTCCTTGAGGTAATGTTGCAGACCCAAGATTTCGTGGCAAAACAAATCAATATCTGATTTAGAGTTGATCGTCAACTTTTCTTGCAATGCAGAAAAATCTTCAAAAGTTAGCGCAAGGCGATGAAATAGATGAGTGGTTATTATCAGCTACACACTTTGCCTCGATGCTTCTCCAATTTTTTACAAGCATTTATTCAACTTGAATCGATCGTATATGTTAAAAATATCATCTCGAACTTTAACTCACTTCCTATTATCCGATTTTGATGAAATTTGACAGACTTACGTAAGTCTCGGGACAATATAATATTGTTGCGGCCCTTCGTTGTGCCCTAAAAAATAATTAAAATTAATTAGGACATAGCCTTAGTTTTAGTACAAGAACTCACCTACGTTTCATCGTGGTGAAAAGCGAAGGGGAAGGGCCGACCTGAAGTGGGACGAACCCGGAAAAGCTGCCGATCGACATCTTCCTTCAAAAAGCGTGACAGCAACAAGTCAAGAAGTGTGAAATCTGTGGAGAAAGAATAAATTGTTAGTGCGCGCAATTATTCCGTAAAAAGTAAATAATTGTTACTTTTAACCCCGTGAAATTACAGGGATCGTGAATTACACCGCCCGGCGATAAAATAAGGGACGTTCGCGTTAAAGGATACACCGTCCGGATTCCGCGCGAAAATTAGCCCAGGTGGGCCATCCGGTAAGTACCTCTGCCTGGTAATTAAAGAAAAGAATTAGGGAATTGCCCACGGAATTCTAAAATTATTTGTCACGCCAATTACGGCCGTTTTGCGAATATTCCGGGCCACTTACCTGCGATTTACCTGTTGGGTGTCCTCCCGCGATTAATTTACCCGACGATCTTCCCACCACTAAAAATCCCTCGGCGAATTCCGTCATCCTGTGAAAAGGATAAAGTGAATAAAATCGACAAAATTCAAGTTCACCGGAGATCAGCTGATCGGTGCCCTTGAATTCCGCGGCGCATAACCCCCTAAGCATAGCGAGGGGAATCACTTCCATCCGCTGTCACCGACGATCAGCTGCTCAACATACTCGGAGGAAGCACGCACACACGCCTACCGAGCATATCCCGCGAACTCGGGGTTTTCCCCTTTGACGCACTCGTCGAAAACTTACGCGATTTTCACCGGAATTCTGCATAATTTTCACCGGACTTACCTGAACTTTCCTTCGACGGTAGTCCGTCTCCAAAGTCCCGGCGGTTCCCTCGACGTCCCAGGAAAGCAGCAGCCACTCCACACAAACTAACACCCACTGCACCACACGCGTCCACGGCACTGCGCCCGGGAATTAAAGTCCGCCCCCCCAAACGACAAGAAGGGAATTCCCGGCCGACACTCCGCGCCCGATTCGAACACTATACTCGCGGCAGGAATTACGAGAGGACCCTCGGCTGTCACCGAGTAATCCCCGCAAAATCCCTGAAAATCAGTGCCATAAGCCGCGGCACTGTTTATCACCGACCGACGCTACTCACACATTACCGCGATCGCCTTGCCGTCACTGTGCGCACACACACCCGAGCGAAGCCGGCCGCCACACCACGAGCGGCGTTGCTCGACACGACACGGCTTCTGTGCGCACACCGCTGAAAGCATTCGCAGGGCGAAGTGTGGGTGCGCTCCTGATTTCTCAGCTACCGACTGCAGGGTTCAGCAAATTCTTCGACGGAGTTTTGTTTCGCAAGAAAGTCTCCCTCTCGACTTTTGCTCGGTACTTGGGCCAAAATAACCGCGGATTGAGCCCAAGTGTAACATTGGTGCCAGGTGTGTTCGGGACGAACGAGTACTGTGAAGTACTCTCCTCCACAAAATTTTTGTTTACAACAGTCGCTGAAATATAAAAAATATTAGATTTGTTTTTTTTGGGAACTTTTTGAAAAAAAGGGGCAAATCAAGTTATATCACTTGTAAAAAAAAAAAAAAAAGAAACGATCTCCTGGACAATAAGTGGCGAAATAATTTTTTTTGACGGAAAAAGAGTGCTGTAATAAAAAAAAGAACACTTCTCCGCACAATTTTTTTTAGATTTTTTTTTTGCTTTAGAAATCTTGCGGCGCGAAACTATTCGCAAATTGCTAAAACAAGAATTTTGTTTTAATAAAGAGAGTTGTTTTATTGACCTTTTCCCCCTTACGCGTTTAAAAATGGCAAGTAGACGAGAAAATCCAGCAGACTTCGAGGGGCTGCAGCGAATGATGACGGGATTCAATAACTTCGTGGAGCAGCATTCGAAAATGATGGAGGACTTGCTAGGGGCTGTAAAAGACCTGTCCGAGAGAGTCGCTCGGTGCGAAATGTCTCAGGAGGAGACGTTTAGGACTCGGCTCGATCAGCTGGCGGCTGAAACAACCCCAGAGCGGTACCACGGAAGGGAGGAAACGCGTGCGACCGATAATCCCCCTTCGGTTAGGGTTGAGGCTGCCACGAGGACCTATGACGACCTGATAGATTTTGACGCGGACCCCACCGAACCTACTTACGCCCCCAGCAGGTCTACTTGCGCCCCCAGCAGATCTACTTACGCCCCCATTGGACACCCTTACACCCCCTTCGAACCGGTTCGCCCCCATCACTGAGCCAAGACGACGTACTTCGGACCAGACCGTCGCGTTCCGGCCAGCTATTCCGTCAAGCAGGCGAGAAGTTCCCGAACAGCGCCCCCCCAGTCCTTCAAGAGCGATGCCGCGAAGCTGTGGCCAGGATTTGCCACATTCCACCCCTCTGGGAAATCCCGCTGTTCGGTTCAGGGACACCTTCACGTTCGATGAACCCAGAACCCTCCCACCCTGTCAGCCCCCGGTGCTCAAGCCGACGAAAATAAAGGTGTCCCCCCAGGAATTTAGCGGCAAACAACCATGGCGCCTATATCGTCGCCATTACGACAGCGTGGCCACTATAAGCGGATGGCCAAATGAGTTGAAGGCGCTGTATCTTGTACCATTCCTTAGGGGAACAGCCCTTACCTTCTTCGATACCCTGGACGAAGAAACCAGACACGATTGGAAAAAACTTGACGCCGCATTTGATGCCCGGTTTAGCAACCGGATGGAGAAGACCGTGGCCCATATCAAGTTGCGAGGGTGTGTCCAGGCTCCACGGGAATCCCTTAAGGAATTCGTCACGCGGGTGCAAGAGCATGCTTCGCTGGCCTTCGAGGATGCTCCTGCAGCTACACGAGACGCAGTGGCTCTGGCACAATTTATAGACGGGATAGGCGACTTGGACATCCAGCAGCGCGTGCGCGACACCCTTCCTGGGAGCGTGGAAGAAGCTCTGGCGCTGGCAGAGCGGATTGAAGCCAGCAGGGAGGCTACAAGAATTTGCAGGAGACACGTCCGTACGGCAGTTGCGGACGTACAGCAGACATCCTCCAGACGTGATGCGACTAGGCTACCTCGGAACACGCAAAGGACCCGGAATTCCAGAGGATCACCACCGGCCCACACCGTCACTGAGAAATCAGTGACTGGGAAAATTCGAGTTTTCCTGGACGGGCGGAATTTCGGATTCATCACGCGGAACGACAACGGGGAGAATGTCTTCATGCATCGGAATGAGATCGTGAACCTCCCAGCAAACGCGCGCGTGACCCTTAAAGAAGGAGACGACGTGGTGTTTGACGTTGTGTGGACCAACAGAACACCGGCCGCGAAAAATGTCTCCCTGGCGATACGACCCCAGACAAGGGCCACAAGCGCGTATTCGGCGATCGTGGCTTCAAATCCACCCCAGTCAGCGCAGCGGAACAGTGTGGAGGCAACCCCCTCTACTAGCAGGTCCTACACTGCGAATTCACCAAACGCCGCCCCCACAAACACTGAGGATGTGTTTGATTTAAACGGGTCTCAGCTAACCTACCGGGGCCAGTGTTAGCTCTCGGCGAACGCCCCATAATCCACATCCACAGCGCGCAACAATTCGGGAACCTGAAAGTAGAGGGCGAGGTTATGGGAGTTCCCTGCAAAATTCTACTGGACACGGGAGCTAGCCAGTCAGTTCTACATCCGCGACTGATCGAGGCTAGCGGGCGGAAAATTCGAATGCGGCGGACAAATGCGGTAATACAGAGCGTTACAGGCGAGGAAACGGAGATAATGGGCAAAGCGGAAATCCCATTGAAGATCGAGACTTTTGCGGCGTACCACTTGTTCAATATTGCGGCGATCCAGGATGAGTGCATTCTAGGAATGGACTTTTTCCTAAAATACAAGTGTAGGCTCGATTTTGGCGACGGCTCTCTACATGTTGGAGGCCATTGCATACGTCTCCAGGACACGGCGGCAGCGGCAGCGGCAGCGGACAATTTTGCGGCGACATGTAGAGAGGTAGTAATTCCTCCGAACGAAGACGCTCTAGTCCGCCTGAATGTCTCTGTACTACCAAGAACCCCGATTATGTTGTCCAGTATTGACAACAGCGATTTAATTATGGCCCCTACGTTGACAGAGAGCTCGGCTGGAATCGTATGGGTACGGATCAGCAACGTCTCCGACAGAGTTGTGAATGTTCCCCCTCACACTAATCTCGCGCGGGTGGAGGAAGTGAGCATAATGGAGAAGTCGAAGACCGAAGCAGCGATAGAGGACCCACACCAGAACAGCGAGCTAGAGGAACTGTTCGTCGCCTCCAACAGCGACCTGGACACAGAACAGAGCGCCCAGCTTTCACGCTTGCTACGAAAGCATTCTTCGGCATTCTCCAAGGGGAAGCAGGATCTAGGCCGGACCAACGTCTTAAGGCACCGCATCAACACCCACGGCGCGGAACCAATAAAACAACCACCTCGAAGGATCCCGTTTGCACGACGCGGCGAGGCAGAGGAGATTTTGCGAGAGATGGAGACGCTAGGGGTAGTAACACCCTCGAGGAGCCCCTGGAGTTCACCCGTCGTGTTGGTGAAGAAGAAAGACGGAAGCCTTAGATTCTGCATCGACTATCGGAGACTAAATGCGGTGACGAAAAAAGATTCGTACCCCTTGCCACGCATCGATTTGACGTTAGACGCCTTAGGCAGGTCCTCATGGTTCGCGACGCTGGATTTACAGTCAGGTTACTGGCAGGTAGAGCTCGACCCAGCCGACCGGGAGAAGACTGCCTTCACCATGGGCAACGGATTGTGGGAGTTTACCGTGATGCCTTTCGGATTGACGAACGCACCGGCAACCTTCCAACGGCTGATGGAGTTGGTCCTGGAGGGCCTCCCATACACTACCTGCCTAGTGTACCTTGATGACATCATCATCCATGGAGAGACCTTCAGCGAGCTTTTGGAGCACCTCGACGTAGTGCTGACTCGCCTAAGGACGGCCGGTCTAAAGTTGTCGCCGAGCAAGTGCCAACTCTGTCAACGTAGAGTGAAATTCTTAGGACACATCGTCTCCGAAGAAGGAATACTCGTCGACCCGGACAAAATTGCGGCAGTTAGGGACTGGCCTATCCCAGCGAATAAGAAAGAGGTGCAATCCTTCTTGGGACTCTGCGCCTACTACCGGCGTTTTATTTTAAATTTCTCAGCGGTTGCGAAACCCCTTACCGCCCTCACGGGAAAAAACGTTAAGTTCGAGTGGTCCCAAGATTGCGATAAAGCCTTCTCTAGGCTCAAAGAGATGTTGACGTCGGCTCCAATTCTCAGTCAGCCCCTACCGACTGGAGAATTTATTGTGGATACAGACGCTAGCGAGTTTGCTTGGGGAGCTGTCCTGTCTCAAGTACAGAACGGTCAAGAGCGGGTGTTGGAGTTCTACAGTAAAACTCTCAGTAGCGCCGAGAGAAATTACTGCGCCACCAAAAGAGAACTCCTAGCTGCCGTAAAGGGAATTAGCCATTTTAGCCCCTATCTCCTTGGAAGACACTTTACGTTGCGGACAGATCACGCGTCGCTGCGCTGGCTGATGAATTTCAAACAGCCAGAGGGCCAAATCGCTCGGTGGATAGAGCGCCTGCAGGAGTATGATTTTACGACCCTACATCGAGCAGGCAACCATCACGGGAATGCAGATGCCCTATCCCGACGCCCCTGCGCAGCCAGCGGATGCAAAACCTGCGAGCGAGCGGAGGAACGGCAGCACGTCAGCGTGAGTACGACTACTGTCCAAGGAGATATGGTTGCCGCGCAGAAGATGGACCCGATACTGCAGGAGGTCCGAAAATGGCTGGAAGAAGGAGACAGACCGTCGAAAGACGAAATCAGCAGCTCCGAACCCCTCGTAAAAACGTATTGGGCAATGTTCTCCACTTTGAGCCTAGAGAACGACCTCGTATGCCGCAAATTTTGCGATGGAAGGGGGGACCATCTGCAAATTCTTGTACCGGAAGGAATGCGACGAAAGATCATGGAGTTGTCACATGATGGACCCGCCGGCGGACATTTTGGCGTGGAAAAAACGGTACAAAAGGTGAAAGAGCGGTACTACTGGCCCAATTGTACCCGAGATGTCGAAAGCCACGTCTTAAAATGCGCGATCTGCCAGCGACGGAAAGGACCAATCCCAAGGACGCGAGCTCGCCTGCAACTCTATAACGTGGGGGCTCCTTTCGAACGGATCGCCATCGACATCCTCGGGCCGTTGCCAGTCACCACCAAGGGCAAAAAGTACGTGCTCGTAGTCGGGGATTATTTTACCAAATGGCCGGAAGCCATACCACTGGAAGACCAAACGGCAGAACGCGTAGCCGAAGCTCTGATCGAGCATGTATTTAGCAGGTTCGGGCTACCCCTGCAATTACACTCGGACCAGGGGAGGAATTTCGAGTCGGCTGTCTTCCAGGCGGTTATGCGAAAATTCCGCATAGAGAAAACCCGTACTACAGCCCTGCACCCACAGTCGGACGGAATGGTAGAGAGGTTTAACCGCACCTTGCTCGATTTTCTTGCGAAATACGTGGCGGATCACCAGAGAGACTGGGACGAGCACCTACCGTTCCTCCTTCTAGCGTACCGAGCCGCCGTGCATGATTCGACCGGACTTACACCCGCCAAAATGACATTTGGTCGCGAATTAAGGCTGCCTGTCCAACTATACACAGGAGAACCCTCAGCTGAACACCTCGAAGCATCAGAATACGAGCACAAGATGACTGCGCGGTTAAGAGAGGTATACGAGTTCGCGAGGAAAAGACTGGCAGAAAAAAGCCGCAGAATGAAAGACAGGTACGACCTATCCGCTCGAGGTTCACCTTTCAAGACAGGCGATCGGGTCATGCTGTACCACCCGAAGCGAAGAAAGGGACGCTGTCCAAAACTTCAATTGGATTGGGTTGGACCCTACGTAATTGAAGAGACCCTGACCGACGTCGTCTACCGGATCAAGGATGAGAAAACGAAGAAGACCATGGTGGTACACCGCGATCGGCTAGCAGAATTCAGGGAATAAGGAAGAAAAAGCGGGACATTCCAGCAGGTAAATGAACGCGCGCGTGCAAATGATCAAATGCGGCACTTAATTTTCCGAATTTTTTTATTTACGTTGATTATAAGTTTGTTTAAGTTAATCTTAGTTTTTTTCTTTGCGCTGGTTGAATTTCGTTTAAGTTACTTTTAATTTTTTTTTCTAAGATTAGTTAATAAGAGAGCGTCCAAAGCGGCTAATTTAAATGAATTTTTGAAATCGCGGAGTTGAATTAAAAAAAAAAAAAAAAAAAAACAATTGAAATTAATAATTAAAAAAAAAAAAGAGACAAAAAAGTAAGACGAAAAAAAGGGCAAATATTTTAATAAAATTTGTAAAACCAGGCACGGTACTCGCTCGAATCGGTCCATGATCGCGTCTCCGTAACGAGCGAGTCGGAGGCGCTCTAGAAAAAACCTCCGCCGTTCCTGGACCAGCTTGAGTCGGCCGTATTCGTTTTACACCGGCGCGTCGCGGGCGGAAATGCCAACGGCTCAAGCTGGTCAATCAAATTAAATAACAAAAAACAAGGAAAGGGACTTATCGGCTCGACGGCAGCAGCGGGCTCCTTGGACCACTCCAGACCGATCCCTAGTATTACTGGAGAGCTGAGGACAGCTCTCTTTCCAAAAGGGGGAGTAGTGTTGCGGCCCTTCGTTGTGCCCTAAAAAATAATTAAAATTAATTAGGACATAGCCTTAGTTTTAGTACAAGAACTCACCTACGTTTCATCGTGGTGAAAAGCGAAGGGGAAGGGCCGACCTGAAGTGGGACGAACCCGGAAAAGCTGCCGATCGACATCTTCCTTCAAAAAGCGTGACAGCAACAAGTCAAGAAGTGTGAAATCTGTGGAGAAAGAATAAATTGTTAGTGCGCGCAATTATTCCGTAAAAAGTAAATAATTGTTACTTTTAACCCCGTGAAATTACAGGGATCGTGAATTACACCGCCCGGCGATAAAATAAGGGACGTTCGCGTTAAAGGATACACCGTCCGGATTCCGCGCGAAAATTAGCCCAGGTGGGCCATCCGGTAAGTACCTCTGCCTGGTAATTAAAGAAAAGAATTAGGGAATTGCCCACGGAATTCTAAAATTATTTGTCACGCCAATTACGGCCGTTTTGCGAATATTCCGGGCCACTTACCTGCGATTTACCTGTTGGGTGTCCTCCCGCGATTAATTTACCCGACGATCTTCCCACCACTAAAAATCCCTCGGCGAATTCCGTCATCCTGTGAAAAGGATAAAGTGAATAAAATCGACAAAATTCAAGTTCACCGGAGATCAGCTGATCGGTGCCCTTGAATTCCGCGGCGCATAACCCCCTAAGCATAGCGAGGGGAATCACTTCCATCCGCTGTCACCGACGATCAGCTGCTCAACATACTCGGAGGAAGCACGCACACACGCCTACCGAGCATATCCCGCGAACTCGGGGTTTTCCCCTTTGACGCACTCGTCGAAAACTTACGCGATTTTCACCGGAATTCTGCATAATTTTCACCGGACTTACCTGAACTTTCCTTCGACGGTAGTCCGTCTCCAAAGTCCCGGCGGTTCCCTCGACGTCCCAGGAAAGCAGCAGCCACTCCACACAAACTAACACCCACTGCACCACACGCGTCCACGGCACTGCGCCCGGGAATTAAAGTCCGCCCCCCCAAACGACAAGAAGGGAATTCCCGGCCGACACTCCGCGCCCGATTCGAACACTATACTCGCGGCAGGAATTACGAGAGGACCCTCGGCTGTCACCGAGTAATCCCCGCAAAATCCCTGAAAATCAGTGCCATAAGCCGCGGCACTGTTTATCACCGACCGACGCTACTCACACATTACCGCGATCGCCTTGCCGTCACTGTGCGCACACACACCCGAGCGAAGCCGGCCGCCACACCACGAGCGGCGTTGCTCGACACGACACGGCTTCTGTGCGCACACCGCTGAAAGCATTCGCAGGGCGAAGTGTGGGTGCGCTCCTGATTTCTCAGCTACCGACTGCAGGGTTCAGCAAATTCTTCGACGGAGTTTTGTTTCGCAAGAAAGTCTCCCTCTCGACTTTTGCTCGGTACTTGGGCCAAAATAACCGCGGATTGAGCCCAAGTGTAACAATATAGTATATCTATTATCGTTCTAAATCCAATCCGATGAACGCCCCAAGATAGCAGAGTACCTTTCTCTTTACAACTCTCTTGATATGGGTATCAAATGAAAGTGTTTTACGATAGAATACGATAAACTATCAAACAAATCCAATAAAAACAATAAAACTTATAAAATAAATAAAAGTACATATCTCACAGCCATTGTAGGTATAACTTGTTATTAGTTGTTTACCTTAGTTAAACGCCCCAACTGACTTTGGTGTCAGCGCCCGGGTTGCCCCCCTCTAAGTCCAGCACTGGACTCACCCATTGTAGTAGTAAAAAAGACTCAAAAATATGTTTCCGCGGCAATGTATTAAAGTAAATAGTTTTTCCGTTTGTGTCCAACTAGTTGGGAGTGTTCTTTGGCAGCAGCACAAGTATATTTCAAGAACGCAGTGGTTTGCTGAAAGAACTATAATTTGTTGAGGCACTTGCCCACAGCCCATTCACTTTCAACTAATGCATACTCCGCCTTTGTCCGCGGCAACGTCTAGTTAGAACCGCTGGCCAATGCTTCCCATGCAGTTTCCTCATATTCCAAGTCCAGAGTCCTGTGCGGCTTCAAAAGTTACAAGGCCCTTCAGAAATTGTCACGTATTTTAGAGACCTCTACAAGACTTCCTGAACAATTGAAGGCGTGTCCTAAGATTATTTATTCTGGAAATGTGCTCAACTCATTTCGTTCTGTCTGATTTAATTAAATTGAATATTTTCGGGCATGCCGGGATTACATAATGCCTCCTCGTTGGGTACCTACTTACTTGGTCTCCACTTGTAGGGAGTCGCTTCGGTCACTCCGTGGCTACCATTAAAATCCCCGCGTAGTAGCTTTTGAGCCAGATGTCACAATGGCCCTTGTTAGATCCTACGTGAGCTGTACGTGCAATTTCAGGAATGGTCGCTGTGCAAGGAATCAGGTAAAAATTATGTGGAAAGTGCTTTTAGGTATATATGGTATGAAATGTGAAGGCCTTTTGAAAAGAGTTTAAAAAATATGCGTTATTCTACTTAGGCCTAGTTTTTGGGTGGATGATTAACTTAATAATAATCTTTTCGGGAAGAAAAAGTTTGCAGTTTCCTCACAAAATGTTAAGAATTACTATTATCTGTGCCAATTATGAACATTTCAATGGATTGTCAACAGCAAAAATAAAAGTGGGTGTGACTGTGTCGGGATGCACAATCGAGGGATTAACGTAAATACGTTCCCAATCCACTTAATCTAAGAAAATTTACAGGTAGTATTGTGCAATATATTCAAAATTGAGCATATAAATTTAGTGAGCATATATATGTATATATGTGGGGATTACTCGAAATTATCGGGCCGGACACGGGTATATTTTAGATTGTCATCAGTGCCGGTTTTAGCACTACCAGCGCCCTGGGCGAGATTTCTACGGCGCCCCCTATCTGCCATTGAAACAGTAGGTAATGGGTCAGTTACCTACTTGGAACGTATACGAAAAAAAGGCAAGGGATATAATGAAATAACCATTTATTAAAAAAAACTAATAAAATTTCTTTTCCATTCTATCGGCAAACTCTTTTATTAAGATATCAAGGTCTATGTTTTCCGCAATTTCATTTTCGATTGACAAAATTGCTAAGTTTTTCAATCTAGATTGAGATATTGTGGATCGCAGATAGGTTTTTATCAGCTAAAGCTTAGAAAAACTTCTTTCCCCACTAGCCACAGTTACAAGTATAGTGATCAATATTCGCAATGCTATCCATTCATTCATGAGGATACAGACAGCTCTTGTAAGTTGCGATGTTTGATAAAATTTAAAATAGACAGATTAACCACATTCTGATCAGGCAAAAAAGATTTTAGACTTATGAGTTCATCGCACAACATACAACCATCTATACCTGATTTAGAGTCTACAGTTAATTTCAATTGGAGATCACTACAGAGTTTGAGAAGGTCTAGTTTTTCCGGGATCTTTTTTATATTGTACAAAAAAGACCAAGATTCCCAGTATTCATTTAACTGTTCAAATCTTTCATTGAGTGAATTTATGGTAGTGTCCAAAAGGCAATTGAAAAATTCAACTTCAAATTTCTTTTCTGGAGAAGTTATAGGCTCATCGCGAGTAGTTTCACCAGTTTGGCGTTTAACACGTCGAATTCTTGTCGTCGTTCTAAACATAGGTTCAATTCCAACTCCTTCGCAGTTAACCCATTAATGGGCGATTTCCTTCCAAATTCGTATACAGGGGTTTTTTTGGTGTTTTTTTTTTCAAAAACCAAAGCAAAAAAAATATTTCAAAACCATGGTTTGAGGAAGTTTAGACATTCGGACGGCGATTTCTGGTGGTTATATAATCATTTAATATCAGCAACTTCAAGATAATCGACTTTAAAGAGAAAAATGACAAAAAAAAAGCACTTTTTTTTAAAAAACACAAAAAATAATAGGGTTTTTGAAGCTTTTAGGCAAAACAAATGCCGGATTCTGAAAGAACATCCCCAAAAACCTCCTGTATACGAATTTGGAAGAAAATCGCCCAAATTTGCTATTCGAATCGTGCAATTGAACTTGCGTGCACAAAACCTTGTTTTCCTCATTAAGGGGTTATTCTACTGTTAAGGGGGTAGTCCAGTGAAAACGACTGTTTTTTCAACGATTTTTTTTTCATATTAGAAATTAATTTTTATTAAAAACCTTTTTTACATATCATAGTACAACTATTAAACTACAAAAAAAAAATTTTATTTTTTTTTTTCGATGAGTCATCCCGACAAAATGGCCGCTCCAAAAAAAAATTTTTTTTGTTGGCGGACGTCGAATCTCTGCAACGGTTCATTCGAAACAAAAAATTCAAACGAGGTTTTAATCTGTAGAACATTGGCTATCGTCGGAACTAGAATTATTAATTTTCAGTAAAAAATAACAAAATGGCGGCATTTCGAATTTTTCTGGTGTTTTCCGGGTGCTTAATTTGTTTATAACTTTGTAAATAAACAATGGATCTTAATAATTCTAGTTCCGACGATAGATACACAATCAAGAAATATACAGCTAAATTTTTAGATCAATCGGAGCAAAAGACTCTGAGATCTGACGTCCGCCGAGTCAAAAAATGCTGTTTTGAGAAAAACGCGTTTAAAGTTTCTTTTGCGGAAAAAAGCTAAAAAAATTAATTTTACCTCAGTCAGCGATGCCTGGTCCATACTTAACGCGATGCCTGCTCCATACATAACTAACCTTAAATACAAAGCAGAAGGACCTAGACCGTTATAAACCGAAAAAAAATGGGCGGAGCAAACAGAAATACAAGAGTCCTCCTTGCTCCGAAACACGCCAGGGGACCTTCGAGCGCTCGGATTACACGTCTCTCGAAAACTCTCTGTATCTTTAAAACTATTCAATATTTTGCTTAGATATTTTAAGGGAGTATTTTCGAGGTGTATGTAGTAGAGTAGATTTAAGCAAAAACAAAAAAATTGAAAAAACATTTTTTTTTCACTGGACTACCCCCTTAAACAGGTAAGAAGCAGTATCTTTTTAAAAGTGTTGTAAAAAAAAACTATTAGAGATATCAATTTGAAATTTTGCATGCATCTTTATTAATGAAAAAAATATATAATGGCATAGTTGATTAAAAAAAAAAATCGGTTAAAAAAACTTTAAACGCGATTTACTCAAAATGTGTTGTTTTGGTGCGCGGTACATCGTAGAGAAAAAACTAATGAAGCGATTTAGCTAAAAATTTTTTTGCATAGTTATATATCAATTTTACACAGACTGAACCTAAATTGAGCCATAAAAATTGAAATTTGGTTATTTGGGAGCACTTTTTTCATCGAAAAAACGTCCAAAATCGAGCATGCTATTTTCCAACACTTGTCAAATCGCGAAAATTTAATATTTATGGCTCAATTTAGGTTCAGTCTGTGTGTTTTTAGCTAAACTAATAAAATTTCATCGTTAAATTGATTGCAGATCACCTGGACGACCTGGGCAATGTACCGCGCAAACGACTCTGGCCGTCAGCGCGCGCTACATCAATCATAAACCGAAGCCGCCATTTTGTTTTTTTTTTTAATCAACTATGCCATTATATAATTTTTTAATTAATAAAGATGCATGCAAAATTTCAAATTGATATCTCTAATAGTTTTTTTTTTTACAACACTTTTAAAAAGTTACTGCTTTTTACCCGTTTAACAGTACAATAACCCCTTAATGGGTTAAAATGGCGCTTTTGAAGCCTGTTTTTCTACATTCTTCCAAGAAAGCGCAGCATTTTTTCAACATTTCTGTGCATTTACCGAGATCCATGTCTATTGATTGTAGAGATTTACTAATGACATTTATTTGAAAAAGTATATCATACCAAACAACCAATGAAACCGAACACTGCATTCCATTCTAGTGTTGCCGTCATAACGATTTTGTAACTAGATTTAGGGAATTTACTAATAAGTAGGACTTGCTCAATGAACAAGCGGATATAAAGGGGGGCCTGCGGCGCCCCTTCAAATCTGGCGCCCTGAGCGGTCGCCCAACCGCGCCCTACCCTAACGCCGCTACTGATTGTCATTGTATTGCTTTTTTCTGATTAAAATCTATAGTTTGACACTTAAACTAGAACGAAACATAGTTAATTGATTATTACACAGTTGAGTAAAGATTTTTTAATTGTAGATCTAGAATGGTTAAAATCTAAACAATTAAAGTAGTCATTATAATCTTTGGACATGGACGAAATCGGTACAAAACTGCCGTAATTGGTTCTGTGGTAGACGGAATATAAAAAGATTCGTCCTGTGGTCATTCGAGGGCGTGAATTAATATTGACGAGGCTCAAAAGAGTTGGAGAGTTTATAGCGCCAGTAACAATATCATGCATAAACAGCACACAAGCAACCTCCCTACGTTTAGAAAGCGACGTCAAAAATAAAACCAACAACCTGTTTTCATAAGGAGGAAGATTATAGGGGTCTCTCCCCATGGCAAAAGGCGAAGAGCATAGTGAAGGAATCTCTTTTGCACTGCCTCAATGCGGTTAGTATGAACGTCATAGTGTGCCATCAACACTATAGAAGCATACTCCAAACTTGACTTCCACTTTATCAAACACTGAACTATATTCCGGGGACATATAGTTTACACTTATTCAGTTGTTTTGTATCCTTCTGAAATAATAATTCCTCATCGTGAACTTAAAGACGTTATTCAACGTCAAAGAAACAAAAAAATATATAATAATAATAATAAAAGAACCGCTTCCGAGAATTTATTAAGTAATTTTACTTAAAAATATTAACTCAATACATATTCAGTAATGATCTTTTTAACCCGTTCTTTACCAGGGTCTCCCGGAGAAAACCGCCACCACAGCCCAAGACTTGTTTCATGATTATATGAGCCCAATTGGAATAAATTTAACGTGTGTGTATTTAGAACAATCTAAAAAAACAAAATAAACATTCTCTCAAACTGACACAAATATGTGACGCTGGGCTATAGATAACAACATGTTTAAACATACCTTTATAAGCTGACCAAATACGTCTGTTACATACACTGGCGAGCAACTGGTTAGGTACACCCTAATATTTTCAGTTTCCCAGAAGACGGGGAGGTATAGCGAAATAAACCGACAATGGTTTTATTACTTATGGGAATCCCAATCATAAAATGCAGTTTCGAGAACAATCACACATACGAGCGTTTACCTGGATGCATTTATCTAAAATTGTGCATATAAAAGCGGAGCAACTGATTAGGTACGTTATTCTATTTTGGACTGCGAACAGTGAGTGTGTTATTATTTTTTTGCGAAAATTTATTTTTGAAAAAGCTACGTACTCTCCTAAATAATGGGAAAAAAAAGCAATTGTCAATGGAAGAACTTGGAAAAGTATTAGCCTTAAAGGAGGAAGGATATTCCGGAAGGAAAATAGTAGAAAAATCGGTCGTAGTGCCAACGCAGTGTGTCGTTTTCTCCGGGATCCGGAAAATTACGGCAAAAACTACAAAGGAGGGATGAAAACTGCGACCACTGAGAGAGAACGGCGCCGAATTTTGAGGTTAGCGTCAAACTCTACGCTAAGTGCACGGGAAATTGGACAACAAGCTGGAACTTCGGCAAGTGTCTGGTCAGTACGAAGGGTAATAAAACAAAGCCCAACAATAAAGCGACTCCGTTTAAAGAAAAAACCAGCGTTAACGCGAAGACATCAGCAAGCACGGTTGCAGTTTGCTCGAAACTACATCAGCTGGGATGAAGAGTGGAAGAAAGTAATCTTTTCCGATGAAAAAAGATTCTGTTTAGATGGTCCTGATGGCTTCTCATATTATTTCCATGATATTCAGAAGGAGACGAAATATTTATCCCGCCACCATAGCAGAACGGGTTCAGTTATGATATGGGGAGCCATATCCTATAACGGACCTGTGGAGCTACGGATTTTAAGAGGAAGACAGACCGCAGAAACGTATGTAGCTTTACTACGAACGGCAGCAGCTGATTTTAATGAATTATTGGGAGGAACGGATTGGATTTTTCAACAAGATCTGGCACCAATTCACACTGCTCGTTGTGTTAAAGACTGGTTTGAAGCAGAAGACATCAGAGTTCTAGATTGGCCATCACTTTCGCCCAACCTCAACATCATAGAAAATCTCTGGGGATGGTTGTCCAGGAAAATTTACAACAATGGCAAGCAATATGAGAATATTGCAATACTAGAAGAAGCAATAAAAGAAGCGTGGGCGAATATACCTCCACACATTTATAAAAATTTATATGAATCAATAAAAAATAGATTATTTGAAGTCATTAGGAATAATGGTAAAGCTACCCATTACTAATTAATAAAATATATTGTATCAATACACTTGTGTTTAATTTAATTAATTTACTGTGCAAAATTCCATGATATTTTAGTTTTTTTTGCAATGTACCTAATCAGTTGCTCCGCTTTTATATGCAAAATTTTAGATAAATGCATCCAGGTAAACACTCGTATGTGTGATTGTTCTTGAAACTGCATTTTATGATTGGGATTCCCATAAGTAATAAAACCATTATCGATTTATTTCGCTATACCTCCCCGGCTTCTGGGAAACTGAAAATATTAGGGTGTACCTAACCAGTTGCTCGCCAGTGTATATGTGACGCCGGGCTGTGGTAAGAAACTGCTGTGTCACATATGTGTGACGGTTGGTAGCGAACGGGTTAATCAATAAATAAATTTGTAAAATATCTAAAATGGAGTACAACAGAAGCCCTGCAGAAGAGCCACCCCTAAGAAGAAGAAAGTCCAGCAGGTCAGGTATATTACGCCATCGCGGAATGTTTAGATACGACGTCACTAACCTTTTAAAAGTTGTATTTCATTTCCATTTATTTTCTTGCATTAAACTCTGTTTCAACTATTTTATATATTTATTTTTTCCAGTACTTTTTTCCATTTATTTATTTTAAAATCTATTCTTTTTCCTTCTGTTCCATTCTTCACTAATGCAAAAAAATCCTGCAAGGGCAAGGTAAACAATCAGTCTTTTTCCTTGAGTTTAGCTGGATTGAACTCAACTCATCTAAATCCTTGTTTCCTCGAAGGAAACTCAAACTCAACTCAAATCTGAGTTAACTCTGCATGGAAACACAGTATATTATATGATCCTTTTGCTCATTCAGTATTTTTTAAATTCTCTCTCAATGCCTGAGGTCAAAATAAATATGTATTGCACAAAGGCCACAATACTGACAAATAATAATATCCCCTTATTTTTAATGAAAACCAGACTCACAATATACTCGAGTTTTTGTATCAGACCACCCACTACAACCGCTCGAGTGCTCCTCCCCTGACTTGTCGAACTATCTCGAAAAAGAAACCTCCGGACGACGCTTCATTTGCCGAATGAGAGTACCACTCAAAACCCTCAAGAGGTGAATTGAATGGAACACGAGCATAAACAGATTCCTTTATGTGCCTATAATGGCGCTTCTTATTGCGTTAACATCTTATTGTACAAATCTGTTTTCTATTCATAAGCCCATAAGTATGGAGCCACTCCCCTGCTGCAGGGATAGCCGTTGTTTCCCATTCAGCCTTCGATTATTCCTTGTGATTTGATAACAAAAACTTGAAAGGCTGTAAAAATAACATGTTGTCTCCCCCGGATTCAATGGGAACACAATCACCTCGAAAAAGGCTGAATTGCAAAGGGCCAGTTTATTGTAAATTGAGAAACACTGTACGGGTCGACGTCTGTGCCAATTTCGGGGCCTCTTGTGTTTCGCCTTTCAAAGAGGCCCTTCGACAAAGTAGGTACAATTCGAACTTCGAGGAGATTCTGAAAACACACTGCGCTGCGCACTGCTGAATAAATACATTTTCTTTACATTTGTAAGATTTCATTCATTTTATTCGCTTTCTGCTTAGCTCGTAATATCCTGCTTATTTCAGTTCCTTGGGAGTTGCGAACACTGAGGACAAGCCTGTTTAATTAAAAATCAACATAGCCGACAAGAAGACATGCACAAAGAACTTTCTTCAGATTCTTTTAAAGCTAAATGATGACTTTAAGTCCTGGCACGTATTTGTTTTTAAAAAAAAATACAAGGAGCGCTTCCACGGAGTTATATTTTAACGTCTGTAAGATGAGAGTTTACTTTTCGACACCTGTCAGTTATTTTAAGATTGTGGCAAGTGCTGTTGACTGTATTTAGGTCATGAGAATCATCTTAAGGAACGGAGAATTGGAATATTGTGAAAATCCGACTTTGATGCCCAATTAAGAATGCTTTAGTAGATATAAGAATAAACGTGTTCAAAAATTCATTAAAGATGATAGCCAAACCGCTTAAATAAAAATTACACCTTACGTAGTTTTTTTTTAATGTAATAAAACTATTAAATGAATTGAACTATTTGCCAGTATAATTGAGAAATCTGCTATATAACAAACTGCAGCAATCTCCTGAGGCTCAAAATAATATTTCTTGAAACGAATCGATTCAGTATGATAAAATTAGTATTTCTGGTGTATTGGTATTGGAATTTGATAGACGAGCACTTTTAAAATGTTAATTATTTCAAGGGGAAATAAAGCACTATGAAAAATCGACTGTGTTACATATTTAACAAAAAATTTGACTCCGTTGTGACATACAATTTTCTTAACATTTTTTTTTACGAAAAATTCAATGGTAAGGAAAACTGTTTTCCATTATGATTTAAAACGAATGAAAAATTAGTTGCTAAGCCGAGGAATATAAAAATTACGTTTTTGCGCGCTTTTTGTGAACGACCCAAAAGAGATGAAATTGTTAAAAATTGAAAAAAATATATGTATAAAGGAAACGTGCTATGATTATGATTTACGTGCGCTTTCACATAATATTTCAATACTATGTAATTTTCTGTTGCTCAGTCGTAACTCTTCATATTGATTAGTGAGCAAATGTAGAAAGAATTTTTATTGCCTCAATAACGACGCTATCAACTGTCCCGGTATTAAAATATTTATTGAAAGTCATAATTTCTTACTATACAAGTCTATAATAATATATATAAGAATATAATTTTAATACCGTAGAACACTAATATTTTTTAAAGAGTTATTGTTAAATTTCGTAACATTATGCGTGCGTTTACACAATTTTTTTGAACTTCATAAATGCAGTAAATAAAATTGGGCATCATATGGGTTTTATGCTCAAATTTTTTATTTTTAATATTAGTATGTGCACTAAGAGAAAAAACATTGTAAAAACAGTGTTAACAACATTAAATCAATAATTTTCAAATAGATTTGGCGCCAACAATTTGCATCGTTAATTTGACAAATTTGTAAGTAGGAAAGAAAATTGCAACCACCTTCAAAATACAACTTTGTTGAATGATTTATTTGCCAAGCATATCGGACGCAGGCATAATTGGAAAAAACTAATCTTGGCAATATGCGGTATACAAGCATTATTATACATTTTTAATCACGTATAATGTTGCAGATCTTGATTCGGAAGCTTGATTAAGAGTTTGGTATAGAGAAACTGATAAGAACCTATCGAAGCTTCTCCTTGTTTAGGTGGTACTATTGTGATAATTATACCCATTGTTCAAAATTATATATTTTATGTTGTAAAATTAATCGTTACCCTTCTTGTGCGCTTTTTTTTAATTCCATTCTAGCTTTCATTGCTACACATTTTTAGTGTATTTCTACACTAATGTACTAAACATTACAAACTACTGTGATCAAAAATTAAAGCCAATTTTGAATTTAAATTGCGCCGGTACATCGATTTGAGCAAATCTTCTTGTTTTTAAGTTGGCAGCACTGTCACTGTTTGGTTAGTTTCGTTGTGTTTTCTGAGCAACTAAAAGTGAATTTTTCGATTTTTACAATGTGTGAATTTATTAAGCAAAGAAGTTGCATTAAATGCAGAACGTTTAGAATGTTGCAGAAGGCCTTCGGCGATCAGGTTTTGTCTGGAAGAAATGTTTAAAAGTGGTATAAACAGTTCAAAGAAGGTAGAGAAAGCGTTCAAAACAAAGAGCGTTCCGGACGACCATCAACATCAATCAGTGAACAACATGTCTATGAAATCAAAGATTTGGTGATCAAAAAACGTCGGTTGACAATTAGACACTTTGCTGATACTGCTAACATTTCATTTGGATCGGTCCAAACCATTTTGAAAGAACATTTGTGCTTGAGAAGAATCACATCTCGATTGGTTCCAAAAACACTCAATATCTTGGAAAAACAACGTCTTGTTAAAGTCTATGAAACAATGCTCTCTGACTATCAGAATGAGATGAAACGCATCATAGCTCCATATTAGTTCTGGCTATTCTCTATGCTCAAAAGACCGCTTCGGGAACACCGTTTTGAATCGACTGATAAAAGAAAAATCGAAGAAGGAACTGAAGGCCATTCCAATCTTTGAGTTTCAGAAGTGTTTTGAAGGGGTATTGAAGGGGATGATATAGATTTGAAAGAATAAATAAAAAATTTTAAAGTTGTAAACAAATTGGCTTTACTATTTGATCACAGTAGTATTTAACATGGTGAAATTAAGCGTATTATACTGTAAATGCCAAGATACGTGAATTACCTTATCTTACGTACTTATTAGTGATTAAAATTACTCATTTTATCCTATTTTCTCATCTATTTATAACGTTTTTACTTAATATGTAAATTCACACGAGTTAATTTTACGTTTATTATACGAGAAGACCCATTTCTTAATTAAAAGAAATGGTAAATTTTTTTCCTGTGTAGGTATTTACTGTGTTCTTTTTTTTGCAAAAAGGTTTAATTTTCAGTAACTAACCCTTATGAAATACGTAAATTCAAACACAATCTTTTGGCGTTTATTACTATCAATCTTTCATAAAACCGCCACCTTCCATTTATGTCCCGAAAGCCCTTTAGTGGCTGTTAACAAAAACAGTCCTCTGCACAACACGGTCTATTATAAGTTGTTAAAACTCTGTCGGGTAATTTTCACGTTCAACGACTTGCTGGCATGAAAACGAAACCCTTCCGCGTATTTTATTTGTATTGGATACGCTAGCAGTTTGTATACTCCATTAAGTGTTGAGTCGCGCCATACGCCATTTCTTGGTTTCGTCGCGTTCCAATGGAGACATCCCCTTTAACCAGCTCCCCGCCAGCACTCATAGAGGCAAACTATTTTTATACCTTATTATTATATGTATTGTTGCAGCGACTGCTCATACCACCACGAGGTAGTTAGGGGTTTTGAAGAGCACCCTTCAAGTGCCAAACGATGCACAGACAGCGCCTCTGCCTTCTCGCAATAACACTTTCCTCCATGTTCACCCGGTGAATTTCATCCGGGCTGATTGTATTATCCCCCACTAAAGTAATTACCTTAATAGTACCAATTAAGGTGGCCAGGAAAAGGTTAGATGGAGCACAGCAGCGTTCTGAATTATTCCGTCATTGTAATGAATTTGCCTCATAAGCGTAAACCGTAAGTGGGCTTGGAGAGTAGCATGGATTTTATTTTCACTGGACGGGAATCATGGGAGCATTTATTTGAATATTTGATGTATGGAATTGTGCCCTGGATCGGTATCGCAGCTCAGTATTCCTTTGAAGCTTTCACATTATTAATAAAGTCTGTCAGAAGGCTTATCTTTTTGTGTTCTTTTTTTTTTTTTTTTTGAGGCAAGCTATCTCTTATTTATATGGCAAAAGTGTCCTTAGGGTGAATATCGTTCCTCATGAAAGGACCTTAAATGTCATGCAATGCCGTATATAAAGATGGAGAACTCTGATGATATCTTCAATTTGAATAAGGCAATTTTTTTCATGACACTCTTATGTTATTAACAACGAAACTGTTTACATCCATTCTTGAAGATGTTCAACATGAGTTAATACTGGTGAATAAAAATATTAATACCTAGTCAAAAGACTTTCTAAATAGCACTGAGCTCCTTAATTCTTTAAATAGTGACATTTTCAAAATGTCATGCGAATTTAGAGTTTAATATTGAAACCAACAATATTAGAGCAACAGTTGCTTCACTTTTACCATCTCTGGACAAAGCTGATTTATCTATGAAAAAAATCAGCTCAAGAACAAGGAAGATTTTATAGTTATAATATATATATCAGTGGATTACGAAGGCTCTGCAGGTGTAACACTGGTGTATAGATCTCTTCTCTCAAGTTCCAACCAGATCTAAACCATTTTCAATACAGACAGTAACTCATTACTCAATTATAACCTTTTTGATTTGACCATCTATTATTCGTGATATTATCCTCAAACAGATTGACGTTAGTTATTCTGTCTCATTGCTAACAACATCAAGCCTTTGGAAAATTTGATTGTTCTACCAATTTCACAAGTAAGACATTAAAAACCAAGCGAGCAATTATCGACCATTGCGAAACTCTTGTATACTTAAACTTTTTGCAGGTATTATTTACTCACAAAACTCAAGCATATGTAAACGTCTTATTTCCCATAACCAGCATGAATTTCTCCAAGGTAGCCTCACAACTGTGAGATTTCACAATTTGATATCACTAAAACTCAAAATTAAAGGTTTTCCACCATCATTTCTAAGCTGCATAAGTTCTTATTTGTTAATTAGGTCCTACCATTAGGTCGTGGTGCCAATTTGAGAGATAGCCAATTCGGGTGTCCCTCAGGAATTTCCAAATATTGCTTAGATATGTTGTTTTTATGAATAATTTTTCCTTTAAAAACCCTACGTAATTCAAAAAAAGACAGTCAGCAGCTCGTAAAACACAAATATTAAGGTTGCAACAAAAGTTCAAAAAGGTCGTTTAGAAGCATAACTCGTTGAAATAAATATTAGTATAAAGTTAAATTACCCAGAATTATTTTGATGGATAATAAGTACTTGAATGGTCAAATACAGATACAAGGTTCAGCACAAAAAAATTATTTTACCATATTCTACTTTGGGATTGAAAAGTTCATAATTTTTGAAGCAAATCTGCTGAAGAATACAGAGCGGATGACACCGCTCTGTATTCTTCAGCAGAAAATCCTAGCGAAATCTTGCAATCTCTGCAGTCTGGACTGAATACATTAGAAACTTATTTCCACAAGTGGAAAATTAAATTAAATGCGGGAAAAACCCAAGCCATGTTTTTCACGAGACGAAGAAAACCTACTTATCTTCCATCTCACAATCTAGCATTATGTGGGCAAGAAATAATTTGGTGTGAGAGTGTAAAATACCTTGGAATTACTCTCGATAAAACCTTAACGTATAAGCTACACATCGAAAATATGGTTAATAAAACAAACCTCCTGACCAAGATTCTATATCCGTTCATAAATCGTAGATCCAAACTTAGTCTAGACAATAAACTTTTAATCTTTAAAGTGATTTTCCAAGCAATCATGCTTTACGGTGCACCCTTGTGGTACAAAGCTGCACGATGCCATATTAACAAGCTACAGATAGCACAGAACAAACTCTTAAAGATGATCAACAACCTGCCATGGTGTTTCTCGACGCACCATCTACACGATATATCGCAGATACAGCTAATAGCAGAAAAAAGCGTATCGTTGGCAGAAAAATTTTATGAGAGCTGCTCATTTTCGGACAATCCTTTGATAAGGCAACTCAATGTATAATGTTAAGTTAGGTACTAGGTAGGTTAGGTAGTTAGTTAGTATAGTAGGTAAGAGTAGGTAAGAATAGGTAGGTTCTATTTGGAGGTTTTTGAATAGTTTTTTCCTCAATCATAAACACTAAATGAACAAAAATTTAATTAGTCAATATTATATTATAGTTGAAATATGTATTATTTACATAAAACTCTTTAAAATGAATATCATACTGCTGTAAATATTGTGAATTGTAATTATAAAGCAAAATAAAATAATAATAATAATAATAATCTAAATCTAAACAAGTTAACAAATCTAATAAAGTTAAACACTTACTTCTAGTTTTCAGGCAAACGTTTGACCATAAGAATTTATGTGTGTAGATTTTTTAAGCCTATCACACGAAGGAGAGCTTTTGTTGCTATAGAATACTTGATAGAACAATTTTGGTATCCTACATCTTTTCTAATTCGTTTTGCAGAATAAGGTTGACCTTTAATAAGGAACTATTCTAGTTTACTTAATATGTGGTTAGAAATTTGATATTCCGAAAAAATATCTTCTTCTTGTTATATCCAAAAGAAAATAAAGTACGACAAAAAGAATCCAATATTGTAGCCGTAACAACTTTAGAGCTTTCAGGACGTAAATGGAAGGCGCTGATTTTATGAGAGATTGTTAGCAATAAAAATCGAGCGATAGTGCTTTTGATTTACTTCGTACGAAATGCATTACGTGCCAAAGACTCAATCTCCTTACCAAAGATCGATGTATTTGATTAGACCTATCAAAGAAGGTGGCACCCTTCGAAAGATGACTGGAGTTGCCCCAGATTCGAAGCGAAGCGTTACGACCAGCAACCTGACTCACTCGAGGTAAAATAATTAGCCAACCCCACTTCTCCATACGCGGAGTTGAAAATTTACGATGCTTTTTATAGCGTTGCACGTGTGAGTCCCTGTTGAAATGTGGGTGAAGGCGCTGCGGGCAAAACGGCGAAGAAATTGATGTGTTTGACACTCGTCGGGCAATAAAAAGCAAAGGACATTTATTATCCCGGGCGCGTTATTTACGCATAAAGATATCAGAAAATATGGGAGATACTGCACCGGCACGCAAATCACGTAATAAGACCGTAAGGGGTTGTTTATTACCGTGAGTTATGATGCTGGCGGGAAGTTTATAGTGGCTCAGTTCCAGTTGTAAAAACCGCACAAACCACACATTAACATGCGGCTTTCTGCACTAAATCTTGTACGATTGGCCGTGCAACCAGCCACATTATGCACATGCTGAAAAGGAAAAGTTCCCTTCGGAGGAAGACTGTAGAATTGCTGGAACTCCCTCTGGAACCCCGCCGCTGGCACCAATGTTCTGGTTGTTTGTATTTATGGAAATTTCATGAATTTTATTTCTTCTTTTGCAGGTGAGTGCAGCTTGTTACAGTAACAAGTTAAATCACCGCAGTCTTTGTTACTTGCCTAGAAAAATCTGTAAGTTTTGTGCAATTGCATTGGTTGTATTCATTAGAACGAAAATTATACGGTGCACCGCAAGAAATTATGAAGATTAATGCGTATCTGACCGCTAAAAGAACGTGGGCATGTGTGGCGAGCTTGGTTCGTGTTTCTACTATGCTCAAGTCTGACTTAAATGGGGAGTGATAAATATACTATACTTATCTAAACTTTATGCGAGAAACTAATGCTGCAAGGTAGCAAGAAATAATACTTGGAGATCAAGGCTGAAATCTATGTTCATTGAGTCCTATCTGTAGCAGATATAAGAACTTAAATTCACCTTCACAAATGACATAATGAATTTACGTTATGAATTAAAATGCTATTAACCCTATCGGTCCTGGTATTCATTCGCTTTTGAGAAAGGATCTTTCGTATTTAAAATTTTTTTTTAATCAAAGGATCGTTCATCGTTGTCTATAATATTTTGCCATCTAATAAATACGGTAAAAATATTGAATATCCTTCGTAACAATAAAATCTTTGACCCATTTTTCGATTTCTTCATAAGAGTGAAAATACTGTATAGATAAGATATGTGCTATTGGTCGAAACAAGCGATAGTCGGAAGTAAAAATGTCTGATGAATACGGCGGTTGAGATAGGATATCACAGCTAAGCGTTTCAAAACATTTAACAGAGCGTTGTCGTGTAAAAAAATCACCTTGCCGTGTCTTTTAGCATATTCAGGAAGTTTTTGCTTCGGTTTAATGCGATTATTGATTGTTTATTCAATAAACTCACACCATAACTTTTGCATTATGAATTTGATTTGGTGTTGACATAAGAGATTTTTCCATATACTTTTTTATGTTTAGGATTATCAAAATAGACCCATTTTTTATTGTCTGTCGCAGTTCGATGTAAAAAAGGACTTTTTTTTGTCTTTGAAGCAAGATTTCACAAGTCATCAAACGTCTCTTAATACATCTTTCTAACATATCCTTCCTTCTTTTTGATTCATAGCTTCTCGGTTGGCATTTAATGCTGTTGCAAGTTGTCCTTGTGTTTGATTTAAACAAATAAAAGTTATCTTCAAAATAAACATTCCGATCAATAAAATATATATAAAATATAAAGCAGTATTGTCTAAAATGATATATATTTCTTTTCAACAGTATCGATTTTTTGCTTCTTTTTTTTACCGAGGGCAGTTTTAACCCCTTGCACTATTTTCACGAGTCTGACTCGTGATGACAATTTTAGGTTAAACTTGAATACCACGAGTCAGGGACGTTGTTTAATTTCATGTTATGCTCGAAATGTGAATTAAGAGTCAGACACGTGATATCCGATATTAAATAACGAGCCTTACTCGTGATATTCAAGTTTATCCTAAAATTCTCATCACGAGTCAGATTCGTGCAAATACTGCAAGGGGTTAAAAGTAGGAAAAAGGAAACAAAACCTTTCAAAATATAAAATCATCACTATTCGAAAAACAGTATACATTTTAGGATAGGGTAAGTTTAGGATAACTAACGCTTTGTTATTTTAGGCTCCTTCATATACAAACATAACGAATTTATCAAATATAAAATAAGTTATTTCTTTATTATTTTTTAAGTACTATTACAACATAATTAAACTGAAACATAACAAAAATCTCGGAAAATATAAGTATATAATTTTGCTCGTAACCGATGGTTATCCATACGGTCAATGACAAGTTTAAAAATGTCTGCCTGATCAAGTTAAATATTAAGGGCTGCTGTATTCTATAAACACACATTTCCATTGGCAGTTTTATCGAAATTCATAGCATAATATTCTCGTCGGATGCACATCAATTGAAGTAACAGAAATTGGTAGTTCTGCTTGCATATGAGTTTCTGGATACACGATAAGTGTTATGTGTAATTTTACAATATTATGCTTCATCCCCGTAACCTTCCTAGAGTGCTGTTCAATTTCTTATCAATACTATAACGTGACAAAACAACCATTCTGAATTCGGCCAAGCCGAAAGTTAAGTTCCACCTCATAAGCATTTTCATAACTCAGGCACATTGAGCGCTCGACTTAATTCAAATTGAAAACGGCGTACTCGTTCCAGAGTATCTTATTATTTATTTATCGGCCCCATAACTATCGACGTTTCGCATAGAGTTCGTAATAAAATTCAGAGTTGTTACATTGACTCACCTCGGCTGCGGCGTCGTCATTCGGACGCCCACCTTGTGCCTGCACCCTGTATTATGTTTGGCATCAATTCAATAAAACATATTTGTGTAAGTGCTTTTGGAACGAGCTCGCAACCCCTCACCGTTTATCACGACCACAGTCAATCGCCGACCATCCGTCCGCAGTATATTATTATTATTCTGCAATACAGAACACTTCTGCATAAATCACATGATCTAAGAGCATAATCTCGAAGCTCCGGAAATCCATCAGGAAAACAGGCGCACGGGGCCGTAAAACATATCTTTTTTTCTTCCACTTCACAGGAGTAGAACCTTCGATCGAATTTCCATGGCAGAGTCTTCTTTTTGCCCTTTGCCCGGAGTTTGGGACGGATGGCAGTCAGCCCGTCGCAGGGTCTGGACCACTTCCCTCAGAAGTGCTCTCGTTTTGAGCGCCCGGAAGACTCCTAGAGATCCGGTGAAATTAAATTTAATATGTAACGAATGCGTTCGGAAATATGACGAGAAATTACTTTTATTTGATTTTAATTTCTATGCCCTGGTCTATGCTCTCGACGTTAGCCGCCGGCGACGAGATGTGATATCACTTTGGTATTTCCATTTAGCGACTAGCAAAAGGCTTTTCAGCCGGGGATTTCCCTTGTGTGCAATAGGGAATGCGTGTCTCTTCGCAATTCCAGACAATTCCCTTTGATATTTCGTAAATCGAGGCATTGCATACACTCTAATAAATTTTGGTATAATTTTACTCCCTTTTTGGAAGTTTGTATAATAAATGTGTATTGTTTACTTCTTTAAAGTAGGTAAATTTATACACAGCAGATGTAAATGTTTGGAACTAAATACTCCTTTAATTATAGTATTTTTACAATACTGTTAGGGGAAAAGGACGTTATCTTTAATGAATGAGATAAAATGAAGGAAATAGTAGAAATAAGGTTATTATAATAAGCTTATTGTTAGTTAAGTATTGGGTTGGCACGAAAGTAATGAGACACTCTAGAAAACTCTACTCATGTTGTTTTTCTAATCAATTGTTTTCGACCATATTCTAGTATGTTATAGAACATTCTAGGTGCTTCAGTCCGAGGGGTATATAAAAGCGCACGCACGATTATTTCAGTCAGTTTGAAGAAAAATGGATGAGCGACAAGTTCGAACTCTATACCTTTACGAGTATTTGTTAGGCCATAGTGCGCGAGTTGCGGCAGACAACATCAACACTGCATTTGGCTCAGATACTACAAGTCACGCAACAGTGTCTCGTTGGTTCAAACGCTTCAGTACAGGAGACCGAAGCCTCGAAAGTCAGCCTCGCTCGGGGCGACCACCAGCTTTCGACAATGATGATTTGCGCCGTGAACTGCAACAGAAGCCGGATGCAACCACTCGTGAATTAGCGACAAAACTCCACTGCAGCCATCATGCTATAGAACATCACCTACACGAGCTCGGATATAGGAGAGTTTTATCCCGATGGACACCTCATGCCCTCACAGACGCCATTCGTGCTGCTCGGGTCGCCCTCTGCCAATCGCTACTACTTCGACCACGCTGGAAGGAATTTTTGGAGGATTTGGTCACAGGTGACGAGTCGTGGGTTCTATACGAAAACAATACGCGCCGTGCCTTCTGGCTACCACGAAAGGAAGACCCACCAACTCAACCAAAGCAATATCAAAACCGCGGCGAAAAAGTTCTATTGTGCTGCTTTTGGGATTCTCAGGGCATGCTGTTTTATGAATTATTACATAATGAAACAGTTAATGCTAACACATATGCGGCGCAGCTCGATAAACTAGCCACAGCTATCAAAGAAAAAAGACGAAGAAGAGTCAATGTCATTTTACTTCATGACAACGCTCGCCCGCACACTGCATCCACCACCCGCCAACAACAGCAGGGCTTAGGCTGGGAGACGATACCTCATCCACCATATTCCCCAGACATTGCCCCTTCAGACTATCATTTATTCAGAGCCATGAAAAATGATTTGCGTGATAAACGCTTTAACACTTTTAATGAAGTTGAAACCTCATAGATGCTCATGGCGAGTATTTGATTGACTAAATGTATAGTAAAATAAAAATGTTAGAATTTAAAATGTAAGAACAAACTGTCTCATTTCTTTCGTGCCAACCCGATATTTAATAAACTCATAAAAATAATACATATGAACTTATTACCATCGAGACACTACACTTCATTATGAAGTAGGACGTCATTATGATATTACTTCTAATGACTTGGTGACACACAGCATTTTACTTAATTAGAATTGACGTGTAAATTCTGATTTCTGTGTTTTCCTATTTTGAATGTCAAAAACCCCTTTATTTAATGACTTTCGCAAGTAGATGGCTTAGAAAAACTACAAGTAATAGTAGCATTTACGTCATTTTCGAACAAATTAAGTAGATCGTGCTTCATTTTGGCTATTTCATTAAGAACCAAATTTTCTTAATAATGAAATCCTACTTCATAATGAAGTATAGTGTGGCGGTGGTATATAGTAAATAACAATAAAATAACAAAAACCCTTAATTGAATTTACATTCAGTTTTTCGCGTGTATACGACGAATTTCACTCATATCCAAATATTTAATACAGCCGAAAGGGGAATTCATGTTTTTATAATTTTTCTTCGGGTATATATTGATCAAATAGAACAAAAATTTTATTTATTTATTATTAATTGCTCTTTACACAAAACAAATATGTAACTCATTTCGCTTTTGGTCTAGCTACCAGAAAAGCTCAACGGAATTATCCAAGGTTGTTTTAATAAAAAGAGTTCCGAATACAATTGAATATGCAATTTCGAAAAGGGCACGTCTCTGAATATTGAAACTTTTCACTAGGACACATTGATATGAAAAAACGTACTTGTCGTAAAATATGAGAGATGTGCCATTTTCGAAATTGCATATTCAATTATATACGTAGATTTAATATAATATTACAAATAAACCAATAAAGTATAAGATATGTAAGACTTTAAAATACAATACAGTTCAAAGTAAAGCTGTAAGTGTACCAATATCCTGTCCTGTCTCTGGAGAAAGTAAGAAAAATGCTAGTACTAACAATAAAAAGGTACGCTGTTAGAATGATATTTGTGGAATAATTTGATAAAAATGGTAAGAATGTGCAAAATTACTATTTTACTCATATTGTTATAGACGCAAATTACTTTTCTTAACTTACAATTAATTTTTATTAATACACAGCAGTTCCATCATTGTTCGCCTCCCAGTTCAGAAACAATGGTGGAGCTACAGATTAAAAATGCATCAATCATTTGCAGGTTCTCATTCCTTTCTATCGAATTACTCCAAAAGTAATATTCTAACGATAACGAGCGGACATCATTTTCACATTTACAAACTCTTATAAATTACTGCTTTTTATTGTCGACTAGGTCTGGGAGAAGTTTTACGAATTGGACACGTATCGCTTAAAAAATGTTCGACAGACTGTTACAATATTTATAATAAACTTATTTCATGCATAATGTATTCATTATTATTAATTGAAAGTTTAGTGCAGAGCAGAGCAGAATAAATTCTTTGTAGATGAATTCAAACATTGACTAACGAGTATCAATTTTAATTTGTTTAACGATAATTGCACACCCTTTGAGAATAACTTTGTAAATTGGTTTTACCTTTACACTGTACTACTGGAAAGGCTAATGTTTATAGTTTTTTTTTATATGTCGCCTGCTACCGTTTCGGCAAATACATATATTTATTTAGGAAGAACCGCATTAAAACTGCCAGCAAATTTCAATCACTGGTATTTTTTTCGTATAATAGAATGGTATTATAAAATTAAAAACGAAACTAAAAACAAGGTTTAAATAGCCAAAAATCCAAAAAACATTTTTTAAATTCCAGGTACCTTTTCGCGTGACCACTCAAAAATATGAGTTTTATATACCGAGTGAATTCATATCTGCACTTCCGGCAAATTCCATTAAAATTTCAAGATAATCGAGTTTTCGGTCGGAAGTGCGGGTGTGATTGGCTACTGTGCGATTAATTGTCCTCAGTTTACGTTCGCACCTGAGTGACCGCTCGCTAATTGAAGTGAAAAGCGCTCTACCCTATGAAAATTGCGTTCCATCTAGAATCTTCAATTCAAGCTTCGTGGCATTACTTTATACAGATTTTATACTCGCCTCCTGCTTTTCCCCACCAATTTTCGTTTGTCTCTCGGTTTGTGATACAAGTACAAGAATTTTCGGTGAATAAAAATTTTCACGTGATGGATAAACACCTCACCTCCTTTCCTTTAGAAGGGTGTTTGGGTGAATTTCTACCCAGCTGAAGAAGGATATTCCTTTTATTTTTATTTTATACATAGATCAGATCGCTTGAGTGGCTCCTGTGTGATGGATCGCGAGCAATGAAAAAATTTCCATATTCATGCGATGTACAACTCTCTGGCGACACATGAATTGTAGGACATTTACGTGGAACCTACAGGGAGTTCTGAAAAATGTTCAACATTTTACTCGTTTTTCTCTCAGTATCACATCGGGTGATGGCGGGGATGTTTATTATTATTATTTAGGTTTACAGTAAAGTTAATTTGCAACAATCAATGTTTGCAATTTTTTGCAAAATTTCATATCAAATTTAATATTCAATTATAAATGGAAAAGCCATTATAAAGTGCAAACCAATAAATAAGTATTTAAAAGAATTCCCTCGAGAGTATAACATTTATATTTCAGTATCATTTTACATCCCTAATTTTAAAGTCTTTCAAAATTTAAAGAAAAAGGGCACATAAAAAAAGTCATATTTAACATCATTTTATAAAGACAATTTTTACTTCTTCATAAAATTACAAATATAATTTTGATTTTAATATTCTACAGACAATTTAAAAAGAAAAAACAAAATTGTCTTTACTTGTGTAATACAAGTAAAAAAAAAAAAACAATTTTCATATTTATATTGCCGCATAAGGAAAAATGTTTTAATTTTAACGATAAAACAGTTTTCATTTTTATATAAATAATTAATTACGATATCATCGAATTGAACCAAAGCAGAGAAGAAACGTTTTTGAAATGATACCTATGGTATGTATATGGGACGGCAAAAATATAATATATAGTATCATTGTCTTATGGTAAGTGAAAATGTACACGAATCAACATTTTTGAAAAAAAGTTCATAAATAAAACTTTTTTTGTTCTGTACATGTACAATAAATTAAATATACATGTTTTTCTAAAAACGGACGCAACGCCACACTAGCAATTAGAATTCATTCAGCTTCTATATATTATTAGACATGTTATAGCTTTGTAGAATTGCATATTTGCTATTACCCCTTTATTTTTATAAATAAAGAAGACAGATAAATGAGTTGTCCTCAATACGAATTATGAAGTACAAGAACTAAGCATTATGTTCAATTAGTTCCAAATAAATCATCAAACATCAAACTTAGCCACATTTAGTAGTTCTGTATAATCGCAAACAAGTTCCATTCGAATTCTATCATTAAGTAATGAGGTTTCTAAAAGTTGTTATTTATTATATTACGATACAAAATTCTAATTGCTAATTTTAAATTAAATCCAATGAAATTTCACGAACTTATTTTTATGAATTCTGCCTACTCGAGAACTGTAATATTGAATTTATTATTGCTAAACATAGCAATCTTAAAGTTACAATGGTTAATTAAAAAATACACATAATATAAGCTTAGATTTTACTATGACAAAGTGAAACTGCTTTTTCAGATATTTATTTTTAAATTAAAAAAAAATAAATATTTATATTTGGCACTACAGTTAGAGAGCCTGTATTCTCAATATTATATATAAAAAATTTCATACATATATGCCAACAAACAAAAAAGTTACAGATTTATGACACGAAAAAGTCCAATTTGGCCCACTGTGCACCGGCGCAGTTTTTCGTATTTCACTTCATCGGGCGGCTGTAAAAATCGTATTTTGCTTTATCTGGCGGCGCCTTGCACAAAATGTTTTAAAAAAACTTATAGAAACAAATGAATATGTAAATACATTAAGTCTGTTGTAAACCTACCTACAAAAATAAGCTCTTAAATTTTTTAATAAAAAACAAAGTGATATGATGTGACCCACCGGTGGTACACGCCACCAGATGAAACATTCGCGTCTAAGCCACCAGTGGTACACGCCGGCTTGAACGTGTTAATACAATAGCAATGCATTTAATATTTAATAAAACCACAGAATTTGATTAATTATATTTTCATTATTTCATACATGATTTAATGTTTTTATTTATTTATTATATTTACTTTTATTTGAGGCATAAGGCATTTGAGGGGATCACGTCACCTTCACGTTGTTTTATGGCATAGGGTTAAGAAACATATTAGTTCAACCTTTTAAAGCCTGTGGAGGTGATCGGATATTTTCAGTTCCAATTCTGAACAACTCTTTGGTGCGCAGCCTCTGTGTGCGTGAAATATAAATACAGTTCTCGGTTAATCGATTCCCATTACTTCGGATCCAGTAAAAATATGACAGATTTGTTTTGCAATCTCTAACTATAACTCATTCACAAGACCAAATTATTAGCACATTTAACAAACCTCACATTTCTTCTCCCTCTGTTTTAATTCCAAGTTTAAACTTTAATATTTTTATAAGGTAGTAAGAACATATATAACACATACTTTTTTAAGTCTTCTTGTGTCCCATTTTTTACGTAATATCAATAACAAAAAAAAAAAAAAAAATAAGTTTTACACTTTAACACTTGCACTAAATTTCTTGTATTGAACAAATACCAATCCTTGGACTAATTCCAATACTTTTTATTTTATGCTTTTACCCACTTAAGATTATCATCTGCTAAGACAAGCCAAGGAGTAGAACCACTAAATAATGAACAGTAGTGGTAATTACATTCTAAATAACAAAAGTCTATCGGGGTCGACGGTGGTCTTAGTCCCAGCTCGACACGGCAGCACCTGTGCATAATCAACAGGCTGTATACACCTAATGTTCGGGCACAAATCCACAATCCCCGAATTCATATCACGTTTAACAAGGTGAATCCAAGTCGACACAAACCCAATCCATTCGAGAGTTGTAAATTTAATTCTGCGCTTTAACATTTCTAATGGAGCAATCGACACACCTTGTCAGGCAATTGAGCCGGCCGCACCGTTTGCAGCTATACATACATCGATTGTGGCATGCATGCCCCCAGATTCAGGTGAAACTGGAGCACCAGGGCCCCACGAGGCTGGAGCTGCCAATACACGGGAGGAAACTAGACCAGGTACTCCGCCAATTGCGAGTTTTGGAATGGAGCATGCAAGCATGAAACTCCTTAGTTAATTTGTAAATTTTAAACTGCGGAATGTAATTACGTGCCGCACATTCAGAGCATTTATCCACTTTTAAAATTCTTCGTTAGGGGCGGGAAAGGATTACGTAATCTAAAGTCTACAGAGAGCTCAGGAATGGAAATTCACCGGCTTCTTCATGTGAATACATATTATATGTATAAAGGGTAAAATATCCCCCACGACAGTTCCTCGTACCCTGGGGTTGCGATCTATGCTTTTTGTGTGCTAATTTAGAATCTTGCACATGTACCAGAAACATTGAGTCCCAAAGTCCTTGCGCTGCACCGGGAGAATGGCATGCACGATTTATCTGCAGGAATCACCGTGAGTACACCCCGGTGGCTGCAGCGTTACATATCAATATAATCACATGAAAGGACATTAATGTATACAAGCACCACATCCCTTCTCCACCACTGCTGCAACTTGACACCATCAAACAATGTGGTTAAAACATGAAATGTCGGTCGACTCATTCGACGGGGATAACATGTATTTTCTGCGTTGTCCTGACAGCAGCACCAGGTATCTTAAATTTATACGACCCCTAGGTCGTTTCGCAGGTGCACATGTATGCGATGAATCCGTGTCGCGTGTTTGTCCTGTTTTTTTCAAAAGGGGCTTTTTTCATTATTGTTTCACCCCTATTTAAGACGAAACATTGTTTAGAAAAGAGTACTTAGCTTATGAAAGTGTGAATGCATCGCTCCTGAGCGCAGATAAATACTGACTTGAGGTTGTTAACCATTTAAAGTTATTGCCCCTCTTTCTTTACGTTTCAATTCAGGTAAAACAAGTGCTGCAGATGGGGACAATTGTTGTGATGAGACTTTAAATTGATAATACATTTTTATAAAAATATTCTTAGCTGAATACTACGTATACAATGAATTCATTTTGATGTTAGCTCAAAAACAAACAAAGTACTACATGTTTAATTCTTAACACACAACATCTATGTATATGATTTGTATTCAATAATTCAACCATTTACACAAGGAGCTTGCTTTTATGTGTATATAGGCCATACATACACAACACATATAGGTATGCGTTATTTAATAGACTTGAATTTGCTGAAAATTCCTCACAACATTTTATTTTAGACTAGCTGGGTTACCCGGTTTCACCCGGCGTTGGGTAAATATTTACTAATTAAACACTTCTCAAATGTTCTAGTTTGTTATATCCTAGAAATTGTTTCAACCCGAAAAACCCTTTATGGATCTGCTATCTTGAATTTCCAAATCTTAATAATATTCAAAATAAGTTGCTTTAAAATAATTATTGTACCAATTTTCATAAAAATCCGTTGAAATCGAGACATTCCGGTCGCCATGTTGGATCCGCCATGTTGGATTTGGAAATTTTGCTAATATTTGCACTCGGAATGCCAGCACTGCTGGCATGAAGTTTTATTCCGGCCAGCAATGCTGGCATGAAGTTTTATTCCGGCAACTCGAAATGCAGAACTGTTGACATTGAAAGAGATAGGACAGAGCGCAATAAAATCAAAAATAATAATAAAGATCTTTTTTTTATCGAGTTGGTGGAAGGAAATGTTATAATAATCCTCGAGTGCAGAGGGTTAATAATTTAAAATTAAGATTCAGAGAAAAAATGTCTAGACGAACCTTCTCTGAAGAATTTAAAATGAAGCATATTTGTAAGTTCCATAATTCATAAGCTACTTCTTTCAAATGAACTATTTTTACACGATTTTGAAATAACACGGTCAAAGAAAAAATCATCTCTCTTGTTACATACGGTTTATATATGCTAACATGATTTTATAACCATATTTTTCGGATTTGTTCGTAGTTGGCGGCTTTGCGATTCACAATTTTTCTGATAAAAAAAAAAATTCAAAGCATGAAAACTGCCAGAAAGCAGTGAGCAGACGATGATGTTAACAAAATAGTGTGATTACTAAAAATTTCAATGTACGACGCCACAAATTATAGAGAATTACAATGAAGGTTCTACCAATCCAACAGCAAAAAAGTATTACAGTCAGACAACAGATGGCATTTTATGGTCAAAAATCCCCTTTCTTTTTGATCATTATAGTAGTACATATATATATTTCACTTAATATTTTAGTCTTTTTCCTAAACATGCCCCCTATTTGTGGTATATGATTATTAACCGTCAAATACACTATTGGATTTCGCGCATCTAGACCATAATAGCATTTTCTAATCTAGATAATGAATGATAAGCTGACGTTTTGAGGGAAAATGTCTTCATACATTGTACTTTTCTTTGTTATATATTGATTGCAAAAAAAGTTAAACATCAAATTGATCGCGAATTGGGTTGCTGATGCTGATATGTTGTATTGTTTATGTTTGATTATTTTAGAATTGAATAATCTTTTTGACTGTTAGTATTGTAAAATGACTATTGAATGAATTTCCATTCAAGTTTAAAACGTATATATCGAGAAAATTATTCACTCTTCGCATCGGTTGGGAACATTTGTCAGGTTCTTACGTTCAACATATGCTTTATATTATTTGGTTGTTAGCTCTAAATATCAATATTTAAATACAATTCGAAATAATGATCCAATTTGGTACCATTTTTCCTTTGTGGTCAACAAAAATTATTCAAGCAAACAAGGGTGGTTGACTTGATCCTTTATAAGTTCGTTCGTCCTTGCTTGGCAGTATAAAATTTTGAAAAATTCGTTTTAAAGCAAAAGACCAGGGATAGTGTCACCCAAAAGTCTTTAAATTGCGGGAGAAAGTTATAAACATTTTTAAAATTATTCATAGTACAATTCATGAACATGAAAACAAGAATCGTCCTGTGCCCTGGATCCGTAATGATTATATCGTTGCACTTGTGCATCGCTCTCGCAATTACGGCAACGAAAATGAACGCTTATGAACACGTACAAAATGTCTGGATCGCAATTTTTCGCTGACCACAAGCCGATGCAGTCACACTCTCGAGCCTTTTATGAATATTCATTTTACATAAAAAAGGTCATGTTCGTGAGCCCCACAAAATTTTGTTGTGCTGCTGTAAATGTCCTGAGGTGTTCGGACGTATATGCAAAAGCATAGTAACGTCACAACGCGGAGATCAACTCAGCTATGCGGCTATCATAAAATATGTATTTTGCAAATCAAAAAAATTGTTACTGTTACTGAGCGCGAATCGGTCAGTCAGAGCTATTCAAGGTGATAATGCAAAGTGCAGGGGTGTATTCGCCGCATAGACTGCAATGTCTTGAGCTTATATAAAAAAAATAGCATTATCGTCTATACGATAAATTTTTGTTTTTAAATATATTTATATCAGGTTTCCAAACACGACGTAGAAGGTGGTTTGAGTAAAGCTCTCTTGTCCCTTCTACAGAAAAGAGAGCTATGAGACACGGATTTCTACCTGAATATTTATTAAAATCCTGTTGTAATTACATTTATGAATGCTTTTCATGATTTTACCTAGTCCTCTTTGAAAAAAAATCGATTTTTTTGTTCCTCTAAAAAGTTAGAAAATTTCCCGTAGAATACGCTCCAAAAAGTTTCAGGTTGAGAATCGAACTCCTTGTATATTTTTTCTTCATTAAACGCGTTTTTCTCAAAACAACATTTTTAATTAATTTTAATTTTTTTTTAAGTAATTTTAATTTTTAAACTAATGCGTAATTTTTGCCCGTGTAATTATATTTACCCCTTTAACAACTTCATCTCTTTGGTACCACTTGAGGAAAAGGGTGAAAAAGTGTCATTTTTATGTAAACTCATAAAAGTAAGAGTTTCATAAATTATGAATTTCATAATTTGACATAATAACTCATGAATTATGTTCATGTACTATGTACAATATTCACAAATAATAGGATGTGTATAATGTGTAAAATTTATTATGAATATAATTTGTAATTGGTAAGATATTTATAAACTTTTCAACTACTACTTTTCAAGTTCTTATAAGTATAATTTATTTGTAACTAACTCACAAATCTCCGTAAAACTAAAATCTGTCCTTCTTTTTAGTGTTTCTAAAATTTATGATTATAATTTATAATTTTGAATTTATTTGAACCAACAGACTCAAATTTATTGATTAAATTTATCGTAGCAGCAGACCGAGATGGGGCGTGATCATGCCCAAAAAATGTGTGGCATTTTGTCTCACTATTTCGGTAGTGAATTTTCACAATTTCTATGCTTTGTTCAATTATGAAATGCTCCATGATTCAACATCAAAGTTTGCTGATGTCAACTATGAAATGTCAACAACCCATATTTGACACAACGAAATTGATACCGTATTCAAAATGAAAGCAGGTTTTGAACCACCCTTTGTATTATATAATACTTTTTCTTTACATGAAAATATTTTTTTTCGGCTTTTCAACAGAGAATTCGGTCTTGTGCATTTATGTATTACAGTTTCTGCTACGTAATGTTAAAAATTCAAAATTTCAACTATGTATTATTTTCTTACTGCTTAATATTTACTAAATCAGCGGCATTCACAAGGTTGTCACCACTCGATTCTCCTCGAGTAAATTAAAAATTAATTAAAACTCGGAAAGCAAGAAAATAAACACAAAAGGTAGCTTTCTACAATCTCGCGTTTCCCTACCCAACCAATTTCACTTGCAACCGAGCGCTATCTGCCCCTAATTCTGCATCTTCTGCTTAAAATAATAGAAAAGCTGCAAATTGCACCAGTTCCGCTCCGCCCCGCTCTCCAGGTCCTGTAGCAAGGAAAGAATAAAATTCAACGAAAGTTAAATGCATCCTCGCAGAGGCCCTCGTTCCTGTGGGATGGATTGCATTAAGGGTGGACTTTTTTTTTGTTTTCTCCAAACAATGCAGTGAAGTAAAAGCACGTGATAAGTAAAAAAACCCGAAATAAAATAGCGCACCGCATAGCGCTGTATTAAGCCAGAGGGACGAGGGGTATGCTTCCTTCAGGGTTAAGTTATTCAGAGACTTATTCGTCCTGCACTCGTTCGTTTCCCATGCAACAAGCTTTTTGGCACGTAATGACGAAATCCACGAAGGAATGCAAAAATTCATTGTTCTGAATTTCAGTTGACGAATCAAAAAAGCACCAGAAATTTTGCAGCTCTTTTTATTTTCAACTCTTTATATTGTTCTTCTTTAAGGGTGGTGTTCATGTCCCTCTGAGACTCCAGCATTTTCGAGACTGTTTCGCCGCCACTGTGTCATTGCTTTGGATCTTTCCCCGAATGCAAGTTTGTTTTATTTAATGCATTAAACTCTTCTGGGCCGTGCTTATAATTTGCAGTCTTCTTAGCAAAAAAGCGACATTACGGACTGAGAAAAAACTTTTCAGTTTCCAGTTTTTGAGCTAAAATTTCGGGGCATTTCAGTTTTGTCCCGCCGCAGAGCCCTAAATCATTCGAATTTTGTAGCGACCAGGGAGCATGGAAAATATGTCGCTAATGCACATCGTGCATATTTTTATATGCAAATAAGTTGAAAGCACGCGAAAGACCTTAAATCACTTACATATCCCATGGGGCTGCAGGATATGAATCTGCTCGTTAGGGCAATAGAATCTAGGGTTTTCTAACATATGGTAGGACGGTTGGATTGTAAAAAAATATGCTAGTTTTCTGATAGGCGACACAAAATATGCTTCATTGCGATGCATTACATTAGAATATATACGCTACATTTGTAGCATATAACGTCTTATAAAAAAGCAAATTTTGTCGGAAGCATGAAAACATCTTGTCCCTTACGAGGATCGCTCTTAAGTTTAAGTATCTCGTTAAACTGGTGAAAAATAACACTATGTTAACTACCTAAACCTACAATTACAAGTCGTGCACTGGCCTTTTGATATAAATTCGATTTTATTTTATGATTTTCAACAATTTTTCAGTTTTGCACCTCCAGATTTTTACAGGCCAAAAAAAAAAAAAATGATTTTTTTAAATTTGGCTTGTAGAGGGATTTGTTTTTTTTTTTTTTGCATCAAATAGAGTATTTTAAAATAAATAAATATACAAATAAGAAGAATTCGAGATCAATTAGATTTTTTTAATATATTATTTTCAAAAAAATTTCAGTTCTGTAGCTCCAGATTTTGACAGGTGGAAAATGTGATATTTTTTTAAATTTGGCTTGTAGAGTGGATGTTTTTGCATCCAAAAGCATATTTTAATATAAATAAAAATACAAATAAAAAAAATCCGAATTAAATTCGATTTTCCTATCATTTTGAAAAATTTTTGAGTTCTGCCTCTACATTTTGACAGGTAAAAAAAAAATATGATTTTTTTTAGATTTTTTTATTATTTTCAAACAGTTTTCATTCTGCAGCTCCAGATTTTGACACATGAAAAAAAATGATATTTTTAAATTTGGCTTGTAGAGTGGATGTTTTTGCATCAAAAAGTGCATTTTGATATAAATAAAAATAAGTCTTAAGAATTCCACCACTTATACTATACCAATTATTGAAATTATCAAAGAATAAATTGTTATATTTTTTGGGTAATAAAATCAAAACTAATGTGATTGAAGTTCGAATGGAAAATTGAATTTTTTTTTTAAGCAGAGCCCACTTTCTTAATACAAAAAAAGAGGCATCGCTGACTTCCTTCACCATCCTCAGTGCAACAACCGCCTCTTACATCGCCTTTCTTCATAAATTAAATGCTTTTATCTTTGTCGCCCTTTATCGAGGGTTTGGCGCATTTTTCAATATTATTTGGAGTATTTACGAAATTTGTGCGGAGAAAACATTCATTCTTCCAAGCTTTCACAAGCAGGTAAATGGAATCTAGAAAATTTTTAATTGCAAAACATTTTTTTTTTTGTTTTTTTTAATTTTTCCTCTCTGAGGAACCCGACTACAGAAAAAAAATAAATATAATTAAGGGAGCAAAAGTTTCAAAACCTTTAACTCGACTAGAGACATATAACTAAAATAAACTAAAAAATAAGAAACAAGATCTTTCTGGCAGTTTCACATTAATAACATTATAATTAAACTCAAATACCGTGGTGGTGCGTATTTTTTTATCCTTGATTGACGGCATCTTCATTGGTTTCATTTTTCTATCATATATGTATATATAATGTTTACTTTTTGTAGTTGACACCGCACGACCACGGAATTTATATACATAGTTATAGTTATAGTTTATTTTATTTATATTCCTAGTCGACTTAAAGGTTTTGGAATTTTTTTTATTAATTTTATTCATTTTTTACCGTAGTCGGGTTAAAGTTCTTTAAACTTTTTATTTTATTTTAAACTTTTACATTTTTTAACATTGTAGTATATTTACATTTTTCAACTCAGAACTTATTTGATATTCCACTCGATACCGTAGCAAAAAGAAAATTTCAGAGATCTCCAATTTTTAGATGTAACATCCGTCATATTGACTTAGTTCGTATAAAATGTAGCCTATGTCACTCGGACGATAATAACGACTCGTTGAACATCTCATTTATCAACATTGGCCTAGTAGTTTAGGCGCTACGGTGGAACATACGTAAATACAGGCATCCATACAAACAGAAGTACTTAAATACATACATTCATACATACATAGAGTGCTAAAATCATAACCCTTCCTTTTGGCTGTTGTGTATGTGGTTAGGACTATAGAGAGTAAACGGACTAGACTGCATTTGTTAACTTTCAAATTTCTACCAGCATTGTAATCTGTAAATACAGCGAAATCCATTTTTCGTAATGCCCTTTCTATTTTCCTGTCACTTTAGGTGCTAATCGGAGCTTCTCTGAGCGAAACAGCTCGCGCTGGCTACAGCACTTATCCCGCCTCCTCCAGAAGAGCCTTGCAAACACCCACTTGCCTGCACTTCAGATCCAGCCATTTGGAGCGCCCGCCTCGCAGGTCGGTCCAAATTGCCCTAGATATCAGTGCTCCATCCAAGCCTCGCCGACTATCAGGACTACAAAGATCAGAGCCGAAAGTGGTTTCGTCGCCACTCACAATCAATATGGGCTCTCGCCTGCAGGGCGATGGGCCATTAGTGTACTTATGATGTGCCTGAGCGGCGCTTTACCTTCGACGTTAATAATTTATCGCGGTATGCACAAAGAGGCCCACTATCGTTTGCGGTGAATATTTGAGGAAATTTTTGTCGAACCTCCTGACGTTATGGAAATATAGCTCGTTGAGAAGCATCTGTTTACGGCTATTAGAAACACATTAAGACGCTCGACGGTGCGGTCTTCCAGAAGCAACAAATGTGTCCCCTGTATCCAGCCGAATCCAGAAATTAAAGGGGGCGACATCTGCGAAACGGAAAAGTTTCAAAGTAAATTTACAGGGAAAAGAGACCACCTAATGCGGCGGTGATTATATTAAGAGAAAATCAAGTGAAATTCTTCTTTCCGCTCCTGTACGACTGAGAGGCAACATCCCGGCAAATGTAATTTGGTCCGGACGATATTACTGGATAAGAAAGTTGTAATAAGTTGATGGCGTCTGGTTAGAGCCGAAAAAAAAAAATGAAATCACCTACTTTGCCGAAAACTGAAGGGTTGGCAGGGAAAATGTCTGGAGTGACAGTGACAGTAATGTAATATTCCTTTTGCTTAATTCTTTTCATGGGGAAAAAACCATTAGCGATGTCCTTGAGTTTACTTCTCGTACACCGGAAGGAGAAGGCTGCCCAGATAATTTAATTTGCATATGCATCCGGGCAGAAATAGAGGTAACGCCAAGTACGACATGGCATACAGCTGCAGATTTCGAGAAGATGGCAGATTTTCAGGAAGAATTGAAACAAATTTTTGAAAAAAAAAATACAAAAAATATTTATCAAGTAATAAAATATTTTGCGGCTGTATTTAAAATCAAGGAGAAAATATTGACAAACCCAATAGCCGGGAAGAAAGCGAGTACTACACTCCTTAAACCTTAGACAAGAAAATTTAATTCTATCATTCTTAATCCGCTGACATAACCCGGAAAAAATGTGCATTTATATTTCCATTAAAAGATAAAAGCTCATTTACTTGCATTTTGTTAATCTTTGCGGTATAAAATTCAAGGAGTGTAAAACTTGCTTTAGCTCTTGGCTTTTGGGTATAAGCATATTGATCATGATGAAGGAGTATACCTTGCGTTTTTTCTGAATTGATTTCAACTACACTCTAACACATTTTAGTGTAATTTTACTCCCTTTTTGAAAGGGAATTGAATGTGGAAGATATGGTAGTAAAATTACACTTGAAAAAATTACGCAAATCCCTATCCCTATATAGTATACAGGGTGTCCCAGAACTCAACGTCAAGCCGAAATCGAGCATTAGGCCAAGTCGTAACAGTTATCAGAAAAATATGAAAAAAAATCTTGGTCATGTACTTTTCAAATTATAAGGATTCAAAAATAAACTGACACCCTGTGATGATCTTTCAAGTCCTGTGACTGCAAATATTAACTTTTCGTCATTTTTTTTTCTACCGTATAACTATGAATAACCCTTCTGTCAAACACAGTTAAAAGTTAGAATATAACTGCCTCAGTTTCAAATAAAAAGTTAGATTTTTGCCCAACATTGAATGCAAAATAATTACAGTCGGTTAAAGTTAAAGTTGGGTGATGTAATTATTTTGAATTCAATGTTGGGTAAAAATCTAACTTTTTATTTGAAACTGAGGCAGTTATATTCTAACTTTTAACTGTGTTTGACAGAAGGGTTATTCATAGTTATACGGTAGAAAAAAAAATGACGAAAAGTTAATATTTGCAGTCACAGGACTTGAAAGATCATCACAGGGTGTCAGTTTATTTTTGAATCCTTATAATTTGAAAAGTACATGACCAAGATTTTTTTTCATATTTTTCTGATAACTGTTACGACTTGGCCTAATGCTCGATTTCGGCTTGACGTTGAGTTCTGGGACACCCTGTATGTATATATAAATGAAAGTTCGTTTGTTTATTACTCAATCACGTCTAAACGCTTTCATCGATATTTTTCATTTTTTGTCCGAACGTAGTACATATTCCAACTTAACATATAGGCTAATTTTTTTTTGGATAATATATAGGGCTTCAAAATGGTGTATGCAAGATAGCGGTTGCAAAATTTAAATGTGAAGCGATTTTCATGAAAATTGGTACTTAGGAGTTTTGCGGAATGCTGATTTCAAATCCGCTGTCCAAATTTAGCAATTCAAGATGGCGACCAAGATTTCTCGATTTCAACAGATTTTAATGCAAATTAGTACAATGCCTATTCTGTGGCCAATAATTTCGAATATTATCAAAATGTGCAAATCCGAAATGGTGGATCTAATATGGCGACTAAATTTTTTTCGATTTCAACGAGTTTTAATGAAAATTGGTACAATGATTATTTTAAAGCCATTAATTTTGAATATTCTTAATATTTGGAGATTCAAGATGGCGGAACCAAAAAGGTGTTTTTAGGTTCAAATAATTTCTAGGATATAATAAACTAGAACATTTGAAAAGTGTTTAACTAGTAAGTATTTACCCAACGCCGGGTGAAACCGGGTGTGTAAAAATACACCTTTCATGTGGAAAACTATTACACACATATGGAGATAACACATAAAAGAATTGAAGTTTGCATAATAATTGTGTATTGTTTACTTCTTTAGGTAAATTTACACATAGTAGATGTACATTTTTGGAACTAAATACTCCTTTGAATATAGTATTTTTACAATACAATTAAGGGGACAAGAACGTTATCTCTAATGAATGGGATAAAATGAAAGAAATAGGGGAAATAAGGTTTTTTTTTAAAATAAATTCACAATAGCTTATTGTTTGTTAAGTACATATTTAATAAACTCATAGAAATAAGAAATATGAACTTATAGTACATGAAAATAAAATAACAAAAACGTTTTTCAAGACGCTATACTAAAGTATTCAGATTAGTATAATTGAAGACACATCTTATTTCATTTTTTAAAATCCCTTATTCTAGTTATTTTACCTTTAATGGAAATTAAACCCTTCAAACAAAATATCTTTGACAGCATGTCTTAACTTTAGGGAATTTAAGTCGTAGATTTACGTCAGTTTAACGTCATTTTACATATTCATATGCAAGTTTACACCAATTTAGTGTAAAATCACATGCAATTTAAAAAATTGAGTGTATATCACTTCCAAAGCTTTAAAATTGTGTAATTTCACACTTTTTTGTTTACACCAGTGTGCTTTTACGATAGTGATAAATGCTTACACAGAAAAAAAATTTAAAATTGCTCTTAAGATCAGTGTGAATTTACATTCAGTTTTTAGACTTTACAAATGAGCGTTATGCTATTAAAAAAACGCAGGAAAACTGAGGTTTTAAATAGGTGATATTGTAGCCTACAAACAGGAGCTCTTAAACTCTAAATGTTCTGAGAAAAAACAACTTTTATGCCCCCGGCCCCGAAAAATTAGTTATTGTATTTGTTCGGAGTTTTTATATTGGTAGCGTACCATCAGTGAAACTAATAATCCAGCTCTGCTTCGGACCCAACTAGCCCAGGGCATAGTGTAAATGAGCTAACTTTGAACAGAATTTTAATTAAAATTTTATAACAACACACAACCCGGCATGCCGTGCAGTGCGTCAGACTAGACCAAGAAAAAGGCAGCTCTCCTGAATTAATTACAGGAAATTAATGAGTTTGTCTCAGACGGTTAATCTGGTTACAGAACTTATTACCATATAAGTTCATTTTTGTTAATTTAACATTCTTATCGTCACTTATGCCTACATCGTATACTTTTAAATTTCAGCTTCCGTGACGACGACGACGGCTGAGCCTGGCGCAATCGAAAACCTCGATGAGGGTTGTTATACAAAGAAATTGAGAAAATCCGTTCCAATGGCAGAAAAAAGCTCCCGACTTAAATTTTCCACAGGGCGGCGGATGTGTCTGCTTCATATACATATTTATAAAAGGTTTTCCGCTTCCCGTATCTCTTTCGAACTTCCCCGCCTTACAAATTTAAAGACAATTTCCCAGCCATACTGCTCCTTGTATCAATATTTTTCCAATTTCCTTTGTTCGCTCCTGCCATCCACTTGCCATCAAAGAAATTCCATTTCGATAAGCAAACGAGGAGCGCTCCCCAGGATTGCCGATTTTGTGGAACTCTTGCCGTCGCAACGCCGCCGCCGCCCTCGCAGCCCCAATTCGCAGGGACATATTTTACGTATGTTGGCAGGTAGTTAATTCGGCCCATACATCGCCCTTATTGGTTTCCGTATGCAAAAGTAGAAAGGATTGTTCCACATGTTATTTCTGGATGATGGAGCGTCAGCTCTGAACGGCTGCACTCTGCTAACCAGCCTCGATCCAGAATGAATGAGGCGAAATTGTGAAAACATAATAAATGGAATGCTGGATTAATTGAAAGACAATTTATTGGATATGAAATTTAGCCGGAAGGAAAATAGCATCTATTTAAGGTTGGTGATTTGATAATACACTCAGATAGGTGTCTATTATTTTATGCATAGATTTTATTTAGATTTAAGGATGTCTTGAAGCAATGGCGAATTTTTTTTGAAACATTGTAGGAACGTTCATTTGAGGTAATAAGTGACGAATTTGCCAAAAAATATTGTAGATCTCTTTTACGTTCAGAGTTAGGCTCCTATCGCGAGAGTCAACTATGAATCGACTTGTAAGACGAATCGACTTAATTCGATAAGTTTGTACCGCGAGGGTCGATTTCCAGTGAATTTTTCTATTTCATAGACTTTTCAAATCTATTGACATTTTGTGCGTGATTTTGAATTCAGCTATACATTGCCTTGGTGCTGAAGAAGCCTTTTTCTATTAAAGTAGTACGACTCTTGAAACTCCTGCTCGGGTGCTCTTATTTTTATATGTTTTCCGAAGATTGAATCGATAATGCTTGGGAGTACACTTTTTTTTTTATGGAAACAGAGTTTAGCTTCCTCTTCTTCCTCTTTCGAATAACAAACAAACAAATTTTATTATTGTTGGTGTTGATGACATTCTTTATCTCAATTTTGGTTCATTTTTTTAAAAATATTTTTACTATCGCTTTACGCGATACTATGTCTTTTCCCAATAGAATCGAAAAAAATCGATTCAATTCTACGGACTATGACTCTCGGGTTAGGGCCCTTAATTAATGTCATGACATCTTTTTGACTCCTCCATATTTCAGAAGAACCGCATTAAATTATGTGAAATTAGATTATATCCATAAATGAACGATGATTCCATACCTATTTCCTAAGCTTTTATTTAACTTCATGTAAATACCCATGAAGTTGGTCAATTATTAATAGACCATATCATGAATATTGGTGAAACTATATAAATTTTCGATTACTAACTACCAATGTTCAATACTAACTACCTAAAATAGTTTATTCCAATTTTTATTTATAAGCAGGTCACATTATTATTAGAATGCAGAAACTCATGTTGTGAGTTCAATATCCGACAAACTTAAACATATTTAAATAGTTTTTAATAGTTTCATTCTTTTGCTTAACCCGCATTTAATGCGCAAAACGAGGATTTTGTGCACGCAAGTTCAATTGTACGATTCGAATAATAAATTGGGGCGAATTTCGTCCAAATTAATATATAAGGAGTTTTTGGGGGTGCTCTTTCAGAATCTGGCATTTGTTTTGCATAAAAACTTCAAAAACCCTATTATTTTTTGGGTTTTTTCAAAAAAGTGACGATTTTTTTTGGTAATTTTTCGTCTCAAAGTCGATTATCTTGTCGTTGCTGCTATTGAATGATCATATAACTACCAGAAATCGCGGTCCGAATATCTACACTTTCTCAAACTATCAGTGCCGGATCAAGCCAGCGCGGGGCCCGTAGCAAATGTGACGGGCGGGGCCCTTGAGTTGCATTACCTATTAAAATTTATGATGTAAATAAACCTAAACATTTAGGAAAAGGCTTTTCGTGATTTAACGCAAGCGAATTTAGAAATAACACTCGTCAAATCAATATTTCTAAGGTCATTTTCTATACTCATTATAGTGAGGTCATTCAAACGTTCTTGTCCCATTGTGTTCCTTAAGGTACTATTACCATCTAGAATTTTCAAAAAATTAATTTTTTTTTTACATTTTTAGATTCTTTATACCTTCAATAATAACTGTCTAAAATATTAAATCGAAATCAGTGCGGAGATATAACGACTCAATTGAAGCGCGCTCTAGGCTCGCCGCAGGTGTTCACGCAGCTTTACACGCGTTTTTCTCGAGTTTAGGTTTTTTTAAATGGCGGACAGTTAATCTCCGGATCTACTGGGCCGATTTTAATAAACTTTGAAGCATTTTGTTCGATTTTATATCCTTTGTGATAGTTTACCAAAATTTGACCACAAAAAAAAATATATAAAATTTTTGAGTCTGAAAAAAGGTCGAAAAAAAAGGCGATTTTTGAAAAAGAATTTCAAATATCCGCCATTTTTTTATTTTTAATGATTTTTCAATTTTTCTGGTAAACTATCACGTAAGAGCACTTACTTTTTGTAACTCTTTTTGAATTTTATGTTTCAGACTTACCGTTCCAAAGATTAACTGTCCGCCATGCAGCAGTATTTTTTTGAGAAGAAAATTTGAGCGCCCGGCAGATCGACTTGACAGCACGACTTTCCGTGGTAATTTGTTCGACGGGCAGTAAGAGTAACTTTTGAGCTCAAATATCTTTAATATTTTGTTCTTACCCCTATAATGATTTTGGTATCATAAGAACGGTATTCCTCCCAAGTTACAGTCAGTAGAACATCACTTTTTCGTAAAAGCGATAGTTTAGCAGATTCGCCCTGTGGACCGGAATGAATGTTCTATACCGCCATAAGAAGCAATATTATTTCGGTGTAATCACCGGACTACATCACCCTATACATGTGGTAGTGAGCAGGTCTACTTCACGGCTTGTATCAAAACCCCCGGGAAACATATATATCTTTTGTATATTATTAAGTATGATTTCAGCAATACTCAGTAATTTTTTTATGCGAAAATATCGATAGACAAGCTGGTGACTGAACTTTTTCAAAACCACTTTTTAAAAGTCCGTGTACACTGCTATTTAAAAACTACATTACTGATTCATTTCAAACTTGGTACACACTTTCTATTCATAAAATACCTCCCCCCAACGTTGAGTTTTAAAATTTTTTTTTACATTAAGGGGGTTTTCCACTTACAAAATGGTGAAATTTGTCGTAAAAAATAGCAGTTTTTACTTTAAATTACCACCAAAAATTTAAAAATGAAAAAAATAATAATCAGAGAACGTTGAGGGGAGGATTGAATGATACTCTGACTAAATTTTAAAGGTTTTTAATTTCGGATAATTTCCAGCTGAGATACAGTGTACACCGCAAATCGTCTATTTCCAAAGACGTTCTTGGAAAAGCTCCTAACCGGCTATTTTGTCGATATTTTCGCATAAAAAAATTACTGAGTATTATCGACATTATACTTAATAATGTACAAAAGGTTTCAATAACTTTGCTCAATCCATATTTCTAAAAAAAAAATCGGAAAAATAAGTGTTTTTTTCACGCTGAAACCCCGGGTTTTGCCAGCGCTCATTGAGAATTGCTACTATGTGTGTGACTTAGTGGGTGGCTTACATTTTTTTGATTTGTAGTTTTTTTTGGCCGAAGGCGCGGGGCCCCCCAAAGCGCGGGCCCGTAGCATTTGCTGCCTCCTGCTACATGGCTAATCCGGCACTGCAAACTATAGTTTTGAATTTTTTTTTTTGCTTTGGTTTTTGCAAAATATCCATTTTGTACAGCAATGTAATAAAAATCTTCGCGATTTTTTTACACGAAAAGGATCAACTTTACAAACAAAGTTTATATAACAAAAAGTACTTATAATTACCCAGGGAAAACATGTAAATTTCTACAGAATTTTTTGGACAATTTTTGGTTTTTTGTGTTTGGCAAATTTTTTAAAAATCCAAAAATGTCCCGAAAATTTCTGACTTTTCAAAATTCCATGCGGATCGCTCTAGCACTTTTTTAATAAAAAGTGGTATACATATTGAATACAACAACATTACCACGGATATATTTAGTATTTCTAAATATCTTTAAACGAAAAATTACTTAATTACTCAAAAAAAAAAAACAGCACAGAGGTGCATTACAAAAAAAAAATCAGAAAAAATGCACTAGTCCATTAATTCAAGGTTAATTTATGTAGTCATCCTACAAAGAGAAAAGTTTTGTACTTTGCACGTAGTAAGTTAACTAAAAACTTGTTAGTTAACATTCAATTTCAATATCTTGTATCACAAAAATAACTACTTTTTGTCGTTCAAAAAACCCAATTTTATTGTTTGGCGCAAATTTTAACCTACGATTCTGGTTATTTTTACCAAAGTTTTTCTTTCAGTTCCAGAAACCTTTTTGGTCCAAAATAAGCAATCAATTTTTATACCACTTGCCTCAACCGATTGACAATGACAATACTTCTTAACACTTTTAAACCCACTTTGAAAAAAGGGTTATTAATTCGATCTGTATGTTTATTTATTTTATTTTTTTTTTAATATTTGTTCCCGAATAATTATAATAAAATGTCATGAGAGTGTCTCTGAAATGACGAACGAATATTTTTCATTTATCATACAGTTCTATTTGATTCAAATTTAATATTGGAGTTTTTGCGGACGCAGACTATCAATTTTTCAATATAACGTGTAAGTGTGAACATTTTACACAAATAAAAAATTTTAATAATATTGCGACAATTCTGATAGGCACGAGAGCTAATATGTAGTGTATAAAATATTACGTAAAAATGTCACTTAAATCGGTTAGTTAAATGTGGTTTTCACACACCGAAAAAATGTACGATCGATTTCAGAAAAACGTGTTTCAAATTTTAATAGAGGAAAGCTACACTCAGCAAATTTGTCCCAATATAAACATAAAATATCATAAATACTACGAGAAATTGGACATGATTTGTAGTCGAAGAAATACTGCAATACGGTTAAGAAATTTGTTTTAATAAAAAAAATGCAATCAATATTTTTAAGGAGTAGTGACACTTTTAATAAATAATAATAATAATTTTAATAATCGAACATTTCATATATTTTATGAATTTTCTTTAAAAAACATTAACAAGCTCCTTAGATCTATATAAATTCAGATTGAATAAAATCTTCGACTTTAAGAAAGTAGATACTCCCAGAATTTATAATGCTTTTAATTAAAACTATGCATTTTTTGTAAGTCTGATAGAACTTTAAATTTACAAAAATAATACAAAGTGTTAACTTTTCATGAAACATTTTCTTTTATTCGAAAGACAAATTCATAACATTATTATTTGAAAATGATTTCGGGCATATGGACACCGCGTCTGTTCTTGAGGAAGCGCATTCTGTCAGTCGAACTCACTTGGATGAAGTGTCATGAGGGATAAACACTCCTGTTTCGTATTATTTATATGAGCCATGTTTTGTGTTTGTTTGACCATCTTTCACTTATCTTTCAGCCACAGCTCTTTTACTTCTCAAACGTTTGAGTTACAATAGAATAGTTGAAAAGATATAGTTTTAGTAACATATAATCCAAATAGACACGAAGGCATGAAATAAAAAAATTGCAATATTGACTTTTAAAACGCCGACTGACAGATACCAGATAAATCGTGGACAGATATAGCTGAATTTAAGGTTGAATATGATTGTAGCAAACAAATTCTTAATCAACTAGGAACTAGGGGAAAACCAAAGTGACTATATTTGTAAATAAAATCTTTTAAAACAACTTGATTTAACCCTTTGAACACTAGGATCCCATAGAAAAAAAAAAAAAAAAAACTAATTTTAGCCTATGGGCCTAAAAGCGTTAAAAAAAAGTTGAAGTTGAGTTAATTTATTATCAGACAGTGAATTTCGCTTTATAGATTTTTTTGAAAGGGTTAAGAGACTTACTATTTGTGAATATTATGCATAATACATCAACATAATTCATAGGAAATTTTGAAATTTATAACTTATACCTCTTACTCTTAATTACTGATTACAACTTTCTCTTCGTGTACTATTGCTTTTTTTAAGATGAGTGCACTTAAACCTCATAAAAATACGTTTAACAATTCGATATGTTGAAAAGGATTAGATGCCCCAAAAATAATTCAAAGACTTCCTTGTCTTCAGAAAATAAGAGAATTAAAAGCTTAAGCTAACTCCTTTAAAGACAATTCAGAAAGAAATGTCTTGGAGCCTTTCTTTTTACAAATGTTTAGGATCAAGCCATAAAAGTTATGCCCTCTTAGACGATTTATTTATTTATAATGGCTCGGATCTCATCTGTTGCTTATGCTTTTAATTACAGCTCCATAGAAAGTCTTACAGAAGAATTTCAGAGCAAATATAAAGGAAAAGTGAACAGTAAGACTGCAGAATGTAAATAAAAGCAGGAGTTCGAAAAGCAAAAGGCAAAGGAAATGTAATAAACGAACAAATAAGCCAATTTTCTTTGGTGAGGGGACATGAAAGGAAATTTATACTTAAAAAGCTGCAGACGACCCGCACCCCGGGATCGCCTCCCATGACACATTGCCTGAATTTTCGATTTTCTCAGATATTGAGTAGAAATTCTCTCTCTTATTCCGAATACGGATCCAATTCAGAGGGTCTGCAAAGCCACTTTGGTTATTGTTGTTCCCGTCGATCCTGCTTTTTTCCTTACTTCTGTTGGTCCCGGCGACGCGGTGGCTCGTCGGCGGATTGAATTGGGGAGAGAGGGTATACCTGTACCATTTCTCATTCAAATTCAATTACAAAACCATTAAGAACTGAAATATTTAAATTCCCACAGTGAGCGATGCTTCTAAACGGATTTTGCAAGTGACTAAGAGAAAGTAAGCCCCCCACTCGGGTAATGCTAATAAAATTTTTACACAAGGAGTTGCAAAAGCCCCTCGAAATCATTGCAAAAGTTGCGAAATGAATTATGCACGATAATGATCATTGTAATTTTTGCCTCTACTATACTAAACTGGTCTCGAGATGTGGTATCCTGCAGACGAACACTTATCAGCGTAAATATTTTATTGGACATCTTCAAATTTTGGTCTTTCAATGAGAATACGAGAGAGGCCTTTTAATGCACTTCACCGCAGAGTTGTGGTATGTTCGGTAGCGTGCTGACGACACATACTTTTGGGTTAGTTGAGGGCACTTAGGGTGCTTTATGGTTCCTTTAATTAAGAAATAATGGGAATTACAAGAAAGTTAGCTGAGGTATTGCTTTAATAAACTCGTGCAGCTTAACTCGATTGAGGTTTGCGGAAAATATAGGTATATGAATTTCAAGGCAAACATTTTAAATTGAAAGAACAAATCATGACATAACGTGTACATAGAAGGAACGATGTGTGTGCGTATTTAGAAGAATATAGTTTTAATCAACAATTCCCTAACCTTTGCAAAAGCTCTTTTATTGCCCCTACTTTTATCTGGTAAAAAAGTGAATATTGAGGTTTTTTTTACTACCCGTAATATATGGATTGATGTACAGGTAATGAATGATTTTTGTGTAAGTGTAAGATTTGGAGAACAATTACATATAGTAGATATCATCAAACGATAAATCAAACTCTTAATTGACTACTATTTCCACTATCTGAAACCCCTAAATAAACATTTGCGAGTCGTCACTTAAAAAGAGTTTACTAAGGAAGGGTGCATATATAAAGGCGGTCCTTTGGAAGGTTTTTTTTTCATATATGTATGATTTTTAGTATACAGTAGAACGCCGATTATCCGAACGCCGATTAACCGAATCGCCAATTATCCGAATCGGTCCTAAGCGTAATATAAAAAATTAAAACCAAATAATTTTTCAATAAAAACAAGTTTTGTGGTGACGCAAGAATACAAAAATGCGAGTGACAATTGCCGTGTTCAATATTGGTAGTCAGAGAGTGCCAGTTTTGAGGTGAACTCGAAGCTCCAGCCAAACAAACATATATAGGTATACTTCTCACCATATACTTACCAAGCTATATATTCAACAAGCTCAAAACTGGTAGTCTCTGGTTGCCAACTTTGAACCTACCAGTCTACGTCCGATTATCCGAATATTCGATTATTCGAATCGGCCCCGGTCCCAAGTGATTCGGATAATCGGCGTTCTACTGTATTAGGTTCTCAAGAAATTTGGACAAATAGGCGTTTTTTTATTGGCGACATATCACACACTTTTGAAAACATGTGTGTTAACATTTGCGAAACAAAGTTTACATTTCTGAGTTAAACATCAATGCAAACAGTGAGTCCGAAAAGTCAAAAGATGCTATTCAAGATCAACTTTCTTCCTAAATATATATCTTAATTAACTTTTAAATCCCGCAGAACATTATTTTCTATAAAAAACCAAACATGTTATGTCGGTAACTATTTTTTGGACGATTTAAATTTTTAAGATATTTATTGAAATAAATGGGATTTTTACATTTTCAAAAATTCGTGGAAATCAACTTTTATAAAAATGTTTTTTAAATAGCAGTTAAAAACATCATTCGCCTATTGTGTGGGCTTGACATTGCACGTCAAGATCAACTTTAAAGTTTTAAATAGTGACCCCAAATTTGTTTAAATTATTAAAAGCATTATTTTAGGAAAAAGTAATTTTCGAATGATATAATACTGCAACCATTTTAAAAAAATGCTATTACATTACTATGTGAGCTCAAAAAAATATTGGTGGTGCAAGTTGAATTTGTTGATTTTTTGTTCCAATTTTAGTTTTTGATAGATAGTTTTTGTTCCAATTTTAAAATCGTATTTCGCTTGGTAAATACAGGGTGTCCAATATGAAATTGCGAAAACTAATGGGTCACAATTTTTTAAGAAATGGAGAGATCGGTAAAATGTAAATACTTTTTAATAAAGGAAAGTCGTCATTTTTATTTCATGTCCATTTTATTATAAAAAAATTAAATCTATTTAATACAAAACAATTAATTTAAAGAAGTAGTGAAAAACATTAGTTACTAATGATATATATTTTCGATATTTTAACCATCTAATTTACCACAATTATCCAAATGCTTTCTAAAATTATTAAACACATGTTCTAACGTTTCATTTGAAATGCCATTGACGATCTTCCCAATGTCTTTAATAAAATCCTCAACTGTTTTTTTGTTATTTTCATAGCAGAGATCTTTAATGTAGCCCCATAAAAAGAAATCACATTAAGTGACAGAAGATTCGAAGAAATGCAGGTAGATACCTTTTATGTAGATGGTTCACATTTCAAAAATATATATTATTAATAATTCACGTTTTTCACTATAATTTTAAATTAATGGTTTGTATTAAATAGATTTAATTTTTTTATAATAAAATGGACATGAAATAAAAATGACGACTTTCCTTTATTAAAAAGTATTTACATTTTACCGATCTCTCCATTTGTTAAAAAATTGTGACCCATTAGTTTTCGCAATTTCATATTGGACAACCTGTATGTTTCTTAAAAAACTCAATTCGGACCAAAATTGTTTAGATTGTTCACGAAAAATAAGATTCCTTAATAAAAAATACAATTTTATATGTAATAATAAAAAATCTATTAGTGTGAACGATATAGATTGAAATCCGAGATATGATATATGGATTATGAAATCATGAAAATAACAATAATCAGAAAAATATTATACCAATTGTAGCATTTCAGTGGATTGCCAACTGCAATAACTATGAAATAACAAAAGTTTATAAAGGAACTAAAATAATAAATAAAAGTGTGTGTATAAATCCCGGTTAAAACAATCTTTCTTTAAAGGGATTTTAAACAAATCTAAAAACTAGGTCGAAATTGTTTTTAATATACTTACCATAGTTACATTTTGAAGAGTTAATATTTTTAGAATATCTACATCAAATATATAATAAACTTTGATTAACGTCATGTTCGGATTACTTCCTTTTATGGTTCGAAAATTAAAAAGCTATGTCAGTTAGAAACATATAAATACCCAAATGAAGTTATGTGGTCTGCTTTTCTGTTTGAATATCTAATATATAAAATTCTTCTGTCACAGTGTTAGTGGCCATACTCCTCCGAAACGGCTTGACCGATTTTGATGAAATTTAATATGTATATTCAGTAGGTATGAGAATAGGTTTATAACTAATTTTTATACCCCTAAGTGTTAAGGTTGGTTCACCCTAAAAAAAATTTTTTTATTTTTTGGACAAAATTTTTTTTGGTAATTTTTTAATGGTGTGGCATTAAAAAACACATTTAGTCCTAAATTTTTACCCTTCTACCACCAACCGCTACTTTTTAATAGCATTTTTTATTTTATACTTCGCGATTTTGACCGTTTGCGCGTTCGCGATTTCAACGGATTTGAATGAAAATTAGTACAATGATTGTTTTTGAGTCACTGATTTTGAATATTACGAAATTTTCCAAATTCAAGATGACGGATCCAACATGGTCTTGATTACAACGGATTTTAATGAAAATTATAACAATGATTATTCTTATTAAACTAATTTAGAACATTACCAAAATTTCCAAATCCAAGATGGCGGATCCAACATGGCTATTAAAATGTCTCAATTACAACGGATTTTAGTGAAAATTCGTACAATGGTTATTCTGAGGCAACTAATTTAGAATATTATCGAGATTTCCAAATCCAAGATTGTGACCAACAATTTTTCGATTTTAACGGAAATTAGTACATACTATAATTATTCTGAGGCCACTAATTTAAATTTTATCAAAATTTCCAAATTCAAGATAGCGGATCCAACACAGCGACCAAAATGTCTCAATTTGGACAGATTTTAATGAAAATTGGTATAATGATTATTCTGAGGCCACTAATTTCGAATATTAGTAAAATTTGTAAATCCAAGATGGCGGGTCCAATAGGGAGACCATAATGTCTCGATTTCAACAGATTCTAATGAAAATTTATACAATGATTATTCTGATTTAACTAATTTTAAATATTATCAAAATTTCCAAATCCAAGATGGCGGATCCAATATGGTGATGCAAATTTCTCGACTTCAACGGATTTTGATGAAAATTAGTACGAATTGTTTGGTGCCACTAATTTTGATCATTATCGAATTATCAAAGTTTCTAGATCGAAGATGGCGGACCCAATATATATTATATATAAAAAATTTCTCGATTTCAACGGGTTTTAATGAAATTTGGTACAATAATTGTGTTAATGCCACTAATTTTAAAAATTATCAAGATTTGGATATTCAAGATGGCGGATCCATAAAAGGGTTTTCGGGTTGAATCAATTTCTAGGATATAACAAACTAGAACATTTGAGAAGTGTTTAATTAGTAAGTATTTACCTAACGTCGGATGAAACCGGGTAATTTTCCAATATTTGTGAAGTGTAAAACGGTTTACTTAATATTAAAAAACGTGTAAGTTTGTTCAATTAATTAATTAGGGATATGAAACGGAAACACTGTTTTCTTATATTAATGGTATTATTTGTAGAAACATGCGAAAAGAAAAAACACGATCAAATATTGGTCAACGCACAGGGCATAATGAAAATGTACCGGAAGATGTAGAGATGTAGATTGTTGTCGCTGTCCGAAGACACACTTAGGCCATTATTACAGGCCCATTGTGATACCACTTTTTTGTAACCAGGGTTTCTCGTGGGAATCGAACCCACAACCTCTAGCGTCCTGCTGGCTCGCAGTAAACACGTCGCGTTACCAACCGGGCTATTGAGGCCCCCAAATGTACCGGAAAGGGCAGTACAACGTCTGCCGGGCCAGCTAGTCTAATATATAAAATTCTTCTGTCACAGTTTTAGTGGTCATACTCCTCCGAAACGGCTTGACCGATTTTGATGAAATTTAATATGTATATTCAGTAGGTATGACAATAGGTTTATAACTAATTTTTATACCCCTAAGTGTTAAGGGTGGGTCACCCTAAAAAAAATTTTTTTATTTTTTGGACAAATTTTTTTTTGGTAATTTTTTTATGGTGTGGCATTAAAAAATACATTTAGTCCTAAATTTTTACTCTTCTACCACCAACCCCTACTATTTAATAGCATTTTTTATTTTTTAACCCCGATCGATAGCAATAACTTGAGAACGACTGTACCGATTTCATTCATTTTTTTTTTAAAGTTTTGTAATACTTTTTAGAAGGTTCTTACGGAAAGAAAAGTTAATAAAATTGCGCAGAAAATTGGATAATTTCAGAAAACTTAACGATTATTTTAACTTCGCGAGTTTGACCGTTCGCGCGTTCTCGATTTCAACGGATTTTAATGAAAATTAGTAAAATTATTGTTTTGAGGTCACTGATTTTGAATATTATCAAAATTTACCAATCCAAGATGGCGGACCCAATATGGCGACCAAGATTTCTCGATTTCAATGGATTTAAATGAAAATTAGTACAATCATTGCTTTGAGGTCACTGATTTTGAATATTACCAAAATTTCCAAATCCAAGATGGCGATTAAAATGTCTCAATTACAACGGATTTTAATGAAAATTAGTACAATGGTTATTCTGAGGCAACTAATTTAGAATATCGAGATTTCCAAATCCAAGATTGTCACCAACAATTTCTCGATTTTAACGGATTTTAATGGAAATTAGTACTACAATTATTCTGGGGCCACTAATTTGAATGTTATCAAAATTTCCAAATTCAAGATGGTGGATCCAACACGGCGACCAAAATGTCTCGATTTGGACGGATTTTAATGAAAATTGGTATAATGATTATTCTGAGGCCACTAATTTCGAATATTATTAAAATTTGTAAGCCCAAGGTGGCAGGTCCAATATGGTGATGCAAATTTCTCGACTTCATGAAAATTAGTACGATTTTTTTGGTGCGACTAATTTTGATCATTATCGAATTATCAAAGTTTCTAGGTCCAAAATGGCGGACCCAATATATATAAAAAAAATTTCTCGATTTCAACGGGTTTTATTGAAATTTGGTACAATAATTGTGTTAATGCCACTAATTTTAAATATTATCAAGATTTGGATATTCAAGATGGCGGATCCATAGAGGGGTTTTCGGGTTGATTCAATTTCTAGGATATAACAAACTAGAACATTTGAGAAGTCTTTAATTAGTAAGTATTTACCCAACGCCGGGTGAAACCGGGTAATTTTCCAATATTTGTGAAGTGTAAAACGGTTTACTTAATATTAAACAACGTGTAAGTTTGTTCAATAAATTAATTAGGGATATGAAACGGAAACACTGTTTACTTATATTAATGGTATTATTTGTAGAAACATGCGAAAAGAAAGAACACGATCAAATATTGGTGGATGCACAGGGCATAATGAAAATATACCGGAAAGGGCAGTACAACGTCTGCCGGGCCAGCTAGTTATCCTTATAAAATAGCAAATATAACACACCCTTCATACTGAATGGACAGACTTTGACACCAAATTTACGTCATAAGGATTTCAAAACTCGTACACTCTGTAAACCCTGATATCTGGAATAATACCCATTTTTTTTAAAGTGAAAACAATTGTAGTTTTTTTTTTTTACTAGTGACTTCTAGAATGAAAAGAGTAAACAATTTTAGATTCGAGAAGAAACTTTCGTTTTAAATCAAAATTTCAATTGGTAAATAGTGGATAGTCTTTCTGTTGAATGTCCCCTGAATAAAAATGAATACTTTTTATAAAAGCTCGCATACCTGCACGTGATTGCTTTGGAAATCATTTTGTGTTCCTTTCAATTGCACTTAATGTAAAGAGCTAGAATTGAACTGATATAAAATCATCCCCTCTCATCACCGTCTTCTCACCTCTTGGAAGTCAACATGCAAGAGTCGCGTCTTACTGCGTTCCGTGTCAAAGGATTCGTTCATTGGCGAAAAAAGATTTTTAATTAAAGTTCCTGAAATTAATTTCGATTCGCTTCGCAACTAAAATAGCGCAGGACGTGATTTTGCAAATAGTGTAGTGAAGCATGCATCAATATGTCTTCTGTTCTTTCAGAGTCATGGATTAGTTATATCGAAAATGTTTGCCAAATATTCCTTCTTTTTTTAGCTAGGGCAGGGGTTTATGCGCAGTAGCGGCACGAAATGGTGAGTCGCTAAATTTCTCGACGCCTACCTCATTGTTCTCATTTGTACTTTGTGAAGTATTCTTGAAGTTCTTGTTTTTGGCTACGCTTCTTGCCTCCTGTGACAGCCAAAAAGCATACATAATTGTGTTGCAAATTCTATAGTTATTCAAGTAATTTGATAGCATTTAGCGCACTAATAGCTTTATGTAATTCGCACATTGTGAGTTTCTGAACTGCAGAGATTTGTTTTGAACATCGATATCGAGCATAGAGATGTATTATACAAAAACCCTTTGTAAAATAGTGTTGTCTCTATACCAAGTATATCATTAACAGTATATTTTATTGTGTATTAAAAATCAGACAGTTTTGAGCACTGTTTTGGGAAAAAAAATGCTGCAGACAAGAATTATGTAGAATTTAATAATCTATAAAAATGGCTTAGCTACTAAGAAGCGAGGGGATAACATTGCATCTAAGCCTTAAAGCTCGGAGACCAGGTCGGAAAAAATAAAACCAATTATGCAAAATAACGATAACGAATTTTGGAATGTTTTAATGTGGAAGTGAACACTGCAATGAAAGATCATTTAGTAAATTGAAAACCCTCAAACATGGTTTTTGAAACAAAATTAACACTACCAAGAATAAATAAATATGTAAATAAATAAGGCTCGGGAATATAAAGGTTGGTCTATGCTCCAATCGTTTAAGAGTGCTAGTTGGTTGATTTGTTTGCGTGGCGACGCAGGCAACTTCTCAGAGGCCAATATGGTATATGCGCCGTGTTTATATCAGAACCAATGATCTGGCGATTGGGGAGTTTAGTGCAAACAATTAAAAACCAATCTTTTAGATGGCAAGAATATCAAGGTTAGGATTAGAACCATTGTGGGAAGTTCAGATAGTGAAATATGCCACCCTTTTTCAGATACTTCCCTGATATTGTCGAAAAAATAGCAAACAAACAAAACAAAAAGCATATTTTTAAGAACATTAGTAAAAAAAAAAGAAAAGAAAATAATAAAGGGCTTTACATATGGTCCTAAAAATTCTTCCACATTTCGACGAGCATTCAGAGTTCATGTATAGAAGACCACCAACTCCGTGAGAGCTTCGAAAGAAATGCCTTCCCAGACCATTATAGAGCCGTCAATGAAACTGACCCTCGATGAGATGGTATATTGTGCATATCGTTCTCTAACTCGTCTCCACATACGTTGACGGCCTTCTGGAGAGAATAAACTGAACAGCGAGTCATCCATGAACAAAACTCTTTTCATCAAAAGTCTATTCCTCGTACTCCACTCAAAAAATCTCATGAATAGAGAAAAACAACCTGGATCTTGAACAATCTGGCTTCCTAGCGGATAAAGAAATTTTAAAACATTGCCCGCTTATTACTACTATTACTTTTCGCTGATTATAATTCAAGTTTTGTACACAGATTGTCATAAAACCGAAGACAAGATTTCGGATTGCTTACGAACCAACTCAGTATCGACCAGAATAACTAAATTTAACCATAGTAGAAAATTCATAGTTTTTGGAATATATCCTTTTTTTTAAATTTGTTAAAGTTCCTACCTTTCGGCAACATTTCATTTGTAAGAGCTACAAATTTTGATATTTTGTGATTCTAGTTTTATTTCAAATATTATAGAAGGATCCTGCTGTCCATAGTAGAAATATACAACACCTGGGCTTAAATCCTTTGAGGATTATAAAATATTAATCACAATGACTTTTAACAGTGATTCTTTTTGTAGAAAATTGTTAAGTATTTAGAAAACAAAAGGAGAGATAAAAAATCTAAATTTTTAAAATTTGAACACGTCTACTCAATCGTATCTACAAGACAAGCCTAAAAAGTGAGTTAAAAAAATACATCGGCAAATCTTAAAGTGTTTATCAGATTTAAAAATGCCTGATATTATATGAGACATTTTGTGACACTAGCTCTTTTCCGGGAACGCTTCCATGTATATTTATAGTTATTCAATAAATTTTTTCTTCAATATCTCTAGAGCTATGCTAATCGCAGCAAGGTATCTAGAAGTATTTCTGAAACGCGACATAAACACATACTACATACATATATGACACAACATATGAACGATTTATATAAAAGAAAGTGCGAGGAAATTCAAGAAGTCAGTCTCGTTTCGGTGATTCTGTCATTCTTTGTCCAGTGTGCGCGAAATTGGAATCTGGAATCCACTCATATTCAGAAAACGTCATCCAATGGATCCTACTAAAAATTGGTTTAGTCCTCTGAACCTTTCTAATATGTAATTGCGCCTTTAAGAACTGAATGATTTAATTCACTTATGTGGTTCCTCATTTCCATTCACATTCACTTGTTTTTTCTATTATTATTATTTTTTTAGTTTTATACATATATGGTACCTACATAGATACTTTCTCCCTTTTTTTGATATTTTGTTTCTATTTTCCTTTTGCTTTCATGCATAATATTGCCGCATAAACTTTGTACGCTAAAGATTCTATCTGGCTTTGTACAAAAATGGAATAAATTATTAGTATTATTATTATAACCATACCGCAACATTTAGGTTATAGTGAGATGACACCTTGAAAACATTTTGTAAAGTGGTACATATTTCAAAAAACTAATTTTTGGCTAAGGTTTATGATTTTCGTGCATAATTTAACACTCTGGATTTATTATACATAATCGTTCATCTTAACTTTCTAGAACTAAGTACCTAATTTGTAATAATACCTATACTTTCGGTACATATCTTTTTGGTATATAAAATGCTTAGACAAGATTTGTGCATATTTCATTTCTTCTCTATCGCAAGAAAAATAATGTTGCTTTAGGAAGTTCGCAACACTCTGAGATGTGGGAAATTTCTACAATTTTCCTAAATCTGGGATAGAGATCCAGATAAAAAGAAGGATCTTCACTTTGTATGGGAAGATTTATACAGGGTGTCCGGGAAGTAGTGCGCCAAAATTAAGGGGATGGTAGCTTGGATCATGACCTACCAGAATATCAAAATATGACCTTAGTAAAAACCTCACCGTTTTCGAGATATTTGGGTTTTTATGAAAAATTAAATTTGATTTAAAATGAACATCGCAATATCTTGTTATTCATGAATAAAATGGGTGATTCTGAAATCTGCATTAATTAAGCAATTTTTTGAATTGCTTCCCCATCACTGCCAAGTACATTTTTTTTTCACCAGTGAAGGTGAAAGTAGAGTCAAATAATTTTGAACAGCAAAAAAAAAATTTGATTATTTTTTTTCTCGACTGTCTTGTGTTAGTAATAAAAAATGACAGGCTTACCAGGTAGGGCAACTTATCTAGAATATTTTAGCAAAAAATGAGAAGATGTCTTTTTATGTGCACCAACTAGTCAATAATCTGAACTTTAATTTTTCATAAAAACCCAAATATCTCGAAAACGGTGAGGTTTTCAGTAAGGTCATATTTTGATATTCTGGTAGGTCATGACCCAAGCTACCATCCCCTGAATTTTGGCGCACTACTTCCGGGACACCCTGTATACAGGGTGTTCAGAGGTGGGAGGTCAATACTGCAGGGGGTGAAAGGTCAGACCGAGACAAGCAAAAAATCATATGGGTGGGGGGGGGGGGGGGGGGGGCATCTCGCACCGTTTGGCAGTTACAGGGTGATTCGTAAATCAGGATTTTGCCTTATATGGGAACCGCTCTTGTATTTTTATCTTTTTTTCTACGCATCGCAGCGGCCCCAAACTGATTTCAAAAAATCACTATTTGGAAGTCCTTTCCAAAAAAGTTTACACCACCCCCCTATCCCCAACCCCTTGGCCACAATCCCCCCTGCAAGTTGAAAAAATTAACTTTTATTTAACGATTTTTCACCCTTCGCCCCACTTTTCTCCGAAATTCATGTTATTAACATACCTACTTTTTATTTTTTTTAAGTTGCCTATCTAATTACCTTTCCAAAAAGGTGCAACATGCCTAGGTACAAAAGGGTTGCAAAAGTCCTGAAATTAAAACATCCTCACAGGCACCTAATTACTTTATTGCACCATAATGGAAAAAGTCGTTAAGTAAACAATTTTTATGACAGCAAGTTCGGAAATGTTTGTTTAGGAAACAGAGGTAATACATTTTTATTATTTCAGCAAAACAGTAATAAAATAATAAATGTAATCTCGTTAAATAGCGTTATTAGTTTATTATATCCAGTATTGACTCTTAAGTATCCTGACGCTCCGTTTCTAATACCGCCTATGAATTATGGTATAAAAATGGGTAAGTTTGAAAGGACATTGACCACAGTTGAAGAAGCAAGCGATAAAACCGGGTGTTTAATAGAAAAAATTAAGATAAAATGGCAGAATTCAGTGTGGAAGAGTCTGCCGATATAATTTACGTGTACGGTTTAGTAGAAGGAAATGATAATGAGGCCGTACGAGAATACCAAAGGAGATTCCCGAATCGGCGGGTACCCAACAGAAGGGTATTTTCAAGGACTTTCAGAAGGTTAAAAGAAACCGGAAGTGTAACCGCCCCCAGAGCAGAAACGCGAGCAGGAAAATCGGCCGATTCAGCGGACCCCGACCAACAAATCCTCAACATCGTCAGGAACAGCCCTGTAATAAGCATCAGGCAGGTCGCACGAAGGTCAGGATTGTCTTCAGAGAGAGTTTGGACCGTTGTGAACCGAGAGGGACTACATCCATACCACCATATCCCGGTCCAAGCACTAGGGAAGGAGATTCCGAAGGACGATTGCAATTCTGCACTTGGCTGTTCGAGTCTGACATCGAAAACAGAAGGTTTCTAGACCGAATTCTGTGGACGGATGAATCGCAATTCACCCGGGATGGCATCACAAACTTCCACAACCTCCACACCTGGTCAGATGTGAACCCATATAGGACAAGGAGTCGGTCCTTCCAGCAAAGATTTAGTGTCAATGTCTGGGCTGGCATCATCGGCAACCAGTTCATAGAACCCTTCATCTTGCCCCAAGTGCTGAATAGTCAGCTATACTCGGACTTTTTGGAGAGTACCCTTCCGGATCTGTTGGAGGACATCCCCCTAGCCACCAGAAGCGCAATTTATTTACAGCTCGACGGAGCAACTGCGCATACTGGGAACATTGTTAGGGCAAGGTTAAATGAAAATTACCCAGAGCGCTGGATTGGACGAGGTGGACCGATTCTTTGGCCTGCTAGGTCACCGGACCTTACTCCACTGGACTTTTTCTTATGGGGAATGATGAAAGATGAAGTTTACTCAAGACCAATCAACACAAGAGAAGAATTACCAGGATTGGGACTGCAGCCACGAAAATACGGTAGATACTGGCTACCATAGACCTGAAACGTGAAATAAGACCAAGGCTACTTGCATGCATCGAAACTGGCGGAGAACATTTTGAACAGCTTTTAAAGGACAAACGTTTTAATTGTAATTAGTTTTTAAGCGAACAAAATGTATTTTTAAGTTAACTTAAGTATAATTTCTTAAAAAATTCGAATTGTCATGATATTCTGTAAAAGGATTTTTGTAAATAAATTTTCGTATCCTTTTCCTATCTGGGCATGTTGCACCTCTTTGGAAAGGTAATTAGATAGGCAACTTAAAAAAAATAAAAAGTAGGTATGTTAATAACATGAATTTCGGAGAAAAGTGGGGCGAAAGGTGAAAAATCGTGAAATAAAAGTTAATTTTTTCAACTTCCAGGGGGGATTGTGGCCAAGGGGTTAGGGATAGGGGGGTGGTGTAAACTTTTTTGGAAAGGGCTTCCAAATAGTGATTTTTTGAAATCAGTTTGGGGCCGCTGCGATGCGTAGAAAAAAAGATAAAAATACAAGAGCGGTTCCCATATAAGGCAAAATCCTGATTTACGAATCACCCTGTAACTGCCAAACGGTGCGAGATGCCCCCCCCCCCACCCATACGATTTTTTGCTTGTCTCGGACTGACCTTTCACCCCCTGCAGTATTGACCACCCACCTCTGAACACCCTGTATATATAAATCATTAAAATAACACATTTGGTGTAAAATTGATTACAAGTTTGTTAAATTAATTTAAAATGTAAAAATTTGGAATAAAGACTGTAAAATGCCAATCAAAAGTTCAATAAGTTAAGAATGAAGTTTATTTTTTAATGAAAATACTATCCCAAGAATTTTGTCCTTACACGTCAAATCAATGGCGATGATGCAAGGGAAATGGAAATCGTCCGGAATAGGCTTTAAGAGTTACAAAAAAAAGGATTCTGCTAATCATCTCGATGATAAATTGGACTGTATTGTATCACTACAATTTTGCACCTATTTCATTGCAGCTATAAAGTTTTCGATAAACAAACATCAACTAGGGCAAAACTATATCCTTTCTTCAATACATTTAATGGATACAACTTCTTTGAAAGGGAAACATCCCAGATATCACATCTGCGGCGACATAAATCCCTCTTTCAATTCAGAAGCACTCAAAATATCGCCCATAGGGAACCATACATCCTCTTACCTGAAATTTATTTGAAACGTTTCGGGATGCATGAATTTATTGAGAACACCCCGAAACCCGCTGACCTGTAATTGAAGAAAGAACCCACACCACCACCCACTCTAAGAGCCAAATCATGCGTAAGAAGCACTGAAAAGCATGAAAATTTAGAGAATCGCGAAAAGCTACGCAGGTCGTCGTCGTTGGGGCAACAATTCGAGTTCGTTAAGGAAAATACGAACCGATTCTACCGACGACGGGTGGCTGTGTTTGATTCGATTCCAACCCTTATTTATGCACGACTTCACATCACATGGGCTTACAACTTTTGAATACATCTGGCGGATGGTATTTCGGGTGCGGGCAGGGAATGATTGGTGGGGAGGACGGGTGAAAGATTTTCCGCTTTGAAATTCCTAAATTACGCATATTATCCGCTAACGCAAGCATTTTTGTCGGCCTCGCAATTTGCGAGCAATTCGGCATTTTTCATTCACGCGAAAGGAATTAAGCCCAAACAAGACTGTGCTGATGAATTAGTAAAGGGATTTCTTGCATACGGACGGCGCGGCGGAAGCGGCTTGTTGCCACAGAATTTATCAACTGATCCAGAAATTTAACGATTCTCCGTCTTTTGTGTAAAAATTTATTGCCACTTACCGGGTATATTAGCTTGTCAAAGTGTACTAAAGGGGACAGTCGAAAATCCCCAAGGAGCTTCAAAGTCAATAGCATGGCGTTAAAAGCTGTTCCAGGCAATAAAACGTCATCAATAATTTAAGTGATGACACAAGCGCCGATGGCTCAAGGGTTCAGGTTCGAAGGAGTGGAAGGCAACAGGGAAATCGAGGGCGTCCTCCCTCCTCCCCTCGCGGGCGTCGGCCCATCGTCAATGGGGACAGCTGAACGGGGGCAACCTATACCTAGCCTACACCTTCCCGAACCCTCCGAACCAATTCCCAGGTTTTGTAGAGCATCCCCTCACCACTACTGGATAGCACCACCTTCCCGCTGGAGCAGTGAAAGTACATTCCCAGGCAGTCAACAAATAAAAATTTTACAAGGCTCCTTCCTCATCGAGCCTAGGCAGCCGCTCCACCACGCTCCGTACCCGCTCTCCCTCTGGGGCGGGATTGCCTTACCTTGCTGAGAAATTGAACGCATTTCTTAGACAACTATGTTTTTCGCAATTGATGTTGTGCATATTAAAAGCCGGGAAGGCAAGCACGGAAAAATTCCGAGTGCTTGTGATATTCATTAAGCAGCGTCCGTTCTATGCGAATTCAAAAGGAGCACAGCCTGGACCATGGGAAAGATTTTAATAAAATGAGAGAGGACTGCAAGCAATTCGAAAATGAATTCTTTTGTGCACTGCAGAGACGCTGCTTGGGACTACTGAAGAAAATTGAAGTTGTGCCTTTGTGGGTGTGCTACTTCTACTTCTTCTTCCACCGCGTAGCACCCCCATCGTCGTTGCTGTCGTCGTTGCCGCCCCGCCCGGTCGGATCCTTCATCTACATAAGAGATTTTCGTAAAACGGATCAAAGTTGGTTTTGGGCTCAGACTGGGGCTTTTAATTAATGGGAACATATATACTATACTATATAACGCCTGAGTGGGACTCCCGATATATTAATTATGGTAATTCCTGACTTCTAGGGATGTCGTTCATGTCCGACCCCTAAACCTTTTACCCTTGTCGGGCATATACTTCACTGGGGACTCACTGTGTCGTGTTCGAATCATGTATTTAACCATACACTTTGGCATTTCAGTAATCGGTTTTCGGTGGATCCTTTCGAAATTATTTTATTTAAGAGACCTTTAAAATTCAGAATTTATTGTTTTTAAACCTAATGAATAAAAAGCAGTCAAGCAGTTCTTTAAGATTTCTTCAGTAATAAAAAAAACACTTTTATGATAAGCAATTGAAGACTGTTTTTTATTAAAAATTCAAAAATTAAAGTGTGACCTCAAAAATCGCTTGTTTTCACAGCAAATTAAGAAAAATACATAAAAAAAAATGCATCAGGTATTAAATTAATCGTCGTAAAAAATCAATTTAGGTTTTTGAAAATATTCAAAAATCACCCCTAATTGAGGGTTGAAATCACACTAAAAGATTGATTTTATCAAAAAATTATCATTTAGTACAAAGATGTTTCTTATTAGATTATTTACATTAAATCAATCTTAAAAATGCAATGTGCTGTATTTTCAACAGAGAAGGGTTAAAATTCCACCTATAGGCGCTAAAAAGGGATGTAATCATCCCCTAAATACTGGAATAATTCAGGAATATTTTAAAAAATTCTAAATGTAACATATTTTTGTCCCCGAGTGATGAAAGACACGTGATTGGCAATTCTTGCCAATTTTGAGGAAAAAATCACCCTCAACCTAGTACAGCTACTCTCTAAGGAGGTGAAATCATCCCCTAAACATAAAAGTACTGTAAAATATTTTTGAATATTTTGAATATGAAATATTTTTGCTTTTTGAGTGAGCAAAACTATGGTACAAAAAGTTCTTATGCGTTTTGAAAAAAAGACGCCTCAAATTTTTGTTCGCGAATTCGTAATCTGCGGAAAAATTTGTATAGAAATGATATATGATTTGTTCTGATACAAATTAAATACAATATTGAATTTTGTTGAACTGTGAAATTTTTTGTTCTTTGCTCACATAAATCGTTTTAACTTTTTTCAACTGATACTAGTATTTAAATTGCGCGGTAAAGTTTGGGCTTGATTATCTCGTAAACGACGAAGGGTTGCATAAAATTCGTGTATCATAATACATAAAGGACTAATATTTACAAGATATTTAAATATTACTCTAATCCATTCTTATCAAGTTGTGCCCTTCCCTTGTTAGTTAGGAATCATTTTGTATATATATAATATATAGAAACGAAAGTTCATTTATTTGTTAAAACCCTTGCTTCAATATTTATTATTTTTTTGTCCGAAAGTAGTACATATAATATTCTAACTTTACTTAACGGCTACTTTTTATTCGGATACTATATCGGGTTTCAAGATGGCGATGGAAAACTTTAAAGTTAGAGTAATTTTTATGAAAATTGATACATAGGGGTTTTTGAAAATGCTGATTTGGAATATTCTCAGGGAATTTTTAGAAATGGCTGATCAAATATGGCGACCAATATTTTCGACATTCGACGGATCTCGATACTAAAGATATATTCAGCATGCTGGTTTCGATTCTATTAAGAAAATTTGGAAATTCAATATGTTGGGTCCAATATGGCGACCAGAATTTCTTAAATTTAAATTACAATGAAGGACACAAAATATATAGGCGAAATAGCGAAATTTGAAATTCATTTTATGGTAACCAGAATTACTCTAAATTTCATGGATTTCAATGATTTTGAGATTATTCTAAAGCCATGAAACAAAGTATAAAAATCTAGCTAAACTCTTTTCAATTGATTGGTGGACATTAGGAAATATCGAGAAACGACATCGCGTCTCCTACGGCTGTTGAGAAAGAAGCAGCCTGGAAGAATAGAAATTAATCCGAAACATCGTTAATTACGTTGAAATTATATGCGATGGAATCACCCATAAGAATCGGCCCAACTTCTCGAGCGTACACTTTGCCCCAGATGTCTGGGATAATGGGAGTCCATTTGTCTCGCAAATTTCCCTAAAGCCCAACTTGGCTCCGCAGTCGCAGCCATTTGGGGCGGGCAAAACTTGTTCTGGCTAAGGAGCCTTACTGTTCTGAACCCTGTCCCACCACCGCCACTGTAGCCACGTATATACATAAGTATATTTTCTGTTCCCTCGGGAACTAGCTAAGGCGGTTATGCCTGTGGTAAGAGCTCCTTTCGCTTGACATCACGATGCACCGATCCAGCCCAGGTCTGGTCAAAGGACGGCAATTTATCTCCGACTGTACGTACGTACGAAGCCTTTACTTTCGAGTAGTTCAATTTTTATCAATTTCAATTTATCTCATCTGCAAGGAAAGTTTTGCAGTAAAGCCATCTTTGAAAGGAGTTCCAAGCGTACCCGAAGGTCCAATAAGCGCTGCACTGTGTTGGAGAGCTCCTTAAATATTCCCGGATGCCTAGATGAAGTAATTAGGTACCAAGAAGAGAAGTTTCACCAAATTTAGAATTGAATATTCAGAAGTTCTAGCTTTTGAGCCATTCACAGAAGCCCTGTTTCACCCGGAAGTGTTTGACGACTCCAACGACAAACTCCCTCTTGTAGGCCACAAAAACTTGGGGTCTTGTTTATGTTTTGGCTTTGAGTTACCGTCAACAATGGAACTCTTGCTCTTGAAAAAGGTTTAAAGTCAGGCTCAAGGAAGCACCACTTTTAATACTCCCCAGAAGCATCGTGCGGTGGTACATTTTATTGTTGTAGTCCTTGCTCCTTGGTTGGAACAGGCGCTCAAGTGTCCTCCGCTTTCTTAAACATTTTATCCGGAAAATGTTGGTCCAGTAGGCATACTCCTTACAGTAAAATACTAGAAGATTTCATTATCGTTTGAACGTTTAACGAAAATTTAGATACCAAGAATTTATAAGAGCAACTTTCATGTCGCACAAGTCGGAGTGGATATAAATAAACAAAACTTGCCGACATTAAGGATGCGCCCCGGTTGCATTCCGCTGCACTTGCTGATAAACTTCGTCTAAACTTTTGAATTAAATTACATTCCAAATGAAGTTCTGTTGTCGACGCAACTTCTTGAAATGATCAAACTTCAATGTGTTTGAAAATTTAATAGCTCTCAATTTTTATTATCAGCTTCAAGTTATCTTCCGGTCGAATTTTTGGAATTTGTTTTCGTTTAACTTGTCAAATTCGACTTCTGTTGGCCTCGATAAAAGAATCCAGCTATGCCTTAACTCGGACAATGTCAGATACAGTTTAATTAGAGTTTGATTTCCCACAGGAGCTAAAGCAAAAAAGCTCTGTAGCTAAGACGCAGAAAACACTATTTCCTAACCTCATGTTTGTTTTCACATGCTCCCTTTTCATTTCCTTGTCCTCATTTTCATGCCAGGGTATTAAATATGTATTTGAGCAATGATATTAAAGTCTTATACATGAGCAATTGTACATACTAATTTCTAATTTATTGATTTTCTTAAATTTTATGCTAGAAACGTATTAACAATAAGAAAGAACAAATCGTTTTAGAGATCATAATATATGCAGAAATGGCGTAAGCTACATACAGCTGATAAAGCAGTTCGCTAGCTCTCCGGGAATTTACATACATCTCTACTTGGTTTTTTATTGGTTCTCAGATACGTGTATCGCATACTTACAGTGGACCTGATAAAAAAAAAAAAAACAAATATTTGCCATCAACCATCAACATGACAAGAGATACAACAGACGACAGACAGACCTGAATACTTGAATATATCACTTTATATAGTAAGAAATAAAATGTTTTACATTCTTGCAATTTTTAAAGTTTTTCCTAAATTTAAAGATATACCTGTACTGAATTGTAGGGAATAGGACCTTGTTTTATATTATTACTGAACCATATTTCAAGCCAATAGCATACGTAGTTTTTGTGAAAAACTAAGGGTTACGTTTTTCTAATTTTGGTACGGAACATCCTTTAAAGAAAAAGCAATAAGTATTAATTTTATTATTCGGAGCTGAAATCTTGTTTTGTATAGTAAAATTACCATCATTATTTTTTCCGAAAGCATTCTAGTTTCAGAATATTAAAGTGATCCACGTAACTTTGGCAATTTTACAAAGATTCCTCTGTTCCATTCAAATATTTATTTAAAGATATATTTTCGCTTCGAATATCCGTCGTTCAAATATTGTTTGCTGCATTAAGAGCTTAACTGCTTTTGTAAAACTACTTCGGATTCCTCTTGCACTGATTTTGTTAATCGCTAATAAAACAATATCCCAGGAGTGAGCATAAGTTCTGTTTGTAGAATCTAAATGGATTAATCCTCCGTATTTTATTTTGAAATAAAACATGGTATGTTCTGTATAATTTAATGGTCTAAAAACAAACAAGTTGCTGTATTCCATAACATTTCAAACCATATATTGCCATAGTAAGCAAACAGCATAAAATAAATTTTGCATGCAGTCATGTTGAGTCAAAACACACATCTCTTACACTGGATTTAATAACTACTAGACTCGGATATTTTATTCGCTTTCAAAATTAACTACATGGAGGCATCAGTCCTGAACAATATTTATTCCCTGTATGCTATCTAAATCACAAAAACTGAACCCATTTAACTAGACCATACTCATTTGTTCCAACAAAATTCCAGTCTGCGCTTCTCCGATAGGGTCCTTGCCTTATTCCTTTATCGGTATTTAAATTGGATATTGATTGTTTAACATCATAATTAAACATAGCCCACATATGTAAAACCAATTCTACGATAACGTACCTAATTGTCAGGTTTTGTAATCTCATTACCATAAAATCGAGCTTGTTGCCGGCACCTTTTGCGGCGCCAATTTAATAGCAACTGACCAATTTAAAAAAAAAAAAGCCCACGACTAATGGATGCATCTAGGCATTGATTTTAGATATTGTAATTGGACAATAATGGGACAATATGTGCTCACAACAACGGCTGACAATTTGTCATTCGTGTTTGGACTGTGAATTTTCGAAACTTTTAATTGTATACTTTACGGGAGAGCGCTAAACACCTCACCGAATTCCATCAACAATTGCTGTTGATTGAATTTCCGGATGTGAAAGTAAGCATGTAGATAGTAATTAATAGAACCGATGCGCAATGTTTGCGGACTAGAACAAACAAATTTGCTGGAGAAATGGTGACTTTAGTTAGTATAGGCTCAAATGGAGCGACCGTTGTTTGACATGTGTCGTGCTCACCACTGTCCAGGGTGTATTTAATGTAATTGCTTATGGTGAATATGCTAATTTACTAGAAGGTTTTGATTGTGATTTTAACTGGCTAATTGTTGATAATTGTTTATTATTCTTCCGCTAGCGAAACAAAAATATAAAAAGGGACACATTTTGCAGGATTGATTTGTAATAAATGCATTGTAACCACAATAACTTCAATATAGTCAATAAATATTTCGTAATTAGAAGTTAAAACTACGCTGAAAGAAAAACATTGGTAAAAATAATCAAAATCGTAGGTTAAAATGCTTCAAACAATAAAATTGTTTTTTTTAACAACGAAAAGTATTTAATCTCCTGATATGAGATTTTTAACATGAAATTTGTTGACTAACATTTCATGTTGAACTTACTTGAATGTTAACAAACATTTTTGAACTTATTATGTTTTATTCCCTAATAAATTCATTATTCAAAACAGGACAAAATGCAATGTTTTAAGGTGTTATGAAGGTTAACCGCTTAAAAATATGTAATTTTAGATAATGTGAGATTTTAGGATTTCCGAAAAGGTACACGAAATAGATAATTATACGTACCTACTTCTAAAAATTCATTCCACAACTTATCTAAATAAAATGAACAATTGAAAAACGTGTGGGAATTGGATATTAAAAAAATATTAGATGACAGCTATATTATTATACATCCATCTCCAGGATAGATTTATGTTCCAGAATAAGTGAAAGGATTTGAAGAATAAATCATTCAGAAAACAGCTAAAGGTTACAACCGGAGACAATTCATAACGTCCAGCATCACTTTAAATTTGTAAATTCATTGCGTGAAAATAAGAAATGCTCGGCATTTGAAAAAGTTCGGATCCCCTGCCATGCGTCCCTAAATTCCTGTTGCTTGAACGTAAGCAATTCCTGGCGTGTCAGCTGTCAGAAATTTTGAGTAGATTATGAATTCGTGTATGCTGTAATCCTCAGGGATGTTAGATGTAATATACCGTACCTTCCCTCAAAACGTGATTGGTAGCGCTTTCGCTCATGCAGATATGTTTCTGTTGTCTTTATAAGGGAAAAGGGATATAGGGCTGCGAAACAAATCCCACTCACTGCCGCTAACATGGAAATAATTGAAGTGGTAACATATTGCAACCTGTGCTGATGTTCAAGGAAGAACAAGGAGAGTAAGGTGTGTTTGTGGAAATGGAAAAGTTACAACAGAAAAGTAAGATTTTAACTCGCGAGATTTTCTTCTTAAGAATTTATAATTTGTATATTTAAGTAACTTTATAAGTAAAGGCCTTCAAAACGAATTTATTTATTAAAAATTTATTAAGGATGTGCACAGATACTCGGTTAGTTTTTTTTTTTTTTTCGAATCATAAAGAACTAATATTATTATTCCTAATAAAAACTCAATAAACAAAGTTATAATATTTATTTATTCCGCTCATATAAAATGAAAAGCAAACAAGATAAATAAGTGCGCTGTAATTTTACTTAGATAAATAGTGTTTTTTTCTTTGATATTCATAGCAAAAATCTAGCATTCGTTTTTAATAAATGCCTTTTTATAATATTAAAGTGTATGTAACAAAATAAGTTCTACTTTACTCTTAGAACATAAAAGCCTATATGTCTTTGTACATTAATTTATCTCAGACACCTATAGTATTGATTTAACGAATATCTAGGATGAAGTCATACTTTAGCAAAGATTATATCCTCGGAATCGAGCATCTCACACAGTAAGACTGTTAGTTTGTCAAAGAATAATCTTAAAAATTTTGTTTTTCATTGTGTGATCTTTTTAAAAAAGCATCATTAATTTAAAAGCTTGAAGTGTCTTCGATTCTCCAAAGATTGGCAGCACCCAGAGCCGAATTATCAGCTTCACTGATGGTACGCCACTGATATTTTGCCGCCCCAAAAATTCCGAATTTGGACCAAATATAATGCAATTAAAACTTCTTAGAAAATATTAATTTTCACATATCGAAAATAAAACCATAGTTTGGGTCGAAAATCATTTTTCACTCTTTGAATTTTAGAAAACCATTAAAAAAAATGCCAGAAAATGAGTTTTTAACTTTTAATGGAAATATAATATATAAGGGGTTGGTTGTAAGGTCAGTGGATTTAGAATGATAGAATTGAATTTTCTTATCTAACAAGGAAACGTTCTCAGGTGTATCTCACCGATTTTGATGAAATTGAAATATGTTATAGAGTATCGAAAAATAAGAGACACTTATTTTTTTTCTGGGGATACACACATTTAGGGGGTACTTTTATTTATTGTTTTTTTTTTTTATAAAAATTGGTGTATTTTTCAAAAGTTTGTCCGCCATGTTGGAACCCCCATTTTTAATTTTTTAAATTTAAGATCGGAATCCTAATCAGCGACTCCAAAAACCCTTTAATACTATATATATGTATATACATCATTTACATATTAGTGCTAGGGGTTGTTTACCCCCTTCAGGAGCTTTTTTTACGAAAACGCAAAAACAAGTCAACTTTATTTTTCAAAATCGTATGTAAAAAAATATTTTTCAATTATTTTTAACTAAAACTGTTATTTTTGTGACGCAAAAATATAAAAAAAAAAAAAGTTGTTTTTCTGCAATAAAAAATAAAGGTTGCCACTACCAAAAACCGGATTAGTTACAAAAGGTTAGTATATTTACGGGACATCATTTCCATTTTATTTCATTCGAAAAAATTCATTAGAACTTGAAATATTTAAGAAAAACTATTTTTTTGTGGTAAACTTTAGGGGAGGTTTCCATCCCCTAAATGTGAGTATCCGCAGATAAAAAAAAAAAAAAAAATACGTGTCTCTTATTTTTTGATGCTCTGTAAGATATTTCAATTTCATCAAAATCGGTGGGACACACCTGAGAACGTTTCTTTGTAAGATTTAAAGAGCCGTGTGTCACTTGATTTTATCTACGTTATTTAATTTAAATTTTCCTGATAAGATTTAAGGAGTGTAGTACTCGCTTTCCTCCCAGCTATTTGGGTTTGTAAAATTGTTCTCCTTGATTTTATTTACACCCGCAAAATATTCATATCAGTAAAATTTAGGATAAAAATATCACCATTTTGAATTTTCAAAACTGGGTACCCAATTTTTAAATCGGCGATACAAAAAACTCCAATATATTTGTCAGATTTCAATTAAATTTAGTGTTAAAGCCATTTGTGAATAGTGACTAAATTGGAGATTAAACTAAATTGTAACAGATAATTTCGACTAAATTCTTTAAGGGACTACTACCGGTTATAATTTTGAAAAATTCAATTTTTTTTTTTTTACATTTTTCAACTCAATATACCTTCAGAAATCACGTCTCAAAATTTTATTTGGATATTCCCAAAAATATAAAAGTTACAGCAGTTTAAGCGTGCCCGCCTATTATATATTTATAAGTAAAAAAAAAACTTTAAACGTGATTTTCTCAAAATGACCTTTTATCAAATGGCGGACACACTAACTCCGAATTGGCCCAACCGATTGGTCTCAAATTTGGAGTGCTTCTTTATTGGAGTATTCTGCACAGGAAAAAACCACTATATTATTCAAAATTCAATCCAAAAAAATGTAGCAAGTGAAAACAAGTGAAAAAATAAGCGATTTTTTGAAAAAAATTTTCAATCGTCCGCCATTTTGTTTTTTTAATCATTTTTTGACATATTCTGGTTTTTTCCTACGTAAGGGACATTCCTTAATAAAATGCCGTTTGGTTTATTTGTTTCAGACTCTTCGTTTCTGAGATGAGTTGTCCGCCATGGGACGAGTCATTTTTTGAGCTACCAACTTCGGCGCCCTCTATAAACAAGGAAAAAAATTAAATTAAAAAAAAAAATTTTTTTTTGTAATATTTGAAATAATTATTATCACCATGCAAAATTTTAAATTGATATATAATAAAGGAGCTGAGAAAAAAATTATTGAAAATTATGCTATTTTTTTGCAATCTAACCGGTAGTAGTCCCTTAAACATTTCTCCGGTTTTTGTAGGTTCTGAACATAAATTAGATTTTACGGATAGATAAATTGTATTTTAATTACAAAATAGTAAATCAACCATTGTCAACATTACAAAATAAACTCAATTTAGTGCATAGTAAAGTTGTGTTATTATACGTATTTAACATTTTTACGCGGACTTTTTCATGTAAAAAACATATATCATATTATTTAAATTGCTAATTTAAATTTTTTTTTTTAAATGACGTAGTAAAAAATCTAAACTTTATAAAACTCAGCAATGTTCACATTTCAGTATAAATTTTAATAATTATTAATAATGATAATAATTTAAGTAGACAATTTTGTTGTATCAGTGTGAGTGTGAAGTATGATTTTTTTTTTGTCATCACATAACAATTGTAAATTAAAAAAGAAATATATTAATTTTATTCTTAAATAGGGTTCGGCATCCAATCTTTTTCTGTATTTGTTTTTTAAGTACACTAAAGTAGAGAATACAGCTTCATACGTGTAAGTGGTTACGAATTTAATTAAAAATTGAATTGCCTATTCACTTAAATTTGGATACTCCATTTGAAAACTTAACCAAAAATTAATTAAGGATACAAATTAAATTTTTTTTAAAGAGTAGTGTCACATGATACTTTGGGTCAATTGTCAACTTCTTGTTCATTTAGTATTAATATTTCTTCATTTTCTATTTCAGTACAGAAAGTGTCTCTAATCCACATTTTGTTGGCAGGAATATCCGGAACATATTGTTTAAAATTCTGAATGGTTTTCTATAAATTTATAAAATGCTTCAAATGATAAAAACTCATTGTTTCCACAGAAAAAAACCTTTTGATTATTGCTTTTACTTTCTCAGATACTTTGAAAATATTTACATTAAAACATTGCAAATTTTTTTTTAATGCGGACAGGTACTGGACCGCGGGCTACAATTTGGGAAACGCTGTGTTATAGAATCATTCTTCCGAATAATGATATCACGATTGCAATTAACTTTATAGTTAAAGATTGAAAATTCTATAAAAATCATTTTTCCAGTGCTGCATTAAGCATAACATTTACGTTGAGGATTATATAGGGTAATGAAGCATTAGAAAGTGATGATAATATAATGGAATCTAGCTCTAGCTCTATGTAGCTTGTATTATAGAAGAAAACCAATCCATTTGTCACAGATTTAGTCCGTTGTCAAAATTTTAGCTATCTCGTCGGGCATACTAAATACTGCACTGTCAACATTAAATGCCAAAAATTTAGTTTAATCGATATTTAGTCACAGCTCGCACACAGCCGGCCCTAAAACTCCACTATTTTGAAGTCGTAAATTGGGCACAGCATTTGAAACCAACGACATCAGAATATCACCGCAGCCATTTTATATGCAAATATGATAACAGAATATTTATCATTTTCATTTCACTTTACCACCACTCTGCTGCCTGCACCCGAATTTCAATGATATTCCATGAGACAGCCCAAAATCCCATAAAAAACAATCATTCAAATCGAACCATCCTTCGCAGAGTAAGTAATTGGTATACATATGCAGGTACATATAAAAAAATAAAATATACCTTGAAATATTTCAAATTAGTAACACAAGCTTTGTAGAGATTCAAGGATAAAGAACATAAATATAATAAGGAACTATGTTCAGCCCTGGAAAACAGACATTATATTTTACCTCTGGCCCTAAACTTGGCAGCTATGTTAACGTTCAATTGTTTAGTTCTCGTCCCATAGAAGGACCTAAAAGTACAGAAGAAATAATAAAGTTAACGAACAAATCTTCATAAAACCTTACTACGGGGCGCCGAATGGAATGAAGCAACTTCTGAACTTTAAGTTTCTAAACTATTCTCGAAGACAAATATCGACCCCTGCCGATATCCATAGATAAAATCTTGAAGCAAATTTGCGCAGAGCACGTCTGCCGAGCCAAGAATAAAAGAGGCTGCACGAAATCAAAAGTACCCTTAATGGCCAAAAAGTTTTAATTTATTACTACCCCGCCACCGCAGATGACTATAGAAAAGGCAAAATTCCATGAAAAACAAGACTTTAATCAGCGGCAAGTCGCCAATCGATAATAAATTCAAATTTAGCGCCGCCCGGAAGCGGCGATAATCAAAGACATGGCCGGTGTCTGCGTTGGCGGAGGAAATTAAAAATTTCTCCCCAGGTGCTATCAGACTAGCTGATTTGCCCCCCGGAAATGACTACCCCATCCACAAACATAAAAATATTTGTACAGAGGGTTGCCAGGTTAATCTGCAAAAAAAAAACCGGTCACCGTAAACGTAAACGATAGCAAAAAACGATCACTTGCTTTCAAATACGTGATTACTTAGAAATAATCACTAAAATGGATCTTATAAATTACTTTTCTTTTTTGGAACGAAAAATATTTTCTATTAGTTTTCTCCAGTACAGAAAACATAATTGGCGAACATTTCGATATATCCAAAGACGTTTCCATTTATTAATTCCTCATTAACTTTCTCTAATATGAATTAATAATTTCAATTTTCAAAACATCAAAACACTGAACAACCAAAGTTTACCTTTTTATGTTGTCTTATGTTGTGTTCATATTACTTCAACAAGATTTTACTAAAGTAATAAGTTAAAAATGCAGTCACCTTTGACGGTAACACAGGTATTTTCAAAATAAATAACGTTGTTTGAAGCGAAAATAAGAAAACTTAGTTTTTTCCAAGCAATGGGAAAATATTGCTCATAAAAAAGGCTTCTTAAGACTTTTGTGTTGATAACGTTGCTATATGGTGTCATCTTACAAAAATTAATTAAATATTACATTATTGTCCTACATGTTCGTCTATGTATTAACAAACATAGTTTTTTATCATTCCATTCTGTGCGGGATTGTCAATCAGTCCTCGAAAAATATAAATACCCAATTAAAATCTGTCGGTAAATACTTAACAAATAATTAATATATGTAAATAATTTTATGAATTCCAAAAAGAAAAATTTCGTTATTTATACAGTAAAAAATATTTCCCCTAATATTTGTGGCAACAACTTGTGTCCCCATAAACATGTAAATTTTAGCAACATTAGGTAACTCAAAAAATGCCTGTTGTTTAGATAAATCAATAATCCATAAAAATTGGGGAAATATTAATTTCATAAAAATTGAGGAAATACTGAAACCATAAAATTCAGGTAAAATGTGTAGATATGTATTTATTATTTTTGTTGTATACAAAATTCCACAATATTTAGAGGAATCTATATCAGATATAATTTATGTTTTGACATATATAATATGGTATGTACATCTTTATATAAATCATGTTACGTTATCTTTTTACGCCATGCTTATTATAGCAATATTTAAAATTTTAAATACTATAAATCAATTCTGTTTCGAATTAAATAACAAATTAACATAATATATAGTATATATGGCAATTTTACAGACAATCATTGATTACATAGGAATGCACTATACATATTACATTTGTTGTTTAAATATTGTATACCTTTCTAAGAAAAAAATTAGAAAATATAGTATATAGTTTTAGTATACACATCCCTATATATATATAAAAATGAAAGTTTGTTTGTTTGTTGCTCAATCACGCCTAAACGCCTGCATCGATATTTTTAATTTTTTGTCGGAAGGTAGTACATATTCCAACTTAACATATAGACAAATTTTTTTCGGATAGTACACAGGGTTTCAAAATGGCGGATCCAAGATGGCTGCTGAAAATGTTAAGTTTGAAACGATTTTCATGAAAATTGGTACATAGGGGTTTTGCGGCATGCTGATTTCAATTCCGCTGTCCAAATTTAGAAATTCAAGATGGCGGATCTAATATAGCGACCAAGATTTCTCGATTTCAATGGATTTTAATGAAAATTAGTAAAATTTAGAATTTCAAAATGGCGGATCCAATACGGCGACCAATATTTCTCGATTTCAACGGATTTTAATGAAAATTAGTACAATGACTATCTTGAGATCACTGATTTTGAATGTTATCAAAATTTACAAATCCAAGATGGCGGACCCAATATAGCGATCAATATTTCTCAATTTCAACGGATTTTAATGAAAATTAGTACAATGATTATCTTGAGGTAACTGATTTTAAATATTATCAACATTTGTAAATCCAAGATGGCGGATCCAATATGGCGACCAATATTTCGCGATTTCAACGGATTTTAATGAAAATTAGTACAATGATTATCTTGAGGTCACTGATTTTGAATGTTATTAAAATTTATAAATCCAAGATGGCAGACCCAATATGGCGGCAAAGAAAATTGGTCAATGATTATTCTGAGGCCAGTAATTTCGAATATTATCAACATTTCCAAATCCAAGATGGCGGATTTAACAGCATACGATACAATAAAATGATATCACAGCAGTATTTAAATCGTCGCAGTCAAGAACGGAAGACCAGTCATATGAAGCAGTAACACTACAAGTTTTCAACTTTACATTAAAATATTTATGTTTACCTGCATATTTTTAAAAGATAATTTCTCTAAAACTAAGTCAAATTCAATAATTTACATGTTTTTTATGAAATTTAAAAAAGAAAAGAAAAATTGACCTTTGAAATATCGTAAAAATATATTATATTTATGTACAAAGTTTTAACTACTTTTTATGTAATGCTACACTCTTTTTTTATGCGTAGATTATTATTTACATTTCTTAGTCCGGTTTAGTTTTCATTGAAAAACGCAACTGACCATATGAAAATCGGATCCCTACACTGAACGAAAAAACTTGTTATTTATAGTACATAACTTGCAAATTTTACAATGAAAAACCAAAGCCAAGGAAATATTTTCTTGAAACACGGAAAAGGTCAGTTGTTTAACTGAATCTAAATTATTGAATTCCTCATTTAAGGTAATTTCTCTTTCTCTACTTTATATGTTTATTCTGTTAACAATATTCATTTTTATAATTTTACGGAATCGAACTTGGATTTTCTGAATTCTAAACTAAAGTCCAACGCTTTTCATTGCTCGACCACTGGGATATATTGGGTTTACTTTTTCTACTTTTGAGCAATTTCTACTAAATTAAGAACGTTGTGGTTAAATTTGGTACATATTGTTAAATTTTTGTTTAAGTCTATGAATTATCTCTTAAAATTATAGTTACTTACCCACTTCAACGAAAATTAACGGGAGATTAGCGGGAAAGGTGTTTCAAAAGGAAACGTCCGTACTTAAGAACAATCCCTTTTTACAAACAGCAATGAAGAAAACAGGATAGAAACAGGAAAACAGCAAATAGCTTTGTAAGAAACGCTGAAAAGTACCAATAGCAATTTTTAAGATAAAAGCGTTTTATCTATAGACAGGGCAGACTATGGTAGGATAGAGTAGAAATATGATAGGTATGGTATCGTGCCCGCATGATTGATCGTCCAGTCCTCTAACACTTATATACCAATCGCCCCCATTTGCAAACTCGACTGCGAACGCACTGATCATATTAACCCATAAGCAAGTTTATTTTATTAATTAGCGAATGTTAAGTAAAACAAATAATTAAATACATATAAGAAATATTTATAAAATTACTTATATATTTTCTCTCCTACAATTTAGAGACCATATTTCTTAGGAAATATTAATCTATTAATTAAGATCTTGAGCTATATTTTACCACTGTACCAAACAAAAAATGTCACAGGTACAACACCTCAGCATTTTACCCAATCTCCTTTCATGACAAATATAAGAAAATAACTTAATTTGATAGAATTTCCAATTTATAAAATTGAGTATAAAAATAGATATGCAATCGCAAATCAATGTTAAGTAATTTAAATTAGCCATCACTTTTAAATAAATTCAAATAGTTCCTGCATATTTTTTAGTATCACCTCGATAATGTCTTTAGAACAGCTTACCTTTAAACTAAGTTTTCAATTCCTTATGCATGTTAAAACTACTGGGTGAATATTCAGTTAATCCGTGAAACGTTCATACTGAAAATAAATTAAAGAATGTTGCTTTAAAAAATGATTACATATATATTTTGAGGATTAAACAAAAATTCTATTGCATCTTTAATGCATGATTAATCATAAGATAATGGATATTTTGGGAAGATGACATCCCAAAGGAGAACCAACTAAGTATAACTTTAGCTATAAATTTAAAGATATCTAATATAATATAGATCCCGTTTCTAAAGCAATGCATTTTAACGATGCAAGAAATATTTTATATATGTTATATGTTATTTAAAGCCTTTATTAGACTAATTGTACTCCGCTGACGTGACATCACTGCTCGTGTAAGAAAAGTTCGGCTTGAAAGAGCCTAATTTTGAAAGATACAATTCAATTTATAATGTGGCAAAATGAAATAAGTTTTAACAGCGTGATTTTTTTTCCGAAAATATTTGTTTACGTGTTATTTTGTTTATTAAAATTGTTTTTAATTGAAGCCTCGAAAAACGACAAATTAAAGTAATTCTCGGATCGTTTTAAAGAAAAGAGAGTGATGCTAGAGCTCAGAGGCATTTTATGGTATAATCTTGGTCAATGGTAGGATTTCTTCAGAATTGAATGCTCTACAAAAGTGTCCATTGCTGTGTAACCCTAACTCCCACCAGCGAGATAGTATGGGTCACTAACCCCAATTTTTCCATGAAATTATCGTTTTTTGCCCCTATCTCGTAAACAACAAGAGGTACAGAAAAAGTGAATATGACAAATTGTAGCAAATTCAATTTCCTACAAAAAAGTTCTAGACACCAAATCGCTAACATCAATATTTCTTGAGATATTGGGCTTTGAAGTTGAGGTAGTGTTTCTACAATTTAGCTCAATAATCCATGAAAATTCCACAATATCTCAACTTCAAAGCCCAATATCTCAAGAAATATCGATGTTAGCGATTTGATGTTCAGAACTATTTTGTAGGAAATTGAATTTCCTACAAGTTTGTTATATTCACTTTTTCTCTACCTCTTGTTGTTTACGAGATAGGGGTAAAAAGCGGGAATTACATGGAAAAATTGGGGTTAGGGACCCGTACTACCTCGCTGGTGGGAGTTAGGGTTACGCCGCAATAGACATTTTTGTAGAGTATTCAATTCTGAAGAAACCCTACCATTGACCAAGATTATACCATAAAATGCCTCTGAGCTCTAGAGTTTTGAACAAAAATAATCAAAGTTTATGTGTATTTTATATGGGAAATCTTTATACGCCTTGGTCTAGTACTTAATATTAATATTAAGGACTCCAATTTTCAGGGAATTTTTGTTTAGACATTTGCCACAAAATTTTTTGTGGGGCTGAAAAAAAAAAAATATAGAGGCGAAAAAAAGCACCCTAATATACATACACTGAATTTATTTCTAAATATTTTGACAAAAAGATCCCCATTTGAACTAAAACTGTGGAAACTGTCAAACTGTAATGGACGGGCAGACGGAAATGACGGTCATATAAGTTTCCATATTTGACTAAAACCTTTAATAAGGACAAAATTGATGTTAAAGCTTAAAAATCCGATACAAATCGAATCATTTCGTCTCCTATAAATGAATTGCCTTTAAAAATTCCTATGAGAAAATTTAGTTAAAATTATCAAATAGAATTCGCGGATAGAAGGTCTAATTTTCCTAAATAATGAGGGTTTTTATACAGGGTGCTTCCTTTATGGTGGTCCAAAAGAAAGGGGGTGATAGAACTCACCTAGAAAAAAAAATTGTATGACAGGAAGTCGGGGCAATGTCAACCTTTTCCGCTTTAGAGGGTGATTATTGAATTCAAAGTCTTGATGGAGGTCACCTTCATATTTTGTCAATATTTTTTTTTTCTAACTATTACAGCAACATCAGTCCAATGCCAAACCATTACTAACAAAATAACCCATCCAAAACAAAAGAGAAAATTTATCTACCTCCTATCACTAGAGATACACTCGGGTACAAAATTGAAAATTAGGTTTATAACCTTTACAAAATCTAGGTTTTTTTCCAATTGTTTTCAATAATTTACGTAATTTACATATTTTTTATTAAATTTATTATTGTATTACCTTTCCAATAAGCTACATATAAGTCGTCATTGTAGGACAAGGGTAAAATAATCTGTTCCTAGAAAATGTTTGTTTTATCCCAGTAGTTTAAACATAAAATAAATTGTGTTCAGATTGATACAGTAAGAGGTAAGTAAAATGATTAATATAAAGTTATAAAAACATATTTAATAGTGCTTTTACTACGCTTTTAATTGTTACTTTTTGTTTGAATTCTCTTCTGTATTATTAAATTCTTCGACAACCTTCCTTTGGCACATTATGCTGGAATATTATTGCATAATAAATGCTACACGTCGACTACCCTACCCCAAAGAATAATTAAAATTAATAAGACAAGTGTAGGGTACATTCATGTCCGATAATATCTCATTAAGCAATTCAAATTGAATGTACACTTAGTTATCATAAATACTCTTAATATATAAATTGCACCTGTACCTGTTTATAAAATCATCTTTCCAACACATGCATAGAAGAAACTTATATAGAAATAATTAACTAAGAAGTATTAAAGCAGTGCTGAAAGCTTTTATATGCCAAAAGGAAGTGTCTGGGATTTTGCTCAGGGATTTTATGCTTTCCCTTGTGATACCATTTTTATTAAATGAGGGCTGCACTTAATTGAGTGATAGCCTAAAGATATAAAGCTCTATTTATTAAGTACAGTTGGTATAAGACTTGTTAGAAAAATGAATGTTTCATAAAAAGAAACGCATTGTGACAAATACTCATAAACAACATAACATGTTAAGCGAATATAGACCGGAAAGAATGTGACGTGAATTATTAAGTCTAACAAAGAATAATATTAATTAATAAAATTAATTAAATTAAATATATCTATGACTACGAAATGTTTAAATTAAGATTAAAACTGTGGTTTAAGGAATCACGCATAGATTTATTTTCATAATGTCAAACTAAAATAAAATACGTTTGTAAACTCTTTTTCGATAAAATGCTGTGGCATTTTTTATACACTTTTCAGCACTTTAAAAGGGCTAATAGATTGCTTTTAACTTTAATGTACATATATAATTTGGTCACATACAAAAAGTATTGTAGGATATGGGGCATCTTTTCAAAAGTTTAATCGTGCCTAACTATGATAAGGCCTTACGTTTTATATTCGTATCACAGACATAATTGGCAGAGGGTCTAAGTGTATTATAATTTTTTTTTTTTTTTTATTAAAGGAGGGTGGAAGTTTTGGTCTACAAGAGAAAAAGCAACTTACTATATTTGAAAAATATTTTTATAAACGTGATCTTTATTATGAAGGTGACCCTGAAAAATGTGGAATTGTTGAGAAACGTTGGAATTTGTTTTCTAATTAAACACGTTTACTTTCTTGAATTTGAAGAATGTCCACAGTTAGAAGAAGATTCTTTTTTATTAAGGATATATATTATATATAGCATATTATATTAAATATACAGGGTGTTCAGAGGTGGGAGGTCAATACTGAAGGGGGTGAAAGGTCAGACCGAGACAAGCAAAAAATCGTATGGGTGGGGGGGGGGGGCATCTCTCACCGTTTGGCAGTTACAGGGTGATTCGTAAATCAGGATTTTGCCTTATATGGGAACCGCTCTTGTATTTTTATCTTTTTTTCTAAGCATCGCAGCGGCCCCAAACTGATTGCAAAAAATCACTATTTGGAAGCCCTTTCCAAAAAAGTTTACACCACCCCCCTAACCCCAACCCCTTGGCCACAATCCCCCCTGGAAGTTGAAAAAATTAACTTTTATTTCACGATTTTTCACCTCTCGCCCCACTTTTCTCCGAAATTCATGTTATTAACATACCTACTTTTTATTTTTTTTAAGTTGCCTATCTAATTACCTTTCCAAAAAGGTGCAACATGCCCAGGTAGAAAAGGGTTGCAAAAGTCCTGAAATTAAAACATCCTCACAGGTGTGAGGTTACTTTATTGCACCATAATGAAAAAAGTCGTTAAGTAAACAATTTTTATGACAGCAAGTTCGGAAATGTTTGTTTAGGAAACAGAGGTAGTACATTTTTATTATTTCAGCAAAACAGTAATAAAATAATAAATGTAATCTCGTTAAATAGCGTTATTAGTTTATTATATCCAGTATTGACTCTTAAGTATCCTGACGCTCCGTTTCTAATACCTCGTATGAATTATGGTATAAAAATGGGTAAGTTTGAAAGGACATTGACCACAGTTGAAGAAGCAAGCGATAAAACCGGGTGTTTAATAGAAAAAATTAAGATAAAATGGCAGAAAGCAGTGTTGAAGAGTCTGCCGATATAATTTACGTGTACGGTTCAGTAGAAGGAAATGATAGTGAGGCCGTACGACAATACCAAAGGAGATTCCCGAATCGACGTGTACCCAACAGAAGGGTATTTTCAAGGACTTTCAGAAGGTTAAAAGAAACCGGAAGTGTAACCGCCTCCAGAGCAGAAACGCGATCAGGGACATCGGCCGATTCAGCGGACACCGACCAACGAATCCTCAACATCGTCAGGAACAACCCTGAAATAAGCATCAGACAGGTCGCACGAAGGTCAGGATTGTCTTCAGGGAGAGTTTGGACCGTTGTGAACCGAGAGGGACTACATCCATACCACCATATCCCGGTCCAAGCACTACAGGAAGGAGGTTCCGAAAGACGATTGCAATTTGCACTTGGCTGTTTGAGTCTGACATCGAAAACAGAAGGTTTCTAGACCGAATTCTGTGGACGGATGAATCGCAATTCACCCGGGATGGCATCACAAACTTCCACAACCTCCACACCTTGTCAGATGTGAACCCACATAGGACCAGGTGTCGGTCCTTCCAGCAAAGATTTAGTGTCAATGTCTGGGCTGGCATCATCGGCAACCAGTTGATAGGACCCTTCATCTTGCCCCAAGTGCTGAATAGTCAGCTATACTCGGACTTTTTGGAGAATACCCTTCCGGATCTGTTGGAGGACATCCGCCTGGCCACCAGAAGCGCAATTTATTTACAGCTCGACGGAGCACCTGCGCATACTGGGAACATTGTTAGGGCAAGGTTAAATGAAAATTACCCAGAGCGCTGGATTGGACGAGGTGGACCGATTCCTTGGCCTGCTAGGTCACTGGACCTTACTCCACTGGACTTTTTCTTATAGGGAATGATGAAAGATGATGTTTACTCAAGAAAAATCAACACCAGACAAGAATTAGTTACCAGGATTGGGACTGCAGCCACGAAAATACGGGAGAGGCTGGCTACCATAGACCTCAAACGTGAAATAAAACGAAGGCTTCTTGCATGCATCGAAACTGGCGCAGAACATTTTGAACAGCTTTTAAAGGACAAACGTTTTAATTGTAATTAGTTTTTAAGCGAACAAAATGTATTTTTTAGTAAACTTAAGTATAATTTCCTAAAACTTCGAATTTTCATGATATTCTGTAAAAGGATTTTTGTAAATAAATTTTCGTATCCTTTTCCTACCTGGGCATGTTGCACCTTTTTGGAAAGGTAATTAGATAGGCAACTTAAAAAAAATAAAAAGTAGGTATGTTAATAACATGAATTTCGGAGAAAAGTGGGGCGAAAGGTGAAAAATCGTGAAATAAAAGTTAATTTTTTCAACTTCCAGGGGTGATTGTGGCCAAGGGGTTGGGGATAGGGAGGTGGTGTAAACTGTTTTGGAAAGGGCTTCCAAATAGTGATTTTTTGAAATCAGTTTGGGGCCGCTGCGATGCGTAGAAAAAAAGATAAAAATACAAGAGCGGTTCCCATATAAGGAAAAATCCTGATTTACGAATCACCCTGTAACTGCCAAACGGTGCGAGATGCCCCCCCCCCCCCCCCCACCCATACGATTTTTTGCTTGTCTCGGTCTGACCTTTCACCCCCTTCAGTATTGACCACCCACCTCTGAACACCCTGTATAGGGTATGTAGGATTGGTGTTAATTAAAAAAAAAGCATTCAGTAGAGTTCACAATTTATTACTAAGTTAAGAGTTCTAAGTCTAGAATTCACAAGATGATTTCGTAGGTAATTAGGAATAATGTATATTCAAGTCTACACTTCAACTTAGTTCGTCTGTGATATCGTTCAACTTTTACAACCTTGATCTGATTCAACTTTTACAACTTTCCTCTGATTCGACTCTAACAACTGTGATATCAATTTCAACGACTGTGATAATTCCCACGGCGGGATGTTAACTTCTTTTAGGACTGGTAGCGACTACTCTTGACTTCTGACTGACTACTCTTGACTTCTGACTGCCTACTACTACTTGTCTCTGATACTGTTAATAACTACTGATAACGGAGGTTAATATTATGGCTGTGATGAGATGATCTTGCTGTGGCCCTCCACACTCGGCCATCCTACAATTCGTTCGGCCCGAACGAGTTTTCTGAATCCTTATCCTGAAGGAAACTTTCCGCATCCTCTTCTGATCTCCATCGCTTCATGTTGTCGCAACTTGTTGATGTGATTTTAGGTCCTTCGCCGTTTGCACATTTCTTAATGGTGTACCGCCCGTGACGTCCTCTTCTGGTGACTTCGTAGGGACCTAGAAAATCGTTAGAAAGTTTATTACCGACTTTAAATTGGGTATTTTTTATTGCGACAAGATCGCCCACTTCATATTCTGTCGCTTTTTTTCTTTTGTTATCAAAATTCCTTTTGTTTTCTTCTTGAATTTTCGTTATTTGTTTTTTCGCATCATAGCGCATTTTGTCTCTCTCTTCGTCAAATTGGTCGAGCGCTGCTTCCTCTATTAAGGTATGTAATTCCACGTTGGTTTTTTTTCCCATAGGTACTCCAAACAAAATTTCAAAAGGTGTTCTTTGGATAGCTCGTTGAAAAGAACTATTTATAGCTATTTGTACTTTGGGAACCCATTTATACCATTTTTCCGGTGACTCCATGGAAAGCTTTTTTAGAACATCAATAATTATTTTGTTTATCCTTTCAACTTGCCCATTTCCTCTAGGCACTCCTGTCGTTGATAAGATATGATTGATACCCTCTTCTTTGCAAAATTCTTGAAAAGAATGTGACGTAAAAGCTGTTCCGTGGTCTGTTATGAATCTTTTAGGATTTCCAAAATTTTGTTGCAACTCCCTTATTTTCCGTAGCAGTTCTTCTGCTGATAATGTCTTCGTAGGGAAGATCCACACATATTTAGAAAATCCGTCTACTGCTGATAAAATATATTTATATTGCTTTGCCGTAGATATCATAGGTCCTATGTGGTCCAAATGTATGGTTTGCAGCGGTTTGTCTTCCTTATCCAAAGGATGAAGATATCCTTCTTTTTTACCAGCTTTCCTTTGGGATAGTATACAACTTATGCAATTCGTAATACACTCCTGGACTTTTGATTCTAGTTTCTGTATGTAAAATTCGTTCTTTATCAGATGCATAGTTTTTTGTGCCGCAAAATGTCCTTCATTATGCTTCATTTTAATAATCTCATACTCCATTCGTCTGGGCACCACAAGAAGTTCTTTCCCATCCTTATATTTAAACAAAAGTTCAGCCTTCATGAAATAATCGTCATACTCTTTATTTTTTAAAATCTCCTTTATCGCTGTTATAAACTGATCCGTTTCTTGTGCTTTTCTAATTCTGGTTAGCAATTCTTCTTCGACAATGTATATGTTTGGGTAACGACTTAAGGTGTCTACATGTTTCATTACTTTTCCCATTTTATGTACCACCTCAAATTGGAATTCTTGCATGAACATCACCCACCGTGTAACTGAAACTGGGAGATCCTTTTTTTCGACCGTTTGTTTAAAAGCGATACAGTCTGTTACGATTTTAAAGCTTATTCCCAACAGATAAATTCGAAATTTTTTCAGTGCAAAATATATTGCCATGACTTCTAATGTGTAGCTGTGGTGCCTTTCTTCCGCTTGTGTATTTTTTCGACTGTAAAAGTATACGGGGTGGTATTTTAAATCCTCTTGCAGTTGCATTAATATCGCCCCACATCCAACTTTACTGGCATCCGTATGTAGCTCGGTTTTAGCCTTTTGATTAAATATATAAAGTACCGGTTTTGTCGTTAATGCGATTTTTAGTTCGGTTATTGCTTTTCTCTGGTCTCTTCCTATTTGAAAATTTGTATTTTTTTGTAATAGTTTAGTTAAAGGTGCCGCTTTGATAGAATAATTTTGTATAAACTTCCTGAAGAAGCCTGTCAATCCGAGAAAAGCTTGTAACTCTTTAATACTTTTAGGTTCTGGGAAATTTTTTACTGCTTTTATTTTATCTTCACTTGGACTGATTGTTCCATTTTCTATTGTGTGTCCCAAAAACTCAATACGGTGTTTCAAAAAACTGCATTTCGACCACTTAATGTTGAGTCCATTTTCAGCCGCAACTTTTAAAACTTCTTCCAATTTGTGCAGGTTTTCCTCTTCGTTTTTTCCTGCTATTATCAAATCATCCATATATGTTTGAACAATCCCTTTCGCGGATAAATTCCGAAATATTAAATGGATAAATTGCAGAAAAACGGCTGGTGCATTAGTTAATCCGAATGGGACCCTTGTAAATTCAAATTGGCCATCAGCTGTAATAAATGCTGTGTATTTTCTGCTATGCTCGCTTATGGGTACATGAAAATATCCGTTTTTCAAATCTAATTTTGTGAAAATTTTTGATCCTGATAATTGATCTAAAATTTCCTCCATAATTGGTACGGGAAAATGTTCTTTGATTGTTTTAGAATTGAGTCGCCGATAATCAATGCAAACGCGATGTGATCCGTCTTTCTTCTTTACAATCACTACATTACTAGCAAAAGATGATTTCGACGGTCTTATAATCCCTTCTAATAACCATTCTTCAATTTGCTTTGTAACAACTTGTTTTTCATTTATAGGCAGTCTACGCGGGTTTGTGAAAATTGGTTTTTCATCAGTGAGCATAATATCCATTGTAATGGGTGCTTGAGTACTTTTGATTGGTTTATAGTTTGAAATTAGCGTTTCCACCTTTGATTTGTATCTTTTTGGCACATCCACTTCATTCAACTTATCTACCGCAATATGCATTATACAATTTTCCTCGGAAGGTTTGCAGAAAGTGATGTAACTTTTATTAAATATAACTTTAGTTTTCGAAATGACATCGTTGCCAATAATGCATTGCATTCTGATGGCATCAACTGGAACTACATGAAAAGTGGCTGCCAAGCGAACCTCATCTACGTACAAATCTGCATCAAAACACCCAAGTGACCGAGACTTTCCTGTCCCTAAGCCTGCGAGATTAACCTTTTGGTTTGATAATAACGTATTCTTCATACAGTCAAAAGCATCTTTTCTTATTAAAGAGATATCGCTTCCAGTATCTATTAATGCTTTCAATGAATTATTTTTAATAACTACTTCTTTAATATTCTGAGCGCAAATTACGTTCGTTTCCCTTTTCTCTCCTTTTCCGTCATCAGTACAACTCTTAGATATGTGGCCATATTTATTGCATTTGAAACACTTTACCTCCCGCTTGCAATCCTGTTTTAAATGATTTTTCGAGCCGCAGTTAAAACAATGAGAACCATTTGTTTTATTTTCGCTTTTGTTGGAATTAATAGATTTGTTTTTGTTGTAAATTGTAGTGGATTTGGCTTTAATTTTTTCGTAAATATCTAATTTATTTTTTAGCTCATCTAATGTGGTTGCATTGTATAAAATTTGCTTATTTTCTTGTTTATCTTGTATACCATTTATAACAAAATGAATAAGTGATAACTCATCCACATCGGCTGTACTTGCAATTTCCATCATTTTGTATAAATATTCGCGATAGCTTTCAAAAGGCTTTTTCATACGTCTCTGTAATTTCAAATAAATGTCTGCTTTACAAATTTGTCTATCAAATTCCGCTATGAGTTTCGATTTTAAATCCATGTATGATTTGCACGTGGTGGCTCGAATAAAAATGTTCGCGGACCCCTTTAATTTATTTTTTGCATAGATAAACTTTTCTATTTCGTTCCACCTAAGCATATTAGAAATTTCTTCAAAATCTTTAAACCAGGTTTTGATTTTAGTACCGTCGTCGCCACTGAATTCCGTTAACAAATTCGCTACATCTTTTATTCTAAATTCGGAAGTGCCCATGTGTGGATTCGGATATGCCTGCATTTCTCTTGTTAGATCGCTAGCTTTGCTTAAATTTATATTAGTGCTTCTTTCGTTACCTGCTGCCTTTTTTATTGTGTCTTGTGGTGACGGAGTACTCTCGTCAGATGAGCTTTCATTACTTATCTTTCCTGCACATGCGCCTTCTTCTGCCTGCAGTGCTTCTGCCAATCTTTCCACCAGAACCGCCTTTAATCCCGTTGTATCTAGCTGTCTTTTCGCCAATTCACTTTTTAAGGGGGTAGTCCAGTGAAAACGACTGTTTTTTCAACGATTTTTTTTTCATATTAGAAATTAATTTTTATTAAAAAACTTTTTGACATATGATTGTACAACTATTAAACTACACAAAAAAATTTTTGTTTTTTGTTTTTTGATGAGTCATCCTGACAAAATGGCCGCTCCAAAAAAAAATTTTTTTTGTTGGCGGACGTCGAATCTCTGCAACGGTTCATTTGAAACAAAAAATTCAAACGAGGTTTTAATCTGTAGAACATTGGCTATCGTCGGAACTAGAATTATTAATTTTCAATAAAAAATAACAAAATGGCGGCATTTTGAATTTTTTGGGTGTTTTTCGGGTGCTTAATTTGTTTATAACTTTGTAAATAAACAATGGATTTTAATAATTCTAGTTCCGACGATAGATACACAATCAAGAAATATACAGCTAAATTTTTAGATCAATCGGAGCAAAAGACTCTGAGATCTGACGTCCGCCGAGTCAAAAAACGCTGTTTTGAGAAAAACGCGTTTAAAGTTTTTGTTGCGGAAAAAAGCTAAAAAAATTAATTTTACCTTAGTCAGCGATGCCTGCTGCATACATAACGCGATGCCTGCTCCATACATAACTAACCTTAAATACAAAGCAGAAGGACCTAGACCGTTATAAACCGAGAAAAAATGGGCGCAGCAAACAGGAATACAAGAGTCCTCCTTGCTCCGAAACACGCCAGGGGACCTTCGAGCGCTCGGATTACACGTCTCTCGAAAACTCTCTGTATCTTTAAAACTATTCAATATTTTGCTTAGATATTTTAAGGGAGCATTTTCTAGGTGTAGTAGAGTAGATTTAAGCAAAAAAAATAAAAAATTAAAAAAAATTTTTTTTCACTGGACTACCCCCTTAACTGTTCTACTGTTAATTGGTTCAACGACGCAAACATGCTGTTCTAACTCAAAGTCACTTTGCTTATGCCAAAATCACTACAGTTCGCAATGGTTGAGCCCCCAAATGTAGGATTGGTGTTAATTAAAAAAAAAGCATTCAGTAGAGTTCACAATTTATTACTAAGTTAAGAGTTCTAAGTCTAGAATTCACAAGATGATTTCGTAGGTAATTAGGAATAATGTATATTCAAGTCTACACTTCAACTTAGTTCGTCTGTGATATCGTTCAACTTTTACAACCTTGATCTGATTCAACTTTTACAACTTTCCTCTGATTCGACTCTAACAACTGTGATATCAATTTCAACGACTGTGATAATTCCCACGGCGGGATGTTAACTTCTTTTAGGACTGGTAGCGACTACTCTTGACTTCTGACTGACTACTCTTGACTTCTGACTGCCTACTACTACTTGTCTCTGATACTGTTAATAACTACTGATAACGGAGGTTAATATTATGGCTGTGATGAGATGATCTTGCTGTGGCCCTCCACATAACATTTGCAACAATGAACTTATATTATTGAGTTATCCATGTATACAGAATGACGAAAAAGTAAAAATTCCCTATGGTTTTTGTAAATGACGTCTCCTGTCATCATTATATTGACATTTGTGTAGTAAACACATTCGAAATACACGACAATGAAAAATGGAAAACTCAATAATGTGGAATAATTGTGAAGGAAATTGTTTGGGTTATCTCACATTTTGATGATTTGCCTTAGACCGCAATATCACCCGCTCCGGGGTTGTATAAAGTCATTTGTTTTTTTGAACAAACCACTGACTCTCAAAACCCTGAAAGACAAAATTCAAAAAGAAACTAATCATATAGATCATAATACAAAGTCAAGAAAATGCCATAAAAAGGGCTCTTATTTTCATAAAACTATAGAGAACACTATCGAGAACGATATCATCGTCAGTACTTAATGAAACAAAATTGAAAGGTCTAAGTAAAAATAATAAAAATAAGAAAATAATGTTTTTTTTTTTTTAATTTAGAAAAAGGTTATAGCTATATCCCAATTAGGTCTTTATTTTTACACCACCTTATGTACGTGAGTTCCAAAAGTCCTGGAATGGTCAAACTGCTAAAAAAGTCTGAGTTTCTAAAAAACTTTCACACGAATATTTTATTAAAATTTAAATTTCATAACAAACTAAAAATCACTGACTGCGGAGCCTAAGTAATCAATAAAAAAGAAAAATATCGCCATATTGTGTCCATCATTGTGAATTTCTTAATTATGATAAAAAATTCAAAATGAAATTCCGTCGCCGGAGATCGCATTTTGATATTAAAATTAAAAGATATTTTCCCGTAAATTTCGAAATATGTCTATCCAAATCCAACGAAAAAGATGCAACGGACAAAAATTACCAATCATTAAATGTAAAAAATTGCCTTCGGCGTATTTGAAAAAAAGGGTACCAAGCTAGAGTTTTGGGAATAGTGATGAGCAGAACAAGACTCAGGCTGGCCCATAAGAGCCCGTACAATGTGCCAAAAACTATAGAACTAAACACTTTAAAATTTGGAGTATCAGTTCAGTTAATAAAAGTTCACTAAACCACGTGTTACAGATAGATAATTTTCTTAAAACTAGCGACTAAAGTAGAAGGAAATATTTTTCAATCAGCAAGTCTTGGTGAAGTCTCGCAAACATGGTCTTGGTCTTGCAAATCGAGTCTTGGTAATGCTACCGCAGGTATATGTAGTACTGGTCTTGGTCTTAGAATTTCTGCAAGACCAAGACCAAGACCGATTTTGCTCATCACTAAATTCAAGACCAAAACCAAGAGTGCAAGACCAAGATTTGGTATTAATATTCGTATCGATTATCATAGTCTTGCTCTTGTTATGCTCATCACTATTTGGGAGACGTGAATTAAAAAATTAAAGTTTCATATAACACGAATTAAATATTTTAAGGTGTGATGATTATTGATCAACTTGTAGCTAAGTGAATGTGTACTCTATGAATAAAATTTAATAAACATTCGACAGAAGACCTCTAAACTTTCAACTGTATTCAATGAGTCCTGAAAGCCTTTTAACTGCTGCATAAATAAACCCTTAAATCTAAAAAATTACCCATTATAAGACGATGAACATCTTCGAAAGGCAGCCTCAGTTAATGCACCTTTACAAATTAATGACTGATTATTTCAGGAACGGTAAAAGAAATGTAGTCCAACTTAGGTTCTGAATTTACTTAATCGTTCAAGGATTAGAACTTTAATAATGATTGTTGCATTTTTTCCGATCTAGTTCAATCAAAATGGACATAATGCCGATGGTTAAATCGCTTGTACTAATATTGTTCAATATAATAATTTGTTCATCGTTGGTATAGAGATTTTAGTTGTGATTTCATCTCTTCGTGCCGCTGTTAGTCTTAATTTGGTCTATTATGGGTAGCAATGGTGTTACGCATAAAATCGAGAATTTCTATCGTTCGCCTTGCTCATAAATGTTAAAGAGAATCGAAAACTGTGTCCGTTCAAGGGTATTAACATGCCAACAGTGCGACAAGGACCACGAATGTCACGCGAGTATCACCGCTTCATTGTTTCCTTTTCCTTCCACCCCATTGACAAGAAATGATATCATCAGCGGTGGGAATTGCGGCCGATTACGTTCACCGTGTGCCACCTAAAATAGTTCTGATAAAATGTATCATGTACATCCGATCCCTCGATACCACGTCAGAAGCGAGCTGCATTCAGCAATAATCCATAACGATATGAGACTAAAGAAACCGATTTATAGCGACAATCTTTATTAGTTTTCCACCCTGACGATGCCGGAGAGAAGCCTGGACACGGACATGGATATTCGAGGGTTCTGGATGTGATGTCCCGAAGAAGGTCAGTACTGGATGATGTCCATATAAATCCTATAGGTATATCCGTCCGCATCCGACACATGTGATATGATAACCCGGGTAAAGGCAGGGCGCGTACATTCGAAATGATTCTTTCTGTCCGGGAATGATGGCACCGATAAAAAGGACTGAAACTTCAGCATAAACATGCCCGGGGAGCAGCAGCACATCATCAATCAAAAACTCGATAATTTCGGATGGGGTACCAAATCGATCCAACACATGTTACAGTGGATGTTGAAATTTATTAGACACCAAGTCAAGAGCGTATTGAGTATCAAGTGGATGGAGCAAGTCTGCGTCGTCTCGGATTCCACATTGTATACATAACCAGATTCGTCTTAGCCTAATGGTCTGTAAATTTGTCCTTGATTGATTTTTTTTTTGATAAGGCAAAAATTCTCAATGCATTGAAACGAACTACGAGGGTACAGATTTCCGATCAATTTAAAGGAATCTTACGATTTAATATCAAATAAAACTAAGTTTGATTTTCAGTATTATAATACAAATTACATTCTCGTTACATTTCAAGAATACTCTTATAATGCTTAGAATAAACTTTAAACCATATTTTTTTTATATTTAAGCAACTTTCTGTCTCCAATAGAGCCTAGAATGATTGGTTTTGAAAAATAACCAAACAACGAATTTTACACTAGTTACACAGCAGCTCTGAATGATAATCCAGTCGGATGTTAATGATGCATTAATTTTATGGGTGACATACTACGAACTTCTTCGGGATTTATTGACAGTGACAATGGATTTAATGTTTTTAAGGAGAAAGTCATACAGTCTTGAACATTTGCCAATGGAGGAAATAAGAAGCTTAACCTTTTCAAACAAATTTTCATATATTGTTGCAGAACAAAGTAAAATTACTTTCCTCAACAACCAGTCGAAAAGAAAGAGAAACAATTATTAGAAAAACTTATTTATTTGTTTATCTACTAGTCCGTTTATTTTACATTAACTTATATTTATTAAAAGAAAACCGCGATGAGAATTATGCGTTTCCAAATTATATCAATTTTCTAAAACTATGTATAAAACAATTATTAAAACTATTTAAAACATCTGTTAGCTACATCCCCTAAATTTCACAGTCTTGTGTAATCACTTCGACAAAACACGATAAAAAGAAATGTCATAATGCAAACATTTCAAAACAACCATCTATACCCGAGGCTAAAAGGCTTGTATATTTAATATTTGGGTTTTTTTATCTAAAAATATTCAAAATGCTCCTTCTTATCTTTATAATGAAATTTAAGATAATATAATAAAATTATGAAAAATTCATAGGGGAGAGGGTGGCAAGATGAGGTACTTAAGGTTTGAATATCAATAAAAGAAAACTTTACGTAGTGAGGCATTCATATTTATGTTTTAATTAACAACTATTTATTACTCTTCTAATATTTGGTGAAATTAGGAACTTTTAATTATACATTTTAGAAAAAAAAAATCAAAATAAAAATAAAGGTGTTTTGCCCCGTCTTGCCCCATGGTGCTGGTAAGATGGGGTACCCCCCTGAGGTAAGATGGGGTAATGAGTATTATCAGACGGAATGATGATTATTTCGACTGGCACAACTCGCAGGCGTGGAAGGCTTCGTCATCATCATCGTCGATTCCTGCACAGCTATTATGTGCCCATTTTCCTCAATTTGAGCATGATATCCACCCTTCAATGGAAGCGGAATATACTTCTATACAATACATACATGGCGTGTAGTCATTACCCCATCTTGCCTACCGTGCCATTTTCTAATAATAATTAAAACAAAAAAGAAACAGTCGGCAATCTCAAGGAAACACAATGTTTACCTTATTGTAGGTTAGTTTAAGCGTCAATAGCAGTCACACCTCACCAGCTAGTATTATTTAACAAACCACAGTCACGTGTCAAACTGGAAGAAAATGTGATAAGCACTTTGCAGTAAAACAGTTTTTTTATATTATTTCGCCACGCGTACACTTCCGAACAAGTAATGGCCGCATAACTGACAGGTGTCATGGCGGCGCATCGAACGATGCATGAACGAGTGTGATTGGTCAGTTTAAACTGTGAATTTCGCTGGGTACCCCGTCTTACCCCCATCTCCCCTATCATGTAGTATACCATATTTGTGCATTCAAAAGTTATAATTATTTAATATTTACAATGCTTGAAAATAATAAAAATTCAAAACAGACTAATTGTAACTGAAAGAGCAGAAAAACAATAGTAAATAACCTGTTCTTACATTTTTTAAAATATACATATATATTTAAGGTGCAAAATGTCGCCAAATAAGAGTGTACCAGTTCATGATATATATGTAGTATAAAGTATATACAACAAAAAATGCTTATCCGTAAAACAATACGTATCTCTTAAAATTAACATATTTCAGACGAAACAAAATCTAATCTAATCTAAATCTAAAAAATCCTTCTGACATTCAACGTACTAAAATTACCAAGTTAAAATTGATGTGTTGAACATATGTATGTCCCGAAATATATATACCATATAATAAAAACATACAAGATGCTCTTGGTCGTCTTTTTACCATCTACAATATAATAATATGAAATAACATTCTCATATGTTTTTCTACCCTCATTGTCTTACTGTCTTCGAGTTAATAAATCGTGAAAAGTGCTCTTAAAGATATCAACCTGTTCAATATTAAAGTTTTCTTTTTTTTGTGTTTTTGGTGATTCTTGGTCTGATGTCTGGCACAGCTTTTTTTTTACTCTCCGTGCCAAAATTGGTAGCCTTAAATAGCCTTGAATACTTTACTAAATTACACAATATTTAGTATATAAGGATTTTTTACGTCGTTGAATCGATTCAACGGGTTATTTTTGCAATTTCACCCCCTCAAAATGGTTGGGATGAGTTTTTTTATATCTTTATCAGAGCACTTAAAATGTTTTTCATAAGGGTGTTTAATTTAATGGTAAGATTTAATTTTTGATGATTTCCATCCTTGAATGGTGTAATTTCGGTGTTAAAAATTGAATTTTTGAGTTTCTTCTATTTTAAATCAAACTATTTTTAATCAAAACGGGGTTTTTCACGTCTCCGCCATATTGAATTATGAAGATCTATTTCGAATTCGTAATTAGTTACCAATAATTAAATATTTTTCAACCATTTTGGGTCGGCCATTTTGAATCTGCCATATTGGATTTTTTATTCTGATATCAAATTTTGACTCAACATCAGGTTCAAATCGCTTGAAAATTCAGAAAGTTATCCTATTTGTGCATATACGCTACAATGCCAGAATTGGCACGTATTTTTTGGTTAAGATTAGGGTTTTCTCTATTTTCAATGAAAACTTAAATCAACAAAATGTGTTAATTCTGTGAGATATTCTAGAAACTTCAAATTCGTTGACAAACCGAAATCTGCATATGGTGTTAGTATTGGAAATTGTAAATCACACCAACCAGCAATGATGGAGCATAACCATCAAATTGAATTCATCAAATCCCTGTTAAATATTCGATATGCCAAATGATTTTGAGAGTGAAGTTCACTAATTAAATCAGTATTACACTGCACTCCACGATTCAATTGCTATTGATTATGCTTAGTCGCCTTCTGGTCATAAATTATTGTAATTTGCCGCAAATGAAATTTCTTTATATACCCGAAATCAGTAATATCATTGTCAGTATGAACTCTGCAGAATCGTTAATCAAGGCATCTCCGTTCTCCACCTCATTTCAATTAAAATCAATTCACAAACAATGCTGCCGCAGGGTAGAGCGGCCAACTCACTCACAATAAAACACTAATGATCCAGACTGTGGCTAAATCGCCTGAATTTCGAATGAGCCTTTTATAAATTCCTTGAGGACTTAAAGGTTGATTGCGCGCGAAACACCATCACCCCAGGATCTATATGCAAATCTGTCGTCATCGTCGGTGGCGGTGGCGGCGGCGTTCGATGACAATTTCTGCCAAATCGTTAATTTCGCCGCACACTGGCTCATTGCCTAAGCCATCATTTTCGAGGAAAGCGGCAAACTTAATGATAATTTAAATTTTATTGACGGGCCTCGCCTTAAATAATAAATTCATCAAATCGATGTATAAGCCTTTCCAAAGTTAAATACGTTCTGGCATAGTTTGCCCGCGGGGATCGGCATTTCAGGTGACTACCTGAACCGGAGCGTAGGTGGGCTTGTAATTATAATGAGCGAAGATATAGAAGTTATACTGCCAAGGTTTCTGGGATTACGTTCGTTATTTATCAGCCCCCAGTCCTGAAGCATCCTCAAAGCTATGTATATGCATGCGGAAAAGTTTCCACGTACACTTTTCTCTCCGTGAAAGTTCTCCGCTTTAACGAGAATTGAAAATTCGCGCATTCCCATTGCCGAAAACAATTCCAGTAAAACGTTCCAACAATGCAACCCCGGCGGCCAAAAGGAGCAGATATTTATGCCATCTTATTTAAACTTTTCCCAGTTTGGTTGCCACGTCGCCGCAGCTTCAGCCAAACACTCTGGACCTTGTGAGAAATAAACGTGAAAGGGGCTGCGAAAAATGTATGCTGTTTTGTATCGGTGCCAAAAAAAAAAAAAAAATCCGGCAGGCGAACAGAACTTTTCCGAATCCCTAGGATTCAATAAATTCCCTTTTCTTGGTAAGTACCGGGAATAACAAACCCATAACTTACAACTGTTTACCACAAGGTAATAGGATTTTCCAGTAACTGAATAACTTTTCGGCCATACATACCCGGGAAGGGGTAAAAAGTGTGAACAACTTTAAAGGGGAAACTTTTCGTCGGCTAGGATTTTGGTCAGTCTCCGAAAGGTCTATTCATTATGCCAAATGAAATAAGTATCCCTTCAAAGGAAAACATCGTATATAAAGTATGTATTTCTGGAAAGTCCTCCAAACTTTCGCCGTATCTGTGATGTCCTGCACCAGACAGCCAGGATAATCGCCCTGTCAAAGTGGCCAGCATAAAACGGCTGAGCCACTCTGAATACCAGCAAATCTTCAATTACTGCCGGTCATCTGGGGAGTGCGGGCGCACGGGAGTAAACTTAATTAGCCCTTTCTGCTCCTATTAACTCTAGCATCCCCTGCTGGGCCGAGCTGCGAAATCGCCGTCGTATAGCCGTCCCGATGACTTGAAATTATCAGAATTAGAGTAAAGCTGATATCCAACGGCAAGGGCACACAAGCACATACAAAACACGTACTTGGACAAGGCGGAATGACTGGTCGAATGCTGCTGAATGGACCACCCATATCCCTTCTTCATTGTGCGAGTATCGTCAAGCGATGGACGACATGCTATTCTTGACGTTTTTGCCTATCTCTGGTATCTTTCTTTGCTAGTTTGATCAAATTTGTCATGAGCTGAAGGATTGACATGAAATGGTCAACAAAAGCTGCTGCTAAAGTTACATGTCAGAGAAAGGCCTCGGGCCAATATCCTGCCCTTTTATCGGCCATCTAGTGGGCCGGATGGGAGCACAAGGGAAATTAGTCAAGCAGCACGAGTTTTTAGCGCAATCAATCAACTTGGAAATCTCTTTTCGGTAAACTTCAAAATTTTGCTCACAAAACGGCTAGAGAGTGCAAAAATCGGTAATCAATGGAACCGAAATCTAGATGGATGGGAGGATTAAAAGGCCCCTCAAGCGGATGGCAACAGTACGAATTTTCGCAGGCATGGCAATCATTGAATGTGGGGCTATCTTTTTGGTGACTGCGGAGGATGCTTTATTATTAAGTCCGAGGTTTATTATGTACTTTTCTGTTCATATAGATCTCCTAAATGAAATGAGCTAGTCTTTCTGGATTTGCGGATAATGGTTTTAAATAACTTTAACTTATAGTTACATCGAGCTCAACCACAGCGGATCAAGAATCGAGCTTTGAGGATAGAAAATTTACCAAAATATAAATTAAAAGTGAGATTTGGTGAATAGGATTTTTAAGCCGTGAGAATCACTCATCTACCGACATAAACAAAAACATGAAAGGATAATTTACCAAAAACAATGAGATGAACTCAGTATAAGCGAAACTACCACAGACAAAGAGATACTGAATTTCAAAAAGAAGAGCTCACTAACTATTGTATATAAAATTAAAAAACCTAAAAATACATTTCATTTTGGTTTTATCTTAGAAAATTACACTGCTCAATACCAAATGTTTTCCGAACAAGTGGCAAATAATTTATATATGATTTTTTCTGTAGATTATGAATTCGTAAATTAAAAAGCTCAATCAGCTCCCGTTTTCAAGGAATAGGTCAAAAGACCTTATTTGACCATATTTGAAAAATCATTAAATATATAACGGATTATTATAGAAGCTTGTAACGTGGCTAAAATCAAATTTGGAACCTTGAGCTATTATCTCAAAATACAAAACGTCTTAAAAATATTCGAAATATGCCATGAAATTCAAATTTTTGACCAACCGATTATTTCATACAATAGATGCTGAATGAAGGCTATAATAAATACACGCTCATCAAAAACTTTTTCGTGAGAATGTTTAGAAAAAGCTATAGAAATTAGTGGTATTTGATACATTTTAGAATAAGATTCAGGCTTTGATTTGAGCCATGTTACAAGTTCCAGTGACCATCTGTTATTTTTTGATAATTTTTCAAAAATGGCAAAAATACGATATTTTGAATTTTCCACTCTATTTTTCTCGAAAATGGGAGCTGATTGAGAGTTTTCATTTAAGAATTCGTAATCTACGGAAAAACTCCTATAGAAATGATCTAGTACTCGTTCAGAAACAGAAAGAAACATTGAATTTGTTGAACAATGTTATCGGCAAACTTGGAATGTTATGATAAGAGTTTTTAACTTTGACGTTTACTCTGGCGAATTTCACATAGTAGTTGAAACACTTTTATTTAAATATTATATAATTAGGTACATACATATATAGTACCTATCTAAAATATTATCAAATTTCATAGACCTTTCGTTCTCTGGCACACAGCTATAGTTTACATTATACGTAACATACCTATATATTTACTTCTACATAAAACTAAAGCTCTGTCCCATCGTTAGCGCACATTATAATTTTTTAATAAAACGCATATTTTTTTGTGAGGTATGATATTTTGATTTCATTACAAAATAGACAAGATTCGATTATTTTTTAATCAAAATCCTCACAAATGTCCTCATCAAATTTTCTTGTATTGAGTTAAGGGATTAGTTTTATTTACCAACTTCAAAATTTTGATTTTTTTTTTTGGCATTTTTCGAAAGTTAAAGTTTTCAAAAATGTTCTTTGAAAATTCTTGAATAATCCGAACATTCTAACTATACTTATCGATACCTTCAACAGTCGCTTACCTGGAAAACTTTAAACACGTTTTCTCGAAACAACGTTTTTTAATCTACGTTGTTCAATTCTCGGAAACTCAACCGATCCTCTTGAAATTTTAACTACTATCAATCATTATATATATCAATCATCATATATATATATATTAGGGTGCTTTTTTTTGCGACTATTTTTTTTTTCAGTCCCACCTCGAAATTTTGTGGCAAATACCTAAACAAAAATTCCCTGAAAATTGGAGCCCTTAATATTAATATTAAGTACTAGACCAAGGCGTATAAAGATTTCCCATATAAAATACACGTAAACTTTGATTATTTTTCTTCAAAACTCTACAGCTCAGAGGCATTTTATGGTATAATCTTGGTCAATGGTAGGGTTTCTTCAGAATTGAATGCTCTACCAAAGTGTCCATTGCGGTGTAACCTTAACTCCCACCAGCGAGGTAGTACGGGTCAATAACCCCAATTTGTCCATGAAATTCTCGCTTTTTGCCCCTATCTTGTAAACAACAAGAGGTACAGAAAAAGTGAATATGACAAACTTGTCGCAAATTTAATTTCCTACAAAAAAGTTCTGTACACCAAATCAATAACATCGATATTTCTTGAGATATTGGGCTTTGAAGTTGAGGTAGTGTTTCCACAATTTAGCTCAATAATCCATGAAAATTCCACACTACCTCAACTTCAAAGCCCAATATCTCAAGAAATATCGATGTTAGCGATTTGGTGTTCAAGAACTTTTTGGAGGAAATTTAATTTCCAACAAGTTTGTCATATTCACTTTTTTTGTACATCTTGTTGTTTACGAGATAGGGGCAAAAAGCGAGACTTTCGTGGAAAAATTGGGGTTAGTGACCCGTACTACCTCGCTGGTGGGAGTTAGGGTTACGCCGCAATGGACGCGTTTTTAGAGCATTGAATTCTGAAGAAACCCTACCATTGACCAAGATTATACCATAAAATGCCTCTGAGCTGTAGAGTTTTGAAGAAAAATAATCAAAGTTTACGTGTATTTTATATGGGAAATCTTTATACGCCTTGGTCTAGTGCTTAATATTAATATTAAGGGCTCCAATTTTCAGGGAATTTTTGTTTAGGTATTTGCCACAAAATTTCGAGGTGGGACTTAAAAAAAAAACAATAGTCGCGAAAAAAAAGCACCCTAATATATATATATAAATCAAAAATAACTGCAAAACCACATTTTTTTCTTTTTCGAAAAAATTCCACAATTTTGTTAATTATGCATAAAAATTAATTATTGTATTTCTAAATGAACTCACAGTTATTCTTTATCTAATAACATTTGAGTTTTGTATTTCAAACGATTTGTTGCAGAGAAATCGATAACGTAAGTCACCTGCCTACTATTTGAAAAGTTACCTTTGTCTACCACTTTTGCATATAAATATTGAGTCACATGAATAAAAAGTGTATTTATTGAGCCCAACTACTTTTATATTATTATCTGGCATGCCAACGTCAAAACAAATTCGTAAAAATAGCCTTTTTTCAAGCATCTAAAGTATACTAATCCCTTAAGAAGTAACATAAAAAGGTGTTGAACATGTTCATTTATAAAAAGGACTATGCGGCTAAAAAAGTACAACATTTTGTTTAAACTCCCATAATCTTTACTCTCTTCAATTCATGTAATTTTTCAGGATCCCAACCCAGAATCACCCTTTTAGGAGCATTTGGATCTAAATGGTGGAAAAGTAGCAGGTGGCGGAAAAACTTAGAAAAACATGAAACCCTTTTATGAATAATTATATATATTAATCCTAAAACGCTTTTTAACTCACACCGTCCAGCAGAATTAAGTCAAAGAGAAAAACAAACGCTATTTGCTTTTATGAGCGATTACCATTACCCGTCCTAATCAATTCTGAAGATATGCCTTTTAAGGGATTAAATCCCCTCCAGAGGCGTAGTATATATATCTCGTTAAAAATCCTTCGGCAATTGACCCTTCTTAAAATCAGAGAAACGTCATTTTGGAGCCTTTCCCGGCCAAAGAGAATATCTCAGGATGTGTTCAGTTGACTTGACAAAGTCTTTAGCATAATTTAATTTTAATCCGTTCTGTTAAGGTGACATGCCGCCAATGTAAAATAAATGCATTTTTCGTTCCCTTCGTAGCTATATAGGTTAGTTGTGATTATGATTATTTTTGAAAGCGGTCCACTGTGATAAATTATGCTTATGAAAGAATCGGCTTATAGGATTACACGTTTAACCCTTTTCAGACCTTTCCCTATCTCAAAGAAGCGTTATTAGGAATTGAGAAGGTATGGTAAAACCCTTATTATAATCTACTTATTACGAAACATTTAAATTGAATTACATTTAGTTGTTCGCGATGTTGTTAGAAACAATAAGCAATTTTGTTTGTTATGAAATGGATTTGCCGATAAGTTATAAAAACGATATATATGATGAAAATGTGTTTATTTAAAAGAATAATCATTTATTTCACACCTCTAGTCTTTAAATATTTTTTTAACTAACTGCTTTGTTCTTTATTTTGAGAACAAAAATACTAAACATACCATTTGAATTTTGAAAATAAATACTGATTCGCAACAGGAACAGACTGTAATCGCAGATTTCATGCACATATTGTTTAAAAACATTTAAAAGTCATAAAATTTTTATTCTGTGTAGTATCATAGTGTCTCCATAGTAATTCTACCTTCATATACTCTCATATCTAGACAATTGAGTAAATACAGGGTGTCCAATAAGAAATTGCAAAAACTAATGGGTCATAAAGGAAAGTCGTAATTTTTATTTCATGTCCATTTTATTATAAAAAAAATAAATCTATTTAATACAAACCATTAATTTTAAAATATAGTGAAAAACGTAAATTATTAATAATATATATTTGTGAAATGTGAACCATCTACATAAAAGGTATCTACCTCTATTTCTTTGAATCTTCTGTCGCCGGAGAGAAATACAAAGGGATGTTTTTATTCAAGACGGAGCAGCACCTCATCGCACACAAGAAGTATCATCAATAAATTTTATGGCGATCGAGTTATTGGCCTAGGGTACCCATGCTTTGCTAGGGGAAAAGGAATAGAATAGCCACCTTACTCGTCAGATTTCACTTAATGTGATTTCTTTTTATGGGGCTACATTAAAGATCTCTGCTATGAAAATAACCAAAAAATTGAGTTGAGGATTTTATTAAAGACATTGGGAAGATCGTCAATGGCATTTCAAATGAAACGTTAGAACATGTTTTTAATAGTTTTAGAAAGCATATGGATATTTGTGGCAAATTAGATGGTTAAAATATCGAAAATATATATCATTAGTAACTAACGTTCTTCACTACATTTTAAATTAATTGTTTTGTATTAAATAGATTTAATTTTTTTATAATCAAATGGACATGAAATAAAAATGACGACTGTCCTTTATTAAAAAGGACCGATCTCTCCATTTGTTAAAAAATTTTGACCCATTAGTTTTCGCAATTTCCTATTGGACACCGTGTACAATTAAAATGTTGTACCAAAATAAAGTTCGACTTGAGCTGATAATGTTATGAGCTTTTAAAATATAAGACAGATTATTGTGAAGAATATCAAAAATAAACTGTATTGAATAATTAAAATTTTGTTTTTCTGACCACATTGTGGGGTTTATCTCTACTACACAAAGGTTTTTTTTAGCACCTTCTAATCCAAAAAAAAGTATTTTTAACCACTGCAATTTTTCATAGCCTAAAAACGCTTTAAAAAAGAATTGTGTATAAACTTATTGTCCAGATTCAAATAATCTCCCTGCGCATTTATACTAGTCCAGTCAAAATAGACAAAAAAATTGCCAAATCTCGGAAAAATTCCGATGGAACTGAAAAACAGACCTTTAAATCATCATTCTAAATGAAATATCAAAAGTCACCAGTGATCCGGCCTATGATAAAAATTTTATTTAAGGTCAAAGATGACATAAAAGGGGTTTTCAAAAATATATCTTAAACGTGAAGTAAAAATAGTTGATATCTTAAGAAATACACTTTAAATTAAAAATTGATTCAAGCAAAAGTTAATTATTTTGAGGATTTCTATTCTTTTCTACTAAAACTAACCCTCTTTACCCCACCAAAAAGGCGTGGTGAAGAAAACTGCAGAATTTGAAATGGAATGTCTAATGTTTTATGACAGATTCGGATTCTAAGTCGAAAAATACGTCACTTTATTCTAAAAATCGGGTCTTACCGTATATAACCTTTTCTCGGTCGATTATCTTACGAAATAGGCAGTCAATTAAAAACTTACTAGGAGTTCTAGGATCAATTTGTTTGAGATATCCTCACGAATTTTTATACAAAGTTTTAAAAACGTTAATTTGTGGTCAAAAGTGACAAATATGTGAAAAAAATTCGTTTGTCGTTCGCTTGTATTTCCTGAGATATTTAACTTTAAGGATCCGAAAAAAGAAATTTCTCATCGTAAATTTCTGCATATTCCCTAGTATAGTTGCAAAACTTTTCATTTAAAAAAAATATTTACAAGGATCCTTGAAATTATAGAATTAAAATATTCTTTTCGACTTATCGACAAAGCACGCATTTTTTTACTGAAATATAGCAGATTGAAGAAATGAAACATTTTCTTAGTTTCAGAAATTTTGAAAAATTATTTTTAAAAAATAGTCTTTAAGGATTTTCCACGATTTTCGCGACAGCTTGCACATTCGTAAATTTTGACCCCCGGTGAACATTAAGTCAAATTTTCAATAAAATCTGTAATTTCCCGAGATAATCAGTCGTTCCAGAACTTTTGGTTCACATGATATTTAATAATAATAGGTTGATAATGCTATAACTATTCAGTTTTTGTGAGGTAGATCATGTAAACCTATATTTTGTTGTTTACTTGATTTTCTTATTGTATTATGAAATAATGTCTGATTTGTATTTTATTTTCCTTAAAAAATGAATTAATTATAATTACGAAAAGCAAAGATAAATGCAAATTTTCTGAATTCTTTACTTCAGCATTTTCGCAAAAAGTGATTTAAACACAATCCATTTCTGGCCATCCTTTCTGTATTAAGGACCGCTCGAGTGCTCCTTAGTAAGCAGTTCCCGACTCCAGTAGCGTAGGGAGCAGGAACGAGCAACTAGGGACAAGAAATACGAAATTTATTCATCACCGGGATAACCCTATAGCCGCAGTTCCATCATCTGCGGTCAGGATAAGAAAGTAGACGGATTCAAACCGGAAATGATGAAAAATTGATTCGAACAGCAACTCTTAGTTCTCACCTAGATAAATTTCTAATGCAATTTTGATCTAGACATACTGCACGTCTTGGGAGCTGACTTGCATCTCGATTCCTTAAGGTATCGTTTTACCAAGACACTCCCGTTTCCTGTCTTGCTCAGCCCCCACCCGCACTCGAAGAACAGTCCCTTCCAGCGCTCCTACAGAGGAGTAAATTGATTAGGGCATCCGAAGATGGATAGTGCTAAAAAATGATATCGGATTGGTGGCGCTTCCATTTGTTTCCGACCATTCATTATTCTTCCTTACCACTGGTGACAATTTGTCATTATTATTTACATTAGGCCACTTAGCAATCTAGGGTCTGCGAAGGACCTTTGATTTGTTGGTAGGGACAGAGTTCCTCTCACTATCTCAAGACTGTATAAGGCAAACTTCTAATTTCATCGTTATATTATTATTTTCCCCAAATCTTGTACGAGCTTAATTTTCAAAAAGATTTAAGGACTGACTGCAGGCGCAGCCTTAATGATGATTACCAGGAGGTTCATAAAAAGTTTAAAGCATTTTTTTACCGCCCTGTGCCGACGACGACGTCACGTTGAGGCGCCCAAAAGGTGAACAGGAGTCATGGCTTAACGTAATTACCAACAGAAATTTTTTTTAACGACAATTGCTACCGAATGAGCTATCGCTTCGCTGGCCACCTCCAACCTGTGTCAGGGCAATTTCACAATTTGTTGATCCATGACGCGCGATAATTAGGTGGAAAAGTAATTGCTGCTTTATTCAAGTCAATTAAAAAGCATCCATCGTTAATTATCTGGAAACATATTTTCGTTACGCGACACTTGATTTTCGAGTTTTTTCGTTGGTTCTGTCCGAGGACATTAGGTTTTAATTAACTTTTATTTTAAGAGTGACAAGAAGTACGAAAAAAACGTCATTAACTTAGGAAAAACAAAGTTTCTTGAAGTTATTGAATAAAACGTATTGCCTAATAAGATTTTTTAGAATGTATTATAAGCCTGTTTATAAAAATTATAATTGCACTTATAAAGCTATTAACTGACATTTTATAAAGTATCTAAGAAAGGATCTAGCCGTGTTAGCATGACGAATGCGCCTCAAATACGAACCTATATTTTAGTAGATACTAGGTCCCATAAATTAAGCTATATTCAAAAAGCTCTAGGTATATCAAATAGCTTTATTAATCATTTACAATGTACAACAATTACACAAAGAAACAAACAGAATATCTAATAGTCATTATCGCAGTCTTCGTCGATTAAAACGTGAACATCATATTTAGAAAATGTATTCGTTAATATTTCTACAGGACGAACTATGCTATAACTTAGGCCGTTTCTTTTCTTACTACATATTTATTAATGACACTGTTTTCAATAAAATGAAATGCTTGAAATTGTTTCATAAAATTGATTCTCCGCAGAATTGTTCTCTATATATATTATCCAATGATATAGACAAGATGTATCAGTGGTGTAATATTAAAAAATTATATCTTAAGGGGACATTCTCATTGGACGTGAAAAAAAAATCGATTTTTTTTTTTTTATATAAAAGTATTCCTTAACATCATAGTAATGCTGTTCCCAAACCATTGTAAGAAATTCGAAACAAAACGAAAGTCATAGCTATATACATATACGTAACGATATATACCGGTTTCTATAGATTTGGAGCATCGCACAAAAACTTTAAACGCGTTTTTCTCGAAACTACTTTTTTTCACCTGGTAGGTACCAGTGCTATCTCAAATTCTGCTCGATAGATTTAAAAAAATCAAAGAGCATTCGACTCATTAACATAAATACTAGGACATAGACCTTTAAAAATGCATAAAAGTATCCCACCCTCTTTTTTATACACGTACTTTCCCCCAAAAACATGGCCAATTTTTAAAATTTTTAGAAAAACCGTCTTAAAAATAATTTAAAAAATTAAAAGTACCATTTTTAAAGGTCTATGTTCTAGAAAAAAGTCTAAAGAACAGAACCCGCTTTGAATTGTGTCTTTATCTTCTCCAGGAAGACCGCAGGAACTGGTACCAGCTAAAAATGGACTTTTCGTACAACACCCTCTATTGCCGCAAAACGTAACAAAAAAACAGAAAACAAATTTTTGTTGTATACTTCAATGCCTATATATTCAATATATCAAAAAAGTTTTTTGAATAAATGCAATAGGGTTTAAACAAAAAATTCCAAAAAAAGTCGTTATTTTGTCCATTTCAATGAGAATATCCAGATTTTTTTTTTTGTTCCTCTAAAAAGTTAGGACATTTTCCGTAGAATACGCTCCAAAAAGTTTCACGAAAACTACTTGTCCAATTTAGCTGAAATTTTTAGGGTTTCTTCTTTATACCTAAGGCTTGTCTGTAAACCTAATTGTTTTGGAATTTTATCTTGCAAAATTGAATTATTAATGCAAAAATGGCTGAAAAAATAGTGAAAATTATCGATTTTTTACAAAAACTTCTACCAAACGCAGAATTACTTTTTTTTTTTTTTAATTTTTGAGGTTTACCGACAAATTACATGTATATTTAAGCCAAATTTTTTTTATGGGCTGTTACAGATCAATAACACGACGTCCAGAGTGATTGCCGTTTTTTTTTTTGTAGGTCAACTTCACGCCAGCGTACAGCCGCCATTTTCTTTTCAAAAATTAATTTTTTTACATTCCTCATTTATACCTTAACAAGTGTACAAAGTTTTATAATGATTGCATTAAACCTTCTTTGTGAAATACAAATATTTTTTAATGCGTAATTTTTGCCCGTGTAATTGTGTTTACCCCCTTAATATAAATTTAAGTGTATGTCTTTTTATCGCACAGTAAAATGTATCTTTTTTTCGTATAAGATAAATGATAATTTTGTCATTCTCTCTTCAGGTGTAATTTTTAAAATATAGATGTCCTTTACATACCACATCGATTTTACCGTCACAAGGGAATTTATACCTTAGGATTTTAAAAATGTAATTCTAAAGATTTTAGTTCCCCGCAAACTCTTACAACCATCTATTTCGCGTAAGTAAATTTTTTTCTTGTTTATGCTTCGATAATATGGTGTCAATATCATCATATTCACATAAAAAGAATTGAAACAATACAAAAGACCATCACGCGTTTTATATTTTATTTCTGCAATCGTAAACGGTTTGCAGACCTCATGTAATTTTATAATGCTAGGTCTTTACTTATCGGTCTGTCAAATTTAGCATTTAGACGAGAAGTAACCTGCGCTGTCTTCATAAAATATATTCTGTCGTATAGAATTAAATGCCCCGAGCTTTAATCACGGATTAATCTGTATGCTCCGGAGAGAACAATTCGATCAAGATCCTTTCTGTAATGTCCTTTGCACGAGCCTAATTATGGTTCTCTAGGGAAACAATAAGAAAAGGGCTGATTTTGTTAATAAATTGTGGTGGGATTTAGCCCCACTTGGCCCTTAGGTAGATTCGCTTTTGTATTTGTTTTCACCTGTGCTCTGCCTCACTTTAAAATAAGATTTAATATCATCCAGTATAAATTGTTTTCCGAATTTCAGCTAAAATTGACTAAATATTAATATAAATCCCGAAAAATCCCCTACAGAATGCAAATTTTGTGCACTACAATCGAAAATTAAAATAACCTAACTGAAAGCAATTTAAATACAGAATTCATACCTCACCTGCTTGGAAATCGAATTAAAAGAGTTAATTTAAATATTCGATAAACGCGCATTACAGCCACAAAAGCACTTGACACTCCCCAATCAGCTTTTATACTGAAAATAATTCGATTTCGTCAAATTCAATCAATCAGCCAGAAACACTTGACGTATTTCCCTAAAATTTAGTTATAATTAAACTGAAAAAGCCCAAGCCGCCAGTATCAGAGTAACAAGTCCATTAAAACTTCAGATTCATTCGAAATTTCGGGACGACGATGGTGGTGCGGCTGGAAGAGCATTGTCTCGAACCTTTTAAGTTGATCGATTCATAAGGCGGCGAAAAGTCAAATTCCCAATTAATTTTCAAAGAGTTGTTGGAAAATTGAAGTGATTATCGTCCGCAGCTCTGAGGCCGCATCACCGAACCACCAGTCAGCGCGGCGATTTGATCTCTGGTAATTTTGGCGTTCGAACACTGCTCACAGTGATTATTGCAAAATTAATCATTTCCCCCTAAAATATGTATACACAGAAGATTGATGGCCGCCAGCCATCCCCAAACCCTGAAAAACCACTGGCTAGGAATTTAAGTGGGAAGTTGGAGCGAAAAATTTTCAGGGCTTTTTAAAGAGTACTTGTATTAATGGCCGCAGACGACTTTTTAAGAACCCTCGAAAGTAGAAAATTAAGTAGAATTTATGGCTTAAGAGTTTTACGGCAGCCTTATGCCCTTCAAAATTGAAGGTCTCGACTAAAAAAATCATATAATGTTCAAATTCATTAATCCGTGCCGATCCATACAAACCACTCACACGTATTTTAATAATTCGATTAAGAGGTCGATTAAAGCAATCGTTGTATTATAATATGCTCATTAATATCCCTTGTCCTCTAAGCCATAAATGCAAAATATAATGGGGCTATTAAGGTAAGCATGTCACTTATTTTCCAAGCCTATTTACACCAACCACTTACCCCAAATTGCTTTAATTGAGAAATATTTCAAAATTACGTTTCGTATAGAAATTTACTATACTAAGCGCGCATAAAATGTAAATTTGGGCGATAACCCACATTCCACCCCCCCTGTGAATCATAATCACAGATAGAGTGTGCACCCGATCGAGAATTTCTTTTTTTTTTATTGTAAAAGTGTCAAGAAACGAGAGTATGTAAATTAAGATACTTATCGCATAGCTGGGGAATTTCAAAGGAAAGCAATTACAGTCATTAAAGGAGAAATTTCTTGCAATTACTGCTGCATAAGATATTAGCAGAAAATATTCGAGTAACCGTGGAAACTGGGTTAACCTGAAAGGTGACCCAGTTTCGAAGCTGTTCGCAGCATGGGGCATATAACAATAATACGGTAGAGGCAAAAATATCGATTGGCGGGATTGTTTGTAATGAAGAGAATTCGTAGCCACGGCTAGTACACGAAGGGGATGCTGTGCAGGCGGGGGGAGAGTCACTTCAGCCGGAAATTAACGTTTTGGCGGGTGAGGGAAATCTTTTTCCCTCTATTTCCTATATTTTCTACGTCATGAGAGCATATATGAATCGCCCCCGGGTGGGCTTATCTGCGGATACAAATGAAACAACCCGTGCCCGATGAGTGTGGCAAATATGTATCCAGACACGTTTGATGAATTTATTGAAATGTTTGAAGAGAGCTGATGGGGCAGCCCGTTCGTGCTAATCAAGAAGGGATCTCGCCTTGTGGTGCCCTTTGTTTATGAACTGATAGTAACCCCTACGTTGAATGAAATATGAGGTGTTTGCCATTAACTTCAAGGCATCTGGATGGTATCTTTCAGCTCTTAAGAACCATTAAGCGGACTGCTTGACTTTATTCGGAGAAGATTTGTTTAAGGTATTATTTCAGCTTAAGATATATGTTTATTGTTCTTTTATGTCTACGTGTTTTCTCTTTTGAATGATATTGTTTCGGAGAATTTATTTAACATTTATATAATGGATGAATATCTTGGATTCATATAAGTGATTGTGTGTCTGTTTTTGTAAGCTTTTAATTACACATACGGAGTTTTGAGTTTTATCTTCACAAAAGTTTCCTTGATAAAGTGACAATTTAAATCATCGCATTCAACCCCAAAGCAAACAGAATGAAATCAGAAAATACATGAAAATTCTGAATTAACATTCGAGGCTTTTTATCCATGAAACATGTATGTACTAATAAACAAACAACTAAGAAAATGAAACATTTGTAATTTCGTCAAGGCTCTCATTTAACTTTTTATGATGATTTAATCTTCTTGCATACCTAAAAAATGGCAAAAATACAAAATATAGAAGTTCATATGAATACATTAATCACCTAGATCAATGATGGCGAACCTATGACCTGCGGGTCAGACACTGACCCACGCAGGCTTTTTAAATGACCCACGCGTTGTTTTTTATAAACATATTTTTTATATCATAAAAGAGAACAGACAATCAAACATATTAAAAAATATACCTTCGTCGAGTATATAAAAAAAAATATTTCCAAGTGGACATTGACTAATTGATTTTCTATCGTATCACTGCACCTGTGTATGACGTACGCTGAGGAGGAAAAAAAAGTCGTCAAATGTTTCTAACTCTTCTGGTTTTAATGATGTCGCAAATGGTGGGTATTACATAATTTCAATAAACATATTTCAATTTAAACACATGTATATTTATTAATCAAAACAACAAATTCACAAAATATTATATTATTATATTAATCCTTATTCATTCAAATACTCAGTGCAGAAGCGACTGCCGATTGGGCATGGTGTCATTTTATTTTAAAGGTGAGAACCAAAAAAAAGTAGTTTTTAACCATCCTTCCCTCCCCCTTTCCAAGTGACGCCATTGACTTAGTGATCCACGAGCTAGCACTACAAAAAATTATTAAAAAAATTGTTGATCCACTTCTCAAAAAGGTTCGCCATCACTGACCTAGATAATGGTTCTCGTTTGTTTTCGAATATAAGACCAGATACTTGTACGTTCTACAAAATGTTATCATAGTTTTGAGATGCCAATACCAGTATAAATTAACAAATTAATTTTACAAGGTTTTTAAGTGAATCTTTTTAATTGAACATTTCTCAAATGCTCTAGTTTGGTATATCCTAGAAATTGTCTCAACTTGAAAACCCCTTTATGGATCTGTCATCTTGAATTTCCAAATTTTTATAATACTCAAAATAATCATTCTACCAATTTTCATTACAATCTGTTGAAATTGCGAAATTTACGTCGCCTTTTTGGATTAATAAATGTTGTTAATATTCAAAATAAGTGCCCTCAAAATAATCATGCTATATAGTAATTTCAAATAAAATCCGATGAAATCGAAAGATTTTTATCGGCATTTGGATCCTCCATCTAGACTTTTTAAAATTTGTACGGCATGTTTGAAGTGAAAATTCTCCAAAACCCCTAAGTACCAATTTTCATGAAAATTAACACAGAAATTATGTTATTATTATTATTAGATTGGATTAACTGGCACTATACTATATGCTTTGATCATCTGTTGTATTTAAAATTATGTTCATGACATATGTGTGCATAGAAATAACTTCACATTTACATTTTTCCATAAACACTTTGGCTCTATTTTTCTGGAGCTAATTGAAGGTACAGATTTAAAAACTCAATAGGCAACAGAAAAAATATTACATATAAGTACATAAAAATAATGCTGAAATGTAGTCTAAATAACAACTTATAGTGTTGAAAATCTCATTCCTCTAAAATGTAATTGGAACCACGAATTGAGTAAGCAAGTGTTCATTATTTGTCTTATGGAAAATAATAGGTATTTCTGTTTATTAGTGATAATATCTTCTATTAATTGTATAAAATGGTAATTAGACTCATTTTTAGCGGATGTATGTTAAGCTAAATCAATTTTTGTAAATAGATTCTACTAGATTTTTTAATTATTATTGGGTTAAGCTAAATCATTTCTTATATAACAGGTTTCTACTAGATTTCTTAATTTATTAATTTTATAATAGATAGATGGGTCGATAAAAGTTGCATTGTGAGTTCTACTTTTAATGTGTTGGTTACAAAATTAATTGATCTTTGAATGTGAACATATTACCAATAAATTTGAGTGCTCTGCCTTTGTTTTTAAACTTTTTTCACAATGCGAGTTGCGAAACTCTTCATTTGAATAACGTTTATCGACAAAATAGTTAGTAGTTAAAAAACTAATCGACTCGAACTAATTACAAGAAATTATTTAACTTAGCTAATCATATTTGTACAATAATCTTCATAAAATTTAATTAAATTAGCATTATTCGATTCCCTGATTATAATTCATGACATCAAAACTCCTACTTTCTAAAATTAAAGTTATTTTAACCTATATACAAATTAATAAATAATTATTGAAATAAAAAAATATATTTTTAAAAAACAACGTTTTTAAAAAGTACTAAAAAATAATTGTTCCTAGATTCATACAAATTGATAACACCTATACAGATTCTAATATACGTCGATTTTAATAGCTATGAAAATACTTGTAAGATTTAAACACATTTTTCATTTTAAATATATATAATTGTATTGTCATCCACCTCTGAGCTATGTTTAAAGTTTCAAATCTCTAGCTCATGGCGAAGTTAGTTTAACATCGATTGCAAAATTTGTACCGTACAAACAAATAAGAAAACGAGCTAATAAAAACGTTTTAATAAGTGAAAATCCTTCCGGACATGGTAAATGTTGATTCTAATATACCTAATACCTGATACCTAAATGTATCGACCTACCTGAATTATACTGAGAATAGACTTCTCCTTTCAAATATCATTAAAGATTATAACTTATGTATATCATTAAATTGAAATGTCTCGTCGTATTCAATATTCTGCTGAGGATTTGCACAAATTACAGCATCTTTAAATGTAACTCGTGAGTAAATGAGCAGGAATAATTCAATAGTCCTCGAAACTCTCCAGACACGCATGGACGTGCAACCTCCTTGTGACTGCAATGCAAACGAGCTGCAGCAGTTGGAACTCAACGGAACCAGGCTAAGAGGCCCTCCACTCAATCAATCATTCGAAGCTGTCCAAATGGCTTAATTTACGTTTGACGCGTGAATCTGAAGGATAGCGTGTCCGTATCTCGACCGCCAGTGTCACTAACGACATTACAAATTTAAATTTCGCGCGAATTCTGTGCAGTGTGCGCTCATTAAGACGCTCCTGGATTGCAACAGTGGTGGGTGGTATAGATGGAGGTGCTTCCCGGACGGTATTCAACCCATTTACCAAAATGAGGCATGCACATGCCACCACTCGCTCGATCCGGGCACGAGTGGGGCAATTCCTGGAGCGTGAAATGAGCACAAAATTTTATGATCTAGAAAGGCGGAATCATTTTCATAAGGATAAACCTGCGAAACCATAGAGTGCAGTACTCAAACAAAATGCAAGCAATTTTGAAGATTGCATCCACATTTCACATTGTCGACTAAATGCTGTTGCGGAAAAGTCGAGTTGTGAAAGCGCACCGATGCACCGTCTGTCTGACTGCCTTTCAAGGTAATTTGTAACAATTAAAGCCTCCGGGCATAATGAAACATTTTTCGATCAGCTGAAGAATTAAGCGTTTTGCAATGTGAATTTCAATTCTAATTTTGTAGGTGGAGTTTTGGGTATAAATGAAAACACCCTTCCGGTAATAAGCCAAAGTTATTTAATATAAGGAAATTGCGTTTACATATTTAATTCCACAACAGGGAGGCTGATATGATTTTCATTATTTATTCATTTATATTTTAGCTAAAGTAGTAAAAGGAGCCGCTGTTTCATTAAAGAAGTAAGAACATATTTTGAAATTTATCAACAATTTTTCATTTCTTCTACTGAAAAACGTATGCGCCTATTACTGAAGAAAAGTTTCTAGGAAAAGTAATGTTCTGTGTGTTTCAAAAAGGAAGCACAAGGCCGACAAATGGGAAACTCCAGCCGCTAAAAACATGTGTACTTATATGTATTCCCAAATTGACTTAACCCAAAAGCAAATCAGTATGACCTTTTGGAAAATGAATTTAACCTAAACACAGATATATTTGATATATTCGCAAATAAATTTGATCTAGTAGCAAATATATTTAGCCCATCCATAGATAGATTGAACCAAAGCGTAAATATATTTCACCTATTCATAACTAATTTAACCACAAACGTAAATAAATTTAATCTTTTCATAAATTTATTTAAACCTCAAAATTTCATATAGGCTGCATGATGAAATTCTTCCAAATTAAAACAAACATTTCATTTGAAAATCACATTTAAAATTGCCGTATTCATATTATATGTATATTAGTTATATCATAAGTTTTCAGTTCATAATTTGTCCTTCTGCTGCCTTTGAAATGAGCAAAACCATTACAAAAATTACATAAAATTATCCAGTACAAAATTACTGTTGATTGGCTAAATATATTTGCTACTGGTTCAAATTTATTCGCCAATGGTATGTCAAATATATATTTTTTTAGGTAGTTTTTGTACAAAACCATGTTATATTGAACCACTAGGTGTACATTTTTAATGGTATTTGCGACAAATACTCATTTCCGTGGCAATCTAGCGAAAAGAAAAGTATTTCTTAAAGTCTCTAAAAAATGTTTGTCAATTATGCTCAAAAATGAAAACTCCTTTTACGAAAATACATAATAGACATAATATAACAGTCTTAAGAAAGAAGTAATTCCAAATATAAATTGGTTTCATTTAACAAATATTCTATTCCTTTCTTTGAGTAATCCTTATATTTTCTTTATTATTTCCAGTTCCGTCCTCAAAATTTCATCCTAACAACGAAATTAAAGCTTTGAAAAGTGATTTGCTTAAAGTAAATTTGTTTGTACACCGCCTTCTCTCCACCCCGGGTATTTATCAAGCTCTCATCTATTATATCCAATGAATACAAAATATTCCAGACAATAAGAGTAAACAAACAGAAGGACATTTAAGGCAATATTTACTCGGAAGGAGCCTTTTATTCTAAAGGGGGCCTCTGGATAAAAAGAAATCATGTCACTGAATAAATTTAACTTGCCCATGAACGGCAACTTTTCTTATTATTTTTGGGTTGAGTTTATTTTACGGACTTTTTTATAGCTAATTTATGACTTAACTTAATTGACAGTGTCATGGAAAATTAAGGAACAAAGACGTAAACACTGTTTGGTCCATTCGTGAATCATCAACATCAATAACGATTTCGCACCTGTGTGACCTGGAATATTTTATATAGCTGCCATCTTTATCTCTTAAACGAATATTTAGTATGTGTATGAGCAAACTAACAATTTCATAGGCTTTATAGAACTTATCGTATGAATTTGATAAAGAAAGATGGACAATTTGGTCTAAAAGACCATCTGTATGGTGTTCGAAATGTCTTTTTGTAAATTTCAGAAATATGGGGTTCTCAAAAACGTATGAAAAAATACAATAGGTAGGTACTACATATAATGACCGTCCAGAAACCAACATGAGTTATTTATTAGTAACATATTATATAAATTGATACGTATGTCAAATGCAAGTATTTTCACATTCAGTCTCAAGTCCCTGAAGCAAAAATGTAATAGTATAGGTTTATGTTTAATCTTTTATAGGTCGGTGAGGTAAAGTAATGTACATATATATATGTATAATATAATATTATTATTTTTAACTGAATTGACGTAAACCAACCACTTTGTCAACGAAATGTATTATTTAAAAGGAAACAAAGCCTTTATTAAGTTGTTACTATATCCAATATTATTTTGTAATTAGTATCTTCATTATTAAATTAAGTGGTGTTACTTTTGCTAGGGTAAACTAAACTACATACAAATTTGCCCATCCTCCATACTTGCGAGATCGCAATTTCAGTTTTAAGATAAAAAAAAAAAAGTGATGGTGATAGTGCCTGATAACTTCTTCATTCGTTGGCAAAATTATTTTATTCACACGAGACCTCTCGAAAATGGTTGTCTCGGTGGAGAACGGGTGACACAAAAGTAGGAAGCTGGGTCAAATGGAATACGAGTAGAAAATGGAAGAAGGAAAATTAACGAGATGCTAAGTGGTGACTGTATTCAGGATGCTATTGATTGTTTCCTCCGAAACACCATTATTGTTGGAGAAAAGCAACACCTTCGTACAATTTCACAATTAGGAACCGCAAAGAATATCCGATGTTGGGCTATTCTGAAGGCAGGGCCAACCGTCCATTTGGCAAACCCTTCCAAGGAGTTGCAATTTAAAGCGATTTTCAATGGGGCGAACATAACGAGACACGTCTAGACGATAAGACAGCCCCGACCCAAGCTACAGCTATCAAACCAATTTCCAAGGCGATGGTTATTGTAGTGGGAAAGGACAATATCTTATAAGAACGAATGAAACCACATTTCTCTGGGAAGATTATTTGTAAAAACGAAGGTAATGACTTGAGTCATTTTACTTTTATAAAGATATCATTTATACAACCTTTAGTATGATTATAATAAAATAAATGAAACCAAGAGTAATATTTCAAGTACTAGCCAGTAATTACGACATATACTGTTTAATTAATCAGTAACAGACATCTCTTAACCCTTTATAGCCCAAGATCATAAAACATTAAAATTATGTTAAAAATCGACAGGTTTAGGGAAATAAAAAATACGTATTTCTCAGAAATTAAAAAAATATGTATTATTAATTATTTATTTCACATTTAAGGGAGTGTAACATTACTGTAAAATTGAGTTAAACGTAAACAAAAAAAAACTAATTTGGTATGGAAGGTACATATTCATTCACTTATCTATAGGTTTCCAAGAAAATAACACAATTTTACACACTTTTTGTATTTTTTTTGTAAAATTTAAAATTTGCACGAATTTCAACTTGTCACTTTCAATTACGGGCGAAATTCTAATCGATTAACTGTTAACAGTTTACGCTGTCTATGATGATTTCCGTGGATACTACATTGCTCAATAATATGTGACAGCAAAGTGGCGCCGATTTGAATGAACTAAATACATTCGGTGCGTATTCTAGCGGGATTTTTGAGGTTTGTTACAGAAATGTCACATGGGGCTATAAAGGGTTAAAGCTAATAGTGGATTTTATAAGAATTTTACTTTCGTAAATTTTTAACCGCACTATATAAATAATTCATGATTTCTATGAAGTACTCCTTCATAATCGTATAATTGAATCACAATCGTTGATTTTTATATATACTTTTTAAAGGGTGTTTTTTAAAGTCGACAGTCTTTAAATTTAAAAGAAATTACACCAAGAAACATTGATGAAACATTGAAGACCAATTCATCACATTATTATTTGAAAATTATTTCGGGTATATGGCCACCGCAACTGTGCTTGACGAAGAACATCTTGTCAGTTCAATTTTGTATCACTTTTCGAGCAATATCAGCTTATGTCACGAATAACACAAACTATGTTGGCTTCCAAGATGTCATAGGAAATAGTCGAGAGTAGTCAGATCGCACGACCTTGGAGGCGAATTTCCAAGGCCATTTCTCGAGATCAATTTATCGCCAAATCATCATTTCAATAAATCAATTTGTGTGGCTGTATGGCACGTAGCGCTACCCTGTTGAAATCACATCTCGCCAGGATTAATGTCATCCATATTTTCGAAGAAATATTAACTATTTTGCCAGTCATAACCCTTCGGGACTTTCTAGTCTTCTTAGAAAGATTATGAATAGTGGTATTTTTTCTGAGTTTTGCGAAATTTTTCTCGCTCATTAATGGATTTCTTCAGTCTGAAGGCATACTAATTATTTAACCATTAATACGATATTCACAAGGCAAAATACAAAAAAAAACGCGCCTGTTACAGTGTGTGACGAAATATTTCAAATGAGCATAATGTTTTTTTTTTGTGTTTTGTCGTGGAAACGTTTAAATTTTGTCAAAATAAATATAATCAATAACTGAGAAACGATATTCTTTTATTACTTTAGGTGTAATAATATTACTTCTTAGTGTAAAGAAAAAGGACCCCTCGTAAAACGAGGTTAATTTCCCTGATAATAGATTAAATATAATTAATGCATTACAAAAATTGCAGCGGTAGCCAAAAAAAATATGTAGTTTTTATGATCTCAGTTTTCAAGATTTTAACCCAATGTTATCATGCGTTTAGATTTAGAAATATGAAAGCTATCATATCGTGCACCTCTCACCTCTTTGACCAATTGAAGTTTAATCAAATTCGCATAAGAAATACGAAGGCTATATTTTACTATATTCTGCGGTATATACAACTTATTTATTTTTACATGCAATAATTACGAGTATATAATAGAGAATCTTATAACAATTTATACATCGTCATTATTTCTATTACGTGTTTTTTTTTTTCTTTTTTTTTAATAAAGATTATTAACAATGCGGGATATGGATAGACGACAAAATGCAGCTTATATCAATTTTAACATAAACTAACTGTCTTATGTTTATGTTACTCAGTTCAATGGATTAATAAAATTAAAATTTTAATGATTAAAATACTTATAAGCTCCTTGTTAAATCATAATTCTGTTTTCTCATCAATTCACAACTTAGCTGATTTCATTCAAAACTTTTTATTGACGTAGCAGCCGAATTAGCTTTAGTTGTTTTCGAGTTCTATCCGATTTTGTTATTCAGTAAATTCAAAAACAGATTGCCTACTCAAATACTTCTGCATGAAATAAACGCAATGGATTTTGATGTTCTTTTACTTTTGTTTGCCGGAAGGAAAATTTCCATAGGCCTTTTTGTAAAAAGTTTACCCTTAGTTCAGGTGGGTGTATGTAGATTTGGGGCTTTTTTGTACAATTCCATGTACTTTTGTTCTTCAAGGAAAAAATTTAAAGAAATTTCATTTAAATGTTTCAGTCCACTGATGTATCTAATTTGTCATTTTTTTACATTAAATAATATTCCCTTTTCATTATCTAATTGGAGAAACCCCAAGTTGAACTTTTGCTACTTTTTAAAACCTAAAGATTCTCCTTTTTAGAATTTAATGGACATAAATATTATTTATTTTCTATGTGAAAATAACCGCTCCATAAGACCTCGAATAGTCGGTTACCGAATAGGCATCAACAATTTATAATTAACGCCTTCTCTAAACATAAATGTATTACAAAAACTCATTAGGTCCTATTTATTCTGCCTTCTTCTAACAATTCTATAGACCTTAGGTTCTAAATTTTCTAATTAGGATTAATGATTATGATTTCAATTCAGGTGAAAGAAAATTAATTTTACACATACTATTATGAAATTTAGAAATATTATTGAACTTAAATGAAGGGAAATTACACAAGTGTGCTACAAGTAATTAATAAATCACGTTCTCCCCTATATTTTTAAATTAATGGTTTGCAATAAATAGGTTTAATTTTTTTATTATAAAGTGGACATGAAATGAAAATGAAGACTTTCCTTTATTAAAAAGTATTTAAATTTTAGCGATTCCACCATTTGTTAAAAATTAGTGACTCATTAGTTTTCACACATTCCTATTGCGCACCCTGTGTATTGTGAACTTATAAAAAATGTTACTCATTTCATCGACAGAATATTTAGGACTTAATTAGTATACAGGGTGTTCAGAGGTGGGAGGTCAATACTGAAGGGGGTGAAAGGTCAGACCGAGACAAGCAAAAAATCGTATGGGTGGGGGGGGGGCATCTCGCACCGTTTGGCAGTTACAGGGTGATTCGTAAATCAGGATTTTGCCTTATATGGGAACCGCTCTTGTATTTTTATCTTTTTTTCTACGCATCGCAGCGGCCCCAAACTGGTTTCAAAAAATCACTATTTGGAAGCCCTTTCCAAAAAAGTTTACACCACCCCCCTATCCCCAACCCCTTGGCCGCAATCCCCCCTGCAAGTTGAAAAAATTAACTTTTATTTAACGATTTTTCACCTTTCGCCCCACTTTTCTCCGAAATTCATGTTATTAACATACCTACTTTTTATTTTTTTTAAGTTGCCCATCTAATTACCTTTCCAAAAAGGTGCAACATGCCCAGGTAGAAAAGGGTTGCAAAAGTCCTGAAATTAAAACATCCTCACAGGTACCTAATTACTTTATTGCACCATAATGGAAAATGTCGTTAAGTAAACAATTTTTATGACAGCAAGTTCGGAAATGTTTGTTTAGGAAACAGAGGTAGTACATTTTTATTATTTCAGCAAAACAGTAATAAAATAATAAATGTAATCCCGTTAAATAGCGTTATTAGTTTATTATATCCAGTATTGACTCTTAAGTATCCTGACGCTCCGTTTCTAATACCTCCTATGAATTATGGTATAAAAATGGGTAAGTTTGAAAGGCCATTGACCACAGTTGAAGAAGCAATCGATAAAACCGGGTGTTTAATAGAAAAAATTAAGATAAAATGGCAGAATTCAGTGTTGACGAGTATGCCGATATAATTTACGTGCACGGTTTAGTAGAAGGAAATGATAGTGAGGCCGTACGAGAATACCAAAGGAGATTCCCGAATCGGCGGGTACTCAACAGAAGGGTATTTTCAAGGACTTTCAGAAGGTTAAAAGAAACCGGAAGTGTAACCACCCCCAGAGCAGAAACGCGAGCAGGAAAATCGGGCGATTCAGCGGACCCCGACCAACAAATCCTCAACATCGTCAGGAACAGCCCTGTAATAAGCATCAGGCAGGTCGCACGAAGGTCAGGATTGTCTTCAGGGAGAGTTTGGACCGTTGTGAACCGAGAGGGACTACACCCATACCACCATATCCCGGTCCAAGCACTAGGGAAGGAGATTCCGAAGGACGATTGCAATTCTGCACTTGGCTGTTCGAGTCTGACATCGAAAACAGAAGGTTTCTAGACCGAATTCTGTGGACGGATGAATCGCAATTCACCTGGGATGGCATCACAAACTTACACAACCTCTACACCTGGTCAGATGTGAACCCACATAGGACCAGGTGTCGGTCCTTCCAGCAAAGATTTAGTGTCAATATCTGGGCTGGCATCATCGGCAACCAGTTGATAGAACCCTTCATCTTGCCCCAAGTGCTGAATAGTCAGCTATACTCAGACTTTTTGGAGAATATCCTTCCGGATCTGTTGGAGGACATCCCCTTGGCCACCAGAAGCGCAATTTATTTACAGCTCGACGGAGCACCTGCGCATACTGGGAACATTGTTAGGGCAAGGTTAAATGAAAATTACCCAGAGCGCTGGATTGGACGAGGTGGACCGATTCCTTGGCCTGCTAGGTCACCGGACCTTACTCCACTGGACTTTTTCTTATAGGGAATGATGAAAGATGAAGTTTACTCAAGACCAATCAACACCAGAGAAGAATTAGTTACCAGGATTGTGACTGCAGCCACGAAAATACGGGAGAGACTGGCTACCATAGACCTCAAACGTGAAATAAAACGAAGGCTACTTGCATGCATCGAAACTAGCGGAGAACATTTTGAACAGCTTTTAAAGGACAAACGTTTTAATTGTAATTAGTTTTTAAGCGAACAAAATGTATTTTTTAGTTAACTTAAGTATAATTTCTTAAAAACTCGAATTGTCATGATATTCTGTAAAAGGATTTTTGTAAATAAATTTTCGTATCCTTTTCCTACCTGGGCATGTTGCACCTTTTTGGAAAGGTAATTAGATAGGCAACTTAAAAAAAATAAAAAGTAGGTATGTTAATAACATGAATTTCGGAGAAAAGTGGGGCGAAAGGTGAAAAATCGTTAAATAAAACTTAATTTTTTCAACTTGCAGGGGGGATTGTGGCCAAGGGGTTGGGGATAGGGGGGTGGTGTAAACTTTTTTGGAAAGGGCTTCCAAATAGTGATTTTTTGAAACCAGTTTGGGGCCGCTGCGATGCGTAGAAAAAAAGATAAAAATACAAGAGCGGTTCCCATATAAGGCAAAATCCTGATTTACGAATCACCCTGTAACTGCCAAAGGGTGCGAGATGCCCCCCCCCCCACCCATACGATTTTTTGCTTGTCTCGGTCTGACCTTTCACCCCCTGCAGTATTGACCACCCACCTCTGAACACCCTGTATATTAAATATTAAAAATATGAAATTTTCACTTGAGGTTACAAGTTTGTGAAGAATACAAAAGTACTAAATTAGAAGTTCACAAGTTTTTAAATGTGGAATATTTGGGTTTAATTTAGGTTTGATAGTAAAAGTAGTTTCTGTAGATTTCATTAATATCTCAATTTTTTACTTTGATAGAATCGTTAGGACTTCTCGAGTTTGTAGTGTATAAAAAGTACTAAATTAGGCGTTAAGTATTCTTTAAATACGAATTATGTAGATTTAAACTAGAATTTCTACGCCAAATAATTTCATAATAGTATATATAGTTTTCTGAAGTTCAAAAAATCTATTAATTCTTACTTCTATAGAATTTTGAGTAGTTGATGAGCCTATGGAATTTAAAATGTTCTTATTTAAGCGCTTTTAAGAATGAAAAGTATTAATATAGGTATATTTAAGTATGTTCAGCAGCGAAACCATAGATAAAGTTCATGGGCGGAGTTAAAGGTTATCTATTAGGGAGCAGACTTTTATCAAGTATATGGAAAAAAATTCTTTTTTTTAAGCGTTTCGTATATAAGTACAAAGTTTTTTTTTTTTTTTAATAATTATAGGAAATTTCTAAAATTTCCCTACAGGAGAAAGGCTGTTTAAAACGAGAAGAAAAATTAAAAACTTGTAAAAAATTGTATATACATTTATTATTATTTTTTTATTGTATATATCCTCATTTGTAGATCGAAGATAGACTTCCTCTATAAGTATAATGATAAAGACGCGTTTCAATGTTCCTATGTATGTAATACGCGAGGTATGTTTCGAACACTTTTTAAACGATAAGAGTTTGTGTAATACAGTGAATTCTTTAAATGCAGGTTTATTTAAAATAAAAGATTTGTCCGGAAATAGGTGCATAAATAAAGTATGGGGATATAGTGTGCGCGTGATCCATTTGAAATGTAATTTCTTATTTATCGAAGTTTCAAAGATACTTTTATGGGAACTGAAATCAAATGCCCGAATTGCGCTTGAATCAATCGCATTTTATGGTTGATTCAATGCCCAAAGAATGGTTGAATTGAATTATTTCGAAAAGTTGAACTAATTATTAGAAAATAATTGAAAGAGGGGTTGTTATTTTTTTAGTGTACGTCTGTATAAAAATAAAATGTTATATTGAAAACAGTAATAATAAATTTAATTAGGTGGTTGTGGAACTATGGATTTTTGATAACTAATTTGTAAAACGAACAGTGAACTAATTATCCGATTTTCACTCTGAAATCTAGGGTAAAGTTCGATTTGGGAAATCAAAATCGGCCGAGTTTGCTTTTACTCCATTTATTTTGTTAAAGTCACCGAAAAGTTAGGGGTTTAAGTGTTTACAGTCCACTTACCCTTTTGGTTGAATTTAAAACACAGTCGCAGTCGGAGCACAGTGGGAACGTCCACTTGGCTTAATTAACAGCCTCAACTCGAAAAACAATCTTGTTGCCAGCGAGGAGTCTTTAAGTCAATAAAAGCTTTTACCGGCAGAGCAGAGGATAACCCGAAGAAGTGTTTTTCATCTGACGCATACACAGGCCAACCCTGTCCTTTTCGAGGACTGTGTGTACGGCGAGGAGTCATCTTGAATAGTTAACTTATCACAGTCCCAGCGGAATTTACAAAAGTGTTAGCAAAACTTTATCAATTAAAGTGGAATTTGCTGTCTTCGCAAACAAAACCCTGTCACCCTTGAATAAACCCCGAGCTAGCAGTCTGCACTGAACAGTGAAAACATCTCAATCACAAGGGCTGCCCAGACATAAATGTTTTGGAGGATTTGATCCCCACCCAAATTTTCTTTTTTGGAGCCAACCCACCAACCACCTCTAGTTCGCTGGCGGAGTCTCAATTACCGAAATCAGAATTTAGAAGAAGAAGGAACGATGGCGCTTCGCCTCATAACTAGGCAGTTTTATTTTATTCTCAGCTCAGAAACTTATAATCCCCCGTCCGAAGGCCGAGTCTGGAACAGAAAAGCAGGATCGGTTTATGGGATATTAGATGGATCCATGAATATGGAATAAACGCACGTATTTACCGAACTGCCTGTTTGGTTAGGAAGATGCTTTTAGGATGAGCAAACAGCGGAAAACTAGGATCCAACAGGTAACCAGTTTTTGGGACGCATTTCAACGGAATTTAATGTAAATGTCCTCAAGAGATTCTACATTTCAAGGATACCAAAGAAGATTCATGTGGATTTGCTGAGAACTTACCTAATGACACTTAAATAAATAATGAATAATAAATTAACGTATTTTTTTCAAAGCACACGGAAAACTTTTGTCAAATATAAAGTATAGTATAACACGTACAGTAGTCTGGACCTCCAAATCCATATCCAACAAAATTTTTAATTAAGCCTTATTGCGAAAATCGAGTCATAGCTTTGGCAATTCGAATTTTTAACATTATTCGTACCATGATCGGTCAAATGATCGGTTGTAAACTTTTAATTATACCATTTAAATATAATGTTATTACTTTTTCTCACTCAACTTCATGAATTTATTTATATTACCTAATTTTATACAATAGATTTTCCAATATTCACATTTTCTTTTGTTTATTGTGATACAAATATGTATAATAGTACAAGTATATGTATGTATAATAGTATATCGTTGACGTTATCTTCCACAAATGGTCAATTGACCGGTTGCGGTATGAATAGGTATATATTTAAGACAGTACGTTAAGTGTTAAAGTCGATTTCCGAAATAAGTGGTATTGTGTAAGATAATCGACTCATATAAAAGGATTATCAAATGACATTTAAAGCCAGTCAGTGATATTCTGGAGCATTGAGAGCTTTTTGAAGTGTATTTGATTTACTGGGATTCATTCTTACACGTAAGCCAAATTTTATAATATTTAAATTGCGAATGAATCTTAAGTGTCAATATAACATGAAGATAAACAATTGCGAATGAATCTTAAATGTCAATATAACATGAACATAAACAAGTAGAAACTTATTCAAAAGTACCAAATTAAACTAATTTAAACTGAAAATATGTATTAAATTAATATACTTATTTGCATCGCGTGAAAATAAGGGGTTATCCTACTTTGGTGGCGCTAAATTTTGTTTAATAAGCAGTTAAAATTAGGGGTTGTCTATTTTCTTAATCCCAAAAGAATTTCTTATCTTTATTAAGTATTCGCAATTCTTTTGCTTGTTTTACTTTTCTTTCTTTTTCTTCAAATTAAAAACTAGAATGTAAGCCTACATAATAAAATAAAGAGAAAATTATATTGGGAATAAAGATAATAGAAAATTATAAAGTACAATTAATTTGTTGACGTAACAATGTAAAAAATAACAATATTTTTTGACTCGCAAAAACAATTGAACTCAATCTACACACCACAAGTGTATATAAAATAAGTGTACTGTCTGACTGAATGAATTATTCATCAACAAAGCCAAAGCTTAGAATCATGAATTTCGGGAATATTAAAATTCAAAATGTTTAAGATTATTTGTGTTAAAAAGCAAAGAAACATTTTAATATCTATAGCATAAATTAATTTATAATAAGAAACAGATTGAGTTTGAGGTTTCCTCACGAATTTTAATGAAATCTTCAAACATTAATTTGGTGTCAGAAGTGGCGAATATGCAAATAGAATTTGCGTTTGTACTCCCCGAGACTTCAACTTTAAAATGTATTTTATTTATTTAAAATAGCTTAACTTTAAGAAATTTCAATCTTCGTATTCTATAAAATTCTGCCAGAAACCTGATATATAATATTAATTTTATTGATTTAAATTATAGGTATTGGTCGGGAAATTTAAAATTGAAAGGAGTGTCTGCAAACCGATAAATACACAGTACAGAGATTGAATTTAATATATTTCAAGATTTTAAGTTTTGGCTACGATCAGAAAAAAATTTACTAAATTCAAGTAAAAACGTAGTCAACATTAAAGAAATACAAGCCCAAGAGACATTTTTTTACTTTAAGTTTGTCGATGGAATAGATTTAAGTAAAATAGTCCTTAATTTTAAGAAATATAAGATTTAAGAAAATATTTATGTAAAAATATAAAATATTTCTTTAAAAATAGGGAATTTGGTTCTTCCCTTGGTTCCCTTTTTTAAGTATTGTATATGATTTCTTTAAATATAAGACGCTCATTTTTCTGAGTGTAGTGTAGATGTTAATGAATAATAAATTCACTCAGACAGCATACTCATTTTATGTATATGTATGTAGATTGGGTTCATTAGTTTTTCGATTCAATAATTAATATATTATTTTTTACACTATTATATCTAAAAATTAATTGCACTATATAATTTTCTATTCTCTTTGTTAATTCTATCATTATATATTTATTTGTAATTTGAAGAAAAAAGAAGAAAAGGAATACAAAAAAAACTTCAAATACTGTTGGATTGGTTGGATTTGTTTATTGTATTTTCCATCTTACATTTTTTAATTTTAAAAGCAAATTCGAATTCAGCGAACGTGGAAACCAATTTGTGCTCAATTTCATAGAAATCCTTTGAATCAAATATATTCATCACAAAACTGGATCCTTGAATTTGAAATTTCTGATAATATTGTAGATTTGAAAGCAGAAGACCTGAATGTATGTAGGCTCATACTTGAAATACCCTTATATATTTATATAGAACGTATAAAGAAAACATAGATAACACATATATGTATATGTATAATGTATACAGGTTGTTCAGGTAATAAGCGCCATGAAGAATGACAAACAACTGCGTAGGATGTTCTGATGGGAATTTTATATACTTCGATTTTGATAACAGCCTGTTTACACGTTACTTGAATCAGAAATGAGATATTTGCAAAAAAGGCAAATGGTGACATCTAAAGTTCAAAAACTAAGTATATTAAACTCTAAAACTACAGCAAATATAGAGTTCGTTTAACCTTTTGCAAGGTAAAGCAACATTTTATGTAAGTGCATGAAGGAATATGTGGGTATGTAAGTACGTAATGACATATATAAGATATAAAAACGTTTCTTTTAAACTGCAGTAGCTAAAAAAATAAAATTTTGAAAATGCACCCACAATTATAATTGATAAATGCAACCCCATCAGGTTAACACCCGGAACGAGAAAATAAAGTTTCAGAACAAATTAACTTGAAAATAAATTAACCTCTTTCAAAAAATAATAATCACTCAAAAAGTTTCCATAGAGCTTTTTGTGTAACATCTTGTAAAAAAAAATTTATTAATTTATATACTCACATATGGGTGCAAGTGTATAACAGTTTACATACAAAAACATTATTTCGTTTAATTAAGCTCATTTCCATTCTCCGCCCAATCCTCCGACATCGATTCCTGCAGTTCTCTTACATAATATTGAAATAATTCTCGTAATTTTCACGCGAGCTTAAATATGCATATCTATTTAACAAAAATATGCACATCTTTTCACCAGCTTGCCTATCTTTCCTCGGCTGAGCACTTCCATGTAGCTTTATTTCAGATCCCCTGAGTAACATTGGCCGAAAATATATTTGAGGAACGCGTTCACCCAAAGTGTGGGTGGAAAATTGATAACTTGCCGACAGTGCCACAAGGAGCGTAAACGAAGTAAAGGAGCAAAGTAAGCAAGATTACCTGAAGCATATCAATCAGATTACTCCCACAACGACCGTGTCTTATTAAAAATTAAAGGTTGCTATTAATTGCCGCATGAGCCCTCCATGGGAGAAGGGCAAAATTTCAGAAATAAAAAGTGAAGGCGTGAACGTGTTAAATAGGGGCAAAGGGCGGCCTTGTCGGAAGCATGCGGGCAAATTAACATGAAATTATTCATCAAAGCAAGGCAAGGAATTTACATCCGTTTTTCATCGTATATACAGAGAATCCGTTTTCATAATTCATTCCTTGCATCTGTGGCCGATGTGGCAGGACCTTCCTGCGGGGGATGTGTGTACGCGCCTCTATGACTCCTGTGTACCCCAGAAGGAGCCCAGAAGGAGCGAAGGCCCAGATCAAAGCTGCCATTTGTTGGGGCTGGTGTGGCGACGGCGGGGCCTCCAGAAAGGTATCCGTCCTCGGGCCGGGGGGGAGATGCTCCCGAGACCAATTTCTACAGAAGCCCACAAGATAAAATTTAACATTTCAACCTTGTTTCGGCCGCAGCAGCCGTAGTCGTCTTCATCGTCGTCGTCGTCATCGTCGTCTTCGTTGCCGGCGCTGCTGTCGTTTTCTTTCTTAGCATCTTTTTTCTTTTCTGAAGGACAGAAAAAGTCCCACATATTGGAGCGCCACACAAGAAAAACGCTGCCAAGGGTTTTTAGGCAAAAGGGCGTACAGTACACACATACAACACACGTACCTGTATATGTGCATACATCGGAAACTTCTGCGAAGACGAAGGATTCCAGCTCCTTCGACTATCTGAGATATACGTGTGCACTGGAAGACGTTCGAGGTAAACACACTATACATCACCCAGCGTAGATTTTCGCTTTTTAGAGTCAAAGCGGCCTTGCTCCCCTTTCTGTGCTCGATTTGCTACTGCTGCTGCTGCCGCCGCCCCTGGTTTGGGGGCTATTCATCCTTCCTATCTTCCATTCCATGACCAAGTTTGCGGACTGATATTCGTGCCGGATGGGGCAATACGCGGCCCATTCCCGAGAAAGGAATGAGGTGGGGCAGACGGTCGAAAAACAACAAGAAAACTTTGCCGTTCACACTTAAGACCTGGGTCACGCGGAAAAGGCGCATGAAAATTGCTAAAATTTTTCTGTTCTCTGCCGCCTTTTGCATTGTATAAGCGTTATCTCTTCCTGTTCGTGTAATCACATGTTTTTCGCTGTGTCCTCTGTCCGTTCTGCCATCTCTTCCCTTTGATTTCATCCAAACTCTCCCCGTGCAAGGGTTAGCTAAACTCCACATCACATATAGTACATATATCGAAGTAGCGCCGCCGGACGACCTCTGAAGTTTCAATCCTCAAGGCTCCCCCCGACTTTTCTTCTACTTCTGTAGACGCGCCCCGGTGTATGTGTGTTTTGAACGAACGTGCTCCAATTTTTCACTTGACTTATTCATGGCCAGTTATTGTTTGCCGTAGTGTGCTTGGCGGAGATTTATAAAAGTCAATTTGGGTTAAGTCGAAATTACTCGGAGAAGTTACTTCACGATGATAATTCAGCTTCCTCCGAATCGGCCGTCATATGTAGATTTATGGCCAACTATCTTTTCGATTTTTCTCAGAGGAAAACATCTCGGTAAAACGATTCTTACAATATTTACGCATTTACGACTTCAGAGGCCTTTTTCATAAAACCTTGTTATTACGAATTTCTTGATAAATACAATTGTAGTAGTTATTGACTTTTTTTCTAGTTTTATAAATATTCATTTACCATAATTCGTTTTATAAGATTACTATTTATATTAATTTTTTTCTCATATAAATGTACAACATCTCAAGATTACTGTGCTAAAATTTGAAGTCGATTGGAGTAAAACTAACGGAGACATGGAGTTGTAAGATTCCGCCCCTCTGATCCGACCTTGAACTATTGCTATGCCTTAAAAATTCAGTGTTTAGACCTAAAACGCGTTTTTCTCACACTTAGCATTTTCAAAGTCGGTGAACTCTCTAGCTCAAAATCTACTACAAGGATCCTTTTGAAATTCTACACACTCATTCTTCATATAAATTACGAGGTAACGCTGTCGAGTTTTTTATATTTTTTATTTTAACTTACATATTTTAAAATAACAAAAATTTCGATTTTTTAGATGAAAAATCACTACTTTGATTTCTAAGTGTTGCGAAAACTTAAAGAATCAAAGATAGAAAAAAAAATTGACAGCGTTACCTTAAGAAACTTATCAACTCATGAAATCTTTTTGGTTTTTGGATTTCAAATGATCCAATCATGATCCAATCATTATAATAATTGTACGATTCAGCGCAATCTAACTTTTCTTTGTGGCGTATGCGGAGATTTGCTGTCAATGTTTCATTTCTTCATAAATATCAATGAAACTTCGACAAAATATTCTTCAAATATCATTTTATTATTCCCTAATTAAATAAAAAAAAAAATATATTAACTGTGTCGCCAAAAAAATTATCGAAAATAAGCTCTTTTTATAGCGAATTAATAAATTCTTAACCAATTCTTAATTATGACTTTTTTAAACTTCCACGCAGAGTTACAAGAAAACCGTTTGTGATTTTAAGATTGGAGCATTATAAGTAAGTCAAAAAAATGTTAGTAATAGCTAATTTCAATCAGATATGTTCATAATAATAGTTCAATCTAAAAAGCAATATCTCAGGACTTGGTAAAAACAAATTTGTTCAGGGTCTGAGAAAGTCTGCGCGCAGTGATTGTATGTTATTTTTGTAATGTTTTGTTGTATGGAGTAAAATAAAAAAAAAATTTCAAAATTATCCTTAAAGAACCCTCAATTCACACTAAAAAATTCTACATGCCCCAAATTTGTCACGAAAACAATGAAATAGGTACATTGCTAATATTTAAGTGCAAAGGGCGCTCCTTAAATTTATTATTTGTTTCCGAAACCCTTAACGAAAATTTTCCTCTGTCTGAATTTACTCAAAATAAAGAACATATATTTTTAAATCGTACGAAATGGGATAACTACTCGATTTCACTTCATACGATTTCTGGGACATACCAGTTTGTCATTTGTTTTTCTAAATGATAATAAGGTTGGGGTCTAATTAAATATTCATAACATCACAAATATCTTTGACACGTTGGCGTGTCGGCTCCAATTTTTTTTATTTTATTAATTTTGATTATTTATTTTATTTATTATTATTCTCTTAATATTATTTAAATTCATTTTTATAACTGAGCCGTTTGTTTTGAAAGTCCAGTAAATACAAGTTTGTTCAAAGATAAAATGATGTAATAAACCTATGTGTGTAAATTCATTTTTGGAGAAATTTCCTTATTCCACTTTATGGTCAGAAAAATTCTTAAAAAAAAAAAAAAAAAAAAAAAAAAAAATAGAACCAACTTCGAAAAAGTAGGTATTAAATAATTTTGCTTAAAAATCCTCTGTTACTACTTTCAATATTGAATCCTACGATTTCACCGGAAGTTTGAAATCGACCCGAAAACTAGAATCATATTAACCCATTAATGCGCAAAACGAGAATTTTGTGCACGCAAGTTCAATTGTACGATTCGAATAGAAAATTGGGGCGAATTCCTTCCAAATTCGTATATATGGGGTTTTTGGGGGTGCTCTTTCAGAATCTGGCATTTGTTTTGCATAAAAGCTCCAAAAATCCTATCATTTTTTGGGTTTTTTCAAAAAAGTGCCGATTTTTGTTGGTCATTTTTCTTTTCAAAGTCGATTATCTTGTCGTTGCTGCTTTTGGATGATCATACAACCACCAGAAATCGCGGTCCGAATGTCTACACTTTCTCAAACCATGGTTTTGCATTTTCTTTTTTGCTTTGGTTTTTGCAAAATGGCCATTTTGTACAGCAATGTAATAAAAAACTTAGCGATTTTTTTACACGAAAAGGATCAACTTTACCAAAAAAAAGTTGATATGACAAAAAGTGCTTATAATTAGCCAAGAAAAACGTGTAAGTTTTTTCATGATGAAATTTGGTGATATTTTTACTCAAAAAGGACGAATTATACGAATAAATTTTGTATGACAAAAAGGGCCCAAGGAAAAGTCAATTTTTTCAGAATTTTTCGGGACATTTTTGGATTTTTCAAAAATTGGGCAAATCCAAAAAACCAAAAATAGTCCAAAACATTCTGAAAAAATTTAAGTGTTTTCTTTGGCTTATTATAAGCCCTTTTTGTCATATCAATTTTTTTTGTAAAGTTGATCCTTTTCGTGTAAAAAAATCGCCAAGTTTTTTATTACATTGTTTTACAAAATCGCCATTTTGCAAAAACCAAAGCAAAAAAGAAAATGCAAAACCATGGTTTGAGAAAGTGTAGACATTTGGACCGCGATTTCTGGTGGTTGTATGATCATCCAAAAGCAGCAACGACAAGATAATCGACTTTGAAAAGAAAAATTACCAACAAAAATCGGCACTTTTTTGAAAAAACCCAAAAAATGATAGGATTTTTGGAGCTTTTATGCAAAACAAATGCCAGATTCTGAAAGAGCACCCCCAAAAACCCCATATATACGAATTTGGAAGGAATTCGCCCCAATTTTCTATTCGAATCGTACAATTGAACTTGCGTGCACAAAATTCTCGTTTTGCGCATTAATGGGTTAATCCAATACTCAGTAATGAAGACAATCTGTTTGTCTTGATTTCTTAATTTTCAACTTTATCAAAATGTTTAAATGTTATTTTTAAAAAAATATATATATTTATATGTATAATAAAATGTTGATTAGAGTTTTTGTCAAGTTGCTTTTTTAAAAACAAAATCCCAAAATTTCACTTAAAATTAAGGTCTGCAAAGTGTTATAATTCCTTATTTAAAATAAAAAAAAACCCGCAAAATGTATGTATTAGCTGTTAATTATTCTTAAAGATTGGTAAATGTAATAAAAATGTATAATTACTAACTGCAATACTATCCTTTAGATGCACCTAAAATTTTTCTTAACTTATATATACCATATAAAATTTAGATATATCTATGGTGTTATTTATAACATGCCTGTAGTTGCCTAAATTGATATATTACTCACGATACCCAAAATTCAAATGATTTCCGTAGTTATCTAAAGTCGGAAATATCGCCATAACTCCTTTGAAAACATGACCATAAAAGAGTCTCATATTCGTTTAAATGTTCATCATATGTGCATTTATAGGCAATCTTTTTAAGGACCGAATACACAACCCTGCCATAGTGAAGTCCGATGGATTGCACCTAGCGTCGCGATGTCTGGGTATAAAAAGACCCATTCTAGGAAGCAGTTTACGACCAATAAAATGCAAAACGGGCTGCCTACCTTTCGGAGCCGTGACGTACCCATTGCGCGACAGACTTACTTTTATTGCCCATAGGTCATCCCGGTGTCCGACAGTAATTATTTCATTGGTTGACATTTCTAGCTTAAACTTCCTGCGTTCAACAAATGAGTTATGGAGTTTCCTGAAAAATGTTCCCATCAGCAGAAGCCTCGCTGCTCCCACCCCCGGATGGGATCCTTGGGGGGTGCATTTATCTGCGATCTACAACTGAAACAACGCATCCGAGAAACCGGATTAACCCAATTCAGCCCGCCGCTTGTGGATGTGGAAGTTTTGCTGTTGATGTTTGACTCCATGAAAATCGACTAGACGGCCACCACCCGCGCGTATTCCTGGCTTCTGGTGTTGGTGTTGGTGTTTTTCCAGTTGCCATTCGGTGTTGCGCTGCTTGGCCTGGTGCTGGCTCCTGTTGGCGTTGTTGTTGCCCGAAAAGTCGAGAGCGAGTTTAATGAAAAGTTTTGGAATTGTGTTGTGCTTGTGTTGCCCTGAGTGGCGACTCGCAAAATTCCCCAGCAAAAATCTTTTTTAAGGCGAAATTTCGTATTCAAATTGAAGTTACAAACTTTGAATGTAAATGAATGCAGCCTGAAATAGGACGGAGGGGGTCCTGCCGAGACGCACGGGCAAGGCAAAGCATCTCCTTTTTTTTGTTCGCGAATGAAATTTCCAAAAGCAGATTATTCAGCGAAGTTAACAACTTTTTTTTTTGTTTTTCATTTTTTGGCGTGCCGCGGTATCTGCCAAAATAAAAGTGATAAAAGTGTAATGTCACCATAACGCCCGCCCATTTGTCACTCATTAGTGACACATTGAACCCAAAGAAAACTTATGAATTTATAATTTATCTTTGGACCTTTATGAAACTGGGAATTGAGGTGAAGAAAGCTTTTTCGGAAATTGACAGCTTGTTTTTTTGGAGCGACACAAATACAGAGGAAGCAATATGCCGACGTAAGGTACTTTAAAAAGAATAGGATCTTTATTCGAACGACGTCAGGATTTTCTACCTTTCATCCTAAAAGAAATTAATCAAGATATGTATATGTATCGTTTAATATTGAATTAATAATTAATTAGATATTTCTTTGATATTAGTTCACTTGCAATAACTTTCATTTGAGGCGAAACTTGACTGATATGAAAAAAAAAATTTTATTTTCCCAAATATTTAACTTAAGAATTTCGAGAAATGTTTTTTTTTTTCAGCAAGATAAGGAAAGAATAAATGTATATTATTACGTTCTGGTTTTATATTATTTCGTGCTTGTCCTCGTCGATAAATTAAATAAGATATTTTCCAATTAAGTCAAGAATTGAAGCCAAGCCGATCAATTAACTTTCAATTACAGATTAGCAAAACCAGAAGAAAATGAATGTTTTTTTCAATAAATAATTTTTAGGAACAAAGCAAATTTTAATTTTGGAGGATATGTTAAAAAACAAAACTGTCAAATCGGGGATGAAGATAATCCACTACAAATATGGACAAAATTATTCAATCAAAAAAGGTAACTATTTGGTGTAGTTTATGATCTGGAGGATTTTTTACAAAAATCAAACAATGATTAATAACATTTTATGAAAGGAATCGGAAGATATTAGTATAGAAAATATATGATTTCAACAGGATGGTGCTACGTGTTATACAGTTGGTGCGACACTCGATCTTTTGAAAGAGACATTTCAGGAACAAATGTGAATTGGCCGCCTAGATTTTGTAATTGTGGTTTTTTGAAGAATAAGATTTATGTTAACGATTCTCAAACAATTCAGCAATTTAAAAACAACATAGGTGAGCATTCCACTGTAATTGAGCCTCAATTATGTAAAAATTCCATTGGAAATTAAGCCAAAAGAATGCTGGCTTGCAGAACTAGCAGATGAATGCACTTATCAGATATTGTTTTCAATTATTAACCGCAATATTTCTAATTTAATTTTCAATCAAGATATTGAAAGAATTCCAGTAAATTATGCGTTTTTTAAGAAATAAAAATGAAACCTCAAATTTAAACACTTTTTATGTATGTACGCACATTTTCCCTGCAAAACGATTTCTGAATAGCGCGCGATATTTTTCAATGAATTTACACTTTATACATGAACATATACGAGTATGTATTTTTAAATGTAACCGTCATCGTTTGAAAATGATTGAATTGCAGCTTAAATCTTGTTTTTTAATTCAACTTATTGATGTAAACCTAATCGTACAAGCCATTACTTTTTATTGAAAAATAGATTAATTAATTTTATCGATTTACTGAAAAAAAAAATGCGGTCGCTCTTTCGAACTTAATTTCTTCAACAACATTTTAATGCCATGGAAGGTTGCCTATTAAGACAGAATATACAGTGCGTTTCATAATATAGCCTCAGTACAAATATTGTTCAATTTTTCTTCAAATGCACTTTTATTCAGATTTGATCTGAATACAATTAAGAGTAACAAATATTATACTTTTGACAATAGAAAAGGGAAAAATAAATAACAAACATAAAAACAATTTCCAATAATAACAAAAATTAATCATTTTTTCGTCTCATAATATAGCCTCAGGTACAAAAAATTAGATATTTCATTCTAATACTAACTGTTATTAATTTCTTAATATTTCGTAGACCCTCCATTATTCTTAATAATTTCAAAAATTCTAGCAGAAATGCTTTTGTAAAGCCTTTTCACGTATTCCAAAGGTATCTGACGCGAAGAAGACGGGATTGCATTTTGTAACTCAGTCATCGTATTGTACTGCTTGCCATTACTATAAACTTTGCGGGAAAGGTAGCCCCACAAATTTTCAATAATGTTCAAGTCAGGTGACTTCGCCGGCCAAGGTAAAACATCAACATTATTAGCCTTAAACCATTCTTTCACGCACTTTGCTGTGTGAATTGAGGCATTATCATGCTGAAAAATCCAAACACTTCTTTCTAAAGTCTCTTTAATTTTGATTTTTTGTTGAGACAAAAGTTCAATGTATTTCTCGGAGTCCGGTCGTCCTTTCAAAATGACCAAGTCGATCACTCCATTAACGCATATCGCATCCCAAACCATCATTGATCCACCTCCCATTTGTCTACGACTTAAATAACAACTGTATCCATCTGGACCATCCAGATTGAATTTTTTTTCATCGCTAAAAACAACATTTTGCCAATCAGTTGTCCAAGCCATACATATGATCACGTGCAAACTGTAGCCGGTTCAATTTGTGTAATTTTGTTAACGGAGGTTTGCGAATAATTTTTCGGTGTTTGAGTATTCTGCTGCGCTGTATTTCGCGATGTACAGCTGCTCTACTAAGGTTAACACCAGTTGATACCCCAAATTTGAGAAAGGGAGAGACTGGAATTGGGAGCGGCTCGTAAAATTAACCTTTTCTCTCTTGCTGTGGCCTTGAAAGGACGGCCTAGATGATTTCCTGTTGAATTTTCTTTGTTTTTTATATAATTATTTACAGCCTTTTGATTTCACCCTAATGTATGAGCTATTTCCCGGTTGGATTTTCCTTCGTTCTTCAATTTTTCAATTATTTTCCTTTCTGTCTCGTCTAGAATTTTTCCTCTCGCCATTTTTACTATTTCCTTGAACAAACCGCTTTTAGATATTTTTATTTTTATTAAATTCACCAACAAAACTTACGACCCAAAAAATTTAACCTCACAATCTTGAAGAACAGGCGTTACACCGCCAGAAACTACCTTCAAATGACAATGAGGCTATATTATGAGACGGAGGATTTTTGACGACCATACAAATTACCCAATGTACGGAGGCAAAACCGCGGGCAATGCAGTTAATAAATTGCATTAAAGATTTTAATTGTTATTGTGAAAGCAAACCCTATTTTAGTTCCTTCGTTAACATTATATATAAGAAAAAACCGCTATTTCCTGTGGTGAGGCTATATTGTGAGACGCACTGTACCTATTTCTTAAAAATTTTGTAATAAGGACATTAGAAAATTGGTTAAGTAAAAAACTGTAGAATAGTTGGAAATTTCTAGCGTTATATTGAATTCGCAATTTTATAGTTCTAATTTTCGATATCATATTCAGAATCAGGTACTCAGGTACAATGTTCTTAGTAAGATTCACGAAAACGTTATTAGCCCCTAGATGATATACTTACAGACATGACCAACAATTCTCAAAAACTGATTCCACGCCCACACTTCGATATTCTCTATTAATAAAATAATTTAACCATTTACTTCTTCCCAATAACTTAATGAGAAAGTTGGCTTAAATATAAAGTGCATAAAAGCAAAAACATGATCATTGCTATAGTTCCTTATATATCAAAATTTGCCTATAAATTAATTGGACCATCATCTTGATCAAGTTCGTTTATGGGGTAACCTGATATCGTAATTCTCAATTAATTTGGATCAAACTTTGTTCATTTATTCACCGATTCAATATCAAGATTCCGAAAATAGTAAGATTGGTCAAGAGTGTCGAGAATTATGTTTTCTTCTCCTTAAAAAGAGCAACGAAATCGACCTACTACCTACGGCTGCTGCCGTAAGGCTTTACCTTTCTTTATTGAATTTATACATTTGTTCTGAAATCTTGAAATTGAACTTTCTGTTTATTTGAATACACAACATACAAAAGCAATAATTCCTTCCTTTTCAAGTTTCTTGAATCTATACAATATTATCATTTTAAATTACTGTTTGAACCCAACCAATATTTTCAAATATTCCAAAATCATTTATCCCATCAGCCCAGATCCTGAACTTTTTGAAAATACCATTGATTATAATTTTCAGTGTAAGCTGAAACGTATTAATTTTAGGGACATCAAAGTACCGAAACGTGATTGAATTCAACCCAGCAACTGTTGAATCTGCACAAACGAAATTGAGATCCTTCCTTTTAACATACCTACATAGAAACAAGGCACTTGCTTTCCATTAGAGCGTCCCCAAATCGCATGACACGCTCACACTTTATACACGTCTTCGCTCTGCAATCCTCTGGTTCTCGGACGAGACAATATGTAATAAGAACTCGGCATTACTGACAATTAATGATCAGAACCTGCAGCTCAACGTGATGTAGAGATAAATGTTAGATAAAGGTGACAATGATATACTGCTCATGTGTGGTAAGGGCCTTCGGGACTGTGATATACTCAACGTTTTCCCGCCTCTGAGCCAGCCCCAGCCCAAGACGTCGAGTTCTATTAATTTCAGTTAATGTATAATTTTACATGCATGAGTTTGCAATTTTATTTATTTGTAGCTGATAAACAGCAGCTTATTTGGTTAATATCGAATTGTGTTTTCTTTGTAGTTTTTATAGTTTAAATATTAGTTATAATCCTTAAAAGGTATCAACATAGAACGCCTTATAGGGTTAAACAAATATTTTGTTTCTTATTTTAAAAGTTTAATAAGTTAAACGTATGCATTGAAAAATTGGACTAAAATCTTCGGAACTAATGACGTTGCCAAAGTAATTACAATTGTTGTGTTTTTTTATCTGGGAGTAGTTTTGGATCTGCGCTTTAACTTGGAAATACAACAACAACACCTTAATATTTCCGTCAAAAACCCAAATATCTCGAAAACGGTGAGGTTTTCACTAAGGTCATATTTTGATATTCTGGTAGGTCATGACCGAAAGCTTTTTCTCATCTTTTCGTGTCCCGACCGCCATTTTGTGTGCTTAAACATTAAAATCCTTCATTTAAACAACGGGAGCTTATACTTTGGGAGTCGAGACCACGATATTTGCACGAAAACAATGAAATTTCAAATGATTTCCTTGTGGAAAATTGGAAAAACCAGAATTTTTTTTTTTCAAAATCACGTTTTTTTGCATAAATTAGTTTACAACTTTTGAACCACACATTTGTTGCAAATTTTGAGGTCAGATTCTGAAAGATCATTAAATTTTGCGTCGGAATTAGTGTGTCACATATTTTTCAGACACTATTTTCACTAAAAATATAGCGGCCGAACGCAGCGGCGAAAAAGCTGACATTTGGGACTTAATGGGCATATAGGTTACTTTTTCTTATTTTATCCGAATAGAGTGGAGTTTCTAAATCTATCTATTATCTATTTTAAATTTATTTTACGATTGTACCAAAAGAATAGATTCTGTAATCCAATCTACCCAAAATCCAGAATACCCTGTTTAAAATATAACCAAACATTTGTTCATAGGGCGCGCATTAAAAAGAATTACAGGGTTTGAAGTGATAAAAAGTATTTAAATACATAAAACTACACTTTGTTCTCCTACTGTTTTAAACTTTATATCTTAAACATTATGACTCTGCTGATTAATCCTTTTACTGAAGAATTTTCCTATATCAGTTTCCTTACTATCTTCGAATTTTCACACAAAACAAACAACAAAACCTACAGAAACCCTTTTTAAAATTTTGTTGGTAATTTTTGCTCTTATAACATAAACAGTTTTCTGAATAGGTAAGAACAACTTAATAAATCAAAAATTCTTCGCACATTAATTTCTCAGTTTTTATTGATTTTATTTGAAAATTTTTCGATTACTGAAAAAAAATCACAAGAATATTCTGCGCGATATTCTGTTTTAAAGTTTGATTATTCCAAGCTGGGTGCTGTATTTGGAGTTTTACAAGATATTTGAAATTACCAGTATATTCATAAGTAAGTCCTCAAAATAAGCCCCATAAGAGGTAACTTGAAAAATGATAAAGTCGGAAGGTGCACATCTGCGTGGCAATTTTTATGCAAATACCGGAATAACAGAAATCTCCCAGAAATCGTGTGTGCCATCTTAAAACTTTTCCAAATACAATATCGAATAAGTTCGTCCCAGCGGGATTGAAAATATTAGATCAGGAAGCAGACAACTGGCAATAAAGAACAGAAAATATGAATAGAACGACAGCAAAAATGTTTTCCTCATTGGCACTGCCACATGTCGTGTATCTGCTCGGCCCAGAAGGAATTCGTCCGCTCCCCGCAAAGTAAGTTCACGGATGCTCCCCGGCCCTCCCGGGGTGGCAGGACAGCGGGGGCTCCCCAAATGCCCTTAACACTTGGATAATCCAGCTGGTGCACACTAAGTAAACAGGATAACCGCAGAAATCTAGGGTTAACATGTCGTGTTGCTCGCGTGCGAGGAGCAGTCAACAACTCCTTAAGGATGCAGTGTAATGCAGCATAAATCCGGCGTGCTCCCTAAAAATGGGACAAATATGCCCCACTTGAGGTTGCTCATTCGCCGAAAACACTGCAGCGGGGCCATTTGTGTGCGCGAAACTTCCGAAAGACGTTGTAAAAAATGATTGATACTGTCTCGTTTTGAGCAGCGAGGAGTGTGCCGAGATGTACGGAAGAAAACATTTTGCCTTCTTGCTGCATAAAATAGGCTTCTGAGCGGCTTCTTTCTTAAGGATTCTTGGCATCGTTCTTCCTGGCCTGGCTGGCAGTTGGCGGTTGCCTGTACATTCCCGCCGGAAGCGTATTCATCATGGACGTATTTCCCGGGAAGAGGAGCATAATGGATAGACAAAAATCACGGGAAATCCCTTTCAGAGGTTATCTCTTCCTTGAGTGCTTTTTTATGTAATTTGCTGATCAAAATAGAGAAAACTTAAATTGATTGCCTCAAAGGCGCTTCTCGCAACATGCTGCTGAATCAACCCCATCGGCGCGGCTCAAGGATGAAACGAACTTAAAGATGTCTTCATCTTCGGCGTTTTAAGGCATCGCGGACAGGAACAAGCATCCTCACTTAATTCAGGCAGTGCTCCCAAAGGAATCTCGGGATACAAATTGAAGGCGAAGGAAGACATGATATTTAATAGGAAAGATGAATAACGCCACCCTTTTTTCTCTTTTTCGTCTACTTTCCGTCTCGGGGAAAAAATGTAAGCATACAGACACATTTTGCCTTCCAACACCGCAACAGTCATCAATTGCTTCCTTGCTTAAAACGTCTTAAGACCGCGAAAACATTCGTCATAGTCTGGGACAGATATATACTTAAGGGAATCCCCATTCTTCACTTCTTGAGCCCTTTAATTTGTTTACGACAGCGAACATTTTTTATATGTATTAGTTTAAGGTAATAAAATAATTGTAAAAGTGAAACATTTAAAAGAAAATCTTTAGGGGAAACTGAATACAATTGATACCTACATAAGTCCACAATTGAAACCTACATAAGTCCACCATTGATAAGCACTCAATTCATTTTATTGCATGAACTATTAAAACCGGATTACTTATTATTTCTTAATTACATACATATGTATAAAAACTCTCTTGTGTAAGAATGACATCAAACACCATGGCCTTCGCAATTTATATTTGATATGATAATCTTTTTTATTTTCATTTTCATTGTTCAATAAATGTTATAGTTTGCTTATTTCCAGGCAATAAGTACACCCTGTCAAACAATTAAACGAAATTCCAATAAGTGATTTTATTCAAATAATTGCTCAGTTTAGATAAGTGTCACAATACGTTTACATTTTTACAAATACCCTTATCCGTGTTTCACTGCAATTGATTTTTATTTTAAATCTTTCTTTAAATATTTTTTCTTCCATATTTTACTATTATTGCTTATGTTTGATATCTACAACGTTTCATTTAATTTCATCTGTTCAATCTGTTCCAACAATAAAAAATACAGAAAAGGGATTAGGAATCCCACTCATATACACATACACAAAGGTCTACTATTGATAGTCTATCTACAATATATAATAATAATAATGGCAGATCCTAAATAGCAATGATCCTACATTTTACTGAAATTTTACAAAAATTGGCAGGAGGGAATTTGTGGAATCGTTAATTTAAAACTTACTGCTGAATTTAAAAAATTCAAATTCATAGGTCGTTTAGTGTTGAGATTCATAAATATCTAAAAAAAATGTTTCTGCTATATTCGAAAAGATTTATTCGTCGGTGTTTTATGAAACCTTATAGGAATTCAAAGAAAAAGCTTTTTTACTTTAAATGTTTGAAGTTACTAGTTTTTTGCTTAAACATATTTCGGTAAGCTATCCTCAAAGTGGAGCACACACGATACTAAATAGGACAATTCAACTAGATCATATAGAAGCTAACTCATAAATAGTGTCCAATCTTAAAAATTCAAATTTTTTACATCTTACAAAAAGAAGTAGGGGAGAGTTGCCTAAGTTGGGCCGGCTCCTATTTCGGGCCACCCATTTTTTTCAATGTTACCGAGTTTTTGAAAATTAATTAATGTCAAAATTTGATTGAAAATGAATGTAGAACAAAATAATGAAAGAAATACTAATTTTAATACAAAATTAATAATGTTACAACAATCTCGTAAAATGGTATCTGCCGACTTAAAAATCTGACATTTTTGCTCGTCGATAAAAACAAATTGATACATCTAATGAATCTAAAATTTGTTCTGATGCGAAGTGTAATATGTTTATTAGCGAAAAATCGTGTATTTGCAATTTAAAAACTATAACAATACTAATTAATTTAAACAATCTGGAAAAATGTCATTTCCCCTAATTTGGGCCACTGTGCAATTCGAAAGGGCGCCTAATACGGGTCACTCACGCGATGTAAACAAAGCAACACTATCTTAAGGAAAAATGTTTTTTTCATTAAAACGGTAAGTGTACATGAGATATTTAGTAAATTTAGTATATTAAGCCTATTGTTATTATTTTAGATTATAAAATGTTGCATGTCATTGAGTAAATACTTAATTTATGATGATTAACTCTTTATTGAGAATTTAAATTTCAAATATATTTCTGATCAACGAATTAATTAACGTCAATTCATTGTTTCATTAAATATAATAAGTAACGGTGTTTTAAACAATATGTCGAACCATTTTCGCGTTTTTCAGATATTTTACGTGCTATTCAATAGGTGGCCCACATTAGGCGACTCGTCACCTAAATTGGGCCACTTGCACGTTTTTGTCAAACGTTATTTTCTATTATAAAAGAAAGTCAAACTTGCCTTAAACTTTCCACAAAGGTAAATTATCATCCAAATTTTAATATTGCGCTATTAATTATGTAAACGAAACGTTTACAATAATTTTAAATGCATTTAACCTTAGGTGGCCCATGACTGGCGATTCTCCCCTACGGCCCTGGAGATTTTAAGAGGCACGAATTTCAAATTTAATTATCGATTATAAAAATGAAAGCTTTGTAGAAATTTAATGGAATCTGCAATCTGTATACCGAATTCAAAATAATAAAGGAGTATAGGCCAATTAGCAGTATTTTTATTTATGGTGACCATTAATCGAACAAGGTTTTTCGAATAAGGTATTTCAATGCAAAAATAAATTCCCTAAAATACATCGGATCTTAAATAATTAAGAAAACGATTTCATACATAACCATACTAGTGTAAGGGATAGTTTTCATATATGTAGTATTATTGCTTCATCTGAAATTGTGTTGGTCAATTTTATTATGTTATCATCACATTACTTAAGTAAATAAACTAAACCATTACGTCTTTTAGCAGAGCTTTACCAGAAATAGCGAATTGTAACAAAATAACCCAAGTACATATATAATCCTCGAACTTCTGATGTTTTTTTAAAAGTGACATTAGCACTAATATCTCAACATATATAATATATAATAAATAATAGACAAAACAAGCTTTTGGATATCAAGATAATATTACAAATTTTTTTATAGACTTCAACTGGATCATTCAACGAATATTTTTCTTTTATTATTATCGGAGCAAACCGAAAACATATATCTAATTGTTCTTATTAACTTTGATCTACGAACACACTCTAGAAATCTTTGTATTCTTCTTGGGTCCTTTAACATATTGGAAAATTGTCAGTAAGCCCGCCATTCTTTTATGGAAGATCTCTATTTTAGGGCTGAAACTTTGTAGAACGACATTTTTGCCCTACTTTTATTAATTGAGCTGAAGTTTGGATTTTCAAAAATGTCATTATTTGCTGAAGATTTTAATAAAATCGGATACATATGTATGCCACCAGAAAATGTATGTGTCTGTAGTCAGGAAAAAGGTATTAATTTACGCGCCTTGTTAAACTGATTTCAAAAATACATATATAATAGACTTAAAAATTCGTTTTTTGCGAAATGTTGTAAAATCTTGATATTTCATTATATTTGTGGCACCTTGTTTAAAATACAAAACAGTTGACAGTTAAGAATAAGAGACGGCAAAACGGTGCTTTTACGTTAAGATACTAAATAATAAGATAAGATGTCTGGTAAATTATAATTTTCTTGAGTAATAATGTGGTAAAAAGTTTATCTGGTCGTGGGGATAAATATCGAAATTTACCAAATACGACTTCAAGTAAAAATTGGGTACACCTTCAAAATCTTACTTGTGTATGCAAATTGTCAAACATGATCAAGATGTCAGAGATGAAACTTATGGATTTATTTAAGATTTTCGAAGATTTTGAAATACATTTTTATTTATTGAAAATTTTCTTCAATAAGTTACTTCTATCTGAATTGAAATGCAAAATGTATGTACAAGTGACAAGCAATCGCTGATTTCGCCTGAGTAAAATCTGGCAAAATTTGGTGAGAGGAGAAGTGCTGTCAAAAGCTCAGTTCCCCCCACCCCCAGCCACCCGTGAGGTTAACAGATACTTTAAATTAAAAAGTTTTACCCATGAGTAAAAAATTTAGAGTTAAAAGACAAACCAATAAAGAAAATTTTTCAATAATTAATGAAACAGAAATATTTTATACAAGGAAAATCTCGAATAAAGATGTTGATTCTTATGTAAAATTTAAAAAAAAATATGTTCAAAGAAATTTGTGTTTTCAAAAAATAAATTTTCAGGACCTGAAATATTTTTTACAATGCAATTCTTCCATAACTAAATCTTTTGTCAAAGGTGAATCATCTGAATCATGAAACTGTTTTTAGTGGATCTTTTCATAAAATTTTAATCATTTTTGGAAGATTAAATTGCTTTATTTAAAATCGTACAGTTTAACAAGAAATTTCGTACTACAAGCTTTTATAATAAAATAATGGATTTAAAAATTATATAATTATATTGACCATTTAAATTATTAAATTAATTAATCTACATATAATGAAGATGAATATTGCAATCCATAGACCGAAAATTAAAAAGTCAAATTCTGTCGGAATAGAAATTCCCAAAAAACCTCTGTCCCCAACTAGCAGCCATCGCATTCTGAACGTTGGTTCTAAAACTAGAATTGAAATGCAACGATTCAACTCCTTGATAAACCCCTTAAAAGAAATCCTCCGCTCCCTTTCCGAGATTACCCCATAAAAATTAGAGCACAGTTTGAACAACGTGTTTAAACAAAATTTGCATCGCAGTTAAGCACCCCTTGCATGCAAGAAATTAAAGGGGCTGATGCAATTATTAATCAATTCCACAGCCCGAAGCATTTTCAAGAAATTCAAGAGTGCAACCGCAAAAAAATTCATTTGCACTTTTGATTTTCGCTCTTCCTACCACTTAACAAAAATTCTCAACTTTATATAGTTTAAGTGTGACTTTTTTTTAGTCGAAGAGGAAAAAATAAAACTTATGAAGCAAAAATTCATTCGGAATGTGCTGGCGTAATTAAATTTTCGAGGATCGGAAATAAGTTCTCCCCAATTTTGTTCAATATAAAAGAAAAATTTAATTTAACTGAATTCCCGACATGACCTACTAAAAAACTTTTTGAGGATCAAAATGCCAGAGAGAGTTCGTGGGGTAATATTGTTTTTACTGTGTGCCCCAAAAAAAGTGAAATTAACCCCAAAAAAGAGAAAACTTTAGTAGGAATGTGTAACTTAACTGCAAATTGGGAAATCATTCAATTATAATTAGCACTCGCCATTGGGTTCAGTCGAGTTCCTTAAAGAGCAAATTGCTGCGCGACAACCCCATTGTAATTTCCAGGGACATTACTGCTGCAGACTGCAGCAATGGTGGAAAAGACGCTGCTGGTACTCACCTTAATTGTTAAACCATGAAAACCATTTAAGTGTGCGTGTTTAATTCAACATGAAGTATGTTCGCCGTATTGCAAGAAGTGTCCAAAGAAAGCAGCACAATGTTTTTCCAAATTATCGTCGTATGGTCATAGAAAATATACAAAACAAAATCACCAACACAGGTCAGGTCTGGCGCCCCGTATATCAAAACACAAATCTCGTTAGCCTTCTATGGTGAAAGCGACTTTAAAACGTTGTTTAAATTTTTAGCGATATACCACTGAACTGGGTCGAAGGGGACACAGCCCATACCCCTACACAAAATTCGCATAAAGTGCTAATGGTACGCCACTGGCTGGTGTCTGCCCAAATTTTAGGGGCCTATTATATATATGTCCCTCCCACCACACTCGATTTTGAGCCCTAATTATGCAAACATACGAACGAGCTCGTTATGTGACTCAAAGGGTTTGTGCAGCTTTTTCGCAGAGCGGGATTCCAAAGGGTTCGCAGATGACCCTGCTCTGTTTATAGTATCACTTAATATACTAAAAAAAAGTTCCTGGCACTGACAGGAACAATCCGAAGATACGCGTTGCAGACACCGCTCGAACGACAGAAGAAAACCCTTTAACCAAAGACACTTCCTTCAAATTAAGTAGATCCTTTATCCTTAACTACTTTCGGTTTGACAACTATATTTTCTCGATTTAGTGTCTTACATAATTCACAATTCACTCAAGATCGAATGGCCTCATGCGGCAAAACCGAATGAAGGATGGATATGTTCCTTGTTCGCGTGCTCCCTTCTGATCTGCAATTTTTTTTTGCAGCACACCCAAAATACACTTCACTCCAATCCGATAATTAATTTAACCAAAAAATACGCACAGACGTCCGAGATAGTTCAGCACAGTTCGACAGTTCGTCTTCTTTATTTTAATTAAAGAATTATTATTTTTTATTTAAAAATTCAAGAACAAAAAAAATTTATTTTTTCCGGGAATTCGCACTGGTCCTCGCCGCAGGGTAAGTTTTTCGCCTGAAAAAAGGGCTGGGATGCTTTTCTTCTTTCAGTGAAACATTCCAAAACACTTTTCCCTTTCAAAAAAATTCGCACAACTCACACGACCGACAGAGGAGACTCAATGCGCCCAAAATTGTGCCTCGATTCGTACTACTGGCATAAAACCCACCAATGCAGCAAGGTCCTGCACGAGCTCTGATTTGTCCTTATTCTCTCTCTTTGCTGCTGTGGTATATCTCAAATATCCTTGCTGGGACTTTGCTAGGGTAATTCTTTTGAGTAAAAGCTCCACACACCACACTTTGGTGTTTAAAATGATGGCAGAAAAACAACTCTAGGTCACTGGAGCTCTTGAAATTCTGCTGACATCTCTAGCGAAAGACTGGGCCAGCATCTCACATCAACGAGTTTTGGCTAGAACACATATAGCATAAAAGGACCCTCGTGCTGTCGGAGGAAAGAGTTTGTTTGGCGCCAACGCCCGTTCAAGGCGCAAGACATTGCCAATAGGCGAGCTTTTTTCCAACATCAATGGGATGTCCTGAAAAGTTGTGAATAGAACTTTCACAGGAGAGCCCGAGAGGCTGGCTCCTGCCGTGAAATGTTATCAGTCGCAACGTAATATTGTAATATTGCCAGACTATGAAAATTCGTACCATGATGAACTCATTTTGAAATCTGATCATTAAATTGTCACACACAACGAACTGACTTAAATCTAAACGAAATATTATATCGCTTATAAGAATGTGGAAAAAATTTATTACTTTTCACTATATTGATCACTTAAAAATATACTGAATGGTATATAGTATATAAAAAATTTAAAAGAAATGCTTATGATATTTCATGCTTCAAACAAATCAACATGAAATTGAAAAACTCTGGTTGAAGTGAAACCTCTTTATTAAATTAAAAATATAATATTTACGAAATTACTGGACTAAATTACCAATAACAAATAAATAAATACATTTGGTCTCTGTCGATTTACTGTCTATTTACACTCTTAGAAACTCAAAGGAAACTACACTGACTACAATATTCAACATAACCATCTAACAGCAATTACTAATTAAATTTTAAATTTAAAAGTCTGCCATCTTAAACTATTAAATTTTATAAATAAGTATATTTTATATAACTGCATATATAGTATCTGAAAACCCCAAATTATAATTTTCCATTAATATTCCATAATTTATAAAATTTTCAAAGTAGACAGACAGATCGCTATTTTAAATTCATAAATGTTGACAGAATATTTGAAATCAACGTTCCCGAAAAACACAATTTTGAAATTTAAGGGGTATTTATTATTTATTTAAATATTTTTTCTTTATAAAAAGAAAAAAGAGGAAAAGAAGGATATTTTTTATTTTTTTCTTAGGTTTTTCTGCCATTGCAAATTTATAATTAAAAACAAAAAAAAAAAAAAAACTTCAAAATATTACGGCGCGCCACCACCCAATTTTCCAACCTCAAAAATCGAATTTTTTTCATAAAACCGCCATTTTGAGCTTTTTTGGTAAAAAACATCATTCTAGTTCGGAGGATAGCCATTCAGATGATTCAGTCGCCAGAAATCATGCCCGCTGTTTGAAATCATTCTTGTTTGTAGTCTTTCAAATTAAATAAACATACCTGACAAATCTCAACATTATATCTCTTTTCTTTCTATGGAAAAACAAATTTAATAAAAAAATTCGAAAACTTTTTCCTAGAAAGACCCCTTAATAAAAATTTCATAAAGTTTAGAATTTAACAATCCGAAATATCCCAATTTTATCTCCAACAAAATTCAATAATGTTTACAATTCAACAATCTACCATCACGATTTCATAAAAGCTAATAATCTGTTCGCAGTAAATTCTTCAAAAAACTCTCAGTTTTCATCGTAATTCAGTAAAGTTTAGAATTTGACTATGCGCCATTGAAGTTTTATAAAATTTAACAAAATTTGCAGAATGATTGCCCTAAAATTCCCCAACTTTCATGAAAATTCTTTAAAAGTTTGAATATAGCAGTTCGGCATACTAATTCATAAATGTGGACAACTTAATTTCATATAATTTTTAAATCCCCAATTAATTTCATGAAAATTCCTCTCACTCACCATTTCCACTTAGCTGATTTCACTTTTTCGTTTCATATCAGCTTTCATAAAACGAAATCGCACAACTGTGGCCTGCAAAGTTTCACACTTGCTGCTTTTCAGTCAAAGTCATAACAAATTAACTCGCATTTCCGTACCTTCAGAAGTTTCATTCAAATTCCATTCATGCAATAATTCAAATACCTAAATAAAAAACATCACTTGTGTGCATTTTCCAAAATATAATCTTTTTTCGTTTCGGAGGATATAGACAGTTGAATTGTGATTCAGGAACTTAGTAGTAAAAGTGTGAAATAGTTGAGAAGGACGTCTCACAAGGAAACGTTCTCAGGTGTGTCTTACCGATTTTGATGAAATTGAAATACATATGTGATAGAGTATCGAAAAATAAGAGACACGTATTTTTTTTTATCTGCGAATACACAATTTTAGGGGGTATTTTTATTTATTGTTTTTTTTATAAAAATTGGTGTATTTTTCAAAAGTTTGTCCGCCATGTTGGATCCGCCATTTTGAATTTTTTAAATTTAACATCAGATTCGTAATCAATGACTCCAAAAACCCCTTAATACTGGTTTTCACGAAAAAACTGATGTCTGAAAGAATATACATCATTTACGTATTAGTGCTAGGGGTTGTTGGCCCCCTTTAGGAGCTTTTTTTACGAAAACGCAAAAACAGGTCAACTTTATTCTTCAAAATCGTATGTAAAAAAAATAGTTTTCAATGATTTTTAACTAAAACTGTTATTTTTGTGACGCAAAAATAAAAAACAAAATCGTCTTTTTGCAATAAGAAATAAGGGTTGCCACCCCCGAGAACCGGATTACTTACAAAAGGTTAGTATATTTACGAGACATCATTTCCATTTGGTTTCATTGGAAAAAATTCCTTAGAACTTGAAATATTTAGGAAAAACTGTTTTTGGCGGTAAACTTGAGGGGTGGCTTTCACCCCCTAAATGTGCGTATCCGCAGATAAAAAAAATACGTGTCTGTTATTTTTCGATACTCTATAACATATTTCAATTTCATCAAAATCGGTGAGATACACCTGAGAACGTTTCCTTGTAAGTTGAGGTGTACTTAATTTAATATTATAACAATTAACACCTCTCTTCCTACGATACCGACATGTAAAATTGAAATACTAGTATTACTAAATCATAAAGACTTTATTTATGTAAAGACATAGCTTAACTAAATTGCTTCTTAAAATTTGTTATTCACTGATAGAAACAAATGTAACCAGAACTATTCATTTCAGTTTGAAATTTAATGTTTAATATAATTAATTTAAGAAAGGCTTGAATTTATCCAAAAAATAAAGACTTTAAGAACTTTATCTGTCTTAAAATGGCTTTTGAATTATTAATACAAGTATTCATAACCATAATTGTTCAAGCACGTCTTAACTAAATTAAAAAAATCCAATTAAAAACCTGAATAATAATTGTGAGCATTTTTCATTCTTAAAGAGGATTTTTAGCCAAGCAGAATAAGTGTGTCGAGCCTGATTTATAAATGGGAAGCTTAAAACAACATTTCTCCGTCTTCCTTATTATATTAAGTTCATAAGTACATACATTTTAAGAGAGTAAGCTTCGTTTAAGTAATTGGAGTGTTTTTTAGGTATTTCAATTTGAGGTTGCTTAGCATACATATACCCCGCCTGGCGCCGGATTTATATTCTGATTGTAAAAAATCTACTTTTATTTTGATACTTTCTATCCGTAAATTTCATTAAGATGTGTAAATTGTAATTAGAAAATTGTGAAAAGTAAACTTTATTGCTAATAATATAGAAACAAGATAAATTGTTCAAACGAAAGTTATTCATGGTATAATTGATCAGATTCGAACTAGACAAGTAATTATAGAATGCCCAAAAAAATCTAGAAGTCTATTTATTTTGTGCAGCTGGCTTTCATTGATAATTGATTCGACATTTTCCGAAACTAATTCATCCCCAATAGAGCAGTGCAACCGGTTAGAGGCAATGGCAGAGGCGGAGCAGAAAATTTTCGGCCACCTGGTATAAAACCCCCCGAGTACCATAAGCGTAAAAAAGAACATAGGAAAAACAGTAGCACGAAATTAACGAAATTTTATCCGGTGCAGTGAAGTGCAAAAAACTAAAAAATATAAAAAAAAAAACAAAATAGCAAAAAACTGTATATTCCGCTTTGTTGCTAAAGCGTTCCTCGCCCTTTAAAGCACTTAAATTTAAGCGCTGCCTGGGGAGCCTTGCGGAAAATGCAACCGCTGCGCTGTTGCTCTGAAAAATTCGCTAAAACTCCCTAAGAGCGCATAGTGAAGACGGAAGTAACTCCAACCGAAAGGACTGCCTTTACAGTGGGCGACTTAAAATATTCCCGAAATTTGCAATTTGCTGCAACTTGATAATTTATTTAGTGATAAGGCCGATAAGGTGTCGTCCGACGAGTCCAACCGGAGGCTACAAACAAATGTAATGCAGCACCTTTTGCATTCGCTGAAATTTATTTGCATGATTATGTCGAGTGCCCCTGTATAAAAGGGACTTCTCTGGCAAAGGTGTTCCAAAGGCTCCGCAGGACATTTCTACAGAAAGTGCAGAACGTAAGTGTGCGAAAGACATCTATAGTCCTGCCGTGAAAATATGAAAGACTGCACATATTATATTATGTGAGGAATATATCCTTTTGCGGAAAAGTTGTCGCGAAAGAAAGGGCTGCCGGGTAATTTTATTGGGAGCGCTGCTGCTTACAGGCAGGCGATGTAAAACCCTTAATTAGATCGGATGTTATAAACATAAGTTTCCCATTTGGACAGACTTTCTTCGGTTAGATATAAGTTCACAGCCGACTAGGGACACTGCTCATGAATACTGATCCTGCGAACGAACAAGGAGCGCCACCTCTTTGGGGCAGAGTGTATAAGTTCCCTAAAAGACAAAATACTTTCTCGTCCATTCCATCAACTTCTCTATGCATACACGACTCGTCAAATTTCGTATTCAGAGCATACCTTGGCAAATAACGTATTTTCTCGTATATAAATGCACTTAGGGCATCACATCATATAGGCTTATGTCGAAGTCACCATAAATCACCATAAGGCAGCGGCCACTATAGTTTAAATGTAAGAAGGCGAAAGGTTTTCCTCTTCCAGAGGCAAGGCCCCCAGCGGGCTCCATCCCTGCAGCAACATCATCGACAGCACCCAGAACATTTGCGCCTCCAGTTTTCCTCAGAATATTAGTGGCTTTTTGTCCAGATGCTTGCAATAAGTCAATCTTTGATTTATTAACGTGATGTGAATGAAGATTAAAACACACCCATCAGAAAGACTGGTCTAGTGTTTTGGGAATTATTGGGATGGTAGGCGGAAAATCCCTCGAGGGTTAAAGAATGTTGGTGAGGCTGCTGTTAAAGGAAACTATAAAAGGTCAGTATTCTTCATATGAAATTATTCGAGAAAAGACTTTTTTTTTCTCTGTGTAGCAAGTTTAAATATATACGAATACGTAAACATTTCAAATTTCGACAAATTTTGAAAATCGTTAAAGTATTTTTAAGTGGAACTCTCACCATGAGTAACATTAAGTATACGTTCTTTTTGATATGCCATCCAAAGAAAACAATTTTTGCCCAAAATTGAGAATTAATTTCTTTTTTCAGACATGCTAAGGACAAAGTGGTATATGGTTTAAATTGAATCTCGGGCCTGCTCAAGGAATCTGACAAAAGTTGTAGAAACTTTCATTTGAGGTAACAAAGTTGCGAACAAAATGCGTCGTTAGCTTGTATTTACTTTCCGAAATATATATTTGAATGAAGTGATGGCAATCAATCGGTTTTGTCCACTTTAAAAAAAAAAAAAAGAGTTCTCAATGAATAAATTTTGAATTGCGTTATCACCTTAGATATTCACAAAATTAACTCCGAACCGAGCGTAGATTAGATTGACATTTATTTTTTCCCATTGTACACAGAGTTTTAAATAAGTGATTTTTGTTAACTTTCTCAAAATTCTGTATGGTGGTGGAAAAATACCAGTTTGGATTGTCATCAACTCAATTTTAAAATTTCGAAGAGCTCCAATTTTATACATATTCAAAAAAAGCGGTGGTGAAAATTGCAAAACATTCTCAAATTGATGATTATTCCAAACTTTTTATGTAAATGATTCTGCACGAGTTTGGAAAATAAAAAAAAACACGGTTTTCCATTTACTTCGATAAATCGAATAAGGTATTTTTCTTAATTCATTTATTTGGAGGATTCTTTTGGAATTTTATATTATTAAAACTTCGAAACATCTTTAACTTAAAATATTTACACAATATCCAACAAACAAAATTTCACATTTCATAATTTTAAAGTTAATTATTTCGAGATGTACAAGCGACCAACAAAAATTATTAGTTATACATCAATTCTAACCTCAAATTATGAAAATATTTACAAGATTTCATCAAAATCCGTGAAGATGTTCTCAGTCCCTATAAATGACTTTAGCTAACTCCAAGTACAAATGTTTTGCTTAAGGGGGAGATAGCCTTGAGCCCATAAAAAATTCTCATTGGTGATAAGATCATCAAAACATAATTGTATAATGTAAAAATTATGGCACGTAGAAAGGTCTCCAACAAGAAAAAAGGTAAGTGTTAATAAAATCGCTATGAAAATAATAACAAACAAATGACACATCTTATCCAAAGATAGATAATTTTATTAGTAAAATGTAATTTCCCGATATTTGACCAAGAGTGTTAAAAATGTAGTTTCGAAAAAACACCATAGAAAAAACTAAGTATTACTTCTACATGTTATGGTATGAAAGAAAGAGATTTAGGCTGACTTCAAGTTGCTAAAAGTCGGAAAATTTTTGGAATTTTTGAATCATTCTTAAATTTATTATTAAAATATAAAGCTTATGTATGGTAAAGCAAAAATATATAAAGAATTTTAATTTCCAGGTTATGTTTCCGCTTAATGAAAAACTTTCCTTAATTCCTATTCATGTGCCCTTCCAAATTAATAAGTCACAAATTATAATATTTTGTGTAAAACTAGAAAAGACTACCACATTTTTAGAGCTTTAATAATTACTTTCCGTTTAACTTTCTTTCTTTATGGTATAAAATGTACGAGACGTTTACTATAAAATAAGAGATTTAAAAAAATTACATATACAATAGTAGGATTTTCTGTAAACATACCTAAATATGAATTATATTTTCTCACCTAGAGAAACGAACTAAGTAAATTTTGATGACTATAGTATGGGAGAGTGGGCCAAATGAGATATGGTAGTAAAAAAAAATGGAGTACATATAGATATGATTTAGAAATCTCCTTAGATTTTCTTACCACATTCGTCACAACAAAATTCGGATCAACACGTCCGTGAAACGAAAATATAATTCGATATGGTAGAACTTTTAGAAAGTCTTCGTTTTACTTCAGCTCAAAGCTTCATATTAGAATTAATTACTTAACATGTTTGCACCTATTTTTATATTATTGTCCATAACGCCATAATTAATAGTTTAAACATACAGTAAATTAAAACCTTTGAGGCATGGAATTGCAAACTGTTGGAAAATAATAGTGAAATCGATGAAAAATACTAAGACGCTTAAGGGAGAACACCACTGTGTAGTGTCAGAAAATTGCTATCTTTTTCAATTTTTGTCATTATTATTTAATTAATTATTTAAGGATTGATGAAAGGATACGTTATCAAACATACTTTTAACTATTATATTGTATATTAAAACACATTCTTATTAACAAATACTAAATTACAGATTCAAATAATATAATATGTTGATTAATGAAAAAATCGTCTCTGCGTGGTGCATTGGTGGTGGGTTCATATGAGAAAATGAAACCTATTATTTGTAGAAACACTTTCGAAAAAGATATCATTGTATGTACATAGGCCATTTTTTTAAATTAATTTTTGACAAAATTACGGCACTTTCAAAAAAAATTTCATATTTTACAATATAGTAATTTTCTTTGTTACTTTTGCAAATTTGAACTTATAAATTTGTACACATTTTTTTTTTGATAGTATACTTTCAGAAAACGCGCAATGTATTCACAATATCTTCCCCTTTAAGGCCTGTATTTTAATTGGCAAATCTGGAAAACGTTTATAACTCTGCAGTAAATGACCTAATTGTTTATGTAAAGGAGTCGAGGACACAACAACGAAGTGGTATACCTTTCCCATTGTGTTAAACTTATTCATAATTAGAACAACTTGAAGAAATTAATTTATAAAGTAAGTACCCATAATACCCCACCTTTGGGGCAAGCCGAGGCAAGAGCACCTTTTTTAATTTATTTCGACCATAGTTAATGACTTTTTTGTTTTTCTTTCTAACTCATAATTAAGCTATGAAAGATTTTTACCTAAAATAAACCTTTAAGTTGGCAACGTAGTTTAAGTTTTATTGGCCTCCAGAAGTGAAATATTCCGTCTTGCCCAAACTGCTTAAAAACTACTAAACAAAATAAATAACATTAAAAATTAAATTTAAAAAGAAAAGCAAAAATTAAAATTAGAATTTATGCCTGAATGCCTTTTCTGAGTTTACTGAAATTTTGGATATACATTTAGTTTTGATGACAATACAAATTTATGATACCAGCCAACTTTTTAGTTGTTGTAATAAATAAAAAATTGATTTTTAAAAATGTCTTTTTAATTTGATGTTTGTTATTGTTTTTATTATTTATTATTTCGAACTGAGATAGTGGGCACTGTGACCTAATAGTTCTCATATAATATTTAATAGGACCTTTTGGAAAGAAAATGTAACTGAACTCGGTCGAGAACTTTTTTAACTCTTTAGGATGTTATGTCAAATGGAACTATGAAACTCATTATGCAGTGCATTAATATAAAATATTACCAGAGAAGAAAATTTATACAGATTACTAAATATTTTGTTTCATTTAGACCCGGTTTTCGATCTATCAAATAGAAATGTAATGTCAGAGATGTGGTGACATTCGATGGAAAGTGTTAATGTTAAATCAACAAAATCGCGATCAGTTACATACATAATTTTAAAATTAATATTTCTTTTAATTTAGTAAAATTAGTTGTTATGAAAGAACTAAATTGTATGCATTGCGTAATAAAAATTTGTTTAGTATTTCTGCATGTGCATGTTTACAACACTCTGATTTTAACATCTCGATTTGTGCAAATCGTAAGATTTATTTATGTAAATTCTACAAAATTTCATAATTTTTAATTAAACCACTCTATAAAAGTAAGGTACTAGTTCCCTGTAGAATAGGAAAAAATAGACATTTAAACTTTATTTCTTTTTTTCAGCTCCTTTCTTATAAATCTAACTACATCTTTTTTTATTTGAATATTTAAGTTTTGAAGTTGATAAACAAAAATTGTTTTTCTTTTTATAGTACTTTATTAGATATATAGAGGGCTCTCAGAAATGAGCAGTCCAAAAACAGAGGGTTCCATGGCGGACACTCAATCTCAGAAACGGCAAGTCCGAAATAAAAAAATAAAAAAGCATGTTAAAAAGGAAGATATTTTATGAGGCAATTCACCACAATTAGTAAAAAATCGGAAAAAAAATGGTGGATGTTTGAAAAAAAAATTTGAAAAAATCGCATTTTTTTCGCTTTGTTCGGTTTGCAAATATGTCTTTTATCAACTTTTTCGGAATTTTCTGGTGAATTGCCCTACAATAGACCTAAATAAACAAAATGCTGTAAAGTTTTTTTCAAATCGGTTCAGCCAGTCCGGAGATTGACTGTCCGCCATTTTGAAAAATGTTGTTTTGAGAAAAACGCGTTTAAAGTTTTTTTACGATATATTTATGCGTGTATAGTCAAAAATGCGCGCGTACTAAAACTGCTGTAGCTCTTCGATTTTTTCGAATTTAGAAATTTAGCAGATGATTTCTGAAGGTATGTATAAGGAATCATAAAATGCAATACAAAAAAAATAGATTTTTTGAAAAATTTTGAGGGAACTAGTACCTTAAAGGTACGGACACACCAAAAGCGAAGCGAACAATTTTAAAATTTGGGAACATTCTGTCGCAGTAGACGCTTCGCTCATGTCGCGTTCTATTCGGACACTTCAATTAATTTGTACGGCACCCAAATTTAAAAATTGCTCGCTTCGCTTGTGGTGTGTCCGTACCTTAAGTTATCCAAATAAATGCGACATAATCCAATTAATCGGAATGAATAGCAGTGTACAAAGGCAGAATGGCCTTATATACATATATGCCACTATTTACACGAACTCTTTGGAGCTACTTTTAGCCCTTCTGTAACTAAGAACATAATTGAATTTCAGAACTGATATTATGCTGATGAAAAAACATAAGCAATACATACATTATTGAAAATGTCCACTAACTTTAATAGGTTTTGAAATATTGAATTTCAAAAAACGTTGAAAACAAATTCCAATTTAAAAATACAAAACTAATAAATTTAGATCAAATTGTAATAAAGGACTTGTTGTTGTACACATGAATATTCCGAGTTCAAGACCTGCTTTATGTTGAGTGGGAGTCATGTTTTTCTTATTCAATAAACAGTAATTTGATTGTGTACCTAATCTAGCCCAGAATAGAATAAATAAATTTATTTTCCCAGTAGGCAATGGAACAAGAAAGCAATACCCTCCATTTATTGCCACTTTTGGTTGCATTTAATACGTAGTATCGGTCTCAACAACGACAACCAACAGCAGTTTCAAAAATTGTTTTCGATTTAAGCCAAAATCGAAGGACCACATATGCGCTCTCAATGAAACTTCCTCAGACTGAATAAGTAGCAATCTTCCATTAAAAACTTTTGCAGAATATTGCCGCTGTAAGCTCTTTAGCTTAGAGTGCTGCAAAATAAAAAGCGAAATCCTCCGAGTTCGTTCGCGGGCTGAAAAAAAGACACAATAAATATTAGTGGAAGCCCTTCGTGGCCCTCTGCCGGACATAGGTATGATGTTGCACTGTATGTATAAAACACATGTATCATCGCCAGTAGTGGAAAAATTCCTTGCTACAAAAGAAAAGTTTTCGTGAGAAGAGAAGTTCGTTTCCGCTTCCCAGATATCCCGAATCCTGCCAGCGCAAGGCCTTCCCGACACAATGCATTTGTGATATTCCTTCTCCGGTGATTGTTTGGCTTGCACTTGTGCACTTCAAAAACGGCACACACAACGAGGAATAAAACGCTGCGCCGAGAAATGCAATCCAAATGATTCCATAAAACTTTCATATTTTCCCAGTCGCAGGGATTCGTATCCACGGTCCTCGGTCTTGTTACATGTCACATACTAATTTCCTTCTAGACAGGGTTCTAGTCGTCATCGTCGTCGTCGTTGTCGTTGTCGTATGTTTTGTGCAACGTAAGGGAGCGCTTTAAAGTAATCCATCGTAAGCAGCTCCGAATCAAGTTCAAAAAGGATTTTTGCGTGCTTGTCGAGGACGAACGACATGAGCAAATAATAATCGAGCACAAAAGCACAGGTGTAATTAGTATTTCTGGAAGAAGAACTCCCTCGCTTTTGTGGAGTGGCTTTTCTGCGCTGTTTGCTTAATACAGACTGACACGTGACACACTTCTTCCTGGCTTACACTTACCGAGACATTGTTCCTTCGGGAGCAATTTTCACCAAGCTATTAGCGCAGAAATAATACTCAAGCAATGTATTAGGTAACAGCATAAGGTTCCATTATATAATAGAAAAACATGCTCCACTTACCAAATGTTTCTAGAATTTAAAAAAAAATTTACAAATCAAATCACACACGCGCAATATAACTAACAAAGAAAAGGAAATTATAATTAAACCCTTTCAAATAGTATAAATAGGATTTTTTTTAAATTCACAGCAGATTTCACGTTCTTAATCGATTTTTTTGTTTTTCTGTAATCCCCTTGAGCCAACTACACCTGTATACGTACCTGCGTTTTTATATGCGTATAGGTGTGAATTAGTCACTCAGTCTTATAATACTAAATTTAACTTAAATGTCGCAAAACTAAGTATGGCTTTATAGATCCCTAGTACTTTTAGGGACCGATTTTAAAAACTCAAGTAGGTGCATTAAATGCAGTACGATGCTTAATTTTAAAAATTAAAAATTAAAAATTCTGCATTGTGTTTTTAGCATGATCTTCTCAAAGTGTTGCAGAAAAATAGACTTTGAAACTGTGGCGTATTGTAAAAATTATTTCGTATTTACAGCTTACCTTTATACATATACATATATTTACATACTTATTTCAAATTTGCATACAATTTTCTCTTTTCCATGAAACTGATAATCTTACAGTAGATCCAGACTTATTTGAAAGCTAAAAGAATTAAATTAACAATTGTAAAAACTTTAAAAGAAAGCTTGAATTTAACTTGTAGACAGGGTGTTCAGAGGTTGGAGGGAAATATTGCAGGAGGTGAAAGGTCAGACCGAGACAAGCAATGGGGGGGCGGGGGGGGGGGGGGGGGTATCTCGCACCGTTCGGCAGTTACAGGGTGATTCGTAAGTTTTTCTACGCATCGCAGCGGCCCCAAACCGATCTCAAAAAATTACTATTTCGAAGCCCTTTCCAAAACGGTCAACACTGCCCCCCTATCCCCAACCCCTTGGCCTCAATCCCCCCTGGAAGTTGAAAAAATTAACTTTTATTTCACGATTTTTCACCTTTCGCCCCACTTTTCTCCGAAATTCATGTTATTAACATACCTACTTTTTATTTTTTTTAAGTTGCCTATCTAATTACCTTTCACCCCCTGCAATATTTCCCTCCCACCTCTGAACACCCTGTATATAGTCTTAATTTATTGAGATTAAAAAAGTGGTAATTTGTCCAACAATCACATCTTTGATTAACTTAAAATTACTTCTTCGGTTTTTTATTTTCAGGAGGATTTTTGGTATCAAAATTAGGATAATGGAATCATTTAGTTTGTATGTACAAAAAATACAATATAATACCTACACAAAATTCCCAGAAAAATATCCGAATATGGAAATCTGGGCAGTTTTATGCAGGGATTGGAATTAATCATTATTCATCAGTTTTTAATGGAAAAATTATATAAAAAAGATAATAAAATAGTTTAGTGAACTTTTCACTTATGGTATGCTTTTATAAATTATATGTAATACGAGAAAAATTAAACTTTAATAGTGAATTTCTGATTTACTTCTACTGGTTATTGGTTAACCATTATTGGTAATTAGTTAAGAAATAAGAGTTATGGTTAAATTTGTTTTATTTTGTTAAACATTATTGGGATTTTTTTCCTTTTTAGTTACAAAATAAGACCTATATGGAGTTTTGTTATTCTGTTTCTTATTAATAAGAGTTATTATACGATGCAATTATATTGGTTATTAGTTAACACAATTTAATGATGTAAACGATATGGGAATTTTAAACTCTTAATTTTTAAATTTACTACAGCAATATTATGTGTTAATTTAAAAATAAGTATCAAGAATACAAGAATGATAAAGTAGTATTATCTCGCTTCGTAATAACAGAAAATATATTGGTCAATAGTATAATAAAACCTATACACATGTATACATATCGTATAACAATTATGGTTTCTAGTTTTATGTTAAAAATGAGAGGACAAGAAGAATGTGAAGGTTGATGAATATAAATTAAGCATACTGGGGGTGGAATGGTTTAAAACCTGAAGATACTAGAAATTAACACCCTGTAAATGAAATGGGAGTCCAGATGAAGATATTCATCTACACAATTTTTTCTTGCTTTAACTTCTGTGGGAAGTTGACCAAAAGTCCTTGAACACCCTGTATTATTTGAAAGATGAGTATATACAGAATATCTCAGACCACCCGTCCACCCCTTCTGAATCGATAAAAAATGTTTTTTTTTTGTCAAAAATGTAAGTGTATATGCTCTATCGACTGGCGCTATTATCAACTTCCGGTTTTGTCCGGAAGTATGTAGGTCAGCTTGACCGAAACTTGAGTTTTTCAAATGGAAAATGCATATTTTTACAGCGGATTTGAATTTTGCGAAAAAAATACACATATTTTGTTTGAAAAAATACATTTTTAGTAGTGACTTTTGAAACATACCACATGACCATCTTCAAAAAACTACCACAAATAAGTGTTTTTTATTTGAAAAACCGAACATCCGGTCGATAACAGAAATGGAAGTTTCTCCAGTACACGTTAGCTCTGTATATTTGGGAATTACTCGAAAAAACCGGGCCGTTACAGGTAGGACTCGAACCTTCTACCTTCGAATTTACGTTCCTTTGTTCCAACCAACTGAACTACCGATGGTCGGTTGCTGATGTTTTCGAATAATTACGACGTTCTGATGATAAGTGCGACCGATCCCACATATTTTTAAATTATTTTTTTTCTGAAAAGTTCTAACCGTGTAGCTGATGATACTGTTCGCCCGGATATATGCGTGTCCCCCAAATTGCAGCAGGTGCAAATCTCATCCCGAGAAGGTCAGATGAATCAATCATTCCTCTTATTTGGGGTGCACCTCTATTCCACCCTATAGTACACTTAGATCCCGAATTAATGCAATGAATGCTGAATCCAAACAATGACTGGTGCTCCAATTTCTAATACAATCAATTAAATCGGACAGGTTGTTCAAACTTCGGACTGAGGAGCCACAAAGAAGATATTTTGCTCGAGCACAATCCCACTCAAGCAGTAGGTGCTATTCCCTGGCCCTGCTGACTGGTAATCAATCATGAACTTATTTGTTCCAATTATTTCTGGTAATTTTGCTAGAATGGCTCTTAGGGTAATGTTCATTCAATCATAATCACCAAATGAACAAGTGTTCATGCTCTCTCTGGTTGCTAGAAGGAAATAGGGTCAGGATGCAAGCACATGTCGACGTACCTGGATACTGTTTACCTGTTATTATTATTGTTACTTAAGGGGGTAGTCCAGTGAAAACGACTGTTTTTTCAACGATTTTTTTTTCATATTAGAAATTAATTTTTATTAAACAACTTTTTGACATATGATAGTACAACTATTAAACTAAACAAAAAAACTTTTTTTTTCTTTTTTTCGATTAGTCATCCCGACAAAATGGCCGCTCAAAAAAAAACTTTTTTTTGTTGGCGGACGTCGAATCTCTGCAACGGTTCATTTGAAACAAAAAATTCAAACGAGGTTTTAATCCGTAGAACATTGGCTATCGTCGGAACTAGAATTATTAATTTTCAATAAAAAATAACAAAATGGCGGCATTTCGAATTTTTCAGGTGTTTTTCGGGTGCTTAATTTGTTTATAACTTTGTAAATAAACAATGGATTTTAATAATTCTAGTTCCGACGATAGATACACAATCAAGAAATATACAGCTAAATTTTTAGATCAATCGGAACAAAAGACTCTGAGATCTGACGTCCGCCGAGGCAAAAAAGGCTGTTTTGAGAAAAACGCGTTTAAAGTTATTTTTGCGGAAAAAAGCTAAAAAAATTAATTTTACCTTAGTCAGTGATGCCTGCTCCATACATAACGCGATGCCTGCTCCATACATAACTAACCTTAAATACAAAGCAGAAGGACCTAGACCGTTATAAACCGAAAAAAAATGGGCGGAGCAAACAGAAATACAAGAGTCCTCCTTGCTCCGAAACACGCCAGGGGACCTTCGAGCGCTCGGATTACACGTCTCTCTAAAACTCTCTGTATCTTTAAAACTATTCAATATTTTGCTTAGATATTTAAAGGGAGTATTTTCGAGGTGTAGTAGAGTAGATTCAAGCAAAAAAAAAAAAAATCTCAAAAAAAATTTTTTTCACTGGACTACCCCCTTAAGAAAACATGTGTTGCTTCTGGTGCCTGTTTTGCTGCTGCTTAGTTGGAAGAGCTGAAAATAAAAAATTACTTATATAATATCTGGTCAGAAAATATTATAAAGGTTCCGGTATACTGTGGATTCCTCGAAGCTGTTGGAAGTAATATTACTAAGTTAATGCCCAGGATAAATGCAAGTTCTACAAAACTTACATTACATTATCAAAATGTCCTGAAAAGTTTTAATCAATTCGTTGTATTTCCACACAGACAAAAATATTTCTAGTTGATTGAACAATGAGAGCTTTTTAATTCATCTGCTACGAATTTTTTGTTTCAATCAATTAGTTCCTAGTTCATTTAACTATTATAACATGTTAAATTGATAAGGTATTCTTCATGTCTTAACATGTTTAAATTTCTTTCAACAAGCATATATAGTCGTTACTATTAGATGTTTGCTCGAAACTTAGTTCAACACTAGAACAACTGGGGTCTAAAATATTGAACCCTAGATTAATTTTTATAAAATATCTTGATTTTATTTATTTTGTTTTCCCATTACTTCTAAAGAATTATCTATGCACTGAATTGAGAGAATCAATATAATATGACAATGTCAAAAACAATCACCATTTTAAATTATTTAGTAAGTTTGTAATCAGTCAATTTGACCTATCGTTTCAACTATATATATGATTTATATAAGAAGATATTTTAGATAGTGATGCCAAGAATATTCGGCAACTATTCGGTATTCGGCTATTCGGCCACTTTTTTTCGCTATTCGGTATTCGGCCGAATATGGTTAACCATTCGGCCGAATACCGAATAGCAATTTATTTATTATTTTTTTATTACTAGCTGTTTTCCCGCGACTTCGTCCGCGTAAATTATAGCCCATGTCCTTTCTAAGGCTCTAGAGTATCTGTGTACCAAATTTCATTTAAATCGGTTCAGCAGTTTTGGCGTGAAATCGTGATAAACAGATTTACTTTTGTATTTATGATAAAATATAGTAAGGATTACCAAATAAATCATGAAAAAAGAACTCAAAATATTACTCACAAAGATATTTATTTAACCAAAAAAAAAGAACTAACAAATTAATATTTAAAATCTACCAGTGGTAAGTTATGATGAAAACCATTTTTTCAGCGTTTGTTGATAGCAGACGATTGCGTTTTTCCTCATAAATTATACCTGTTTCCGAAAACAGCCGCTCACTATACACACTGCTACCGAGAGATGATAAATAAATCTTAGCAAATTGTGAAAGGGTTGGATATTGTTTCGCGTTTGCTGACCACCACTTGTAAGGGTCTGCTGTCCGATCTAAACGAACAGATGCCATGTAAAAATCAAGTTCATTTGCAACAGAATTTTTCTGTTCCACACCTTCATCTGAACGAACATTTTCTGTCGCGGCTTCCTCAAAACAATTCCAGAAACTATCATGTGTCTCAATGGTTTTGTCATTATTATTGACATTCCTTTTCTTTCGAATTGGAGATGAATCATCGTCGGTGTCACTAGATTCATCACAACTCTCATCTAAAAGGATTTTTTGTTTGGTTGTTTCATGTTTGTGCTTGAACTGCTCCCAAGCCCGCAAAAAGTACTAAGTGTGGCTGAATATTCGGCTGCCGAATGTTCGGCGCTTCGGCCAAGAACCTCGCCGAACATTCGGTATTCGGCCAAATTACTATTCGTGGCATCACTAATTTTAGACCAGCAATCTTATTAGGTGACAGTTTGTTAGGCCCAAAAAGTTAAATGAATCAAGAAATTAGATATGTTTTTTATGAAAAGCTAAATTTGGTTTAAAATGAACATGGCAATATCTTGTTATTCATGAATAAAATGGGTGATTCTAAAATCTACATTAATTAAGCAATTTTTTGAATTACTTTCCCATCACTGCCTAGTACATTTTTTTTTCACCAGTTAAGGTAAAAATAGAGTCAAATAATTTAGAACAGCAAAAAAAAAAATTTGATTATTTTTTTTCTCAACGGTCTTGTGTTAGTAATAAAAAATGACATGCTTACCAGGTAGGGCAACTTATCTAGAATATTTTAGCAAAAAAATAAATGAGAACATGTCTTTTTATGTGCACCAACTAGTCAATAATCTGAAATTTAATTTTTCATAAAAACCCAAATATCTCGAAAACGGTGAGGTTTTCACTAAGGTCATATTTTGATATTCTGGTAGGCCATGACCCAAGCTACCATCCCCTTAATTTTGGCGCACTATTTCCTGGACACCCTGTATATATGTCTTAAAGGGTAAGGCATAAGAACAAAAAAATTTTTCTTGGCTATTTCTCACAACAAAAAAATTTTCCTTAAAATTACTTATCGGGCACCTAGACTAGATTACTCTTTTAATTTCCTTTAAGGTTATGCGTTTATACTATATACTATACTTATTTTAACATACATACATTCTATAATCATTTTAACATTTAACGACTAACAGAGTTTAGTTAATAAAGCTGTATTGTTCTAACAACTTCAAGTTTTAGCTCTTGCCACGACATTTCAACATGTATATGTATGTATATGTTAACTAGATAAAAAATAGCCCGAAACTTTTGACAAATAATGAAACATTGTCATCGTTTTTATTTCATTTATTTTTTTGTGTAATACTAACTTTTTATTGTACATATCTACTACAAAAAATTTATTGAAAGCTGAGAATTCAACTACGCGAATAACAAATAAACTTATTATATAAAATATAAATTTTATATAGTGCCCAGCTCTGCTGAATAAATCAAAACTAAAAATATCATTAACATGACAAAACATCTCCAAATAAAATTTTTTAATAATTTAATTAATACAATATCGCAAATATTTCAATATGTTATATACAAGAGTGATTTTCATCTATTTTTGCTCCTCGATAATTCGATTGAATTAAGGATTAAATCAATTCAAGTTATTTTAATTTAAATCAATTTGTGCAATAAATCAATGTAACTTAATTGTATAAATATCATTTAACTAAATCCACATAGCTGAATTGCCACTGACATCGGATTTTGTGGGTAATATGTATAATAAAAAACTATCTTTAATAACGATTAAACAATTAAAATTCATAAAAGAGATTAATACTATCGACACACTATACTTCATTATGAAACTCACTATAGCTTGAGAAAATTTAAAATTTTCAATTTCCAATATATTTAATTTAACGTGTAATTTTGGTTAACAAATTATGAAATTGAGATTCTTGTAAAAATGTTTGTCTCTAAATAGGTATTTTCCGAAATTAAATTTTAGTCTTAATTAAATGAATATTTGTGGTTTCTCTGAATTTAATTAATTTTAAATTAGAAATAAAGTTGCCGATTGAAAAGAATCTGAAAATATTTCTTGCAGTGCATATTTTAATTCCACAACATATTGGAAAATATTTAATTAAAATAATTTTGCTTTAGGTCAAATGGAGCCCTGCATATATATATAAAACAGGGGATTGTATATATATATATGTATAAGTATGCTATAGTCAAAGTTCGAAGTGTGAATCGTGGAAGCAAGCATTTTAGTCAAAGGCCTGAAATGAATTAACGTTTCTGCCTTTAGTTTGTGCATTCGACACGGCTGATTAAAGATTATTGAAGATAATAATACCTACTACGTATAATAAGAAATTTATGTTGGACAAATAGGCTAGCCATGTAAAATTCGAGTGGCATTCAACACTTTAGTGTGAGGTCTTGTTTTACCCATACAGCTTGATTCGAAAAGATAAAGCCAAATTGATTTAGAGAGACTGTCTTAATAGAACAACGAGTAAGAACGTAAATCCACTTTGAATGACTGGATGTTCCACGAAATTGAAAGACAACAAAGCAGAGCCAGATTGCGATTCAAGAAAGACACTAAAAAACGGATGAAAACTATCTCTGGCGTTAGCTCCAACAAAAACTATTTCAGCTTTTTCGCTTTTAACTCGCTTGTCACAGTTGTCCATTGTACCTACCAAAGGATTTTTCCATTAAAGCGAAATTTACAACTTCCTTAATTCCGAGCCGCACGCATATGCCAGAGTCAGAGCCGGGAATCTACACGGTTTTGCAGTCGCTAGCCTGACCTGATAGAGTGACTGGGACTGCAATTCCCTTTTGGAGCGAGAGATCAGGAAGGTCCAGGAAAAAAATTTACTGCGAAAAAGTGTCAACCTAATTTTCGTATAGTGCTAGGGAAACACGGCAGAGTGCAAAAACCGTGAATGGCAAAAAGCTCCTACGAAATCTTTAAAGCAGAATTTTATTGTTATCCACTGGGTGTTCCTCCGCGCACCAGCAACTCGTCCAGTAGAAACTCCACGGGGGTTTGGAGCACCCCACTAGCAACCACCAGCCACCCTATCAGATATCACATGTCGTGCAAATTACCGTCTGGGCGGGTAATGGCTGGCGCTTAAATTGAAACTGCTATAGATCGTGCCGGGAGGAACAGATTTCTTGGTGTTTTCAGCGATAGTCATCAAACTATCGCTCTAATGGCCATTATATCTCCAGATGGGGGTTCGCTTTCCCATAAACATTCGTGTACCAGCCACCGGGCGGGAGCATCCTTCGACTCCTGCCCCATTTAAGTGGCGATTGCACAGTACAAATATTTGATATGCCCTCTTCGCCCAGCTACAAGTGAGCTGAACAGTGGGCAGATTTTGCGTTCCCAGATACTAGGTGGCAGATACGAGTAGAGGAGCGTGTATTTCGCTTTATTGCAAAGTAAGAGCTCCTGCACCAGCACTCGCCCGATACGGGAGACAAAAATGGAGTGCCAGGAGCTGCGGGTTAAGAAAAACATTTTGCACTCTCCAAACACTGCCTTCGAACGTTTAATGGTGATTTAATGGTTCACCCTGTTGGCTTAGCACTTATCGAGTTACATACTTGCGGTGTTCCTTCGTGTCTTCCAAGACAGCTCTCCTAGACCTATGCAGACTGCTAAGGACCTGAGAAGGTCAAATCAATTTCTGCACTGTACCCTAATAAATAAAAATGTTTAGGTTTAAAAGCAGTATGAAAACCCCTACATATGACTTCCATGTATCATAATAAAACCTGCATGGGGTACCAATTTTCAAATTTCATTAAATTTAAAATTTGACAGCACGAATTGATTAATTTTGACAGCAGATTTGAAATTAGTAATTGCGCAAATTTCTAATTAGGGTGGAAGTAGCACCACATCTGACAGCAGAACCCTACGACATTTTCAAATTTAAATTTATTTATTCATATTCATCAATAAACTGATTACTACAAAGCCTTCAAAAGGGTTTATTGATATTAATCAGTTAAGTGCAAAGTGAGCCCTATTTTTCAACAGCAAGCGCATACGTTGAAAAAACCAAAAATTTAAATAACAAGTTCATTTTCAACCGATTTCTATTGAATGGATGAACCGATTTCGATGATTCTTATTTTATTGAATAGCATGAGTTTGCCGAAAGGTACAATGATATATGTATATAAAAAGCCTAGAGGAACAGGGGTCGCCACAGGAGAGATAAATATTCTATGACTCGTATACAGAATGACTATGTGAGGAATTCACAAAATTCAAGATGGCGAATACAAAATGATGATCTCTTATTACTAAATTCCATTTAAATCTCATTCAAATTATAAGTATACGCGGGAATTCTAGGAAACGTTAATTTCAAATCCGCTGCCAATTTTTGAAAATTCAAAATGACGGAATTAAAATTGCTTCAATATGCTTAAAATTGAATTTAAACATTACGAAGTTACGTATATGGACATATTTGATGTTGTTGACTTTCAATTTAGTAACCAATTTTTAAAATGGCGAATTTAATCGTAGTAGGAGAATGGAATAAAAATTTAAAAATAATTAAAACACAGAAGATATTACGTCTCATATCAAGTGAGTCTAGAGAGACCAATTTAAGTCTGCCAAAATAAAGTCAGAGACATAAGTGGCCGATAAGGTAAGCCACGGTGCAAATTTTAGCAACCTTGCCTGCACAACCTCCATTCGATTAATGTGAACGGAGTAGAACAGAGTACAACGGAGGCTAGACATGAAAAACTTGCTCCAGGTTGGGACAGACAAAGGTACAATTTAGAAACTTATTAATATACGGATCTCTGAAGAATCTTAACCCATTAAGTCCCAAATGTCAGCTTTTTCGCCGCTGCGTTCGGCCGCTATATTTTTAGTGAAAATAGTGTCTGAAAAATATGTGACACACTAATTCCGACGCAAAATTTAATGATCTTTCAGAATCTGACCTCAAAATTTGTAACAAATGTGTGGTTCAAAAGTTGTAAACTAATTTATGCAAAAAAACGTGATTTTGAAAAAAAAAATTTCTGGTTTTTCCAATTTTCCACAAGGAAATCATTTGAAATTTCATTGTTTTCGTGCAAATATCGTGGTCTCGACTCCCAAAGTATAAGCTCCCGTTGTTTAAATGAAGGATTTTAATGTTTAAGCACACAAAATGGCGGTCGGGACACGAAAAGATGAGAAAAAGCTTTCGGAATTTTTTACTCGAAAACAAAGGGTTTTAGAGAAAAAAAAAAATTTTATTGAACAAAAAGTGCTTAGAATTGATTGAGAAACCCGTGTGAATTTTTTTAGAATTTTTCAAGCAATTTTTGGATTTTTGGATTTGATCATTTTTTGAAAAATCCAAAAATCTCATCAAAAATTCTGAAAAAATTCACACGTGTTCCACAATCAATTCTAAGCACTTTTTGTTCTATAATATTTTTCTCTAAAACCCTTCGTTCTCAAGCGAAAAAATATCTTGAATTATAAAATAAGTTAGAAAATTTGACTTTCGGAATTTTTCACTCGAAAACTTCACACGGATTTCCCAATCAATTCTAAGCACTTTTTGTTCAATAAAATTTTTCTCTAAAACCCTTTGTTTTCGAGTAAAAAATTCCGAAAGCTTTTTCTCATCTTTTCGTGTCCCGACCGCCATTTTGTGTGCTTAAACATTAAAATCCTTCATTTAAACAACGGGAGCTTATACTTTGGGAGTCGAGACCACGATATTTGCACGAAAACAATGAAATTTCAAATGATTTCCTTGTGGAAAATTGGAAAAACCAGAAATTTTTTTTTTCAAAATCACGTTTTTTTGCATAAATTAGTTTACAACTTTTGAACCACACATTTGTTGCAAATTTTGAGGTCAGATTCTGAAAGATCATTAAATTTTGCGTCGGAATTAGTGTGTCACATATTTTTCAGACACTATTTTCACTAAAAATATAGCGGCCGAACGCAGCGGCGAAAAAGCTGACATTTGGGACTTAATGGGTTAATAAAAAGCTCAAAGTTGAATTTGCTTGCGAGTGTATTGCAGAACTGAGGATAACACCCAAATCCTTTATCTTGTCGAGTCTTGTTCTCACCCATACACAGAATATTTTAATCCAACAGGAAATTTCCAGTCCACATTCGGAAGGAGATAGTTACTTGAATACCACTTATGGTACATGCATAAAGGATATATCAACAAGAAAGCCGATAATTAGTCTTAATGCAAAAAACCCGAAATATTTTCGCGTCGTCAAAGAACTTTCGATAAAGGTAAAATTACAGAGATGTCGTTAATATAAAAGATAATAGACACGTGTTTAACATTTTTGGCGTAGTTTTTTCAAAACTTATTTTATACTGTATTATATTTTTGAATTCAAAACCTATGTTGAGTTTTATGAAAAAAATATTTTAATATTTGATATTCTGAAAAAATATGAGGGTCATGCTGAAATTGTCTAGATATAAAAAAACCACAAGATATTTTTCATTTATTTTATTATAGTTTTTCAGTATTCTCCCTCCTAAATTTAATACACTTACGCATTCGTACCAATTTTAGAAGTAAAAAAATAGCCAGCCAAAACACTCCCAGAAGGTAAGAATTAAAAAAACAATTATATGAGGTCATCGTATGACCGCATTTAAATAAAAATTACATCTTTACTTAATTTATATGTATATTTTATTTTATTTCTTCCCTGCACTCATGTTAAAGCTGTAAATGATTAGTTAAGGCAACTTTCCATTTGTCACCCTGTACATATATCCTAGAATCGTAATTGCTGATATAACTAGAACAAAATCCACTTTGTTTTCTACTCAGGAACAGTTTTGGTGTCTGTTCAGGAAGAATAGTATTTCAATATTTTAGAGTTAGCTCAGAATGCCTTTGAGTCACTCTTTATTATTACAAATTATTCTTACGGTATAACAAACCTTCCTACGGTCAACTACGTATCTTCTTTAAATTATAAAACGATCATTATCACATTACACAAATTGTCCAGTTGAAATAAAATAGGATATCAAGTTTATTAAGTTCCGATCAAGAACCATTCTCGAAGGGTCTAAAAATAATTCACATAGATATATCCCATACAAGCGATTTAATGACCTTCTTCAATTTAATAGTGTAATTTAATTGCAGACATCTGATGCCAGGTCATATTTTATGTAAGGTATTCATTAAATCCTTACTCCGGAGGAGACTCACTGCGCCAAAACTACATATAAAGTTCCCATAAAACTGCCTGAGAAATGTGGTTCAGTGTAAAGTTAATTTCCACCTTATTGGTACGTTGAAACACGGGCGATATATCCTTCCGCCATTAGGGCAGTAATTCGAAGCAGAAGTTCCCTGCGCAGGGAACAAGCCCGCACTTTACAGAAATGGCAACATTCATCGAACGACTGCAGCAGTAATCGTTTCCTTGAAATAAATTCTGGCTGGGTTTTCCTCCTTTACCATAATAACACCTTTGTGGTGGGACATATTCAGCTGGAACTATTGAAATATCCCATATGGACATTCAACACACCGCAAATCAATAGAAATTTACATCCACCACCGGGGTCCTTGACATCAACTCGCTCCTCGTTATTCCTCGGTCGGTCAGGACTTATTATATCCGGGAGCAGTGCCGGGAGTCAGGCCAAGGAATTTTATGAACTCCAGGTAAATTAATTGAATGCGGTCAAATTCATCTCGGTAGAAAATGGTGTGTAATTCGTTTCCTGCGCTTCATTCAGCCCATACGTCAGGAATGGGGGTGGTCAGATATCTTCTGCCTGAACCTTGAACTGTACCTCTTCCTCGGTTGGAAGTCTAAGGTCTGAGGCAGGGCTGTCCAACCCGGAGTCCACAGGTCGCATACGGAATGTAGCAAATTTAAATTTGCAATCATTTTAAACATAAAAACTAAAATCTAGGAGTACCAAATTAATAATTTTAAAACAAACTAATCTAGAAAATTTTTTAGGAAACTTTGATGTTCTAAAATATGACTGTGTCAACTTTTATTTTTTAAGTTATGTTAAATTCTTGACTGAATTATTGCGTTTATGTTACAAAGGTGGGTATCCCTTATAAGCCGTGCACCTGTAAAAGTTGCATCCCGGGTAGCAACTTTCACAGGTTTCACTGTATATACAGGGTGACAAATGGAAAGTTGCCTAAACTAATAATTCATAATTTTAAAATGAGTGCAGGGGGTCAAAAATAAAAAATACGTATAAATTCAGTAAAGATATCATTTTTATTTGAAATTAGTTCAAGTTGAATCAGACATTTTTGACAGATACTTATTGAGATTTTAAAAAATCGACAAAATTCAGCCAGGGGATATAGTCCAGGCTACCAAGGTAAAAAAGAGGTATTACCTCCGAATTTTTTGAGCATGCATCGATTTTAATGAAATTTTGACAGCATGTAGGGAATACCTCAAAAAGCAAAATCTACCCTATCCCGATGTGTGCTTTTTCCCTGGGGGTGAGTTCCACCCCAACTAGGGGGTGAAATTTTTTTTGTGGAAAATAACCACGGAAATCGATAGAGGAACAAATTTTAAGCAAAAATTGTTCTTAGCATTTTTTTTGAAAACTCAATAGTTTTCGAGTTATACGCAATTGAAAATTAGCATTTTTCGTGAAAAAAAACACGTTTTTAATCGATTTTTTATGAATAACTCAAAAACTATTCATTTTATCAACAAAAGTGTAAGAACCAAAAATGAAGCTTATAAAAAAACAAAAATTTTTTAAAATTCAACGTCAAATAACGGAAAAATGGTCAATTTTTCGAGAAAATTGCATAGAACCTTTTTCAAAGTATTTTTAAAAAGCTTTAAACTGAGGGTTACTAGAACTTTCTAGCATGAAAACTAAGAGAGTTATGGCCGAAATAAAATTGATTTATATTTTTTTTGTAGAAATTTGTTTTTTGTTTTTTGGCCATATCTCGGTTAATTTTCAAGCTATTTAGTCGCTCAAAACGTAGTTTTAAAGGGAAGTTCATAAGCTATAAGCATATAAAAGTTTTACATTTTTTGAGCCCTTTATTTTTAAAAGGGCAAATTTTCACCCCCTAGTTGGGGTGGAACTCACCCCCAGGGAAAAAGCACACATCGGGATAGGGTAGATTTTGCTTTTTGAGGTATTCCCTACATGCTGTCAAAATTTCATTAAAATCGATGCATGCTCAAAAAATTCGAAGGTGAAAACTTTGGTAGCCTGGACTAATAACTATTTACATAAATGCTTGAAAACATTAATAAATGCGGTCATACGATTAAATCAAATAGTTTTTTTTTAATTCTTACCTTCTGAAAGTGTTTTGGATGGCTTCAATTTTACTTCCAAACTTGGTACGAAGGCCTCTATATGCTTCAGTATAGTTTTTACTTCTAGAATAAAAGTGCTTGATTTTAAAGTACACGTATTTCTCTTTATGACGTCTCAACAGAAACTGACAACAGTCTAGTATAAAACTACGAGGGCCCAACCTTCTGCGACATATTAGAAGGAAAAGCACATAGGTATACTTTAGGCAACTTTCCATTTGTCACCCTGTATATAATATACATATAGCTTGACACATGCATATACAGGGTGTTCAGAGGTGGGTGGTCAATACTGCAGGGGGTGAAAGGTCAGACCGAGACAAGCAAAAAATCGTATGGGTGGGGGGGGGGGGGGGGGGCATCTCGCACCGTTTGGCAGTTACAGGGTGATTCGTAAATCAGGATTTTTCCTTATATGGGAACCGCTCTTGTATTTTTATCTTTTTTTCTACGCATCGCAGCGGCCCCAAACTGATTTCAAAAAATCACTATTTGGAAGCCCTTTCCAAAAAAGTTTACACCACCCCCCTATCGCCAACCCCTTGGCCACAATCCCCCCTGGAAGTTGAAAAAATTAACTTTTATTTCACGATTTTTCACCTTTCGCCCCACTTTTCTCCGAAATTCATGTTATTAACATACCTACTTTTTATTTTTTTTAAGTTGCCTATCTAATTACCTTTCCAAAAAGGTGCAACATGCCTAGATAGGAAAAGGATACGAAAATTTATTTACAAAAATCCTTTTACAGAAAATCATGATAATTTGAATTTTTAAGAAATTATACTGAAGTTAACTAAAAAATACATTTTGTTTGCTTAAAAACTAATTACAATTAAAACGTTGGTCCTTTGAAAGCTGTTCAAAATGTTCTCCGCCAGTTTCGATGCATGCAAGTAGCCTTGGTCTTATTTCACGTTTCAGGTCTATGGTAACCAGTCTCTCCCGTATTTTCGTGGCTGCAGTCCCAATCCTGGTAACTAATTCTTCTCTAGTGTTGATTAGTCTTGAGTAAACTTCATCTTTCATCATTCCCCATAAGAAAGAGTCCAGTGGAGTAAGGTTCGGTGACCTAGCAGGCCAAAGAATCGGTCCACCTCGTCCAATCCAGCGCTCTGGGTAATTTTCATTTAACCTTGCCCTAACAATGTTCCCAGTATGCGCAGTTGCTCCGTCGAGCTGTAAATAAATTGCGCTTCTGGTGGCCAGGGGGATGTCCTCCAATAGATCCGGAAGGGTATTCTCCAAAAAGTCCGAGTATAGCTGACTATTTATTTATTTATTTATTTATTTATTTATTTACAAAAAAGTTGCGGCGATAGCCTACAGAATAAATCCAATTAAAGACTACCGATACTTTAGAAATAAAAAATTAAATTGAAAGAAAATAAAGAAGAAAATAATTAATGTAAAAATGCGGAAAAATGAGACAAAAGAAAAAAAATAATAATAATTAAATATAGATAAATCCAAAACAAAATTTAAAAAAAATAATAATTATATAATAATAATAAAAAAAATAAAACTGAAAAGGAAAAGAAAAGAAAAACTGAGCGAAGCAAATATTATTGTCGGGCGAAGATTACGTGAGGGGGGTGAAAATCTCATCTCTTAAAGATATTTTAAAGGAGTAGAGACTAGGACTGAAGATATCAACGTTATTGAATAAGTCATTATGCTGTTTTTGTACTCTAAATGAAGGTGATTTTTGACGGATATTAGTTCTAGCAATTGGAAGTTTAAAAATTAAGAAAGAGCGTGAAATTCTCGGCGGAGTAAAAAAGTTAACATTGTCCAGTAAAGCGGGCGTACTAAAATGGCTATGGACAACTTTGTAAAGAAAAATTTCATCAAGATAATATCGGCGCTTCTCAAGGGAAGGCAAATTAAATCGATCAAGACGGGCAAAATAATCTAGGTAACGGCCGTCTATTTTCAGTAACAGAATTCTAGTAAAACGCCTTTGGACGGACTCTATCTGCTGCATATAGACATTATAGAAAGGACTCCAAGTAATACACGCATATTCCAAATGACTCCTTATCAACGAGCAATAGAGCGAGATAAATGACGACGTTTGCTTAAAAGATTTACATGTGCGAAATATGAAGCCCAACATTTTATAAGCTTTGGAGGTGATCCAATCGATGTGTGATTGAAATAGTAGCTTTTGGTCAAAAATTACTCCCAAATCCTTTAGATGACTCACACGCTCAAGTGAGAACCCTTCCATTCTGTAGTCATAATAAATGGTATTACCTTTCCTAGAAAATGTTATCACTTTACATTTAGTAATATTCAGTGGCAAAAAGTTGTCGGTGCTCCATCTTTCCAATGCTGCTAAATCACCCTGCAGTAATTCGCAATCCGTTTCTGACTCAATAACATTAAAGATTTTAGCGTCATCAGCGTATAGCAAACAATCGGTTGTTATTTGAAGGGGTAGATCGTTAATATATATAAGAAAAATAAAAGGGCCAAGGATTGTACCTTGAGGAACACCCGATGTCTGCGAAAACGATGCAGACTGGTAACCATTCATTACTACAGTCTGAGAACGATAACTTAAGTATGATGCGAACCATGCTACTAAGTTGTCCTGGAAACCAAATCCAGTCATCTTTTGAAGAATACAAGAGTGTGAGATTTTATCAAAGGCCTTAGCAAAATCGGTCTGTATGGAATCGACTTGCTTGCCTTCATCAAGCGCCGTGGCAATCATATCTGTGTATAATACCAGGTTCGTAACCGTTGATCTTCCAGGGATAAAACCATGTTGTTTTGTACTTAGGAAGGAAAGAGATTGTGGTAAAATTTGATTATAAACAAGTTTTTCGAACACCAAAGCTAGACTATTGGAAATGGATATTGGCCTATAATTTACAACAAGTTTGGGGTCGCCAGATTTGAGGATGGGAGTTATAAACGATTGTTTAAGGGTGGAAGGATAAACACTGTGCTTAAGTGAAAGATTGAAGAGCACGGAAATTGGTTCACTTAGTATTGATGCACATTTTTTAAAAAAAATATTTGGTATATTGTCAGGGCCCGCTTTTTTATTAACATCAAGGCCTTCAAGTATAGTTTTAACACTTAAGGAGGTTATCGGAAAAGAGCCAATAAAAGCAGGTGGTTCAGACGTATGCGTATACCTTACAGCATTATTGGTATTTGCGTTAATGGAGTAAACCGATTTAAAATACGATGCAAAGCTATTACACATATCCAGGGGATTGTCGGACTGAACATCACCAAAGAACATTATCTTAGGAAAAGAATTGGTGCTTTTGAAAGTTTTTGAGTGAGCCCAAAAAGCTTTGGGATTACTTTTTAAGGAGTTTTCGGTTACGTCCAGATAATCCCTATAGCACTTGTTAATTAAGATTTTAGAAAGCTTGCGAAAAAATGAAAAGCTTTTATAGACTTCGGGATGTTTAAAACGCTTATACTCACGATGATATTTATCTTTCGCTCTCAATGTTTTAATCAATTGCAGACTATACCAATGGGGATACTTCTGATTTTTTGGCTTAGTACATGGGACGAAAGATTTGACACAGTTTCCCAATATCGAGAAAAATGTGTCAAACGATTCGTCAACATCATCAGAAAATAACAACAGGAAATCAATTGAATTAAGATGCTCGTTAATGAGGTTATAGTCAGCTTTGTGAAAAGCCGGCTTGGGTAATTCTTTAACCGACAATGATGCATGACGAGTTAATTTAATAGTAACATCAAGGGGTGGGTGGTGGAGATCGATACGAGAGAGCACACTGGAAGATGGGGATACACTGATTTCATTTTCAGACAAGTTGGACCATATCAGGTCAAGAATTCGGTTGTTTTGGTTTTGGGGCAAGATGAAGGGTCCTATCAACTGGTTGCCGATGATGCCAGCCCAGACATTGACACTAAATCTTTGTTGGAAGGACCGACAGCTGGTCCTATGTGGGTTCACAGCTAACCAGGTGTGGAGGTTGTGCAAGTTTGTGATGCCATCCCGGGTGAATTGCGATTCATCCGTCCACAGAATTCGGTCTAGAAACCTTCTGTTTTCGATGTCAGACTCGAACAGCCAAGTGCAAATTGCAATCGTCTTTCGGAATATCCTTCCTGTAGTGCTTGGACCAGGATATGGTGGTATGGATGTAGTCCCTCTCGGTTCACAACGGTCCAAACTCTCCCTGAAGACAATCCTGACCTTCGTGCGACCTGCCTGATGCTTATTACAGGGCTGTTCCTGACGATGTTGAGGATTTGTTGGTCGGGGTCCGCTGAATCGGCCGAATTTCCTGCTCGCGTTTCTGCTCTGGGGGCGGTTACACTTCCGGTTTCTTTTAACCTTCTGAAAGTCCTTGAAAATACCCTTCTGTTGGGTACCCGCCGATTCGGGAATCTCCTTTGGTATTCTCGTACGGCCTCATTATCATTTCCTTCTACTAAACCGTACACGTAAATTATATCGGCATACTCGTCAACACTGAATTCTGCCATTTTATCTTAATTTTTTCTATTAAACACCCGTTCTTATCGCTTGCTTCTTCAACTGTGGTCAATGTCCTTTCAAACTTACCCATTTTTATACCATAATTCATACGAAGTATTAGAAACGGAGCGTCAGGATACTTAGGAGTCAATACTGGATATAATAAACTAATAACGCTATTTAACGAGATTACATTTATTATTTTATTACTGTTTTGCTGAAATAATAAAAATGTACTACCTCTGTTTCCTAAACAAACATTTCCGAACTTGCTGTCATAAAAATTGTTTACTTAAAGACTTTTTCCATTATGATGCAATAAAGTAATTAGGTACCTGTGAGGATGTTTTAATTTCAGGACTTTTGCAACCCTTTTCTACCTGGGCATGTTGCACCTTTTTGGAAAGGTAATTAGATAGGCAACTTAAAAAAAATAAAAAGTAGGTATGTTAATAACATGAATTTCGGAGAAAAGTGGGGCGAAAGGTGAAAAATCGTGAAATAAAAGTTAATTTTTTCAACTTCCAGGGGGGATTGTGGCCAAGGGGTTGGGGATAGGGGGGTAATGTAAATTTTTTTGGAAAGGGCTTCCAAATAGTGATTTTTTGAAATCAGTTTGGGGCCGCTGCGATGCGTAGAAAAAAAGATAAAAATACAAGAGCGGTTCCCATATAAGGAAAAATCCTGATTTACGAATCACCCTGTAACTGCCAAACGGTGCGAGATGCCCCCCCCCCACCCATACGATTTTTTGCTTGTCTCGGTCTGACCTTTCACCCCCTGCAGTATTGACCACCCACCTCTGAACACCCTGTATATTAGGTCTGTCTGGTAACTATAAAGTTTTTACTCGCCGGTAAAATGTTTACCTGAAAGTGTCTGTTAACCTCACGGAGGGGAAAAACTGAGCTCTTGACAGCACTTCTCCTCTTACACAATTTTACCAGATCTTACCCACGCTGCGGAGACCGAGTAAATTTGGGTAAAATCACCGATTGCTTGTCACTGTGTAATCTGTCAATTGCGTGTTTAAATTTTGCGTTGCGATTCAGATAGAAGAAGAAGTTATTGCAAAATTGTTTAAATAAATAAAAAACATATTTCAAAATCTTCAAAAAATTTAAATAAATCTATAAGTTTTCCCTCTAACATCTTGATCACGTTTGACAATTTACATACACAAGTAAGATTTACCCAATTTTTACTTGAAGTCGTCTGGTAACTTTTGATGTTTATCCCCACTACCATATGAAACTTTTTACCAGCTTTTTACTCAAGAAATTTTTACCCAAAAGTTACCAGACAGACCTATTATATAATACAATAGTAATATTCAGTACAGAATAATCAAATTAACATCATCATACGATACACGTGCTTCATCTTTATTATTATTTCAATAATTACTTTATTATTCTGCTACCTAAATTTTATTTTATTTCATTCGTGTATCACCAGACGAAGTCTATTCCTAATGACTTTGAGGATTTTATCAATTTGCTGTCTTTTCTCATGATGATAAATAAAATTAATTAAGTGAAGTTATTTCAAAGTCGTTTTTCCCCTTTTATCCATTTTCAGTCCATTTAACTATTAATTCACTATTAGAAAACCACAAACCAAGTTCTCAGTTTTAGTTTTAAGCGCACACAGTAACTTTTTCGGAAGCTGCAACGTAACACAGACTTCTTGTAAAAAACGAATATTAAACTAACAATGGTTCATTGCTTACTAACATTTAGAAAGATTATTACCAGATATTAATTTTACACAAAAAGAAATTTGTTGCACGTTATATTACATCAAGTAGGCCGAAGATAATTTAATCTCAGAGTTGCTCAAGGAATGCACCTAAAATCCAGGGCTGAAGATGAAAACCAATTGTAAGTAGTTTCCGCCATAAGCTGATTGGTAGTTTAAACTGCTGCAAAATGAATAGTCCTCTTATGCTTCATTAAAGATAAAATTTGGCTTCAATTAGAGCATACCCCCGAGACTGTTTCAACTCAATCCCGTATTTCCGCGGAAGAAAAACTGAACCACCCCCATAGACTGATAAATTTCTTAGTCTACGGAACAACTCTCAGCTGTATGAAGGAGGCTAGCTGGGATTTATTTTCGCAAAACTCCACGTAAACAATAATTAATTGGAACCAAAAATTGTGTCAAATATCACTCTGTTTCCCGCTGAATACAACTCCTTCAGGATTTGGGATGGACCTGAATCTGAATTGCCAAAAGATTATCTCCACCGGAGCGGATGGTCCCCAGTAAAAAGACAGCAAGATGAGTCGGCCTCACCTCGCCGGGAAAATGAAACGTTGTATAATAATTAGTTTCGGCTCCTTAAAGTTTACTTCTGCCAGGTTGCCTTTATTAATTTTTCAGCGAATTTTCCGTTTGTTGAGGCAACGACTCAAACCTCCAGGAAACATTTCAAACAGAAAAGCCACGCCAGGACGGGCGTCCCCGAAAGTTTCTCTTTTACCCCGGTCCCTGGTTAATAAATAATGAGAAAGTACAAAGTTCGCCAAAACGAAAGTTTAAAAATGATTTACTCGAAGGAACTTAAATTAAGGCAGACGTGGCTCTCCTGAATCATTGAACTTGTTCTTGCTGCAAGCTCTCTAAGCATTCTACTTATTTGTATTATATTGTAGAGTTTAAATATATAAGCTCGAAAAAGGCAAATCCTCTGTCAACTGCGGCCCGAGCAATTTTAATAAAGAATTATTCCAAGATGCAGAGGAGTTTTTCTAAGGAACGTCTACAATTGCTCCTGAGGGATATTGCAATTCTTAGATGACACATGGAGAAGTTGACAAATTCAAAAAATGGGAAACAACAGCGAACTCGAATATTTTGTCCTGTTTTCCTTCTGATTGTTCCAAGCAAAAGATTTTATTTGAATTCTAATTCAAGGACTACTTTAGTTAAACTAACATAATTGCTTGTTATACCGAAAGTGCAAATTTTATTTTTTGATCAAATTTTTCTTCCCAACAATAATCTTTCCGGCATAATTAATGCTCTTTCTCCCACATTTTTTAATCACAATCGATACAACAATCCAACTGAGACTATACCCACGGCATAAAGAAATAAGGTAGGTGCGGGTAATAAGGCCTGTCGGCTAATAAAGCCTAAGTAACAAAAGATATAATTTAAAATGATCGATGTCGCTCAAGGTCATAATCGCAGGTAGCTAACACTCATCGATGGCACCTGAAACTTTTTGCGACGCTTTTGTTGATTCGGATACATACTTTTTATTTTATTTCAAATCTCCGTTAGCTAGGCCTTATTACCCGCACCTACCTTATATAAATTAATTATAATTAATTTGAAAACTTCGCGCCATCTTTCGCATCAAAACGAGCATTCTGTAGAAAAGTCGTGGTAATAGGGCCAAGTCTGATCTGTCAAATAAAATATATTGGGTCTTATGACGGTCTAAAACTTGTCAAAAATTTTGCGGCTGTTTCCAAACTAAAATATATCTAAATATAATTTTTATAATTATGTTTGTTTAAAACAATCGAGAAATAATTCTTAAACAGTTAAAGTACGATGTTACATGAGATTTCAACTGCAAATTTCTTTTCTACTTTTTTTTTTTTACTCCAGTGGAGATATTCTATTTTTCGTTAAAGACTCTAAAAACGTGTTAGCGAAAAACATGTTTATTTTTCAGGGGTTAATCCTCACAATACATACTCCTATGGATACCAATAGCGAACTCTCCGTTGAATTTAACGATTATTTATATGATTCATGTATGATAAGAATTATAGGGGGCAAATAAGGAGGCAGCCGTCCAGCTCGACTCTACTACACCTCGAAAATACTCCCTTAAAATATCTAAGCAAAATATTGAATAGTTTTAAAGATACAGAGAGTTTTCGAGAGACGTGTAATCCCAGCGCTCGAAGGTCCCCTGGCGTGTTTCGGCGCAAGGAGGACTCTTGTATTTCTGTTTGCTCCGCCCTTTTTTTTCGGTTTATAATGGTTTAGGTCCTTCTGCTTTGTATTTAAAGTTAGTTATGTATGGAGCAGGCATTACGTTATGTATGGAGCAGGCATCGCTGACTAAGGTAAAATTAATTTTTTTTGCTTTTTACCGCAAAAAAAACTTTAAACGCGTTTTTCTCAAAACAGCATTTATTGACTCGGCGGACGTCAGATCTCAGAGTCTTTTGCTCCGATTGATCTCAAAATTTAGCTGTATATTTCTTGATTGTGTATCTATCGTCGGAACTAGAATTATTAAGATCCGTTGTTTATTTACAAAGTTATAAACAAATTAAGCACCCGAAAAACACCCGAAAAATTCTAAATGCCGCCATTTTGTTATTTGTTATTAAAAATTAATAATTCTAGTTCCGACGATAGCCAATGTTCTACAGATTATAACCTCGTTTGAAATTTTTGTTTGAAATGAACCGTTGCAGAGATTCGACGTCCGCCAACAAAAAAAAATTTTTTTTGGAGCGGCCATTTTGTCGGGATGACTCATCGAAAAAAAAAATAAATTTTTTTTTCTTGTAGCTTTATAGTTGTACTATCATATGTCAAAAAGTTTTTTAATAAAAATTAATTTCTAATATGAAAAAACAATCGTTGAAAAAACAGTCGTTTTCACTGGACTACCTCCTTAATGAGAGATCATAAATGACGCCTAGTAATAAATAATAATGCCGTTTATTCACTTTCCTTATTACCATGTAACGTCTTTCTTAACTCTTTAGTAAAGTTGAAAGTTTAATAGTACAGCTTAATCCATACTTCTAGACTAATATTATAAATGCGAAACTAACTCACTCTGTTTGTCTCTGATTTCGATAAAATTTAGCAAGATATAATAGGATCCTGGAGAAGGCCATAGGCTACTTTTTACCGCAGGAAACTATCTTATTCCCAAGCGAAAACCTAATATGTTGTTTTTTAACCAGTTAACTGTGGCGCCCTCATCGAGTCATGACGAGTATATTCGTCATCACAGAATAAGTTGCGCTGGTAAGATAAGGTCATGCACAAAAACCTCTCCTCAGATCGTGATCATTCTATGAATTTTTGAATGAGTCGTGGGATAGTGAGTATCGTTTGCTTATTTTTGGTAAACAAATTGATTGAATTCTTGGAACACTAAACCGAGGGAGACAATTTCCAAGAAAATTTTGTGCCTCTCAGTTCATGTGCTTTGTAATTGGAATGTTTTTTTGTTGACATTCTCTGCCCGACAGCTTCCAATTCTTTTATAAAATCTAAATTATTTTCAGTCTGACAAGAGTTCTTGTAGTTTCATATGTTTTGGTTAACATCTAAAAAACGTTATCATCGCACATAAATAAATTCATTATGCGAACTGGTAAACTTTTTCAACCAGTGCATACCAGGACGCATGAGATCATCTCAAAGTGTTTATATTTTCTACTTGTTTGTTTTATTCCGGCATAGCCTTAAAATATTCTAAACATCTTTAAATTTGAGAATATGTTTTGTTTTTCTCAAAAATTGCAATTTAAATAGCCAATGGTCACTGATTTATACGCATGACGAGTATAATCGTCAATCACAGTTAACTGGTTAATTAGAATAGTTGATATTTATAAAAACTTCTGCACCGTCTCTACCGAATGAAATAACCAAAAATATACTTTATCATAAAATTTATAGATAGAATTTTAAGCAGAAAGGATTTCCCGCCTTTAATTTACGCTACTTAAAGTTTAAATGTAATTATATTATTGTAGTATTTATAGCAACAATTTAAAGAAAATCAATTTTATTTTCTGTTTACTATTTAAAATAAAACCAGAAAATGTTCAATAATTGACTACGTTAAAAACGCTAAAAACAACCGACTTCAATCGCAACCATCACAAATTTTGCAGTTTTCTTTGTTTTTGTTAATTTTCTAAAAAACTACTGCAACCGATTTTCATATAATTTGTATGGAACCAACCATAGAACATGACAGGGTAAAGAAAAAAATAATAATCGAAAAAATCGGTAAAGTTATCGACGGAACACAAAAAAAAAAAAACATTCTAATTAGAACCTCCTTTTATTTTGAAGTCAGTTAATTAATGTACTACTACATGTAGGTACTAGATAATCTCATAGTAAACAAGTCTGTTTTTATCGTGTAGGTACTAAATAGGTAGGTAGGTAACTACTTTTCATTCAAGCTCAAACAAATAAAGAAACCTCTAAATGAGGCGAGGCGATTGATTCAATTCGATGGCAACATCCTAATTTACTAAATATTTAGTAAAAACAAAAACATAAAATACCTTAAGTCTTTTCGATTAACTTGTATTAATTAGCTTTTATTGAACACTTTAATCCAATGATTGGAAACACCTAGTAGCGCGGGTTATGTACACAACAGACTCAGACAACGTGACAAACGTGACGTTACCTGAGCTGCCCAACTCAGTTAACAAACCGAGAATCTTTTAAATTAAAGCTTCTCACGGTAATGTGGGAAAGTGCTGACACCATGTCTAGGCACAATCTAAAGAGTTTTTGAAGACACTAATAATGGCAGTTGAGTTCCAGCCTTTCATCCGTTCGAATCTATTAATAAAAGTTCTGTTTGCGAAACTCTTGAATTATTATTAAATAACCCCGGAACCTTTGAATTTTATTATTTTTAAACCCGGAATCATCGGATTCTGTATTTGGCGCAGTCGGTAGGATCTCTATCGGAAGAAAAGAGATCCAGTGAAATCGAACCGAATCGAAACGATCGGAGTTTTATGTAAAGACCTCCTCAGTCTAAGTGGTGAAGTGTTCCGAAGTAAAGTGAGAAACGAAGTAGGCCAAAGTGAAATTTATGTGGCCTATGAAGAAACAACACTAAGGGGACATCAACAAAATCACAATTGAGAGGCAACAAAACCGGGAAAGGCTATTCGACCAAAGAAGAGACGTCGTTGAGATGGCGCAACAAAACCAAATCGAACAGTGTTTAGTGACTTTAACTCAACTCCTGGCGCAGAATAATCAGCCCAGAAACCAAAGGCAAAGGATAGAGAAGGAAATTCGATACCTGCCAATATTTAAAGGAGAGCGAGGAACATTACCTTCTTTCATCGACTCTGTAACAGCAGCTTTAGCAGAGTACGGAGATGAAGCCGACAGAGTGTTCCAGATCATCTTTAACGAAAAAATCCAGGGAAGTGCTAAAAATCTACTCAAGGTGAATCCTCCAGCCAATTGGGAAGTATGCAAACAAGAGCTTAAGAGGCATTTCAAACCATCAAAGGATCAGATGACCATAACAAGGGAGATAAGCTCATTAAGAGTGAGTAGTATTAAAGACTTAGATAATAAAATTAGAAATATTGTAGAGGATATGACTGAATTTTCAGCATTTAATGATAATGGCACAATAATGATAGAAATTTTTAGTGGTATGTTAGTACAAAGAATCAAGGAACTAGTGTCAGGTTCGCTAGCTTATGCTATAATGTCAAAATACCAATTAACAGAGATAAGACAAATAGTGAATGAATTTATAGGGCAAGATCAAAGTAATTTGAATTTGCATCTTATTATTAAAAATTTTAACAAAAATAACGAGAATAGAAATTTAGAAAAAAAATATATTGCCCAGCAAAACAATGAAAGATTTGAAAATAATAATCCTCAGAATAGACATAATAATTACTATAGAACACAACAACACAGAACTAACCCGACTCCCAGGCAGAATTATAACAATTATAATCAGAATAGAACACAGCAGACAAGACAAAGTGACAATAGAACAAGTGAAAATAGACAAAATAGACAAAGACCAGAACCAATGGAAGTTGACACTGTTAGTAGGCCGGAAACCAATACTATTGACGAAACGTTTTTTATAAATTAGCCTCGGATCATAGCAAAATTTTAATCACATTAACTATACAAAATGACACCTATCTAGCATTAGTAGATACAGGCTCAACCATAAGTATATTAAATGAAAATAAAATTTCATCTTCTAAGTACCAAATTCTGAATAATACGCCAACAGCAATTAATACTATTCAAGGAGAAGTAAACAAACCCAACAAAACTGTCGCAACTTTATGCCCAGTTGAATTTAGATATTCTGAAAAGGCAAGAATGAAGTGGATAGCGATGAAATTAGACAAACCATATGATCTTTTAGTGGGAATGGATTTTATTAAGAAAAATGTAAAAGAAATAAATATAGAAAATCAGGAAATTATTTTGACTAATAAAGTGAGCCTTCCGTTCTTAACAAAAATTAGCCAAGAAGAAGTTAATGTTTTAGAAGTAAGCGAAGTGCAACATCTTGTATTAGATCATTTAAATGAAAAAGAAAAAAATATGGTTAAAAAATTAATTAAAAAATATCACAAACTTCTATTTAAAGAAGGCGATATTTTAACAAATACAAACACTGTGGTTCATGAAATAAAAACTACTACAGATGAGCAAATTAATTCTAAACTCTACCGTTACCCACCGCAACATGAAGCGGAGGTACGAAAGCAAATGGAAGAAATGGAAAAACAAGGCATAATAAGGAAAAGTAGAAGTAGATACAGTTCCCCTATTATAGTAGTACCAAAAAAGAAAGATAATTCGGGTATACAAAAATTCAGAATTGTCGTGGATTACAGACGGTTAAATCAAGTGACAGTTGACGACAAATATCCCCTCCCTAATATCGAAGGCATATTAGATAAGTTGGGAAAAGCTCAATATTTTAGCACTTTGGATTTAGCGAAGGGATATCATCAAATTCTTGTAGCTGAAAAAGATATCGAAAAAACCGCTTTTGTGACTCCTGCCGGATTGTATGAATTTGTTCGTATGCCATTCGGGTTAAAGAACGCCCCGGCTACGTTCCAAAGATTAATGAATGAAATACTGCGAGAATTTATTAACCAAATTTGTGTGGTATATCTAGATGATATACTGGTATTCTCAACAACTTTGGAAGAGCATGAAAAATCGTTAAGTAAAATATTCTCTAGACTCCAAGAACACAATTTGAAAATTCAGGTAGACAAATGTACTTTTCTGAAAAAAGACACGGAATTTTTAGGACATATTTTGTCAGTAGACGGAATTAAACCAAACCCCGACAAAATAAAGACGATACAGGAAATAGCAATACCAAAAACAGAAAAACAATTGAAGGGATTTTTAGGAGCTACAGGTTTTTATAGAAAATTTATAAAAGATTACTCAAAGGTAGCATACCCTATGATTAAATACTTAAAGAAAGATAATAAAATAAATGTTAATGATCCACAATACATAGCGGCATTTGAGAACCTTAAGAGTCTAATAAGCTCACATCCAATATTAAAATACCCAGAATATGACAAACCATTCGTTGTAACAACTGATGCTAGTGATCATGCCATCGGAGCAGTTCTTTCACAACAAGGGCATCCGGTTTGTTATATTTCGAGGACGTTAAATAGTCACGAAAAAAATTATTGCACTACAGATAAAGAATTTTTGGCAATTGTATATGCTGTTAATTATTTCAGGCCATATTTGTACGGTAACAAATTTAAAATTGTGACGGATCATGTCCCTATTAAATACCTCAACAATAAATACAAAGGTAGAGAATTTTCACAGAGACATCAAAGGTGGTTACTTAAACTTCAAGAGTTTAATTATGAGATTGAGTATTTACAGGGCAAAGAAAATAAGGTAGCAGATTATTTGAGTAGACTAGAAAATACACAAAAAATCAGTGAAGAAAACGATACAGAATCAAATCTTGTGATGTCTGATACAGTACATTCGGTGGACGAACAAAGGTTAGACCATATAGGAATAAAAGATGACATTGTAAACAAGTATAAAACGCAAATAATATTAACCTATAGTCCCGGAGAAGAATTAAAGACATTACATAAAAGAAGAATTATTGAGATTAATCCGTTGCATACCGAGAAGGAAATAAGGGATAAGTTGAGAAGATATATTAAAAAAGGATATACAGGTATCTATTCAGAAACTTCTGACACAGATTACCACAAAGTCCAGTTGATACTTATTTCAATGTTTTCTAATGATCAGAGCACGAAATTTATAAAATGTTCTAAAAGAGCTACAGAGATATTAAGTGAAGAAGAACTGCATAAACAATTATCTCTTTATCATACGAAGGAATCAATGCATAGCGGAATAAATGAATGTTACTACAGCTTAAAAGATAAAATTTATTATCCGAAACTTAGAGAACACATTCAGTTAATTATAAATAATTGTGAGAAGTGCCAACAAGTTAAGTACGACCGAAAACCGATTAAACCGAAATTTTTATTAACAGAAACCCCGAATTCAAAGAACGATATAATTCATTTAGATATTTTTCATTTTAAAAAACATGCTTTTGTAACGATAATTGACAAATTAACAAAGTTTGCAGCAGCTTACTGCATAACGGACCGAAATTGGAGAACAAAAAAATCTCTCATGATGGAACATTTTGCAAAATTTGGAAAACCTAATAAAATAATAATGGATAACGAATTTAAAGCTGAACAGTTGATGGCGTATCTAAGAGACGAAAACGTCGAAGTACATCATACAACTCCAAACAGTCACACCGGAAATTCCGACATTGAGAGACTACACTCAACCCTGTTAGAGAAAATAACAAGTATTGAGGATAGGGAACTCTCAGTAGAAATGAAGATACAGATGGCTATAGGAAACTATAATGATCGGTATCATTCGACGATCAGGTGTACTCCTAGGGAAGCTAAAGAAGAGCTAGAGGTCGGAAAACTTCAGGAAAGAATTAATAAAACGAAAAACCATATAATAAACAAAAGAAATACTACCAGAGAAAGTTACGTCGAAAAAAGATTAGTAGGTGCTATTAGGAATTACAAAAGACTTAGACACAAGGACGAACCTTATTATAGAATAAAACCTTTAAGAAATGTTCATGTTACAAATATCAAAAGACCATTCAAATCTACAGGCAATCAACATCATAATAATGATACTTCTCATGATAACACCAGCAGCACAAGGGCTACTACAAGTCAATCCAATATATGAAGAAGTGGGATATATACAGATAAAACTGCGAGAGGTAGAAATAGTCAACCAAACAAGTACTTTATTGCACATTATTAATCCTATAGAAATAAATAATATACTTACACAAATTGAGAATAATTTACAAGGACTAGACGTAGACAGTAAGAACTTAATACGAACTGAACTAAATACAATTAGAGCAAAAATCAAATCCATTATGCCAAGTGATGTAAGAAAAAAAAGAGGATTAATTAACATTGTCGGTAAATTTAATAAATGGTTATTTGGCACAATGGACGATGAAGATAGACAAGAAGTATTAGAACACTTAAAGATAATTGATGAAAACAACCATAATGCTATAACAACACTCAATAAACAGATTGCAATAAACACACATTTTAACGATACGATGAATATACTTAAAAATGCAGTAGAAGAAGATCGAATTAAAATGACGAAAGCATTCGATGAATTGAGCAAACAAAATAGTGTAATTATAAGAAAATCATTGTATTTAGACCAGATGATAAAGTTAAGATATTTAGAGAATAAAATAAATCAAATACAGGATAACATTGCATCAGCAAAGCATAACATTGTACATCCAAGTATATTAACCGCAGAAGAAATAGAAACATATAATATTGATTTTTATAAGTTAAAGTTGATAAAATTAGGAGTAATGAAATACAAAGATGAACTTCTAGTAATTGCAATTAAAATCCCCCAAAATTACATTCGAACTGATTTAAAATTAATTACACCATTACCAAATAAAGATTTTATTGAAATCGATGAAAATAATGAATACATTGTAGAAATTGAAAACAAAATCCTAACATATCAAGAAGATACAATGTTAAAAGATTTGAAAACAAGTAAAATATGCATTTGGAAAAATCAATGTAAATATAGGTATAATAATAAAACAAAAATCGAAATTTTGGATGATGAAACTTTATTAGTAAAAAATGCTGAAAAAGAAAATTTAATTCAAAATTGTGATGATAGAAATATAACATTAAATAAAAATTACTTAATATCCTTTTATAATTGTGAAATTAAATTGTACCAAGAGACATTTTATAATCAAAAGAAGATCATTCAAGATAAGTACTTTTACCCAAATAACAACTTTAATCAGTCTTATGTAAAAGCTGTAACCTTTGATAATATTGCATTTAAACATTTTGACAATATAAAAGAAATCGAAGAATTAAAATTTCATAAAACTGTATCTTATGGAATCAGTTTCTCGTTAATAACTATTGTAGTAATAAGCATATGTATGTATTGTATAATTTGGAAAAAAGGCAGAGGAACTCAAATCAAAATTATAAACAAAAAGAATTTTTTAAATAAAAGACTTCAGGAGAAGTCTTACTCTAGCCAAGGAGGGGTTATGTACACAACAGACTCAGACAACGTGACAAACGTGACGTTACCTGAGCTGCCCAACTCAGTTAACAAACCGAGAATCTTTTAAATTAAAGCTTCTCACGGTAATGTGGGAAAGTGCTGACACCATGTCTAGGCACAATCTAAAGAGTTTTTGAAGACACTAATAATGGCAGTTGAGTTCCAGCCTTTCATCCGTTCGAATCTATTAATAAAAGTTCTGTTTGCGAAACTCTTGAATTATTATTAAATAACCCCGGAACCTTTGAATTTTATTATTTTTAAACCCGGAATCATCGGATTCTGTATTTCGCGCGCAATGACAATAACCGAACAAGTGCACGCCGGTTCCTTCTTCTTTCAAACTGCTGGCGATTGCTCGCTTGCTCACGCCCATTTCCGACACTATTTTCTAAGTGGGATTGGTACTGAATCTTGAAATAAAAAAAGCAATTACACAATATAGTAATTCTTAAACACTGTCGATTTTTCTAGGGTGACCAAAGAGGTTTCAAGGGTGGGAATTGCCCACCCTTGCCCCCCTCTAGCTACGCCTATGCATGCATTCCCCTTATTTTAACTACTTTCTAGTAAAATTGATATTAACCCTAGAAGCCTAATATACGCCTGCGAGGCGTACACGCAATCGAATATCGTTTGTTTCTTTTTAACGATTGAAGCTAGCACGTCGTGCTCTTTCGCCAACTCAGTGGCCGATGGGATGGGGGTTGGGGTTTTATTTTAATTTATATTCCAAATTTAAATTTCCGCTAAATAGTATTTTTAAATTAGGGCTATTTTTGCATACAGATTGTAATATATATGTGTACGCCTCTGAGACGTATATTAAGGCTTTGTGTACGTCCAAAATAGATTAGGCTTCCAGGGTTAAAATAGTTAGATGAACTAGGATCTAGTTCACTGAAACAGAAATTGCGCAATAGACGAATTAACAAGGCCACACTGTTGAATCTACTGAAACTACTTTTTCCGTATAAGTTGTACATTTTCCTTGAGCTGTTTTACTTGGGAACAACATGCCAGGCTTTAGAATGAAACCGAGTTGTAGGTTGCCGTGCTATAGAAGGGTTTCCGCAATTTTCTTAGCGTGTAAGAGCGAAACCGTGCTGTAGGAAATCGTAAAGGGATACCTTTATTTACATGACGGGGATTCCCCAGATTCTTCAAAAGCCGTTTTAATTTATTTTTGGCGCCATCTATGAGTGAATAGAAACGTTACAGCATTAAAATATTTATTGTTCCATTTGCGCATATAGTTTTAATCAAAAACCAGTTATCAGAATATTGCTAATCGGTGAATAATCGCTGATAGTACAAATATAGGCCATAAAATTGAGTGCCCATTTTTCGGAGAGGCAATTTCTGCAACGGCACTTTCGCGGAGCCGCCCGTCAGATGATTATTGCACGAACTGTCAAAGGTTGACAACACAACAAAGTAGGGACTGCTGGGATCGGCAGGCCAGCTCGTTTCAACAGCGCTAGAAAGTTAATTCGACCGCTATCTAATTAGGTGTGTCTCCCTTGCGGACGCAGGAATGTCGGAATCGAGCGAGAAGCACCCCGAGGAGGTTCCGGGCGGCGAGAAAGATGCAAAAGTCGCGGAAATCGCCGCCTCCAGTGTGAGTAGTGAGCCCTCCGCAAAATCGGAACTATTTCCACTGATTGTGTTTTTCACAGATCCGATCGGGCTTGGCCGAGCTAGAGATGCGGACGTCCCAGACCCTTCAGCGGCTGGAGAATGTGCGGATAGGGCAGAACACAAATTTAGTGAATGGTGAAAATCCCCCGGGCCCACCCCTAACTTCGAGTTTACTACAGCCGGACAGGAAGTCTCCTCCAGAGATTCTTAAAAACTTGGAGGCTCTGGTCGCGTTCTCTGACTCAGATGATGACCCCGAATTTCCGCTGCCAGCGCTGGACGATGTCTCACATTTGGCGCTCATCTCCCACAGCATAGTGGCTTACTTGAGTCACTTGGACCGGCAGCATCTAGCCCGGGTGACTGGCCACATATCCGGGGACACTTCCAGGTGGCTAGGGAATTTATTTCGATACATCGACGCCGCCGCCAGCTATCACACGGACAACGCGGAAGCCACCCTAAGGGCAGTACGACTAGCAATTATTTCACGTTGCCCTGGATACTTGGAGGGCGGAATCCCCGCACTGGCAAATCCTTGTCTGTACATTTCCGAGAACACCACTCCTATTCGGCTGCAGTTCGCTTGCCGGCAACTCGGAATTCCTCTAGAGTCGATAAGATTTGTGCCCACCTCACAGACCCTGGGCACTATGGACCTCTCGGTGCTCCAGAAACAAATCCAGACCGATCTGAGTGCTAATAGAACACCTCTTCTTGTTCTCGCTGACGTGGCCTCGTCTCTGTGCGGTTTCGTAGACAATCTAGTTCGACTCAGGGAGATCTGCAAGGCCAACAACATTTGGCTGCACGCTACAGGACATAATTTAGCAGCCTTAGCCGTGACACAAGGACCCGGAACTGTAAGAACTACTCAGAATTTTAAATGCATCTTAATAATGCCGGTTTTCTATTTCAGATAAGTTCTACTGTGGACTCGATAACAATTAATTTGGGAAGTTGGCTCGGAGTACCCAGCTTACCGATCGTGGTGAGTAGCTCTTACAGAATTGTATCATTAAAAAGAATGCAAAGCCTGCAAGAAAACAAGATTTACAAGACACCGGAGCAAATGGACATATCCTAAGAAAAATATAATTTGCTACCAGTAGCTATAGACCTTTTCGTTGTTGTTTGGGGACCAAGTAGTGTCTAGGTACATAACATTTTAATCAATCGATTTATCTATCGGTATTATCGTTAAATTTTCTTTTGTGCAAATATTGCGTCAATTATGAATCCTATACTATTAGATGAGCAAACAATTCATACAGATGCATTCACATTCTCGGAAACTGCTCTAAAGATTATATTGAAATTTACAGAATAGGGATTTTCGCGAGTCTAGTGTAGGTCTCATCGAATTTTCGAAGTTGTTAGGCTAAGCAAAACTCGGATGCTTCGTTTTACACAAGCAGTGGTATTAATGATCTTGAAAGTGTGATGAAGTTGAAGATTTCATTTAGCGTAAAGTCAAGCTTAAACTAACTTTAGCACTACTTGAGCTAGGTTTGACTTTTACGAAATCTCTACAAAGCTCGTTTTTCCAGCGCTTCTCTTACCAAACGAAGCTAAGTTTTTCAAATCCGAACAGAGAAGAAAAACGAGAATTCTTCAATCAGTTTGTATTGATTTCTTAGTATTTGATTAATATCAGTCAGGTTTTTGTGCCGACTTGAAACATCTGGCAAAATTGTAGTATTTAATATTGAAAGTAGTAACAGAGGAGAGGATTGCAGAGTAATTATTACTTTATTGAGACTACACAGGGAATCATCTGGACCTCAACAAATTTTTGAGATATGAAATATATCAGAATGAGTTGGAATATTCGATGCGCCGTTGCGTTGTTAAACATAAATTTGTTCGAACTAACAATGATTCTACCGAAAAGTACATCTTCTTAGATAAAAAAACACCCTTATCACAAATTCTAAAAAAAGCATAATTCGCGAGATATAGCAGCTTGAAAGTGTTCCTAAATTCTGCACGAAGGTGTATAGTCCCAGGGAGTTGTAGGTGTAGCACGTACGGTAGTATTGTAAGGATTGGAATAAATGATACCCCACATGATAAATAAAATACAAAAAAAAATTCTCGAGCAGTCTCCTCTTTAGCTTTTATATGAATATTCTAAAGTGTTAACCCGTGTAAAATATGTGGGCTAATAAGATTTATTATTGCGCCAAATTTAAAATTTCTACGTCGCAGGCAGGGTTTCTGAAAAAATTTACTATGACCGACAGTCAGACGAACTCGCGCGATCCTATAGGGGTTCTTTATTTTTTCTTGGGAGGTACGCAAACCTAAAAAGGAATCAAAAGAATCATCGAAATCGGTTCTAAATTTATGCGTGAAAACACTTAAAAAAAGCACATACGAGGCGAACTGTAACCTCTTGTTTTTTTAAGTCGGTTAATAAAGCATGTATATATGGTAAATGGTGAGTTTTTGATTTCATTGTTTCAATGATTGTTATCTAGCTAAAAATTGTTCACGAGGCAAACGGAAATGTACTCATTTTGTCTTTTCTTATTACGCTACGATGTTATTTTTTTCAGTCAAGTAGTTTCACTTCCAGCTAGTATAGTTCAAAAACGAGATTTCTGAAAAATAGATTTTTAACTTTTGGTTAAATTTTCTTGAGTAAATTTGATCAAAAAATTATATAATATTAAAATTATAATATAGATAATAAAAGGGTGAAAACATCAAAATTGACCGGACAAGCGTAAACGTTGTATAAATCTTACATTGCATATGCAAACTAATAGTCTATGATTTTGCCCAAAATTTACTTATACTCTGCAGCATGAGAAAAATCTGCTAAAATTAAGTAATAGGAAAAATGCTTTCAAGACTTGCTTTTGTCCCTTGCATTAGGTTAACAGACATTTTTAAATAAAAAATCTTACCTGTGGGTAAAAATTCAATTATGCAACATATCAAATTATGGCTACAAAAATAAAATAAAAAACAACACCAGAAAGTGAACAAAAAAAAAACAATAAGTAAATTATTCGTGATGGTATCATGAGTAATGTGAAGGCAGCGGATATAACGTTTATTTTAAATGCAGCAAATGCAATAATGGTAAATAAAAACTGCGTCCGTTTATCCTGTATGTGAAGGTAAACGGACACTAACTTGTTTTTTTTAAAATTGTAATAATTTCAAAGTTCGTAATTTTACAAATTGAAAAACGGTTGTATATTAAACAGATATTTATCTTAATATCTTAATTTTAATTTGGATCATTATAATCTCTTAACTCATGATAGTTTATCAAAATAATCGTTTAAATTAAATTAGTGTATCAGTTTAGTTTTTAATATTTACTAATAGTTTTATTCCATTTGAAAATAATTTTATGAAATAAATTGCGTTTAATATATTATATAATCCTTTTCAGCTGTTACACAGGCAATTGCAGAATATTGCGCTTACAGCTTTCGATTCCGATCCAATTCTATCCCGACGCCTTACAGCCCTCTCGCTGTGGACGAGCATTCAAGCTTTAGGACGTGAAACAATCGCCGAAAGAATTCTTTTAGCATTCCAAACTTGCAGTATTTTACACGAAATAGTCTCCAAATGCAGTGGACTTAGGGTTCTGGTAAAACATTTTTGTTCAAAGAAAATTCCTAAAAATCTCATTATTTCTATATTTCACAGAGTCGTAGACCAGGCGGTCAATCAGGAGTTTCCTTGGCCGATGTGGTTCACAAACCTTTAGATGTAAATGTATGCTCCATTTTCCTATTCTGAAAGCAATGACTTAATATTGATTTGATTTTAGGTACTTTTCGAAACAGCAGTGCCTGTAGTCGTCTATCAATTCGACGGCAGCTCCTTTACAGACCAAGAAAGTTCACCCGCTCCATCGACTGGCGATCAGAATCAAGACCTCACACAGGCGATCATAAATAAATCAATTGAAAAGGTCGCCAATGCTGCGTACTTTGATCGGCTTAATTCCTGGTTGGGACAAATCTTGCAACGAGATTGCCCGACGGTAAGTTTTTGTTTTCCTGGAAAAAAATGGAACTAAATAAACATAATTAGTAACTAGATTTAAGCAGTTAACAATGGGAAATTAAGGGGTAAAATCTCTCTATATCTCTTGATTTTTTAGCTCAATGGTTCGCTGATTTTTTCTTTATATTATACAAATGCACAAGAAAAATCATCAAATCCTCCGTCATTGATAAATTGTAACCTTATGTGTCGATTAGCGCGGGTTTTGTTTTGCACTTACATGTTTTTTCCAAAAACAAAATTTCCATTTTCAGATAAAGGTCCCATATTTTGGTCAAAGTAATTATTTTATTTTGCAAAATAAACTACTTACATAATTTTTCCAGAAAAATTCAAAAATGTCGAAGACTTTCGTACTAATTCTCCTTTTTTGTGTACAATCCTACTATCTTTAAACTGAGGTTTTGAGAAAAGGCGTCTTACGTTTTCCAATTTATTGTCAAAGAAATTACAGAAAATATAAAGCTCAATTTTACAAACATCAGCAAACAGTCTATAGTCTTAAATGACCGTGTGCAGACAAATCTATCAGTCACCCGAAATTAAAAATACTAGGCTTTCTAAATCCGTTTTTATTACAGCTGGACTTCGAAATAGTTGAGCACCAAATCCATGGGACATGTATACGATTTTGTCCATTTCAACTTGGACTAGGTGAGCAGCCACCTACAGCTGATGGCCTAGAAAATTTTGCGCACTGTCTCGAATCACACGTGGACATCCTGCGAGCTACGATAAAACATAAGGCAACATTTTTAAAATTAGTCGAAAAAAGCGATGTGCTTAGATTAGTGCAATTGCCTGATTGGGCAGGAATGGGTGGTGTCCGATTCGTTCCCGAGGGCTGGGAAACTCTCCTAACCGATCAAGCAAAAACCGAATTGAATAAGCTTAACGTGGATTTAGTCGAAGCCCTTAAGTCAACAGACAATGCATTTTCACTCGGAGAAGGTCCTGATGGATTGATCTGTGTGCGGTTCGGGATGGTTACGCATGATACAGACGTTGAAGAGCTACTTGATTTAGTGATATCGGTTGGAAAGAATGTTCAGGAGAATTCAAGGGTATTGGACTCCATGTCGGAAATTGTTAAAAAGGTAAATCATCGATATTAAAGAGGTAGAATGAACTTATTTAAATTTACCATATATGTTCAATTTAAGGGTATTGAGGCGGCAACAGCAGACTTACAGAGGGAAACTGAAGAGAAGCTCTGGCAAGAAGGTATACTAAGACATGTACCTGTGGTCGGAAGAATGGTCAATTGGTGGTCACCGCCTATAAAAGAATCCGGGATTAAAGGAAGGAGTCTAAACCTGACGCAGGGTGTTGTCGAAAGTACTGAAAACATATACAAGTAAGGACATCCACCTCTGTGCTGTAGAGTAATGAATTTAAATAAAATTATATTTTTACAAGGTATCATATGCAAATGACTGGTGCTCCAAACCAATTGCCAGGCAATAAATCACCTCCGACACCAATGGTTCAAACCCCAGTGGGTACAACTTCGGCTGGGCATTCGCGAAACGTCAGCCAAAGTAGTGTAACTTCGTCACAAGATGTAACAGCAGCACCAGTATCGACGCAAAACTAAACTCCATCGCGGACAACTGAAAATATAAAGATAACAAAATTTGCAAGGACAAATAACTTTCACCAATACCAGCGCTTTCAGAGGTAGTCATAGGCAGTGCAATGACAAAATTTGGTTCGCCCTCTGTTCGGTATTTGATTTTAATTTTCCATTTTTCTACTACCTATACCTTTACCTACCTTTCCCCTTTCTTTTAAAGATAAGGAGTATGTAACTACTTACATATAAATGTGAACCTTGAACAACGTCTATGCTAATTTCTCCCGCTAGTACTTCTCCATTCCATGGAAACAATTACAGGTGGAGAATCATTGTCTTCTATTTCCATTTGTAGTTCTTACAGTGATATCTCATTACCAAAACATCATGGACCTACTTTTTTTCTCGTTATGTATTTTATTTTATTTTTTGGTTAATTTAGCGGTAAACTTAGGATTTTGCTGAGGAAGTAAAATTGCACAATAAAAAATTTGAAAAATTTTTACGGTTTTTCTTTTTAGAAAACTATTTTGTCTTTAAATATCTTTGGGATTTTTGTCTATCAGAGAATAACATAATACAAGTATTAATTGTAGAACTGTAATACAATAAAAAAAATATTACCTGCTTCTTTCTGAGCCCTAGAACAACAAATAAAAAAATTAACTGAGATAAGAAATATATAAGTTCGGGTAATATGTTTTTGTACTCGTCTCAGCAAAACCTTTCATTTCATACCCATCTCAGTGGGTAAGACAAAAAGAGAAAAACTACTGGGGTTTGTGTTTAATCATAGAATACTGTAACCAGATACCACTGGTATAAGAACTGGACTGCTAACCGACGTTTGAAAATAAAAATAAATAATAATTAAATTGTCATGGAATGATTTCTCTTATATCACGTTCAATTTTGATTTTTCACAAAAATGTTCATCGTGACAATCAACCGGGGACTTATAAATAACAAAGATAGATTTTCTGTCTTTGTCGAACCTTCATACTTCACATACACCTGTGTTCAAAAAAATAGTAGTGCACCAATGCGGCAAGTTTGCTGTTCTACAAATTCTCATGTACAAAACAAAGACAACTTTTGCACAAAACACATCAGGTGTTTAAGAATCTGATGAACAATTAAAAACATTTTAGTTCATAAGCAATGAATAGCAGTGTCTTCAGACAAGAGCACTTGCACTACTATTTTTTTGAACACAGGTGTATATACCAACCAAATCTAAAATTTGCATCACAAATTGCCGTAGCCATCTGCCTGTCCTTGGAAATGTAATTTAAGACATCCAAAAATATGTCTTTTATTGTAGATAACCTAACTCACAAGAATTTAAAATTGTTTTTAAATATCCTTCCGCTCTCTTCTTCCCTGTCAATACCTAAATATATTCAACACATTTCTCGTCTACCTTTTAAGAATTTTTTTATCCATACGGGTATTTCAAAGAATGTCTTACATAAAACAATTATTCTCTTTATAATGTTCTGAACTACTTTGAGCAATTTTAATTTAATAATTCCCTCACGAGCTTTTACTTCGCAATTTCAGATCGTAATTTTTAATTTTCTTCAGCAGGGATCTTTCCTGAAAAGCTCCTACATTTCATAAAAGATAACTTTATCATTGTTATTTTGGAAAGTTGCGGATTAAAAACTTTTTCATCCCATCTCGGTTTTTTTTTATAGCCGATTATGGGGGTTTCGGATCTCCTATTTACGAATCTGAGTCTGATTAAAAAACATTAGGAAATATATGTGGCATATAAAGTGATTTTTTTTTTTGATTTTTTTCCATCGAAATAATTATTTTCTTAATTTATTAAATAGTTCTTTTAATTGAGGAATATGTTCTGAAATTTGACTAACAAGGAAACATTCTGAGGTGTCCCCCACCGTTTCAGTAGCGGCTGCAACATGTTAATCTACATCATAATGGCATTTTTTAACCTAAAAAAAAAAATCTATAGAGTCGATTAATATGATTGCGATCTTATTTTCTTTTGAAAAACCTATCTCTTCATCTTGACGTAAGATTTTATTTCTCTTCTTTTTATCCACAGTTGAAAGCATAGAACCATTCGATTTTTAGAAATTCGCCTTTTCGTTATTTTTTCAGATATCTTAAGGGGGGAAAGGTGTAGGACGGTTAATTATGCATTTTTTGGACCCATTTTTAAGATTTTTTTTTTATCGATCTGGTAAAATTAAGGTAAATGGGCGAAGACCTACACTAAAGAACAACTTTTTAAGAGTATTCAAAACATTTTTATTAAAAAATATTGAAAATCGATTTTTTGACATAAATTGTAAGTTGACGCTCCGAAAAAAAAGTAGATTTGCGGTGAGACACGTAACTCGAAAACTACTTGACCGATCCTTTTGAAATTGTGCATACTTTTTCTGTAGACAATTTACAAGGTATTCCTGTCGAGATATTTTTTTTTTTTCAATGTTTTTTTCAATGTTTTTTTTTTAATAGAATTATTTCCCATTGAAAACAGAAATTCCAAAAAAAAAAATTTTTCTTTTTCTTTCTTTTTTTTGACTTTAAACTCACACCAAAAATTCAATAATCGAAATAAATAAAAAAAACTCGACAGCGTTACCTCAAGAAACTTATTAACTAACAAAATCTTTTTGGTTTTTTTGTTTCAGATGATCCAGCTATTAGTTATGTGTCTCACCGTAAATCTACTTTTTTTTTCGGAGCGTCAACTTACAATTTATGTCAAAAAATCAATTTTCAATATTTTTTAATAAAAATTTTTTTGAATACTCTTAAAAAGTTGTTCTTTAGTGTATTATTATTATTATTATTGTTAGGGGTGACCCTCATGGTGGGCACTGCGACCAGGCGGTATTTTGTGCCGAATCCCCTTTACAGTAAAAGACGATCTGCTACCCTAAGGAACGCCAGAAGGTCTTTTACAGAAGATGAACGAGCTTCAGCCGAGTCCAGGAACTCTTGACCGAAGATCCCTCTTCTTAACCGTGCTAAAGCCGGACAAGCACACAAAATGTGTGATGTAGTTTCGTCGTCTTCAAGACACAGACGACACTCCGTCTCATTTGACAGACCTATTTTATATAGGTGGTATCTTAGCCCATGATGGCCAGTTAGGTCAAAGAGTATCTATAACAAGAGGGGACACTCGAGCGGTTATTTTTTAAAATTTTTCGACCTTGGTACCGTTACAGGAATGAAATGGGAATTTATGCTAGAAATAGTTAGTAATAAAGAAAGCATAAGTGAGAGAAAGACAAAAATTTGGGGCGAAAAGTGGAACACTCCTGCAGGGTGCACCTCACAAAAATCTTTTATCACAAAACTTTTCTATGAACACATTACACGCTGCCTTTCCCACAGCAACACACCAAACAAATTATATTATGCTTACCCATCATTTATCTAAAGCACATTTAATTTAATTTAATTAATTGCTTCTAAGAAAGCACTTTTTTACTCAAAAACTTTTAAGCTTCTTCACTTTCCCAAACAAATCAAGACCACCCGGTACTTTTCGTAAGCGAGCAGCACACAAAAGAAATTCCGCTCGGGACCGCATTTAAAAACGCACGATGAAAAAATGTAAACAATCTCATCCGTATTCATGCTCGGTGTGTGCTGCCTGCCTCTTCTCCCTTCTCCGATTCGGCATTTTCCTATAACTTAACATTGCGAGGAGAGGTAAACTTGAGCGATCTAGTACTGGTGCCCGGCTCGGGACCGCCTTTAAAAAAGCGTTCATAAAAAAAGCTTCAGTTTATAGCTTACGCTGTAAAAGCTATCTGTGAGAACTTTTTGGTGACTATTTCTCTCTCTACATTTCTTATAGGTATTTACAGAGGTGGTAGCCCTGAGCTACTTTATCTAATGGGAAATTTTGCTGGGTGGATTTGCGGGAGCTTGCATATAGAGTTGGGACTTTGAGAGCGTATTGAGAGTGTCCCTCTTGTTGAATTCGATATTCTTTGGTTAGGTAACCTACCAACAGTCTGAGATCCGCTTACTCAAAGTCAAAACATTGATTTCAGTGTAGGTATAGGGTCTGACGAGCTCTTTAGCTTGCCGGATCCCAGGGAAGTTATCCCAGTGTATGCTTTAGTGTAGGTCTTCGCCCATTTGCCTTACTTTTACCAGATCGATAAAAAAAATCTTAAAAATGGGTCCAAAAAATACATAATTAACTATTACTTTTAAAAATGTTTCCGCTAACTTCGCAAGTCTTTCATATCCTGCCTGGCAATGCCGTTCTGCTTAGTTGGTTTTTCCATCTGACGTTCTTCCCGAACAGCTGATTGATGCAAACAATAGAAGGGAACGGGATGAAAAGCGGACCGGCATCGCACGCGCCCCACCGCTGCCATGGAGAACGCACACACCCGCAGCTCGCCTCGTAAGAACACGCTCTTCCAGCGCCCGGGCGTGAGTGTGTTGGGCATCGGGCGGCGGGGTGGGTGCGATTTGAATGAGCGCTTTCACGCCGCCAGCGCGAACGAAGCGAGCTTCGGCCCGACAGCGACAGCGTCGGCGAGTGTGCGAAGGGGGAGTGTGCCGCGTCGCGTCGAGCAAATTGCAAGCACCAAAGTTTTTGTTTGCGGATTTTTCGCGAAGTTTTCTGGAGTTTCAGCCGGAGAAATTGATTTGTTCGCTCGCAGGAAGTGCTGCTGAGACGTTGCAGGGAAGTCGAAACGTTTGGAGTGTCGGTCGCGTAAATTCCGTTTGTGATAACTGCAGTGTTGTGCGAGGGCGCGGTGTTGAAATGACTTCTTCCAACTCCAAGGACGATTACATGTCGCGAACTTCAAATTTCGCCTTCGACGTCGACATGGAGATGGACTTCGCTGATCTCAACTCGAAGACTGGTAAGTAAGTGGGCACCTGGTGCGGCTCTCCAGAAATAATTCTTCGAAATGAGGTCACCTCTGATTTCAGCGAATCCGGGGGGATTCGGGAAGGGAGAGTAGGCTTTGATGTGGGCCTATAGGCTGACACATTTTTTCTAACTAGGACGCAGTATCCGGTTTGCATTTTGTACAGAATTCCGCACAGAAAAAAAGAAATACTGCGGCATTGCATTCGCTCAAATAAATTTCAACCGCTGCTCCACCTTGGTATGTTTACCTACGACGATGCCGCCAAAGAAGCCGCACCGCAGCTGGCCGGTTTTTATATTTTCTTTGGATGCAGATTACCCCCAAAGTGAATGGGATCGTCGCGGCCAAATAACTGCGACTTTCGCGGCTCATTTTAATATCAAAATGTGCCGCTCGCTGCGGATTGTGGAAAAGCCTTACGTGCTCCGGACCCCCCATCAAATTATCATGCATCAATCGTTTCCAGCTCGTAGCGTTTACGGTAGGGAATTTAAGCAAGTTTTCATATTATCGCACAACAAACGTAAAGGCACTTGGCGTCATTTTGTAAGTGATGGAAGTAGCCCCAAGCCCAAAACATAAATGAGCCTGCCAGAAAGTATTTTATTTTACAAAACTGCGTCAGCTACGCTCTGGTACATCACGTAGATATCAGACAAATGTTCTCATCGACAATCGACTAATGCTCTCATTTCAAATGCTCTAAGCTCTAAACAATATTTTCCGAATGCCGGAGTGGAAACTCTACAGAGCAATTGAAACAATTGATGCATGATAATTTGAACAGACTTTTAATTATTACTGCCATCTGCACGTTCGTGAATCCACGTCACGGGAAGCGCTTTTCATCTTTCGATAGAAAAATTCCCGCCACCCCCATCAGAATTCCGGGGAGATTTGGGATTCGGCAAATAGCCCTGGGGACATTGCCGCAGCACTTTTTATATTGAACGCCAACTAAATTTCTCAGCTGCTAATTATAGATAAGAAAAAACACTTTCAGTTTCCACAAAATGTTGATTTTCTCTTTATCGCTCAACTACGTCGCACTATGGAAACTTCTCACGGAGCTTTTTATTGGGAACTTGTGAACGTGGGTCTCTGCATCCACGTTGACAGCCACTGCAGCGATTTGATTAGAGCAGACGATGACGTGGCGATCCCGAGGTTATCAGTCTGGGATGCGGAATAAACAGTGCCAGAAAGCACTTTTAGAAATGATATTATTAATTAGATGTCTCTAATTCGCTTTGGATCATAAATTAACTACTTAAGGCGCAGCATTAAAAAATAAATCGGGTTAATAGTTTTATATAAATAAATAATAATTTTTTCCTTCCGTTAATGAAAACTAATCAGTAATGTAAAATCGGTTTTTTTTTTATAACGTTTTTAATAATGAAAATTACCATATTTTAGCCATTTTTGGAAAGACTTATTCAGGAAACAAGTTTTTCATGAATCTTCCCTCTGTCATATAAATTAAATGAACCAACTGCATGCAGGAGTGGAACTCTAATGAAATTCTTGTCTTCCCAACAAATCTTGAAAAAGGTTTTAATTAACTGATATTTTATAACTATAGTATAGAATTTAAGCATTCATTTGAACTACGTTTGGGACCGCTACATCCCTTTATTTTTAAAAAATGGCTAAAATACGGATTTTTTAAATTTTTAACCAAAATTTTCTTGAAAATGTGACGTGATGTAATTTTTTTAATATTTTTTTTTTGTCGAAATCAGGGAATCTTAACACATTAATACGCCAAACGAGAATTTTGTGCACGCAAGTTCAATTGTACGATTCGAATAGTAAATTGGGGCGATTTTCTTCCAAAATCGTATAAGCAGGGTTTTTGGAGATGCTCTTTCAGAATCTGGCATTTGATTTGCATAAAAGCTTCAAAAACCCTATTATTTGTTGGGTTTAAAAAAAAAAAAACTGCTGACTTTGCTTGGTGTTTTTTCTTTTCAAAGTCGATTGTGACCAGTCATTTTAGCCGATTGGTAGTTTTTGTTAAATTCGTTAAAGTTAAGAAATATTGTATTAATCATTTTGAAATTTTAACTTTTGATAGTAGATTCAAAAGCAATAGACTAGAAAATTCGTATGCAGGGCAAGGGGGCAAGACGGGGTAAGTAATGTTTGGAGGTCTGAACTTATAAGATGGCAGCATATTTCCTTCTAGTAAATAATCTTTGAAGTGGAGTAAGATGGTGTAGTTAATTTCGTTATATTTAATTTAGTGGTTAGTTATATTAGTTTGAAATTCGCTAATTAAATTATAGGCATATTCTTCAACGTTTCCACTATTTTTTTAGAAGTTCATTCCGTAGAGGTTTTAATTTAAATAATTTCAAACTATCGGGTTGGCACGAAAGAAATGAGACAGTTTGTTTTTACATTTTAAATTCTATCATTTTTATTTTACTATACATTTAGTCAATCCAATACTTGTCGTGAGCATCTATGACTTCTTGCCAACGTATAGGCAAGGACTGGATGCCTGTTGCCCAGAACTCAGCGGGCCGTGAGTTGAAGAAAGTGGCTACGTAGGTTTCAACTTCATTAAAAGTGTTAAAGCGTTTATCACGCAAATCATTTTTCATGGCTCTGAATAAATGATAGTCTGAAGGGGCAATGTCTGGGGAATATGGTGGATGAGGTACCGTCTCCCAGCCTAAGCCCTGCAGTTGTTGGCGGGTGGTGGATGCAGGGTGCGGGCGAGCGTTGTCATGAAGTAAAATGACATTGGCTCTTCTTCGTCTTTTTTCTTTGATAGCTGTGGCTAGTTTATCGAGCTGCGCCGCATATGTGTTAGCATTAACTGTTTCATTATGTAATAGTTCATAAAACAGCATGCCCTGAGAATCCCAAAAGCAGCACAATAGAACTTTTTCGCCGCGGTTTTGATATTGCTTTGGTTGAGTTGGTGGGTCTTCCTTTCGTGGCAGCCAGAAGGCACGGCGCGTATTGTTTTCGTATAAAACCCACGACTCGTCCCCTGTGACCAAATCCTCCAAAAACTCCTTCCGGCGCGGTCGAAGTAGTAGCGATTGGCAGAGGGCGACCCGAGCAGCACGAATGGCGTCTGTGAGGGCATGAGGTGTCCATCGGGATAAAACTCTCCTATATCCGAGCTCGTGTAGGTGATGTTCTATAGCGTGATGGCTGCAGTGGAGTTTTGTCGCTAATTCACGAGTGCTTGCATCCGGCTTCTGTTGCAGTTCACGGCGCAAATCATCATTGTCGAAAGCTGGTGGTCGTCCCGAGCGAGGCTTCGGTCTCCTGTACTGAAGCGTTTGAACCAACGAGACACTGTTGCATGACTTGTAGTATCTGAGTCAAATGCACTGTTGATGTTGTCTGCCGCAGCTCGCGCACTATGACCTAACAAATACTCGTAAAGGTATAGAGTTCGAACTTGTCGCTCATCAATTTTTCTTCAAACTGACTGAATTAATCGTACGTGCGCTTTTATATACCCCTCGGACTGAAGCACCTAGAATGTTCTATAACATACTAGAATATGGTCGAAAACAATTGTTTGCCAACCCAATATTAGCACGTTCCGTCCCAATGAAAGCTCTGTCTTGTCAAACGGATTTTTACATGTAATTCTCATCTAAGCTTCTTGAAGACTTCGGCATGGTGTTAATCTTAATTGTGAAGTTAATTACAGCACGCTAATAATGATCTAGCCCCGCACTGACTTCGAATTTAGCAACTAAGAAATAGATGCAAACTTCTTAAAGTATTAATCCTAACATTAACACGTTAAGCGCGGCGTTAGTCTGTGGGGATTGACAGTGCACTTTCTGTTTAGCCGACGTTAGTCTTTGGGGACTGACAGTGAACTTTTCATTTGGGTTTATATTTTATATTCTGCATTGGCTACAACATTCTCATCATCATACCTTTCATATTTGGACTCTTATAAAATGAGGAGACCCCATCTTACTTCACTGCCTGCTCTCTTGTATTCATTTTCATGAAAGACGTTTAAGGTTGACTTTAGAAAGCCAAAGCCCGTAATACACACTTTCATGGAAATTTCTCCGTAAAAGTAAACTTTAATTTTCAGAGTCAAACTTACATATTAAGTATAAGAAGAAAACTGACAAGAAAAGAAACTTTAACCTCTTCAGGGATACTGGCACATATGTGTACGTTTTTTTTGTTAGTCAATTATGCAAAGATAAGCTAACGTCTAATTGTTCAAATATTTCTTGTGTATTAAACTCTGCAGAGACGGACTTCCAAGATTCGCAAGAAAAAAAATTGGCTTATTTAATATAGTTATTTTCGTACATTAAATAAACCAATAACTCTCCTTACGAATTCTGGAAATTCGTCCCTGAAGAGGTCAAGTTATTATGGCTACGCGTTGTCTTTAATTAGATTTCAACCCCTGGGATGAGTTCCACTCTCGCGTATTAATCCCGTGTGATATGCGTGATTTTGGGAGCCGAAAACCATTACTAACGCGTAAAATGAGTCCTCCCCAAAATGATTTAATTAACAGAAAGCAACGTTTCTCCCATCCGATTTTCGGAAGAGCAAACCTTATAAACCATATAACTTCTTTGCATGACTACGCTGCTGTTCGGTTTTGGGTCACGCAGGTTGTAATGATTTTCTTACTCATCAAAATCAATAAACAAACCACAAGCGACTACGACCACAATCATAGCCGGCGAAATTCGGTCAAATTCCCATGTGATCGAATGCAGGCTTTTTGACTACGTTATTTTTAGCCTCGTACTCCACGAACTGAAAATAAAAGACTAAAAATGATATTTTCTTTGTCAGGAACTGTCTGTTGTCTTCCCGAACTGAGACAGTTTTTATTGTACAAACAAGACGAGAACACCTTTTACTCGTACACCTCCGGAATAGTTTTTCGGCTGTCGGTTTTTTTGTTTGTTTTTGAGTTATATTTATTTTCGCAACACCTCCTATTTTCGAGGTAATATTATTTCAAAACGCGAGTGCACGGTCGAGGTTTTCCTTTAAGCCCAATCTAAGTGTACTGTGAGGTTATGTAACTTCATAGAAAATAAATTCGATGAAGACACCACCTGATAGTGCCTAAAGTGATTAATACTTATAGTTCTAGAGAGGATTAAGTCTGCTACTGCGAACAGTGTTAATTAGACCCAGATTCAATAGAGATCGCGAGATTATTCTATGTTCAACGACTTTGTATGTTTCATTGTGTATCCTTGCCTGCCCATTATTATTGATTGCTTCGTTAGCAGTGCAATGTTTCTTGAAATACCTTCGATTGTTCTGAGGACGAGGACGGTAATTGCTATCTACATAAATTTAAACGGTCTTCGTCATTAAATGAATTTTCTATTTTTAACTCTTGAATTGACGTGTTCGTAAGTTTTTGAACCGGCTGTTTACTTTGCGTTTTGCAATATTGCGTACGATTGGATTTTTCGTCTTCTTGGTGCGGTTTATAGAACTTTAAAAAGAAAGAATATTTATTTTTATTTATTATTAGGATGCGGGTGAACCATATGGTAGGTGACTGAAGTTCTTTTGTGGCAAAGCACTGTTAATTAAAAAGGCGTTTTGCTATTCTGTAATGCTAGAGACTAGGCAGACGAGTATGGAACGTCAACTAGTCTCAAAAACGAATATCGGTAGATCATTATTCTAGATCGTGCCAAAACAGCCCATCCACAAAAGATGTGTGCGTAATTTCACGGTATTTCATACAAATATAACATTCCGTCTCAATAAATTGTTTTCATACAGGGTTCAACTCGTGTTGAACTCGAGTTAGTGGTCGTGGAAACTCGGGTTGAGTTGAATTTCATTAAATCCAAGTTAAATCCACGATACTATTCGGGTTGAGTTGGGATTAGCTTCAAATGTCATTCCTGTTTATTTTGATAACTCAATTCCAAAGTTGCTCTTGGAAACTCAACCCTGTGCATGGAAACATGATAATAGACAGACTTATCTGTTGTTTTTGAGAGTGGTATAAGTCAATTTTTTCATGAAGTGAGATATTTAATTTGAATCAACTAAAAAATAATGGTAAAAGTTAATCAGTTCGGGTACTGTTTTTAAGACTATAAACGTGTTAAATTTTATTATGCAAAAATAACTAATAAAATTGTTTAAGAAAACAAACGATTTTTCTAGCTACCAATGGACTTATAGCACTTTCAATAATAACGAATTATGAAACATTTTGAGCCGTTGTTTTCCAAAGTGGTATAAGTCCATTTATTTCTACATTGAGATACTTAAGAGATTGCGTTTGAATTAACTTAAAAATAACGACAAAAGTTATACAATTTGGATAACGTGTTTAAAACAATAGACTTGTAAAATGCTACCAGTTCAACTTCTTTTGATTAATTTGTGAGGATATTTATATCTGACTAAAAATACCATTAACTCATTTTTTTTCCAAAAATGAACTTATACCACTTTCAAAAACAACAGCTCATATAAAAGGTGATACCAACAGCCTGAAGTTAGCTTAGTTTAAAAGTCGGTGGTACTCATTCTTCTATCAACATTTTAGTCAGTAGGTTTAGGACCCTGGTATCGAGAATGAATCATCCCTAGTTTGTTAATTAGCTGCTTTATATCCTTCAGTACTTTGATACCTGTTGTATTATTACTTAAATATGTTTATTCATGACAGAGAATCGCATGTATTTATGCATTTTAGATGTACCTAGTACCTATATATTACTGTAATTCTAAGCTTTGGAGCAGAAGAAAGAAGTAAATCTAACATTTGATTTAACATCTTTATGTTCTGGACAGACTAGAGCGATTCAACTAGTTCCTGAATGCCCTAGACCTAATTTAAATTGGTTCTTTATACCCTTTTCTGCTCTTAGCACCAGTAAGGGAAAAAGTAATCACTACAAATTTGACCAATGCGAAAAATAAAATTTTATACCTATGACACACATGTGAAAGGTGATGGCTAAAAGCGATCAGAGTCACATTTAATTAAATTTTCGGAATTTTAATTTTAAATTTTCATGTCTATAATCTAAATTTAAAAGTATGGGAAATTTTTTTTAATTTAACACATTGCAAAGCAAAACTTATTTTAATAACAGGTTATGTGAAAACAAAATTTGTAAAAAAATAATTAAATGGAAAAATGCAGGATTTTGATTTTTCTTTCCAGTTGTTATCTATGGTAGGAACGTCTGTACTATTTTTCTTCCATTTTATTTTCATCTTCTGACTGCATGTCAGGAATTAGCTTATGGTAAAATGCCTGGGCATCAAGTTTTCGTTTCTGCTGGCGAGGGGGAGTAAGATACAGGGTCCGCCAAATAACTTTTTTTTTTGAAAATGCTATAAAAAAAAAAAAACTACTGAATATTTTTTCAAATTTCTTTTTTTATTTCAAATTACAATCCTTCCGGTTAATGATGGAAAATAATTTCATTCAAATGGCTGCCTCGGCTGGCCATGCAGTAGCCTACACGATCGGTCCAATTTTTAAGTACATTATCGATTGTGTGCAGCTGTATTTCACCAATGGCTTCACGAATATTGTCCTTTAAAGCGTCAATTGTCTCTGGCTTGTCGGCGTAACACTTATCTTTGACGGCACCCCACAAATAATAGTCTAACGGTGTCAAATCGCAGCTCCGAGGTGGCCAAACGACTGCGATTTTCAAAAACAGGGCGCAAAACATCAAGTGTAGCGTCGGCTGTGTGGCACGTAGCCGATCGTGTAGGCTACTGCATGGCCAGCCGAGGCAGCCATTTGAATGAAATTATTTTCCATCATTAACCGGAAGGATTGTAATTTGAAATAAAAAAAGAAATTTGAAAAAATATTCAGTATTTTTTTTTTTTATAGCATTTTCAAAAAAAAAAGTTATTTGGCGGACCCGTTATAATGATCATAGAGAGCTATAGATAATATCAGAATAATGTTTTAATCAAAGATTCTTCTGGCTATGATCGACTTTCTAAATTTTGGTTTAACTCTTTGCGGCACAGGATTTTGTTTGGCAGCAGTAACACGATTTGTTATGTTTGTAGTGGCATAGGATATAAATATTATAATATGTATTTACTTTTAATTAAGTTTGTTCTTTTTTTCTTCCTTTTTTATTAAAAAAATAGCTTTAGAACAAACAAATGAGTGGGTATTGTTTAAACGTAATCGAACTATAAAACATGTGCTTTAAATATAAGAAAAAAACTATAGTTTACAATAGTGACCAGCGAAAAGGAGGTCATAAGTTTACTCACGAAATAGAATTTAAATATCAATGGAATTTGCTCAAATTTCACTATCTCATGCAAATTCAATTTTGCAATGCTTTAATATTCGCACCCAATTTCTCCTCGAGTACGTTTCGTTGAAATCTATCTATCGTTCATGAAGAGATTATAAATAAAACACCATAAATCATTCACCCCAATCTGATGTTATATATTCTTAATTTCGAAATCCACGAGCCGCGAAAATATTTGATAAAAAAGACTGACATAAGTTTGGCAGAAGTCTGAAAGTAAAAACACCCGAAAATTTCTTTGGCTGACTTTGATTTTATCGTAAAGATCCCCTTAGACTTAAAAAGTCGTAAATTACCAAAGTCATGACACATAATATCTATAAACAGCAAATCACAGCGACGACCAGGCGAGTTGAGATGTTGTTGTTAATTTGCATTGCTTTGTTCGCTTTATCTAAACACGAGTGTCGAGCTATTTTGTCGTGCGAAATACCTTCTTTAGTGGGTGTATCGCCAGCTAAATCGAGCTAAACTGAATAGAGCTCTTTCTGGTTGAGTTCACCATTAAATACGATAAGTATTTGTGCAAACAATTATCTGTTGGTCGCGGTATCAAGCGACTTTTTGCAAATTTTTACCTGTCCGGCTATCAGAAGTCTCGCCAGTGACTTGTTAGCTGCATCGCGATAACATTGAAGTGATATATCAAAAAAAAATTCTGTCGTTTTATATAACCGTCTCAACAAAGCTTGGACGTAATAATTTTTCATAGAAACATTGCACTTAGTAGGGCGAATTTAAAGTGTCGTGAATCGTAGACGGCAGTTTATCTAAAAATCGTTTTGTGTACCGAAGTTTTCAGCAATCTGTGCGACATTTGTATTTTTGGTGGTTCGTCTTTAATTTTATTTATACAGCTTCTATTAAAGGATTCATACTGCGGAGTGTTATTAATAAAAGAAATTCAAAATTGTCAAAATGAGTGTGCGTGGTGTTTTGATTAGTTTGGATTCGACAGAATCACTAGCTCCTGAGCCAAAAGTACTTACACCGGCGCCGCCAAAAAGTCCCAGGGCTAAGCATTCAGAATTCAGATTTGATCAAAATGGTAAGATTGTTTCCTTTAATTGCTATTTGTTGTGCTAATTGCTATGCTGAATAGGGATTATCTTAAGCTTTGTTTTTTAATATCATATCTGCGTCAACTTTGGACAGACATTATAACGTCCAATGTCAAGACAATTGCATGTTGTAGTTCGTCCACCTTAAACTTCAAGTAAGGCTTTTTAAGTGGAACAAAAATAGATCTCCTCGTCATAATAATTCCCGAGAATTTTTTCTGGCTTTGAGCCATCATCAACTGTGTCAGGAAGAAAATATTCATTTGCCTGTGAGTAATTACTGCCGTCATAACCTATGCAGTTTAAAGGCATCGAGAATGAGTTGACTGTCGGATATTTTATGATTTATATACGTTCCTTCGGTGGAGCAATTTTACAAAGGGCAAAGAGATATGCAGTAATCTCAAGTGGCTTTAAAGTTGGCTAAAATTTGTTTTAAACACATTCATCGTCGTTTTATCAGAGAATTAATCAATTATTTTCAAGTGTTATAGAATTGCGCAGAATGCTAATTTATGAGTGCAATTTTTGCACAATAAATGTATAAATGCGCTAAATTACGAAAAACTTCGTCATTCATGACTTGCTAAATGACCATAATTTTCGATCATTTATACCTAAATGATGAGAAGCGTAGTAGAATTCAGCTGATTTTGCACTTTTATACCAGTTGTAACGTTACTTTGCGCTATCCATTACAAGAAGAAGAAAAGTACAAGGACTGTGGAATGACTGAAAGCTGCTAAATGATGATTGAGATATGGCTGTCTGTCACCATTTCATTAATTACTAATTAGTGCTAAATGAGTGGCATTACTCTGTAATTCATTGACTACGAATTGAAAAAATTATATTTGTATATTTTCTTGATTTATTTCAAACAAATTAGCGTAACTTAGGTGAAGAATTATTATATTTTAACTACAAAATAGAAAAGTGGTAAAAATTAACTTTTGCAACCTTGACAGAAATTAAAAGTGTGCTCACCAGAAATAGCCTTGTTGCATATCAGTTGCAAACACACTTTGTTATTTTTTGTTTCTTAGATGGACAGAAAGTAAAAATAGTGTGTTTGTGTGTCGCTGTTTTACTAAATAATAAGTTTGCATCCACACTTATCAGGTTCTGGTATGTGTAAATGAAGTGGTAAAATGAAATTCGTAAAATTTGGGGATGTTTAGTTATTTACTTTTGAGACTTCTCGGACAATTAATGTGCTTTTGTTGAATATTGTAATTTTTACAAAGCTTTATTGTGTTTTGCTTAAATTACTAATAGCTGTTTTTTTAATTTCTCCAGCTCAGGATCTGGATCAGACAAATTTTGTATCAAAATGGAATTTAAAAACGATTACTTATAGCTATGATTTCAGATTTCTAATAAAAACCAATGCAAACCGTCAAAACTTGAGTCAACATTTTTCAGGTTCAAATGTTATCAGTTTCTATGTATGCGAATAATGGCAATTTAATGGATTTGTTGGGAAATCTAAAATATTACCTATTAGAAGTTGCTTTTAAATTCCCATTTTATGTAAAATTTGCTTGATCCAGATAAGTGAAAAAAAAAACACAGCTAATGTCATATTAAACTATTGTAGTTTAAAATTTAAGGAATGTATCACTCTCAGCAGTTGTGTTTTAAATCAGAAAAATTTAACAATTTTAAGGTGACTTGACGCACCCAAATTTTCAAGAAATCAATGTTTTTGTATAATTGATTTTGATAGGAATTACCTTCAGAAATAAGAATTTCATTATATTAAAGTTGAATTCGGTTTCGGTGCAGGCATTGCAGATTATATTTAGGTGAGCTTTTCCTTTAAAAATATCTTTTAAAAAGTTTAAACGCGATTTTCTCAAAACCGTGTTTTTAGAGTTAATGTACACGATTAAAAAAGCTATTGGACCGATTGAAATTTCCGAAAATGTTCCGATTTTCATCAGATTTTCCAGGCCAAAAATGTGGGTTTTTTTTTTTATTTTTTTAAACACCGCCAGTTTGTTATTTTTCAATGAAAATTTTTCCCTTTGGTTCAATCCCTAGAGATTTTCATACCAATTAAAACCTTTTTTTTTGTTGTCAGATGTTTCAGTGACTCAAAATCGCGTACGCCGTATTTTGTTGAGGTTTTTTGAAAAAATTCTACCAGCCAAAAACTAATCTGGAAAAATCTAAAAAGACTAAGACTAAGAAATAAATATACAAAGTTTCATTAATATATCTCTTTTTTTCACTTCAATTTTAAAAAAAAGAAAATTTTAAACTTTTAAGTGTGTCAAGTCCCCTTAAATCGAACCGTGCGTCAAAAGTTTAGTTTATCTTGTACTTATGGATCTTGTTTATCTTATTCGTTGTATCCTCTAGCTAGATAATTTGTTCTTTGGATGGTTATTGGAATGCCTATGGAACGTTGCATGTTTTATCTGTATTTTGTTTTTTGCTGAAATGGGGATTCAATACTTTTCGAACAACAGTATGTTATAAAGGGTAATACAGTTTTATATCGATTTTCCTTTTGTACTCGTATTTCAAATGGGATAGAATTAATTAATTTTGTTTATATTATTATACGTAAATACATATTCAAAAGCTTTCAAAACTGTCTGTATGAAAAAAATATTTCTTCTGTAAAGGTATATGCTCGATGCTCTGTGTTCGATGTTAAAATTTCCTCGTACCTTGAAAGCCATCCAAAGTACACGATGTTTTATCTATCGTGTTCATATTTTTAAAGTGTGTGGCGGTGGTAAATTTTAAAACAAAATCAGATTCCACAAAAGGCCAAGTCAACTTAAAACCTCGTACTGATGGAAACAAACGCGTCCACACTAGCGAGGTACGTGATAAGAGGTCACGATAAATGAAAAATAATCAAGCACCCATTGATTGTCTTTCGACCTGTTTGACATATACACTATTCATATTCGTGGTGCGGTCAACATCGTATGTCCTGACAAAACACGTACATCTGTAGCCATTAACATAATAAGTTGGCTTCTTTCCTTTCTTAAGGTAGTAGTTCCCTGTAGAATAGGGAAAAATAGACGTTTAAACTTTATTTATTTTCTCAGCTCCTTTTTTATAAATCTAACTACATCTTTTTTTATTTGGATACTTAAGTCTTGAAGTTGACGAAAAAAATTGTTTTTCTTTTTTTAGTACTTTATTATAAATACAGAGGGCTTTCAAAAATGAGCAGTTAAAAAAAAGATGGTTCCATGGCGGACACTCAATCTCAGAAACGGCAAGTCTGAAACAAAAAAACCAAAAAGAATGTTAAAAAGGAAGATGGTTTATAGGGCAATTCACCACAATTAGAAAAAAATCGTCAAAAAAAAAAAATGGCGGATGTTTGAAAAAAAATTTCGAAAAAATCGCATTTTTTTCGCTTTGTTCGGTTTGTAAATATATTTTTTAATCAACTTTTTCAAAATTTTCTGGTGAATTGCCCTACAATAGACCTTAACCAACAAAACGCTATAAGGTTTATTCAAATCGGTTCAGCCAATCCGGAGATTGACTGTCCGCCGTTTTGATAAATGTAGTTTCGAGAAAAACGCGTTTAAAGTTTTTTTACGATATATTTATGTGTGCGTAGTGAAAAATGCGCGCGCACTAAAACTGCTGTAACTCTTCGATTTTTTCGAATTTCTTTGTAAAAATTTAGTAGATGATTTCTGAAGATATAAGGAATCATAAAATGCAAAAAACAAAAAATCGATTTTTTGGAAAATTTTGAGGGAACTACTACCTTAAATTACGCAATTATTGAAATCTTTCAAGTATGTAATTTCATCAGATTAATAAACTTCTTTCCAAGTAAGTTGTAAGAATTGCTTTTTCGTCTCTAACACCAACTCAAAAAAAAATTAAGCGTGCTGATAAGTTGTTGATAAATATTACTTTATTATATCCCCTTTCATGTGATCAGACAGCATAAACATTTAAACCATAGGCAGAGGGGTTATCAACGGGGAATAAGTTGACTACCGACCCGAAGTTGTCTAATCGTATCTATAATAGCTCTCTAACGGCGGCAGTCGAATCGATAAACAATCGACCGAGATAAAATATGCAAACATATTTCCGCCAATATAGCTTCGGCGACATTGACTTCGTATAAGTCGCTTTGATGTTTATAATAATCCGTGTACGGGGGACACCTAATAATGCATTGAAATCGCCAATTGGGTTATAAATAAGTTGGCGATTTTTGCAGCCCAACAGATAATCTCGGGAACATGTGGGGGCAATTAAGTGGCGGCCTAAGCGGAGCGGCTGGTTGAGCACTTTAGGTAATTTTGTCCCATTCACTTAATCTGTTGTAGTCGCCTCAGAACGTTTCAAGACGGCCAGAGAGATAATTTCGTTGATTTGTTGAAAAAAATCGCGATTTTTTTAGGAAGCTGCAAGCTGAATATACATATATCTCTGCGATAACGTACGTAGCCCCTGCGGTTGGTTGTTCTCCTCTCCCTACTTATTTCACGATTTCCACAAATATAATTTGATTATTTTTGAATCGTCATTGAACTAGGTGCGAATATTCGCTTGGTATTACTTAATCTGGCGAGCGGTTGACGAGGCAGGACAGTTTCAGTCGCCGCTTAGACGGTAACTAGTTAAAATCGGAAGATAATCGAGGTGTGCTCACTTCTTGCCGTGTATAACCGTCGAGTTCGCAGTGTGAATTAATTTTTGCAGCGACGAATTTTAATTAATCCGGTCACCTTACGGCGTTACCTTTTTATGCATTGGTGACTAACTAATGGATTTCAACGCTGTTGATTTGCAACAACGGCTACTCGCTGACGAAAGATTGTTTCGCAAAAGAAATAGCAGCTGTGAGTTGATAAGCGTGATTGGAGACGTAGATACGAGATTTTGTTTATGATTTGTTATTACCTTCAAGTTAATGATCGTTTTATGCTGACTGGTTGTTTATTTTTTTAAATTCTAATATATATCCACCGGTTTATATACTATAATTTTCAGTTTCACATTTTGGGTTAGCAACGATTATGTAAAAACAATATTGAAAAAATTTAGTCCATTCGTAATATAACGTATAATGCGAATCATAACTCAATTGTGACTTTTCTTCTGTGGTGGGTAGTTGAAAACATTTAAATAAGCATCATTTTACATATAGTTAGAAATACACATTCTATTAATAAAAAAACAAGAATCAATTTACAGCTTCTATAAAGAACTACGTAATAGATATTAGATCTAGAGAAAATCACATTTGGCTTCGTATTACAATTCATTTGTCGCTGTAACAAAGTGTTTTACGTTGTTGAAATATTTTTCAGTGAATCACAATTCCTTTTAAATAACACAACTTTGTTGATTCTAAACAAAGTACCATAATTCATGCCACGTTTTTCTATGCAACGTCACCGCGAAAATTTATATCATTTCATGATGTCTTACTTGAAATTCGTGTAAACAGTGATAAATATGAGAAATTCTTAAATTAAAAAAAGCATTTGAGGAACATCATGTTTAATTACCCTTAGCGCGGCTTTTATTTACTTTCTAAATTCAGAACTGCTGTAGATGAAGGTCGATGTTTATATTTATTTATTTATCTACGATAATTAAAAGCAATAAAGTTGTTGTTAGTACAGTAGCCTTTGAAGTATCAAAAAGAAAAGGAAATGTTGCCGATTTCTCTACCCAGTTGTGAATTTTTTGGTGTTTTGGATCTGAAGGTGAAAGTGGAGTTTATGTGTGACAAATAAACTTTTTTGTTCTACGCTAGTAAGGGATGTATTTTCAGTTGACTTTTATTATTTATCTTACAAGGAGAAGGGACCTACTCGTCATCACCGATTTCGCTCAAATTTATAGCACATGTAGGGCTTGGCTACAAATACCCGAAGTGGGAACTCCAGATGGCCAAGCGTTTACAAAATAATATTATACAAAAATTTTCACGCGGCTGTAAATCCCATTCATTGTAGCACTTTGGCGAAGAGGCGGCTGGTGTAGTGGTTAACACTTTGGCTTGTGATTCAGTGGTCACGAGTTCGAATCCCTGCATTAATAAACAGTTTTGTAGTTAAGTTACTTTTTTCCCCAGTAGTCTTTTAGCAAATGACTGCCATTCTGATTTCGCGACTACTATACTTCTAAAATGATGAAATATTTTTATAATAATATCTACTACAATAAAATTATTAAAAAAGAGGTATATATATCAAAAAAAGTCAAAGCTGCAATTTTCTGTCCATTTGAAGCTTACACATAATCATAAATATTTGGACGGGCAGAGTTGTTACTGTAGAGTTTATGAAAAATTAAAAATAAATCTGCAAATTGGAAAAATTGAATATGCCTTTCTCTAATGAAAAATATCGTAATTTCGGTACTTTTCAGATTTTAATTAGTACTTTTGATGTTTTTTGTTTAAGGCAAGGGAACTGCATTTTTTTGATTTAACACAGAGGTTTTTTTTTCGAACACACATACACAAAAATAATTTACTTTTTATATAAAACTAGATATAAATCATACAGAAGAATCGGCTAGTTGGTTATAATATGCGATATTCAATAAACGTAACTTTATTAGTGAAACAAATTTAACAGATGAATTTTTAGCTGCGGTATAATACACATCATCATTCGTTGGCTCAGTTAAATAGAAGAAGGTATAGTAGCTAGAACAGTCGTAGAGGACAAACTACAAACGGAAAAAAAGTTTTGTAATTTTAACTTTCTTATTAATCTTCTTATCGACGCGTTTGCCGGAATGTTGTATCTTTATCTTACAATTTTCAAGATAATTCGAATAAATTCTAATAAAATAATCTATTAAAATTTTTAAGTTTTTCCACATTGCTACATTACTACACATTTTCGTCAAAGATGAAAATGTATATGTTCACTTTGCTTTTAAAACACATTATCTCGAAAATGGTACGAGATAAGGAACTACGCCTTGGGCTTAAATGAAAAGAAAGAATTCTAAATATCGACACTTTAATAGTGGTTTTTCTTTAGAAACTCGTTATTTTGAAAATAAGAATCGAATTTGTTTTTAAAGTCTTATAATTTTCAAAGTGCATAGGTTTTAGAGCAATTAGTGAAGGGCGCAAAGTTTTTACGTTTTATAATTGTTTAAGGCCTTAAAATGAATAATAAAAAATTTACAGCATTTCGAATAGTATCCGTCAGATCCAAAAATGCCTCATAGGTTTTTCGAAGCATGTGACATGGGGAATTTCGTCTATTTTCATATACCAAAGTTTCAGGAATATAACTTCAACTGTTTTCATGTTTATTCGTTTCAAACAATTTCAAATTTTAGTATAGAGAGAGAACTTTTCAAAAAGTATTAAATGAAAATCTTATGTTCAATTACAGGCAGTGATTCGCCATCAACAGTTTCACTCACAGGGGCACACGGCAAAGGAGGAACATCAAATGACGGTGATGCTGCAGTTCTTGTACTACCAAATGAGATTTCGGCCCCATATGAGGTTCCACAGTTTCCCATTGAACAAATCGAAAAGAAGCTACAAATCCAAAGGCAACTTAATGTTAAGTAAGTAAAATCCTTGCCACCGCTTACCGGGAGTTGTATTATGTATGACACAACCAAAGACACGTGAGCACGTCAGTAATTTGCAGAAAATCCAATAAGGTTTCTAAGTTTTTTGCATATTGTTTTCGAAATAACACTTAAGCCTTTGCTAGCAAATATAATTGAATTCATTTAGGTCGCTAGATTCCAGTAGATTCAGTCAGCTCGAGAAGTGTCACCCGTTTAAGTGATCGGTCCGTAAGTTTGTATGGCCGGACCATCTTTAACCCTCTGTTGATAGTGTGTGGCTAATGGGCACTTAATTCTATAATTTTGTTTTCTTCGTAATTATCGTGATTAAATTGGTCACCATGCAACCAAACTGGGTTCAATTCAATTAATACGGAAAAAAAATTGCTCGAAGTAGCGCATATTGCCGTGGTCGTCTCTTCTGTATTGATTTTACTTGATACCTTGGCGGTGAACATTTTTTTATCTAATTTCCTAGAAAGGGATTTATATCTCCGGTCGTGGGTGTTCTTCAATTAAAGCACAGTTTTTGGGTTGATTTAGATTCGGTTTTTTTTTTGTATACCAGTGGAAGTTTTCTGAGTTCTGAGCCTTAAAATGAGTCTAAATTTTTATCTAGTGCCAAAGGCCCGACTTAGCGTCGATTTGATCTTGTGAGTTTGTATTATCTAGTTTCTAGTGTAATTCAACTATTCAGTCTTTTTATCATTATAATTTATTTTTATGCGCAATTAGAAAAAATTCATAAAATCTATTTCTTATTTTAATTCTTATTACATATAATGACTTTAAAAAGATCTCTGTCTTTTAAAAAAATGCGTTTCAAATACTTGGAATTTTTATTATATTGTTCCACCCGAATTTCTATTCAATTTGACTATTCATGCTTATAGTCATAATTCTAGCAGTGAACATAAATTTTATTTTTTCTGGTATTTTTGAAACACGTTCTTAATATTTGTTCAAGTTAAAACACAAGGAAAGGACACCTTCAATACTTCAAACTCATCGTGTGCAGCCATAATTTTATTGTTTTGAACATGTGCTCATCTTAAGAAACACAGCGCCCTTAGAGTGAACTGGGGAAGTCAAAACAATGAATAAATCAAGCAAGTTATAGTCATTTAGTTAATTATAGTGGTTACCCGCACCAGTCCAGACTACAATTAGCACTAAGGTTTTGGAACCACATAAAGATGGGACCGTGTTTTAGGTTGTAGAGACTGATATTTTGTGATGTCCAGGAGATAACCTGAAATCAGAGCCAGCCTGTGGAACTATAGCCAAATATGCCAACATTTAGTATTCGATATGTAGAATTTAAAAAGACGTATGGGTCATACATTTTTCAGCCACCTTCTTGTGATGGTTTAGTAATTGTTATTTAAGTGTTTGTAAATGAAGAAACAAACGTCTATAAAATATAACAATGCTAAAAGCTAGTACTCGATGAGCTCTGCTTGAAAAAATTAGGTTGCTTTCTCCCCCCTCGTCTTCCGCAGGAAACGTTTTATGTTTTCTTTTCGTTACAATTTCCTTGAGGTTTTCTTTACTTTCGCCCCGGAAATTTTAAAGTGCCGATAATACGTATCTCCTCTACTCGAAAAACTGAAGATGCCAGATAGATTGTCTCAGCCCGCCTTCCCCCAGCATCCTCCGCAAGGCAATTTTAATAACTTATTATTCCTTCTATTTTATCTGATTATGTTCGTGAAAATTAAAAATATCCAAAATTAGTGTTTGAAAAAGTAGTTTACCTCACGCCAATTAATCATTTTCATGTTTTATGTATTATATACTCTTGTAACAATCTCTAAAAGAATTAAAAAAAAAAAAGTTAATGTAAAAATATGTATCTAATATGCTTGTCGTTTTATGTGATGAATAAAATCATAATTTTTATTACGAATTTTTATATTTTAAAAAAATTGCAATTTAATTGACTTGAAATGATTCATGAAAATATTACCAAAAGTATCATCAATCAATGTCTAAACTCTCCAAAACAATAAAAACATGGTTACTCGATTTGACTACTCTGAAATTGAAGTTTTGTTAGCCAATATAATATATTATATTAACACAATATGCTTGACCTAATTGTTTAGTTTCTATGCGTTATTGTCCTACTCTTTTTCTCGTTTTTACTTACTATTATAAATGAATGAAGTATCCACCGCAATGTTTGCTAATTAAGTTTTCTTTCTCGCTCGGAATGCATCAATATTGTTTTGTAGTTATTTTTACGAAGTGGCTTTATCGCTATTTTAATTTCTAAATAAAAATGTCATTACCTATTAATCGTCGTAATTTAAGCACTGTATTTAACTTATTTTTATAACGTCTTATTTTAAATTCATATAAAGTTATGAGCTCATAAGGTTTTTATATAAGATCTTTATTATCTTTGATGACTAACAGTAGTCAAAGCTCGTAGTCCCTGAGTTGAGTCATTTACTCTTAAACAAATTTTAAGTTAAAGTCTGTTTCTACTTTTCCAATAACATACTAACACAAAATTATTGTAACACATTACTCCGAATATCTTCCGAAAAGTTAGTCTTCTAAAAATTTCTATAAAGGGTGAACTATCTGTTAATGGTTTTAAAAGTTATATAAGAACAAAATCTTAGAGAAATAAATTATAAACTAATACTCTATTAGAATTGAGTTTTAGTAAAATCCATTAGTAAAACTTTTAAATGAAACATTTCTTTTCCTCCACTTTGTTTTTGCTCCGAGATTTTATGAAGGAATAGAAAAAATGCATGCAAGGTTTTGAGTTTACTAAAAATATAATCTCAAATACAATTTTGTACAAGTGACAAGTAGGTATTGGCAGTATTAATCGTATCAAGCTAATCGTAATATACGCATAAAAATGAAAGAACTAACAAAAACAGCGTAATAAGAATTCAAGTAAAAACGCAAATCTACGTAAAATCATATCCCATTCGATTGGGCATCATTTATGGTAACATAATAGTACTAAATTTAGTCGAAAACTAAACCCAAACTTCTACAAAATAGAAAGTTCCCCACATCCCTGCACAAATATAAATCCAGCATGTATCTACCTAAACTGTTGAACATAAAGGCTAAGGATACTAGTTAATTCTGCTGGAAATACCATAAAATGTTCTATCCGAAATGTCCATAGATTGTTTTTTCTCACAATTGAACTTGCTCGTGACAGAGAAAGCAACTATTCGAGCAATGTGACTTTCTCCACTTGTACTAATTCGCCTGTGGAACGACCTTGTTCGATCGTATGCAACTAGATAGCATATAATATGTACACACATAGTTTCCATTCAAAACAGGATTTCACTCCAATGGGTAGATTGGGATTAAAAAAAATCAATAAATATCTCATAGAAAAGAAGCCCTATGTAATATAGTACAATTTCTAAAAATAAAATTGATGGTTGAGTTGTGTCGTTATGCTTTTAATCTAAACTTGATGATTACGAGATTTTTTGGGAGTTTTTTCTGTAATGAGCAAAAATGCAATGCTCTAACAAATTTACTTAAATCTTTTGTAAGGAGAAAACCTATGATAAATGTTCAAGAATTTTAGGTTAAATGAAGGAATCATTGAATTACTCGTAGTTACAGGCTTTTACCTGCTTTTTCGTCAAATATCTTTTTTCAAGACGAGGCTAGTTTTAAAATTAAATCAATCGAAATTTAGTATTGCTGTCTTTTAGTCATTATAGAATTACTTGTTAAGATAATTTTTATAAATTATATTTGAAGTGTAGTTTCGAAGAAGATGCGTTTAACGTTTTTAAAGAATGTGCTTACATTCAATCTGTGTTTACAATTATATATAGTATTTATTACAAGTTTCGATTTAACAAATTTCACTAGACACCAAATTCAATATTGTTTTCTGCAACCGAATAAATGGCGTATCACTTCTATAGGATTTTTCCGAACACTACGCGAACGAAAATGTTTCATCAACAACATAACTTAGATCAAGGCCTGAATCCCTATCTAGATATATGACAACCCCTATTCTATAGGGCTTACTAAGAGTAACTGCGAGTAACCTTCCCAAAGGATTTCGGAAAATGTTAGCCTCTGGAATTTTGGTATAATAGTTAGTTTTTATTTAAGCCACGTTACAAGGACCTGTTAGAATCCGGTAATTTTTAATTACTTTTCAAAAATGACTAAAATGACATTGTTTCTTTGCAATCCTATTTTCTTAAAACTGTGTCGTGTTGGAATACTTTCGTTTATGAATTTGCACAACAACTTCTATGGAACAAATACTTTATGAATGATATATCCCTTTTTCGGTTGCCAAATTAATGTTGACCTTTGTTATCAAAATTTTTTTTAAAGTATATTCTCTATCAAATCAATCCTAAAAGGTAGAAACATCTCTCAACTTTTGCACGTCAATGTAATATGTATCATATAACTATATTTATATTTACTGTCATCTAAATAAATATGTTTTTAAAAAACTTTTGATAAATTTCTGCTTCGTGTAGTAATAATTCCTCGGCATTTTTATCCAATGCATCGCGCAAAAGATATCTCATGCTTTAATACGCACTTTGATTTTTTTTTTCTTATCACTAAACTACCACCACTCACCAGCCTGTAAAGTAGTATAAGGTAATTGACTAAGTTCATTTAATCCTACGACGTAAAACCTTTAAGAAATGACACAAAAAATAATTGGAGCGTAAATACTATAATCGTCTTTAGTGCCTCATAAAGAAGGCGGCAGGACAATTTCGCAAAAGAATTTCCCGCAAAGAATTTTTTTTCACCTTTAACATGAAATTGTCTTTCATAGGGAGGTTTTCGTGTTGCACGGCATTTAACTTTCTTTCTCGAAGTCTTTTAAGCTTCACCTCTTTAAGTGTCAGGCCATTACTAAAAAGGAACGCCTTTTGTAGGAGCAATTGCTCTCCTTATACAACTCTTCCCATGATCGTTGTTTGGCGAACGTGCAATAACAAGGTGAAATGATGAGGCCCATTAAAAGGAGCAATTATTTAGGTCTTTCGAATTTGAGCCCGGTTATGATCACTTTTGACGTTCTATCCCAGAAAGGAGCTTCAGTGATAATCTTTAATAGCTCAAAGGAGACAGTACTTCTGTTTTATATGAAGGCGTTATTGAGTTTCGTATTGTATTTGTTGAGTTAAGAAATACTTCTTTATGTTTCCTCAAAAGTGTTTGTTAAATGCAGAGTGAAAAGCAAGTAAGGTCGCGCAGTGTATTGAACTCTTTAAGATTATTAAGCTTGAGCTTCCATTCCTTTTGGAAATTAAAATGTAAGATAGTTCCATACATTATTTATATTTACTTTCAATGTTTCTTGTTGTTTGCAGTGAACTATACATACATAATAAAACTTTCTCTTTTTTTAAAGAAGTTTTTTAATGTAAGTAATGTACTGCTGTAAATTTTATTCAAGACCGCCAAGCATGTTTGTTTTATAATTTTTTCAAATTTTTATTGCTACTGCTCCAAGAGATAAAGGAATGTTTTTGTATCGCGGTATCTCGCACCGTTCGGCAGTTACAGGGCGATTCGTAAATGAGGATGTTGCTTTATATGGGAACCGCTCTTGTATTTTTATCTTTTTTTCTATGCATCGCAGCGGCCCCAAACCGATCTCAAAAAATTACTATTTCGAACCCTGAATGCCCTTAATTTTTAGAAAATTTGAAAAGCCTTCCTTCCTTCCATAAGTGCATCCATGTTTCCAAATTTCTTACGGAATTCTTAAAACAATCATTATAAAACTTATCATATTCTACGTTTTTCTATTTGACAAATTAATAATTAACTTTTATTTTACAGGGCAATGGGTGATAAGCATTCGATAGCAGCAGATGTTTGTCCAGATGATCAAGTATCAATTGATGATCATGATTTTGTGCCACATTTTCAAAGAGTGTCAATATCAGGAGAGGATACCAGTGGAGTTCCACTAGAAGATCTTGAACGAGCTTCTAGACTCTTGATACAAGCTCTAGAACTGCGTGAACGCTACATGGACATGTCAAATCAGACATTTCCGACAACGACAACACGCTTCCTTAAATCAGTTCACGAGAAGGCAAGATTCAATCTAATCGAACATGAGGATAGAAAAACAATTGCAGGTAATGTAATAGAATCTGAAAAAAGCAAATACAAACATTTTTTTAATTCTGTAGTTATATAGGAAATGAATGGCACTTCTATTGATTTATACTTCGTTAAGTTAGTTTTATATTTTGATTTACGTTTTTTTACTTAATTTCTCTACCCATTTTTATAGCATTAATCCGCAAGATCAGTCTTCCCAGACTTCAAGGTAATTCGTTCGTTGTGCATACTCAGCGGGCGAATGAGATTTCATTGATTTTTTATTATTAGTAATATTCGTTGTTGTTTCTTTTTATATATTTTTGTTTATTTATTTTCTCTTTGCTTAAAGACGGCTGCTCAAAGCACTTTTTAAATGTAATTTGTCGCAATATATATTTTTTTTACCAGGATCGTAATATAACAAGTTGAAGATAGATCGTACAATGTCCGCGCACAATTCAGCTTAATAAATTTTGGTTATTTATACAATCGGTTGCAGTATCTGAATTTATGAACTTTAAAGGTTTTGATGGGATTTGATGGGCTGTTACAACCGCTTACACGATCGTTTGCACATGCGTAAGCTATTTGAGTCAATAATCGAACTAGTTTAACTTTAAGGACGTAATCTGCGAGAATGTGCCCGACAGGGATTGAATAAACAATATGTAATTTACATTTATCACAAGAATCTAAGTTCCAAAATTGGTGAACGCATTATATAGTTTATTTAATTAAAAATTAGAGATTTTTCACCACAAAAAAAAAACATCAATACACTGTTTCGCACTCATTTAACTCACCACTTTTTTCTTAAACAAAATTTAAAACATATGAAATATTAATTCTGCACAACGATAATTTCCTAAAAATTTTGATTTTTGCAGGATCAGTCCAATTTGCGATTTAAAAAGAGACATCGCCTTTTGCAGCCATCTTGTTTAAAGAATTCAGTTAACAATCCCATAGAAATTTTTTCAGTTTCAAGTTACTAACAAAAATCCCCTTCCAGAAAGACTGCTATCATTCCTCATTCGACTACTGACAATTCAAAACAGTGCAATGACCTGTCCAAGGAATTCAGTTTACATACTTCATTTTACTAACTTCGTTGAAGTAGTTAAAGTGAGGAAATATGTGTATCTATATTTTGAGCCACTTATTTTTCGTTTCTAATCATGACCAGAAAACCCAGAGAGATAAATAAGCTGTAATCGGTGTGCTTAACATGGTCAATGAAGCCGCCTGTGGTTATAAACATTTTTACTTAAGAATTCGCCAATTTTAGTTACTAATATTATTTGAATAGCAAAGCAAATATGTAGTGATTTGGAACGAAACACATTTTTGAAAACAATAAACAATTTTTTAAAAGTCGTTTCTCAAGAAAAAGAGAAATCTGGGTTTTTGTTAAATGTTTAATCTTGTACAGAATTCGTCTTATGTTCATAAAAGTTTGATTTATTTTTTGTTTTTGATTTAAAATCGTTGTGAGATTTATGGCTTATATATAAGATTTTATTAATATTCCAGATCATCCGGTTGATCCTCCAAGGGAGACAGCCGATCCATGGGATATTGATTTCTACAAACCCTTAGGTTACACTATCAAAGCTGTGAATGGAGTTTTCAATGTTTTTAAGGATAAGGTAAATAGTATTACACTTAATGAAAAAGAAAATTTAGTAAAGAATTTGAATTTTTGGCAATCGTAAAGGAATGCACCCAGCAGATGAACTATATATACCCGAAATTGGATGACTTTGTTAGCGATATGCATATGATGTGTAGCATGATTGCAGACGGACCGCTGTAAGTATAATTCAAATTAATTTGGATTGTGTACTACGTTCTAAGTTGCAAGTGAAGTTACATGTATGATACTTAAAAATTCAAAAATGAGAATTACCCTACCATACATCTATTAATAATTTGATGTGTCAAGCCTTTAGAATAATTACTATTAGTAAAATAGGTCGCACAATTTTGAACTGAAAACTTTTCGGCACTTTTTCAAATTACCAATGCTTTGAAAGAGGATGCGTTTTTGCAAATTTCAAAATATAAATAATTCAACAGCTAATGATATATCTCCAATTAATTTCTGTTAAAACGTTATAAAGCTATTTTATTTGGATTAATCGTTTGTGGATGGCTACGTTTTTAAAACCAATTGCTATACCGTAAAATTTGTTCTACACAGAATTATAATTGTTTGTGCATGCTGAAAAGAATTTGCATTCGTAGAAAATTATCATTCTTGGAACAAACTGAAGCATTGAATAATGAATGATTGTCTAAAGTTGGCTGATGGTGATTCATAATACGTCAGCGTAATTGTATCACTCGTCGTTTGTTAATGACAACAAAGAATTCTACATGAATATTATTTTGCGCGCAACCTTAGCAAATGAATTATCTATCCCGAGTGGCCATAGATTTAAATAATTCCATTTCGAAACATTTTAACTATCGTATATCAGATTACTCAGAGACTCTTTATGCTCCACTTTTAATTGGATGGATGGATTTTTATAAAAACAAAAAACTTCAAAAACAAGGTGTTTAGTTTCAAGGGGTTATTTTGTAATAACTTTTGCAAGGTCTTGTTAAATCAGAACTTTTTTTTTTTGTATAGTTTTAAATTCCTTGAAAAAAAAATAAAAAATTGTTGTTCCTCACGTGTTTTCAAATTCTCCACGATTTTTGAGATATTTCAGTAGGAAGATACTGATTACCTACAGTGCTGTGCAAAACATTTGCAACTAAAATCATTACAGATCATTATAAAATTTCCTAAACCACTGAAGCCAAAAAAAGTTTTACAGTGCATTATTCTTTATTATGTCTAGTTTCCAGATATAACAATAGCAGAATGTAATATCCCATAATAAGGGAGCAATATCCAGTTTTTTATTCAACGTAACAATTTTGCCTGTGCAAAACATTTGCAACTTTATATATCAACAAATACTTTTCTCGGAATAAATGAGAATTGGCAGTACTTTGTTAGTTAACTGTTATTTTCTATTCCATATATAGTTAATAAAAAATAATAATAATAATTTTCTATTTCGATCCAACTACTGCAGGGCATATAATCCAGTCTGTCGGTCAGGTCCATGCGCGGAAGTGTATTATTAAATTTTTTTTTTTTCTTTAAACGCAATTAAACTAAAAGTTCGTAAAATGGGAGTAATTAATTTTACAACGAAATAAAAAACCGAATAAAATAGCTAAATCCACCATATCCAGAATTATAAGTAGTTTTAAAAAGACTGGGAGTATTGAAAATATTCATAAAGGGTGGTAGACCAAGGAAAACGACAAAGGCTGAGAATTTAAATTTTAAGTAAATCTCGGCCTTTCCTCAGTTCAAGGTACTTAGGTAAAAAACAAATAAAACCTGGATGTAGATCCTTCGACAGTAAGAAGACGAGCCATAGAAATCGATCTTAAGACCTACAGGCCAGCGAAAAAGCCACTACTTTCCGAAAAAAATGGCTGAGCTCGACTTGTCTTTGCTCAAAGTCATTTAGAATGGCCCCTAGAAAAATGGAGAACTGTCCTTTTTTCGGATGAGTGTTTAACTTTAAGTTTAACTTAGTGGGGCTAGATGGAGGGCAAAAAGTAGGACGACCGACGAACAAACGACTAAATCCGCGATAAACTGTGAACTATGTAACATGGAAGTGGTAACTATGAAGCATGGAAGTGGTAATACAATGGTCTGGGGGTGTTTATCAGCTCAGGGCGTGGGACCTCTTTATGAAATACCACGGATAATGAAAGCGGAGGACTACAAAAACATTATGGAAAATGTTATGCTCCCTACGCAGAGGAAGAAATGCCCCTGCGCTGGCGCTTCGAACAGGACAATGATCCCAAGCACACCTCTAGACTTCTTCAGGCTTGGTTTTCGCAGCAAAACATTGAAGTTTTGAAATGGCTCGCACAGTCCCCAGATCTGAACCCCATAGAAAAGCTATGGCAACTGGTTAAGGGGAGGTTCTCATCTAGAATCTTGAAATTTTCGATTTTTTTTTTATTTCATATTATTAAAGTTTAATATGTCTAGAATGTTGCTTTAAAATATTTAGTCGATCCGAGCACTAGAACGGATTCTACAGCCCATTGATTCTGGCGGTGTCATGATCGTAGTGGGGCGCTCAGCCTGTGCCGTGCCGTTCAATCACGATTATCTCGGAACTTTGTTTTTCAAGATTTTTCAAATTTGCGTACAAGATAACTCAAAAACGGTTCAACCGATCAACTTCTAGTTTCGTGCATATTAAAGTAAACAATTTTCTTCATAGAAAGAGTGGAGCACATTTTGAAAATTGTAACATTATCTCCTTTTTGTAAGTGATAAACTATGAAAAAAAACGGCCGAAAACGGCCTTAAAATTTCAAAATCGCGCCATTCCGGCAATTTTAAATTTTTTTTGAAAGTCGTCCACTCTTTCTGAGACAAATTTAGTCTAGTTTATAATAATGTCATCATTATTTGATTTCAGACCAATCTGCGACCCCTAAATTGTACGCAGCTGGGCCATTTTCGAAAAACATGCCTCCGGAGAAGTTGAATAACGGGCGCCATTTTGTTTTTTTTTTTAATAAAAAAATTTTTTCGTACAGATAAATATACAATAAAAGATAATGCCAAATATCATTTCCCTATGTCTTGTCATTTGCCTTCAAAAAAATCACGAACTTTACCTACTTTTTGACGTTCTAGATGAGAACCTCCCCTTAAGAAGAATATGAGGGGTAAATTTTACAACAACCATGACGAACTATTTAATGGTATAAAAAAGGCTTGGAATGATATAACTTCTTTGCATCTTGAGTCGCTATTTAATTCTATGCCAAGAAGATGTGCAGCAGTTATTGTAAATAAAGGCTATTCAACCAAATATTAATTATAATATACATTTAAAGTCGCCAACATTGTTAATGTCAAGGAGTTGCAAATGTTTTGCACAGTCAGTTTTGTATCTTAGTATGAAAAAACGAATATTTCTCCTTTTTTATTGAATAGTTACCTTTAGTTTTTTAATATTCTTAAATTAGATATAATAAAGAATAAAATACTGTATTAGCTTTTTTGTTTTTAAGAATTTAAGGTTTGTTGTAGTAAGACATAGAAAATTGGGGTTTTAGTTGCAAATGTTTTGCACAGCACTGTATATCGAAGCAATATTAAAAACCTCGTGTTCGAATGCCAGTGCCAATCCATCGATTTAAAATTCTTGTTAAAATGATTTTTAACAGATATTGCTATATGTAAAGTAACTTTTAAATGATATGAAGAAAATTCGCCTTAGCTGGAAAACCCTTTAAGAGTGTGTACTGAGGAACTTAACGAATATGCGGCTCTCGGATCAATTATCTCTTGAGAAGTATATTTCGTCGAATATATGTATATACGAGTATATGATTTCAAAAATTCACGGCATTATAAATCCGGTGTTCTTAGAGCATCAAATTTAAACTAAAATTTTTTGAAGCTATTTGTTATAATAGGGGAATTTATCACGCACAAAATTACACGGCAGTAAAGAGCCGTCGGTAATTTTTTTTTATAATTATTTTATTTCTCTCCATATGAAACAAAACCTTTCTTATTTTCAGAAAATCTTTTTGCTACAGAAGACTTAGTTATTTGTACTCAAAATTCCAATTACATGTTCTGTTGAACGAATTGCGAGAACTGGCCTCACAAAAAGCAGTACCTCATAGAGATTTTTACAATATCAGGTAGATTTTTTTTTTTGATAACTACAGTAGTGAACTTGTGAATAAAAAAAAATTGATCATCATAGAAAGGTGGATACCCACATCCATGCGGCATCCTGTATGAATCAAAAACACCTATTGCGATTCATAAAGAAGACAATAAAGAAAAATGCTGATGAAGTAGTAACAGTGACCAAAGGACAAGAGATGACGTTGGCGCAGGTTTTTCAGTCGATGAACCTTACCACATATGATTTAACCGTCGATATGCTCGATGTCCATGCCGACAGGAATACGTTCCATCGGTTCGACAAGTTTAATGCCAAATATAATCCTATTGGGGAGTCACGACTTAGAGAGGTCTTCTTGAAGACGGACAACTATCTTAATGGCAAATATTTTGCTCAAATTATACGGGTGAGTAAAGTGCCTTAACTTCGTTAAGGATTCAATATATTTCCTTGAATTTTATGTTATTGTTCTAATAAGCAAACAAAAAATGTATTGCTTCTTAAAACGGACATATACAAAAATTATGTTAATGAATAAATTCGGTTCAATAGGAAGTAGCCTTCGATTTGGAGGAGTCAAAGTATCAAAACGTAGAATTGCGTTTATCAATTTACGGAAAATCCAGGGATGAGTGGACCAAATTAGCTAAGTGGGCGATCACTTATGGAGTACATTCTACAAATATTCGCTGGCTTATACAAATTCCGCGTTTATTGTAAGTTCATTGGCTACTCAAAACTGTTATTTTATTTTTAAAACGCAATCTATTTTTCTTCAGTGATATTTTCAAATCAAACAAAATGATGACTTCATTCCAAGACATTCTCGACAATATATTTCTCCCGCTTTTTGAATCAACAAATAATCCAGAGCAACACCCCGAACTACACAGATTCCTGCAGTATGTCATTGGATTTGATTCTGTGGACGATGAATCCAAGCCAGAAAATCCACTTTTCGACGGAGATGTCGCTGCTCCGGAGGAATGGACGGAAGAAGACAATCCGCCCTATGCTTACTACATTTACTATATGTATGCCAATATGACGGTTCTGAATCATTTCAGAAAGTAAGTGACATTCTAAAGATGGTATAAAAACGATTTTACAATTGAAAATAATGAATGTATTGTTTCCTTCAGGGAACGCGGCTTGAACACATTTGTTCTCCGACCTCATTGCGGTGAAGCTGGACCCGTGCAACATTTGGTTTGTGGCTTCCTGATGGCCGAAAATATCTCCCACGGACTTCTTCTCCGCAAAGTGCCAGTACTTCAATATCTTTACTATTTGGCCCAAATTGGAATTGCAATGTCTCCACTTTCAAACAACTCTCTGTTCTTGAACTACCATCGAAATCCTTTGCCCGAGTATTTGGCTAGAGGACTGATAGTGTCCCTCAGTACTGATGATCCTCTCCAATTCCACTTTACAAAGGTAAGTAGTAAATTAGTTGAGATTTTTAATTGCTGAAAATTTTTTAGTCTAAATACACTACCGAGCAAAAAATTCGCGCCTATGTGTTTGAATTTGCAAGCTATTATTTTACATGTACTTTCGCTAGAACTAAAGGTGTAGGCTTCATTGAAGATTAGGAATTAATTCTTCAATTGGTGACTGAATTTGCAACATCCTAAAATATTATTTGGAGTACAAAATTAATCACCATCGGCTTAAATTTAAATGCTCTATTCGGGAAGAAATCTTAGCTGTTCTTGGTGATGGACTGTATGGAAATATTATCCATATAGATTCTTGAATTTAGGCCAATTTAGAATATCTCTATTAAGGTACTATTACCGTCTAGAATGCTAAAAAATGACATATATTCAACAATTTTTTTTTCACTTTCTATATTATATATTGTTATCAAACTTTTTTTTACAGTATTAAACAGTTCTTGAAGATTACGAAAAAAATTTTTATTTTTATTTTCTATTAACTGTTAATTTAATACAGGGCGCTCAAATTTTCTTCTCAAAAAAACATTGCTGCATGGCGGACAGTTAATCTCTGGAACGGTAAGTCTGAAACATAAAATTCAAAAAGAGTTACAAAAAGGAAGTGCTCTTACGTGATAGTTTACCAGAAAAATTGAAAAATCATTAAAAATAAAAAAATGGCGGACATTTCAAAATTTTTTTCAAAAATCGCCCTTTTTTTCGACCTTTTTTCAGGCTCAAAAATTTTATATATTTTTTTTGTGCTCAAATTGTGGTAAACTATCACGTAGGATATAACAACGAACAGAATGCTTCAAAGTTTATTAAAATCGGCCCAGTAGATCCGGAGATTAACTGTCCGCCAGTTTAAAAAACCTAAACTCGAGAAAAACGCATTTAAAGTTTATTTAGAACATGGGAACAGCCGAGAGCGCGCTTCAATTGAGTCGTTATATCTCGGCACTGGCTTCGAATTTCGATTTAATATTTTAGACAGTTATTATTGAAGGTATAAAGAATCTAAAAATGTAAAAAAAAAAAAATTAATTTTTTGAAAATTCTAGACGGTAATAGTACCTTAAGTAAAATTTAAAACAAAACTCCTTGGATACAAATTTATTTTATATCTTCTCATTCACAAAATAGTAATTTGACTCTCTAAATTTTATTTTATTTTACGTCGCCTACTTTCGAAAGAACGTCGTTTACTTTCGCTTCCTCCACAGGCTGTGATCAGACATTTTCGGCACCTAGTATTTTTTGGAATCATATTGTTTTTCTTTCAATCGTTGATACCAATTTCTCGCAACCGTCCAAGATCTTCTGGACCTTCAGCATTTCTATTGAACCGATTCGTTTAAAAATTTTCATACGTGTTCCGTTTTGAAGACAATATATCAAGCTGTCAACGTTGACCTTGAATTGTCAAACCCTCAAGGATTTCTGAATCGCTGACCTTTGAAAATGGTAGAACTAATATGGCGATTAAATAAAGGCATTTCCTTGAAAATGGGCTTTTAAGGGTTGTCGATTTTAAACCTGCTATTGACATTTAGATTGGATTTTGCTTGGAACGTATCTATCTTGCAAATTGAGGGATTTATTACGTTTTAACGGATGCATATTGCTTGCATCGAGAGTAAAAAAAAAATGACGTTGCTCTGAATTTTTATGTTTGAATACGAGTAGTGTTTATTACATAGATCTGTCTATGATCATTCCTTGTCTCATTAATTAGAGGATAAAAAAATTGTCTATTATCCAAAGTATGCGTAAAATAGTAGCTTGCAAATGCTCTCTAATAGACAGGCATGTTTTTTTTTTTTTGTTGCTCGCCGGTGTGCAATATCACAATAAAATGAAATGGAATTTTAAATAGAAATAAGTCAAATAATGTTCGATCAACATTTTTTTAGGAACCTTTAATGGAGGAGTACAGTATTGCAGCGCAAGTTTGGAAATTAAGCTCTTGTGATATGTGCGAATTGGCTCGCAATAGTGTCCTGATGAGCGGATTCCCACATAAGGTAAATTTAATGAAAACTATTCATGGCTAAAAACTCATCGATTTTATTCAGATGAAGCAGCATTGGCTTGGACCAAACTACACCAGGGAAGGGGTAGCGGGCAACGATATAACCAGAACGAATGTACCAGACATTCGTGTATCGTTCAGATATGAGACACTTCTGGACGAGTTGTCGAACATCTTCAAAGTTCACGAGAAACCCATTACCGCATAAGAAGGCCACAGATATAGCCAACAAATGTAACCAATCCTGAAACCATATAACCAGCGACCGTAGCGTCAAAGTTAGAGTAAAATTTTTCTAAAGAATTTGCTGAATTTTTTGAACCAAGTTAAAATTTTGTGTAATCGAAGTTATTATCATTATAGAACCACAGGTGTAGTCATGCGTGTTGCTGTTACCCTTTTCTGTTTTTCATTGTTGATTAAACTAAAATAGTCGTGGTTTAGATGTAGGGAAAAGCTCTAAAGTATAATTAGAGAGATGTTACATTGTTTAATATTTATATTGCGAATTGGCTCACATTTGGAAAAGGGAAGGACAGCTATTTAGTTCTTGTATATCTCAAGTTTTCTCAAATATTAGGTTCACCTTGTTTACGGTAATTCGATAATAATTCGGGCGCTTACTACGCTAAGTTGTTGAGTTGTTGAAACGTTACTTTAAGAATTCTTTTGTATGTATATAATTTTTTTTTTTTTTTGTAACTTAATTTGTTTTAAGCTTTTTTTACAAGAAGATCCACGAAAGTTTGTAACATTGTTTGAAATATATATATATACCATGTAAAATCAATTCTTGTTTTTTAAAGTACCCCCCATAAACACCACTATATTTAAGAAGACATCAAAACTCCAGACTGCCCAAACTAATAACACACAGATTTAAAAGAGAAAAAAAAACATTTATTTAAAAATAAAAAAGAACAAACAAGTTTCTAAGTACGTATCGCATACGTTAAGTAAATGTTTTCTTCTTAAGTAGATTTGTAACAGTACAAAACGTCTCACAAAAAAACGTCTATTAAAATGGTGAATTCATGCCCAGTTTTGTCCCGAAATCCAGTCTAGCACGTCTCTGGTAACGCAAATTCACTCTGAAAATCGGAAAAATAATAAGAATTATTTTCATTAACAATGTCACTGCATTCCAAACTTACTTAATTTCCTCCCATTTGCAGAATTCCGTAACCGCAAAACTGGAAAGCACTGTCGCTGTGATAAAAACTATGACTGGCCAGACCTTTGGCATTTGATAGTACACCTCATCGTTAAGGCAGATTTGTAGTCCGCATACAATTAGATGAAGGAAGACCAACGTCAGACTTGAAACTACCCATACGTTGTTACTGAATGGACTTTTGCGCCACATCGAATGGTCGCGATGAACGAAAGACGCCGAAATTATCACTAAATTTAAAGATAAAAGGGATTTGTTAAATATTCTTACTCTTTTTTCAAAGTCGTGAGATTGAAGGATACATAGGAGTAGTCCTTAAAACCAACTTTTAATACTTAACCAAATTAAAGTCCTTATTTTTATTTAATACATACGGTTCGAATAACAACCTCCTCTTTTCGAAATTTGTTAGAAAATAATTACATTACTGCGCTTATGGAAATGAGAACTTATAAGAAAGCATATATACTACTAAACCCAATCAAATTGCGAGATTGTATTACTAGATACTAGACATTTTTGCGACACGCTACCGTGTTCACTAACTAGAAACTACAAAAACTGTCCGGCAATTGCTTTATGGGATCTAATCTTTTATATCAAAATCTATGCTTCTATAGGACATGTGCGAAAGCGTCTAATTACTGAGTATACTTCCAATAATTTTTGTAAATTTTCCAGTTGTCTTACAACTATTATACTGAGATTCCCTAATTTTTGACGAATCGATTTCAGACAGTTGCTTTTTTAAAATATCTAACGCTTTATTGTATTTGCTGTTAGCCTGTTAGTCTAGGAGCTAGCAACGAAAAATCTACATCATTTGATCATAAAAGATATTTTGGGGATACCTTTGTGCATATCCCGTCTTCAAAAATAAAAACTTCTTTCACCGATTTTTGCCGTTTAAGGTCTTAAGAGTGATTTTCCAAATTTCAAATTTATATAACATTGCTAAACTTGAATTCAATTCACAATCAATTTGAACTTATTTTTTGGTTTAATCACTTTATTTTGTTGTTTTAAAAAACACATTAAAAATCGAGAGTAAATCCCGCTTGCGTTAAGGGGACATTCTCATTCGAAGTGAAAAAAAACCGATTTTTTTGTTTTTACATAAAAGTATTCCTTAACATCATAGTAATGCTGTCCTCAAACCGTTGTGAGAAATTCGAAACAAAACGAAAGTTATAGCTATATATACTTAACGATATATACCGGTTTCTATAGATTTGGAGCGTCGGACAAAAACTTTAAACGCGTTTTTCTCGAAACTACTTTTTTTCACCTGGTACCAGTGATATCTCAAATTCTGCTCGATAGATTTAAAAAAATCAAAAAGCATTCGACTCATTAACATAAATACTAGGACATAGACCTTTAAAAATGCATAAAAGTACCCCACCCTCTTTTTTATACACGTACTTTCCCCCAAAAAATAGCCAATTTTTGAAATTTTTAGAAAAACTCATAAATATAATTTAAAAAATTAAAAGTACCATTTTTAAAGGTCTATGTTCTAGAAAAAAGTCTAAAGAACAGAACCCATTTTGAATTTTGTCTTTATCTTCTCCAGGAAGACCGCAGGAACTGGTACCAGCTAAGGGACTTTTACACGTAAAAAGAATGAAATAAGAAAAAGTGTTAAATAATTTTACTTAATATTCCTCTGCTACTATTTGCAATATTTCAAACTTTAATTAAGTTAATTTTATCTTACAATTAGTTCATTGGATTTAGTTTTACATGAAAGATCTTTATCTGCGAACCATTGATAGTAAAATATTAATAAAACAGATACCAGCTTATGTAGGATATATAAAAAGTGCAAAATTTATTAATGACTTACCAAAGTGGAGAATGACTCCTAAAAGGCAAAATATGCGCGCAATGTGTACATGATTTTCCAAGTCCTCTTCGTCAACGTCGATTATTTCAAATGGCTGTGCCATAACGACACAATAAGATAGAATCTGTGATAAGAAATAAATATTTACATTTTTTTTAATTATATAAAATTTTCGTAACTTACGATTATAAAAATAGTTGGCAAAAATTTGCATCCGTAACACCATAGTACGAATCCAAATACTCTTGAATCGAATTTGGTCTGCTTTTTACCAGTGGCACGATTCATTATTTTCGAATCGGATTCAATATGGGCCAATGAAAGGGAAATTAGTGGGACCGCACAGCACATCAAATATATTAGTGTTATCGGTGTAAATGCTGGCGGCAAAGAAAGGCAGGTACTTGAAATGTTTATGAAAGCGAGAGTGCATCCGCAACATGCCCAGAACTGAATACAGTTCCATAATCCGAGCGAAAATCGTCTCGAGAGTTCAATTATGGCAACTATCGACAATGGATCATCCCTTCGCACTGATATCGAGCATGGCAGAGAGTTAAGTAATCGACTTAGATATATCGGTGATACTGTATTATATCCACCATCACGGAAATTCGTTGAGCCATTTTCTAGGAATACATCCGATGATTTACAGTCTTTTGTTTTGGTGAGGCGAAGTTTGTTGTTTAGAATGTTTGACTCGGTGTAGGCCGGAATGTCCTGGCAGACCTGGGAAATAAATCCAAAAATATAGGAAGAGAAGAAACATCTTAAAACAATATCTTTAAAAAGGGCACATACTTAAAACAAAGCATTTTAACATATTGTCGTAATGCTAATACATAGCTTAATAGATTGTCGCCTGTAATATGAATTTGATACCTAAATTACAAAATATGAACGACTGTTCTAAATCGCAATCGATAGGAGTATTATCGATATTGTGATTCCAAAAAGAGCATTTTCAATTTATTTCATTTAACTCTTCAAAGTATAATATTACTTCTAGATCCTGTACAATAAGGAATTTTGTAACTCTAGCTAGGAACATTAAACTATTAATACAGAACAGTTAAAGCTCTATATAATATTCAAATAATCAAGAAGATCTCTTTTAAATCTGCTGCTATTGCTACTTTGCCTAATTTGCCAATACAACATGTTCCACCTTCTATGTAACAGCCTGCATTAGGACTTGGCGCTTAATTGTGGATTTGCTGAATTTAGGGGTAAAAAGAGCGTAAACTCGCTGTGAGCTCATAAATTTAATTTTCTCGAATAGGTATTTCGGAACGCACCTATGGACAATATTATGCAAAAAAAAAAAATTGTACAAAATTCGATGAATTTCGTAAGCGAGCAACCGAGAATAGTGCGGCTATAGGGTGAGGTAAGGTGAAAAGCTACTGCGAGCATTTTAGTCTAGCCTAGTGGTTTCCATATGGCAACAAATCTCATAATCAAAAGAACTTATGGGTATCAATAAGACCCTAACCAGCATCATTTTTGTCCGTCGAGATGTAAAAGCAGCGCTTAGCAAGAGTCTTGAAGTGATTTGGTCACTATCGACTTCGCATGATCAATCTATGTTAGAGTCCTATTAAATATTACGCCCAGATTCCTGACAGTGTCATTATAAGGTATTTCAGTGTTATCATGGACAATCAGTGGGAAGTCAGATGTATACACAGTTTTCTTTTACACGACAATGGCATTTAGCTGGATTCAGTAACAATTTATTTGACGCTGCCTATTTGGTGATGGAGGATACATCTTCATTAATACGGAAAACAGCATCTTCCATGAAGTCATCGGCTTAAGACTAAGGTCCCTAAAATTCTTCCAAAGTTCTTTAGTTGATTACCTAATGTTGAATTTGCAAATTAAGAAATTGATTGTCGAACGACGAATCTCATTGTTAACTCTATTACGGAGACTGCGAAAACATTTAGGAGTATCGATAGTTCTGAAACGTTTCCAAAGAGAGTATGCGCGATTGCGTCAGTATGTTAATGACCTAATCTTAGAAGTGAATCAGGGACAACCAAGATCAAACATTCTGCGCCCACGAAGTGGGGACAAGTTTATGAAATAGGGCATTCCCCAGATCGTCAAAGTGGATTACCTGATTATCAGGTAAGGGCAAGCAATATGTCTGTTGCTAGTGAAGGCTAGTAGCCTTAAAGAGAAGGTAATCTAATTTTATTGCCTTAAAATCATGAAATGTAAAAATTTGTTCCTCGCGATTTACGTTATCAAATTGACGTCAGGAATATGAGGTCATGGTTAGAGAAACCGGAAAAGGTTATGTGATTATTGGAATACAGCCAGGTCCAAGTTGAGAATCACAAATAAATCCAATAAAGAGCTAGAGGTGGACGTGAAATGTTGGGAGTCAACTATTCACCACTGACAAACCAAAAGACGATATCAAGTCGGCAAAGTGGCATTTTCAACGTAAATGACGGTCGATATTAAAATTGTCTCTTGACATCTGTAGTAAATATAATATAGTACATTAATAAAATTCGTTTCCTTATTTAGGATAATCTCAAGCATCATGTTATAATGCTTCTTAAAGACATTGTTAAAAAACTCACTATTTAGGGTTTTCAGACGTTTGGAGTAGACCTTTATAATCTTGGAACATATTTCCCACAAATTTTACTTAACGTTTTTTCAACCTAATATGAACTATTTACTTGAGAAGACTTTGTCTTGCAAATCCGTCCATAATATCGATCACTAAAACATTTTCTTATACAGAGATTGTTCTTACTGTGTTTATGGTGTACCATCCTGTAGAAATTTCTAAACAGCCTCGTCCAAGTGATAACAGTTCATCATGGCATATGGATACAAAAAACTTCATCAATTCATTCAAATATCTAAATGGCATCTTCTATAGAACTTTTGAGTATTTCGACATGTACTTGACCGATTTTTAAAATTATATTGATATATTCCAGACAATTTTGAACTGTGTAGAAAATTGCCTTTATTCCGATGATCTTGAAATACCTATATTGCTGTTATAATCAGGATACATGTTATTTTTTTAGCAACAATGTTAAATGAATAAGAATTTGTTATACGATATCTGCAATTGGCTATTTCTTTCATTATTCTCTTAACTCTCTTTCTTTTGAAGAAGTGATGTTGAAAAGTTTGTATTTTGAAAAATTAATATATCTGGATATAGAATCCCTACGCATGCTAGTTGATAATGATTTAATATGAATATTGTTGCCAGACACACATTTTCGATCGCGATTTTGTTTAAAGTAATAAATAAAACTCATCTCTGGCACAATAGCTATAAAATAACCTAAAAACAATTTGCTTAGCCATTAGAAATCTTACCTGTGGATATAGTGGTTCCACAGCTATACTGCAATCGGCTTGAAGAAATATTTCTGCGTTTGAATTGCTAGCGCTGGATCCAATGCAGACGACAATTTCCCCGTATGACTGCATAATGCTTAGCATCTCACTAGTTGCCTCTGCGGAGCAGTCTGTAAAGAGAGACACCTGCAATGGAACATTATCCACCTTCTCAAGGTGCGGCCTTATATTCTCGATCCCTCGAGGTAATTTAGCTCGATTCGACATATCGAAATGTACTGGTGCACTTTGTTCGGTACTATCAGTTAGTAAGCTCAAAGAGCGACAGTGTCCACCCAATGCAGAATCTTCCGAGGGTCGTTGTGCCATTGCATCCACCTCGATGGATTCCATTGAGCCCTGAACAGAATTCGCACTCAGCATATTATATTCTTGATTTGAGATTGCTCCTGGCGCTGAAGAGCTTAAGGTTTTTGTTGATTCTAGTCCAATCGGCGGAATAAGACAATTCATTTCCGAATTACCATGATCGTCATCCTTACCCAAAGAAATATTATGGGAAATTTCGAAGTGCCCAGAATGTTTCGGAGATTGAGGATTTGAATGAGGCTCCTCACTTAGTAGGGATATATGACAGTTCCACCCCGATTCCAGTCCCATCTTTTCGGAAAATACTCTAGATCTGAGTTCATTTTCTTTGCTAAAATGCACAAATCGTATGCATGCACGTTCCAGTCTTTCTACTAATTGCACAATATCCGTTTGGGCCTGGTATTGCATTGTTATCATCCCAATGAAGACCTGATGACACTGCATTTCAAAGCAGCCCTCAACATCTGCAATGTCCTCATCTTTAGCCTCGGAGAATAATAGTGAATCTGTGCTTATTGAGTGACTTAATTTAGTATGCCCCTCAAAGTCACAATGTATTTTGTCCACATGTTGCATTTTGCACTTTGATTCTGGTGGTAGTTCAAGGTATGCAATATTACCATTTTGGGAACCACTCAGAGCCCCACAGATTCCATGTCTTAGAGGACGATAAGCGAATGCTGTGCAATATGCTGTGAGGGCACTTCTTTGATAGAAATCTTGCGCACGCTTTCTTTCCTGTGGACCTAGTGGCCTAAGATCTCGCCCATCCCAAAAATCATCACAGCAATCCAGAACAATATCAGCTGTTCCCTGTGTGAATAAGGAAAGGTAACCACCAGGCGCCTCCCGAAGAACCACAGACAGGGAGTGCGGAAATGGAACCTTCACTTTTGAGGAGAGCTGTAAATGGCGGGCAAAACGTATATCTCTCTGAACAACATCCGGTTGCTAAAAGTTAGTCGAAATTAGTAAGAAGGAGAGCTAAGAACACAAATTCCTTTACCAAGTGTCGATACGTGGCAAGTTGACCTTCTAGATTAAACCTGTCTGTTGCATGGGAGGTAAAGCCAATTTGTTTTGCAAGCTCGCATAAGCACCGTCTGAAATTGTCGATAGTTTTAAGTAGAGAGCACGACGGCTGAGATTGGCATATCAGGCATAAAGCTTAGTTATACATGAATATGATATATATATGCAAGTTCTGTGTAATTTTGAATAAAAAACTATAAAGCCTGATTAGCACTTTTAATGGAGTATTGTGAAAATGGTGCTTCCTTCCTTTGGGGAACCAACACTACGCTAAGAGAGCTCTACTCCGGATCTAAAACTACCAGGCATCATGCCATTCTTTACTATTATTCAAAGGTTACTTGAAAAAGTATCTTCAATAGTAAGATATTCATTAATTGTGGGAGCGGTACACTTGGCCGTAAATTAAAATATTTAATAACAAAATATCGCATTTAAAAAAAAAATCCTGAAAAACAAAATTTCGCATTTCCAATATGTCGCATTTGGAATTTTCGCATTAATGAAAATTTCGCATTGGAAAAATCTCATTTTGTAAAATAAAAATATCGCAATTAGAGAAGAATTTCCGTTAAAGTGTTGGTGGAAACAGTAGAAAATCTTTAAGGGGACCTTTACTTTTAAAATCGAAAAAAAATCTATTTTTTTTTTTTTTCATAAAAATGCTTATTAACATCACACAAACACTCTCCTAAAACCGTTTTAAGAAATTCGTAAAAGAAAAATGTTATACCTATATTTGTAACGCTACCTCTACGCATTTTATATGCAAAAATATTATATAGCAAAAACTTTGAACGCGTTTTTCTCGAAATCACATTTTTGAAAATGGCCGCGTATTTATCTCAAAAACTATTCAACCGATTTTAACAAACCAAACGCCATTCGATTCGTTATCAAATATACTAGTAACTAAACCTTTAAAAATATTATTTTACCCTCCCACTTTTTTATGCGGAGGGGCGTTTTCCTCTAACTTATAGTCGTTTTTTAACTTTTTTAGATAAATGTGTATAAAATGATATATTTATTAAAAATAAAAGGTTTTTTAGGTTTAGGTACTAGTTTTGTGTCTTATGAAAACAATCCACTAAAGATTTTTATTCTATCTGTTACAGAAAGTCCTAGAGAAATGCGGCCGTTTTAAAAGTGCATTTTGGATGACGCCATCTGCGGGCATTAAAATAAACTAAAGTTGCATTTAAAAAAATTGTTTATATTTTTCATAATCTTACCAATAATGTACAAAAGGTTTCTGAATAATAAATATAATAGTCTTTAAAAAAAAAAACTTTTATAAAGTGTGTTTTTTTCGATTTTGAAAGTAAAGGTCCCCTTAAGTTAAAGATGTTTCTATCCCTTCTATGGTATCCTGAATATAAATCTACAAAAAAGCTTTAAGAAGACAGAACCGCCTTAAAAAAAGTATTGTCATTTTACTTAATGTTTCGTTACTACTTTTAATACTGAATCTTACGATTTTACCATATGTTTGAAGCCGGTGCGAAAATCTGACTGGTATTAATGTAATACTTAAACAACTTCATGCTTGTCGCCATCGATAAGCCGAATAGATACTAGCTGCATTTTAGGTCTGATTCTGGTTGTCACCTAACTTTCTTTCTCGTGAAATCTTATGGCTGAATTGCATGCCTTTTTGTAGTTTTACATTTGTATCTCATAGGAATTATATGTCCCATTGCGAATAAATAAATATTATACATAGTTTGCACCGCAATCTTTTGTACAATTGCAAAAAATGGTATTTAATAATACTTCGGGTGATGGTGGTAATAAAGTTGTTACTGCTACAAATTTTTAATTTTAAAATCGAATTCCACTGTTGGTGATCTAATTACAAGTCCTCTCCTAACTAGACTTGTATCTGATATTACACTTGATATGCATACTGTTGAGTTACTGCAGTGGTAGAGGAGAATGATGGAAATTTGACTCCTATACTGATTCTTGTAGTTTTTGAAAAGCTTAAGAATCTAAAATCGTCTAATGAGTGTTCAAATTTTGGAGCACCATGGACTACTCATAGAAAACGTATTCCAATGCTAGCAATAATATCTGGGAACCAATTTTAGGTAGAAATAATTGTGATAAATTGTGAAAATCATTAGTCACTGTATAACTCTACATATAAATCATTTATGGGCTGTTATTTACAATATAATATCTTAAGATTTTGTTTATTGAAATCGGTGCGAAAACTTGACTGAATTAAACGCTATGCTAGAAAATAATCGGCAATTAGTTTTGTGTGTTCGACGTCTTTAAAACTATAGTAAAATCTTTTGATGTAATATTATAAGTACCAACGGGGAATTCCAAAGTGGAAACACATTGAGCACGAGGCCCTTATTTCGGACGAAAATATATTCTAGATATTTTTTTAGAATCTCTAAAAATCATACAATAAATAACCCTAAATCTAGTGTTAAGTTAGTGATATTAACTACACGTCAAAAGGAAGATAAATATTATATTGACAAGTTTTCAATTACCGGATTTTGAGGATGCGAGATTCACAAATGCGAGACTTTGAAATTGCAAGATTTTATGTGCGGAGTTTTTAAAACAACATTTTAGCTTTCAATCTTTCCCAACGCGTAAATTGTTAGAAAATTTTCGTTATTTTTGCAGCACTCAGTTAAATGGAAATTCAAAATTCATAGTTGTATCACCGCACTAAGAATTAGTAGAAAATTATCACCTCACAAAAAAAAAAAAAATTATAAAAGAAAAGAAAATTGAATGAGTTAAGATGGCACAAAAAAAAACAAGTGAAAACCAGAAGGCATGCAAGGGTTATAAGTCCAACGAATAGAACTTTATCGCGACAATCGAAGCTTTGATGGATATTGTAAGAGAATGTGATATTAAAAATACTACACTCAACCTGAACTTGAGGCCGATATTGTTCTTTATATAAAGACAGCATACTCTTCAATGTATTTAATAAAATTATTCAGTTTTCCATAAATGCAATTTGGACAAAATAAAATAAGTAACTTTATGGCGTAATAATTTTGTCTTTTGCAAGAAAATTGCCTCAATTGCCGAAATTTTCAGAAAAGATTTGCTTACCTGCCTACTGGCGTCACCTGAAAATATTATATACATACACAGCAGTGGAAGTACCTACACGTCGGCATATTTTATTTTACAGAAAAAGTTATTATAATACAAATGCATTTCCATTCAAAAGGTTGCATTGGTATCATAAATCATAGTATAGTTGTTTGGTTTTTTAACCACGTCAAAATTAAAGATAATTTTTTCAGATAAATCTAGCTCGGCGTCGCACAATAACCTGAAATTGCTATAAAATGATCAAAAGTAATTAACTTGGTGGGGTGAATATATGTACAGTAAAACCCGTTTAAATGCAACCCGCTTTACTGCACAATTCCTTTTATTGCACACGATGCGAATGCACCGAATTTTTTGCCTTATTAATGTGTAGAAACAAAGACCGCATTATTGCACACCTCTTAAATACACAAACCTCTTATTTGCACATTAATTTCAGGCACGAATTTTCTATTTGAATTAAAAAATAACCGGATAAATGCAATATTACATATTTTAAATGAACAGATCTGTAGAAGTGTAGTACTTTTACATTGTCCCCTCGGTGGTTACCATTTAAAGGCAAAGAAGAAGAATAACACTTTCTCGTTAGTCTTTGCTTTAACATTTCAGTCTTTTTGAGTTGGCGGGTGGACCTTGTAAATTGCGGATTGTAATTGTTTAATTTTGGTAAAATTTGTAAAGTAAAGACGAAAACAGAACGCTATGTTATTAACCAAACTGAAAAAAAGTAATCCGAGCTCTCTTAAATGCACAACATGTGCATTTATCTTAAAAACGTTTAAATGCACAAACCGTTTAAATGCACAAACCGTTTAAATGCACAAAATTTTCTGACAAATTGGATGTGCATTTAAGCGGGTTTTACTGTATAAGGTGAAGCGTAACCTAAAATAATTAAAACAGAAAATATGTGTTTTAGAGACAATTGAATTAAGTTTTGGAGTTATTATTTAAATAGCAGTTGAAAGGAGTGAAAATTACTGGAGGTCGTTTTTCGTAAATTCCTAGTAATAGCAAGATACAGTTATAGAAAACTACGTTTTGGGCTTATTATTTACATAAGGGTTACAGGGGTAACAATACAGAAAATCGTGTTCTTAAATATTATCGACAATAATCCAAAAAAGAGACTGAACACATTGATTGGAGTACAACTTACGATTTTTAATGATTTTTGCACTTAAGGCGGACTTGCAATAACCAAATTCTCCAACCCCTTAGTAATTTCTTACCCGTAGATAAAAAAAAAAAGTTCACAAATGGTATAGATATTGCTGGTTGCGATAATTTATGAACCTTCGACCACCAACTTAATAAATACACCAGATACGGACGCAGCACTTCAATGAAATTGAAAATGAGAGATTTTTACTAATGGTTGCTTAAACTAGGTTTCCAATAACTTGAACAATTCCATCAAACAAAATGATAAAGAGAATAGACATTCAAGATATTAACATCTTTTTTTTTTTTGTTACTGAACAGAAACTTTGACTAACGTTGACCTCTCTTAATTTTTTTCGAAATAATTCGAAAAATTGTGAACGACAGCAGATGAATCGTTTTGACCATTACGTTGGACTATTATGGAGGTCAATGCGTTTACTTTCATTTAAAAACCATTTTTCATACATACTTCGTCAAACCGCAATAAATTGTTGACCATCAGTTCCAATTGAAAGGGTGATTACAACTTCAGACGTTGCAAGACCATGTCTCCAACTTTTTGTTTAAACACCGAAGGGTGGTGATTTTTGTTTCTGAGATTTCGAACAGATTACGCTCTGGGGGCATTGGAGTTTCTTTATCTTCTGCAATCCTTCTTAACAAGTCTTAAGAAGATTAGAGTGGGCTTTGAAATGCATGGACAAATTCGACTATTTCTGCGTTTATTGTAAACAAATGGGGATTCCGAAAAGAGGACATTACTTTACAAAACCGATTGCTTAAAGAAGGCTTTAACTCAGAATTTATTAGCATTCACATTATATTGGGAGGGAAGCTTGCGATCATCACTTCATATGTTTATAGAGTACCTTAGAACATCAACATAAGGAGTGCTAAAACTAAAAAAATTACTGAAGAAGATTGGTCGAAATCTGTGTTATGATAATTTTTCTAACTGCAGTCCTTTTGAACGAAAATGCCTTGTATAATAATCTCCTCAACCCACTTGAGACCAGAAATTAATCTTGAGGGAATTACATGTAAAAATGCATTTGTTGTGTCATGCGGTCCCAAATAGGTTTATTAAGGAGATCAGGTACCTTTTCTTGATCTAATTTTTTTAGCTGAATTACATTCGATGTGTGAGACTACGTCTTTTAGAAAGTGTGAATAATTTCTAGTCGACTTAAGTAAATCAATCTCCATATAATAAGATGAAATGATTGTAATACAGCTAAATTTACTTAATTGTTCAGTAGCCTTACCCCATTATTCAGAAAATTATAAATTACCATCTTTAGGAAGGTTACTTTCATGAGTGAGCAGCGATATGCACAACAATACGCATGTGAATATTCATAGCTAAATACTGTACAAACCTGCGCTACCTAGCAACAGCATAATTTCAGAAGAAAATATAACTAATAAGAAAGACAGTGAATTAAAGAAAACGCGAACCAAAATGTTTAAAAGACTGCAATGAGACCAATTACATAGACAACGCTTAAAGACAACCACTTAAAATGGTAAATGAAACATCGAACTTAAAATTAGGCCTGCTCCGACAGCCATAAAAATGTTTGAGCATGAAACAAAAACATAAATACAATAGCACGCGATAAAACAAGCAAACCACGCAAAATTAACTTTTACAGGGTCTTCGGCAATGAAACAAAGGCAAACAAAGCTAAAACAGAAACGACACGAAGTTAGCCAGTAAAATAATAGACAAAGACAGTGAATAAACGGTCAAATGGAAAATCAAACTCGCAAGGTACTTCCTTTCCGAAATGAGGCTGAAATCAAAAGGAGGACTGTGAGTTCCTATAGTGGCATTCAGGTCGATTAAAATGTTTTATATTTATATTGTATTTAAATGTATTAAAGCTAGTTAAAACGGCGGTGAAGTACATACCCATGCATAAAGCAATTTAAACTGGATTCAACGATCGCATACCGATTGGTGACTGGCACCAAATCTTTATCGAGCATTGCGACGGCTGTCACGTGTCCGCAAAATTGTGCATAGTGAGCATGCGTAAGTGGACTGCAGGTGTTCAATAGGATCGCCAAACCTGAGTTAAAATTAGTAATGGGTAAATGAAAGAGGATTTTAGGTTTTATTAAGTAGAAACCCACCTAAAGGTTTAAGCGACGATATGTGATTCTTCCATTCGTGGTCATCAAACTCGAGTTTGAAAGGACAGTGTTGATCATGTGTTAAGTCCAGCACTTCTGCAATAACTCCTGATTTGTTAACATTATTATTTTTTGGTGTGCCCGGTTCCAAGCTGGTCGTACTCTCGCCAGATGATTTGTCCCCAGAGTCACGTAAGAAGAAAACCTTTTCAGCCGTTGGATTCGGCCACGAGAGAATTCCCTTTTTGTCGACACAGCAGAGGGCCGTAATGGAGCCAAGCACCTGAACTGCGTTCGCACTTCGTCCCAGAAGCTCGCTTTCCCCGTTCCAAATTAGAAGCCATCGGCGAAAGACCAGCGATCGGTGCAGTGATATGTTTTCAAAGTCGTAAGTAGGCGTGTCCAAATCCTCTTGGAAGGATTTTTCTTCTTCGGTGGAGAATTGTGGCTGCGGGTATCGTAGAAAAGTATCAAGTCTTGCAATGCCCCATAAGTTGACCGAGATCCACATCAGTGGAAAAACTAAGGGAAGCATTGGGATTATTGCTGTAGTGAAGGGGTCCAAAAAAAGATCTTTCCATGATCCCGAAGTTTTTTCTGAAAAGGTAAATTGTAGTTTTACCTACTATTGCAGATATATATGGCTCGTAACATACAATACTGCTAAAACATTAATTTTGCGCAGCTTAAGAAAAAATCTGTTTTTTTAAGAAAAATATATTTTTGGAAAATTTGAAAACTCATGATACTGTAATGAAAGATTACCACTGACAAAGTTTGACAAAATATTTTAAATCAGTTTTCCCGGAAACCCTCCAATACCAATATTGAGAGACCAACAATTAGAACTTTCTACATAGACTCCAAAACAGAATTTTACTTCCACAGACTTCTTGGGACTATGAGACCGAACGACGTTCAAGTAGAATACCTCGCGAAAGAAATAAACATTTGTGATTGTTTTAAAGTGCATTGAACCAAATTTTACAGGAGGGTAAAAAACTATATACCACTATCAAGAAAATAAATAAATATGTGGTATTGTTTATGCGCGAAATTATGGCTTCCAATTTGTTGATTATAAAATCACGCGAAGTGAGCCAATCAACGTTAATAGAAGGACGTGAAATCGGAATTGGCTTCTTCTGGAATTTACCAGAGCTAGTTTCACGATTTTGGACTTTTCCTGATCATATTGAGAAAATCCCGATATTTATTCGGGTCTAAATCAAAGAGCCAGAAGAATAGTTTGCAAAGCGGTGTATGGGTATTTGGTATCGTTGATTTCAATTCTGGAACTACACACCTTCGTACAAAGCTCGGGAACACACACTGGGTCAAAAGAAAGGATCTCTAGTTTTTAATGCCGGGTGGTAGTCCCAATATCTCAAGAAATATCGATGTTAACGATTTCGTGTTTGCAACTTTTTGGTAGGAAATTGAATTTCCTACAAGTTTGTCATTTTCACTTTTTCTGTACCTCTTGTTGTTTACGAGATAGGGGCAAAAAGCGAGAATTTCATGGAAAAATTTGCGTTAGTGACCCGTGGGAGTTAGGGTTACACCGCAATGGACACTTTTGTAGAGCATTCAATTCTGAAGAAATCCTACCATTGACCAAGATTATACCATAAAATTCCTCTGAGCTGTAGAGTTTTGAAGAAAAATAATCAGTTTACGTGTATTTTATATGGGAAATCTTTATACGCCTTGGTCTAGTACTTAATATTAATATTAAGGGCTCCAATTTTCAGGGAATTTTTGTTTAGGTATTTCCCACAAAATGTCGAGGTGGGACTGAAAAAAAAAAATAGTCGCGAAAAAAACCCACCCTAATACATATATAGGATGTTACTTTATTTTTTGTTTAATTTTATTAATTAAATTGTGCAGAACGGCTAAAGCCATCAATTGCCTACATATCGCCAAAAACTGGAATTCTATAACTGTCGTTTGCGGCAAAGAGCTAAGTAAAAAAAGTATAACAAGTAAAAAGAACTTCAGCATTCTGTACATATTTCAGTATTATACCAAAGACATCAAAATAATCAAAGCAAAATAAACTTTCAATTCCTCCTACTCATTTCTTAGTTTATTGTCTTGATTGGGCTATAAGTTTTCTAAAGCTGGAGTCATGTCGTAAAAACTAGAGAAAATAAAAGAGCTACTTACCTGGAAGTGCGAACCCAGTAATTCTTATGGTGCCAACAACTAAAGCAGTGAACACTGCAGTGAGAGTGCCCCATTGCTGGATATACTTAGTGACTAGCTGCAAAGCACATTCTTTAGGATCAAATCGATAATTTGAATTAATTCTAGTAACTTACCAAATACCTCTGTTGATTATATATGGTGGGTGGCCTCTTAAGGAAATTCTCGAGGATAAATTTAAGGTTTTCTAAGTACGGTGTGTTCTCGAGGATGCAAATCAGATCTGGGAGAGGAGACCTCGCGATTGGCTTCAAGGGAGGCTCGATTGGCTGCGCAATGCCGTAAGTTTCGTTCGCTTTAAATTTTCTCTTCCCGTTCACTTCGATGCATGGACCCGGAGCAATTTGTCCCGGCCTCACCACGATGTAGTCACCCTTCACAAGAAGGGCCCAAGGAAGGTTCACGATCATCCCGTCCCTGTAGGTCCATTGCAAAGACACACAAGGTGATAGTGGGCAGCAGAGGTGAGGATAGTTCTTCAGTTCCCACTCTGCGCTCAGCTCCTCCTCGGCAAGCTTAATTTCATTCAGCGCCTGGCGAGTCTTGCGGAAGATCTCCGTTCTGCGCAGGTTGTTCTCCCGCACGACGAAGAACAGGTTAGTACACAAGGTGAGAAAGATTACGATAGCCGGGAGGTAGTGATCACCCACGACCAGGGCGACGATGACCACGACCGTCGTCAGGATGGAGAACCAGCCCAGCGGACTGTCGTACCGCTTTACGAACGCCGACCGGATGTTGACCAGAACACTGAAATTGGAATCCGATTTAGCGCCGCCTCAATTGCCAACGGCCCCCAACTCACTTTTCCGATCGGAATCGTGCCTCGTACGTGCCGAGGACGTTGCTTATCTCCTCATGCAGCCGGGCGAGCGCGACCCTCGTCGACAGGCCGTAGTTTTTTCGCGAGCCTTCTGTGCGCATTCTGTTCACTTAATTTCATCAATTCCATAGACGCAGCTCCTCCGGCCAGGTCTCTACATCTTAAGGTCACAACTAAGCGTAAGTAAATCGATCCCAGACCCCGGATTCAGAGGGAAACCCGACTGCTTGTTCGATGTTTCATAACTTGTAGATATTGTTTGGGTTTGCAGGTTATGCTGACTTATGTGCTTCCAGCTGTCAGCAGTTGGTCTGCAACATGACAGCTGGAAGTGAACGGGAGAGCCAGAGCACATTGGAATGGAACCGAGGGTGGTTTGGAGATGAACTTTTCAGTTGGTCTAAAAAACACCTCAGCTGCGTTTCCTTGTGAGTTTCAAATTATGAAAAAATCGATTTCTTATTTGATATTTTTTAATAGCAAAAAAGAGTACTACTACATTCAAACTTTAAGGTATCAAAAAGAGTAATATCTCAACTATATTATATGAAATTTCTGTTGAAAAATATCGAAAAATGGTCCACTGAGAGCTACTTTTTGAAAATCTCTAAAAAATGCGGTGGACATCAGAACTTGTGCTGAAACCAAAAAATCAAATTTTTTACGTTAGAATCCGAGTTCAGCTCGGGAATGAACGAAGGATTTTACTACGTATACATGCGGCGATTCAATCGATTTAAATGTCATGTAGACGCAGATCGAATCCAAACGAGATCGGCTTGATCTGATCCAATTTCTCGAACTGGATCGAATCGAAATTATCCCATATAAACGCGGATCTAGAGATTAAAAGATCGAAATAGCTTTGACAGCTCAAGTTTTGGAAGTTCTTTGAGATTGTGTGGTGAAAGCCGCAAATAAAAACTGAAGTGACTGAACTGCTGTGTGGTGACTCGACACAAGAAGTAATCTGCAATTTAATGTATTCATTTATTATTTATTTTCAGGCAATGAGTAAGAGAAATTTGTGGGACATGAGGATACCCTTGCCAAAGAGTATCTATTAACAAGAGGGGACATTCGTGACGTATTTCCTTATCTTTTTTCGACCTTAGTACCGTTACAGGAACGAAATGGGAATTTCTGCTAGAAATAGTTAGGCCGTTTTCGAATTCACATGCACTTGCACTTAAATCTATTTTTCTCACTAAAAACGGTCTTAGTAATAAAGAAAGCATAAGTGAGAGAAAGACAAAAATTTGGGGCGAAAAGTGGAACACTCCTGCAGGGTGCACCTCACAAAAATCTTTTATCACAAAACTTTTCTACGAACATATTACACGCTGCCTTTTCCACAGCCACACACCAAATACATTATATTATGCTTACTCATCATTTATCTAAAGCACATTTAATTAACTGCTTCTAAGGAAGCACTTTTTTACTCAACAACTTTTAAGCTTCTTCACATTTTGAATCAAAATCAAATCAAGACCACCCGGTACTTTTCGTAAGCGAGCAGCACACAAAAGAAATTCCAATCCAGGGCGCCTTTAAAAACGCATAATGAAAAAATGTAAACAATCTCGTCCTTATTCATGCTCGGTGTGTGCTACCTCCCTTTTCTCCCTTCTCCGATTCGGCATTTCCCTATAACTTAACATTGCGAGGGGAGATAAACTTGAGCGACCTAGTACTAGTGCATTAGTCCAGGGCGCCTTTAAAAAAGCGTTCATAAAAAAAGCTTCAGTTTATAGCTTACGCTGTAAAAGCTATCTGTGAGAACTTTTTGGTTACTATTTCTCTCTCTACGTTTCTTATAGAGGTAGTAGTCCTGAGCTGCTTTATCTAATGGGAAATTTTGCTGGGTGTATTTGCGAAAGCTTGCATATGGGTTGGAATTTTGAGAAGGTATTAAAGTATCCCTTCTTGTTGAAATAGATATTCTTTGCCCTTGCTCTCCTCGATATTCACTTCACATATTTGTAGGTTATTTTATCTGTCACTTCGATCTCTCGATCCCTCGAATCCTCCATGTATACGTAGTATTTGTAAGAAAATTTAATGCTCTTATAAATTTACGTGGATTATTTCTTTATAATTTTTCATTTAAAAAGTAATTGCCCTCTCCAGATGAAGCAGAGAAATATCCTGTAATTGATAATATTCGAAAATCTATTGGGTTTAAGATCACCTGACTATTGGTTTAAAAGTTATAGAACTCGCTTAAAAGTTATAGCACTCATTTTTTCTTGGTGTTTTGGCTTTATAACTACCTACCTATTGTTTAAAAGTTACAGCAATCACTTTTCCTCGGTCTATTGGGTTTAGGGATATTACTTGTCTATAGTTTAAATGTTACAGCACCCGCTTTTCTCCTGGCAAAACATTTTACTTTTTTTTACCTGTCTATTACAAGTTTGTAATTTACACCAGTTATTTATTTCTCATATATAATATTCATTAGACTTTTACTTTCAAATAAGTTATTCCTCAATTTGTTGACATTGGAATTTTTCCTTCGTTGCATTTTGGCGCCCCTTAGCTTTCGGTGCCCTAGCTCGCCTATATGATAGAGCGGTCACTGTAACCTTGCACACAAAAGAATGGTAAACAGGCAGAACATATTGGAAATACACCATACGAAAAAATTATGGAAAAACAAGGACGAAAACTGCAATATTTGGGCTTATTTCAATTATAACAAGTAAATATTTGGAAATTCGATTTGCCAACACTGCGCGTAGGTTGTTGCTATTAAAAAAAATAATAGCACATTCAAAAGACTTCACTTCATTTTTTATTAACCGAAAAAAATAGCGCATTAGACAAAAATGTAGGAACGAAATTATTATAGAAACAAAATGTTAATTTCGTCAAAGAATTGAATGTATCACATGTAAAATTATATAATAATTATATCAGAAACATTTAATAATTCGTGCTGCTACCTGAGTTCAAAATTACTTTTTGGAGTCTCCTGAGCATAGAATTAATTAAATTTTGCAGATGCCATTGGTCAATTTTGTTCCATTCGCTAATTACGGCATCCCTAAGATGTTTCACAGATTCAAATTGACGTCCATTCTTGTAAACATTATTGGCCAGTAGTCCCCAAACATTTTTAATCGGATTGATATCCGGACTACAGGTTGGCCAATCCAATAACGAAATGTTGTGATCACCCAAGAAGATATTATATATGCAGCATTAACACATATCATTATAATGTAGGCAGCGCCGGATTTTAGTTTGTGGGGGCTGGTGGGCACAAAATTGGTGGGGGCCAACTTAAGGGACTCAAAATTTATATATTCTACTTTTTATGATTTTGTTTAAAATTTATTATTCATGCGTGGAACTTGCTTTAATAACCCTTTTTTTTGACAAACAGTAAAATCATCCATTCTAACATTTTTGGGAATGCTGAATTCATTTCTGTGGTTAGTTCTTACATCGGGGTTGAAAGAGCTGAAATTAAGGATATAGTTTTTCCTTAATTATCACAATTGAAGAAGTGAATATAAAAGCAAATTATATATCGTTTCACAAATTTTACCAAGCGCTAAGTAAAGTTTGTGGTTAGTTTTTACTCATGGGTTGAAGGGCTGAAGATAGGTGGGATAGTTTTCTCTATACTATAGCTGGTAACAAGATGCATAACGTTTCTCTCGTATCAAAATAACATTTCATTTAAAAGGTTACCAATATATGACACACTCTTTAGTATGCTAATATATAGTATGAAATGGTTAGAAAGTTATTTTATACCGACTTAATGAGAATAAAATAGTTTTATTGTTTTACTTAAATTTTTTTATATTTTTATTTTATTTTTTAGATTCTGAGTGAAATTGAGGATCAGAGTAAAACAACGCCAGTTATAAAATCGTGGGTGCTATCTAATAAATGAAAATGTGATTAATGTAATTCAGATGCTTTGTTTAGTTTCGATTGAAATTAAATCACCATCTATTATTATTAATTATTAGACCCTTATCATGAGCACTGTGACCGAAAAGTCTTTTGTACCGAAACCACGTCAGCCTAGTCCAAAATCTCTTGACTGCTAGTTAGTTTGCATAACACTCGTGCGAGAAAAAGATTAATTATTTATTATTTTAGTAGTTAATATTGTTACTTATTTTCAAGTGATTGTAAATTTGTAGACAAAACTACTCCTATAAATGGTTGTAATCAAAGGGGTTAAAAATAAATATTCAAAAAATCAATTAGTTATCAGTCATACCTAAAACTCTTTAACTCGATTTTTCTTGAGATACTTTATGATTTACTACTTTTTTGGTGCGATGGATTTTTTTAAATTTTTTAAATATGCATTACATTGATATTCTTCTTAATGCGTATTTATATTGAATTAAATAATTGACGAAAAAGGACTTTCCCACAAAAGATGCGTTAAAATGAAGCTTAATCAAGACAAATAGTTCCACCGCAGACATCAACCCCCGTGAATCCCTCGATTCAAGTTGTTCGCTCGTCCAATTCAAAATCAATATCCTTTGAGTAATCCGGCTCAGGACAGCAGGACTCGCGAGAGAGCCTGGCAAAAATTTTCGAATCCTGCCGACCACACACGCACCTCTCGTATAGGGGATGTATAGTAACGTAACTTCCCCGCCTCATTACAAAGTCGAATAATTTGGGGAACCCCAGGAGCTTCCCTTTTATTCATCCCCCGAATCCTGGAGGCAACAGCAGCGACGGACGGCTACGTTGTTTGTGTACCATGCGCGCACACAAACTAGCATATCCGCGAGGGCGAGGGCTCCGTCTACAGGACTTCGGCAGGAGAAAGGATAATTTCGAAAAAGGCACCGAACTTAAAGGGTGTGACCGAGTTAAAAAATTTTCCTTGCTGTGAGTGCGATGAATGTCGGTTGCGGACGTCGTCGTCGGTCTGTGCATTTTCCGGGAGTGCAACGCAACCCTCTGGCTGTAGGCGGTGATTGCTCATATCATCAACGTTTTCCTCGAAGTTAACTGAACCAAAGGGCGACATGTTGACCCGGGCCGAATTACAATTGTTTCGGGATAAAAGTACAAATTCTGGGCAAGAGTGCTGTTGTTGAGTCGCTACCGGATTAGTGGAGTGGAGTGCTGCACCCGAAAAAAGGTTTCTCTCCTCGGAAGTGTCGGCTTAGACCCGCCCGTGGCGAACAATTTCGGAAGGTGGGCTCAAAAAGTGTTTTGTGTGTGGCGGATAATTAAGGAAACAACGAAGGACCTATGAGGGTACCTTTGAGGCTCCATTTTTATGAATAGTAACCGCGAGACATATCCTGAATAGTTTGTGTTTTTTTTTCCTTCCTTTTATTTTATTTTTTGTGTGTGTGCGTCGGCTTATACCCGCACTATACGACTCCCCCGCAATGGGGTTGTGTTGAACCACCCCCCGGTGCCTGGCTCATATATAGTGCGAGTAGAGTAGAGGGTGTGAGTGGTTTTCGGTCACGCAAAACACAACGATCTGCGCCTTTGCCATTTAATTGATGCAAATGAAGTGGTAGTGGTGAGGTTGTTGTACTTTTGAATATTAAAAGAAATAAACCCAGCGGCTGCGGCTGAATTTTCTCAAGTATGACTTAAGTCCGGAGGATTGAATTAGAAAAGGAGTTAAACGATTGTAGTCTCAGCACGAATTGTGTATACATGAGAAGTGCCACTTTTCTACAGCCCTTTCCATGTGCCATTTCTCTTAATCAGCCCCCCCAAGGGTTATTTAAGAGAGTCCCGGATCCAAACCCATATTAAAATTAACTAGCTCCTTTGGCTAATTTACCGACTTGAGACGCCTCCGGGAACGCTACCGGAAAGGTGCACCGCTCCATTGAGGTACTCTTGACACGCATTGTCTTGGAGCGGGAGTCCTCCAGGAGGAGAATCGGCTGAAAAAATGGGTGAACAGGAGCATGATGACCAATATAAAGTGCCTGTGATTGCGAAGCTTTTGCACGCCCTGCCCCACTACAACATTACCTTCCACAAAATAAACAGCACTTTTAGGCCAACCGACGAGGTGTACCGTGAGGTGAGATCGTCACTTGAAACCCACTCGACCACTCTCTTACGTGCCCACATTTTTACATTATATTCACAGAGCCTGGGCATATTGGGGTCAGTACCTGCGGCCCTCCTCATAGTATCACTCCTGGGACTCCTCCTCTATCTGATGACGAGATGCTGTGATAGAAAGCCCCGGCCGGCTCATTCAATTACTAGCCTAAAAGTGGCTCTTTCCATTGTTACGGTTATGTGCTGTGCAGCCATTGGTTTGGGTAAGTGTCCTCTTCTTCTTCTTCTTTTTTGTTCACTTGTTTAAGCGAATCTGGTAATCTTAAAGTTGTGGTTAATCTACCACATATCTATATTATGGTAAAATACAAGGTAATCGCTTTAATCAGAAAGATTTGAAAAAAACAAAAAAAGACCATCTTAGAAAAAATACTGAAACGCTCGTACTATCAAGCTTGTAATAACATTGACTTGTAAACATTTTACGTAGAATAACAGAAAGGCTAGCTTTGTATGATTTTTTTTGTAGATTATGAATCCAAAAACTAAAATGTACCATTACATCACATTTTTAAGAAAAACAGGTTTAGAATTTTAGAAGTTCTTGAAATTTCTTAAAAAATCTTTTTTGCTCTAAATATAGTTCAAGTATAAGGTTATTAGTTATTTTTTAAAGTTATTAAAATTTGCTAGCAAATAAGTTTTCCATTAGCCTTTCCTTATGACACGTGAAATGAATGAAATGGGACATAGGAGAGAATGTTGACAAAGTTGGCAAATAACTGATATTTTATATATGTATATAGTTAAGTACTTAAGGTTTCTTTTGAATTGTGTCGAGCTCGTACAACTTCCCGTTATTTCTTAAGAAAATAAAAAATGGCCAAAACACGACTCTATTGCCTTTTTAACCCTACTTTTCTCGAAAATGTGATATAATATCATCTTGTATTATTATTATCACCACTATCTCTAATTTATTTTGATTTCTTTGTAAACAGATATCTTTTTAAGTTGACGCCAATGTTATATTTTTTATTGATTACTTCTACTTACTTACTACTACACTAAAGATTTCAAAAGATATTTGGTCACAAATAATTCATAATAAATTAGAGGTCTTGGTTATAACAGGACACCCTGTATGTGGGTATTATTCTTGATACCCTGTATCTCATATTAACTCCTCTTACAAATCTGAGGCTACAGTTGTCGGCACCACTGTCTGTGGGAAAGACGAATATTGAGATTATTGTTGATTTACTAAAAGTTACTGAACCAATTTTAATGAAGTTTAAATGGGAACAATTCGAGAGAATTCTTATTCAATTAAAAAATCATGCAACTCGATCGCGGAATCTCGGAGTAATCGATGTATGTAAAAATAAAAATACATGCAGTCGAATTGATCCTGAAAATCCTACTATTTTTAAGTCGGTTAAGAACTGGAAAGATATCTGCTAGACCTTGGTTTCATGTTTCATGTTATGTCATGTTTCATATCATTTGTCATGTTGCGTGTCCTGTCATGCGTCATATCCCCTATCTCGAGGTTCAACGAGCCTCTGCAAAATTCCATCGAAATATTGAAATCGGTTCAAGAATACTCTCCCTCTGGAATCCTGGTCAGTTTTCAGGAATAAAGAGTAGTCAATGTGCTTTGTCGGGCTTTAAGGAACCTCTTTGACAATTTTGGTTCAGTGGTTAACCCGTGAAGAGGTAGCAAACTGTCGGACAGTTAAATGAACTTTCGCATTTATAGTATTAGAAAGGTTTTGTGTATTGTAATGATTATTTTCGTTTAATTATTACTAAAAATAATTAAAAGGGCAACATTCTGCTAACGTCATCTGGACGGATTGCCGTACGAGTTCTAGCCCCCGCGGTAATAATACGAAAAAAGCAATTAATTTTATTTTTATTCTCTACAGTCATCATTTTGTTTGGTGAAGCTAAAAAGTGGAAAATCTTCAAAAGATACGCTAATAAAAAAAATTGTTCCACGTTTTCACACATTTTTCAAATTTTTAGCATTAAAAGAATTATTTTTTTATAATGATTTTTCAAATTTTTTATTTTCACCGATAAATTTATATTATTAGTAAAATGCGTGCAAAATGTGATTCGGATCGTTCCAACTATTTTTTGAGTTATCGCTTACGCCTAATTTGATAATCTCGCTTTGAGAAAAAGTTGAAAATTCAATGATTTCAATGATTTAGCTTTATTTACTTTAATAGTATTTTATTTTTTTTAAATTTAATACAAAGGGAAAGGGTGGAATTAAAAGCCCAGGTATGCGCTGTCGACGTTCGACTATACCTGTAGCGCGCTCGAACAACAAGTGTGCACGTGCCACTTTCGAACCAGAACTACTACGAATTTCACTTTAATATTTCGCTTCAGTATTTTTGAGATGTTATGTATACTACACATTATTTAATGAAAACAAAATTAAATCTTCGAAAAGCCTGTATCCCCCTTTAATATAGACATCACAGAATCGCTCTTAAAATTTTATTAGTTTTTTTATTACTTCTACTTCAAGAAATTTCGGGGTGGGTCATCGATTTTGTTCAAGAAAGTTTTTGATGCATGAATAAATTGAATCTTATATTTTTGTAATGACCGCTTAATCAATGTGATGCAGTTGAGAAATTAAAAACAAAAACATATGTTGACTTTTCTGCCCTTACTGCTTAAATTGCAAATTAAATTGTTACGTCCGTGTTTGGGCATGGTCTTTGAGAAAATATACGTTGAAACACGAAAGACAATGTGGTGATTCCATAAGTGTTTCGTTATTAATTAGTTGCCAACATTCAGTGTTGCGAAAATACCACACGAAAATATACCATCATTATCTTGTAAAAATGTATATTTATTCATTTATGTTTTTAAAACAATATTTTAAAATTATTTAAAAAATATGGTTTACTATACTTTTGACGTAATTACTTACTAACATGCATTCAATATTACAATCTTATGTAAATGTTTACACTGATTAGTGGCTAAAATTAGAATGAATTTTATCGCTAAATGACGCTCGCTATCCTTAAAATACTACCTTGAGAATCATAATTTTGTATGCAATTTTAATACTCCAGAAAGCTATATTTAAGAATAATTGTTAAATTTACTAGTATTGTGCATACATTTACACAATTTTGTTTGAGCTTTACTAATTTTTATTAGCAAAATTAAGCATCATATTGGATTTTGCGCGTACTGTTCTTGAAATATTAGTTTGTGAAATTCCTATAGTAGTGTATAATTCTAATACATTAACAGTAGTAAATTTTTGAAAAAATTTAATTTTGTAGTCGTAATTTGTTGATTTCTTCATACTATATATATAAGAAATATAATAAAAAATTGGTTAGTGTTAATTTTGATGTCTAAATTAATGACAGACTGAGACAAATCTTGTTGGTTAAAATTATCATAAAACAAATTCAAAATCCAATTTTTTGTATTCTTTTAAACAACGAAATTATTTAAATTATTAACTTAAGTCGTATACCTAGTGTTTGTTAATTTAATTTTCACAGATAATACTTCGAAAATATATGTATAACATTTTTTCTTAATCTGATCAAATTTGACAAAGTTATAAAAATTTTTTCAGTCTATGTTTGGCTTTCCCCGTTATGTTTTTAAAAGCATCTAAAAAATCAATATAGTTCAAATAGAACCATCTCCATTCTTTAGTACTTTCATTTTATTTTTTTGAAAGACTGCAAATGGTAGGTGATGTACTATAAGACAGTTTAGTACTTCTCAGTGTGTAGACATTTGAAGTGTTCGGTTGAAACTCGCGAGCCTAAGTTGCACTATTCAAATTTTAATCAATGTCCTTAAAAATTTCCTTGTACACGTGCACCGCATTTGTGCCAAAAATTAACAGAAGATACAGGTGTGAACTTGTTTTTAGTTTTTATAGTTATAAACTGACTTGTGCTAGTTTTATTTTTTACTAGCTGGGTTACCCGGTTTCACCCGGCGTTGGGTAAATACTTACTAATTAAACACTTCTCAAATGTCCTAGTTTGTTATATCCTAGAAATTGTTTCAACCCGAAAACCCCTTTATGGATCCGCTATCTTGTATTTCCAAATCTTAATAATATTAACAATTAGTGGCTTTAAAATAATTATTGTATTGAAATCGAGAAATTTTGGTCGCCATATTGGATCCGCCATATTGAGTTTGGAAATTTTTCTAATATTCGAAATTAGTGGCTCCGGAATAATCATTGTATCGAGACATTCGGTTGCCATATTGGATCCGCCATTTTGGATTTACAACTTTTGATAATATTCGGAACTTATATCCTCAGAATAATCATTGTACTAATTTTCAGTAAAAACCGTTAAATCAAGAAAATTGGTCTCATATTGGACCCGCCATCTTGGATTTACAAATTTTGATAATATTCAAAATTTGTAGCTTCAGAATAATCATTGTATCAATTTTCATTAAAATCCCTCGAAATTGAGACATTCTGGACGCCATGTTGGGTCCGCCATCTTGCATTTAGAAATTTTGATAATATGCAAAATTAGTGGGCTCAGAATAATCACTGTACTAATTTCCATTACAATCCGTTGAAATCGAGAAATTTTGGTCGCCATGTTGGATATGGAAATATTGATAATATTCGAAATTAGTGGCTCCGGAATAATCATTGTACTAATTTTAATTAAAATCCGTTAAAATCGAGACACTCGGTTGCCATATTGGATCCGCCATCTTGGATTTACAACTTTTGATAATATTCGGAACTTGTATCCTCAGAATAATCATCCTACCAATTTTCATTAAAATCCGTTGAAATCGAGACATTCTGGTCGCCATGTTGGATCCGCCATGTTGGATTTGGAAATTTTGCTAATACAGTAAAACCCGTTTAAATGCAACCCGCTTTACTGCACAATTCCTTTTATTGCACACGATGCGAATGCACCGAATTTTTTGCCTTATTAATGTGTAGAAACAAAGACCGCATTATTGCACACCTCTTAAATACACAAACCTCTTATTTGCACATTAATTCCAGGCACGAATTTTCTATTTGAATTAAAAAATAACCGGATAAATGCAATATACATATTTTAAATGAACAGATCTGTAGAAGTGTAGTACTTTTACATTGTCCCCTCAGTGGTTACCATTTAAAGGCAAAGAGTTGGCGGGTGGACCTTGCAAATGGCGGATTGTAACTGTTTAATTTTGGTAAAATTTGTAAAGTAAAGACGAAAACAGAACGCTATGTAATTAATCAAACTGAAAAAAAGTAATCCGAGCTCTTTTAAATGCACAACATGTGCAGTTATCTTAAAAACGTTTAAATGCACAAACCGTTTAAATGCACGAAATTTTCTGACAAATTGGATGTGCATTTAAGCGGGTTTTACTGTATTCAAAATTAGTGGTCTCAGAATAATCATTGTACCAATTTTCATTAAAATCCGTTGAAATCAAGAAATCTTGGTCACCATATTGGGTCCGCCGCCATCTTGGATTTGTAAATTTTGATAACATTCAAAATCAGTGACCTCAATATAATCATCGTACTAATTTTCATTAAAATCCCTTGAAATCGAAAAATATTGGTCGCCATATTGGGTCCGCCATCTTTGATTTGTAAATTTTAATAACATTCAAAATCAGTGACCTCAAGATAATCATTGTACTAATTTTCATTAAAATCCGTTGAAATCAGGAAATCTTGGTCGCCATATTGGATCCGCCATCTTGAATTTCTAAATTTGGACAGCGGATTTGAAATCCCCATCCCGCAAAACCCCTATGTACCAATTTTCAGGAAAATAGCTTCAAATTTAAAATTGTCAGCCGCCATCTTGGATCCGCCATTTTGAAACCCTACTTATTATCCGAAAAAAAATTAGCCTATATGTTAAGTCGGAATATGTACTACCTTCGAACAAAAAATGAAAAATATCGATGCAAGCGTTTAGGCGTGATTGAGCAACAAACAAACAAACAAACAAACAAACAAACAAACAAACAAACGAACTTTCATTTTTATATATATATAGGGAAGGGATTATCTTCTTTATAATTTTGGTTTTTCTACTAATTTATGTATAGTGAAATTGTGGTATATATTGATTTGCACAACAGTGTACTAACGTCCTCCTTGGGCTGCTCTGGTCTGGAAAGTTTTCCCGACTTTACCGGGGAATTGTATGCATTACTCATATCACACTCGAGTGCGCCCTTTTCTGGTGCGGATGCAATCGGCCGCATGCATGCAAATACTATGCGCACATGCACATTAAAACCGATTGATTTAGGCATGGCAAATCGATTCTTTTATATTTTGTCCGCAAACAAAGGCCGCTTTTACATTTGCAAACTAGGAGCTGTTCCCGTTTTCTTTCCAGGAAAAATAAGGCATGCAGGTTGCTTTTGCTGGCTCTTCTAGCTTTGTTGCTATCCAATTTTCTTGTTTGATAGGAATGAACCTCGCCATGCCAATATTTTCTGCAAGAAACAATGCACTGCAATGGGAAAAGCACTTAGATAACACAACAGATATGAGTTATGTAGTGTATTGCATGGAATGATACAACCGTAAAAATTGGTAGGTGCTATCTAAGCGAAATTATGGTTTTTGGTGTTCTCGAGACTTGGCACGATTTGGAAGAATAGCAATTGTCGAAATAAACGTAATGAAATTACATGGGAGCTTTTGTTTTTCCACAAATTTCTTATATTGCTTGGTATAAATTAGAAACATATAGCGGAGCCTTAAGGGGGTAGTCCAGTGAAAACGACTGGTTTTTCAACGATTTTTTTTTCATATTAGAAATTAATTTTTATTAAAAAACTTTTTGACATATGATAGTACAACTATTAAGCTACAAGAAAAAAAAATTTATTTGTTTTTTCGATGAGTCATCCCGACAAAATGGCCGCTCCAAAAAAAAAATTTTTTTGTTGGCGGACGTCGAATCTCTGCAACGGTTCATTTGAAACAAAAATTTCAAACGAGGTTTTAATCTGTAGAACATTGGCTATCGTCGGAACTAGAATTATTAATTTTCAATAACAAATAACAAAATGGCGGCATTTCGAATTTTTCGGGTGTTTTTCGGGTGCTTAATTTGTTTATAACTTTGTAAATAAACAACGGATCTTAATAATTCTAGTTCCGACGATAGATACACAATCAAGAAATATACAGCTAAATTTTGAGATCAATCGGAGCAAAAGACTCTGAGATCTGACGTCCGCCGAGTCAATAAATGCTGTTTTGAGAAAAAGGCGTTTAAAGTTTTTTTTTGCGGTAAAAAGCTAAAAAAATGAATTTTACCTTAGTCAGCGATGCCTGCTCCATAGATAACGCAATGCCTGCTCCATACATAACTAACTTTAAATACAAAGCAGAAGGACCTAAACCATTATAAACCGAAAAAAAAGGGCGGAGCAAACAGAAATACAAGAGTCCTCCTTGCTCCGAAACACGCCAGGGGACCTTCGAGCGCTCGGATTACACGTCTCTCGAAAACTCTCTGTATCTTTAAAACTATTCAATATTTTGCGTAGATATTTTAAGGGAGTATTTTCGAGGTGTAGTAGAGTCGATTTAAGCAAAAAAAAAGAAATTAAAAAAAAAATTTTTTTTCACTGGACTACCCCCTTAAGCTTCGGAAATTGGCAGTTTATTCTAAATTTGTTTTTTTGGTGTGGTGTTTCGATGCGCCGATAGAATGTCTTGATAAATTGGATTAATACACGCTTGATGAATAGAACTGATTCACTAAAACCATTTCAATTTAGATATTGATATTGATTCTCTTTTATATCCTCTCTCACAAATTGTTGCCAAATATATGGTCTGGAATTTATTGTAACGATAAGAAGATCAGAGAAATTGATGATCCTTATATATTTAATAGATTGATGGTGGGTGGGATGCGTCTAAATCAATCAACAAAATATATGATACCACGTTTCCTTTTTAGGATTAAAAATGGTTAAACGAATCTTACAATTTTACCATTTCCCCACTGCTATCCCATTGCGTCCAATAAAATTATAAAAATATAGAAAACTGCACAATTCTATTCCAGCAGATTAGTCTTTTTTTGGGCGTGATAATAAAGCTTATTTACTCAAATATTTTACTTTATATAGTTAATAAGTAATTCTGTGAAATTTTTTTACTATAAGAAAAATTATATATTTTTTTAAATAGTATGTCTTGTATCTTCTTGCAAAATAGTTCTAGAGATATTACTGTTCTTTCACTGTTACTGAAATTGTAAGAAAAAACAGTCTTTGTAGAAATTTACATAAACATTACAGAAAAACGGAAGCGATTATTCTAGATTTTATCGTTTTTGAGAAATTTACAATATTAAACTTAATTTTGCGGTACACGAAGTTCCTTAAAACTGGAATTTCATGTTATTGATTAATTACTGTATTATTTAACAATAAAAGCTTTCTATGCCCTAAAATTCCATTGCTCAAAATCACTTTAAAACATCTTAATAAAGAAAAAATCTAAAATTAAGATGTTTTAAAGTGATTAAATTAAAAGAATAAAGAAAAAATCTAAAATTAAGTTGCTCATTATTTAAAAAAAAAATCAAGTTCTACGTAATTAAATTGATTTGATTTCACTTTTAATAGTTAAAAGAAAGTAAGTACTTATATTCTTAACTTATGTATATTTATTTTTATAGAGTGTTAGATGAAGCAGTGATTACATTCTATTCTTTAATATAGTTATTTTGATATTTAAGGACAATAATTTGCAGACTTTCAAATAAGTGATACAGTGGTTTAGAATAGTACCTATATTTCAAAAAAATATTTTGGTTTGCATATTTTTCTCATAGATAAAATTTTCAAAAATCTTAAAACAGTTTTTGAAATAGTTCTACCAAAATTATTTGATCCCTAATTAGCAAAATAAAATAAATTATAATTCTCGAAAGAAATTTTAGTCTTTTTCAAATCAAAATCTTGTGTATCCAATCGATAATAAACTACCAGTTAGTTAGTTCCGGCCCTCTGAAATAAAAAGCATAGTTGGGATACTAGACACCGTGGCAGCTAAAACCCATTGAATTAACTTTTCTGGAAAATTGAGGAAAAATCATTCAACTAAGAATATAAAACAGAAGCAACTAGGAGTTCGCGTCGTCTTCGTAGAGTAGTTTTTCATAATACAGCCGGAGGCCGAGCACCTCATTATTACGCTCGCTTACTAATTAAGCCGCAAAGTTTTTGACCCGAGCAAGTTACCCTGAAACGGATAAAGAAGGAACTCATAATTTGCAAGATTTAATGATGAATGGCACCAATTAAAGGAAAATACTTGTTACAACTTGTGCCATGTAAAAAACAACAACAAGTTTCTTTGAAGAAAAAAAAAGGAGAATTGCAACCTGAAATCGACCTCAATCCGTTTCCCAACGATGAAAAGCCGACCGCGACCAGCAGGCTGGAAAATATTCGATGATGAAAAAGAGAACTTGTCGAACTGCAAAAAAATCGCACGACTACGGTGAGGAGAAAATCGGAAAAGTGAATCGCAATTCTCAGCCAGACAGAGAGGGGGTCACGGAATGTATTTGGTATTTTTTTGGTAAAGGGTTTCAAAACAATTCGAATGCACGTATTGTATTCACTTTCGACGGCAACAGCCGTCTACTAGATTAATTGATTGGGATGCAACGAAGCAAAATCGATCGCGTATGAACCGCTAATATAGCTCGATCTCAAAACAATTTATTTAGCGGGGAGCGTCATCTCCAGTCTTGAAGTAGACGAAGAGACCGGGAAAAGAAAGCTTCATAAAATTTTTTTGGCAGGAATAATAAGACACTCCAAGGTATTTAACAGGGCTGGAGACTGGAGAGAGGGTATGAAGTATTCCGCAGATTTGTTTGCCCCATTCCGTTGCGCTTAACCCCCATTTCAGATGGAGCTATCCTGAGAAGGAGTTCAGTGTCAGGAAGGACTTGGGCACCGGCATATATGGAGTGATATGATGCATTTTTAACATGGCGCCTTTGTTCGCAACGACAGATTTTTTTTTTTACAAGTAAATGGGGACATGCAGCTGAAAGCTTAGTAAATGGTTTTTTTTTTTTTCTCCTTTCGCTGCCAAAGAAATTCTGTTGTAAATGCATTTTCATATGCTCTGCAGAAACTTAATTAAGAGCAACATACATAACTGCCTGGGCTCCTCCATTCTATATTTGTATGGTAGCGCAGAGCTATTCAAAATGTGAAATTGCATTGTTGCGGTATTCAAAGAAAAATATTTTATTTCATCCCTGCAACTCTTGGGCGAATGGATTTGTACACCCAGGATGTCTGCTGTCCTTGTCTTAAACAAGAGTTCAGAACCGCTCAATGGAAGACTAATTACTGAGAACTAATTAAGTATGCCTATAACTTGTTACATTAACAGTGGTGCGAATAGTTTTCACCATCGCCACCTATCACCCAGTTCAGGTTTATGAGGCATACGTTGGCTAAGCCATGCATACCATATGATGAGTGCCAGCTAAGATCATGCCTTTTGTATACCTGAGAATTTCCTCGGGGAAAATATTATTGCTCACGACAATCAACGTAAGTAATGAAGGAAACATCTGCATTCATACTTTACTCTGTGTGTAACTTGTGCAACAAAAAAATCAATAAGGATATATCCTCTCGGGCAAAGCTTGAACTCTTTTAGCAGTTTGCCCCTTTGTTTTCCATGTAAAAGGGTGAAATCAATTACGGATATTGCAGTGAGCATTTATTTTTAAAGTACAAAAACCAAGGCGTCGTGATATTCAACTGGGGGAAGTGTCATATAGAATAGACTTAAGGAGAAAATTGTACCCATTTGTAAGATTTCTCTTTACATTAGAGTAGTACTATACAATTTCACTCTACATTCGGTATCTTCAATAAAACGTCGTACTCACCAGTTTGGGAAGACATTTAAGTAAGAGTTTATTTAGAATTGAAATTAGGTAATAGTTTTTACCAAAATAACCCGAATGTTGAACAAGCTCTTCCATTACATCAATATAAATATTAATAAATACTTAACTTAATATGAGGAGGTCTATAAAGATTTAACCAAAAACCAAACCAATTTTTCGAGATTTTTTCTTATTCCTCTACCATCGAACCAGAATCGCCTTAAGTACTATCGAATAATAAAAGTTACATAATTATCAATAAGAAAGAAAGAATTTATAGGCTATGAAAGTGAGGACAGAAGTTCAATTTTTGTTAAAATGTTAAGTATATTGATTTCTTCTTTCTATATGTAAAATGAATTAAATATTTATACCATATATATTTGTCATTTTATAAATATATTGCTATTTATATGTTGTTTTTTAAAATATATTTACTCCTCTTTTAGTTTGAAATAAATGACTGAATTATCCACATTTTACTCTGTTTTCGAATTATAATACATGGTTTTACATATACGATATCGCGATATCGATTTACAGTATTTTCTGAGGAACCTATATACCGTGTAAATTGAGGGATAGGTGTACAGTATACTTATGCGCATACATTATGACAAAACTAAGAAATATCTGTAACAATAAACGACACTCGTCAGCTTTTTCCTTATCCTTTTTCGACTTTGGTACCAGAGGAAGAAGTCCACACCAAACACGTTATATGAGACTTACCCCTTATTTATCTAAAACGAATGTAATTTTATTTAAATCACACACTTTTTAATTTCAAAATTTTTAACATAAAGAACACTGAACTTTTCGTAAGCGAGTGGCACACAATAATGTTCGTTCCAGATCGCCTTTAAAAATGCGCAATGACAAAAATGTAAACAATCTTGACGGATATTTATGCTCGATATGTGCTAGTTACTTCTTCCCCATTCTTCTATTCGAGCTAGAAAATTGAGAGACCTACACCAATGCAATCATCCCAGATCACCTTTAAAAAGCATTGTAAAAAAATTCTTCATTTTATTGCTTACGCTCTAAATGCTGTCTACCATCTTGCTTGAGTGAACATTATTTTGTAATTTCGGAAAGAACACGTGCTACTTTTCATTAATTATATTATTTAAAAATATTAAACGGTCGACCTTCAAGCTTCAATATTGAAAAATAAATTCTTTTTATGTCTTATTCTTGTCGTCAAGAACACGACCATTAAATTTTTTTTTTTTTTATAATTTCAGCGATGCAATGAAGTAACATTTGTTCTTTTAAATTCTTCAATATGGAATAGTACCTTTTTAAGAATTTATGTGATTTTTTTATTTTGGATAATCCTGTCACAAGTTCTAATGGCGCCCGTCTAACAACATTTTTAAAGAGAACTCATGAAGATCGCTGCATTCTTCCATTTAATAATATCATAATAATTTTGGAATTGTATTACACTCTTTTTCTACTAGAAAGATGTATAAATAAAGCTCCCGAAGTGTTTTTCGATATGTCTTATAGTTTTTATTAAAATAAATTTAAACAAATAATGTTTTATTTAGGCATTTTGAAGGAAAAGTGTCCTTAAAATTTGTTTCGGTAGATGCAAAATTGCAATAGGGCAATAACGCTGGTACCCACAGACGGACGAACGGACGCACGGACCTTAATAAAAATATTCTTGTTACACTATAATATCCCCTTAAATAATGTAGTGTAAAAGTAGCCATGAGATAATAAATTAATAGATAATATTTTAAAATGCTGACTAATTGCAGGACTATATGGAAACGATGACCTTCATAATGGACTACTGGAAGTGCTGACTGCTGGGAGAAAGGTTGATAATCTTGTAACAACAGTTCGCAATCAAACCAACATCCTCGAAAACACTCTAACGAACAGGATACGGCCACAATTAGTTGAACTTGCTGACATTTTTGACCAGCCTGTGACCAATCAGACCGCACTCTCCATCCTGATAGTGTCCCTGAATATTGTCCAGGGAAACGTAACGCTTGCAACGAACGCCGCCGGGGATATAAGACGACCACTGATGGGAATATCTATGTCAGCTTTTTTATCGGTGGGATTGGCGTATGAAAGTGTCGAATGCATATTTAATGAATTAAATTTTGCAGAAAGGTGACCAATGGGAATTGATTCGGTGGCCTGGAACAGTTGCAGTTTTAGCACTTCTTCTCGTCTTATGTGCTGTCCTTTTAGTAGGTGTGGCACGTCACTCACGTTGCGCTCTGATATTATTCAGTGTCTGTGGTCTCCTGGCTGTAACTGGTTCCTGGCTTATGTCTGGACTTTATCTCTCAACTTCAGTTGCTGTCGGGGATTTGTGCATTAACCCGGCAGATTTTCTTGTTTCTGTTGCCCCCAATGAGCTTCCAACAAATGTTTTACTGCATTATACGCAGTGTGAACCGGGCCATACAAATCCTTTTACCCAGCGCTTGCGAGAGTCACAAAATGCTATAAATAATGCAAGAAGTGCAATGGCAACGGTTACGAAAATTTCGTTAGTTTTATTTAAATCATCTGGACTCCAGCCAAAGCTTGGAGCAGTCTCGGCTGATTTGAACAGTAGCGAACGTTTATTGACTCAGCTCACCGCTCTGGTGGACTGTAAGGCGGTCCACAATAGCTACCGAAATGCTGCTCGAGGACTTTGCGAAGGAGGCTTACTTGGTTTAGTTCTGATGCTCATTGCTAGTTTTATAGCAGCTATTTTGCTCACGATTATGGTTTGGGTTGATTCGCACACTTGGATTTATATAAGAAAGCGCAACGATTATGCACAAGTTGAAGAACCATCGTACATCTCTCACCAAGCTCCACAAAATCACCAACAGATGAATGCCCGAACCTTGCCACGAAATCATAATGGGTATGGCAGTTGATAGTGGGCTACTTAACCAAGTTTTAATGAGATTTCTATCTAGTCACTTTAGCCCACCTGCAATCAGCGGCTCGCACACTCTCCAGCATCCCCCAAGAAAACACGATATGATGGCTCACCAGCATCAGCAGCAGACTATGCGAGCGATGGGAACCCATACCCTAGGAAGATTACCATCGCACAATCATAGCCCCACTCATCTTTCAGGTACTTGCATCTTATTCAAAAAATTTATTTAAGGGAAACTTCTTTGGCTGCATTTTGTAACGTTTCGTGATGCAAAAAGAAACGAACGAGATAACTTAAGTAGAGAGAGAATCCCAACAAACAATTTGGAAGACTCAATTCTTAGGCAAATTTGAAATAAAGTTTTAAAGCTCTTATTAGCTTTTTCATAAAGAAATATTTCGTTTAAAAGGTTTATAAAAGATTTTTCTAAAAATCATTTCTAATGGCGTATTTATATTTTCCCTTTCTAAGAATTGATTCTTATATTACTTTTAAAGGCGTTCGCGGTGAATTTACCCTTGTTTGAAACCCTTGGAGGTAACATTAACTTTACAGAACACTTGTTATTCTGATTACTGTCTTACTATAATTTTTTGTTAGTGTTTTATAAGACTACTACTCTATCGAATAAACAAAATGTTCAAAATAATAATTCTTATGATAATTTTTCTTGTTCAAATTATAAATAAACTAGTTCGGTTACCCGATTTCACCCGGCGTTGGGTAAATAGTTACTAATTAAAAACTTCTCAAATGTTCTAGTTTTTTATATACTAGAAATTGTTTCAACCCGAAAACCCCTTTATGGATCCGCCATCTTGAATTACCAAATTTGGACAGAGGATTTGAATTCAGCATTCCGGAAAACCCCTATGTACCAATTTTCATGAAAATCGCTTCAAATGTAAAATTTTCAGCCGCCATCTTGGATCCGTCATTTTGAAACTCTATGTATTATCAAAAAAAAAAAAAAAAATTGCCTAATAGTTAAGTTGGAATATGTACTACCTTCGAACAAAAAATTAAAAATATCGATGCAAGCGTTAAGGCGTTATTGAGTTACAAACAAACAAACAAACAAACAAGCGAACTTTCATTTTTATATATATATATTCTCAAAATCGAATTTTACTGACTTTATAGATTTCTTGCACATGACGGCTTATATGCATAAATCCTTTAACCAATCCCTAACTTTATGCCTTTTAGAATACTATCTTTGTCTCGCCAAGAATTAAAAACATTACTATTTATTATAAATGAGGAAATTGCAGAAATCGAACGATCCCACATAAATTAAGACAAAGGTTGCTAAAGAAGTTTCAATTCCATGAAGTCCACTGAGATATGTTATTTTTTTAATTTTATCTAAATAAAATTAATATTTATTTTTAGGACCAAATAACGGTAAATACGCAACTTTAAGCAAACAATGTAAGACATTGGAAGCGAATGATTTTTACTGAAAATCACCAGCCTGTAGCGAAGCTAGTCGCCCACACCAGCTTTATTGTCATCATCCGCACTCTCATGCTCATCACGCTCACGCCGCCTATCATCATCATCAGCATCAGTATCAGCAAGGACAACAGCAAATATACCAGCAGATACCGGCTGCTGCAACGCCGGTACCAATGACGACATCAGGGAACTCCCATATTTATCAGGCAGCACCAATGATGTCGTCATCGAACGCCACAAGCACTGCCACAATGCGAAGACCAATTCCCCCGAATGCTCAACAGAAGCATCAAGATTCCATCGAAGCAATACCAAGCTCGAACAGTATCGATAGCGCTATGTACGAGCGAGATAAGCAGATTTATAAGTGTTCTACCATGAGACAGGGGGGAAAGTTCGATCCGAAGTATAAACCGTCAATTCTGAACTGTCCACTGCCAGAGATCCCTAAGGATGCTGAGTCACCGAAGAAGGAGCCGCCGAAGGAGCAGAATTATTCAAAGTATTATTTATACTTCCTTAAATACCCTCTCAAGATGATATGAAAGATTTGTCGATTTTTCTTATAGGACTCTTCAGAGGCCACCCATGAAATTGCCTCCTCCAGGCAAAGCAATTCCACCACCGAAAATAGATACGCCCACTTCACCACCTCAACAGAGTGGTGAACAGAATCAAACATCAAATCAAGGAGGGATCAATTCAACGATTCAAACAAAATCTCCTTCCCCACCTGTGCAGTCCCCAAAAACTTCTGATAGCAACAAAAGTGTGGATGGCCATGAACAGTCCACTATTAATCCTAATGATGAGTCTAACTATGCTGTAACTGAACTTTAAACGCAACAGTTGCTGCATAGTTAGTTGCGGATGAGTAAATTTAGTCCTCAGAGGACTACTGCGTGTGAAAACCAAAAAAAAAAAATTTAGTAGGACTTTGTGACAATTTTCGCTACAGGCTGCGAAAACTTTTTATCTTTGTAGTCGAATAGACGAAAGGCTGTTGATATTTTCTTTCAAATAGGTTAGAAGCTGCGATTCGCGTTGTAAATTTTTCTCGGAATATACTATTAAGTTAGTCTACTGCTGAAGATTTGGGTGGTTTTTAAGGCGCTGTATATTTTGCAGAATTTGTTTTGATTTTTTCAATGATAGTATGGCAATTTTTTTTAAAGAAAGATTTTTTGTAGAAATGTTGGTTTATTCAACATATATAACACTGTCGTTTATCTTGGTTCAGTCGTAGAACTTGCGTGCCCCTTAGTGAGCTAGTCCGAGAGTCAAAAGTGAAAAAAATTGTTACCTATGGTTATTAAGAAGAATTCATTTCGCCGCTCTAATTTGTTTGTACCTCGGTTTATTAATTTATTTTTGCCTTTTTTTATAGATATGTATTTCGGTGACTGTCAAAGTTTTTGAAAAATTAGCAAATATGTATGGACGCGGTAGTCAAAATCGCACTTGACCAATTTTTCTTATCGGCGAATAAATATGCCAAGAGGTTATTAAATTAGCGTTTGAATTTCATACTGGAGAACATTCGAATGAATGAAATTGCAAAATTTAGTAATCGTCATGCTCATTTTATTTCATATTAAAGCAATAAATTTACCAAAATTGATGAGGCTGCGATCAGGAAATTTTTTCAAAAAGATGCACCGCTTCACCTCATTTCTTTTTATTCGTTTAATGTGAAATCAAATGCAGTTCTGCTTATTTGCCATGAATATTATTTTGCAAAAGTTCTCCTTCGAATAGTTCAATTACAAATATGTTAAACTCCAACACTTTTTTATTGGGATTTCAATTTTGGGGTGATTTTGAACCTTAGAACCAAACAAATATATATCATATCTTAGCATTTAAATTCTTTTTATGCGATTATCTGGTACAACCGAGCAAATACCAATTACACAATTAAAAAAAAATATATACAGTGGCGGAAAGATAAATAGCACATCTATCAAGCTGTAGTTTTGAAGGTCGCAACTGAAGATTAAGTAAAGGACAATTTCTAAGAAACCTATGGAAGTAATTATTCATTATCTGGAGAATTTAATTCGCTAAATTTTTTATTACTTAAAATTGTTATAAGCGGGAAAACCGTTACTATTGGCAATAACGTCATAAAAAGCTTGGAAATATAAATAGCACAATTATGTTTTTCTATATTTTTTAATAACTTAAAACCAATTCATGGCAAAATTCGACAAATTTGTTAATTTAGTATTTCGTAGGGTAGCCTCTATTGCTTATTACAGCACTGCATCTGCGTTGCATACTTTCTACGAGCTGTTGACACCGTTGAACCGGGATCGAGTACCATGCCTCCTCAATATTCCTCCATAATTCATCCAAAATCCCACTTTTCTTTTGCCGAATTATCTTATCCACATCGTTCCAAAGGTTTTCGATGGGATTCAAATCCGGACTTTGTGGGGGCCAACTCAACACATCGACTGATTTTTCCATAAGCCAACAATTTACTGTACGTGACGTGTGCTTAGGATCGTTGTCATGAACAAATTTCCACGTAACAGGCAAATTTTCAAAGGCGAATGGTTCCATGTGATCTCGGAGGATATCGCGATACTGATGCTGATCCATTTTTCCTGATATTTTTACAATAGGACCTACGCCATGCCAGGAAAATGCTGCCCACACCATAATATTTCCACCACCGTGTTTTATAGTTTTAATGGTGTACCTTGGATTAAATTCTTGTCCTTTAGGGCGACGTATGTATACTTTACCATCGGAGTCGAATCTATTAAATTTCGATTCGTCGCTCCAAAGGACATTTTTCCAAAACAACAGTGGCTTGTTTATGTGCTCCCTTGCAAACTCTATTCGCTTTTTCAATTTTTTTTTTGAAACAAGTGGCTTTTTTCTTGCTATACACCCTTTCAACCCTGCTTCAGATAAACGGTAGCGTACAAACCTTGACGTAATATCTACATCATATTCTGCCCTAATTTCGTCCTTAATAACTTGAGAACTTTTGAAAGGATCCTTCCGGCTTGCTCTCACCATTGCTCGATCCATGGCTTTCGTGGTTTTTCTGTTGCGTGGCTTTCTTGGTTTTGGCTCACATGTGTTGCATTGTGACACGTGTTTAATAGCATTATATACCATTTTCCGTGAGCATTCAAAAATCTCAGCAATTTCACAAACTTTTTTACCATTCTCAAACGATTCGAAGATGGCTTCTTTTTCCCCCGGAGTGCAATGACGACCTCTTCCCATTATTAGAATCTAATAGAAATTACTTAAATTTCAAGTCCTTTAAATAACTAACAGTAAACTTACTAGATTAACAAAGTATTCCTATGAAAACAAATGAAATGATACAGTGTGCTATTTATTTTTCCTCCAAAATTCCAACTACTTGTTTGCAATTTGAGCTGTAGCCGATACGACGTCGTCAATTTTATTAATAATACCGTTACATACTAGTTGCACTTCCAGGAACTTAAAAGTGCTAAAAGTTCAGATCAGTACTCCCAGCACACATGAAATTTTTAAAGATTATGTAAACTGTCATGTTTGTGCTATTTATCTTTCCGCCACTGTATATGGGAAATTTAATTCCAACAACCACCTAAAATCTATTCAAACAAAACAATAAACTTTCCACCCTGGAAAATATCACAACCCAAGGAATCAACCCCCACAAAGTCAACCGCACAGAATTCAACATTCAACTAGAAAAATACCAGAACTAAAACAATATCTATATTGATGGATCTAAAAAGAAGACCTCAATGGATTTACTGTATCCACAAATGAGCAAGCATATAGATACAAACTACCAGGAGAAAATAGTATCTACACCGCTGAAATTAAGCAATATTTTGCGCGACTAATTGAAGAAAATGAAGAAGATAAACACCTTATCCAAAGAGTATCTATAATAAGAGAGAACACTTCTTATATTTTTTCTGCCTTGGTACCATTAGAGGAACAAAGTGGAAAATATTGTTAGAAATAGGTAGTAATAAAGAAGGCATAAGTTAAAGAGAGACAAACATTTGAAGGGAAAAGTGGAAGTACATTTCAAACACTTTTTTCTGTGAACGCATTACACGCTGTCTTTTCAAAAGTCCCACACTAAAAACGTTATATGATGCTTACCCATCATTTATCTTAAACGAATTCAATTTTATTTAAGTAATTGCATTTACATATAAACACTTTTTTATTTAAAAGATTTTAAAATTGTTCACATTAACAAACAAATCAAGACCACCCTGCACACGCAACAATGTTCGTCCCAGGTCACCTTTAAAAACGCCCGATGGAAAAATGTAAACAATCTCGTCCGTATTTCTGCTCGGTGTGTGTTAGTTACCTACTTTTTCCCCATTCTTCGATTCGCGAGTTCCCTATAACTTAACATTGCAAGGGGAGGTAGACTTGAAAGACCAATACCAATACAATTGTTCCATGTCGCCTTTAAAAATGCATTACAGAAAAATACGTCACTTTATTGCTTACGCTGTAAAAGTCTGTATGTGAAAATTTCTGGGTGACTATTTCTTTCTATATATCTCTTATAAGAATTTACAGAGGTAGTATTCCTGACCTGCTTTATCTAATGGAACATTTTGTTAGGTGTATTTTCGAGATTTGATGATTTTCATCCATGCAAAGCTTCAAATCTTGAACTGAAAAGTGTTCAGAATACTTTTTGACTCAAAAGTGGTTGTAAGTCATGGCAAACAAATTTTAAATCTTGGCTGTGCTACTCATGAGAAATTTCCATTCAAGGTATAGTTTCCTTTTGTTCTAGATAAACAACAAAAATCGCAGCTAATCAAAAAAACCTTTATCCGTAAAGAAAACCTGGTTTCGATTTTAGAGAATTACCTATTAAAAGTAAAAGCAGAACAAAATCGGACAGAAACTCAACCCGGGCGGTTTCTTTGTATCTAAGCAACGAAGCTTAGACTACTTTAATTTATTTTAAATATATTAGAGAAAGTATCAGAACGGTTACCGAACGAAGCTATTAAGAAATTAAACATAAATCTTATTTTAAATCATATTTATTGCTTATAATCAGCGCCAAGAAAACTACCCAAAATCTTTACAACTAAGTTCAAATTGACTTAAGTTTATTCAGAATATGTTAGAACGCTCAAAAAATGTTGAAAAGAAGACAACAATTTTTTTGAAAAATTTTTAAAAATTATTCTGTAAATGTAATTTTGTAAAATACTACAATTATAGTAATAAAAAGTGTAAAATTATAAATTATAATAAATTTTTAAACTAATACAGAGGCAGAAAGCTAAAGCAAAAATACTTAGTAACCGCAATGTGATTGACAGATTTTTAGTTACAAGAAATTAAATTAAATGATCAAATTAAATATTTAAATAAAGCCTCTTATAGGAATTATTCTTAAATTGCGTGAAATTGAGCGAGTGATTGTGATATTTACTGTATGATGAAAATAAGGAAATGAAACTTTTTTGGAATACATTTACTGAGTGAAGCTAGTGAGTTTGTAATAAGAAGCAACAATTTAATCTATACTACATATATTTTAGAATGTGGCAATATATTTCAAAGAACCGATTTTGTTTTTCAGTTATAAATTAGAAAGTTTTGATATAAAATAATTAAAGCATTCCAATCAAAATTGAAACGAAATTCAAAAAAATTGTAAAAAAAACCAAATTATAACTTAACAGAAGAACCAGTTTATAAATACTTATCAGAAGAATACTAACGAATGCACTACTGGCACAAAATGGTAACTTTGATAGCTACCATTGCATTTATAAAGGCTGTAAGATCTGATCTCCTTTTACAAAGCTCCAAAGATCATTCGGGAATTTGATATTTGTAAAAAATATCCTTGATATGTTAGGTAGTGAACCTCAGAGAACAGATAGAAATTAATTTAGAACTCTTATAATAGTAAGACAAAAATAAGAATTATGCCGCCGATTTGAATTTGGCTTGCTATGATGCAAGTGTTAAAGGATTTGCTTAATGTGTACCACTGTTGCAGTGATGCCTAATTTTATTTCTGTGTATTTACTTACGATAAATTTGGTCTTAACTCAGCTAAATTATGCCTTACTAATAAATATTGTATTGATTTGATCCTTGTATTATATGCATTGATTTTTCGGTTTTCATACATAACAAAAATTCTACTTAATTGGTTTTGTTGACTTTAGAATACTATTAGAATTTTGATTTGACAAAATTTGTATTTTGGAATATAGTGTTTGAAAAAAACTTGTAATTTTCAAAAGGAGTAGGATTTTCTGTTACATTGAAAATTAGTGCAGAAGCTCAAATTTTAACATCTGAGATTTTTTTTATCCGAACTAATTTATCGTTTTTAAATATGCACTCATATATTTCGGTTTTGAGTGATTTATTGACGGATGCGTAGCCTAATTTATGTGGGACATGTATAAATATGCCAAAAATTGATTCTTCCGAAAATGTTTTTTACGCATTTTCATTATTCAAACACCAGAAAATTTTTTACAATGACTGTTTACATTTATTGGTATCAAATATACACTTACCATAAATGCACTACAGAAACTTTATATGTAACAAAAATGCCACAATTTACAAACGTTTAAATACTATAAAATGATAAACTTAAATTTTTCTACTACTTAAGTTGCTTTAATAAAAAATATTTTAATTCAAATATTCATAATTAACTATTAGAAAGACATTGCATTTTCCATATGTGGATTTTTATTAATATCATCTAACCATGTTCATTGCTAGTGTTATTTTCATTCGACTCAAGAATTATTTTTAAGGCTGTAATGTTTGGCGCCTAGAATTCAACTAACTTAGTGGCTCTCAAAAAGGCGGCAAGGTAATTTCTTGCCATTAATTGCTAGTTAAAGCTTATTGAAAACTGTTTCCTGAGGTCCACTCTACATCTAAAAATTTCTATGAACTTTAAAAAAAAAGAACCAACGTAAACAAAAACCCCGTGAAACGAAAGCACAAAGCAATCATTTTCCATCTCCTCATCAGTGTCACAGCTCTATCATCATCACCCCTTATGAATAATAAAAACATCACTTTGCTCTAATAAACAAGCCAACGACTCAAATAAGTAGTAAATTAATTTTTACCAAAACTTATCGACTGTTTAATACTAAGGTGATTTTCTTACTAGTCCAGTAAAATAAGGATTTATTTTATGAGAAATTCTAATCTAGCTGAATTTTTGTATACATCTTTATTTAGCCATTATAATTAACGTTTAAAAGGTCGTCATTGATATAATACCAGCTTCTCTTGTTTTTCAAGGTTAAAGGTCACGAGTTCGCTGATATCTCACTTCCTATTGGTCCGACAACAATTTAGGTTATTACAAAAATTGTAGAAAATTGTCCAGTCTATAATCTTTATAATAAAAAAAATTTTGACTGACCAATAGTAGACATTATAAATAAAGGTTTATACAAAAAATCTACCTAGATTAGAATTTTTCAGTAAATACCCTCCTTTTTTGTCTTATTTCACTGGACTATACAGCTATTATTTAAATTTGTATACCCTAAAACGATGAATGTTTATAAATGTTGTACGTAGATTATTAACATTTTGTAAAATGTTGCAAATTTTAGAATTATTCTTGTAATGTTTCCAACAACCTCTGTTCGTATGTATTTTTTCTTTTGTTAAATTTTCTACTGGGAACGAAATTTTGTTCATGTTCCTTTATTCTGTTTTAAGGGCATAACTTTAAGACACGAATATTAAATGGAAAAAAAAAGTAATTCATACTTTTTAGAAGCGAATACGAAACGTATTGTATATGTATTCAAGAAAATTATAGCTATTCAAATTAAAAGGTATTGTATAATGTTCTTTTATAAAAGCAAAACTATTTTACTCTACGAGTATTGGACCTACTGTGACTATATTTTATTGAAAAATAGCGTACTTCCTAAGCAAGGCGTTTACTATAAAACAAAAGCAGATGAAAAAAAAAAAAAAAACAAGACAAAAAACATTTCAGTAAAGTGTTTATTATTAAAATATATTAATATGTTATATAATAGATGAATGTGAATTTTCATATCCACTTATTTGACTTTTCCTTTTGATTATTTTATTTTAATCCTTTTTGTATATCCTTTACTTGCTATATGACCGTAAGGAAAACTGCAATTGCAGATCAATAGATTATTTGACCTGTGCGAAAATACGATAACTACAGTTTAGATATTAGGTTGTAACATAATAATCTGATAATTTTTTCGGAAACGTTCTGGAAATTTTTTACAACTTCGAGAAAGTTCTGTGACTATGAGTATAAATACCTGTGAGCGCGCTCAGTTCATCAGTGCAATAATCGACAGCGCAGCGAGCAGCATTATGGAAAAATTCGATTTGAAAAGACGAGACATCCGCGTCCTTCTCTCTTTATGAGTTCCGTTTGAAGCAGCTAAGCAGGCGGCACAAAATATATGTCAATGTATGGGAGAAAATGCGGTCTCTTATCATACAGCAGTAGATTGGTTTCGACGTTTCTCGAATAGCGACTACAACCTTGAAGATAAACCTCACGAAGGGCGGCCGGTTGAGGTTGATGTCGACCGACTAGCGCAGCTTATCGAGGAAGATCCAAGGAGGACTACTCGTCAACTTGAAGAAGAACTCGGATGCTCCCATACTACTATCGCTCGACATTTGAAAGTGATGGGTAAAGTGTACAGGCACAGTCAATGGGTACCCCACGAATTGACGGATGGTCAACGGATGATGCGAGTGGCGGTTTCTACGCAATTACTCACTTCACATCGTACTTTTGCTTGGCTTCATAATTTGGTTACCGGGGATGAGAAGTGGATGCTCTATGTTAACCATAACAATAAGCGACAATGGTTTTGAGCGGGTTAAAGAGGATTACAGACAGTTAAATGTAAAATTACTATACACAACGTTATGTTGAGTGTTTGGTGGAATGTGCACGGTATTATCTACTGGGAACTATTTCCACAAGGAACGACTATAAACAGTGAACGCTACTGTGATATGCTGGATAGGTAGCCGTGAATCTTAAAGGAGAACAAGACAACGTATATCTCCTGCACGACAATGCCCGCCCTCACACCGCTTCGATGACATGTAAAAAAATTATGGAGCTAGGCTGGATTTCCTTAGCCCATCCTGCATACTCGCTGGATATGTCTCCTTCTGACTACCACTTGTTCCGATCGTTGCAGGCTCACATTAGCGGAAAATCTTATGATGACCGAGATGCATTGGAACAGTGGTTGTCGGAATTTTTAACTCTCGTGAGTCCAAGTTTTACGAGAATGGAATAATGTCGCTTCCCCAACGTTGGCAGGAGATCATTGATAATGATGGACTATATGTTCAATAAAATGTTAAGCTAAATTGTACAAAAATATCAAAATAAAGTTTCTTAAAAAATTATCAGATTATTATGTTACAACCTACTATTTTAATCCAAGTATTTTTCCTCCGACTACGTTGGGGATTAACCTGAAAAGTTATCGTTTGTAAAATTAAAAGCAAAGGAAATCGAACAACAGCACAAAAGAAACACTTCTAAAAATTTCAATAAAAGTATATTCAATAAATATCGATTAGCTATAAAGTCTTTCGAAAAATACTGTGAATGTGTATAGTGTGGAAGATTCTCAAATTTAGTCTTTCTGCCTTGATCACAATCGTTTGAAGCGCAAAATATCGTCTTGAGTATTCGCACTGTGATATTTCCAAGTTGAACTTTGCTCAGCGAAATTATCTCTGCCAAAATTGCCTTCTTTTAATTCATCATCATCATAGAGCCACTCACGATTTTGTGTTATTCGCGTGATATTTGAAAGAAGAAATTCCTTGTCTTTTGCTTCCAGATGAAGCATCTCTTTGAGTAGTTTAACCATTGCTTGTCTTGCTCGCGACTTTGAGCGCAAGTAGTAAACCATCACAGCCATTGTAAGGAGTGCTCCTCCTATTACAGCTGGTCGCGCTATTGCAATTAATGCCCGCCATATCCAGTGGTTTGATTTCAGCTCTAGCACTCCTTCGATGAAAATTTGGAACATAAATTCATGACCACGAAAAGGTCCACACTTTTGACTTACAGGAACCCTTTAAGAGAGTGTAATTTGAAAGCATTCTAATTTAGTAAAATTCATTAGACTTACTGAGTAATTATATATCCAAGAGCCACAACAACCCCTAGTAGGGAGAGGAACGTCATTACTAGATACAGAGTTTGTGTTTGGGCAGATCTCCATATTTGACTGGGTGGCTTACACAAGTAAATTAAAGTCAGCTTCTTAATGTAGAAGGTCAATATCATTTTTATAACAACAACAATGGCCAGAAATGGGGAAAACATCAATCCAACCCAAAGAAGAGTTTGATTGAACACTAGCCCCAAACTTTTGCGAGATATGTCGAACTCGGGCTTTCCAACAGAGGGCCAAATTTTTCTGGTAAAATAAATAAATGAATAAACGAAAGAATTAATTTTTTCCTTAAAACTTACGCAATAATGTTAACTCGAATGAAATGTAATAACGAAGAAGCTACAACAGCTATAAGAAAATCTACAATTATAAGGCGGTATATTTCTTGTCCGATTGAATCTTCCCAGCACTGGAAAAAAAAAGTTTATTTATAATTCAGTATCACTAATGTGAGAATTTGTACAAACACAAACCTCGACATGATCTTTGCTAAGCCAAAAAACTACTAAGACACCTACTATCACGGCCTCCAGCATAAAATTTCGCAGCAAAGTGATATGCAGCATTCGTCGAGCTGATTTGTAGTCTTCCACTCTATAAAATAAAAGAAATCATATTCTTAAATACTCCCTTTTGATGAGAGATACTAATGTTCTAAAAACATAGTTTCATAGATTGACGTCTTACGAATATATTATAGAAAACAGACAAGTAAACTTCTCCATTCTATATTGATTTCCTCTTTATATCTCTTTAAATAATTCAAGAAAAACTCGTTTGAACGACCAATTCTCTTCTATCTTTGTTTTATTTTTCAAAGTTACTTTCGTGCTTTTTAGTAAAGATTTTTCGATTTTTAACATTACCTTGCAATCCAAGAGAAAAATATTTGAAAGCCCAAAATTGTGACTGTGACCGAAGCAGGGGGATACAGAGTTTCCCACGATGAAGTATCTTCATCCTCTCCAAATTGCTAAATATATTCGAAAATAAGCTCAATCATATTTCATATATTTATTCTTTAACTTACTTGGAGAAGTATCCAAATCGCGGTGCCTAAGCCAGCGAGCATAGCACCAATTAACAAATGAGCAGTCACTTGGGAGCAAAATGTCCACATTCGCCAGAGTTTTGTGAGTTTCGCCTTAGATCCGTAAATTTCACTGATGACCTGCTTCAATTCGTGGTAAATGCTGGCGTGTTTCAGTTGGGCAGCTTTTAGATTTGAAATTCCAAAATCCCAGGAGCAAAATATTTTGTGTGCACACATGTTTCGCACTCCACCAGATGTTTCAATGAAGCTCTTGCGATATGAACGAGCCATGCTGGGAGGAGTTAAATTAAATGTAACAATTTCGGACGCAACGTTAATAAAACTAGATGTTACGAACCTAGACGATACCATAATGAAGGTGAGTATGTAAAGGCACATCATTGTCATGAAGTAGGCTTGTGGAAGACTGTAGGTTCTACCGGTAAGTGTGGAGAAAGTATTGTTGGTGTAGGCGCCATAAAATAGGATAGATTGCTTCAGATAACCCTGCAAAAAAATTATAGTTTTAAGTAATAGAACAGAGATCACTCGTATTGAACTTGACTCAAAGTTACAATTTCAAGAACGTATTGCTTTGATATTAATATACATTAGAATATACCAGCTTACAGCTTACATATGCATGTGTACTTATGTACGAAAGAATTAGGTCTGAACAGCGATTATACAGTCGAAATTAAAGCACAATCACAAATCATAATGCGAGTTTAGCCTGCTTTTGGACGATACGTTCTGGGATTGATTATTTTGCGACCTCAATAATAAGGATAACAATCGCTTTTGATTTAACCCATTAATGCGCAAAATGAGGATTTTGTGCACGCAAGTTCAATTGTATGATTCGAATAGCAAATTTTCTTCCAAATTCGTATATAAGGAGTTTTTGGGAATGAATCAGGCATTTGTTTTTTTTAAAAGCTTCAAAAACCCTATTATTTTTTGTTATTTTTTCAAAAGAGTGCTGATTTTTTTTTTGGTTTTCTATTCCAAGTCGATTATCTTGTCGTTGCTCCTATTGAATGATCATATAACCACCAGAAATCGCGGTCCGAATATCTAAACTTTCTCAAACCATGGTTTTGAACGTTTTTTTTGCTTTGGTTTTTGTAAAATGGCCAGCAATGTAAACTTCGCGATCTTTTTTAACGAAAATGATCAATTTTACAAAAAAAAAAATTATAGAACAGAAAATGCTTCAAATTAGCCAAAAAATACATGTAAATTTGTCCAGACTTTCGGTTTTTTAGATTTGTCCAATTTTTGAAAAATCCAAAAGTGTTCCGAAAAAATTCACACGTATTCTTTGGCTAATTGTAAGCACTTCTTGTCATATAAAATTTATTCGTATAATTGACCCTTTCTGAGTAAAAATATCACCAAATGTTTTTATGATTAGCCAAAAAATACGCGTGAATTTTTTCAGAATTTTTCGGGATATTTTTGGATTTTTCAAAAACTGGCCAAATCCAAAAAACAGAAAGTAGTCCACAAATGTCTGAAAAAATTTAGATGTATCTTTTGGCTAATTTGAAGCATTTTCTGTTCTATAATTTTTGTTGTTGTAAAGTTGTGTATGTTTTCATTGGGTCAAAATTTTGATCATTTTTGAAATTTGAGAGACTGAATGAGCGGATCCAATATGGAAACCCAAAATGGGTACTTGAGAGTTGTCGTTGCGCTAATTTTGAATGTTATTCAATTTTGCAAACTTCTTAGTTTAGTTTAAATTTGGTAGTGGTGTTCTCCCTTATAGAAAAGGCGTCAAATCCAAGTGTTACGCTGAAATATAAAAATGCAAATTGTCTGGTCTGGTTTGGCGTTGGCACTTTACAAGAAAAACACCTTCTAAATTAGTACAGCGTCATCTAGGGTATCTAATTAAGTCGATACTGCCCATTGTGTTCCGGTTCCGTTCTTTTATATCGAAGCGGCTTATAATCCGGAAACTTTAATGTTAATTTTAATTTTTTAAGCTAAAAAGTCTCTGAGATAAACAGGGGAAACAGACAGACAAATATAAATGTTGAATGAAAAAATTGGAACATTTTGCAAGAGTATGTTTCACTCATCTTAAGGGTTACTACGGAATCCGATTGATTAGAGATTGTGATGGTAAATTAAAAAGAAAATATATATATAATATATAAATAAATATAAAAAATAAATAAATAAATGTACTTCAACTTACTTCTCCAGTGAGGAAATCCAGATAGGCAGCAGTTCTGTTGTTAGGAGGAGTTCCGGCTATGTTATCATACATAATTTGCGGTAAAATTATAAATAAAAGTGTGAAAATGAGTAAAAATAAATTCAGAACAAATAGCCATCGGAGGAATTTAAAGTAGGCCCCAACGCTGCTGCCGAAGTGTCCTTCGATCTCTTTCAACGAGCCATACCAAAGCTCGATGCTGTTCGCGAGATTACGCACAAAACTCCTAAGGTAGGAGAAGACCGTTGCTAGCTTGCACTTGAAGCGCTTGATCACACCTGTTGCATCTCCGGACGCGTGGTGGATGACCGAGGCCGAAAGACGCGCTTTAATCTTTTTCTTAATGGTCAAGGAGTGAGGCAGCGCCCTAATAGTGTCCCTGAAATTTGATTTTGAACCCTAAAAGTCTTTAATACCCTAATATTAATACTATGAACGGAATTTAGAATTGTTTGCGTAATCTATTTTAAAAATATCTTATCTTTGAATTTCTTAACAAAACCTAAGCGAATAGTTAAACAAAGATTTTGGCATAAATTGTACTTTAATGCCAAGTAGGGTTTGCGGTTTTTTTCATTCCTGGAAAACGCGAAATATCAACGTAAATTTAAAAAAAATTCGAGTTTAAATATGAACAGGTAAGTTAAAAAATAACACGAGAACAGTCAAGTCGACTATTGGAAAATTGGCCCTTAAGCGTGAGGACTTGTAGTATATAAAAATCGTTTTTATTTTCAAGCAATGCTTTTCGAATTCTCATGTATAATAAAACAAATAATTTTCAACGGTCACTTCTGTCCTTGAAAAGTAATAAAAGGCATATACAATTTTAACCCATATTTACAACAATATACTATTTTTGTGTACTATGACATATAAAACAAAAAAAGCGAAAACTAATATCTTTACTTAATTTTGTAAAACAACAAAATTTGTCTTTATTTCATTATTTTGGAATAAACTAGGAAATTTATAAAAAGTCAAGAAGAATCAAGTTAATTCACAAGAAATTCTCAAAAATAATTTTCCTGTGCTCTACTTTTCGCTTATTAATTCTTAAATAAACTTGAGTAAATAGAAACGAATAACTCTTGTTTTTCCTCGACGTAGAAATAATACTTTTGAAGATGGTAATCATTTAAATAATTAATGAGCCGAGTGTTTCGATCGGGACAACTAAGCCGATCTCATTTCTCTGCCTGGCCTGCCACAGGCACTCGGAAGGATCGAAACAAACGTTTCTACTTATGACTCGGTTTCAAAAATTATATAGAGTTTTAGCTTAGCATTTTCATAAAACCAAAAACGTGCTTTATTGAAATTCGCTTTTTTTAAAGCGAGGAGCATCCTAAAAAATGTAATTTATGTATACTTTAAAGAAGAAGATATTCGTTTGTTAAAACTGAACTTACTTCCTTTAAGTGTAGAAAACTATGGTCTTTAGTTCAGTTAATGCTGTTTATTTAAAAAATGTGAATATGTATATGAAATTTAAAATAGAGTTCTTTTGTCAGTCCTACCCTCAATATTAGTTATCCATATTACTATATATGTATTAATAAGCTTAGTTTTAAATAAGTTTTAAATTAGGCCAAATTCTCAGGACGGAAACCCTAATTTCAGTTAAATAAAATAAGCTGTGTTTTTAATTATCTGATCTGATTCTGGAATATTGCATTGAAAATAATTTTTTAAACCATTATCTATAGCAAAACTATTTAAAAATTTCAATTCAATGCAAAATTTTAGATCCCAATTAGATAATTAAAAAAAGCAACAATAGTGTGAGTGTGGCAGCCAAGAAAAGCTAATTCATTCTGTTACATTTTAAATAATTGAAATTTGTTTTCTCCTTATATTTAAGTATTTTAGACAAAAGAGAATAGCCATTCTTGTTTGATTGGAATCATTTATTGGAAGCTTAGTTCCTTCGTTTCTTCCATAGACCCACAGCGAACCCTTATTGACGCTGATCTGTCTGCAATATTATTGAAATTGAGTACTTTCGAAATTCTAAATTACGTTCACAGTGTTTAAACTTATTAGAATAGAATTACATTCGCAGATGCTCCCCGCAAGAGTGGCTCTGCATGAGGAAGTCATACTGGCCAATTTCAAGAGCAACCCGGTCGATCTCGTTGGCAGCGGGATTATTCCCGTCACCAGCAAAAGCTGAAGAGAAAGATTGTTGAAGGTGCATGTAAATAAAAGCGTGACTGTCCACTCAACCTGTTTGTGACGAAAATGCGCGAGCTTGCTTTTCGCGAATTGACTTCTTCCTGTTCCCGAGCCGTGACACATTCTGCGACCACCTCCGCATCTGTGGGAGAGGCGCAATTGCAGGTGCAAATTAAGAAGATTTTTCCATTTTACGAACCATATTGCTGGGACTTCCCACCCGACTTCGGACTGGGGACGGGGCTTTTGTGAATCGGAAATTCGTCTGGACATCCGTGAGGACGCTCTGGCTGCCGGTGGAGGTCAGGTCGCTGTGGGAAGAGGTTGAGGGTGCCACTTCGATCTTGTCCAGATCCATGTTGAAACTGCTGTTGACATGACCATGGTCGGGCATTCTTTCGTCAGTGGTGCATTAAAAGGTTTCGAATGGAACTGAATTGAATTAAAACGGAAACGTGCGCTAAAACTGAGGAAATTAAAATAAACGATAACTCCACAGGGAAAACAATTAGCTGTCAGAAATCAGCTGAGCGGAACAGTCAGAGAGCACGAAAGTGTCAGTTTGCAGCTGATTCCGAATTTGGTCTAATGAAAGGGATGGGACTTTTGCTACCAAGGCGGCTTTTTCGCGGCAATTTGATGAGTTCATTAAAAAGAACAATGTTTAAAGGTCTGTCTGGTAACTATTATGTTTTTACTCGCGGGTAAAGTTTTAACCTGAAAGTGTCTGTTAACCTCACGGAGGGGAAAAACTGAGCTTTTGACAGCACTTCTCATCTTACACAATTTTACCAGATTTTACCCACGCTGCCGAGACCGGGTCAATTTGGGTAAAATCACCGATTGCTTGTCACTGTGTAATCTGTCATTTGTTTGTTTCAATTTTGCGTTGCGATTCAGATAGAAGAAGAAGTTATTGAAAAATTGTTTAAATAAATAAAAAACATATTTCAAAACCTTCAAAAATATTAAATAAATCCATAAGTTTTCCCTCTAACATCTTGATCACTTTTGACAATTTACATACACAAGTAAGATTTACCCAATTTTTACTTGAAGTCGTCTGGTAACTTTTGATGTTTATCCCCACTACCATAGGAAACTTTTTACCAGATTTTTACTCAAGAAATGTTTACCCAAAAGTTACCAGACAGACCTTAAAATAAACATTCTCGATACCTATAATGATTATACGATATATTGTTCAAAGCGAATTTTATTCTAATTATAATAATAATAAGGTTGAATTTAATGAAATTTCATAGAAAAATTAGTTTGGGCTTAAAAGCGAGGAATGTGTAAGCATTAACTTTAAAGTTTTGAAAAAGTTGAAATTTCACAATACACAAATTTTATTTAAACTTTTTCGCGTAATTCCACTAAAATTCAAAAGAAAAGGCTCACTAAATTTTAGTTAAAATATGTTTACTTATCCGTTATCTACGTTGGCCACGACATACAATAAAAATCACTTGATTTGCTTTCTCAGATATGGCTATGAAATATAACAAAAGTATGGAATGGCTTTAAGCTGGTAGATTTAACGTACCACATTTCTGAATGTGTTAGAATTGACTGCATTTATATTGGTCATTTAGTAAAGGTTTCACACACATGACATTTCACGTCAAACGGATCACCGGCGCCCTCAAAATTTGAATGAACCGATTAAGATAAATAAGATGATCGTCTAGATGAAAACTGTCGAAAAAAAATTTAACATGGCGGCTCCAATATGGCGGCCGAAAGACGGAGATAAATCTAATGTCCAGTAAAAAAAGCTTGCAAAAATAAAAATGTGCAACCCTAAAAGTTCGGTATGGCGCTCGATTGCAAATTTTTATTTTTGCAAGCTTTTTTTACTGGACATTCGATTTTTTTCCGTTTTCCGGCCGCCATGTTGAATTTAAAAAAATATCACAAGGCTTTCGAAAGTTTTCATTTAGACGAACAATTTGAGCCCTTATTTATCTCAATCGGTTTATTCAAATTTTGAGGCCTCCGGTGATCCATTTGACGTGAAATGTCACATATATATAGAGTGCACAAAACACGTGATTAAACATGATTTTTTCTTTAACCTCCCTACGCCCCATTTTATTATCACGTGATATTTGATTTTTTTTCAAAAACAGATAGAGTTTTTTATTAGTTTCGCTTTATTAAGAATAATTTAAAACAAGTATTTAAGTGATTGTAACATAAATAAGCATTACATTCTTTTAATAAATGATTATGAAACTATATATTATGATACTATAAAATATTATGCTCATCATCTTCAATTCAGCTAGTTAGCACATTTTTCTCTATACTTATTAGAAGCGCGGAAGAATGATTTATATCTTTTGTGTCCTTTTTTCCTAGATCAGAGAACTAATTAATATCACGTGAATTTGTTGAAACACCATACCCTATCAAATGATCAAACCATGATTCTTTCTCTCTCAAAAGGAACACGTGATTTGTGTACGCCCCCAATTTTTGCTAATTTTAGAATAATTAGTAAAAAAACCTTCATTGTTAGTAAGAGCTAAAAGTAAATAAAAACGAGACGTCTATTTTTACTCATTTTGGAGCAAAAGAGGAGCGCTCCTTCCCAATGACATGCTTTTGTTAAAAGAAGGTTGAATGGGTCAAAAAAAGCATTACTTTCCTCCTAAAAGAGCTATAACGATTACTCGTAGAATGATCTTTTTTCCTACTGACTAGTATTGGATCAGTATTATTACCAGGCAACAACCCTTTCTATAATTGCATAAGGTTTTGGTTCGTTGTTTTTCTATGTTACTTGTAAACACAATTCGAAAGTAACGCTTGCAAAAATAAATATGAGGGCCAAAAAAAATTAAAAAATCTAACATCTAGAAACTCTAAAAATGTTATCTGTATATCTTATTTAAATATTAATTTGGTAATTTGTAATAGGCACCATACCATCTCATAACAATACAGTGAATCCCTTACATATCAAATTAAAAATAACCGATTTATCGTTTTTTTAAGATAGCGTTTTATCAAGATTTAAATTCAGGCATATATAGATGGATAGGCACGGAGAAAGATTTCTATAGAAAATTTTCAAATCAAAAGGCAGAACATAACAAAATTAAATTAAAATTAAAAGAAAGTTTTCATGCCAAAATAAAATACCTTTGTTATCTTATAAAATTTTTTGAAAGACACCACAGAGTAACTTTGTATCACTTGAGGCACTTGAGAAACACCTGCTTATCAAAGTTGCACACCTGTCGGAACTTAGCCAACAAAGAAGTGTGAAAATCTAACCAGGTGTTCTATATCAGAATTATCTACAGAGATTATTAGTCAGATTTGAAACGATCCACAACTGGAACACCATTTAATTATGGCCGTTACGCTTTGCGAACAGGAGGGCAAGCTCCAGGCATCTAGGCGCAGCTCTAGGGGAATGATACCAGAGCAGAGGAGCATATAAAACAAGAAATTATGAGGGATATTGCAGGGATGCGGATATGAAAATTCCTCGTAAAGTGTCGTTGTTATATTAAATTTCCATAGCTAGTGGGCTGAGGCTGCAAGTAACACAAGGACACATCTGAATCCTGGTAGGATTTCTCTTCCAGACATGCTGTGTCATTGAGGACGACACGGTGCAACGAACCCATGCTAGGCCATTATGCGGCGGGAAGCATAATTAAATATTGTTGGACCCTGTAAGATTTATGAGTATCACGCTAGTGATGGATCAATTCCCTAGTGAAAAATTATGGGTTCATTTCGAAATTCTCATTTTCTCATAACAGGCATTAATTTCAAGGAATCATAATCAACGTTCCAAAGCCAACCTGATTGGTGGTGTTCAGAGTTCAAAAATGCTGACGCTTACCGTTGTTTTTTTTTTAATAAACAATTTAATTGCTTAATTTTTTTTTGTTATAAACAATTTAATTTAATTGTTTCTATGGTTATAATTAATAAACTAAGAAAGATACGGAAGATACGAAATGCATTATGAAAAAAAAAATTCGTTAATTGGTACCAGAAATATTGCTTTAGTGCAAATGTATTGCAAGTATGAGTTCACCCCTTCCTTAAACGATCATATCGCTTCGCCTAGAGAAAGCTAAGAAAGTAAAAAATGCTTATTTTCAATGAAATACTTGTTGCTTTAAAATCAGTTGTTGGATGTCATCAGGATTGTTTATAACAAAATTACAACAATTTAAAGTTCAAAATTTTACTAATAAACCGCAAAGACAATTATTTATAGGCTTTTTTGCAAATATGAGTTAACAATATTCACGATTAAACTTTTGCATGTTATTCTATTGCCATCCATAGGCAGACAGCACACTAAATTAATAATTAGGTAATTACTCATTTAACATTAATTATTAATTAATGAAGTGGTGATAGACAGCCATTTCTTAATCATCATTTATCAGCTGTTAGTCAATAGTCTTTTGTACTTTTCTTCTTCTGGTTTTTTGTAATGGATAGTGCAAAGTAATGTTATAGTTGGTATAGAAGTACAAAATCAGCTGAATTCGAGTATACTTTTCAAAATTTAGGTATAAACAATCAAAAAATTATGGTCATTTAGCAAGTCATAAATGATCAAGTTTTTCGTCATTTAGCGGCCATAATGATGATAATCCCATGACAGACAGCACCTAAATTAGTAATTAGTATTATGTGATTCAAGACGGATCTCTTTTTACAATTATTACTCAGAATGATCTGATCTGTGTCCGTAAATGCAATCCAGATCATTTCGAGCGCACTCTGTGTGATATGTGGGTAAAGACCGATTAAACAGAGCTAACCTAAAATTTACTTGTCACTGTCACTGTCATTGAACATGCTTTCAACTTCCAAGTATACATAATAATCGGCTTCAGCAGAAAAATGAATGCAGAAGAATGGAAGGGTTTAAACTTAGTGACAGTATAAACATTTATTTTCTCATTTTTGTGACCCCCCCTAACATCTGAATTATTTTATCTTTGTGCGATTATCAAATTTCAGAGCTGTTTTTAAACATTAAGTTTATTTGCTAACAATTTAATAAAAATCCTGATTAGCGCAATTTTTGGAATTTGACCGAAATTGCTGCTATTTTTAAAATACTTGCACATTGAACATGCAGAGCTCTATAAATTAGCTTCTATTTATCTGAGATACGTAGAATGTAAGAGTATTTTTTCTTAAGTATTTGAATCACTGTATTGCGTCACAATAATAAAAATTCAGAAACCAACCCAAACACTTTCAAAATTGTATAAAAATATTAACAAGTGTCATAAACGCACACTTGTCATTTTTAATCAATGCTGATTGTGGTGAATCGTTTTAAGTTACTGATTGTCTTTTTGGTGAGATTACAGGTGAGTGCCCTTATCTTTACTTGACCTTTCCATAGAAAATTGTGCGAAATTACTATCAAATCTATTGCAAAGTATTTTACAACTGATTATGGGTGATTAGATTAGTAGCTGTGTGCTATCGGAAAAAATTATTTAACATTTAGTATTCAGGTGTTAATAGAGATAGCTTTTAGATGACATGGCAATTAGATTGGTCTGATTTAGGCAATATGTATTGAACATTAACGGAATTAAGACAGTTCAGTACGTCAAACGGTTGGGATAAGACAGTACAGGACGTCAATCGGTTGGAAGTTATAACGGAAATAGAATTACCCGTTTTATAGTTCGAGTTTGTCAAATTCAGTGAATATAGTTAAAAAAAATATGTTAAAAAGTACGTAAGGTTTGATGTTGTGAAATAGAAAAATTGAAATGTTCTAATTTTTATGTAAAATAAAAGTTATATATTGTAATTATAAAATATTTACAATGATTACAAGGAATAGCCCACATTCGAGAAAAGTAAAGTGAATACGGAAGTGATGTGTTAGTTTTCAGTTCACATAGATTCCATATATTTATAATATATATAGTATATATCAGTTTTATGTGTTTTATTAATCTATCGTGAAATACTTCAGTTTGGCCGATAATGTGGCAATATGTAGTAAATAATTGCTACTTCTGTGATATGAAATCTCTAACAGCACGTTATATCTATATAATTGTTGTAGACGGTTTCCAAAATTTCTAATTTTAATCTCTAATTTGCAATATGATTGTACAAAGGAATTCCAGTAAATCCCAAGACTGTTAATCTTCTAAGAGTTACAACCTTATATTAGTGATATTATATCTCTTACCTTCTTTGTATTTCTTACTGGGGCTAGTCACTTAAAGATTAGTAAGTAGTAAGTTGTTCAAAACTCATTCCCATATTTAAGGGGTAAGTGAATATCCTTATAATGTTACTTACTGGTCTACTCCAGGATAGATTAAGCCATGTTTTTATTTTTGAAAGTGAAATGTATTTTGTTCGGCTATTTCAAAATGTCTTAAAACATATGGCCTCTTGAAAAAAGTATAGCATGTTAAATGATTCGACGGAATAATATGAGCAGATAATAAAACGAAAGCTGTTAGTATTTGATTTTAAAATGAGATACTTTGTATAACTCAGTCAATAGATAATTTGTTCAAGATCAATTTTCAGTTCAAAATTAGTCCACGTTAATCGTTCGTTAATCTCACCGCCATTCATTCCAATTCCCCAGATAATCATTAATTCTGTTGGACAACTTTTTATGTTCACATTCAACTAAATTTCGAATTTTTCGTAAAGTAAATTCTTTTCATTTTGATATTTCACAAAATTAAAAAAACTAATAGGGGTACCGGTTAATTCGTGCGGTTTTCTAACAGATGGCGTAACTTGTTTTATATTCCAGTGATTCACCTTTCCAAATATGTGTTGGAAAGCTACTGTCATATAGTTTCAGAATCAGTATGTGTCATTTAGCTGAAGCGTAAACAACAATACTTTTTTTTACTCTGAAAAGGTCGAATTTTGTGCCGAATAAAGTGTTTTTGCGGGGAGTACTTCTTCATTACTTCAATATGAAGAAAAAGGCTGCCGAAAGTCATCGTATTTTGGTGGAAGTGTATGGTGTGCATGCTCTAGCTGAGCGTACGTGCCAGAAGTGGTTTGCACGGTTTAAAAGTGGCAATTTTGACTTGGAGGACGATGAACGGCCCGGACAGCCAAAAAAGTTTGAAGACCACGAATTGGAGACACTGCTCGACCAAGATCCATCCCAAACGCAAGAAGAACTTGCAAAATCACTTGGCGTCGCTCAACAAACCATTTCCGATCGTCTAAAAGCAATGGGAATGATCCGGAAGGTAGGCCATTGGGTGCCGTATGAATTGAAGCCAAGAGACGTCGAACGCCGATTTTTCGCGTGTGAACAACTGCTTCAACGGCACAAAAGAAAAAGTTGTTTGCATCGAATTGTCACTGGCGATGAAAAGTGGGTCCATTACGATAATCCAAAACGTCGAGCAACGTATGGATACCCCGGCCATGCATCATCATCGACGGCCGTTCAGAATATTCATGGCCTGAAGGTTATGCTGTGTATTTGGTGGGACCAGCTGGGTGTGATCTATTATGAGCTGTTGCAACCGAATGAAACGATCACAGGGGAAGTCTACCGACGACAATTGATGCGTTTGAGCCGAGCACTGCGCGAAAAACGGCCGGAATATGAACAAAGGCACAGCAAGGTAATTTTGCAACAGGACAATGCTCGGCCACATGTTGCACAGGTCGGCAAAACCTACCTTGAAACGCTCAAATGGGATGTCCTACCCCACCCGCCGTATAGTCCAGACCTTGCGCCATCCGATTACTATCTCTTCTGATCAATGCAACATGGCCTGGCTGACCAGCACTTCTCCAATTATGAAGAAGTCAAAAATTGGATCGATTCGTGGATAGCGGAGAAGCCGGCCGAATTTTTCAGAAAGGACATTCGTGAATTGCCAGAAAAATGGGAAAAGGTTATAGCTAGCGATGGACAATACTTTGAATATTAAATTTGTAACCATTTTTTCACAATAAAGCTTCAATTTTCGAAAAAAACCGCACGAATTAACCGGTACCCCTATTATAAATTGAAATTTTTTTTTTGATTTAGTACTATATTCGGATTAGTAATAATACAAATTTATATCCCAGAATTTTGTAGTAATTTTGATATGTATAAATTCAATATTGCTGGACCTTATGCGAGTCTTAGAACATAGTCTTCCTCTTACTCTCTCAAATTTTCTATCTAATAAAATTGAATATCTGAAGTAAATCTTTAATCTTTCAGTAGGCCATTCACCATTTATAATGTATAATGGGAAATGTCACCTATGTCTAATATTTTGTTGAATTTTTGAATAAACAAACAAAAAAGAATATTTAAATATATTTATGTAGTCAATTTCTTGATTTTATTTGGGCTCTGGTAACCTCTCCGGGGTTTTTAAAAATTTTTGTAAAATTATATTGCACAATTATCTTAAATACGAAATTACATATGATGCAACATATAATAATATACATGGCAGTTTTATATAAAATAAAATGGAGCGAAAGCGAAGCATCTACTCTCACATACCAACATTTCATGAGAAAAGCTTAAACTGTTTTAATTCTTATACGTCTAAAACAGCTAGATATTACAATTTTATTATATACAAAAAATATAAAAATGTATGAAATATGACTTGTATAGAATTTTATGCTTTAATTTAGAGTTCAAGAAATTCCCTTAGTTTGTTGGTTACTTTAATTAGAATATTTCAACATTTTCAAGACAATATTCAATATTTTAGTAATAACAAATATCAATTTGGGTATTCACTTTACGGAGTAAACACCTGTAAGCCTCATAGAACACTTGGGCAAACATTTTTTATGACAAATGTGTTACTTGAGTAACAATACTAAGTCTATTTACTTTATTTACACGATTTAATAGATTTAAGGAGAATTCACTTAACGATTTTATGAGATAACACAAATGACATATTTACAAAGTGACTACACTGTTCAAGTAGAGAAGTTTAAAAATAATCGCTTAAATTCAAGTGCTACCTATTTAATAAATAAAAAGTATACTTACTCGATGGTCGAGTGCATTTCAAAGATAACACGTCATATTTTGAATGAATCTTACAACTATATGTAGTCAGCAGGTATCAGTTTTTCTTTTGTCAGTAATATATCATTCCGTTCAGAGATGATACATATTACATAAAGAATAAAAAACCAGCCAAGAGCCGAAAAAGCTTCGCCAATTAAGCATTTCTTGTTTTTTCCTATCCTATTATATATTACACCAAGCAATATTTCAACTAATTTTAGTCTTGAGAAAGGGAAGATATCCTTTCAACTTCAAGTTATACACATATAGGTAATAAAATGAGTTAATTTGCCTAGAAAAAAGTGTTTCATTCCATAAAATGGAGTTTTTAGAAATTTTCAGAAAATACTTTTGTTTAGTGACTGTTGTAGTTTTGAAAGTATTTACTAAGTACTACTTATGTTCTGGATTTTTTTTTCAGGTTTTTCAACATGATAACTTTTTCCCCCATTGATGGATATCCATAATTCAAAGTTTAATTAAGAAAACTATTAATTATAATTGTCGAGCCAGATTTTATAATTTATAATTATTAGACATTTAAAAAATGCAGCCTATAAAACCAAGAGTGTAAGATACAATAAAAATTTTGGTGTTTATTTGAGGCTCGGGGTATGTCTATGTTCGAAATAAGGCATTATTCAAATGTCCATCTCTATCAGGCGCATATTCGATGAACTCACTTTTTAACAACTTTTTCCAGTTGAGTGTCTCAAATTTCTCATTCGATGTTTGTTATCTAATCATCCAATCGTTTGTGGGTTGTTAGGATAAACCAATTATTTCACACAACACCAAAGGAAAAAGTCCAATAACGAGGTGGCCAACTGACAGGTACATTTCTTGATATGATCGAACCACCGAATTTCCCTTCCAATAAGTCTATTGTTTGATTCGCAGTGTGGCATGCGGCGTCATTCTGGTGAAAGCACATCTACATCATCAAGATTCGTTTGCGGCAATCCAAAAGTTTGTTATCGAGCAGTTTGTTATCGCTCTCCATTGATTGTTGCAACAGCTTCTTGCTCATTTTGAAAAAGCTGCTCCAATCAGTGTGAAAACAATTTTGTAAGAGTACACAACGCAATCCTTCCATAAAATACGCCAGTTTGTCATTGCAGAAAGCTTCCTCAACTCAGAATAATGTTAATTGTTTCACCAACAAATTTGAGTTTTCAGCCACACTGGCTCTCACAACGAACTTTTAGTTACTATGCGCGGCTTTATCACGAACGGGTGGAAACAGGTGGATTTTGGTCGAACAAAACAAAGTTTGTTTCGAAATCATTGATAATGGCGCGAATTGCTTGTTCACTAGACCGATTATGAAGGTCATAAACATCCAGCTCCATACGGTGATCGAACAGATTTCGCTTTTACTGAGTAAAATGCACACTGATACGAGTAGATGTCGATGACATTTGCAATATGGCCCAATCCCTACTGGAAGATCTCAATTCCCTTTTTTAATGCTAATGCTTTCGCGTTTCTTTAAACTAAAAAAGTATGCTCCTTAAATCAAGTAAATGTTTTCTTAATTCAAAAATAATTTATTTTTACATCAATGTAGTATTTGTTCTTTAATTTAAATATGCCTAAATTACGAAAAAGAGAACATGCCCATTAAATCAAGCAAATACTTCTTTTGATTCAAAGCACTTGATCTCAAGAGATTGTTCATTAATTTAAATGCATTTGCAAAACAATGGAACTTAAAAATGTTGTGATAATAACTTTAGTAAGTACCATATAACTCAATAAAAACAAAAAATATACTTTCAGATCCTTTCTAGTAGCGTATATTATCTCTTTTTGATTCAAAGCATTAAAAAGTGTTTACTTTTTTGTCTTTATAACATTAAAAATCAGGAATTTGATTAGCCATTAGCCATTAGCCTAAGCATCATTATTTGCATTGAAATAAATATTCTTTTACTGAAATTGAGGAAATAATTTTCTAAATCTAAAGTATAGCAATATTATCTTAATTTCATACCAATCGAAGTTATTTTAAGGACATTGGATTTTCTTATAATTACTAAAATTATATCTTTAATTTAAGGATGCTTTTCTAAATCCAGATTTTGTAAGAGTTCAAGAAGTTTTGGGGAATGCTGTCTTCAAATCTGCTGTCAATATGTAGAAGTTCAAAATGGCGAATCCAATTTTTTTAAATTTAACTGAAAATGAAAATTAGCCCAAAATGGATTTTGAGGCCACTAATTTCGAAACTTTTTTGAAAATTTGCAAAATTTAAGAAATACGGATCCAACATGACGATATGAAATTGTTGTCTTGGTATTTTTGCGTACTTATTTCAATTCTGCTTCATTTGATTTATGTAGATTTCTCATAGTTGAAGTTTTGTCCTCCAGTGCAATTACAATTGCAAGAATCATCATTGATTTTTTATGCAAGTTGGATAAATCTACTTGAAAAAGAAATTTGCGATACGAAGCTTCTATCGAGAATCTGCAATACAATGTTTATATAGTAAACAAATTGTTCTACTTTTTTATTTTTTTATATGCTAAAAAAAAGTTCGTTCTCCATATAACATTTATATACAAAGGAAATGTTAATGTAGTTATAGGATAAACTTTTGTACGTTTTAAACAATTTTATGTTTCTAAAAAACTATTAAGTTGAGTTGAGTAGAGAAAAGTTTGATATTTAAATTGTGCTTAGATGAATGTAACCGATCTGTGAGTTGAGATCTACTATAATATCTATAGAAACACCTTATAATCTTTAAATCTTTCACTGGTTTAGTTTACAAGTTGTTTATTGTTTATTTGTTTATTATTTGTGTATATGTCTATCGATACAATTATCTTACATACACGAACATCAAATTTAGTGTTATATGCAAATGCAAATATCAGTAAAATCCATGCTTCTAAGTTATATTACAATTTTCAAATATGGTAGACTTGAAAACTTGCCTTGACATTCTAATATCTACAATTGAAGAACATTTGTTAAAATACTCAATACATTTAGATATTGGCTCTTAATAGCTATAATTAGTTCTATGTCGTTGAGCAAATAACAGTTTTCGAGAATGATGATAAATGATTGATGTATATTTTAATATGGATCTAAAGTGTTTAAATTAGTGTCATTTTAATATTATTTTATTGGTGGCAGAATAGAGCATTAGTTAAGGTGAAACAAATGTTTCTTTCCAGAAATTAATATCCTTCTCTTATTGATTTGGATACCTGGATCTCTGTCAGAAGTATATAAATGTTATTGGTATGGATCATGTCCGGTAAAGACAGAGAATGGAACAAAAAATTATAATTGCGCTGTTAATGATCCGCCAAAATTGCTTGCAACTGAACAAGCTCGGAAAACTTTGAAGATGCGCTGTCCGCAGCTCTATACAGATTGTGAGTAACATTTAGTAAAAAGTTAAAGTAAATATCTGTATGAATTATTTTTGTACAATAGATTCCCTTCCGGTTTGTTGCGATGATACGCAGGTGATGTTTATGCACAATGAATTTTTGAAGGCCGAAGCGATCTTCGGGAGGTGCAGTACATGCACGCAAAATATGCTCTTGATCATGTGTGCGCTAAATTGTGCTCCAGATCAGCGACGATTTGGAAACACAACAGAACAGGGACCTCCCGATCGGCGTTACGTCGAGGAATTGGAAATAAGGGTTGATCCCACTTTGCCTCATGGCATTTATGAGAGTTGCAAAGGTGTTATAAATCCATCAACAGGGCGACCATCTATGGAATTTGCATGTGGTGACTATGACGCAACCACTTGCAATACCGAGAGATGGTTTGAATACATGGGAAATACACAGAAAAATCCTATGACTCCCTTTGATATCAAATATACGTTTTGGGAAAATGAAGAAGAACGATTTACGGCAACACCTCTACCTTGCAGTCAGTCGTATGAAGGATCATATTCCTGCTCCTGTATCGATTGCGAAGCTTCATGTCCCATAGATGACGCACCAACTGCCGAGAATCCCGGCTTTACAATATTTGGACTAAATGGCGTTGCAGTTGTGATGGCTATCGTTTTCGGATTTCTGGGGGTTTTAATCACATCGATGATTCTAACCTTCTCCCTTTTGGGAAAACTCAAGGTGGAGGACACAAATCTTCCCACATGTTTAAGCGGATTTGAAGCTGTTCATATTTTACTAACTAACATTTTCCGAATATGGGGTACTTTCTGCGCGAAACATCCAACTTTGGTTCTTGCAATATGCTCCTGGGTTATTGGTATACTGGCTTTAGGAATTCAATATATGATAATAACAACGAACCCTGTGGAACTTTGGGCAGCGGAAAAGAGTGAAGCTCGGATGGATAAGGAGTACTTTGACACACATTTCGGTCCCTTTTATCGAACGAATCAACTTTTTATCAAGCCAACTAATAATGAAGAGGTAAGTTGTGACAGAGACATTAAAATCTGACATCCTAGCAACAACTAAAAATTGTAGCACGACACCGTTTCTTAATCAAGTGCATCTCCAACATATGTAATTTAATGGCTAATGTATAATATAACAAATTTCAACATTTCACGACTGCCTTATATTTATAAAATACTTTTATTATATTGTATAATAGGCATCTATAGATTAGAAATTGTTCAGGGATTGTATACGTAGCCACACTTGTATATTTGTTTAAAGTTCTATCTAATTGATCGTAAATCTAATTGAAGCCAAAACAGAATTTTTGACTATGTATTTGTTCAAGCACCACATCAAAACCATTTAATGAGGTTTTCACTGATAAGCTAAGCCTCAGCTCGACTTAAAATAATGGCTATATTTTACTTCACGTCTGCTATCCAATTCAAAATGGCGGAGCCAATATGGTGACAAAAAATTCAAAATTTGAAAGTATTGAAAGATATACGGCGTTGTGAAATTGGAATCTGCTATCAAAATTTGGAAACTTTAGACATTATATTGAATATGGCAATTAAAATTTCTAACTCAAGTATTATATTCTTTTGGTTTTTTGTTTTTTTAATTACTTATTCGCCTTTTCCTTAAGGATATGCTGGCACTATCTTTTCATATCCCTAGCTGATGTCGAACGATCTTGACTTTTGAGTTATCTATATTAAGAAGATTTGGTTTTTAAAAAAACTCTTGAAAGGTTATAGTTATAATTTATTTCATAGGTATGGATGGATACTTCTTCTGGACCTGTTAAATTTGGTCCTGCATTCCAAAAGGACTTTCTTCGAGAGGTCTTCACCCTACAAGAAGATATCCAGAAACTTGGAATAAAGCACAGGAAAACTCTTGAAAAGATATGTTACGCCCCTCTGACTGCAGCTGGTCGTAGTGCAATAAAAGTTGAACAATGTGCTGTCCAGTCGCTTTATGGGTACTTTAAAAACAGTCTGGAAAAGTTCGATGCGGAATCAGAGTCCAACGGTATCACTATAAACTATTTAAATACGTTAGATAAGTGCTTGAAGTAAGATGCTTTATTCTAAGTGAGATGATATTCATTAAACCAACAATTATTTCCAGAAATCCAATGAACATTGAATGCCTTGCTCCATACGGTGGACCTGTAGAACCTGCTATAGTAGTTGGCGGAGTTCCAAAAGACAAAGAAGGAAATGTAGACTACCGTCTTGCAACTGGGGTAGTTTTGACATTCCTTGTTAAGAATCAGCTCGATGAAACACTTCTAAAACCAGCTCTCGAATGGGAGCTAGAATTTGTAAAATTTTTAAAAAACTACAAAAACAACAAACTGGATATTGCATTTTCTGCTGAGCGGTCTGTACAGGATGCAATTATAGAGCTATCTAATCAGGAATCTTACACTATTGCAATAAGTTATTTGGTCATGTTTGTATACGTAGCCATTGCACTTGGAAAAATCTCAGGAATAAAAACTTTTCTTCAAGAATCTCGCATTACACTAGCTGTTAGTGGTATCCTCATTGTGTTAGCATCTGTCGTTTGTAGTTTAGGATTTTTTGGATACATGGGAGTAGCCACAACAATGTTGGCTATCGAAGTTATACCATTTCTTGTGTTGGCCATCGGAGTGGACAATATATTTATTTTAGTTCATGCATATAACAGATTGGATCGCTCAGAGTATAATAGTATTCCTGAAGCTATTGGTGAAGCTGTTGGACAAATGGGTCCTTCCATTCTGCAAACTTCTGCTTCGGAATTTGCCTGTTTTGCAATAGGTATTATACATATTTATTTTTATAAAAATTGAAAAGTATAATATAAAAATAATAAAAATTTTTTAGGATCATTGTCAAATATGCCAGCTGTTAAAACTTTCGCCATGTATGCTGCTGGTGCTATTTTGTTAGATTTTCTATTTCAAATCACAGCATTTGTTGCCCTCATGAGCTTAGATCAGAGAAGATATGAAACAGGACGACTTGACTTATTTTGTTGTGTGCAAACTGGAACTAAGGATGATAAAACAAAGATGATGAAGGGTTTTTTGCATAAATTGGTTGAAAATTATTATGCGCCATTTCTTCTTTCGAGGTATGTTTGCGGATTTGAATGAATCAATGTTTTTTTTAAAAAGTATTTTTCTTAAAGGCCTGTGAAGGTAATTGTTACATTTTTGTTCATTGCGTGGACTTGTTTTTCAATTTTGGTTGCGCCATCCATTGAGGTTGGACTAGATCAACAGCTTTCGATGCCTGTAGACTCGCATGTGTATAAGTATTTCCAGGTATGAGAAACTTTATATTAGTGATTATCATCTCATCCTTCATCATATTCACAAAGATGTATTATGATCAGTGCCGGCCTTAGGCTTTTGTGTTTCGTCGGGCAAACTTTCCCTCGGCGCCCCTTTTAAAGACAAATATAAAAATTATGGCTTAAAAAACAAAAAAACACGTTTTGTAAGTAGCGCAATAAAAAGTTAAACAATTATCGCAGGTTCAAAATTTCTTTTAACTTGTAGTGTCATAAAAAATTTAGCGGTGTGAACAATTTCAAGGTTTTGGCTTTATCTGAACATAGTTAAACTTCGATTTCTAATTTTGAATTACACAAAAAATGCACAGGCGGACGGACAACACGGTCAAGTTAAATAATAGCTTTAAAAATACCCCCAAGTGAAAAAAAAAAAAAAACGATTTTTTTGGTACGATGAACTGGCCATAGAGCATAATCCGAAAAACTTTTAGATAATTTTTCTATATTTTCACAAGTTCCGTCATCTACCGCATCTTGATTGTTGGGCTCGTCTTCATCTATGTTCAACTTATTTCCATCCGAAATTGGTTTAGGCGATTCAGATTTAACTTCATTTTGAATAGTTGGTTCTGATGCTTTTCTTTTTCTGTATTCATAACCAGACGGTTTATGGTCTCGTTTTCCATCGTTAAAATAAAATATTATCAGCCTGCATAGAAAAAAGGAGAACAAATATTGATAAGACAAAATTAATTTTTCTGCAGTCCAGACCGCAAAGTGTCAACTTTGTAACCACCACTCAAAAAAAATTTTCACTTTGCGTAGGCTTCGAACGGAAAAATCGTAAACGTTACTCGGGTGTTAAAAAAGAAGGCCTTAGATCAAATACAGTGTGCGCAATTTCTATAAGCGCAGCCAGTTTTATTCATGTTTAAAGAAAACTACTTTTTATTTTTCAAAACCGATTATATTGCATAAATTCCCCATTGGTAAATATTAATTTTATAATATAAAACATTCATTAAAGTAAGTAATTTCTTTATAATAAAAATAAATATAATTAAAAGTCTCTTTTTTCTGCGCAATTTCTATAAACTCACTTTATATTATAGTCTTTATTTTAAAAACTTAATGAAAACTAAATTTTTGTATATTTTCTAAATATTGTGTTTTACCTCCTTTGTTAGTTATAACTTGAAAAAACCTGTTAGACATCGAATTTATTAACTTTTTAAACAAATGTTCATCAATATCATTCCAGCACTTCAAAATATCGGCTTTCAGTTGAGATAACGAAGAAAATTGTCCACCATTTGCGTAAACTCTTCATGCCATGATTCCCAAAATGTTCTCCATTGGATTTAAATTTGGACTACGTGATGGCCACTCCATTACGAGAATATTTCTTTCACTAAACCATCGTCTTATTTTGGCAGAAGAACGTACAGCGGCGTTATCCTGTTGAAAAATCAAATATTTTTCCATATTGTCTTCTAAATATGGAATAAGAGATTCCTCCAGCAGGTCTGTATATATGGCAGAGTTCATTCGGGTGGGAACAAAGCGTAAAAATAACTTTCCTTGATAAGAAAAGGCACCCCATAACATTAAACTACCAACACCAAAATTACTACTAAGACGTGGTGAATCGGGCCTCCTTAAATCATGCTAATAAGTACTCAATCCATCTGGGCTATCTAAATTAAATTGTTTTCCGTAAGAAAAAATAACGTTTTGCCACTTTTCGTCCCAGTTCACGTGGCTTCTAGTAAAATCTAGGCGCGCATATTTATGATGCTGTTGCAGTTGGAGAGATTTGGCCGGTTTCTTATATTTAATATAAGTAATGTCCTTCAAAATTTGTTGGACTTCTCTTCCTTTAATTGGGAGTTGTAATTCCGCTATAATTTGAGCTGCACTTAACTTTTTTTTCATAACTTCTTCTCTTATGTTCCCAATATTTTTTTTGGAAACTTTGGTGCTCCCTCTTGGATGATCCCATAATCCATCACGATTGCCCTTTTTAATAAAATTTCGCACCACACATTCTGAACGTCCAATTCTCCTTGCAATTTCTTTTATACCAAGGCCAGTTTCCCTAAACGCACGGATTCTGACGCGATCGTCGTTGTCAAGGACCTTTCCTCGTGGCATTACAATAAATCTTAAGAAATAACAGCAATTATACAGAATTAAGCTAGAGTTGGAAAATAAAAATGAAACTCACATGAATTGTTTCCTAAAAAGTTACAAAATTACTTTGCGTTTAACTAGTAATACTACAAAAAGAAACTGCGTTTATAGAAACTGCGCACTCTAAGATCAATTGTGAAAGATCGATCTATTGCATTCACGCATTGCCTGATATTTGGAATTGTTTAATTGCTTTTATGAATAGTTATAAACTTTAACAATTGTGCCTGTAAACAATTTTTGTTACTATATCGCTTTATTTCAATGAATTGTGCATTTCACTTGAAAATCAGACGTGCGCTTATAGAAATTGCGCTCACTGTAGTTGGGCATTCTTTATTTATAACCGACTTCAAAAAAAAGGAGGTTCTCAACTCGACTTTATTTTGTTCTTCTTTTTCTTTTTTTGTGTGTTACGCGATATCTTCGCCGATTGTTAATATTAAAATGTTAATACTCGTACTTAAATATTTAAATCTAATCAGTTACTTTTTGGAGTCGGTGCCAGCCAAGGCAAGTTTAAAAACCCAAATTCTCTAGGTTTAAAACTTGCCTTGCCTACACCAATTAACTGACTGATTAGTTATTGTAATTATTTAAATATCAATAATTTTGTATATTATCCTTGAATGCTCTTTTCTTTAAAGTAATAAAAAATATTATTTTTAAATTTTTAGTTTAAATTTGTACATACAGGCAAAGTTTCGAAGTAGCTTTTTATTTTTTTTGTAAATTTTTTTTTATACTCCCAACGTTGCGTAATATATTAATGAATTTAATATATAAACTGAAAACTACATTTAATACTGGATGTGACATTAGACAGAACAGGATAAAGAAAATTAAATTTGAAGGGTGAAATGCTAGTTAAATGTGCAATAATAAAAGCAAAAAGTCAAAAATTAGGAAGAATAAAGAGTGTAAGTAGAAAATGTTGATTCATGTATTATAGAACCTTCAATGCTTCATCTGAAAATAAAATTTACTATATCCGAGTAATGTATCTCTGAGAATCTTAAGGCTTCATGATTTTCGAAACGTATTTTGGATTTCCTGAAATAATCTTTATATGCATTTAAATATTGTATAGCATTCCAATTGTTTTTCATTGAATTACGAATCTTTGCCACGAAAACTTGGAATAATAATCAATTAAACTAGTAAATACTTCGAACGCAGCTTGATATTATCATGAAATCTGCAGTTTCAAAATAAACTATTGAAAAAATTTTAAAATCAATTTCGTATTTACGTTTCATAAATTTTGCATTTCAATAATATTTATAGGTAAATTAGAATAACTTTATCTCGTCAGAATCAAATACTAACATAAATGTATAATAATCAGTTTTTATATCTTGCTTTTCTCTCAAAAACTGAATGCATAAAAGGTACAACGTCCAAAAATGAAATCGTTCATTTACCTTATGCATCACTCGTTCCTTTAATATTTTTGAAGACCAAATGAGTTTTTAATAATAATGATTTGCAAATATTATTTAAAAATTTTATGGAAGTCTTAGGAAAGCCCAGAACACTCGCGACGTCCTCAGCTTACGAGTGATAGCTGCAGTCTGCAAATATATACAATATGTCTAAAGCGCCCATCGCGAATTTCTGAGAAAAATTTTTTTCGAAAATACATATGGAAAACGGTTCTTACAAAAACTCCCTCTAATACATATAAACACAAGCCGCGAAGTTGAAAATGCACATGTAGTGATGTAGTCCGAGAATCGGCGCGAAATTAAATTGCTTCTTATGGCAGAAATTTGAACGCAAATATTTTTAACATTTTGTTCTCGCCCCTATAATGGTTTTGGTACTGTAAGAACGGCATTCTTCCTCAGTTGCAATTAGTAGAACATCACTTTTTCGTAAAAACGATAGTTCAGCAGATTCGCCCTGTGGAACAGAATAAATGGGCTATACCGCCATAAGAAGCAATCCTCTGAATTAGACGGCTTGTATTTATGATATTGTTGGTGGGGGTTTTGCTTTTACGATACTTATACATAAAATTGCCACTTTCCTTGGGGGAACACAAAAACACCTCGGGAAGTAAAAAAAAATGCTTCAAAACGCATGTTTGTCTCCCTTGCCTTCGTCTTACATATATTTTTACTGAATTTTGCAGTTCTACAAACTTATTCTTTTGAGAAATTTTAATATATTCCTGATTCATTTGGCGCCCCAAATCGACCGGCGCCCTCGGGCGCCGCCCGAGCTTGCCCCCCCCTAAGGCCGGTACTGATTATGATCACATTTAAGACCAATTAATACCTTTCCTTAAAAACATTTTTTTTTATTATAGTACATGTCAGAGCTGTTATCAATGGGAGCCCCAATTTATTGGGTTCTAGGTCCAGGTGTACAATTTGATGATCCTGCGAAGCAAAATCTAATTTGTGGCGGCCAGTTGTGTCAAAAAGACTCGCTTTCTACAAAGCTTTATGTGGCTTCAAAATATTCTAATATGTAAGTGGTTTGATTAAAACTTAATAATTAAATATTAAACTATTTGCTACGTCCGCAGAACTCATCTAGCTCGGCCTGCTTCCTCTTGGCTCGACGATTACATCGACTGGCTTAGTTTGGAGTCATGTTGTTATGTAAAGAAATCAGATGGAAGCCATTGTCCAAGCGAGAGTAAGGATATTATTCAAGTTTTAATTTGCTTTAAATGATAAAACATTTCTTAGCAATTTTTATCCGATGGCAGGTTTTTAATTATACAAATAACTATCTCTACTAGCTATATAAATTTGATTTATTTAATTTAAAAAATTGATATATATGTACAAATAAGAAAAGGGTGTCATTTTTAAACCTTAGATAGAACTTCCTGTAGTCAATCCGAGCTGATAGCTCTATGTAATATTTATGTTCAGCATAGTCTGGTAAGTGATAGACTGACGCTTGAGGAACGATGAAAAATTATCCTTTATTTTGAAATTCGGTGTTCGGTTAGCGAAACTTATAGACAACCTCGTAATTTTTATGGTGCACATAATTGTTTATCGGAGCAAGCCATCCGTCGAACTGTGGATATAAGATAGGATTTCAACAGGATGGCACTACATGCCATACAGCGACAAAAACTATTTTTTTTATTTATTGAAATCACGATTTGACAACAAAGTGATTTCAAGAAATGGCCCTATAAAGTGGCCTTCAAGGTCGTGTGACACTTCTCGACTATTTCCTATGGGGTTACGTGAAGTCATTGGTTTATGCTAAAAAACTAGCAGTAATTGACAACTTGGAAGCCAACATTGTTCGTGTTATTTGTGATATACGCCAACATTACTCAAAAAAGTGACGCAAAATTCGACTGACAGAATGACGAAGCGCAGAATAGTCGCAAAGTAATTTTTAAATAGTAATATAATGAATTGGTCTTTAGAATAAAAACAAATTTGTCATCAAAAGTTATCTTTTTAAAATTTAAAGTTTTATAAGGGCTTAAATTATAAAAATACTTTTTAAAATTTAAAGTTTTATAAGGGCTAAAAAATTTTAAATTCGTATTATTTTATGTAAGAACCACAAGAAAAAATACTGAAGTGTTCAGAATTTTTGATATAAAATATTTTTGCTAAAAACTGGTAATAGATTTGTTTTTGTAACATATTCATTATTTATTGTTTTTGAAAAAGATTGTATAAAAATTGCTAACTATATTTACTGAAACTTGATTTACGCTTAGTACTTTAATAATTTTCTTCTCAAATTTTATCAGCCGCAAAGAATGACCCTGACTGTGCGCCATGTACCATTCATTGGGATGGAAAGAGACCAACAAGTGAAAGTTTCAACAAATACCTTCCGAACTTCTTATACGATTTGCCGAATACCAATTGCGCTAAGGGTGGTCGTGCAGCTTATTCAGATGTAATATTTCTTCGAAGGCTTAAATTTTTCCAAAAGTTATAATTTTCAATTTTAGGGTGTCAATTATATCCTCGACGAGTTCCAGGTGTCTCACGTAAGAGAAAGTTATTTCATGCAGTACTCAACCACAGCGGTTACATCGGAGCAGTTCTATTCGGTGTTACGTGAAGCAAGAAAAGTTTCACAAGACATTCAGGAGACCCTAAAGATGCATGGAGTGAATGTTAAGTTTTTCCCATACTGCATATTTTTCGTTTTCTACGAGCAGTATTTAACTATATGGAGGGACTCAATGATCTCCCTGGCAATTTCGCTGGCTGCCATTTTCCTGGTAACGTTTCTCATTACGGGCTTTGATATAATGTCGGCCATGTTGGTCCTGTTCATGGTCCTCCTCATTCTGGTCAATATGGCGGGACTCATGTGGCTCTGGGACATATCACTGAATGCAGTTTCCCTGGTTAACTTAGTCGTTAGTGTCGGGATTGGTGTAGAGTTTGTGTCCCACATTATCCGCTCGTACAAGGGAACACCGGGTAACATGTCGGAACGTGCGAATAGGGCGCTCTCGCTGACTGGAAGCAGTGTCCTCTCCGGGATTACTCTGACAAAATTCGCTGGCATTATTGTGCTTGCGTTCTCAAAGTCGCAAATCTTTTACGTTTTCTACTTCAGGATGTATTTGCTGATCGTCCTGGTTGGAGCAGCACACGGACTGATTCTGCTACCTGTTCTTCTAAGCGTTGTTGGACCTCCTAGTAAAGCTAAACAGAGACCTTTACTGTCTAATGGTCATGCTAACGGGTTAAGCTAATAGATTTTATGGGGGACTAAAATTAAGTTAAATATGTAATATATTAATACACTTTTGATATCACTAGTTAATAAAAATTGTTTTTATGAAGTACTTTTTAAGGTGGTTTTTGTAAAACCCCACCCCCTCACTGTGATAAAAAAAAGTTGAATTTTTCATTTAAACTTCGCAGGTACTATGAAATCATGAAATTCTTTCGTGAGTTGGTAGTACTGTCTTTGACATCTATGCAGAGTTTCACGTCAATATATTCAATTGCCACAGAGTTATAGGTGTTTTTGTAAATATACAAAAGTGAATTTTTCGATTTTTATTATGCCTGATTTCGGTGAGCAAAGAATTTGCAATAAATTTTGTTTGTGGAATGAATATTCTGCCGCGGAAACATTGAAGATGTTGCAGAAGGTCTTTGGTGATGAGGCTATGTTGTCAAACAATTTTTACAAGTGATACAAAGACTTCGTTCAGAGTTCAAGACAAACAGCGCCTCGGACGACGATCAACATCTAACGACGAAAGCCACATCAACAAAATCAAAGATTTGGTGCTCGAAAATCGTCAACTGTCAAATAGAGACTTTGCTGACGTTGTGGGGATTTCATCTAAATCAACCCAAACCATATTAAAAGATGTTTTGTACTTCAAATGCGTCAAATCTCGCGTGGTTCCAAGAATACTCAATATTTGTGAAAAAAAGCGTCGCGTTGAAATCTGTCAAACAATGATGTCATACTACCATAACGACATCAACCGTCTTATTTTCCTGATTTAGCTCCATCTGACTTCTGGCTATTCCTGAAACTCAAAAAACCGCTCCGAGGACATCGTTTTGACTCGATTGAAGAGATATGTACGTACAAGCCGAGTTCTACAACTGTTTCGAAGATTGGAAAAAACTTGGCATAAGTGTATTGTATCTGGAGAGGATTACTTTGAAGGCAATGAAATTGATTTGTAAGAATAGATAAAGATTTTTCATTTTATAAACTAATTCACCTAATTTTTTGATCACGGTAGTGATGATGATATAATTTTGATGGAAATTCCTTACAATTAAATATCTAATATGTCGAAATTTCAATAGTAGATCCGAAATAAGCTGCCAGAACTCCCTTGAAAGATTTGATTGGATCCGTCATTTTGAACTCCCAAATATTAATGCAAACATAACAGATTCGAAATCAGAGACCCTTAAATTTCTTTTGTACTAATTCTCTTGAATTATAGAAATCTTGATTGATTGCATTGATTGGCTGAGATCTTCTTTTATATAATTTTCAACAATTTCGGATGTGAATGAAATACACCATAGGTATCAATTTTCAAGACAATTACTTCTAGTTTAAAGTCAATCGGAGCATTTATATAAGATATGAACTTCAGATAGACTTTTTGAAACGTGTTTATAAAAGTATTACGAATAATATGTTCATATTCGTCGTAATGAAGTTGGCAATGAATTTTAAAACAAATTTTTTGTTGAAGCTATTTATTTATTTATTTGAATAATAAACAAAACCCAACAGCAATAGTTATTGGCTGGGTTACTGGTATTATTACATTGGCAACTTAATAATAATTTCCAAAAATAATTAGAATTTATTTATTTTATCTTTATTCTTTTACTCTGTTCTTTTACAATCTCCGTCCTTTATTCCTGAATATTATCTCAAAAATTTAGATTTCTCATATTTGTAAAATTTCTTTATGTTTTTCGTTTTTAAGAAATTCTGATTTTGAAAAACAGATTTCGAGCAATCAGTTAGTACAAACATGTTTTTTATACAGACTGTTAAGTACTTTGTTAAGATTTGTTTAAATTTATAAGTTTTCAAAAAGTATCTATATAAATTTTAAATATGGTTTCTGTTCCTGTTTTCAGGAATTAATTTCTGTGCTAGTTTTTTACTTAGGGGTTGAAGGAATGAATAAAGAGAAAAAAAGAATTTACTATTTCGATGATTTGATTTAATTTTCTCTATTTTCACACATTCAACCAAAACCAAGGTATAAAATTACCTCAAAAATTAACAAAAGGTTCTCTCAAATATTTAAAACGGTATGTTGTCATTAACTTGCAATAAATCGAGTATAAACAAAACCCCAAAAACGAATTTAGCATATTTCTAGCTCAGTTTGCGTCGGAATAATATAAAAAATCTGAAATTCTGCAAAACTTAATTTCTCATTACTTTTTGCCCTTATTAAAAACCGACCAGCACGCCAACAAGTCGATCAATTTGAATACGCCAATTTTTGGCACGCCCACGACAAAAGGTTCGACACCGCTATTATGTAGTGTCCTGAGGGTTTTGGGTTTTTGCGTTGGCTGGGAAAAAAACCCTTTTACGTAAAAGCATTCTATTTTAATTATTTTTGCTGAATTTTAGTGGGATGAAGACTATTATAAATTAATCAAACAGCAATGTTAACTTGGTACACGCACATAATTATCTCATAATTATAAATTCTGTCCTTTGCAAACAAACAAAAGATACATCTAAAGTGTATTAGAAAAAGTAAAATTAGAAAATACAAGGTGTTCAATAATATTCAGAAAAACATAATTATCCCAGCGGTTGGTTAATTGAAAAAATAAATTACAAAAAATTTTAAAAATAATTAAATAACTTAAATAAATATTTCTTATTCTTCGGAAATCTCAGCTCAACCTTTGAATAAAGAAAACACCGAAAGCGTTCGAAGGTTCTACAGCCGAAGCCATTTTACAATAGACCAATGTCGATTTTATAATTAAAGAAAATATAATTTTAATACAAAAACCTCGAATTTTATTATATTTTGAAAAATTTCTTTATGAGCAATTCTTCCAAATGATCTTAAAAATATTTGTCGTTTTAGATTGTAAGTTGTCGTCTTCATTCGAAGAAAACCACTTATTATTATGACTTATTATGACAGTAAATGTCAAAAAATTTCCTCATAATGTAATAATTTTAATAAATCAGCCTCCCAGACACTGTAATACATACCAAATATTGCCTATTTCCAATGGGTTTGAAGAATCTTATTTAAAATGTTTACCAATTCGACAGTTCAAAATCAAAGCACTCTCAATCTACAATCGTAAACGACTCAAACATATTCACTTTTTATGACATTCAAATTACATTTTAAGAAATTTTACATGGTAATGCCTTTGTATCGATACGTTAGATAATCAACCCTATTACGATTGTCGTGTCGATTGTCGTTTTGAATGTCGATATCGAGTGACAAATGTGAATAAAAACGGCGATTTCTATAGCAGGCATTTTCATTTACAACAGGCGAATTTCAAAGAATTATGCCCATGAAATATGTTATGTGTGAGTTTTTTAATCGTGGATTATTTAAATGTATTTTTTAATTTGTTTTTAATTAGTTTGGTTCTTTTTACTCGTGATACTAATGGCTGGGTTAAGGTTTGTTAATTTTATATAATTGCAATACATAGTTTGTCTTGATTTGGACAGATTTAAAAATTCAAATGAAAAAACCCATAACAATTTTGAAAGACGAGCAACAGGGGGAGGACTGAATAACCTATATGTTTTTCTAAATTAGAAGAAAGAGTAGTCAATTTACGAGTATTAAACATGAATATAGCGATCAACCCATCCGGACAAGAATTCGGGTGCAATATTAGTAACATCCAGGATCCAACAGATTAATCAAAAGTCAGCAACGATTGTATTTTATGAAATTAAAGAAAATACAGCAGAAAGTTTATATGTCATAAAGTTTATTATTTAAAAAAAGATAAAATGAAACTAGCCAAACAATATTTGCAATGGATTACTTTGACAAGTCAAAATCAAAGCACTTTTAACTGAAAATCGTAAATCGGTTTGACGAATATTTTTTATTTGTGTTGAAAACTTACCCTTTTCGTGCGACAAGAATATTGTCAAAATGAAATCCTACAATTCCAAAGTCAGTTACGTTACCCTAATTATTGCGGCTTAATTAGGTCATTATCTCTATTCTTGTCAGGATTTGTTCCATCCGACAATTATATTCGTTTTTCCCAGATTATCAGCTTTAATTTTTTTCATAAATTAACCGGATGATCCAAGCAATTTTATTTATTTCATGTTAAAATCACGGATAATTTAAAGCATGAAGAAATTTTGATTGGGTCAATCCAGAACGAAATACAATACTATGTTATATTTCATTATCTTTTTTTTTAATATATCTATATTTATTTTTTAATTTTGCAAGTACAATTACATACAAAAAATTACATACATTTTTTAATTCGTAATTTTATGACATGGTCCTTCAAAAATTCCATATATAAAAATGCCAAGGTATATATCTCTGGCAAACATACTTTCCAGCATAAAGGTAACTTCATAATCATTTATCCCGCCCCTCAAAATTTGTACTGTAGAGTTGTACCAATTGTAGTCTTCAACTTTTATTCGATTGATTCGAAACCAATGTAATGAGCCCTAGATGAATAGTATACGAGTATATTATATTTGATATTTAAAAAAATAGATAAATTTAATCTTACTGCCTCAGGAAATTTTAAAAATATCGTTTTCCATCCTAAGTAACCTTTCCAAATTTTTTCTGTATGGTAAATAAGAGTCTCTTCTTTATCTTCATCCCCAAATAGATATAGTGCTTCAATTTTTTTAGATGTTACTTTGCAGATAATAATGGAAATTATCGCCAATATAAATATTGCTTTCATCTAAATGAAAATTAAATTAACAAGAGATTGTTAGAGAGTAGCTCCATAATTTACCTTTAATAACTGCTGCCTTTCGTATCAAAATTCTTAAGATATTAGCACTATTCTGATGTGTTTCTCTTTTCGTTCTTAATTTGAATTAAAGTAAAACATTCGTACCTCGAAATATTTATACAATTGCAGAAGTCTGTTGTCTTATTCATTTGCGTAAGTAGTTATTTGTTTTTTTGTTAAGCTTCCATATGGATGAATAATAGAATTCAAACAAAGGTTTAAGACAGTGGCGGCTCATAGCTTCTTAGTCAGAGAAGACAGACAATTTAAAAATGTTGAATACCACCTCTAGCACTATTGTCTGCTCAATATATCAGTTTTAAATAATTATAAAAAAAAAAAAATAAATATATCAATAAGTTGCTAAATAAAAATAATCGAATTACATAATTTACATTTCATAAATTTCCATAGTGCATACTATAGTACAATTTTGGTAGATCAAGTTGTTGAAGGGTGTGTGGTGGGTAGTGGGGAGTTGGGAGAGGAAAGTGCAAAAGCTTTGGCTTGAGAAAAAAATATTGTCATCGAAACGACACGTGCATGCGCAGTTTTAGCACATTGAAATTGAAACTACAAGTATACAATGGATCCTACTAGAACACCTTGTGGGAAGATAAGGGTTGGTGATCATAATAATATATTATCATCAAATTCATATGTGCATGCAGATCTCGCACCGTTCGGCAGTTACAGGGTGATTCGTAAATCTGGATTTTTCCTTATATGGGAACCGCTCTTGTATTTTTATCTTTTTTTCTACGCATCACAGCGGCCCCAAACCGATCTCAAAAAATTACTATTTCGAAGCCCTTTCCAAAACATCACCCCCTATCCCCAACCCCTTGGCCACAATCCCCGCTGGAAGTTGAAAAAATTAACTTTTATTTCACGATTTTTCACTTTTCGCCCCACTTTTCTCCGAAATTCATGTTATTAATATATGTACCTACTTTTTATTTTTTTTAAGTTGCCCATCTAATTACCTTTCCAAAAAGGTGCAACATGCCCAAGTAGAAAGGGGTTGCAAAGTTGTGTTGAACACGCTTACAATTTATACCGTAGAAGGAAAACTTATCAAGGAATCGAATCGGGCAATAAATGATAGAATTCATGGGCCACCATTTTGAATCTGCAAATCTAAGTTATACAGTAAACGCGCATAGAACTAGTGTTATGAGGACTTGACACAAAAGTTGAAGTTTTTTTTGGAAAATTGGAAAATTAAATGGAAATAAAGAGATGTATTAATAAAACTTTGCACATTTATTTCTTAGTCGTCAAGAACAAAAAAAAAATGTTTTTTAGATTTTTCCAGGCTGTTTTTTGGATGGTGGAATGTTTTCAAGAAAACCTCAAAAAATCACAGTGTAAACGATTCTGAGTCATTGGAACGTTTGACAGCAAAAAAAAAGGGGTTTAATTGGTATGAAAATCTGTAGGGATTAAACCAAAAGGAACAATTTCATCGAAAATAACAAAATGGCGTCGTTTTTTCAAAAGACGCATATTTTTGGCCCGGGAATTTTGGTAAAAATCGGGATGTTATCGGAAAATCTTTTTGTTCAATCTTTGAAAATCATGTGTCAACATATCAAAATTCCAAATCGATCAGTCCAATAGTTTTTTTTTAATCGTGTACAGCAACTCTAAAAACGCGGTTTTGAGAAAATCGCGTTTAAAATTTTTAAAAGATATTTTTAAAGGAAAAGCTTACTTAAATTTAATCTGCAATGTCTGCACCGAAACCGGACTCGAATTTAACTTAATGAAATTCTTATTCTTGAAGATATTTTCTATCAAAATCAGTCATAAAAAACATACAATTACAAAGGTAAATTTTTTTTGTACATATAATTTTTAAAAATTAATATTTTAAAAGCCACAGAAAAAAATTTTTGTGTCAAAAAATTGAGGATTAACTTATATGAAGAGCAATTATTTGTTAGAAAATTATACTTTTCGGCTTAGTTTATAATCATAGAATTTTATACGTTTTTCTTCTAGCTAAACAATTTTTATTGTTCTGTAGATAATTTTAAAATAACGTTTTACCGAGAGAGAAATTTGTTTCTAAAACCTTAAATAGCAATAGTCTATTAAATCGATTAAAAATAACTTCTTATATTTTTTACCACTTTTTACTTTTATACTTTTATTCCTTATACCTGTCTACTGTTTAGGTTTATAGAACTTAAACCTAAACTTGAAAAACGATTCTTAAAAGGAATTGTAAAAATTATATTTTAGGTAATAACATTATTATATCATACAATAGATCAGTATCTAGGCCGAAGGGATGTTTTTTTTAATTTTTTCTAGTGCGCTGATTTCACCAGAGCGGTCGCTGGGTATTTCCGAACAGTACGGAATGATTTTGGGTGAAACTAATCTCTCCATAATTAATTTCGGAATTATCAGGATCAAATCAAACATTTTCCCAATTGAAAGGGACTTTGTCCATGTTATAATTCTCCATTACCAGAAAAAATATGAAAAGTGGAATTGTGTTTATTTCTAGCATGTAATCATATAATTATGATAAATCAATTTATTGAAATTTATCTTCTTGTTATATATATTTTACAGTCATTTCATGTCCTGAATATTTATGACCCAGTAAAATAAATTTAACAAATGCGCCCGCTTTTTTTCAGCCCACAAATTGTTTTGTAACACCATATTGATATCGAATTTAGTTGAGGTATAATAATGCACTTTTCAGCTAAAAATAGCTTCTGTGCCGAGGAATCCAATTCAAATATTTATGTTATTGTCTTTTAGAAATTTTATGCTTTGTAATTTCTTACCCACGGAAGGGTTTGCGTGGTGAACATAAAACCCTGCGATCATTTATCACAATTCTAGGCCACCGGTAAAGCTTCGCTGATTTTTTAACTCCTTGCTATCATCAGCCAACCCGGTAATGAAGGAGTTATTAAGAAACTGAGCAGCTATATACCGGCTAAAAATAAATCTAACTTTCGCAAGTGAAAGCCTGCAAATCCGAGACAATGGTTTTGGTAATTTTTGCGCATTTATCATAAATTTCTTTTGGCAAGTTAAGCAACAGTAGCAAAGTAAAGCCAAAATGTCTATCGCGAATATTGCGGTTTTCCACAAAACTTAGTCGACTCGAAGACGTCGCAAGCATAAGACGATAGTGAAACCGCGAGGTAGGAAAAATGAGCCATAGCGAACCGTCTGACGATGACGAAGGTGAAATTCAATTACATGAATTGCCCTACTTGTTCGAAAAGGAGCTTATCGAGAAACAGAATAAGAGGCGAATTACAGTCTTGGATAAATATATCGCAACTGCTAGAGGTATACTTTACTTTTCTAATAAGATATTTTCATTACTTCTTATGTGCACAGTGCCACCAATTGCTTCGAAGTTTCACGCGAGACATGACCAAGACCCAATTACCGAAGCAGTCTCCTACCGGAAGTATTTTGAGGTGGCGGAGGGGTTTCTCAGGCGAACCCAAGATGGCCTTAAATATCCCCCACTTGAAAGTCAAAGGCTCGGCTGGATACCAAAGGGTCTGGATAATAAAACCCTTTACGGCTTGAATACTCAAAGGATGTCCAAATATAAGTGCGATTTGACGGTTTTCAATGAAAAAGTTGTCTGTGAGAAAGTTACGCAAAGACCTTCTTTCAACGGAGCACCATTTCTACTGAGATAGGTCACGAGGAAAGTTTGTGCTCGTTTTACGCGACTTGTTATGTCACAATAATTGATAAATAAAAATCGTTCACATTAAAGTTTCATTAGTTTTTTATTTAAAGTTATCTATTTTAATATGACACTATTGTCATCATAGCTTATTATGTTATCATAATGTTTTAAGGTACCTACTTTAAAAAGTGTGAACTTTGTTCGCCGTATTTTATAAATTATATACGGAAGCTATACGTAATTGCTAATTCATAGTCCATATGAGCTTTGTGTAGATGTAGAGTAAATTCCAAACTATTGTTAGTCAAAGTCCAGAACATTTCTGTATTTCTACCTTTAACTGGCGTATTTTGGGCTAGTCCTAGAAGAAGCTGAACCGGCCAAACAATGGTAGAAACTCAAATATGTAAATAATTTCATATGTCCGTATTCTGATTAATTAATTGTATTTATTCAATGATCATTTGGTATGATTCTCAACATTAGTATAATTTTAATTTTGGTACTTTTCATATCTTTCGATACATACAAATTTAAAATAATTATTTATAATTTGGTAAAATCTATAAAATAAATACAGATGTACCTACATAAATACACATTGAAATCAAAATTATTTGTATCATGAAAAATATTTAAAAAAAATTTGGCAATCAATTATGAGGCACTAAAAAATTGTTGACTACTTTATAACAGTCAAAGCGAGGTTTGACTGGCTGAAATAGATTATTTTATTTTCGGTGTTTAACATAACATAACATAATATAAAAATTTTCCTCAAATTTAATGCACAACATACAAATGGGTATGGTAAGCCAACAAAATCGGTATCGAACTGATTTTTCTTGTTTTTTTTTTGTACAATAAAACTATCACTGAAAACATGTATTTGTAACTTTTTGATGAAATTGATTACTTTGATATTTTCAGATTCATTTGAAAATAATTTCACATGTAAGACTTTTTGTGTTTTTCCTTTTTAAAAGAAAGTACCAACTTGCAAAAAATAAAATAAAATTGTTGTTTTTATCCTTACTAAAACAGAATTTCGATATGTGATTTGTGAGCAACTTCAATATCTAAAGTGCTGGGTAGGCATTTCGTTGCACTTTCCCTATTTCAATTTGTTTCTGGTTTATTTTTTAATATACATATATGTTAGCTGTCATCAGAACTATCACACATTTTATCATATAATTTTTAGGTTAGCTGCAGAAAGTTATTACAGTTCAATGGGAAAAAAGTGCTTCGACGATAGGGATACAAAATCGGCTCCAATTTTTCATTTGCAGTTTCATAGACGTGTAATGTATTATTGTCAGTAAATTCGAAAGAAAAGGATTATAAAAACTTTTCCCGACTACCAAAAATCAAAGTGGGGTTTTTTCGTCTATCCAGATCAAAAGGACATTATCTCTTGAAATGAAACTCATCATCGATACTATATCCCAAAATAAATGAATTGATCCTTTTAGCCCAAGATCAAATCAATTATTGTCAGACAATATCAGCTGTCTAATCTAATTTAGAGTTTCGAGTTCGAATCTAATTTGATTTAGAGTTTTGCACTCAACTCTTGTATCATTATGACGGAAATCGAAGTGATAGTGTGACACATTCAAGACCAATGTCATTCTAAGATGTTGTTCATTTTTCGATTTGAATAAAGCTCTGAATAGAATTCGAGCACGTGTTTGAATATATACTTTGAACTGAATGTATTCAGAGCATTCTGATTTGTTTATGTAACACATTTTAGGACTGTCATTTACATTTAATTATAGTTACTTGTTAAACAAACCGTCTATCCTTTTATTGCTTTTACCCGACTACGGCAAAGTCAAAAGGAAGAGTTACGAATCTCATAGGGTATTTATGTGTATATGAGACAGTTTATTACCTCCTACAGCCTAATATACTGAACCGATTTCAATAAATGAGATGTCGTTGGATTCGCTTTGATCCAAAAAGTGTTTTTCTTGCTTCCGGCAGCAACACTTTTACCCAAATATTGCAAAACAAAACTTGCGTAACTTCTAAAATACTCGTCATATTTTGACAAATGAGGTGTTACTGGCTTTGACCTAGTGTTCTGCGTATATATGATGTCATATTAAATCCAACATGGCGGATATGACGCACAAAATATGCAAGGCAAAAAATAAAAATTAGACAAATGTATCGAGTTTGAAATTAAATGAAAGACAGATTTGAAAAATATATAATTTATATATAATATAAAATAAAATGTACCATTCCTCTTTGAAAGTTAATCTGAGTTTGAATAAACATTGATTTTGATATTTTTCCCAGTTTACAAAACTTGATATTTATAGATCCAAAAATGAGTTAAATAAAAATAAAGATAAAATCTGAAACCCCAGCGTCAGAGTCATAGCTAAATGTCTTTTAAAAAAGTTTTGAATGAAAATATATGAGAAATATATATATATTAAATATGAAAATTCTTCAAACATCATTTACAGGTACCTACTATATTTATTAATTAAATAAATATCAGTAATCATTAGTTTGTCCTATATGTTTGAGATGTTTGAAGAATTCACATATAAAGACAGTGAAGTCATGTCAAAAACATTTTTAAAGAGCATTGAGCATAAACTATAACTATGCAACTTAAGCTTCTCTGGTAAGAAAATCTAAACATGGTATGTCTTTCTTCGTTATTCATGTTGTTTTCTGCATTTTACCATAAACTTGTAAACAGAGAGCAGAGAAAATATGTTATAAGATATTCTAAGTTTGATATTTGTAATTTACATAATTATTTGCAATTTACATAATTATTTGCAATTTACATAATTATTTCCGGGTTTGCAATATTCAATTAATCTATTCCGACGTTGACACAGCTGATAACTGAATCTTACACAAAAGTTTTCTTAGCATGTCTGATATTGTTTACGAACAAGTTAATACCCTAAAAGCTCTAGAGCTTAGAAACTTTATCAGAATAAAATAAGGTCATCACAGCAGAGAATCCTCTGCAATGGACAGGTGATTAATTCCCTATGAATGGCGTAAACAGGCAACAAGAAAAAAAAAAAAAACAAACGGCGCCATTAGTGATAAATTGAAACAGTCAACATCAGGTCAGTAATGCTGTTTTTATGAAATCAATCTACCCTTGGCGTGCATCTTCTGGCCCCGAAGGATTACGAGCTTCTTTGCAAAAAACTGGCAGTTATGGGATTCGCTTCGAGCACGTGAGCACATTCATCACTTTATGTTATCTATGCTACCACAGAGCCACTTCAGGGGTTGATATAAGTCAGGCAAACACATTTTCTCACCTTATAGGTTTTATGAGTGCGCCTTTATTACCCGTTTAACGTGATTGGTATGGAAAACACTTCTTATGGGCAACATCGATCGCAGCTGCCCCGTCCCCGCGTCGTCGTTTTCCTGTTTAGCAGGAAGTAATGTATCTGATTATTTCATTGTGTCGAGACGACTTTTCTAACTTAATAGCTGATAAAGTTTTGAAAAGCTTGAAACAACCGAATCCCCAAGATTCCTTTTCTGTTTCACTATCTCTTCTTCAATGTTTACTCGGGGCACTGTAGCGCTTCGTCGAAACGATATGGAGGAAAGTACGTGAAGCTGCTTTAACTTGAAAAGTTTCGCAACTTTTATCGACTCATCGTTGATTCTTTGAACAGGCAGTTGCATTAAATTGGATCTGCTGCATGTCGTCTTTTTCGATCGGAGAAATGTTCGCTTTTCAAACAATTTTTTTTTCTTTTCCTTGGATAAACAATGCAAGACGTTAGAGCAGCTTTTAAATTTGCAAATAGTGCTGCTTGTGCGTTTTTTACTCGACTGTGTCTGCAAAGGAGGGTAGTGCCACTGAGTAAAGACTAATTAAAAGTCCCATATATATACAACAAAAAATTGGACTCTTTTTGAATCTAAAATTTTTTAATAAATAAAATACTATTGCAAAAGACCTGCTGAACAACGTCAGCGAGCGAAATTTGGGTTAAAAGAACTGATTTTCCATTGAACTAATGTGTATTTTTAAGGGACCTTTACTTTCAAAATCGAAAAAAACACACTTTTTAAAAGTTTTTTTTTTTTAAAGACTATTATATTTATTATTCTGAAACCTTTTGTACATTATTGCTAAGATTATGAAAAATATAAAAAAATTTTTTAAATACAACTTTAGTTTATTTTAATGCCTGCAGAGGGCGTCATCCAAAATGCACTTTTAAAACGGCCGCATTTCTCTAGGACTTCCTGTAACAGATAGAGTAAAACTCTTTAGTGGATTATTTTCATAAGACACAAAACTAGTACCTAAACCTAAAAAACCTTTTATTTTTAATAAATATATAATTTTATACACATTTTTCTAAAAAAGTTAAAAAACGACTATAAGTTGGGGTAAACTACCCTCCGCATAAAAAAGCGGGGGGGAGGGGGGGGGGGGGTAAAATAATATTTTTAAAGGTTTAGTTACTAGTAACGAATCGAATGGCGTTTGGTTTGTTAAAATCGGTTGAATAGTTTTTGAGATACAGATGGGGCCATTTTCAAAAATGTGGTTTCGAGAAAAACACTTTCAAAGTTTTTGTTATATAATTTTTGCATATAAAACGTGCAGAGGTACCGTTACAAATATAGGTATAACTTTTTTTTCTGTACGAATTTTTTTAAACGGTTTTAGGACAGTATTTCTGTGAATGTTAAGAAGCATTTTTATGAAAAAAAAAAAAATTGATTTTTTTTCGATTTTGAAAGTAAAGTAAAGGAATTAGAATGTTCTAAAACAGGGTTTTTATGTGATTTTTTTTAAAAGGGAAAGAAATAAATGAAGTTATTGAACCTTGAGGTATGGTTTTATACATATTTAACGACTAGAAAAATTTTTTTTTAAAGTAAAAAAGATATTATAAATGATTTCTTAGCCAATTTCAAAAGCGTCTTATCGCTGCAGTCTTCAATTGGCGGGAAAGATCCACCTCGTAATTCTTGAGTAAAACAGAAACACCAAAAAAATATTAAATTATTATATATTTTTCTTCTGGGTGAACTAAAAATATGTGAAATAAAAAATGTTGGCGGGTTTTAAAAAAAATGCGTTTTTTAGAAAATAAAAATTAACTTTAACGTGCTATAACAATTATTTAAATAAACTTAGAAGAGAATTTAATACTAAAGAAAAAAGACTTTGGTTCAATTATATAACTCGTTAAGTTTTTTAGCTATCACGCCCGCCAATTTAGAAAAATTGTGAAAATAAAAACTAGAGAAAACGCGTCTCAAAGTTTTCAATAAGAAAAAAAATTGTACGCAAACCTGCTCGACGCTCGTCTGCTTTCGGCTTTATATTCTTGCAAATATTTAGAATTGGCCTTTGCCACTTTGTAAACATATTCTTAGATAGTTTATCTATCGATTTAAGCAATAAAAAAAAAGTAGATTTTTTTGACATTTTAATTCAGGACACCCCTTTAACTTAATCAAGGCTAAAAATAGAACGGAGATAATAGTTTTTATATTGCTGTGGTAATCTAGTACAATGTAATATATGTGTATCATCAAATTCCGACATTTTTTCACAATGCCTGTAAAATATATTGAACTGCAAGATGAATCAAGCAAATTTACTTGTATATTGCGAAATTATAATTTTTTGTAAAGGAGGAGGGTCAATAAGGCTGGTTTTCGGCCTACATTGTTTGGCTGGAAGGACTTCAAATTTCTTTGACATTCTTTTTGGGTTTTTATCTATAATCAATATTTAGTCAATTTCAACCAATATGAAACTTCCAAATACCCTCCCCGCTCTGTGCCATCCTCCCAAAGTTATGAAAAAGCAGCTATAAATAGTAGAGATGCCACGAATAGTAATTTGGCCGAATACCGAATACCGAATGTTCGGCGAGGCTCTTGGCCGAAGCGCCGAACATTCGGCAGCCGAATATTCGGCCACACTTAGTACTTTCCGCGGGCGACAAGTCACAACTGTCGCTACAGAAAATGTTCGTTCAGATGAAGGTGTGGAACAGAAAAATTCTGTTGCAAATGAACTTGATTTTTACATGGTATCTGTTCGTTTAGATCGGACAGCAGACCCTTACAAGTGGTGGTCAGCAAACGCGAAACAATATCCAACCCTTTCACAATTTGCTAAGATGTATTTATCATCTCCCGGTAGCAGTGTGTATAGTGAGCGGCTGTTTTCGGAAGCAGGTATAATTTATGAGGAAAAACGCAATCGTCTGCTATCAACAAACGCTGAAAAAATTGTTTTCATTCATCATAACTTACCACTGGTAGATTTTAAATATTAATTTGTTAGCTCTTTTTTTTGGTTAAATAAATATATCTTTGTGAGTAATATTTTGAGTTCTTTTTTCATGATCTATTTGGTAATCCTTACTATATTTTATCATAAATACGAAATTAAATCTGTTTATCACGATTTCACGCCAAAACTGCTGAACCGATTTAAATGAAATTTGGTACACAGATACATACTCTAGAGCCTTAGAAAGGACATGGGCTATAATTTACGCGGACGAAGTCGCGGGAAAACAGCTAGTAATAAAAAAATAATAAATAAATTGCTATTCGGTATTCGGCCGAATAGTTAACCATATTCGGCCGAATACCGAATAGCGAAAAAAAGTGGCCGAATAGCCGAATACCGAATAGTTGCCGAATATTCGTGGCATCTCTAATAAATAGTACTATTTTAATGCATTAACGCTTAAAGAAAATGTCTCAGCTAAGTCTTTTATTTTACAATATAAATAACGCTAGATAACCAATCAAACATAAATACCTCATCTCTCCAACGAAATTTCAAGTCCGTCCTGCCAAACAATTTATTAACCCTCCTCCTTTACTAACAATTTTAGACGAAATATGTGTTTTTAATGAAAAATTTTAAATTCAAATGTTTAAATTTAAAACGGCTAATCGATTTATTTGAAAACGTTTTGGTGTTTAAATGGTTGTGTCCAATCTTAAAACGTTTTTGAGGGTTTCAAATATTAAAACGTTTGAAGTGTTTTAATTGAGTTTCAAATTATGTAAAAATCGACTTGATTTGATATTTTTTAATAGTAAAAAAAGTATTACTACATTCAAACTTTTAAGTATTTCAACTATATTCCATGAAAAATTATTCATCTGTTTATTCTTTACTTTAAACTTTAAACGCGTTTTTCTCAAAACTCTACTTTTCAAGTCGGTGGATACGATTATTTAAAAACTAATGCACCGATCTTATTAAAATTCAACCCCTTAAGACGTCTTAGGCGTTTTGAATATATTCTATATAATTCTTTTGTAATTTTGACCGTCATGTGGCTAGTCGGCAAAACTTTAAAACCCGCATTTGCTACAATTCGGCGGACAAACGGACTGTGCAACATTTTCCTTGAGAAATGTTTCATCCACCGAAGCAGACGAGCTCCAAAAGATGGACCAGTCTTTCGATTCGGGAAGCCAAGCTGATCTCATCAGTACGGCACTTGGCTTCTCTGCCATAGCCAACCACAAAGGATGTATCGAAAGCACATTCCTATATCTGCCTGATTAAAATTCGAAGTGTGAATTATAAAGGAAGGTAAATTTGTTATAATAAAATATTCCAATGTCTACAATAAGTCCAAAAACGCTCATGCTGTTTTTATTTAAAACAATTCATTAAATAAAACACTTGAATGTTTTAAAATAAAATGGTAACATGTTTTGAAATCAAACACTTCGATTTATAGTGTACTTTGTATACATTGTGTAATATGTATTACATATATTTTTTAGAGTATAAGTATAGGAATACTCTTCTAAATTTATTTCAAAGCCAGACAAGTTTTGAATCTAATTTAAAAAAAGTAAAATGTGTGAAATATAATAAAAATTATGTTTTTCACTCCTTCGTTGAGCAAAGGTTAATTAACTTTTATTATAATCAAGTTCAGACCTAAACCAATTCTGCTCAACCCGACCACCCTAAAGGACTAATTCTAAAGACAAAACGACCAGAAAGTATGTCAACTACCATTTCTAGTCTAGACCAATTAGGATCATAAATCCATGCTATTAATGCACAGATATAACACATCTTTCACTTTGTTAGAGTCCAAGATTTTATGGAAAATCATGGCTCTAAAACTGAGCACATGGTGAAACCCTGCGCAGATATTGCTGATTACTGCTGGACCACACGGTGGATGAGTAGCAATTAAAACCTATTTGTGATTAAAATCTATTCGAGAGGCGACTATAACTCAGCCACAATGACAATCTGGTCCTTTAATAACGGCAGCGGAATTTATAGAACCCAAAGAATTATGTGAAAGCTTGAGTGCCTGCAAGTGATTTATTGCCATCGGATTATTGGAGAAATAATTTTTTCGCTGATGGACATGTTTAGCACGCGCCATAAGATATCCTTTCGAGGGTGAATTATTACGGCTGCAAGGATCAATAAATGGGACAGAACTGCGAATTGATTTCATTTGTTCTGAATTGATTAAGGATTAACTTTAGCAAACGAGAGGGACTCGACTGTAAGTGGCTCTAAAATTGCTATATACAAATTCTCTTTAAGACAAAATACAAGGAAGACATCGGCTGAATGGAGCCATTAGACCTGCTCGATTTCACCGAATCGCCATTAATCTTTATCGCAAGCTAAAGCAATCTGTCCGTTTAGCTCTGGAATAGGGGCATCTTTTAATTAGGCGAGTTCAAAAGTTAAATTGAATTAAGTTAAGCCGGTGCAAGCCAATGCAAAGTCAAAGAGCCTTGTCATGGTTGGTAGAAAAATTTCTGTTTGGTCATAGTCAAAAAGTTTGGACCTCTGAAGGATTTCCGAGTTTAGGGGTGATCTACGGTGATAATCTGGGACGGGCAATGTCGAGCATCGATTGCAATTTTGCATCATCCAGCATCCAGGCTGTGATCGTTCTCCTCTTGTTTTTAACTAGAAAACTTTTAATGGGGGGTAATTGCTCGAACCTTCTTTAATAGATGCAAACTTTTTGATGGCATAGGAAGTGACACACTGCGCAATCCCTGCCAAAATCTAAGCATGAGCAGGGTGCAGTGCAACGAATGCCTTTTCCATGCCAAACATCTCTAGCAATCGCTTTCCTCAACTTTGAATGAGTCTGACATAGTTTTTGGGAATTGCATTGCCTTTGGGGATTACTGTTGCAAATATAATTCCGTCAAGAGCCGCACGATGTGCACTTATCATGCATCCTTGGCCCCGTCCAATTTGCTGGATTCCAAAGAGAAAATGACGTACCCGGAAATAACAATAGCAATAAACCGAGTATAGTCAACACTATTAGAGTCCTCAATTTTGCAATGTCGCCGCCTTGAGCTGTGCTCTTTTATATTTTGTCCATGTCGAGTGGAATTTTCACTTACATTTCGCAGAGCCACGCAAAAACACTTATGGCATAAAAATGATAGTAGCGTACAGCGGTCTGTTCATGTTCCGTACTTATTTAATGCTCTTGGGTAATTTTAAAATATACCGAAAATTAGATTAACCAGCGCACAATTCCCAATCAGTGCTCTGTACGTGAGCCTTCCAGTCAGCAGTCTTAGGGCTCAAATGGAGCCACATAAAGACGAAAATAGTGGCTGCTCTGCTGCCCAGACTTGCAAGATTGCGACGCGATTTTAGGAATTTATGCGGGTCTTTGCAGCACCCATCAGCAGTGGTTTTCATGCTGTATGCTTTTGAAATTACTTTGCTCTGTATAAAAATTGAAATCCCCATATATTCTTCTTTAGACCCGTCTTCTGTGAGTCCGAGGGTCGGAGTTGTGACTTTTATGGGTTGGCATTCGAATGCAAATTTCCGAAAAGGTTAAAACCAATGTAATTCATGCACCGCAGATGGCTGCGTCTGCAATTTTTTTAATTATTTCTGCGCTTAAGAATGAACGATTATATTGGCCAACATCAAATTTTTTCCGAACAAGTAGTAAATAATTTATATACGATTTTTTCGGTAGATTATGAATTCGTAAGGGAAAATGCTCAATCATCTCCCGTTTTCAAGGAATAGTTGAATGAAAAAGTGAAAAGATCTTATTTTGACCACATTTGAAAAATCATTAAAATATCACGGATTATTACAGTCAAAGTCAGAACCTTGAGCTATTATCTCAAAATACGAAAAAAATGTTCGAAATATGCTAGGAATTAAAATTTTTGACCAAATCGATTATTTCATACAATACATAGATGCTTTATGAAAACCATAATAGTGACACGCTCATGAAAAACTTGTTCGCGACGATTTTTATAAGAAACTATAGAAATTAATAGTATTTGATATTTTCTAGAATAACATTTGGGTTTTTATTAGAGCCATGTTACAAGCTCCAACGATCATCTGTCATTTTTTGATGATTTTTCAAAAATAACAAAAATACGACAATGTGAATTGTCCGCTCTATTTCTCTCGAAAATGGAAGCTTATTGAGAACTTTCATTTACGAATTCATAATATAAGGGAAAAAAACCTAGAGAAATGATCTGGTACTCGTTCGGAAACAGAATGGAACATTGAATTTGTTGACCAGTGTTATATAAGCTAGGGTAAATTCGGAAATATATCAGATAGCACATCAGCATGACATCAGAACTATTTAGAATTTGAGAATGCATCGTGATGCTATCAGATGTCAGATAAAGAGTTCATGCATCTGATATATCAAAGCAAAGATCACATGCATCATAAGAATTCATGATGATTAATTGTCTTGTCTTTGAAATACACCTAATTCTGTTTTTACATGAAAGATACGTTCCCTAATAATAATTGTAAAAAAAAATAGTTTAAAAAAATATAATGTATTTATGGAAAATTATTTGCGGACCTTAAATAATCAGTAGAAAACATTCAAATATAGTAATAAGGTAATTTGTACATTCTAATTTTTTTATATATTTAATAGTATGTATTAAATTATACATAACAATTGTTTTTGGATTTCAAGGCCCATATATGATTTCTCCACTCTGGAACTTCTGAAACAAAAAATTCAAAAAGAATATTAAAAAATAAGTAAGCCACTATTGTATAAACTAGAATCAAGTATTTTAAGTGAAAAAGAAAGAAAAAAATGGCTGACTTTTGAATTCTTCGATCTATTTTTTTTTTTGATTTTTGTAGATTAATTGTGTAAAGAAAGTAGTTAAATGTTTATGGGTATTTATAATCGTAGTTCATAAGAGAACTACACATGTGTACAACAACTCCTCAAAATTTGAGCAAAATCGGTCGAGTAGTTTTTTTTTCAAAATCATGTCGGCCAGTTGTCCTTTTGAGGTGGCCCTATAACCATCATATGTGGGCCAAGAAATCCAAATATATTAAAATGAAAGTTCGTTTGTTTGTTTGTTTGTTACTCAATCACGCCTAAGCGCTTGCATCGATATTTATCATTTTTTGTCCGAAGGTAGAACATATTCCGACTTAACATATAGGGTTTTTTTCGGATAATATATAGGGTTTTAAAATGGCGGAGCCAAGATGGCGGTTGAAAATTTTAAATTTGAAGCGATTTTCATGAAAATCGGTACTTAAGGGTTTTGAGGATCGCTCACATGGCGACCAAGATTTCTCTATTTCAACGGATTTTAACGAAAATTAGTACAATAATTGTTTTCAGGTCACTGATTTTGAATATTACCAAAATTTACAAATCCAAGATGGCGGATCCAATAGTGACCAAAATTTCTCGACTTCCACAGATTTTAATGAAAATTTGTAAGAATTGTTTGGGGCAATTCATTTTAAATATTATCAAAATTTTAAAATCCAAAATGGTGGACCCAAAATGGCGACCAAAATTTTTCCGATTTCAACGGGTTTTAATGAAAAGTGGTACAATGATTATTATGAATAATATTAATATTTGGAGATTCAAGATGGCGGATCCATAAAGGAGTCAGCTTGACACAATTTATAGGATGTAACAAACTAGAACATTTGAGAAATGTTTAATTAATAAGTATTTACCTAACGCCGGATGAAACCGGGTAACCCAGCTAGTAAAAAATAATACCAGCTTGTTTAATTTGCAATGTAATAAAAGTTCAATTCCCCAGAATTATTCTGAAATATCGAATAAAGCAATATATTTTTTCAATATACCCAAAATTCTTAATCCTTAAAGCAATTAAAAGTGCATAATCTCAAGAGCGCACTTCTAATCAAATCAATACTTATCCTTGGTGTTGCGCTCGGACTTACGCATACATTCAGCAGTCAGGCAGGCGGAACTGATGGCGGAAAGATGCTCTTATTGATCGAATTTACACTTGCCATCAGTCGTTTATAGAAAAACAATCACCGCGCTCCGGGCGACAATAAATTGCGAGGACCAACACCTGGCCGGCGTAAGACGGCTCGAGTTGAGCTCGCCGCTGAGCGAGTCCTTGCGGGGCTACCGCACATTCAGCTGCTGCTGAATCCTGAAGGTGGCTCGAAAAGCTCCGACTTGCGTCGGGTTTTCCGCGGAAAGCTCCGTTGACCAATTTCCGCGGCAGGAACCCAAATTCGAAGTGGCCTTGAATCCCACATCCAGGAAGTGTTTAGTCAACTGCTCTCCTCCGGGCAGTGGGGAGGACTTTCTCAAGGTGGAGGCAAAACGCAGTGTTTTCGAAATTTGTTTATCTTCGTAAATATGTATGACACTTTCCAGAAGCACTCAAATAATTTGCTGATACGAGGCAGCGGGCATCTTTGAGCATTTATATTCAGAGATTGGATGGGAAAAAATCTATGTATTGTATTAGTTAGTTATACACAAAGCATATTTCGAAGTGAAACTTCTTAAAAAAAAAAAAAAAAAGCAAAACGAGGCATGTGGACTAACGCCAATTAAATCAACGTAAATAATTAAAAGATTCCCTAATATTGTTAAATCGTAATTTAATTTTCAGACAACTTGCATTTAATGTCATATGTCAAAACAAGTACAAAACGGGTAAGAGAATTTTGTAAAATTCATAGTATTGTTAGACCGAAATTCTAAATGCACATAAAATTTATTTATTTAGAACTATCTGGGGTACTTGGTTTCACTAACTAATTAAGCACTTCTCAAATATTCTAGTGTGTTATATCCTAGAAATTGTTTCAACCTCAAAACACCTGTATGGATCCGCCATTTTGAATCTCCAAGTCTTAATAATATTCAAAATGAGTGACCTTAAAATAATCATTGTATCAATTTTCATTAAAACCCATTGAAATCGAAAAATTTTGGTCGCCATTTTGGATCCACCATTTGGATTTGCAAATTATTATCATAATTCATAATTCAAAAGAAATTGTACTAATTTCCATTAAAATCCGTTGAAGTTTAGAAATGATGGTCACCATCTTGGATTCGCCATTTTGGATTTGGAAATTGTGCTAATATTCGAAATTAGTGGCCTGTTGAAATCAAGAAATTTTGGATAGCGGATTTGAAATCAGCATACCCCAAAATTGCTAAGTACCGATTTTCATGAATATTGTTTCAAATTTAAAATTTTCAGCTGCCAACTTGGATCCGTAATTTTGAAACCGAAAAAAATTAGCCTATATGTTAAGTTGGAATATGTACTACTTTCGAAAAAAAAGAACATCGATGCAAGCGTTTAGGCGTGATTGAGCAACAAACAAACAAACAAATTTTCATTTTTAGAAATAGGGATTGTTTTTGAAAAGTGGAGATACCTACTAACCCACAATTACATGGTAAAAAGAAACTGTGGTGGGGAAGCGAGTAATGCGGATAGGGTAATAAATTTAATGCTTAGAAAGGATGCGGGCACTAAAATTTACCTGTAACCAACATCTAGCGTGGATTGAAATTAGACGAGTAGTGCCCAGCTAAGGTATTTGATTTGGTCTTCCGTGATTCAATGAACGTGAAAGGGTGTAGTTAGGTAAACGATTCTGATTGTAGTGAGTTTCCGCAAAATTGAAACTCAATATTGAGCATATAACGGTTGATATTATTGGTCCGCCATTTTGAATTTTCAAAATTGGGCAACGAATTTAAAATTATTGGTCCAAATGACCCTTATATAGTATATACTCAGTTTTATGAGATTTAGTAATGTGGTGTTCATTATAGACCCGTCTGAATCTGGAATTTTTCGTTCCTTTCCTCGAGCATAAAATATATAAATATAAAATAGCCTTGTGCTTCACTTGGCTCGTCTTGGCGGGGTCACTACCGTATCCCCAGATACTGCTTACGACCGAAAAATTTACTTTGGTCTCCAGGGCTTCTCCAGTTTAGGTCTAAATCTAAATCTAAAAATAAAGTGTTTTTTATCTGCCCCTTTTATCTTTGTATTCTTAATTGTTAAAAAAAAAAAAATGTTTAATTTATTTTAATTATAATTTAAAATTTGTAAGTTATGAAATAAAATAAATATAAACTAAAAAAAAGTATTTGTTTGCTCGCTCTAAAAATTTGCCATACCTTGGGATGCTCAATATTAAGTTATTCGATTTCTAATAAGAAACCTTAAAAATCACATAAATCCCCAAATATGAATTGAGATCGTTTCCTTTAATTTCGAAATACTGATACCAGAACAACAAACATACAAACTAAGTAAATTCAAAATCACTCTTCCGAAATCCCCTTTGCACTATTTTTTTTTTTAAATACATTTTGATTTGAGACATTTTTATCGAAATATTGTATTTATCATATGAAATTTCTAAATTCTGATAGTAGAATTCAACTTACAAGCCAGAAAACCTCTTCGTAGTAATTTTCATTAAAATCACATGAATTTGACAAACAAAAATTCCAAAAATTGTATAGGCTTTTGTATCATTTGTAATGTACACAAAATTTACAAAAAATGTTTTATGTACAAACCCGAATTGGTTATAGTTTTGTAATATTTATGTATATGTAGTATGTAGTACATATATAGATATTTTAAAATGCAGTCGAGTGTCTCCGTAAGTGTTTTAAGTTGGTGCCATACGATCGGAGCCCATATACTGACAGTTATGATATAGCTAATGGTTACCACTTGTTGTTGAGATTTAGGTTTTTAGGTTTCCGTATTTTCAAAAAAAAAAAAGGAACTTTTATAAGATCACTCGGTTGTCTCTCCGTCAGTCGATTATCTCAAAAACCTCGCGATATACAATAGAAACTTGAAATTTGGCATAGCAATACATTTTATTAACCCATACAATTTGCACTAGTTAACATTTTAAAATATCTATACAAGAATTAACGAAGGGTTAAATTATATAGTCAAAACTATTTGACCAACAATTTTAAATTTAATTAGGGAATATAACTTTTTACTTGAAGTTTACAGGAACATTATACCTAACGAAAGTCCTAGGTTTATAAATTTCTAGAAATTCTACAAAATATGTTAACAAAACCTTTTGCGCGAGAGTCAGATTCGCACTTGACCGTTTTTTATAATAACAATCAAAATTCAAAACCTTCTATTAAAAGTAATGAAATATGATCCACTATGATAACCAGATGACAACAACAGAGCAAAATCTCTGGCAACTTCTTTTTTATATTTTTTTTTTACTTAAACACTTCGTCAGGTCATCAATCAGTCAGAAAGTGAAGCAACTTAAAATATAACTCACAGATTAGTCCACTTTCAAGTCATCCGATTAGGATGGATAGCATTAGAACTTCGCAATCGGGGCAAGTGTAAACACAATTTACCTCAAATGAAATAATCCATTTAGTGTGCCAGGTTGAAACTGAGACCGGATAAACAAGGTGTAGGTACGCAGAAAATTGGGAGGATGAGGTGCTCGTGTCGACCCAGCTTAAGTAAGCGGCAGGAGACTGCATAAATGCAGCAAGTTCCCGTGTTTGGACAAGGATTTCCAATTAGCTTAATGGATTTTGTTCTTTAGAAGCGAGACTTCGCATGCAATATGATTTGTTCACCCGGGGATTAGGCATGATCAGCGTTAATCAGCAGTTTCATTTTCAAATAAATAGCCTCTTTTTCTAGTAGAGTAAGGAGAATCTGTCGTCCTTTGTTTCACCTTCAAGGAGGAGTTTTTTTTTTTTTTTTTTTTTATAAAAGCGAAAAACGCCTGAAAGAGGTCCTCTTCTTCACAATAGACTGGAGATAAAATTGTATGCTGTGGACGATTTTCAGGTTCGCAACAAGACAAATTGCACCTCGACAACAGGTAAATCCATGGGGATTTTTAGGGGGTGTACTGAAGAGTTCGCAATTTTTCTATTCGCTCAAAAACGTGGTGTGCCGACGTGAACGTGAATGGGATAGATTGCGATGAGGTTGGTGAAAAACACCTAAAGATACTATTAAGCTGCCTTAATGTTTCAAATGCATTTCTCGCCGAGCATCGTAATTACAAGGGAAACTATTCTTCTCTCCCTGCCTAATGATCGCTGGAACAGTCTTGCAATTTAAGACGCTTGCAACAAGATGAGTTGTGTACACCAGTAATTACTGACATTAAGTTCAGCAGCACAGGGTTTGGGGAGCTAAGTGAAAAATTCCTGCTCTGGGGGCATCCAATTTCCTCGATTGCAATTTTCTCTACATAGGAGCCGCATTAAAATTTCATTTTGAAAATGAACTTTAAGAAGCTGCCGACTGCTCCGTTCAGCGGGTTTCTGGCTGTTGCAACTTCAGGTATGTACGTCCTCGATGAAAGCAGATGCAGCTTAATGAGAGATGTGGCCAACTTTTAATTGGGTTTAATGCGAAATACTGCAGCAACAGCGTGCTGTTCGGCACAAAGCGAGGCTTTACGTAAATTTCTTAATGAAGAGCTGCACGATATCCTCTAAAACGTTGCAGCCGATTCGGAGGATCAAGGATGCTAGATTGTCCTTTAATCTGGTGGGTATATACTTTGTGGAACCACGCTTTACATACTAGTCCCTTTATTGAAGCTTAATTAAGAATATTATCTCATCGGCAGCAGTTTTCGATGTGTTGTGAATATTTATTATACGAGGAACGGATGGAGGCAGTAAATTGCTTCTTAATAATTGCACCTCTCTTGCTGATGCATTGATGTATTATAATATAATCCTATAGTGTGTAAGTTGATTATGGTGACACTAACATTTGGTGGGCTATGGCATATCATTCAGGCAATATGAATTTATAATTAGCGACTTAAAGAAAACGATTATTTTTTTTATTAATGAAAATATTATATAATGTCCAAACTTAAATAAATAAGCATACAAAATTACAAAACGATATCTGTTTCTTTTTTTTAATAGCAGTTATAACCCGATATTTTTTCCGGGTTATAGGTAGAATAACTCCTTAATACAAGCACTTAATTTAAAAATACAGTGAAGAACGTGAGTTATTAACGATATATATTTTCGAAATGTGAATCATCTACATAAAAGGTATCTACCTGTTTTTCTTTGAATCTTCTATCACCGCAGAGAAGTACAAAGGGATATTAGAGACCAAATTCTTCCCACATTTGAAAAAGAGAGGTCTCGTTCAATCTTTTTATTTTATGCAAGATGGAGCAGCACCTCATCGCACACAAGAAGTATTTGAAGCTATCAGTAAAGTTTATGGCGATCGAGTTATTGGCATATGGTACCCGTGCTTTGCTAGGGGAACAGGAGTAGAGTAGCAATCTTACTCGCCAGACCTCAGACCATGTTATTTCTTCTTATGAAGCGACATGAAAGATAACTGCTATGAAAATAACTTAAAAACAATAGAGGATTTAATTAAAAAAATCAATATGATCGTCAATGGTACTTCAAATGAAACGTTAGGACATGTTTTTAATAGTTTTATAAAGCGCTCCAATATTTGTGCAAAGAGTGACCACAAAAAGGCCGTTTTTCCGCCTGTTTTTGCACATTTCACAGCGAGCTAAGGAAAATGTCTGAGGTAACAAATTAATCGTTGTAAAAAATCAAAATGCTGATGTGTTTTTAACAAAGAAGGGTTAAAAATCAACCCCATATATTGGAATAATCTGGAATAGTTTTCAAAATTCTAAATGTAACATACTTTTGTGCTTCGAGTCATGAAAAACATGTGATTGGCAATTCTTGCCAGTTTTGAAGGAAAAATGACCCCCAGCCTAGTACAGCTATTCTTTAAAGTGGTGAAATCATCCCCTAAACATAAAAATACTGTAAAATATTTTTGAAAATTCCGAATATGAAATATTTTTGTTTTTTGAGTGAGGGGAAATACTGTACAAACAAAAGGGTCGAAATCATCCCTTAAACATGGAAATAATTTAAAATATTTTTCTAGATTCTAAACAGAGAATATCTTTGTACTTTTTTTTATTGCCATTTTAGAAGGAAAACAACCCACTGCTGTGTACACTTACTCTCTTAAGGGGTGAAATCTTCCCCTAAACATTGAAATATGGCAAAATATTTTTAAAATTCTGAATATGAAATACTTTTGCGTTTTGTGTGATGAAAAATATGGTAGGAACAATTCTTGTGATTTTTGAAAAAAAGAACCTTCAGCAAACTACAAATGCTTCTAAACGGGTAAAATCATCCAAACATTTATGTAATCTAAAAGAAATTTTTATATTCTAAAAGTATTTTTTATGTTAAAAATTTCCTACATTTATACAAGAAAAAAAATCTGCAGCTAGGTACAGCTTGGCTTTAAGAGGGTACAATCAACCCCCGGAACAATGAAATAATCTAAAATAATTTTAAAATTCTGACTATGAAATATTTTTCGTTTAAAGTTACAAAAAATACAAATATGTCTTACCATTTGAAAAGAAAAAATGATCCTCAGCTCTTTAAGGGAATGAAATCATTGAATTAATTATGAAAATCATTCGAAAAACGTAAATATAGAATATTTTTTTACGACTCATGAAAAATATTGAAGGTTGGTGGATAGGTGGATTTTTAAGCCTTCTTTGTTGAAAACGCATCACATTGCATTTCTGAGATTGATTTCATAATATAAGTAATAATAAGAAACATCTTTGTACTAAATGATAATTTTTTGATAAAATTAATCTTTTAGGATGGTTTTAAACCTCAATTGGGGGTGATTTTTTAATATTTTCTAAAAACTAAAAGCAAAGATTTTTTACGAAGAATTATTTGATACCTGATGCATTTTTTATGTCTTTTCCTTAGTTTTAGATTTTTGCGGTCACTCTTTAGATTGTTCACATTTTGAAAATATCTATCATTAATAACTCACGTTCTTTATACTAAAGTGGATATGACGACTTTCCTTATTTAAAAAATATGGACAGCGGATTTGAAATCACCATTCCGCAAAACCCCTATGTACCAATTTTCATGAAAATTGCTTCAAATTTCAAATTTTTCAGCCGCCATTTTGGATCCGCCATTTTTAAACCCTACGTATTATCCGAAAAAAAAATCAGCCTATATGTTAAATCGGGATATGTACTACCTTCGGACAAAAAATGAAAAATATCGATGCAAGCGTTTAGGCGTGATTGAGCAACAAACAAACCAACAAACAAACCTTCATTTTTATATATATAGTAGAGATGCCACGAATATTCGGCAACTATTCGGTATTCGGCTATTCGGCCACTTTTTTCGCTATTCGGTATTCGGCCGAATATGGTTAACCATTCGGCCGAATACCGAATAGCAATTTATTTATTATTTTTTTATTACTAGCTGTTTTCCCGCGACTTCGTCAACGTAAATTATAGCCCATGTCCTTTCTAAGGCTCTATAGAGTATCTGTGTACCAAATTTCAATTATATCGGTTCAGCACTTTTGGCGTGAAATCGTGATAAACAGATTTACTTTCGTATTTAAGATAAAATATAGTAAGGATTACCAAATAAATCATGAAAAAAGAACTCAAAATATTACTCACAAAGATACTTATTTAACCAAAAAAAAAAGAACTAACAAATTAATATTTAAAATCTACCAGTGGTAAGTTATGATGAATGAAAACAATTTTTTCAGCGTTTGTTGATAGCAGACGATTGCGTTTTTCCTCATTAATTATACCTGCTTCCGAAAACAGCCGCTCACTATACACACTGCTACCGGGAGATGATAAATAAATCTTAGCAAATTGTGAAAGGGTTGGATATTGTTTCGCGTTTGCTGACCACCACTTGTAAGGGTCTGCTGACCGATCTAAACGAACAGATGCCATGTAAAAATCAAGTTCATTTGCTACAGAATTTTTCTGTTCCACACCTTCATCTGAACGAACATTTTCTGCAGCGACGAGTTGTGACTTGTCGCCCGCGGAAAGTACTAAGTGTGGCCGAATATTCGGCTGCCGAATGTTCGGCGCTTCGGCCAAGAACCTCGCCGAACATTCGGTATTCGGTATTCGGCCAAATTACTATTCGTGGCATCTCTAATATATAGGGATTTACATTTTCCTGATCCTTCGGTTTGTTAAAAAAACAGTGATTCATTAGTTTTCACACATGTAAGAGATACCGATTGGATTTATAATCTGAATGTTGAAATCCCAGTGTAAACGAATATTTGTTTATGAAGCTGTAGCCACGTGTACAAGTGATATGTGAAATCTGAATAATATAGGTACTCGAAAATCTTTTTTCTGAAAACGACACTTAACCTATTGGAACGAAAGTCTTTCGACGATGCCAAAGGCCTTGGAACTGAATCGGTTCTTCTTCGAAAACAAGAAATTGGATTTCGAGGAGAGCCGGCAAGTGTGTAGACATATCGCACATTTACGTTGCGCAAAAAGCGATGTCAACAAAAAGTACTTTCAGCAGTAAATCGCATGAGAGCATCGGCAGCAATCAGCAAGATGGCCAAGAATTACGTTCCCCACCGGGCCCGGGGAGCCTGAGCAGCTCCCAGCTGACCTAAATGCTGGTGCCCAATCTTTTCCCTATTAACCCATTTCAGCAAGCAGAGCAGCATTCCTTGAACAATTGTTTTACGTTTATTGCCTCCGACGGAGCTGTTTTTTTTTTTTTTTTTTTGCAATTACTTAAGAGTTGAATTTACTCGGTTGTTTTCTGCGAAATGATTTCTATTTTTAGTCCAAAATTGCTTCCTTTCTCCCGGCAAGGACTCATCAATCTTCGGTCCCTGCGAAAATCGGTGCTGTCTCGTGGCGTGCAAATGGAGGTAATGGGGATCCGCTTTACCGGATGACTACTAATTTCCTATTTGCACTTCATTTGTGCGATTGCGGCCCATACATCTTTTTTTTTTTTTTTGGTAATCCCACCCGGGTAATTTGTGTGCTCATTTGAATAATTAATAAAATGCCTTTTCGGTTCCAGGGGATGCTGCTAAGCGAAGGCAATTACCTTTCGGGCTGGCAGGGCTAGCACATGATATTGTAAATATCACGACTTGCCGAAGTCGTAGTTCCTAATTCAAAGACTATTTGCACAAAACTACTCTCTACTAAAATGCTAATTGTCTCGAGTTCAGGCAATCTCATTATTATTCCATTGAAATTCAGCGACAATAACCATCGGAGTTAATTACACACAGCCGCCCGGGAAAGCAGTGTACCAATCAAAAGGACCCATCTCGGAGCACGCTTCAAAGTGCCATTTTTCCAGAGGATTAGGCGTTTTTTATTAACACGATCAGGAAGAATTAATGGCCTTTGTCAGATTTTTTGCGAATATATATATTTATGAATTGCTCTCTCCGATGGGCGCCCGAAACGGACCCGGGTAAGTTCAGAAAAAATGCCGCGAGTAAGAAGAATGGCGGACATTAATCCTCTCCCAGATTAGCTTTCATAAAATCCCCATTTCACTTCAAGGTTTTTCTTTCACAGTCGCCGCAACCTCCCGTGAAAGTCCAAAAAGATTAGGACACGCCGGCAAACACAAAGACACAATTAGAAAGTTTGGCCCCCTTCTTCATCCCATCTAAAAGCGGTCGCAACTCACAGCAAGATTGATTGGATTCGGTTTCACCCTTGTATTGCCTGATTGATTTGATAGCAGAAATCGAAACTCGGGCCGCGCCTGGATGACGAAGGTGCTCCTGGGTGGCTGCAGCAAAAACACTTAATTGAAATCGTTGCCATGCAGATTGATTTAGAATTTCGCGAAAAAATTGAAATTATTTTGTTAGAAGGAGATTTTTTTTGCGAAATCATTCTGCGACTATTGAAGGTCAAGGGAGGGTTTGATATTCTTTAACAGAAACAAATTTTAAAAAGGGTCCACCTTTGTTCTGTACAGCTTTATAGAATTTTATTAGATTTAATGGAGGGATAGCAAAAAAGAATATGCTAATATATTTGCGTGCCTGTTAAAGATAGTGTAGTAGAAAACAACCAGCCAAACAATTGCGTCGCTTCTGTCTAATTGTATTCTTAATACATGGTACCAAATATGTAGTTGTGGATTTTGGAGAAAAGCAACAGGGAATTTGTAACTACTTGTTTTTATATTTTAAATATAATACTTTTTGGTTTTATAACTAATAGAAATCTTCATTTTATGAAATAGCACGACTTTAGAACGTGAAAAAAGCTAAAATATTTTAAGAGGTAAAAGCAATTAAAAACCTATAAAAAGGCATTTACTTTATGTATCTAGATGTAGATGTAGATTGAGCCACATCAAGTCACACTTAGGCCATTATAGGCCCATTGTGATACCACTTTTTGTGACCAGGGTTTATCGTGGGAATTGAACCCACAACCTCTAGCGCCCTGCTAGCTCGCAGTCAGTGCGTCGCATTACCATCTTGAAGTATAAAAAGAAAAATTATCTTTTTTTTAACAAAGGGCTCACGTTAAGGCTGATTTTCAGATGTTTAACTCAGATCTTAAAACTGCTAATCCATAATAAAAAATTAATAAAAAAACCTTGCTATATCATCTAATATATAAAATTCTTCTGTCACAGTTTTAGTGTTTATACTCCTCCGAAACGGCTTGACCGATTTTGATGAAATTTAATATGTATATTCAGTAGGTATGAGAATAGGTTTATAACTAATTTTTGTACCCCCAAGTGTTAAGGGTGGCTCACCCTAAAAATTTTTTTTCATTTTTTGGACAAATTTTTTTTTGGTAATTTTTTTATGGTGTGGCATTAAAAAATACATTTAGTCCTAAATTTTTACCCTTCTACCACCAACCCCTAAATAATTGTGTTAATGCCACTAATTTTAAATATTATCAAGATTTGTATATTCAAGATGGCGGATCCATAAAGGGGTTTTCGGGTTGAATCAATTTCTAGGATATAACAAACTAGAACATTTGAGAAATCTTTAATTAGTAAGTATTTACCCAACGTCGGATGAACCCGGGTAATTTTCCAATATTTGTGCAGTGTAAAACGGTTCACTTTATATTGAACAACGTGTAAGTTTGTTCAATAAATTAATTAGGAATATGAAAAGGAAACACTGTTTTCTTATATTAATGGTATTATTTGTAGAAACATTCGAAAAGAAAGAACACGATCAAATATTGGTCGACGCACATGGCTTAATGAAAATATACCGGGAACAGCAGTACAACGTCTGCTGGGCTAGCTAGTATTTAGATAATAATTTTAAATCATATTGCATACAACTGCATTTTTCTCTGATTATAAAATTTTGTTCTTTATTCAAGATTATGGGAATACAAGAATTTAATAAATCTAAGCATAAATTTAGGTGTGTTATACCGGTGACACACGGACGTGACAAATTATCATTTTTCACAAATTTTCCTTACTACGACTATTTAATAGTTTAAAGCTTTATTTCGAATCTCATTTCTTAACAAGCTTGCAGGATGTTCATTTTCGGCAAATAGAATTTTCCAAGATTTCCTGCTATCAAACTTCTCATTTGCTATTACTATTGCAGTTGTTGACTCAATAATAATCAATTCGTCAAAATGCGCCTTTTTTCCTTATGATAATATTTTTCATTATATACCTTCGCTTTTCGATTAGCTTTGAAGCAATCATAAAATTACTTAGTATTCGTATTTCCTTTTCTATATTTAACAAATAATACGGAATAAAGTCCAAAGAATCGCCACGAAATAGATTCTGAATAGTGGATCTGACGTGTCAAATGCAACTTACTGACTTGTATGTCAAGTGGATTTCTAAGTAGCATTTTACGCTTAAGTATGATTTAGAAATGATCATTTGACTCGTCCGTATGTCGCCCGTATTTAATTCAAAAAGAAAGAAATCAAATATACTCTTACGTTCGGAATAATAATCATAAATTTATGATCAGGAACTGTTGGCTGTTGATTATAAAAAAGGCATTTCAACGTGGAGGTTTCTATAATATAGACCTTAAGGCCAAAATATATGCGCATGCTTTAAACTCTTATATTACTCTGTAGAACCAAATTGAATGTGGTGCATATGTTAGGATTTTCCTACAAATCGTATTCCCTACAATTGTCATACATATCTAAGATGTGACGATACATGAGAGAAGAAGGCATTCAAAATGTGACAAATTGTGACATGGGGTCTAAAAATTACTACATTTGTGTGATGTAATATTTGGACGATCCCCTAGTTGTGACAACTCTAAAATGGTGATGAAAAACAGAAAACAGGAAGCCTGACCTTTTCCTTTTATTTATTAACATACCATGACTAACAATATATGTGGAAATTCTAGTTTTATCATTGAAGGAACAACGATAAACGCTTTTTATCATATTGGAAACATTTTAAACGGGTAGTTAGAATATGAAGTATTTCTTGGCATAATAATGATTATTCTATATTCAGAAGGATATCTCAAATTCAAATAATTTTTGTGGTTTATAGTATCTAGGATAATACGATCTTTTGCGAATGAAAATTAATACTTGTAACTACTTAATTATAGATTAAAAATGAAGGCAAATGAAATTGAGCTAAGAATAGCAAAATACAGGGTGGAATTTGAATCGGCTATAAAAAAAAAAAAAAAAACAAATAAATATTTTTTCAAAGTTATGAGTTTATTAGAAAGATTGAACCTTTCCATTTAGGAATGGAAGACAACATCATTCAAATGACTGCCACGGCTAGCCTTATAATACCCCATTCGATCAGTCCAACATTTTCGATTGTTTGGGCCTCTATTTCGTCAATGGCAACTTCGATTTCACGTTTCAAGTCGTCAATCGTCTCTGGATGGTTAGCGTAACACTTGTCCTTAACGGCTCCCCACAAAAAACAGTCTAACGGAGTCAAATCGCAGCTTCGAGGTGGCCAACTGACATCAGCATTTCGGCTGATTATGCGATTTCCGAAAACAGTGCGCAAAAGATCGATTGTTACGTTGGCTGTGTGGCACGTTGCGCCGTCCTATTGAAACCAAATGTCGTCTATGTCATACTCTTCAATTTTGAGAAACAAAAAATCGCTTAGCATGGCGCGGTAGCGATCGCCATTCACTGTAACGGCGTTTCCTTGCTCATTTTCAAAGAAAAATGGCCCAATAATGCCGCCAGACCAAAATCCGCACCGGACAGTCACTCGTTGTGGATGCATTGGTTTCTCCACGATGACGTGTGGATTTTCTGAGCCATAGATACGACAATTTTGTTTATTGACGTATCCTCCGAGGTGGAAATGAGCTTCATCTGAAAAGATGATTTTTCGGTAAAAATGCCCATCTCGATCAAGCGGTCTTCGGCCCATTGAGCAAACCGAAAATGCATCGGATGGTCATGCGGCTTCAGCTCTTGCACTAATTGAACTTTGTACGCATTCATACCGAGATCTTTATGCAAAATTCTTCTCAAAGAAGTGCGTGAAATGTTCAATTCTTGAGAACGATGACGAGTTGATGTTGATGGTTGTTCACGCACACTCTGAGCAACAGCAGCGATGTTTTCGGTTGAGCGCACTGGACGAGCACGTACACGGATTGTTTTATCCAACAACGATCCAGTTTCACGAACTCGCTTCACAAACTGTGTTTTTGGCACATTCTTTTTGTCGAATTTTTTCCGTAAATTTCTTACAGTTTGAGTAGAAGACTCACCATTTTGGAAATAAGTTTTTAATATTTCCCAACTTTGTTCAAGCGAAAAGCGACCCATTTCATAAATGTCAAACATAAAACTAACTTTCTGTCACATCGGAAATGTCATCAAACCTTCCAATCTCAAAATAACCTATAGTTCCTATTCCAAACGTTAGATGGCCCACCCTGTATATATACAATTTGTCAATATCTTTTGAATTTATAAAAAATTGAGGAAAGTAATTGACTATCATGCAATGTACAAATTTGAGTTTTTAAAAAGGAATATGAATGATAAAAACAAAATCGGAATTAAATAAAGTTTATGGGGACTCTGCACGTTTGTAATTAAATGTTGGACGATTGAATTTAAAAGCGGCTGTTCAAGCGTTCGTGATGAAAACGTCCAGGTCGTCCAACTGAGGTCACAATACCAAAAATGATGTAGAAAATCTACGATATGCAATGAATGATCGGTAATTGAAAGTGTGTGAGATTGGTGAGGAAATGGGCATCTCAATTGTATGGAATGCAGACAATTTTGAAAGAAAATTTAGATATTAGAAAACTTTCCTCAAGATGAGTGCCAACTGATCTTAAACTCATACGGGTGACAACTTTAAAGGAATGTTTGGCGATGTCAAAGCACAGTCCAATTTTTAGCATCATTTCATAACTATGGACGAAGCATGGATCCATAGCAGTACACTAGAAACTAAGGAACAGTCGAAAAAGTGGACTTCTCTTGACGAATCGGTCTACTTTGAAGAATTAGAGAAATTGTATTATTCAGAAAGGATTCAAAAAGTTGGAAAATTTTGGACTGAGTATATCCAGCTAAAAAAAAAAGAAATAATTTTTTCTGGCCGGAACCCTCATATTAAGCATTTTGAAAAATTTAGTTAACTGCCATAATTATCGATTTTGTTGCACATTTTTTAATTTTTGTGGTGTAGGGTATCTCTAACTTTTTATTTTCTCTCTTTAGAATTAGTTTCCATCAAGACATACGAATTTAATACAAACAGCAATATAGTTAGCAAAAGTAGTAAATGATATTAGTTTTAATTGCACCTCTTTTAAGAGCAATTTAAAAATATTCTCTGTGTTGTGATAACAATATGCCCCAATTGTGAGAATGAACTGAAATGAAACACAAACATTTTGCTGATTTTTAATCAAAAATTCTTTTAATTTTGACTTTGGCTGCATTAACTTATTTAAAAAAAGGAAAGCATCATTCAATCTCTCGAAGCTCCAGACGCACTCTTATTTCGTGTCGAAACCTCCTTCAGCCTTTAGAAGGAGCTGTGCAAAATGTTTGTTGTCTTATCGGAAGGATATCAGAAGACGAGGCGAATAAAGGAGTGTTGAGAGACTTTTTACGAAAGAAATCAGATCCACCAAGTCAGTTTGAAGTCACGTATTGGGATGATGGCAGTAAATTGAATTTAATCGTGGCAAATTATTCATTGCCACTTTAAAAACATCTTATAATACCGTGCTGCCGTGCTCCGCGAAGGAGATGGTGAAGAGGAAGTCACACAAATGAAGAAAAATCCTTTAGTTAAGATATCATCTGAAATTACCTAAATTATTAACGGAATGGGAAAATAAATTGGTGTGTCGACTAAGCTAAGATATTTGGGCAAAACTATATTATCGAACCTTGTTTTGAATATTAAATACAACAAAGAAACTTCACTAAAAAGATATTCAAGAACGTTTCCAAAATTTCATTAAAGAGATGAAAAATTTGCCCCAATAATTTGTTAGATGGTAAAATTTAATTATGGAAAATAATAAATATAAGACAAGAAAAAACGAGTACAAACAAAGTAGTTATATAGAAAAAGTCTTTTATGTCCAATCAATATAGATCCTATTTTATTCCTTTTAAGAATGCTTTTGTGACATAGAAGCCCAATCGTGAAATAAGAATTCGTAGGTGTGATAGCAATTTATTCGGGGAAAAACAACTTGTTTAGTAGAAATATCTGAAAAAAATAATCACAACACGTACATGCGACGTGGGAGTGTTATTAGCTATGAAATAAGTAAAATTAATGTTTTATGAACCTGTGTGACCCCATAACTTGATATATATGCTATAAGTATAGCAACCAATTTCACCTGTACCCATTTTGAATAATTATAATGTACTTAAAATAAATGGAAATGGGATAAAATGTTGCATTCATCAATAAAATATATTTAGAACATCAAGCACATATGTACATACTATACATTGTGTTATAGGAAACTTTCACACAATGCCTACTACATTTCTCCGAAAGAAAATGCATTTCCCTGAAGATAGCAAACTTGCTCTACACTTGGTCCAGCATCCCTGGCGGCAGTGAGGATGTCAGGACGACGATTCAGCTATATGCATTAAATTTCAATCTAGGTCGAAGGAGTTCCCTGATACCGCCCAGCAGGAAGCCTGCACTTCGTAGAGATCATAAAAGTTTTACTAGATATCAGATGGAAAGACACTGATTGAGGCTATGTTAGGGTTAATTTTACTGAGATAACTTTCATAAGGATGAGAACTGAATTTAAAATTCTACAGCGCTTAACTTTTGGCATCAGGGGCACATGGTGTTTTTGAAGATTTACCAATTTCTGAATATTTTATACGGATTATAAGGCCAATTTCACTAAAAAATTTACATATTTATGTAATGTCAACTGATAATGGCTTAGCCGGCATTTTCTTTTTCCAGAAAATTTGATAAAGTGAAGTCCGTAATAGTAGTTTTGAAGGAAGAAGAAAATTGTCTGCGTTTTCCTTTTTATACATATTTTATAGCGATACAAATCTAAAAGGAGACACATACTTTTTCTAATCGCCAAAGTGATAGAATTTTACTAGTAAGAGGTTTAAGTTTCACATTCAATTATCGATCGAAATGTTTGAATAAGTCCAATTGAAAAATAATATTTATGCCAAATAATGACAAATATATTGGATTTCACAAACGGAAAAACGATAAATTATACTTTTATGTGTCCTTGGGATTAATTGAATGAAACAACGTTGTAATTGTAAAAATGAGGCGTTTATAATCTGTGCTAGATGCAGAAATAATTACTGTTTCTCCTGCTTCTATAATGAATATCACCCCGGCAAATGTAAATCATCATCACTAATTCGTCATCTGTGGGTGGTCCAGCTGATCTGAATTCTGTTGCTTTATCTGCTGCTGGTACGCTTCCTCAACCTGGAACGAGTACTGCCTCAGTTCTGCTTAGGGCTGCTACTGTTCCTAAAACTCTTTTCGTTTCTCGTCTTGAGCCTGAGACCAAGGTGGATGATGTACTAAACTACGTGTGTTCAAACTCATCAATTCCACGGAATTTAATATCTTGCAAGAAACTTTTCTCGAAGGCGCGTGCTGGTGTTGTTCCGTTTGTGTCTTCCTTTAAGATATTTATTCCGCAAGAGCACTTCCCGGTGGTTTTAAATAGTGCATTTTGGCCTGACAACCTTGTTGTTAAAGAATTTATTCCGAAACAGAAGTATCGCCAGTCATCAAAAAATCAAAAAAACGGACTTCGTCACTCTGTATCCACTACGCTAATGTAACAGGGTTGCGATCCAAGCTGCGTCACTTTTATTTATCTACCTCTAATTCCTGCTTTGATGTTATATGCCTGACGGAAACCTGGCTGTCTTCGGATATATTGGATGCGGAACTCTTCTCGTCTGAGTTTCAGCTGTATCGTCGTGATCGTCACCTGTCTTTGGTTGGTGCTCCTGTTGGGGGCGGAGTAATTTGTGCCGTGCGTAATCGCATCCAATCAACATTAGTGGAGATTCCTAATGCAGGAACCCTTGAGCTCCTCTGCATATCTCTGAATTTCCAAAGAAAAAGGCTTTTCATCATGAACGTATACATCCCTCCGAACTCTCCGAGCGAAGTGTACGATGCTTTTTGCGATGCCGTTGAGTTTGTGTCTGATTTATTGCTGCCTCCTGATGATCTGATGGTTGTCGGCGATTTCAATCTTCCGTCTCTTCACTGGAACTATGATGAATCGGATGAGTTTCTTTCGCCTTCTAGTGTGTTGGCATACCGACAACGCGATCTGTTGTTCTTAGATTGTTTGCAGGGCTGCAATCTTTATCAGGTGAATCCGGTACGGTGTGAGTCTGGCAGATCCCTCGACCTGGTTTTCTCGACGAATGCTTGCTGCACTGCTGTTTCTAGATGTTCTACGCCACTCGTAAGAGAATCATGTTTTCATCCGGCTATTCTAATAGAATTTTGTATTTCGCAATGTGAGACCATTACTGAATGCTCTTCTTACATGTCATTTAATTTCCGGAAAGCCGATTTTTCAAAGTTGAACGATTTTCTGTCTGTATGCGATTGGTCTTCTGTCGTGTCTGAGAATGACATAAACATCGCTACTTCTAAGTTTTACATAATTATGTCATCTGTATTTGCTTCATGTATACCTATTACTTTTAATAAGATTTCTGATACTCGTTTCCCATGGTTCGATTCTGAATTAATTAGCTTAAAAAACTCTAAGACTAAGGCTTGGAAAAAATACTCTATTACAAGAAGTAACTATGATTTTAGCCATTTTTGTGCATTGCATGAAGAGTTCGTTGCAAGGTCTGAGGCTGCCTATTTATCCTACCTGTCTGATTTAAAGCACTCCATTAAAAATGAGCCAAAACGATTTTGGAGCTTCATTAACTCTCGAAGAAGTTCCGACGGCTATCCTGCCTCTTTTTGTTACAATGGAGAAACCAGTAACGATCCTTTGACCATCTGTAATTTTTTCCATCGATTTTTTAGTACTGCTTTTACCACCGATAACTGTGATATGTCTAACTCTCATAACTTGACTACACTTCCATCCACAACTCTAGAAACTAAGGACCTTTACTTTGACCAAGACACTGTCTTACAATATTTGAACGAACTTCCTTCAAAGTTCACCTGTGGACCTGACGGAATGCCTTCAATAGTTTTAAGATCTTGTAGTTTAGCTCTGGTTAATGTTATCTGTTATTTATTTAATTTATCAATGTCTTCCGGTGTCTTTCCTGATTGTTGGAAATTTTCCTATATTATTCCTTTGCATAAAAAAGGCCGCAAGGATCATATTTCTAATTATAGACCAATTGCTAAGCTTTCAGCATTAGGTAAACTATTTGAGGCTATCGTCTGTGATATTTTGTACTTCCATTGTAGGTCCATAATTAATGAAGACCAACATGGTTTCGTGAAGGGAAGATCAACGGTGTCTAACCTTTTAACTTTCTCGTCTTATTGTAGTAGTGCTATTGAAAGTGGTAGACAGGTTGACTGTATTTATACAGACTTTAGTAAGGCTTTTGATAGAATCAACCACAAAGTACTGATTTTCAAGATGAGAGGTTTTGGGTTTCCCCCAGTCTTTTTAAATTGGTTATCGACCTACCTGACCAATCGACAGCAAATTGTATCGTTTCGTAATGTATTGTCTTCACCTATTCACAACACTTCGGGGGTTCCACAGGGAAGTCATTTGGGTCCTCTCCTTTTTATTTTATTTATTAATGACGTGAGTTCTGTTCTTTCCCACTCGAAGATTCTTCTTTATGCTGACGATGCTAAAATTTATAGAATTATTAATGAGTCAAATGACTGCCTGCTGCTTAGCGAAGACTTAACTAAATTTTTTGAATGGTGCTCTTCGAATTTCTTGCCTTTAAATGTGAGTAAATGCACTCTTATGTCTTTTTCAAGAAAACATAATTCTATTAACTTTAGCTACTCATTGGATGGAAGTGAATTATGTCGACTTAACTCAGCGAAAGATCTGGGTGTTACATTCAACCCTAATTTTACTTTTGACGATCACATTAATATTATTATTAATAAGGCAAATTCATTGTTGGGCTTCATCAAGAGATGGTCTAAGGAATTCAATGATCCGTACGTTACAAAACTTTTATTCATTACGTTTGTTGTACCTGTATTAGAATATGCTAGTCCGGTTTGGTCACCATCTTATAAGTTTCATTCCGATCGAATTGAGGCTGTTCAAAAGCGATTTCTACGATTCGCCCTTGGGAGTCTTCCTTGGGTTAATCCCCTATTCCTACCCCCATATAGAGATCGCTTAAAACTGATTTCAATGGCGACATTGCATGATAGGCGTACGGTTTCCATAATTGTCTTTGGATTTAAAGTTTTCTCTGGTGAATGTGATAGTCCGCAATTATTATCTTTGTTGAGTATATCTGTTCCTCGTCCCGGCCTCAGATGTTGCAGTCTTCTTCATGTACCCCACCATCGAACCAACTATGGTTTACATGAACCAATTACACTCATTTCAAGATTATTTAATTTGCATCGTGACATTATCGACTTTAATTTATCTACTTCGCAATTGAAGAATCGGCTTACGAATTTCTTTAAAACTTAGGGTAATGTTTTTTTTTTTGTTATTAATTTATTATATTCTTCTTTACTTATGTACTTGCTTTCTTTTTGTATTTTACATTTGTAATTAATAGACATTGTATGTCTCATTGCGAATAAATAAATAAATAAATAAATAAATAAATCATCATGAAAAATAATAAAAGTTTGAATTTTAATGTACAAAGTCTTTTGGATGCGTTTTAATTACAATCCTTTGCTGAAAAGTCCGCAATCCCAATTTTTCAGGGTGTCCCAGAAATCAACGTCAAGCCGAAATCGAGCATTAGGCCAAGTCGTAACAGTTATCAGAAAAATATGAAAAAAAATCTTGGTCATGTACTTTTCAAATTATAAGGATTCAAAAATAAATCTTAAAAACTGACACCATGTGATGATCTTTCAAGTCCTGTGACTGCGAATATTAACTTTTCTTCAGTTTTTTTTCTGTAATGTAACTACGAATAACCTTTCTATCAATTACAGTTAAAAGTTAAAACATGACTGCCTCAGTTTCAAAGAAAATCTTAGATTTTTACCCAACATTGAATTCAAAATAATTACATCACCCAACTTTAACCGACTGTACTGTAAAAAAAATGTACTACACTATTTTGGCAAGTAACATTAAAAGATGGCGCGTTTAGTCTGGATTCCAAAATGGTATGACACTTACTAATTGCTACTTCTTAATAAAAAAAAATAAAAAAAAACTTTTGAATAAAGTCGGATTTCATACAATGTCGACCGAGATGAATGCTGCTTACAGACGTCGCAAGTTGAGTTGATAGATTGCAGCGTGATTAGCGACCAGAAGAGGGACGTTATTTTGACTAGTGTGAGCGAGACAGATGGTGACGCTACTTTATCAAGTGTGAGCGAGACAGATGGTGACGCTACTTCTATCTAAGAGCGAGACGTATTGATACATTATTTCGTATGTGTAAGTGAAACAGATAGAGACGCTAATCTGGCAAAACAGGGATGCGTAGACACATTGTGCAATACTGCAGTACGTTACGCTCTTTCGTTTACTGCGCATCTTTCTGTATTCGTATTGACTGAATTGTTTTAATCGTGATCCCGTGTTTGTGTAGTGTATTATCATGCCATCTCGATATACCGCACGGGAATACGCCAACATGCATCTCATTTATGGAGAATGCTTATGCAATGCCAATGCTGCAGCTAGAATGTATCGTGAGAGATACCCAAACGCTGAGCGTTATCCCGATCATCGGGTTTTTATTAATTTGCATCGGTCATTATCAGAGGGTCGATTCCCTACTCAAATGGTAAGCGAGGGAAGACCCGTCATGCCCTACGAGGACGAAGTCTTGCAAGCAGTTGAAGAAGACCCAACTATCTCAGTACGTGGAATTCAACAGAGCATTGGAGTCCCCAAAAGTACTGCTCATCGTATTTTAAAAAAAAACGAGTTTCATCCATACCATGTACAACGAGTACAAAGTCTGCTACCCCAAGACCACCCAGAGAGAGTGCGATTTTGTCGAACGATGTTGCAGAAGTACCGAGAGGATCCGCGATTCTTTGAAAAAATTCTATGGTCCGATGAATCAACATTTAAAAAGGACGGTTACATGAACCTCCACAATTTGCACGAATGGCACGTGGAAAATCCAAATTTGATGCGGGAGGACAGATCGCAGTACCGGTTTAAAGTAAACATGTGGACGGGAATTTTAAATGGTAAAGTTATTGGTCCAATCGAGCTGCCGGAGAACTTAAATGCCCAGGCTTATTTGGACTTCTTACAGAACCAATTACCAGATTTATTGGAAGAAGTGCCACTGAACATTTACGGCAACATGTGGTATCAACAAGATGGCTGCCCAGCGCATTATGCTCTCACAGTACGAGAGTTTCTCAATCGAGAATACCCCGATAGGTGGATTGGGCGGGGCGGTACAATTTCGTGGCCGGCCCGTTCACCAGACTTAAACCCCATAGATTTCTTTTACTGGGGTACGATAAAGGAGAAAGTGTACTGTAAACCTATCCAAGATTTAGATGAACTGCGCGAAAGAATTTCAGAAGCCGCTGAATACATCAACTCGAAAAGATACGCCCGTCTTATCACGCGATCATTTTTAAAGAGGTGTAGAGCTTGCATTGCAGCTGAAGGCAAACAGTTTGAACATTTGTTACATTGAACATTAAATCTGATTGAATAAAAATCATAAGGAAACCCAACGACTAAATTTTATTTCAAATGCACCTAAAACTAACAAATTACTTTTTTAAGTAGTGGTACCCTTTGATCAAGGTACCGTCACTATCCTCGCTCACTCTTATTAAAGCAGTAAGTCACGTCACATTCATAAAAATTTTTTTTTCCTTAATTATGAAGAAGCAATTAGTAAGTGTCATACCATTTTGGAATCCAGACTAAACGCGCCATCTTTTAATGTTACTTGCCAAAATAGTGTAGTACATTTTTTTTACAGTACAGTCGGTTAAAGTTGAGTAATGTAATTATTTTGCATTCAATGTTGGGCAAAAATCTAACTTTTTATTTGAAACTGAGGCAGTTATATTCTAACTTTTAACTGTGTTTGACAGAAGGGTTATTCATAGTTATACGGTAGAAAAAAAAATGACGAAAAGTTAATATTTGCAGTCACAGGACTTGAAAGATCATCACAGGGTGTCAGTTTTTAAGATTTATTTTTGAATCCTTATAATTTGAAAAGTACATGACCAAGATTTTTTTTCATATTTTTCTGATAACTGTTACGACTTGGCCTAATGCTCGATTTCGGCTTGACGTTGATTTCTGGGACACCCTGTATATGAGTAAAATTATGCCTTTTGCGTATAAATAAATAAAAAAAAAAAAAAATTTCGCTTAATTGCGGATCCGAATCTTATAAAAATTGGGAAAGATCCAAAAAAAAGCCTCCCTACGCAGGGATTCGAACGCGTGACCATTGAATCACAAGCCCAAGTGTTAACCACTACACCAGCCGCCGCTTTGGGAAAGTGTTACAATGAATGGGATTTAGAGCCGCGTGAAAATTTTTGTATACTATTATTTTGTAAACGCTTGGCCATCTAGAGTTCCCACTTCGGGTACTTTCATTTGTAGCCAAGCCCTACACGTGCTATAAATTTGAGCGAAATCGATGATGACGTGTAGGTGCCTTCTCCTTGTAAGATTTGTTTTCTAGACTATTGATGGTTACAGGAATTCTAGAAAAACGTTAGTAAACTTTTTTTAGTTGTGCTCGAATTATTATATATATATAATCTTACAAAAACTATTCTCAATTCTAATTTTTACTTAAACTTTAGAATTTATTAGGCTACCGAAACCCATGGAAATATTTCTAAATGGGTTGCATAAAATAACTTGAAATGTGTTCATATCTTGATTAAGTTCATTATAGTTGGGCCAATATTTAACAATATATGTATATTCAAAATATACAATGTATTTCTTGTTAGATAGAGTAAATGTAAACAATGCAATCCTTTTCTAAACAAACAAAGAATAAAGATATTAAGAAGTAAAGAGAAATTAAGGAAATTTATCTTTCTGACTGGCGAATGCCAATTGTTATTACAAAGAGTTTTAAAGTTTATGGGTATATCACAGACTAATTACGTTCATCTTTTCAAAATTATTTTCCTTATTTTTATCTCATTGAACAGACAAACCTTAATTTAATTTTGATTTTAAATACCTATATCTGAGTTTTAAAATATTTCATTTATTTTACAAACCCTTTAAGGCCCTGGGACAAAACATATCCCAGTGGTGTTTTTGGACGGGCTATTTTTGTCCCAATGGTATATTTTATAGTCAATGGAGTAAAACAAAATTTACAAAGAGGTATATTGCACATTTGAAACAATTGCCTTGTTCTCCTTTCATATTTTCTTTGAGCGCATCTTGAACAACGTCTGATGTCACTTATTATATAGTTAAATGTGCTCCTACATCCAGTAAATGTCAACTTGTCTTGGATGGCCTGCCAACACTTCATCTTAGTCATTTTTCTTTCATATTTAGTGTTTATCTATTCGCACAACGTTCATAAGATGCCACATATATAGCACACATTTTACATACTATTAATTCACCCATAAAGGCATATTACACACTTTTTTTTTTTTTTTCAAAAGACATATTTCCTCACCATATTCATTCAAAGTGAATTATAAGAGAAATACTTTTAATGTGCCAAATTCAAAATGATTCCTCACAATCCCCAGTGACATTTCCCAGCAATGTATAATAAAAATGATTCAATTTGAAAGTAGATTGATTAAAACGAAGGGGATATTAAATTTTTCATCTGAAGAATGCCGCACACAGTCGACTTTGCCGGTTTTCACAGTCTTCATTAAATGGAACGACCTTCAATTTAGCCCAAGTTCACGATGGCGACGACATTCATCCCTTAAGAAAAATAGGTCAGTAAATCTAATCCTGCTCGATGGACCTTTCATTAACGTCCAAGGACAGAAATAATTCAGGCACATTAGGATTTGAAATAGCCGGATATTGCTGTTCACCACTTTTTATAGTTTGATCTCTGCAACCCCTGGATGCCGCACCATCATAGGATTCTGGCTTCATCCCCGATATTCCCGAGTTTTATGTATTCACGCTACGTTTGATTAAGCTGGGCGCAAAGTGCCTTTCCCGATTTTGACTCCCCGACAGAATATTCGGCTGCCACCTGGAAGCTATTGTGTACGTGCGTCAAAGAGCATCCAGCATCCCTCTCATGCCCTGAAAGTAGGTCATCAGAAGTACCCTCCCGCCTCTAGGTCGCACAGCGCGATTTGGAGCTTCTTATCAACAGATGTATTAAACCCCGAAACAAAGCCTACGAGTGTCAGGCAGGGTGAATCGCGTTCCGATGACAGAATTCCAATTAGACATTTTTCAGCATTATCCGGGCGCAGGGAGTGTTGCTTACACAATTCTCACTGCACATACATACCTATATACTATATATATATATATATATACCCGGAAACAGCAGACTCCTGAAGCTCCAGGAAGTCACGTAGTAACGAAAATTTTGAATTAGTTGACCCAATTTCGTGGCAATCAAATGTGAGGCAGAAGCACCTTTCAACGATACATGGAAAAGTGGCGGGAGATGTGTGGTGCTTTATGGCGCCGTGAATTTTCACTCCTCGCAGCGATAAGGCTCATAAATTGCACGGTGATTCGCTTAAGCGATTATTCATATAGCGTAGAAGCTAATAGCCTTAAACGACTCGTTCTGATAAATTGCGCCATTCGGGCTTAGTATTGCGAGCAATCACTAAGCACGAATCAGCGGCTTTAAAAAAGAATTCCCAATGAAATAGCCGGCGAGACGAGTTGCCTTTTGTATTGCCTTTCGTGATCTACTCAGGTGAATGTGCGCAATTATTCTTACCAATGAACATTAAATACTTTTAATTCTTTTTTATTTTTAGTGAATATAAGCTATCGTAGGCGTGCATTTCGTAATTAGGATTTATCTTGCAGTAAAAGCTTAAAGTTGTGTTATTAGCGCCATATGAAACCACAGATTATACCTTAAAATAAGGATCATTACACCATATTGTACTATCATGAGCAGTGTTTCATTGTGAAGAAAATACATATAAAATGCTGCACACGTGTCAATTTTTTGCTGTTCTTAACCATAAAACTATATGAACACGTATAACTACTTGTAAAATCAATTCGTGAAAATATTGATATTGATACATGCGTAAGTTCAAAGCAAAATGTTTTGGATTTGCGGGTTCTCTTCTATTCTCACATGACGCTACCAGATTCAATATCATTGGCCTGCAAAAATTTCTACCCGAATCTAGGCTTTATATATGCATATATATTTATTAGGGTGCTTTTTTTTCCCCGACTATTTTTTTTTTCAGTCCCACCTCGAAATTTTGTGGGAAATACCTAAACAAAAATTCCCTGAAAATTGGAGCCCTTAATATTAATATTAAGTGCTCGACCAAGCTGTATAAAGATTGTCCGTATAAAATACACGTAAACTTTGCTTTTTTTTCTTCAAAACTCTACAGCTCAGGGGTAATTTATGGTATAATCTTGGTCAATGGTAGGGTTTCTTCAGAATTGAATGCTCTACAAAAGTGTCCATTGCGGCGTAACCCTAACTCCCACCAGCGTGGTAATACGGGTCACTAAACCCAATTTTTCTATGAAATTCTCGTTTTTTGCCAGTTGTGAATACCAAATCGCTAACATCGATATGTCTTGAGATATTGGGCTTTGAAGTTGAGGTAGTGTTTCTACAATTTAGCTCAATAATCCATGAAAATTGCACACTACCTCAAAATTGAATTTTCTACAAGTTTGTCATATTCACTTTTTCTGTACCTCTTGTTGTTTACGAGATAGGGGTAAAAAGCGAGAATTTCATGGAAAAATTGGGTTTAGTGACCCGTATTACGTCGCTGGTGGGAGTTACGGTTACACCGCAATGGACACTTTTGTAGAGCATTCAATTCTGAAAAAAACCGACCATTGACCAAGTTTATACAATAAAATACCTCTGAGCTGTAGAGTTTTAAAGAAAAATAATCAAAGTTTAAGTGTATTTTATATGGAAAATCTTTATACGCTTTGGTCTAGTACTTAATATTAATATTAAGGGCTCCAATTTTCAGGGAATTTTTGTTTAGATATTTGCCACAAAATTTCGAGGTGGGACTAAAAAAAAAAAATAGTCGCGAAAAAAAATCACCCTACTGTATATCTATAACACCTTAAGGGTCACTGATTTCAAATTTGTTCTCAAAATCAAGATTTCTAAAACCATATTACTCTAAAAAATCCGATTGGTCTTCAAGAATAAATAATATTAGCCAGTGTTTATTACTTTGAAAATATAGTTATAATGTTTATAGGGAAAAAATCATAGGCTTTTATATTTCCACTATTTTGATCGCAGTATTTTCTTGCATTTCTCGTATTGGAAAATTATTATAGATACTAACAGGGAAACATCGCTTAGCAATTGTAAACGAAAACGAGCTAGGCGGCAGTATTTCGAATATATGCAAGATTTTGCGAGACAAGGGGGGTTTACATTATGCGTAACATTCGTTTTCTACACAGTTTGATTTTTTAAATTGTTTTTAAAACAATCTAAGATTAAAAAAGTCGATCTTTTCTTATGAAATTCTCTCATTCTGATTTTTAATAATTCTTCACATCATCTTAAAAGTTTCCTTTCACCGGAAGTTCTTCTATACAACTTAGTTATTGAATCAACTCCCGTTCATTTTATATGTCTTGTTTATATTTCAAGCATCTCATAATGTTCTGTTACACCAAAACGACAACAAACCTGTCACTACCCTTTATCAATGCTGGAAATAGTTGTTTAAACATCCCTTGTGGCAATCCCAGGAAGGGTTTACAAATCGGGCGGAGTTTGAGCCGTTGGTTGGCAATAAGAATATTTCCTTCCGCCACAAATTCAGGTAGTCTCCCAGTACATTTCAAACACATCTTGTACAGGAAATCGATAGTGATTGGAATCCGCAATCGGAAGGTGTCCCCCACAAGGAAAATGTTTTCTCTCAAATTACGAATCCAACTACTTGCAGTTACCCAAGCGAATGAGATTTTTTTGGCAGTTGACAGGATTCTGAGTTCAATTGCAATGGAATTTGGTGTTTATGTGACCTCCGGAATAAGATGCCCAAATTGTCTACGTAGGTAAGTTAAGTATCTACCCCTTTAGGGTGGGTTTATGCTATAATGCATATAGAATAGAATCGTAAATATGAAAAACTGGGTGTAAATAAAGAGAAAGTAATACCTATAGTAATCACCGGTGCTCATCAAAGAATTCCTTCAGTCTAATGAAAGAGTTAATGATTGTCTTTTTTGCGGTTTCTCCTCTTCAATTTTTTGTAATTAGATATTCGAAGGTTTGACCCATTTTGACTTCTCTGAGCAGTACATTATGCTCAGACGAAACTATGATAAAAACGGAAAAAATTTCGCTTAATTATACGGACGGTCAGTCTCTGAAATAGGTCAATGGAAGAAAGGTATGCTCGTAATTCTGCTTTCATAAGGAAATCAAGTCACGATGAAATTTTTCTTGTCTTTCTGCGAATTAATAAAGTTTTTTTCCGCCCTACGCCCTTGCAGAAAAACGCCAGAACATATCTAGTCGTAATTATTGGTTTTCTTCGTAGAATAAGAATTTTTCGGAAGGAGCTTAGACAAATGTGAACGACGAAGTTGCGTTGAACATCTGATCAAAAATAAATAAGAAAAGTAGCAAAATATATACAGCCAATAGTCATATTTGTCTGCAGGTCCTATTGCGTACACTTCTACGTACGTACATAGATTCGTCAGTTTTTGATAATTTTGTATGTACCTGTGAATGTTCTCTAAGGCTGACGAATATACACCTAATGGTATAACAAGTTCTATTCTTCTTCGTCTTCGAGATATATATATTTAGTATGTTGGTTCTGGTGTGGCAAAAATCTTGAGAAAATTTGGTATTTAGTTCTCTGGTGAACTCCAAAAGTCAACAACTGAATAAGCTATCAGAATGAGAGTAATCACGTCACAATCTAAAATTCAAATTTATTTATCCTATGTCACATTTACACAGATTTAATTAATTCGTCTGTTGGGTATTCCATGAATGGAGCCTATACCACCCGGAGCGAAAACACACATGTGCTGTAATCTGCAGTTTGCACAGTTGAATTTGTGCAAACTCAATTTATTTGAAATGGAAGGTTTCGACAAATGAATAAATCTCATCTGCCTGCCACAAAGCCGATCCGATAGAAATGTCTGTAATTAAAGTATTGTCCCATAGGGCATATACAGGAATAATTTTTAGTAGTGGCTCAGCCACAATTGATGCGATATACGCATACGCATGCCGGGGTGAATGTCCTGCAAAGGCATCAAAGCCTTGAATCCTTTTACAGGATATTCTCTATTCTTTTCTCGGTTAAATCACTTAAAGCGCTTGCGGACGTAAATGACGGCCCCGCAATCAAACAAATGACGTTGGACTCATAAAAATGTAACATTTGGCCTTTTGCGTCTCTAATGCGAACTAATAAAAGTAAACAAAGGAGAAAACTAGTAAATATCGTGTTCCCGCTTTTATCCCTGCAAATCTTCAAAATTACTTCAGTAAATCTTGTCGTGGGACAGAAAACCTTCCCCAGTACTCCTCCGTAGAAAAGACGGGACTGGTGATGGATGTACTGCTTGATATGCAAACGATGTTGACGAGGCAGTCCGTTAAATTCGTTAAACTCGCCCAGATGCAGCCTCATCATTTCAATTTGCATTTTGATCTGAAACAGGATTTTATTCATCTACCCATCCATTCTGGGGATTTTCACAGTATGCTCCAAGTGGAAGTTGCTGGCTCTTTTTTATTTTAAGTATCCTGAAAGTGTTTTTCGCTTAGAAGAGTTTCTATTGATTTAAAAAAAAGTATGCATAAAGGTTTAAATTTTATACTTACTAGAAGGTGTTCAGTAAGGTTCACGGGCGAAGATTTAACGTCTCGGGGAGTGTAAATCTGTGAAATTTCATTTTTAGATGGATAAGAGCGAAGATAACAAAGAAATTAGCAGTATGCTTTTTTGAATAATAAAAATCTGAAAAGCTTCTTGTCCCTTGAATAGGACTTTAATCTCTATAATCCTTGATGGACTCTTTAAATGAAGATTTTTCTTGCAAAAAACCTGTATATAAGAAAATTATATAATTAGCAGTTAAATTAAGAAGTTACCAGATAACGTATTTTCTATTTACTTACTTACAGTGGGAAAAAACTAATAGAGGAATTTAACAAAAAATTAGCACAAAGGTGTAGATTTTTTGCCTGCTAATTTGTTTAGATAGAGTATCTAATTCCTACTCGCTAAACTATCGGCTTTTTACTTAAGGGGTTACATGGGTTTCAAATTTTGAAAGAATCAATTTTTTGACATTGAACTATATTCTATTAATTGTTTTACAAATTCTTCGATCACTCCCGAGCTGAACTCGTATACTAACTTAATAAATTTGATTTTTTTGGTTTCAGATAAATCTATCACAAGTTATGATGTCCATCGCATTTTAAAGAGGTTTTCGAAAACCCGCTCTCAGCGGAACATTTTTCGATATTTTTTAAGAAAAATGTTATAGGATGTAGTTAAAACGCTATTCCTTTTGATAGTTAAAAGTTTGAATGTAATATTGCATTAGAAAATTAGAAATCCACGTAACCCCTTAATGTTTAACATTTAATTAAAATATAGTAGTGCAAAAACTGCCAAAGTATACTGTTGCGGCCCTTCGTTGTGCCCTAAAAAATAAAATTAAAATTAATTAGGACATAGCCTTAGCTTTAGTACCAAAACTCACCTACGCTTCATCGTGGTGAAAAGCGAAGGGGAAGGGCCGACCTGAAATGGGACGAACCCGGAAAAGCTGCCGATCGACATCTAGTCCGCCTGAATGTCTCTGTACTACCAAGAACCCCGATTATGTTGTCCAGTATTGACAACAGCGATTTAATTATGGCCCCTACGTTGACAGAGAGCTCGGCTGGAATCGTATGGGTAGGAATCAGCAACGTCTCCGACAGAGTTGTGAATGTTCCCCCTCACACTAATCTCGCGCGGGTGGAGGAAGTGAGCATAATGGAGAAGTCGAAGACCGAAGCAGCGATAGAGGACCCACACCAGAACAGCGAGCTAGAGGAACTGTTCGTCGCCTCCAACAGCGACCTGGACACAGAACAGAGCGCCCAGCTTTCACGCTTGCTACGAAAGCATTCTTCGGCATTCTCCAAGGGGAAGCAGGATCTAGGCCGGACCAACGTCTTAAGGCACCGCATCAACACCCACGGCGCGGAACCAATAAAACAACCACCTCGAAGGATCCCGTTTGCACGACGCGGCGAGGCAGAGGAGATTTTGCGAGAGATGGAGACGCTAGGGGTAGTAACACCCTCGAGGAGCCCCTGGAGTTCACCCGTCGTGTTAGTGAAGAAGAAAGACGGAAGCCTTAGATTCTGCATCGACTATCGGAGACTAAATGCGGTGACGAAGAAAGATTCGTACCCCTTGCCACGCATCGATTTGACGTTAGACGCCTTAGGCAGGTCCTCATGGTTCGCGACGCTGGATTTACAGTCAGGTTACTGGCAGGTAGAGCTCGACCCAGCCGACCGGGAGAAGACTGCCTTCACCATGGGCAACGGATTGTGGGAGTTTACCGTGATGCCTTTCGGATTGACGAACGCACCGGCAACCTTCCAACGGCTGATGGAGTTGGTCCTGGAGGGCCTCCCATACACTACCTGCCTAGTGTACCTTGATGACATCATCATCCATGGAGAGACCTTCCGCGAGCTTTTGGAGCACCTCGACATCGTACTGACTCGCCTAAGGACGGCCGGTCTAAAGTTGTCGCCGAGCAAGTGCCAACTTTGTCAACGTAGAGTGAAATTCTTAGGACACATCGTCTCCGAAGAAGGAATACTCGTCGACCCGGACAAAATTGCGGCAGTTAGGGACTGGCCTATCCCAGCGAATAAAAAAGAGGTGCAATCCTTCTTGGGACTCTGCGCCTACTATCGGCGTTTTATTTTAAATTTCTCGGCGGTTGCGAAACCCCTTACCGCCCTCACGGGGAAAAACGTCAAGTTTGAGTGGTCCCAAGAATGCGATAAAGCCTTCTCTAGGCTCAAAGAGATGTTGACGTCGGCTCCAATTCTCAGTCAGCCCCTACCGACTGGAGAATTTATTGTGGATACAGACGCTAGCGAGTTTGCTTGGGGAGCTGTCCTGTCTCAAGTACATAACGGACAAGAGCGGGTGTTGGAGTTCTACAGTAAAACTCTCAGTAGCGCCGAGAGAAATTACTGCGCCACCAAAAGAGAACTCCTAGCTGCCGTAAAGGGAATTAGCCATTTTAGCCCCTATCTCCTTGGAAGACACTTTACGTTGCGGACAGATCACGCGTCGCTGCGCTGGCTGATGAACTTCAAACAGCCAGAGGGCCAAATCGCTCGGTGGATGGAGCGCCTGCAGGAGTATGATTTTACGACCCTACATCGAGCAGGCAACCATCACGGGAATGCAGATGCCCTATCCCGACGCCCCTGCGCAGCCAGCGGATGCAAACCCTGCGAGCGAGCGGAGGAACGGCAACACGTCAGCGTGAGTACGACTACTGTCCAAGGAGATATGGTTGCCGCGCAGAAGATGGACCCGATACTGCAGGAGGTCCGAAAATGGCTGGAAGAAGGAGACAGACCGTCGAAAGACGAAATCAGCAGCTCCGAACCCCTCGTAAAAACGTATTGGGCAATGTTCTCCACTTTGAGCCTAGAGAACGACCTCGTATGCCGCAAATTTTGCGATGGAAGGGGGGACCATCTGCAAATTCTTGTACCGGAAGGAATGCGACGAAAGATCATGGAGTTGTCACATGATGGACCCGCCGGCGGACATTTTGGCGTGGAAAAAACGGTACAAAAGGTGAAAGAGCGGTACTACTGGCCCAATTGTACCCGAGATGTCGAAAGCCACGTCTTAAAATGCGCGATCTGCCAGCGACGGAAAGGACCAATCCCAAGGACGCGAGCTCGCCTGCAACTCTATAACGTGGGGGCTCCTTTCGAACGGATCGCCATCGACATCCTCGGGCCGTTGCCAGTCACCACCAAGGGCAAAAAGTACGTGCTCGTAGTCGGGGATTATTTTACCAAATGGCCGGAAGCCATACCACTGGAAGACCAAACGGCAGAACGCGTAGCCGAAGCTCTAATCGAGCATGTATTTAGCAGGTTCGGGCTACCCCTGCAATTACACTCGGACCAGGGGAGGAATTTCGAGTCGGCTGTCTTCCAGGCGGTTATGCGAAAATTCCGCATAGAGAAAACCCGTACTACAGCCCTGCACCCACAGTCGGACGGAATGGTAGAGAGGTTTAACCGCACCTTGCTCGATTTTCTTGCGAAATACGTGGCGGATCACCAGAGAGACTGGGACGAGCACCTACCGTTCCTCCTTCTAGCGTACCGAGCCGCCGTGCATGATTCGACCGGACTTACACCCGCCAAAATGACATTTGGTCGCGAATTAAGGCTGCCTGTCCAACTATACACAGGAGAACCCTCAGCTGAACACCTCGAAGCATCAGAATACGAGCACAAGATGACTGCGCGGTTAAGAGAGGTATACGAGTTCGCGAGGAAAAGACTGGCAGAAAAAAGCCGCAGAATGAAAGACAGGTACGACCTATCCGCTCGAGGTTCACCTTTCAAGACAGGCGATCGGGTCATGCTGTACCACCCGAAGCGAAGAAAGGGGCGCTGTCCAAAACTTCAATTGGATTGGGTTGGCCCCTACGTGATTGAAGAGACCCTGACCGACGTCGTCTACCGGATCAAGGATGCGAAAACGAAGAAGACCATGGTGGTACATCGCGATCGTCTAGCGGAATTCAAGGAATAAAGAAAAAGGGGACATTCCAACAGGTGAACGAACGCGCGCGTGCAAATGAAAATGAGCGCACACGGAATTTAATTTTCCGAATTTTTTTACGTTAATTCTAATTTTTTTTAAGTTAATCTTAGTTTTTTTTGCGTTAGTTTAATTATTTTTTTTAAGGTACTTTTAATTTTTTTTCTAAGATTAGAGAGCGTCAAAAGCGGCTAATTTAAATGAATTTTTTTGAAATCGCGGAATTGAATTAAACAAAAAAAAAACATAATTGAAATTAATAATTTAAAAAAAAAAAAAAAAAAAAAAAAAAAGTAACAAAAAAAAGGGCAAATAATCAAATAAAATTTGTAAAACCAGGCACGGTACTCGCTCGAATCGGTCCATGATCGCGTCTCCGTATCGAGCGAGTCGGAGGCGCTCTAGAAAAAACCTCCGCCGTTCCTGGACCAGCTTGAGTCGGCCGTATTCGTTTTACACCGGCGCGTCGCGGGCGGAAATGCCAACGGCTCAAGCTGGTCAATCAAATTAAATAACAAAAAAACAAGAAAAGAGACTTATCGGCTCGACGGCAGCAGCGGGCCCCTTGGACCACTCCAGACCGATCCCTAGCATTACTGGAGAGCTGAGGACAGCTCTATTTCCAAAGGGGGGAGTAGTGTTGCGGCCCTTCGTTGTGCCCTAAAAAATAAAATTAAAATTAATTAGGACATAGCCTTAGCTTTAGTACCAAAACTCACCTACGCTTCATCGTGGTGAAAAGCGAAGGGGAAGGGCCGACCTGAAATGGGACGAACCCGGAAAAGCTGCCGATCGACATCTTCTTTCCTAAGCCTGTCAGCAACAAGTGGAGAAGTGTGAAAATCTGTAGAGAAAGTAAATTGTTAGTGCGCGCAATTATCCGTAACAAAAATAAATAATTGTTACTCTTAACCCCGTGCAATTACAGGGATCGTGAATTATATCGCCCGGCGATAAAATAAGGGACGTAGCGTTAAAAGATACACCGTCCGGATTCCGCGCGAAACTTAGCCCAGGTGGGCCATCCGGTAAGTACCTCTGCCTGGTAATTAAAGAAAAAGAATTAGAAAATTGCCCACGGAATTATAAAATTGTTGTTCCGTCAATTGCACCCGTTTTTGCGAGTATTCCGGTTTACTTACCCGCGATTTACCTGTTGGGTGTCTTCCCGTGATTAATCCGCCGGTGACCTCCTCACCGCTGAAAAACTCCTCGGCAAATTCCGTCTCCCTGTGAAAAGGATAAAGGGAATAAAATCGGCACAATTCAAGCTCACCGGAGATCAGCTGATCGGTGCCCTTGAACTCCGCGGCGCGTAACCCCCTAAACATAGCGAGGGGAAATCACTTCCATCCGCTGTCACCGAGGATCAGCTGCTCAACATACTCGCACACACTCCTACCGAGCATATCCCGCGAACTCGGGGTTCTTTCCCCTTTAACACACTCGCCGAAAACTCCCGCGACTTTCACCAGAAATCGGCACAATTTCCACCGGACTTACCTGGAATTTCCCACGACGGTGGTCCGTTCCCGAGGTCCCGGCAGTTCCCTCGGCGTCCCCGGAAAACCAGTAGCCACTCCACACCAACTAACACCGGCCGACACCCACTGCACTATCGTACTCGTCCACGGTACTAAGCCCAGGAATTAAATTCCGCCCCGGGCGGCAAGAAGGAAATTCCCGGCCGACACTCCGCGCCCGATCCCGAAATCACACTCGCGACAGGAACTGCAAGGGGATCATCAGCTGTCACCGAGTAATCCCCGCACAATTCCTAAAAAATCAGTGCCCTACGCCGCGGCACTGTTTATTCCCGGCCGACGCTACTCACACATTACCGCGATCGCCTTGCCGTCACTGTGCGCACACACACCCGAGCGAAGCCAGCCGCCACACCACGAGCGGCGTTGCTCGATACGACACGGCTTCTGTGCGCACACCGCTGAAAGCATTCGCAGGGCGAAGTGTGGGTGCGCTCCTGCCTTATCAGCTACCGACTGCAGGGTTCGGCAAATTCTTCGACGGAGTTTTGTTTTGCAAGAAAGTCTCCCTCTCGACTTTTGCTCGGTACTTGGGCCAAAGCCACCGCGAATTGAGCCCAAGTGTAACAATACGTTCATGTTAACTTGCGTATACAATTCTTAAAAATTTAGTGTTACAAATTATTCGTCTCCGTGTCATTGAACATTTTATTTTTCTGGATTTGACATAAAGAATGAGATTTGAGTAAATACTCGTCAATCGTAATAGGGTAAAGTGTACGTATACTAGGGATGTTTTCGAATTCACATGCACTTACACTTAAAAATATTAAAATATATTTAAATATTTATAGAATATATTTAAATTCGAACAGCATAGAAGTGCAGTAAAAAGTATCAAGAGCAAGTTCGGTCCGAAGAGTTAGTGAAAGACATACGAATTCGAAAACGGCCTATATAAGTTTGGCATTTCAGGTGAATAAAATTTTTTCGATTCACTAATCTTAATAGGGCGGTATTTCACTAGGTGACTTAGATTTCAAATGTTCGGCGCAGTTCAGAAGCATATTATGGGAAGATGGGAATGGATGTTGAAAAAAGTGAAATTTAAGATTAATTTAATATAAATAATTGATTTCAAATTATTGACATTAAAAACTAGTCGATCACTTCACTTTCAGAGGCCACCATGTTATCAAAAGATTTTTTAAAGCTTCGATTAAGCATTAAATAAACTAACAACATATTCATTATCCGAGCAGTAGTCGTCTCCGCAGAATGTTTTTTTAAAAATACTTCTTACGATATGCTTTATAACTTTATAAATGGATATATTTGATTAAACCGTCAGAGAGTATTCATGAAATGTTAAACTTTAATATAGAAAAACACATTCATTATAATAAAGAAGCAAGTTGCTTAGTAATATCACAAACAAGATTTTTTTTCCTTTTACAACAGACCCACACTTAAATTAATTCAATTTTGCATAAAATACCTCAAATTAATTTTAGGCCAAATTGGTTTCCAACTTCATACATAAAAAGTAATTTTTAGTATTGCTTTACATATTAAATTAATCGGCCGCATAGGCGGATTTCATGATTATTTTTTAATTAATTTTTTATTTCTACATTTTTAGCCACCAAAATTAACCAAGCCGTATTTGATTACTTTTACGAGTGGTTAAAATCTTTTCAGTCGTTAACGTTCTACGTGGGAAGTTAGAAAAATATCACATTATTATTCAAAATTACTAATATTTAGAATATTATGTTAAATTTTGAGGATCATATAAATGCAATGTTCAGGTCCCTGCTACGCCTTATTTTGAGCAATTTTTTCCATCTTCAATCTTACAATTTTTGCCGACCAATTGTATGAACATTTTAAAGATCCTTTTAACAAACTAAGAAACACATATATAACATTTGGTTCCAAATTGTGCAAATTAAAGTCTGCTTATTAATGACCAAAAAAAATACAAGCAAAAGTTTTGTGAATTTAGTGTTAAATTTCAGATCAATTTAATAATTAATATTTATTTTCAGTTTATTCCGATGACAATAATTTCTTCTATGGTTCAATTTCATTCAAAGAAATAAATTATTTTAATGAAGCAATTTTCTCTATGCCACATGTCTTCTAATTGTGATGTTATTTGCTCTGCTTTTTAAAGATTTTAAATTTGTTTTTTATTTCCACCCTACATATTTGCCTAAGTAAAATAATTAATAAATAATAATAAAACAACAATCTAACAGTGGTTCAATAAAACTATCTATCTTGAAACTTGCTAGGTTCTAAGTATATACCCAAACCATTTTCAAGATTGGGTATGACTTAGCTGAAGATACTGCTCTTAAGGTTAATTCCTCTTTTTTAGCTTATTATCTGGTCACATTTCTTTCTCGTATAAAAGTACATATTACCTTAAGTCGATAACTTGACACTGTCTTGGCTTAAGCACTCTCTACAGAGCAGATAGAGAACCAGTAGCATTCATGAATTTACAATCAGCAGTCGTATCATAAACATTGGAAATGGCCACTGCACCCGGCTTTGCTGTGTTCCCGAAGAACGTTAAAATTTAATATCGAATCTTTTGCTGTAGATGAAAATTCGTAAAATATGCAAACGTGCGGAATCTTTCGTTTCGAATGCACATCGAAGCGCGTAAATATTCATGACTCCGTTGCAGAAGAAAAATCGTGAGCATTCATTTTATTGGATATATCCCGCCTTAGAAGGGGCGGATTTAGAACTTGGCTTAGGGGCGGAAAGGGACAGCCCGATATAAAATGTGAATTGAAATGTATAATGATATAACATTAATATTTTTATTTTTTGTAAGTTGGGGTATTGAGATCGAAAAACCCAATATACTTAAAATCTTTGATTCTTTTGTCTTATAACTACTTATAAATCTTGGTGTGTAGAAAATAACCGGAAATTTCGGAAAAAAGTTTCAAGAATTCTTCGATGAAATATAGACTAACCAGAAAATGGTACCACACATTTTACTATTTTGTGTATTTGGAACTTTCAAACTTTTTAACGCACACTTAATGGCGGAAAATGTTTTGCATCTAAATAAATATTGGTTATTTGAAATAATATAAATTTTTATGACAAAAAATTGTTGTCCAATGACGGAATCTACGGAAAAACCTATTAGAAAGTATGCCTTACATTTCAGAATAACTCTTTGTTTAAAGTCAATGTTATTAAAAAAGTATATGTTAGTTCTGAGATTTAATTTGAAATAAAAATTCTGATCGTTAAAAAAAAACTATTAACCTTTTAATTGGAATAAAAGAAGAAATACTTTATTTTGAATACAAAATCCAGTATTCAAGTGGTGTTTTTTTCGATGAATCAAACCAATTATTTTCTTCAAAGTTGTTAATTATTTATTTTCAAGAAAATTAAGGCGTGCTGCGAGTAGGAAGGTGAATTTAACCCGATTCATCAGCGCACACGGGAAGCGATTAAGACTGATCGGAGATTTTTTAGCGATTAGGTGGAGAATTTAGAGGACAATTTCGATTTAGTAGAATTGGGGAATTACTTTAGCAATCAACCCCAGATAGAGGCTACAGGTTAAACCTGGGTAACCAAAATAAAGTTACATTAATTACAACATTCAGAAAAATCATCTTTGGAAAACTCATGGTTTTTGCGAGATTTTTGGTATTAAATGCAATAGATGTGGTACTTTATGTTAAAGGATTTCTGATAGACGGTGTTATTAATGCTTAATAATATTTTGGTGGATATGTGAAATTAAAATGCTTTTTATAGCCCATAAAGTGTGATTAGTCACGTTGACTAGAAGTAACAAGTTTTTTATTACGTTAAATTGTCTAACTACATTTCATTAGAACATCATATGCGGGTAGCGTTGCGTTACGATTACCTTCTCCATCAGCAGATGCACTTACTGGGAGCCATTGAGGACTTCCTGTAATCAACTCTCTCTCATCATACAAGGCTTAATGGTACTACATTATTGTATTGTCATCAGAATTGCATAGTTTTGCAAAGTTTCAAATCGATACGGAAATTAGAAGTGGGTTAAAAATGATTTGTAAGATTTTCTTACAATGCTAGAAAGTTGGAGATCAATCTAATAAAAGCGTATCATTTTTAAATTGAATGGCTATGAAAATTATATCTGCGTGGATAATCTTAAACGAAAAAACTATATAGAAAAAGAGGCTAAACACTATCATCAAAGACAACATCAACACCAAAACGAAATATAGTATTCATATTAGTAGCGTGGAATGAACTTTTTTAGAAGGTAAGCCGGCATAAATGATAAATATTAGGCACTAAATAGCGAAAAACTATAAATCTACAAATTTTAACGATGAAATAACCAAGAAATAAACCTATAAACTATGTATCTTTTCTTTTCCAATTTGTATTTCAGGTGTGTTGACAAAATTATAAAGGAATAGTGTTTAAAACATTAGCTCTATTTATTATTGGTTTTACAACACGATCCCAACATTTTTTTAAAGTATATAATTTTTGGGGATAATATTGAGGTAACAGGAAATTGATTTAAAAGTATTAAATGAAATTATTGAAATCTAATAATATTACATTAAATAGCAATGTTTGTAGTGGATATAATTGAAATAATCTTTTACATTTAATATTACAGCATTTTTAACTTATAAAGGTTGATATTAAATTGCTACTTATTAATATTATAGAATTTATCCTATTTACCAAAATTAATTGGAAAAACTATTAAAAACCTATCAATTTAAGATAGTGAAGTATTTATGTGGATGAAAATGAATTGCCGGTTCGGTTTTACCTCGGGAGAAAATGAGATTTAATTAATATTTCCTAAAGTATGTATGATAAATATATGGTATTACGTTCTCTAAATCCGCCGCTCTGCTTTAGCGTGTTCGAAGTGCTGACCCATTTTGACTTGTTTTCCCCAAAACTTCTTGATTAGTGTAGGGTATTAATTCTGGCAGTCAATCCCTCTTGACTTAATCACTTATGTGAAAATAATATCGCGCTGAGGCGAGAGCCTCTTTTCTGCCTATAAATTACGTTCGACTGATTCTGAAGACTGAAGCGGCCACTTCCGACTCAAGGGGCTGAACATCGGGGGTGCCAATAAGGGTGCGCCGAACCAGAGTCCTTCAATTTATATTCACCGCATATGAGCGCGCTAAGTTGCCTAGAAAGAGCTGGGACCTGCCTTCCCGAACTCATATAATTTGCCGGTTCGACATCCCTCAGCCGGGACGAGCTCAATCCCAATTTCTTGATTACAAGCACGCTCCTGCTCATAGTTGATTTTACAGATCCCGCACGCGTTAATGATACCACACATTCTGTTGTCTTGTATTTTCGGCACCATCCAGGGCAGGGCGCGCCGTTCCCTTCTCTTCTCTGTCGTCTGAGATATTTAGGTCACTACGGCAAGGAATGCCTTTGCCAGCACAAAATTTCGCAGGAGGACGGATGAGTGTCACGTTCCACGACCTTGTCTAGGTGATGCTTATATCCCCCTAATCCGGATATCATTCGATCAGCAAAGACGTACGTCAAGTTGCCTCCCCCCTTTAGTGATGTTCCCGACAGCAATTTCGGTGCAGAGGGCATTAAGAAAGCTCTGTCGGCGGGAAGAAATATAATTCCCCCATAAAACTGATGGCTCAAATTGATTAGGATTGTAAGTTTTCGACAGCAGGTGGGCCGGCCCTGTTCGGGAGAATTTTAAGGAGGAATGCTATCGGTGGTGCCAGGGTATCCGGTGAAGGTATCAAATTTTCCACTTCCTTGGGAGCAAATTGATTTTGATCTACCCATCCGTCTTGAAAGCTCAAAGGGGATTACACTTAAGTGTTTACCTCTCCTTGGACGGGCTTCTTTCATAAGAAGGACCAGGTTTACCAAATGTAAACAACATTTTTAGAAGAACCTGGTATATAGTATATTCGATGAAAATCATTTTTTGTGGCAATTCATTTCATTCCGAGATTTGTTGAACATAATTTATGCAAATTTACTGTTGCCAGTTTTTTGTTCGAGGAAAAGGTGTAAATTATCTAAATTTTCAGAAGCATTAATGTCCTTGTAGATATTTGGAGTAATTATCCAACTTCGAGGACAAAAAATGCCGTTTCAAACATTTTAGTTAGCCTTCAATAAATAGGTAGAAATAATATTTTTGAAGATAGTTGCTTGCTTAAGAAAAGCGATCTTCAAATAATAATTAGCGCAGTGTTTTGGTCGATACTCCGAAAATGAAAATATGTATATGAAATCTGGTATTGTGAGCAAGAAGTGGTTCTTTTAATTAAAGAACCCTAGATAGTTAAGTTAGCAGTAGACTCTATGAAGAACCTCTGATTCTATATAAAACTTAAGTAGTCTTAGCCTCTGTTATCCACAATTTTATTAAGGGATTAGTTTACACTAGACGCTTAAAAAAAAGGCTACTTTCACGATTTTTTTTTTTACGTTAATATGATAGATATTAGTATAAAAATTGGTGGGCTCCATAAATACACTCTTAAAATATATGAAATTTTTTGTTTTTCATTTTACTCAAAAATTGTAGACAGAGGTAACTCTTCAAAAAGTAGACAGGTGACCTACAGTGCTGTGCAAAACATTTGCAACTAAAATCATAGTTTCTTACAGATCATTATAAAATTTCCTAAACCACTGATACCAAAAAAAGTTTTACAGTGAATTATACTTTATTATGTCTAGTTTCCAGATATAATAATAACAGAATATAATATCCCATAATAAGGGAGAAATATCCATTTTTTAATTCAACGTAACAATTTTGCCTGTGCAAAACATTTGCAACTTTATATACTAAGGAAAATGACAAAGGCTGAGGATCGTAGAATTTAAATTTTAATTAAATCTCGGCCTTTCCTCAGTTCAAGGTACTTAGGTAAAAAACGAATAAAACCTGGATGTGGATCCTTCGACAGTAAGAAGACGAGCTATAGAAACCAATCTTAAGAGCTACAGGCCAGCGAAAAAGCCACTACTTTGTCTTTGCTCGAAGTCATTTAGAATGGCCCATAGAAAAATCGAGAACTGTCCTTTTTTCGGATGAGTATTTAACTTTAAGTTTAACTTAGATGGAGGGCAAAAAGTAGGACGATCGACGAACAAACGACTAAATCCGCGATAAACTGTGGTAACTGAGAAGCATGGAGGTGGTAATACAATGGTCTGGGGGTGTTTATCAGCTCAGGGCGTGGGACTTCTTTATGAAATACCACGGATAATGAAAGCGGGGGACTACAAAAACATTATGGAAAATGTTATGCTCCCTTACTCAGAGGAAGAAATGCCCCTGCGCTGGCGCTTCGAACAGGACAATGATCCCAAGCACACCGCTAGACTTCTTCAGGGTTGGTTTTCGCAGCAAAATATTGAAGTTCTGAAATGGCTCGCACAGTCCCCAGATCTCAACCCCATAGAAAAGCTATGGCAACTGGTTAAGATGAATATGAGGGGTCAATTTTAAAACAACCATAACGAACTCTTTAATGGTATAAAAAAGGCTTGGAATGATGTTTTTAAGAATTTAAGGTTTGTTGAAGTAAGACGTAGAAAATTGGGGTTTTAGTTGCAAATGTTTTGCACAGCACTGTACGTTGTCGATTTCTCTATGACAAATCATCTGAAACATAAAAATCAAATCTTATTATATTTAAAATATAAAGTTCCGAACTACAATTATTAATTTTTATGCATAATTGACAAAATGGCGGACCTTTTTCGAAAAAGAAAAAAAATGTTTTTTTTTCAGTGATTTTTCAATAAAAAATATAGTAAAAATTGAAATGTTGATATGATTGTTGTTCGGAATGAACCCATACATGATAGGAATATGTGGTTAAAATTTTAATCGAGTTGAGTAGTTTCCGAGAATTGGACAACGTAAGGCCAAAAAACGTTGTTTCGAGAAAAACGCGTTTAAAGTTTTCCTGGTAAGCGGCTTAGCTGCCGCCAGAGTAAATAGAGCGCGCTCAGATACTCATGTTTAAGGTAACCAAAAGTATAGTTAGAATGTTCGGGTCATTCTAGAATTTTCAGAGAACATTTCTGAAAACAATTTTTTAGATTTGTTGAAATAAGTAAAGTAGACTAATCCCTAAAATAAACGATCTATTATTTTACTTCAGCATTTAAAAAATATTAGAAATATGCTGAATAAAAGTGTTTCAATAAAACCGTTAAGAGTTTAAGAGTTCTTAACTTTTATACAGAATTAAGAAAACTATAGTAGGTATAGACAATTTATGTATTTTCGGGACTGTTTTTTGAATAACTGTGTTGCTCTTAAATAACGAAAAAAATAAATGTCGGTAGGATAAGATTACCTAAATCCTGTAGAAAATTGCATTATATAAAAGGCGACGGGAGATAATAGAACTTACAAATTTTTAAAGATGATGTTAATTTTACAGTTGAGCATTATCCATAACAAATTAATAAATTTTGAGTTTGATGAGTCCACAGATATTGATAAAGCGTTTTTCAGGTCAAAAGTGAGAAATATGTAAAAAATTGTTATCGATATTGAAAAATATCACTGTTCCAGATTTTAAAATAATTTCAAGTAACTATTAAATTTTGCTTACTGCTATTTTTTGACCTTAAATGACCGACCGTACCTTCAATGTTTCATCAAAAGATCTCAAATTAAATTTATCCCTTTCAAAACATTCATTATAGGTAGAAGAGTTATTGAAAGCTCGATTAAAAGCTTAATGATTTATCAAAAAACATGACACTGATTTTGTAAATTGCATGCTAATTGGATAAATATCGACTTTAGGTGCCACGTCTTAAAAAGGTTTAATGTGTTCTTGACCTAGTCAAATACGTACAACAAATAATGCATACTTCTCCGAATTTCTGATTAAGTGTCCCTTTTCCTATACCCATATTTTTGTTGCCTAATCTGTTTTTAGCGACTTCTTCGAAGAACTATAGTATAGTAAAGTAAGGCATGACAAAAGGTTGTTATCCGTCTCATCTTATACGATGTCTTATTAAATATATTACTTTTTGCACGTGTTTTATGTGGTCAAGGACAGAATAGGACAGAGATAGCTCTATTTTCAACCAAAATCGTTTTGTTGTTTGTAATAAAAAGGCTTCGAAATTAAATCATATCTAAGGACAAAAAAAGGCAAACGTTTTGGCGATTATGATCTGAAAACATTAAAATAAGTAAATCGGATGCATCACTTCGCTAATCTTGTGATATATTTAATATTTAATATTTTTAAAAAGTTAAAATCGAAAGTTTTGTCAAGTTTAATATATACATTAACGTCTCCACAGGTTAAAATTTAATGCAATAGTTAGCTTGTGTTTTCCAATAAACTAATAAATATTTTTATTTTTATTGAAATGTGAACTGCGAAATTATTTAAACATTAAATCTTTTGAGCATTAAATGTTACTGTAATAAGATTCAATATTTAAACAAATTGCTATTTATTACACTATGACCTAGAAGTTTTAAAAACTAATAAATAATTTCCAGAAAAACCAAGCTAAATAGTTAAATTTAATGATTTACATATTACATATAACAAATTGTTGTTCTTTCAATATGAGTGTTGGAACATCATCAAAGACAGGAAGATATTTTAAAGAGAAAGTAAAATTAGCTTATTTGTCTCTATTAGTTCTTGGTGTGAGGCTTAGTTGTACGATAATTCCTGGTGGAAAATTAATCGTTCGTGGGAACGAGAAATTTAAAATTAAGGCATTCGATTTTCGTTCCAAAGTAGCTTCTCAGGTTGCAGGATTTATTGACCTGTACGATTAAGCTGATCTTTGTAAAATGCTAAAGAAGAAATTAATAGGTTGTATAGCGTACTAGGTGCCTGAAAACGTATACATATGTGCCTTTATATAACTTAAAAAAGCAGGCTCCTTAAAATGGGGGGATGATCCTCAATCAAATTCGTATCTTTCTTTAATTCATGAATGTTTTTTTTTCTCCTATACTCACAGTTTATAAAACCATATGTGCACTTTCTCGAACTAACGATAAACAATTGTAACACTAAACAAATTATTTATTTTCACGTATCAGATTTCTTGTTTACTGGAGGTGTTTCATAAATATCTTGAGTTCTTTCTTATATGTAAACAACTGGCGCTAATGAATTTACTTTTATGTAATTATAAAAAAAATCGAAGTTCTTTGTTTCAAAATTTATTCAAAACGGAAATGAAAAATAAAATTTATCATATAAACAAATCTTTTTTGTCCACAAAAGATAAAAAAAAATTGCTCGCACATCTGGAGCTTCAGATATTATTACAATCTTTACGAAACATTAATAACCAACAAATGAGGCAAGGCTTATGTAATGGTTTCTTAATATAACAATTTAGATAAGATCGATGTATCGCATCAGAAATGAATGAGTGATAACTCAAAAAGATTACTCAGTCTGATCGACAAATACCATATGCAGATGTGAGATGTTTAAGATTAACGTGTTTATGTGCTAGACCGCACAAGTGCAATACCTCGATGCCAAGATAAGTGGAAATTTATCACGAATAAATAAATGTTCATTTCTGCAGAAATGATGCTCAGAGTTCGCGAAGTGCTCGTAAAAGCATGACACTGTGGCTGCGTCTTCAGCGGTTATGTAAATTTGTCAATTGGTATTTAAAGACTACTAATTACTGCTTTAAACTTTGTTTCAGTGTTAATCCTTTTCATTTTAAATTCTCCTGTGAGAGTGGTTGGTGAACCACAAGGTGATAAACCGGGTGGAGGTGAAGGCAATGGAGGCGGTAGACGTGACAGATTTATGGCAGACTTAAGAAATGAAAAAGATCCCGACGAAGTGTTTCAAGTGTTGTCGTATATTAATGATGTTTCTTACACTCCGACGCAAGCCCAGCAAATTTATATGGGCACTCTGAATTTATTGAGATATCGTTGGCCATCGTCAACTATTCCCATCAAAGTGTCCAGTCAATTTAGTACGTTTAAAGCTTGTGATGTGCTTTAATTTTATTTAATTATTTACTTTTTTAGAGCCTCAAGAGAAAATTGTAATTTGGCGAACTTTAGGTATCATCGAGCGGGACACATGCATTCGATTTATTGCAAAACGAGGGATTGATAATAATTATGTAGAGGTCACTGTAAGTTGTGTCATATTTATTAATAATATCTACTAATCAAGATATAAAGAAAGTATATACCTACAAAAAATAATTTTTTTTTTTCACTAGAAAAATCACTACTTACCAATACAATCTCACCTTGGGATAATTGGTGGGATGCAAAACATAAATTTGCATAGTGCACAATTTACAGATAAATATGTAATATTGCACCTTTTTCTGCACACTCTTGGATTTCCTCATCAACACATTGTACCTACTAGGGATGATCATGTAAAAGTCTTATGGGAAAACATCTCACAGCTGCATAAGAGTGATTTCATTAAACTAACAAAGATGGAAGACTCAGATGTTTTTAAGGATTATGACGCGACTAGTATTATGCATTATGATTCCTATGCTGGAACTAGAAATGGAAAACCTACTATACTTACTAAGGTATGATTATTAATATTTTGTTCCCTTTTTGGGAAAGTGCTAACCGTCTTTTATATTTTCTTTAGGATGGTAAAAATATTTGGCCTAATGCCACTTTATCAAAAAAAGACCTTGAGAAACTTCAAAAATTTTACGCCTGTTAATTTATAAATATTAGATTATTATTATTATTACCTAATTAGAATAAAAATAGTTCTTAGATATGTAAATAGAAAAAATTATTTGTGATAACCTTAAACTAAAGTCCTATAATTATTATTCGTAGTAACTCTTTACATTAGGTATTCTTAATAGCAGAGATATTATCGTTAACTAAAAGGTAATATTTACAAATGCTGGTAGCATGGTAGCATTACAATGGTTAAATTTTTGTCATTATAACACTATTTTAATTTATATTAAATTATAAATAATTTTATAAAATGTATCTGTCCAAGTAAATTAAATCAATCTGGAAACCTAAAATATTATGTTATAGACTGTAACTATTTATTTATTCGTTTTTTTTTTTTTTAATTAATAAATAAAGCTAATTTACAAAAGTTTGAAGAATATGATTGAAAAGGTCCTTTAATATAATAAACAATGTTTGTTTAAGAGCGTCCGGATTTTGAATTTAAATCAAACATATAAAAATTAAGCAAGTAATCATAAATTTGATTTTATTCGAAATATAATTTTTTAACATTTATTACTTTAATTCAATTTTATAGGAGCATGGCTACCAATATAAGTACATATCTTATTAATCCATTACTTTAAGATGCCGTAACAAATTTTGGAGACAAAAATTACCTCGTTATGTATGGATTCGAATTTGGATTCAGTTAAAAACCTTCGAAAAAGTCGGTAAAATGTTCTTCCCATATATGGACGATGCTCCAAAAATTATAAATTTTATATTAGATATTATAGGATGAAATTATATGCATATATACAAATCCTGTGTTGTCCTAGAAAAGGACAAACATACGAAAAATATAGAATTTATTTACGATCTTTATGTACTTTGTCAATAACTTTCAATCATCCTGCGTTTAATTAATATGGTTCGTAATGGTAGAGTGCAATTGAGGAGTGTCTTTCCAAAAGGGGATAGATAATATTTTATATAATAGCAAGTTTAAGTTTCGACTAATGTAATTGTAATGACTATTGGAGTAATTTTGTTCCCACTATTCTACTTGTTCCACCCATAGGGTAGGTTGAGTACTTCGGGCCTTGAAAACACTTCCTGAAGCAAATCTAAAGTTGTAGTTTTTTTTTTGAGACATCTAGAATAACACAATTTAATTCTCCAATAATGTAAAAAGCAATTCTGGTGCGATATTTAAGAGATATAATTGATTAAGCGAAACTTACCCAAACCTGTCTAACTCAATCCAAACAAGAACAAACTCATATGCTTGAATTAATAAACAAACAATTCCAGAAAGTTTGCCATAAAACGATAAAACTTGATTTGTTTATTTTGCTAAATTGAAACTGCCCCAAAACAATATTAATGTATCCAGGTACGTTAACATGTGATATAAGTATCTTTATACGTATATGTTTTTTTATTTTTGGAACAAACAATTTCTAAAACTGTCCAAAATCAAACAAATAAAGTTCGCTAAAAATGGATATTTGTGAAAAATTCTGTCGATTACAACTTAGTATCTGCCAGAATAAATCGAACTCTGGCCGAGATGATTTATAGCGCTGCCCTTTTCCCTGGAGCCAGTCTCGTATGCACACGTTTGCTTAAAAATGAATGGAATCAACAATAACGTCGCATCTGGGAGATTTAGGTCAAACCATGTTGACAGCGAATTTCCAATAAATGTCAATTTGCGATGATGATGTTCTTGTATATCCCAAAAATTTATGGCGACTGAATATATCACCGGGAGTCCATAGACTGCCCCGGCCCACCCGCCTTCTCACCCAGAATCACTTTATTTCACTTACTATGGCCGGCAATATTGTGTTTGGATTTGAGACGACTGAAAATGGCTGTCTGCTTAATTTATAATAATTAAATAAGTTTTCCCACGCATAGTCATTTCTATGAAATGGTGGGTTACGGCTTATTTACGTAGAAGACGCTGTTTTATGACTGTTTGCACTCATACCTCTTGTCGTAATCAGGACAAATTTTGTGTCTTCTCATACTAGAGGACGTCTAGAATCCTGGAGAGGACGCATCACTCAGAATGGCGCGTTATTAATCAAAAATTTCCTTGACATCTTTATTTATGAGATGGACAGAGTGATGACTTTGCTCGAGGTTATTGATTCCACCGGAATGGGACTCATCAGGGGAAATTTTTCCCTTTGTTTTCTTTACCAGACTCGCTCGGATGTATTTTGAAATTATATTATCCTTATACATACACTATACATTTTTTTTTTACTGCAACAGCAGGCAACCTTATTAACTAATATTTTTATAGTAAATTTAAATGATAGAGAAAACAATAAAAGTTATTAGAAAAATGTTAACGCTTTTGTTGAATTAATGACTTTTATTCCAACTAAAAAATCAGTTTTTTGACTATTCGTTCATTAATTGACTACAATCAATTTCAGAAATGTGTACAAAAAGTTTTAAAATTTTCGCAAAATTGGTAGTATTGCATAAAATAAAACATATATCTTCACCACTAATGGTTTTTCTTCTATTATTCTTCGAAAGTAGAGGCATTTTACAGAAAACTTAAATAATTTATTTTTTGGTATTAAATAATTGCAAAAGTATTTCAGTTTTGGAGGAATTTGAAATGTTACACTAAATTTAGTTCATTTTGTATATTTTATTGGAAAGCACCCACTTGTTGCTCTGTTACTGAAAGAAACGATGAAAAGTGAAAAACACACTGAAAAGACACCTTAAGGACCACCATATAAAAAATGACATCGTCAAATTGAAAAATAGAACTTAGAAAAATTATAGTTTTGTAAGATGTGCATTCCAATTCACATGTCATTTAAATTAACCCTTGTTTTTTTATGCAGCGAAGCTTTTAACTCCTCAGGAAAAAAAATCTGGAGTGTTTTAGAGGACAGTTGAGTCGAAATTCGATTCGATTCCAGTTAATCGGGCCGAATTCCCGATTTTAGGCTAAATATATTTATTTATTTACAGTAAGCTTTGTACACATCAACAGACGAATTGTAACGAATTGAAGTGGCCAAAAAAGGGAAACTTTGAAAGCTTCAGGGAATAATTTTATGCGCTCTGAAACTGCTCAGAGAACTGTCAAAACTCGCTGAAACTATCGTAGTGACGGCATGTATAAAATTTGCTATGGGTTTTTCAAACTTAGTGCTTTTTTTCAATCTCTGAATAATGGACAGCTGCACTGGATATACAACCACAAACGCGAAGGTTGTTAACACATCATGAAATTGCTTCAACTAAATTGTCTAATGCTCCATCCTTTACTCTATAATCTAAGCTCGTGACACAAAATAATAATGTATTGTAGTAGAGTTCAAAATAACTTGGGTGTGTATTGATGTAAAATATGATAGTGGAAAGATATTGAATGTTGAATGATATTGAAATCATTTAGATTGGGTACCACCTTGAAACTGCATTGAACTGCCCTTTAATGTTACACCACACTCTAAGGTAGACTCAGTTTATGGATGTGCGTCACAGAAAGTAATTTAACTTTAACTTTAAATGGTGTACATTTAAGATAATTTAAGGCCCTGAATTCGAAGCACATCAATTTATTTCGTAAAAGCAATCTGCCAATACAATGCAATGCAGTCCGTGTAACCGCAGTGCAATGAAATCCTCAGAATCTACGATTAATGCTAAAGCCCTCTGGCTAGAAATCAAATCGTCCTTGATTTGTAAAATCCACAAATTTGGCTGAGTATCCCAAACCAGCGCCTGTCCATTGCCATTTTGATTTATTTCAGCTAGCTCGCCTAAAAGCCAGGGGGCTTGCGACTGCCGTGCTGTAATTGTAGTAAGTCCACATTGTGTCTAATTTAAATTTTCCGAACCTCCCGGATCCATTTCAGTGGAGGAGGACTTAGGAGGCGCCCAGAATTTGCTTGCTTTCATGCTTCATTGGGGAGCCTGCGAGTGCCCCGGGCATCCAGTGCATTCATCTGCCATGGAGATGGAGCCCTGCACCCAATGCAGGTTGGTTAACCTACGTGATACAGGGGAACACCTCGCGTGTAAGCCCTGGTGCGCCAGCTCAAGCCCGGGTATTCAGGATGTAGGTCAGGTGCGGTCACGGCCAGACCTTTTTGTGACTTGAATCTTTTGTACCGGGCGGGCGTATTATAGTGTCTGCATCCCATCTCGTTGGCATAAAACAAATTTTGCAATTTTTCCCTTCTTCTGCGTTGTTCCACATTTAGCCAGACAACAAGGGAGCTCCGTTTTGCTGCTGGAAAATATTACTTGAGAGGCGAAGTAGTTTCCTAGCGACCAATCTGTACCATATTTCTTCGAGTTTTCTTGTGAATTTGTGAATTTATATCGTTGTAGAGCGAAACTGCGCCGGAATTATTCCCACGGGTGTAGTGGGAGCTATAAGACTGCCAGGCAACTTCAAAAAGAACGTTTTGTAATTCTGGATAAAGAGGCATGAAAGTCGAAAATTTATTTTCATCGAATCGATTGAAAGCTATTAACGCCTTTTATTTCTGATTTAAGTCGTTAGCTCGGGGCTGCTGTTGCATGGGGATTACATTTAAAAGCTTTTCGAGGACAAGGTGCCATTCATTTTTTGTTGGACAATTTTGGCAATATTGATGCAATATTTTAGATTTAATTTAATTTTTTTTTTGTTACCGTTAATACACTTTCGTTTTATTGATACTCTGGGGTGATATTTTATCCAATTTAGGCTGGATTGGCAGGTGATTTAAGTACCCTGGCTGTGCAATTATTTTTTTTATAACACACAAATAAGATCTTCAAGATTTTTCATTTTTTAGATCGCAGCAAAATAACATTATAAAAACAAGTAAATTAATTCTCCTTTTTAAAAGAGTAATTTGAAAACCAAAGTTAATACAGTTTTAAGCTTTAATATTTTGAATAAATTAATTAACAATGTCTATTTCAACTAATTATTTCAAAGGAAGTTAAACGGCAACTTTTGTATAATTTCGCAAGTATCCTCAACTTTTTGCTTGCTTTAAAAGACGAGGATCGATTAGGCCTTTTTACTACCTCAAAATGAGGAAATTTTATACTATAAAAATATGATTATATCTTATCTATCTTCTGTAAGTAGACTATCGGCCTAATAACAAAATAGCATTGTAAGAACAATTTACGCATTGAGAATTTTTTATAGTACGCAAAATTTGGTCCAAACACAATTTTCTTCAAAATTATGCATTCTTATATGTTCTCTGGGCAGGTTTTATTATTTTATTCGTTAGTTGATGTGAGATGAGACGTTATATGATATATGATATGACTTGACATGCGGTGATATGGCATATGACACGACACATGATATGACATCTAACGCAACATTACAGATGACACGAGGCGGGACATAACACATGTCAAGTTAATGATACGTGACTTGTAGCATGACACGTGACTTGTAGCATGTGTTATGTGACATGTTTGTTTATGTTACTTGTAACGTGTATATACGTCAGCTGTCATGTCAAGTGTTATGAAATATACACTGTTTGGATACAATACAACTGTACCACTATATTAAACTGGTACTGTCAAAGCTGCGCATATTTCTTCAGTTATAGCGTGCGACTATGACAATTATTTGATGAGGGTAAAGACTAATTGAAAAGCATATATGATATAGCGTAAAAATGGTGTGTAATAATTTTGAAATAAAGTGTATTGATTCGGAATTTATGACTTTTAAGAACACTTTCTCATACTAATAATATTAATTTAAAAATATAAGTTAAATGAGAATAGCCGGGTAAAAGATCATTGTTATCATATTACTTGTTTTCCTATAAAGCTAGTGCATTAACAAAATTGAAAATCTAGGGGGGCGAAGAATGGGTCTTTTAGATCCTCGTCCATTAATGGATTAATTTTACTTCCTCATCTATCTATGTTGGGCGCAATATGGTATATTTCTTTAAAACATTTTGAACATATGTTTTTTGGAAAACACACATTTTGCTTTAAGGGGGTAGTCCAGTGAAAAAAAAAATTTTTGGTTTTTTTTTTTTTTTTTTGCTTAAATCTACTCTACTACACCTCGAAAATACTCCCTTAAAATATCTAAGCAAAATATGGAATAGTTTTAAAGATACAGAGAGTTTTCGAGAGACGTGTAATCCGAGCGCTCGAAGGTCCCCTGTCGTGTTTCGGAGCAAGGAGGACTCTTGTATTTCTGTTTGCTTCGCCCATTTTTTTTCGGTTTATAACGGTCTAGGTCCTTCTGCTTTGTATTTAAGGTTAGTTATGTATGGAGGAGGCATCGCGTTATGTATGGAGCAGGCATCGCTGACTAAGGTAAAATTAATTTTTTTAGCTTTTTTCCGCATAAAAAACTTTAAACGCGTTTTTCTGAAAACAGCATGTTTTGACTCGGCGGACGTCAGATCTCAGAGTCTTTTGTTCCGATTGATCTAAAAATTTAGCTGTATATTTCTTGATTGTGTATCTATCGTCGGAACTAGAATTATTAAAATCCATTGTTTATTTACAAAGTTATAAACAAATTAAGCACCCGAAAAACACCCGAAAATTTCGAAATGCCGCCATTTTGTTATTTTTTATTGAAAATTAATAATTCTAGTTCCGACGATAGCCAATGTTTCACAGATTAAAATCTCGTTTGAATTTATTGTTTCAAATGAACCGTTGCAGAGATTCGACGTCCGCCAACAAAAAAAATTTTTTTTTGGAGCGGCCATTTTGTCGGGATGACTCATCGAAAACAAAAATAAGATTTTTTTTTGTGTATTTTAATAGTTGTACTATCATATGTCAAAAAGTTTTTTAATAAAAATTGACTTCTAATATGAAAAAAAAATCGTTGAATAAACAGTGGTTTTCACTGGACCACCCCCTTAAATGAACGATAAAAATATTTTTAAATTTTATGAAGGCTTAAGGGGGGGGGGGGGGGGGGGGGGTACAGGTTGTAAATTTCAAATTATTAATTTTTTCTTTTCTTTTTTTTAAATGAAAGTAGAAATCTTCAAGAATATCCTGTGAAAGTTTCAAGTCGATCGGAGCAAAACTGGGAGAGTAACAACGCTTTGAATATCCCTACTCTCGATCCAGTTTTCAGCGGTGTGAGTATTTCGAAGAACAATGATAAAAATCTTTAAATGCGTTTTTCTCAAAACTACTATTTTTAAAGTCGGTGGACACTGTATCTTAAAAACTACTGAACCGATCCTCTTGAAATTTTGTACAGGCTTTCTCTAGACATTTTATGAGGTAGTGACTTTCTTTTTTTCCGAATTATTTTCCGTTTTAAAATAACAAATGTGCTGAATTTTAACAATTTTTCTTTCAAAATTTCATTTTTTTGACTTCCAAGTTATGTCAAAAATTGAAAAAAAAATTTAAAAATAAAAACTCAACGTCACTACCTAGAGAAACTCTTAAACTAAGAAAATATTTTTGATTTTTTGATTTTAGATGATCCAGTGTCGAGTTCTGATGTCCACCGGAAAATGCATTTTTTTTTGTAGAGTCTACGCATGTTGGTTACCAGAGGCTCATTTCTTAATATTTTGCTGTGAAAATTGTATAGAGTATTCTTGGAACATTACTAAATATATGTACTTTAATTGGAAATAAATAAATTCAATCATTTCTTCGAAAAAAATTCACAAAAATAAGCTTAATATTCAGATTTCAACCTGTAGCCCCCCCCTTAATTATTTTTATGTTAATTTTTTGTCGTATTAAATTGATTTTGTTTGCATATAACTTGTTAAATATATATTATATAGGTACCTTTAATTAATTCACAATTAAATTATTACTTATTATCCATAAACAAATTAGTGTTCATTTAGAAAGTCTCTAATATTTAAAAGTAGGCTCACATTAAGAAAGTGTAGGTAAAATAATATTTAATTTAATTTAATACAATTTGTTTACTATTTTATAAAATATTTTCGATTTTGTAAGATTTCATATTCCGAATTTGTGCATCATTTTTTTATATTTTTTCAGCAGTGAATACTAACTTTGAATTAATCAGATTAATTAAAAATACACTGTACAGGATGACATATTATAATAATTAACACATTTTAGCTGTATTTGTGGTTTAATTGAATGGTAACGGAGAAATTTTTGTGATGACAAATGGTAAAGTTCTTGAAAATCACACAAGTTCAAATAATTTTTTAGCCGACAAACTTTTGTATGAACGCAAAACACATGTTGTTGCAAAAAATAAGAATATTTGATAAAAAACATATAAATATAAATGTAATATAAAGAGCTAAGGTATTTTTTTTCTATCTTTCTATCGAGTCCGATTTAAAATCTAACTCTGGGAATGAGGTTTGGAACAGAAATTCTGAAATATTAATAGTTAATTTTATACCTTTTCGTACTTTAACTTGGAAGGTTAAATAATATTTTGCTAAGTAAAAGTCGGAGTAAAAGTCAAAAAGGGTAGATAATATTTGTACAAATATACTAAATTTATTTCAGAATTTCTATAACAAATGATATTTTTTTGAATGTAATTTTAATTCTTGATTTATTATGTTACAACTTTTCCATTTTGCTTGTTTGTGGTATGCGATTATATAATTTTCATATATAAAAAAAATTGAGATATAGATATACAGATTATATGGAAGCAAATTTAAAATTTTCGTGAAATTCAAGAAGCGTTGTTTCAAAAATTTATCACATCTACTTTTCATTACAATTAAATTTCATTCCTTCAAAATCGCATGAGCTCAGCGACTAGGACACTGGATTATTTATGCTGTAACCAAACCTCATTCTCCCATCTTACCAAATCAATGCGATTTAGATTATGTGAGCTTCATTGAAAACTCATCGATTAGGTAAGTATAGTTATGCTACTTACCTGCCATCGCCAGTGAGTCAATATTTTATCGAAATTGTGCACGTGTCGAGCAGATAAAAATCAAAATTGACCATTGGTCAACATTAAAGTTGAAATTGTAAAGATGCCATTAAAATAGAATTCATTGAAGCAAATTCGACCATGGTGCTAAATTATCTCCATAATCGTCTGCGTCAGGACATGCCATATGGCGGTTAAAAAGGACAATATTTCTATGGTGAAGCTCGCATCGTATGCAAAGTATGGGACTTTCTGAGTGGCTGTGACGTGATGTGACATTTTTGGGCTACCAGAAAGAAGAAATTTTAATGACATTACTCTAGCAACCTAGAACCTAGTTTTTTTGTACGTTTATTTTCGCCCTGTTATTTTTTTCCCTAGTGACATGTCCTCGTCTCTGGGAACAGGAAGAAAAAAAATTGATTACAGCGAACGATGGATGACTAGAGATTTTGAGGAAGACGATCCATTCGTTCTTCCGTGATTGACAAACGATACAGCGAAAACGAGAGCCGGATCGATTTAATTTCACTGAATGCAACCTGACGTATCCTTGTTTCACAGAGGGAAACTGCTCAATTATTTATGAATCCTTCCGATAGTTGCAGTCGTCGTCGTCGTCGTCGTCGTCGCAGTCGGTGGCTTCCTTTCTAGAAAGAAGGTCCTGAGGGGGCGAAGAGTATCTTTACCCTCAGCTCGTTGGTCTGGCTGCAGCTTGCAAGCCATACATACAAAGGTATCTTCGTCTGCGAAAGAAGTGGGGTCTGATGACGGAAGTCATTATGGGGTTAAGTCTCCCGTATTTCTTTTATGTCAATACACGAAATAAGATTTATTAAAGCTGTTTACATTCGTCCTGCTGTAAAGTCCTTAATGCAACTGGAACCCTGGGCAGTCTGCAGGTATGTGCGTGGTCAACGAGGTAATTCAATTTTTCTATACTATTTCAAACGAAAAATAGCTGGGCTTCTACATAGAGTGTGGAGAAATAAAATCAATCCAATAACCATAATATGCGAAAATCCAATTTTCGAGTGGTTGCTGTAAAAAATGCAAATTTATTGGATACTGCTTTGATATGTTCGGAATGAAGGTAAAAATTGTTAAAGGGTATGTGAAAAGAGCTGTTTTGTTTACATACATTTCGTCTCCCCTTCTTGTAAATATGGGCCTAAGTGAAAGAACATAAAACCATATGGGGTACAATGATTTTTTAGGCTATTGGGAGGGCAACTCATTACGTAAATTGCGATTACATTGAGAGCCTCTCGACTGAATTTACAAAAAAAATGTTGCGGTAAGAAGGAGACCTTAAACCCCTATCTAAACTTTTATGGAGAATCTTAAGTAAGAGGACTTTATTTTCACGTCGGTATTTGCATGGGCTGACTACTGAATTTTTATATCGTGAGATATACGAAGGTATTTATGTAGAGAGTTGCTTTATACCTAATAGCAGCAACTAAACTGAATCCTCGCTATTTTGGGATTTGTAATAGGTTTTTTGCTATTTTTAGCCGAAAACGATAATACTTTTTGGAGCTTTCAGTGATTTAAAATTCTCCGGCCAGTTTTGTTAGCTAACCTTTATACAGGGAGCACTCATGTAAACATTAAATGTTTAGTATATATAATATAATAAAGAGCCTGTTTATATGTTAGTGATACAGAACACTGTGATTCCGGTTAGAGGTATTAGGGTTTTAGGGTTATGTTTTTTTTTTTTTAATTTTTTATGTTCAGCTCTCCGTTTTCTTTTCTAGTATTTCCGTATTATTTTAAAAACTGCTTATTGCAGATAAATCAAATAGTATTCATGAAAATTTTATTTTCTTTCCAATTTTCTTACAGTCGGCATATTATACATATTTCGTACTACTTAAAATGGAAAGTTTTACACTATCACTTATAAATGATTAATTTTTTTGAAATTCAGTCTCTGGTAATTATGAAAACGAATCTTTTTTTGTCCAGCATCAAATGTTTATACTGGATAAAAAATACCCTTTATTTTTTCCTATCACGAGATATTTACATTTGAATGTTTTGCAAATATAGTGCTCAGATACTTGGCAAAATACTCTAAAAAGAGAAATGCTTTACGCTTTAATTGCAAACAAGTGTTTGAGCGTAAAATCGTAAGTATTCCCTATTGGGTATATTTTCTACCTAGACAATAAACGACTTGGTGTATTTTGATGATTAAGATGTTTGCGTTTTTGGAGTATGAATCAGAACCCTAAAAAAATTTAGTTCTTTTGTACTCCTCAACTAATAGAATTTTATTTTTATTTTCACATGACTCTATGTAGACAAAAGTAATTTTTCTTTTTAGATATGTTTTTACACCTAAAACGGCTTGGTATATTTTGATGACCAAGATGTTATTATTTTGACAATACCCAAAATTGTCAAATCATAATAACAACATTTATTTTGTTTAGTGCTATTTTGGTTGGTGGGAAGAGATATAAAACAAAATATTTTTTTTTTTTAAGAAAAATCATTTTGCTCGATTCAGTGGGAAAGTAGCTTTATATTTTTCAAAAAAAAAAAAAAAATTTACGCAAAATATGTCAAAAATGTACAGTGGTAATTTAAAATTTTAATTTTCGTAGATTATCGTTTATTATCTGTTAATCAAACTAGTCAAATAACTTCAAAATTAAAGATTAGATTTTTGTATTTATGAAAGTTCAGCTAAATCAGATCAATTAATTTTCAAGACTTTTTGTGCACCAATTTCGAAAATATAGTTTAAAAAAATGTTTAAAGTAATAAGTGCAATTAGAAAGATTTCTAGACACAATTGAGTCGAAGTTATTTAATCAAATTATCAAAAGGCTAATCTGAAATAACTTAAAATTCAAATATAATTTTTTGATTTTTCAAAATTGATCTAATCACAGCTATTTAGCTATAAAGAACAAATTAATTACAAAAAAAAAAAAAAAAAATTTGTATTAATATAGATATATACCTTACATTATATTATATATGTATATAAATTACACAGCTTCGTCGTAACAATTGACTAACGTCATTGTAATATGTAATAATGATAGCTGCTGTTTCAGAAATAATATTTTGGAGATAAAAAATAAAAATCTGGATTAACACTAAAGGGTGCAGCAGGATAAGGTCTTTGAAATTCCAGTTGGACCATATTGTAGTACATAATGAAAGATACTTCTGTGAAACATTTTACCTCTCTAACTCTCTTTTTCTCCTCTAGGTGGCGCTGTGAAACAAAAATGATTTTTTTGACATATCTCCGCGGTTTTTCAACTTTTTCCAAAAATTCTGAATGGAGGTTACAGGTAGATTTTCAGATTTCGTGAAATAGTGAAATATTTTACAAAAAATACAAAGAGGTATGTAGTTCTACTTTATTTTGTTCCAGTTAAATATAAGTAAAGAACAGTACCATTTTAATTTAAATACATGTTTATGAATATGCTTAAAATAGTCCATGATCACCTTGTGGGTCTTTTATCAGCCTTAGTTGCATCTAAACGAGCTGCACAGCAACTTCATTTAAAGAGGAATAAAAACCCATCGCTTCTAATTAGCAAAAGCTCTCAAACTCGTCTGCATAATGCAAAGCCAATATTTCATGAATAATTCCCTAGCCTTCGACATTTTCCCCATCGACCCATGAAATGCTATTAATATTTGAGACAAAGAACTTTTCTCGGCGAAACTTCCGTCATACTTCCAGCCGATAGTAACGAGTTCTTTGCAAGTACACTTATCATTTTTGCTGTCTTTCACTTAAAAATAGGAAGAAGCGAAACAGATGACATTTCCAGGTCAGTACGTAATGTGAAACAGAAAAATAGTGGAAAACTTGGTTGTCTTGGAATGGTCCCCAAGTCGACAAAAGAAGGAAAAGACGAATCATCTCCAGCGAAAACTATTGTTTGTCCTTTTGTGTTTCATTCCTTACATCTTGAGATTTATTCGCTAGCAGTTTCAAGTTCTTGAAGTATGATGTGGAGTTGTGTACGGTTTTTCCTTTACGGCGACGTTGATCAATCCAACGAATTATAAATTCAGGACTTGTTTCGAGTTCACAAAGCTTCTTTTGCAGAAATTCTTTCATACTAAGAACATGTTTTTAAAGATGGGCCATGGGGTTGTTTTTTGTTTTTAAGTACTGTAAAATAAATATTGTTTAATATTTTTCAAAGTTTCATTTGCGATGGTTATTTCACGAATAGCTTGATTAATATTGTGCTTAAGTGCCTGAATCGTTTCAGGATTTTCAGTATAACATCGATCTTCAAGGGTACGCTAAAAAACAAGGCATACGGTGTCAAATCACAACTGCGTACAAACTTGAGCAAAGTAGGCGGGGTTTGCTCATTATTTTGAACGAAATTTCGGCAACATAGGACTTTGTAAACAAGTTTTCAATATTTCCTAACGTTATTCAAACGTAAATCTATTCATTTCGGACCGCGAAGATATGATACTGTGTTACTGTCCAATATTTTGAGCGTGCAGAGTTGTCTGTGTCAAAATAATATGTAATTTAAAAAGACACCAACAGATAGCTCACCCTTTACTTGTCTTCTTCCTTAAAAGAAACTCAAAGGGTGGATCCCACAATATGGCTTTTAATATACGAATCCTAAATTGAAGCTATTTGAAAGCAAAGTCCTTTCTACTTCTAAATGATTCATTAGTCTGCTTCTTAATTAAATTCGAAATTCGAAATTTGAAAAAACAAATTCAACAAAAAACTTTTTGATTGTGATAAAAACAGATGTATGCATTTATTTCATTTGAAGTAGAAAGGAAATAATTTGTAGCTCTTAGACATATTCACAGCCAAATGGTGTAAAATCATTTTACATACAAAATATTCAATCATCTGGTCATTTGCCTATGCCTTTAGCCTAACTCCATAAAAAGCTCCATAAAACTTTTATGAAATCATCAGAAATTGTTCAGTTTACAGTAAAATACCGCAATTTTATTACTGAGATATAAAATTCTTTTTCATTTCACTAACTTCATTGTCTTTTCTTTGTGCTTATATTTAACACCCAGTTATGCTACTAAAAACATTCTAAAAAGTTTCTTAGTAGCTTTTCTAGCTTTAAAACTTTTACTTTTGGGAAAAATTTCTTTAATATTTTAATGTAAAAGTTTTGAAGACTGATTTTAGTACTCGCCAAATTGCATCTTTAAATCTTGTCTAGTAAAAAGTTCGAGGGTAAAATATCTCTTAAGAGACTTCAATAAAAACTTAATCCATTATAGATGTATGTATATATTTGATGTCATAAATTTAAAGATATAGAGCAATATTTAATAGCGATGCGTCTGGAGAGAAAAGCCTATGGAAGCTATGGAATTATTGCAATATTGAGCTTATCATCTTTGTTCAAGCTATGGCCATATAACAAAGATGAAAAAAATGGGAGGAGAGTTGGCTAAGTCAATTAAATGTCAATTAAATGTATCTTCGCCACAGTTTCTAATCTATGTAAAAATTTAATTTAAACAGCATCATCAATCGATTTGAGTCGTTATTTTTGAATAATTCTGCATAGTATTTTATTAAGAAAATGTTTAATTAAATGGTTTATGTATTTCCATTAACACATATTTGAAATAATTCGAGGATGCTGTTGCCATTTTTCATTAACAAGAACTAATTAACTAAATTGTAATTTCTACGTACGTACCAGGACGATTTAATCTATGAATTTATTTCCTATTTCCATCCTGCTTAGCGCCATCAGTACAATAATAGATTTTCTATATTGTTTTAAAATTTTTTTTAATTTCCGGTATTAACCTCGGATTCGTGATCAGAGACCCTAAAAACCACTCTAAACCAATTTTGGTGTAAATCGGAATTATTTTCAAAAATTTCGTCCGCCATATTGGATCCGCCATTTTGAACTTTAAATCTGACAACGGATTCTTTTTCAGTGACCCCCAAAACACTTTTTCTGCGTAATTTGGTTAAAATTATTGAAAAATTATAATTTTCTCAATTATTTTTGACTGAAAAATGGCATTTTTTTTGCGAGATGCCTCACTTTAAACAGTTTTTTTGAGGTTAGAATTTTTTTTTCAAAAAACACCAAACGGCTTTAAAAACTAGACTTTCTGACAAATTTTTTGGTGTGCTCAACAAATTTTTTACCCCAAAATTGTAATGGCCTAGGGTGGTGGCTGATTTGAAAAAGAATACCCCATATATATATATATTTTTGAATATTTTATGAGAAGTGCGATTAAGGAACCGGCTGATACAATTTAATATCAACTAGTAGTAAAACATCAAAATTTCTTATGCACGTGTAAGCAAATTTCGTATAATTACTTATCTCATTACACCCACAATCCCTTTAATTCCCTATTCTTTTGATTAGTAAAATCCCATAAATCATAGTCACTGAAATAGCGATGCTTTGGTTTCCCTAGAAAACTTCTTATCGAAAGAACCTGGCAGCATCTTAATTACCCAATACATCACTGCTAGCAATCAAAGTTTCCAGAAGAGGTTGCGAAATTCACTACCTTTGAACGTCTTGAGAATATCGGCAAAAAGATTCTGCAAATATCTCCTCCAAAGGCTTCTATAGTGGTTCAATAAATGAAAGGTTTTGCTGTGAAGGTTACATCTGGGTAATTATCTTTCTTGGATACATTAAGTAGTTGAGGTGAAATGTACTGTTAGTATAGTCTGATAATTACTTATCTAAAAATTGGAATTTGCATTCTAAAATACTTCATATATTTATTTAAAATTGAACTTTTCGCCTGCACTCGTTCGTATAACTTACGAGTTCCATGTTCTCATAAATTTATGAATACATATATTATAAATGCATTATATGGAAAATATTCTTTATGCTAAAAATATAATAATAATATATGATGGAATAAAATCATCGTTTATGGGAAAAAGGTTAATTTTCGGAGAAGAATCGAGAAAAGATAAAAGCATAATGATTTTCAGCAAAATAATATAATATTTTTGATAATAGTAACAGAGTCTAGACAGTTCTGCTTTATTCTATATTATATGTGGATGATTTTGATTGATAATCTCTATCCCTCATATTTTACATGTTCGTTTTTAAATGATATTGGCTCAACAAAATCAGATAGCATACTTATATATTGTTTTTCATGACTTCATTAGTTTGATGATTTTTCTTTCATTACCGTATTACGAAAGACCGGTCAACAATTAATATTTCGTTTCTGATTTTATAATTTATAAACAATTTCTAATTACATTGTGATTCTAGAATTTCTTATTGCCCAAATAATCGTAATTGACTAGACAAAAATGTATGAATACTCAAATACCGATAATCTGTTCTACAAAAACTGTGATTACTCAATTAATCGGTCATCGATTAGAAATTTGAAAATACCCATTGACATGTGGTATATGATATGTTACGAATCACGTATAGGATTATTCATGTGATATATGACAAGTTATATATAATATGTTTGCATATTTCATGTACGTCATTCCATATATCATGTCATATGTCATGTCTCAGTTCTCACCTGCGATTTTTGTTGTGCTTGTGATTTAGTATGTATGTTGTATGATATTCGAATTACAAAAATTGAAAAAATTCACTGAATAACCTTCCTGCAAAATTTAGTAGTTCATGTAAAACTTGTTACTCGGGAGTTTTTGGGGTCGTTGATCACGAATCTGAAGTGCAAAATCAAGAATTCTTGAATCCAAAATGGCGGTTCCAATATGGTGACATTAGATCCATGAAAAGTTGAGTAGTTTATACGAAACTTGTTACTCGGAGGTTTTAGGGGTCGCTGATCACGAATCTTCCAAATTCGAGAATTCCTACATCCAATATGTTGGCATAATGATGTGCTTAAAATGACCTCTAATTAACGTTTTAAGGCTAAACGGACCCCTTTATTGTAATTCCGCAACCGCAAAAAACTTATATCCACACTGGCTGGAATATGTTGCGTGGCCATTTCTCAACCTAAGCTTAAGATGGCCTACAACTGACATTTACATAACATTTAGTTGACCTTAAGAGGTTAAACTGGCCCAGAATTTGGAATCAGCAACCCAAAAAAACCAAGTATTCAGTGGTTGGGATTCAATACGTCTTTTTTTCAAATTTGACCCTGATATGAATTTGAAATGGCCTCTGGCTGACCTTGAGGGATTTAAAAAAACCACGAATTCAGATTCAGCGACCCCAAAACCCTGTTCATCTTCTTCTTGAGATTTATTTCGTGAAAAAAAGCCTTAAAATGACGTCTGACTGACTTTGAGAGATTAAGAAATCCACCAATTTGGATTTAGCCACCCTAAAAACCCACATATTTTCTTTTTCAGAATTATTTAGTATATTTTTCTTAATTTGATCTCGAAATGGCCTTGAACCTGACGTGATAGGGGTTAACGGACCTCGGATTCGGATTCAGAACGTCAAATTACATAAGAATGAAATGGCCGGTCAAATGGGCATCAAATTGTTTTTTTTTTTTTTTTGAAAACCTGTGTTATCGATTGCTTAGATAATGAAAATATTTTTGCTTAGTCCCAAATATTTTAATAATGGCATATCACGATTGTATGTATACATTACATATGTATTGTGATAAAATACTTGAATGCTGCAAAATACACTTGCATTGTGTAGTGTGTATACTAAACCCACGGATTTTTTTAAGTCTTTTTGCAAGGAAAGTATGAGTATATGTAATTAAATACAATTCAAAGAAATTCTGTGCAATCTAACAATTTCGAAAATTCTCCTCAAAAATATGAAAGGTTAAAAATTTAGCAAATAAATATAAGCTCTTTAAGCATATTAATTTTATGTATTAACCTGATTTCATGATTTATTTTTTATTTTTTGCTTTACTTATCAGTTTTCAGGAAAAACGGGGAAAGCCCATTAATAACCACTTGTAGTAATTCTTTCGTACGACGCTTATGATACACCACATCCGCACACTCCTTCAAATTCATTGCTAAATTATTATTGATGATAGGAAACAGTCTCGCATTAGGGCAATGATATATGTCCCTGTAGGAAAATTCGTGATACCTTCTGAAAGCTCCTTGAGTTCAAATATGCTTCGAAATATATGTACTTTGGGCACGAGGCGAGCATAAAAATCACTTCACGCATAAATGAGCTCCGAGAAGTACCATGGCAAATAGAAAAGTTGAACGCAATGACTGCGAGAAATCAGATACGAAAGAGGAAATATAAGAAAAGTATACATACTTGACTCAGATAAAAAGTATTTTGCAAATGATTTATGCGTAAGCTCATTTCCTGCAGCGCACCCGTCCTCGGGGTTGGGTCGAATTAATTTTCGATTAGGTGATCATTTCCTCTTTAAAAAATGCACGAACCCCTAATTCATGAGGTGAAAACCAATCGTGTTACATGCAATAAATTTAACTTGTCAATAAAACTGAGCGTGAACATTTCCGCATCTACTGAAACGGTCGACGGCACTTGTTGATGAGGGAAAACGATTGACTTTCCCAACTGTTGAGTGTATTAGCAAGCGCAGAATTCAGGGGTGTGGTACTTGAAGATTTATTTCTATACCAATAATTCTCCTTCCCTATATGTTTAAAGAGCCGAAAGACAATTTATAGCAGTGATGATAGACTGCTACTCCATGCTTGAGGGTTGTCGATTTTTTAATGTTTAATTTCCGCGATATTTAGCAATGGTTAGAGGAGGTCAATATGCCCATAATTTTTCCAACGCGTTCCATTCTGCCCCAGTTTCCGGTACTTAGAGGATATTAAAAAATTTTATGGTTTACATGTCTTTTTAAAGCAGATTACTGGCCATATCCTTCTGTTGTGGTGGTCGCATTCGACAGAAACTGAAGACGTGGTTCACATTTATCGCGGCCGAGCATCTTTCACCCCCAACTCTTGGGGTTTTATCGCACGTCCATAAACCTCTTAACAGCCGCAAAACAGCCATTCCCAAGGCGAAAGAATTGCCGCTTTTAGAACTCTCCGGTGCTGGTGGTAACGCAAGGCACAGCCAGTCCCTGAACCTTCCGTTGACCCACTTAATTATGAGGATCCCATATAGAAACGGAGGAGCTACTTAAGCCCTTTAGGGATATCAGCGGGCTAAAAATGTAATTGTGAAATTGCACAGATTTGCCCTCATGCCCTCATGGCTAGAGCCCATTAGGACGCAGCGCACTGAGTCAGCCCGGGGAGCCGGCTAACCGGTGACATTGTTGCATTTTAATTGCAGCGATACATGAAAGGGGACTGTTATGTTGTGCATAAAATAGGAAAAGGATTGACCCACTTCTCTGGGAATTGCCCAGTCTGGCTGCATTGAAGAGCACCTCTTAATAACCGGCGCTCGGCTGGAAATTGTCATAACTTTCTGGCAGACAAGATACGCCCGAAGCCTTCAAAAGTGATCCGCATATAAAATTGCCGTAAAACGTTTTATTTTAGGAATTCGGCGTAACCCTTCCAAGCGGGCAGGAGTGGGGTTTGCATGATAAAGACCCCTATACAAAATGTTATTGGAACTTTCATTGGGAGCGGCACTTCTTATCTCTTTCAATCGGCCGAATGATACTAGCTTACAACGAACCTTTCTTTTTTTTAAGGGTTTAACAAAGTTTATGGCTTTTATTGCAAATTTTACAGCGCTCTGATTGCTGCTGTTGATTATCAGCGATAAATCAAATCGGAGAAAGGATAGTTCACTTAAAGGCAAAGAATACAGAAGATGCTTAAGGTATTAGGTACACAAATTTAAATTCTATGAGTTTAATTGAATTGTTTTTCTGTCGACAAGCGTGGGTGTTGAAACTTTAAGGAGGGATTCCGAATTGTTTTTGGATCGTAATTTTAGGATTTTTTGTTTGGGATCAGTAAAAGATTTTCGAGTAGTTTTCTTTTAAATTTTTCCTTTTTTAAGAAAAATATATTTATTTTATTAAAAAAAAAAAAAAACATACTGCTGATCCTAGGGTGTGTAAAAATTGATGCGTTCTTGGCGGAGTCCTAAACGAGGTCCACGATTGCAGCCCTCTACAGGGTCTGAAGCACGAATTTCCAAATTGTGATTATATTGTTAACCTGTTGGCTATCGTCTGAACCACCGAGAAGTTATGCCAATACAAAGAAAAACGTGCGATTTTTGGGTGTGTTTTTTTGGAGTAAATATTTTCTTTAAAAAAAAAACCCATATATCAAGTTAATCGTGGTTCCGACTATAGCGTCAAGTGTTGTGAAGATGCTATAAAAGTTTAAAGTGAATCGATTCAGTACAACTTGCGATACCGATTTCAAAAACGTGGTTTCGAGAAAAAGGGGTTTAAAGTTTTGGATTACAATCAAATCGCTCTGTGGGCACCAAACTTCTAAGCCCTATCCAACCCTAACACATCTGAAAAATTGTAAGCTACAATAAAAAATCTTAACTTCGCAAAACTTCTTCTCTAATATTAGCTGTGTATGGTCATGCGTTATACATATAAGAATATTTGATAATTTTTCGCTTTAGCGATTTCATCCCCGATTGAGTTGCTCTTGAAATATGTTATGACTAGCACTTTTGTAAGAATATTAGAGTGATTCTTTTTTTTACTTTTAGACCGATTTAATACTTGCAGGTACATTAAAGAAGAACTGTTGTCCAAGGAGAGCTTAGAACATTAAGATTTATTGATGGCTCATTGAATTTTTAATATTCCATAAAAATAACATGGTAAAGAATACTTTAGTAGACATTTTCCTCTATATTTCGTGAAAAATGAAATTTACACGAAAGTGACCAAGTCTATTGAAAAGAACATACAATTTTCCAAAGAAAAGTTCTTATGCATTTTTTTCCGATAACATTTCGCCAGTTCATTAACTTTCAAAGCTTAGGAATATTTTTAGCATTAAAAAAAAAATCGATTTTATATTAAAAAAATTAGAAATTATGGTTTCTAGCGAATTTTTCCTCTTCTATTAACCCATTAAAACCGAAGCCGAAAGATCATGAAAAAAACTCCTTTGAGATTTTTATGTCAAATTTAATTTTGTTGGCGTAAATTCGTTATAATCATTCGAGCTAGGTACTATGACATAAACTGACACTATTTTTATTTTTTTTTTAAGTACAATATATACATATATATAGTATTTCGGAAACCATCCCTTCAATTATTATTAATTAATTAATAACAGCTGATTGCATTGTTTAGTATATGTTTACGAATTATAATTTTTCTTTCCCATTTTATGTTTACAATTATGAATTTCTAAAACAAAGAAAACACTGTGAGTAAGGGAATCATCAAGGCTTATAAATTTGGAAGCACTTCGTATTATATTATTATTAAGAAAAAACTATTTAAGTCGAATAAATAAAAAAAAAAAAAATGGTAAATGTTAATACAAATAAACATAAATAAGAACAAATATTTGAAAAAAAACCTTGAAAACAATTTTAATTAAATGACATTTTATAACTATAGTATTGTATTCATAATATTTTTAAAAATTTCCAAAAATTACTAAAACACGACTTTTTTCAATTGTTAACCCTATTTTCCTTGAAAATGTTACATAATTAAAATTATTACTTATTAATTATTTCGAAGTCAGAGAATCTTAACTACGTTTTTTAAGGGTATAAAAACTTGTGATCTAATGTTATCAGACTGGTCCCTGAAATTGCTTCCTGTACTCTTCTCCTTCTGAACCAATCGTCTCATCGTAGCATTAAAATGTTACACCTTCAACAAATCAGGTTCTGAAATTGTTTAGAAAAACATCAGCTTTGTTGCCCTTGAGGAAAGAGACGTGAGGTACGAGGCAATGTGAATCGGGCCAATAGAAATATTTTAATATGATACAAGGAAGGCTAAACTCAAAGAATTTTATAGTTTGGGTTTGGTGTAGACCAGTTTCAAAACGACTAATCTTCTTTTTATATGATTATATGATTTTGTGAAGGAGAATATTAAAGAAAATGAGTGAACGGCGTCTTAATCTTTTATATTTATAAGGCAGTAAACGAATCAAAAATTCAGAATATTGATTCCATTGACAGAAAGCTACGAACAAGGGCTCATTCGATACGGAATGTAGGTTAAAAAACCGGCCAAGAGCATGTCGGGCACGCACATTGGGCTTGATTCAATTAAGTTTATGTTAAACTAACACATACATATGTATTAATTCTTATTTCATCACGAAAATTTTCAATTTTTCAGAAAGTAGGTACCTTTCCTTCAATGTCTGTCATAATTTTTATTGAAAGTAGTTACTAAAAAATATATTCCTGCATTTTATTTAAAAAATTGTATAACAATATTTAAATATTAAGATCGGAAGGCACCCCTTGAATTTGAAAAGGAATTTAACAAAAACTAATACAACGATAGATAAAATTTATGGATTTTTTGCACATATGTACAGGTACGATATAAATTTCATATATTGTTATTGATATTTAGTATTGTAAAAACAACTGCTTTTTTTAATTTTTTACCACAATATTTGTCTGCATGAAATTAACTCTTATTTTTCACTATAAATTAAAGATCCCCTGCAACTCTCTTTTCTTTTATAAGGTTAATTTTCCCTTGTTGTTTTTATTTGCAAGATGATTTTACCCCACAAATGCGCACTGTCACCGTAGATAAGTCGAATAAGTTATTTTTTCTGCAATTCGTGACTTTCCAATATTCTTAAGGCATTTTTTACAACAAAATACTATACACAGGAAAACGTCTTTAACTTTAGGTATGTACACAAATTCCAACCAAACTTCGTGGAAATATGCAAAAAATACAAAGCACGTTTTGCATATTCGTCAGTTTTGGCCCAAATGAAGGACTAAACTGAATAATTATTGCTCATCTATGTATCTTTGGGTGTGTATGTACTACACTCACAAATTGACTTAAATTCGAAAGAAAATCAATAAGACACTTTTTCTTTTATTTATTTTCTGTCAAGAAATATGAGGTAGATAAGTAGATTTTTAAGTAAGTAAAAGCATTTTTAAGCAAATATTGTTGCTAGGAAATTTCTTATAGGAATTTTATCAACTACAGTAAAACCCGCTTAAATGCACATCCAATTTGTCAGAAAATTTCGTGCATTTAAACGGTTTGTGCATTTAAACGTTTTTAAGATAAATGCACATGTTGTGCATTTAAGAGAGCTCGGATTACTTTTTTTTAGTACATAGCGTTCTGTTTTCGTCTTTACTTTACAAATTTTACCAAAATTAAACAATTACAATCCGCAATTTACAAGGTCCACCCGCCAACTCAAAAAGACTGAAATGTCAAAGCAAAGACTAACGAGAAAGTGTTCTTCTTCTTCTTTGCCTTTAAATGGTAACCACCGAGGAGACAATGTAAAAGTACTACACTTCTACAGAAAATGAATTTTTGACATTACACTAGAACTACCGGCGCTCAAGCTTGTAATTTTGATAATTTTTGGCACCTTTAAAATAATATGCTTTCACATTTAAATTAATAATTATAAATGGAAATAGGTTCACGATACATATGTCGCAATTTTGAACCTAATAAGATTTGGTATTACTCTTAAGAGATATTTTCAAAAAATATGATTAATTCAAGCAAGAAATTTAGTACCGGTCAATTTGACCGGTCTTGGTAGTTCTAGTGTTAAAATATGTACATTGCATTTATCCGGTTATTTTTTAATTCAAATAGAAAATTCGTGTCTGAAATTAATGTGCAAATAAAAGGTTTGTGTATTTAAGAGGTGTGCAATAATGCGGTCTTTGTTTCTACACATTAATAAGGCAAAAAATTCGGTACATTCGCATTGTGTGCAATAAAAGCAATTGTGCAGTAAAGCGGGTTGCATTTAAGCGGGTTTTACTGTATTCAAATAAAATATGTAATTGTCAAAACGAAATTTGATGTCAAGTCGTATTCGATAAAAGTTGTCAAGCATTCTTTGATGCAAAAAATTAGTAATTTTTGGTTTACGAACAACCACCGAACAATTTTTTTCCTATATAAACTTTTATAGCTCCATTTCATCCTCTTAGAGGCTCAATTAAAAAAACTGAGGATTATGTGCTTAATTTCTTACTTTTACTAAGTTTTAAATCAATAGAACCGCTAAATAATGTTTCTGCATATAAAATTTGTACCCCTTTAGGGGTTGAATTTTGAAAAATCCCTTCTTCCCAAAAGACAGGACATGTTGCTTTATACATATAAATATAGATTGAAAAAAAAATAAGTTTATCTACACTAATATTATAAAGAGGAAAGATTTGTATGTTTGTGTGTATGTTTGTAATGAATAAACTCAAAAACTACTGTGCCGATTTCAAAATTTGTAATATTATAAAGTTTTCAAAAACTGGAATTTATATTTTCCTACATATTGACTTTTTAGTAACCCGTTTTATGAAATGTAGAACATTTTTTGATGCACATTTTTCCTTATTACTAAGCAAATCCCGTCTATGAGGGACAGCCGCTTGAATGGATATCGTATCTAAATCCTCTTTCTTCAAGTTGTTCTGTTTAAATTTGAAGTTGAATCTAATTTAACATCTAATTCAATTTAATTCTCAATTTTAAATACTAAACTTAATGAGGGTATCCCAAAAACTATGACTAATGGCATGCAACAGATGAAGCCTTCTCGAGCCTAATTTCCCAATAATAAACTGATAATTAACCCAAGTGAATTTAGCTAATTACGCCCTCTTAGAGATGTATCAGGGCTCCACACTATCCTCGGCCCTAATGTATCACTTTCGGCCGGAATCAATTTCGCCTGCCTAATTATGCTACGAAAGAGCCGAAATTCAACCGACACGCCGGCGATTGGGTTACTCTCCTGGCGTGGAGCATGCCTGGATGCGGCCGGGAGTTTATTGAACTGCTGATTTATGGCACCAGGACTGGAGCGGATCCGGAAAGCCCGGCACATAAATTAAATTCTCAACTTTTTCTGGGCTTTGTCCGTGATATGCCGAGTTATTTACTTGGGTCCGCTCATTCACACATCGAGGCTAGGCCCTCTGTATATTATTGTAAACAAGCAGTCCATCCGGTAATCCTCCCTTTTAGTATCCATTACCGGATTTCATATTTCAATCAATCACGACCGGCTTGAGATCCAGATCCTACTATCCGGCTCGTGATTTTGTTTTCCCATTCTCGAGTCTGGAGGGCTAGGATACAGCGGGACAAGGGCCAAAAGGTACTGCGGCAGACTCATGAGCGACAAAAATTTTGGCAATATCAGAAATCTCGATAAAATGTATGGGCCCTCGAACGGATGGCGAGGACGGCGAGTGGCTAGGGACACTTGGACTACTTTCGCTAGCTGTATGGTGATTTGATGAGGGCCCGGCGACATATCCAATAATGGAATAAAGCCGCGTCGGGAAGCACTAAAGTGTTTCACAGAAGAAACCCATTACCCATGTTATTGAATCGCACTCAGGGCGTTTTTTGTGAGAGTCCTGGCGATGGCATAACTGGGTTGGGTCGGTCTGAATTTCCCCAAAGTTTATTCCTCCCAAAAGATATCGGGATAAGTTAAAATAAATTGCCTTTATTCAATTACATAATGAACCACATATTAAAGGTGAATTTTTATAGAACCCCTGCCTGGTTCTATAAAAATTCACCTTTAATATCACAAAATAATGATATAAATACATTTCTTTCAATTTAACATCCTAATTCATAAATTCAAATACTTCTTTCAGAAGTAAAATACAGTGTGCCAAAAGTATGGATACACAAAGTTGCCTTTGAATGGGAAAAGGTAATGAGTTGATTTTTTAGAGATCGTACCGAACCGTAAAATCTGTCTTTCGGTTAGAAAGACATCCTTTCACTTTCTAAGGCCAGGAAATTGAGATAAGTAAAAAACTGTTAAATTGGAAAAGGAGCCGACTGTGTGTACATTCAAAGAACAACGACCTCTTCTCGACGACCTTCTAATCTGGAGTTATCGTCGTGTAAGAAATCACCACTCCACAGTAGTTCGAATCGTTAATCTATCTGAATAAAACTGATAATTTTCTCCACATGAATAAATATGCATGAAACTGTCCTACTTTTATGTTTTCAGGACGTTTTGAATCAATTTATATTGCACGCCCTTTTCCTATTTAATAACATAAAAATTATTTATTAAACGAAAAAGATTTTTTTAAAAAATTATTCACAGGGAAATTTTTAATTCGTGAATTGAATTAAAATTATGTACGTAATTTTTTATTCAAGAATATAAATTCACGAATCAAAATTCATGAATTAAAAATCTCATTTAAGAATAAAAATTATTATGGAATTAAAATAATGCAAGGATTAAAATTATGTACATAAATTTAATTCATTCAAGAATTTTAATTTGAGGATTTAAATTATGTACATTATTTTAATTCAATCATGACAAAAAAAAAAAAAAAATAAAATTATGTACTTAATAATAATTTATGAATATAAAATAATCGTATTTTTAAATTATTCTATGTTATAATGATAATTGATGAGGGGTAAGTGAAATTTTCGTCATGTTAAAATTTTAAATCAATGATTTGATTTTAAATCCGAATGTAGTTTAAATTACGAATTGAATTTTCACCACAGTATCATTAGAATTCATGAATTGAATTGAATTAATCTATTTCAATAACATTTAATTGTACATTATTATTGACATAATTATTATCCATCATAATATAAATCAATTGAATTATTATTTTGTCATGACATAAAATATTATGATAAACCATTTCGAAGAATAATGAAACTAACAAATAATATGTCTATACAATAATATTAATAATTGAGGATTTCTTCTATCTCCTCCTATGTACTTGGAATTAATTTAATGTTAAGACATAAACAAAATATTACGAATGAATTATTTTTTTATTTTAAATAAATTATTTATTTCAATTTTTCCACAACAGAATGCTCGCTATTAAATAGCAAAACAGTGTGCCATAATTTTCTGAGAATTGTTTTTAATTTTTTAATTTGTCAACAAGTTAAGAAACTTGAGGGGTTCATTGCCCCGCGTTGCCTTGTCATGAAATGAAGGTATAAATTGCCAAGGTTTTCGTGTTTACCGAACACGACAATTTTACTTATCGAAACTTCGTCTGTTTTTATTCTCGACAAATCAAAATAACGACCGTAAAAAACACGAAAAATAAGTAACAAAATTATTTACGTTTCTTATGAGACTGATTATGTTCAAATTTTGTATATTATAGCAGAAATTATGTAAAGAATTAGTACTGATTGTTCTTAGGTATGTTTATAAAAATATTCTGATAATTTTATTCATTAATAGTGAGAGTTCCTTTAATAAGTACTGGGTTCCTTCATAACTAATAATGGTTCTTTCAATGCCAAAATGTTAAGAGTATAATATATATATATAAACGTAGGTTAAAAATACTCCAAAAAATAAATTTAATTAATCTCTTAATACAAGCTTTTGAACAAGGAAATTGTTTCTTAACTACTTCTTGGTTAACTTATAATTTAACGAACAGGTTAAGGTACAACAACATTTTTCGTTTTATATAAATGTAAAAGTAAATTATAATTTTCTTCTACTATGTTAGAGGTACTTATTTTTTTCTGATATTTTTATAATGAAGTATGTGTGTTGTTTTGCTCGATGTTTCTGTGAGTAATTAAATAATATTTCATAAACATTTCAGTCAAAAGAATTAATACCTTTCCTCTTCGAACGATTAACATGGGATTTTACCAATATCTTTTAGATATGAAAAACAAGTGCTGAATCGAAGGATTTAGAAAAAAAAGATGAAAGCACATAAAAGGTGTCTTTTTTCATTTTAAAATGCAGATTGTTCTTAAATTAAAAATGATTACTCATTATTATTGATGAACTATGAAAATAGTAAGTTTTGACCAATTTTGTTTTTCTAAATTCGATAGAATATTAAATAAAAGATTGATAAGGTAACAATTTGAGCAGTTAAAATCGATTATAATTTTTTAAACATGTTTAAGTCCGTCGAAAATTGTTTGCAGAAGAGTGAGATCTGTTGCATTCCAACATGAATAAAATTTGGAATTAAGTATTTTTGGTAGTTAGTATTGAACAGAGAAAATGTTTAAAAATTTACAAGGTTTCAGCAATATTATGGCGTGGTCTTTTAATAATTATTATTCTGTTTAAATTGACCAATTTTATTTTTATGAGTATGTGAAAGAACCCAAAGTAGCTCTACTTTCAAATAAGAAAATGATTTCTCCCTTTTTTTGATTTTTGTAATTATGTTTACGACACAAGATAAAAGAATAAATAAATATTATATTTTGTTAATAAACATAGCAACATTTGTTTTTAGGGTTCGGTAGCGAAATGGCAAAAAACGGAACCCTTATGGATTCGTCATGTCTGTCTGTCTGTCTGTCCGTCCGTATGTCACAGCCACTTTTTTCCGAAACTATAAGAGCTATACTGTTGAAACTTGGTAAGTAGATGTATTCTGTGAACCGCATTAAGATTTTCACACAAAAATAGAAAAGAAACAATAAATTTTGGGGGTTCCCCATACTTCGAACTGAAACTCAAAATTTTTTTTTCATCAAACCCATACGTGTGGGGTATCTATGGATAGGTCTTCAAAAATGATATTGAGGTTTCTAATATCATTTTTTTCTAAACTGAATAGTTTGCGCGAGAGACACTTCCAAAGTGGTAAAATGTGTGTCTCCCCCCTGCAACTTCTAAAATAAGAGAATGATAAAACTAAAAAAAATATATGATGTAAATTACCATGCAAACTTCCAACGAAAATTGGTTTGAACGATATCTAGTGCGTAGTTTTTTTTTTAATACGTCATAAATCGTAAACCGCAATTTACCTTTCATTCAATCAACTGAAATATAAAAATAAAAAAAAACATTTAATTTCATAAACATAACCGTGAACCATTATTTTCTAATAATAATAAGAACTTTTATATTATGTTACTTGCTGCTACGGAACCCTTCATGGGCGAGTCCGACTCGCACTTGGCCGCTTTTTTATATTTTTTTTCAGGCTTCTTTTAAAATCGACTCTTTCCCTAAATGACAGTATTGCTTAATTATTTCTGACAATAGTTCTCGTGAAGAGCCCACGTAATTGTTTTTGGCAACTGTGGAAAAGCCTCCGAGGAGCGATTGCTTATCAATATTCCTCCTCGAAATTTCCGAATAATGAAAACGAGCCATTTACATACCTTTCGGAGCAAACATCCAGCGCGGTTGTTTTGCTCCTCCGGAATCTCGGAATGTTCGGATTGGAGCACTTTCTCTGCCCCTCTTTATTGTGGTTAAAAAGTTGTTCGAAATGCAAACAGAGACCCAGGACCCGACCGGAGTGCTCCGTGAGGAAGAAATCTTTCCAATTTGAATTGTTGTGGGCGGTATGTGTTAATTTTGCCTTAACGCACCGCCCCCGAAATATGCAGAGCAAACAGAGGATGGAACAATGTTTGATTTTCATCGGCAGAACGCTTCAAATTCGCCGGAGGAGGATTTACCCGAAATGTAAGTTAAGCTCACGCTTCTTTCTTCGGCTATACACAAAATTAAGGGCTTAAGCGTGGCCTGTCCGGAGTGAGAGCCTCGAAGGTTTGGCCGCCCAGGAGCGCACACACAGCCCCCAAAATAGATCGCAAACTTCCTATAAAATCCAATTATTGGGGTCATTGACATCAGCTTTAAACGAACTGAGAATTTCCATTAAATAAAGACGGGTCCGGGTCCATGGAGCGCCCAAGTGCTCCCCGTCAATGGGGGGGTTCTTTTCAATTACCAAGACGTGCCATATGGAAAATCGCGCGCATCCATCGGAAGAGTTCACCCGCCGGCGAATTATTATATTGCAGGCAATGTGATTAGGATCGTTAATTTCACGGCGCAGAACGCTTCTGCCGCAATTTCATCGAAGAACCTTAATAGATAAATCGAAGACGCCCCGAAGCATGGTGGGAGAAGATCTCTAATCAATGAAGCATCAGCTGAAAAACGGTTACCTGGTAAACAAAATCAGCTGTTGACTTGCTATTTTCGTAATTTCAATAGAACGAGCCAAAGGATTTCCCACATTTGACCTTTGGCAATAAAAGTTTGTTAAGGAAATTCTGGATGACCCGAGTTCCGAAGGACAAACGTCCGTGCGACCTAGGCTATGATATTGTATTTTGTAAATGTATGGTAGTTTTTTTCGGGGAAAAAATTTACCTGCTTATCAAAAGAAGCTAATGTTTTAACCGACAAAAAAAAATGGGAGAAGGTTCTCAAGTCGACGCGTATATATATATCTTTTTTTGTATGTATGACCACGCATAACTTTTTACCGAGCAGTCCGACTTTGATGACTCTTTTTTTATTGAATAGAGTATATCTCGAAGTTGGTCCCACTTAAATTTGAAAAAAAATTCCACCCCTTAGGGTAGAAAAATTAAAATTACTTAAACCTACGAAAAAAGAAACTGAAAAGCGAAAAATAAATAAAACCATTTTTAATCTTAATAACTAAGCTCCTAAGCTAATGTAAGTAACATTTTGAGTCGGCGCCATATTTTATTTTTTTAAATCCGATCTCAGATTCGTAATCAGAGATCCCAAAAACCCCTTAGTGGAAATTTTTGCTCAGATCTATGTGATTTTGATTTTGTAAAACAAATGTTTTGAAAAAACACGATTTTTTTGAAAAAGCGAACATAACCTCTGTAGTTCCAATTCTTATTAAAAATCATTATCATCTTCATTCATGCAATTTTATATCAGTATTGACCAATTCAAAATTTTTGTGGGAAGGTTTCGGTAGAACTTAGGGCGGCTGAAGAAACTTATGAAAATGCGTCGGTTTGGGCCTTAACCCTTTGGGTTAATGAAAATAAAATTGTTGGTTTAACATTATCTTATTAAATTGGTAGATATATTTTCATATCAAAAAATGCTATCAATCAATTATATTAATGAATCAAGAAATGTAATTTTTACAATTTTTCTCGGCATAATTTCTATTTTAAATAAAAATCTATTATTTCTTAGTACAGTGGCAAATTGGAAACTGTTTTGAAAGATTGGGATTTGGAAGAAGTTGACTATACATTATTTTGTTTCATCTGAAACAACATCATATATCAATATACTTATTATTTGTATTGATTCTGTAATGAGTAAAAATGTAATATACTTTTGAGTTAAACGCTTTTATTCAGATTCATTCCTGTCTAACAATCAAATTTTGTGCTATATTTTTGAACGACAAGTACGTTTGTTAGTCGATTGAGCTCAAATTTCAAAAGTGTATAATGGTTTCGAAGACAATTGAAAATTACAATACCGTAGAGCAGATCTTGTGATGTTTACTCTTTTTGGTACATTGTTTTTTAAAATTAGATATAATAATCATGTCAATATTTATTATTGCAAGACTTTTCTTTCAGAAATTGTTAAGTAAGTACAGATTTAGTTTCAAACGATTATTTTAGATATAAGTAGTATTCAAATTTTGATAATATTTAGTATCAATCTTATGTTTTTTGTTCATGATTCAATAATCTTTTTAAGTATGTAAGGTCAACATATTGATTTGAAAGTTATATTGCTAATGCTATATTTTAATTTTACGTTAACTACATATTACTAAACTGATAGTAAAGAAGGTATTGATATTTTTATTGTTATCAAAATAACCTGTTTCTGTATGGTTTAAACTTGTTAGGGTAAACGTCATTTTTATGGTGATTTTATCAACAAATTTATCTCAATGTAGCTAAAATATCTATTCCGATGATGATGAAGTTGCAATGGGAATTCTGTGGTACGATTTATGAGATTTTTATGATACAAGAAAGTACCCTAATTCCCTATTTTTGTACAGTCTTTTTTTTTTTTTTACTCCACTAGCCATTTTTTCCTTGCAAATCTTACAAATAAATAAATAACGTTTTTGGATTGTAATTTTGCATGCCATATTATTAGATAATAATTCTTTGTTATAATGTCAATAAATTTGATGAATTTTGTCAATTTCATTTTTTAATAATTTTATGATCTTAATACGAGAATAAACTTTTTCATAAGATAACATTTTAAAGTTTGATGTGTACCCTTTCAAACAGCGCGCGAAAATTGAAAATCTATTTGTTAAGGTTTTTTATATAGTCCTCTATTGTTCTATAGAATACAATTTTAGCTCTATTGATGGGAGTGGTGTCTTTAATTTTGGTGTATGCCGATTTTTTTATTGTTTCGTAAATAGCGATTCGTAATTTTCCATATGAATGCTTTTATTTTATATAAGGTGGGCCATCAGCTGGTTTCTTTTTAAAAATGCTATGAAATATACACTGTTCAATATTTTTCAAAGTTTGTTCATTTATTGAAAAGAGCAAATCTTCCGACGAATTATGGACTATGATTTCTTTAAATGGCTGCCTCACCTGTCTTGATAGTAGCCTATCCTCCCAAGCCAATTTTGCAGATTCAATCTGTTTCGCTGGGTGTAAAGCTTTTAAGAGATTTCAATATGAAAGCATAGGAAAACAAAATGTTTAGAAACATGTCAACATTAACTTCCAAAATCAACAAAAAATAGATAGATATTTCAAAATTTAGCATTCTATGAGCAGCGTAGCGTTATGACCGATTTATTGAGGAAATTTTCATTATAATGTAGGATACGTAATATATATAATTGGCAAAGTTTTGTTTACTTTATACGCATTTATAAATTTTCTTTGCTTTCCTATTTTAAATCTCAAGGGATCAGAAAGACATCGACAACGGCTGAAAGAGCCTTTTGTAGTTTTTCCAAATAGAGGAAGATTTACCTCAACAAATTGAAAGTTTATAAAAACGAAAACTTTGTTGAACTTCAATTAAAACTTTACTGAATTTTCATTCCTCTTTAACAAGTTTTGATGTAAACAAAATTCCTTGGAGACTTCAATGAACCTGCCGGAATAAACCCCTTTTGTCGTCTAAAAATAGATCGCTTTAAGGGGCTAAAAATAAGAGACGCACCTCAGGAAATCTAATATTTCCCACCTCCAAGTTTCCGGGGGGGTGGCTTTCGGAGCAAAAACACTGACCGCAGCCGAGCTCTACATTTTGTTTACCCGAGCAGACCAGCCACAAAATTTTCCACTCTTCAATTAATTTCCTCCAGTTGGTTTCGGCGAACAAAGTGCTTTTGGGGCTTCCGCTCCAGGAAGCCCGATGCAGGAGCGGAGCAGCAGCGCCCGGTTCCGTCCGAAACAACGTGACCAAAGAGTTCCTCCGGATCCGGGTCCAGCAGTTCCTTGAACTTAATCTTACAGTCGGGGTAATGAATTACAGTGACAAGCCTGTTTGGGGCGCTCCGGGTCGCACCAGTAAGTAAGAATCCTTGTTCGAACATCTGCGAAATAAACACGTATCTGCAAGATGTCTTTGTTCTTGCTGCTCCCGGGGCCAGTCCCGGGCTTGTTTTGTTGGTATAAAGGCTATTAATCACTGGACACTGGGACATCGCCGGGAGCGCACCACTGGCCGCATACAATTATATTTTGTGTAGTAATCGCCTGGTAATCAATTTATCTGGGGGATGTGATTAATTGCTCTGCTTCCAATCACAATGGCGTGGCCAACCTGAAAAATTTTCACTGTTCTCTGAGTTCTGTGCGGGGAGTTCCCTTATCTCGTATATACTTCTCGCATTGAAATATCCGGGAGACAAGAATCCGATCCCTGTTCCTGTCCGGGTAACCCTCCATTGTCTCTCGTTCTATCTCGATTTTACCCGCCATTAGGTTGAGGGCTCTTTTTGGAAACCTTTCGGAGGCGACGCACCATCGATAACCCAGAAATTGTTCAAGCAGTTGGTAAAACAATATTTTTCGATGGAGTGGAAATTAATTACGTCGCTTAGAAATCGTTTTCACCTTGCTTGGATAGGTCTAGGCTTTTGCCCTTCTTCCAGACCTAACCTGTAGTTTACTTATTGTGCTAGTGATGTTTCGATATAATTTTTACCAATTCTCTTGCGCAAATATAAAAAGTGATTTATGTAAAAGGTAATTTTGCTCGATGTTTGATTGATATATAACTAAACAAATTATTTAGGATTCGAAACCAATATATAGTATTATACATATGTTATTTAGAATACATTGAAGTTTTGTTGTGAGGACGTATTCCAAATAAAAGAAAGTATACAGGGTGTTTCATTGACGACGGACTAACCGACAATTTTCCCCAACTGGTTGGACAAACTTATTGCACCAACAGTTTTTGTAATTGTTTTAATAGTGATATAGGAGTTTATGGGATTATTGATTTTGAATCTTATGCCAACATTTTGTAATCCAAGATAATAGATTCAATATGGTGGATGAAACTTTTTTAATCTTATTGATATTTCTATAAAACAGCGGTCGAAAGGGTTTTCGGGATCACTGATTTACTGTTGAGATTTTGGAATTCAATATGGCAGACCAGATATGGTGTATGTAACTAAACTTTTTTCCGAGTAGAGCTACCTAATAAGTATCTTTAAACCATATCTTTAGTCACTGTCGTCATTGATAACATTACTCTGGTTTTTCCCAAAAATTTTATCATTCTGACTAAACCATAAGTGTTAAATTTATAATTTCTTTAATGAACATTCCTAAGTATTGGCCCTCATATGGAATTTCTTTATTAAAGCTCAAACTGTTTGGCCAACGAATTAACGCTTTAATATTTTATTAAAATTAAAAATTATTTCCTAATTTTATACAGCTCCAATTAAAAATTGAAAGATTTGAGTGCATCTTAAACATTTTCTATTTTGCTAGAAATTAACCCTACAAATTTCATTCTGTTTCACTCAGACACTTAAAACGATCTATCGCATGCTTAAATATACATATAAGCTCTTTTTCTTTATTTTAACTTTAGTTGCTGGACTCCACTTCAAAAAATTGTTTTTTAATTATACCTACTTCAGTTCTGGCTTTGGAATATTATAGCATATCGTATAATAATCTGGCATCTACAAACAAATGAAAATTTAGTTTTTCATATATTTGGATTAAACATATTATTTTTATATAGCCTGTATATTACTTTCTCTCGAGAGAGAAAGAGCTAAATAGTGGCATTTTTAACACTAAGTTAACTTGGATAACTTTTAAAGTTTATTTTTAAATATTTTTTCTCTAAGAAAATGCACGCTGTATATTCTGAAAAAATCTTTATTAATATTTATAAGATATATATTAGAGTGCTTTTTTTTCGCGACTATTTTTTTTTCAATCCCACCTCGAAATTTTGTGGGAAATACCTAAATTGAAAATTGGAGCCCTTAATATTAATATTAAGTGCTCGACCAAGGCGTATATAGATTTCCCGTATAAAATACACGTAAACTTTGATTTTTTTTCTTCAAAACTCTACAGCTCAGAGGCATTTTATGGTATAATCTTGGCAAAAATAGGGTTTCTTCAGAATTGAATGCTCTACAAAAGTGTCCATTGCGGCGTAACTCTAACTCCCACCAGCGAGGTAGTACGGGTCACTAACCAAATATTTTCATGAAATTCTCGTTTTTTTGCCTCTATCTTGTAAATAACAGGAGCTACAGAAAAAATTTAACTGACAAACTTGTAGGAAATTCGATTTCCTACAAAAAGTTCTTGAACACCAAATCGCTAACATCGATATTTCTTCAGATATTGGGCTTTGAAGTTGAGGTAGTGTGGAATTTTCATGGATTATTGAGCTAAATTGTAGAAACACTACCTCAACTTCTTATAACGCGGTTCCCATGTAAAAAAAAATTCCCGACAGCCTTCCTATAACGCAGTACTCATATAACTCGTACAACAACATTCTGTGGCATTACTTTTTAGATTTATTAAACTTTTAAATTTATTTATTTCTAACAAGGAGGGGGCACGACTTTGGGGAAGCGGATTTGAATGAAATTTTGCCTAGTAGTAGCATTTCATGTCGGTCATACTAGCCATAAAATATTTCCGTCCAATGCCCAGTAGTAACGGAGAAAAACGCAATCAAAGTTCACCCTGTACTATATATATTGAATTTCAATTGAGCACATCATATCATATATGGTAACGTTCCCGACTCGTACTCTTGCATGCACGAGTTCGAGCCTACTTGATTAATTCATTTTTCAATCGTTTTTAATTAGTTAATTATAAAAGTGAAAAAACTATTTATTTATTCATTAACTCATGTACCTTTTTCGTTATTATTTCTATGTATACGCTATGATTTTAAATATTTCTGCAAAATTCAACGTAACTTATATATATAGTATACGGTGAAATTTGTGTGCGTTTTTCCCAGCTACTACTGGGTATTGGACGGAAATAGTTTGTGGCTAGTATACCGACATGAAATACTACTACTAGGCAAAATTTCATTCAAATGCGTTTCCCCAATGTCGTGCCCCCTCCTTGTAAGATTAATTTAACGTGGTTTTGATATAACGCGGTACAAATTAATCTGATTTGTATTAATTCTAAGTTTCTTATAACACGGTATCCATATAACGCGGTACGAATTAATCGTGTAGTAGGGGAGGGGGGGGGGGGGGTGGGGGGGGGGAGGTTTGACTCTATATTGTATTATACTCAGCAGTTATAAGCAAGTGCAGTACGTACTTTTTCTCCCTCAATTATCCTAATTTTATAAATATGAGGTCAAGTGGGTTTATTTATATATTCAACATGATTAAACTTATAATTTAAAATGAAAAAAAAAAAAATTGTAGTTGTTGCATTTCGTCGTACTGAACTTTTTCTAATGTTATCTCGAAATTACCCGATCGGTAGATGGGCGCTTGTCCTAAGAAGGTCAGACAAGGTTTCTCTATCCCTTGGATGCGGAACTCTTAATAGTCTCCTACGATTTAAAGATAAAATATATATTTTTACCAAGAAAGTTAATGGAATTACATTCAAAACATCGCCTAAAATCAAAGAAGGATGAAATTATCAGTAAAATGAGTTAGGAAATTTCTGGCGCACACAAGTTGGTGAACTTTTCAAGCATTTCTTTTCGAAAAGAGAAAATTCCACCGGGCCAAGACATCGAAGATGGAAAAAGTTCTTTGCATATGTTATATCCTCCTCATAATTCTCCACGAAATGAATCCAGCTCTCTGCGTGGACCCTTGTCGAGTCGCACAATCACTTGCTATTGAGTTACATCCCTGCGTGGTTGGAATATGAAAGGTGCGGCAGCTGCCACCCTCCAGCTACCCAACCACCCACTGATGTACAGGGCATACGAGATAGGCATTTCGAAATACATTTCAAAAATACTTCCTAGCTGCTGCGTGCGGCTTGAAGCAGCGCCTGGAGCTAGGGCTATTAGAGCCCCAATGAGGTGGAGCAGAACCGTCCCACTTTAACCGAGTGGCAAATTTCACAGCAGTCCGCCCTTCTTTTATATCCTTGCAAATGAGTCTTCCCCGCAGAATTGTTCCTATTTTTCCTATTTAGCATTTCTCTTTGTCAAATGTTCCGATGATATATAAGAAAAGAAAATTAGGCTCAGATGTACTTCTTTAGGGTGTTGAAAATTGTTTTACGGCCCTTTTCGCGCCTTCCGCGTACAAGCGAGCAAGTTTCGTGAATATATGGGGTATTGTTTACAAAGTTTCTCACTTGTTTATAAGTTATTCTGCTCGTCGTAGAGTGCATTCATCAGCGGGCTTAATCGGAAAAATTTTTCCAGACCACTGGGTTCTCAAGACTGAAGAGTACTTCTAATTTCAAGAAATACTGGCAAGTTCCGGACAAGCTTTTCAGGACGTGCGGACTACGGAATTGTTTGAAGTAGCAAATTTGATCATCTAATTGGATTACTCAGGAATTCTCAAGGAAACTTCCCACTATTCGCCTCCCCCATTCTTCGGCGTGGCGGCGTAGGGCTATGGTCGAGCTAAGCACTGTCGGAAAGTGGCCAATTAGCCGACATCAAATGGCTTTATCTATAATTTACAAATGTTGTACAATGCTCATCGGTTCGGTTATAATGGCCCCGATAACCATCTTAGAACACTTCCAATTACAAGCGAGTGCGGCACGCTATGTTTTGTTTTGTATGGTAGTATATATACCATAATATCCCGCGACGGAATTTCCAGATCGTGTAGTAAATTATTAAAAGTTGAATGCAACCCGACGACCCATGGAAAGTTTACGAGGGAAGAAAACTTCCCGGAAGTTCAGATTGTCGACATAAATCATATCACACGAGGCGGAGAAGATCTGAATGCAGGAACCATGCATTATTTACGTTTTTCGGGAAAGGCCTTCCGACTGTCATATTTCCAGAACTTTCAGGTTTCTCGTGATGCCTGCATAAAATCTTATGTCACTGAGATATTGCGAAGGAGATTTACCTTTGCAATATTTTTTTTTCTTTCTTTTTCATTGCAAATTTTCCAGGAACAATCTTGGCAAACTGACGGTCTATGAGAAATGACGAAATTCGATTTATTGGCCTGCAAAAAATCCAAGAAAGTTTAAAGATTTATTTCTAGCAGAAATTTTTGGATAAGTCGTTAATATAACTTCTCACTTACTATGTTTCTATGCAAAGTAGAACCATGGTTTAACTCGAGTTATCTAGAACTTCACGAAACTAGTCGGTTGGAGTTGGGTTTCACTAACACATACATAGCATTTGTCTTCATATGTTTCTTCGCTGCCGTTATGCAATAAATCTCTCTGATAGTAAATTTTTTTTCTTTATTGTACTAAGTAGAAAATATTTATTTTTGTATTTTCATCCAATTTTCAACAAAAATATTTTTTTTTCACATTTATTTCTATCGGATCAACCCGATAAATACTATTGGAAATAGATTGGGTTGAGCCGTTTCATTGTTAACTCAACTAAAACATAATCCCAATTAAATCCAACGCGTGGAAATATTGTGACTTTTCCAATAATCGTGTGACTAAGGGATACAAAGGTGTATCAAATTTATTTACAGTGGTGCTTAAAAATAAAACAATGTGTAGAAATATCCTCGCATAATGAAATAACTCACATAAAAGAGGATATTTTTAGGCTTATCTATAAAAATGGAAAATAAAGAACCCTTACGTTTAGACTCCCATATCTGTCTGTCCGTCCATATCTGTATGTGATATAAGCTTTCTTCATTCCGGAATCAGAAATTAATACTGGATTGTCAGAGCAAATCAATTTGACTCATTTAAAATTTTATTGCTATATACAGGGTGTCGCAAAAATACCAGGTCAGAGTGACATGGAAGATAGGTTAGCCTTAGATCTGTCAGATAAAATAAACATGACCTTAGTAAAAGTTTCTTAGTTTTCAAGATATTGTCACTTTTTTAATTTTGTTTAAAATCTCTACTTTTAGTTAGAATTTCAACCACCATTGCTAAAAATAACTTCAAGTTGTTTACTTTAATATTTTTCAGGTAGTTGTTTCAGGCGTTAAAAGTAAAATTTTGCGGAAATTTAGTGTACCTTCCAAGAAAAATAACTCATTTGTGTTATCTTTTAACTCTGCCAAAATTGTAACTTTAACTTTGACAATCAGTCGTTGAAAAAAAATGTACGAAAAGAAACTGGCAAATTATCTTAAAAACTACTCAATTTAATGCATATTCAGAAATAGTATGATACTTGGGAAAAACTTGAAAACTAAGAAACTTTTACTAAGGTCATGTTGATTTTATCTGACAGATCTAAAGCTACCCTATCTTCCATGTCACTCTGACCTGGTATTTTTGGGATACCCTGTATATAGAAAAACTTAAATAATTTTTTTTAAAAACATGTGTTAATTTTTAATAGAATTATGAAATTAATATAAACACTAATTCCTTCCACTCCCCGGATGAATGTGAGTCAAACTGACTCGTTAAATATTTTTAAGGTTGATAATTTTACACCCATGTAACTTATTTATTTTTTGTTGAAAGATTTTATGAAAGTTCTGATTAAAAAATAATTCGTATTCTACCATTTCGATTTGTGGCATCGGAGACAATAGTGCATTTTTAGTAACACAAAATATTTTTATAAAATAATTTTTTTTTTTTTTTGAAGAAGAATTTTGGCGTAGCAAGGTATTTAATTTCAGAAATTATTTATCATATCTTCGTGGCTCGAAACGAATAGATTTACGCTTAAATAAAGTTGGAAAATATTGAAAATTTCTATCCAAAGTGAGCGCCGTGTTCCTGAGTTGACTCTATTCCCTGGTATAAATTGACTATCGTTTTTAATGACTGCATTCGATTTGTTTAATCATAGCGTAGGTCTAAACATATGTATATCTAGTTAAATCTCTATACTTCTTAAATGTGGCACTAAAACTTATTTGAAACATAGAATGCTGTTATTTTTATTTAAATTAATAAAATAAAGATAATGGTCGCCTATCTCTATAAACATAACATTTGGATTCCCGACGTCATCGCCATCTGCTTGTTCCTAAATGCTCTTCCAGTATTTGTCACGGTTCGTTCCTCTTCCAGGCTTTTCGCTTATGGAATCAATTACCACGCAACTTTCAGTATGCCTCCTCTGTTTCTGGGTTTGAGCGTTTACTTCTTAAGTATAAAATATAATATGTCCTTATTTTCTGGGCTGTTGATTTTACATTTTATTTTCTATACTATTAATATAATTAGAATTATAGTATTACTAGTTTTCATTTATCTGTTTATTTTTACGGTCGAATTGGTAGGCTTTCTGGTACAGTCCAAGAAAACTTTTAGTTTTTGACTAATGTGTCCCGGATGTACTGAAATAATTGACAACTCTTCAATTTATTTTTTTCCGTGTAGAAAACCAATATATTAAATATTGGATTATTCACACCTTCATTGTATTTCCTTTTATACCGTTGTAAAAGATGTGTGTAATTTAATTGTTATAAAAACAATTATAGGTGACTTCATGATTTGTTGTATAGCTCCTTGTATTTTTTTTTTCCACATTCGATTACCAGTCTTCAGTCCATTCAGAGAGGTATTTCTAGTAATGAAATGTTCTTTTTTCATTGAAGATGTATGGCAAGAGATGAATTACATAATCCCAGCGGGAAATGGAAGCATCGTATGAGCACAAGCAGAATCTATTTTCAGTATGGATGCATGACTTTTCCTTGCACACTTGATTTCTTTTTAACATTGCACGTGCAACGAAAGAACGAATATGAAAGTTTTTTTATCGCTTCCTCTTAGCGGACAAGAAATTAGTTTAAAATCAAAGGTGATTTTGCTTTTTTTTTTTTATTTTATTTTTTTTTTTTTATTAATTGCACATTATGTCACAGAAATGAACAAACTGTGAAAAAACCATACAATTTTAGTAATACTAGCGTTACTATTGGCACTTAACAAAACTAACAAACTTCATACAATTGCAGAATTAAACTGATTAGAAAATCTGAATAATTTTCCCGCTGGGATTATTGCCTATACATTATCGATGTGTATGTCACGCTGTTTTGTTATTTAATAACGAGCATTCTGCTGTGGAGAAATTAAATTAATTTATTTATTTAAAATAAAATAACAAAAGAATTGATTCATAACGTTTTTATTATGTTTTAATATAACAACAATATATTAAAATTATGACTATCATAAAAGTAATTTGAATATGGGTGAAACCCTGAATTATTATTATTGTACAGACATAACATTTGTTAATTTCATTATGCTTCGACATGTTTTTATCATAATAATTTATCTCATGACAAAATAATAATTCAATTGATTTATATCTTGATAGGTTACAATATCATTATATATTGTAGGATTATAATTGTGTTGCGATGAAATAAAAATTAAATGTTTATTGAGATAGTTGAATTCACTTCAAGCTTGTCTAACAATAGAAGAATTTCATAAATTATTATGATAGTGTGGTGAAAATTCAACTCGTAATTTAAACTACATTCGAATATCAAATCAAATGGTTGGTTGAGAATTCTAACATGACGAAAATTTCATTCACCAAAATCAATTCATTTTTCATTATATCTTGTTACAAGAAAAATTTAACGAATTATTTTAATTCATGAATTATTATTATGTACATAACTTTAGTTTATAATTTGTCAATAAATAAATATAAATAATAATAAATTAAAATTCTTGAATTCAGATTATATACATAATTGTAATTCTTTAGTTAAGATTATGTACATAATTTCATTTCATGAATTAAGATTTCTAGATTAAAATTCTTATAAAATCATGAAAATTAAAATTCTCCGAATTAAAGTTATAATAAAGTTAGAAGTACGGCAATACTGCGAATAAGTAAAAAGGTAGATAAAGTAGGCATTTACAACCTCACCGGTGTACGCAGGAGCTAGTTGAATTTGTTTTACAGCCTCCCAGTTGGAAAAGGAAGAAGTCGTTATTATGAAAACTTCTTTAAACTTCTTTGGGAGGTACACAGAAGGAATTAAAAAATCCTTTTTTAATACAAAATCAGCTCACTACAACATATTTACAATTTTTATGTTGGCAACATTGCGAAAATTATGTAATTTGCTCAGTCTCAGTTTGCGTGCAATGCTAGTAGATGAAAGATGCAATTACTACTTTATCTACCTTTTTACTTATTCGCAGTCTTGCCGTATTTCTATTATGCACATAATTTTAATTCGTGAATTTTTATTCTTGAATTAATTATGTACATAATTTTAATTCAAGAATTTTTAGTCTCGTTAATTTTAATTCGTAAATTTTTATTTTTGAATTAAAATTATGGATATATCATTTTATTTTAAAAATTTTAATTCGTGAATTTTAATTTAAAAATATTAATGCAAGAATTACATAAATTTTCACGAATTAAAATTATGAACATAATTATTAATTCAAAAATAAAAATTAGGTACATAATATTAATATTTATTTATATATATCTTTAAAATTGAGAATAATTTAAATATCAAATGATTATGATTTTACAATATAATAATTATTGATTGAATTTCAATTTTATTATCAAGCAGTACAAATTTTTAATTAAAAATCTTTTTATGCATGATTTTAAATTATTCAATTCAAATTATTTTTTTAATATTATTGTAATTCATTGTAATAAACACTAATTTCCTTGTGAATAATTTTAGAGCGAGATTTTAAAGAGCAGTACGATTAAATGTACTTACCTGTGTTATAAATTTTGCTTGAACATGGTAATAAAATAAGAACTCTCTTAATGTATTGTATTAAATTATCGACTAAAATGAGGAAATAAATTGTCGAGCTAATTATGGCTATTAAAATGAGATATTTTGCATGATGCCATTTAACAGACACATTAATGCAACAAATTTTTAAAATGAACCAACGCTTTTACAATATGCTTCCGCGAGTTCCATCACGATAATTCGTTTATACCGAACGTGGGATACTTTATTAAATCAACGTTGAATTTCATAAAGGTCTATTGACGTTGAATAGCAAATGTTCAAAGAATCTCAGAGGCATAATATTGTACAAAAGGACAATAACATCGCTCAGCAGGCAGCCGTGAGGCAGGACGTGGCTTCGCCCTAAAATGAAATTCAGGCACGTGCGGCATATACTGTGGTGACATGTGAAAACATTCGAATTTTCTTCCCCCGCTTGCTTCCCGGTGGAATCCTATAAAACTTCGAATTCAACATTTTATTGATGTCGACGCTCACATTTCAGTAGAGCGGCAGGAAAAATTTGCTGCACAAGCTCAAGCTGGGGATAAATAAGTTTGTGCCTGAGGGCCTCTTTTCCTATTACGTACATAGTATCACCCCTTTTACAGCATTTGCTGAAAAGTCGAATCACATTTATACGTAACCATAGTGCGAAAATCGTGGCTAATGTCATCTGTAAAGGAGGAGTACGGCACATAACGAGGAGCTCATTGCAAAAGGGTTGAACTTTCTTAAAATTTATCGCTAACATTGGCATCCTGCTGCCTGATCACAAAACCGAAAAAATATGATCCACTCGCATCACTAGTTTTCCTTACGGGCACCTGAAATTATTGATAAATTTATTAGTTCGAAGGGAGGAGTAAATGAGATACCAATATCGAGAGAAGTCAATTCTGCTTTACTAAGCAGATGCTCCGGTAGCTATTTGAATTCAATTATCTTAAATAGCTTCAATTAAGCCCCAATGAGTGATTACAAATCTTTGTCACTGTATACTGCCCCTGGCGGGATAAACGTGTACCATGCAAACAAAAATGTCGAATAAGAAAGATCACTAAAATAGTAATTGACCGCTTCAGCTTTCCTATTGTACTGGCTCTTCAAGGCACTTGCGACCCTGAGGTCTCATTTAAGAGCGGTCAATTTTTTATCTGATTACGTAGCGTTGACCGCAAGAAATTTAATCCGGTTTTTTGATATAGTTGATCCCTCTCCTGGCAATGCTTATTGTTTACCTCGGGTTAATTTCCGACACAGAAACAACTTCCCTCAGATTTTTCTGAGGTGCCTTGGATGATGGTTGTTGTTGTGCCAAGCATTTTAATGTAACCTCGATGGACCCAATGGCCGTTTTTGGATCAGAGCAAGGGATAAGCTAATCAAGCGATTAATCTTCTTGGGTTCGTAAATAAAGGCACTCGATTGAATAATGTTCGTAGTTAACAGAAAATTTTAGAAAAGGATACCCTGATTATAGTATCCGACGGAGAAGACATTCTTATCATGTCATTTCTTAAGTGGAAGGGTATTTACATGAGAATTTTTGTAAATTTAATATCAATGGTTTTTTCCATTTTTTTCGTTTTTTTTAAGTCTTACATAAAAATAGGTCCATTATAAAAGTTTTAGAGTACAAAATTCGCTACAATTTTCATGGATAATATCATGGATACATATATGTACTTGTATTTATTTATTTCTGGTTAGTTAGTAAAAAGCAGAATTTTGGCCACTTATTTGACTGCTGTAAGTTATATATTTTCCCATAATTTGATACTCCCTCCTTTTATACCGAGTGTTTCAAACCAGCCGTACACCCTTTCTGAATTGATAAAAAACGTATTTTTTTTCGAAAAACTAATACTGCTAAAAAATCAGTAATAGTTTTTCGGAAAAGATGAAAAGTGCCCCCAGCGCTTTTGGAAAACAAAAAATATCCTTACATATAATATGAAAGAGTACATGTTTACTGACATTTTCAGACCCATAAACCCTCATATAACCTTAAAAAAAATGAAAACGTGATTTTCAGCGTTTTGGCAATATCTCGGCTTCTTGTGGACGTAGAAACTTTTTTTCTTTTCAAACTGTAGTGTTTCTTGGCAGCTACAATATGATATTTTTCGAAATTTTTTGGCGGGAAATTCAAATTTTTATGCGCGTTCGAAATTTTTAAAATTCAATTAAAAAAAAAAACTAAGACAATAGTACCGCCGAAAAAGAAAATAGAGTGTAAACTACCTATAACGAAACTCAAGAGACCGACGTTATATACAGTTTTCGTTATATAGAATCAATCAATATATGACAAGGGCAAACGAACCAACCAAGTTCAAGAAATGTTTACGTTATAAAGAGTTTCGTTATAGGGAGTTTACACTGTATATTATTTTCTGGATGACAAGCTATATCTACGAATTTGTTCAGATTTTTAGATGTGGTGCAACAGGGTCAAAATATCGAAAATCCGTTTTTTCTGCATTTTTCGGTATTTTTAACTCTTCTTTAAGTCAGCATTTTTTTTAAGTCATTTCCTACCTTGAAGTCTTCAAAGCGGTTTTTGAAATTCATAAAGAGACCATATTTCAACGTTTTTCCCCTTAAAGGCAAGATTAAAACATGAATAAGGCATAAATAAGACATTTTTAGATTGTATTTTGTTTTCAATCCTTAGTTATACCTTGTAATCATCCAAATATAAACTGGAATATAAATTTGAAATATTTCAGTTCATAAAGAGATCATATATCAACGGTTTTCCACCTAAAGGCAAAATTAATGAGTCGACAAAATGAAACCGAATAATTCCAAATAATTGGAATATATTTCTTAATAATAGGCGAGATTACCTCACAAAGTAATAATTTAACTCCACTCTCTTCTACACTCACTTCACACCTATTTTTAATTGTAATATAAAACTGTTTTATACAAATGTAATGTAATAAAATAAATATAGGCCCAATCCGGGCAATTTTCGAAAAAATATCATATTGTAGCTGAAAAAACTCTAAAATTTGAGAAAAAAGGAAGTTTCTACGTCAACAAGAAGCCGAGATGTCGCCAAAACACTGAACATCACGTTTTAATTTTTTTTTTTTAGGTTATGTGAAGGTCTATGGGTAAGCAAAAACATGCACTTTTTCATGTACTATATAAGGATGTACTTTTTGTTTTTCTTGGGGGAACTTTTCATTATCTTAACCGGCTAGACCCTTTCAAAGGTCATTTAGAGGACTAAAAATGCATTTTTTCACACAAATGTGTATTTTTTGGCGTTGAATCCGAATCCGTTTTAAAAATATGCATGTTCCATTTGAAAAACTCAACTTTCGGTCAAAATAAATCACTTCCGATCCTTACCGGAAGTTGATAATAGCGTCAATCGATAAAGCATACATATAAAGAAGGTTTACTTTTACATTTTTTATCAAGTCAGAACGGGTATAAGGGTTGTTTGAAACACTCTGTATATTATACTACGTTTGCACTGAATAAAAATGACATAATTTTGTGATTTTAAAAATGACATGAAACTGTTCGCATTTAGTTGAAATAATTGTTATATTTTTATTTATATATCACACTCTCATAAAATTCTGATAAAAGTGCAACAATCATTAAATAAATAATAAATTTGTATATAAATAAAATAGTTAACGAGCACGCCTCTTTAGCTGGCTTCTAGTTAAATGAAAATCGATAACCGAGTAATGGGAATTAAAGCGGGACATTGACGATATTAGCGCATTCGAGCGTTAGTTAGTGCGGGATGGGTTAAACTAAGAAAATAGTTGTGCTTAGAGAGCGAGTCGGAACAGCGATACTGAAAGCAGCCAACAACTCAGTAGAGTCTACAACGCATTACAGAAAATTAACCATTTAAAACAGTCCTGGAGTTGTTTCATCTAATGTTCTAAAGATTTTAGGGAAATAAGCTTAAGCCTATCAGAATAAAATAACTTCATTTTCCCACTGTACGCCATGAAGGGCTAAACGAAGAAAGTTACATTGAACAGCGTTAATTTGGTTAATGTGAACCTCATACCGGACTTCCACATTCAAGACAAAAGTCTGAACAAAAGTGCAGTAGAGGAACCAAGAAATGTAGGGGCCGTTGATATCCTTAGAAAATCTTTTCATAAAATTTAAAGTTGTGTTAGCTTTGTTGAAGTATCGATTTTCGACCCAAACTATGACGTGAAAATGAATATTTTCTAAGAAGTTTTATTTGTTAGGTATTATATTTATTCCAAATTCGGAGTTTTTGAGGTGGCAAAATATCAGTGAAGCTGATAATCCTGCTCTGCCTTCCCTCATTTCCAAATCCGTTTGGTTGGGGGGTTGTTTTCTTAAAAAATTCGTACCAAATGTTGAATTAACTAGAAATATTTTTGTCATTGTATGCATCTACTAATTTTAATGAAAACATAACAAAAAGTTAACGGGCGTAATTTATATTTCCTGTGGAAGCTTTATTTTAATTAAATTAAACATATTTTTCTTTGATGAATTATTTTGAAAAATATTTTAAAAGTATAGGCATTTTAATGCGCTAATATTTTTATTATTATTTTCTTTAAAAAATATAAAATTTCCAAAAATATATTTTGTATTATTGACATTTATACGAATTTACTATTATTTACCAACTTCAAAAAATAATTTTTATAGAGCCCAATAATTTTTATATTAATATCTGACATAGAAACATCAAAAAAAAATTCGTAAAAATAGCCTCCTTTCGAGCTGCTAAAGTAGACTAATCCATTAATTTTTTGTTATTGTTCTTTGAGAAAAAGGGAGAGAAGGAGCCTTAGATGTCGTAACGTAATTAAAGCTAAGGATCTAGAAAAATGTGACGAACCTTGACAATGGGGAGGAGGGTCGGAAGTGCCTTGATTAAGTGAAACGTATTTCAAATAAAAAATGCTCTAGCATGGCAGATAAAAGATTAAATTCGTTAGCAATACTTAACATCCAATCAAATTTATTGTTATCTTTAGACTATAACGCAGCAATTGACAATTTCGCAAGACAAAAATGTAGAGGAAGAAATTTTTAACATTGAGAATTGCTTGTTGCTACTTATTTTAAATAAATAATTTTATTCATAGCATATTGTTTTATATATTAACCCATTAATGCCTGAATAACAAAAAATTGTACGGCAACTTCGAGGCGCTAACTTTTATCGAAGGGGTGGTCAATTCTCATCGAGACCAACTCTTCTAGACGTATTTTGAGTCGCCCGACACGATCCAACCAAAAAAAAAAGTGAAAAAAAATTTTTATTATTGTTTTTTTGCAATATTACGTAAATAAATACCTTTTTCAAGTCATTTTTTTCGAAAAAACGACAGATTTAGTGGGGAAAAAGCAACTTTTTACTGCAATAAAGTGCATAAAACGTGTTATTAGGACTTAAACTTCAAAAATATGCAGGTATTTTTTTCGTTAAAAATATTAGGCTGCATAAAAATTGCAACAATGTAACGCATATTTGCATTACTTTCGATCACTTTTTTTTATCTCACTATATTCGACTATTCCCAAAAATGTATATAAACTATTTTTAAGGGTCACTGATTACGAATTTGCTATCAGATTTCCATAATTCAATAATTTTTGGCAAAATTCTCAATTTTTTCGAAAAAAATTGGGTATTCGGAGTTTTTGGGGTCACTGATTACTGATTAAATGCCTGCATATTTTTGAAGTTTAAGTCCTAATAACACGTTTTATGCACTTTATTGCAGTAAAAAGTAGCTTTTTCCCGACTAAATCAGTCGTTTTTCGAAAAAAAATTACGTGAAAAATGTATTTATTTACATAATATTGCAAAAAAACAATAATAATAATTTTTTTCCACTTTTTTTTTTGGTTGGATCGTGTCGGGCGACTCAAAATACGTCTAGAAAAGTTGGTCTCGATGAGAATTGACCACCCCTTCGATAAAAGTTAGCGCCTCGAAGTTGCCGTACAATTTTTTGTTATTCAGGCATTAATGGGTTAAATAATAAATCCTACGTACATAATCCATATTGATATTATAAATGCGAAAGTCTGTATGTCTGCTCAACTTTCACCGCTAAACCGCTGAACCAATTTTGATAAGATTTGGTATGGATAGTTTGAACCCTGAGTAAGGACATAGCTTACCTTTTATCCTGTAATTTTGAACAGTTCTCGTGGGAACGTGATAACCGAATTCCACGCGGACGAAGTCGCGGATGACAGCTAGTTAATTATAAAAAAACAATCATCTGCTATTTGTTTACGATATTCACAATGACTATACCTCTTGTTTTTATCTATACTACTAACTCTTATTAAAAAAATACAAAATAAAAGCTCTAATTTTTTAAAACACTTAATTTTTTGAAAACGATATTTTACAAACTTAAAAAAAAAAAAACGATTTCACAAAAGAAAATCTAGTTTTCAACTTTTCGCAGCGAAAGAATGAGTAAGAAATATTTTAAAAAATATGTTTGAACTTCTTCAGTTATCAGTTACAATCTGAGTAAATCAATAAGTGCTAAAGGTGTTTGTTGATCGTATCTAAAATGCACTATTTATAATATTTCACTAGTTTCAAATTGAGTAAAGGCACTAATATTTATTGCCTAGTGGAGAAGACCTATTATTTTTTTACATTTGTTAATGAATTTAGCGATGTAGTATATGAAGTATTTTATTTTTTTCATACATCAATTTTTTTGTAGGACATAGTGCATCAGTATTAATTACATCAGTATAGAAATTATACTAATTTTTATATAGTAAAAGAGAAACGTTTTACAATAATTACCTTTTGTATATTTAAGAATATACTTTTATAGAATTAAATATTACAAAATAAAAAATGTAAATAAAACTTAACTCAACTGAACGCAACTGAATATGTCGAACAGTTGCACATATAGTCGGGGTGCCAGAGGTTTTCATTTCGTTGTTGGACGGAATTTGATGAAACCTGGCGGAAAGGGAAGGTCATTGCCCGTACAGTGACCCATTAAAAAAGTTAGAATGAGCGATGTCGGGAAGGTACTTTGTTATTGCAAAATAACTTTGATAACCCGTTATTTTTCAGTTTTCTTGGAATAACTCGAAAACGAAGCGTTTCAGCGAAAAATATTAAATACAAAAGTTGTTCAGCTGATGATTTTACGTAGGAATACGGTTTTTTGATTAATTAAAAAATTGTTTTTCCGACCGAAAACCAGCAGAAAAGTAACAAAAATGCAAAAACAATAAGCATTAAAAAATAAAGGAAAAAAACGATTTCCATCGTTGATATTTGGGTTATTGATAGGTATTGGTATTGTTAACCAAATGCACCCGGTCCGGTTTTTCAAAAACAATATGGCGACCTATTGCAAAATTGTTAAGTTAAAACTTTGGAACGCTGTAAATTCTGACTGAACAAACGGATCTTGATGAAACAAATTGGAATCGGTAGGTATTAACGGCATCTTTGAGTGTGCCAAATTTCAAAATTTTTCAACAATTACTTTTTTTGTTATTAACTTCTGTGCTTCGTAATTTCGTCAATTTACAACATTAAGCTTTGCAACAAAATGCATCAAATCATCAAAACTCGCTATTTTCGCGTTTTTAGTCACCACTGTAGGATGTTAAGAGTAATCAAATGCATTTTGTTATTGTTGTAATGTTGTAAATTGACGAAATTACGAAGCACAGAAAATGGTTTTTGGTTAATAACAAAAAAAGTAATTGTTGAAAAATTTTGAAATTTGGCACACTCAAAGATGCCGTTAATACCTACCGATTCCAATTTGTTTCATCAAGATCCGTTGGTTCAGTCAGAATTTACAGCGTTCCAAAGTTTTAACTTAACAATTTTGCAATAGGTCGCCATATTGTTTTTGAAAAACCGGACCGGGTGCATTTGGTTAACAATACCAATACCTATCAATAACCCAAATATCAACGATGGAAATCGTTTTTTTCCTTTATTTTTTAATGCTTATTGTTTTTGCATTTTTGTTACTTTTCTGCTGGTTTTCGGTCGGAAAAACAATTTTTTAATTAATCAAAAAACCGTATTCCTACGTAAAATCATCAGCTGAACAACTTTTGTATTTAATATTTTTCGCTGAAACGCTTCCTTTTCGAGTTATTCCAAGAAAACTGAAAAATAACGGGTTATCAAAGTTATTTTGCAATAACAAAGTACCTTCCCGACATCGCTCATTCTAACTTTTTTAATGGGTCACTGTACGGGCAATGACCTTCCCTTTCCGCCAGGTTTCATCAAATTCCGTCCAACAACGAAATAACCCATTTTTTGAACCTCTGGCACCCCGACTAATACTATATTTTCATTAAAATAAATAAATTAATTTTATTAAATTAAAAAATTGGAATAAAAATTGATTTGTCTAACAAGGAAACGTTCTCAGGTGTGTTTCACCGATTTTGATGAAATTGAAATATGTTATAGAGTATCGAAAAATAAGAGACCCTTTTTTTTTCTTTTTTATCTGCGGATACGCACATTTAGGGGGTGAAAACCACCCCTAAAGTTTGCCCCCAAAAACAGTTTTTCCTAAATATTTCAAGTTCTAATGAATTTTTTCGAATGAAACAAAATGGAAATGATGTGACATAAATATACTAATCTTTTATAAGTAATACGGGTCCCGGGGGTGGCAATCCTTAATTTTTATTGAAGATTTTTTATATTTTTGCGTCAACAAAAAAACAGTTTTACTTAAAAATCATTGAAAAATATTTTTTTTACATATGAATTTGAAAAATAAAGTTGACGTGTTTTTGGGTTTTAAAAAAAGAAAGCTTTTCAAGGGGGTAAACAACCCCTAGCACTAATACGTAAATGATGTATATTCTTTCAGACATCAGTTTTTTCGTGTAAACCAGTATTAAGGGGTTTTTGGAGTCGCTGATTACGAATCTGATGTTTGATGTTGTAAAAAATTCAAAATGGCGGATCCAACATGGCGGACAAACTTTTGAAAAATACACCAATTTTTATAAAAAAAAACAGTAAATAAAAGTACCCACTAAATGTTCATATCCGCACATGTGTCTCTTATTTTTCGATACTCTATAACATATTTCAATTTCATCAAAATCGGTGAGACACACCTGAGAACATTTCCTTGTAAGATACAAACATGTCTTTAACATATTTGATCATTGTCAAAGAAAAAAGAAGGGCGAAAGTTTTACCCATCTGACTTTTCAACCCTTATTCTGTTCTTAAAAAATCATGTACATTTTTAGTTAAGTTACAAAACTTGGGGGAGGAAGGTTCTAGCCCCCTGACACCTGCCGCTGCCTACGGCCCTGCCCCTTTGTTATAGACACCTTTCACTAACTGCCCTATGGTATGTAATTTCTAAACATTTTTAAGTTTAAAGGAAGTTTAAAGTCACACGGAAAAAAGCTCTCACAAATGCGTTCACTTCTGTTGTAGATAAAACTTCTTGTAATTTCAATGATAGTATCTGCAATGTGAGCTAAGAATTTACCTGTTGCCCAGTACCCCCCCACACATAAGTAGTAAAAAGTACCTGAAATCGTGCGAAAGTGACGGGGATTAATTTCGCAAACGACTGTATGGACTGTAGTACCCCAGAATTTATTCATTCAGAATCTCTTCCTGCATTCCACTTAGTTTCTATCGAAGGCGCTCTTGTTGACGATTGTGTGCGATGGCTCCGAACGCGCCCCCCTCTGTCTGACGCCCGTCGAGAGCTGCCCTGAGGTGCTTCACGCGCCCCACACGCCCCATGCAGCCCAGTCCTCTATCATCACCACCCCTATCATTTCTGGAATGCAAGTGCAAGTGAAAGTGGGTGCCCAAACAGAGCGCCTCATCGAAAAGCGCGTCAGGAGAGCTTTCTCCACCGTGGGCTTCGCTGGGGCTGGCTGGGGCTTGCTGGGGCTCCTCTCGGCGCTCGCAGCAGTTTCGCTTTTAAGCCTCGTCCACGCAAAAGCGCCGTGTCACACACAGCGCCAGCGGATGCCAAGGAGCCTCCCTCCATCCCTTCGAATTGGAAGGGAAGCAGTCTGGAGCTAAAGAGCTTCCACCCTCGGCGGATGATGTGAACGGTACTTTGGTGGTTTTGTTGATTTCAGTTTCAGTCCGCCAGTAGTTAGTCCGCTGAACTCGAGCTGTCTAGAAGTTTTCGGGATCTTAAGATCTGCATTTCTTTGCGCCTCCTGAGGGTCATCCTGGCCGACGTGACGTGCGTTCTCGAAGAACTCCGTCACATCCATCCGCCCCGAGAGTGCTGACTGTGGTGTCTGTCCTTTGGTTTGGTGCTAACTTGCCGCTCTCGGTTTTCTATATTACTTTTGAATAATTTAAATTTCCGTGAGTTTTGTAAGTTTTGCAAGTTTTTTTGATTTCGTTGAAGACGTGCTCTACACAACAACAGCTGACGAGGCGAGGTGTCTGCTCGCGAATTTATCCGGTGGCCGCGAAATTTTTTCTTTCTTTCAAACAAGTGAGCCCGGCCGCACGAGTGAGAGTGATTTGAAAAGTTTTTGATTATAATTCGAAATGCTTGCTGACGAGGCGTCGAAATTAAAAATTTAAAAAGATGCGAAGGGTTGGAGCAGCCAGCGAAATTGGGTCAGCGTTGGATTGAGGCGGCCAACATCTTGGGTGCGTTGATTGCTTGCCTTTTCGGTTTTTTTTTTTTTTTTTTTTTTTGTAACAGAAATTTCAAATTGCTACCCGTCGGTTAATTTTTAATTTTGCCAGAAGTAAGAATTTATAAAATAATATCCAAACAGGACGCCAGCTAGGTTTTATGATATTTCCGGTAATTTTCTTACTCACCAGGGGTGGGCTCATTTAATTCCGGGAGGTAACAGAGCCATTCTGCGCCCTTAGACAGACTTCTTTCTGGACACGGGCATGATAAAATGATCAAGATATTAAAAAAAACCTGTTCAAATTGCATGCAGATGCAAATTATGGAAAAAAATAAATTCTAAAAAAAGAATTAAGTATTTATAAAAATTTATCGTTGATTGTGCCAAAAATGGGAAAAACGGAATCTCTTTTATGAGATTTTTGTATCTGTTTGTCTGTAATCAAACAAATGGTATCGAGTTGAACTTTGTCTATCTATAAAGCAACTATTGGAGGATTCAAAATAAAAATATATTTTTTTCTTACGAGCGCTTAAAATTTGAGTGGGCGAGGAAGGGAGTTCCTTGGGTCAAGTGTAGGATTATCATAAGATGCGCATGAAAAGTAGTCCAAATCGATTACAGCTCCAAAATATTATAGATTTAAGGAAAAGGATAATAATAATAATACTAATTAGTCAAATATTAATTACGCGTAAATTGTCGTTTTAATTTATTTAAAAAACTATATTATTTTAAAGGGATTAAATAGTTAAAAGTAAAAAAAGAAAGTAAATAAATTTTGAAAAAGTTGGATCAACGAATTTATATAAAAATCATCCTTTTTTTGGAAAAGAAAGAGTATGAAAGAGTACTTTTTTGGGAACTCATATAAGAAAATTAAATTGATGCCTAAAGAGAGCTTGGTTATTTATCTAAAAAAAATTAATTTCATGATTGCTTGGGTTTGAACACAAGAGTGCGTGTTAAAGAAAAGAATCGGAAGACGGTTAAAATATCTCCAATAGGAGTTTTGAGCCGGGGAATCGAAAGATATGACTATAGAAAAACGGACAAAATATAAGATTTTATCATTATAATTGAAAATATATGCAATTTAAATCGCTTATTTTGGATAATTATTCCAACATATGTAATTTGACTTTGATTCAACATAAAATTAAGTTTTTCAATATTAGGCCTGTGATAGTCGGACGACTAATGAAAATTCTCACAGGTCTAGGAGGTAAAATTAAATGGCTATAATTTGTCGCATTTTTTTTAATGGTAGTTTAGAAAATATTCGAACCAAATAGGAAAACAAATACAATACGCGAATGTTTATCATGTTGTCACGTCACCTTTGACCGGAGCCTGCCTTTTCAATGGGGCCACGATGGTCACCGGCAATCGGCGCTACTAACTTTTTTAGTTTATCGTATTTATATTATTTAAACCAATTTTTTAAATTTGGAGCATTGTGCAATATTTAATATTTTACCATTATACGAGTATACTAAGAATAATGGAAATTATATTGCGCCTCTCTGAGCATGAGTGTTAGCCTGATACCTTTCTATTCTATTTAATATATAATAGGAAACAATACTTCTTCAAGGGACGTGGTGGCACAGTGGAAGTATATAAGATAATTATTAGCAGAGGAAAATACTACTGCTTTATTCTTTCGCTTGATAAAATTAACCTCCTGCAAGAAATAGCTTAATTTTCGTCCACATTCAACTATCAAAAATTCATCTTGATACGGCACAACAAATTTGTGAAATATAGATTCACCAGAAAAAATTTTTTCACCTCAATTCTCCTCGAGTTCTGATTGGCACAGGCATATTTTAACCAACTCAGTATGATTGTTTTGACGATATCTGTCATTAACTCAATAAACATAAAGAAAATCCGGAGAAACATTGGTGCTGAAACCTGTTTAGGCTTAGTGGTCAAAGCCTCCTAAAGGTAACATAGTAAAAAATAAAATAAATTAGATTGAGCTGCTTATGTAACTTCAAAATATCTAAATTTTGAAAACTTATAAGATTAAACAAATCTTGCAACTAATTTTTTACCTGCTTCTATTTGTCGTATGGATTTGAAACTTTGCAAACTTATTAAATTCTAGTGACAATACAATAATATTGTACCATCAAGCTTGTTTTTAATTTTAATTTTTTAGTTTTTTAAAATATATTTTTTTTTCTATAAAGCTATTTTTAATTTTGGATTTTGAATTCCACATTTATTTTTTAGGTTTACATCTTATTTTACTAATTGTAGAAGGGTTTCAAGGTCAATATACAGCACCTTTGTAAACGTGCATCTGAAATTTTTTATGTTTCTAACACAGAAATTCTTAGCAAAACTTTTTATTTAAAAATTCCACAATTCTATATACATTGGTGTTCACGATTGGTACGTAAGTAAACAAAAAAAGGGAGGTCATGCAAAATGTTCGTTTTGGATCTTTCAAACCCTTGCAAAAGTGACAACCACCTATTATTGATAAGATGTACACTTGGTATAATTTTCGTCGTGAAAATGTTGTCACTTTTTCCCTTTCAACGCTATAAAATCATAAAAATTAGTTAATATTTCCTCGATTTTCTGATGACACAGAATAATTCATGGTTGCAACTCATCAAAAAAGGTCCATTATTTCCTAATTGTACTTTAAAAGACATTGAGTCCGAAAGACCCAAATCTGACTAAGCAGTTTACATAGTTAATCTTAAACAAGAGTTTTAAGAGAGTTATAAACTCATAGCCTATTAGGCCATTTTAAAATCAAATACTCATGCGATATGTCAGCATGAAATTAATACCATATAAGTAAATTAAATGTAAAATATCTCGTCAATATCCTTGAAATCGGAATGGAGTACCTAACAAATATTTCAATTTTATTTGTTTTTATTTATTTATTTAAATTTAACATATATGTATGTACAATAGAAGCATTATTCTTTAATTGCAAGAATTTATGGTATATTTATGGTTAGTTTAAATCTTGAGTACATTGCGATGACTCAAATTGATTTGGGTGAAAAGTAAAGTAGAACTGCTGAAGCTAAGGAAAATTATAAACTAATTAAATTGCACCTGAGCAAATTACAGTGCATTGGACACCCTCTGGAAGCGGCTGCAATTTAATCCATATTCGAAATTGCGCGTAATTATACGTGTGGCATTATATTTGCATAAATGATTAGATCGATCCAATGTATGCGGGCGTGTCGACCTCATAGGTTCATTTTATGGACGTTCGATGCAGAACTCATCAAGTTTTACAGCCGCAGCCTTCTGGGGTGTGGGATACTTTGCATTCTTCGGACTCCGGGGTGTTCGAATGGGCAAACCAGTGGGAAAATTAATTTAATTCCCGTCAGCGGATTTTCCACATAAAACGCGCTCCACAGAGAGGTCTCTTGACACCAATGGTTGGGCCACAGTATTTTAATTAGCCGCCGAAATTAATTAAATTGCCACCAAATGGGTGCGGTGAAAACGGCAGTTTTTCATTAAATTTCTGAATTATGGATTATTATCGCAAATTTACAATTTCCCTTGGTGATCTGTGAATAACATTTGAAAGCGAACGATGAATTCAAACTAAACATAGCAAGTTAAAAGTAAACAAGAGATGCACAGCCGCGTGCGTCCCCCCCAATGCACCACTCTTCGACTATGCCCCAGTTCGCGGTTGTCCGGACGCCACTGGCTCAACTATTTCGTCTATTTGTTGCTTTTTCACAACTTTTAATTGCACCGGGGAAAAGGTGTCTTTAGAATTTGCTGAAAATGCTCTGGATTTATGGTCATCATATGCTGAAAATATTCTGTTTACCCCAAGGAGTTAATTTATGAAAATTTTCTTTTTTTGATAACTGACTAAAATGACGAATCAAATTTGAATAAAATTACAAAGTGAATAATGAACTTTTCACCATGATGCTAGGAAAGTGAATTTCGTTAAAATAATTAGCTTTATCCGAGTAAATGGGCAATTAGAGATTACATACTGGAGCTGAAAATGTTTCTAATAAAAATAGACGGTGGATACTTTTCAAAGGCCAATGTAGCAATAAAATAAAATATTGTTTAAGCATTCGAATTTAAAGGAAAATGTTTATTTGAATTGAGTTTATGGGAAGACATGTGTTCATAATTAAATAATTGTAAAAGAAGAGGCCAAATATAAATGGAGCCAGTTGCGTTTAGTGTACATTTTCGATTAATAATATATGTCTAGATATGTACATAGAGAAGTTAATGTTGCCGTAAAACTTTTTTTTTCCTTATACAGGGTGTAGGAAATTGCGAAAACTAATGGGCCACAATTTTTTAACAAATGGAGAGATCGGTAAAATGTAAATACTTTTTAATAAAGGAAAGTCGTCATTTTTATTTCATGTCCATTTTATTATAAAAAAATTAAATCTATTTAATACAAACCATTAATTTAAAAATATAGTGAAAAACGTGAATTATTAGTAATATATATTTGTGAAATGTGAACCATCTAAATAAAAGGTATCTACCTGCATTTCTTTGAATCTTCTGTCGCCGGAGAGAAGTACAAAGAGATGTTAGAGACCAAATCCTTTCTCATGCGAAAAAGAGAGGACCGTTAAATCTTTTTTTTTATTCAAGACGGAGCAGCACCTCATCGCACACAAGAATTATCATCAATAAATTTTATGGCGACCGAGTTATTGGCCTAGGGTACCCACGCTTTGCTAGGGGAAAAGGAATAGAATAGCCATCTTACCCGTCAGATCTCACTTAATGTGATTTCTTTTTATGGGGCTATATTAAAGATCTCTGCTATGAAAATAACCAAAAAACAGTTGAGGATTTTATTAAAGATATTGGGAAGATCGTCAATTGCATTTCAAATGAAACGTTAGAACATGTTTTTAATAGTTTCGAAAGCATATGGATATTTGTGGCAAATTAGATGGTTAAAATATCGAAAATATATATCATTAGTAACTAACGTTCTTCACTACTTTTTTAAATTAATGGTTTTGTATTAAATAGATTTACCCCCCAATTATACATAAAAGTTAAGAACTCTTAACCTCTTAATTGTTTCGAAAAATCCCTTTAATTCAAGAGATGGACCTCTTTTTGTAGAAGAATTCACAAATTATAAGAAATCAGTGTATTTCTAATATTTGTTCAATAATGTGGTAGAATACTAATTCCTTTAAAAGGATTTTTAATAGTAGTTAAGAGGTTAAGAGCTCTTAATTTTTATCCAGAATCGGGGGGTTAATTTTTTTATAATAAAATGGACATGAAATAAAAATTACGACTGTCCTTTATTAAAAAGAATTTATATTTTACCGATCTCTTCATTTGTTAAAAAATTGTGACCCATTAGTTTTCGCAAGTTCCTATTGGACACCCTGTAAATGTGCGTATAATTTATATAGGCATATATACGAAGTGAATGTGTATGGTTAAAAGTTGAACGATAAAGCTTAATAAAATATTAATAATTAGCCATCTAGAAATTCCAAAAGGAAAAAAAAGTGTCAAGGCTTCAATGAATAACCGATTGGGTTCCAACTCCATTCAACAATTCAAAGGTTACGGATTTGTCCAGTAATATAAGGGTCATTAATAAACGAGAACTTAATCGATTTGTTTTAATCGCGTGAATGCTATAGGCTAAACAATGTTGAAACATTCCAAGTGGCGGTCTTTAATTGATTTAATTGCCTCTAGCGACATAAATAATTTTCTATGAATGAGCACGACTGTAAACATTTCAATTGTCCAATTTAATGCCTGTCTGTTTGAAATTATAAACCTGAAAAAAATTTAATGATTTGTATTATACATATATGATGAGACCTCATATGCCTAGTTACTTGTATTTTCGACCTCATTTTCAAGAGTTTGGGAACACCATATAAAATTCAAACTACAATTTTCAATTTCGGGAAAAATTAATAGGTACATAATATGTATAAAGTTAAAGTCTTTAGTTTATGCTCCAGATTCTAGAACGCCCTTATTTATGAGCTCTTAAACGAGTGTTTGCTGCGAATCGTTTTGAAAACCACTCGAAACAATTAGCATATAAGACAAAGGTTTTGGGAGATCAAATAAAAAAGTTATCAGGAAATCGATTAGGATACAAAGACATGTTATTTTGTTTTTTTTTTCTCTGCATATTTTCTTTTAAATCTCGCAATGTTTTATATGATTTCCCAACATAATCGTCCTATTTTACTTTTAGATAGATCAAAAGTCTCAAAGTCACTATGATTCCAAGTGTACAGTAGATATAATTTAATATGTGAAAATGGGATTTAGCGACGTATTTTCTTTAATAATTTTAAAAGGACTTTTTGGGTCATCACAAATGATACATGTTATAATATATTTAGTATCTAAAATATTCAGAAAAGAGAACGTTTTAACTATATAAGCACCCATAGAATGGAATCATTCAAGAAATATCACAAAGGCAATTTATTCTGAGTTACATTGCCCGTTCGTATTCGAGACCTAATTCAGGACAACTGAAATATGAAAAAATTATGATGAAGAGGCGCACCGAAACACCAAAGACCGGCAACCCTATTGAATTATTAAGTCTAAGAAAGCCTCTGGAGAAATTCCTTTTGCTTGTAGGAGTTAAGGCACTATACAAAAGACGAGCAACAAACTGCTCGTCAAATATTGTCGAAAAGGCTCTGGCTGCTTTCTCGCTTGATTTAACGTAATTCACCTTGTTAAATTTGTCCAATTTGAATTTCATGCATGCCCGATACAAGCGCCACTAAAGGCGTCTGAGCATACCTATTAGACAGGTTGGTATTTAAAATGAACATAATTTGATGTATGAACCGAAATTTTCAGCGACACTCCCACAAATAGCATATTCATTGTCAATCGCCTCGAGTTTCTAGCACCGTAAAATTGCGTTCGAAGAGAAACGTCGACCTTTTATTAAACGGTCCTTCTCCTTCGTCGCGTCGGTCGAATTTTTATGTTTTGCCTAACAGAACGTGAGCCGCCTTTGGAATGTCTTTCCCGGCCATATAAAGGAAATGATAATTTCACACAAATTTTCGTCAATGCTCAATAAACTGGGGAAATTCGCTTGAATCACAATCCCAAAACCCACACATACCTCAAAATCCAATGGGTGCTTAATCAAAGTGAAATTTGGTAACCATGTTTTTTTTTTTTTTTTAAGTGTCTACCAACTTTTTGCTGCCTACTTTATTTGGCCTGGAAGGTGCTCAATAGGTGAAAACATGAGGGCGATCGGGAAATCATTTACTCGGCGATTACATGCCTGTTATTCTTTATCGCCGATAGAGGGGGAGGCTATTGCCATAAATCTTTAAAGCGAAGAAAAGCCCCCAGATGACGAGCGGCCAGGTAAAAGAATTTTCAGCTCCCTCTAAGGGATTGCTGCGATTGAGACTAGCGGCACGCACAAAGGCTGGATATTATGGGGATGGGAGGGATGAATACTGAAATTTTGATTTTACGGTTCTTTTAATAAAATCATAAAACCACAAGAATGGGAGACGATTGGGGGTGCGCTTTATGGCATCTGCTGCCGCAACTGAAAAGGACCGCTCAGAAGAGGGCCCTGCTAAAGATGGATTCCGATTGAGATCGATTGAGCATAAACGTGCATGCATAATAATCAAGTAAGAAGCGGTTGAGATTAGGTACCTTGCGATTTAACGGCTTTAGGGATTTTTCAAATTCTGAATGCCCCTAAGCCACGTTTAAACACACACCTACCCCACCGAGAAAGGGATTTTTAAATTATGGAAAATGGGCAGATGTTTGGTGTATTTCATTTTGTGGATGTTGGTATAAGGTAGTTAAGCGGATTTCTGATGTTTATGAGATTAAAGAGTTGACCAGAATGTATTACTGTCTACAAAACATACCTTTATTGATTTATTTTTGTTAACATAAGTTTATACTAGAGCAGTATTAGAAGCAGGTAAAGAACACCTCTATCAGACAAGTTGTAAAACTTTAAATGCATTTTTCTCAATTGTAATTATAAACAATGAAATTGTTGACCGATTTTTTAAAAAAAACTTTTTATGACATTTGATTTACCATATTCTTAACCGGCCAAAAAAACGAGAAGGTTCTCAGCACGCATGACATTTTATAGAGTAGTCCGATTTTGATGATTCTGTTTTTATTAAGGTAGGTGTCTAGTCTAGAGAGAGATAAATGAGCTCATTTTCAAACATTTATATCTCGGCTTCTATGCTAGATAAAACAATAAATTTTTAACCAGGACATTATGTTAAGCATATAGAAAAGGAACGTTTTTTTTTTAATTTTCTCCAGCATTTTATAAAAAATTTGTAGAGGACGCCAAAGTCGAGGCTGCAGAAAAAAAATGTCTCCATGGCGTACAGTAAATCTCCGGATCTGCGAGTCTAAAACAAAAACAAAACACGTCATTTTATAGAGGAAGGTTTGCCACGTGGTAATTCACCACCGTTTGACAAAAATCGACAATAAAAAAAAATGGCGACTTTGGAAAAATATTGTTCAAAAATTGACCTATTTTTGCACCGTTCATGTCCTGTAAATTTTGATATTGTGAATTTTTTTTTTATGTAGTGAATTACCACACAAAACACCTTAATAAAGGATTGTACAAAATTTTATCGAAATCGATCGAGCGGTTGCGGAGATTATCTGTCCGCCAGTTGAAAAAAAGTGATTTCCAGGAAAACGCTTTTAAAGTTTTTTTTTTCGATTTAGGTGTTAATATTTTCAGAATAATCGAGTTTTAATACTTACAATAGCTTAATCAGCTATCCCTGGCCCATATAAGAGCACTCCACAGTGATTATTGACAGACACTACAAGTCGTTGGAAAATGAAAAAAAAAAAAAAAAACCAATTTCTGAAAATTCTAGACTAGACACCTACCTTAAATACCTCGAAGTTGGTCCCATTTACATTAAAAAAATAATAAAATAAATAAAAAAATCCAGCACTAATGGCAGAACAAAAAATTAAACCGACGAAAGAAAAAACTGAAAAGCGAAGAAAAAAAAAACTTTTTGACAAAAAATTAAACCGACGAAAAAAGAAATTTAAAAGCGAAAAATAAAATAAACCCTTTTATTCTTAATAAGTAAGTTCCTAAAATACCTTCACCTTCTTTTTATCTTTTTTCGTCGGTTTAATTTTTTGTTAGTTTTTTTTTTTTGGATAACTAGTGATTTTTTATAAACAAATTTAGAATTAAAAACCTTTTTGTTTTGTTTGGAAATTAATTTTTCAAAGTCACCAAAATATAGTTTCGTGTGATTTTATACCAAATGAACCAAAAGTTGCGGAACGACTATTGTGTCAAAAAATACACTTTAAATGAAAAAATGCATATAAGCAAAAGTTTATTATTTTGAAGAATTCTATTCATTTCTGCCAAAATTATCCGTTTTAATAAATTTTAATTTTTCAAATGTAAACTTAAAGGCTTTATTGCCAGATTTGGCTTCTAGCTTTTGGGTAAAACTTTTTTCAATTGCCTTTCGATGGAGCTGTAATTGTGGAAAATCGAACCTTTTATCACTTTGTCTCTGGTCGATTAATTCATGAAAAAGGCGTTGGAATAAAAAATTACTAAGAATAAAAGTTTGTTCTTTTGAAGAACTTCTATATAGCCGCAATAGGTTTAGCTACTTTATGAGCCATATGGTCCTGTCCGACTTCTTAATGTTCTTAATGTATTTTTTCATATCCTACATAGAGGAATAATCCACATGAAGTACTTAGCTGCTTCTAGTGTAGTTGGGCTCAAGGAAACAGAATTCTGGAAGGCTAAGCCAATTGGGTAACAACAAGATTCTTTACTTGTTGCTCAAGGAGATGGCTACCTCCTGAAAAGATTATTTCGTTCCAAAGTGGCTCGAAGGTATATATTACAGTGAGGTTTTAAACAAGACCGGAGCTGTAAGAAAAGATAAAGTGATGAAAAAAAAATGTTTGAGAAAGAAATAATTTAAAAAACAATTACAATAAATATTTATCAAGTAAAAAAATATGTTGCAGGTATATCTGAAATCAAGGAGAAAAACGAGATAAACCCAGTAGCCAGGAGGAAAGATAGTAACTACACTCCTTAAACATTATAAGGAAAATTGAAATTAAATAAATTACATAAAAGCAAGTGACATAGAGCTCCTTAAACCCTAGACAAGAAAATTTAATTCTATCATTCTTAATCCACTAACCTTATAACCCGGAAAAACCGTGCACATATATTTCCATTAAAATTAAATTAAAAAACTCATTTTCTGACATTATTTTAACCTTGGCGATCTAAAATTCAAGGAGTGTAAAACAATATTCGAACATCGATTTGCGACCCAAACCATGGCTTTATTTTTAACCTAGGATGTGAAAATTAATATTTGCTAAGAAGTTTTAATTGTTAGGTATTATATTTGGTCCAAGTTTGGAGTTTCTGTGAAGCTGATAAATATGGCTCTGATAATCTAATAAATTTTTCTACCTACTGAGCTACATAAATTACCTGATGTAGAATTAATCAGCAACAAATTAAGGAGTGCTACTGAAACATTCATACAAGCTGTAGGCAATCCCTTAGTTAGGCAATTATCTATTTGTGATAAAATAATGTAATTTAGATTAGGATATAGATATAAGTTTTTAAGCTAATTTTTCTAATTGGGTTTTTATATATTTTGTTCCATAAAATTCATATTAAAAAACGAAAAATACACTCTAGCTACATCAATGTACTTATAATATAGATGAATGAATTTTTATATTCCGTATAAGAGCCATATTTGTATAGATATTGTAAATAATTAAAAAATAAACTATTCTTAGTGTTTTCAATAGTTATATTAATTCTCATAATTCTTTTTCGGTTATGGCGACTTAAAAATTTGTATAATGGTGGATTTATATTCGTAGTAACCAAAAATGGGTTCCATAGCCCAAAATGAAAAATTCCTGGGTGCAGGTGGGCCAATCTTAAAACCTGTGCAATTTCTAAATTGATCAAGACAACGATCGGGGATATAATTCACTTTTTTAATACGAGGACTAATTGTCTAGCGCATGTATTATGTGTAAAGATCACTTAAACAGAGTTAACATGTCTTTATCATAATTACTTAATAATCAACTTTCAAAGATTTACTACAATACAAATGGTGATGTTTGCGTGACAATAAAAGGCCATCGACCACCGTAATATAGTTTATTTACGACATGGTTGGTAATTTGATTTCTTTGTAATGTATAACTACCTGCTCAGTTCCGTTCTCGTTTGTGTATGTCATTATTTTTATTGACCATTGATAAAATAAACACAATAGATAGTTAAGAAAGATAACGTAATGGGTAATTGATTTTTTTGAGAAATAGATAATAATGTAATGGCAAAAATATCACCTTTAATTAGTTTCGATTTGCAGGTTGTCATATAATATGTAAATTCTTAAATTGTTTCGGACAAGTTTATATTTTGCTATGAGTATGAAAATTAGAGCGTAAACATTTTGTGAACATGTACTATATTTCGATACAAATAGTTTAACTAGTTTTCTACACCATGGACGGCGCTAGGATTTTCACCATGGGTGGGCGGGAGGTGGGCGGAACATTAATCTAGTGGGGCGGGTGGTATATGTACGTCTTTTTTTCAAACATATAACTCAATGTGTGGTGTGAATATGTAATTACAAGGAGAATAATCAGTTCGTATTTAAAAACTCCGTTCAGTAATAGTCACTCCATTTGAACACTAATTTTATAATATTAAGTAGTAATTAAAATTGCACTTGAGTAGCCTATATGCAAAACCTGCTATATGCAAGAAAAGTTAATTCAGTTAAGTTCAGTTAATGGTGGAAATATTAACCTTATGTCTTCTGCCATCTGAAAAACAATACATATTTTGTGCTGCAAAAAGAACTGAAACTCTTTTGAAATAAGGCGATAAAAATCACCACTCTAACATATCTGTGAGAACTTTTACACGTTTTCTTTGAATAACTCAAAACTTTTTAAAAAGCATATAGCGCGTTTTGCATATGGGATACTCACTTGTAATTTCATGCATACGAACTTTTCAAACATTAATAACAAAAGCCCGTTTAATTGTACAAAGAATAAATTATTAGGAGGCCTACCTTATTAATGAAGATTGAAGCAAATTTTACATTGCTTCTTAAACTTTACAAAAATTCCCTTGCTTGCTTTACTGAGATTGCAGGCTTGTTCGATTTACTACAGAAGTTGTAAGTAAAGTACAAATATCTGAATCCACAGTTTTAGGGTGGGCGGCTGGGTGGGCATACAAATTTTAGGGTGGGCTGGCGCCCACCCTCGCCCCACTCTAACGCCGTCCCTGTTCTACACTGAGAGAAATATCGCTATCATATTGAAAAAATAATTTTTGCAAAAACACAACAAGAGCTCTGCTGTTAAACGGAAAATATATTATTGCCAAAATAAGAAAATTGTCAAAGAAACAATTATTTCTACAGGAAATTAAACAAAAGCACACTCGACAAATGTCCGGTTGTTAAACTAACAATGTTTTATCAAATTAAAAAATATATTTTCAAATGTTTAATTACTTTTTCCACTAATGAAACCATTAGAAAGATTTTTGTACATTTCAAAATATATAGGTATTTGTTGACACGTCAAAATTGAAATTGACAAAAATATTGTGATAATAAAAGCCACTTCTTTTTGACAGTATATTGACAAGGGATTTTTCAATTCAATATGCATTTTTTTCATTATGATCGTTAAATTTCTCTCAGTGTATACGCGTACTAAACAGAAATAATTATATTATCATTAAAAATTGGCATATGAGAAAATATATATATATATATATATATGTATGCACAAGGTATTTTTTGGGACATGCATTTTTTGCAATGGAATACTGTGTAAAATTAAATTCCTTTCCATATGCCATTAAAGTTTTTCATTTTTTTCCAATATTTTAGAAGTTATAGCGATTTTTCGATACTATGAGGACTCTTTCAAGAACGTATGTTTCGAGGACATGTCCTCGAAAAATACCTTAAATATAATCTTCGCTATTACATTATTACAAAGACCTACTCGAATGTTCTTGAGTTTTACGTATATTAAACTCCTCCCCAATACTGATCCAATGACATATCGCTTATCCCCCCAAGTTAATTAGCATACGAACAATCAATTAAAAATTCCAAATATTCCACTGCAAAATTTCCGAATTAATTCGACGTGCCCACACAAGATTTGCCTGCACACATTTTTTTCCTCACCCCTTTTTTGTTTTGTTTTTTTCGTCCACACCAGAATTACGCTGATTGAGAAAAGTTTTCATATCTTTCCAGTTTCGACGCCCAAATCTCAGCCAATTCTGCATCGATTTCAATGATTTAAATTTTAAACAGTATTTAATTGGGAGTTCTTTCTCTGCATTACTTCGCTTTTCTTTTCCATTTCCGTTTTCCCCTCGAAAATGCTCAAAGAAAATGCCTGTTTAAAAAAAAAACATGTTTGTAAATTCTGTCTAAACTAATTATCGGAATGTCTTCAAACTTTACTACAACATTCGCTTACCCGATAGCTATCACTGACCCCAATTTCGACCCCCTTCGCCCCAATTTTCACACAAAATTCTGCAAAAACAGTTTTTCGGTCTCAGTTTTTAAGGCCCTTCCTATGGAAATATTGTCCGCGGGCATCTTGCTTCACTCTTTTTTAGAGAAATCGCTATAACTTTCGATGTATGTCACGGAACTTAATGCATGATGGCTTCAAAAATCACTTATTTTATTCTCTATCTTTTTCTCATACACCACTTTTACCTAATATTTTTACTTTTTTTTATATTGCCCTTAAACTTAAAAAAAAAACCTTACCCCACATTTTATTCCTTTTCTCTCACAAAACTAAACTTTTTGGAAATTTTAATAATTTTGTAGTTATCTAGAGCTTCCGCCCTTTATTCCCATAATTTTTATTATTTTCCACAAATCACCCCCTGACCCCCCCGAATAAATTTATACCATTTACCTTCTTTTTAAAATTATTCCCCATTTTTACTTTTAAATTTTTTCCACCAATTTTCAATTAATCTCACTTTTTTTTCACCCACATCTACTTCAAGGTCTTCCGAAACTTAATCTACATTTTTTGCTCCATTATTGCTAATAGTTTGTCCCCAATCTGCCCCCGTGTGTGCTAGCGGGTCATTTTTCACCCAAAAAATTAATTTCGGCCGAGTTTCGATTTACGATTATTGCATAAAGACCTACTCGAATGTTCTTGAGTTTTACGTATATTAAACTCCTTCCCAATACTGATCCAATGACATATCGCTCATTCCCCCAAATTAATTATCATACGAGCAATCAATTAAACAATCCAAATATTCCACTGCAAAATTTCCAAATTAATTCGACGTGCCTACAAAAGATTTGCCTGCACACATTTTTGTTCCTCACCCCTTTTTTGTTTTGTTTTTTTCGTCCACACCAGAATTACGCTGATTGAGAAAAGTCTTCATATCTTTCCAGTTTCGACGCCCAAATCTCAGCCAATTCTGCATCGATTTCAATGATTTAAATTTTAAACAGTATTTCATTGGGAGTTCTTTCTCTGCATTACTTCGCTTTTCTTTTCCGTTTCCGTTTTCCCCTCGAAAATGCTCAAAGAAAATGCTTGTTTCAAAAAAAAAGATTTTTGTAAATTCTGTCTAAACTAATTATCGGAATGTCTTCAAACTTTACTACAACATTCGCTTACCCGATAGCTTTCACTGACCCCAATTTCGACCCCCTTCGCCCCAATTTTCACACAAAATTCTGCAAAAACAGTTTTTCGGTCTCAGTTTTTAAGGTCTTCTTATGGAAATATTCTCCGCGGGCATCTTGCTTCACCATTTTTTAGGGAAATCGCTATAACTTTCGATGTATATCACGGAACTTAATGCATGATGGCTTCAAAAATCACTTATTTTTTTCTCCACCTTAAACAACCATGGATTACATGAAAATCCCTCCAAATTTAAAATTTTTACTCGCAATTTGAAACCCTATATATTATCCGAGTTGTTTAGTTGAAATATGTATATCTTTGGACAAACAAAGAAAAAAACCGAAGCAAGGGCTTATGCGTGATTGAGCAACAAACAACCAAACTTTCATTTCTATAATATGCAGGGATAAGTATTCGCTGACTATAGTTCTAGCTAAAAATGAAATGAAACAAAAATTTAAGTACCCTAAAGTTTCTGCTTTGCTAGAAATTAATCTTACACATTTTATTCAGCTACCTCCATGATATCGAAACATTTTTATAAGAAGAAAATGGCGAAAACCCACTTTCTTTTTAATTAATTTATTTTTTGTATCATTAACGTTCATTATAGTACAAACTAGTAGTTGATGTTTGGTCGGCTTGGCCCACCGGACTATCCGGCTTGCGCCCTCATCATAACAGTATATGTATATACATAAAAAAGAAAATAAATGGAAAGACTATGATGATGATGCAATTTGTTTTAAACAAAAAGAAATAAAAACTGAGCCAGAATGCAGAAAACCAATAATCTTTCTAGGATGGCTATCTTAAGAAATGATTTGGGGGAAAGGGGTAATAAGGGAGATGGCACACATGGGGAGCTTTCATTCAAAATTTAAATGGAGAAAATCGGTTATTATTTAGAGGAGTTCTGAGCCAGGATTCAGAAAAGTAATTGTTCTAGAAATTGGCACCTTAAGAAATAATTTGAAGAGAAAGGGGTGAACGGAGAAAATAAATATAAATATACATAAATGGCAGCCGCGGGGGTCTTTCATACGAAATTTAAATGAAGAAAATCGGTTATGATTTGGAGGAGTTGTGAGGCAGAATGTAGAAACATAATTTTTTTTAGAGATCATTCGGGGGGAAAGGGGTGGACGTAAAAAATAAGTAATAATATGCGGAGATAGTATACATGGGGGGCTTTTATACAGAATTTCAATGGAGAAAATCGCTTATTATTTAGAGGAGTTCTGAGCTAGAATGCAGAAAAGTAATTTTTCTAGAGATTTGCACCATAAGAAATCATTTGAGGGGAAAGGGGTGAACGGGGAAAATAAATATAAATATGCAAAGAAGGCACCCAAGGGGGGCTTTCATACAAAATTTAAATGGAGAAAATCGGTTATTATTTAGAGGAGTTCTGAGCCAGAATGCAGAAAAGTAATTTTTCTAGAGATTTGCACTTTAAGAAATTATTTGAGGGGAAAGGGGTGAACGGGGAAAATAAATATAAATATTCAGCGATGGCAGCCGCGGGGGGCTTTCATATGAAATTTAAGTGAAGAAAATCGGTTAAGAATTGGAGGAGTTGTGAGCAAAATTAACTTTTCTAGAGATGGCCTAATTTGGAAGCGATTTGCGGGGAAAGGGGTGAAGGGAAAAGATAAGTGATAGTATGCAGAGATGGCGCCGACGGGGGGCTTTCATACAAAATTAGAATGAAGAAAATCGGTCATCATCTGGAGGAGTTCTGAGCCAGAATGTGGAAAGGTACCTTTTCTGGAGATGTCCTCCTTTAGAAGCGTTTTGCGGGGAAAGGGGTGAAGGGAAGAGATAAGTGTTAATATGCGGAGATGGCAATGATTATGAGTTATCATCCAAAATTTGAATGAAGAAAGTCGGTTACGATTTGGCCGAGTTCTGAGGGTGGAAACTTGAAGAGTAGATTAGCCAGTGTTAATTGCCTGGTGATTCTATTTTCCCGGACCCCACAATAAGTTGAAAAAGGTGCGGCGACTGTTCAAGGAAAGACTCAAGGGAGGGAAGAGCTAAGCGCTATCGAGAATTTGAATGAACATATTTCCTTGCCATTGCCTTAAAAATAGATTTTAAAAATTTACTTTCACTAAAAGTTGTATGAAAAGGGGGGCGTGGAGGGTTCAGTTTAGGACTGAGTAAAAGTCCCTGGAGGAGTTAGTCTTGTGAAGAAGTTTGAGAAAAATCAGTTAAGTAGTTTAGCCGGAAAATGGAAAAGTAGATTATCCAGATCCTGGCTTATTTTGCTACAAGTACCAGCGCGAGGGGTAAGTGGAGAAGAGCGATGTATGGATCCAACTACAGTCCCCATGTGGGGCTATCGTACAAAATTTAAATGAAGAAAATCGGTCAAGATTTGGCCGAGTTCTGAGGGTAGATATGTCAAAGATAAGTCTGGACAGTGAATCGCCGCTGATTTCTAGAGACCGCCGAGCAAGGTCCCGAAAAAGAACGAAGAAGAAAAAAAAAATTGCTCCAAGCAAGGTGCCGAAATAAAACGAAGCGTGAAAAACGAACAAAAAAAAAGTGCTCCGAGCAAGGTCCCGAAAAAGAACGAAATATAGAAACGAAGCAAAAAAAAATTGCTCCGAGCAAAGTGCCGAAATACAACGAAGAGTGAAAAACGAACAAAAAAAAAGTGCTCCGAGTTCACTCCTTGCCATTGCCTTAAAAACAGATTTTAAAAATTTACTTTCGCTAAAAGTTGAATGAAAAGGGGGGCGTGGGGGGTTCAGTTTAGGACTGAGTAAAAGTCCCTTGAGGAGTTAGTGTTGTGAAGAAGTTTGAGAAAAATCAGTTGAGTAGTTTAGCCGGAAAATGGAAAAATAGATTATCCAGATCCCGGCTTCTTTCGCTACAATTTACAGGGCGAGGGATAAATGGAGAAGAGCGGTGTATGGATCCAACTAAAGTCCCCATGTGGGGCTATCGTATAAAATTTAAATGAAGAAAATCGGTCAAGATTTGGCCGAGTTCTGAGGGTAGATATTTGAAATTTAAGTCTGGACAATGAATCGCCGCTGATTTCTAGAGACCGCCGAGCAAGGTCCCGAGAAAGAACGAAGAAAAAAAAAAATAAAATGTCCTCAAATAATACTACTGAAATTAAATACGAGCAGGAAAGAGGGGTCTGACAATAATCGTTCAATATAAACGCGACATTTCCTCATATAAAATATATATATATATAAAAACAACACGTCTTCAAATAATACTTTGGACATAAACACGACATTTCCTCATATAAAATATATATATATATAAAAACAACACGTCTTCAAATAATACTTTGGACATAAAAACGGCATGTCCTTAAATAATACTTTGGACATAGGAATATTGTGGGGTCAGTCCCCGAAGTATACAAATGTCCCCAAAAAATACTTTAGTAATAATAATTGTCCTCAAAAAATACTTTGTACATACATATATATATATATATATATATATATATATATATATATATATAGGTTAAGGTTAGATGGTCTGGGCCACTTAAATAAACCTAAAACAATGCATATAAAAAAATTTAAATTTCACCCGACAGTGTAATTATGAACCCTCCCATATAACGACTCACACTAATTTCCCAATGCTCCAAAACATGAATTTTCAATTATGGTAGGACTTCCAAATATTTGCTCTGCCAAGTCAGATGCATTGAGGATGATGTTCTTAGGAAATTTTTGAATATAAAAGGGCATAAATTTGCCCTTGAATAAAATGAAAATTTATATATTATATAGTATACTTTTATATCTATACAATATCAATTTTTGAAATGATTTTTTTTTTTTGATGAAAATAATATTTTTCCACATTATAAAATCACCCTGTTTGAGAAATCGTAAAGGCTTAATTATGAATAAGGCACGAAAATTTTTTACCTCTGTAGGCAAACTTACATTAATTTTACATGTATATTTTATGTAAATATAAATGTTTATGAGATCTAATTAGAATTACGTTCATGCACATAAAAAATTGTTCAGTCAAAAGAAGAAGACCGAAAATATGGGAGAGGATTAGCAGCATTAAAGGCGAATTTGCTCCGCTTTGAAGGAAAATATAAAGTCAAGGGAGCTCTACAAAATCCCTAGACTAATTATTGCATTCAAAGGTCGGCGCCCCTTTGCAATTAGCTCGGTTTTACTACTAACATCTGTGGGGATAATTCGCCTGCACCACTCATAAAGACATCCCTAAAAATACGTAGAGTTCAAGTTTATTCCTTACTCATTAAGTGGAACACGCCGTTGCTCCTTACTGGAATAAAACTTCTTTTGGGCTGAAGTTGCCTTAGCTAAAAATTTTAACAGTACCCGAACCGCCCTACGCGCCCTTAGTTCTGATGATGCTTTTCTTTTTAGCCATTCAACAAGTCGTGCGGCGGAGGGTTAAGTTGGGTACATTTCGGTTCTCCATTTTTCCTCGTAAAAATTAAGAACGACAAAACTCTGCGCATTCTGGCGTGAATGCACATTACTTTTCGCAAATTAACAGATTTTCGGACTGCTTTCTGGAACGTGGAAAGGCTTTTAGCTGTCTCAGGATTTCAAAGCAATTGTACTTGTTAAATGTGTAAAACAATTTCTGACATATCTTTTTGTTAAGGGAATTTCATAATTTTTGCTACTGCAAAAGAAAAGACATTTTAACCCCACAATTTTTCGTGCAAATTTCAAGGTCATGGGGGATGAAGGGGAGAGGAGAGAGAGTAGCATAGGAATGCTTTTTACATAAAAAAAGGCTTAAAGAATACATCCAACATTTTGTAGAATATTACAGCAATAAATATGCTAACATTTTAAATTGTTTAGTATTAAACTACATATTGATCTAAAAATATACAAAAAACGAAGCTAATAATATAAATAATACATAAAATACCTTAAATTTATAACAGATATTAAAATTACATACCGATAATAATAATCACAATGCGTCGAACAAATTTTACAACACAGTTGGTATGAACAATATAGAGAAGAGATTTTTCGCGTTATCAATTTAACCCTTCTCTAGAATAACATAGCTGACACACTGCGACGTTTCATACCCCTGCCATTAAAATACTTGCTATGATTTTAAATGCTAAGGGTTAAAATCCCCATATAAATAAGTGAAAGCTGTGCCTGTTTATTTTTTTCTTACATTTCATGTAAATTTCAGTTGGACAGTTGATGGAAATTTGTCATTTATCCTTAAATTTTCAAAATATCACAATGCTATTTAATGATTTTGCTCTTTAGGTTCAATCCAAATTTAAAATATACTCTTTCAGAATTACAAAATTACATTGATATTTTATTTTTAGACTGCCATTCACAATGCATGAAGCAACAATCTCGTCATAAAACGCCGAGTATTGATGTTTAGGTCATTTGTGACTTTTTCATTTTAAGTTAAAATTGGTATGCTATCTGTCCCTCAAAACACACAAAATTATCTCTAAATATCTGTTTGTCAGAATTATAAATCCAAACAAGAAACATTTTAAAATTTTTAATATATATATACATAATTGAGGTACACTGAAATTAACCCCTTCCGGTATTATGACGAGTCTAGCTCGTCATCGGTTTTTCATGCCATACCGCACAATGACGAGCTACACTCGTCATGCGACTAAAGTTACTGTTGAATATGATAATTAATTTAGTTAAAATTTCTAGTGTACTGAATTTGGCAACACTTTTGTTACTTGTGGAAATATCACATATCACTATCACATATTTTTTACCGTTAGAATTTCTTGGTACAAGACGCGGCGAAATTGTTGCTAGTCTGTAAGATTTCATTCTTGTAAACAGTTGGTGTGAACATCGGTCGATTTTTTCTTAATTTTACCGTTTTTGATATTAACAATGTGTAAAAATGGATATTAATTAAGAATATGTAAGAATTATAAAATGAAACAAGTTGTTTTTAATAAAAATTAAATGGTTATTTCATGCACAGTTTTTCATTATTAAATCGTACCGGAAGGGGTTAATATAGTACTAGCTGAGTTATCCGGTATCAACCCACATAGCGTAAATACTTGTTAATTAAACACTTGCTAAAATACTCTAATTGGGCATATCCTAGAAATTGTTTCAATCTGAAAGCTCCTTGTGGAGCGGAATGATTGGGGTACACCGCCTTAAGAAGCAATATTATTTAGCAGCAATCATCCAAAACCAACCAAAAATCACTTGTAACATTTTTAAATACGTAAAATAAAGGTCGAATAGAACGTATGTATATTTTAATTAATTTGTTTAAATTCGCTTGGTTAATAGAGATGAAAAAAATATATATATATCTTTGCCTTCTGAATTTACCCTTAAAAATTAAGTATTTTTAATATAATCTAAAGACACAACAAATAAACTGTTGATTAAAGGAACAAGTTTCCAAATTTGAACACAAATGAATACTCCAATATAAAAGAAAATTTAAGTACGGTCCTTGCGACTTAATTTTCTAGTTATCGTAACCCATAACCTTTCTTCAGTTATAGCGCCTAAAAGTCTGCTGTTGTGAATTACTTACGTTCGTAGCGACGTCAAATGGTTTCCATAACTTCGCTCCAAATGAAAAATTTCTCTGAGTGTTTAAATTACATTGACAATTTAATTTTACACTTCCAAGGGAACTCTTTTACCCAGTAGTATAGCTTTGCAATTAACGGGCTAAATGAATTTCACATAAAGTTATTATTTTACATTGACCAAGTAATTCAATCGCACTTTAAAATGGTTTTTCCATTAGCAAATTAATTTTAAATTTGACGTGTAATTATGTTGCTAAAATTAATTATTGTAAATTTTGTTCACTGTGAAGGAAAAAGAAAGCAAATTCTATATGACTAACTGAGATACATAGTATTGTAAAAATGTGAAATAAATGTCATGTAGAGGTCAAATTGACATAACTGATAAAAATATTACCATTGATTATTACTTGGAATGCAACCACGAAAAAAAAAAACAGTTTTAGTTAAGTATTACCTAACCTTACCACACATCTGTTGAATACGTGCAAAGTTCTAATCTATGCTGATGACATGAAGTTATTCTTTCATATAAGGAATATTAACGATTGCAATGCGATTCAAAAGGACCTTAATATCTTCCATTCTTGGTGTGCTCACAATAACCTTGAACTTAATATTGATAAGTGCGAAATAGTATCTTTTTATCGTGGACGAAGTTTTTTTCAATTTGACTACGCTCTGTTGGGTCATACTCTTCGTCGAATGAAGTCTGTTCGTGACTTAGGTGTTGTTCTGGACAGAAAACTTGATTTTGTTGAGCATATCAATTCCATGGTTATGAAGGCTTGTTCCGTATTAGGTTTCATAAAAAGATGGTCACGTGAGTTCTCGAATATTTTAGTATATAAACAACTGTACTTTTCTTTTGTGAGACCTATTCTTGAATACGCAAGTCAAGTTTGGTCTCCTCACTACCAAACCCACATTAACAACGTTGAGTCTGTCCAACGTAAGTTCATTAGATTTGCCCTGAAGGATTTGCCTTGGGCCGACCCGATTTGTCTTCCCCCTTACGAAGACCGACTGCAGTTACTCGACATGCATTCTTTAAATAAACGTCGTGAAGTTGCTGACATAATATTCGCTCACCAACTTATAGCTGGTTATATTGACTCGCCATCTCTTAAAGCCAAATTCGTCTTTAGGGATAGCCCTCGTAACCTAAGGAATCTGAGTCTTCTACAAACTAACAATTGTAGAACTAACTATGGTGTCTATGAACCTATTAATCGCATGTGCATAAGTGTTAACAAGCATGCTGACTCATTTAACACATGTCTTACTAAGCATGCGCTGAAAAAATACTTGTTTTGTCATCATTCTTAACATCATTTTTGTCATGTGATACGCATGAATTCTTGTTCTGCATGTTGTATGATGGTTCTGGTTTTACTAACAGAACCAAGTGATGATAATAGTCTCATACTCATGCAGCTCTGCTGCTTGTAGCTTGGACTAAGCTGATGGTTAAAAAAAAAAAAAAAAAAAAAACATTCCATTATTCATAATTGAACATGGAAACAGCTCTGGTGATTTTTAGTGAAATATTAAATTTTTTTAAAAGCGGATTTTATACCGTATTTATGCAATTTTCTGTAAAACCCCGCTGAAATTTGAACAAAAGTTATAATTTTTGGAGAAAAGATAAAGTTTTCAAACTTAAATCCTTTTAGCTTGAACTTTTTCCCATGAAGGGAAACTTTTACAAATATATGAATAAATATTATATTTCACGAAGATATTTAAAGTTTCGCGTCTCTCTCCCGGAGTTTGTTTGTACTTCTAAGGTATTGTATTAAATCTGTATTCAAAGGGTATATAATACCTATTAAATTTCGTATTTACAAATTTTTCTAAGTTTCTGTATAAAAGTACTATAATTATATACACCAAAAACGTAGCTAAAAATTGCAACAAAAGACTCTAAATGTAACAATTAATAGGTGTTAAAAAAACTTTTTTCATACAAAATGTTCTCGCATTTTGAATTTTGGTACAATCACCAAATTTCTTAAATAGTTTTCTATAAAATATATTTATTCCAGATTTTTTTCCACCTGCGTGACATCTAAAAAAATATAATTTTATTGTTTCTTTTTTGGTTTTGTCGTACAGTCAGTAAAATTTTTTTTTTGTGACTTTCTTGCATAGTTTCTTAAATATATATTTTTTCCCTGGGTCTTCACTCAGGCTGAAGAAAAAATATTTTTTGGTGACAGTACATAACCTAGGAAAAAAACAAATAAAAATTTACATTTTATTTCTTTTAGGTGTTATGCATATAGAGAAAAATCTGGAAAAAATATATGTTATATAAAACTATGGTATAAAGCTGTATATACATATGGTGATTGTATCAAAATTCACATTGGGTGAAAAATTTGTTTGAAAAGTGAAAAAAAGTTGTCTTTAGGTTATATTCAGTTTTCAGATCTTCCGATTCTTTCATCATATCAAAATCCCACACAAATAGGTCAACCCGTTAAAAAGATATTAATTTTTTTCGAGAATTTTAAAATTAATTCTCAGCCCTTGGGAGTTAATTATTAAGAGATGAATGATGGCCAAATTGTTACTTGTGTTAGTCCTGACGATAAAAGAAATATAACGGCCATAATCGGCGTGGGGGCCTTTACTTGTAGAGAATATTGAGTTCAATAAGAAAATTTAATATTCAGTAAAAAATCTAGGGTAAGATGTTAAAGACATTGCTAGCAAGGTGAAGACTTTGCTGGTATTTAGTTCATTAATTTCGTTGAGCATTGCTCAGATCAAAACTTAATTCCAAGATATTCTGTACATCGATTGGTAAAAATTGCTGCGAAAGGAATTTAATAATTCCTATTCGTCTGTTTTTCAGATTCCAAACATTAATGGAATATTTTCAGTTATTCAGCATTCTACATGAGCACTTAACTAAATTTTTCTTATACAGTGTCTGACATAAGCGAACATGTTTTGACGTTTTTGAAGGAAAACATCTGTTAAAGTGCGCCATTCTACGTGGAATGCTTAGATAGGCATCGCAATTAAGTTCGTTATTAAGTAGTATTGTCGCCCTGTCGAACCAAATCCATTGCGGCATGGCACTCCAATACATATTTAATCGATTTCGATCCTACGTGCTCGAGCTCGACACTCTGTCCACTAAGCTTGAACGAGACTTTTCGTCCTTTTTGAGGAATCGAAAAATAAACTAATCTCGTCGAACGGCGCGGCAGCACGGGCTAAATCGAGTCAAGCGGGACGTGACCAGGGTACAATTCACTTTGTCACTTTCTTAGCGAGGGGTTTCTGTTAGGCTATCAGTTTTCATCCTGTTCGCCATTTTACTACCTCGAATCCTCGTCTCCCACCCGCCGCGCTTGTAGTTTCGTCCTTTGATAGCTAGTACTGAAATCCTTCAAACACATTTCGTTTCGATTCCGAAAATGATGTTTCTTTGGTGCGTCAACGATAGCACGCTGCTAGTTTTATTGCTTCTGTCTAGACTGGAGTTATGCTGTGCAATCTGCGTCGTAATGTTTTTCCGTTTTGGTCGTCTTATCACGCTAACTTCTTAACAGATTTTTCATTCCGTTCAATAAAATTATGGATATTTTCAAAATTGAGATTGAGGACTTTTCAGCTTTTATGTAATGTTCTCTGAATTTCACGAAAAGCAATATGACTCTTTCTGGATAAATTCAATTCATAACAAATTTTCTAAGAAGTCCTCCGCAAGCTCGTAACTAAGTGGCTCCTTGATACTCTCATTAAAGGTTAAAAGTTCACTGCTGAAATATGCAATTAAATTTTGTTTTGTAATTTAATCTCTTCCAGTGTTCAGATTCCCTTCGTTTTGTTTCATGAAAGCCTTTCGGACTCTGGCAATTTCCTTTTAACTGAGGAGTCTTAAGTAGAAAGACCATGGAAACATTTTGTTGTTTTGTTAATTTAATTCTCCGAGGGGATGTTTGTTTAATTTCAGAACTACCTCGAGGCGGTAATCTTTATAGTTCAAAAAGTACTGAGGACTTATTTCCTTTGCAGTCTATTGCTCTCCAGGGATAAATATAAAAAGAAAACAACAGGACAAATCTGACATTTTTATTTTTCGACTACTTGAGTAAAAATAACTAGAACAGATATTTTTTATTCAGCACTATAAACTAAAGCTTTGGTATATGTTCTTGATATTAGTTTTCTAATATTTGCATATTAAAAGGCTATGTCATTTCGATAAAAACGTTACATTCTCATTTCAGTATATGCGTTCTTTTATGGCTTGGCATATTGAACATTCAACCTAGATATTTACATACTTCTTAGATTACATACTTCTTACTTTTAACTAGGGGGCCTCAATAGCCCGGTTGGTAACGCGACATGCTGACTGCGAGCCAGCAAGGCGCTAGAGGTTGTGGGTTCGATTCCCACGAGAAGCACTGGTCACAAAAAAAGTGGCATCTCAATGGGCCTGTTATAATGGCCTAAGTGTGTCTACGGACAGCCACTGCAATCTACATCTACATCTACTTTTAACTACAAAGGTTCCTGATAGAATTTTAATCCTAAAATGATAACATGGGTGAAATTTCACCTCAGGCAAATTGACCTTCTGAAATTTTTAGAAAAACCTAATGACTTTTAACAGCGATTTTTCCTGCATATATTTATGAGGACATTATAGAAGTAATATTATCATGAAAAATAACATTAAATAATGATAATAATATATTTAATTGCATTTAAAGTTCTTTATTAAACTAAAAAGATATTTGGGGTGAAATTTCACCCATGATATCCTTAACGTGATTTATTTTGATGATACCTTTTAAAGGTTAATTCCCTTTATCTCGAAAAATCTGACATTTAGCATTATTTGAAATTTACTTAATCTTATCGTAGATGTGCTTTTAATTATTGCCGATATTTAATACTACAAATAGATGTTAAATATCAGAGTTTCCCTTTTTTCTTAGTATACTTGACTAGAACAATAATAATTAGTCAAGTTGTCCTTTAAAGCAAAAGTTAAGGACTAGTTTTTAACCGACTTCAAAAGAAAGGACGAGTTTATCAATTTGAACTGTTTACATGCTTTTTTTATGTTTGTCCAGCGATTATTCAGAAACAACAAGACCGATTTCGATGTATATTTTTTTAAATGAAAGAGGATCATCACCCAGTAGTCCCACTCCAATTTTATAAGGCCTAGTAATTGCGTGGTTATTTGTGTCTATGTTACGCGATGTCTTTGCCAATTGTGAACCGATTTTAATGATTCTTTTTTTATTGAATAGGCTATATCTCAAGGGTGGGTTAAATTTGAAGAAAATGAGCTTAAAAAACAATATACAAAATTATTGATACTTAAATATTTACAATATCTAATCAGTTATTTTTTCATGTACGTCATTTTAATTCAAGAATTTTAAATTAGAAATCTTAATTCAAGGATTAAAATCGGATACATAATTTTAATTTTCACTTATTTTATAACGTAGCATAAATAGAATAGTATAAATTTTAATTGAATTTTAGAATAATTTAATAATAATTGATTGAATTTAAATTTTATTTTCAATTAATACAAATTTCTAACTTAAAGTTTGTTTATGCATGATTTTAAATTATTCAATTGAAATTATTACTATTTTCCCTGTGAATAATTGGTTTAAAAATATCTTTCGATTAAAAAATTATTTTTATGTTATCAAATAGTAAAACGGCTTGCCATATGAAATTTAGGACCAAGTGAATAAATGCCAGCAAATGCTTTTCACTTGATATTTGTATGCTGGCTATTTATGTGAATAAAAATCCAAAATTTTACTTGAAAATCCAGCAAATGCTTTTACTGGAAGCATTTACTAGTTTTTCTTTTAAATATATACTGAAATTTTAAGTAAATACTTGAATTTGAGTGAATAAACAGTAGCTTTTAGTTATCACAACAAGAATTTACTCGTAACCTTTCAAGTTGCATTTGAGCAGCCTTAAATGCAGTTGTACTTAATCCCTTTTGAAAAAATCGCATGAAGATTATCACGTTAAGACTTATCTGGAAAAGTTGTTAAAATGATACGTTATAAAGAGGGTTCGAAAATAACTAAAGTATTTTTGAAAAAAAAAAATAATCGCTTTATACTAAGCTAAAATCAATTATTTCATTTGAAATCTTACTTAGATTCAATAATTGTTTTTATGAAGGGTTTGATTTATTTCGTCCAAATAAAAATTATAAATTAGATAATAATTATTATAAGGTAATTTTCACGAGTATTAAGTAATTTTTATTTTTTCATTGGTTAATAATGTTTACATGTAATATTTATTTTTCAATTTAGATTACGAAATAATTTTTAATTTTCGATCGCTTGAAATTATGAATTCAGAGGAACCTCACAACGTGTATCTGGTCTGATCTATTAAAATCTGAATTTTGAAAATTTTCATGATTTCATTAATTGCCTTCGTTTAAGGGGTCGAAATTTTAAAGAAAAAGAATTGATACGGTTCGGAATGATAAATTCCTCTTTTTTTTTAATTCGGTTAAACCAATCGAAGAATTAAAATTCAAATGTAAACATTACTAACCAATGAAATTAAAAAAATTTAATAATCGTTATTTTGTAACTAATGTTTTTTTTAACATAGTGATTACAGTCCTCACTTTTTAAAATAACGTCTCAATTTTGCGGGGATTATTTGGGCTTATTTATCTGCGATAAAAGTGTGAAGTAGATTTCTGAAGATTTCTTGAACTCATTTTTTGTTTGTCTTGGGTTTATTTTAATCTGACTCACAAGGAAACGTTCTCAGGTGTGTCTCACAGATTTTGATGAAATTGAAATATGTTATAGAGTATCGAAAAATAAGAGACAAATTCGTAACATTGCTCTGTAATTTAGAAGAAATGCCCGGAAATCAGAAAAACTATAAAATCTCTAGCTGAACCAAAATATGGATCCAAAATAAGTAAACAAGCTGTTAACTACGTTCGCCGTATATCATCAGTCCAAAAAGTTTATTTCGGTGCGGTTATAATTTATAGGAAAAAAATGTAATCATTCATCGTTTATTCTTTAATGTTTCCTTAAAATTTATAATTGGAGCATTTGCCCGTGTATACTCATTTTTGCTTCATTTTAATTACGTACCCCGTGAGGGATTTAAAAAAATAAATTCCGCAATTTACGGGTAGCAATTCCTTATTTTTGTAGGCAGTAAATACTTATTGTCCCGGCAAATACTGACAAGTAAAAGTTAATTACATAATTTCTAGCATTTACTGAAACCATTTACTTTCAGTAAATGCTTGATTTTTATTCACTTGGCCCTTATAGTCTAAGAGCCAGTGACATTTTTCAGTGATGATTTAGTTAAGGTCTATTTTTTGAGAGGATGTTGAGGAGGGCCTAACTAAGTGCCATCCGCGAGGATTAACCCTGATTCCAGTCATAAGAGGGTGGCAGAACGCCCCCAACATGTAAAAAAAACGGCATCTTTTTATCATTTAGTTAAGGCTGAAATTTTTTCCAGCAGTCCTTTGATGGCCCACAATCATCGATATTATATTTGCAGAACGATTGGCCAGTCATAAGGGGGTGGCAGAACGCCCCTAACATGTCGTGTGAGTGATGAACTTTTTATTATTTAGTTAAGCTTCATCTTTTAATATGTTGTTGTGACAACTATTCCAAGTGTGAATCTCAATTTGCAGAACAAAATGGCGGCATCAACACCCTGGCAGAATGATTTGAAGTTTTTACATTCAACCGCAAATATCTTTGAAACTATGCTAGATACGAAAATACGACTGAGAGATTTTTTGTGGGAAATTTAATTCTCTACAAAAAAGGTCTCTTGACATTTCTTCATATTTTGATTATTTTCTGAGTTATACTGAAAATGAAGAAAATTTACGAATATTTTTTACGTTCAGACGCACATATCTTTGGAACTATGCTAGATTCGAGAATACATAATAAGAGGTTTTTTGTAGGAAATTCAATTCTCTACAAAAAAGGTCTCTTGACTTTTTTTCGCATTTTGATTAGTTTCTGAGATATACTGAAAATAAAAAAAATGTACGAAAATTTTTTACGTTCAGACGCACATATCTTTGGAACTATGCTAGATTCGAGAATACAACACCACATGTTTTTTGTAGGAAATTCAATTCTCTACAAAAAAGGTCTCTTGACTTTTTTTCGTATTTTAATTAGTTTCTGAGATATACTGAAAATAAAGAATTTTCTTTCCATTGCCGACAAACCGTTGGATACGTACTAATTAATATTTCCCTAAAACCGTGTTTTTTTTCATTCCTACAATTTGAGAGACGTCGACAAATTTCATTTTCATCAAAAAACCCGATTGTCATGGAAAAAAATTATGATAATTTTTTGAAAAAAATTGAAATTATTGAAGTTCCGCTATCTCGATAGATAAAAAACATTGTAAATGTATGTTGAATCATTAATATCTTTCAATATCATATCAAAAATTCTCTAAGAAAGAAAATATACGAAATAAATAAAAAATCATAATCATAATTATTTTTATTAGATCAAATAAATGTTGTGCAACTAAGGAAATTTTTGAATAATAACGATTTCGTGATTAATTTTTTTAAATTTTTATTTGAATAACTTATGATAATAAATATAAAACAAAAACTATGAAGTAGATAGTATGAAAGAGCAAGCATAAAAAGTAAGTAAAAATAATTTTTTTTTATCAATCCTCTTGCCAGTCGGAATCACTCTCCTCATCGTCTGCCGAATCGAGATCACTCGATGCACGAGAGTCCATATCTATAAAATTGAAAAAATGGATTAGAAAAATGTAATATGTTTGTGTTTATATTTGCTATAATATCTACATACCTGAAGCATTGTCACCCTTGTCATCTTTGCTGTTTTCACTGGAGGTATCAGTGAGTACATCACTAACATATTGGGGTATTTGATCTCCTTCGAACCAGACGAATTCGTATTTATTTTCATTGATAATCCATCCGTAATTTTCTGGCAACTTTTCCGTCGACTGCTGCAAATGTGCATTGAGCCAAATACTGGCAATGTACGAGCTTCGCAGTATTTGTTGTCTTAATTCTGAAGAACATGGTGGCAAGTTAGAGGCATCACAATTCCGGATTTTCTTAACAAATGATTTTTGACTATCATTGGTGTTGTAAGCTTCATGGAATAATTCCAACCGCGCTTCGTTAACTTTCTCTACATTTTTGACACCATACATGCGGCAGATAAATTCTTCTATGATGGAAAATACTGTGGACGTATCAACGTTTTCTTCGCCTAGATCTGCGAATGCCTTCTGATAGTCTTCGAACGCCTTCAATAATTTAAGAGGTTTGTTTTTTCCTTTACGGAATAATGAAGGGTTATAGTCAAGAATCATTTGTTAAGAATATCCGCAATTGTGATGCCTCTAACTTGCCACCATGTTCTTCAGAATTAAGACAACAAATACTGCGAAGCTCGTACATTCCCAGTATATGGCTCAATGCACATTTGATTATGATTTGAAATTATTATGTTTTTTGAGGTATTTTTTATTTATTTCGTATATTTTTTTTTTCTTAGAGAATTTTTGATATGATCAAATAAAGATATTAATGATTCAACATACATTTACAATGTTTTTTATCTATCGAGATAGCGGAACTTCAATAATTTCAATTTTTTTCAAAAAATTATCATAATTTTTTTCCATGACAATCGGGTTTTTTGATGAAAATGAAATTTGTCGACGTCTCTCAAATTGTAGGAATGAAAAAAAACACGGTTTTAGGGAAATATTAATTAGTACGTATCCAACGGTTTGTCGGCAATGGAAAGAAAATTCTTTATTTTCAGTATATCTCAGAAACTAATTAAAATACGAAAAAAAGTCAAGAGACCTTTTTTGTAGAGAATTGAATTTCCTACAAAAAACATGTCGTGTTGTATTCTCGAATCTAGCATAGTTCCAAAGATATGTGCGTCTGAACGTAAAAAATATTCGTACATTTTTTTTATTTTCAGTATATCTCAGAAACTTATCAAAATGCGAAAAAAAGTCAAGAGACCTTTTTTGTAGAGAATTGAATTTCCTACAAAAAACCTCTTATTATGTATTCTCGAATCTAGCATAGTTCCAAAGATATGTGCGTCTGAACGTAAAAAATATTCGTAAATTTTCTTCATTTTCAGTATAACTCAGAAAATAATCAAAATATGAAGAAATGTCAAGAGACCTTTTTTGTAGAGAATTAAATTTCCCACAAAAAATCTCTCAGTCGTATTTTCGTATCTAGCATAGTTTCAAAGATATTTGCGGTTGAATGTAAAAACTTCAAATCATTCTGCCAGGGTGTTGATGCCGCCATTTTGTTCTGCAAATTGACATTCACACTTGGAATAGTTGTCACAACAACATATTAAAAGATGAAGCTTAACTAAATAATAAAAAGTTCATCACTCACACGACATGTTAGGGGCGTTCTGCCACCCCCTTATGACTGGCCAATCGTTCTGCAAATATAATATCGATGATTGTGGGCCATCAAGGGACTGCTGGAAAAAATTTCAGCCTTAACTAAATGATAAAAAGATGCCGTTTTTTTTACATGTTGGGGGCGTTCTGCCACCCTCTTATGACTGGAATCAGGGTTAATCCTCGCGAATGGCACTTAGTTAGGCCCTCCTCAACATCCTCTCAAAAAATAGACCTTAACTAAATCATCACTGAAAAATGTCACTGGCTCTCCTACTATTAGACTTGCACTTGCATATCCTTGACCCACTTTAGTGGTGCACTATACAAAATCTCATTTCTTTCTAGGGCTATTGGAGGTAACTTTTCAAAAATAAAAATAAATACTTATTTTAATAAGTACAAATTTATCCGAAACACGGAATCATCGACTTCGAAAGGCTTTATAAAACGACCTCCCACACAATGACGAAGTGAGCAAGTTGAAAGACCGGAATATTGGTAATTTTCGCCTCGGAGGTAATTATTTAGCGAAGCGGACGAGAATGAAATCCGCGAAATATTGCGAGAAAAACTCCTTGTCGGCATTCGGAGGGCCCACAAATCAAATAAATTCCGTGCTGCCACTCGCCTCCAGCGAATCGGTCTGTTAATTTTCCGTAAACAGACCATAAGGCGTGGATTTCCGGGCTACTTTCTTCCAGGACATTTGCAGGCAGTCAGACGTAAGAAATTCCCATTAAGCAGGCTGTGAGGGCGCTATAAACAAGCTCTTGGCTGGAGCAAGATAAATCTGAAGATGACGCGTACCTCATGCGCGAGTACAGTGCCTTCGGAATACATCAAGTCAATTGGAAGGTCCTTGCCATCGACACGGGACGGCGTGAGCAGATCTTAGTTCCAGAGCGCTCCCATCGTGTCCCTGAACCTTGGTCTCCTCCCACCACCTCCTGCAAGAAAGCAAGGAAGCACGGAAGAAGAAACTGCTCCTCGTTGCTGGAATGCGGAAGAGCACTAAAAAAGTGTTTCTCATTCAAAGTGATGAAAAGGGGCTAACGAGTGCAAGGTGACAAAAACACTTCCCCCGGGGGCAAACCATACTTAAACTTTAAATTGAAATTTTTCAATTTCGTCCAACTTACTGACTGAACTAACTGACTTGCTCGTCCTCCCGCCCGTTCCCGAGGACTGCAGAAGCTGCCTGCTCGATTGATGGCTCCTCACGATAACGCGGAATCGGGGAGCAGCTTCCCAGCGAGGATGCCCCCTCATGAGCCCTAATATTTCTCGGCGTGGCATGAGACAAATTCGTGTTGGCCGAGGGAAAGTGAATTTTTTCCGAGATCGTCTGTTTACGTCGCGTTATCTTTTTAATGAAATATTTATGAAAACCAGCGACGTATTAAATTAAAGGGTACTGTCAGCCGCTTAATACCATTCGTCTCATGCTGGTGTGGCGCTGCTAACGTTGATTGATTCCCTCTGATCCCTCAAGGTGTGGGGGATGTAAAACGACTTTTTTTTTTTTTAAATAAATATCGCATGTTTCTAGGGCGTAAGAATTTGTTTCATTTTTCACTGAGAAGTTAACCTCGTACAGACTTGCTGTCTCAGCCCTAAGCGAAATAAATAATTCGCCCCATTTGTAGAAAATGAATTTTAGCATCGTGTTCTAGTTATGTATTTATTGTTCTCTGGTCAAAACATCTTCACATCCAATCTTGGGGCTCTACGGTATTTAATTGAGGAAGTATGGGGGTGGCAACCGAAATTACTTGACAAATCTTAACGAAATTGAAAGTGTACATAGACACTAGTGAGTACCATAATATAAATTTTTGTTCAGAATTTTTGCTTATTTACAAATAGTCAAAATTTAAAATATTATATATAATATTTTTAGAGGATGACTTTTTGTACTTACCTCTGAAGTGACATCTGCCCAAAAAATTAATTATAGTCTATTGAGTAGACGTTATATGTAGTAATTTAAAACGACTCATACATAAAAAAAACATATAATATCCAAATATCTTATCTATTAATAGACAAAGGCAAAAATTTTTATCCTTTTTTAACCTATTTCCTCTGCACGTATCTTAATGAGACATATATCAAACGAAAGGTATTTTTTCATAGATGTGCATGAATATATGTTGTATTCAGAATATTATGTTTTATGGAAGAGATTGTTCATTTGTAGGCACAGTGGCAATTACGTTAAGATCTGTCCAATAGTTTCGGAGAAAATTAATATTTCCATATTTCCACATTTCCTCAGTTGACATAGTAAAGCTAAAAGATTGGGTGTGAAGATATTTTGACAAAAGAACAATAAATACATTGCTATGACACATAATTAACACATATCCGACCGGCATTATTTGCACCGCCATTCACCAGATTTTTTTACTCTATTTGTAGAAGCAATATGCTCTATATAAAGACAATCTAACTTTTAAAAAGTCATATATTATCTGATTGAATAAAGCAAGATTTCTGTCCATCTATTAAAAAATAAATCAATAATTGCTAAGTGATATGCTCCCTTAAAATATGTAAAAATTTCAATATTTTAGGTTGAAAGCAATAACCCTCCAGTGAACACCATCATGAAGTCACCATACACAATTATCACAAGTAGATATGTGAAATTCCAGAAGTTGCACGTGTCACGTCGAATATTCCACAATTTGACAAAAGCTGACAAGAACAACTTACGAAAATTAAGTGCCAGAAGCAAGAACCAATGATGTGCTTATAAGGCATTAATCAAACAAGAATTAAACGTCTCCAGGCCGTCAACAGTCCGATTCCCTCCACGTGTGCCCTGTGCTCCTCCAGGACACCCCCTAACCAAAAGTTTGAACAGCCTGTCTGCCCTTGTTGAATACAGAAACATCCTGACCCCGACCCCCGGGCTCGTTTAAAGAGTTCCTTATCGCATAATTGGACGAGAGCGGGAATTATGATAACACGACTCTACCCCCCCGAGGAAGACCCTAATCTGTGCCTGAGTATATGGGGTGCGAACTTGTCGAAGAGCGAGAGCAACCAGGTTGACGGTGACGCGACAAATGGGGTAAGTAATAGCAATATTTCTTAATTTTGGACGGTGTCCTAGTGATTAACGCTAAACTTGTTACTCTGCCGGCGCTCTTCTAATGGTGTTACTCTCTTCTCCACCCCGCTTTATATTCACATGAATGCCTCCACTACCCCGAAAATTTGGGATGATTTTGGTCGTCGGTTGGCTTTGTACGTTGCCGGGATGCGAACAGACTCGTGAGGACCCTCGGACGGAAGCGCTAAGGGAACTGTCTTATGGAATTATCCTTCCAGTGATTTGCGCTCTGGGTATTATCGGGAACGTGCTAAATCTCATCGTCTTGACCAGGAGGAACATGCGGGGCACCGCATACATTTACATGAGAGGTAAGCGAAATCAATTTATTCCCCGCAGATTTCTAGATTTTATTCCTCCACAATTCCACAAGGGGCCGCAAGGGTTCGGTCACGTCGTCGGCACGGTATGCGGGCGCAGCGCTTCCGTGGTGCTTCCGCACGGCGGACAAATCCATGGGAGTGAAGCACGCTTTATCCGGTTATTGTAGGCGCTCATCCCTTATATTACAAATTTGCATAATTGAATTGCCTATTGGAAGACAGTGTGGGCATCCTCCCTTTCTGAATTTGAGCTTGGCGAAGGCGGGCGATTGTCCTGCTAAAGCCATGAACAGAGCAGACGAATAGCGTGCAATAAGCGAATGGCTTTTATCATTTAAAAGCATTCATTATGGTCGAGAAAATACGTTTTTAAAGACTAAAGAGCCTTAGCAGAGCTGAAATACTGTACGATGGAGAGACTTCACAGTTTATAGATGACGTAGACACACAACAAAGTATTTTAACGTGTTAGTGTACATTTTTGGAGAGATTTGATTTATTAATAAAGTATACAGGGTGCGATGATCATATTATTTTGAATTAAGAGAGAAATTTAAGGAAATTTATGTGATAGATACTCTGCTTTGATATTTTTAAGTCATACCAAAGCAGTAGCAGTGGGATATGAATCCTGGAAACGGCGAGGCATACCCTTACTCATCCCATACATTCATTAACATATCTACTCACAATTATGCAATTCCAATTACTTAATGGAAATATAAGTTTACGAACGAACACCTTCAATCCGGCGGTAGACATATTCTGACACTTGAGGGCTTTCAAAAGGAATTTAGATATAAATAATGGTTTAAAATCTTCATTAGATCGCAGGTAAACATAAACAATTTCAGTTCGTGATGAACGATAAATAATTACCTATGCGAAATGGTTATAAGTAGGTAATCATCTTTATTGAATATTTATTATGATTTATTATGAAAGAAAGCGTGGAGCGTTTATGTAATCTTTACTCTTTTTGGACAAAACGCTCCACGCTTTCTTTCATAATAAATCATAGTAAATATTCAATAAAGATGATTACCTACTTATAACCATTTCGCATAGGTAATTGTTTATCATTCATCACGAACTGAAATTGTTTATGTTTACCTGCGATCTAATGAAGATTTGGCAAAGGGAAAACTCTTGAGCCATCAAAATAATATAAATGTCCGAATTATTTTGTAATTTTTAGTGCTTGCTAAAAGCGTGTTTTTTAGTTTTTTAAACTATTATTTTTATTTTGTTTTATTTTTCATTATGTTGTTCCCACGAGTAGTGGACAAATAGACGGTCGACCCCCCAGAGGTCCATGTAGGGGGACAAGGCTAATTACAATAGGGTTGCGCCCGGTGCCCTAAGGTGACGCTAGCGACATGATATTTTTTACCACCCTCATACCATTCAGCCCTCGGCGCGTATCCTACCTTGGCTTAGGTGAGATCTCATAGACTCAAAGTCCAATCTTCGTATTCCTCTCGTCGAACCTTATTGATTGATACCCATGACATGATAATTTGGTAAGAAAATGTCATTTCGCATTATTTTCACCAAACCCTTTCATTTTATACCTAAATCATACGGCTGCATTTCAAATAGCCAATCCGCCACCTTGGGACGGCCGCCATGTTGGATTTAGGTCACGTGATTATTTTTGTCGTATCCCATTCAGCAAACCTTTTCATTTAATATCCATATCATGGGGGTGCATTTCAAATAGCCTGTCCGCCATCTTGGACGTCCGCCATATTGGATTTAAGTCACGTGACTATTTTTTTTCGTTTTCCTGACAGCAAACCCTTTCATTTGATACCCATATCATGGGGGTGGATTTCAAACAGCCAGTCCGTCATCTTGGGGAGGCCGCCATATTGGATTTGTAATGACGTGTCTTAGCTAGTCATGTATGGTCATCAGAACTCAGAGCGTGTGCAAAATTTCATCCTAATCGAAGACCGGGAAGTGGGTCAAATTAAGATTCCAAGATTTTCTTACATACATAGTTAGTTACAAGTGAAGCTAATAAAAGCGTGTTAATAGTAAAGAATGAGAGTGAGAATTTGTTTTCTTGTAGTTTATTTTGGTTTTCAATATAGCGAAAAACCCGCCTTTTCGTCAACTATAGTCGTATAATTCTTAGAAGAAAATTAAATTAAATCCCAAATGTAGAAAATGTGATGTTCCGCAGTTTTTGCCCCCAAAATAAGTTCTTAGCAACATTTTAACGAATCCCTTGAAACAACCCATCTTATTCATGAGAACGTGATCCCTCCGTCAACGTTTTACTTGCAAACAGAAATCAAATTTCATCACATATTCAATTTCTTTAGTCCTTTCACCGGCTGAAGCCGACAATTTCCGGGAAAAGGATAAGATAAAAAAAAGGCGGGTTTGTCTGTGTCGAAAACGGCAACATGAATACATCTACAATATTAATCCAGAGATCGTTTTTCGCATAGCTGGATTGCTCTTTTTACACTTTGAAAAATCTTTGTGTAACTTTATTCCCCTTTTCGAAGGGAATTGAACACCTTCCATAATGATAGTGAAATTACACCTTAAAAAATTATACCATATGTTTTATTTTAATGAGTTTGTTAAATACTTAACAAACAATAACCTATTGCGGATTTATTATTAAAATCAAATTATTCTACTATTTCCTTCATTTTATTCCATTCATTAGATATAACGTCCTTGTTCCCTTGACTGTAGGTATTGGAAAAATACTATATGTATTCAAAAGAGTATTTAATTCCAAAAATGTACACCTGCGACGTGTGAATTTACCTACTTTAAAGAAGTAAAAAATACGCATTTATTATGCAAACTTCTCATTTAAGTGTAATTTTCCCTATTGTGTGTAATACTTTTAAACAAGAGAAATGTATTTTTACAAAGTATTTGCGTAATTTTACTACCATTATGGAAGGTATTAAATTTCCTTCCAAAAAGGGAGTACAATTACACCAAAATTGTGTAGAGTGTTTGTTACATACAAATAATATATAAAATCTTCTTTCTCGCCGTTGTATTCGTATTAAGATTAGTATAAATTTGTAAAGACCCTTAATCTAGTTATTTTGCCTTTAATGGAAATTACACGCCTCGAACAAAACATTTTCGACAGCACGTCTTAACTTTAAGGAAAACCTTCACAAAGTGATGGCGCATTCATTTTGTTTGAATGAGAGAATTTAGGTCGTAGATTTACGTCAGTTTGATGTAATTTTACATATTCATGTGCACTTTTACAACAATTTTGTGTAAAATCACACAACATTTCCAAAGTTGAGTGAATATTACACCCAAAACTTTAAAATTGTGTAATTGCACACTTTTTTGCTTAATTACACCAAACATGTGTATTTTTACGATTGTAATAATTTTTTACACAGAAAAAAATATAAAATTGCTTTTAAGATCAGTGTGAATTTACATTAAGTTTTTAAAGTGTAACTGTGTACGATTTTTTTATGTTGACATGGTTTTTTTACGAGTATAACAAACCCTTGACTAAATAACTGTGTGGGAGAGTGAAGTTCGTGAGGAAAGTGTGAAATTGTGGGAAGAGTTATAGGGTAGTAAACGTGGATGAATTTTGTCTGAATGATCTTTATTTATACTCGTCAAATAGTACATTACCAAAAACTAGATAACATTTAATGCGATCCTCGAATTCTCTGATTTTCATTGATAAATGTCGGGTAGTAAGAATGAATTACCCTAACCTTAAAAACAGTCAATTGGTTGTTTTCATTAAATGCTCAGGGCAAGGTTTAAAAAAACACTCTGTATGAGTTGTATGTGTACTTCTTTGTAAATAGAAAGTAATAATTTTAAGGATCCAAAGTGACAAATTGGCAAAATCCATCGCAATTTCAGAACTCATGCTATGGCTTTCACTGCCTGAGTGCGAAAGAGAGGAAACAAAAAACGCACCGTCTGCTTCTAAAGGAAATCATACAGGCGAGCAGTTGATTATGTCAGGGATCAGAAGTCGATCGATATTTTTAGGTTATAGCTAAGGAATAACTAAACAAAACCGTCATTACTCGGAATTACTTTAACCCTTAAATGGTATCATGTGAAATTTCACCCCAGGCAAATCGACCATCTGAAATTTTTAGAAAAACCAAATGAGGTCACTATAAAAGTAACATATTAATATAATTTTTAATTTCATTTAAATCTCTTTATTAAACTAGAAAGATATAAGCATATTCTGGGGTGAAATTTCACCCATGATACCCTTTACGTGATTTATTTTGATGATACCTTTTAAGGATTAACCACAATCTGAAACTTTTGAATGCTCACGTCTTTTAGTTCATTATTTCATTCAGCAGTTTACATATCTTTTACGAACATAACCATAAAAGCCATCGTTCCCTTTTCATCGCTGGGAGAACAATTCGAATTTCATAGTTTTACTACGTATAATGTTGTGTCAAATGAGTTTTCGTGAATACCTACATAAATATGAATATATGTAATATAAAATTCATGAAGCCTAAACGTAATTTCTTCTCTTTTATGTAATTCCAAAAAAGTTGTTTGATGTTATTACTGATTTTCAAAAGAGGAATACGTTCCTCTGACATTTATCTTAGATTTTCTGTAAAATGATATTAAATACACAATAATGAATGCTTTGTAAGTTAATTCATTGCAATCTTAATTTAATCAAGTTTTTTTAAGGTGAATCCATTATTTTGAGTGTATATTTCCAAGTGTCTATAAATGATCACATTCGTGTTTTCAATTTTTCAAGCCTGTTATTTGTCCAATTAAAACCGCTCACACGTAATATAAAGTCGAGAGCTTATGTATATTATATCTAATTAAACGTAAAAATATATGTAGAATAAAACTCGCACATCACAGAACAATTTTAATGTAATTTGCAATAAAAGGAACCTTCTCCCTTTGTATCGTTTAATGCGAAACATTTTCCAAATTTAAGAGAATTCCTAAAAAACTTTTTCGACTTTCGACTTTTAGAGAAAAGTCCAATCTTGAGTTGAGCATGCCCGAATTTTCATTTGAGCGCAAGGGGGCGCTGACATGAACTTTTTCCTGTGGAAATGTAATTCAGTTGAAATAAATAATTCACCCAGAAGAATCCAAGGATTTCCAATCAAATCCTTTGTTTTTATTCATTTCCTCTCAAATAGTTTTCATCCAATTTATTACCGAGTGAAAGAAAAATCTCAGGATGTGCCAGAATGTGCTATTTTCTGGTTGTATTATTATATGGCGCCATATAATCTTGATATTGTAACTCCTCTTAATTACAGTGTTATGTTTAGGATCAGACAGTAATTTCTTTTAATTGCAATAATCTCTGACTAGTATTTTCTTAAGACCTAATTACATGTTAATTATTACATACATACTCGTATACTTATATACTTTTAAATGCAATGTTATCACTTTACGTTTACTATGCTGCTGAAATATTTTACTGATTTAAGGGATAGATCGTGTTAGTGTGAAATATTGACGAAATCGATTAATAAATCATTAATATTGACGGAATAAGTTTCTTGTCTCCCATGAGGTGCTTAAAAGAACATGTAAACTTATCTTTGGTTTGAGAGAGCTTTTTTTATGTTTCCAAATGACTCTATAAATTTTTATATTATTTAATGATTTATAAAGTATTTTATTTTACTACCCGATTTAAAAAAAATTCTTATCGAAATGTGGAATTGACCCAAGTCTTCATGATTATTTTTTTTATTTAATACTAAATCTTAAATAAACCTCATTAAAATAAGTACCATATAAGCGATACTTGGGACAGTTAATTTCAAATTTGGAGCCAAATCTTTAAAATTCAAATTAACCGCGGGCCGCGCCTCAATATACTTAATATTGAAATTAAATCTTACAAAGAATATTTCAAATCGTTGATTTTAAATTTAGCAAACAATTTTCAAAATAGCGACTTTTAAAAAGAATGAAATGAAAACCTTTTTAAAAAAGGTAGAATCCTCTTCGAAAAAGTATTAAATAATTTGAGTTAAAAATTCTCTGTTACACGTTCAATATTGAATCTTATGATTTCACCAGATGTTTGAATTCGGCTCAAAATCTTGACCGATATTAAAGAATGAATGAAGAAATCGGTTTGTCTTCGCTTCTTAATATTGGACTAATGTCAGTTATCATTTTTAATAGTGTAATAAATTTAAAACGACTCCAAATACCACCATATACGCGACTTCGTAAGATTTAAATCCCATTTTAAGCATACTGAGGCTGCCATTTCAGCTCTGCCATTTTGAATTTTCAAAATTGAGAAATGAGTTTGAATTTTTTGAATTTGAATTCACTCAAAACTTAAACTTAATTTTAAAGATTGCGATTAGAAAGTAACTAATTTCGAAAAGGGTTGCTTTCTTAAGGGGGGGGGGTAAGGTTTTCAGCATGAAAAAGAAACACTTTTTTTGCGATTTTTTTTTAGAAATATGGTTTGAGCAAATTTATTGAAATCTTTTGTATATTATTAAGTATGATTTCAGCAATACTCGGTAATTTTTTTATGCGAAAATATCGACAGACAAGCCGGTGACTGAACTTTTTCAAAACCACTTTTTAAAAGTCCGTGTACACTGCTATTTAAAAACTACATTACTGATTCATTTCAAACTTGGTACACACTTTCTATATATAAAATACCTCCCCCCTACGTTGAGTTTTAAATTTTTTTTTTACATTAAGGGGGGTTTCCACCTACAAAATGACGAAATTTTTCGTAAAAAATAGCAGTTTTTACTTTAAATGACCACCAAAAATTTATAAATGAAAAAAATAATAATCAGAGAACGTAGTGGGGAGGATTGAATGATACTCTGACTAAATTTTAAAGGTTTTAAATTTCGGATAATTTCCAGCTGAGATACAGTGTACACCGCAAATCGTCTATTTCCAAAGACGTTCTTGGAAAAGCTCCGTTACCGGCTTGTTTGTCGATATTTTCGCATAAAAAAATTACTGAGTATTATCGACATCATACTTAATAATGTACAGAAGGTTTCAATAACTTTGCTCAATCCATATTTCTAAAAAAAAATCGGAAAGAAAAGTGTTTTTTTCACGCTGAAACCCTTACCCCCCCCTTAATTGAAATAAGAACCAGATTACTATTCACGGAAGATATTTAAAGTTGAGGAGGTTTGTTTTCTTCAAACTAAAAGATGTAGGTACCTTTTAAAAGCAGTAGATTTTTATTTATACTAAATATGATTCTTATGTATAAATACCTACCTGAAATCTGAGGTGCACAACAACAATCCTCCAGTTTGGAAACGGACGTCATTTCGACGAAATTGTCTTTAAGACTTAAAATACAAAACTGAATTATCTTATAAAACTGAAATGAATATATTAAACTTATTTGTTTTTATTTGAGTTTAAAAATGTCCGCTGATCACTCTTTATTTCTGATATTTAATGCCTTAAAATTGAATAAAGAAAGGATTCTTCTTTTTGCAAAAATGAATTATGGTATTATACTTAATTGTAGACTTAGGTCTGTCAGACCCATTTTAAATGTTATTGTATGTATTTCGGTAACTATTGAACGACTGACCCTAATGCCTTAGTCTATTTTTGTACAGGACCCTGAAATTGATGTACATCCGTGCTAGATGTCACTAAAATCGATATTTTACAAATAGAAGGTTGTGGTCACAATTTGTATGGGTCTGTGAGGTCTGACCCATGTCTCTTTAGGAAGAGTTAATTGATTGCAAAACGTTTTGATGGTCAACAGAGGAAACAGAAGTTCTTTTGGGGACCCTCCCTTCTTAATATGCCAATGTCTGAAACCGAAATGGGTAAATAGATGTCCAGATCAGATGTCTCCTGGGGGACCGATACCAACCACAAATATATATAATCTTGAAAGTGTGAATGTGGAGCAATTACCTTTGTTTACGTTGCCTCGACGTCACACCGTCACTTGCTGGCCCAAATTTCAATTGGAAGAATTAAGGCCACTACCGGCGCCTGGTTAGAAGTAGGCGACATCGAAATGAAGGACTACGGCAGCAGGTTGATTAATCGAGCGCTGTCCGCAGGCAGACGCCAAAAATAGCCAAAACGAAACCCCTAAATAGTTCTACGCTTGATGGTTGTTGCGTGTCTGGATTCCATCAGGCTCTAGCCATCACCTTGAGACCCGGCGAAGGGTGCCGTCCCCTGCAGGGTTGCAAAGTGTAATTTCCGGGTGGAAATTCTCACATCCGTTCCTGCCTGAGGGGAGGAGGAGTGGAGCACCGAAGGAGCCAAAATTATCCGCTGCATGTCTACGTAATTTGAGTGAACTCAGCGCGAAATTCCGCGGGAAATAAGGGGAACTTTAAAACTTGAAATATTACTTTCTGCAGATGTCCCTCGAGAGGGCTTATATGCGCCGCATTTGAATCTGAACTGCAATCCGCCCCGCCTGCGTACCTGCAGCCCTTAGAATTATGTCTTATCGAGAGCAGCTGCCCCAGAAGTTTCCTGGTATTTGCATGCAAGCCACCCTATTCATCCCGTAGTGGAGTGTGGTGTCGGAATGTTTGCGACTTCAGATATCTCCGGCTTCCGCGGAACTTATACCATTAAATATAGTCTAGGTCGATCTTATTATCAAGGTCCGGGCAGAGGGTTTTATTCCAGCTGTGAAAGTTGCAAATTATATTTATATACGTAATGGACAGAAGTTGCGCGCACTTTGCAGTTTTTGTTGTGTGCAGCTCAGAAGTTGTTACTTTTCGGAAAAAGGTTTAGAATTAACCTAGTAATTGTAACTTTTGTTTTCTAGTCTCCATTCCAACTCGGAACGTCATTCTAGTTCCTGAAAAATATAAGCCTATTTTCTCAGTCCTTTAAATATTTACCCCTAAAAAATTGTGAATATACATCTTTTTTCCCGGATGTTGCTGAAATTATCGATTTGGGAGCCTATTGAAGAAGTTATGGAGGAGGCGGCGCTTTAAAAAAAAAAGTTTTTTTAATTTTGAAATATTTTAAAAATAAAATATATTGAGGACAAAAATTTTAACACACCTGAATTCGATTCACGTATCCACAAATATTAACCTGCGTACACATACAGTGCTGTGCAACACATTTGCAATTAAAATCATAGTTTCGTACAGCTTTTTACAAAATTTCCTAAACTCCTGAAACCAATAAAGGCGTTAAAGTGCATTAGTCTTCATTATGTCTAATTTCCAGATATTACAAATTAAATGAAAATACCAAAAAAAAAAAACAGCAACATTTATTTTTTTATTCTACGTAACAACTTTGTCGGTGCAAAACTTTTACTACTTTTATATATTGAAGGTTTGTTCCCGGAATAAATGAGAATTACCAGTATTTTTCTAGTTGACTGTTTTTTTTCTATTCCGACTCAACTATTGAAGGGCAATATAATATATAAGTCGATCAGTTCCGTGCGCAGAAGTGCTATTATTGAAATATTTTTTCCTTTAACACAATTCAACTTAAATTTATTGAAATGAGTGGTAATAAAAGTTGCTGTGAAATTAAAAGTCGAATCATCTGTAATTAAAGAAGAGGTATAACACAAAAAGACATTTGTAACAAATACAAAATTGATAAATCGACCGTATCCAGAACTATAAGTCGTTTTAAAAAGGCTGAAAATATTCAAAGTATTCACAAAGGTGGCATACCAAAAAATCCACAAAGGCTGACGATAGGAGAATTCAAATTTTAATTAAATCTCAGCATTTTCTCACTTCCCGGCAGGTAAAAAAATAAAATGAATACTTCCGCGCTAAGAAGACGAGTCATAGAAGTCAATCTTAATAGCTACAGAACACCGAAAAAGCACTACTCTCCATAAAAACAGCAGATCTCGACTTGTCTTTACTCGAAATCACTCGCAGAATGGCCCCTGGAAAGATGGAGAACTGTCCCTTTTTCGGATGAATGTAACTTTAACTTGATGGGACCAGATGGTGGGCAAAAAGTAAAACGACCGAAGAATGAACGACTAAATCCGCCATATACTGTGAGAACTGTGAAGCATGGAGGTGGTAATGTAATGGTTTGGGAGCGTTATTCACTTCAGAGCCACCCTAACAAAATACAAGGGATAATGAAAGCAGAGGATTATAAAAACATTATGGAAAATGTTATGCTTCCTTACGCAGAGGAAGAAAAGAGCCCCTGCGTTGGCTCTTCCAGTAGGACAATAATCCAAAGCTCACCTCCAGACTTCTTTCAGGTTTGGTTTTCGCAGGAAAGCATTAAAGGTCTGAAATTGGAAATCCCTTAGAAAATCTATGGAAAATGGTTAAGAATGTAAGGGAATAGTTTTATAGCCATTATCTACTCTTTGATCGAAGAAAAAACGCTTGGAATGACATACCCTTTTCACATATCGCGAAAAAACGCGAGATTTAATAAATGGAGCTCTCCATTTGCACAAAAAGTTATAAAAAAAAAATTTATTTTTCAGATTTTGACGATGCCGCATCTATTTTTAGGGTGTTTTATTACTTAAGGGTTGAATGGGTGAAGATAGGGGAAGTAGTTTTTTCAGATTATAGCAAATAGCAAGATGAATATCGCTTCATATGTTTTCGAGAACACAAAGTTCATTTCTGGAATTACTTTTTACCTAGGGGTATAAGAGGTGAAAGTAGAAGGAGTAGTTATTTCTGATTTGTAGCTAAGTAGTAGCAAGATACATATCGTTTCTTTCATTTTGGAAAGCTCATTTCTAGGGTTATTTTCTACTAATATAATAATAATTCTTCCTATATTATAGTACAACTAGCAAGAAGGTACATATCGTACTGATTATTAGTTACAGTTTATAAAAAACTGCCCCCTTCAAACTCTAGGTCAAAATTAATTCCAGAAATGAGCTCTGGGTCCTCGAAAATGTAAGTAACACTCATATCTTATCCCCTTCAACCCCTAGGTAAAAGGTAATTCCAGAAATGAGCTTTGCGTTTTCGAAAATGTATAAAACGATATGAGTCTTGTGACTAGTTATAGTTCAGTTACCCCGAAGTAAAAATATAACCCCAAAAATTTAATTTGGCGCTTCAATTTCAACCCTTTCGACCCATATGTAAAAACCTACCCCCAGAAACGAATTCAGCACCCTCAAAAACATTAAAACGGGCAATTTTTGTTTGTTGAAAAGAACGTGTTATTAATTGTGCCACTTTTGCAAAGAAAGTGCTTGGGGTCACGTCTAGGCAAAAAATATTGCCTTTGTGAGTGCACATATTGCACATGGCATCCATGAGATCCATGGCGTTTGTGAGCATTTTTGTAGCTTTACGTCTTTATATTTAAACTTTGTTATACTTTCATTTGATATGAAAATTACATTTTTTATTTTTAGTAGTTTAAGATATTTTGTAGTAATCCGTAGAACATTGCAGCTTTAGTTGTTGTTGTTCTGCACTATAGAAATTCGATTTAAATCAACATTTAACGGGTCTATTACAAGTGGCAATTTCCCGTTTGTCGAATTAGCAAAATGTTAAGTCAGTGCTTTAGCTAATGAGTCACCTGAAAATCTACAGGTAAATTACTCATAAAATGTCAAATCAATTTCTTTGTAGACATTTGTGAATACTATCAATCAATCAATATAAAAATCAATTTAAATCCTTTTCCAAGCGCACAATATTAGTGTCAACTGTCATCGATAAATTTTTTCAAAAGATTAATTTCATCGAAACAGGTTTTTGATTGTATTTGGAATATTTTCTCATTAGGATGTATTTGCTGATGAATAGTTAACTTGATCAACTATTATTTTATAAACTTTATCATGAAAATTACCGGAAAATGAGATAAATTAACATTTAAAATTGAATTTCTTTTATTTGCATCATGACAATGGCCACTTTACATTCGACCAGAATTATTTTGCACCAACTCGTTTAGTTTCAAACTTTTATCCTTTCTCCAATTTATATTATCCCTTACTTGAAAGATATAAAAGGGGCCATGAAATTGAATTGAAGAGTTTGAAGTTAAAATTAGGCAACTTACCGACTAAACTCTGGGCATACTATACCATAATCCTTTAAAACAAACTGCACGCGGCAAAAGTTTGAACCAAGCTTAAATATTTGCAACTTTAGCTGCAGCCGCAGTATATAGTAAAAAAGGTGCACCAAGGATTTTCAGCGAGCATGAGAAAATCAGAAAGGTGGATGCTGATTAATGGATCTTAATTTGCAAGGATCAGTTACTACCATCCCCTGTATAAAAGAAAGGTGAATTTAATGCTCTTTATTTTAATGAAATCGCATTTAATCTTTTCACTGAAAATTGAGTGCTGGAGGTAAAATTGTAAAAAAAAAAGGTAAAATTCCACGAGAGAACTTCTAGAGATAGAATTACTCGATAACGGCTTCCGGAATTTCAATGTAATTTCCCTGATTTATCTCCTCTGCCTGATGAACTTTTTGCAGTGGAATTATTTCGCAGGACGAATATATAAAGGGACAGTTTCTGATTGCCGTTTAACTCTTGTACAATTAAATTATTCGTATTCTACCGGCACGATCCTCTCATCCTTTTCGACAAATGAGAGCTCAAAAATATTCGCGAAGGTTTTAAATTACTCTGAATACAATCGTTGAAAAAATTACATACTTACAATCAGCGACCCCTTCAATTATGAGAGTATTGGGATGTATACCGCAGAAGAAAATTAATGAAGCCGAGTTCCCAAACATTTTATTAAACCCAAGGTTTTCTGAGTTTCAAAACCAAATTCATTAGCTCTTATGAAGAAGAAGAAAGTTGTAATAACTTTTACTTGAAAAGTTGATCTAAGTCACTAAACATTTTAAAACTTTCAAAATAAATAAAAATTGACAAAGCTCTTGATGGATGGTCATAGAATAAATTGCAAGTCGGTTGGGTGTATAAATGAGTCCGCAGAGTGTAAATTAAGAGATTTACAGGACCTGGCCAAAAAATTACCACCACTACAGTAATTTCGAATTTTTAATTCGCCAAACTTGAGTTTCGGTGTTTTCTAATGTAAGGGAATTGAATGTGTACTAAAAACGCAAATGTTAAATGAAAGTACTCTTGATTAAATATTAAATAATATGCAAACTTAAGCATAAAAGATTAATATTTTATGTTTCTTCTCTCCTCCCTTTGCTTTTATAACCACTTCATCTAGGGACACTCTCCACGCTGGCCTTTATAAAATCTTTTATTTCAGGGGCTCCTTGCCACACTTCTTTAATATTTTGTATTAAGGGGTTACGTGGGCTTTGAATTACAAAAAAAAAAAATCACAATTTTTCGGATTTTTTTTTTACGAAATTTATAAGTTATTTATTTCAACTATTAGGATATAAAAGTACATCACTTGAAAAAGTTGTGAAAAAATAATTTCATGAAAAATAAAATGAATGAAAAACTGAAAAATTCAAATGAATGAATATCTCGATATAGGCTTATCTGAAATAAAAAAACAACATTTTTTTCTATTAGTAGATGCATATGGCTTGTATTTGGATGAAGGATTTGAAAATAAAATATATTTGAATTTTTGACAACGTTTTTAAACAAAAAATTGATTTTTTTTTTTAATTTCTGTGAACATTATTTTATATTTTGGTGATTTTCTACTAAAACGACTTGTAATGAACGAAATTAAAAATTCTTCGTTCAACTACAAGTCAATACTATGTAGAAGACGTGTGGGAGATTTCAGTAAGATTGGATTATTAGTTTTTGAGAAATCATGCCTGCCGGATTTAAATACTTATGTACTTGTGAGAAAAATGCGTTTAAAGTAAAATTACTTTTAAAACTAAGAAATTTTTTTACAACATATTCAAGTGATTTACTTTTGTATCCTTTTGTTGAAATAAATTACTTTTATAAATTTCGTAAAAAAAAAATTCGAAAAATTGTGATTTTTTTTTGGAATTCAAAACCCACATAACCTTTAAAATTTGACGGGTAGGGTTTGCTCTTTTATAAACAATTTTTTTTTTTTTAATAAATTCCAAACGTTTTGCTATTGGATTCAGGTCGGGTGAATTACCTGGCCAAGGCAAAAGTGGAATATTTTTTACTGCTAATGAAATTTGTTATGGATTTAGCAGTGTGACATGGCGCTTGCATAAATTTAAACGACGAAGTTTAAAAACAGATATCGTCTAGATATGGCAATAGTACTGCATCCAAAAGTTTAATATACTGTTCTTGTCTCATAATTCCTTCCACGACATAAAGGTGCTCCTCAAGTAATTCTGCTCCATATCATAACCGATGGGGAATATTTTATGGTTTGGGATGGAACTTTTCTTCTGGGCGTCTACTGACAAAAGTGTTAGCTTCCGTGAGTGCTTGGAATGTTATTTCATCGAAGAAAACGACCTGTGAAATAAGTTTGGAATTCATGGATTTACTGTTCGTTAAATTTTAGTAGCATACTGCTAATTACCTTTTTTCAATCCTCATTAGAAAATGTGTGATGAGTGATCTTTAGCAAATTTTAGCCGATTTTTCTTCATTCTTTGATTAAAAAGGAGTCTTTTTTGCTGGTCGTCTGTATTGAAAACCAGCTTCTTTAATCGTCTTCTTAATTTTCTCTCAGAAATTCAGGGGAGCAGAAATAGCACTCTTTTTCTCACTAGAAAGGTTCTTTTTACTTCCTATTTACAGACATTCTAAAAAATTTACATTTTTCTAAATATTCTTTTAAGGGACTACCGGTTATAATTTTGAAAAATTCAATTTTTTTTTTTACATTTTTCAACTCAATATACCTTCAGAAATCACGTCTCAAAATTTTATTTGGATATTCCCAAAAATATAAAAGTTACAGCAGTTTAAGCGTGCCCGCCTATTATATATTTATAAGTAAAACAAAAACTTTAAACGTGATTTTCTCAAAATGACCTTTTATTAAATGGCGGACACACTAACTCCGAATTGGCCCAACCGATTGGGCTCAAATTTGGAGTGCTTCTTTATTTGAGTATTCTGCACAGGATAAAACCACAATATTAGTCAAAATTCAACCAAAAAAATGTAGCAAGTGAAAACAAGTGAAAAAATAAGCGATTTTTTGAAAAAAATTTTCAAACGTCCGCCATTTTGTTTTTTTAATCATTTTTTGACATATTCTGGTTTTTTCCTACGTAAGGGACATTCCTTAATAAAATGCCGTTTGGTTTATTTGTTTCAGACTCTTCGTTTCTGAGATGAGTTGTCCGCCATGGGACGACTCATTTTTTGAGCTACCAACTTCGGCACCCTCTATAAACAAGGAAAAAAATGATAGAAATAAAAATTTTTTGTAATATTTGAAAGAATTATTATCACCATGCAAAATTTGAAATTGATATATAATAAAGGAGCTGAGAAAAAAATTATTGAAAATTATGCTGTTTTTTTGCAATCTAACCGGTAGTAGTCCCTTAAATAACTCCATTGATGTGTAAAATGTAAAATGTCAATAATTTTTAATTTACGTATTCAATTGACTTGAATATTTCAATATATTTAAAGAGTGACCGCAAAAATCGCTTAAAATTAGCCTGTTTTTGCACAGTTCATAGCAATCTCAAGAAACGAGTTAAAAAAAATCTAAAAATAGGTACATACTCGTCGTGAAAAATGCAGATGAGCATATTTTTTTGATTTTCAAAATTATTTAAAAAACTACCCCTTTCAGGGGGTGTAAATATCAAAAAATGGTAAAAATAACTACCTTTGAATAATCACAAAAACATTGATTCAGCCTCATTAATAATAAAATAATCTCATCAGAATTACAACAACTCATAGTATTGACCCACCTGTTGATTTTATGTGAATTTCTTCCAAAAACTCACCCCCTACAAGGGGTTGAACCACCCCCAACGCTATAATTGTGTCCAGTATTTTTAAAATCTGTTGAAAAAAAAAAAAACATATTGGAGGAGAAGCATCTCAGAGGCAATATCTTTGATATTACTGCAGAAAAAAACCCTGTATGGGGGTGAAACAACCCCTAATTTTCAAAATAACGACATGGTGATAAAACGAATCACTCTTTTACCATTTTTTGATATTTACACCCCCTGAAAGGGGTAGTTTTTTAAATAATTTTGAAAATCGAAAAAATATGCTCATCTGCATTTTTCACGACGAGTATGTACCTATTTTTAGATTTTTTTTAACTCGTTTCTTGAGATTGCTATGAACTGTGCAAAAACAGGCTAATTTTGCGGTCACTCTTTAAAATTCAGATAAAATCAATTCTATATATTTACTCAAATTAATTCAATTTTACAAATGGTACCTTCGAAACCGAGATGCGTGTTTTTTCTTACCTCTTTACCTGCAGGAGGATTTAGAAATCCTAACGTTTATGTAAAAAAAAGCGTACAAGGAGGCAGAGATACTTTACAGATCAGGTAATTGCAATTCTGAGAAAATATCGCTATAGTAGTAAGTTTTTGGCCAGATACTGTATATATTTATTATTGGCTGCTATTTCAAATTTATAGTACACCTAATTAAATTTCCATACAAATATTATTAACACATCGATTAATCTAACAAGATGAAACGATGATACCCCTCTGCATGTTCTATCACGTCCCGATTTCAACTTATACTAACTTTATCGCACGCGCCGAGCACCGCGCCCACACATTATCTCGCGATCTAACTTTAAACTTTATTTCAGTAGATACCTTGACATTTTCCTCTTTTAACTTAGTTATATTTTTGCTAACTTTTATAATTTTGAAATAATTGAATTTGCATATTAATTATTGAATAATAGATTTTATTTGGCTGTGTGATATGCATCATATCTAAATACAAAAAAACCTCCTACAAGGCATATCAAAAACAGATTTTAAGGGGAGGTTCTCATCTAGAATCTTGAAATTTTCGATTTTTTTTTTTATTTCACATTATTAAAGTTTAATATGTCTAGAATGTTGCTTTAAAATATTTAGTTGATCCGAGCACTGGAACGGATTCTACAGCCCATTGATTGTGGCGGTGTCATGATCGTAGTGGGGCGCTCAGCCTGTGCCGTGCCGTTTAATCACGATTATCTCGGAACTTTGTTTTTCAAGATTTTTCAAATCTGCGTACAAGATAACTCAAAAACGGTTCAACCGATCAACTTCTAGTTTCGTGCATATTAAAGTAAACAATTTTCTTCATAGAAAGAGCGGAGCACATTTTGAAAATTGTAACATTATCTGCTTTTTGTAAGTGATAAACTATGAAAAAAAACGGCCGAAAACGGCCTTAAAATTTCAAAATCGCGCCATTCCGTCAATTTTAAATTTTTTTTGAAAGTCGTCCGCTCTTTCTGAGACAAATTTATTCTAGTTTATAATAATGTCATCATTATTTGATTTCAGACCAATCTGCGACCCCTAAATTGTACGCAGCTGGGCCATTTTCGAAAAACATGCCTCCGAAGAAGTTGAATAACGGGCGCCATTTTGTTTTTTTTTTTGAATAAAAAAATTTTTGCGTACAGATAAATATACAATAAAAGATAATGCCAAATATCATTTCCCTATGTCTTGTCATTTGCCTTCAAAAAAATCACGAACTTTACTTACTTTTTGACGTTCTAGATGAGAACCTCCCCTTAAGATGCCTCGTAATTCAGTGTAACATTACAGGTCTGTCTGGTAACTTTTGGGTAAAATTTTCTCGAGTAAAAATCTGGTAAAAAGTTTCATATGATAGTGGGGATAAACATCAAAAGTTACCAGATGACATCAAGTAAAAATTGGGTATACCTTCAAAATCTTACTTGTGTATTTAAATTGTCAAAAATGATCAAGCTGACAGAGGAGCAACTTATGAATTTATTTAATATTTTCGAAGATTTTATAATATGTTTTTTATTTATTTAAAATTTTTCTCAATAATTTCTTATTTTCTCTGAATCGAAAAGTAAAATTTAAACACGCAAATGACAGATTACACAGTGACAAGCAATCGGTGATTTTACCCAAATTTACTCGATCTTGCAGCGTGAGTAAAAACTGATAAAATTGGGTAAGAGGAAAAGTACTGTCAAAAGCTCAATTTTTTTCCTCCATGAGATTAACAGACACTTTCAAGTAAAACGTTTTACACATGAGGAAAAAACTTATATCACCTACATATGAAATTGCCTTCAGTTCACCTGCGTTTTTCAATTTGATAATGGGCTATTCAAGTCCCTCTGGAGTTACTTCAGTCATATTAAGATGGAAAACCTTTGTGTTGTACTCACAATATTAAAAATATCCAATACCACATATCCTGTTCCTATTATCACGTTAAGACCTATTTTCCCTTGCATATTCAATTCGGAAGCCAAACTAAATGTCATGGATGGCTACGTTGTTTGCGATGCAAGAAATTGTGGAAGTTATTTTGGCTTTCAAACTTATGCAAATTTTGGTCGCCAATTGTAAAAATGGGCAATCTTGGTCGTTTTATGTACAAAATACAAATTGATTTACAGCAGAAAGACATTTTTTTCATTAAAATTTTCCCAAAGTGTTTCCTATGGGCGAGTAAGTAAAATGAAAAGTTTATAAGGGTTTCTCTCCCCCGTTCTGGTCCCAAATTCATCCTTCAATTCAATGTTGGCCATATTCCGGTTTAGCTGTTGAAACAAAAAGTCCCAAAAGTGTCCTACAGTGCGGCGGAATTAATTAAGTCCCCCGTTTTTGTGTGACACCCTAATGATTACGTCGAATTTGATGAGTAGGATGAAGCGAGCCCGTCAAATTTGTTCACAACATGTCAAAGTTTCCCTTTTGTAGAGCGACAGATGTGACAGGGTGATCCAAATAAATTCATAGAAAGGCACCATGGGATCTCACTGGCATTCGTGTCTATGTGACAAGGGAGCTCCTGTTCAGAGTTCGTCAGAAAAATTTTTCAGTTTGTGATGTCAACTGCCTACGAAGAGGAACAGAAGGAAAACATTTTCCATTCCATTAAAAGGTTTCTTGGGGGTGACATAGCTTCGAAGGCCATCTTTCAATAACACGTGTCAAGACAATGGTAGATCCATGGGTGCAATAATCATCGCCTTGGGAACAAGGATGAAATGTGGAATGTGGAAAAAGTTAATAAGCGAAGACAACAAAAGTCTCGTAAACATTGAAAGTGAACTATTTTTTTTTTCGACGAACATGTGTGTTCAGTATTTCGTATTTTTGAGACACACATATACTATATGTATGTGGTTTTGGTAAGGCACAGCAGCAGCCTCAGATTTTCTGCTGTGGGAAGTGAGGAACGCTTATTGTCCCGATTGAGCGAGGTACTTTCCCCGATAACAAAAGTCTATTTAACTCAGACAAGCCATAGAGCACAAGCGGTACAGAAGGCAACAAATGTCTTCGTGTATATACAAAACGCAGTTCTACGCGGGGCTGCCGCAAGCCGGGTGGGGGAGGTCGTGTCAACGGACGGCACAGCATTATAATTATTCAAGGGAAATCGCACAGAAGCTTTCACTCAGGGAGTAAATGACAAGAGGCCTCTGACTTCATTAGGGTTCAAAGGACTGGCTGGCTGTGGCTAAATGGGTCCATGAATATGCTCCTGCTAATTCCGGCGGTATTAAAGGGAAATTCAGAGTCAGCTCATTGTTCTTCCGAGTTATTTAGCTCGAAGGCCTGGGTAGTGGACGAATAAATTCTCCGCGCTTTATGCGAAAAAAAAGCTTCTTAGTTCCCATGCGGTCATTAGCTCAGAAACAGGCTGTTGACAGGAAATCCCTTTCTTTTTCATAGGTTTTCCTGAGGAAACAAAAACTTAAGAAGCGAGGACTGTAGAAGGCTCTTAGATTTTAAAGCACAACCGTTTTAAATAAAGTGAACTTGGATGGCTTTTTGTAAGGAAACACTTTATGATTGCTTTGAAAAAGTTTTGTAATGAAAGAGAGCAAAACATTTTTATTGAGATGTGTGAAAATTTTTTAATTTTGTTTGTTTTACTTGTTCAGTCCTCGAAGAAGTAGTGCCACCCTGACAAAATCAAAAACGTGCAACAAGAGAGTCAAACCAAGGTCTCTGTAGTGGTAGTGTGAAATTTTATCTCTGAGAAAGAAACAGTTAAATAAGGCGAAGAGGACCAACGATTGGTCTGTCTACAAGGATGGTATTAGAAGACTTCAAAAGACTAGTTTGGAAAGCCACACGATATCCAAGGGAGGTCTTCGATAGTAAAGTGTAGGAAATCTTCTAAACCAACCATCTGCGTAATATCCGTTCCAAACATTCCCAGTCTCGCCCTGAAGCAGAACATGTTTGGAAACTCTAAAGCTACTGGCCGATACCTCTTTTTCAGAATGATCTCCAACCCAGCAAAAGGACTCAATAGTAGTAGGAAACTGAGTTAGTGATATTTTTAAGTCTTTTGATTCACCGGGCTTGGAAGAGTTTTTGTCGATTTTATAATATATTCAATATATTGTTCTTTTAAGAATCACTTTTGCATTTGTAAAGTTCATTGGAATGCTTTTTATACCTACTTATAGATACCTTAAAATAAAATTTGTTTCTTCCATTAAACTTTTCGGCATATTTAATAGACGAACTATTATATTTTGGCAAAAGAGAGTGATAGTTCTCTAATGCAGAACTCCCATAGAAACAACAAGATATTGTTAATATGATAACAATTTGATAGAACTGAAAATTAATTTTCAATCTGACAAAATGTTATAACGTGAAGATTTTCAAATTAACAGAATAACTATTCAATATGTGAAAATTTTGTCTACTTAAAAATTTATAATTAAACGGTTTTATTTAGCTTGACTCCGTATATTTGTTTCAAATCTTGCGACAGCTTTTTCAACTACTTCTACTAAATCAATTCTTATGAAACTTTCCACACACATTTGGTTCCTGTGGCAATAAATGCAAATTATAAAAAAAAAAAAAAAAAAAAAAAAAAAAAACAATGGCGGATTTCAAAATGGCCGCCATATATACTAAAGGAGAAAGAACTGATCAAGCTGAAATTTGCTACATACATAAAACATACAGTACCGATAACAATGCAATATTATAAAATGAAAAACCAAAATGGCGGATTTGAAAATGGCCGCTATACAAATTAGAAAAAAATTCGTAGGCCTGTTGTATAATACATACAAATTAGAGAAAAAACGTAGGCCTGTTGTATAATTAAATAAGAACGACTTGTCCAGGAAAATGTGTTTCTAAGCCCACCAAAAGAAATATTTCAAATGCGCCCCACCTTTTTATTTTAGTCTGTTAAAGGTCCCAGATTATTACTTATCCCGCTGACGTAGCAACACAAAGTGCTCCTGGCATCCTATACAAGAAATGTGTCCTATTTATTTTCTATTTTTGGTACAGCTGATGATTTAAAATAAAACCGTTTAATTTCAACGTTTTTTTTTTTTTTGATTTTTTTAAATAATACAAAAAATAGATATTTTCAAATGTACAAAATTCTTTTTAATGGTTTCATTAGTGGCAAAAGTAATTAATAATTTGAAAATATGTACGAGTATATTTTTGTTTTAATTTTCTGTAAAAATAATTATTTATTTGAATTTTTGGCGATAATATATTTTTCGTCTAAGAGTAGATCTATTGTTGAGTTTTTGCAAAAATTATATTTTCAATATGATAGCGATTTTTCTCTAAGTGTATGCAAACGCACCTTAGAGGATGAGACACTTCCTAGCTCAAAAGTTTTGGTTATGGTTATAGAAACCAAAATACCCCTGTATGCCACTAACTGAGATATTCAAATTATTCCTCAATCTGTTGTTTACACATTTAAAAACTAAGCCTAATATATCTACCCAGCGATACTTTTTACAAAATATATATGTTCATTTATGATATTATTCTATGTGTAGATAGCTGTTTATTTGACAGCAAGCACAACCTTCGGAAATGGAAAGTTTTCGAGATGAGTTTGCTCTTTGCAAATATCATTATATTATGAGTGAACACACCATGCAAGTGGTGCTGAGTTACGAATGTAGGTTAGGATATATGGTCCTTCTATAAAAACAAAAAATTCTGTTGATATCGGTGGGTAACTGAGCCTCATTGTCCCACATTTCCACCTCCAAGGTTGTAATTGCGTCCAATATTTGTCCCTTTGTTTGTTGGGAGTTATCCGAACTTGGACACCTCATTTGGAGCCACTTGGAGTCGAACCGGCCAAAGGTAATTAAGTTAGTGTCAGGGCAAGTGTAAGGTGTGGTCTCCTTCTGGCATGAATTTGACTTCTGGCCCGCCGAAGGGGAGCATGTGCGCCACATCCAGTCTCCCCGCAGGCCGTGCAATGATAAGCTTTTCGAGATTTATGAGGTAATTTGTTACTACGTACTCTACATTGTCTGGCATTCGGGACCTCTTGGGGATACTCATTCCAGATCCGGCCGTGTGGCATAGGCAATCACGAATGCGATACGAATAGCAGCTCTTTTATGCGTTGGACCTCGGTTGGGGGCGGTTGGGGAGCGGTTGGCCGACCCGAATCAAAACAAATAAGTGTTTGTTGATGCGAAAGTTATGAAAGTTCCGGTGAGTCTGCTACGACCGGACTTTTCTGAACAAGTTATCTAATTGACGTAAATGGCTTCAAGAGGCCACTGAACTCCTATTCGAAATTGCCTGTTTGGGGCCTTTATTGCATGGTTCAGCACGTGCTCGTTGGCTAGGGATTGTTACTGAATCTATGACTTTTATTTCATAATTCATGGGCACGTCGCTCCGAATGGAGCGTACAATAGATAAGTTCAAGCTTTAGGGAGATTCTCGAAAAAGGATCCAATGTAGCGGAAACCCTCATTTCAATACAAAGGATAATACAACGAATAGAATTAAGAGTTGTGATCAGGAAGCTATTCGACAACATTTCAAATGTAATGGGCTCGTTTGCTTGTTCGTATTGAACACCATAAATATACATGTATCTAAGAATAGAATAATGTGATACGTAAGGCTTGGCTTTGTGAAAATTAATTACGATAGCAGTAAGGTAAACGATTAAGAGCATCAAATATTCAATAAAGTAATATACTTAGTACCTAATATATAATTTATAGAAGAATGAGGAATGGGCTTCGACGAAAAGAATAACACCAGACAATATTTGGTAATTATTTAATTTAAGGTTCAACTCTTCGATAACCTTGCGCTTTGAAATATGTCATTCTTGGAGTCATTCATAAGGCGCGTATTTGCCTCCTTTATATATATATTTTTTAAGGTTGAAAATTATATATTTCATTCTCCTAGCGATGCCTCCAAACTTTACAATGTTTGAAAATTGCATACCATGGGGCAGTTTAGGGCAAATAGTAGATAAAGAACAGGAGTGAAACGCATTTTTGAAAGCGATGCCTCCTAAAAATTCTTTGAAATTGCATACCATAGGGTAAATAAATTATGTTTTGTTGACGAATAAGTTTTTCACTCTAGGGGGTTTTCTTACTTGCCTACAATCACAAGCGTACCCCCAACCTCCTTCATTTGTCTTGAGTCGATGATGCCCACAACATATCCCAAGGTTAAGATTATCGGGGAGTTGGACCTTAAAGTAAATAATTACAGGTAAAAACCTTATCAAAATTTGCAATTGATAAAATAATGGGAAAAGTATTTCTGAAAACGAAAACAATCTCCGGCGATGATCGGTATGACTAAAAGATCTCTAGTTATACCTTACAATATAATTTTAAATTTTTATTAATTCTCCACATTCTATTCTAGCTTCTGTATTATGTGAACTAAAATTCAAACAGTGCCTTTTTGATATCTCCGATTTCATGAAACATATTTCAATCTAAAAAGTGTTTCAAAAAGAGAAGCAATTCTTATGATGATACATCTCGATAATTGAGGGATTAACTAAAACGTTCTTACCCAAGCTTTTTTTTCTGTGTTCATAGAGAAATGTGTGGCTTTATGATGTCCTGGTGTAATATAACTTGTTTTGTTTCTTATTCGACGTTGATGTTTAAATTTCGAAATAATTGGCATTATGCCACTCAGATTTTTTGAATTCTTAAATTTCCGTAAATTCTTTTCCCGAAGATTTGCAACCACTTACTTATAAGCTCTAATGAACACACAACTCTAAGTAATTTCCTCTAGCTTGAGGTTAAATTTAGTCACGAACTTGTATTTAAAATCAGATCGTTCCGCAAACGACGTTACATAACCGTGTCGCCCAGAAGCATAATAAATCCCCTATAAATCTGCTTCGTGCTCCACGTGTGATACACTTTATTCTCCCATATCCGCGCAAATCCCCAGTCTCCGGCTATAAATAATAAAGTGGGAGTTTTCCAGCTGCAGCCTGAATTTCGCAGTTCCGTAAACAGAACGACACAGTGACATAGGAACATAAAACTAAAGTTTCATTTGTGCATATTAAGCGCCTGCAGAATGTCCTTTTGACTGCCAACTATCATGTCTTGGGCTCATCGCTCTGATTTGCATGTATGAAATAACTGGCAACCTTAAGCCCCGGCATTTAAAAGTATACACCTTGTCTGACGGGGTTTAGCCAAACAAGACAAAATAAGGCTAGATTGGAGCTGCCTGCCCTCGCACATATTCAGCGCAGAGATTCTTTCCGGTACCTCGTCGCTCTTTAAGATCTCGTGGACTATTGAATTCTCAAGGCTCTATGTCTTGGAAATTTTCTTTATGCCCTACTTCTATTAGCCCCCACGTGGAGGTGAATGAATATGAATTGACTATAAAATGCGTTTTTCACGAGGTTGGTGACATTTTCAAATTTAGGCGGCATTTCGGAGAACTGGGATTAATTTCTTAATATTATTTCCATGCTCCTGAACCCCGCGCATATTTCATTACATAAACGAATAATGCCTTTTCAAATTTCATTAGCAGGATACCTTTTTCGCTTTCACAAAGTATGTAAAACCCTTTTAGAATTAGGTACATAACATCTCCAGACACTTCAAGAGTCACTTTTACCTTTAGGAAATGGAATGAAGTCTTTGTGATAGAGACGCCTATGATTAGAAATTGCTATTATACAGGGGATGGTAGCTTGGGTCATGACCTACCAGAATATCAAATTATGACCTAGTGAAAACCTCACCGTTTTTGGAGATATTTGGGTTTTTATGAAAAATTAAATTTCAGATTATTGACTAGTTGGTGCATATAAAAAGACATGTTCTCATTTTTTTCTTTTTGTTTGCTAAAACATTCTAGATAAGTTGCCTTACCTGGTAAGCATGTCATTTTGTATTACTAACACAAGACCGTCGCGAAACAAAATAATCAAATTTTTGTTTTTGCTGTTCAAAATTATTTGACTCTACTTTGACCTTCACTGGTGAAAAAAAAATGTACTAGACAGTAATGGGAAAGCAATTCAAAAAATTGCTTAATTATTGCAGATTTCAGAATCACCCATTTTATTCATGAATAACAAGATATTGCCATGTTCATTTTAAATCAAATTTAATTTTTCAGAAAAACCTAAATATCTTGAAAACGGTGAGGTTTTCACTAGGTCATATTTTGATATTCTGGTAGGTCATAATCCAAGCTACCATCCCCTTAATTTTGGCGCACTACTTCCTGGACACCCTGTATAAATCTATTTTAACGTCATGAATGGATAAAGTTTAAAATTTGCTCAGACTTTAATTTAGAAATATTTTATAAACATTTATTTGTATTAGTATAGTACAAACTCATTGTTCCTGTACAATATTAAAACTAGTAAGTTCTATTTTTAAGTAGTACTTATTGATTTAGCACTATTTTCAAAATAAGTTTTCTTTTTTAAATTAAATAACAAGAATGTACACCCAAAGAAAAAGCATGTAAGAATGTCAATTTTACTATAAATTTAATCTCTATTCTCTGTCAAATTCGATCCTACTTTCACTGTTGTCAATATAAAAGTTTGTTGGCTATAAAATTAACAACTATGTAAGTTTGACTACATTAGATATCAATTTATTAGCTTAATTATGACATTATCAGTTTTATATTTTCATTTTTACATGCAAAAGTTTTACAAGAAAAACTATAATTTTTAAAACACAGCGCTGTAAAATATACATTCTTCTGACAATTTTTGCTGCAAAATCTACAGCTTCATATTTTCACTTCTACTGAAAAAACTGAAATGAAAAATTATAGGTTTTATAACATAACCATATAGAATCAGCCATTTTTTCCTTATTTCAGGAAGAATAACTAAATATTCTAATTTGCAACGAAATGTCTTGAAACAATACGAATAAACCATATGGAAATTTTTTTAAAACCTGCTGCATATTTTATTTTATAAGGATAGCAAATAATATAAAAATTATGTAATACATTTTGAATCAAATTTTTATTTGAAAAGAAAAAAATGTAATTAATTCATCAATACCAAATGGTAATAAGGTAAAACCTCCTCGAATTAATCGTGGTAAATCAGAAAAACAGTGTACAAAGAGGATGAAATTTGTTTTATAATTCTTTTTAATCCAAATTGTGTTTTCACACTCAACTGGGTGTATTTCCCAGTGTGGACTTTTCATGGATTATTTAGCTAAATTGTAGAAACACTACCTCAACTTCAAAACCCAATATCTCAAGAAATATTGATGTTAGCGATTTGGTGTTCAAGAACTTTTTGGAGGAAATTGAATTTGCTACAAGTTTGTCATATTCACTTTTTCTGTATCTCTTGTTGTTTACGAGATAGGGGCAAAAAGCGAGAGTTTCGTGGAAAAATTGGGGTCAATGACCCGTACTACCTCGCTGGTGGGAGTTAGGATTACACCGCAATGGACACTTTTGTAGAGCATTCAATTCTGAAGAAACCCTACCATTGCCCAAGATTGTGCCATAAAATGCCTCTGAGTTGTAGAGATTTGAAGAAAAATAATCAAAGTTCACGTGTATTTTATATGGGAAATCTTTATGCGTCTTGGTCTGGTACTAAATATTATTTTTAAGGGCTCCAATTTTCAGGGAATGTTTGTTTAGGTATTAGCCACAAAATTTCGAGGTGGGACTGAAAAAAAAAAAAAAATAGTCGCGAAAAATAAGCACCCTAATATACATATGTGTAATGTATATGCACACTCAAATTTAGACATGAGTCTTATGCATCTATGTATGATGTGGTACTATTTTTTCCCATTAACAAGGATGCTTAAATTACTTTTCTTACATATGAACACCTACGAGGATTGTGGTAAGACGGTTACATAAATTGTATCTTCAATAAGTCAAAGACACCATCAACGTGCGAAAGCTATGTTTAAAAATAAACGTATTATCACGTGACAAGAGGGAAAATTCTAATCTATTTCTCCATTCGAAGGTAAATAAATTGAAATTGGAACTGCTGATGGTAAAATTAAATGAAAATATTTTGTCTGTCTTTGTGGGTTACTAAGCTACTGATCTTAGCCTGAATACTTTTTATTCTATTTTTGTAGCAAAACCCTAAGTTAACTGACTTTGTATAAACGACAGAACATATACCCAAAACAGGTGTCGTATAGAGGTATATATTGGCTCTTAATAATCTCATAGAAGGAAACGTATGGCCTTATCCATAAATACTTTGGCAAACAAATATTTAACCGACGGCATACTAAGGTCTAGCAAATGTTCTGGAAGTAAATATCCCACGGTCAAGTCGAGGCTTACAGGTAGAGACAGGTTTATTGAGATCCCTTCGATGACAAAAACATTTGCTTTTATTTATCTCTACCTTCGCAAATAATAAATCCGGGATTTCTCTCTTGGCAAATTGTATTTTAATGTAATAATTTATTGGTCGATTTTCTTTAAGGAAACTAAGCTAAGGTTTGATATAACTTCTGAGGATTTATTGGGTATCGCCGGTTGAAGCTTTTTTTTACCTGTAGCTGAACACTCTCTGTGGGGTTTTTATTGTTCAAACAACGAACTCAGTTAATATTTTTAAATTTTCGCTTAAAAGATTTAACCTTAGAAACACTGAATTATATAATTGGCGCTGGCGAATTGTTATTTCTGTGGCTGCAGAGCAGATATTTTTTCCGGTCAAAATTCAAAATGTTGAACAAAATAAGTATTTAAAATCAGCAAATAAAACGCAGGTGACTTGGTATTTTAAGGTAGACAGAATTTTATAATAATTATTTTTATAGCAACTATAGCTGATTATGGCTATAATTTTATGTAAATTATTTTATATTTCTTTTTATTAATAGGTGAATTATTATTTTTTTATTTATTAAATTTTTATTTAATTATAAAATTCAGAACAGCAATAATTTTGAAAGTTCATCTATTTAGAAATCGCAATAAAAACATAAACTTTTAACTGAGCTACCGTGGCCAGTCGCCGTTCGAGTAATATCGATTTTTTGATGAAAATTGCGACCAATGTATGTTGAAAGTTGTTGGCAATTAAATAAAATGACCCATGTACTAAATCACTTTTGATGTCTATACCGGGTGTCCCAAAAGTATGGAAACGGCTAAATAACTTTCGAGGAATGCATTTTGGAGAAAAAAGTTTTAGACAAAAGTTTTAGGAATTTTCCCTGGCTATTCAATGGCGGCCGTAGATTTGACCTTGACCATGGCCTTAAAGGTAATTTCAAGGTCAAGTTATTTTTTTTAGATTGGAACCCATATTTTCGACCACGGAAATGGAAAGAGCGGAAAATTTTATGTCCGACTATGATCTTAACCATGACCTCGAAGGTCATATCAAGGTCAAAATGGTTCTTTAAAAAAGAACATGCATTGTTGTCAAGGTCAAGATGGTTTTTTGAAGGGCAAACCATATTTTTGGCCATTTTGGATTAAAAGTTTTAAAATAGAATACCTCTTAAATTCGATGCAAAGAACTGAATTTAAGAAAATTAATTTTCTCTATCAGGAAATAATGCCGAATCCCAAATAGAAATGGTTACATCCTAAATTGATTCCGCAATTACTATTTATGATCCTGAAGTGCTACTATATGCATACATTTTATTAATATTCGTTGCTTTCTCCATCACTTCTATAGCTTCAGCTTCAGGGTCTAGAGAAACTGGCTTTCTATTCCATCTACACTTCTTCCTTCGAAGAAGGAATACAAGTTTGCTTTCAGATTCTATATGGTATTTTTTTGCTATATACTATATTTCTCTATTCATTGCACCCTTCCCTTGAACATCAATGTAAATTGTTTTGCTATTTCCTTTTAACCTAGCTAATAATTTTCTTTCTTTCGAATTCGTCGAAAACTTCTCCTCTCACCAGGATTGCTCGAACATGCTATTGCTTCAAGATTTATTAAAGTTTGTTGAACATTCTCAATTCTCAAATAGTTCTGTTAGTTGGTATTATATTAAAAAATAGATTTCCAAACATTCCCCATACCGCAATTTAACCATATAAGACCATTTCTAGTCAAGTTATAAAGTGACCCGACCGCAATCCAGAGAAATAGTCTTTGAGCAACGAGTGAATACTTCAAGTAGCCCCTGCTTCAATATTAAAAATCGATACAACATATCTCGTGCCGAAATCCAGCTTTGATATATCTTTATTTCTTCTTAAATGCCAATGGACTGTCCTAAGGAGCCTTCAAAACTGTTTCAAGGGTGAAAAATATTTTCCTATGGCGGCCTATCCCGCGACCCTCATATATATTTTAGGCTCGGATCGGAGGAGGCGATGCGATAACTTGAAGATGGGGCAAGTGGGAGCCTACCAGCACTCCCATAACATGCTACAATACCAAATAAGTACTGCATCCCATGGGAACATTCATCCCCCACCGCGTCGTAGATAACCCGAAAACTTTCTGGAGATGTTGCGGCGGTTCGGGAAGTAGGGCGGGCATTTTCGAAGCATGGAGCATGTCCCGCTCCGTCCTAATGCTGCTGGTCAACCCTTGAGTTAACGACATAAAAAGCTTTGCTCCCCATTTATTTCCGTAATTAGATCATCGTTTGAATCGTTTATTGTTGCATGGCTGGGGCGCCGGATCTAGGGGTAGGGTCCTGATGACGGCAAACTTTCAGCCAACGGCAGCAACTACGAATTCAATGGCCCATGTAATTGTTGTACGAATTAAGGAGGACATTTTCTATGCAACTTAGTGGGGATGTCCGGTGGCGCTCCAAGCGGGGCGCTTTTCATTACTGTCAAGTGCATTTTATTACGAGTGGCTCGTAAATTTGAGGCAGCAGATTACCCGGAACTTGAGTGATTTTAATGTCTCGAGAAATAATTAATAAAAGCTCCTAGCGGTTTTCGCCTTTAAAGGGGACTTCAATTACTACGCAATTCTATCAAGATTTCTCTTTCACATAACACTAGCGATGCAAGATTTTTGTACAAAGTCAATGCAGCAATTATGTAGATAAATTGCACCTATTTTTAAACCACAGACCTCCAAATTAATATATGATTTTAACAGCTAAATTTACCTCTGCAGATTTTGAAAGGATTGTTTTTTTAATAAATATTAATTTCTTAGCGCAGTCAATTTTAAAAGTAATTCAAAATAAAAAGTTAAATAAATAATTCGATTGAACTACAACCTTTTTTTAAATCTACGGTTGTAATAAACGTTTTAAATATTTTTAAACGGTTTTATTTAGCTTGACTCCGCATATTTATTTCAAATCTTACGACAGCTTTTTCAACTACTTCTACTAAATCGAATTCTGCACTCATATTCGGTTCCTGTGCAATATATGAAAATGATAAAAAAAAAAAATGGCGAATTTCAAAATGACCGCCATACAAATTAGAAAATAAATACCGATCAAGCTGAAATTTGATATATAGCTAATACATAATAATCCTGATGAAAATGCAATATTATAATAAAAAAAAAAAAAAAATGGCTGATTTCAAAATGGTCTTGAGGAGGAAAAACTGATCAAGCTGAAATTTGCTACACACATAAAACATTCAGTCCCAATATTATAAAATAAAAAATCAATATGACAGATTTGAAAATGGCCACTCTACAAATTAGAAAAAAATCCCGATAAAGCTGAAATTTGATCCATAAGTAATAGGTAAAATCCCAATGAAAATGCAATATTCAATATATGCAATACATTTCTTACAGCTTTAAAAATGTGATGTGAATTATTTCTAACCTCTATTCTGATAATTTCAAAAATTATGAATATTGATTGAAAATTCTGTTCCTTATATGGGTATAGGTGAAATACCTTTTAACATTTTTGGATATTAAAAAGTATATAAAAACACATCTGGCTGATAGTTGATTTTTCAAAAATTTGACTGTGTATTTATCGGTTTTTTCTCCAATAGCTTATTCTCTTTTAGCGCTCTGTAAACAACTAAGTTGTAAACCTACTGGTGATTTGTATGTCGAAGTTGGAAAAACTTAACAATTACACCAGAAAAGAATATACCTCTCTGCTGGAATTAAGGTTTTACTGCATGAAAAATGACCCATGATTACGAAGCATAATCATTGTTTACTAAATCTTTTAATTTTCCTTAAATTCCTTCGAAAAACCTCGGATTTAAAGCAATTGTCCTAAAAGCATTCCTATGCCAAGATTTTCAAAATTTCAGCTATTGGGTCAGCCAAAGCAGTCAAGGGCAAAACAATAAATGTGTCTGCCCTTTTCCCGCTTGCCGTAGAAGAGTCTTCCTAGAAATCTGTACAAATAGCATTCATTAAGGATCGCACAGGCATCCCACCACATTAATGTCATGAAAGTTAACTGAAATGAACTCCACCAAGCTGAAACAGTTGTTGTCCAATGCGAATCTAATTATTATATAGGATGTGCTGAAAATCGATAGAAGACAGGCACCCATACAGCTCCATGGTACGCCACCAGCTTGTACAACTCCGGAGTTTATTTACAAAACACAAAAAACCCAATAAGACGAAATGATGCTCTCGCATGAATAGCCCCTGATCCAAGGACACTCGATTCGACCGGCAACTTTTAAAGGTCTGGCGAATAACTCAAATTAATTGCAAAGGGTCGCTGTAAGAGGGTTAAACTTGCCCTGCTGATGCTAAAGTTGTAAATTGTAAACGATTCCAGAATAAGGAGTTAGGGGTACCCTCCGTCGTCGAATGAATATGAATTGCAACCCAACGAATATTTCATTGAATTTGGTTAACAGCCAGAAAATTGGTTGTTTTTTTTTTTGAACAAATTTGTCATAGTCCTTTTCATGCCAATTTAGATTTATACAGGAAAGCAGACATATTTTTCCTCATTAATTTTGCGCTCTTGAGAGAATTGCTAATGACGCAACCATTATAAGACCTAATTGGAACAAATGCCTTCGGAAATTAGTGGAAATTTTTGTTTTCTGGCATCACCTACAAAATTGAAAAAGAAAAATCATAAAAACACCACTAATTACACCAGACACCACGGAACGTGTTAAAAATTATTAAAAATCTTTTACGACCTTCGGGGGGCAAAATATGGGTTCTTTCAGAAATGCGTAATTTATGCAAATCGCCCTTTAATTCAGAGCTTTACAACTCAGCGCTCCCACGAAGCTTTCAGGTGGAAAATTTCCCACAATTTATAGAAAAATTAAGTAAACCAGGCTCCGTTGAATTACCGAATGACCAGCAAATGTGTTGTACAAAAAAAAAAAAAAATATGTAAATGGCCCACAAAATGAAGGTTTTCCTTGAAACGTTTTAGATATACGCATGGTAAGATAGAATTTTGACTGCAGATGAGTCGGGATAATTCAATTAATTGATTGAGGGTTTCTCTGATTAATAATTTATGCGTGAGACGAGTTATTAAGACTCTTATATAAAGATTTTGATATCTATTGATTAGTAGAAGTATGAAAAGCAATTTTTACTTTAAAAAATTTGTTACTAACGCGGGAAATGGACAACAATTAAAAATCTAAATTTCCAAAATTTCTCAAGTACTTTGGTTTTTCTGAATCTACATTATAGAAATTGTTTCATACAATTCATAGCTTAAACGTGGATTGGAATATCTAGATCTGTTGGTCTGTTATGAATGAAAATGAAAACCAAATTCTATTCTGGTAAAACTGGAAACAAAATTATTTGATTAATGATGGTTTCACAAGCCCTCTTGCCCACTGACACGTCTGATGGGTATGATTATGTGTTTTATTTTATTTTTTAATTGTTAAATGTTAAATAAATGAGTAATTGTACAGATCAAGGAATTTGGTCTCATACATAGCTCCTTCATTTTTCAATTTATTCTAAATCTAACCCTTATAGAAAATTACTAATAAACACTGATCACAACTAGTGACAAATAGCGAAAACACTAGTGAAAAACTAAAATTAATTAGTGTTTCACTAGTATTTTCGCCAGTTTTCATTAGTTGTGATTAGTGTTTATTAGTACTTTTCTAGGAACAATAGGGTTTTAATCGGTCTCTACCCGGGCATTGGAAATCAGCTTGCTTAACAAATATTTTCCTAAAGAAACTTGGAAAAAGTATCCCTAAAGATTACTCCCAGCAGTAAGCGAATATAATGCCCGCCACATGTAAATATTATTGGAAAGAAATTAAATAAATTTAAAAAATTAGTTTTTTTTTTTTTTTTTGTTTGCAGACACTTTTTCTTTGTTACTGTGACAATAATTATTCTGTTCAAAGATAATTTTGTTTTTTATTTTCTTAACGTTAGCTTGGATATGACATGATTGCACTGTTAATAAAAACTATTTTTAATTTTTGTGTGAAATTGTTACACTTTTATATCTACTATAACAATAATATATGATACATCAAAAGGTATACAAAAGATTTGAAATAGAAAATATTTCTAAACATTCCAAAATGATTTAAGTATAATTAATTTAAACAATACATTTTGGTTTTTTACATTTTCCATTACATTTTTTCACAACTCATTTTAATGATAAGAAAACGAAATTAAAAAAAAAAATGTGCTGTAAAAAAGTACTACGATTACCATTATAATTACCAGTAAAATTAATGTAAGAAAGACAAATTACCAGTACCATTAATAGTAATGGTACTTCAAAAAATTTAATTACCTTTATCAGGTAATGGTATTGGTACTTACTTCACCATAACCGTACTTCAGAAGCATTACTTAGCATTACCTGGCATTACTCAGCATTACTTTGTATTACTTAGAAATAATCAGCGAGTAATGCTAGTGTAGAAGATGAAGATTTATTTAAAAGTAGAATAGAAGATGAAAACTCTTGATGCATAAAATGATTATTTAATATCTTCTTTCTTCTAACTTTAAATTAAAAATTGAATAAATCACATTAAAATTTTATTAATTTTTGATTTGACTTTAATCACAAGACGGTTTTTCCTAGAATGAATTTTTTTAAACAAAATTCCTTTTTTACTTATTGTAAAAGCTTACTCGATTCAATTTTTTTTTTTTTAAATTCTAATTCGAATAGTAAACTCCTGGCATACTTGTTTCTGCCCGTCACACTAGGTAATGATGAGTACTGTTAAGCAATGCTAGGTAATTCTGTGCATTTCTAAGTAATGCCAAGTAATACTAAGTAATGTCTCTGAAGTAATGGTGAAGCACCAATACCATTACTTGGTAATGATAATTAAATTTTTTAAGTACAAATGCTGATATTTTGTATTGCTTTCATTGCTTGTAGTTGTACTGAGTATAGTAATGATTCCAAGAATAATGCATTATTTTACAGCTCTGCTTACACATTTGATTTATGTTAATTTGGTTCAGGCAAGCCGTTTCTAGTGAACTACCGTGTTCAAAGAGGACTATCGCACTTTAGTTGTTCAAAGGATTGTGAAATTGTTTGCATTCAATTAGCAGAACGGATTTACAAAAAAAGCTCTCGTGCGTCGCCTTAACTGCTTGCGGGGGAGGGATGTGCACTCTTCACCGTCTGTCAACTGAATCCCGTATAAAGCAATACTTTGCGGTTTCATTTTTCAAAGCAGATCACGTCGTGATGTGTGTGTGAGTGCGTCACTTTCCCGCGCTGATTCTAAATCTTGTTACACTTCAGTATCAGCGCGCTTCTGAATAGGGCGAAATTGAATTTTTATTGCGAAACCGAAACCCATTATCCACACAACCTGAATTTTTGTTTGTTGCCGCTGAAACAGAAAGTAAGCAGCTCGGGACGCAAACAATGCGGTCGGGGGCTTTGTGCAAGCTTTGTGCACAATAAAATTCAATGGAAGAATTTCCGACGGATTTACAGACTCAGCGAGCGGACGAGCAGGAGCCTCGGTGTGGTGCTCCGATGCTCCCATGGCCCGAGAACCCGGCGCTGGGAAACATTTATATGTATATGCCATAGCATCAGAAGGGATTTATTCGCTGATGCGGTCCTGTCTTCTCGCGAACGCAAAAGAAAAAATTTCCATCTCGGCAGTTTCCCAACTTCGAAACTTTTAGTTATTTTCCTTGCTCGCAAAAAGGAGTAGAACTTCGTGCACAATGCAATTTCCGACTTGCATATGATGATCACGGCGAGCGTTTCATTTCACATGCAAATTCGCTGAAGCGAGTGAACACCGCTGGGAGTTATTAGGTTAGTGCAATTGTGCTCGGCTCCCCGGGTTTTTAGGAGCTTGGATTAGAGCCCGCCGTAGAGTTTTTGCGGGAAATTCAGTGGTAGTTCGCCTGCCCCACACACAGTACAACAGGAACATTTCCGGGGGGGTTGCATAGCTGAAATTACCTGAATGAAAATTAAGTGAGGACTTGATTACGCTTGTTTAGCAATTTGCTAGACATTCTTTAGCGTCCACTCCTGTACGATAAAAGTTAAATACATTTTAATACTTTCTATTTAAAGTGGACTTGACAGTTTCATATTTTCAAGGAGATCTTCTCCTCTCATCAGACAAGGATAAAACAATATATTTATGTTAAGTAATTATTATATTAATTATGGGCTTACTATGAAAAATCGTTAATCAAATATGCTTATAGTTGGCATCCACAAAACATTCTGTGAGTCCAACCGCCCGCGCCGCCGCCTAAATCGAACATTCACGGAAAGCTCTGTGGGTACGATCGCTAACTCTCGTCGTCATTTAGGGCCTTAACATTCTTAGTTTTGACAAATCAACAATAATTAATCATTATAAGTATTTTTGTGTATTGATCTCATTTCCTTGGTTAAATTAATTTCTCTCACAACTATAATAATCCAATACAGTTTCTTTTTTTCAACATTTCCAGTTGATTTATGAAATATATTTTGGCCGTAATATCCAAGACTTAATACTTATAAATACATTTTAATTGAACTTTCGATCTTTTCATTTCCCTATACAAACTCTCACTATAAAATTAAGGGGGACCACTAGTGTGACCGCCTCAAAAAAAGGTGATTTTTGGAATTTTTTTTAAAGACAACTACTGCATGGATTGTTTTAATATTTTAAGGGTATATTTGTGGATATATAGTAAATACATGATAAAATTTTTGAACCAAAAATTTGAAAACTCAGCGAGTTATTCGCAATTTTCCAAGGCTCCAAAAAAAAAAGTGCCCCCACTGCTGCAGTTATAGAGACCTTCACATTGCGTGAAATCAAAAAAAACAAAAAGTTTATCAAACTAGAAGGTATTTCCCGTGCCACAAACCTCGAAAAAGAAAAACATTTTAAATTTAAATTTAAAAAAATGGAGTTTTAAAAAAAAAATTTAAATTTCGCGCGAAAATTTGGTGATTTTTGGCCTGCCAAAATTACATTTTTTATTCGATCCGGAAAACTGGAGGTTTATGGCACGAAGAAACATGTATAAAAGAAGTTGCAATAATAATCAAATCGATCGGATGATTTGTCTTCGAGCTACAACTGCAGCAAATTTGAAAAAAGTAGTTTCGAGAAAAACGCATTTAAAGTTTAATTCATACATTTGTTAGTACCTCGATACGATGAGCGGCTGCTCTTCTGATGGCTGTAACTCAAAAACTATTTGAGGTATGCACTTGAAATTTTAGTATGTTATTTATAAAGGTATAGACTACCGAAATATGACAAAAACAAAATTTTTTTTTTTCAAAATGTCACACTAGTGGTCCCCCTTAAGATTTACCATTATTTTGTGTGACCCGTTTAAACCTGATTATCTGCAGTACAACCCTGACCCATAATCACTTTTTATTCCAAATATCGACAAAAAAATGTCCCACTTCATTCCATCATTTGTAGAACTAGCCAAATTAATATATATTTGATTTTACATTATAGTTTGGCATACAAACTGGGACTGAAGCAAATTATTATTCGTCTCGTGGTGGAAATTGAACTCTACCTGGGCACTTCGCCACACTACTAAATGCTAAACATTAAATTATTGGATTTTAAATCGGGAACACTATTAATGTATCTTGGAAATAAATCATGTAGCATTTCAAATTTTTATTTTCATAATTCTTCGGCAATTATCATATATTTTTCCACGATACATTGGCAAGTACAACAAATCAATTAAACCCTTAACGCCGTCTTCAAACCGTCAACCGAATAAACAAAAAAATTGATAATATTTGCATAGTATGCCAAAAAGGCCTTTCACATTTGCAATGTTGCAAAATCATATCAGCTGACAAAGAGATTATAATTATAATTTTTGAGGTGTTTTTTTTAATTAGATTAAAAGTTTCGCAAAATAATCAGAATAATAAGCTATGTACAGTTTGATACAGTACGGATACTTTTATCATTCAACACCATGTAATTTTCTTAACACACATCCTACGAACCTTACTAAGGTAACAATTGATAGAGAACTGTTTCCTCGTCCCAATGGATCTTCAACCACTTCTCCGCGCTCATCACAATGTCGATTTAAAATCACCGGAGAAATTCCATATCACAAAATCAATAAAGTTTAGAATTGTATGCTACTTTGAATTCATTAATTTTGACAGAAGGTTTGAAATCAGTGACTCCAAAAACTCTCTGTAGCCTATTTTGAAAATCACTCATTCGATTGATACGTCGGAAGTCCCTCATTGAGATGAATTCTATATACAGACGAAAATAAAGAGGAAATCAATTTTCATTACATTTTGGAGGTAATGGTAAAATAAGAATCTGCCATTTGCTCGGACAAGAATTTTTTGTACCAAAGCAATACATTAAATTATCGTCTTCTTCGATTGGCATACTTTTGTGTGTGATGTCTTGCACAAAGTGAGCGCTTAACCAATTATGAAGTTGTAACAGGTATAATACGAAGAAAAAATGTCCTAGAATATCGTTTTATCATGTTAAATCAAAACAACATGTGCAGAGGGTTGCTACTTAAATCTAAGTTGAAACATTCTTTTGACTTTTCGTTATGTTATTTTGTGATATAAAAGTTCTATCATATAAATAAATATAAATATACACTCTTCAATATTTTTCAAAGTTTATTGATTTATTGAAAAGAGTAAGTCTTCCGATTTATTGTGGAATATGATTTCATTTGAATGTTGGCAGTAGCCCATCATATCAAACCAATTTTGCTGCACATTTTCGATGGTTTGGGGTCTTATTTCACGAATAGCTCAATGAAATGCCTGAATAGTTTCTGCATTATAGTGTGTTGGCACCTAAAAAAAAAGTCGCTCCAATATTGATCTAGTGTAAACCTCTTTAATTCGTACTACAGACATATGATACTGTATTTATGTCAATATTTTGTCCGCGAAAGAGCTATGTGTGTTAAAATAACATGTAATTTAAAAAGAAACCAGCGGATGTCCTACCCTTTCAAAATATGTATCTTCAACATTTCACTGTTAAAACTCTTCGAGTGTATTTTAGGAACTAATATAGAAAAACGATCCTAATTTTTTATTTTCCTTTTTAATTTATTGTACTCATACAATAGTCTCGGAAAATTTCACGTTGATTTGACGAAAATAGAAAATAGTGACGAAAATAGTTCGACCATTACTACAGGCCGCTTGAATTGGAATATTAATTGTATACTAAAATTTAAACTTTTTTGATTTTGCGACATTTTTAAAATAAAAACAAAGTAGTGCTTGATGGAATGATTTTATTTTTCGATCAATACGAAATTTAACTATTTTTTTTTTTTTTAATTTATAATTTTTATCGTTCGTCACTTTATTTAAAACATTTTTGTTTTTCTTTAAAAGCATATTTGTAAATGCAATAGTTTTCATTATTAAAAGTTTATTAAAAATTCACAGATGCCTCGAAACGTCGAGATATTTTTGCTCGATGTTTCAGGCTATTTCTGCATCTGAACTTATTTTTAAAAATATTAACTTATTTGATTAAAAACTTCAGTTTGCTTTTTCGAAAATCTTTAAATCAATCATAATTTTTCCGCACGATCAGAAATAATCATTGACTACATTCAAAAATGGAACAGCTGCATAGTGCAAATCGCAAATAGCAGCTTAAACCATTTCGTAATGTGCGTGTAACGTGCACTTTTAAAAGTAAACAATACTTTGTAGCTCCTCAAAGAGAATACTTTATAACTTACATTTAAATCGGTAATAAATGATGAAAGTACACGAATTTCACCTTTTTTCAAAAGAAAGTTCAACTTTGGCAGTCTAAAAACAACATTAATAAATGTCTTTATGGGGCAAGTCCCAAATCCCAAAACATATGCGCTCCCTTTGTTAATTCTACAACTCAATATGTACTTAACGTTAAATTATGAATTTAAGACACTCCTTTCATTTTAGGATACTCTGCCGCTGCTCTTCTGGCAATAGTCTTTGCAATTCCTTTCGGAATTCGGATGTTAGTTCACCAGGATAAAGGGAGGTGGCATGACTTTGGACCAGCTTTCTATTCAGCACATTTGGAGCTTTTCCTCGGGAACGGTTGCTTGGGTAAGGATTTATGAAGGCTAAAAGCTCAGGATTTAAGCACCACACTCTTGTGAATTTCTGTATTATATCTACTCTGTACTCCAAAAAGCTCCAGAAGTTTATTTAGAACTGGAAGCATCGATGGCTTAATTTATACCAAAATGTTTGATACGTTCTAAATCCAGAGCTTTTTCACTTTCAACGATAACTTTTATAGTAGTTTTGACCCAAAATATTGTTTTTCTAGGCGTTGGTGTTATGATGCTTTTGGTTCTGACGATAGAAAGGTATGTCTCGGTTTGCCATCCTGGATATGTTCGACCTTTTATGGGACCACCAAGGTGTGAGTTTTGCAACAACAGTAAAATCATATACATAATTCAATTTGGAATTTTTTCAAAAGCGTGTAATTCGGATATTCTTCTTAAATATTTCAGGATGACTGTCATTTTAATTCCATTAGCTACTTTCATTGTTTATTTGCCAAGTATATTTCGTGGAGAGATTATTAAATGTGTGCTGAAATCCGATGGAAGTCATTTTTATTATAGAAAAGAAAATGAAGAGTTCCTTAGGACTGTGTTTTATTCGGTAAGGAAATAAACTTTTCAGTAATTAATTCTTTTAAAGTGACTAATTTCTGGTCAGAATCTTGATTGCTCTTACTTGCGTAAAGCTTATTAAAGAAAAAAACTACAACTTTAAAATTCTAATCCGTATATGAACTATAAAACACTGATTTGATTTTGTAAAAAACATAACAAAAGTTAATTAATTTTAACTACTTTTTCAAAGTTTTAGAACTAGTACTGATCAAAATAAAAGGTAATAAATTTTAAAAATAATCTACATAAATAGTAATTCCAACTAAACATCGACTGAAGAGCGTTGCATGATGACAAATAACGAACACTTGGTTACTCAAATAATAATATAGTACCAATTACTTTTTGGAGTAAAGAAATTTTAACATGTTCAACCGAGCGTGGACCATTTGTGGTTCACAGGCATTGCTTTTATGTGGCGGCGTGGACTACCGATGATCCAAACTAGTTTTCTTTACAAATAGGGTTTTATTTGCACCTGCTACCAATTTTAAGAAACAATTCAGACAGTTATAATAAATAAATATATAAATCGTGCGTAAGCTACTGATAACGTAAACAAACGTGAATCAACGTGAATCAAACAAGCGCCTCCAGAAGAATAAGCAACTTGTAATCTTGTGTTTTTTGCTAATCATGTAGACTTCGAAAAAGCGCTCCGGTTTGAACTTGTTGAAAGCGAAATTGATATTAGACTACTTTTCAGCTTTATTATTATTTTTATCAACACTGTATGTCTCCAATGAAAAGCTCGATAAGACAAAGGCATATTTTTTTAACGTGCTATATCGAAAGCGCCATCGTTCAAGGATTTTCAAATAACCATAAGCATGGGGTAGCTATAAAAAGATATTGAGGGATTCTTGTCCTTTGGCCTTAATTCGAACAACACCAATAAAATTCTAAGGAGAAGAAGAAGCCTAAATGTTCAATCACTGACGGCTTGGTGCAAGGCGCATCGTACAAAAGCCTCTTTTACTAAGCACATACATTTTCTTTCCCGAAAGCGCCCATAATTTTCGAAATACAATCTTACTGTCATGTTCATACGGACTGTGTGATTAGATTTTTTCGCGCAACTTAGATATGTACATAGCTCACATGCTGAATGGCCCAATCTTTACGATGCTCGCTTAAAAGTTTTGGCATTATCCGAATAGATTCACTTCACACTTGTAATTGTAGAAGGTTTTACGCATGATCATTACGTATTCTTTTCTGAGTTGTGGGGAAAAATAACGATCTTTGCGAACACGGTCGTGAGATTGTATTTTGTATATATATGGGTGCTTTCGTAAAACAAAATGTACCTGTTTTGCAAAAGCCAGCCCAGCAGGAATTGACGATTTAAGTTCCTAGCTCAGAATTTGTTTGCTTCGAACAACATTTTTATAGTTTTGAAGGAAAGGTGTAACCTTTGTAAATAAATTTTATTTGCTGTTGCCCGAAGGTGGGCCTGTCGGTCCGAAGAAGGAAAAGCAAATATGTTGAAACGACCAATCAGTGGCATAGGTAGGTAACCAAGGGCCCTGGGGCAAATCAAAAAATGGGGCCCCACTGCTATCTAAACTGGTTAGGTTTTATCAAGTAAAAATATCTGGGGGCACGACATTGCCCCCGCCAAGTCGAGCAAAAAAGCGGCACGGCCGTACCATCCTTTTCTCGAAACAGTTCAGGCCATTTTCGACCCCCTATAACTTCGTTGTGGATAAAACTAGAAGCCTAAATTTTCAGTAACCAATCAGGCATTGTATAAACACGGTATATTTCAAATTTCATTAAATTTGAACCAGTAGTTTAAGAATTATAACTAGTCAAAGTTTCTTAAACAATCTAATTTAATATAATATGTATTATTTGTGAGATACATTGTGTTTTCATGCGCTGGCCAAGTCAATCTATTTATTTAAAACATAAAAGATTTTTAATATTGATATGGTCAATATAAGATGTTGTTAGGTTAGCTAATTACGTAATAACTTAAGACAGAAGGTCCCTTAAGTAGGGACTGAATAAATTAACCGACTTACATGGATCTCACAACTTTTTACGGTAGAAGAACTGAGTTGCGAGACTTGGTTTTTTTACAAGTTATGTTTTTGATGGCTTAAATATACAAATACTTTAAAAATGCTAAGCCACTTTATCATCAGCTCTTCTTCGTGCACTGCAGGGCAGGTAATAAAAATATTAAACAGTAACAACATAAATTACAATTAATACTTGGTGTAGGTATTGGGCAATAAAACGAAATAAAAAAAGATTCAAGGGGTTATTATATAAAGGTTACCAACTGACTAAATAACAAATATATTTATAATCTTTTCCTAGCTTTAGTTTTCGCAAAAGTATCAATGACTTTGGTTAAATCCAGGCTTGATGCGGTTTTGTTTTCAATTGCTATTAGCGATAAATGTCGGAGTCGAGTTTATTGACGTAACGGACATCAATATGAGTGGTACTAAAATCAAATAAAATTGAACCACTATATTGAGTTTACTTACTTAGCTTACTTACTCCTGAAACATCATTAATTTTTTAACCGTTTTCGAAAAAAAATCTTGACTCGAATTCACAATAAAACACACATCGATGAATAATAAAACGCACATATCGTTGTCCGTCAAATTGACAACACTGCCAACCCACAGAAAGAATTTAGGGGAATTCCCTTGGTATAACTTTCGAATTTCTCTCAACTGAGTTGCCATGATTAAAGTCGGGTTGCAACCTGTCATATTTATTTTGAAAATGGGAGAAAATTTCAAAAGTTCAGTTCGATCGAGATTTTCTGGTAAGGATTCGAGGGCCTCCTGAGCTTGAGGGCCCCGGGGCACTGCCCCGTCTAGCCCCTAGGTAGCTACGCATTTCTTAGCAGAAAATATTTCCCCGAACCACTTTTGCTTCACGTCTTTAACATTTCACCAGTTCTTTTGCTCACTTGCCAGCAATATGAAAACAGGCCAAGTTAGGAACATTTTTTGAGTCGGTCGTGAGGAAAAAAGCGTGAGGCAGTATGAATCCGGCCATTAGCTCTTACAACCAATACCTCAAAATTTCCGAAGTTTGAAAAGTTTTCCTTCTCCACAATGTAGCCAACACTTGAGAAGAGTTAATTGTGTTTGCTCTAGCAGAAGCCGTACTCACAAAATAGGGCCCCGCAGAGTCCAGCCAAAAATAGAATTAACCGCCGATTGTCGATATTTACCTTATTTCTACAGTCAAAATCTTCCAAATACATATAATTAGCTCCAATTAGTATATTCAATCCCGGCCCTTTCTTCATATTTCCGTAATCCACGTCAGGTTAATCCAGTGGATATAAGCAAGGAACATATAAAGGAAAAATTTTGTAAGGCGGTTCGTGATATTACGATGCTCTACTTATTAAAGGGGTCAGGGGTAGGCAGCGGCGTGAAAAAAACAGTATTTGAAATAATTTTATTTTTACAGTAGTTTAATTTATTTTATAAAACAAATAATATAAAGTTACTTTGTTATGTTTTAACTAGATTTTACGAAAATTTTAAAACAAAATATTTATTCTAGAGTAAGTTATTGCCATATTTGTCGGACCCCGTCCCACAAGTCGTGCTTTGCGGTCACAATCATACCATTTTACTGGTTCATCTAAATAAATTCAATCGAAGGTTGTTTTATTATTTTTTTTTTATTTGAAAACAAGCAAAATAGCGGCCTCTGATAATTTACTCGCGGATTTTCATGGAAAAAGCACTAGTTCATTCATTATAAAAATATAAATTTTAATTAAAAAAGATTCCTTGATCAGGCACTTTTTTTTTAAATTTTCAATAAGCTGTGTAAGCATTCAAATTTGTTGAGTGGTTTTTGAATTAGAGTTGTCACCAATTTTGAAAACATAGTTTCGAGAAAAACTCATTTGAAGTTTTACACTCGGTTTGCAGCTGCTGTCAGCTACCTGCCATCGAGTGGCAAAGAGCCCTTCAGTAATTGTAGGTAATCTCGAAAAGTATTCATTGGATTTTCTTGAAATTTTCTGATAATATTTTCGAAAAATCCATTTTTTTTTAAAATCTTGATTACCCCTAATCTAAAAATTTTCCTCCGCGAATAAAACTCATGGAAAGGTGTAAAATAGCAGATTGATTTTTTTTTAAATCTTCCAATTGTTGTAGATTTTTACAGCAATCGAGTGATAAACTTTATCTGAGGGCTTTGGTTGATTTCATCCACGTCATCCTTTTAACACCTTCTAAAGAACTTCAGGTCATATTTTCGCACTTTTCTTTGGAAAATCTTTCCTGACGACATAACATATGAAAGTGTAGCTACTGGGACACTTCATAAAAAGCTTTCTACTACACAAAGCCATCCCATTTGGCTTGGGTATAATTTCGACCCATATTTCGGGCACAACCACAGTCCAGTGGCGTAGTTAGTCCGGAGTGGGCCTTGTATCTTGTGGAGCCCTTTTACGAAAAATAAACAAAATACATTTGACAATAAGATAAAATGACCAATTGTAAATTTTTTATTAGACAATTCAGATATAATGTTATTGCTTTTTCTGACTCGACTTTATTAATTTTTTATATTAATTATATACAATAGATTTTCCAATATTTACATTTTCTTATTCTTTTGTTTATTGTGATACAACTATGTAGTGTTACCTATCATAGATGGTAATTTGATCGGTTGCGGTATGAATAGGTATAGTATACACATGTATTAAAAGACTTAAGGGGGCAGTTTGGATTTATTGGACATACATATATGTACGTATTTACAAGACTGTTTAGTTTTAGATTTTGATGAATAAAAATATACATAGTGAAATATTAGAAAACAAAAATTCTTTTTTTCCAAGTAGGGTCGGAATGTGGCTGCCTGAAGTGAGCTATATTTTAAACTGGCGTTCATGATTTGACAACATTTAAAATAAAAATTCGAAGTGCATCTATACTTATATATATAATATTATAAAGCTGAAGAGTTTGTTTGTTTGTTTGAACGCGCTAATCTCAGGAACTACTGGTTCGAATTGAAAAATTCTTTTTGTGTTGGATAGTCCATTTATCGAGGAAGGCTTTAGGCTATATAACATCATGCTGCGACCAATAGGAGCGAAGAATCAGTGGAAAATGTGGAAAAAACGGGGAAAATTATTCATCTTTGAGGGCTTCCGTTGTTGTTCCGTTGTTTTTTAGATCTTGTTTTCCTTCTTAAACTTTTTCAATCTATATATATAAATAAATGTTTGTTTGTTTATTCGCCTTTTATAGACTCCGAAACCGCTGAACCGATCTCCTTGAAATTTATACTAAGTAGTCTCTATTCAAAGGGGAGTAACATAGGAATTCGCATAAAACCGATTGTTTTCAGGGAAGCGTAGCAAGGCAGATAAGTAGATAGATAGAAGCTAGATAGAAGCTAAATAGATAGGTAGGTAGATAGATAGATAGTAAGATAGATAGATACATAGATAGACAGATAGATATATAGATAGAAGATAGATAGATAAACAGACAGAAGATAGATAGGACGTAGATAGATAGATAGATAGATGTAGATAGATAGATATAGATAGATAGAAGATAGATAGATAGATAGAAGATAGATAGAAAGACAGAAAGATAGAAGATAGATAGATAAATAGAAGACAGACAGAAGGTAGATAGACAGATAGATATATAGAGAGAAGATAGGTAGATAAACAGACAGAAGATAGATAGGAGGTAGATAGATAGATAGATGTAGATAGATAGATATAGATAGATAGAAGATAGATAGATAGATAGAAGATAGATAGAAAGACAGAAAGATAGAAGATAGATAGATAAATAGAAGACAGACAGAAGGTAGATAGACAGATAGATATATAGAGAGAAGATAGGTAGATAAACAGACAGAAGATAGATAGGAGGTAGATAGATAGATAGATAGATGTAGATAGATCTATCTATGGATAGGTAGATAGATAGATAGATAGAAGATAGAAGATAGAAGATAGATATAGATTGATAGAAGATAGATAGATTGATAGAAGATAGATAGAAGATAGATAGAAAGACAGAAAGATAGAAGATAGATAGATAGATGCCGTTTAGTTACGGAAATGATTCTATGACCTCAATAACTGAAAATCTATTTACGTTTGGATTAATGGTAATGAAATATTTTATTTCTACATTCTCGCATAAAACCAATTGTTTTCGGAGAGGCGTAGCAACGCGCGCAGGGTACGGCTAGTATTAAAATATAAGTAAACCGCTATCGCATGAACGTCGATTAAACATTTTGGGTGAAAAAAAAAAATAAATGGCGGGCTTTTGAATTTTTTAATTCTTTTTTCAGGTTAAATTGTTTAAAATAAGGTCATATGAAAGAATGTTCTTAATGGTGGTTCATGTAGAATAAACCCTGAAATTTTCAGGCCAATCGATCAAATAGTTTTTTCACAATCATGCACGCCAGGTCAAAAAATGTTGTTTCGAGCAAAACGCGTTTAAAGTTTCTATTATACATGATCTTATTCTTATATATAATAATCTACGATCCATTATATCGCATGATTCACACATCGAGTTTTGCGATCTAAATAAAATGTTGTATACTATTTCTACAGGTATATAATACATGCAACTGATGTTTTTGGAAAATCGATTTTTTCTGTCCCTTTAACTCTAAAAAAAATCTTGGAGTGGTAGCCCTTCTTATCCTATTGAAGTTCTAAGAGAAACTTTTATCAATATGACTTAAAATTACGAACAATTATTTATGTATTTCAGTATTGATAAAGTAAATTTATAAGTTTTTGAATCAAGTATCAACTTTATTTTATTCTTTAATTTTACTAGTGATGAGCAAAACAAGACTATGGCTGGCCCGTACAATGTGTCAAAAGCTGTAGAACTAAACACTTTGAAATTTGGAATATCAGTTCTGTTAATAAAAGTTCACTAAACCGCGTGTTACAGATAGATAATTTTCTTAAAACTAACGACTAAAGTAGAAGGAAATATTTTTCAATCAGCAAGTCTTGGTGAAGTCTCGCAAACATGGTCTTGGTCTTGCAAATCGAGTCTTGGTAATGCTACCGCAGGTATATGTAGTACTGGTCTTGGTCTTAGATTTTCTGCAAGACCAAGACGGATTTTGCTCATTACTAAATTCAAGACCAAAACCAAGTGTGCAAGACCAAGATTTGGTATTAATATTCGTATCGGTTATCATAGTCTTGCTCTTGGTCTTGTTATGCTCATCGCTACCTCTTACATGCGATCGCTGATTCGTACCCTAAAGAATAATTCTATTAACAATTTAACGTGTATCGATGGAGTGGTAACCCCTTGAAAATTTGTCGTGGAGTGACTCATAAGCGTTAAAAAATATTTATGCGACTTCTTCTGATAAAACGACACCTTTAGATTTCTTCTGCCGTTGCTTAGTAAAATTAAATTTTATCGAATTAAAGATTTTATTAATATTACTCACAGAATTGAAATAATTATGGTACAAGCTTTTATTGTGATTCATGACCGCACTTAAAATCTCAAAAACTGACAAACCGCAAATGCTGCCGACCAAACTGTTCGGCTTACATGTTTGTTGGTACAGAAAAATAAATAAATACATCGACCATTCCTCTGCGTACTTAAGGGTTTTTAGGACATAAACCAAATCTGATGCTTCCATAAAACATGAGCACATTCCCCGAAAACGACATCGATTTATCGTGATAGAGTGAATCCATTCAATTTTATTCTCCGCCTGAAACCCAATCCCTGCAGAAACCTAATCTCCATATTAAAAGAGCAACAAAAGAAGCTAATTTCAGACGAAGCGCGGTCTCCTTCGAAGTACGCATTTATGAAAATCCTCCAACTGATGAAATCATCCCTCCGTCTTCTTCAGGTATACAAAGTCATCTTGGAGGTGATATTCAAACTCATCCCGACCGTCCTGATAGCGGGCTTCAATCTGAGGATAATGATTGTTTACCGAAAGACGTGTGAACGGCGCCGTCGGATGACGCTCTCCCGCAACTCCTGCTTTAAGGACGATGATCCCCGGAAATTCGCTGAGGAGCGCCGGCTAATCTTGCTTTTAGGTGAGTGCTAACAGCTTCCTGTGTGCTCCTGTGTAAGTACGTACTAAAAATTGATTTGAAACTGAAGTAAATCTGCACACATGCGTAAAACTTAGAGATTTGTTTTTTAAAGCTTTCAATTTTTTTTATATCATCCACCGCAAATGCAATCAAAATGAGCACAACCTCTAAACAGCGTGAACTTTGTCAGACTTAGGTATATGTAAAATTTTGCATTGTATTCGTCCCGATAATATTACTTTCATTACGATGTCAATATAGAATAAAATTACTAAGCCAAATAAATTAACTTTATTTTTAACAACTTTTTAAGTGGAGTCCTAGAGTCCTATTTTCATAGTGATATCATCAATATTAAAAAAAAAAACATTGTTAATTTAATTAGTAAAGTTGTTTAGAACAATAACAAGGTCCGAATTTTAACATATAAATTTTCGATTACTCCTCATCATGAACAAAATGCAGAAAATTACATGACAATCGTACGCTATTTAGAGGTTTATAGTTAAATGGAATTTTGCAAAATTCCACATAAGCTTAATTATTCCCGAAACAATATCGAAAACTCTTATGAAATTTTTTTGAAAATACCATTTTGTCGGGTGGATTCTGGATTCTTTTAAAACGGAATGATAAATGGTTAATAAATCCTTACATCAAAATTCTTTTATTATCCCTTTAATTTTTAGAATTTTATTTAGTTACTTTTGATTGAAATTTATTTAACTTAAAAACATCAAAGAAATCTCATTGCATTTTTCTACCGGAATTATTTTAACATTGCGAACGAAAATTATTAGGAGTCTTGAAAATGAAGCCTTTTATTGACTTTGTTCAAACAAAATAAAAAACGGAATAAAAGTAAACATAACAAATATGTACAAGTGAATTAAAAACCTTCACGTAATTACCGACACAAACGTTTAATAAAATTGCATCTGTTCTGTAAAATTATGCAAGGGGAATAGAAATTTTCTTAATAATTGTTTGCTTTAAATGAAAGTATATTATATGTATACTATTCTGGCCAAAATAGTATATTACACTAAAACTGCAGAACTTAGAAATTAGGAGATGAAGAGTTTTGTTGTTAGAGTCACCAGTGCATTTTATAGTATGTTGCGCCATACAATATTTTGGAAACGAAAGAATTTTTAAAAAAATATCTCAGTACAAAAAATATTTTATTTTCTTATTATTATTCATTTGGCATATTCAAATCAACATTCATATTCTTAAAAAGTGAAAGTAAAATTTAAATCAAAGAAAAACTCATTCAAGGCACCAACGAATTTTTGGAAGGTCTGAAATTGAAATTTCCTTCCACAGAATTCCAAATCCAAATGATTTACTTTTTATCATATCTTACCTGATTTATATTATTATTTAATATTATTTTGTGATATTCAATTTAATTATGTTCATTATTTATTTTTAAATATTATTAATATTTATTTAAATTAAAATACACTTTTATAAACCATATCCGTTTGGTTGAACAGGTAAGAAGACTAAAGAGATTAATTTTTTTTTTTTTTTTGTAAACAATATCTTCACTATGGCTAATATTATCAATTAATTTCCCACAAGTAAAAATTTTGATAACGACTAGATTGCATATTCACATTTTTCTTATCGTACTACCTACCTTACGATTCACATATTGGTTTTGTGAAAATAAATTGAAAAGGTGTTAGCGAGGTCGTAGTTGTTGTGTATCAACAGTATATTATTATTTTATTTTGATCCTGGTATCTTATTACAACTGCCAGTGGCTGACCGGCTTGTGTGCAATGCATGTGTATAGTATATGTGTGTATAAAAATTCTACAAGATATAGTCGATTTCAATTTCACATATTTTTTTTAAACTTAATTTAATAATTGTCTTTAAATGTAAAAGAAAAATTCATATTCGATTTTAATTTCACATATGCCTCCTCTTTTTTGTTGGTTTAAATTAACAAAATTCACTAATGGTCTTTAAAGGAAAAAGATTCTTCAAAATGTAAATATTACTATAGAGCTACGTATTCGGCTGGTACTTTAACTGGTCTACCACTACTTGTTATATGTATACATATTTCTGATATTGTTATTGGCAGTAACTTTGTCGTGAATCGTGTTATTTCTCAAACTTGATTGTGGGCTAGAATTTGTTTCTTTTACGTTGGAGAAAAATCTTGCGAAATGTGGATTCAATTACGTTTATGTATATATATGAGTCAATATTTGATAATCGGTCGAAAACGACTACAAAAAAAAAAAATATATTTTTTGTCGTATTTTATACATAATTGATGTCTAAGTAATAGAGCCAAGTTAAATCTATATAATAACTATCAAATCGATACACTTTATTCGATTTTAGGGATTTTTGAGCAATATTTGCAAATATACGTGGCAGGATAATGAAATGGACCGACAGATTGATGACAGGACAGCAGGAAAATGATTGAAACATCAAGAAAATGAAAATAATCCATTATTAGTAATTATTATATTCATTATTAATCCAAGAATAATACTCAGTATAACAGAAAACAAAATTATATCACTCTTCGTTGGTATCTCATTTTCTCCAATTCTCGCTTTCTTTCTAACACTTCTTCTCGGGTTTTTTTCTTTGGAGCCATAATTATTGCACACTGAAACAAAATTACAATAAATTAATAACATTACTTACCTTGTGTTGTCATTTTCCTGCCACGGAGTCATTTTCCTGTCAAGAAAATAACAGGAAAATGACCACAGGAAAATGACAAAAATGCACATTATATTTCTCATACATTCTAATAACTAATATAACAGCAAAATCATCAGGTGATACGAATTCTCCATGTTATTATTAAAAAATGTCACCAAAAAGGAAAATTCCACCGACAGGAAATATGACATCTAGCACTTTTTGTTTATTTTTTCTATATGAAAACCAAACATATACTCACCAAAGTGTTTGGATATGTAAACAAAGTATTGCACTACATTATGAAAATACTATTAAGTTTAAATATTACATTAAAATTACAAAATAGTTATGGGGACCTGTTTTGGCCAATTATCAAATATTGACCCATATAGCTTGCCAGCTTTTGATTTGATTATTTATAATCTAGATTGCTTGGTCTTAGAGGCTAGTATCTATTATGCCTCCCTACCAAAAGAAAGTCGGTAGTTTCCTTAAAAAGTACTACGTCTTTTTTATGAAGTTCAGGGAGTTCCTCTATTATATTCTTTCATATTCTCTACTATTGTTTTGTAGGTGCTGATGTGCTTATTGCAGTCAGGAAGATAAGATTTGAGCTAGCTTGTTGTAATCGACAACTTTGTGCGAAGTTTTCGCCACATTAACAATTCGGACGGGCTATATCCGCACTCATGCGGCATGCTATTCTAACAGAGCTAATGTAAAATCTAGGTTGTCACTTTATGCCCTAACCATTATGTTCTTAATAGTCTGTGCTGATCGTTCGACAAGGTTTTGGAGAGAGTCTCTTACATGTTCGTTCTCTCAATGTTGGGTAAGGTTTTTAAACTCGGATGAAGAGAATGTTTCTAGGGATTCGGAACCGGGAATTGTCAGAACTGTAGGCTACTTTTTTCACATTTCTACTTACAAATCACAAATTCTCCTTCTTCTTCTGCATCTCTCTATAACTTTTATACAGATATAGTGTTTAGGGGCCGTCCTTAAATCATGTGGTCCTTTTGAGAGACAGAATCACGGTTTGATCATTTGATAGGGGAGTTTCAACAAAATCACGTGATATTAATGAAAAAGAGGCTTCTAATGTAGGAAAAGCAGATTCAAAAGATATAAATAATTCTACCGTGCCTCTAATAAGCATAGAGGAAAATATCCCAATTAGCTGGGTTGATGCTGATGCGCATAATATTTTATAGTTTCATAAATCATGATTAATCAAGCTTCTAAAAATCGATCGACGTATGTTTTCTGACTCCCAAGTTTTTCACTTATAGTGTCACACAATTTTTTCGTCAAAATTACATCTACTTTCATTTAAAACTGATTTGGTGAAGAGAAGCGTAAAACGATAATAACCCAAAACCCTACCGATAAAATATAACCTTATAAAGCAATATCCTGAAAAACTTTTTACTTTTACATTAGGCAACATTTAGAGTAGGCAACATATAGGCAACCTATATGTTGCCTACTCTAAAAGTAGTGAACATCTTTGTATTTGATGTCACATAAAAATACTTATGCCTTCGTTCACAGGTAGCACGTCGATTCTTTTCCTGGTTTGTGTATCGCCGATGGCAATTTTGCATATGACGCTATCTCAAGAAAATCTATCAAGCTTCTCCTTCCAGGTAAGTGATGATCGGGACTAAGTGGCGGCTTATCTAGAGCGTGTCCGTGATACCGGGATGATGCGATATTGTATAATCTATACGAACCTTTTCACATTTGCAGGTCTTTCGGGCGCTGGCGAACCTTCTGGAGCTCACCAACTACTCAATTACTTTTTATATCTATTGCCTTTTCAGCGAGGACTTCCGGAACACCCTGATGAGGACCTTCAAATGGCCCTGGTGTTCGGGACCCATTTGGCACAGGACGAATGACGTAAGTGCAGCGCTATATTATCTATCGCCTGTGTAGCGGGGGAGTAATGGCGCGTTTTTGGTCCCTTGCAGATGGCCCTCAAGTCGAAGCCCCTCATCAAGATGGATAAGCTGGCGCTCAGGAACCACATCCACAATACGACGACCTCGGGCCTCTGCACGGTGGGCGGCCGCTCCAGCAGCATTTGATACAAGGAGTGCGCGGCCCAGACAGCCGTATGAGACAGGGAGCTCGCCTCGTTCGGGGGCACTCCGTGACTTCATCTGCTCAAAACATTTTATTTCCGAGGTGACAATATTTTTAGGTTAATCGAGGGTTTCTCCATGTTGCTTTCCACTGGCCAGTGAAGCGCCAGACGCTGAGTAATTGGGTTTTGCCGCAGAGGCCAGCCACCCGAATGAGTATAAAAAAAGAGCCATGGGCTATTTCATAAAATTTTGGCTGCGCACAATTTTGTCACGTACATGAATAACTCCTGATTTTAGTGTTTTCAGGATGAATTGAGAAAGAAAAACTCCTATGAGAATACAAAAAAATTTTACAAAAAAAAAAAACCGATTTCAAACCTTTGCCTGTATATATTCAAACTTAAAATAAAAAGTTAGAAATAATATTTTTGATTACTTTAAAGATATTGGTACTTTAATATTTATAATATTCTAATCAGCTATTTCTGGTGTCGGTGTCAGCAAAGGCAAGTTTATAAACCTACAGTAATTTGAGTTTATAAACTTGCCTTATCCTTTAATGCTCTTTTCTTTAAAGTAATAAATAATATTATTTTTAACTTTTTAGTTTATATTTGTACATATAGGCAAGGTTTTCAAGTTGATTTTTATTTATTTTTTTTTAACATTTATTTTATTTTGCAAATTTTAGTTACCGGGAAGTAGATGAAATTTAATAAACGGGATTTATCCCCCAATGTTCCACCCTGGGATTCATCCCCCAATGTCTTCAAATTTAAATTGGACTACCCTAGAGATATAGCATATTCAATAAACAAAGAATCATTAAAATCGGATTACAATCGGCGAAGATATCACATAACATACACACACACACACACACAGAAAAAAACAATCGAATTGAGAACCTTCTCCTTTTTTTTTAAGTCGGCTAAAAAGGCTTTCATTTATCAGGCTTGTATAAGAAATAAAATCAATCAATTATTGAAAATGCGATAATTTCAATGACAAACGAGTAAAAGTTCCTTTCAATATAATGAAATTTGATTTTCCTTTTAACTGCATTGAAAAGAATACTTGAAAGCGATAAATTGACTTTCAAGTTATTTGTATTTGTTATATTATGCCCAAATGTTAAAATACAATATATTGCGTCCCAGAATGTATACACGATTTCAACAAAGTTCCACTACTAATATTAGGACAAAGTATTCTTTGTCACTCATACCCCAAAAATATTGGATATAATATAAGTTATGGTCAATGGCCCGATTCACACTTTCCCACCATAATCAAGAATATTCATTCAGAAAAGTTGCGAAGAAAAATTCTAATAATACGATCTGTGAGACTATGAGATTTTCTTTAGTAGATATATGAGCACTTTCTGAAATGAAAGTACACCTATCCCCCGATTTTCACGGTAGATAGGTTCTTTAGAAAACCGTGTAAATCGAAAACAGAATAAAATGTGCATAATTTAGTAATTTATTTCAACTTAAAATATAAATAAATATATATTAAAAAACAACATAAAAATAATAGTCTATTTATAAAATGACAAATATATAAGATATAAATATGTAATTCAATTTACATATAGAAAGAAGAAATCAATATCCTTGAAAATTTAACCAAAAATTTATCACTTTCATAACCTATAAATCCTTTCTTTCTGATTGATACTATGTAACTTTTATTATTCGATACTTTAAGCGATTTTAGTTCGATGGTAGAGGAATAAGAGAAAATCTCGAATCGGTGAGACTTGGTAATGAAATCTGTAATTAGCAATTGGTTTGGTTTTTGGTTAAATCTTTAGATACCTCCTCATATTGCGTTAAGCATTTATTAATATATTAACGTAATCGAAGAGCTTATTCATCATTCAGGTTATTTTGGTAAAAACTATTACTTAATTTCAATTCTAAATAAACTCTTACTTAGATTAACGATATTAAAAAATGGCGGTAGAAATGTGTATGCAGTTAAAATGTTCACTTTTACCAATATTTTTTTTTAATATGCCTTATTTTAAAAACCGTATAAAATAGTACCGTGCAAATCGGGGGATAGGTGTACTATATACCCCAAAATAGCCTGATGGTGTACTTTGCAACTTCAAGCCTCTTAGCTTAGGGTTTTATTAGTTGGGACAAAGGTTTTTTTGTTTTGAAGAAAAAGTCTCACCTTTACCCACAATATTTTTTTTTATATTTTCAAAGCTAGGCTGAAGCATCTGACTTCACTACCAGGTAATTATTTAAAGGGTATCGAGTTCGCTGGAGTTAAGATTATATATCGAAGATTTCAAAAGCCACCTTTTTAAAATTTTAAATTAAAATTATTATCGTCAGTTTTATGTTTTCTTTCAATTAAATTGTTGACTTTCTTACAATGGTTGTTAAATTAATTATTCGGTAATTTTTTCCATCTCTCTCCTTTTTGATCTAAAATATGAGTATGGTATATCTATTTCTATTTTTCTATTTCTGTCTTTTAACACCTTAAAAAATTTATAACATTGTTTAAACGATCTTAAATCATTCATATACAAATATCAAAGCCATTTGAATTCTAAAGAATCCTCATTTCAGTTGTAACAATACAAGAAAGGAGTCCTTGTTATAGCAATTATATTTTGTCATTCATCAGTAGTAGAAATAATATAAATATTTTTATTTTTTGTAATAGTGGAAATAGTTATTTGATTTTCAAAGTTAAAATATAATAATAAACGCGAATTCCCAAATACCATAATATGTATAAGTGTATTTATACCATATGGATTTAAATATTAAATAAACTATTTTAGAGCACATGACTTATCAGATAAGTTAGAACCACGAGTTAGAGGATCTCCAGATCGATCACAATATTGCTATGAGTTTTGAGTCCAATTACCTGTACGGGATGATCCATTAATACATTATAATGTATAAAAGAATTTAGATCTCAATTATTTATCCAAATACTTATAATTATGTTAATGGAAATTTATGTTTAAAATTTACATATTAACAGTTCAATTGATTATTTTTATCCAGCCACTTTTAAAAATTAGGTTTTGAACAAACCCTATAAAAATGTCTATTATGTTTTCATTGCTGTTGAATGCAGTTTCTCAATAATAGTTTAAGTTGCAAAAAACAATTAAAATCCTAATTGGTCAGGTGCTGATATTAAAGAATTAAATTATATTTTTAAAGCTGGGCATTGCATACGACTACCTGAAAATGCTTGAGTTTCCGCATACATACGATTAATAAATTACCAGCAAAGTACAACCACATTGAATTTTTTAAGGGGGAATATTTTTTCGAAATATTTTTGCTTCACAGCTTTAAAATTTTACTCTTTCGGTCGCTGGGGCGCAAGCAAATGTGTGAAAATATGCTAAGCTAAGAGACGTGAGGTAGTGTCATTTGGGCCAATATAATATAATATCATACAATACCTAAGAGATGGTTATTTTGAAGTTTAATGATATGTTTTCATTGCAAAAACATGTAACTATCTTTTGCTCTATAATAAGGATATTGGGTAAAAATAATAAATTATAATAAGCCAAATTAAAAAAAATAAAATAATGCATTGCACTGTACGTAATACATTAAATATGTTGCATCTTTTCGGACTATTCAAAATTATTCTTTAATGTTGATGCAATTTTTCGATTTGTTTTGTTTTTCTTCAATAAAAACTACTAAGATGAATTGCTTTAGTTTCTCCCAATACTGTATACTGAAATCAGTCCCCATCAGACCAGAGGAAACATTAAAAACAATTAATTAAAATATTGGAAATATAGGGTAAAAGAGGGTAATGGGAGTCACTTAAGCGAGAAATCAAATAAAATCTTAATTTATAATCAAATATTTATTGCAAAACTATTTATTGCCTAAACATTAAATTTTCTCATCTAGCTATTAATTAAGATCAGTTTTAAACATTTTGGTAATCAACTTTGGAAGTTATAGCAGTTAAAAAAGAAAACAGATTTGACTCCCATTGCACCGACGTGGGGTGTAATGGTGGTCACCCTGTGGTTAATCGGAGTCATAGAAAATTTAGCACATATCGTGTAGCGTGCTGCTTTTTCGATCCTGTCTTGTATTTATTGCAGGTGTACAAGGTTTGATCGGATAGTGTAAAAAAATCCACACTTACCATTTATTTTACTTCGACAAAAAATTACATCAGCGGGTCGCAAAAACAAAACACTTTCGTTTCTCTGAGGCGCGGGCGGCTAATATGTGCGAGCCGTTCAACACAATGCCTTGGGGCACAGAGTGGGGCGGAGAAGTAGTTTACGCGACACTCTAATGTACAGTTTTGTGTATGTGTGCCTGACTCTCATTACCCGCTGACTCCCATTGCCCTATTCTCCCCTACCAAAACAATATTTCGGATTGCTTACAATTTGTTTTTATTTATTTTTCATCTAAAATGCATAATTTCTTAATTGAAAAATTCTGCTGTGCAATACGTCTCTGATGTGAAATTCATTGTATACATACCTTAGAAATTTTAAGATTTTCATTGCTCTTATTATAAGGGACACAGGGGTAAATTTTATCTCCACCGAACTCTTTTTTTACACTGTTTTTATTTACTTGATTTTAGAAATAATTAGATATGCCCTTGTTATAGTTAGAATTTCTAATTTAAGTTTATTTTATGTGTACATTCATAATACACACTTACGCTTAGCCACGAAAGCCTACATACGATTTAAAAAGTCGAGAATTAATGAAATATATTAATAATATTATATTATTAATTTACAAAGAAATTTAAACTTATTTCCTTATAATTTTAGCAAAAATGGGAAATTATTTAGTGCAATTGTATAATTAAATTTATTCATTCACTACTTTACTACTTTTCGAAATATCTGATATGTGTATGCAGACTTTCATAGTCAATTTTGGTCTGATTTTTTTAAATAAATATGATTCTCTGAAAAAATTGTGGGCCACATATAAACATACATACAGACTTTATAAGTGTTCGCTTATCAAATTTTAGTAAAAATATATTATTATTTCTCGCACTAACGCTCAATCCGTTCTATTTAAATCACATTAAAGTATTACATTTTTAACAAAATAAAATATATACCTAGTAAATTTCACAATTAAAAATCGTCTACGGTTAAAGATATGATGATGCGATTTTCTGTAATATTCTAGAGATGAATGAATAAAAAAAGAAAAATATAATTTTAAAAACTCCCAGCGAAAAAATTTTACATATGCATCCTCTAAGCAAATGTAAATAAAGTTTAAAATTAAGAAAAAAGAAGAACAAAGTTCATATACTGTATTTAAATTTACCCCAATCATTCAGATAATCTGATAATATTAAAACCTTAAAGCCTAGGTGCAACTATGTTACAGTCTTCCCCACTCAACACGACTGATTTGTATTGTAGTGTGGTCTAACATATATTGTTCTGAGCGATGAATTGTTTTTATATGTATCTGCAATAGAATTTTAACAAAATTGACGAACATAAAAATCTGAAAATAATGCTTCTAGTGAGATTTCAGTAAACACTGCAAAATTAACTAATCGCATAGAAAGTTTAGCTTTTTAACAGAGCAAACAGACTAACGTACAAACATCTTACAGACAATACGCATCTGATTATAAATATTGTGTTTTAAAAGACCGTAGGGATCTGACAATTATAAGCACCTTCTCTTAAGTAGAATGTGTCTGTCTATTTTTATATATTCCTGCAGAAATAAAATCATGTACAACGGTTCCCGCAAAATAAATTTTATTTCTTAAATCATCTTAAAAAAATTGTAATAGGGATTTTATTTATGTGCGTAAAAAAATAAATAACAATAAATAAAAGACATATGAAACAAGTAAATAAATAAAATAATAATCAATTGTGCGTAGCCAAAAATGTCCACGGCTTTTTTTATGTATTAAGTTGTTCGCAAACTAAGGGGACCGGGCGCAAATGCGACGCTAGAAATTATCATAAAATGTGCCTTTATATTTTATGGGATATTTTAGAAATTATGTAATTGTTCCGAATCGTTTACTTTTGCTTTGTAGATTTTTTGATTGCGTGAGTGAATTGTGATATTTTCGATTTAATCTAATCAAATAAACGGGCATGTTCAGTTTGTGAACAATTTAATAAGTCAGTACATCTCCTGCAGGAGCAAACAGAGCAACCAGATCCCATCCAGCACTCATTAAAAGGTAAAATGCACTTGTAGCAGTTCAAACGATAGTTCACTAGCTATTCATAGTAAATGTTAAAAAAAAAAAAATACACACCGATTTATAAAAATACGCACTCTTACAGCTCTGAGAGCATCTAGAACTTTACAGACCCAAAATCTAGGTGTAACTAAAAATGGAATACTTTCGCGGGGTGGGATGGTGAGTACCTCCACCCCCTTACAAATTTAATAGACTAAGCATTCAAAAAAATTAGATTCTTGCTCAAACGGAAGATATATATGTTGTATAAGTAAATATTATGGTAAAATAGCTCCATCAACTCATTGTCACAAATTCATGAACCCCAATGCGGTGTAGGATAAATGACTACCTTCGTTCCCCCTTATAAAGACCCCATTTGATTGATGACTGCTATTCTCGCCCCCTTTTGCGCATAACTCATGTCTGATATATTTCCTCGATGGAATGACTTGAAGGCAGTGTTTTAACATTTCATTCCTGATAAGAACAAAACCAATTACAGCCAGACTTTTTTTTTACACAACTCAATAAATTTTATCAATTTAAGATGCCTGGGGAAAAACTTATTATTATGTATATTATTATTTTTTTTTTTACAATATTACCAATCCGACCAAAATCTGAGCTTTAATTTTCACTGGCCCTGTTTCTCGATAAATATAATACATATAAATGAGTTTTTGTCATTGATATCTTTAGATGTCTAACGAATTTAACATTTGCTTAACGGTAGTTTCTGTTCCACAAACGTTTGAATAAATCATTTACACATCTCTCATTCAGAATTACAATTTCAAAATAAAAGGTATTGGTTTTATTTAATTTTTAATAAAAATATAGTGTTTGTTAAGCAATATATATATTTTATATTATGGTTTTCAACAGGGAAAAATACGTCAGTATCATACTTCGACTTTTTAATTCTAGGGTGAGAACAATCTGCAAGTTAGGGGTATAAAGGAGCTCAAGATGGAAAATCGAATTCTGAGGATATGAGAGATTATTTAAAAAAGCCGAAAATTTTTTTCGATCATTGCAGGTTGCATCTACGTAAAAATATAATTTCCGGAGGGCAATAACGATAGAGTTTCATCATCTACAGGAAATTTCTCTAAGCTAAAGCTTTAGGTTAGATAGTTATCCTCTTAATATTTAAATTTTAAACTTTTTTTTGAAACATCAGTGAAGATTTCACTCAAGAAGTAGTCTTCATTTACGTATAAAGATCTTTCAAACGATATCAGATAACCGAAAACATAAGAGCTTTAATATTTAAAACTTAAGAATTAACAATGTTTTTTAATGAATTATCATTTTTAACCCTTAGCTTGTATTAACAATAATATATGAATTTTTCGTCTGAAATTCCGCATCGAACAGAAAATTTGTGTGTCCATGCTCTCAGAAAACGGAAATTAGATAAAGAAAGGTTTAAAATCAGTTAAATCTTATAAATCATAAAGAAAAAAATATTTGTAATGCCGAGCACTCTATTCTGTCTTTGTGGTGCATTCCGAGATTTATTAATCAACATATTTTTAATGGAATGCATAATTATAATAAAATGTTGTATGCAGTATTTATTTTTCTCTCTTCTTCAATATTTTATATAATATAATTTTGGTTTGTAATTATGAAAGGTTTTGACACAGCTCATATATGATTTTAGATTCAATTATATTAGTCCCTAATTGCTTACGCAGTTCTTAATAATTTCGCTTTACTGGGCTGGTGGATAAATTTGGAGTATTTGAAGATAATCTTATGATTTCAACCAAATGAAATGTAAAAATCTGAGCGATATTTTTTTGGAGATATATAACAAAGTAATTTTGTAATATAATTATAAGTAAAATGATGGAAAAATATGCCTTTGATAAGAATTTGTATTATACTACATATTTATTCATGATCATTCCTCCAAATATTCGGTCTGGAATTGATTATTTTTCATACGACAGTTTGACAAATTAATTCGATCAATTATTCAGATTTATGTACGTATCTTTATCTGACACAAAACTTAATTTTTCTAGAATTTTTTCTATTTTTGAATTATTCAGATCCATCGAACTAAGCTGAAGAAATCATGCCAAAGGCGTCAGTTATCGCACATAAATTATTATAAAAATATTAATTAAACATTTTTTGTTTGTAGTTTGAGGTGCGATAAATAATATATAATTTAGTTTTAGGTTTTTTATTTAACAATATATACCACAGAAAAAATTAAAACTATTACATGCCTGGAACAACACGCATTTGCGCTAAAAAAAAGATATTGAGAGCTTAAGGGGGTAACCCACTGTTAAAAATTTTTTTTTTTTTTTTTTTCATATTTCGATAGATTAGCACTTCAGGAATATATGTATAAAATTTCAGATCGATATCTAAATAATTGTTCTTTCCACAGCGCTCACAGTTCCCCTTCGTTCAACTACGATTTCGGAGCGCGCGCGGCCTTGTAGCCGCTAGAACAGCTGCCGCGTGTATTACCTATTATAATACTTTCTAAATGTATATATTACATAATACACTAATACATAGATTCTTATAAAAGTATAATTAAACAGCTCAAATCTTGAGAAAAATCTCGATTTGCTTATGCCACAAAATTTCCTTAAAAAAACTTTAAATGCGTTTTTCTCAAAACGCTCTTTTTCGGTGCGCGTCGTAAAATTGTGAAAAAACTATTGGGCCGATTTACTTCAAATTTTGCATGCACCTTTACTAAGTATTTAACTAAAAAATATTGAAGGATTTTTCTTTGGTAGATGTTTGCAGATGCATACTTTGGCCAGGACGGGGCGCAATTTGCATTTTTTTATAATCAAAATGTAAACTTTAGTCCTCAGTAAAGAAATATGGAAAAAATCAAAAAGATATCTCTGATAGTTTTTTTTTATCGATTTTTTAAAAAAGTTCCATTTTTTGGGATTCAACAATGGGTTTCCCCCTTAAAAAATGTATTATAATAAAAACGCTTATCAAAAGCAACGACCAGCATCAGTTAAATTATAATTACATTACAAAATTACTTTTCGTAAATCTCCTAGAAATTTTCCCCTAGATTGTAACATTTAATTTGGGTGAAAATTATAAGTTTATTTTCAAATAATCCAGATTTACTCACCAGTGCACCAGTAACCGAAATTATCAAGAACTGCGCAGCCAATTAAGAACCCCTACAAATAGGACTAAAAGAGTAGATGAAAACTCTGCTGAAAGTTTGAATGGTCGTTTATTGAAATATTCTTAAAGTATCCTTATAAATCATATTTTAGGGTAATTGCAGGGTGTTATCGAAAATGCTGTTCAGGGAGCACACCGCTGGAAACACGAGGAGGAGGGGTGACGGAAACTTCTGGGAAAATATATAATTTATGTTGGTGAATTAGCTGATAAAAATTCTTGACAAAACATTAATTTTCTGAGTTATTGTCGGAACTATTTGCGCCGATTTTGGCTCTACAACTTTTATACGATCCTATTTTTCAATACAATTTAGGAAGAACTAAAAAAAATGAGTAAACAAAATATTTTTCCTAAAATGCTCTCTTTCTGCTGTTATAACTCGAAAATTATTAAGTTTACGAATATAGTTTTTAAAATAAAGTTATAGAGAATATCGAGGTTTAAAATACTATTTTTGCAATATATTATTCATCTAGCAATTAACGAAAGCGAGATATTTATGAAAAAATGTGTGAAAAAAATTCAAAGTTAAGCTTTTCTAAGCAAAAACGGTTTTTGTATAGAGTCATGTGGGGCAAGTGTACGCACTTAAGGTTTGAAGCGTCATAAAATGAAAAATGGCATGTTTAATGAAACAAAACAAGGTTAATTACTTCGAGCATTTATTAATCAACAACTTAAACATAGAAACAATATTCATCAATTGCACATTTTTTTGAAAAACTAGCAAAATAAACATAGTCAATATGCGCACACTTACCCCTACTATAGGGGTAAGTGTACGCAGCATCGAAAATCAGAGATTCTGAGCTCTTCCATAGTCTGTGACCTTTCTTTGATAATTTCGGGGCATTTTCAATAAATAATTATACTCTGAAACAACAAAATGCAGCTTAAATAGAAAGCCAAAACGATGCGGGTAAGTGTGCGCATGTGCAAACTTACTCGAAAAGCGTATGCGCACACTTGCCCCAAACCATCAAAACGAGATTCAATCAAAATTGCTCACGATTGCATTATCATAACAATTCAATGATCACCACTAATCACACTAGATATTACGCAGTACTCATTGATATATAGCAATTTCCATAGAGTATACACGTCAATAAAATATTACACGTTAACTTGTATGGAAAAATCGCAATAATTTAAGCTAAAAACAAATCTTACCTGTGAAAACAAAATGGCGTGCCGGCGGTTAGTGACTCACATACGCTTTGCATGACGTTGCGTGGGGCACTGAACTGGGGGAATGATGGTTCTTAATTATAAGCCGTTTTTGAGATACTTACAATGCGTACACTTACCCGCTGCGCACACTTGCCCCACATGACTCTATATTTGGAAACTCTATAATTCTATCAAAAGATTGAAATAGTACAGGACAAGGTAAGTCTTGGCTTGTCGCACATATAAACATAATTTACTTAACTAGATTAATAACTCCCTCCATATGAAAAGACATTAGTACTGCCTACTCTTATGTTTTTAAATCTATTTCTGAGGTTATCTTCTTACTAAATGTTGAAAGGGTAAAAATAGAGGGAGTAGTTCACAGAATATGATCGAATATGAGGTATAATACATATCATTTCATACACATATTTTTAGGAACACTGAGCTCATTTATTGGGAATTTTAATTCCTAGGGGTTTAACGAGTGAAAAGAGAAGGGTTAATTTGTTGAAAAGTAAAGAAAACATATGAATCAATATGCATATTGCTATTTTCGGAAAACTATCTTCTATATATTCATATCGTCGTATCATTTTCAATCGCCGTAACGTTTGATTATTGCATTTAATTTTCCTGCGATTAAATCAATAAGAAGAGAAGGTCTCAACTGTAGACAATCTAAAACATAATGCTGCTCTACAATAACAAGTAATTGTAGAAAACTGATATAAAATTAGTTAAAGAATGGCTAGAAAATTAGCCAAAGAATATGTTTGGGTTCGTTAAATTATCAGAAGCGGCAAAATAATTGTCAAATGGCTTTAATGCGGAGCTTTTATTTGAGATAGTCCCAGAATGACTTTGACTACAGTTTTTATCTTTGCTAATTGTGACCATAACGAATCTTGAATTTCTTTTGAAGATTTTACGGAATAAGTGGATATATTATGTGAAACAAACAAGACATTCTCCAGCAAAAATACCTCAATAATTTAACTTCAGAAAATGAAACAAAATGTCCTTTTAGAAAAATCAGAGTAGAGTGCATAGATTTAATCAAACTTTCGTGCTTTGGTTTCGATGTACAAGGTTTTTTTTTTTTTTCCAAATTGTGACTTGCAAATTTGTGATTTTACAAATATTTGGGAGAATTCTGTTAAAAAGTCATTTATTCTATACCGCATCATCCGCAGTAACTACCCTATATAAAACTGCCCTAAGTTTAGTTCTGTAAATGAAAAAGAAAAAAAAAAAAAAAAACTGTTAACGAAGCAACTCAAGATAAAATATAAAAGCTCTCTGTGTAAACTGCCAATAACTCTTTAATATTTTAATATACCAAAGTAAGTGATTAAATTAAATTAAATTTAAATTTAAACAAGAAAAAAAAAAAAAAACAAGATGAAATGTAAATTATTCCTTGAAAGCAACATGTCTAAATTAAATTTTGAAGAAGCGAAAAACTGAACGTTGATGTTTTCGTTGTAAATATTTCGAGAGATTTACATAAATGTTAAGTTTGGGAACGAAAACATTTGAGCATTGAAGATTTTTGAGAGGGTTGTCCTAGTCAATACGGATATACTAAAAAAAAAAAAAACGGTCTAACGAAAAAGATATAGCATAAGGGTTGTATATATTTTACAATACTATTACTATTATACATGTAAAAAGTTGGAATATATATTATTAATATATTGATCGATTGTACAGAGAATCTTGAATAAATTTGACGTTTATTTTATTAACGGTATTTTGAAGTTTTATTTATTAACCCCCTAGTAACTAAAACAAAGATCTTTATGAGAACATTGAAGACTCAAAATTTAGAAAACTAGTCCAAACAAGTAGCTAGATTATCATAACCCTCATCTCTTGGATTTACAAATTTAATCACGATATTTACTCCATAAACTTATAATATGTAGGTTAAAATTAATTGGGATCTACTAAGATTCCTAATTTTTTAGTTAATATGGTAATTAATTACCATTTATTTAAATTCCCATAAATTCAGAAAGTATTTCAGAATAAATTAACTAAAAATACACGTTGGTATTCCTTGAACGAAAAATATCCAAAATTACTATATGACAATATTCCTCTCATTCTTAAATATTAACACTAGAGCAATCAATCCGTCAAATTGACAGATCTCACACTTGTAAGAAAATTAACTCGATCTGTCAAAAATCATAAATTAAAACCTGAAGAATAAAGTGTTTTATAATGCAATACTGTTTATATTTTAATAAAATATTATGAATTTATTAAATGCTCTTTTTAAATCGTTTTGAGACAACAATATATCGTTTTTGAATTACTTCATTAATAAATTTAATTTACAAGAATTATAGAATTAAGTAACTCCTTTTAACATTCTAGTTTTAAATGTTCAACCAAAAGAGTACAACAAAATGTTTGGTGGAATATCATTTACTATATATTTGCTTTCAAGATGTTTCATTTTTCCACTAACTAAGAATATTTTTCGAGGAATATTTTCAATATTTTTCAAAAAACGAAGAGTACCAAGAGTTGAATCAGCTAGCTTGTTGATTGACGTAGCTAAATTTTAAAGGCTTGGCTTCATATGAAATTACATTGAATCATAGATATGGAGAAATGGAATAGTATAAAAGAACTTCACCCCAACTTGAAATTGTGTGGAGGCACGTGAGGATTTTGTAATTTATAGCGTTTTTTCTTATTTGTTTTCTTAAAAATTAGGAACACGCTCAGCTCAGTCCGCCCATTCCTAAACTAGAGCTCTAGATCGGCTCCTGATATGTAGTTGAAAATCATTTAATTGCACTGACTAAACAATTCTTCACCAAAAATAAAAAATATGTATTTTTAATAAAACTTTTTTTTAAAATAAGATTAATCAGTAATATAATCACCATTATATTCTACAACCCTTTCCCATCGCAAGGGTAGATCTTCAATGCCATTCTTCCAAAATTCGATAGGCTGTGAAGACAAGAATTGTTCAACTGCCGCTCTCAGGTCATCGGAGTTTATGAAGGTTTTTTGCTGAAAATGCTTCAAGATCCAATGAAAAAGGCGGGCGGGGAACCGTTTGCCAACCTAGATCCGCTAATTTTTCTTTAGTCGTCATACTGACGTGGGGTCTGGCATTGTCATGCAAGAGTGAAACTGTTGCACGTCTTGGGCGTTTTCTGATTATAGCTTCAGCAGGATTTTGCAGCAATTCAACGTAAATGTTAGCCGTCATTGTCCTATTAGCCGGGAGGTATTCAAAATAAAGCACTCCTTTGTGATCCCACCAAATGCACAACATAATCTTTTCCAAGTGGGTTTGAGTTTTCGGCTGTGTTGGCAGGTCTTTTCTTCTGGACAGCTAAACTGCTTTTCGTTTCGGTACAGAATCCATGTTTCATCGCCTGTCACTATATCCTCCAAAAACTCTTTTCTATGATACAATGATAATTGATTTCGGTAAGTAAAATTTTAGTCATGTTATAAGTCGAAATTAACGATTTGATTTGATTTTCGGATATAGTTTAAATAATTAATTGAATTTTCACTACAGTATCATAATAATTCATAAAATTCTTCTATTTTTAGATATATTTGAAGTGAATTAAACTATTTCTATAAACATTTTTTTTTTATTTCATTGCAATATAATTATAATATAATATTGTAACCTATGAAAATATAAATCAATTGAATTATTATTTATCATGACATAAAATAATATGATAAAACCATAATGAAATTAACAAATCTTACGTCTGTACAATAATAATAATTCAGGGTTCCTCTCTATCTCCTCCTACGTACTTGGAATTAATTTTATGATAGTCATAATTTTAATTAATATTTATTATATTAAGAAAGAATAACAATTTTACGAATCAATTCCTTTTTTTAATTTTAATAAATAGTTTAATTTAAATTTTCCACAACAAAATGCTCGCTATTAAATAACAAAACGGCTTGTCATATATTATTGTGTTAATTAATTAGTTAATTAATTAATTAATTAATTGATTAATTAATTGAAGTAATCAGTATTGTTGATGAAACTGTAAGAAATATTATTGAAACTTCCTTATTTTAGTAATAACATGATTATTCATTTCCCAGATTGTCGATCTTCAGTTTAACTTTAATATTAAAATTTATGTAACATTCGCTTTTAGACGTAATTCTTTTCCACTGTGTTTCCGTACTCTTCACAATTTGGTTTCTGGCTCGAATTCGAACACTTATTTTCACCCAATAGTACTCACGTTCCCTTTTTCAACTAGTACGACAAAAGCGAATTACCTCAAGTTGAACGATGATCAATTTTTTTATTTGTCATCAATGAGGGAATTTTCTCAATTGAAATTGCAAATTTCTTTAAGGAATGTAGCTCACTCGGAGACAAAGGCCGTATAGTGTAATCTGTTCTTTTATCTTAAATAATTATAGTAATTTAGTTTGTTTTATTGTGCTTTATGGGTTCGCAATAATTACCGGCATTTTAAATTACTCTATTCATACTTCTTCAAGAAATACGATTTAGAATCCCAATTTAAGATTCTAGAGCAGACTTTACCAAAGCAAAGTTACACAAGCTCGATGCACACCAACATGATATTCCTTTTGATTAAAATATAAATATAAATAAAATTTCAACATGCCCATCCTGTTCTAGTTGTGCATTTCGCATTTGAAGAGCGGAAAAAGAAAAATCTTTTCCTGTAGTACGTGTAGTACACGTAGAATGCTATAACGTGGTGAATGGTACTGGCAACCAACCTCATCAACTGTTTCGCTTGGCACACAAACAAATCCATTAAAGTCACTCAACATAACCGCGGGACACTTTACTATGGGATACCGCATGTTTTACCTGTATGCAAATTAAAATCCTCGTTTGCTGTTTTGGGGGCTGTTTCACGCTTTTTGAATTGGTATTTTTTCATAATTTAATGAGAGGTCGTGGTCAATGCGGTTCAACTTGAATCAAGTTTAATTTGAAAGTTTCACTTATCAAGTCGTCGTAGCACACCTGAATTTCCAGAAATAACTCAGACGATAATTTGCGATGAACACACACAAATAAGTCAAACAAGTAATTCGAAAAGGAATTTACTCCTCATTACATGGAGCAACAACTTGAATCTGGAAAATAATTTCATTAACTTCTGCCAGACTAACGAGACCAAGTAAAATATTAAGCAAGGAGCATAGGTCCACTTGAACTGACTCGGGCGAAATGTGTCTGATAAGTCCTCTACATTCAACTTTATTTACTTATAAGCTCCGAATTAATGTTTACTTTGTCCCGACTACGCCACTTTGTCCAGTGCGTCTTTCTCGAGGACGAAAAACACTTTGAAGCATTTTGAATTGCTGGAAATTTAGCTCGAATAGCTCTTTAAGATATATTCTGGGGACCCGTTCAGAGGAGAAGAAACTTTGGACGGGATCCGAGCTGAAGATGCTCCTCGGACGTCTAGCTTAAGAGCCACCGGCACACGGGTCATACAGCTTTATGGCACCATGTGTTGGTCTGGTCATCATCCCCGTGTGTGTTTATATCGTTGAAGTGGAAGGATCAGTTTCTTGGGGGAGCAATAACGGCAAGCAGCTTTACTTAACATTTTGAGTCAGTATCAAGATTTCCCACTTTCGCACTTACGGATATCCTTCCCGGGATAGCTAGCAGCAACTCCTCCTTGCCGATGTGTGAAAATCTGCGATAAGTTTTCCACCTTAGGCCTTCGAGAAGTTTAGCTCTGAGGCAGAAAGTATAGTTTTAGAGGTGGTGGCAACCTGTACCAGGAAAATACCTGACCAAACTTCGATATCACCGCCTTAATTCGTTATCAGCCAAACTCTGTGGGTAATTCTTTGCAAAACGAAATCATTTCCATAAATTACTTGATTTCACGCAATTAATTACAAGGATTTGTTGCGTGCTTACCGGATTCAGTCCCTATTCGTTCTGGGTCTGCGGTTAAAAACGTTCGCAGTTCTGTTCTAACTCGCAGCTAGGTAATTTTCTACTGAATGCGTGACTTACTTTACGTAAGTAAAGCTATAGATGGTAATTAGAGGAACCCGAGTAAATATCTAATAAAAATTAATATTGATTCGATTAAAGCCAACTACGAAGTCAGTCAATCAGATGTAATGAATTTGAATGTAAATATTTTCAAATTAAATTTTAATGGGTGTGTGTTGACTGCAAACGTGTGTGTAAGAAAAATATATTTACTTCAATAAAATTTTATCTAATACTTTACAAGGAAAATTTAAAACTTAACACTAGAGCGCACGCGTGGGGTCATACGTACCCCAGTGTTTCATTCTGCTTAATATAAAAACAAGCTGTTTTACATTTATCTTTAAAAATGTGGTTAAAATAAAGTTGCTTTTCTATAATTATAATAATTGTTTCATTAATAACACTATTTGGCTAAATAAAATTGTCCCCAAGTTGGGGTACACGTGCTCTCACGTACCAAACAGGGACGCGTGCGCTCTAGTGTTAAATATGTACTCTCGAAACAAGTTCTGGTGTCACCAAACTCCCTCAATTCCTTCAAATACATATATTGGTGGACAAATTAATAGGTGTGGATAATATATTTGAGATATTTTGTTAATGAAACTCAAAACAATACTTTGTCTAGTCTGATTGTTTTAACAATAATTTAAAGAGTAGAATTTATCACTAAATCTTAAAATTAATTATTATCTATTAAATTCAGTCTTATATACAGTGGTGGCCAAAATAATAGACACATTGACCAAACATTTAATAATTTGTCCGAAAAAAGTTAAAAAACACATGTTTTTTTTATAATAATTAATTTCTGTAAATTGATTATATAAAGTAATAGATTAACTAAAGAAAACATTTTTATACTTCTTTTAATATAAAAAAAAATATATATATAGTTCTAGACCTTGTCAAAATTATATGCACTTTATGTGGATTAAAAGGCTTATTTCATTTAACAAATAAAAGGAATCGTTTGAATTACATCGAACTTAAAATTAAACTTATTATTAATATTTAGTGTTAATATTTAGTACCTACTAATATTTAGTGATGCACCCTTATTTTTTAAAATTGTCTCTCATCCTCTGGGCATTGATTCTATTAACTTGCGACATCTTTCCGCTGGTGTAGACTCCCAAGCTAACTTCACCATAATGCCTAATTAGAATTTATATATTATTAGGTCTGGAAATCTTAAATTACGTGTAAAGTACATTTATATAATGGTGTTTATTATCTTGACCACCACTGTATTTCGATTCATTATGAATAAAATAATAGTTGTGATCAGCATCTTCTCTAATAAAGCAAAATTTTTAACTTTATATTTCGATCTTATAGCCGGCCCACACGACACAGACTTTAGTCTGTGCAGCACTGTTGCTGCGGAGACTATAGTCTGTATAATTTGCAGTGTTGACGTTGCAGTTTCATGTACGCACAGACATCGGAGAATTTATCAGAGTTTTTCATGAGAAGTTTACTTCAAATTAAAAAGTAGAATAATGTTTTCGTTGTAAAGATAGTTTAAGTAAACAAGATGAATGACTTTAGAAAATATTGTAGACAACCGTGTTTATGGAAAATAAAATCCGCCACTTTGATCGTTTTTTTCTGCTCATTTCACTTATTACAATACAACTACCTGCTGCTAATAATAATAATTGCCGTCAAAGAAATTGCTTCGTTTCTTGACGAAATAGCGTGTGCAAACTTTGGTCTGCACAGATGTCTGTACAATGCAAAAGTCTGTGTCTTTTAGACCGGCTGCACAAACTATTCGCTACAAGTTGAAACCATGTCAACAGCGCTGCGCAGACTAAAGTCTGTGTCGTGTGGACCTACTATATGCAATAATTTGCAATCATACATTTTAATAAAAAAAATTTCAAACCTCCTCGGCATTGAAGAGATAATATTCTGACAGGTCTCTTTAGGTATTCCGTACAAGATTTCCTCAACATTTTGTCCATAATTGTTCCTTATTTGAAGCTATACGTCCTATTAAAATTCTCTTCAGTTCACTCTATTAATTCTCAATTGGATTGAGGTCGGGGGAGGGGGGAACGTGGTGAAATTTAATCTAACTTCGATTAGCGCATTGGATCATTATTATGCTGAAATCGCCATATCAAGAACATATTTTCATTAGCATATGGCAACATAATATTTTCTAAAAACTTTGTCATGGTGTCCTTTATACGAAATATGGGACCAAGAAAAACATCCCCATATGCGCTATATTTGATTGTTGATTTGATAGTTGTTGGGCGTATTTGACATGGTATTCTTTTCCTTTTGGTCGATGTACGTTTTTTCCCGAATCAGACCAGGAACAAATTTATTTTTGTTTCGTCGCTCTATAGGATATTGCACCACTTTTTTCCCCCTTCAGGGCCACAGTCCACACCATGTTCGATGAGTCTCAGCAAACATTTTCTTCATATTTAAATTTCCTTTTCGGAGTAAATGAGCTTCACGAGCTATTCTGCCGGGAAGCTTAGCATCTACAAATCTACGACGAATTGTTCGAGATGAAACACTGGTACCCATTTCAGCAGTGATGAGCCTTGGGGACTTTAAGGAGTATTTTTTTGCTTGTATTATATTTTTTGTGCTAGGCTGTTTCAGGAAAATTTTTATATTTGAGGGAATTTGTGACAAAATTTTCAGATTATTCCAGAGATTACGCTATAAATTTATAAGATTTACCTTGACTTCGCAAGTGCTATTCTATGCGCCGTTCTTTAGCAGTGAAGTGCAGTGACCTTTTCGACCCATCTCAAATGTGAGTTGTTATGTTCATTTCTTTGTAATTCGCAGTATTTAAGGGGGGAAGTCCATGTAAACGCCTCAAAATCAGTCATATTTTAAAAATGTTTTAGAAAGTGATAAAATACTTTTATTGTTTTAAATTTTTAACATAACTTTATTTAACTTTTCTAAAGTATGAAAAAAAAAAATATTTTTTTTTTTTTTCCTTCCAAAGTGGCGGCTCAGAATAATTTTTTATCTGTCGTCTCCGACGCAAGGTCCAAAATTGCTCCACTTGTCGTACGTTAACCACTGATCGGAAACAGAAAATTAAATTATTTTCTCTTTATAACATATTAATGGGAAGGATAAACCTATAAAACTAAAAAAAAGGATAAAATTCAATATAAAATAAGACTTTGAAAAATAAGTCAGAATTTCGGGCTATTTTTTCGAAATATTTGACCCCCAAAAAGTATTTCATTAACGCGAAATATCTGAAATTTTAGGTTTATCCTTCCGATAATAATGTAGAGAAAAACCTCTCAAAATTTCAGGCAAATCGGTCAATAACATTTTGAGGTACGACACGAGCAATTTTTAAAAATATTTATAAAATTTTAATTATCCTGAGCCGTGATTTTAGAAGGACAAAAATTAATTTTTGTTTATACTTTAGAAAAGTAAAATAAAGTTATGTCAAAAATTTAAAACAATAAAAATATTTTATCATATTCTGAAACATTTTTAAACTATGACTCTCAAAATCAGTCGTTTACATGGACTTCCTCCCTTAACAAATCTTTTAAGATTTTTACCAACAAATGAGCTTAAATATAGTATATTACACTCTTACACCTATTTTATTGTCAAACTAAAATTTACAAGATCTTTTATATGTCGCAGAAACTCACTCCTGTTGAACACGATATTTAAACTGTTGTTGAAAATGGCTTCAAAATTCTTGAAAGAAAAAGTATATATCAATTTTTGTGTAAACAAGTAAATAGTACGTGATAACTTCGCAGTATCAAAATGCAACTATTATTACTATTATTTTGTCCAGCAGAAGAAAATTTTACTGCAATGTGTACTGCAGCTCAACGAGAGAAAGGAAGCTGGGACATGGTATAATAGTACTTCATTTAATGTAAATAGTAAATAATTGGTCATCCAATTAAAGCTAATTCATTGGCCTAAATTGAGCCACAGAAATGTTTTTTGCCGACAACACCAAGCGAGGTTATTCTTATACACAAACACCGAAATATTGACTATCAAATAATTATAGAATTCAATTAATATAAATACTCAACTAGTATTATTGTCCAGTTTGCCGCATTTTGTCGTGCTGCCACTGGGAAGACGAACGGCATACATTTACTCTTTTTCAAATTAAGGGGTTAGGGGTAGTCAGGATTTTTAAATTTTCTTAAAGTATGATGTTTCAGAAATATTATCTGAAAATGTCAAATAAATCTAATAAATAGTTTTCGAGATATCCTACAATTATTGAAGCTCTCTTCGTAGCCGCAAATCGAGTGTTAAACTCTAAATGAGTTTTTCTCGTAAACTATGTTTTCAAAATCTGTGACAGGTCTAATTCAAAAATCACTCAACGAATTTGAGTGAAAATTATACAGCTTAAGGGGGTACATGGGTTTCAAAATTTGAAAAAATCGATTTTTTTTTTTTTTTTTATTTCATTTTAAAGTATATCATAACAAGAGTATTTTCTCAAAGTTTTAAATCGATCGGAGCAAAACTCTAAGAGAGCGAGCGATTTCCCCCACTAAGTTCTACCACCTGCTCGAACCGTATATTCGCCTCTTCATTTCTAATTTAAACTTCGAACGCGTTTTTCTCGAAAACACATTTTTTAAGTCGGTAGTCACAATTACTTAAAAACTATTCCACCGATCATCCTAATATTTTGCATACTTCTTCTACATAGTATTCTCTAGGGGGTGAACGATTTTCTTTTTGGTGCATTACAACTTAACTTATGTGGCAAAATATATTGATTTTTTATACCGAAAAATGATTTTTTAGCGCGCAACGCCGCCAAAAATTCAAATTTCGATTTTTTAACAAATCCTTCGGTCACCCCCGAGCAATACACGTATACTACAAGAAAAAAAAAATTTTTTTGTTTCAGATAAATCTAAAGCAAGATATCATGCCTACCGCATTTTCACCAAGTTTTCGAAAAATAGCCACTAGAGGGTCAATTTTCAAAATTTTCAAACAAAAATTTCACAAAATATTGTTCAAATGTTGCTTTTTTCAATATAATTGTATTTATTGCACCATTAAAAAATGTGTCCAAAGTTTAGTCATTTAAGTCCCATGTACCCACCCCCTTAATGAAAGTATAAAAAGCTAGTGCTCGATCGAAGAATTTTTTTTAAATTGAACAATTTTTCTTATAGACAATAAACTTTCCTTTAAATGAATGATTTTTTTGTTTGATTAATTTTATATGAACCAGTAAAATGATATGATTGTCACTCGGCACGCAATATTGAATTCTTTATTTTTGATTTGATTTAAAGATTTGAAATTAGAAACGCTAAAAACCCCTGTATATTTAATTTCAATCATATCCGACGACATTTCGAATTTTTGTCAGCTTTTTAACGATTTGCAAAACTGTGCTCCACCATAACAGAAAATTCTTATAAGTGTCGTTAGCAATTACCAATATGAAGCAGGAAATTTAATTTATACTTCAGGAAATTTAATTTATATTCTCCAAATCACGCCGCTCTGTTTGGAAGTCGTTGTATTATCAGTTTACAACTTTTCTGATTACTGACGATCTGCAAAGTGCATTGGATACAAGGTAAAATTCACTCTTTCCCCACTATATGGCCTCGATGGTTCCGTGATCTTCGACTCATTTGAAATCGATAGGGGAATCGCTAAACATAAGACATTAGTGAAATAATTTGAAGACTATTTCATCCCAAAAGTAAATATTAATATTATTAAATTATGGATACTATTGTGAGGACCTTGCAATCTCTAGAAGTCCCCCGCAACATGCATCTAAAGTAATACATACCTCATTATCTAAGACACCCTCCCTACCTTTACCAAAAATAACTCTAATCTTAAAAAAATATACAAGAAATTAAATTTGATTTAAACTCCTAAAATAATTGTTTCTGAAGAATAGACCCTGAGCAGCTTGCGACTTATTAGGTTCAATTAGTTTATTGTATACCCATGTTAATATTAGAAACAGGCCCATTCTTCTAATTTTCTCTTCTGATACATAATTTTGCAACTGTCCTAGCCCAAAAAGTATCAATAAGAAAAGGGTTAATTTTTCGTTTTGGAAAGTTACTTAAACCTCAGGTAAAATTAAATTACGATAAATGACATTTTTTCAATCGGAATAATTTTATCTGAAGTTCTTTTAAATCTAATAATTATAAAGAAAGATACTTTTGAAGTGAATAATTGTAAAAAAAATATACCTTTGGTTTTAATAATCTTAAAAAAAATACTTTTGATTTTCTGGGCTTATTTTTTCCCACGGGACATAGAAGAGATTGAAGGAAAAATAAACATCCCTAATCCTGTGCACATTAGACTTATCCATCCATGCCACAAAACTTTTAACTTAATGCTGCGAATGAAAATATTTTTTTCTTTTTTCCTAATTGTTTCTGTTCAATTATTTTCTATTATCTTTCAATTTGTACGGTTACCATATAGTATCCTAGCTATTTGCGTTGGCAAAATACATCATTAACGTCTGTTCTTGTTAACATTTCAAAAGTAAGCATTTCCTGCGCAGAAAGTTCTTGAAAAATTTAATAGATCTGTGAGATTTGGGTTACTTTCAACCTTAAATAGCCGAAATACGTAGATTTTCCACATTCGGAAAAACCCAAACGTCTGTGAGATCTGTTGTTTCCACTGCGCGAACAATCGAACAATTCAATATTTTTCTTTCATTGACGCAAATCATTTAGCACCATGGCTTAGACTTAGACCATATGTCGGCAAATATTCTCGAAATTTCAGTATTGTAGAAGTCGCGGTATTTAATTACTGGATCTTGCCCTTGTACAAACAGCGAATTAATGAAACAAAATTAAGAATGTTCTGGATAATCGCTTGATGCTAGAGAAATTAATATATTTATGGTGCGCCAACTCATTGCCAAATAAAATTCAAACTGAGGTTTTGGATAACTTCAACTACTTCAACAGCAATAGACATCAGATATTGGCGTCTGTATTTGGTTTATTCACATTTAGAGAGATACAAAGGAGCATATGTAATTTTTGTTAACTTTATACATGACAATTCCGGGATTTTATACAGTAATCACAATAAATTATTTAATTTCCAGAACTAACGCAACACACGAAAAGCTTTTGCTTGTTGCAAATATCCAACTTTAGGGTTTTACACCTCAGGCATTACGTGTTGCTGCTAAATTCGAATTTCTATTAGGAATCATGTAATCTAAAATGCAATCATGACCATTAAGGTTTTGCGCACATAAATATTACAATTGCGAACTAACTAAATTTTAGTTTTAGACAGCATTTCAAGAAGTAAAATCAATTTATGGGTCGACACAAACTGCAAATATTCCTAGAACTTTTATTTAGTTGTGGCTATGTTTTCGTTTAAACAGAAAAGATTTTCATTTGTTTAGAGTGTAGCTAGACTATTTTTATATCAAGAGACAAACAATTCCACTATTCTATAGAAATACCTTAGCACGTATAAGATATTATATTGATTTTTCCAAGCAACAATTTAAATATCATACACCCACCCACGAATTCAATGTATGTAAATCTATCAATGATCCATTCTTTTACTCTACTAATATAATATCATTGAAAGTTATTATTGTTCTTACTATTTCAATTCCGGAGTTTCTGTCATTCATTTAAAAATTTAAAAAATTTGCAGAGTTCTGAGAGCTCGAAATTTGGCAAAGATGATTTACGGAGGAATATTATAATTTTGTCACTTCTTTATATTCTTCAATTAATTTTGTACGAATTATTGATCAATGTAGGTATAGGTAGTAAATAGTTACAATAGTTGCGGCAGAAAAATGTTTAATCAACTATTAATACTCCCTTAAAAAAGAGAAAAGTGAAAATATTTTAATAAAGATGATTATTTAACCCCATTGTTTGAATTATTGGAAAATTGGCAAACTATGAAATAATATAGCGCGAAATAAGTTATATTGAGTATTTATACGATTTTACTGATTCAGCTAATTTACGAATTTATTTGTCAAACTGTGCTGGTATGATTATTATTATTTTAGAGAATTACAATTATGTATTATTAACAATTTTTATACAATATCTGAATACTATATAATTGATGAGTGTAAAAAAGGTTTTATGCTACATGTAATAAAGGGATGAATTACATACTGAAACTCTGAATGCGGTTTTGAGAACAAACTTCGCTTCATAATATCTCAAGAAACATTTCAGATGTCAACTTTAAACTTAGATATTTATTTATTTATTTATAGTCTACCGATTTACAAATCTTACAGACTAAGAAATCCTTAACTAAACCTAAATACTTAATATTAAATGCAGGATTGACTATAACTTACCAACTAATGCTAGCATATTTCCTTTGAATTCATTTCTTGACATATGGAACTCGAAAAAGTCACAGTGCTGATTAAAAAGTCTTATTGAATGATTTATCACCTCAAATTTACTGTAATTAGTTCTACAAGAAGGTTGATGTAATAAATTTCTTGAGCGCACGTTTATACAAGGTACATGAATTTGAACTAAATTTAAAAGTCCGGGGCAATTTAAATGACCCGTAAGAATGTCTCTGATAAATAAAGCTCGAGTATAAATGCGTCTCTGTTCAAGTTTTCGTAGACCCAGTAACAAACATCTGGTATCATATGATGGAAAATCGTTTGTTATTTGGAGATATTCAAATTTTCGAAATAAGAATCTAGTAAAATATCTCTGCACAGATTCAATTCTTTTAATATGATTAGTATGATATGGAGACCATATAGCTGAAGCATATTCCAAGATAGATCTGACCATAGATATATATAATTGAATAAGAGAGGCAAGATTACAAAAATCTGTAGTATTTCTCTTAATGAAATTTAATAACTTAAATGCTTTGCTTACTACAAAGTCAACATGACTTGAAAATGTAAGTTTGTCATCAACAAAAACTCCTAGATCTTTAAATTCAGAAACTCTCGATAAATGTAGGTTTTGTATATTATAATTCCATTCTATTGGATTAATTCGTCTATGAATCGTCATAACTTTGCACTTAGATATATTTAGTAACAATTTATTTGATAAACACCACTGATGCAGTTTATCAAGGTCATTCTGCAGTGCCTGGCAACATGAAACAGAACGAATTGTACTGTAGAGTTTAAGATCATCGGCATATAAAAGGCATTTAGCGAAGGAAAAAGTCGATGTTATATCATTAATAAAAAGTATAAAAAGTAATGGGCCAAGATGACTACCTTGGGGTACTCCAGAAGTTGCGCAGATTTGTTTAGAGATTATATCACCGATCCTTACAAACTGTATGCGATGGCATAGATAAGACTTTACCCAATTTAAGAAGGAACCATCTACACCAAGCGCCATCAATTTGCATATTAAAATAGGAATAGGGACTTTATCGAAAGCCTTCGAGAAATCGGTGAATATTACGTCAACGCAATCTCCTTTCTCCAAGGCGTTTGTACAAAAGTTAGTAAATAAGGCCAAATTAGATGTTGTGGATCTGCCAGGTAGAAAACCATGCTGTTCAAGAGCAATCAAGTTCGATACTTTCGACGAGATATATGCCGAGACCAATGCATCAAGAAGTTTTGGTATGGAGTTCATTATAGAAACTCCCCTATAATTTTCGATGCAACTTCTCGATCCTGCTTTAAAAATCGGGGTGACAAAACTATGTTTCCATTTGGAGAGAAATATACCCGAATTAAGAGATAGGTTAAAAAGCATTGTTAGAGGAGTTGATAACGACTCACAGCAATTTTTAAGGAGTAAGTTACAAAAATGTTCCGTATCTGGTTTGCAATTATTGTCCAGGCCTTTAATGGCATCCTTAATATCATTATCATTAAAAGATAAATGCGAGATATCTAGCAGTTGCGTTATATTGGAATTGCCGCAGCTAAAATTAGATAACTCCTCAACCACATATGTCGATTGAAAGAAATCTGCAAAAAGATTGCATGTTTCTTCTAAAGAATTAGAGGTTCTTCCATTAAACTCCATCGTGCAAGGAATACCAGATGATGATTTCTTATTCTTGAGAAAGGACCAAAAGCTTCTAGAATCACTCACTAGATTTTCTTCAACTGAAGCAATATATTTCTTATATAAAAATCTGTTAAGAAGCTCATATTCTTTTCTCAGTCTTTTAAATTGGTTTACATTGTCTTCATTATATTGGGATTTTAGTATGTTGTGTGCTTTATTTTTTGCATTTTTTAATCTGAGAAGCGATTTATTATACCATTTAGGATGCGAACTAGAAGCTTTACGTTTTTTGGGAACAAACATAAATATCCCAGAACAATAAATCTCAAGAAATTTACGATCAGCATCTTCTAAGTTAAGTCCTAAGAAGATCAAGTTCCAATTTATACTACAAAAGTAATTATTTAGTTCTGAATAATCTGCCTTAGAAAAGTCGTATACATAGGTACAGTTCTTAATTGTAGCAAACTCATAAAATGACAAATTTATTTCAATAGCTTTATGATGGCTATCAAGCTTGGATAAAGGATGCAGAGCTTCTGAAACCCTAGCGTTACATTCATTATTTACAAAAACAAGATCAAGAAATTTCATAAACACATTAGGATATTCAACACTACGACACATAAATTATCCCTCAGATCAGATTAATATCATCGAAATTTCCTAAAACTCAGTTTAAATAGTTTTAAAATTGAATTTAAAAAGAAAAATTGTCTAATACTATGTACTGAACGTATAATAAAAACAGAAAAACCAAACAAACTGTCGCATAGTAACAACTGATGTATATTATGACCATTAATAAAATCTGCTTGTAAACATCAGAAAAGTTTAACATGTTCAACCCGGCGTGTACCACCGGTGGATCACACGCGAATGGTTCATCTGGCGGCGTGCACCACCGGTGGGTCACATCAACTTTTCGTAGCAAATAATAAGTAAAACTATAATGTCTTAATAAACGTATAGTAAAAGGAAACTGCACTTTTGAAGTTCTGCGAAACAACATTTTGTGCAAGGCGCCGCCAGATATAGATATATATAGATAATATAAATTTTACTGCCGCCCGATGAAATGAAATACAAAAAACTGCGCCGGCGTCAACAAACTTGTCAAACACTTTATTGAAAAAATTATGAATTGTTTTCAATTTATACATTCTTCTTAGCGTTCGTACGAGCGGAAACAATAATGTTTTTTTATTGACTATTATTGTTACAATATAGTTGTCTTAAGCGTAAATTTCTTTCAAAGCGAACATGCAAATGCTGCACCTCGACATATCGACATATAACTCTTCTAGTACTGGGACTCGACCAATCTGCTCTCGCGGCTCTAAAGGCGAACCAATGTAAGGTTTACTATGGCGTGTTAGGGATAACAGCCAAAGTAAAAGATACAGAGGACCCAAATACTGTTGATGGAAGAGAGTACATCGAGGAGTCTGGGTCTGGCGACGTGACGTTAACGGAGGATAGCGCTAGCGTCTCCGATCCAGGGACCTCGGTGGAAAAGAAGTACACCTCAGGTACGTCAGCTGGGACCATCCCCGCAAATAATATTGATATGACAGTACCCTAAATGAGTACTGAATCATTCAAAATCATACAGATTAACTTGCAACATAGCAAATCAGCCTCTGCGGAACTAAGCAGAGTCTTTGCTATGGGGCACACACATTTAGCCCTAATTCAAGAACCGTGGATATTTAATAAACAGGTTAAGGGTTTGGGGCAGGACAAAGGCCGCATTCTGACATCCCATTGTGCAGAAAAGCCGAGGGCATGCATATGGGTTGCAGAAAGCACGAAGGCCACACTCTTACATGAGCACAGCCACAGGGATCAGGTGTCGGTCCTAATAACGCTGAACTTGAACAACATCGATCAAGACATTATCTTTGTCTCATCCTACCTGGCATATGACTCGACTGAGCCTCCCCCCAGCAGAGAGTTAAAAGCAGTCGTTGATTACAGTTCCAGGACAAAGACCCCAATTGTGATAGGGTGTGACGCCAACTCACACCATTTATGTTGGGGCAGTACTAACACAAATGACAGAGGATCGTCTCTCATGGAATTTATCATGTGTACAGAGTTAACGATCCTCAATAACGGTCATGAACCAACGTTTGTGAACTCCATCAGACGTGAAACAATTGACATCACGCTGTGCTCCTTCGGTCTTTCAGACTATATAGAAGGGTGGAGGGTAACGAACGACATCGCAACTTCAGATCACAGAAGTATATCGCTGGCGCTGAGGGCTCGCGGCATGCCCCCCCCCAGTTTTAGGAACCCCAGGAAAACGGATTGGGACTTGTTCAGAGAAGTACTGGGGTCCATGCTGGAGGGGTGGGTGCCGGAGGTTAGCAGTGTCTGCGATATAGACAAGTTGATCGAGCGTTTCGAGAAGGCCTTGACCACTAGCTTCGAGACGGCTTGTCCCCTAATTTCACCCCGTACAAAAGGGAAAAGCTGCTGGTGGAACAACAAACTCGGGGCACTTAGGAAGAAAGTACGGAGGCAATTCAATAGAGCAAAACACCTGAATACTGATCCTGAGTGGGAACTGTATAGTTCACTACAGAAGGACTACAAAAAAGAAATCAAGAGGGCCAAATTGCTATCCTGGAAAAAATTCTGCACAGAGGTAGAAGGTACAAGGGCTTCGGCGAGAATTCATAGAATTCTCACTAAAGATAAAGCCACACAGTTAGGTTCATTACAACTTCCAAATGGTCAGTACATAAACGATGATACTGCTATCGCAGCACATCTACTGGAAACCCATTTCCCAAGCTGTGAAAATCTATCCTCAGATATCATTGAGAGTTATGAGCAATATATTCCAAGTGATTCTGACTGGAATACCGCAAACTCAGTGATCCATCGAGATCTTCTCAGATGGGCGATATTTTCGTTTCAGCCATTCAAAAGCCCTGGCAGAGACGGAATCTCTCCTATCATGCTACAAGAAGCGATACTTCTAATTTTAGACCCCTTAACCAGGATACTAAAATCAATCTTGGCTTTCGGCTACGTTCCAAAGAGCTGGAGAATAGCTAAGGTGATTTTCATTCCGAAACCTGGCAAGGCAAGTTACAATTTAGCGAAGTCTTTTCGCCCTATTACACTAACGAGCTTTCTAATGAAGACATTGGAAAAGTTGCTGGACGAGTTCATCAGATCGAAACATCTGAAGGAATCCCCGCTGCATGTAGAACAACATGCATATCAAAAGGGGAAATCCACGGACTCCGCCCTTCATCACACTGTAGCATTCATAGAAAAGGCTATAAATGCAAAAAACTTCGCCCTCGGGGTCTTTATTGATATCGAGGGCGCTTTTGATAACACCAGCTTCAACTCCATGGCTTTGGCTATGCAGAAGCACAAAATAAATCCAACTATAATAAGGTGGATAAATAGTATGCTGCAAGGCAGAATTATATCGACTAAGATTGGTAACCACGAGGCCATACGTAGGGCCGGTAGGGGCTGCCCACAAGGTGGTATACTCTCCCCACTACTGTGGTGCATGGTTGTTGATGACCTCATAAATACATTGTACTGCAGAGGCTTCTTTGCAATTGCCTATGCAGACGATATTGTGATATTATCAAGAGGTAACTATCTAAACACAATCTGTGACATTGAACAACAAGCTCTCCTGCTGACGGAAAAGTGGTGTAAAGACAGACATCTGTCTGTCAACGCGGAGAAAACCTCCGCAATAATTTTCACCAACAGGCGCAAGCTTGAAGGTATTAAATCTCTTCGCATTTTCGGCAAAGAGATTAAGTATACCAAGAGTGTGAAATACTTAGGGATCACGCTCGACGACAAACTAAACTGGAAACTGCACTTGGAAAACAAAGTACAAAAAGCCACTTCAGCTTTCTGGCAGTGCAGAAGAGCTTTCGGTTCCACCTGGGGATTAAGCCCAAAATGTCTTCACTGGATCTACACAGCAGTAATAAGACCCAGTCTTTGCTACGGCGCGGTAGTCTGGTGGCATAAGACAAAGCTAGGCACATTCGGGAAACTTTTAGCTAAAATTCAACGAATGGCCTGCCTTGCAATCACGGGAGCTATGAGAACCACTCCAACTGCCACCATGGAGCTGGCATTATCTCTCGTTCCGCTTGATATCTTCGCAGAGAAAGAAGCTATGAAAACTACCTACCGCCTGAAGTTAAACAACTCGTGGCAAATTAATACTCAGCAGGTAGGGCATCTAAAAATCTGGGAAAAGATGATTAACTTGGACAAAACTGTTCTCATGATCTCAGATCACACAACTCCTCAAATCTGTCCAAGCAGGAGTTATGTAGTACACTTCCCTTCTAGAACAGAATGGGAAGAAAATTATCTCTGGAACAATACATCAGAGAGTAGCTCCGTGTGGTTTACGGATGGCTCTCTGGCGGGTGGACACGCGGGTGTGGGAGTGTATGGACAAACGGAGAGCCTGTACATCTCCCTACCAGTTGGCAGTTTTTCCACTATTTTCCAGACAGAAATTCTAGGCATAAACACATGTGCCACTACAATACGAGAGATGAACATCAGTGGGAAGAACATATTTATCTTCTCTGATAGTCAAGCAGCCTTAAAGGCTCTAGACTCGGATGTGATATCCTCGAAACTATTAGGTGAATGCAGAAAGTCGCTTGAATCAATCGCCGGAATAAACAAGGTGGCGATCATATGGGTCCCTGGTCACAGTAACATCGAGGGTAACGATATTGCTGACTCATTGGCCAGGAAGGGCTCCAATACCCCATTGACAGGCCCCGAGCCATGTGTAGGCCTAGCAACATCCTTTATTACACACATCTTCGATGAGTGGGCCCTAAAAGAGCACAATAAACGATGGTATGCTAGGGGGGACTGCAGGCAGTCTAAGACTATTTTGAAAAAGGCCGATCAAGGCTTAACTAAATGGTTGGTGAGCTGCAATAGAAGAAGCATCAGCTTGGCAATCAGTGTCATTACGGGACACTGCAAGCTGAACAAACATCTTCATACTCTGCGGATTATTGACTCGCCATTTTGTAAATGCGAGCTGGCGGAGGAAACCAGGGACCACTTCCTGAGTTCCTGCCCCCTCTACTTCAGAGCGAGAGCCGATACACTCGGAGCACTTATAGTAGCCACGTCAGAGCTACACAATCTTACGTTACCCAAAATAATGAGCTTTGTTAGACGAACCAAACGACTAACGGCTCTTGAAGGGTAACAAGATTAATTCAGATGGCGTTCTTCTCCTGAGGTATGTACAATGGACCACATGGTCTAAGTGCTGGGTATCATCGCCCGCCTCCTGAAATCTACATCTACATCTACATCGACATATAGTTATTTACTTACATTACATTATAGAGATTGTCAGTCTTGTAGTACTGACCTTTCTTTTTCCAAGCATATTTACTACTTTTCGATGTTAACATCTCACTTGTTCACGGAAACGCTCCTTAACATTGGTTTAATGACACTTGCTAAGCTTAATTGAATGTAATATGATGTAAATGGGAATTTGAAATCGATAAGAAAAAATACATAATATGTAGCGTTACCCTTGGATTTAAAAAGGGCATTGGATACAATTGAACCAATTATTAAGAAAGCTTGCAAAAAAACGGAAAAGAACAACCGACCATTCAATATTATATTTCATTGCAGAATGTCTGAAAAATGGTGTAATTCAGCTCCCCCCCAATTGTGTTTTCTGTGCAAAAAAAAATAAAAAATAAAAAATAAAAAGTAAAAATAAAATTAGAAGCCTCTAGATAAATTTTGCCAATAAAAAGGACGTTCAGTATTATGAGAGCTCACTGAGTTCTCGAAGCAAATTATCTTAACCATTTGCTGACGCTTAATCTCTTCTTCTTCAGTTTTTCCTTAAAATTTGCACATAATGCAACTAGTTTAACCACCAATTTTGCATCACCGGTAAGTGACATGGTTTTCGACACCATGGGAGAGTACAGTACAACGCGGTGAGTAAACATCCTCTAACTTTGAAAGTAGAGTCAATACTGAAATACTCTTATTGAACAATAATGTGGAGCTGTTTGTAGGCTTTGGTCCCATCAGTATTATTGATCAATAAAACGCCTTCAATATTATTAATGAATAGTACGGATAGTATGCGGCTTTAATACTAACAAGGAAACGTTCTCAGGTGTGTCTCACCGATTTTGATGAAATTGAAATATGTTATAGAGTACCGCAAAATAAGAGACACGTATTTTTTTCATCTGCGGAAACGCACATTTAGGGGGTACTGTTATTTATTGTTTTTTTTTAATAAAAATTGGTTTTTTTTTCAAAAGTTTGTCCGCCATGTTGGATCGGGCATTTTGAATTTTTTAAATTTAACATCAGATTCGTAATCAGCGACTCCAAAAACCCCTTAATACTGGTTTTCACGAAAAAAAACTGATGTCTGAAAGAATATACATCATTTACGTATTAGTGCTAGGGGTTGTTCACCCCCTTGAGGAGCTTTTTTTACGAAAACCCAAAAACACATCTACTTTATTTTTAAAATTGTATGTAAAAAAAAAAAAAAAAATCAATTATTTTTAACTAAAACCGTAATCTTTTTGACGCAAAAATATAAAAAATAAGGGTTGCCACCCCCGGGAACCGGATTACTTTCAAAAGGTTAGTATATTTATGAGACATCATTTCCATTTTGTTTCATTCGAAAAAATTCATTAGAACTTGAAATATTTAGGAAAAACTGTTTTTAGGGGTAAACTTTAGGGGTGGTTTTCACCCCCTAAATGTGCGTATCCGCAGATACAAAAAAATACGTGTCTCTTATTTTTCGATACTCTATTACATATTTCAATTTCATCCAAATCGGTGAGACACACCTGGGAACGTTTCCTTGTAAGACTATCCAATTAATTTAAAAAACCACTAAAAAATTACTCTTTAATTTCCTTTATTCACGAACCACATGTTCTTCTTCTTCTTATTGGCAAAAGCAAGCGTCCCCTTTAATTTTATACATTTCCTCTTTTCGTAGTCTAAGGGAAAATATTTAATTTTACGTATGTACACGCTTTTACGTGATAGAGCAATTTGTCTAAATATTAACTCACTTACTGAACGTCATACAATTGTTTGAAGTTCTTTTATACGTATTTGCTGTTGAGATGAAACTATGAAGTTCTTTCTCATTTTGAAGCTCACGGCTTTTACGGAATTTTTCAACGTCATAAACTTTTGTTGCTTACATAGCCTACATAAACAATTAAGACTAATAACGTAAGAATCAACCAAGGGTGATTGATGAATAGATGAATTTTAGCGTCAATTTAAGAAAGTTTGCAGCTGTTCAATGAAATTTAGAACGGAATGACGACATAGAAACTAAACCGAATTTTAAACTACCATCTCAATGACGCCTAAATTGCTGTAGTTACTATATACTTTTGTAAACCCGCAATTGAGAGCTTACTATGAAACTCCTGGATGGAAAAGGAAAATTACGGTGCAAAGTTTTACTAATTCACAGATCCTGCAATTTTCATCATAAAAAGAGCGCAACAGATATTCAAAGCAATTCAGGAAATCCCAGTCAGACTTGTGCATCGCGGTTCATTTCCCACCGTGCGAAAGTTACAGCTCACTATCGAAACTTGATTGAATTAAGTTAGGCGGTAAAATTCTGAAAGGAAGGGTGCTAAGTAAAAACTTTCCTATAAATTTGCACCTCCTTCCAATGCCGAACTTTGAAAATTCTCTCCTACTCCTTTTGCCACATCATTCAAACACTCTAGTCGGGCGAAAAGGGGAAAGCGCACTTGTATAAATGCAAGAGCATTAATTAATTAATTCAAATATATGAGGGTGCAGATTTACACAAATAACTTCTGCGAGTACAACTTAAAATCTCATTTGTTTGATGCACAATAAAGATCACGATAAAGTTTCTATACATCGGTACAAAACGTGTTCATTATTTTGTATAAAAATTTTGATGTAATTTTACTGCCTTTTTTCGAACGAAATTGAATACCATCTATAATAGTAATTAAATTACACTTAAAATAATTACGCAAATTTCTGTGTAAAAATACACCTTTGTTGTGTTAAAGTATTAAACCCATATGCGAAAAATTACACATAAAAGATGTGAAGTTTGTATAATAAATGTGTATTGTTTAGTTCTTTAAAGTAGCTAAATTTACACAATACATTTACAAATATGAGTGAATATCACAATTAAAGCTTTAAAATTGTGTAATTTCACACTTTTTTGCTTAATTACACCAAGAATGTGTGTTTTTATGATCGTGATAAATTTTAATATATAAAACAAATGTAAAAATGATCTTAAGATCAGTGTGAATTTACATTGAGAGTGTATTTATAGTCCAAGAGGCGGGTACAATTTATGAAAGGATGAAACTTTTAGAAAAGATAGTACTAATGGTTACATTACTCGCTTGGCTGCCAACCTTGCGAGAACCGCGGGAAAATCGCACTTCAGGTATTAATTTTAATGTAGTTACTACGCCAATACAGTTAATGCTTTTAATTTATATAAAATTGTAGGTCGATAAGAGCTCTTTTTAAATATATATTATATGGTTGCCTTCTTAAATATTGCTCAAATATATTGGCAACTCAGGTTTTTTTCTTTTTTTTACCTCCCCCGTCGAGATAAGGCATTTTTTTTTTTAACAAATAAAGCTGAAATCATGCACTAACAGAACAAAATAGGTTGGCTTAATTTATGTTAATCGTAATGCTGGGTAATCCACTTTCAGGAAGATGAAATTACATGATAGCGTTCTAATCAGTTGATATTTAGCATAACATTTTTTTTGTAGTATTAAAAAATCGTTTTCGTGTCATCAGCTGATTGAACAGACAGTTGTTTTGATGTTATTATCAGAAAGGATCATGATTCTGCAAGATTTTTTTTTTTTAATATTAAAAATTCGAAAACGAGCGTACGCAGGCTAATAGACCTGGAAGATACAATGACCGGATAGTCGTTCTACCAGGAGATACTCTTAAATTCCATAGAGGCAAGATCTTAAAAAATAATGAATAATGCTGATCAATAAGAGCTGTTTGAGCACGGGAAAAGATTTTGCATTAAGTTAAAAATATTTATTTTGATTCCTGTATTCGTATCTGGAACTTTAAACGCGTTTCCTGAAATATTGCTCTTTTCAAACATTTCCAGGTGATAACTCAGAAATTTATTTTAATGCATAGTGCTTATTCTCTTTGTTATTCTTTCGTTGGAACTGAGATTATTTAAATCGATTTATTTTTTAGATTTTTTCAAGCTTCTCAAAACAAAACAAAAATTGGAAACAATTAAATTTACGAAAGTTTTTAAATAGTAGATATTAAAAAAATTCACGGAATAAAAATGTGACAAGCATTAAACCGACAATCCGAAAATAATTAAAATTTTAATTAATAATAATTTTTAACTAAACACAGTTCGAATTAAAAAAAAAAAACATGATCTTTTAGAAATCCGAAAACTGCGTTTTATGATTTTCTATCTTTCGGAACATCAATATTTTAAAATGTTCTATTGTCCTGAATAAAAACAACTGGATAATGGGCAATCATCCTCATATATACATAATACAAAACCCCTATACTTTATTCATTCTTTCTATTTGTTTGGTAATAAAAAATTTCTAAAATTTAGCTCCAGCGCGTATACATACTTTTCCTAATGGTTCAGTTTGAAATAATCCTAACCAATATCCAATTTAACCAACTGAACCGTAGTGGAAATAAATATTAAATAGTTGGCATTAACTAATTAAGTCAGTAAACAAAAACTAATTATTATCAAATTAACAAAACCAGAGCATAACGATCTAAACATCTGCCCGAAAGCAAATTACAAGTTAATTGGAACTCTGTCGCTAATCGCTAAAGTGGCCTATCGCCCTTTAATCCATAGTCATTTGGGCGGGAGCACAAGGGGGCCACAACCGCTTAAGCTTCGTGTAATACGAGAAAAACAAAAGCATTCTAAAATTGTGGTAAAATAGGAAAAAAGTTTAAATTAATAAATGAATGAATAAAAGTAGTCCCTTCGAATGAGCTTTAAGGGATGATTTGTGCGAGGCTGTCAGCATGAAAGGCAGAATATTTTTGATTTATGATGGACGTGCTCGCAGTAAAACTTCATCGGCTTTTGGTGAAATTTTATAAACAAGAATTTACGAGCACCAGTATATTCGACTGCTGCTTGCGCCAAATTACGCTCGTGCGCGTCCAACACATGCGTGCGAATAAATAATCCACGAAATGAAGAAACTCAAAAAAAATTTCCTTCCCTTTATATTATCTCCCCATTCGGAGGTATCAGATCGAAACGTCTTCGCGCCAAAAGGTACAATGTGGATGAAATTGCACGGAAATTTTTAGCAAAAGGTAATATCTTAATCATGCAAATTACTTCGTATTTTTTCCCGTGAAAATTTAATGGAATAATTCAAAGGGACAAACTTTGATGTTTTTGCCGTCCTGTCCGCGGCGGCGGTGTGGGCGAAACGAAAGCACTGGAATCCATTTAATTTCACAGGACTGAAATAATTTCGTTGGTGCGAAAGAAAAAGACAAAATATAAAAAAAAAAAAAAAATATATATCACCGCCATTCTGAACAGAAATCAGGAGGAAAACTCTTAAAGAACAATCGGGGTATATTCCGTCGCCCTTAGACATAGACATGACTGAAAAGGTTTACATTAAAACACTCCAATTGTGTTTAAATTCAGGATTTAGGGGATTTTAGGGATGCTCCGTTCGTCTGTTGAAGGGATCCCTAAATTAGTTTGACGACAGTCTTTTCTGTTTAAAACGTATCAAACCGAGATATTTTCTTTGTATCTTTCGCGGAATAAAATAATGAGAAAGGAAAAGGGTAAATGTAATATCTCTGAGAAAAAAAAAAAAATCTAATTTATCCCTGCAGACAAAAATTGAGGTTGAATACGAAACCCAATTTCGATGCCACACTTCGCCCATTAAGTAAGCCTTTCCCGCAATAAATACGACCACGAGCCGTAAGAATGGAAATTGCTTATAGAAGGTTGTAAAGAGAGCTTCAAGGATTCAATAAAATCGCCTGAAAACAGCGAGCTCACCTCTTTTGCGAATATTTAACAACCCGATCGAGCTATAAATTCAGCCACAGCAGAATATCCAACAGAGGCAGTTAAGGATTAAGCCTCCATCCCGGCCCGCCAGATTAATGCCCTCGAGATTGTGCTGTAGGAGGAATCCTCAACTCCCTGACAACAGAACAGGACTCTCTTGATTTCTAATGTCTGCCTGCCTGTCTCCAGAAGGTTCGGCTAAGTTTCGGAATTATGAAAGGGCGCCCCATTCCCTGGCCGCCCCAAGATTATTTGACGACAAATCTGCTCGTGTGCCTACCAGGGCTGCTGCCGCCATCCCCCACTCGAATTCCTCATCTCCGAGAAAAACAAAACCATAAAACTTATACAACTCCTTCGAGGGCCTGAATATCTTAATGGGCGGAAACAAGAAAATAGTTCGTCGGCCACGTCGTCGCATGTTTTCTTAAAGTTTCTAGTCGGGGGGGGAATTTTCTGCGAAACCTCAAGCTTACACTTCGCCAAAATCTCAAGTTTGGGGAAATTTCGTCGGCGTGGCGCGTGGGCCGAGAATGCCCTTCTAAGGGTTGGATTTTGGGGGATTTAGGATGAAAGAAATATATATGTGGTGGAGTTCATTTGACTACGGACCCTGTTTTCGGTCAAGGATCATCGAACTTAATTTATTGGCCGATCGGTTTAAAAACTTTTGAGTGATTTAGGGCATGTGTGGGCCTAGAGTGGAATTCATATCGCAATGCGAACATATTCCAAGGATAAAATTTTAAAAGATCCAAGCCATCGCTTAATATTTATGGGTCAGCCTGCTTGGCATATTACTCTCACATCGTATGGATGTGGGTGTATGTACATATAATTTGGAAAAATTAAAATCGATTACAAAACAACTGGTTGGCGTATTTTGTGGTTTTAGGATAGCTTAATTTTCTGTCATTTTTAAAACCATACAATTTTAAATAAGTTTATTGGGATTATTGTGCAACACTAAAAACATAAACATAATTTTACAAAAGCTAATCTTCTTTCCATAAGACAATTCCCTAATATTCATATGAGCTAGGAAATTTTTATATTACTTTGTAATTTTTAAAAAATTCTTGTTTTCGGATCTGGCTTCACTATTTCAGATACACTGAGAAAAAAAAAACACTGGTAAATAATACTACGACCGTGCTTTTGGTTGTTACAAAAAAATTAATTCTGTTGATTGTTGCTTAACAAATTACATTAGCAAAATAAACCAAATTTTGTTCAAGATTTTTAATAACCAAAATATTTGGATGAAACAAAGCTTTTAGTAATTTGTTCAACAGAATTGTTGGCTAGTTCAACGAAGCTTTGGTTAACATGTTAACCAAGCCCGCTGTTAACTTCACTAAGTTTAAGGTAATTTTCAAACAAAATTATAATTAATATTTTAACAAAACCGCAGTTAATTTTACCTAGTTTTAGACATGTATTCAACCGAGTTTTGGTTAATATAGCTAGCTTGATCAGCTCAACCAAGATAATGGAAATTTGTAACCATAATTATTTTTTACCATACAGTCATAACCTAAAAACAACAAATAAAAATTTGCCATTTTATTTTTTTGGGTATCACGCCGGTGGAAAAAATTAATATGACTTCGCCCTCTCCAAACAGATGTCGTTTTTAGTATTGCTGACGTGTACTAGTAAATGGCAACATTTGTGTTCGATAGTACTTTATGTCAGCTGTAAAACGCACTGCGTGACATTTGGCTGAAATATATAAATACAAATGCTTTTACCTCCTTGAAAATGTCGATTTTCGTTCCAAGTAAACATCATTTGCGGAAAGTGCTATTACACTATTTTATTGCAAAGAAAAGTGCAACGGGAACTCATCGTTTGCTTGTGGACATTTACGGTGAGCATGCTCCATATAATACAACTTATAAGGTGTGTATGGTGTAATGGTTTCGACGATTTCATAATAATGATTTTGGCACTGAGGACAACAAAAATGCAAAACCACCAAAAAAAATTTGAAGATGCTGAATTGGAAGCATCATTGGTAGAGGATTCTTGTCAAACTCAATGAGTATAGGATGCAGCATTAAAAGTTGAACAATCAACTGTTGCAAAGCGTTTAAAAGCAATGGAAATCGCTCAAAAAGTTGGTAACTGGGTTCTATATGAATTGAAAGAAAGAGACATAGAACGTTGAAAAACAATTTGTGAAATGCTACTTGAAAGAAAAGGATTTCTGCATCGAATAATCACAGGAGATGAAAAATGGATATATTATGAGAATCCTAAACGTAAAAAAGCTTGGGTGAAGCCAGGTGAACCCGGCCCATCACAGGCAAAGAGAAATATTCACTGTGACAAGGTTATGCTCTGAATTTGGTGGGATCAGAGAGGTGTTGTTTATTATGAGTTGTTTGAACTCTCTCAAACTATTAATGGAGAAGTTTACCGACAACAACTAATGCGTTTGAAGAGAGCCATAGAAGGAAAACGACGAGAATGCGTGAAGAGGCATAGTAAGTTAATTCTTCAACAGGATAATGCCTCATACTACATAATGCCAAACCGAATACCTCACAAGTCGTGAAAAGATAGTTAGATGGACAGAAATGGGAAGTGCTACTCCACCCGCCATATTCGCCAGACATAGCTCCTTCGGATTATCACTTATTTCGAACAATGCACTCAGATCTTACGGGAGAACGGTTCACTTCATAAGAAAGTATCAAAATTTGGATTGATAATTGGATCAGCTCAAAAAACCAGGATTTCTCCATGCAAGGAATACGTAAATTACCTAAAAAATGGGCGAAGGTTGTAGCTGCCGATGGAGCATACTTTGAATAAACTTCTCTTTAATTTGCTAAAAAAGCAAAAGCACACACCCAATATGTAAAAAAAAAAAAAAGTAATAAAGTTGTAATTTAATATACGTGAAAGGAATACCTACGAAATCGATTTAAAAAAAATTACATGTTGATTCTGCGATATTAAAACTTTAAAATTTGCAAATTCAACATTCAATAGTTCATTTTACTAGGAAAGCTGTTCTATCAATATACAAATATGTTGAATCTACTATTAATATTATTAGTTTAGTACGTTCAACAATTTTGTTGTTAATTTTGAATATTATAAATAGTTCATTTTACCAAAAAAGCGTGTGTACTTTTTGTAGTAGCAGAAAAATAGGAAATTTCATCTCGCTTCTTCAGCCCATTCATTTGTAACTAAATTTAATTTTTTAACTTTAATTATATAGAATTAAACTGATAAATACACAAGATTGTAAAATTTGATTGTTCATATTGTTCAAATACATTCATTTCATTTGTTACATCACTAAAGTTTATTCATATGTGTACGCTCATTTTGATACATTTGAGATACATCCCATATTTAACGAAACTTCTTCATATTGTAGACATATGGTATATTAAACACAATATAATTAAAGCTAGAAAAATAATGAAGCTGACCTATTTACGTGTTGCTTAATATTTATAATGTAACACTTCCTTTAACGTACTTCCATTAATTTTAGAGAACACTTCTCCCAAATACATTTACCCTTAATTAAGGCATAAAAAAACTAGCATAAACTTTAAATGAGATCACTTGCTAACCCGTGGCCCTTTTAGTTTGAATTAAGCAAAAGAAACTTGACTTCTTTTCTGAAAATTTACTTTTCTTCTCGTCGGCGAAGTGTAAAAGATGCCAAGTACCGCGGGTCCACATAGAAAAATATTCTAGATGTAAATCCAGGAGAAATCCCCGAAGAGGTGTGTAAACTGCGAAAATTCCTAAAATGTTTCTTACAAAAGAGAAAAGAAAAAATATTTAGCAAACTATGAAGATACGAAAGACTCCAGGGCATGGAAGTGGGTGGAAGAAAACATAAGTTCTCTTCTTTTAGCGGTGAAATGGTCCGAATGCAAATTCTAGTGGTCATAAATGTGCGAAAGAAAATAACATCTTTCTGAGAAATCCTAGATGAAATTTGGTCGACGAGACGAAAATTCTTGACAGTCTTTTGCCACTATTTCAGTATTATGCCTAATTGCGTCCTGTAGAGGTATTTAATTAAAGTAATTCGTCCGCCCTGTCCTCGTCTGATAATATTTTGTCGAAATTTCAATGCAGTGTCCCTGTTATGAGGAAAGTTACGATTGGGTAGTGTAAATGTTGTTTCTCCGGCGCATGGGCGGGTGTTTATTAAGCCCCTGTAAGGGCAAGTTGCGAAAATGAATTACCATTAATTAGGCTTACGCTGTACACTTGAAGAGCTAATAAATTGCAGAATTAGAGGGACTAGATTTATTTGGGCAGTCGGTGCGCGGTGGTGTGGCGCGGTCTGTGACACCGATAGGTAGCTGAAAGTAGCGAGCTCGCCGCTGGGTGGAAGGTGTCCAACGTGTAAATGTTGCTACATGGATGATGTACGTGGGGCGCGCACGGTCGACGTAGAAATAAAATAGAAGACAACAATAAAAACGAAATATAGCCCCATTTCGAGGACCTTCATTCGGCAATTTTTTTTGCCTAGGGTTGGTTATTTCGGGGGTTATGGGACCACGGGCCAGAATCTTGCTATAAAATCGGGAAGATATTTTATAGTACACTCGAATAAAGAAAAGGCCTAATTTATCTTGTTTGTTAGGAAAATTGGATTTGTCTTTAATTTGATTCAAATGTGCAGTAAATCCATTGTAATTCGTTCACGTTTAATTAAGATGTTCAAAAAGACCTTACTGTATTAAATTCAGGGAAATTGTTCCCATTCGTTACCAAGCTCAAATATGAAAAATAAAAATAAAATAACTTTCTTGCCTAGAAATAAAGAAAATTCTGAAGATAAGACAGACATTTATTTGATATTTTGCAACAGCACGGATAAGTTTGCGAAGAGATATTGTGGTATTATGCTGCAGAGAACATGTGCAATGAAGTACTACTGCCTCGTAAAGAGAGAGCTCCGTCTGGAAGGATACAAATAGGCTAATTTTGATTTTCCTTTTTGAACATAAAAAGTCCACCAGCTTTGTATTTTTTACGATCTATTTATTAAGTCTGTCTGCGTACTCGATTTCTATGAAAAAACTTCATAAACCTTCATAAAGTTTTTACAATTGAGATAAAATTTTTTTACATCTCGTTTCCCTTTCGTTAAAGCTTGTATTAGATTTTATTCAAAAAAAAATTTCCCGGAACAAATTTAAAGACTATCTAGGTAAAAAGCCAATATCCTGCTTGTTAGTCAACTGGATTTTACGATAAATTTTTTTCAAGTAATTGAAAAATTTATGAACAATCATAAAAAAAAGTTTTTCTTTTTGCAAATTTGTCGAAATTTTATCGGTTAACCAAATTTCTTAACAGCAATACATAAGAATGTTAAGAAATTTAAAAAACAGTGAAATTGTATAATAATAAACAATAGAAATATCTAACAAAGTAAAAGTTTATAATTTCACGTGGACGTAAAGATGTCCTTTAAATATAATAATTTATTCAGAAACACTTGATATATGTATAAAAGAAAAATGTACTCATATTAGCTTATCTTTTTATATTTTAAATAATTTGGTGGCGTGGCGGCAGGTTTTCTATTTAAGGAATTTTGTGTTACCCTTTTTCGACTTTAAAAATGTTGGCTCTGTGCTTGTCCTTGCTTAGTCCTTGTCAATGAAAATTGGTACAACGATTATTTTGAGGCCAGTAATTTTAAATATTATTAAGATTTGGAAATTCAAGATGGCGAATCCACAAAGGGGTTTTCGGTTTGAAACAATTTCTAGGATATAAAAAACTTGAACATTTGAGTGGTGTTTAATTAGTAAATATTTACCCAACGCCAGGTGACACCGGGTAACCCAGCTAGTAATAAAATTAAACAAGATATAAAATTTTAAAAAGAAGTGAGGGTGCATCCATCCTCCATCCTTCCACAATAGCTAATAATATCAAATACCTTTTTAGAGTATCACTGCTGATTTCAGCTCTAATGAAGATTTCAATTTCCGTTACACTGATGGAAGATGGTCTTATTATCTTTGATACACATAAAACCATTCTTCTTGACAAAAGATCTCGAAAAAATTATGTTCCACCAGGCATTGAAACAATTTTACTTGAAGATTATTTTGCGTGGCTTCCAGCACATATGCTTCGTAATTAATTCCGTCAAATAGTTTAGAATGGATCTGTCTTTATACTATTACATAAAATGTATGTAAAATAGTAAATTTAATTTTAATTTTAATTTAAAATTTAGTTGCTTCAACTACATGTTTTTTTTTGCATATTTTTTATCGAATATAAAAATGTACATACTTGTCAGGAAGTGAACTTTATATTTTATTTTTGTTATAAGTACAAAGGGAAAAGTCTGACTATTTTATAAAAAATTTGAATATTTTCAGTTGAACAGATATCTAAATCTTCTTGTTCCGTGATTTGTTTCACAGATTGGTTAGCGCTCATTTTGCATAATTTAGGCATTTCGCAAATTATTTCCCTAAAATTATGCAATTTTTAAAGTGCAACAGCATTTTCTATAGGGATTCCCAACCTACACTTTTGCTAGGGTAACTTCCTTCTTTTGCATTTTATTCTACTGTGCTATATAAATATTTCTTTTTTTAAATTTACGAATTTATAATTCTGAATACTTTAATTTTTTAAATTTCCTTAATTATTCCTTATTTATTTTTTACGCTTTTTTTACTGTGCATTATATTCACAACTTTTTCGCGACATATAGTACATTTTACTCTTATATTTAATATGTTATACTTTTTATCAATGTAATGTAAATAATTCAGCGATATAAAGCGGATTTATAATTATTAGATTTTTTGGAGCAAACATATTTTTTTACAAGCAAAAATCTATGGTGTAAAAAACAATTTGTAAGTAATAATAGACTTATTGCCTAAAACAAATAGGAGGTTTGATACAATAATAAAAATATATAAAAATAACTTATTCCTACTTTGTCTAATGGTTTATTATAAAATAACCAATAGGGTAATCTGTATTTTGCAATCTTTCTAGTATATCACGTTTTAATTATTTCTGGCAAATAAGAATACAATGATTTATCATTTAATTACATTGAAACATATGGTATAACTGGTTCATGTAAATTGAAACCAACAGAATGTGATCGGGAGAAAAGTAAAATTATTCTCGTTTTCTATCTTAAATACTTTAATAAGCGATATACAATTGAAACAATCGAAATTTTACTCTCCAAAATGTATTTCCAAAAGTCCACTTGTTTCAATAACGAGGTCTGGAAACAAGGCGTTAACCAAAAGTTCAACGAGGAAAAATTCACATTCTATTCCATTCTGCATGATGATAAATAGCATTCGAAATGAAAGATTGAGTAGAATAGGGTTATATTTTTTTTTAAAAAACCTTTTAAATAAATCATTTGGTTCTTTCACGTTTGAACATGTCTAATTGAACTCCACAGCGAAACAGACAAATAGCAGTTGCTCGAGATGTTTACATTTGAATGACGCAACATAGACACAAAATTTGTCTGGAAATAAAGTTAATTTCATGACGAACGCGTGTGTCACAAAATATTGCGTCTATAAAATAAAGCATATATATGCCTTCAAAATGACTTTGTCACATAATCCATTGTTATTGGTATCGTTCAGCACAACCTATATCATTAAATTAAAATAGTTTCAGTGTTTTGTGAAATTTTCTGAACGCGTGAAAAATATATGTTATAAAGTGAAGATACGAAAAGACAAAAAAATTAATTGTTTAAAAGTAATTGAACAGCTGTAGACTGTAATGAGAGTTTATCGTGCCTCAAAGTCTGGGACTTATGATAGATACTGTAGTTGTATTTATTGGTTGCGACAAGTTACTGTCCATTATTATGAAATTGTTGCTTTATTATTCAGAAACTTCCGAATAAGCGAAGTACAATGATAATAGGTAAATTTTTTAATATTTTTCCTTATTTTAAATATCAATATCTGGATTAATCTAACTAATATAAGGAAATTTTATGAAAATAAGATATTTTATTGGTAATTTTTGATAGTCTTTAGAAAAAATTACATTGCTCGACATATGTACAAATTAAAATATTTACAGACATCACAAAAACAATTATGTAGAAATAAATTAATAAAATAAATAAACATATCGATAAATACATATAAGTATTAATAAACAATTCTGAAGTTGGAGACAAATTCAAACAAGTTTCTCACAGTTTCTTAACTCTTTTGTAACAGATGTAATTTTTTATTACCAAAATCGGGCCAGATGAAGATTAATGAGTAGTGGTATGCACCAGATTGGTTCTGATGCTTTCGAGGTCTGGACTAAGAGGTACATTTTAATTAACTTTAGGTTATTATGTTTTGAATCAAATCTTTGTTAATAATATGAAAACATCGACTATATTGTAAACATAAAATCTCTTGATTCATATCTGAAATAAACTCGAAAGAAATTTGTTTGTGGAGAATTTCTGCACATTCCCTAAAAGTTTCGTTGAAAATTATGTAAATGAGCGTTCCTACAAAATTGAATCAAAATCCGCCAGGAGAACTCGAATTCAAATTAATTTTAAATTTTTTCTTTGCCACCAAACCAATTTCAAATGACCAGAAAATATTATGGCACCAAAGCTCTAGAAGTTAGGAGTCTGGAGAAACAGGGTGGTTCAGTATAAGTAAATAAGGCTTTTATTTAATAAAATATGAAAGTTTGCAGAAGAACATTTCATGTAAAAGTTGTAGAGAGACGAGAGATAAATTAAGAGATAACCTTGGATGATTCTGAATGATCTTGGATTTAGAGTTATTTCTGCTATCTGTCATAGTTTTTTGTTTGTTTTTTTTAATAAAAGCTATATTTTTTACACTGAATCACTAGAAAATTGATAAAAATGTGGTTAGTTAGCCAAAAGGTGCGAAAGTATGAAAATATAACTGAGATTTCCGAAAAAGAATATCCCTCGAGAGAAATTAGCAAACTCCAATTTAAAACAAATGAAAAGTGTAATTAAAAAAAATAGTAATAGTACTTAGAAAATAAAAACAATCCCATATTTGTAGATGCAACTTTTAAATTCAACTTCAAATTAACCTTTTTTAAAGAAATAATCAATTAAATTAAAGTTATACAATTTTTAAAATATTTTTAGTTATCAATAAATTTAAAAAATCTTTAAAATGTTAGGTAACAAACTTCTTTTGAATTGGAATCGTTAACCAAGTGGATTAGTAGTTTTTATAATACCATATTTGGTAGGAATTTTTACTATAATTGTATCAGTAAAAAATCATATAAAGTTATGCTTTAAATTTGAATGTTTTTCGTTCTACTATTTTTTTAGTTATATTTAACCAATAATTTGAAATTATAATAATGATCGCAATAAGAGCCCGTGTATAATAATGGTTGAATTAAAATATCGCAACTGTAGAACAAAACACTAAAATTTGAAGTATACGTTCAATTAACATCAAACAAATTACTATTTTGTTAAAATTTCATAAAGTTCTGATCATTTTCACTAAACCCGTAACATATTTTAAAACTTTCCTTCTTAAAAGTATAAAAATAGAAAAAAAATTTGGTTCAGCCAGCAAACATCGTACAGTTCGATCTTGTTCCTGCTCAAGTCTCACAAATATGGTCTTGGTCTCGGTCTGGACTTTCTACAAGACCGAGGTCAAGACTGCAATACCAAGACTGATTCTACTTATTATTAAGGATCCCGCATCCAAATAAAATTTGGCAGTAAGGAACCTTAAATTCTTATGTCACTATAGCCAAGATTTTACTAAATAGAATAAAATATAAATCTTTATTGCCTCGATATTTTTAAAAAGTGTGGAATACTAAAAATACTAAATATCTCCTAATTTAATCTATCCTCCTTAATCTTACCTAGAATTTTACTTTGAATTTCTGCTCAGTTAAGCTTGAAAAATTCTTCTAAGTTCCGATACAACCGGAACTGCAATTCGTCTGGGATTCTGTGAGCTTCGGGCCGCAATTTAATAGAGAACAAATAGTGTTTAAAATTCACCTGAGGTAATAGTTAAGTAATAACTTTATAAACGGGTTTCTGATAGAACACGGGGAGCAGAAAGGAGAAAAATCACTACTAAACCACCATAGCTGCTGCAATGCCCTGGTATGCAAATTCTACCGTGTGAACTGCTAAAAATGATCATCCCATCACCTGGTTATCGGCGTATCATTTGCCATTAAAATTTTAGAGGCGTTGCGAGTCGCGAGATAATTGTTTAAAAAAAACACATCTCAATTAGAAGCTATTTCTTATCTAATTCACATGAGAACATGATGCGGGCAGAACGGCCGGCGGCAGCAGCAGCAGCAGCAGCAGTAGTAGCGTCTTGGTCTCCTCTTGCTGGTGATCTGAGAAATCAATCCGAATCAATATGCCCACGGGGATATCGTTTCAAGTCATCTCGCCGAACGTCGCTCGCCGAACTCGTGGCGCTCACGTTACCTTCATTTGTCTGTTGCTTCGTTCAAATTGAGACCGTGCCGCCGACGTCGTCATCTTAGCGCTCCTCAAGTGTGTAGTAGCTCACGGGTCCCACTCTTGCGCGTCTTGTTGAGTCCAATAAAATTTATAAGCCGGCGATGGGTGTCTAGCAAGGCCATTTCAAAACTGATCGTCAGTAGCTACAGATAGACAACGTGTAATTAGAGCAATCTCGAGAGATAGTCTCTTATTGAGTATCTAAGAATTCAGAATAAGAAAAAATCGAGAGTAATTAGAATTTTTGCTAAAACATGTCTCCCAACCAAAGCTTTTTATTAAATCATGTACCAATGGAGCCAATGTCGCGCACCTATCAGTATCGAAAGATCATGAAACCACTGCTGGAGCGAAAACGTCGTGCGAGGATCAACAAGTGTCTGGATGAGCTTAAGGCCCTTTTGGCTTCTGCATTGCAATCGGTAAGTTAAAAAAAAACCATTTTTTCTTACATATTTTTACAAAAATGTTTCTTTTTTATTATTTTAGGAAGGTGATAATGTGGCCAAACTGGAAAAAGCAGATATCTTAGAACTGACCGTACGCCACCTTCACAACTTGAGACAGAAGAATGTGTTACACCTGCGACAAGATCGTGCGAAAGCTGACAGTTTCTGGGATGGATTTAGGCAATGTGCAGCAGAAGTGTCCCATTACCTCGCAAAGTATGACCCCAAAGTAGGCGCTGAAGTGATGAAGCACATTAATCGATGTGCCCAAATTGATCCTGCTAGAAGCCAACGTCAGACAATATCGTTGCGATCAGACGCCTATCTGTTTGGCGCTTTTCGATGTGACAACCAGGCCATGAAGCAGACACCAATCATTAGACAGGAAACCCACATACCACCACCTCCCAGGATTGTGGAAATAATTGAAATTGATGATTCAGGGAGCGTGTGGAGGCCCTGGTAGGATCTGTTGTATCCTCATCGAAAGTTTCGTCGCATTCCTTATGTGTGTAAAGCCAAATGTGTTGCGCTTAGTGTAATGAGCTTTAACTCCTTCAATAATATTTATTGAAGGACTTAGACTGTGATCTTGCGAATATTAAGTTGTGTTAAGTATGATCTACTGATAGCCAATGATTAATTTAAACGTGTATGTTTGTGTGGTTAAACAATTTCGGCCACTGCTGGAGAGTTTTTGAAATAAAAAACTTTTGTAATTTATAAACTTATTCTCCGCAGTTTAGTTCGTCATGTTCTGATATTTTGTTCTAATATGTAAAAGTTAAGCCTTTTATAACTATTAAAAAAAAAATTAAAATCTGGACCTTTAACGAAATAAGACAATAATAAATTTAAATTTATATATATGAATGTTCTTTTATTTGTTCCATCCCAATTTTGTAATTTGTGCCATTTTTATGAGGAATATATCAGTGAAGTTACACGTTGATAGGCAAATGCACCTGTACAGTGCGCATGTACACTCATAAGAGCAGGTCTACACGCAGAAAAATAAGTATGTGCGTCAAACACCGTCTATTTTGGTTAATCGCAGGCTAGACAACAGCCAAGCCACCATAAGAACAATTGTGTTTATAATTCTGACGCAAGCTTTAAGCGCAATTTAGGCAATGTCTACATTTTATCTTTTTAACCATGTTATTCAGACGTAATGCTACAAATAAGTACACACCAATAAGCAATACTGAACATTAGTATTGACGTAAGCTTCATATAATATTTAAAAATGATAATTTGTATATTCGAACTCACTAATTTAATATCAATTCAAAAACGCTCGGTAGAAAAAGGACAAGTGCAACTTTACATGATGCAAAATGTTGATAACCCGAAATCCTATCAAAAATAAAAATAAATAAATATAAGTACACCTGTAGTATATGAAGGATTATACCAAACACGGACCAAAACTGAAACGCATTCAAATAAAATAGTGCAGAAAGTATTTGAATTTGTTAATTTGACAGTGAACACAAATCACTTATCCATTTTAAGAATGTAGCCTTAATAAAAGCAAGATTTTATTAAATAATTATTTATCAAAATAAATTCAAACCACGTGTAAGGAAATTATTTGTTATTTAACTTTATAACTAAATGATATATTAAATGTTCAGAATATTATTTGTGCTTCCTCCCTTTTTCCCACTCATACGTCCCATAAAGAATATTAAATGCACCTTAGCATTGCATTAGACTGTAAATATAATATTTCAAAATAATTTTAGCCCTTTTTATGCATTAAATAAACATTTCATTGACTTTTTGGCTACACCTATTCTATTAAAAATATTAGTCCACACACATTTTATCACTTTGGAAGTGTCTCTCGCGCAAACTATTCAGTTTAGAAAAAAATGATATTATAAACCTCAATATCATTTTTGAAGACCTATCCATAGATACCCCACACGTATGGGTTTGATGAAAAAAAATTTTTGAGTTTCAGTTCTAAGGGGACTCGCACTTGGCCGCTTTTTTCTATTTTTGTGTGAATAATTCTACTTACCAAGTTTCAACAGTATAGTTCTTATAGTTTCGGAAAAAAGTGGCTGTGACATACGGACGGACAGACAGACAGACATGACGAATCCATAAGGGTTCCGTTTATTGCCATTTGGCTACGGAACCCTAAAAAGGAGGTAACATGATTTTCGTTTTTGTTAATTCAGAGACGTTTAATTCTCTGTCTTTCAAAAGATTGCACAAAGTTTTGCTGACGTATATATTTCGCACATGTTCTTGATATTAAAGGAGGTGTGGTATTTTTTGCCAGATTCGATTTAATCATTGGGTGTGTCTAAGGAAAGCTTTGGGCGTGTCAAATAAATATCGAAAGTAAGATGAGTTCATTCTGATTAAATTAGACAAATCGAATAAAAATATTATAATTCATTTGTCTTTATGATTCGTGTACATAAAACGTTCACTATTTTAACCAAAATTTTTTGTATGCATGTATATGGGCATTATATATTTAATTTTAATTCGAATAAAACAAACACAGCGATCACCAATCTTGAATCTTGAACCCTATTCGCCATTGCATTCAGTGCAGCAGAATGATAGTAACTTCAACCATTTACTCAGTCTTTATTGTGAACTCCTAAAAGAAAGAACATTAATTAAAGCAAATTTAAAATATTAACAAAAATATTATAGATAAATTCTTTCTTAAAAGAGATCATTAAGAACTTAATAATTCTTCGATTTTAAACGAAATATTAAATTGAACGAAAATTATGTTAATTTTTGCAACGCAGCATTGCTGAACTATTGCAATATTTTCTGAGAATTTCATTATTAAAATTTCGCATTACACTAGATAAGATTTGAAGAAGTTTGGCCCCTAACTTTATTAACCAAATGTGAAATATTGGTCTAATATCAGTTTTTAAGGAGTTATATCGTATGTTTAATTTTCCATGTTCTTGAAAACATAATTTAAAGCCAGTCGTACATCATATTTACATTAAAAGACCAATAACAGTGAAGAGAAAAAGAAGAAGTGATAAAAGACCTAGTAAATCAATTTCTGAATAGCGTCTGTTGGTACCAATGGATCATACATATAGAAAAATAAAAATTCAGAAAGCCCACCGGCAGTTCTACTGAAACACTAATTAGTAAAACTACATCAAAAGAATTATTAACACTAATAAAGGCTTATAAAAGTTAATATGTAATTTCTTTTGGTTTGAATCTTTTTGTGTTTAAGGCGTAATACTATATTGTATGCACAAAATCAACGATAATTTCTGAAGTTTATTTTTATGAAAATTGTTTAATATAATGTAATTCGGTTTTGTGAACATCTTAATATAAATCTTAAAATACTTAAAAAAATAAAGAAAAATTTAGATTCAAACTAACACAATTTTTTTTTTTTTTAAATCAAAATTTCCTACGTAGTTCACGAGAGAATGTTATTATTAACTGTCAAAATGAATATACACTCCAGCTAAATTTACTGCAGGAGTGATCAAAAAGTAAAGCCAATTTGTGTATAACTTTGTAATTTTTTATTTATTATTATAAATCTATATCATCCCCTCAAAGTAGTCTACACCCGATACAATACACATATGCCAGCGATTTTTCCAATCCTCGAAACACTTCTGAAACTCGATGATTGGAATGGCCTTCAGTTCCTTCTTCGATTTTTCTTTTATCTCATCAGTCGATTCAAAACGGTATCCCCGAAGCGGTCTTTTGAGCTTAGATTAGAGAATAGCCAGAAGTCACATGGAACTAAATCGGGTGAATACGGTCGTTGTGGAACGACATGCATCGAATTTTTGATGAAAGAGTCTCGAAAAACCAATGCAGTACAGTGCAAGAAATTGAGGGTTTTTGGAACCAAGCACAAATGTTCTTTCAAAATTGTTTTGATCGATCCAAATGAAATGTTAACAGTATCGGAAAGGTCTGTATTTTTTTTAAATATATGTTAGCACATTATTTTGGTAAGTGTGAATGAATTTCAATAATTACTTCTTTATTCAATAGCGTAAGTTTGTCGAAAGGGTATGTATGAAAAAAAGCATTGAGGTGAAGGATACGCCACAGTAGATGGTTAAATTGAAATAAGAGTGATAAACCGATTGTTTTCATTACTGAATATTGAAGTATTTAATATTAATCAGGTTTCCGTGCCGACTTTAAGCATCTAGTAAAACCGCAGGATTGAAAATTGAAAATAGTAGAAAATTTTTAAGTAAAATTATATAAAATAATCAACAATTACTACAATTACAAATAATGCTGCTAACGACAAAGTGAATAACATTAAAAAACATTGGTATACTGGCTAATCAATATTTGCACAGCCTACGTATGTACATCATACATATGTAACAAAAAAAAGGCGTATTTGACTATACACGTAAAATGACTTTATGACATGTTTTTGCGTAAGCGATTCTACAATTTTTGATGAATAATCTGCAAGCAAATTGAAGATAATATTTTGATGATCTCAACAATATTAGTTAAAAAACACGCAATGTACTAGAGGAAAATCGGATTTTTAAATGACGATATTGCAATATTTATTCAGTATATATAGCTGCATTGTTTAAAAAGCCAAGGAAATCAGAAAGACATATAATTTTTGGTGACATTATAGTACAAACTTCTAAGTGTTATAAAAATCAAAAGAAAGAATTTTTAGTGAAATTTATTGCATAATTTCTTGAAGTAAAATCCCTGCCGTCTTTGAATTCGTTTCGATATTATCTCAGTTGCCAGTTTCCAAGTCGCCACATAACTATTAGCCATGAACCCGAATATCTGTTAAATTGTCTTTCACATAAAGAGGGCTTTATGAATTCACCTGTAGAAACAAATAAAAATTTGGCCGCGATTTCCTTCACTTTCAATTAAACACCTGAAGGGTAATCCAATACCATGAGACACTGGCAAATTATGCTCTATGGAACTAGGTGCGCCAGCACATCTGATTTTTGGTGTTAGTGGCCGAACGAAATTTCGGAGTAGATTTTGTTAAATTGATCGGACACAATGAGCACCTTCCTTGAACATCAGGAAGAAATTTCACCTGTTTATACATGAAAGCAGTTAAGCAAATATTGGAAGGAGGTCACATGAATGAGAGGTTTGCGGTTTGAATTTCGTCGCGAATTATGATATTGGAAACATCTGACGAAATGAACAAATGGAATAAGTGAAGTTTGTTTTTACAGATGCATTAGCTTGTCTTTTTCTTACCCTGTTGTTGACTGGCCTATCACTTAATCATTTGAATCATATAATACAAATCACCTAATTGACAAACATTTTGCCACTAGTTTTTCCTTTTCATAGTTCATTTTATTAAAATAATTTAAAATAATAAAATAATTTAAATTTAAAACGTTGCCTGGAGTAACTGATTTTGAATTATATACGGCTAATTAGACACATTATCCAAGATAACACCTACAAAAAATAGAGGAAAAATTGTAGCACTTGTATGGAGTTTATTTAAATTTCATATCATTCCATCTCCTACATATTATAAAAAATCATGAATTTAATATTAAAAGGGTTTAATTTATTAATTAACCGGATAATACAAAAATTTAATCTGAATGGGTAATTTTAATAAATCAGTTAAGTTTATATACGAATTCATTAGCTCAGAAATATGCATATTTTAAATCATATAATGAAATTGTAGTGCTCTTCTGTTTAAATTGAATAAATATGAAATATGAAAGTAAATCCATTCCTTGATTTTATATAAATCCACTGTGTTATATCACATGTATGATTAAGTCCATATGTCGCTTCAGACATAACTGAAGATATAGATATGGATATAGAAAATCATAAATCTTTAACATGTATTTATACATGTTGCTTTAATTTTTAAAATAAAAAAAATCTCTGAATATACTTCGACTTTGTTGATACTTTTATTTTGAATTACCCATTTCAAAAAGTAAGAAAAAAAACTTATATTTTCTAGTGACTGGTTTATATGCAATCATCAAATACCTACAAATTATTCTGAAATATGTTTCTTATAATGTAAATTCGATGTCGACCTCTGAATTAATTATACTTAAGCAATTGAGGCGGGAAAGGGATTGGCCACGTTGCCAAGTTTCTATACTTCTGTTACTACTTCCTTAAGTTCTTTATACGAGAATTAAATCATGAAAATTTTTGTATTTTTTTTAATTTCTGGTCTCTTCATATTATTTGAACTCAACCAACCTTACAATCACATAAAATACTTTTAGACTGGACTTTCCTTTAATGCCACCTTTTGACTTTTTTCCCTTTCAAAATATACTGAATTGTACATATGCTATCCGCTGGCCGCGATACCTGTTGAAAAACATTGCATACAGATTTAATAGCTATGTGCCAAGCTATCATAGTGGGAAATCGCAACACCAGTATGTGTGGATATTATTTATTTAAATTTATTTGCCATCCCCCAAACTGTCATAATGAAATATTTTCAATTATAAATTGAACAGACGTGTTTGTGTGAGTTTTTCTTATATTTGGGTACTTTTAATATATATTTGAACAGCTGATTTTTTGTTTTGGTTACAAGAAAGCTGTCCACATATAAACAGGGACAGCAATTGCTCACAATTGGTCATAAACAAACACGTGAGACAATCAGAGCGCAAGCAGAAGGACTTTTGGGGCATTGATTCATCACAGTACACCACGGGATGTTCGAAAGAGTGTACTTCTACTGGTTAAACGTCTATTTCGAAGGGTTGGACAAATTGTATTATTCATTAGGGATCCAAAGAATGGAAAATCGTTGGACTGTACGTAAGTGTATGAAGGTAAAAGAATATTATGTTGAAAAATAAAATGAATTTTGACCAACAAAATGTTTTTGTCTGGTCGATGACAATTACTTATCATACGACCTTCGTATGTCGTATGTCAGTGGTTGGTACTCAATTTATATCTGTACTTTTGCTGCTAATACTTGTCAATCAACAAAAAATTACAAATAAATTCATATAAATTAGTTTAAAATTCTCTTGTTTTAATTTTCATTTTAACTATTTAATTTCCATATAATACCGTGTATTTTTCCATTATGCATACTGTCGCTACAAGTCGAATCGCAAGTGTCAGTTGAAACTCAGAATTTCTAAGTCAATTTCTTTACTCTATGACATGTTACACCGCTCCAATTTCCAAACTCTTCCTCTCACATATTTTCTCCATTTAACATGAATTGGAGTACTTGGGTTAGAAGATAATTTATAATTTGACATTAAATTTAAATCGAAATGAGGGACAGAGCTAAAATTCTGGAATTCGTTCGCAACGTATCAGGGTATTACTAAGTCAAATATCGAAAAAACAACACTTTTTAGGGATAAAAGGCAATTAATGATTGGGTCTATGGAAGTTGTTCTGGATTTGCACTAGTAAATGGTGACAAATTTATAATATAGTAAGAACTTAATGAAACTACTAATAGTTAGAGAAAGTCCCTTCTTTTGGTTACCACTATGGAGTTGTCATGTATGTATTTTTCTACCCGAGTAAAAACGAACGATGGTTCGGCTGCACCTAATTTAGATGGTGGGAAGTGGTGCGACGGCTACACGCGATTCGTAATGTTTTTGAAAAAAATAAAGCGGTCTCATGGAGTAAAAATAATTTGTGAAAATTTTTAACGGCTGCACGCTCGGCCGTATGAAGGCAGAACTTGAGTACACAAACGACAACGGGCACACCTCGGCTGCACCACGGCCGAACCAATTTATTTATAAACTAGTTAATCCGATGGTGCGGCCGTGGTAGCCTTTAAGTGGCGGAGCTGTAGTCTTACATACCTACATGTCCCATTTTGGATATATTTAACAGTCTTCGTGCGGCCGTTGAAACATATAAGCACTTTTTTTAAATGGATTTTAATTTTATTTTGATAATTTAGTTATTTTACAACACGGACCATTTAATTATAGTAGGAATTTTTTTTCGATTAAAACAGTTCACCAGTGTACACCAATTAAGGTGCCCAACAAATGACAAATCATTTCTATAGCATTTTTCCGATTGTAAATGCTGAACCAAAAATGTTAAAAGTGAAATGAAAGTGCAAAAGACCGTATTTCGGCTATTTTTGAAAAATCATTAAAAATAATGGATTGTGATAGGAACTTGTATCGTAGCTCAAATGAAGATTTGAACCTTAAATTATAACATAAAAATATGAAATGCTTTTAAATTTTCCCAAAATATTCCGTTGAAAGTAACTTTTTATATGTATTGATTATTTCATACAACAGATAGAAAATAAAGATTTCACCTGGCGAATCGTTATGAAAAATGTGTTCCCCAAAATGGAGTATTTGACAGAAAATTGCATTTACTTTGTGTTAAGGGACCATTGGTGTGAAATTTCGAAAAAAAAAAAAATTTTTTTGCATATTTCGATAGTCTCTGTTTTTCAAAATAACATACTAAAATTTCAAAGGCATATCTCACTTAGTTTTTGAGTTACATCCATCTGGAAAGCAACAGCTCATCGTATCGAAGTATTGAGCAATGTATCAATTAAACTTTAAACGCGTTTTTCTCGAAACTACTTTTTTTTTAAATTTGTTGCAGTTGTAACTCGAAGACAAATCATCCGATCGATTTGATTCTTATTGCAGCTTCTTTTGCATTTGTTTCTCCATGCCATAAACCTCGAGTTTTCCTACCGATTAAAAAATGTCATTATGACAGGCCAAAAATCGTCACGAATTTAATTTTTTTTTTAAAACTCCGCCATTTTGTTAAATTTCAATTTTTTTTTTTTTCGATCGAGGGTCATAGCACGGGAAATACCTTCTAGTTTAATAACCTTTTTGTTGCTTTTGATTTTGATTTGGGACTTTATTTTTGAGAGTTGGGAAATTGCAAATAACTCCCTGAATTTTCAATGTTTTGACTCAAAAATTGTATCATATATTTACTATATATCCACAAATATATCCTTAAAATATTAAAACATTCCATGCAGTATAGTTGTTTTTAAAAAAATTCCTAAATATCACCTTTTTTTCAGGCAGTCACATTAGTGGTGCCCCTTAAGGTAAAATGGTTTTTGTTTTATACTCCAGCCAAAACATTCCTCAGACAAACCTTTTCACCGCGCAATTGTTTTTTACGCCACCTGCTCAAACAAATGACTCCATTGCAAAGTTCATGACTAAGTCTCTTTAGCCAAACAATTCAAGCTGCAAGCGCTGAATAGTGCTCATCTAGAATCTGGATTTTGTCCAAATCATGTGAAAATAATTTTCTTTAGTGGTTTTTGAATCACTTAATTTCTTTCCTGACTTCAGATTCCCAAGCATCGATCCGATTTCTAAAAATTTAACTTTTTTACTCGAACGCTATTTTTGTAGAAGGAAGTGTCAGAAAAAGCGAACACATCTATGTAGCCTTCCATATTTACTCTGAATTAAAATTTATAACCTTTCCCACCCAGCGAAAAGTCTGATTTACACACCATCCAGCCGCGCCGCGGTCGACACTTTTTGCAGCATCCACACCGCAGGCCCTTGGCGCGCTAGAGATCCATGTGAAAATCAAGAGCCTACTCATCAGTCTAGCCCGCGGTTCTCAAAACAAAACTGAATAAATATCGTGCAAGACAAGCGCATAGTGGTGGGCAAAAAAGTGGATCGATCATCATCATCTCGGAACGATTTGCTCAATTTGAGCTTTATACGATACGACAAAAACCAACCGAGGAGCATATCTTTGTTTGTAAATAAAAAGACGATAACGACGTCTTCAGGTCTTCGGAAGCTGCTACCGAAACCCGAATAGCTCCTCATGATTACACGCCGATCTCAGTCGTCCGCAGTCGCCCCAACACGACTCCCTTCTCAGCCACTTAAGATGCCAGCCAACAGCGAGCGTGTTTAATGGCCTCCGCAGCTTGTGTCAGATCGCGTACGTTCCAACTCGTGCGAGTATCATGCATGCGATCGACCGTCGCGTCGCGTCGGCACCGTGGGAACGTAAAACAGGTGCTCTGCACTGCGGTCCCGCGCCGGTGCCGTAATCCACTACACCCCAGACCCCAGTCCCCCCATTCGGACTTCTTGGGCGATCGGGGATCTCGCTCTGGCAGTGCCGACTTTCTCTGCATCTATCTCAGGCGATAATCTAATTCTTTGCAGGCACTCTGGGATTCCAATAAACGGTAATTACGTGCCTTTAAGTCAACGGAAAACACACCTTTCCGCGCCCCCAATTTGCGCTGAACCGTGGACATGATCGTGCTTTAACTGATTCTATCATTGGACCCCAAAAACTTCACTTTCCCCTCCTTTTGGTGGGATTTTCTTGTGGAACAATCTCAATCTTAACCTCACAGCCGGGACTGGGTTCATTCATAAAGTCGCCGAAGCAGATCGCGCCTTCGAGCCAATCTGCTGAGTTGGGGCTTTCCGAACGTGCCCATTCTCACTGATTCAATCAACTCCTTGGCTGTGACGCCTGGTGTTTGTGGGGCTCTTAAATTCTCCTATCTGCGACTTCCGATTGGACCGAGTGAAGCCCGGCTTGGGTTTTACAGATTAGTTACAGTCGCAGTGATTACGAACGGAGAGCACCACCCAAGTCGAAGAATCTAGCGTTTGAAATCTGGGATGTGATTGGTTTTTTTTCCCTATTTAGAAGAGTTTTTAGCGGAAATGATCTCTTGCGTATTAAAACTGACAACACACAAAAATTTTCCAGGGTTCCAATAAAACAACAAATTTATTTTTGGAAATAAAAACAATAAAAAGACATATTAGTAACCCAGCTACCCAATTTCACCCGGCGTTGGGTATATACTTACTAATTAAACACTTCTCAAATATTCTAGTTGGTTATATCCTAGATATTGTTTCAACTCGAAAACCCCTTTATAGGTTCGCTATTTTGAATCTCCAAATCTTAATAATATTCAAAATTAGTGGCCTTAAAATAAGCATTGTACCATTTTCATTAAAATACATTGAAATCGAGAAATTTTGGTCGCCATATTGGATCCGCCATTTTGAAATTCTAAATTTAGACGGCTGGTTTGAAATCAGCATTCCGCTAAACCCCTATAGACCAATTTTCATGAAAATCGCTTCAAATTTAAAATTTTCAACCACTATCTTGGATCCGCCATTTTGAAACAATAGCCTATATGTTAAGTTGATATACAGGGTGTTCAGAGGTGGGAGGGAAATATTGCAGGGGGTGAAAGGTCAGACCGAGACAAGCAAAAAATCGTATGGGTGGGGGAAGGGGGGGGGGGGGCATCTCGCACCGTTTGGCAGTTACAGGGTGATTCGTAAATCAGGATTTTACCTTATATGGGAACCGCACTTGTATTTTTATCTTTTTTTCTACTCATCGCAGCGGCCCCAAAACGATCTCAAAAAATTACTATTTCGGAGCCCTTTACAAAATGGTCAACACCGCCCCCTATCCCCAACCCCTTGGCCACAGTCCCCCCTGGAAGTTGAAAAAATTAACTTTTATTTCACGATTTTTCACATTTCGCCCCACTTTTCTCCGAAATTCATGTTATTAACATACCTACTTTTTATTTTTTTTAAGTTGCCTATCTAATTAATTACCTTTCCAAAAAGGTGCAACATGCCCAGGTAGAAAAAGGATACGAATAAGTAATAAGTAATAATTTGAGATTGGTTTGGGGCCGCTGCGATGCGTAGAAAAAAATACAAGAGCGGTTCCCATATAAGGCAAAATCCTGATTTACGAATCACCCTGTGTTTTGAATCGACACAATGTTTGAGTCAATTATGTAGTCTTTAGGGTAATTAAGTAAAAAAAGTGTTTCATCCAATTGCACTACAAATTTTATTACTAAAATTCACTTTTTATAAAAATTGAAATTATGATATTTCGGCCTAAACTAACTAACTAAAAGTCTCCACGTTAATTAATAATTTAATTCAATGCAATTCACGAAATTCAATAACTAATAAATAAAAACTATACTGCTACGAAATTCACTAGATTTAACTAAAGATTATTGTGCTACAAATTTCACTACAATTAAATAAAAATGAAAATACTAAAAAGTTCACTAGAATTTGCCAAAAAAAAAAGAAGAAATCATGCAACTCTTTCACCAATTTTAAGCCCGCCACCAATACAGCATTAAAAGTAATCTTTTCAATCGAAGATCATATAGATTACCCTTTCACTGTTAGTGGTTCGCGATTCAGGGTTCCAATATAGCGTTCGAAAATTACCGATGAAAAATGAGGACGATCGTAGCGTGTCTCCCGCTTTTAAAGCCCTTTCTTCCAATATTTCAGGGACTGCCCCACTTAGGACTTAACGATCGTGTTAAGTGGGAGGTAAATTGCACCTCGTTCCACAAGTCATTTTCTGACAAACATTTTTTTCTGCATTGCTTTGGTCAAAATTATATTTACTCGTATTTTATATTATTTAATGATCACTCCCTGGTCAACCCGTGTATTTTCATGCGTGTAAAAAATTTAAACTCGCTTAATTACACGTCTTTAAGTTAAACATTTTTATAATTCGCCTTTGTTGGCCTGGCAACTCCACTTGTGGAATTTGGAAGGATTTTCCAGGATCCTGTATCCTTTTCGCCCAACTCCTTTCTCCTTTACTCCTATTGAATGAGGTTATGTATGATTAATTTCTTTAATTCAAATTAAATTCGAATAATTTCACCACAGGTAAATTCCCCATGGTAAAAAACCTCAGATTGAGTATCTTAGGTTGTGGGGAATTTGTTAGTTCGGCTGCCGTGATGTGGAGTGTTTAAATTGTTTTTAACAGGTAAGTATTTGCCTTTCTGTTTTATTTATTTTATTTTTATTTCAGGAATATTGGATTATTGCCGATTCTTGCCCATCCCGGGCTAAATATCTTAATTTGGGAGCGCCGGACGAATTGTTTACTTTGGAGCCCATTTCTTAGGGCTCCGCTGTTGAACCGGGGTAAGTTTTACTTTGTGTATAATGCAAGTTCAATTGTTTATAATTCATTTTAATTTTTTTTTTTATTTAATTAGCATTTGTGTGTTTTGTCTTAATTCCTAATTTCCAGTGTTTCATTTTATTTAATTGAATTCATTATGTTTTTAGCCAACATATATGTGCGTGTGGAGTTCTATTTGGAGGCGTGATTGAGCAACAAACAAACAAACGAACTTTCATTTTTATATACAAAAATTAATTTTTAAACTTTATACCCAGTGGTGGATTTACACATTTGCCGCCTGCAGGCTATTCAAATTTTGACGCACCTACCGACCTCTGCAATTCGATACCCTAGTTCACAATCATATTAATTATAATTTGTTTGTCAATGAAATTCTAACTTTACGTTTTGTGCACTATCGTCCTCATTAGAGCACCTTTTTCCCGTGGTTAGTATGATTGTGAACTAGGGGATCGATGTGTCAGTTCCTAGATTATTTTTACGATCCAACGATTTAGCTAAGATTGCACAAGAAATAGTTTTTGGGTATATTCCTGAGCTAATAAAAGCTCAATCATGTATTACTAATAAGGCGGGGTAAGATATGCCTTAATACTACTTACACAATAATGTACATTCGGTAAACGTAATTAAATAATTTTTATTGCGCCTACTTACAGCTTAAAAACAATATATTCAATTATCTGGCTGATGACGACGATGAAATTCTATTAATATGTATAATTAAGCTATGAAAGTTTTTTAATACAATTCGCAAAATCATCAATTATATCACACAGATACACAGCATAAATATGAACACAATTTTGACTCCAAATTTTCCGTCTCTAAAATCTATTTGTATTTGAAGCTTTTATGCAAAACAAATGCCAGTTTCGTAAAGAAAATCCCCAAAAACCCTTTATATATGATTTTGGAAGAAAATCGCCCCAATTTTCTATTCGAATCGTACAATTGAACTTGCGTGCACAAAATTCTCTTTTTGCGTATTAATGGGTTAATCTTCCCCTTTCTGTTATAAGAACTGTTTAAAATTGATTAACCTCCAATCATCGTCCATCAAGTCCTAACCGATTCCATTGATTGTCCCGAATTTCTGTATAACATTTCCATTAAAAGCAATCTCTGCAACGTAAGGTCCTTTTCACTCTTTCGCCTGGACAGTCACCGCACCTCAACTACGGACACTTCGAACCAATTACAAGAATGTTACGCAAAGTTAACAATTCTATCACCTTAGACTTTCACCTAGACAAAACGTCCCTCAGACATGTCCTTTACCAGTCCGACCATCCATCATAATTTTATCGTCCCCTTTGTTCCTTACCCTATTTGCTCCTTTCTTGGCCCCTTTATCTGTACTTATGTATCTTACAAGCAAGGTATCCCGGCATGTCACCGCCAATTTTGTTGCGACTAAAATATGTTATTCTACAGCACATTTTAAGAGATGCGTATTTTTTGTTTTTTGCGGATAAGCATTTTTTGGGGGTAAAATGGACCCCTAAAGATAACCTTAAGGGACAATTTGAACATATTATATAGTTGTAGTCAATATTTTTTCAAACGATCAAGTTGGTGTTAATCACATTCAAAAGTTATAATTTATTAATATTTACAATGCTTGAAAATAATAAAAACTCAATAAAAAAAAAACCTAGCACTTATTCCTTAACCCGTTAATGCGCAAAAAGAGAATTTTGTGCACGCATTTTCAATTGTATGATTCCAATAGAAAATTGGGGCGATTTTCTGCCAAAATCGTATATAAGAGGTTTTTACGGATGCTCTTTCAGAATCTGGCATTTGTTTTGCATAAAGGCTTCAAAAACCCTATTATTTTTTGGGATTTTTCAAAAAAGTGCTCATTTTTTTTAGTCATTTTTAGGGTTCCGTACCTCGAAAGGAAAAAACGGAACCCTTATAGAATCACTTTGTTGTCCGTCCGTCCGTCCGTCTGTCTATCTGTCAAGACCCTTTTTCTCAGGAATGCGTGGAGGTATCAAGCTGGAATTTATATCAAATACTGAGGTCTACTGTCCCTTGAAGCTGTGAAAACTTCTAAGCCAACGCAATCAAAAGATACAGCCGTTTATGCCGCAAATTTCCGCAAATTTTCGACACTCGCAAGGGAATCAAAACCTACAGGGTACTTCCCGTGAACTCAGAATCTTGAAATTTGGTACGAAGCAACGTCTTATACCACAGATAAAGGAAAAATTGCGAAAATCGTACATTTTTAGTTACATCATATAATAAAAATATTTTTAATAATTTTAAACTTACTACCCCTTTCCTCATGAACGCGTAGATGTATTAAATTGAAATTCATATCAAATAATCAGGTCTATAATACCTTTAAGCTGTAACAAAATCAAACTTCTATGTCAACGCAATCAAAAGAAACAGCAATTTAAGCCGCATATTTTCAAACTCGCAACTACTCGCAAGGGAATCAAAACCTAAAGTCGACCTAGAATCTTGAAATTTGGCATGAAGCAATGTTTTATAGCACATATAAAAGAAAAATTCCTAAAAACTTAAATTTTTAGTTACATCACATATTTTTTGGGTGAACTTTTACTTATATACCTACAGGTTTGTACGGAACCCTCGGTATGCGAGTCCGACTCGCACTTGGCCGGTTTTTCTTCTCAAAGTTGATTATCTTGTCTTTGCTGCTATTGAATGATCATATAACCACCAGAAGTCGAGGTCCGAATGTCTAAACTTTCTCAAACCATGGTTTTGAAAGTTCTTTTTTGCTTTGGTTTTTGCTAAATGGCCATTTTGTACAGCAATGTAATAAAACACTTCGCAATTTTTTTTCACGAAAAGAATCAACTTTACAACAACAAAATTGTAGAACAGAAAATTCTTGAAATAAGCCAAAAAACACGGACTATTTTGGGTTTTTTGGATTTGGCCAATTTTTGATAAAATTCACACAAAGCCAAAAAACACGGACTATTTTTGGTTTTTTAGATTTGGACAATTTTTGATAAAATTCACACGTGGGTAATTTCAATAATTTACTGTTCTATAATTTGTTTTTGTTAAATGTAATATAAATACCCCCAAAAACTTATCCGAAAAACAAGTATCTCTTAAAATTTGATGTATATAACAACATATTTAAGTAGTTAGCTTGTTAGTTTTAGTTTAAGTTCAAGTGGTTTTTGTTGATTAATTTTATTATATTTGTAGCATGTATTAAGGGGGCAGTACACTTCTTTTTTGCATTTTTTAAAAGTGTTTTTTTTTATAGAAAAATTTATTGAATCATTTGAAAATTTTACACATTAAAATATATGTATCAAAGAAAACAAAAATATTTGTTTCGAAATTTCTGGCGTTTGTACGGCAGTAATATGGCTGCCTAAAAAAAACCCTTTTCAAACTGGTTGGTAAGAAATCTCAGCTCTGGAACGTCTGAAACAAAAAATTCAATGCACATATTAAAATATAAGTCGTGTGAACCACGATGAAGTATTTTAATTTTTATTTTTTTTTTTATTAAAATATTTATAAAAAAAAGGGTTCAATATTAACCTATATTAATAGTAATGCGTTTAAAGTTTTTTTTATTCAATTCGCAGATAATTCTGAAAAAAAAGTATCTCACGCTTATTCGGCAATGCCTTTTCAATCGATTTAACATATTGTAAACTACTTTTGGAGGTATATACATAGTATACAAATTTGATGTTTTTGAAAACATCGATTTTTCAAAAAAAAAAAGAAGTGTACTGCCCCGTTAAGTGAAAATAAATAGATAAATTATTTTAACCCGAATCCTTCTGTTCTGTATTCCACTTTTTGTTAAAGATACAAATCAAATTAGATATTTCAAGTTCTGATCGAAATATAGAATTTAAATTTGAATTTCGAATATGGAAATTGGTGTTCTGGAAACGAATGCTTGAACTCAAAACAAACCAAAATAAAAATTGATTTTTTCACTTGACTTTGACACTGAGAAATCTAAAACATGTAGTTTCAACTCCAATGAAATGAAATATTGATTTTAATTGTATTTTGGTCAAAATATAGAACATGGGCTGGCACTCCATTTATTTGTTTTTTATTATTGAGATTATTTTTATTGCGCGTTGCTATCCGGTTACTTTTCCTAAGTAAAGAATTACGTACAATATGTATGTAATATGTAAAATATTCTTTACAAAATAAACCTTGTGTGAAGCGTAAAAATTACTGCAGTTTTGGAAGATATAATTTTTGGTATTCTAATTCTGTTTCACAAGCCATAAAATCAATGTGACCGCGTGGTGTCCCTCTAATCGCGTCATAGCGCGCGGCGGGCAGTACGGCACTCGCGAAATTTCGAATATTTTCGGCCTGTGGTCGAAATTCGACTTAATCCAAATTATCTTTCATCATCGCAAATTGTCCCTAATTTGCTCCTAAATTGGACCGGGTGTCCGACGAGTGGCGATAGGTTCAAGCACCGCTTCCTGCATCACCTACTGGAGTAATTCGAAGAACGAAGGCAAAACCCGAGATTGAATGCTATGCACCTTCCCATCCCACCGGCAATTACCTGCCTGCTATCACTCAATTAAAAATTTAATAAAACCGCGCTCCGGGCTGCAAATCATGTCCGGACAATTCCGGGCCGGGAGATTTTCCCATGGTGACAGCGAAAGGCAGAGGCATTTATCTGGTTCCAGGCGTTCACACCGAACTGATCCCAGATCCCAGTGACCACAGCGAGCGTCTTCCCAGTAAGGTGAGCGCGGCCCGACGCGCGCAACAAAAGGTGGTGTAAACTCCGTAAATCTGAGGCAATTAACACGCGACCATTATGTGGCCGCCTTTGTTTTCTGTCATTGACTTCTCGCGTATCGGCCCCGCAGTGGAGCGCTGATGTTGCCCCATTTCTTGTACAATTCTACATAAATTATGATGCTATGATGACTATGCGGACGGTGCCTGCCAGTGGCTACCCGGCGGAGGCAGTGGCGGCGCGCGGCTCGACGGGGCGGCAGTGGAGGCTTCCGTGCCTCCTCCGAGCGGTGCCCTGCCCTGTGCCCGTTCGCCGGATCGCTTGCTTGAGTGATTCAAATGTTTTGGGATCGCGTCAGGCAAGTGGTTCCCACGGTTACTAAGTGCACGCGCGATTGCTAACTTCTTGTTTTCCCCGCGCTCGTGCGCAACTCATTTCTTCGTTTTTTTGTTTTTTGTTTTTTGTTTTTTCGCTGCTGCTGCGCCGATCATCTTTCCACCTCTTTTTCCTTTTTCCGCGGCTTTGGTGTCTTGTCTTTTTATTTTATCGCGTTTCCCATTTAACACGGTTAGGCGCATGCACGCTATAATCCGTGCAAACCATGCGCATTATCTTGGAACGAACTTGTGTTCGCACGTCTTGCTAATTTCAGCTAGCTTCGAACTGTTCGCTGATTTCCCGCGAACGCCGCGAGCATTGTGAGTCCGCTATACCCAAAATAGGAAGTCCGCGGTCCAGATTCGGATTGGCCAGGGTAACGCTACTACTATACGAATGTAACCATCGACAGCGATAATGAATAATTCATTGGTTGGGGCTCGTTTAATGAGAAGTGGCTTTTCGGCACATTCGAGACTCCGCAGGACACGGCCAGATGCCGTGCCACACCGTGGGGCCACATGTCCACTTATTCGCGCAATAATAACGTGGCCGGCTAATGAAAATGGTGAAAGCGAACATGATTCCGAACGCAGCTAAGCGCACGCAGCCGCAATTGGCGACCACTGAACTGTCCACGTAACGATACAATGAGTGCAGTGCATCTTAATCCCAAGCAGACTTAACGAGCACATCGGCGACTTAGATCTTGAGCTGAGCACTTGTTCGGCAGAAGCGTACATTTGTGGCAAATTGTAAATTAACTTAGCACGAACGAAGCTGTTCTAGGTGAAATGTATCATATTATTTAGCTCTAGTCGCCTGTTGTAGGGGTTTTGTGCTAACTTATCTACATATAAATACAACATCACTATAACTTCATGATATTAAAACAAGGAATACACAGTACAACTGTTGTACGATATTGGTCCAGCACTTGTACAGGATGGTCTATCTGCTGGTTTCTTTTCCAAAATGCCATAAAGTATACACTGCTTAATTTTTTTCAACGTTTGTTGAGTTATTGAAAGTAGTAAACCTTCCGATTAGTTACGAAATATAATTTCATTTAAATAGTTCTCTCGGCTGGCTTGGCAGTAGCCCGTACTTTCAACCTAATTTACAGCACATTTTCGCTGATTTGGGACCCTATTTCACGAATAACTCGATCAATATTGTGCTCAATTGCCTGAATCGTTTCTGGATTGTCGACATAATATCGATCTTTAACGGCACCCCACAAAAAAGTCCAACGACATCACATCGCAGCTGTGTACAGCACGCGTAGTTGGATATTTCGACATAAATTAATTTTCAAAATTCTAACTAAGGGTATTCATGCAAACGCGTATTGACCTCGTATTCGCGTAAACCGCATAAGTTTCCCAGCCTCATAAATGAACTGTCAACATTTGTATAGAAAATCTAATACACAAACCTAATAAATTTATGCGGCAATTTCGGTGTGTAAACGATCTGATAAACTTACACAAACGTCGGTGGGTCAGAAGAACAAATTTCTTTGCGCGATTTTTTGCTGAAAAATGTCCAGGGTAGGGTAAGCCGAAGCTTTAATTAAATTCAACAATTTAATTGACAAAATTGTTATTAAATATGAATTACAGCAGACCGAAGGAAAAACGAAACCCAGCTAACTCGTACAATTTGAGTAAATCGTTTTTCATCCAAATACGGCAAAACATCCGAAAGGAAGTTTTGTGATTTTGGGACACTGTAATGGACGAATGGAACGCCATACCTACAGTTTTCTGCAATCAGCATTGCGAGTGTTAACTCGTCAAGAATTTTTTCCTCCTTCTTACGTTGATTATCTAAAACATTGAAAAGTTTAATTTGGCAAACGAATTTTTACAACCAACGAACACTACCATCATTGTTTCCGAATAATTCTAGCATTAACAAATCACTAAAGGCCAATTGTTCCCACCGTTTTATTAATTTTAATTTTTCGCTTACTCTTGGCATCTTGAATGTCACTACTTATTGATATTAGTCGACAGCCGAACAGCTGATCGATTTACACTCATATTCGCAATTTAAAAAGTGGTACGCTCATGAAATACTGCGCGTAAATATAAGCAAATACGCGATACATAAACTTATCTAGTTTCATGAATACCCTTACTGTTTCGGTAACTCGCGTAAAGGGTATGGCAGGTTAAGTATTGAGAATGTGCCCCCAGAGCCAAATGTAATGAATATCATATTGTTAAGTACGTCGCTCATTTGCATTACTATTTATGTAGTTTTTGACTGCCTATCTCTTACTGTCATTGAGTGACCTTGAAAAATTACCTGATAACAGCAAATTTTTTAAACTTTTCGTTCTTTTAAACTAATAGAACTAGGAATGTGATTCCAAAGCCAAATTGCAGGCAATAATATGACAAATATTACGTATATCATTCTTAATTATTTTGCTAAAAATAAATAAATTTTTTAACAGAAATATTATTTTCTTGGCTATTATTAGTAAGTTCTAACATAGTGACCACTTTCAAAAAAATCTGAGAAATAGCACTTAGTTTGTAGATTTTACTGTTACAAGTTTCATTGAAATCGGATACCTGCAACATATTTAAAAAAAATTTTTGTTGCTCAGGTCCCTATTTGTGCTATTTCTCAGATTTTTTTGAAGCGACGTACTTAACAATATGATATTCATTACATTTGGCTCTGGGGGCACATTCTTAATACTTAACATGCCATACCCTTTATTCATTTTGTACTGGGGCGATATGATACTGTGTTGCCGTAAATTTTTTGAACGCTAAACAGCTACTTGTGTCAAAATAACATGTAATTTGAAAAGAAACTAACAGATGGTCCACCCTTTATAAATCCGCAAAAGATTTAAACCATTTCCACTTTTTCGATCTCCGATTTGCAATAATTTCTTAGAATAAGGAAATTAAGAAACAGAGAACTCTGGTAAACTCTACCAAAAGATTAATTTAGCTGAAAATAACAATCTCAAGCTTGCTTATTCTCCAAGAATTATTGTAGCAAATCCCATAAAATATAATCTTTTATTGAAAACCATTTAACTGACGTGCTAAGTACTGGAACTAAAACGTGTTTCATTAAAAATTAAAATCTTCCCAGCAAATTTCCATTAACTTGCATTACTAAACATGTGCACAATGGGAAACTTGAAATTGCAAAGGTATTGCTAAACACAAAAGGGTATTAATTGAGCTTGAAATTTTCCTCTATATAAGTAATTTGTCAGCGGTAGGGTTTTCAAGGGATTAATTTCGGTAAGATTTATAATTTAAGGGCCCAATCTTTTCCTATACGTAGAAACTCGAATGTCTTCCAGAACTACGTCTTGGAGAAGATTTCCTTTCTCTTATCCCTTTTTAGGGCCTTCATTATTGAGGAAAATTTCCATAGACCCAAAATTTCTTAACCCTGCGGAATATGAAACTTTTTTTTGTTGGCTGCCTCTAGTGAACAATACATCCCTTTAAGGGACTATTTCGGTCTAGAACGTAAAAAAATGGTCTTTTTTTGGGAATTTTTTTCTGGGCTCCTTTATTAGATATTTACATGAAATATTTTGTAACACGTTATTACATAAAAAAACTACACAAAAAATTTTTTTTCTTTTTTTTGTCACTCTTCTTCCGAAATGTAGAGGGCGTCAAAGTCTGGTCCTGAAAAAATTCTCCTTCTATGGCGGATAGTTAATCTCATGATTGAGAAGTCTGAAACAAAAAATTCAAAATAGGTCTTTTAAAAGAAGGCTTCTTACACAGTAATACAGCAGAAAATTCGGAAAATCGATGAAAAAAAAAAAATGGCGGCATTTTGAAAAAAAACTTGGAAAATTGACCTCGTTTTTAGTTCTTTTTTCTCGCAAATGTTTTTTTTATATAGAAAATTCTCAAATTTTCTGCTGTATTACTGTGTACGACACTTAAATAAAGATGTACACAAAATTTGGTAATGATCGGTTGAGTAGTTTCGGAGATTAACTGTCCGCCGTGTGAAAAAAGTTGATTTTGAGAAAAACGCGTTTAAAGATTTTTTTTGTGAAAAAACATGAATAATTTGTAAAAAATCGAATTGTAACCCTTACAATCAGTTAATCTGCTATTCCTGCACCATATAATATGACATCACTACGTTCGTATTCCTCTTGTTCATCCTGTTGATATTTTATATTTTAGAGAGGGGATCTCGACAGCTGCTCGGCGAGTTACAGCTGCGTAATACAAGTTGACGGCCGAACATGCTCGCGAGCGCGCTCTCGAAAAACTCGCTCTAGACCGGTTTAGAATTCGAATTTCATTAAAATATTTCAGGACATAATTTTTGAGACTATAAAGAGTCAGAAAATGTAAAAAAAAAAAAATCGATTCTTTGAAATTTCTAGACCGAAATAGTCCCTTAAATGGAGGTAGAAGGACGGCTACCTATACCTTGGGCAGTCTTATAATTCAGGCCGAGTTTTTTGGGAATTTCATTAACTTTACAGTGCAATAGAAATGACGTAAAATTATTACGCATATCTGTCGGCTGTGATAACCATATTGTTAGGATATCAGAGTACTGAGGAGAAATATAAATGAAAACCGACAACTTTTCATTAAGTATTTTTCTCTGCGCAGTTGAATAAAATAAATTGCGAAAAAGGTTTTTACTTTCTAGGATGGAAAAAAGGATAAATTTCTCACGCGGATGTGTATCGCATCGCACATCATCGTTAAATCATTTAAACAATCATTATAAGAAAAGTGAAAAATTTAATTTTAAAAAGTGTCTTTTGACGCCTTTCGAAAAAATAGTTTGGCCCATTTAACCATAACTATAGAAGAGTAACAAACCTGTCCTAAAACTTTAGCCCCAGCCGTTCTGCTGAATTTTAATTTATCACCTGTCAGCAGCCACGCTTCGCCTTATATGTAGGTATTAAATTTATTGATTTTAAAGCTCAGTCAGTGGTCGCGGATTTGTTGCCGCAGTTTTCAATTTACTCAAAATTACGTTTTGTTTGTTTCCACTAGTTTTGCTGCCTCCATTGTGTTTCCCTTCTCTTCTCTTCTCCCAGTTGGGTGGATTCTTCTCAGTTTTTGTTTTTTGTTGAAAAATCCGGAAAATTCAAAGTAAATTGGAACGAAGTATTCATTTTTTTCCTCCAAAATGTTTGCGAAAGATCTAATTACACGCTTCCTTGGATGATTTAGCATCAAATTAAATTATACGATATTCGATTAATAGAACAGATTTGTTGGCCATTTGCTAAAGCTAATTTAATTTTACAGCCCGAGTTCGAAATAGGATACCTACATTAAAAAAGTACAAAATAAATAAGAACTTAACATAGTTGCAGTGGAGAACGTGAGAATAAATCTATAATATTTGAGCATCGTGTTTCAGCGTCTGTGATTCAGGTATTTGTTTTTTTTATTTATTGAACTAAAAACACATCATTGTATCATTTGAGTTATTGCGTCATATTTTTTGTCGTATTTTTCAAATATTTCTTTATAAAAAGTAAAAGTAGTAGTGATAATAAAAGAGACCATATAATTTCCATAACTAAATAAAATTTAACACATTAGTAGTTTGACAGCCTACCGTCGTGAATTGGTAGGTTTTAAACAGATGATTTGATCTACATAAGTTTATATTTTCGCAAAAGCCACTTAAAGTTTAGAGATTGAGACAGACCGCCAATCTAGCCTTTGTGGTATTTTTTAAATTCAAAGCTATATCGGACTTAAAAAAACATCCTGTATAACACATTACTTAATTCTACTTTTCAGGATAGATACCACAAAAGTGTAAAGTTTGATATTATTCTTTGTTTTTATGTGTTTAAGTAAACTAGTTTTTTTATATCGCGTCATCAAGCTTTTTTCCTGAATCTATTAAATATTTGTCTTTCATTTGTGCGGAAATTATGCTTTCAAAATTAAGAATTCACGCAAAATTCGGAAAATTGTCCTACTTTTTGAACCGCTGTATCTTCGCGAAAAATTAACAGATTTAAAGGAATATGACTTCATTTTGAAGCTTGTACTCTCGACTTTGAAATCTATATATCGAGACATTTTTTCATCTCCCAATCGCTCCATTAAAAATCCAAAAATATAAAAACATTATCCTTTAATTTCCAGTTGAATACTGCGGCTTCTGTAGGCCTGTATGGACAGCGAGAGAGAGAAAGAGAGAGGACCTACTCATGGTGCGCTTTGGGTAATGCTATGAAAACTAATTGTTTAAAGTGACTTTTAAGTAAAAAAAAAAAAAAAACCAACAATGCAAACATCAATTCTTTGAAAAATATCAAGTGTAAACATTTTCAAACGGACACTATAAGCTTTCTAATGGCGTTGAAAACATTCCTCTACGATTACTATTTTGGCAGATATGGAAGCTCAAAGTTGAAAATGGCGTTTTTACGTTGACAGCTCGTAGCTCAGTTGAACATAATCATAAGGAGAATTTCAAATAAAATAGTTTACTGGGATTTACTTACAATTTTTTTTTTCAAGGCTATAGAGGCCACTAAACTTCACAAAAAATTAAGAGATCATTCCTGTCTTTTATTTCTTTACTCTAACTGAGCAGTAGGAAGAAATTTTCAGTACATAGGTTTCAAAATAGAAAGCTTCAAATTAACTCTTATTCATCGAAATATGTTCATTTTTCCCGAAGATACAGGGGTTTAAAAATTAGGAAAATTATCCGATTTTTTGGGTGATCCCTTAATTTTGAACGCCAATGTACACCGAGAAAACATGTTGTTGAGATCTATAAAAACATATCTATATTAAATCAAACATTTATATTTGTTTGAAAATGCGCTAAACTCGAAAATGTTTATTTTCAAATATATCGCCGGATTTAATTTAAATGCGCTCTTAGTTAAATTATAATAATTTGAAATGAATATAAAAGCGCATAGTTTGTTGGATTAAGTTTAATTAAAATATGTTTTGATTTCAGGTTAAAGCTTAAAAGAGCTTAAACATTTTTTGATTCATACGCTTCAGTTTTTGGGTTAAAGCCAAAATATGTTTTTAATTTTAATGTGTTGAATTTTTTTTTTAATTAAAACTTAAAAGTTTTTGGGGTAAAGCTTAAGAGTGTTTACTTCAAACGCGTTCACTTGTTAGATTAAAGCTAAAAAGTGTTGGATTCAAAAGCGTGTAATTGTAGCATTAAAGTTTAAAGGTACTTAATTTACTTATTTACGGCTTGCGCCAATTGTCACTAAAATTTAGGCGTTGAGTAATCTTTCCAGACCTGCCAATCGACTTTGCAATGTCTACGCTAAACAAACTTTTTACCACTTCTTACCATCCGAAATGCGTTGACGCGGATATTTTTGACACAAATATTAAGTATTGTTACTCCCAACAATTTAATATTTAATTCAAGCGCGCAGCCGATAAAGTTACTTGAAATACTTACTTTCCGTGCCTAAAATAACAATGAAGATATTTAAATCAAACGCGAATATTTTTGGCACAAATATGAAAAGTTCAAACTATACGAATTTTATATTTAAGTCAAATGCGCATACTTTTAAATCAATCGACATAGGAGGACCATTTTTTTTCAAACAGGCGTGCATTTAGGATGTTTAGAACAAAATGTTTGATGAAAATATAAAATATTAAAACTAAACGAGATTGCGTTTAAATAAAATGAAAATTGTTTGATTTAAACAAATTTCTGCTCACTTTTGAATTAAATGTTCACCGTGTTTATTTCAAGGTCAGCGATTTCTCTCAGTGTACATACCACATAGCAAGTTGTATTTTGACAAGTAACCCCCTATAATTGCATAAAATTTCACTGAAATCGGTTGAGGGTTTTATAAATTATAACGGGACAGTAGACCCACAAATATATATACCAATATTCGAAAAATCAACATTCATAACATATAATTCATTTTCTGCATTTCTCTTTTTGTGAATTTGTAAAATGAAAATTAAATGTGTTCTAAGTTTTGATAGAAATATGTGGTGCAAATTAAAAGAAGAAAAAAACACAAGAAAACCTAAATTGCTTAAACCATAGCATCTAAAATCAAATATAACAATTCGATTATTTCACAGCTGACAATAGCTTTTGCCGCTTTGAAGTTAAATTTGAAAAATTTAGAAACAATCGAATTGTGGCACATTTAGCTTGAATTGGAATGAAATTGAATATCGATTTCAGTTTCATTTCAGTCGAAATGTAGAACATAGGCATCGATGTCGTGTAAATAATCTGAAAAATATATTTCTTGAAAAAAAATAATTTAAAGAAAAGCCTTTTAGTTTTAGTATTGATAAGAAACTGGATTCTTTTAAGTTGACAGAAATAGTTCCTTTAATCACTCTGGGAATAAGTTTTGCGTTAGCTGAAATTTTAAATCTTAGAAGCAAAATTAAGCATCGTCACCAGTCACTAAATTAATAAAACATCCTGTTGAGTACTATCTTAGAATTTATTTGCACGCAATCATCACATTCAAAATAACTTAAAAGGTAAACATTTCTTAAATGCTAAACACGAAAAAGTAAACAACGCTAACACCACGGTCTCCATACACTTTCCCGCTGTTGTCGCAGTCCAGCCATCTTTTGGCGCCTTCTCTCGAAGATTCGTCTCCTAATTTTGGCCATGATTTCCCTCTTACAGCAAACTGATGCCAGATTGTGCTTGCTTCTGTTGCAAGAGTAGCTTGCGTCTTGTTCCACATCGTCCGAGTCGCTTGTTGACCGATTGTTGTTGCTCACGGCAAAAATTCGCATAGAAACTCCATTGGCCAATAGGAATTTCTTGGTCTCCAAGGCGCACAATTTGTATCCTACGACAAATTTATCGATCACCTGCCGCTCATCCGGTAAATTGTTGTCCTTATTGGCACCTGATTCCATCTTCATCTATGAAATTCCCAAAAACTTCTATTCAAAATATAATTCCGTTAAAAATTCAAAACTCGCTCTTACCTGTCCTGGATACCTGCCAAATAACTCAGATAATTGCACGACGTTTTCCTTGGGTAGCTTCTTTAAATTGATTTCAGTCACCTCCTTTGGGCCAGCTACTTCCAAATATTCAGGCATAGTTCGAGTGCTTCCGAGCGCAAGTAAAAATCCCTCCAGACTGATTGGGTGAGCACGAAAGTGTATAATATTTGACTTAAAAACTAATAGAGGTCCTAAAGATGTTATCGGGACTCGAGCTATCTACACCTAAAAATAGATCATGGGAAGGCACTTGGCTCATAGTTTCTTTTTATAGATGCAACTGAACACATGTTGACTTTTTGTGTCCCGCCGTATCAGCAGCTATTTGCCCTTTTGGGAAATTGTTTTCCCACAGTTCGAGGCGGCCAAAAATAGACACGTAATCTAAACGAACGAGTTTTGTCAATGAGTCGTACACATGGCTGTACCATAGGTCACTTTTTCCCCTTTTTGTATCTTCGCTGTCGTCTCGTGTGTGGAGAGTTTGGCACCTGTTTGATTAGGAAAAGGTCCCCGATTTGGTGACACCACTTATCTCATCATTAGCAATATATTTGATGACCTAAGGTGAAACTGTTAAAAGGGTACAAAGGTTTAGAACAAATTTGTATTACGTGTTAGAAAAAATATAAAATTTAATAAAGTAAAAGCGGAAGTTGTAATCTTATATATTTATCATATTATTATTAATGATTAACGATTGAACTAAAAGTAAACCTCTTGTATGTATAATATTAAAAAATAATTACGATTCCACATTAAAGTAGTGTTAAAGTGTTATATATTAATCACACAGTTCAGTCAAACCCTACGACAACGTATTTCGTTATTTCCATCTCCACCTTAAAAACCTGTATGGTAGAAACAATACAGAAAACAAATAAAATAAACAACAAAAGAATGGAAAAATCTGAATCTGCTAATTAGAAGAGTTTCAATTAAAATTAAAAGACTCAACATAGGACATTGCCTGATGACTCACAATTGCAATCTTTCTGCAACCAAGTCGTCACAATTACATATATTTTTGACTCCTGCAATATGTATAATAATAAAATTTATAAATTTAATATATCTATGGTATGCCTTAAATCTGAATATATCAAAGACCTGAAACAAATAATTTGTTTTCTTAAGGATATAAAACTTTAAGGTGATATTTTTTTCTATAAATATTTACGTATATGTATACTAACATAAACACTGTTATTAACAATTATATCTGGAATATTAGGAAAGCAAAATAAACTAATGAAAAGTCAAAGAGTTAGAGCCTCATAAAACCTAATAGTGTATAAGCACCATTTATCACTAATGCTATGGAGGATTATGAATAGCGAAGTCTTACATTATCGCCTGCTATTTTTATTTGAAATAAATGTTACCAATCATGAAAAGTTTGAATGTAGGCTATCGAGAGAATTAAAAAGTCTCTATTGTTCCAGGGTGTTAATGGTTAACTTTTATTTATAGTTTTCAATTAAAACAGGCAGTTGTTCAATGTATTTAACCTTTAGAGGACCGGAAAACCGATATATCGTCTTTGGAGGAAAATCAATAATTTTTGTCATAAACAAGATCCAGGGGGTTTTTGGGGTTGCTGATCACGAATCTGGGGTCAGATTTGATAAATGCATCCACCCTACCCCCTACTACCCCCTTCTCTAATCTTCAAATGCCTCATTTTTTAATACTCCCGAAACTCGGTGAAAACTTGACCATCGGGGTTGTCGGAGATGCTGATGACAAATCTGGGGTCAGATTGGATTAGTTCACACACCCCTACTCTCACACCCCCTTACCACCTCTTCAAACAGCTCATTTTTTGGTACTCCCGGAACTCGGTAAAAAAGTGACCCTAGAGGTTTTCGGGATTCCTGATCACGAATTTGGGATCAATTTTAAAAGATATATTATCAATATCAATAAAAATAAATAATAATTATAAAATAATAATTTTTAGCTTTTTATTAAACTTCAGGAGTGCCAAAAAATAAAGTCTTTGTAGCGGAGGAGCTAGAGTGGGGGTTAGGGATATGTAAATTGATCAAATCTAACCCGGATTCGTAATCAGCGACCCCGAAAACCCCTAGAGTCACATTTTCACCGAATTTTAGCAATTTCATAAAATTGAATACTACGAAATTTGTCCTATCCCTTACCGGACCGGAGAGCCGATATATCGACTCGCCCTATGATATGAACTTTGTATATAGTTGATACGTGATACCAGATACAAATTTGGACACTTTTCAAGGGCGATGTTAGCTCTCAAATCCCGACCGTGTCTAAAGGTTAAATTATTTCACAATACACAGCAAGAGAATGAAGCACTTTTATTATACTTGAATTCTCTTTTAGGACAAATGATTTAAAACATATATATATAGGGTATTTTGTCTTTTAGGTTCGAGTTTTTGAAGCGTATATGTGGATTAATAATACCTAAAAATAAACTTCTGAACGCGACACCAACTTAATTGAATGTTACAACAAAAGTTCCAATACCAACACAAACCAAACTTCTTGAGTTTGGATATGAGTTAGGGTCTTTTCGCGAGTTTTAATATAGATGATTATGGATACGGGTTTAAGAACAATCAAACACAGATCAAGAGAGTAACATTCTTAAAAAATATATAAAAGTGAAGTAATTATTGCAATAAAATTATAAAAAAAAGGCATAATTGATCTTTAATGTTAACATCTCAACAAAAAAAAAAAAAGTATACATTTACATACATATATAGATATATGAAACCAAATAGTTAAATTTTTTTAGTGAGGTCTTCCAGCAATAGGTCTCATTAAAAATTCAATTTTCGAATTGGGTCGTTTTTCGTATTGCTATTGATACCCGGTTATTGGCTATTGATACCCGTTCTTTTAGGTATTTCTTTTGCTACCATTGCTCCAATGTAATGTAATTTTATTCTTTAAATTACAATTCCTCGGTAATTTGTAAGTTAAGTTTTGTCAACTTTATATGAAGCTTTAAACGAATGAATAAGATTAAAAATAATTTAAATAAACAACTTCCATTAAGTGTAATATCACTTTTTTTTAAATATACATACATATACTATGTGTACCCACATCTTAGGCGAAAGAAAAGGTATTTTCAGCATGCGTGATATATGGTAGTGAAGGCTATTAAGAATATTAATAGACCATTCATTCAACCATTAATTTGGAAAACAACAAAATCGATCTATTGTAAAGGTTGTTAAAGAAATTTATTCAATTTCAACCCTCCTTTAGACGCCAGCCCAATTTTTTCAATTGAGGATGGAAAAACATCAATTTGAAATATTATTGTATTGTTTTAGATACCACTTTTATCAACGGTAAGTATCAAGAAATTTCGCAAAAAAAAAACAATATTGTGCCATATTAGATTTTAGAATTTTTGGTTCGCAATTCATGCGTGTGAACTCATATTGATTAGTCTCCTTTTTTAAATCGTGCATGCCAGATAAATGCTATGTTCATTGCGTAAGGGGCAGATTTCGATTGAATTGCTAGTTTTAATGAATTTATGATTTTATAGATTTTAATTACGAGTAAATAAAACTGAGTAGTAATAATTATTGAAATTTTTTATTTTTTTTCAAAATATGCCCCCGTACGCAATGAACATGGCAATATCATTTCGTTATTCATGAATAAAATGGGTGATGTTATACCTTTCTGAAATCTGCATTAATTAAGCAATTTTTTGATTTGCTTTCCCATCACTGCCTAGTACATTTTTTTTTCACCAGTAATGGTCAAAGTAGAGTCAAATAATTTTGAGCAGGAAAAAAAAAATTTTAATTTTTTTCGCGACGGTCTTGTGTCAGTAATAAAAATGCTTACCAGGTAGGGTAACTTATCTAGAATATTTTAGCACAATTTTTATGTGCACCTACTAGTCAATAATCTGTCAAAAGGTAGTGAAAATTTAATTTTTCATAAAAACCCAAATATCTCGAAAACGGAGAGGTTTTCATTAAGGTCATATTTTGATATTCTGGTAGGTCATGACCCAAGCTACCATCCCCTTAATTTTGGCGCACTACTTCCTGGACACCCTGTATGTGCTTATATTCAAAAAATATATAGTTCCTGAAACTTGAAAAATTATTAGTTATATTGAGTTGATATATGTTTATGATTGTATTATACGTTATAATTATATAATAATTACGTCATATTATTACAAAGTTCCAAATTATAATAAGAAATATCAGTCCACTAGAGATGAGAAAAAATACTTTTTGTCCTTTTCGTCGTCCTTGTAATAACTTCAACCAAATAGCAAGCATGTGAATGCATCCTTAAATCTGGAAAAATTTAATAAAATAAATATAGTGATTTAATAATGAATTTACTCATCCCTTGGAAACATATTAAATTTTGAACAAAATTTAACCGCAGGATACCATAGCTGCATTATTTTAAATTAAAATGTTTGCTCATCGCACCTGCTGAAAAAAACAAAAAAAAAACGAACGGTGGAATTGCTTTACCTGGCCTTTGGCTTAATTAAAACAAACGACACATCCGGGTGATGGTCTGCAGCCACAAGCATAAAGTATACAACGTGAAAATTTCATAACCAACTGCGCCGGCGGTATAGTGTACATTATTAATAGGATCTGAAATTATCACCCAGTTATGCTGCATACGGTCTGGAAATTTCTTCATGAACAGGTATTGTTGTGGCGAGATGTCCCACTTTGATGACATTGAAGCTGGCGCCAAAAAAGCAATTGAAAGAGGCGACGGCAATATTTGAAATTTTTATTTATTTTTAACAATTAATTACATACATAGATAATTATTCTGTTAACTGTCATTTATTAATAAATATCTTCATATAATTTACAATTTGTCGGCGTCGTTCAGTAAAACAATTTTAGCGGTAGATTTCTGTTTATAGATAAAAATATATTGAAGTAATATAAAATATTCTAGGCTTATTTCTAAGCTTACTCTTAATCCACTTCATCCTCAGCTGAGCTCGTTCTGCTCCTTACCTTCTATTTATAATTGTGTTTGAAGATATTATTGCGCGTCCTCAATTATATAATATATTACATACAATCTCAGAAACGGTTTAGCTTTATTATTTTTATTTTATCTCACTTTTTTCGAACTTATGTCAGTAAGTATTTTTTTTTTTTTTTTTTTTTTTTATCATTATAATATTGCTTAAAATAGGAATTTATTCGTTTCTTGCTGTGTAATTCCTTTCCTTGGATATCAATATTCCTCGAATATTAATACGATTGCAACTTTGACCACCTAAACTTGAGGTTTTTTTTGTTTTTTTACTTTTTTAATAGTCAATCGCTGTGTATAAAATGTTTAATAACTTTCTTCATTATGTTTAACAATTTAAAAAGAAATCGAATGTATTTGCAATATGACAATCTTTTATACAGTATTAGTACAGTACAATACTACAGTACTATTTACAAAATATTTTACATATTTTAAGCAATCTGACACTATTCTTTACTTTTAGTTAATTAATTTTAACCTAAGTATTGTGAAGAATATCTGTGAGGGTCTCAATTAAAGTCGTGTGCATAGTGTGAAATTATTAACAGTGTTTTCAAAATGTCTTTTTTTTTTGGTTTTTTTTTTTTTTTTTTTTTTTGCTTTTTTGAGCTTTTATCCTATATTTTCACTTTTAATCTCGTTTATTCTTTTATAATTTCTATTAATTTTAAAGTGTTAATTTACAACAGGAAAGGTAATTTCTAAAAACAATTCATATGAGATCATAAGGCGTGCATTCATAAAGGTAAGCGTAGATTAACAATTAATATAGCTTAAGTTTAAATTCAAAATAAAATTTAGCAGCTGTGCACAGCATGTTAATGTAACATTTCAGTTTTTTAGTTTAGCTTTATATCTTTGCGCTTTAAATATGTTGCTCTTTATAAGGTACTTATGTTTATTCTTAGGATGATGAATTTTGTGAGGATTACTCATTGAATTTTGGTTGCTTTTGATGCCAATATTATTTCATACAGCGGATGTGAGACCATAAGTATTAAAAACATAATTAATCTCAGAAGATATTCTCTTTTTTTATTTTGCACATCCATAACATTAAAAAATGTTTTTCTTTTATGCCGGATATCCTCTGTTAGGACTCTGTAAACTCTCTGTTAAACTTAAAAAATCTCATTTTACTCTGTCGACATAATTCGCTAGCCATAGACGTTTCAACACTGTATGGACCTAATTTAACTTTCACACTAACACTTTAGACTGAATTAAAGTTTTCTTATCAGGTGAACCAATAAATTTGAATATTTTTACTTGTTATTATAGGAATCTCAAATGAATATATTAAATATCTGGAGATTTTTCCATGAAAATGCCGCCTTCGTCTTATGATAATATTTCACAGGATAAAAAGTCACATATGTGTATGTTGGACTATTAAATCTTCCTGCGTAATATATTGTGCACGTGAAAAATATATTAAACTATAAAGCTTAAGTAAGCAAAGTCTGCAAGATTTTCTTTGCACTCTCAGTATTTTCGTGTAACATTTCTCATATATCCGAATATTGCTAAAGTTGTTACATCTGCATAGTTCTAATAAGATTTTGCGCTCCAATATTATATAATAGCCAAAATTTTTGGAGTCCGTGTCCATGATTATTAATTTGTTTGTAAGAATCCAAAAGAAATCAAAATATCTCTTGTAAGTTAAATTAAATTGTAAAGTGTGAAACACTCGCTCGTTATTATTAACTAAAAACTTTTCGATTTCTTCCCAATTTATCTCCTTAACTCCTTTCAAATTATGTTCATAATCTATTTATACGTATATATCAAGAGCAAAATATGTGATTCACGTAATTTGCATTAACCCTGCGAATTTTTCAGTAGTGTATGTGCACTAAACTTTCTCTCCAGCGACTTAAGCAACGCGCATTAGAAGCAATTTCATGTTGTCAAGTTCTTTGACTCAGTCCAAACACTTTGATTGCACAAGATTGACCTCAATATGCTTAACTAAATTGCTCAAATTTGGCTTAAAATCATATATTTGCAGTTATTGTTTGAGCAAGTGGACGGTGTACATATAAGTGAATGCATTGAAACGATTATTCTTATATTACACTTAATTAATTTGAGCAAAATTAGCCTGTAGTGTAGAGTTAGGGGTTACTGAATTGAAGAATTGTAAAATAATTAAAACATTTTTATTTTTTTAAATGTTTATAGAAAACATTGAAGAATATAAATCGAATATAAAATACATATATATGATTATATTTATTTGCATATATACGAGATATTAAAATTGACGTGTAAATTTTCATGTAAATGGCCATTGATTTTCACTAAAAAATTATGCACACAGATGCAATAGAATTGATAAATAAATTGAAATTTTACCATCTCATCTTCTAAACGCTTTCGTAAATAAAAATAGTCCCACAATCCAGATATAAAAGAAACACTGACAAGGAGAAGGCACCTAATTCCAAATTTTTTTCCTTATATATGCCTTTTGCGTATAAATAAATAAAACATAAATAAAAAATTTATCACTTCGCGTAATTGCGGACCCGAATCTTATAAAAAATTGGGAAAGATCCGAAAAAAAGGCTCCGAAAGCAGGGATTCAAACCCGTGACCCCTGAATCACAAGCCCAAGTGTTAACCACTACACCAGTCGCCGCTTTGGGAAAGTGCTACAATGAATGGTATTTAGAGCCGCGTGAAAAGTGTTGTATAATATTATTTTGTAAACGCTTGGCCATCTGGAGTTTCCACTTCGGGTTCTTTCATTTGTAGCCAAGCCCTACATGTGCTATAAATTTGAGCGAAATCGATGATGACGGGTAGGTGCCTTCTCCTTGTGAGAGAAAAATGGTGTTATAAAATATTGAAATTAAGAATTATCAGTAGGTGAAATTGTAAATTTCCTTTAAGGAAAAACACTAATGAACACAAATCACAATAAAAACTATAATGAGAAACTAGTGTTTTTTAATTTATTAGATTATATTGAAAGAAGTATTTTTAAGGAATATCAATTGTTTTTTATAATTATTATTTAGTAAAACGAAGCACAATGCTCTAAGTTAAAAAAAGTAAAGGGGTCTTAGGTATAATATTCCAAAATTTTTAAAAGTATAATAATTTTACATTTTATTATTTTGCCAATTTTACTTAATCTTTTTGTGCAATTACTGTACACAATATTTATTAATTGTAGGTCTAATGAAAAACACCTATATTTTGTTCATGCTTTGTAATGAAAAGACAGCACGAACAGGCGTGTTCAGATTATTTAGAATCACATTGAAATTTAAGAAGTTTTGGAGAAACAGTAGGATTGCGATTAAGAAACCGGTCAAATTAAAACAGTTTACCTCACTTCAGTCTTCTTATTGAAAAGTTAAAGATTTTAATAAGTAGAGTTTTTCTATCATATATTCAAAAATCTTTATGTGCACTTCGACATTTAAGTTATTATTAAACTTATGAATGTATATATATTTTTTTTATACGCTTTTGTATTACGAGCTTTTCTTAAGTATCCCAAGTTATTATTTAAATTACTTGGTATATTTCCAATCGTAAATGTTATTATAATAATGAACATTTATTTCTGCTTTTTAGCAAAAAAGGGAGGATAGATATTTCTCAAGAACGCTTTTAGGGTACTTTGCAAAACAAACGTTTCAATAAAAATTCATCAAAGGTGGCCTTTTTAAAGAAATTCTATATAGAACCCTTCATCTGTAAGAAATTCTACATAGGACCCTTCATCGTGTCTTATTAGATCACGTTGTTATACATAAAGGTGCCTAATGTGTTAATTTGATTTTCCTTTTACCCAATTATAAGTCCCTCACAAAACTCATCACCAATACTATTAGAATACAAAAAGCTGCAGAGCAATTAACATTTCTTCAGTGTTAAACATTTTCTTTCTTCGCCTTTTAGTTTTATGTAGGTACGTTAAATATATTTAGTCTTATAATTATGTTTTGCCTTTACACCAATAAAATTAGCATTTTGTTTTCTTATGTTTTAGTAATTGTAGTAATGTCTAATTTTTTTTTTTTTTTCACGTATCATTTCCCATTTTATTGTTTTTACTGATTGTTGTTATTTATCACAGAAAGTTAAAAACAATTAAAACATTGAACGAGAAAAATATCGAAAACATAAAGCTGAACCACATATAGAAGAGAAATTAAATTAGAATGATGATAAGCAGGTTTTTAGTTGTATAATTTTAAAACACTGTCGCGGAGATAGTCCACGGTATACGTTCACAGGTATTTGTTAATATCAATCCAATTGTTTTAATTTTGACAGCGGGGTGTAATGCATATAAGGCTCCGTCAAAGAATTATGGGGTAAGATACTGTGGGCTTCTGTAGTCATTATTCTTTTAGTTTTAATTTTCTCAAATTCAACAAAACAATTTTTGTTACTACCATAAATTTTTTGCAATGGATTGTTTCCTTTCATGTCCGCTGTACACGAATAAATGTTATGACTTTACCTTTAGGTTCTTATTTCAAATCACTTCTAGAGGACAGTCATAAAATTTATATTAAAATCCACTTTATGGACTTCTATTTAGTGTCGAACAATGCGACTCTATTAAAACTACTCCTTTAATGCAATTCGCACCGTATCCTAAATTTATTAGAGTTACACAATTCTCCCTTTCATCTTCAAGGAATTAAAATTTTCCAGAAGTTCTCCATCTGAACTTCTTCAAAAGATTTTTTAAAGATGCAAATTTATGCAAAGTTCAAGCGAGAACACGAAGGGATAAACGTTCAAGGAGTAAGGAGTACAATAGACAGCACAAGGATTCTTTTAAATGTTTGCTTCCGTTGAAAGTTAACTTCCCCATTGCAAAATGAATTAGTATTTGTACTCCGTATCGCATTAGCTGGTCGTTCATTAAGACCAGTGGGAAACGTGATGATTACTGTAGTAATTAGAGACTAATGGGAGCACTTAAAGTTTGTCTAATTATTATTTATCTTGAGATATAACTTTAATAAATTACAAAAACCCACAGCAAGAAGTTGAAGAGAATTTTGGAAATAAGTGATAGCTCGCTAAATGCACATCAGTTACAAAAGCACAGAAATACAATAGGGCAACAGGTAACATGCAGATTAGGACTAGATATATACTGTAACGCATAAAACACATACCAGAGAAACATATACACGAATCATTCCAAAAACGAGGACGGCTCAGTTTCAGCTATTTTGCGACTATTTTTTATATCCACTGTTTTATGTACAGAGTATCACTAAATGCAGGTGAGAAGCAGCAAAAATGACGAACGTGATTTATAATTGAGACAGGTGCAACTAACAAGCATTTTATTTTATTAATTAGAACTTCTTTTCTTATTTATTTATTTATCTTTTATTTATTCCCTAGATTAAGAGCAAAAGTTAATGAAGCTCTAAGTGACTATTCTAGATTACCTAATAGGTATTTCTACGCATTAAAAAAACAGCAAAACTAGTTATGCCTAATTCAAAACATATCTCCAGTTAAAATTGCTTATAAAGTACTTTAAGCGTTTCTCTCATTGTTCTCCTTCTCTGTTCTCTAATTATTTAACTAATGCAAACGTTATTACACTTTGACGATTCTCATTCATTCGCTTTGTATTTATTTCATTCCTTAAAATCAAAAAAATTTTACTCTTTAAAAATTGTTAGGCCATTTACCCACTACTGCTTTGTGTGAGTAGAATTTTGATTTTGATTTATTTACATTTGCCCTGTGCTGTAATTGTTGGTTTCTTGGAATATTTGAAAAAGTTTTTTATTATTATTGACATTTTTATATTTTAATAAAAAAAAAAATATAGAAGCATAACAACATCTAATGATTTATTTATTAATTTATTTATTTTGAAGAAAAATCGAAAAAATTTCGAAAAATCTTAATAAACCATATTAAACATTTTGCACACTTACAAAATACAAGAGATCAGAGACGTGGATTTTTTAGCTATTTTCAGTATAGTCTGGTCTGATCACCGTACACAACCTATTGTGTGTAGTTTAAGTTTTTGTTTAGAACTGGCAACTGAAACTAATGTAGAAACTATATTTTTATTAAGTGGAACTTTCTTTTGTTTTGCGATAGTTCTAAAATTTTCATTGAAATTTTGATAATACATTTTTTTTGAAAACCTAAGGTCCTAAGATACCTACCTAGATACCTAACTAAATATATACGAGTTTGGATTAAACTAGGAATAAAAATGAGTTCCCTAAAAATAACTTTCAGTCTTAAAACGAGGAGAAATTAAAATGTTTAATGATATTTTTTAGATAACGCACTACATATAAATCTTAGAAGAAGATAGTTATAATAAATTGGTAGGTTAATATAATGGCTATATACTTTAGAGAAAATAAATTAGAAAAGGGGAGCGCTTTAAGCGCAAATATTAAATTATTTGTAAATACTTTCATTGCAATATTAAACAGAATTCTTTTAGTTCTTTCCAGGAAAATTTTCGCTGGATTTTCCCATATTTAATTTTGTGCTGATAATTTCCTGTGAACAGCGAAATTGATTTTAATTTCCTGTCTTGCTTCTCATTTCAAATGGCCAAATTCCAGGTTTCGCATATAATAAGTCAATCTGTTTGACAATTTACTGAACTTATTTTGAATATCAAACGAGGAAATATTTCTCTTTTTTTATGTCTCTAAATTGACAAGACAAGTAAAAGATCTTCTGTAATATTTTGCCTTAAAAACCAACAAGTGCAGCATAGTGCAATAATTAAAATCTAAGACTAGTTAATGTAGAAATTCTAATGATAAAATTATTTAAATTGCAAGAAGAACACAATAAGATAGGCGCATGAAAGCTGAAGCTGATACAAGCAAAAACAAAATTAAAATATAATAAAAAACAATGCAAAAACGTCTTCTGTTCCTTGTAGTAAGTATTTTAGCGTACCTACTACATGAGCCTTGTTTTTTTTGCTTCTACTAATAACCACTTACAGCCTAATTATTTCCATTTTGATTATCACTAAGATTTAATTTGAATTGGAATTATCTAAGAAATATTCGTTTAATTAGAGTATTTTAGATATTGACATGTCCTTTACTGTTATTTATATTTTATACAAATTTATTATTTATCATTATTGGTGTTTTTTTGTGAGATTCAAGTTTTTAGGAGATCGAATTGGAAAATTTAGAAGATTATGTTCACTTTTGATTAAATGTTTTAAATTTTTGGGGAATTTTTTTGTTATGTGTCTTTTTGTTAATTTTAGATTTTTCGTTTTTATAAAGTGTGTAAAATTTAGAAGAATTTTGAAGCGAATTAAATGTTATTGAAAGTCAAAGGCCTTTTTTGCTGGCAACGATGTTTTGATTTCGGAGTTATTTTATTAATAGTATATAAATAGGAATGTCTCAATTAAAAAAAAAAATAAAATAAATAAAATACTTTTATGACAAGAGGCAGGCTTTAGTTAATTAGCGTATTCTTGTTTTTTTTTTGTCGTTGCAGAAAATGAATTTTTTTATAATTGCAAAACTTTCCTTAGAGAGGCAGGGATTACATTAATTAATTAATTAAACCTATTGAAAATCTTCCCTGTCTCCTCTTCCATTTACAAGCGTACCGTATTTTTTCGTTCACCTACACTCGGGTCTTTTGCAACTTCAAACGGAAAAGGTACATTGAAAAGGGCACTTGAACGAAGTCGCCAAAGTGCCCTTTTCCTATAGCCTTGCCCTGCTTTTTGTCGTTGTGAAGCCGCCCGCCCCAAGCCCACTTTCTCTCTGTTTTAACAATTTTAAAAGAATTGCGCCTGAAGCGGAAACAAAGGAAGCAATTTCAGTGGTGGACGCCTTATGAAAGGCAAATGGACATTTGCCCCCAAAAGTATCAACAAAGTAAAAAAAATGAAGTCCTTTTGTTTTTCCGGGTCGTTGCCTCCCGTCCTCCCCTCCGTCCAATGTATACTTTATAAAGAAGTCGCAAAAAGGTCTTTGACGTTTTCTCTAATTGCTTTAAAAATAATGTTTTTTTTTTTTTTTTTTGTTATTAATTAAACTGTTTATTTGTTGTTTTTAGTCGCGGGAAAAGGGTGTAATTTTAATCAACCATGTTAACCATGATTCGAAGTCTTATAAGGTATATAAATAACAATAATTCTTTATTTAATATTTGCAATGGTTTTTTATATCATACAAAAAATTTAACAACAATTTATTCGTATTTTGCTCTTGTAAAAATGTGCCATTTTTCACTTACTCTTTTTTTTAGAACTTTAACCATATTTTTATTTTTAATTTTTATTTTTTTATTTTGTTTTAAATCACTTGCGCCGGCGCTGGATGCCGCAATTTGTTGTAGACGCAGCCGGTGCTCGGTGTTCCATGATATTCCCTAATTACGCGTAGAACTGGCTGCGTCCAAAACCAATATGTCGCCTACACCGCCGGACATAATGCCATGACTTAACGAATTGCAATTTTTCATAAATACCTCATGTATATACTTGAAATTTTCATAATCCTGCTATTTATACCTAACTTTGTATATGAGAACCATATTTGTTTATTCATTTTTTTATTATTACGCTTCTCGTTAGTTTATAAAACACTTTAGGATTGTATATGGTTTTATGTTTCGTTAGGTTAATCACCACCTAAACTTAATGCCTGTACTATACGTGGATCAGCTTTACTACCCTCACGGAATTCTTCTAATGTTAATCGATCATCGTGATTTTTATCCATCTGATCAAATATCTTATCGACTCTCTTCTGCGGTGTATTGTCGTCTTCTGTCTGAGGCTGTTGACCCTGGATTGGATGAAAAGTATTTTACGTTTAAAAATAAAGCGAGCAATGAGCGAATAAAAATGAAAACTGAAAGAATGTAACACCTGAAAGATGAATAAACATACACTGTCCGACAAAAGAATAAGTACAAATCTTGTAGCCGTAAACAATTTTTAATCATTTTTAATTATTTTTCATCAGTAGTTAAAAAGTATTTACATTTTCTCCATTTGTTAGAGATGTATTTAAATAACTATCACCATTGCACTGAAAACATGTTACAGTGCAATGTAAACCACTTTTTCGACATCCGCAGGCAGAACCACATTTTGTTTTACATTTAAAAAACAGCATTTTCCGCAAATTATCTGGAGCTGGGGATGAATGATAGGTCATTGGATAGGTATTACGGAGGGGTATAACATTATGTAAAATAAAAGGAAATTCCGCGATTAAAATTTGAGAAAATCGAAAATAAAACGTTCTTTACAATAAAAAAAAGGGTTCTGCAGAATGTTAGCAGAGCGTCCAGGGTACACTTCGGTCGAAAAAAAAACCGGAATTTCTTGAAGGAAAATTGGGCGAAAAGATTCAGAACGAAAATGTAAGGGTAGTTGAAAAAAAGTGAAGGGTGTAAACGGTTTTGACGGAGTCAAAGGGTGTGTAGTGGAAAATAATGATAATTATGGGAATATAGCTACAATCCCCCTTATATACGGAAACTCCCAAACGGAAATTTGCATTTAGCCTGATTATACCATTGCCAGGAAAAGTAATAGTGGTCGAAGGCAGGTGCTTTTTGCTGAATTGGTTTCAAGTTCAATAATTTTACATATTTTGTTTACTAAGGTGGTAAAAAGTCATGTGAACTTAAAAGAAAACCTTTCAGAGTAAACGTGAGATAAAACAGTTTTTAGATAAAAGCTTTAGTTTGAAAGCTGCCTTGAAGTTGGTCGCCATAAGACCCAATGTATAATATTTTATTTAACAAATCAAATCACTATGCCATATCGCTGTGTTTTTGTACGTCAGATAACTTCACGACTTGTAATTGTAGAAGGTTTTGATACAACTCAAAGTTTAAATGTGCATTACCGAAATATATTGTTATAAATTGGACGACACGATGAATGGACGTTGAAATGTGCACATTTGTCTAATATTGATGTATTTGTTGCCTTCTTTCTGTCGACTGTCTCACTCAGCTGACGCTCGTTTGTTGCCTGCAAATGCTTCCATTCATTTCAATGTCCGTCACTACGGACGTTGATTTTGAGCTCGTTTGTTGCCAACCTTACTGTTCACCATTTCATGCAGTCGTCAACAAAGCGGAGCAAATCATAACCAAATATTTGACCACTTTAGGCTAGAAACATATGAGCGCTAAATGACGTCTGTAGTGACATTGAATTGTGCTGACGCATTTGCAGACAACATACGGTCGTTGTTATGTGAGGCAGATGACAGAGAGAAGACATCTTTTCACTATGAAAACAACAACGAGAATAACAAAAGTTCCATCTTTATAGTACGCTTCTGCCACTCGTGCGGCTTGCTTTGAGTCATTACATAGCTAGAGCGTCCGAGGTTGGATTTTATAAGCCCTTCGAAGCATAATAGTGCACATTGCAACGTCAGTTCTTCGCGTGTGTTTCCAATTCATAGCGAACGTCGATTGGCCTATAATGTATAGTAACGTTGGACTACTTCGACCAAAAATTCGAGTAACTCTGGTCCAATAGTTTTCAGGGTTTTTTATTTGAGCTGCGTGTTTTAATAATCTTATCTGGATTTAGGATTTTGTTTTGACTTGTAATTTTTGAATAATTACTCATAGCAAAACCTTTTATTTTGTTTTGACTTATGTCCATTTTACGTCAAAAAATTAATCTAATAATTTTTTTAATTCAATATTTGAAGTTTAGTAGGGTAAAAATCCTGGCAATGGATTGATTAAAGAATTTATGGTAAAAGTATTATTTATACCATAAAGGCAAAGAAATCTGTTGAAAATTGATTTAATTAAAATATAAAATATTTTCCCATTCATTCTCAACAGATCGTCATGATTTCTAATTAAGCTCCTAAATTCCGCATGATGTTTATTAGAAAATGCACTTTCTTTTATATCGTACTCTACTATCACAGCGACACACGTTCAACGTACTTTTCATTCGAATAAAATTTATATCCTCTCAACTTGTATTATTGAAAATGCTGACGGCTTACATTCCAATCATTTGCAATTTCATTTACTTAGCTTAGCTCTTAGTTCAATCAGTGCAAATCATTCAGTGAATTGGCTCAAGGGATTCAATGAAAAAAAACAGTATTGGAAAGGAGGCAAACTTTCTTTCGGGTGCCGGTTTTCATGTTTATTAGAACAGATATGAAACCTTTAAAACTTAAATGTATGACTTCTTCTTTTTCGCTGAAAATTATATATTCATGTGATAGATTTTTGACACCATAATATGGGAATTATTATTTCATTTATCTCTTTATTTTTTTATATTATTAGAATTATCTAACTGCAGGAAAAAAGCAAGAACAACTAAACATTAACTTAAAAAACAACATTTCATAAATATACCATAATATCCGTTAATTTTATTTACCTATCTATACGAAAACCAGAGATCTCAAAAATATCCAGCGATAGAAAGTTAAAATTTCCAAAATTTTCATAAAGTGGCAAAGGTTTATCTCAAGTATGAGTCTGACATATTTTTGGTACAATATGCATTTAAGAGTTAATAGTTTAAAACAATATATAAAGTCCTACTAATGATTACAAAAATTATTTTATTAAAATAAATCAGCTGAAAGTTTCACTTGTAGTTCCATGCCTATTTTGAAATGTTTTGTTGATGTGTATCTACTATTTCTTTTACGCAATATACATAGTTTTCAAATAGATTAATTTTAATCTCACCGGAAAAAATTTCTTCTGTCGGCCAGTCAGTGTTTTTAATTGTATAAATTCCGAAAACAAAAATAATCCAAATTGACGACAGCAACGTATGACACATTAGGATAATAATATGCATAAATTATAAAGCTAATTCCTAAATGATGTGAAGGTGTTACATTTGGATTACAGCAGCATTAAGCAGATCTCAGTGAAATTAATCAATTTACTTACCACCATCTGGTAAATGGCATCTACAATATTGTACATTTCCTCTCGTGTGATGTAGCCATCGTTATCAACATCGTACAGTCTGAAGGCCCCTGAAATGGACAATGAATTTACTTTAGCACTGCGCAATTAACACTCATTTTAATGGGGTAAAAAACAATTGAGTTTTTATGAACATTTTATTTATATGTGCACCCAGAAATGGTATGTTCATTTGTAAACGGTGTGGACATGCTATATGATGGTAAAAAAGGGAGTGTTGATTAAATAGCTGTACTCACAATGCAGTTTCTCATCCAAATTACCCCTAGATGTAATCGATAGCGCTCTGATAAATTCTTCGAATTCTATTGAGCCATCCTGTGGGAAAGAGGCAAGAATCAAAAAGCAAAAATTTTTTATTTTATTATTAGTGAAGAGGTTGACAATTATTTGATATAATAAAACATTGGAATTAGTTTCAAATTGTTTTATAGTATTATTAACGCGAAAAAAATTTGTGAATTCCAAATTAACACTTAAAATCGAAAATTCGTATTTAGGTGTAATAGTTTTGTTGTTTTAAACTAAAAATAATGCTTTTCTTTGGGAAGTATAATATATATAATAATTATTATAATATATAATTTAATAATAATATTAAATAAATAAATAAATAAATTCTACAGACATTTTTGAACCGATAAATTTTTCAGATCAGAGAACTCGCCCTTTTATTAAATAGTCCAAATATCGCAACGAACAGTATTTGATATATTAATATTTATATCTTCAAAATTATTGTTAAAATGTTAAGTTGGGTGATTAAAGAAAACAAAATTATTAAACACAGAATAAAAATGATAACAAAATTATAATTCTACATACATTTAAAGCAATTAGGAAGTTTATACTTTCATTTCCAGTATTTTTATAATTTCCTTTAGTAAGTTTAATTTGACTTATAAACAGCATAATTAAGTGGCCGAAATATTGATTTTTATATCCAGACGAAATGGCCGTTTAGCACTAAAATTTAATAACAGGTAAAATATTAATTTCGAATGAAAAAGAGCAGTAAAAAAAAACTATTCTTATTTTTTAATTAGTAATGAAGAGAAGTAGAGAAAAGATGCCATGGTTTCAATCCAATTATAATTCATATATAAATCCAACTCACAATTGACCGCTTTTTTCAGTATATTAATTATTTGATTAATATATCGCGATTTCGCTAGAGTTAGAAATCTTATGAAAAGCTTGACCCTATAAAAATTCTAAAGACTTACGAAAATAATTATAAATCGTTAAAGGTTTGAGTATTTTACTTTTCTGATATTTTTAATAATTTAAACCACTTCGTAGAAAAACAAAACTTAATAATAATATCCTTCCATTTAAGTAGATAGTGGAAAAATCAGTGATTCCAATAAATCTTAAAGAGACAAGGAAATCTGGCTTAACGTTATCACGGCTATGCTTAGTAACTGCTAGTTCGATTTCTCGAAAATTATGTAGAGGTGCAAAATTCGATGTAGCACCGAGCTTGTTTGTTAGCATTCGGAATTGCAAATGTCACGAAAAGAAAGCACAACTAGATTAATGGATTGAAATACTTTTCTGCGAAAGGTCTAGCCAACTTGACGCTCCACGTAATGCTCTAGAACTCAGGTCAACCCTCACGTTCGAGCGCAGTACCCCTTCACCTCAACAGCAGCAGCTCATGAATAATGTGAAGAATATATAAATAAAAAACAGAAACACGATACTCGAGCTATAAATAATACTGCTCCATATGAAGTATCCCATGTAATGTATCCGAAGCGTTTAAAGGTTGTCAGCAAGGCACTCAATCAGAGCACAAATCAGTCAACTCGAAATCCATCAGTTCGGCTGTATATGTATAGTATGTGTATGTAGAGGTACAGGTACATATACGTCAAAAAGTCAGTCGTACTGCACCTGGGTTGGGCATGTTCCATAATTACCCAAAGCTAACAACTTCTCACCGGAACCCAGGCAACGCCAAGGGCCACGCGGGTCCAATTAACTTGGTAGGTATATGCCACTGTGTGACCCGTCTTAGCTACACAGTTCTAGCAAGCCGTAGTTGTACTTCGTTGCATGTTTATTCAGGAAAATTACTCCGGGAACGAAGCACATACATTCAAATTAAGGAGCGTGACCCACTGGTTTGGGGGGCTTAAAGGATTCTCGAGCGCCGGCATCTATGTCAAGTGCCTAAAAGTTGATTTATGTTTGGTACTTACATTGTTTTCATCGAATACCCTAAACACCAGCGATGCAAATTTGCTCGGATCTCCTTGTGGGAAAAATTGTTTGTATATTTTGATAAACCCCTGATGAATGTAATACACGAGGACCAAAGTTTTACGTAGCATGAAATATTGGAAAAAATAACATATTAGATTTGATTTGGTTACATAATGATTGCGAGAAAATTAGGCTCACCTGCTCCGTCAGTAATCCATTCGGACAGTCTTTTAAAAAACCTTTGTGCCTGAAAGTAGAAAGCAGAATTTGTTTTAATCGCAATTTTATAAATTATTATTCCAGAAAAAGCTAATTTGTGTGAATGTTTAAATGGTTATAATTTTTCATTCTCCTCTCCTCCACCCTCTTCTGATCGTATACTATTGGATACAATATTTGTTTTATATAAGTATTGAAAAATTGCATACATATTTATTCCCAAATCGATAATTCCTAAAACTTATGGAGGGCCCTTCAAAAATGTTGCCAAGTTTCATCCCCAAGAAGTGAAAATAAATTTTAAAAATTTCGAAAAAAATTAATACATAGTTTTTTATCCGGTTCACTGTTTTGTATGAGATTTTGATATATTATAGATGTCACTGATGGCACAAAAAAAAAAAAAAAACACAAAAACGTTAGATCCGAAAACTGCACATAACATTTTTCACCCATTTTCAATTTTGGTACAATTAACAAAATTTTTGTATAGCTTTGTAAAGTAATTTTACAATTGAATTTAAGAGAACTTTCCTAGAGGAGATTTTCTTACGATTTTACCTTTCTCGTATATAAAGAAAAAGAAAAAAGGAATGAGCCGAAAAAGTGAGATAGAAAAACTAAGTGACAACACATTCGAAAAAAAATGTTTGCATACATAAGAATATAACATAAATAAATTAAATAAACAAATAACTAATAAGTAAATAGAGAAAGAAATAATTTTTTTTAAATATCACCCATCAATCACATTAGTTATGTTTCGTAGCATGAACAAGCATACAGAATTATATTAATTAATTAACATGACGCTAACATAATTTTACCTACTCTTAATTTGACTTGATTATATTATATTAGTAATTTATTTTATTTATAGTCCTGTTGTTTTGTATTACAAAGTGAAAAAAAATGTGCTAAGTGCGAATCAAACGTATCTTGCGCAAAGAAATTGTTGATATTTCAAGCACAGTATTAAAATATATAAGATAAGTGAAGCAATAATGAAAAAATATAATATTCAGGTGCAGCGTATCCCTGCAGAAATTTTTTTTTATCTTTGAACTATACTACCAATAACCTACATGTAGTAGGGATGAAACCCCCTTCAAAAACTAATTTTATAACTTTTATTAAACTACCTTTTATGCACATAATCAGTAAAAGTTTCATCTTCATATCTTTTCATGACAGACGGACAGATGGAATTCTTTGGGTACGAGGCCTTCAAAGCAGAACTAAACAAAGAACCTCCACACTTTTTTCTTTACTTTTCATATTTTAGGAAAGTTCTTGAAGAAGCATAACGTGAGTTGGAAAAATGAATTTCCTTATGTGTGTATGTTTTGAATACTAAATTTATTAAAAAAAAAAATTTAAAAGAATTTTTAATGAAACGATTTTTTTCTAAAAATTCTCAACATGCTTATTATCTATGTCCTGCAACACTGCTCTCGTCTTTATGTTTGAGATTTCATTTTCTTAGTTTGGCCTTCTTTCAGAAAATAGTGCACTGCACTTAATATTTCTATTCTAAATTCTTTTATTGACAACACGATATTACAAATTACAAAGGTTCCCAATAAATTGGTGTTTTTGCATTATAGTATGAAGTAGTTTTTGTTTCACTGATCGAGATTTCATGAAGCGATTTTACTTCCTTAAGGGGAGGTTCTCATCTAGAACGTCAAAAAGTAGGTAAAGTTCGTGATTTTTTTGAAGGCAAATGACAAGACATAGGGAAATGATATTTGGCATTATCTTTTATTGTACATTTATCTGTACGACAAAATTTTTTTATTCAAAAAAAAAAAAAAAAAAAATGGCGCCCGTTATTCAACTTCTCCGGAGGCATGTTTTTCGAAAATTGCCCAGCTGCGTACAATTTAGGGGTCGCAGATTGGTCTGAAATCAAATAATGATGACATTATTATAAACTAGAATAAATTTGTCTCAGAAAGAGTGGACGACTGTCAAAAAAAATTTAAAATTGACGGAATGGCGCGATTTTGAAATTTTAAGGCCGTTTTCGGCCGTTTTTTTTCATAGTTTATCACTTACAAAAAGGAGATAATGTTACAATTTTCAAAATGTGCTCCACTCTTTCTATGAAGAAAATTGTTTACTTTAATATGCACGAAACTAGAAGTTGATCGGTTGAACCGTTTTTGAGTTATCTTGTACGCAAATTGTACACAAACATGCCTCCGGAGAAGTTGAATAACGGGCGCCATTTTGTTTTTTTTTTGAATAAAAAAAATTTTTCGTACAGATAAATGTACAATAAAAGATAATGCCAAATATCATTTCCCTATGTCTTGTCATTTGCCTTCAAAAAAATCACGAACTTTACCTTTTTTTTTGACGTTCTAGATGAGAACCTCCCCTTAACTTGATTTAATGAGAGTATATACCAACTTGAGCGGCATTTCAAACAAATTTAAACGCTTTTACAAAAATGCATATACAAAAATATTCAATATTCAAATATTAATTTTTTCTAACAAACAATTATTTATGTAAAAAAAATATAAAATTTTTAAAGTCAAGAACAAATTTAAACAGTTTATGAGTACAATTAATACTAAAGACTTTTATTTATATTTAATTACAATTCAAAATAATTTTTCCTCCTTAGTCGCAAAGAACAAGCTCAGATAATTCAATGATAAAATGAAAATAAAAAATATTACATTAACATTCGTCCCCTCAGGATCATTGAATGTTTTTACTGTGATTGCGGTTTCGTTATTCAAAATTATGTTGGCAATCTCCAGTTTGACGTTAAATAATCGCATTATTAAAGCGTTTGTTGTGAAATATTCAGCGATTCATCTTAATACGATCCCCACCAAGTACCTGGGGTTTAGTGTTTAGCCTCCGGGCGACATAGCCAGGGGATGAATGGAACATCAGTCTTGTGTTATCCCACCGCTTGATGTTGACGAGATGGTTATTTGTTTTGGTTGAGCTCATGCTCCCGCACATTTGGTCGACGTTACTTCTTTTATGACAAAACAAAAATCGTGCTGTAGCCCGACGTTATGAAGTGAATTCCATTTAACCAAGACAAGGCAAGGTTACATAAGACATTTTGGGGTTCCAAATGGGGCATAGGCTTTTTTGTGTGTATTTTCATTGTGATGTGATGTGTCCATGGAAATGAGCTTTCAAAAAGTAAATTTTTACAAAGAATGAAAAACCGATCAAAACTTTGCCTACTATTGTGATAAAAAAGTAAAGCCCATTTTGAATTTAAATTGCGCGGGTACATCGATTCGAGCGAATCTTTTTGTTTTTAGATTGGGAGCACTGTATGTGTAAAACTGAACGCCAGTACGGCAATTCTTTGATTAGTTTCGTTAGGTTTTCTGAACAACTAAAAGTGAATTTTTCGATTTTTACAATGTGTGATTTTATTGAGCAAAGAAGTTAAATCATTAAATGTTGTTTGTGGAATGAAATTTCTGCTGCAGAAACGTTTAGAATGTTGCAGAAGACCTTCGCAAATCAGGTTTTGTCTGAAAGAAATGTTTAGAAGTGGTATAAACAGTTCAAAGAAGGTAGAGAAAGCGTTGAAGACAAAGAGCGTTCCGGACGACCATCAACATGACAATGAAATCAAAGATTTGGTGCTCGAAAATCGTCGGTTGACAATTAGAACCGATCCAAATGAAATGTTGATACTGTCAACATTTCATTTGGATCGGTAAAAATTATTTTGAAAGAAATTTTGTGCTTAAAAAGTGCCACATATCGATTGGTTCCAAAACACTCAATTTCTTGCACTGCACTTTTTCATAAAAAAATTCGATGCATGTCGTTCCACAACCACCGTATTCGCCCGATTTAGCTCCATGTGACTTATGGCTATTCTCTAAGGTCAAAAGACCGCTTCGGGGATACCGTTTTGAATCGACTAATGAGATAAAAGAAAAATCGAAGGCCATTCCAATCATCGAGTTTCAGAAGTGTTTGCAGGATTGAAAAAATTGCTGGCTTATGTGTATTGTATCGGGCGGGAACTACTTTGAAGGGGATGATATAGATTTGGAAGAATAAATAGAAATTTGCAAAGTTATAAACAAACTGGCTTTACTTTTTGATCACAGTAGTATATGTAAAATCTAAAAATTTAAAAATAATATTTGTATTACTTTAAAGACAAAGGCATTAAAGAAATAAGTATTTATAATATTTATAATATCTAATCACCTATTTTTGGAGTCGGTGCCAGCCATAGCAAGTTTATAAACCTACAGTAATGTGAGATTTGTGAGTGAAATTCAATATCCGAGATTCATCCCGTAATGTTCCACCTAAAATTAAAATGGGATCATCTTCGAGATATAGTCTATTTAATAAAAAATAGATAAATAGGCCAAGATATCGTGTAACATACACACACAAAAAATACAGTCGAATTGAGAACCTCCTCCTTTTTTTGAAGTCAGTTAAAAATGCGCTTCACTTTTTTTTTTCTAATATAGATGAAACTTCTTGTCTTTATTTATTATTATTATTATTTATGATAATACTTATAGTATAAAAGTATATAAAGGTAGTATATACACCATAGGGAACTGGTCACAACTAATATTTGAAGGTGTGAAATTAGCAGCAGCCGACTCTTTAGTCGTTTGAACTACATACACACTAAGCCACGCCCCACTTCTCGATTTCTACTAGTAGACTACTAGAACTTGCATTTCAGAGGACTAATCACTATAACAAATTTAAACATTATTCAACTCCCTCCTTATCAAGTTATGCCCTCCCCTTGTTAGGTAAAAAGTTAACCAAAACTTACACAGCTTACAAAAGCCAATTTATTGTCGTACGTTGCGCTGGAAGTAACCGTTTAAATTGTCTTACAAAACTTACCACTTTGATCAATGAAATTAATTGCAAGTTCCCATTTATGACTGGATACTGGATACTGGATACTCATATCTACACAAAGATATAAATTATAAAAACAGGCAATTTGCCAAGCCTGTTACTATTTAATCGTACCATTGTGAAACGAATCGGAAACAAATAAATCTTCAATAATCTTGAATGTTTAGAATTCAAGTCTTGCTTATTTTTAGAAATACACAAACAACGCTAAATGTACAAATAAATTCGACTTACCACTGTCTGATTTCCTTTTCTGTGACTGAAACAAGAAAGAGAAAACATTATTCACGTAAATGAGTCAAGCAGTGCAAATCGGAAAGCTGGTATCCTAAATCAAATATTTATTGGCAAGAAGGACTTTATAGCTAGTCAGGGTCTAATTCGGAAATTCAAATTGACAGACCGGTGTATTTGTAACAATCTATTTACCCTCGAGGCCACAGCGTGAATACTAATGAATTCGATTAACGGCTCTGCTGCACGTGAACTTTCTGTTAGCAAATGATTTTCCACTTGTAATTTTCCAAAAACAGGAGAATTTCATGAGAGCCTAAAATCTTCCACCCCCAATTCACCCTAGAAATCTCAAGCATCAATTCTTGGGAGGCGAAATTTGTTCTTTTCACTAATGGAAACATTTTGATCGCCCCTTTAGTGAAACCTGGCGGGTGGAACTTGGGCGTTCCGAGGGAAATCAGAAGTGAATTAAAAAAGATAAGATGTATACGTACTGCTGGGCAACCCAAATAAATTATTGTTATTATCTCACGCACATGTGTATGCTTTTAGGTGACCTGGATGCCTAGTTATCTAGGGCAGTTCAACTTATGCCAGATGTAAAAATATTTAAATATAAATAAACGGAACCTTAATTACGTGCGAAATTGCGATCTTAATTTCTAAATTTTTTTTAAAGGTTAAAGGTAATATGTTTATAATCTACAAATTAGTTAATAAGAGATTAGTAAACAATATTGCAATACGCTACTACTGGTGAGATAATCCCCCAAATAATCTGGTGTAGGGATTTCGTTAATCACTCTGTATTGGAATTTACATCCACAAAACACATACTTTTATACTCTACTTGTTTTTAGTTATTATTATTATTATTATTATTTTAGTATTATTATTATTTTAGTATTATTACACCAGTTTTTTAAAACTCTGAAAATAATGATTTTTCTACTTTATTCATATTTTTTCTGGTCGGAACTAAAATTACCTACAATTTTCAAAATTTGTTGATGTTGTAATGCAAAATAACTAGACATTCGCGAATAACTGATTTTTTCACATTTCACCTCCATTCATTTTTGAGGAACATGTCAGAGCGATTAGGACTTTTGAGACATTATTTTTAAAGCCAAAAAAAAGCCTTATACAATAGTCCAGCTTCATGGGAATTAGTGCATTAATATGCCTATTTTTGTTCTAATAGTACTGGACTGGGAGAACTAATTATACCTTAAATCAGCCAGCTTGAACATATTAATTTTATCATTGAAAACCGAAGTTCATATTTCAAATCAGCTTCCATTCAGCGCCCCAGTAAACTATTCCTTGAAATTAATGATTTTCGTGTGGTGGTTCAATGATTCTAAACTATTTGCAATATCCCTATTGGAAGACACAATTAGGTCGATTGTGATACGCCTTTTTGTGACCAAGGTTTCTTGTGGTAACTGCTGCTGGTGATCAACCTTGCACACTCCCTGAAAAACTGATAAAATTATGATTTTACATCAAATATCTCAATTTTATTTTGTATCATAAGCATTTTCTACCCAGTCGGAAAATTTAAAGTGCTTCGAAAAGAGCAGATTTGAAGTGCTTCATCCACATTTCATGATATGCTTCGAAAAAGTTCTTCTTAAGGTTCTTTTGAAGCAGAATCGAAGCGCTTCATCCACATTTCATGATATATTTAAAAACACTGTTTCTTGAGGAGCTCAAAGAAAGTGCTTACTTCTGTGGACATCTTATGTTAACATTTGCATGACACTGAAGCGCAAACGAAGCACTTTGAGCTTCAGTAGGAGCACTTGGAAAAATCTTTTAAAGCGCTTCTGTTCCCGCTGGCTAGCAAGTACAAGGCATAGAAAACTTGTTGCACATAAAATATTAAATCTAGCAGTCCGCCCCCGACTAGCTACTTAGCAAAACCTAAAGATTCTACTGTTTAGAATTTAGAGGCCTCGAATCTAGAATATTATTTTTCCTGCCAGTAATATAATTAGACTAAATGCGATTATCCGTGAGAATTCCATCTTTCCGCCATAAGCATCAATGTGAACTTGAACTGCTAGACCACTTACGCACACATACAAAAGGCCAGTTCACGGCTTGGAATTGTAGAAGGTTTTGGTTTAGCTCACACAGTATTCATACCCTCCAAGGTGAAGGTAGTGGTAAGAAACTGAAGGATAGAAATAAGAAAAATAACCGCCTGGTTTTGGATTTGCTAGAGCCACCTTTGCCCTAAATGCAGGTCCACTCCTTCGCTCAATAATGTTTTTCGAAAAACCCACTCATAGAATAGTGTTCACACTCACTATTCACTTGGTATGCATATTCAAAACCGATGTGACACCCTGTAAGTTGTTTGCACTTGATCATGTGCCAAATGTTTGAAATGATTCTACGGTATTGTTGTTGCCCGACATTCCAGATTTATTTCAGAACTCTATTCGAGGTATAATCATTTTCAAAATAGATCTGATGACAAAATATCCTTAAAAGTTTAAATAAGCAACTTTGAAGATTCATTATACCATGATACATTTATTACGATTCAGATCAGATTAAACGATATTTGTTTTCATATAATTAAAATAAATGGGTCTATCCAAACATAAACTTCTTTGTAATGCTTTGATAGGTCAAATCAATAAATATACCCTACCTTGTAAATATCATATCTGTATCTTATTAGGAGCCAAAAGTTTGTGACATTTAAAGCGGTAGATAAACAAAGGGCATGTAAAGTGAGACTAAAGGAGTTAGTTTCGGTCCCCCAAGAGATAATGGCATATTTATTGTATGCAAATTCACGTTTGACAAAAATTAATCCAACAAATTATTCTTATTTAATTATTCAGTTGTTTGGTTAAAAATGTTTGAATTATGTCAGGAATATTTCGCATTTAGAGTTTCTCTTCGCCATTTCTACGTATAAAATCGGCTTAAGTTTCCGGAAAATTTTATCTCTGTTTACGCCACAAGTCCTTAAATCTCGGTCTATGTCTCTGTGTGATTTTGCTGCTGAAGTTGCTCAAAATTGAATTTATTTCCATTCACTAACTATTCAACCCGCATACAATCCCACTTCATCAATTTTGCATTCTAAAAGTTTGTCCGCTATGGTTCGTTAGTTTAGTGATTAAAGTGGCTCAGTCAATCGATTGCTTTCTTTAGAAGATCACTGCCTTCAACACCTAAGATGCGGAGCGTCTATCTTCTAAGAAGCCCCAGAACACTCCTAAGACGGAAATACTTTGCCTATTTGCATTACACTCCTAGAGAGGCCAACAGCTCTGACAAAGCAAATAAAGACTCCTTAATGAGTCGCTTCCTCCATAGCTCTTCAAATAAAACGTTTCTCAGGGATAATTGTTCGGCATAAAATCTTAAATGCGAAATCAGCAGATTCAATGATAGAAAATACATAATGTCTTTGCAAAAGAATTCTTGTCCAAGACGCTATTCTAGACCAAAATCAATAGCCCAACGCCGTATAACTATTGTCCTTAAAGACGATGTTCACAACGTATTCTACCTCAATTAGTTTTAAGAACGCCTCCTAAGATAAACTTTGGAAGGGCTGTATGAAGAGACCTTGAAATATTTACATTAACAACTTCTTGGAAGATTCCTTGGCAAGGTATTCGGAAAAGACTTTGCTCTCTGAATTATACGACCTTCTCTTGGGACGCGCGTTATCCAAAAGTAGCATTGTCAAATTTCACAAGCAGAACAAACAATGGCGGTCGTCACTGCTGGAGCAACCTGGTGGAAAAGTAATAAAACCTTTTTACCCGGAATCCGAAATGACCACTTTGAATGGTCGGATTAAACGAGGGGTAATTTTAGGCTAGGCTCCGCTGAATAAACTTTTATCGTTATTTACGTTTTCATGCAAATGCATTCTGCTAGACGTTTGTGTAATTAAAATTCGAGATGAGAAAGAATGCCAACGTTTGCCAACTATTATTGCCCGTTCTGCGTGTGGGAATTGTCCAAAATGGTTCAAAGTTTGCGATAATCCTCTCTGAATTCCCCCATATGGGGGAGTATTCAGCAAGCTTTTAAAAAGCAGATTAATATGGTTTATGCAAATCATTGCAGTCATTCTCGGGGGCAACGGTTGCAGCGCAAATATTTGAGATCTGTGCTACTTTGCATATGAACTCTTATTGGTTTAATTAGCCCAGATGATCTCTGATTAACATTTTCTATCCCTTGCATTATTCCTGTGGCTGAACTTATCTGGGTCGATCATAGTTGTTGTACCCATATATTCACAATGGTGATTTTTGCAGTCATTTTGCATATTGCACAGAGAAAAATATGACCTTTAAATATTAAAAGGTCGTCTTATTGTCTCTCCAAGCTTATTGCATTAAACAGAAGCTATTACATCAAATAAAAATCTTATTTAGTACAAATATAAATTGATTTCTTTTAAAAGAACAAAGAAAATATTTTCAATTTTGAATATTAACTTTTAAAATTGGCTTTTATTTCAATTAAGCCTTTTTCGAATTTACTTGACAATGCAATAACAAATGCAGCATTATGGGTTTAAATTCATCCCAAATTTTTTTAAAATCTAGAAGAAATTATGATGCTTTCAAGCAGATTTGATGCAAATTTCCACTTTGAGCTTTGAGTTTGGGTGAAAACAATAAATAAATCTATTTGAAAGTACGCAGAATCAGTTTAATTTTATATAGTACTTTTTCTCTGTGTGCAAAACCAATACAATATACAGCAAATGCAATATATGCAAATTAATGCTATCAAAATAAATTAAATTAAACCAAAAGAAGTGCTATTCATAAATCTGCATCACATGTACTTCATTAGACTGAAAAATCAAGTTGCTACTATTCGCGTGTAGATATAGAATCATTACCGTAGTCAAATTTTCAGCGTAAAATATGTCAAAAAATGCATATTGCATATGTAAAAACAGAAAATAACATAAGTTTAAATAAGGGCTAATGTGAATGCACGAGCTTACATATAAATCTTCAAAAATTGCAACTTGTGGCAATTATAGATAGAGAAAGTTTAATGCAAATTTATTTGAACGATGCAAAATCGAGAATTTGACACTACAGAATATTGGAAATAAAAAGCCTTTATTGTATCAGGCATCCCATTCTAAACTGACGATTCTTTTGCATTTGCACTTTTGATTAGACCCAGAATTTTTCTTCTTTTATTGCTTATTCTGTGAATTTTTTTTTCAATTTTCTGTCAACATGCGTCTGATATAGGAATTTTTGAAAAACTGTCCCAAATTTGTTCTCGCAATAATAATTTGCTGAAAATATAAGAAAATCTAATTAAATGTGTATTCAATCTTTAACGAATTAAGCGAAATTAACAGATTCTAAAAATGCATCATTCTGAATTATCACAAAAAATACTTTTTACAGGTGCTGAAAATCATTTTCTGTTTTGTAACAACGAGAAGGCTCTTTAATAACCCTTATACAAAATTCCATCATTGCACCTTATGGTCAGTCATAATCATTGCCAAATTTACAACTTTAATTTTATATGTTTTTAATCTCCAAATAAGTATTGCTTCATTTCTCTACAATTTTGTATGAAAATTAAAATTTCGAGAAAAATTGAGTTAAAAAATACAAAAGACAAATTTTCATAGGAGTTCTTAATATGACTTAACTGAAAGCCTAAATACCAATCTATGAAGAAGGAGCATTTAAATACAGATTTTCATCTGAAAACCGAAAAAGTCTTAGTCTTAATAACTAAGCTCCTAAACTAATTTAAGTATCTAATTTTGAGTCGGTGCTATTATTTTTTTTTAGATTAGTTCTTTAAAGCAATTTAATGATCTTCTTTGATTGTTTGTTTGGCGCCAACTCAAAATTAGTTACTTACATACATTAGTTTAGGAGCTTAGTTATTAATATTAAAAAGATTTATATTAATTTTCGCTTTTCAGTATCTTTTTTCGTCGGTTTAATTTTCTGTTAAAAAGTTTTTATGTTTTAATTGTGTATTGCTAAAATCTCCTAATTACTGCTTAGGGGTGGAATTTTTTTTTCGAATTCAAGTAAAACCATCTTTTAGGTATACCTCATCAATAAAAAAAAAATCATCGAAATCGGATCACCCAATTCAAAGTTATGCGTGGTAGAATCGGTTAATAGGTAAAAATTCAGAGGGTAGACAATCAATCATTTCCTACTTTTGCCTACCCTTAGGAGCCAGATTTTTTTTTCAAATTTAAATGGGACCAACTTCAAGGTATACCGTATCCAATAAAAAAGAATCATCGAACTCGGACTACTCTGTGAAAAATTATCCGTGGTCAGACATAAAAAAAATATATACGCGTCGATTTGAGAACCTCCTTATTTTTTTCGTCGATAAAAAAGGGAGTTTTACGGTGACAACCTCATGTCGCAATTTGGATAATAAAAATACAGGTCAGGTTTAACTTGTATGTCAATTTTTAGCAAGTAACTATTTGAAAATTATGACACAGGTTTGTGTTTGTTTGACTCTTTGTTATAAGTGAATTGAACAATGACTATGTTGAAAAAAATTCTTCATTCAAGATATTATTTTGAAATGACTGAGCATAATCCCTTAATGCATTTGTGCGAACATACAAAAGGCCACTTAAAAGCTGTATACTGTTTTCGTAACACAATATAAAGTAATAGTCATATCCCCTTGTTGTAGACTGGAAAGCCCCCTTAATATATCCGTCTGTGCGTGTCTCATTCAACTTCCGCAACTCTTCGAAACATCAAAATTCAAAGCAATCAGAAAATCTCCGAAGCGGCAAAACCAGGAAGTCTTTGGTATACTGTCATTGTTTTCTCCGGCTTTCTACTTCATTAGAAGTAAGAGCCTTCATCGACCGAAAAATGCTTTCCCTTGATCAAGATACCACACTTGGGGGAAGACATTGTTTCTCTTAGAATTTGTTCATCCCTTGAAGCGCTATTGATTCGATTCGCTGTGAACTCCTCAACCAGCCTTCTTCGTTCAATTTACAGATTTATAAAGCAAATAGACATCTCAACCTTATGCCGTCTCAGCAGGATGCTTCGGGTGAAACTTTTTTAACTTCAATCTTACCACCATCGAATGAAAATGCCGGCGGATAAAGGAAAAAAATCATATTGACAATAAAGCGGGACTACAAGTGATATATAGCGCTGTTAACTGCTATTATAGCAAGTAATCGCTGGCACCGATCGCTCGTCAAAATCCTTCTCAACAGGCCCGCGGATACACGGAAGCCGCCTCCACGAGTGCCTCCGCGGGGGTGGAGCATTAAGAGGGTAAATGCACGATGTTTACTCCACGGAAGGCTTTAAAATGTCGCCTTAGGTTGATGACAATCAGCGCCTTTTTCGCCGTTTGTGTGAGTTATGAGGGCATATCAGTTGAGATGGGGCTTTTATAAGGCCGCCGATTAAGATCCCGACGGAGATTGCGATTGTTGGGATGACTCAGTAGGTCGCTCGCAACATCATTTTCGGATCGACTAAAATTTTATGAACTTCGGGGCTGAGCATCATACTTGTTTTTGCCATTAACTTTTATTCAAAAACGAATTTGGTGACAGAATAAATCAAAAGGTTAATGTGACACTTTTGGGCCATTGAATCGTAAATCATGAATTCGAGGGTGAGCTATGGGCCTGAACCTGATTATTTCATTTCAATAAATTTTAAGGGATATCACCCCTAAAGCTTCGTAGAATCGATTTTTTTCGAAAGCGATGTGTACGATATTAGGAAAAAGAAGGCAGTTTGATGCTGTTTGCTGGAATTGAGAATGCAATTTCAACTCTAAGTTAGAGAAGTAATATTGAGTAGTATACTCTAAAAAATGTTGGTGTAATTATACTCCCTTTGTGGAAGAAAATTGAATACCTTCCATAATGGTAGTAATATTACACTTAAAGAAATTACGCAAATGCTTTTGTAAAAATACACTTTTCTTATGTAAAAGCATTAAACACATATGCGGAAAATTATACATAAAAGATTGAAATTCGCAGAATAAATGTGTATTTTTAATTTCTTCAAAGTAGGTAAATTTACATATAGCACATTTAAATTTTTGGAATTAAATACTCCTTTGAATATAGTATATTTACAATACAGTTAAGGGGACAAGGACGTCATCTCTAATGAATGGGGTAAAATGAAGGAAATAGTAGAAATAAGTTTAATAATAAATTCGCAATAACTTATTGTTTGTGAAGTATTTAATAAACTCATAAAAATAAGACATGAACTTATGGTACATAAAAATAATACAATATAACAAAAACGTTTTCCACGCCGTTGTATTAGGGGAAGAGGACGGGAGGGGGAGGGGAGGGTTAATTTGCTTCATTTTAAGCATATTTTTGATAATTTTTTCTGAGCATATGGTATATTGAATTTATTTAAAAATTGGACACATAATAAAGTATCCCTTCAAGAATATTCAATTAAATTTTTAGCCTAAATTATTAAGAAGTAAGACATTGAGATCTTCGGATTCTCTTCAAAAAAAAGGCAGTTTGTGGTGGACATCAGAACTCATTGCTGGATTATCTTAAATCAAAAAATCGAAAATATTTGGTAAGTTTATGTGTTTCTCGAGACAATGATGTGGAGATTTTTTTTCACGATTTTTCAATTTTTGATATAATTTTGAAGTTAAAAAAACGAATTTAAAAAGAAAAAACTGGTAAAACTCAGCCGATTTTTCATAGTAAAACGAATTATAATGCACAAAAACAGAATTTATTTACTTAAAGAGTGTGTCAAATTTGAAGAGGATCGATCAAGTAGATTTTGAGTTACAGTGTCCACCGACTGTGAACATGCTAAGTGGAAGAAAAACGTGTTTAAAGTCTAAACACTGAATTTATAAGGTACAGGCTTTACTTACAGACTTACAACTCCATATCTGTTAGTTTTACTCCAACCGACTTCAAATTTTAACACAATAATCTTGAGATGTATGACATAATTAAAAAAACAAAACCAATAAAATACCCCCAATACTTATTCTTCACAAAATAAGAGAAAAATAAGTTAGTAATAATATCTCTTCGTTTAAATGACGAGGTCAACAAATTAATAAGGTAAAATCTTATGGTAATGTGAGAAAGTACCCTACAGTGCGCACAATTTCTATAAGCGCACGTCTGATTTTCAAGTGAAATGCACAATTCATTGAAATAAAGCGATATAGTAACAAAATTTCTTTACAGGACAATTGTTAAAGTTTATAACTATTCATAAAAGCAATTAAACAATTCCAAATATCAAGCAATGCGTGAATGCAATAGATCAATCTTTCACAATTGATCTTAGAGTGCGCAGTTTCTATAAACGCAGTTTCTTTTTGTAGTATTACTCGTTAAACGCAAAGTAATTTTGCAACTTTTTAGGAAACAATTCATGTGAGTTTCATTTTTATTTTCCAACTCTAGCTTAATTCTGTATAATTGCTGTTATTTCTTAAGATTTATTGTAATGCCACGAGGAAAGGTCCTTGACAACGACGATCGCGTCAGAATCCGTGCGTTTAGGGAAACTGGCCTTGGTATAAAAGAAATTGCAAGGAGAATTGGACGTTCAGAATGTGTGGTGCGAAATTTTATTAAAAAGGGCAATCGTAATGGATTATGGGATCATCCAAGAGGGAGCACCAAATTTCCAAAAAAAATATTGGGAACATAAGAGAAGAAGTTATGAAAAAAAAGTTAAGTGCAGCTCAAATTATAGCGGAATTACAACTCCCAATTAAAGGAAGAGAAGCCCAACAAATTTTGAAGGACATTTACTTATATTAAATATAAGAAACCGGCAAAATCTCTCCAACTGCAACAGCATCATAAATATGCGCGCCTAGATTTTGCTAGAAGCCACATGAACTGGGACGAAAAGTGGCAAAACGTTATTTTTTCTTACAGAAAACAATTTAATTTAGATAGCCCAGATGGATTGAGTCCATATTAGCATGATTTAAGGAAGCCCCATTCGCCTCGTCTAAGTAGTAATTTTGGTGTTGGTAGATTAAAGTGATGGGGTGCCTTTTCTTATCAGGGAAAGTTATTTTTACGCTTTGTTCCCACCCGAATGAACTCTGCCATATATACAGACCTGCTGGAGGAATCTCTTATTCCATATTTAAAAGACAATATGGAAAAAGATTTGATTTTTCAACAGAATAACGCCGCTGTGCATTCTTCTGCCGAAACAAGACGATGGTTTAGTGAAAGAAATATTCCTGTAATGGAGTGGCCATCACGTAGTCCGGATTTAAATCCAATGGAAAACATTTGGGGAATCATGGCACGAAGAGTTTACGCAAATGGTGGACAATTTTCTTCGTTATCTCAACTGAAAGCCGATATTTTGAAATGCTGGAATGATATTGATGAACATTTGTTTTAAAAGTTAATAAATTCGATGTATAACAGGTTTTTTCAAGTTATAACTAACAAAGGAGGTAAAACACAATACTTAGAAAATATAAAAAATTTTCTTTTCGTTAAGCTTTTAAAATAAAGACTATAATATAAAGTGAGTTTATAGAAATTGCGCAGACAAAAGAGACTCTTAATTATATTTATTTTTATTATAAAGTAATTACTTACTTTAATGATTGTTTTATATTATTTAATTAATATTTACCAATGGGCAATTTATGCAATATAATCGGTTTTGAAAAATAAAAAGCAGTTTTCTTTAAACATGAATAAAACTGGCTGCGCTTATAGAAATTGCGCACACTGTAGACAAAAAAAAAAGCGGCCAAATGCGAGTCGGACTCGCCCATGACGGGTTCCGTAGCAGCAAGTAACATAATATAAAAGGTTTATGTTTAACTTGAAAATTATTAACTTCTTTAAAAAGTGTTTATCTAACTAAAATAGATAAATTCTAGGAGTAAAATGCTCTTTTTAAATAATACACCTAACGTTTACAGATACTTAAATGTTTACGAAAACCCATTTACTGATCTTTTTCAAGTTGACCTTTCGCCACTAAAGTCTCTGATTACAAAAACTTAAAGTTATACTTTTATATGGCTCTCGTATATATGTATATGTCGCCAATGAAAAAACGATTGTAACAAAAAAATCTCGTGACGTGGCAAAAAAATCTCAAGCACGTCCAAAACCACTTAATCAATCGATTGGGAAAACTAGAAAAAGTTCTAGAACCTTTTGCAATTCGCGCCACATTACTATCGTAATTAAGCTTAAATGGGTAATGGTCTTATCGACCTTTAAGTTATAGTTTAGGACGGAATTGGGTGGCCCATATTACCCACATATTACACATAACCCGAAATTACTAGACTATTTGTCCAGCCCGCTCCTGCTTTCAAAATTCAATTCAACTACTTTGAGATATCCGGGGTCGTGATTATTGTATTAGCTAGCCACATATGACCGAAAGTTTCTAAAATTGAAAACATCCACATCTCTCGTCCATGCTCTGCTTTTGATATATTTCAATTTTCATATTTCATTGCAACCACCACTCACTCCATCAGACAGATGTGAATTCTTACACCCACAAAGGACCAGGTGCTTTCAAAAACATTAAATTACTAACTAGAAAATCCTTCTGTAAGCAGTATGGCAGACATTGATATCCCACAGACTACTCAAAACTTAGATTGTTTTCAAATAATCAAACCATTTGCCATTTGGTGCGATGCAAGTAAGTAAAATTTGCAATCTACTCCAATTGCATCCGTTGCATATACGTACTCGTTATTTGTAAGCTTCAGCAGTGCGGACCAATGCACTTAGCTCGTTTCAATGTGATTTTCTGAACAGGATTTTCGTATTTTATCTCCTGAGTAGGTAGACAAGCAAGGATGCAAGTACGACATAAGTTTCCTCACTAATGGTAAAGATATTTTTTTAAAAGATTTTAATGTATTCTGGGAATTTCCATAAATTTAAGAAATCTCGAGATACAAATTTTAAGGAGAAATTATGTACATATAAGCATGATTTTGGTACGGATGCAGAGTTCCAATTCTATGCCACTTTACACAGTGATTTAGTGAAAATTACAAAATGAGTATTCGTTATCTAAGCAAAATATACCAAAAAAAATTGCTTTTTAATATAAAAATATCTTTCAGGTCATTAAACTAAAAAGCATTTCTCTTATGTAAATATTGTTTTTTAATTGTATTAATACCTATTTACTAAAAAGCATAAAATTTAATTTTAAAGTTAATCCCCAACCGACTTATTTGTACTACGCGTGCGCTAGCAATGCGAAGTGATTGCACTCTAAGAGCGTTAGTATCTAGAGTCTTGACTATTACTAGTCCCATAATGAAACTTGGCATTAAAATTGTCTGAATTACATGAAAAATCATATAATTTACTATAAATATTATTATTTATTATTTTTTAATTGGAGTATATCTGCCTCTAAAACAATCAAGGCATCAAACATTTATTCAAAACTTCAGCTATCTGTAGCTCGGTAAGTACGCATTGATTGTGAAAATGTTCATGTGTTCGTATGTATGTTACATAAGGGTACAACATAAACTAAATTTTTTTTGGCTGTCCGCTCGGTGTGAAATGCCTTAAATACGCAATAAAATTCGAATATATCCACACGAAAATTGAAAATATTGCTATATATGTAGCCATAAAATTCTTCTTTGTCATTAAATTTCGTTACAAAATGACTCATGATGTTTAAGCACGCTGTGACTGTGAATGTGACTTTTATCTCAAAACTTGTTTTGAAAGGATCCCTCTAAAATTGTTTGAGGAGAAAGCCAGAGATTTATGAACTTCTAAGTCATATTCTGCATGCAAAATTTTAAAACTTCATAAAAGTTGACATTTTGCCATAAGCAAAACGAAATATTTCACGTTTACCTTAGAAGAAAGTTATAAATATAAAATAAAATCCCAAGAATAGCACCTCGGGGGTTTAGCACAACCGAACTTGTTGGCTCTGGGAGTCATTCACAAACTGTTACTCTTATAGTTGCAATAAATTCAGTTTTAATGCTCCACATCCTCTGCATTTTACCACATAAACATTTTGCTCGCAGAATTCCGATAATAATGCTACCTCGTGAAGTGCTTGAGATTCAGTACAGCGGGCGTCTTATCTCATCCAGGAACACAGCATCCTTCTATGAAAAGGTTGTGCACAATGATGCAGTTCCTTGATTTGTGGCAACCGTACATAGACAGGTGGGAGGATTCCTAGGGCTTTTGTCCAGACTGCCACTTTCGCATCCTTGAATTTAATATTTTCTTACCCTTAGATGGGACTCGCTTTTCTACAAGAATGTCAGATTTTCAAATGTAACCAGAAAACAGTGCAAAGTAAGCTAAATGCATGTGCGGAGGCGAACTCTTTCTAAAAGCTCTCAGGGACAAAAGATACAATTTTGAAGAAAATTCTCAGCTTATTATTGAGTGTTTCACAAGACATTGTTCTTTGGGGGCGGAAATGAGAACCATTTGTAACACCAATTGCGCTAAGAATACCCCAACCAGGCATGATTTATCTCGGGAATTTATAAACTTCTTCACCAGCTCTGTTAATTCTCTCTGCAATTAATATCGAAAATGCACAGCCAATTGAGCGTTAACAAGGAAATACGATATAAATCGATTTTTTAATTGTCATTGTAAATCACTGTAAGCCGAGTCAAGGCTTTTGTGAAATAAATTGTCCTGCGAATTAGAGGTGCTTCAAAACAAAGTTGATAAAATCGTAACAATTATAGAGTTTAAAATAAGGACTTTTCATCCAAAACATACATTTAAAGCAATTCGTTAAAATAGGCAATTCAAAACATTCTTCATCATCACTTGCCGATAACTTATCTAACAAAAAGATATAAACTTCCCTTTCAGTCGATTTAAAAAAAAAATTAAATAAAGCCCTAGAAAATCAAATGACGCTAAAGCATATTACTCACTGTGATACAGGTACTATACAACACATATGCGCGAAGGCACTCCACTCAAAAATTGAGAATAATAACTCCATAAACATGAATGAAATTTAAAACGCAAACGTGACAATGATACCTTATAGAGTATGTACAAGGCATAGGTGTAACTACGATTTTGAGCTGGGGTGGGCTAGGCCTCCTATTCAACCATCGTCTATATTTGTACCTATAGTGGTATCAATTTCCCACTATTGGATATTGGATAGAACGGTATTAATAAATATTTAATTTATTTAATATCTGTACTATACAGGGTGTTCAGAGGTGGGAGGTCAATACTGCAGGGGGTGAAAGGTCAGACCGAGACAAGCAAAAAATCGTATGGGTGGGGGGGGGGGGGGGGCATCTCGCACCGTTTGGCAGTTACAGGGTGATTCGTAAATCAGGATTTTGCCTTATATGGGAACCGCTCTTGTATTTTTATCTTTTTTTTTACGCATCGCAACGGCCCCAAACTGATCTCAAAAAATCACTATTTCGAAGCCCTTTTTAAAAAAGTTTACACAATCCCCCTATCCCCAACCCCTTGGCCACAATCCCCCCTGCAAGTTGAAAAAATTAACTTTTATTTCACGATTTTTCACCTTTCGCCCCACTTTTCTCCGAAATTCATGTTATTAATATACCTACTTTTTATTTTTTTTAAGTTGCCTGTCTAATTACCTTTCCAAAAAGGTGCAACATGCCCAGGTAGAAAAGGGTTGCAAAAGTCCTGAAATTAAAACATCCTCACAGGTACCTAATTACTTTATTGCACCATAATGGAAAAAGTCGTTAAGTAAACAATTTTTATGACAGCAAGTTCGGAAATGTTTGTTTAGGAAACAGAGGTAATACATTTTTATTATTTCAGCAAAACAGTAATAAAGTAATAAATGTAATCTCGTTAAATAGCGTTATTAGTTTATTATATCCAGTATTGACTCTTAAGTATCCTGACGCTCCGTTTCTAATACCTCCTATGAATTATGGTATAAAAATGGGTAAGTTTGAAAGGACATTGACCACAGTTGAAGAAGCAAGTGATAAAACCGGGTGTTTAATAGAAAAAATTAAGATAAAATGGCAGAATTCAGTGTTGACGAGTATGCCGATATAATTTACATGTACGGTTTAGTAGAAGGAAATGATAGTGAGGCCGTACGAGAATACCAAAGGAGATTCCCGAATCGGCGGGTACCCAACATAAGGGTATTTTCAAGGACTTTCAGAAGGTTAAAAGAAACCGGAAGTGCAACCGCCCCCAGAGCAGAAACGCGAGCAGGAAAATCGGCCGATTCAGCGCACCCCGACAAACAAATCCTCAACATCGTCAGGAACAGCCCTGTAATAAGCATCAGGCAGGTCGCACGAAGGTCAGGATTGTCTTCAGGGAGAGTTTGGACCGTTGTGAACCGAGAGGGTCTACATCCATACCACCATATCCCGGTCCAAGCACTACAGGAAGGAGATTCCGAAAGACGATTGCAATTTGCACTTGGCTGTTCGAATCTGACATCGAAAACAGAAGGTTTCTAGACCGAATTCTGTGGACGGATGAATCGCAATTCACCCGGGATGGCATCACAAACTTCCACAACCTCCACACCTGGTCAGATGTGAACCCACATAGGACCAGGTGTCGGTCCTTCCAGCAAAGATTTAGTGTCAATGTCTGGGGTGGCATCATCGGCAACCAGTTGATAGAACCCCTCATCTTGCCCCAAGTGCTGAATAGTCAGCTATACTCGGACTTTTTGGAGAATACCCTTCCGGATCTGTTGGAGGACATCCCCCTGGCCACCAGAAGCGCAATTTATTTACAGCTCGGCGGAGCACCTGCGCATACTGGGAACATTGTTAGGGCAAGGTTGAATGAACATTACCCAGAGCGCTGGATTGGCCGAGGTGGACCGATTCCTTGGCCTGCTAGGTCACCGGACCTTACTCCACTGGACTTTTTCTTATAGGGAATGATGAAAGATGAAGTTTACTCAAGACCAATCGACACCAGAGAAGAATTAGTTACCAGGATTGTGACTGCAGCCACGAAAATACGGGAGAGACTGGCTCCATAGACCTCAAATGTGAAATAAGACGAAGGCTACTTGCATGCATCGAAACTAGCGGAGAACATTTTGACCAGCTTTTAAAGGACAAACGTTTTAATTGTAATTAGTTTTTAAGCGAACAAAATGTATTTTTTAGTTAACTTAAGTATAATTTCTTAAAAATTCGAATTGTCATGATATTCTGTAAAAGGATTTTTGTAAATAAATTTTCGTATCCTTTTCCTATCTGGGCATGTTGCACCTTTTTGGAAAGGTAATTAGATAGGCAACTTAAAAAAAATAAAAAGTAGGTATGTTAATAACATGAATTTCGGAGAAAAGTGGGGCGAAAGGTGAAAAATCGTGAAATAAAAGTTAATTTTTTCAACTTCCAGGGGGGATTGTGGCCAAGGGGTTGGGGATAGGGGAGTGGTGTAAACTTTTTTAAAAAGGGTTTCGAAATAGTGATTTTTTGAGATCAGTTTGGGGCCGCTGCGATTCGTAAAAAAAAAGATAAAAATACAAGAGCGGTTCCCATATAAGGCAAAATCCTGATTTACGAATCACCCTGTAACTGCCAAACGGTGCGAGATGCCCCCCCCCCACCCATACGATTTTTTGCTTGTCTCGGTCTGACCTTTCACCCCCTGCAGTATTGACCTCCCACCTCTGAACACCCTGTATATCTAACAAGGAAACATTCTCAGGTGTGTCTCACCGATTTTGATGAAATTGAAATATGTTAAAGAGTATCGAAAAATAAGAGACACATATTTTTTTTTATCTGCGGATACGCAGTACTTTTATTTATTGTTTGTTTTTATAAAAATTATTTTTTTTTTTTTCAAAAGTTTGTCCGCCATGTTGGATCCGCCATTTTGAATTTTTTAAATTTAACATCAGATTTGTAATCAGCGATTTCGAACACCCCTTAATACTGGTTTTCACGAAAAAACTGATGTCCGAAAGAATATATGTACATCATTTACGTATTAGTGCTAGGGGTTTTTACCCCTTTGAGGAGCTTTTTTTACGAAAACGCAAAAACAGGGCAACTTTATTTTTCAAAATCGTATGTAAAAAACTATTTTTCAATGATTTTTAACTAAAACTGCTATTTTTGTGACGAAAAAAAAATAAATAAAATAAAAAAAAAATTTTTTTTCTGCAATAACAAATAAGGGTTGCCACCCCCGGGAACCGGATTACTTACAAAAGGTTAGTATATTTATGAGACATCATTTCCAATTTGTTTCATTCGAAAAAATTCATTAGAACTTGAAATATTTAGGAAAAACTGTTTTTGGGAGTAAAGTTTAGGAGTGGTGCGTATCCGCAAATAAAAAAAATACATATCTCTTATTATCCGATACTCTATAACATATTTCAATTTCATCAAAACCGGTGAGACACATCTCAGAACGTTTCCTTGTAAGTGAGTGAACACTGCACAAATTTACGTTAACTCTTATTTGATACACTTCTGTAGAATCACGTACTTGCCACACTGGTGTCCTTTGGACCCTCGCGATAAGACTTGTTATAAAAAAAAAGCTATTGATTATTTTTATTTGCCAATTTTTTAGAACTTTTTAAGAGCTTACATCTTTAAAGTGCACTTTTAAGTGTACTAAAAAAAAATATAAAAGTAAGAAAAAGTGATAAAATTACAATTTTTACAAAAAAAAATTATTACTTTTTATGTTAAGGGCTAAAACTTTAGCTGAGTCTCCTACAGATATATCATTACAAGAAAAAAAATAGTAGTCATTAAAGAGGTTTTTATTCTAAGAAATGTGAAAAAAATAACTCTGGGTTTTTGTCAAAACATTTGAGTTTATCTAATATATAAAATTCTTCTGTCACAGTGTTAGTGATCATACTCCTCCGAAACGGCTTGACCGATTTTGATGAAATTTAATATATATATTCAGTAGGTATGAGAATAGGTTTATAACTAATTTTTATACCCCTAGATGTTAAGGGTGGATCACCCTAAAAAAAGTTTTTTTATTTTTTGGACAAATTTTTTTTTTGTAATTTTTTTATGGTGTCGCATTAAAAAATACATTTAGTCCTAAAATTTTACCCTTCTACCACCAACCCCTACTTTTTAATAGCATTTTTTATTTTTTAACCCCGATCGATAGCAATAAGTTGAGAACGACTGTACCGATTTCATTCATTTTTTTTTTTAAGTTTTCTAATACTTTTTAGAAGGTTCTTACGGAAAGAAAAGTTAATAAAATTGCGCAGAAAATTGGATAATTTCAGAAAACTTAACGATTATTTTAACTTCGCAAGTTTGACCGTTCGCGCTTTCTCGATTTCAACAGATTTTAATGAAAATTAGTAAAATTATTGTTTTGAGGTCACCAATTCTGAATATTATCAAAATTTACCAATCCAAGATGGGCGGACCCAATATGGCGACCAAGATTTTTAGATTTCAATGGATTTTAATGAAAATAAGTACAGTGATAATTTTGAGGGCACCAATTCTGAATATTATCAAAATTTACAAATCCAAGATGGCGGACCCAATATGGCGACCAAGATGTCTCGATTTCAATGGATTTAAATGAAAATTAGTACTATCATTGCTTTGAGGTCACTGATTTTGAATATTACCAAAATTTCCAAATCCAAGATGGCGGATCCAACATGGATTTTAATGAAAATTAGTACAATGGTTATTCTGAGGCAACTAATTTAGAATATCGAGATTTTCAAATCCAAGATTGTGACCAACAATTTCTCGATTTTAACGTATTTTAATGGAAATTAGTACCTACTACAATTATTCTGGGGCCAGTAATTTGAATGTTATCAAAATTTCCAAATTCAAGATGGCGGATCCAACACGGCGACCAAAATGTCTCGATTTGGACGGATTTTAATGAAAATGGGTATAATGATTATTCTGAGGCCACTAATTTCGAATATTATTAAAATTTGTAAGCCCAAGGTAGCAGGTCCAATAGGGAGACCATAATGTCTCGATTTCAACAGATTTTATTGAAAATTGATACAATGATTATTCTGATACCAATAATTTGAAATACATATTATCAAAATTTCCAAATCCAAGATGGCGGATCCAAGATGGTGATGCAAATTTCTCGACTTTATGAAAATTAGTACGATTTTTTTGGTGCGACTAATTTTGATTATTATCGAATTATCAAAGTTTCTAGGTCCAAAATGGCGGACCCAATATATATAAAAAAAATTTCTCGATTTCAACGGGTTTTAATGAAATTTGGTACAATAATTGTGTTAATGCCACTAATTTGAAATATTATCAAGATGTGGATATTCAAGATGGCGGATCCATGAAGGGGTTTTCGGGTTGAATCAATTTCTAGGATATAACAAACTAGAACATTTGAGATGTCTTTAATTAGTAAGTATTTACCCGACGTCGGATGAAACCGGGTAATTTTCCAATATTTGTGAAGTGTAAAACGGTTTACTGAATATTAAACAACGTGTAAGTTTGTTCAAATTAATTAGAGATATGAAACGGAAACACTGTTTTCTTATATTAATGGTATTATTTGTAGAAATATGCGAAAAGAAAGAACACGATCAAATATTGGTCGACGCACAGGGCATAATGAAAATGTACCGGAAAGGGCAGTACAACGTCTGCCGGGCCAGCTAGTTAATTATATATATATATGTATATATTATATTATTATAAATAGGTACTTCAATTTAAGGAAAAATAGGCATGGGGTCCTTTGGACCCCAGTGTGGCAAGTAAGGGTTAAGAAAGGGTATTCCGTATTCTCAATAAGCCTAATCGTTCACGAATTAATACTGAATAAAGGCTGTCTTCAATTCTTACAACGAAAAACTGATAACTTGACCGGGGTGGAGTGTTAAAATAAGAAGAATTAGACATATCTAATTGTGTAATATCAGTAAGGAGGTGTAACAATTACAATATTAGTTATAAACTGTTATAAACTTTGGCTCTTTGGAAATAAAAGGGATTTTCACAAGTATTCGATAACTATGATGAAGTTGTATAGACGGGAAGTCCCAAAACTAGTTATTTAAATTTCAGAAGTTTTTAGTCTATTTGTCTAGAAAGGGCTAGTCGGCAATCTGGGGTGGACCTGATCAAGCTAGTCCCGTCGTAACTTATACTATGCCATGCCCACAGGCTTTTTTATATTACGTAAATCTCAGATGTGGTGTCTTTTAATGTTAAATATATATTTGGGCAAGTATAAGAAACCAAAAAATCTTCTTCTTTTCTCATCTTCACTCTTTTGGATAGTAATTTCAGGAGTCTTACTTATAAGGACACAATAACAATAAAATGTCTTCGTCCTTCTTTTTTCAATCTCAGCTAAACTTTAAATTTAACCTTCATCAAATAAACTCCCTTCTTTGGCAGGTGGGTGGGTGTTCAAAAAAAAAAAAAAGGAATTGTTGAAAGCAAGGTGAGAACTGAGAGTGGCTCGTCAACGCTGCCGAGGTGAATGTTCCCCCTATGACTACTTGATCCATCCGATTACGTGTATTCGGGTCAAATGAAACCAGCACTCCATGAATGCCGTACTCACGATCCAGCCCGGATGGTGCGAACGTGTCTGCGAGGAATGCATAAATAAAGCCAAGAGCTTCAGCGTCTCCACGTGCTTGTACCATCCAGCTTCCTCGGGGAGATCTTGGGATATCTCCTCATGTTTTGGTCGAGACTGAAACCTTTCCTATTCCTTGGATACATGACAATTTGATAAGCATCTTTGAAACCCCAAGAAGGTGGGTGTGGCCACTCAGCACGAAAAGGAAAACTGCTCTGTCGTATTTCGTGACAAGCCTTTCAGTACAATAATTTCCCTTTTAATGTTACCATGTTGAGGTGCGCCGAGAGGTGAAATTTTAGCGCATTTCATAGAAGCATAATTACCCAACGGTTTTACACAAAAAAAAAAAATAAATACCTGAAGGATAATAAGAAAAGGCAGCGATTTAAGTGCTTGATCTCATCTTGCGAGAAATACAGCCGCCGGCCTAAGAGAGTGGTGCTGTAGAGTGCGAAAAGCCCACCAACTAGAATCTAGATAGAAGAAATTCGAAAGAAAAAAACGTGAGTGGAAGTGCTTTGCAACATCTGCCGCATAATGAAAGAACGTGGAACTCCCTGGGCAAATACGCCGGGGCTCCTATAGGAAATGTATACCCAGCCGGCCTCCAGCTGTACAGGCAGACGCGAAACATCCACCAAGAAACCCAGAATCCGAAATTGCCTGAGAATTGCGTAGAACGACAAAGATCCTGCGGGGACCAATGCGGTCACATTGTCTGCATAAGGAGGCGCTTCCTTCTCAATAAACACGAAAAAGGAATCCTTCAGAGATTCGGTAGAAAAAAATATATATACACGAGAATGCCGAAAACGAGCGATTTTTATATTCCTAAGCTTAAGCTCTTCGTTCAAATGGAATTTCAGAGGTTCGTTGAGCACAACGATTATTGCATTTGATGTTGCTTCCTTAGTGTGTTCTCTCCCCTACCTCCCTCCCCGACCGTCGTCACGTAATCGCCCGACTAGGGGGTAAAAAGAGCCCAACCAGACAAAGGACCTTTAAAATTCTGCCGAGGAACTGTCCGTGTCTAATGGCTTTACAAACGGGAGGTATAGTTATATTATCTTAATAAGCACTAAATTCGCATTAAATGAAGTTACTTAATGCCACGGGCATAATGGGAAAGGGGCCCAGAAAAGAAGGATGCTTTCAATCTACCATTTATTTACCCTTAATTCGGAGGCTTATTTATTTATTTATTATTTATCTATTTATTGTTGGCAGCAGGTATACAGATACCACCTGACATTACGAAAAATGAGATCAATTGTTAAGTAAAAATAATGTAATGTTGGAGATAAAAAAAATACGAAAAAATAGAGGAATAAAAAAAAAGCGTTCGTGTATTATACGCTTTAAAATAAGAGAAAAAATTTTAAAGTCAATAAGTTTTAAATTATTATTGAAAAGAGTAGATAGCAGAGATGGGCACAATGCATTATTCTGGTAATGCATTGACCTTAAAAAAATTCAACGCTAATGAGAAACTAATTTCATTATCATTGGAACATTCAATGATTTTTAATGCTATTGGTTTTGAATTCTTTAAAGGGTTATATACAGTCAGGAGGCCTAAAAAAGTCGTTTTTTCAAGAATTTTTCTTGAGATGACCTTTTAAGTTAATAATGTAAAAATTTATACGCATATTATGGTAACTCGTGAGTATATTTTAATGTTTTTTATTTGTAAAAATAATTATTTTAAAAGCTACTACAGCTGATCTCCGGGAACAACTCTAAAAAAAAGCTTCTTGCGGTGATATCTCTGGATTGGAGATCATCCAAAATGAAAAAACCAAAAATATTCCGTTAATATATTGTTTTATCTTGTAATTAATCGAAGAAACAATCCAAATAAGAATTTTTGACAAAATGGCGGATTCTTAAAAAAAATCGATTTATAACAAAAATGTTAGCCTTAAATTGTTTATAAAATGGAAAATATTTATCGGTGAGTAAAACCCTTCGATTAATTACTAAAAATTATTATGTGTAAAATTACAAATTGATCAGAAATTTTGCTCACCGACTTTAAAAACACAGTTTTGAGAAAAACGCGTTTAAAGTTTCTAAAGCACCAGTAAAAAAATCATTACAAATATGCATGTAACTTCGAGAATATTCACCGGATTGACATGAAATTTTCTATGGGTATATTTAAATATATGTACATTACGATTTTCGATTCCTTAAAGTCCTGACTGTATATAACCCCTTAATGGCAACAAAGTTGATTTATCATTAGGATTAAATTTTTCAATGATAACGAAATCGATTTCTTATTCGTATTAAATCTTTCAATCGGCATACTTCTGTTTATCAGTTTTCAGAAAAATGTGCAACATTCGGCCATCTAACGCATAATCTTTATTTCTATACTTTCTAATTTGCAACTATTACCAGTACAATTTTCTACCGCGAATCAAGTTCTCTATACGATTGATCTTCATTCTCTCTACACACAAAAATATATTACAAAATTCTAATCTTAACACATTTGTCCTTTTACCAATCATGTGAGTAGATTCTAGTCAATCTTAATTGTTATCTCATTGTTATCATGTATTATTTTTCTGAGAAAAAAAAAAAACTGTGCCTACTACAACAAAACATTGATCAAGAATAGCATGGATTTTATTAAATACTACCTTGACAATTACTGTGTTTCCATGCAGGGTTCAACTCGAGTTGAATTCGAGTCATAGAAACTCGGGTTGAGTTGAGTTGAGTTAAACCCAACTCAACTCCACGAAACTAGTCGAGTTGATTTGGGGTTAACTTCAAATGTCATTTCTGTTTATTTTGTCAACTCAACTCCAACTCAGCCCTGAGAATGGAAACATATACCGTGTTTCCATGCAGGATTCAACTCGAGTTGAACTCGAGTTAGTGTTCATGGAAACTCAGGTTGAGTTGAGTTTCGTTAAATCCAAGTTAACTCCACGAAACTAGTCGGGTTGAGTTGGGGTTAGCTTCAAATGTCATTCCAGTTTATTTTGTCAACTCAACTCCAAGTTGCTCATGGAAACAGTTTAGGTTTAGCGGACATTTTCTTAACTCAACGAAAACTCAACTCCAACTCAACCCTGTGCATGGAAACATGGTAATAGTAAATGATTTCGTCCACATAAAATTACATAAAAATAATTCCAGCCAATATATTTTATTCCTTCCACCATGAATTTTCGTTGCGTTAATCGTGATTATTTTCTTCTGTACTAAATTATCATCCATGCCCTTTAAAATTATATTAGTTATAAAAACTTTTTATCAGTGCGGTAAATTCGCTTAGGATTGCCAGACCCGATTTGGGCACCACATTGATTTTTAAATACGGTCGAGACGTCTTCATTTTCTAGTTATCGCAACACAATAATGAGTCCCATAACCATAATTATAGCGGCTAAAATTTTGTTATCATGATTAATTGACGTTCATGGTGACCTAAAGTGGTTTAGATACCTTCGCTCGAAATGAAAAATTTAAGTGCAGCCCATTTCATTTGCACTGCAATAAATCTGCTTTCACCACTGCCATGACAGCCGGTTTTTCTTGACAACAACAGAAAGATTATTAGAGTCAACAGTGAATTGGATTATTGCAGTCATGTATAGCACAATTATAAAAATTATTTGCAATACAAACATTGAAAAATGTCACTCCTTTTGCAGGCGCACAAGTTTGCTGCAAGAATTGCTTTCATCTACATCCTACAGGGTGACAAATGGGAAGTTGCCTAAAGTATATCAATAGCTGCGTTTTTTTCAATCGGATCAGGATCTGGATCAATGTCTTAACATTGACATACAACAACAACTCATGATCCACACTTTCATTTGGACTAGAATCAATAATCCGCAAGAAGTGGTTACAAAAAATTCTACGAGAAGTGCTAGTGTCGGATGAATAGTTTGGAAATTTCTAACAGAGTCGCTGCTGTAGTTTTTCTTGTCTGAAATGATGGCAGCAATGAAATTTGTAGTCGATTGGTCCTGAGCACACAAAGAAAAAGTAATTTATAGTAACAAAATAAATCAAATCGTTTTTCTGATTATGGGATTTAATAAACAACAAAACTTTGAAGGCTATTTTTGAGTTTTCTTTGACGAAAGCTGTCGTCTAATCCCCAATTCTTATTAGATTAGCAAAAACAGGAATTCCAGCTCCTCAAACCCAAAATCGTGATACCGGTGATTAATCTGAATCGTTTTTTTCATTTGATCCTGAACCAGAGCCAGATCCAGATGAAAAAAACGCAGCTAATGTCTTTTCTCCTCTACTTTGTCGTAGAAGGTTTAGCCCCTGTACGTATATACTAGAGGGTTGTCAGTTTTTATTGAGACGTCATAAAGAGCAATACGTGTTCTTTAAAATTATTAATCTTACAAATGACGAAAAAGTGTATCTCATCGAGAGCTTTTATTCCTGAGGTTAAAATCACACTGAATCTTTGGTACCGAGTTTACTTCTAAAAAAGTAGCCAGCCAAAAAACTCTCAGAAGGTAAGAATTAAGAAAAATTATCTGACTTCATCGTGTTACCACATTTATTACTAAAGTTTTCAAGCATTTATGTAAATAGTTGTCGTTTGGCCAAATTTTGTCGAGTTTTTTAAAATCTCAATAAGTATATGTCAAAATCGTCCGATTCAATTGGAACTAATTTCAAATAAAAATGGCATCTTTACTGAATTTATATATGTTTTTAATTTTTTTCTCCCTGCACTCATTTTAAAATTATAAATGACTAGCGGCCCGTCCCGGCTTCGCACGGGTAGACATGATTTTTTTTATATTTTTACCTTTTATTTACACACAAAAATACAAATCTTTCCTCTTTATAATATTAGTGTATATGTAGATTAAACATTTCTCAAATGTTTTAATTTGTTATATCCTAGAAATTGTTTCAACCCGAAAACCCCTTTATGGATTCGCCATCTTAGATTTCCAAATCTAAATAATATTCGAAATTAGTGACCTTAATATAATCATTGTACTAATTTTCATTAAAATTTGTTGAAATCGAGAAATTTTAGTTTCCATATTGGATTCGCCATCTTGAATTTGGAAGTTTCGCTAATATTCGAAATTAGTGGCTTCAGAATAATCATTGTACTACTTTTCAATAAAATCGGTTGAATTCGAGATATTTGGTCTCCATATTTTATCCGCCATCTTGGATTTGCAAATTTTGATATTATTCTAAATTAGTTACCTCAGAACAATCATTGTATCAATTTTCGTTAAAATCCGTCGATTCTGGTGGCCATGTTGGATCCGCCATCTTGGATTTGGAAATTTTGATAACATTCAAAATCAGTGACCTCAAGATAATCATTGTACTAATTTTCATTAAAATCCATTGAAAGCGAGAGATATTGGTCGCCATATTGGGTCCGCCATCTTGGATTTGTAAATTTTTGTAATATTCAAAATCAGTGACTTCAAAACAATCATTGTACTAATTTTCATTAAGGTCTGTTGAAATCGAGAAATATAGGTCGCCATATTGGATCCGCCATCTTGAATTTCTAAATTGGATATAGCCTATGTTACTTAGGGTGAATGGAGCTTTCTAATGGTGAAAGAATTTTTGAAATCGGCACAGTAGTTTTTGAGTTTATTCATTACAAACATACACACGAAAATACAAATCTTTCCTCTTTATAATATTAGTGTGGATGTAGATTAATTTAGGCAACTTTCCATTTGTCACCCTGTACGATGCTATTTTTACATTTTGACTTTACTGCATGGCGCAATAGATGCGATTATGACTACGAACTCACCCAAATAAGGGACCCTGCGATAAAGACAATATTCGTAAAAAATTGTGACGATAGGAAAATTAACGTCCCAATTGCGTCAATCAAGTGAAAAGATGTCGTTTCCATAAAAAATTTTTTTAAAAATGGGTGACTTCTAAAGGTGATAGAAGGTCACCAGTAATTGTGCTCATTACCATTTTCCCATCTTTAAATATTTAAGAGAGCTTGCTTTATACCATTCTTGTATTAAATAAAAAAACGTTGACTTTATCCTACTGTATCCAAATTGAGGACGAATGCAATAATATATTACATTTTAAATTTAAACGTTCTCAAGCCCATTCAGCTCAAACTAGGTATGTAATAGAGAATCTTTTTGATAATGATGTATTTGTGTCTTCATCAAATTTTTCCACAAATGTTGATATTTCGAATTAATGTACACCTAGTTCTTTTTTTACACAAGAAGACTGATTACGAACCTTAAATAATCAGTACAAACAAAACGAATAAACCATAAGGAACATTTTATAAGAACCTTATAGTTTTTACGTCCTGCATATTTCATTTTATAAAAATGTATTATACTTATGAAGTAAATTTTCATTAGAAAAGAAAAAGTGGCACTAATTCATCAATACCAAGTGGTAGTAAAGTTAAAGCTCCACGAATTGTGAAGTAGTTGTGGAATTATTAGAGGAGTAAAATTAACAAAAAGATTTCTTAGACTGGGAATTAATCGTGTTAAATCAAAACAACTAGAGTAAAACGTGAATGAAATTTGTTTAATAATTACTTTTAAATCAAAATCAAGAAGGAAATACAAAAGAAAACAATTATTGATTTTTTTGAAAGCAATTCAATCAACGAATAATTATTAAAAAGTTTGACTGAAATAAAGGTAACAATAGAATTAAAAGCAATTTGTACAAAAAAAATTATTAATAATTATCTGGAGTAAAACCATAAATCCTCTATTTGAAGAAATTTCAAGGTATACATAAATTATGTTTTGTGTTTAATTTTTAAAAGGAAAATGAAATTCAAAAGGTCTTTCTCATCAACCATATTTCCCATTTAATCTTTGTGACCGATTTAAAAGAAAACTCGTTGAAATCTGTCGTTCTCTCAAATAAAAAGTTGCATATTTCATGAGCTTCAAAAGTTAATTGCTACAGTAACCCTTTTCAAATGTGTCCACAGTTCATCATCGCTCGGTGGAAACGTTCCCCCGAGAGAAGTGAGTCATTCAACCCTTGTGTTTAAAATCCACTGTAATTAGAGTGTGGCATCAAAGCGCAATTATGGTTCGTGTTATCAACAATTAACGAGATTCCCCACGTCTCCCTGAAGGCGATGCGGGACCGGAAGAGTGCCCTAAGCCGAAAGGTAAGCCCCCTCTCACCTCGCTTACACGTCCATCACACCGATGTCCTCAGCAAGTTGGAAAATGCCAACGCAATTAGCGTTCGCCGGGTTTACGATATAAGGACTCAACAAATCAGAAAATTTCTATCGACATCTCATTTGCATAAGTGCTCGTGATGTGTCACGGCACCACGTTTTTGTTGCCCGCAGATTTGCTGGGGGTGTCTAGAGAGTTGAGTATAGTTCGGGGCACGTGTTCGTGACAAGCGTTAAAAATAGCCAAAGGCCTGAAAGACTCGGCGGGGCAGCACCCGCACCCACCCTGCCCTGCACCTTACGCTGCGTGTTAACTTGAGAAATAGTCCTTCGATCGCCGACTTAAATCCCGCAAAGCCGCCCGAATGTCTTAGGCCTTCGGTTTTGACGGTGACATTCCTTTTGGGTGAAATCAATGAGTCGTGCAATTCGCCCGCTATTCGTTATCTGCTTACGTAAACATAAAATAGAAAATCATAGAATGATAGTCATATATATGAAACAGAGGATTCAAATCACGGTAAGCCAGAGCTTCTTTGCGCTACTACTGCTGCCCTGCGTAAATTTGTGTTCTGTCGCGGGTTTTGATAAACCACTCTAATATGAGTTTTTCTGTTTTCCCATTGATTTTCTTATCTGCAAAGAAGCGCGACGACGACGGGCCGTCATAAATGTTGAACCGCTCCTGGGGTTTATAAATCAAAATTCAGCGAAAGGCTCGGCTGACAGGACGGGCTGCTGAGGAGATGTTATCATCGAAATTAGATTGCCAGATAAATCCGGAGTTAAGGGCTTAAAGCCGACCGAAGCAGGAGATGACTAAGTGTCTCTGCTGCCGGATGGAAGACGTCATAAATTCTACGGTGGATGTTTGTGCAAGTGACGAATCACAAAGTTTCCCGGCGCCTTGACGGCTTTTTGGTTTTGGTTTTTTTTTTTTTCATCCTATATTGTTGTATCTTTTCGTTCAATTTCGAGTCCCAAAGCTTCTTCTAAGCCAAAAGAATATGACTCAGCGCAAGAAGTCCATCCCTTGGTAACACACGGCGTAATAGGGTGGAACTAAGCAGGAGTCTTGCGTGGGGAGAGAAAGGGTAGGAATAAAAAACACGACAGACAAAACAAAGTTCCTCGGAGAGATATGGCCGCTATTCCAACTTTTTAGCTCGATAAAACGCATACATGTTGTTCGTCAGGATAGGGAGCTATGGAATTTCGAAAAGTTGGCCTGGTCTAACTCAGGGGGGCTTTGAACTAAAGCACGTTCTTAGAGATGGATCTGCCTTGAAAGTTATTCGTCTTCTCTGTCTAGGTCTCACTTTGAGAAGTATCATTCAAATTTTCCTCTAAAGGGAATTCTACGGAACACAACTGCACACATTTCATCAGAAGGTGCATGAAAAGTTAACAATATTAGAGAATGGTACAAAGGGATTTTCCAAGTTCAATTTTAAACTATACGCAAAAATTATTTGAATATACGTAATCTTTGCGAATATTGTACTAAGGGTCATGTTTCTTCATGAATAGATAGGTAAAAAACAATTTTAAGACGTTTAATATACTATATTTAGTTAGAACTCATTTTTGTTTGCATGCCTAATCCATGAATCACAAAATGATTATAAATATTGTCTTATTTTTGAAGGGCCAAGTTGACAATTCCAAAATCGTGTCTGAGTTATGCAATTGATACGTTCAAGTAAGAATTTTTCCCACTCTAACATATAGTAAATTCCATGAAAATGATAGAAAATGAAACCTATCTGACCGCGATAAATGAGATCGTTTAAATCAATACCGGGTACACCAAGTGCCACGAAATTTGAGGTACGGGTGTATTATTATTTATTAGGCTTAGCAAAATCTTTGTCTAAAGGATGGTGCAGAAATGAGTTCAGTCTAATTAGTATTTAACAAAAACGTTCAATTATATAAAAAGCCAAACAAATTTTTAATCAACATTTAAGAATAAATATATTCATAAACAATTTATGATATTTTAAGCCCAGTAAAATAAGATACAAGAGGGGTAAAATTTCGACAAAATTCCGACCAAGCTGGATTTTTGGTATTTATTTCAATACCCTAAGCATATTTAAACGTTTTGCGTAGAATTTTGACAAACTGTAATTTTTCCCATAACTAATTTCTTCAAAAAATTAGTAGGTTAGGTTAGGTTAGGTTATTGTGGCTGCCTCAAAAGAGGCACACTTAGGCCAACACAAGGCCCATTGTGATACCACACGGGACGACCCCGATTTAACTAACCGTCGAACCACTTCGAGACTTTGATGAAACGTTCAATGTCCCTGACGTTCTTCACACTCAGGTCTGACAGGTCATCAAAGAAGGTGGCGCCCAGGTGCTGGTACCTATGTCGCGCAAGCGCTGGGCAGTGACAGAGGAGGTGACTGATACTTTCCTCTTCCTCCTCATTCTGGCAACTTCTGCAGAAGTCATTTGCTGAAACGCCTAGCCTTCTGGGATGTCTCCCTAATTTAACTGGATTGAAACTTTACCGAGCCTTTTACTCAAAAACAGTTGATTCTAAGTAACAAAGTCTAAAGGTCTTTTTGTGTAGAATTTTAAAAACCACGAATTTTTCCATAACTATTTATTTTCCTCGAAAAATCGATAATTTTCAAGACATTTACAGAAAAATAGAATACACTTCCTTTTACCTCCTTAAAAAAAAAAAAACCCACGGTTGAATTTATGGATATGTTTAGGATATCAAAATAAAGGTATCTACAAAAATCAACTTTGTCGGAACTTTTCCAAAGACAAAAGTTTAATTTTACAGGGCTATATGCTCAAAATGTTTGCAAATTTGTAGATAATTTTAATCTCTGCAAAATTTATCTCTACAAAAAATATTTTTATTCTACCTACCATTATCGAGATATTTGGAAAAAAACACCCTTTTTCTCAAGATGGCGAAGTTTTCTATCTAATCCGAATTATTTCAACTCAGTTTTAGGCTCAGCATAAATCCCCCCACACAATAAAAAAATAAAATTGTGGCCAACACGAAATGCGGTTGACCCATGTTTCTCGACTAAAAGCTTCAAGCTTAGAACAATTTCCGATAAATGGAGTTCAGGCAAATCGGCTTCTGTTTTTATATCTTTCAGCGTTATTGCCCCCGGATATTGTATTTTTATGTAGATTACTCCACTTCATTCGGAAGTATTGCAATTTGACAAAACGAATTGCAAATTCCACTCGGATTTTGACAATGAAATTAATTCATCTTTTATTAATTCAATATAATGCAACATTCGGGGGATCTAAATGTGCTTCAATGCGTAAAAGCTCAGAGTTATTAATATTTATAACGTGGCCGATGTTGAATAATTCCTTAAGGTTCATAGTAAAATATGCATTTCTATGTGTTTGTTGCAACTTGCTTGGATAATAGAAATCTTTCTTTAAATTTTCCTTTATAATGGATCAGATAAAAAATCAACTTCTGCATTGAATTGGATTTTATAAATGCTTGCCTATAGAAGCGACGTTCAAATCTTAAAAAGACAAATTTTTTGACGCAAAGTTGGTATCTTACACATATGTCAATTTGATGTTTTTTCAACAAAATTAAAAATATTTTCACCAACATACTAGTAAGTCTAATCTGGATAAAATTGTTTTCCTAAAAGATATAACAACAAATCTGAAGGGTATTAAAACTTTACATCTAAATAGTCGAAATCTGAAGAATTAGAAGAATAAGAACTCGAACTACTTTTATTAGAGAAATCAATACAGATTATATTGAAGTTGAAGACTATATTTTTTCTGTTGAAAATCATAAATAAAATTTATAAACAACAAATGGATTTTAAAAGTGATAAAAGGTATTTATTTTTGAAATTACAATTTTAAATGAAGTTAAGTAAAAAGTATTTTCTACAGATGACTATTGCATTAAGATAATATAAATAAAAAGAAGCCAAATTTGATCTTAAAATAACGCCATATCGCATCCGCCATTTTGAATTCGAAAATGTTTAAACAAGATTCGATATCAGCGACCGTAAAAACAGTAGGCCAATTGTTAAAAAAGATTTTGCACTTTCAAAAAGCCAAAGGATCCGTATAATATAGAAGTTTGCTTTTAAGGTGGTATCTGGTAGTCCACAATAAGTTTTGTTTTTCTACAATAATATTCTAATCGCTTACAAATTATTGTTGGTATATTTTTTAAAATATATATTATAAATTAGCAGTACATATTTTACCAAGATTTTTTTTTAAAGTGAATGAGTGTAAAAGTTAAAATATTCTTGTATGGCGTTGATTGTCAAAATGTTTAACACAAAGTTTATTACAAATTTTCTATGATTATTGTTTAAATATGGAGGAATTCCGATTATTTGTAGAAAGTCAATATTTGTACATTTGTCAAGGTAGCTGAGGAAAAGGGCTTTGCGGGATTACGTCATCAGAGAGAAAAATCTGTTACCTATTAGGCGTTTAGAATACCAAAAAAATATCAAATTTCTCAAGTAGTTTAATAATTTAAGTACCAAAAACGGCACCCAAATGGTCAAGATATTCAACTTTAAAATCAAAATTAAGGTCTTTCTGTGCTGATCCCATCCTCATAGATATGTAAATCATTAAACCTAAAGTCTTAAGCCTGGTGGAATTTCCATATTTCTATACACCCAACTTACAAACCCTGGGCAACTTGCAAGTGTGATGATTTTGACTGGAACATTTTAAATTCAAGCCATTAAAATAAATGAGGGCCTTGCTTTCAAATTACCACAAAATAGATCCTTCCTCATCAAGCCTGTCCCATTACTCTACGAATAATCGACCATAACAAGCCACTCCTTACGGAGCCATAAGCCTGAGAGAACTTTGATGGATATGGAATTTTTTATGAAATATATTTGGAGCCAATTGCCCAGAAACGAACTAAATCTTCGGCCTCATAACTTATTTCGCTCGACTCGAATGACAGTGAATCTAATAACGCTCCTGGTAAAGCGCTTCGTTCGGTCCACGCTCCACAGGCAAACCGACCAGAATACATTGGGGCATTAATCTTTTCTCGATGTTCACTCTTTTCGAAAATATAGTGGAGTGGACTTCCCGCAAAAGACGTTAAGTCACGAAACTCTACCCCCACCTGAGCCGAATTAAGAAATTAAGACGATATTTCACTTAGTTCGAAAGGCACAAGAAGCGATTACGTTTAATGCATGTCGCCTATGAGTTATGGGTTAGCAGGGGCTTCGAATTCGAACACTGATGTATCTTCCGTCCTAATTTTATTTGTTCGAAGGTCCGTCGGAAGCTCGAAGATGAAATATGTAACGCATATTGAGTAGATCCGCAGCTGTCCTCAACAACCATTTATTTTATAGTCATCAGTGGAATTTCAAAGTGTCTGCGGGTACTTGCAGACATCTTCCACAACAAGACCGCAGCAGTGTCGTTAATCCACAGAGTAAATGCGGAGATGGTTGCAATTTATCATAGCGATTGCTCAGTGTATTTTTGTTCGTTGACACTCGGACCCACCCATTTCGAATGAGAATCTGCATCCTACATAATTCCGGGTGCACATCGAGTTGTCGTCAGTCGTCTTGTTATACGAAGGGATTTTCGTTCGTTCGTTGTGGCTGGGACGTGTAAAAGCTGAAAATTGCCACGGCAGAAGCGTACATGAGAGTCTATCGAGTATATATAGATAGGTCCTGGGACTTGGGTTTATTGAGTAGTCAATGATGATGTCAGGCGAATTTCACGCTCTGATAATCACCATTTTTCACTTTTATAGGACTCGAATCAATTCTTTTATATGAAATGCCACAGTCCGCAAAGCTCGTATGTCCCCTTCTCCAGCGTGTGGAGCTTCATCTATCTCTGCATTTCCTGTCGTTCAAATTTCATCATTCCATTGGGAAGAATGACCTCCTTCTGTGCTCTTCCTGTCGCTGATTACAAGAATCACTGTAGTAAGAATGCCTTTTGATTGATTTCCTGCACACACCGAGCTGAATACCCTAATCCAGGGGAATATGGGGGTAGTTTGAGTAAAGTTAGAGCTCCATTTGCATGAGGCCAATATAAAAGAACCTCCTTCCCCATAAAAGTGGGCTGAATCTCTCCATCCCCAGCGCTTGAATATCGCGTGCAATCCACCCTAACCACTCGTTGCTGCTATTTCAGGGCGGTTGGTTAAAGTGGCGAAAAGTCAATCGATCGCCGTAAGTTTTCTTTAAAACCATTCCACCATTTTTTTAGCCTGCGACGAAAAGGAAATTTAATTTGAAAGTCTTCTTGCCCGCTGGCTACCCACCCACCCGCTCATAAAGAAACGATTGTTGGGGAGCAACAGCTGCACCACGCGATGGATCGATGAGGCGGGTCGGGAGCGATTAATAGAGTTTTTATAGTTTAACAGCGTATAGTTGGCGGAGCATGCAGCAAGGATCTGGTAGGAGATTAGCTGAGATAAGGGTGAGGGTTCACATTACTTCAAAAGGGTTCTCAGGGTTCGGGGGAAGCATTGAAATGTTGATCACGTTACACTTCAGCTGCTATTTCAAAAAGTTTTTCTATGGAAGGTTCCCTTTACATCGCCAACTTTGCTCTGGTCATAACTCAGCATCAACGTCTCTAGTGTTTTTAGAATTGTGTATTTTTTTGGGCTTAACGTACTTTTATTGGCAACTGAGATTAAAGAGAGCATATTATATTAACACAATTTGTACCACGGTTCTGTGTATACCTATTTCGACAAAAAAGTGTATTATAATATATTAATAATAATAATAATAATAATAATAATTATCGTCCTTATTAGTAGAAATAAATTAAAATAAATAAACTAACCAATACAAATTTTTATAATATTTCCACTGCAACAGATATTTCAATAAATTTTTCATGATTGTGTGAATGAATTTAAGTCACTGAGAAGTAAATGTCAAAAGCCTTCAGCGGAAACGCACACTTTTCAATGCATCCTTCTTGTAGTTAACACGTATTGAATCCCGTCTCCCTCCCAATAGCATTTAGTGCAGATTTTGAGTGTTGTTTTTCTATTAATTATAAAATAAATAGAAAGTGGCTCAAAATCTTGATTGTAGAGTATAGGATAAAACCCGCGGTGTAAAATCCGTGTACATTAGTGAAGCATTTCCCCTCGAGGGGCCAGGTGGCGCACACATAAGAGAAAAAGAGAAGGGACGAAAACAGGACCTTACTTGTCATTAATATTATTGACGTGAGGCGAGTTGAATTTGCGAGATGTTCGATTTTCTAGAGATTTTAAGAGCAAATTTACATAATCATAACAGACAAATTGTAACAAATTAAAGTACCAAAAAAGACAAAAATGAATGTTTCGGAGAATAATTTGCGTGTTTTGAAATTCGTCGAGAACTGTCAAAACTTGTCGGGGCTATCGCAGTGACGGCGTGTATAAAATTTGCTATGGGATCTTCAATCTTAGTGCCCAACCAGAAAAGCGAAAGTTATTAATCCATCACAAAATTGTTTCAGCTTAATCGTCTGAGATGTGTACTCTATAATCTAAGCTCGAAATTGTCTTTTATTTTTTTAAGAAAACGCATCTTTCATTTGAACTGTGAAATTTGTATAATTTCAATATAGAATATGAATGTAGATCAATTTAACCTTATAAACGCAGATCTGCATATAGTCCACATTCAAAATTCATTACATACTGCTTCGTGAAATTATTAATTGTTAAGAATGATGGTAAATGGAGGAAGATGGACGTTGGTTGGTAGATGGCTACCCTTTTAAAAATTCTGAATTGAACCAACAGGCTCAAATTTATTGTTTATATTCACCAAAATGGTATGTGATAACCGAAAAAGGTACAGTATTTGCGTGCCGTCTCTACGAAATTTTCACCATTTTGGTAGTGAATCACAAATCCTGTGCGTTACGTGATTGTGAAATGCCCAATGATTTAATCTCAAAACTTACTGATGATACTTATAAAATGTCAGGGCTCCATATTTGACAAAACGAAAATGACTTCAAATTCAAAATGAAAGCCGGTTTTGAGACACCCTTTCTTATTTAATACCATTTGTAAATAAGATGTGAGCAAATTTGTTAAAATCGTTTTTGAAAAACTATACTCTTAATTTTTTTAGAAAGATGAAAAAGATGAACAAAAGATGAGATGAGGACATTCACACATTGAGCTGCATCGAGGGCAATTAATAAACAAATTTTTAATAGTGAGGTAATTTTATAGAAAATGCTTAATATTATTAAATATACATAAAATTATTCGTATTGTTAATTATTGCACTATTGAGTTATCGAACGCATATCACGACGCGACGGCAATGAATATTTTAAATACTGAATAATTTCTAATATGTAATGTGAGTAACGAAGGATTTTAAAGACACCTTGAACCTTAAGCTTTCGTTAAAATATTGTTTTGCTTACTTAAATATAAGACAATTCATGTTGTTAAGCATAAGTACTATCTATCACTAAAATAGAAGCCATTTTAAATATAATAATAATCATTGAATTTATAAAATTACAAAAAAGAGCTATCATGATGACAAGTGCCAACAATTCCCTGGTATTAATACCTTCATCCTTTCCTAGAAAAAAACGTCTAGCCTTTAAAGATTACAAATTATATAAGACCCCTATTAGTTGCGCAATTTAATTTCATACCCTACAGGTCACTTTCTACTGGACAGGTAATCCAATTGTCTCGTCCCCTCAAAAGGTTCATCCCCTTAAATTAATCGGCTTATTTAAATTTGCCTAAAAATAAAATAAAAAACTAGGAAAAAGAAATTCACTGAACCTCCAGAGCGATACAATGCCCTTCGTGGGGTTCAGAGAAAAGTTCAGCTTATGGTCGTCTACCTTTTAATGCAATTTCATTGGAGGAGATTTTAAAAAAAATGGTTTTTCTTTATTTCATAATAGGATTCACATAGAAGAGGACAGTCTGAAAAGACAGCATCAAATGAATTGAGACAAGAAAATAACCGCCTGCGGGTACGAATTTCACGAAATGGATTCAAATGCCACATTAAATTTGGAAGGCCATTCATAAGTAGCTCAATTTTAATGGCAATGACCACCGATTTTTTCTAAGAGAAAAATGCCTGCGACTAAAGATTTATTCAAGAGGGAAAGATATTGATAAAACTGATTAATTACAAGACACACATGAGTTTGAGAGGGCTATGGAAATTTTAGTTGTGATTTATTGCTCTCCGATCGCAGATGGATTATCATCGGGAAAACCAGGAGTTTCGCTCACTCATCCACGACAGAAGGGACTTGATTGAATTTTCTTATCTAAATAGAATCCGAAATATATGGTCACAATCACCAGGACAAATGGCGTCTGGAATGAAACCAATTGCGGTGTCGTGCAGAGGCAACTATCGTGACACATTTCCTCAATATTTCATTTCCGGGAAGCCACCCTGCAGGGACAGTCTCCGATAATTAAAAGGCGATTCTTAATATCCTTACTTCTTTTGAAACAAATCAAAATTCTTTCTTGAACATTAAATACCTTAATTTGCTAAGCTGATGAATTACCACTCATTATCCAATAATTCCATGTTGGTCAACGGAAAAACACCAAAAAGTTGTTGCCCCCATCTCCGTTCGCAGAAACCAGGTAAACAAAAGCCGAAAAGCCTCTGGGTACAGGAAACTGGAGATGTAAGAAGATACCTGGCCGGATGGGTTCTGGAGTTGTTCATGAATTCCTCAGGACAAGAAGTTACCATTTTCACCTTGCCGTCAGAAAAAAAACTCTTCTGTTGTACAGCCAGAACCTTCCCTTATCGAATATGCGTTCAGGATGAGACGCGAAACTTTTCTTATTTGGAAAAGTTTTTCCTTACCTTACTTTTCTCGGTGGTTGAAAATTTTGTTTAGGCTTCAGCAATTTTTCATTTAAAGTCAAGGAAGAGGAAAGAAAGACTTTGTTTTCCTTAATCCTTTTTTTACAATTTGTACCAAAATTCAGGGGATAAAAAGATATGATGAAGATGACTTTCACAACAAAATCTTTAATGAGGCTGGATTGTGGTTGGGTAAATAAATATTTCCTAGTATATAAGCTGCTTTTACTTCGCTAAACAATCACCGGCTTATACTCGAAGGGATATGAAGAAAGGAGCTTTATTGAAGGAATAAAAAAGGGAATCCGTTCATTCTAATTGGCTTTTCAAGATGCCTTTCATATTTTTAGCCCTTATTTGAAAAAATCGAAAGTCGAGGTGATTTATAATGGTATTTCTCATTTTTATTCAATTCAAGGACGCAAGCAGACCTTAGCATTTTGATAGGTTTATAATTCTACCAAAATTAGTAAAGTTTCCATTATTTAAAATTTTAACACTATGTAATCCCCTGATCATTAATTTTTTATTTACGTAACCGGATAGGGAGAAAACAAATCAATAGGAAAAATTTGAAAGACATTATCTATAGCAAATACATTTTAGGAAATAATAAAATAAATATAAATAATGTGCGATAAGCAGGTAAAGCAATGTAGCGCCAATTCAGAGATCACATGTTTAATTCCTGCCTGTTTTAGAACCCAATTTTTTCGAGTAAATCCCACATAAAAAAAGTATTTCCATAACAACATACATTTTTTATTATTTCAAGAAGTGTTATTAGGTAGGGTGTCTTTAGTACTTTAAGTAGAATAAAATGTTCAAAGATTGAAAAATTTCTCAAACCCAGTCAAATAATTTCTATAGACCTCATGTGTAAGTTTGAAATAAATAGCTTATTTCAGCTTTTGGGCTAGAAGGCTGAAGTGAAGCTAATGGAGTTCCATATGTTGAAAACTCTTAAAATATGCTTATTCCATTTTTTACCAGTTACTAGTCAAGAGCTTTTAATAATTTCCAAAAAGAAAAGTGCTTACATTCAAAACGAAGAGTTGTAGAAAAATTCTTTAAATTCAAAAACAACAAATCAGAAAATAATTATGTGAATGAATGAATGAATTTGCTAAAACTTGACACGCAGTTGCAGTCAATTTTTTTCAAGTTGAAGTTGGTTTTTATAACTTTTCTCGGAAATCAAGGGAGACTTTTTGATTTTCTGTTGTAGAACAATGTGGATTGCCCAAACTTTTCTTCAAAACACATCCTATACATAGGATTTTAAATACCTGACAATTCTCATTTTTTTAAATGAAAAAACACCTTAAAATATATCTTCAACGTGTTCGAATAATAATATTCTGAATAATTCAGCTACATTAATTAGCTTAAATCAAGTTTGAGTTAAATGTCCATTTAATTATTACAAATCATTCATTCAATTACCTTTGTGGATAACCATAAATATTTATCTATGTAAATGTGAATAATTTCCTTGTAACATTGGATCATGTCCACAATTTCCGCAGAATGAAAATTATGGTGTAATGAAAATTTACGTAGTAGAAAATCCCAATCGATAAGTTGTAGGAGAAATAATATTTGAAATAGTGTAATACATTTTTTAATTTCCTCTTTTCATTTCGTTTACATATTAAAATGAAATCAGAAAGAATCATCCGTATTAGAATTATAATCAGCTATGTTAAAAAAATTTTATTAAAAAAAAAACAAAAACTCCAGGTAAAGTCTAAATTTGTAATCGGGTAAAACAAATATGTATTGAAAAATTTGTGACTTTCATTATAATGAAGCTCGAAATGTGATCGAAAACACTAACCATACCAATCCCGGTCAAATGACCGGTTTCAAATTTAATTTAAAATTACACATGCATTATTTTTCCTTTTCTTCATCTAGCTTTCTATAAATTATAATATTATATCTGATTAATCAATATCTCAATTTTTATTTTTTATTTTTGCTTATTTTTTACTGAGAAAAATTCAAAACCTGGCTTTTTTTTACCGCGACCGGTGAAAATTGGTAAGAGAATGTCGGTACGATTAATGTTAATTCTTCTCAAACTAAAATTTTAAATCAACTAACTGCTTTGAAATGTTAAATTTCAATAGCTTAATCTAGTAGATTTAGTCAATGTTAACCGACATAGAATGTCGGTTAACATTGACTGACCAAGCATTGTTTATTATGTATTATTGTACTTATTATGTATTTACTTCACTTTTAAATTATGCTTGCAATTTGAATGTTGACTGAGTATTAAAATAGATTTATTTTATTCTTTACTTTACCATTCTTTTTTTACTATGTAATAAATTGTATTTAGCGGTGTGCTTAAAATGATTTTTCGTTGTTAATTCTATGCCAATGACGCTAATAATTGCCTGATTTTTTGAAGACTTGGAAGAGTAATAATAAAGTAAGTTATTAGTATTCAGTCCTGAGTTATATTTACTTTTATTTGAAGAAAAATTCACTTCCAATAGAAAATTAACCCTTAAAACGTATCATCAAAATAAATCTCGTTAAGGGTATCATAGGTGAAATTTCACCTCAGAATAAGTTCAATAAAGACACAATTATGGTAAATATATTATTATTATTATTGAATGATATATTTCATGATAACGTTACTTTTATATTGAACTCATAAATGCATGCCATGCATGACTGTTAAAAGTCATTAGGTTTTTCTAAAAATTTGAGATCCATTTGCCTGAGGTGAAATTTCACCAATGATAACAGTTCAATGGTAAAATACCTATTAAAACTTATGATTGGTAAGCCAAATATATTATACAATTTGATATATAATATTATTATAGTATTATTATTTTTTGCGCAATAACATTTTTATAATTGCATTTATATGTTATGAAATATGTGTTATTGTTTAGTGTTAATATGATTTCAATGTCCTCGACGGATGAAATAATTTTAAACATAACAATCATTACGTCTGAGGTCATAATTGTAAAACGAACAAGTTATACCACGAGCTGTAGTGTAATTAAAATTACAAAATAAATTATACCAATTTTTTATTACCTCATAGTTATATTTAACCTTCCGAACAAAATTTAATTGATTGATTAATAACTTAATAATGGTGATAATTATAATAAATTTAAACAAACATATTTATTAAATTTTGTTTTAAATTATGCTTATTTAACCATATTTCATCAGTTATAATAATAAGCCGTAAGTAGCGAGTGAGACAGCCACACTAACGAACCGCTCAGTACAGCGCGCCATGCGGTACCTTCGTACTTTAGTTCATATCTTCTAAATGAATCGAGATATCATTCTAAAATTTTTGACATAATATTTCTATAATACAAGCCTTATTTTTTGGTAAAAATAAAAAAAATTGAAAAATGCGAAGTTGGAAAAAATCGGATTATTAATATTAACTTCCGGTTTACTATACGAACAAAAATCCAATTTCAAATTTGAATTAATTTCTAAGAAAACAATTAATATTCTCAAATAAACACGATTTACTTATTATTCAAACCATTTGATTCACTGCATTAATAGCATTCGAAAAAACCGTTCCTCAAATTTTGACAATTCTTTGAAGTCGCATAAATTAATAACTAAGCTAAAAAAAAAAAATAATCATGTACACTTATTCAGGTCTCCTAGAAGTACAATTAACCCAATTATGAACAAAATCCAGTACTTGACATTTTTTCGTTGTCCACTTCACGTGAAATTCACAAGTTATTTTGTACAATTCTGCAAATTCCCGTATTCACTGTTCCAAAAAAAAAAAAAAAAAAAAAAATCTTTAAATTGAATTGAATTCGATCCTTTAAAAACACTTACTGAAGTTTTTTATACATATCATCTTAGCATTAACTTTCGCCTAAGAAAGTCCCTTAACTAAAGTTCTGCGGGTATGCTTAGAGATTTGCTTCTCTACGGTTTGTCGGGAATAACCTAAAATAAATGAAGCGTAAAATTAAAATTCCAACATCAAACGGGGAAAATGTTCCCTTAAATTCCAAGATGTCTTCAATTTCACTAGCGGGTGAGATGTAGTAGCAAATGAAAAAAGCAGCATTAGGCAGAGAGGTCTCCCTAAAGATTACCTCGCCGATGGGTAGTCACTTTTACTTTTACCCCTGTGAAACCCATGGAATTGGAAGTAATTTTTAGTTCATTGGAAAAGGGCGCCGTCAAAGGAGTCGTTTCACTTTTCGTTAGGCTTCAAGGAAAAACCCATTTGCATTTTTTTTGTTAATGGCTCTTGGACGGAAGTTGTTCTCAAAGGGCTTATGAAGCTTCACCCAATAATTTTCGCTGTTCTTTATTTTAAACTGCCCTGAATCTTTGACAAATGTATGCAATAGCTTGTAAGATTTATGCGAACGTGTTATTTTCTATTGCTTTTTGGAAAAAATACTTTTACGAGAAATCTATTCCTGAATATCAGGGAAATTATCGTTAATTTTAGATAAGTTAGATATAATCTTAATTATTGTACAAATGGGAAAATAACTTCAATGATATAAATATAATTGGTACTTTACTGCAAATAAATTCAAAGAAAACGGAATTTAAAAGATACCAATAAACATTAAGTAAAATATTAACATTAACACGAAAAACAAAGAATATATTCAATAGTGATCACCCTATTACTTTTTTTCCAGTGTATGCAGCGTAAAACATATTTTGAAAAGATATACAATACATACATAATTAATTTCTGTTCAAAGTCAAAAGTCAAAATGGTTAATTTTCACTTCACTTAACTTTATAGAGGTGACCAAATTTCATTCATTTCGTCATGGTTGTAAGTGTCAATATACTTTGTTATATAAATTGTCAATCACAAAAAAAAAGTGTACCTAAATATGAAATTTCTCTCCTGAAATTACTTTTATGGCAAATTCTCAATGATGCGTAAAAAACTTCAATTCCAATTCACGTCGCTTCACTTTACAAATGGCACAGCAATTTGAATACAAACGAAGTTTTGGTAACATTTGTGGATTTATAGGAAAAGTTCACTATATAGAAAATGCAAGGTATGCCTACGAGAGAACCTTAATGTACGTTTTTGCGGCAATATAAAAGAAAGTAAACAATTCGTGCATCGTTAAAATATGGTAATTAGTAGCCATTATTCAGCGCTGTGAAACCACAACACGAAAATATAATACCATCATATGGAAAAGTCTTATCTTGTAAACAATTTAATTTAATTTAATTTAAACTCGTTTATGTATGTACAATTTTTTTAAATTAATATTATAAAATGTATTATAATTGTTAAATTTTCATGAGCGGACATGTAATTCAACACGCAAATGCTTTTAAGACATTTTTGAAGTTGTAAGACATTTCGCCATATAAATGACATTTTTATCACTTATCTGCGCACTCATAATAAAAAGTAGTCCTCTTCGTAGACAATTAGCTACTTGCCTTACTTATCTACTATTTTCATTATTAACTTAAATTTTCTAATTAGTTCAGTTTTAACGCTTACATAACCTCAATTATATGTTTAGGTTAGAATAATTTCCTCGCCGAATTTCATGTGGCAGTCAGTTCAATTTCAAAATTGTTGGTCGCCATATTCGGTTCGCCATCTTGAATTACAATTTTCAAAATTAGTGGCTTCAAAATAATCAATGAAATAATTTTAATTGAAATCCGTTGAAATCGAGAAATTTCGGTCATCATATTGAATCCGACATCTTGAATTTCTAAATTTGGACAGCGAATTTGAAGTCAGCATCCTTCTAAACCCCCAAGTACCAATTTTCATGAAAATCGCTTCAAATTTAAAATTTTCAAGTGCCATCTTGGGTTCGCCATTTTCAAACCTCATAAAGTATCCGAAAGAAAAATTGGTCTATATTTTAAGTTGGAATATGTACTGCTTTCAGATGAAAAATGAAAATTATCGATTCCAGAGTTTGGTCGTTATTGAGCAACAAACAAACAAATTTTCATTTTTATATATGCTGTATAATATATTGGGATATATAATCCCTATGTTGCAAACGTAATGTGCTTGTAATTTTGCAATATTGCTTTAAATTGAAATATAGTTTGAAGAGTATAATGATATATTTTCATGTTATATTTGCGCTAAATTCTAGCAATAATCGCTATTGTATAGCGATGTAAAAATTCAATTTATCTAACGCATCAAAGTGGTTGTTTCCCTCAATTTGCATTTTGCAGAGTTCCACATTGCTTCCCGATTTAATATAAATCCAAAACTAATTTAAATAGTGGCTTATAACTTTTACCACATGATTCTTGCTAATTCCGTAATTACCAAATTTCCTTAAACGACATCTTAAAAGCCCGGCCAATTCCTCCTCTGAGACTGCAACATCACCTGCTTTTCTCTGCCAGCACTGTAATTACGGCTGCTCATCACCTAAACCGCTTGAGAGAAGCTTCTTAAAAATTCCATTTCTTGTGAAGAGCAAATAATCTTTAACTACATCCAATTAAAACTAACGAAATCCCCTGAGGAGCTTACCTAGATCTTGAAACACGTGAAACTGGGGTGGAGTGAAGGAGTGGCATTTTGAAAGTTTCACGCTTTCCGTAATTAAAGCAATTTTCTCGTTGCGCGAATTGTTGCCACGAAAGCAGCCACCCTCGCCCCGTTCATCCTTCCTTTCATTCGCCACTAATAGAACAATTTCACGGCGCAATCAACAGTTGATAAGAAACTCGTCGCTATTCGAAAGGAGTTAAATGAGGACGGGCATAAATCTTAAATGCAAATGCAAGTGGGAAGGAGATCTGGGAGCATCGTCCGTCTTACTACATTTACATGCTGCCCTGTAGGGAAGTTGCAAACGAGGTCCTTATCCTGCCATTTGTTTCCTTAATCACTAACAGGAAACTGTGATTTATCTTTGGGTGGAAAGTACGAGTATTAAATAGAGTTCAGTTTTCTTTAGTTGTTTCCGCGGGCATCTTCCTGCTTCTTCACTTTCTTCGGGTGTCAAAGGGACCCTTTTAAGTAACCCCACTCGCTGGGATGTCTCCCGGCAGTTGGTTTTGAATTATAAAAGTCTGCCCGCGGAGGACAGCTCGTTTTTTTCGTGCGACTTGAGCCATTAGTTTTGTGTACATATTTTAGTACAATACATATTGTTTCCTTATCCGCCAGTGACAGACTTTCCTTGTAATGCGGGCGCGACTCCTTGTTTGCTGCTGTATATTCTATGTAGTTCCAGTTTTATGGAGCAACTTATAACTCAGGTTTTTATGAACCAGTGAAAAATACATGACAATTTTTATTACCTTTGAAATACGTGTTTTCCGGAATCGCCGGAACAATTCTGCCGGATACCAGCACAAAAAAATAGTAAAAGAAATTGTATACAAAACCATAGCACAAAGTATAAAAAAGTGCATCCAGACGGGAATCCTTCGGGACCACGTAAATAATATTTCACAAGGAAAGCAAGTCGAATTGAATGCATATACCCCTAAAGTCAGCTCTGCATTATTTAAATAAAATAACACGGACGTGCTTTAATTCCACTTTTCCATTTGAATTCGACGCCGTGTGCTACAACTCGTCCCGCCCCCACATGGACAACGAACGAAGAATAACTTCTTGGGCCTTCGCTGAATTTACCTTTTTGCACAATCGTGAAAAATACTGTGACCTCTTTCTAGTTTAATGTCAGGGCATTCAAAATGATATCCATTCGTTTTCAGACAAGGTGAAGTGATTTACAAATTCCAGACGGATTTAGGTGGCTTCTGGCAATCAAGTCACGTCCACCAAATTCTGAAAAAGGACGATCTACACGCCGCATACAAACTTCCCCAAAGTGTCCAAAAGAATCCTTTCTGAACGATAAAGTAGTTTTAAATTGCACATGTTCTCTGTCCAACAAGAGTCATAATTCATCAGGAAATAACAACAGTTTTTTTCAGAATTCTGCAAATCTTTGCGATTTTTTGGATTTCGAAGATTTATTGCGAACCAGAGAATAGAAAATGTTTTTTCAATAATTTCTTATTGAATACTGAACTTCTGAAATTTGTTCTTCAATCTTCAAACAATTAAAAATCTTACAGTTTTATATAACCTTGTCTCAAACTACCTTGTGTTCAGATCAGAGGACAGTTGAAGTACATATATTGACTTATTTCGAAGCACAAAAAAAAATCTTTTTCCTGCTTTAATTCCTGTAGTATTTTCAAAAATTAACATATTTTTAAATTCCTTCATTTTAATGGGCTCAAATAATATAAAAAATATTCTTTTTTTAGAAAAAAAAAGACCTCTATTAACTAACTACATATGTCTCGGTTTTTTATTTTTATTTCGGGCTTATCGAAATTGCAAGTCTCTGTATATTTCGTCTTACATTTAGTTTAGCTACTTAGATAAAAGTACAAATAACTAACTAAAAATAAGGATAGTCAAAATATTATATAATTGAAAAAATTGATTTAAAAATTGAAATACTTAAAAATTTCATGAAACGAGGGTAAAAATATTTAATATTTTATTTTGAAGTTTGTATGAATAAGTATGCTATCAAAAACGTTTTTCAACCATTAAATTAGTTGATTCTTACATCCTGCTAAACGTAAGCTTGCTCTATACTACCCAAGAAAATGTTCAAATTCAAAAAGCCGATTTTCTTCTCTTTCTTATTTTCGGGCTACTTCAGGAAATGCTTCCTCTTAGCAGATTTAATAAGTATTTCACGACTTTTTAATACAAATTTAGTATATAGCTCATAACATAATTTTTTTTTTAAGGATGCCGCACAGTCATCTAGTCAATGTAGATAAAATTAAATATGATGTAAATCACTAGGGGACGAACTAGTTTAATTTATATTGTAGTTTTGAAATAATACGGAGTGATTGGTATTCATTGACTTATAGAATTATCTCGTACGATGAGTAATTTGGTCAAAAAAGTTGTGTAGAAAAGGTGTAGGACACAGAACTACACTGAAACAAAAACAGTGGTAAAAATAATCAAAATCGTACGTTCAAAATGCACCAATAAATAAAGTCGGTTTTCTTGAACAAGGAAAAATAGTTAATCTGCTGATACTTTTGAACAAGAAATTTGTTTGCTAACCATTTCTTGATTTATTTACAGTTTGAATGTTAAATTCTCGCTTTTGTTAGTTAACTTATTCTATGCAAAATACAACAACATTCCTAGTTATAAGATGACCATTTCAATGTAACACTTGATTTGGGTACTTAGAAAATGCACTTTTTTATGATTTCTTCTTTTCTTTTTAAATATGGCATTCAAAGTGAAATAATCAATCAAAAAAATTAAAACGTTGTATATAGAAACCTTTAAAAAAAACCTGCACTTTTATTGTAATATGCTTTCAGCTTTGAATTAATAAAATAATTATAACTAGAAAAGCTGTCTGAATATATCATTATTTTATATATTTTAGCATAAATCTTAAGAGATAACTTTGAGTAGTTTAATTAATTCAATTTCACGGGTCTTTCTAATGTTAAACTACAAATTTCGTGAAAATTTACCTCACAATTGCAGATGAGTTATGTAAATAGTAAGTTTTTAACCACGTTCTAGTAAATTCGATAGCAGATTAAGTTTAAGTTCTTCAAACATTGTTTGCATAAAAATACAGCTGCATTTGTCGCATTCAAACTCGAATAATGCGATGTGTAGCCTGCTTCAAAATAAAATTTTAAATTAACTATTTTTGAACAACGAAAACATTTAAAAATTTACAAAGTTTCAAAAAAATGTATGGCGTAGTCTTTTAACAATTTATGTAGTTTGAATTGACCAACTTTATTTTTCTGAGTGTAGCGGACTGTTCAACTTACATAATGCATATATTGTTTCACTCTGGGGTTTTCAAATTACATGGTGATAATTAACGAATTTCGCAAATTTAGTAAATTATGGTTCCTACAATTTTACCACAACCTTTATTTTGTTTTGAACAAAACCAACATATTTGCTTATCTGTCATTTCCAGGGAGAGCTGTATGGTATTTACAAAATTACTATAACATAACTTTTTCTAAGTCTTCAAATATTTTGTATCTATTAAAAACTTTATAATCACGGGTATTACTGATTTCAAATTTTTAATTTGGGTCAATAAACATTTATACTTCATAAATAGTTAGAATTCATAAGGCTCGTTGTTATTTTCCTAATTATTAGATAATATTTACATGAAAAATAGTATTTCTTATAAAATTTGAATTTTAGCGAAGCGGAACATTACATTCCATTTTATACTATATGTGAGAAAATTATAAGAGCGAAAAATATTTATTATTTTCGTTATGCTTGTCATTGCTATATTCATATAAAAATATAAATATGTTATATCGTGGTCTTTCTTTCGTTAAATTCATCGTTAAATTCATTATAATCTTGTGTTTTTGATATCGTTCACTGATATTTGCCAATTCGGTTGTGAAATTGTTGTAAACGTGGTTGTCATGCCTATTTGCGAATAATTCGCAACAACTATAGAGTTATGAGAAGTGGTTCTGCAAACAAATATAGAACCATTCAATGCTGTTTGGGCTATTCGTTTGTTTCTTTGACTCGTCAAAGTCCTGAGTTTTAGATTATTGATGTTACTCCATTCAGCGTTTTTCCCCATTTTTAAATGATTTTGAATCTTTTTCCACATCAATACAAATATCTATACATTCTCGCTTGTCTCATTATGAAATAGAAAATGTGCTAATTGCCAATTAGTTTAAATTCCATTGTTATTATAAAAATTGTATTATAAAAATCCCTAGAGATAAAGAGGAGAAGAACGACTGATTTTTGAATTAGAACAGTGACATGCAATTAAATTCATGTTTGTGGCAAAAAAAATTTTAATCAAGCCGCTTCAATTTTTTTTTGGGTGTTTGCCATAAATTCCTGAACATTCTCTCACAGAACGTTGGCTTTGACTGCTTAAAAAGCAATTCCCCTGCTCTGTAGTCGTTACGCTTAGGGAAAACACACATCAGAAAAGTATTTTCACCAAAATCTGAAAACACAGCAAATGGGAAAACAAGCAGAAAAAACATGACACAACGGAGTAATGTGATTACTCAGAGTTGTGTCTGTTGGAGCCACGTGCGTTTTACTTACATCTTCTGAAGTAGTTGCATCGTTGCACGGTTGTTTGCATGACTGCATCCCGAAAGGTTTATGCGGGTGGGTATGGGATAAATGTTTGCCATTTTCCATTTTCTATTCTGTGGAATCGTTCCAAACGTTGATCCTGCGGTAGCCATCCACCCATTGAGGCTGGTGCATTCTTTAGGTCATGTGATGACCTGCACCATGAGATGCTCCAGCATCCGTCTGATAAGATCCCTTTGGAGAACAAATTGTGGCAGACAACACTCTAAAGTCCCGGCGATGCTAGAAGTTTTACAGAAATCCCTTTTCACTTTTATTTCTGAGGTTACTGACGCACGGCTGGGGATTTTCACTCATTCTATTTCTAGATATGAATGGGTGCGACGCGACACCTGGTTAACCTAAATATTTCCCTTGCATACTTCGTTAAAAGCTTTAAAACCTTTTAAGCGCCTTTGCTGTAATTCTTCTGAAAGGCAGAAGTGGTGATATTTTGTTCTTTCGTTTTTTTGGGTTCGCCAACAGCCGCACCTCGGCTGCACCAAGGCCGAACCAATTTATATAGATGTATACACTGCCCGAAAAAGGATAGGCACAATTACACTTTTAGGAATTAAGTACTTATCTTATATGAAAATTTCAGTATGAAAATATATATGCATTACATTTGTTTATTTATATACATATTAAATAATAACATAATCTTATTTGGCGCTTTAAATCTAGAAATGAAAAATTTCATATTAAACAAAATAAAAGTATTTTTTTTACCGAAAAAATATTGGCACGATTTCTTTAAAAAAATATTAAAATATCGTAAAATTGATAACATCTTGGTAGTCATTTATATTCTTTCTTTAACTTCTCTTAACCTATTGGGGATTGATGATACCAATTTCTGGGTTATTCCTAGCTCAATATTTTGCCATTCACCTCCTTAACCTGGGAGTTTGCTGCTAATGTGATTATTTTTCAAAATATTCAAATACACTAACTTTTCCATTACGCCGTCAATAATCACAAGCTTACCGACACTAGATGTGGCCATGCAATCTCATACCATGACCCCGTCACCCCCATGTTTCACACTAGGAAGAGATACACTATATTCAATTATGTGTAAAGCTTTCGCCATACCCTAATTCGGCCATCACTCCGGGAAAAATTAAACTTTCTTTCATTGAAGAATCTTACTTTCGTCCAAAAGTCCATATTTTTATAAGCATGCTCTTTTGCAAAGTCTATTCTCTTCTTTTAGTTTATTTTACTAATGAATAGCTTTTTCCTAGGTACTCTAGATACTTGAGGACAGCTTCGCGTATAATATTTTGCACTGTTCTAGAAGTAATATTCTTGTTGAAATCAGTTTTTATCTGCGCTGCGATTTCAGAAGCAGTTAGTTTTAAAAATTTATTATTAAAAATGCCAAAACAAATGACAGAACTAAAAGTGTTTGATATCGGAGAATTTCAAATTTTCAATTGTGACAGTCATACGTCATATAGAGTTGTTCTCTGCTATTCGTTAGATTTTAATTTTTTTTTTTTATAAAGCACGAAGTTCTAGAATGCATAAAATCACTTGATTTTCTTAGTTGCAATTTGTTATGTCGAGTAGGGAGACTTCATTGTAGTGTTACCTTAGACGGTTACATAGAAACGACGTATGAACCAAATACGCTCGATAGGGAATATAATAGTAATAATAACAATGGCAAAGACTTAGGTACAATGGTACCACAGCAGCAGGACAGACCCTCCGAGCCAGAAAAAAACAGGTAATATACCCATCCCTCAATTTACACTACAGATACGTTCCAGAATAGGTTCAAATAAATTGTAGACCGTGTAAATCCAATCAAACTATATAATGGAAACTCGCAAAAAAATTCCTAATAACCGTGTAATGTGAGACAAAGATTTTATGACAAAATTACTGTACTGAATAATAGTCTAGAAATTGAAGCTCTAGTATTCATATAAAATATTCAAAGACTCACTTTTCGCTGCACATTATTCAAAATTATTTATTAAAATCAAAAACAAATAAACATAAGAAATGTTCCACAACAAACAAAAAACAATAAAAAAGAAAAATATAAATACAAATTGTTTGTTTTTTTTTTACTCATTTCTTTTTGTTTACAAATTTCGGCTATGGAATAAAATGTTATCAATTGAAATTATTAAAAACATATTCTTCTTGTTATTTATTGACACATATTTTCATTCTCTTCAACGTCTGCGATTAATATACGATTAGGAAGATGCCTTTAATAACAAATCTAGTTTGAGAAAGAACTACGTTTAATAAATGAGATTTTTTTTTTTTAACTTTCCAATATATTATTATAATATACACCTATCATATCAAGAGATAGGTGTATATTATAATAATATGTTGGAATGTTTTTGCGTAACAATAAAAGAATTCAAAGAAACATTAATTAACAAATTAGTAATCTAATTATAGTGTAATTAGTAATTTGAAAGAACAGTTTTGAATATATATTATAAGCATTACGTAATGTAACGAATACAACTTTCGTGAACTGGCAACATCTGCTTAAAGGGAGAGGAAAATGTCTTATGTCTGAATTTAATATTAATTTAAGAAAACATATTACTGGCATCACTAAAACATAAATTAAAGAAAAAAATATATATGTATATTATATATAATTTATAATTTCTTTTCATCTAACACCTGTGTAGGTATAACTTGTCATTAGTTGTCCATCTTTTCGTTATATATAAATTATGAACATTATTAATTATAGATATACTAAATACTATGTTTATACGTAGGTATACTAATGTATATATAAAAGGTTATACTTTTTAGTTTGGAGTTGTTTCATATTGTAGTCAAATCCATTTGATACCCATGTCAAGAGAGATGTGAAGAAAAAGAGTAATCCTCATCTTGAGGCGTCCGTCATATTGGATTTAGAACGATATTAGATATACTACATTCGATTATCAAGAAACTTATGTAAATCTGTCAAATTTCATCAAATCGACTAGTGGGAAGTTAATTAAAATTCGAGTGAAAATTTTGAACCGAAAAACGTACATACAAACGACTCAAGTTAAATAAAAGCTTGTAAACAAAAGAATATTCTTCCTGCACTCTCTTTCTAGGTAGTGGTGTACACCGGAAAATTCACGTTTGTTATTTGAATAAAATTTTTAATTCCCATTAATAATAATACGAACATTTTATTTCCTGTGGTTTTTCAAATTTATCTGGAACAATTTCCAAGTAAACCACACAAATAATAATATATAATAATAGGTACAAAAATAATATATTGCCGATAATCGGAATAAGCTTAGACATAAAATGAAAGAAATGTCAACATTTGTGCATTTTACGACCTTTTTGCTTTATTGCTAGAAGAATAAAGATAGAATATGTTTGAAAAATATTTACACAAATACGGGTGTATCACCTTGAGGAACGCCGGATAGAAAATATAAGACCGAAAAGCGTAAATTTATGAAAATTTTGCGATTCGCTATTTTGCATAATCGTAATAAATTTCACCCAAGTACGACAGGGCTAAGACTAATTTAACGCATATCGTTACCTCCCTCCCTGCAATTCTGGCATCCACCGTATACAATCGAAAAAAAAAAAAAATCTACATCTCACCCTCGACGTTCATCTCCAGCGTCTTAAAGAAGCGTAAAATATTCGACGGTATGCGTGCGGTACAAAGATGCGAATAAAAGTAAATCAAATTTCCCCAGAAAGTCCGTGAGTGAAATTCTCAAGTATTTGAGATGAACATGTTAAACTTGGCGAAATATCGCCAGCATTGAGGTCATAAATAAAACATTATGTTCTCTGGTGGGGGTGGAGATGTCGACCCATCGCGTGCGTTAAAAATCATTGTGGCTTTGGGGCCTTTACGCAATGTGGTAATCCGGTAAAAAATTACATATTAAATTCGAAGAGTCGGTGTTGTTGGCGCACGGCAAACTTTTGGGATTAGTCCTCCATGGTAAATGAAGATAAAGCGTGTACCGTCGGGACAGATAACGTGTATATAAAGTTACTTAATCATTAAGTCAACAATATTTTACGAAATTCGAAAAAATATCAGTTTTCTTCATCAAATTTTATGAATTTCATAATTTATCTGCAATTCTTTGGGGATATAAAGTATTTTATTGCGTCGGGATTTTTATCTTATTTAATGTGGGAGTAGTTTAAAATAAAAGTCTTAAAGGTACTATAAAAATAACATGTTGTTACTTGGAAATAAGAAGTAGTGAAGCATTGAACGTCCTATAAATTTCGTTAAAAGTTCCAATTCATTTTAATTTAGATTATTATTATAAATAAATATTATTAATATGTATGTTCTGAAAAGTAAACATTTTAGTTGTATAAAGGCTCAGTAGTGTAGTAGGCTATAGTGTACGTTAAGGATGCACATAAATATAAAATACAATATTATTTTCGTATTACTACAATTTAAAAATGAATGCAACCTAATGCAGTTTGACTTTGCTTACTTTATGCCTTACTGCAGTAGTTGGCATACCCGTAAACAACTCTACTTTACATATAAAATGAGACAAAAAAAAATCATTTCTATTTAGTTTTTTATTTTAATTGGCACTATCCAACTAAGCTAATGTCATAAATTGTTATTTACAATTATTACAGATTGAACTCAGAATCGCAATCTTCATCAAAAAAATGTAAGGTTCGTATCTGAGCTAAGAAGAAGTAGCACACTTTTAGGCGAAATAACGTAAAAACAAAAACCTGGAAATCTGTATAATCGTGTTGATTTTAATCAAAAATAATAGTAATGAAATTTCTACGAAGCGAGAGCTTTTATTTAAAAATTGGTTAAGTGTTGACTACTGGCAGATAATTTAATTAGACTTACCATAAACTTAAAAAAATTTTAGACAATTCAACATGTCCACATGATAATATTTTTAAAAATTGTTCATGGATTCGAATTATTACATTGATAAGAAATATTTTTCAACTTAGTTTTAATGTTCTAATCAGTTGTTTTTACGTGTTCAAGGAACGAAGATCCCTTTACATAGAATTACATACTAAATTAAATAAATTTAAAAAAAAAATGATTTTTTCCAAGTTATTTCTTGAATCAATTGCAGTATAAAATATTTTTATTAAATTTAATTAATTTACAAACTTAAAAACCGTTAATTTTTTCAATTCCAACTTTAAAATGTGTTTCCTCTAAATGTAATTGCTATCATTACTTGAATAACAAAGGGTTCGTTATTTGTTATAGGGAAAGTAAGTCATGCAGTCAAATTCTAGGTTTTAAATTGCAAAATTAAAAATTACTGCATTTTTAAAGTGAGCAAAATAATAGATTTAGTGTTTGGTTGGTGATAATTTCTTTTATTAAGGGGCACCAATAGTGTGACATTTTGAAAAAAAAAAATTGTTTTGCATATTTCGATAGTCGTCTATAGCTTTAAAAATAACATACTAAAATTTCAAGTGCATATCTCTAGTAATTTTTGAGTTACAGCCATCAGAAGAGCAGCCGCTCATCGTATCGAGGTATTGAGAAATATATGAATTAAACTTTAAACGCGTTTTTCTCGAAACTACTTTTTTCAAATTTGCTGCAGTTGTAGCTTGAAGACATCCGATCGATTTGATTCTTATTGCAACTTCTTTTATACATATGTTTTTCTTTTGTTTTTAGTTTTCCGAATCGGATAAAAAATGTAATTGCAGTCCAAAAATCATCAAATTTTCGCCCGAAATTTGATTTTTTTTTAAAAACTCCGCCATTTTTTTAAATTTAAATTTCTTTTTTTCGAGCGAGGTTTATGGCACGGGAAATACCTTCTAGTTTAATAAACTTTTTGTTTTTTTTGATTTCACGCACTCTGAAGGTAGCTATAACTGCAGCAGTAGGGGCGCTTTTTGGAGCCTTGGGAAATTGCGAATAACTCGCTAAATTTTCATATTTTTGGTCCAAAAATGTTATCATGTATTTACTATATATCCACAAATATATCCTTAAAATATTAAAACATTCGATGCAGTAGTTGTTCCCAAAAATCACCTTTTTTTCAGGTGGTCACACTAGTGATGCCCCTTAAAAATTAGAATTTTTAATTAAATAATTTTAGAGAGGTCGAACTAAAGATTGTTCGAATAAAGAGCATTGCATAAATTACTAACTTTACATATGACGAATAACGAATACTTGGTTACTCAAATACTGGTACCAATTAATTTTCAAAGAAACGAGATTTTAGAAGCGAAATTGATATTTAGCCTATTTCTCATCTCTATTACCTATTATCTTGATGATTCTTTTTTTGTGGTTCCATAAAATATAGTTCCTTTTACAAAATATCTAAGGAAACTAATTACCTAATCAGCCTGAGGTACTAATAGCCTAAGCTTGGCCTAATTTATAGTTTATCCTACTTTGTTCCTTTATTTCTTGAACTATGTCATCGATGAATGTCTTAGATAATTGTATTTTTTTGTACATTTTTGTCGAATCCAACGATTTGAATCACGAACATTGGGAACTGAAAGAATTATTCCTTCGGGCGTATAACAAAATGCTTATAAAATACCAAAAGAACAACCATTTTCACAAAATGTACATACGTAAAACTCTCTAGGGTAGAGCACTCGAAATCCTAACATGAGCAGTGCATCAAAAATGCTACCAGAAACTTCCTGAAGATGCAATTTTCAATCCACGCTCAATCAATCTGGGAAGCGCTCCACCTCTAAGATACATATTCTGGATAAGCACGTTCTCTCAATCCTTCTTCGCAATTTGCAAACATTAATTAGTCACATGCTCGGTAATCGCAACACGTGTATTGTACATATATGTAAATCCACATACCTGAAGCTCGAAAAGACACTTGAGACTCTCATCCCCGAGGGGAGGTATTTTCCAGGTTATTTTTAGCAACACACTTTCAGTCGCCTGTCACTAGTTCCACACAAAATGTTATTCTACATTTGCATCTTCTGCGAGCGGAGGATGGGGAGGGACGTATGCATATCTTATACACCCCCGCCGGAGCTATTTTCTCTACTAAGGCCACATCTGGAGTTATAAGGCTGACGAAATAGAACGGGGCGCGTTTTGCTGAATATATTTACCTGCCTCAAACTGTTCAGGTGATTTGCACCTGAAATATGCTTTAAGGAGATAATGAAGCCGGCTCCGGAAGTCAAGCGTTGTTATACGCTTTAATTAATTGCAAAAGGAAATTTTAAAAGACAAATGAACAACTTATACTACAAAAAGCACCCAAGGGAGATGCACCATTAGTCATAGAAGTCAGGAAATCAGGACTTGACGCTCCCTGCTCTACTTTTACGAAAAATGTATTTTCTCAGTCACTGAATAGAAACGTCGTCTCACCTGAGAATTGTCCCCTTCTAGGTATTCCAGGCAGTAAATGTAGAGACCCTTATTCAAACTGTCATTTATCAAAAAAGAATTTATAGTATCTTCGGTGGCCCGAGTACGCTGGGGTGCCATGTTGAATGCAAAACGACATCCTTGGACAGAAATCACGTAACAGTACGTTTTCCTTAAATTCTGATAAAGTGTCGCTCATTCGAAATCAGTTTCTTCGGTTTCTCGGATGAAACATTTTCACGAAAAAAAAAATTCAATTTCTTCCCTTTTTCTTCGAGCGCTACTTTAAATTTGCATAGTATACTTATACTAGTGTCTGTTTTCCTGGCGAGACCTGCGCTGCTTTTTTCTTCCAATTTACTGTAGGAGTTGAATTGAAGACGGCAGCAATTGGATGAAAACGAATGAATTCCACATCTCATCTCAGAGATATAACCTTTAGCTGTCGAGTTCGCGCCCTTCTCGGAATTATAATATTCGAAAGAACGACGAAGGATGACCTTTGCGTGAGATCCATACCGTATGCATGAGATCTTTAAAATGTTACTTCGGGCAAGGATGTAATTCTTTGCAATGTTTCCAATGTCGGAGCTTTCAAAATAATTGCAACTCTTATTTAGATAAAATGTTAAGCATTAAATAATGCACTTCAACCCCAAAACTGTAGAAATTAAATATAACGCAAACTTGATACATAATATATGTATTCCTATAATCAACTATCGGCACCACTCTTGCAACGACGTGTCTCAAGCCCAATTGATAGACCAAAATGTCTTATATGGATCTGAACAAGGTGTTCATTTCCTCTGCTAACTCTCTGACGGTCAATTTGCGATTGTCGGTCAATAATTTTTTAATTTCATCGATGTTGTTATAAGTTGTTGCCGTCGATGACCTGACAGAACGATCATCGTTATCGATGGATTCACGACCACTTCTGAGGCGTTTATGCCACTTGAAAACCTTTGATCGCTCCAGAGAATCGTCGCCAAAACACGTTTGCAACATTTTCGGACCATTAACTTCATTCACACAAAATTTAATGCAAATTCGTTTCGCAATTTCCATATCCATTTTAAAAAACGCACAAAATTGAAGATGATGTCAACAAAACGCTGTGATTATTACAAATATTAATGTATTACACCACAAATTATAGACAATGTCAATAAAGGGTCTACCAATCCAACAAAAAACAAGTATTACAACCATGACAACAGATGGCACTTTACAGCTAATAATCCCGTTTCTTTTTTATCATGGTAGTATGTATGTATTTTAGAAATAATTATAAGAAACACGTTTATTTAAAATAAATCTATTATTTGAACTCTCACAGATTAACAAGTTAAACAGATTAACAAATTAAATGTTTACTGAATTCAAAGAGTTCTTGGTTTGGTATTACTCAAATTAAAAGCTTGTGTTGCTCATTGACCTGCGTGATTCCAAAAACCCTAAATATCAAAATTGGGCCATAAACGACAAAAGTCATTCGCCATATTGACGCCGCCATTTTGAATTTCTTTGACCAAAAATTTACAATATAATATGTAACAGACAATTTTGTCGTACACTATAAAAATCTATAGATACATATATTTAATTCACAAATTTCCTAAGTTATAAAAACCCTCATAATTTCGTAAACACTCAAATGTTTTCCAAGATCGGTTCATTCATTAAAATTTGCCAAAGATCATTTTCTAGCATTTCCCTAATTGGACTGTAGGTTTGTAAATGTCTAAAGCTCGAAACAATTTCAAAAATGCAAACAATTTATTTTCCATAATGGAAAATTCTCGGAACAGCTAATATAATATTTTACTTTTCGATAGACACTGAAACCATTCCTGAATGGTGTCTAATTTACAAAGGAAATTTATAAATTATTTTATCATGTAAATAAAGCTCACAAGAATGACAAGAATGCCTTTGAAGTCGTGTCATCATTCTTTTTTGGTGTAAAACCTCAGAAGCGGATACGGCGGGTATGGTGGGTATAATAACTGATTAAAATAACATCATCAAGTGCCTGAGATAAAATCGTTCAAAGGGTAAAATATGCAAATTGAGGGAAAATTATGATTTTCAGTAATTTGCCCAGAGTCACGCGTCCTAGAATTGTGTGGTACTTTAGCTCAGGAATATTATTATTTAAATAATTTTAATATAGGCCCAATATCTTTTTTAGTTTAACAAAAAAAAAAAAACCTTTCATTATTCATAAGAATGGTCGATGTTTGCTGAAGTTTTGACAGTGTCAGGTGCTTTCTATGTATGTAGCTTAAGATGACTTTAATGTTTGACTTAACCCGTTAAGGCCCAAACGGACGCATTTTCATAAGTTTTTTCAGCCGCCTTAAATTATACTTAATCCTTCGCACAAAAATTTTGAATTGGTCAATACTGATGTAAAATTTCATGAACTTTCAGAATATGATAATGATTTTTAATAAAAATTGTAACTACGTTGTGTTATGTTCGCTTTTTTAAAAAAAATCGTGTTTTTTCAAAAAAAAATTTCCACAAATCAATATTTATAGCTCGAAACCAATTAGGAATTTGGCGGAAAAGCAACAATATTGCGTCCATGGACCTTGTTCCTTAATTTACAGATGCGTACGCTTTGAAATAAAAAATGGCAGTATCCAAAATGGCGTTTGAAAGTCGAAAATTCAATGATGTATAATATTTTGTCTATTACAAAAGAAATTCTTAATGGATTTATTTAGAAACTTATAAAGGGGGGTTTTTGAGTTCGCTGATTGCGGATCTGAGGTCAAATTCAAGAAATCCAAAATGGCGGATTCAAGATGGCGGACGAAAACATTAAAATTATATAAATCTGAGCATAAAATAGCCCTAGGGGGTTTTTGGGGTCGCTGATTGCGAATCTGAGGTCAGATTTGCAAAAATCAAAGTGGCGGATCCAAGATGGCGGACGAAAAAATTAAAATCATATGGATCTGAGCAAAAATTTGCACTAGGGGGTTTTTGGGGTCGCTAATTACGAATCTGAGGTCGGAGTTCAGAAAATCAAAATGGCGGACCCAAGATTGCTAATTAGGGAATTTTTCAGTTCGCTGATTATGCATCTCTTACAAGTCTTTTTTAATTTTAATTGTTTTTGTACTTTTTACATTGCATTAGATATAACGCGAAATTATCTAGTGAAGGCTTCAGCTCCAATTTCACAACCGCATGAGCCTGCAACTGTAGAGAAAAAAAGAAATTGTACGAACTTCTCAAAATGTTCGACAAGAACACAGAAAATATGCACCGTTTGTGATCTTTTCATTTGTTCCGCTTGTATCCCAATTTTACATAAGCAAGTCCAATAATTTCTTCGAAACTGCTTCTAAAACATAAGAAAAAGATTTGAATTGTTTCATCAATAAAAGAAAAATATATAAAATAGAGTTTTAATAAATAACAAATATACATACAACCAAAAACGAAAAATAATACAACAAAAAAATGTAAAAAGTACAAAAACAATTAAAATGAAAAAAGACTTGTAAGAGATGCATAATCAGCGAACTGAAAAATTCCCTAATTAGCAATCTTAGGTCCGCCATTTTGATTTTTTGAAATCCGACCTCAGATTCGTAATTAGCGACCCCAAAAACCCCCTAGTGCAAATTTTTGCTTAGATCCATATGATTTTAATTTTTTCGTCCGCCATCTTGGATCCGCCACTTTGATTTTTGCAAATCTGACCTCAGATTCGCAATCAGCGACCCCAAAAACCCCCTAGGGCTAGTTTATGCTCAGATTTATATAATTTTAATGTTTTCGTCCGCCATCTTGAATCCGCCATTTTGGATTTCTTGAATTTGACCTCAGATCCGCAATCAGCGAACTCAAAAACCCCCCTTTATAAGTTTCTAAATAAATCCATTAAGAATTTCTTTTGTAATAGACAAAATATTATACATCATTGAATTTTCGACTTTCAAACGCCATTTTGGATACTGCCATTTTTTATTTCAAAGCGTACGCATCTGTAAATTAAGGAACAAGGTCCATGGACGCAATATTGTTGCTTTTCCGCCAAATTCCTAATTGGTTTCGAGCTATAAATATTGATTTGTGGAAATTTTTTTTTGAAAAAACACGATTTTTTTTAAAAAAGCGAACATAACACAACGTAGTTACAATTTTTATTAAAAATCATTATCATATTCTGAAAGTTCATGAAATTTTACATCAGTATTGACCAATTCAAAATTTTTGTGCGAAGGATTAAGTATAATTTAAGGCGGCTGAAAAAACTTATGAAAATGCGTCCGTTTGGGCCTTAACGGGTTAAGCAGATGCAGAGTTTACGTTTTATGAAAACGCAGCTGTCTTACTGCATTAAAGTTTGAAAAGTTCTGGCACCATCCAGCATCCCTTGGAAAGTCGTTCATTAAAACTTCGCTATGAAATGGCCTTAAGAATTTTTTATGCTGCTTGAGCGCATAAAACTGAAAGTCCTACTGAATATTTCATTGGAGTTTTAATGTAAAAACAAGAGTTACATGCGGCTCACCATTTTCATTGTAGTCGTTTGCCCCACATACAATATATCTTTAAGATGTAATGCGATGCGAGTGCTCACCGAGGTAATAATGGCCATCCACCTGAGGCCCGTCCGTTCGGATATCTTGCAGTGTATGCTTCCTTTTCGCCCGGTAAGAACATTTTTATGTAGCCCTTGGGATCGTCTGGATTGCTTAATACCCTAAGTAAAAAGTTTGAATTGAAGACGCTTTTAAAGAATGATACCATCGACATCACTTAAAGTGTCCGAGGCACGCGAAAAGCATTTGTTATGTTGATGAAGCTCCAACTTGGGGAAACGAAAAAAGTATCGATAGTTTTTGGTATCGAGTATTTTCTAGTCGATAACAATACATTTTATTCGATACTATAACTTATATGAACACCTCGATACCGATACTTTTACTCATATGAGTGCACCTATCCCTCGATTTAAACGATACTTTTTTTTACACTATTTCACCTTTCCAGCAGCAGGTAAAATTAAGAGTTTATTTATTTAAAATTTTTAATTACAGATTTCAATACCAAGTATCGCAGATAGAAGACTGTTCCTTATTTCTCTAAATCGAATCAGTATCGCATTAAGTACTATCGACTGATGAAACTTACACGACAACAATCAGGAAGAAAAGATAAAAAAGAACATTTTTAAGGACTTCATTTCTTCTTAAAGTATCACAATTCAATTCAAAAGTTCGTATTTATACAAAACAAAAGAACAAAACTTCAAGTAAATATACTTTAATTTTCAAATTAAAAAAATTAAAAATATTAGAAATAAAATTATAGTAAATTTCCAATCGCTGTTTTATTTATAGTAAAACAAATTATAGTAAATTTCCAATCGCTGTCGGTACTAATTTTAACAGAAGCCACTGCAAGATAAATAACATAATCAAGCCAAAAATGAACTTATTGTTTTTCGCCGAAGAATTACGGCTTGTTATCCTCAAGGAAACAATGTAAATTCAAAATATAATAATCGAAATGCAGGGCAAAAGTTCTTACAACAGTGCAGTGAAGAATTTGCTTAGTGTAGCAGATTATTATGCACAATATACAGTACTGGAAACAAATGAAATCATACCTATAATTTTTTTAATTTGAAAACTAGAGCACGTTCACGTGGAATTTTGTTCTTTTGTTTTTGAATGAAAATGCACTTTTGAATTGAATTGTGATACTTTGCATTTGGAATAATGAGCACTTTTGTGTTTAATTTCGATACTAATGTTTTGGATTTTAGTACTTTTGAAATAAAAAAGAGCACTTTTGAAATGGATTCTTATACGTTTGAAATGGAAAAAAAAATATTTGTGCAGATGAAAAGGTGAAATGTCGCTTGAAAATGGTATACACGGTTTTCTCGATTTCGATTTACATGGTTTTCGAAGGAACCTTTTCACCGTGTAAATCGGGGGATAGGAGTACCTTGTAGTAGGAATTGTATCGTAAAGTAAACCTAATTAATAGTATCAAAGCAATACGTGTAGATGCAAGCAACGCATTTAACACTACAACTACCAAGAGCCGTCAAATTGACGGGTATCCAATTCCTTCCATGAATTACTTATATTTTTGAATGTCATCTTTAAAGATTTATACAAAAGCTTATTAAGGGTCAGAATTACCACATACATATTTCAAAAATTGTACCTTTCATAATTACTAATTCAAAATTAAAGACAAGTTACATTAAAAGTGTAGTAAATTGTTAAAATTACAAGCTTGAACTCCACTCCGGTAGCTCTAGTGTTAATAATTCAGGACTATTTTAGAGACACATATCGAACCTATGTAGTGGCCCGTACCAATAAAATAAGGAATGCAGACAGTATAATAAACGCAATCCTGCACTATAATATTAAATGCTAAATTATTAACAGAGATAAAAGTAAACCGGCTTCAATTGGTTGTGGAATAAAAAGAATATGCGTGATGCATAAGTTGGTTTGACTATAAACACTTAAATAAATTAAAAAGTTATTTCATAGAATCGTATAAGTTTTTTTTTTTCTTTATAAACACTGTGATACTGTACAATTCATTTACATTATTTTCTTTTAAGATTTGATTTTTAATGTTCACCTATTGGGTATGTACGATAAATATTTAGTGCTATAAAATTTGATGTTTTTGAAAAGAATCGATACGAAGGCATATTGAGACTTTATTCATAGCAATACTTTTTATCTGAAGCTACTCATGACTGCACTATTAGTACTTTGAATTCGATATCGTGTCATTACAGTCCTGCTGGATTCAGTGGGGTTGGCTGCCACTAACCTTTGCTTTAATTATTTAAGCTACGTTCGGACGTTTGTGGAGAAATTCATTTAAAAGTTCCTCCGTCGTAGCACCCGAACTGCACAACAATTGAAACAAACCCCTCTCAGAACTAATTACGTCTCATCTCCTTAAGTAAGCCCCTAGCTTTATGTTCCATTCCAATCTGAAGATCATGAGGAGATTTATGTGGATCCAAAGAACGGATGCGACTGCTCCTTTAAGTCGGATATTTACACCACATAAATGTGGCTGTATTTCGCCATCAAATTGCAGCCGGAAAGGAAACAGGCAAATAGATTACATCAGAGAATATCTATTTAATTAAAGGATGGCGTTGTTTGGGGTCTCCTATATATATATACAATTAAGGTCCTTAATTTGACCAATTGAGGACCAACCGAGTTCTTAAATATCCTCAGTCGATACATTTTGCACTCTCTTGCGGCGCACTATGGGCTAAACGGCATTTTTTTCGTTTAAAACCTAATATCTCGAGAAAAACCGAAGATATTAACGTAAATTTTTTTTTAAATTGAAGCTGAGACTATGTAGATTACTGGAAAATTAACCAGAATGGCTGAAATGAAAATAAACACTATGTAACATAACCTCAAAGTTGCATTTTTTTCTGAAAAATTGAATAAGCTCACACCAACAAAAAACTTGGTCTTTATTTTAAATGTCATATATGCTATCCGATGAACTTTTACCTGCTGATCACGAATCCGAGGTCAGAATTGCCCCCCACCCTACAGTTTTCAGAAAAATTAAGAATTTCCGTGCCTAGTATAAGCCTTTTTAACTCTTTGAGTTATAAAAGACGAGCTTAAATTAATTTTTACTATAACATACTAACTGAAGGTTTTTGGGGTCGCTGATCACGAATCTGAAGTCAGATTTTGAAAATTCAAAATGGCGGATCCAATATGGCGGACCAAAATTTTTATATTTGATCGAATTTAGACTAAAAATTGTATACATGGGTTTTTGGAGTTGCTAATTACGAATCTGAAATCAGATTTTGAAAATTCAAAATGGCGGATGCAATATGGCGGACCAAAAATTTAATATTTGACCGAATTTCGACTCAAAACCGTATACATGGGTTTTTGGGGTCGCTGATCACGAATCTGAAGTCAGATTTTGAAAATTTAAAATGGCGGATCCAATATGGCGGACCGAAAATTTAATATTTGACCGAATTTCGACTCAAAACCGTATACATGGGTTTTTGGGGTCGCTGATCACGAATCTGAAGTCAGATTGTGAAAATTTAAAATGGCGGGTCCAATACGGCGGACCGAAAATTTAATATTTGACCGCCATATTGGATCCGTCATATTGGATCCGCCATTTTGAATTTTCAAAATCTGACTTCAGATTCGTGATCAACGACCCCAAAAACCCATGTATACAGTTTTGAGTCGAAATTCGGTCAAATATTAAATTTTCGGTCCGCCATATTGCATCCGCCATTTTGAATTTTCAAAATCTGACTTCAGATTCGTGATCAGCGACCCCAAGAAGCCATGTATACGGTTTTGAGTCGAAATTCGGTCAAATATTAAATTTTCGGTCCGCCATATTGGATCCGCCATTTTGAATTTTCAAAATCTGACTTCAGATTCGTGATCAGCGACCCCAAAAACCCATGCATTCAATTTTTAGTTCAAATTCGATCAAATATAAAAATTTTGGTCCGCCATATTGGATCCGCCATTTTGAATTTTCAAAATCTGACTTCAGATTCGTGATCAGCGACCCCAAAAACCTTCAGTTAGTATGTTATAGTAAAAATTAATTTAAGCTCGTCTTTTGTAACTCAAAGAGTTAAAAAGGCTTATACTAGGCACGGAAATTCTTCATTTTTCTGAAAACTGTAGGGTGGGGGGCAATTCTGACCTCGGATTCGTGATCAGCAGGTTAAAGTTCATCGGATAGCATATATGACATTTAAAATAAAGACCAAGTTTTTTGTTGGTGTGAGCCTATTCAATTTTTCAGAAAAAAATGCAACTTTGAGGTTATGTTACATAGTGTTTATTTTCATTTCAGCCATTCTGGTTAATTTTCCAGTAATCTACATAGTCTCAGCTTCAATTTAAAAAAAAATTTACGTTAATATCTTCGGTTTTTCTCGAGATATTAGGTTTTAAACGAAAAAAATGCCGTTTAGCCCATAGTGCGGCGTCTGTCTGTCTGTCTGTAGCGTGCTTTAGACTTTGCGTGAGAGATGATTAATTGCACCAATTCGACTACATACACGCAGAGAAATATTCGCATATTACGGAGATTATTCGCAGGACGTAGGTAATTAGCTTAATTAATAGGGGTCATTCGTTCTGCAATTTCTGAAGCTGGTAGTCCCTCCGGCACGTGATTTTAACTCATAATGCAGCGAAGAACGGGAGCCTTGGCAATTTTCCGTCTTTTTTGATGAATTTTAATATTTCAATGGAAATTCCCTCTTGTTGCTCGGGATGTTTTACGATGTTGCGATTAAAAGAAGCTCTAGAGTTTGGGACAATAATTAACATTTGGGGTCTGATGGCTCTCAGGATGGAATTTTTAATTGCACGCTCCATAATTACGGAGCTTTTCGCGGGCAATATGGTTTATTATCCTAAAATTATTTTAGATGTAAGAAACTTCAGTTTGATAAAAAACTTCATTTTGAAAAAAATGACAACAATTGAAAAGTTGATTGATTAACTGAATTGTAAAAAAAAAATAACAAAAAAGTTAGAATTTTGCGAATATGTTGTCCGAATACAAATCGTTTTCGCTCTTACACGGTCCAAAAACTGTATATATTATTAAATTATTATTAATCTTCGGTAAGAACGATTTTTTGTCGATAAAACACCGTTGATTATTCAAAAATTGTGGAAAAATACGATAAAAGTGAGCTGATGAAACAAAATTCCTTACTTATCCGCAATTTTCAATTTACAAAATTTGATCTTAAATTTGTGATTAGCGACTACCAAAACTCCTGTATACTAAATTTCATGAAAATCTGTGAGATTTTTAAAATTTGTTGTCCGCCATATTGAATTTGCCATTTTGAATTTTAAAAATCTGATTTTAATCTCATATCAGTGACGATAAAAACCCCTTGGTACAGAATTTCACGAAAATCTGTACGATTTTCAGAATTTCAGATTTTCAGAATCTGCACTATAGAAAATCCGCCATTTTGAAAAGGTGATGAGTGATTGCGATCAATTTCAAATTTGTTGATACTTTAATTTCCTATTGGAAAAAACTCAATTTTGACGACAGATTCTGAAAGAGCACACTCAAAACTAGTAAGATTCTTGGTTTTTATTGGAAAATAAATGTCCTTTAATTGTAAGAATAAGGTTTCAAATTGCACGAAAAAATTAGGTTCTTTGGGCGTTAATGGGTTAATTCAATTCATTTTCGAATAACAGCAGGACTGAAATATTCTTTCTGAATTCTGAGAAATCAGCATGGTCTAAGTTTGAGTAGGATATTGTATGTGAGCAGTCTCAATAATCTGTTTTCATAAATGTTTTCATCGGTTTTATAATTCTAGGTATTTGCCTCGAAGGACTTGCCCGTAATTTGTAGAAACTGAGGATTATTCCTTATTTGTAGAAAACTTTCGGATCTTTTGCGTTACTACCAATATTATATAATTAGGGCGTATTATTGCTGTTCACAACCGTCTCAGCTCCACCTTGATCAATTCCTCTAACTCATCTTCCTTTGAATGGGTATGCGTTAAAATCTCTCTTGATCGCCGCTCCCTCTTCATCTTGTGCTGCTACATTCGCCCTGCTCAGCCTCTCCAAGCCTACTCACACGCAACTGAAGCACTCGATGCTGTGTCGGCTCTCGCCCATCCCCTCGACGACATTATTGTCTTGGGTGATTTTAACCTCCCTCATCTCATCTGGTCCCTCTCCGACGATGACTCCTCCTATTTCGCTACTAACGTGTCCTCTTCAACCGAGTCTCTAATTATCGACCACTTCTCCGATTCTGGCCTCTACCAAATGAGTGGCGTCAAAAACCACCTTGGCAGACAGCTTGACCTTATCTTCTCTACTAATCCGCTGGACTCAGTTGTTACTGAAAGTCGCCACCTTCTTTCTACTCTTGATTTACATCACCCCCCCCTCTTTCTATCTTTTTCCTATGAACCGTCTATCCCTCTTACTATCTCCGAAACCCGCTATCACTACAATTTTCGTAAAGCCGACTTTGTGAAACTTAACCTCCTTTTAAGTCACTCCAGCATCCTAACATCCCTAGAAGATTTGCAACTACCTATTAATAACTGCGTCTCCCTATTCTATACCGAACTCTTCAACTGTATGTCAAAATGTGTACCCTTTGAGCCCGTTATAAACCGCTCCTCATCACCACCCTGGTACGATAAAGAGCTCCGCTCCCTGCGTAACAAAAGGAACAAACTTTGGCATTCCTTCCTCCTGTCTAAGTCCAACACTGACTACTCTTCCTACTCAGCCATTTCCTCACTCTTTTCCGAACGTTGTGAATCCCTTTACAAAGACTACCTGACTTCTATGCAATCCAAACTTATTTCCGATCCTAAGCAATTCTATAAGTTCATTAATGTTAAGCGCAAATCTAACGGCTACCCCTCTATCCTTAAACTCGGCGACTCATCCTCGTCCAACCCTACAGAAATTGCCGATTTGTTTGCCGAATTTTTTAGTCAATCCTTCTGCGATCCTGTCTCCGACCCTGACCCTAACTACTTCTCCGCCCTAGAAAACTGTGCTCAAACCTCCTTCGTCTCCATAAACATTGACCCTTCTTTAGTTGCTTCTAAGATCAGTGCGCTCGTCGACGATACTGACCCCGGTCCTGACGGCATTCCTGCTATTGTCCTCAAGAAATGCTTTGCCCATCTAATTCAACCTCTTACCCACCTCTTCCAACTTTCCCTTTCTGAGGGTACTTTTCCTGATCACTGGAAGGACTCTTATATTACCCCTATCCATAAAAAGGGTTGTAAAAGCGATATCTCAAATTACCGTCCGATCGCTAAACTTTCATGCATCCCTAAACTCTTCGAAAGCCTCATCTATGACTCCTTGTCGTTCCACTGCAAGTCCATCCTATCTCCATCTCAACACGGATTTATCAAAGGTAGATCTACTACGACCAACTTATCTACCTTTGTGTCTCGCACCCTTCTTTCTGTCGAGAACGGGAACGAAGTTGACGTCGTAGCTACTGATTTTAGCAAAGCCTTCGACAAAATCTCTCACAAAATCATCATTCTAAAATTAAACTATATTGGCCTCCCTCCCCGACTCATTTCTTGGATCAGTTCCTACCTCGATAATCGCCACTATAGCGTCCGTTTCGCCTCTTCGATTTCCAAACCCTTCTTATCCCGGTCCGGTGTCCCCCAGGGCAGTCATCTCGGCCCTTTACTTTTCATATTGTCCATCAACGATGTCGTGAACGTTATCAATCACTCTGACATCCTAATCTATGCTGACGATATGAAAATCTTCAAACAAATTTCCGACACATCCGATTCATCGCTACTCCAAAACGACCTAGACAATTTTCGTACCTGGTGCTCAAAAAACTTTCTCGATCTAAATATATCCAAATGCCAAGCGATTACCTTCTCCCGTAAGCGCACCTCTACTCCTCCCAGATCCTACACCCTCTCTGGAGAACCCATCCCATCTGTTACCTCCCTCTGTGATCTTGGTGTCATATGCGATAGTGAACTCAACTTCCGTTCCCACATAGATCACGTTATTAGCAGGGCCAATTCTACTCTTGGCTTTGTCAAACGATGGTCTAAGGAGTTCTCCGATCCTTACGTTACCAAATCGCTCTTCATTTTCTTCGTCAGACCCCTCCTTGAGTATGCCTGTCAGGTTTGGTCTCCCTCGCAATCCTCTACCATTAACAGAATTGAATCAGTCCAGCGTAGATTCATTCGTTTTGCCCTACGCAACCTCCCGTGGACTGATCACCTGAACCTCCCTCCGTATGAAGACCGCCTAAAACTAATTGACCTTCAACCTCTCTCCTTCCGTCGTGATATCGCTGATATCGTCTTCGTCCACCAAGTCCTAGCTGGTCTCATCGATTGCCCCGACCTCCTACATAGCATATCCCTCAACACTAACCCCCGCAATGTTAGATCTTTCCCCACCTTTCGTCTTGCGACCCACCGTACCAATTATGGCCACTTCGAACCCTTCACTAGAATGCTACGAAAGGTCAACAACTCTACTGCCTTCGATTTCCACCTCGAGAAATCCTCCCTTAAGCGCGCCCTATCCCAGCCTGTTCCACGCCCCCTTTGACTAATCAATTTAGGTTAAGGTTAATGTTATTCTAGTCGTAGTTTAAGTAAATTTCTGTAGCTTGTATTAAGCGAAACAATAAATAAATAAATAAATTTGCGAAAAATTGACTTTTGAGACGTTTTATACTTTATAAAGTTAATAGCGATAAGATTTTGAATCCCGCCGCGATGTATGACCCAAGTAGTATACAATTTATATCGAATTTCTATAGAATAACAAATACAATATTGAGATTTATTTTGGCAAAATTAATTTGTATTATAGCAAAGTTAAGGTGAGGATTAAAAGGAAACTCATATGATTACGAAGTAGTATGATTGTGCTGAGAACTTCAAGTTTTTTTCTTTTCTTTTTTAATTTACGTATTAGTACCCCTCCGTTTACCTTGTTAAAGTAACCTTCGTACTTGCAAGGAAAGAGATGAATTGTATTTGATCAAAATTTAATTTAATTTGAAAATATCTGCCTTTCGCCTGATTAATTCGGCAGAGCTTCTTGCATCGACTATGCCAACTAATCTACAAAAGAGACGAATTCAATTTTAATTCGTAGATGCAATCCAATCTTCTCAGATCGATCGCACTTCAGATCAATTTTGACTTCACAAGGAGAGGTAAATGCACCATAGCTTTTAGGTGAATGTACGAAAAGCCAACACAATAGCTGAAAATGCATTTAAGGACTCGTCTCGTTTCATCCATCTCCGTTCTCGAATAGTGCTGTATTAGTTTTTTGGACTCTGGGGATTTATTGAGTTGATGATTACATGACTCAACCAAATGTACACATGCATGAGGCAATATTGCCCCATTCAGCTAGTTAATGCGAATGGGACAACACATGAAGGAATTTTTATTATACAACGCGACAGGTTTTACAATCAACCGCATCTGTCACACATCTTCGCTTGAGCAACATAAAACTAAATGGGAATAGGAGTAGAACATTAAAATATCCATCCGGACTTTAACTCCAAACAGTAGTGGCTGGTTGTTTCTCTTTACGATTTCCATTAGAAACACAAAATATAACTATTGTATTGAGTCTAGCAGGGTACAGTCATAGCGACTTTTAATGGTACAGCGTCCATTTCGGGTTATTGCAAGTTTATCCACTTCGCCTTATCACACCATAACAATAGAAAAAATGGTCCCTTATAATGGCTTTACTTATTGATATAAAAAGATCCTTACGAAGCAGCCCAAAATGCCACCTCACCTGTTCATAAATTAAAGATTGCTTGATTCATTTGAAGCTTTTATCAAGGTAACCTTAGCGAAGAATAGAAAATCCTTTCCGCTCAAAAGAAGGATTTTCAGGAAATATGCTGCGCAGGCAAAACGCATTAGTAAATCCATTGTCATCATCATCGCCAGCAAGGCTTGATGAAGCGCGCACTATTCAATTAAAATATCGCCGTAGGGCTCCATTGAGGAATTTAATAACTCTAGTCAAGTCAAGTGGGGTGAATGCGCTCAAATTATAGTACATGCCTAGCTTCCAGGTGGTTTTTAGTTTTTGAAATATTGATGAACTCCTCCAGGAAAAGTTTTCGTCCTTTAAAGTTGATGAAATCATTTTGTCCTAGCGCAACTCAATAGCTTTTTGCTTCATTGTTTGTAGGGGTTAAAAAGTTGGGGAGAACTTTAAAACTTTGAGTTGACGTTTAATCGTACATTAGAGTACATTACATACAGACGATATATAGGACTCTTTATGCTCTGCAAGGAAACAACTTGACAACTTGGTATGCCTGCTTTTGTTCTCGGACTTAAAGAGAATGTGAAAGAAATTGGAATATTTATTGATTTTTTCCCCTCTTAATCAAAGGGTTCTTTACCATATAATTTCACGTTTGTAAATAATATATAATGTTCAAACAAAGGCAAATATGCGTGTGAATATTGACTACTACAAAGGCTGTGATAACACTGTGTGACAGAGATATCGTACCAAAACAAGTAACATATCACTTCAATGGGATTTTTTCTGTAGATTGTGAATTCGCAAACAAAAATGTCCTATCACGTAATATATAAATAACGATAAGGTTTCAGGCTCTCTTTTGAGTCGTGAAACGAGTTTTTTCCACGTGTTGTTATTTTTTAATTTATTTTTAAAAGTAGCCATAATACGGTATTTTGTACTTTTCAAACAAATTTTTTTCAAAAATGTGACGTTATAAGATATTTTTGTTAAAAAATTCGTAATCGAAGGAAAAAATCCTATCGTAGACTGATGGTTAATTGTAATATAATATACAAGAAAATAAAAAGGAAAACAATAATATTTTGTTTTCTTTGAAGGAATTTTACAAATTTCTTTTCTAGTTTTAAGGGGTTATCGAAACAGAAAGGTTATTTATACATCATGCTTGCCGAAAAGTTACTCTTTTTGGATAGGTTCAATTGAAGCATCTTTTTCAATACATCTGTGCAATTTTGTTCCCATTTTTCTTGCACAATTCCTGCAAAATGCATGCTATTTAAATTATAAAGTGATTATTACAGTGACTAATAATGTTCTTGACTAAAATCAATTAATTAGGGAAACAAAACAGAAATGTCGATTATACAACATGTGAAGCTAACATAAGTTGAACATCTAATACTAACTTTATTTCTTTACTATTATGCAGTGCTTTATTATAAATATAATTATTTATACATAACTCTAATTTAAATCCTTATCTTTCCGTAAAACAAAATTATTCAAACTCAGAAAATTTTCTTAAATTGTTGATGCTTTTAACCCCATAAATTTTGTATGGGATTTCACATTATTGAAAATCATTTGGCATTTGCTTAACTACTTGTTGAAAAATGAAATATGATTTTAAGCTTATTTTGTTCCCAAGATTTTTAAAAAGTTTCATTTAAAAATTGTCTACCAAATTTCTCTGGCATCCATATAAAACTATAAAACTATAGGACAATTGAATCTTTCATGCTAACTTCTTCTTCTTCATGCTTCTTAAAGACGACTCTAATTTTAACCTCAAATAAAAGGCAGCACGGTTTTAATCTGCAAGTGTTCTCATTTTTAAAGTGTGAAATATTGAAACAAAACCTCTTAATCTTAAGCAGAAGCCATGTTTATCTTTTCTTTCAAAGTAAACGCATTTGCCTGGTATAATGGAATCTGTAAGAAATTTCAAAGGGGAGAGAAAATATTTCAACGATGCCACCAAATTCCAATTCCAAATTCCATTATCTGTGAAGGATTTTTGTCGGAAACATAAACGATTCATGAAAAGCAGTTCATTTATACAATTTGATGTAGAAATATAGCAATGTAGAGGAATACAAGTACATCAACTACATAAATGCGTGAGTTTTTAGTTAATAATAGGTGTGAAGCGTAATTTCTCTAATCAGATGGTTAAGCGAATTTGGTTAATTAAAAGAATTTCTCTCCAATAAAATGATCTCATGACAGCCTTTATTTACTGAACGATCCCTTCTGTACAATGATAACCCTAATTAGGTAATAAAAACAGCAGAATTGTTTCCCTGACAGTTTAACTACTTTAAGACGTTTTTCTCCTCTCCATTGTTTTTTCCTGGTAAATAAGGAAACCTTCTCCCTGAAAGCATACATAGAAAAAGCAACACAATACGCAGAATATAATTAGTCGATAAAATGAACACTTCTTTTAAGGGGAGGTTCCTCTGATCGACTCTGAAAAGTTCGTCACTTTTATGAATTTTTTTGAGGTATAAAGAAATGTGATATGAACAAACGGTTTTTTGTACAATGTTTATTGATAAAAAGAGTCCCTATATTTATTTTTCCCCCCTCTTTCAATTCAAAATGGCGGCTCCAGCCATACTCCGCGAGGCCTTGCGCGCCATATATGCGTCTGCGCGGGACGTTCCCGAGGGTCGTAGGGGTCACTGAAACATGAACATTTTTTAAGTTAGTTAACCTTTTAAGGACGGAGAAAATTACGTTAAAATTGACTTTTTATTAGACATGAATATTATAAATAAATTCAATGAACTTCTTATGTGGAGTCGCTATTTTGAAAGTCAAGGATGCTTCCAGGAATTTGTATACTATTTTTCCTATATTTAGCGCATAACATTTTCCCTGAAAAACATCAAATATTATGTGTTCTCTAGCTGGTCGATATATCGACCACTCCCGTCCTTAAAAGGTTAAATAAACATATGTAGCGGCCCTTCAACCAAAAATTTCGAAATTTTGATAAAAAAAACAGAGAAAGTTATCCACTTGAAAATTAAGGTCGTGTTTTGGGGTGTGTTTTAGTTGTTTAAGACAGGCGTAAACATTGTTTATTATTAAAATATATTGTTAATAATGGTTCAAGGGCTCCGAAATTGAATTTTACACATGACTTTAAAATTTCAAGTGGATCCGATCAGTGGTTCTCGAGATACACTGTCCCGCGCACGGAAAATATCAACTTTCGGGAAAACGCGTTTGTTTTAGAACCAATTTCGCCTTGTTCGCTAGTTGTGCCGCGTTGACAGTTGCACGCTTCTCTTTGAAGCGCTGTAACTTTCTAAAAACTGCATAAAACGCAAAACGGTTTTTGGATCATGTTTTTAACATATTATAGATTGATAATATGTAAAAAAAAAAAAATCGATTTTTTCATCGCCGATCAAAGGAACCTCCCCTTAATTAACTTCTGGGATTACACTTGTTCTTAAGACTAATTCCCTAACCTGCTTGGCAAATTATTGTGTTTTCAAGTGTATTAAAAAGTTCATCGAAATGTTCAAGATACCTACATACGATTATGCTACAAGTGTAGAAAGTAACGACTAATCTTTAAACTATCAAAAGATTTTGCAAAACTTGCACTAACCACTATACAGATAAATACATAAAATCAAAAGTTCGTTTGATTGTTTGTTCCTCAATCACGCCTAATCGCTTGAATAGATATTTTTCATTTAAATTAGTACGATTTTCAACTAAACATATAGGCTACTTTTGCGGACCCAAGATAGCTATCAATAACTTTAAAATACAAGGAATTAAAAATTACTACCTGGTGGTTTTTTGGGATGCTGATTTCGAATTTAAATTTCACACGGAATTTCGAAATTCGAAATGAATAGGGCGATCAAAATTGTTCACAATTGTCTTCAATAAAATTTAGTAAAGATCGCTTATACTGGTTTCGGTTCTATTATCAAAATTTGGAAATTCTATATGGCGATGAACTTGCCTCCAAATTTAAAGAATTCCAATTCGGCCGTCGTTAACAATTTCAATATTGTTATTTTATAACTATGGCAATTATCAAATTTTCAACTACCAATATAATTTAGTTTTTGTGTTTAAATATTTATAAAGTAATTGTAAAAATTGATTCCAAATCCCACAGAAATTTTATAGAAATATTTCGATATTTGAATCATACTTGCAAATATATTGCCATCCCAATTTAAATGCATTTCTAGTATTGTTCCATTGCCACGTTGCCCGCACCTAGTGGTTTGCGTGACAGCGCAAGAAGTATGGAGTTTTATTTACCAAAATACAAAGTAGTATAAACTTTGAACTTTTCTGAAAAATATTCCTATAAAATTAATACTGACTATAACTTCGACTAATTTTAGGTTTTTTATGGAATTCGCTTGATATAGGCATAGTTGGATTTCGCCTATTTTGCATGTAATAATGTCATGCTGAATGGCGAATTACCATAAAGCAATAAAAGACATCTAGTCGTTTTGAATGAAAAACGAATAAAAAGGAGTATAAAGCTCCTTAATCATTTGTTGCTCGTATATATTCTTATATAAGAGTACCCCTGAAACTGAAAATTACCAAATGTTCTGAGCAGTAACCCTAGATATAAGGCCAAGACGAAACGACTTTCACCCTTTTTATGAGTTAGAGCATAATTCTAGAGACTGTGGCGTGAGAGATGGACATAACTCTTTCTTCACATTGATATTACAAAAGAAAAGTAGAAAAAAGTATAAAGGAATGACCTAGGAAAAAAAAACTACAAAAGGAACTATGTGGAATAATAAGGTGAATGTGTCCTCTAATTAGGACACTGAAGATAAACCCCGCCCCCCACAAAGCAGGAAAAGCTAAGAAGAAAAGAGAGTCGGGAGCAAGACAGCTCACCATGATAATGGGACTTCTTGCTTATAAGAATCCAAGAATCCACGGCAACTGCTAGGATATCACAATTATTTAGTGCGGGCGGATTTGCAACTGTGGGGTTGTAAGGGGAACAGAGAGGAGGAACGGAGCATACAACAAACTTTTATTCCTTATACAGGTTCATTTGATAATTATTGAAGTTCATGAACTTTAGCCGGGTTTTTACCTCTCTTGAAAAAGAAACGAGCAACTTGCTATGTTTTATTGAAAACTTCAAAGTTACCCAATTGCCGTAAAAAGTTCAACAAAATATTTTCCAAAAGAGTAGTTGTACTGAAAATATTCTCAGAAAATAATATATGTACCAGAAAAGTTTAACACAAATCAACCACTCAAAATTGAAAATGTTGCTTCAGCATCCTTGACCTCATCTCATTCCGATCCATGCAAATCGACACATGAATTCCACATGAAACATATTGAAGGCACTTATTAAATTACACCCGTTGGTTCTTAAAACACCTTTTGAAATAAATATTCAATTAATATTGTTTAGTATGTAGTCATTTTAAAGGTAATTTATTTCAAATAATAAAATTCAATCATGTATGAAGTGTTCTAACACTTAGATTCAAAAATTTCCAAAATAAAGTTAATTGTTTTTGCGGTTTGCAGTTCATCCATACATAAGGCGATATTTCCTGACTGTTAATCATTACTAAGACGATCCATTTGGCAATATCACAAGATGTGCTCTTTTGTCTTTTTTTGTTTTTTTAATAATTTTTGTGAATACTCTTCATATACAGATGTTTATTAGTGCAATCTTACAATTTCAATCAAAACCACCAAATCAAGAAAGAGAAATTTTCTACAACATTAACATACATACTTGAAACAATGAAATTTGATTATTATCTTAAAACATCATTAGGAACTAAATATAAAATCAATAGCATTCTAAAACAAATGTATGTATGAAATTAATTTGTTTTGTCTCATACATGCCATTTACATACAGCAGCTATTAGTTGGCAATATAGGTTCTAATTATTTAATTAATAAATTTGAGTTTAAAATGAGCGATTACAATTCAGTGAAATTACCCTTAGTTGAAACTAATCTCTGTAGATTTAATTACTTCAAGTTTGAATCTATTAATCCCATGCGCTTATCTGTTAAAATTAAATCTGATGAATTTGGCATTATTAATACTTTATGGACGGGGTGTTTTGGCTCTGTCTTTCTCGATTTTCGGGCGTTTCAAAGCGTTGCAGTTTCATTACATCAAAATTATTTTTTATAAATTTCCAACAAGTTATTTATATGTATAAAAAGCAAAACTGTGCAGAATGTTCAACAAATATATAATACTACATCTAATGGTAACAGGGACAAGTTTTTTTAACTATTATATTATTTTTTAGCTCTACTAACCAACTAAACACTTCTTTATCGTCTTAGATTTTAAAATATATCCTATTAATAATGTAAAATGCCCATCACAAGCACTGAGGAATTTAGTAGTACTAGAAATTCATTTCCACTAACACTGAGGAATTACTGACACGGAAAACTCAGTATCACTATCACTGACTCCCCGAGTCGAAATATTATATTAGTTTATTTTTAATGCAAACAAATTCTCATTTCTTTGATGTAGCAATTTGCCGCCAATTGCCTCCTAAAGGGTAGTACGCTGTTCGCGCTAAGCTAAAATTTCACCAGTCTCCAAAAAAACGCGTGAAAACCGAAGATAAACCCTCGCGAAAAATTTTTTGTAGAATTGATGGTAGAGATTTAGCATAGATTCACAACATAGCGTTTAACGTCAATATATAAAAGGTAAATGAATCAAGTGAAAAGAAATAAAATTAAAGAAATCGAAGAAATTGCGATGCTAGGAGCTGTTTTCTTCTTGCAATTGCTTACGATCCAAAGACGAAGCCCTTCCGTACGGGTAAATCCTTACGAACGAAAAACCAAAGGCCGATTCGCAACAGCTGTAAGTACACATTAGTAAATTTCATAATTTGATATTTATTCACACTTTAATTTAGTTCTTCGACATGGTACAAAATCCTAGGGTTTTCAGAGAAAATTATCATATGGACCTAAAAACTTTTCATACTCTGTTCAGGATGATAGAGCCAGAATTGCTTCCAAAAAGGAACACGCATCCTGATGCAATAAATGCATTGGAAAAATTTCTCCCTCCAGTGTTAAACACGGATGTCTTCCTTTTCGAAGACTTTTTCTTGGGTATTTCATTAATTAAATATTCTTCAAAAAAAACCTCGTCTACAGTGTTTTCCATCTCTGTTCAAAAATTTATTTATTATTCTATTAATTATTATTCTATTATTTATTATTCTATTTTGTTTTATCGCTTAGAACGTAGAGGTAGTTCTTCAAATACAATTTCAATAAAAATTCAAATTCAAATGCCGCAAATCCTTCAAATGTCAAAATTCCGCCGCGAATAAATGCTATGTACATTCACAGGCTAGCTAAAATCTTGGGGAGAGTTTTGCAGCGCACCTAGTGGCTTATCCGTGAAACAAACCATTTAGCGAAGGAACAGCGTACCACTTCGCTAAATTCCGCAGCGGAATTTTAGCTTTTCATTTCGCCAGGCGGAATTTTGTATGGAAAATTTCGTTTAGCGCGAACAGCATACTACGCTTAAGGTGAGAATAAAAAAATATAGTTTTTTGATTATTGTACTTGAGATATAAAACTCAAAATCCTCAAAATGATTACAATCAAAATATAAATTAAATCCTCAAAATTCTCAATGAGGTTTTTGAGGTATATATGTATGAAGGTTTAAATAACACAGGTTTACAAAAAAAAAAAAGTTGATGTTCTTTTGACCAGACCGTCTCATTTTTATGTAAATCGACGCCCTGAATCCGAATCCGAGGTCCGTTAACCTCCATCACGTCAGGTTCAAGGTCATTTCAAGGTCAAATTGAGAAAAACCCACTAAATAAGTCTGAAAAAGAGGACTTATAGGTTTTTGGGGCCGCTGAATCCGAATTCGTGATTTGTTTAACTCCCAAAGGTCAGCCAGGGGTTATTTCAAGGGCATTTCAAGGTGAAATTGGGAAAAATCCACTAAATAGGTCTGAAAAAGAAGATGTATAGGTGTTTGGAGTCACTGAAACCGAATTCGTGATTTGCTTAACCCCCAAGGTCAGCCAAAGGTCGTTTTAAGGGCATTTCAAGGTGAAATTGGGAAAAATCCACTAAGCGGAAAAAGTTGATGTTCTTTTGACCAGACCATCTCATTTTTATGTAAATCGACGCCCTGAATCCGAATCCGAGGTCCGTTAACCTTCAGCACGTCAGGTTCAAGGTTATTTCAATGTCAAATTGAGAAAAACCCACTAATTATGTCTGAAAAAGAGGACTTATAGGTTTTTGGGGCCGTTGAATCCGAATTCGTGATTTGTTTAACTCCCAAAGGTCATCCAGAGGTTATTTCAAGGGCATTTCAAGGTTAAATTGGGGAAATCCACTAAATAGGTATGAAAAAGAAGATGTATAGGTTTTTGGGGTCACTGAACCCGAATCCGTGATTTGCTTAAGCCCCCAAGGTCAACCAGAGGTCGTTTCAAGGGCATTTCAAGGTGAAACTGGGAAAAAATCAACTAAATAAGTCTGAAAAAGATGTATACGTTTTTGGAGTCGCTGAATCCGAATTCGTGGTTTGCTTAATCCCCCAAGGTCAGCCTGAGGTCGTTTCGAAGTCATTCCAAGTTCAAATATAGAAAAGACGTGATTTTTTCCCAGTTTCACCTTGAAATGCCCTTGAAACGACCTCTGGTTGACCTTGGGGGCTTAAGAAAGTCACGGATTCGGGTTCAGTGACCCCAAAAACCTATACATCTTCTTTTTCAGACCTATTTAGTGGATTTTTTCCCAGTTTCACCTTGAAATGCCCTTGAAATAACCCCTGGCTGACCTTTGGGAGTTAAACAAATCACGAATTCGGATTCAGCGGCCCCAAAAACCTATAAGTCCTCTTTTTCAGACCTATTTAGTGGGTTTTTCTCAATTTGACATTGAAATGACCTTGAACCTGACGTGATGGAGGTTAACAGACCTCGGATTCAGATTCAGGGCGTCGATTTACATAAAAAGGAGATGGTCTGGTCAAAAGAACATCAACTTTTTCCGCTTAGTGGATTTTTCCCAATTTCACCTTGAAATGCCCTTAAAACAACCTTTGGCTGACCTTGGGGATTAAGCAAATCACGAATTCGGATTCAGTGACTCCAAACACCTATACATCTTCTTTTTCGGACCTATTTAGTGGATTTTTCCCAATTTCACCTTGAAATGCCCTTGAAATAACCCCTGGCTGACCTTTGGGAGTTAAACAAATCACGAATTCGGATTCAGCTGCCCCAGAAACCTATAAGTCCTCTTTTTCAGACCTATTTAGTGGGTTTTTCTCAATTTGACCTTGAAATGACCTTGAACCTGACGTGATGGAGGTTAACGGACCTCGGATTCGGATTCAGGGCGTCGATTTACATAAAAATGGGATGGTCTGGTCAAAAGAACATCAACTTTTTTTTTTTTGTAAACCTGTGTAATTACTTTAACGCAAATAGAAATCGTAAAATTGTAAATGAGATTTTTGAAGACTATACAGAAGTTTAAATGATTTTTTTAACCCAAGAAAAAACCTCAAAAGTCACAATGAGGTTTCTGCGTTTCAAGTTAAAAACTCAAAGTTCTCAACTTGTCATTCCTATCAGAAGATACATATGTACAAATCATTGCAAAAATTGTTTTTATCTTATTATTCCTGAAAAAGTTCTTTAAATCATCATCATGCAATTCTAAGTTTTACTATAACGAAGAAGACGTTATGGGTATCAATGAAATTGTTCGTTCTTATATAATAAATAGTCTTTTTTTTATTATTTCATTATATTATAGTTTTTTCAAATAAATATTGTTTATCGAAATTCAACTTATCTTTTTATACAAAAAACAATTTATCATCAAAAATAACTAATATATAACTACGGTATAAATTAATTTTATTTTAGATAATCTCAATGAACCTCATTTATTATCTATTATATTTCAAATGTGCTTATAAAATAGTTAATTTTTAAAAAATCTATTAGTAATATTCATAAGTACAAATATAACAAAATATTAACCATTTTTATTCAAATTCTTTTGAATAAATTGGCAAGGCAATATACGTGTGTGTCAAATTGATTAAAATCAAAATATATTAAATGAAGATCTGCAATTGGAACAGGTCTGAAACTGGCATAATTTTACAATTACCTCCCCCTTTCCTAAACCTTTCAAATGATTATGGGAGCTTTAAAGATTTATTTGGAGTTAAGAGGATTTTGAGAACTTTTATGGGTTTAATATTTTTAATTTATTGAGACTTTTAAAGGTTAAAAATGTCATTGATGAGTTTGAGGACGATGAATAAATTAAAATCTCGTCTAGGGTCAATTTCACCATTATGATTATTAATAGTGTAAATTCAATTTCATTACCGCAGACTGACGCTAACACCAGCATCCCCGAAAACCCCTTTACAACTCAAATTGATATAAATTCTGAGGCAATAGTAGTGAAATATGTAAGTGAATTTGATCACTGATCAGTCATAAAGAAGCAATTTATACTAAAACTTATGGATTAGTGATAGTACAATTCAATGTTCACTATCACTGAATCAGAATTTTAGGTAGTAATGAAATATCAGTATGCAGTTACTGGTTATGAAATAATACTACACTACAAATTTATTGCAACAGCATTTTTAAGAAATATTTGTATTGTTTGTGGTAAGCTCATGATTAATTAATTTTGAAATCTTCCAAGTGGCAGACTGGCTACAGAAAATTTGTAAAAATATTTTCACAAAAAACATCGGTACCAGCGAACTTTTAATAAAAATCAATGTTATTTCCCTAAAATTGAAAATGTTATTTCAGCTTCCCTGGCCTCATTGATTTCCATGCAAATCAACATAAATACAAAACTCCAAAAACTCATTACGTACGCAGGAGATTCAAAAGGTTGCCGGTTTGTGGTGCATCTGCATTAGGTAAAGGGAAACCGCTCTGCAAGACAGTGATATTCCAGTCTGTTACTCTCATTACATGGACTGCATTTGGCAATCGGCCAATCGATTGCGCAAAATGCTCCCCCGCATCGGTCCACTTCCACTACTAGCCTGACCCAGGAAGATTGCAAATCGGAGAAGCAAAAGGCATTTCTCCAATTTAATCTGACGTCAGCGATAACATTGGCCCACATCCATCCGATTATTCAATTTTCGAACTCCCCCGCATCATACCCTCAGGAAATTCCCAGATGTCCGCCCTTGGGGAGTTCTATCCCATCGGCATCTCGCATTTCTTTATTACCAACATAAAGGTGAAAAATGCTTAACCAATGCGCTTTGCAGCGAACAAGCTAAATAAATTGCCAATGAATAACATATCACGTCTATTGGGGATATTATCGAGGTGGGTCCGAATTTATATTGTTGGCGGAGCCCTGAAACCGCCCCACTGTTGGAGCACCTTGAAAGCCTGCTTTTTTGAAAGAGGATGATTGGTAGGAAAGTCGGTAATATGTTGAAGTGACGCGTCGCTCACCTGTGTGTGTATATTAGTAGTTTACCTCACCTACATGTTTTTGCCCCCATTTTCGATGAAGTCGATCGATTTCATTTGTAGAAGCGCGCCGTGTTATCAAAGGATACCTCATTACTACTGAATGAGACTGGAATCACTTTTCGGCCAAGCGAAGGTCAAATCAATTTCCCCACAATTGATTTTATCGCGTTCGGTAAATAGGCGTTCTCTGGTTGCGTAATCATAGTATTTGCGGAGCGATTTAACCGATGGATCAATGTCTTAATTCAGAGGTCGTTCTACCCCACGAGTCTGAATAAAACAAACACAGGAAATGATGATAGTGCTATTTTTAGAACGTGAACGTGTCTCGATAAAGTTATAATTAAAAGCAGCGCTACTGGCAGTCGACTGTCAAGTTGAAACCATATAAGATATTGATCTCGCGTGATTTCAAAATCAACAACTTAACATAACTTAAAAACGTACATATCTATTAGATTGACAGTCACTAATTGGCCGAACTTAAGGCCCAGCTATAATAAAATCTTATCAAAACATAAAAGCATTCATAATGTAATTTTTAATCCTTATTGTCCCAATTTGTCCGTTTTTGTCCGTCAACTTTAAGCTCGGACAACTTTGTTATTTATTTTTAAAAAATTCTGAAAATTCATACCCGGGTATTTTCAATAGTGCTCTTTCAGAATATTCCTTGAAAATTAAAAAAAAAACCTCCTATTGTATTTTTGAATTAAAAACCAAATACCAATTTCTGAAGCCAATTTGATAAAAAATTGTTATTTTCAATGTGAAAGAAGTTTTGAAAAAAGCCAAAACCACAAAAATTCCAGCTCCAGGGATTGTAAACCACCCCTAAAATCAACGTTTCTGCGCTTACTCACTACCTTACGGATTGCTCTGAAAAAAATTGGTTTTGGCTTTTGAAAACAGGTGAAAATGGGAAAAAAAATAATAGGATAAGAACCTCAATTCTTTTATTATCAAATTTCATCACCACCCCAAGAAAAAGCCCAAAAGGGATTAAATTCGGCAGTTTTACAAAAACACTCTTTTGAGAACTAAAGAATTGTGAATAAATTAAATAATAAATAAACAGTTAATTGGACATTTTGGGCTGAAATTTTTGTGGTTTTAGCTTTTTCCAAAACTTCTTATGTATCGAAAATATCAATTTTTTATAAAATTGGCCTCAGCAATTGGTATTTTGTTTTTAATTCAAAAATACAATAGGATGTTTTTTTCTAATTTAAAAAATTGGCCTCAGAAATCGGTATTCTTTTTTTAATTCAAAAATTTAATTATCAGGCGATATCTAAAAGAGCATTATTGAAAATACATGGATATGAATTTTCAGAACTTTTTTAAAATAAATAACAAAGTTGTCTGAGCTTAAAGTTGACGGACAAAAACGGACAAATTGAAACAATAAGGGTTAATCGACCCATATCTTCTTTATGTCAGCCCGCGAATAATTTTTTAACATGTGAGCCGATTTGGATTTTTGCTGATTAGCGTAGGTTTGTTGAAGGGTACATCGTGTGATATGTATTAAAAGGCAGAGGACGCCAAAAATGACGGGTAAAAGTGAAATAACAATGATAAATGTTCTGTGATTTTTTTAAGGTTGCTGATTTCAAATTCAATTTCCTATTCTGGGAATTCAATAATGCTGATCCAAAATGAGGGCCCATTCGTACAAAATGTCATCGAAATGTAGCAAATATATGGAAATAGCTTATTTCAAATTTTGCGCCGAATTTTAAAAATTCAACATGGCAGCCTTTTATTTAAATCCGTTGTCCTCCCATTCTCTTATTTGTCTACGGTACTACATTACATAAATAAATACATTTATGTACATCAATATCTCACATATAATACATATGTATATTGTAGCTATATCCGGACAATAAAACTAAAGAACCTTAACTAGGACAGACCATACACTGTCTGAAAAAACTTGAGTCAAAGAAAATTAGAAGCTACTTTGTCATATTTTCTGATTATTCTATTTTATTATTTTCTTACATGTGGCAAAAATAACTTTTCAATATAAAAACCCCGAGTGATTCTATTTTCCTGTCAAAAAAGCCCAAAAACATCCTATTTGTCGTGAACTATTCTCTATTTCCGTCACATGAGAAGTCAGGGAGGAGACACACATCCCGGTCCTTTATTTAGGTCATTTGTTCCATTCCGCAGAAGCAAAAACCGGACTTCGATCAGACCAGGCCAGCAGTTGTGACCTTTAGCTGAACCGAAAGGATGTTAAATTTTCACCATACATACAAACATAACGTCTTTGGGATCGAGATCCTCTCGTCCCCACCTACCGCCTCCGCTGAATTGGGAAAGAATTGAATAAAACTTGAGATAAACGTGAAGCAGAAAGAAAGCAGCCAAGACGATTCCAGGACCTCTATAAGCGGTGGTACTTGTCCGTTCCGGAAAAGATTTTTGGCATTTGAGTCAATAGCCGGGGCGGACCGGGAGCAGATCCAGATACCTGCTGACGCAACGATTGCCTCCTCAAATTAGATTTATTACGATGGCTGCTTGTTTAACAAAAAGCGGTCGACCCCCAGTCGTCCTCTCCTGCGCCCCAAAACCTGCTGAGGAATTCTGTTCTGGGTCTGGCTGCTTCCTGGCGATATCCAGAGATCCAGGAATGTGCTCAGCAGAAACTGCTTCACGAAACCTTGCGATTGCAACCAAGAAGGCTAATTTATCATTTGCGGAAGCACTTATGATTTACGGCGATGGCACCCCTGTACTGGTCCTGCCAGCTGCAGCGTTTAATTAAAGCAATAAATTCTTACACTAAGCAGATGAAAGTTCAACAAGCAGGTTTTATTTCTATGAAGGGTACTAGACATATTACATTCTGTTACTTTTTAGTATTCTGTACCAAATTTTGGAAAAACGAAACATTTAGGATTCCATTGCGTCTGCCATAAACTTATTTTCGCAGAGATCATGCAAACTACAGAGCTGAATTTAGATATACATATTATACTTAATATTGATCCAAACGAATTGGTCCAAAAATCTTAATTTACAACTTAAAGGATATAGAGGGGTTAATTGAATCACCACTTTTTTTTCTCCGCCCTATCATATGCGATATCAAGTGAAAGTTGATTAAATGGAGCAATGGATAATTATGACATTCATTTACATATCAATTCATAAATAAAAACGAACGTGTTTTTAATTAAGTTAAAGTGCAAAGCACTTAATGTGCAACTTAAACATGTGTTAACAAATTATATCCCATAAAACTGAAACTTCATCAATTAACATTTTTTAATATATGAGTATGAATGAAAATGTATCAAAATGTATGAAATTTTATTTCCTCTTATGAATCATAAAATTCTAAACTCCACTAAAATAGAGCATGTTTTTTTTATTTATAAAATTATAAATGTTTTAACAAAATTGTTAAAATCTGCTAGATCTTACCCAAAACCCAGAATAACATTAGCTAAAATGTAAGGCCCATTAAAATCACAATGAATAATTTTATATATTTAAATTTAACTTTATTTTATAAAATAAAGCTATTTTGCATTTTATGGTATGTAATATTTTTATGAATTCACCATAATTATAATTTTTGATGAAATCGAACTTTACTTGTAACTACCGAAAACCTGTGGTGTAGGTGATGATTTAAAAATCGATGTCAAACGAGGTTTCATTAGAAAGAACTAGTAATGAGCAAAACAAGACCAAGACCAAGACTATGATAATCGTACGATAGCATGATTCTCTGCCCTATCTCTATAATCATTTAATCAAAAATACAATATTTTCGAAACATTTTTAACTATCAAAAATTTTAATAAGTCTTAAATTAGGTAGCTGATTTTTGTTTTACTGTTTTTAAGTTATATTTAACTAAAGATTCATTCATAATAATGATCGACATAAGTGACCGTGTATACTGTATACGAATCAAATTTTGAATTACAATTTCAAATTTAGAGTATAAGTTCAATTGATACCAAACCAATAAATATTTTTTTTTAATTTCTTAAAGTTCTGGTCATTTTCACCGAGTTCCATGTTAAAGATAGGATAATTTTTTAAAAACTAGCCTTAAAGATATTAAAAATAGAAAAAATAATGCTTTTCAGTCATCAAAAATGTCGAAAGCAAAGTATCGCAAACATGATTTTGGTCTTGGTCGGGGTCTTGTATTTTCTACAAGACCAAAACCAAAATCGATTCTGGTAATCGCTAGAAGAAATATAAACCCAAAATTGAATTCTGGTTTTTTTGTTTCAATTTTGTTTCAGCAAACAACAGCAATAGAATTATGAAGTTTATAACGTCCCCATCTATCAGTTCCGGATTAAGGACAGGGCTTCAGCCCAAGACACCGGAAATGTTTTGAGAAATAATTCTTTTAATAACTATAATTGCAACATTTTGCATAAATGACTTTGTACTATCCTCAAATAGATTATTTCTATTCTAGGAAGATCACACTATGGTCGATAATTCGTTAGTAAGGGTAATTCAAAACTCTCAAATGTAAACTGCACTCAAATTAGTGATGATGATTTGTTTATACGAAATATTTGAGTCATTTAAGACGTCTCTTAAAAAAATAGATCCCTATTAATATAAAACGAATACACAATTAGTCTTTAAATTTCTTTCTCTCACCACTTATACTAAAAAAAGTGTTGTAGTGACAAACTCATTTTCGACCGAATAGAACCCGTGAAAAGTTATCCAAACCGATTTTGAACTAATTCAATTGTTCGGATTTTTAAATCAGTTCAAGAGCTCTGCATGCGAAGGTTTCAAGAACTGCAGCTTACTATAAAATTGAATTTTTCTTTCTTGACATAAAAGTTACTAAAGAGTTATTTTCTTAGATTGTCCAACTTTGACTTGAATGGCTCTCTATAACTCTTGAATTTAGTTTTATATATTTTTTATATCTGCTTTTTGATGGTTTTACTTCTTGCCAACCTGACAAAAATAATAATTATCATAATGTCAACGCTATTTTATACAGCAATAAAAATATACTAGTATAAATATAAGTTTGATTTGATTGACTGAATACTTACAGTAAGTGTCCGTTGTTAGCCTGTCGATGGTGTCCTGCTTCAGTTTTGAGTTCTTCTTTCCCATGATGAACTAATTTTCCAGGATCTGTGTGGGTGAATTGCACGTGGAGTCCTCCTGTCCTATCAGAGAGCACTCTCTAGCTTTCTTTTTTCCCTAGAGAAAGTAGTCACTCACAATTCACTTTTATTTAAACAAAGGTAAATTAATTCGGCCGCAGCACTGTCCTTGTTTACCGTGAAGCAAATTTCATCTTAAACCTGAGCAAAGATACACTTCTTCACACCTTTAGACGTGAGCTTTAATGTAAGGAGTCGAGTGTGGGGTGCACAAATGAATCACTTTCACCGTTCTAAGGGGTGCGCGTGAGTTTTCTCGGCTTGTCCGCGTTTAGATGCCTTTGTTCGACGAGACTCTGGGAAATACTAAAAAAAAAAAAAAAATTATAAATGAAAAAACAATTTTTTGCAATTCAATTCACATATGTATGTGCATTCACCCTGAGCACGAATTGCGACGACTAGTGTATAGCTCCAAGGGCCCTTAAAACTTTTTCTATTTCTTTCTAAAACGCAACGCAAGGAACTCGTCGTTTTTCATTTCTTCCTTTTTATTTGCCTCCTCGGATTCTTTCCCTCTCGCATTTATTTTCTTTTATCTGTGCAATTCTGCGCTTTTCATTAGTTCATTGCCGTGTACTCCTTGGACCACATCTGCCTTTACAGGGGTTATTCAGTTCGGTCAGATGCTGGAGGGGGCTTACACAAAGTGTAGCTTAAAAAGACTGGTGGTGGTGGAGGCGGGCGTCCCGACGCCACCCACTTTCGAGGCAGCAGAACGTCGTAGCGCAGGAAGGATAATACGATTATTACCTACTGTAATAAATGTAGTCTTTTGAAATGGGTTCGAAATATATTGCGTCTAGTCAGGCGTCGTCGTCGTCGCGGCGGTGGTCGACGAGGGTATGAACCCGGCACTCGGAATGAATTTCAAATTTAGTGGGTTTATCAAACCGCGCCGCCCTGCTCCTTACACACTCCCACACGAGCTACCTACCCGATCAAGTGGAAAAAGCAATTCGATTGGAACGGGTTTCGGGGGTTTGTTGGACGCTATGAATGGCAATTGGGGCAAACGGTGTTTTGGTCTTTTTTCCAAATTTCTGGAATAATCCCGAAAACTTACTTAATGCACTGAACACAAAAAATTTTTACATTATGAATTCATGAATCGCATAAAGCAAATTAAGGGGTTATTCTACCTATAGCCCGGAAAAAAATACAACAGATATCGTTTCGAAATTTATGAATGTTATTGTAAAAAACAAAATGGAGGCTGTCGAACCCAATGTTGTAGTAAAATTCTGGCCAAAATATTCATCTGCAATCATACAAAAAAACAAAAATTATTAGTGTTGAGTATAAACTACTGCACTGACCTCACTTTAGGTCAAAATTTATGTTTTTTTGCAATTTGGGACAAGTTTGAAAAAAATATCGATGTTCGACTTTTTTTCAATTAAATAAAGGTTTGCCATATTACCAAAATTTTATTTTTTGCTCTAAACTGTGGTCATTGCAGTAGATAAATAGTTAATAAGTATGTGCACAAAGTTTGAAGTAAAACGGTCGAGTAGCTTTTTCACATTTTGACAACATTTGTTTTTATTGAAATACTAAAAGATCAACGAAAAGAGAATCTAATATTATAAACGAATTTTCTTCATTTTTTGATTCCTATTGAACCTACTTGCCCTAACACTGATCATCACATAGTCTAATAATACTACCGAATTATTTTCATTAAACAAATTTATGTACATTTTTAAAAGTAGAAATCTATGCTACTGTTTTATATAAAGAGGAAAAATGTGTTTGTTTATTTGTTTGTTTGTTAATCGTAATTTGATTGGATTGAGATGAAATTTTACAGGCACATTGTGTTGTGTGTTTAGGGAAAACGAAAGGAAGCGCTTTGAGTAATGATGGCTATGGTGAATTAAGACAGCATAAAAATGGTCATTAAGTCGACCTTTTTGTTTTCTTTGACCTGACACAACAAAATAGCATGACATATGACATGACACCTGGTTAGTTTCAGGGTAATAAAAACTATATTGGAAAATTAATTATCATCCTGTATCTAAAGAAGTAGCATTTATAAGACGCCATAGTGAAACCGGATAGCTCAACTAATTATTAAATAAGATAACAGTTTTTAAAAACTTTCTTGCATACAATAATACCATGAAAAACATTTTTAAATTTATAGCTTAGCACCCTTAAGCACAGAATAGCTTTAAAAAACCAATCTAAGCATCGAAATAAAATGATCAACAAAATAAATGTTATATACTTACTCAAAATTTAATTTGATATCTTTTTAAAAACTTTCGTTCTGCAGAATAACATGAGCGTGCAATAAAATGAAACTTAAATTTAAAATACATTTTCGGAAGAGATAAATTGATTTTCAAAGTGCCGCCATAAATCAACTAAAAGGAAATTGCTAGAACGACTCGTCGTAAAAGTGTTCATGTTTGAGTACTCTTTGAAAATCGCAGCATTGCTTAACGCATCAGAAACGCGGTGGTGCAAGGGAGGTGTGCCGACGGATTGCATGACATTACCGTCAATTTATATTGCGCTCAACAGATAAATTTTCATCTTGGATGCACCCGCATGCCTAGAGGGCATTATAAAGCAGAGCAAGCAAAGAGGGCACGCAGAGAATTTTCTACCTCCCAGCAGGGATGTTGGGATAATGTCGATATATCGATATTTTTGGGCGATATTTTTAACGTGATAAATCGTAATCGAATTATTGGTGTCAATTTTTTTGTGCACCAGAAAATAATTTTTTTTTAACAAGCATTTCATTTCTGGATAACTTTAGCTCACAAAAACTGAAATTAAACATTTGACTGTAAATTACTGTGTTTCCATGCAGGGTTCAACTCGAGTTGAACTCGAGTTAGTGTTCATGGAAACTCGGGTTGAGTTGAGTTTCGTTAAACCCAAGTTAACTCCACGAAACTAGTCGGGTTGAGTTGGGGTTAGCTTCAGATGTCATTCCAGTTTATTTTCTCAACTCAACTCCAAGTTGCTCATGGAAACAGTTCAGGTTTAGCAGCTATTTTCTTAACTCGACGAAAACTCAACTCCAACTCGACCCTGTGCATGGAAACATGGTAAATGTTGAATGTCTTGTGAAAATCCCTGCGAAAAGGTTGACAGTATTAGACAGTATTATCGGAGCTGAGGTATCAAACCTTATGCTTAAAGGTCATTATCTAAAACATAAAACAAAATTGATAAACCAATCATGATATCAAAAGAAAGGACTTTCAAATTTCGAATATATTACTGGGGACATTTTCAGGCCGTTTTTCTCAACTAGTTTTGAGTTGTGAGTGCTACTATTTTACAGATGGTATACCCACATGGTATACTACAACCTCGCCAAATATCGTTAAAATCTCATTCCCCAAAGTCGTATAGTGCCCTTGCTAATTGTATAATAAATAAGTAAACCATAAACCAATTGTACATTTCATAGATTACCCACAAATGGATACGATTGAATAATAGTTAAATATTTTTTTTGCTGGTACATAGTTACAAACAAACCTCAGAGGTAAATAAGAGAAGAAGAAAGGATATTCAAATTTTAAATATTTATTGCACTAATTTTTGATTCTGTTTAAAAGTTTGACAACTAGTATTACAATCTAAATTTAGATTTAAGTAAATAATTTACTTTTTATTAAATTTAAAAACGCTAGGTTTCCCTTTTTAAGCTACTTTGAATACATCACGGAACTTTGAAAAAATCATTGGTGAAAGCTGAGGTGGTGGGAACAGAGAACAGATAGAAAACAATTAGTTAATTATATTAACTTAACTTTTGTCACTTTTCAGCAGTATTCGTTTTCAAAAAATTTATTTTTTTTGTAAATTTGGTCTGGGTTTCTTTAAGTAATATTACCTTGGAATATAATTTCTCCATAACAATATTTAACCTTTGTAACTTTAGCTGCTGAATAATTTTTTTCAATGGGTTCAAATTCAATACTACGTTTTAAAGAAATGCTACTTACTACTTACTGGGCCAGTTGCTCTCACTAAAATCAAACCACTTTTTCTAAGAAATCTAGACTCTTATCACTAAAGAGTGAAACACTTCTGACAATTTTATTAAACTTTTCGATTGATTATTGTTCAATGATTCTAAATTTATTTTTTGATTCATTACTTACTTAATAATTATAAGTTTTTCTTGTATTAATTATTTTTTTTAATCATAAAATATATTAAAAATATTTTAATAACCATGATCCTGTTCGTTATTTAAAATTAACAAATATTGAATAATCATTGGAGAATCATCTCCCAAACTTTTTAAATAATTGCATTGATGTTAAAATTATATCATAATGCAGCCGTCCGTAAATACACACTTTGGTGTGGAAAATATTAATTATTTGGTGTAAATAAGACATGGTTAAACACATCTTGCTGGAGTTATTCATTTGGTGCTTTCAGATCAATTTAGTTTGTTTGAAATTTTCATTTCTCATTTCATGAAAAGTTAAAATGATGAAAAGTTTTAAAGTTTAACTCAATTCGAAAAATTAATTCTAGTCGAAAGTGAGAAAGACGATATGACGTGTTTAGAGTTTATATTACGTCGGGTAAATATATGAATTACATATCTATAGAGTTTACCCGAAATAATGTATTTACTTATACTTTATAGTTATGTACAAATAAATATAATTATTGGAAAAAAAAGTTTCAAAACCTTCAACCCGACTAGGGTTACATAAATAAAATAAACCAAACATTAAGAAACAAGTTCCTTCTAGCAGTTTCACATTAATAACATTGTAATTCAACTCAAATGCCGTGGTCTTGCGTATTTATTTTTTATCCTTGATTGATGGCATCTCCATTGGTTTTATTTGTCTATCAATGTTTGCTTTTTGTAGTTGACGATGCACGACCACAGTATTTGAGTTGAATTACAACGTTATTAATGTGGAACTGTCAAAAGGAACTTGTTACTTACTTTTTAGATTGTTTTTATTTATGTATCCCTAGTCGGATTAAAGCTTTTCGAACTTTTTATTCCCTTAATTATATTAATTTTTTTCTGTAGTTGATTTACAATTCTTTAAAACTTTTCTTTTATTTTAAACTTTACCGTTTTACAATATTAAGTACATACTATATTTATATTTTTGAACTCGGAATTTTCTCCTCTTTGATTTGACATCCCACTCAATACGATTGCGAAAAAAAAATTTCACAGACCCCCAATTTTTGGATGTTACATCCGTCATATTGACTTAGTTCGTATAAAATATAGTCTATGTCACCTCGACCATAATAACGATTCGATTGACACCTCACTCATCAAAATCGGCACAGCAGTTTAGGTGCTACGGTCGAACATACGTAAATACAAACGCACACACATATGTACATATTTACATACATACATACGTAGTACATACATAGACTGCTAAAATCATATTTATTCCTTTTGGCTTTGCCGTTGTCGGGTAAAAAATATAAAATATATGTACTAAAAATAACGTGTGATACTTTATTTATACCCTAGCTACAGCGATGCTTTTTTTGATATATCGACCTCGGTTGTTAATATTTTTAATATAAAAACCCCAATATATGTAGATATATCGATATACTTTTTCGATGTTAACATCTCTAGTTCCCAGGTGGCATATCCCGGTGGCAGGCAAAGCTACTTCTTGACTAGAGAAGGGAATGTCATTATCGCTCACACGAGCACGAGTCATGCTACAGCCCGCTCGTGCAGGACACGCAACAGGTAGCGGGGCGGTAAAACTAAGCCTCAAATGCAAGTTAACCGGAGAAGTTAAAAGTTACGAGGTCATTAAACAGGCGTTCGTAGAGCATTCGCTGGAGCACTACAATGGCCCCATGTCGTGCACAGAGTGTCGTTGTCGTGTCAAGCACATATTTCGACCCTACGATATATTTCCCACGTACACGTCAGATGCCCACCTAAAATAGGAGTGCTGCGAAAAAAATAGTGTTGAGGGTTAAAAGTAAAAAACGAGTTATGCAAGTCCGGATTTCCCTTTTGTGCATATTTACATTTTATATTGCAAATGAAAGCGAACAGCACCCCCGATTCCGTGCTTTTAATCGATCTGCATAAGAATTCATATACAGAAAGGGACATAATTATAAAACACCTGAAGTTATTCTCTAACAGAAAACCTATAAGAACGAGAGAACTAAGGGAGACATCTCTTGGTTCACCAATATAACAACCGACTTGTAACAGTGGAACGAGAGACATAAATGCATTGTCCGCGTGGTTAGGAAATCATATTGCATGTCAGTGGGCAAATAAATGCCAGCGTAATCAGCTATCTTAGATTTTCATGATTTTAGCATATATGTATATGCTAAATTTATTTAACAAACAAGTACAAGTTTTTATAAATTTTTTTCATTAATAGGTAATAAGTAACAAGTATAAATGCTTTAAATGGTAAATATTCAATTTAGTATTTTTATTACTAGTTTTCTTTTGAAATATCATATGCATCGAGCTTGGTGCATAGGAGACATAATTATGAAAAGAAAGATGTTTCGCTATCAATTAAATGAGAAATTTAAGACGGGGACAATTTTTAACGCAGCCACTGGCACGCCAAGGAAAACAAGAAGAAAGAATGGCTAGGTAAACAATTTGGAAGTTGCAAATAATAGTAAATATAACAATTGCTAAATGTAGATTTGATAGGAATCCCTACTTCTACAAATTTTATAGATAATGATATAAAATTGCTAATTTCTGAATATATACATATATAAATATGTGATTGTGTTTTTTTATTTTGGCATATCGGTAGATTACAATCATATATATTAATGTATGTATATCAAGTTTACATAAAATTGGAATTTGGCGATTTCTATGTATGTCGAATTAACAACACGCTTTTGTTTATAATACACTACGAAAATTTGAAAATACTAATAACTTTATAACAATTTGATATGTCAATACATATAGACTTTTGCAAGAGTTAATACAATGAAAGTCATAAATTTCAGTGTATTTCCAACTTCTTCTATGAAATGACAAAATTTATACAATTAATATAAAAAAACATTCTTCTTCTTCTTTGAGTAAAAATATGCAGCCTCTACTAGACATTTTCAAATTAAGTGTTATTGGATAACTATTATAATAGCCTTGATTCATCCTGCCTCATGCCTCAAAGAAATATTTCCTTAGCCCTTCATTACGGTCGTTTAAGGCAAGATATTTTCCTTCTTAGTTTGTGAAAATATTTTTTCAGATAGCAATAAGCACTGTGTAAGTGGTAAAAAGATAATTTAGGGATTTCTGCCCAACGCTTCTTTTATTTTAGCACATGCGCAATCAAGCCGATTTTATTTGCCCAGCATGACACATATTAAACATTTTAATGGGATTTGTTCAAAACCTAATTTGTTCAAGTGTCCGTTCTACTCTAATAATTATCAACTTTCTGATTAATTGTTGAGATCGATATTGTTTTAATAATAATAATAAATAATTAATGAGCTAATACCTCAAAGGAAACTGGATGGTCAAACAGGCAAATAATTTTTTTATGTTGAACTGAATAAACTCGATTGGTTGAAAATGTGGATTATTTGGGTTTACGTTTTAAATTTCTTCTTTATCTTTTTTAGTTACAAAGATAATTTAATTTAGAGTTGTGTCTTCACCGTCCTCAAATTCTTAGCAAATATCAGGATTAATTATTATATTTACAATACATGATCAGAAATTGTGACCTATGACAATTCTGCAGAAAACTATGTTCACAAAGCGAAAACCACATCGCCATTAGAAAACATGCAGATTTACAAATATATCTAAAGGTCAAACAGATCCTCTCTTTTTTATTCCGAAAGTAAAAACAAAAGTATAGTAATCGATTATGCCACGGAAATTACAACTTCTAATTATATGACAATGTTCTAGCGGTATTTTTTAATTATCAAAGCGCCATTCAATGTAATAAATACATCCACATATATTGACTTGCAGCAATTTATTCGATAAGCCATTGTAATTGTAATTTGAGATTAAACTGACTACGTACAGATGAGTATCCATAGTTGTCCTAGAAATAACAACAAATAGGATTGTGTACTTCCACGGTTGATTGGGCTGTAGCATTCTGAGCAATATTTGCACTGGTAGTGTCGTGGATGTTTTAACGTGAAATGCGGAATCTGTGTACATTGTGTGTACATTTCACCCAGCTTATTATAACACCAACGATTTAATTTTTCTCTGACCTAGATGTAACGAAATTCAGTTAATTTTGTCGGCAGATAAAATGTGCGAATACATTCAATATCACCGAACTATAATCTCTTCTGCAATTCCGATTTACATCACAGTTTCTCATTTTAATTTTCAGTGCTAACGAGATTAAACTTACCAAAAATCCCTGAGCCAATAGTGCAGACCATCGCCGAAATTTAATTCATGAGCGTTTAAATCATGGTGATAACTTAAAATTTAATCTACGACTCTTATAAAATTATTGCTGCACCACCCTTGCTGGAGCCTCGTTCTTCCCTCCTCAGAAAGGTGGTTGCACAAACGACAGCATCATAAATATGCGAGGGAGGAAAGTGCATAAATTTTGCTGCATCCTCACAATGTCTTTCTGGAAACTCTCATTAACTTCAGGCTTCGACAGCTGCTGTAGCAGTAATTTCATTAATTTACAGGGTGTGGATGTTTATTAAGTACCAGCTTCAAATATGATTAAAAATGTGTGATACTTTCTCATTTGACGAGCACCACCGCCATCCCGACTTACACACCATGGGACATGATGTGAAATCTCATATTTTTGGGACTAATGAAAAGAGGAAGTAAAATAACAATTTGAGGCACAAATAAAAGGATAATTATAGTTCTGAAATAACTAAAAGATTTGATATTTTACTCTTATGACCTAAATACACTCTAAAAAATGTTGGTGTAATTTTACTACCTTTTTGGAAGGAAATTGATTTCCTTCCATAACGATAGTAAAATTACACTTAAAAAAATTAAGTAAATATCTATATAAATTTACACTTTTCTTGTGTAAAAGTATTATACACATATGCGGAAAATTACACATAAAAGATGTAAAGTTTGCATAATAAATGTGTATTGTTTACTTCCTTAAAGTAGGTAAAGGAGGAGGGTCAATAAGGCCGGTTTTCGGCCTAAATTTTTTGGCAGGAAGGACTTCAAATTTCTTTGAAATTCTTTTTGGGTTTTTATCTATAAGTAATATATAGTCAATTTCAACCAATATGGAACTTTTAAATACCCTCCCCCCTCTCTGCCACCCCCCCCCCCCCCCCCTTTTCTCGCCGTTGTATTGAAGTATGTATTACGATTAATCTAAATCAATAAATATCATATTTAATTTTTTAAAGTCCCTTAATGTACTTAGTTATTTTACCTTTAATGGAAATTAAACCCTTCAAACAAAATATTTTCGACAGGACGTCTTATTTAAGGAATACCTTCACAAAGTGATTGCGAATACATTTTGTTTGAATGAGAGATTTGAGGTTGTAGATTTACGGCAGTTTGACGTAATTTTACTTATTCATGCGCACATTTACACCAATTGAGTGGTAAAATCAAACAACATTTACAAAGTTGAGTGACTATCACACCCAAAGCTTCAAAATTGTGTAATTTCACACTTTTTTGCTTAATTACTCGTAAAATGTGTATTTTTACTTTCGTAATAAATTTTTACACAGAACAAAATGTACAATTGCTCTTAAAATCTTTGTGAATCTATATTTATTTTTTAAAGTGTAGAAAAAAGGTGTTATTTTCGAAAAGTTACTTTCATAATTATAATGATTGTTTGGTGTTTTCTGCGGTTAAAAATATAAATATTTTACTATTTTTTATTTAAAAATTATAGGTAAGGTACAGTCGCCAAATTTCGTCCCCTTCAATATCTACTCTTTTAAAAACCGTCATCTATTATCAGTGACGCGAACCGACAGCTAGTTGCATCAGTCGGCCATTGTGTAGAAGTGAGTGCGTCACGACGTTCGTACCGACAGAAATTCGAAAATCAAAAAAAGTGTTCAAGGTGAGTTTTTCATTGAAATGTTCTCGGATACCATAAAATATTGAGATACCTGACTTATTGATAACATTTTTTTGGCAAACTAACTATTAATATCTCAGATGTTAATCGATTAAGTAAAATTATTAGTTATGACACGTTTATTGCTTAAATTTATGCGACAAAATAAATAGAAATGTCCTAATATCGTCCCCTTACGTGAACCTCGTCTCCGGGACGGTATTAGGATCTCGTATGGTGAACACAACGGTCATGTCACTTAATACCTTACCAATGATTAAAACAATTAAGAAAGGGCTGATTAGATATTAATATGATAGTTAGGTTCAATTTTATATAATAGAAAAGGAGTAAGTACAACTCCAGTTCACGTACTGATTATTGTGATCTCAATATCGTCCCCGGGACGTAATTAGGAGCCCAAAAATATATTTTCATAATTTGAGTATTTTTGTTAAAGCTATTTTCAGGGACCGAAAATAACAATTATTTTCAATTTTTCCAACCAAAAAATCATGTAGACAAATTTGTGGGAAAATTGGTTTAAATGTAGCATTATGATTCTTATGGCCTGAGCTTTAAGAATTTTATGTGCTTTTTAAATTTGTGATTTTTTCGAAAAAGATCAACAGAAAAAAATTATTTTCGCATTTTTATTTTTAAAATCAAAAATAAAAATCAGAAAATGATTTTTATTTTTAAAATCAGAAATAAAAATCAGAAAATGATTTTTATATTAAAAATCAGAAATAATAATCAGACTATGATTTTTATTTTTAAAATCAGAAATAAAAATCAGAAAATGATTTTTATTATAAAAATCAGAAATAAAAATCAGAATATGATTTTTATTTTAAAAAATCAGAAATAAAAATCAGAAATTGATTTTTATTTTAAAAAATCAGAAATAAAAATCGGGAAGTGATTTTTATTTTTAAAATCAAAAATAAAAATCAGAAAGTGATTTTTATTTTTAAAATCAAGAATAAAAATCAGATTATGATTTTTATTTCTAAAATCAAAAATAAAAATTAAAAAATGATTTTTATTATAAAAATCAAAAATAAAAATCAGAATATGATTTTTATTTTTAAAATCTAAAATAAAAATCAGAAAAATGTTTTCCAGAGGTGTCCGGCATGATCAATGTTTAGTATTGGGTGCATTGCTATCACATTCAACAGATAGCGCTCCCATTGCCGTAAAATATTTAGCTTAGCGCGTTTTTTTTTTTTTAAATAAAAATCATTTTGTGATTTTTATTTCTGATTTTCAAAATAAAAATTATTTTCTGATTTTAAAAATAAAAATCATATTCTGATTGTTAGTTTTGATTTTAAAAATAAAAATTATTTCCTGATTCTTATTTTTGATTTTAAAAGTAAAAATCATATTCTGATTTTTATTCTTGATTTTAAAAATAAAAATCACTTTCTGATTTTTATTTTTGTTTTTAAAAATAAAAATCACTTTCCGATTTTTATTTCTGATTATAAAAATAAAAATCAATTTCTGATTTTTATTTCTGATTTTTTAAAATAAAAATCATATTCTGATTTTTATTTCTGATTTTTATAATAAAAATCATTTTCTGATTTTTATTTTTGATTTTAAAAATAAAAATCATAGTCTGATTTTTATTTCTGATTTTTATAATAAAAATCATTTTCTGATTTTTATTTCTGATTTTAAAAATAAAAATCAAAACATAATTTTTATTGTTGTCCAGAAAAATAACAGTCAGGAAATAATTTTTTAGATCTGATTTTTACCGAAAATATCATAACGGTTACGGTCCCTGGCTATTTTATAACTTTTTCTAACAATGTTAACGCGGTTTTGATTATTTTTAAGAATAAGGGAATATTGAACCTAATGTTTGACGTTTCATTTATTACTGTGGTATTTTTTTTTTATTTTTTTAGATTTGTTTTACAAAAAAGGGACGATATTTGGCGACTCTACCTTACAGAGAAACCGCTTTAAAAACTAAAAAACTACAGATATTCATATGTAGTGTAGCAGAAAATCAACTTAGAAATCTAACAGAAATTGTTTTAACCATCAACTTAGTCCATGCAAACTGCAAACAACATTAATGCATATACAGTTGCGGACAAAATAATAGCAGTCTTGACTATCGCTACACATAACCATGAATTTTTGTTTGTTTGTGTGAGTATTCCGAGAATTCCTTTTGGGTTCAGATGAGTGTACCGTAATGCATTTAAAAAAAGGCAAATGAAATGAAAACAAGAGCAGAACAAAGTCATTTGCGTATTATTTGTGTTAAGAGTTCAAGTTCATAGCGGCGAAATAATAGCAGTGCTCTATTAAATTTAGTTAAAAAGTGTTTTCCAATTCAGAAAATTTATTAATTTTTTATACTTGTAAGTAAGAATGGTTTTTTAATATTTTACAGTTGTCTCCAATTTTACACAATCAAATTATTTCAGCAAAATGGGCCGGTCCAAGCATTGTTCTGAAAGTCAGCGAAATGTTATAAGAAAACTAATTAATGAAGGGAAAACTTATAAAGAAGTACAAAATTTAATTGGATGTTCTGCAAAAATGATTTCTAATGCCTTAAAATGGAAAGATAAGCCGGAAAATCGTGGTAGGAAACGTGCTACATCTGAAAAAATGGATAGAAGAATCGTTAATTTAGTGAAGAAGATGCCTTCAATACCCGCAATAACCATCAAAAATGAATTGAATTTATCTGTGAATGAACGTACCATCAGAAGACGTTTAGTAGAAGCCAATTTGCCAGCTCGAAGCCCACGTAAAGTTCCGTTATTGACCCAAAGACACAAAACTAATCGTTTAAAGTTCGCTAAAAATCACGTGGATTGGTCTTTGAATAAATGGCGAAATATTTTGTGGACCGACGAAAGTAAAATTGTACTTTTTGGGTCGAAAGGTCGTCGGCAATATGTTAGAAGACCACCACGTGCAGAATACAAAAATCAGTACACTGTGAAAACCATTAAACATGGTGGGGCTAAAATTATGGTTTGGGGTTGTTTTTCCTACCACGGTACTGGACCCATATTTAGAATTCCTGGCATCATGGATCAAGTGGTTTATGTAAATATTCTTGAAGAAGTCATGCTGCCATGGGCCGAGGATGAAATGCCAATAAAATGGGTATTCCAACAGGATAACGACCCCAAGCATACCAGCAAAAGGGCAAAATCGTGGTTCCAAGAAAAAAAAATTAATGTTATGGAATGGCCGGCACAATCCCCCGATATAAATCCCATCGAGAATTTATGGAGCGATGTTAAGGTTGCCGTAGCTGAAGCTAAACCTAAGAATGCCGAGGAATTATGGGATGTTGTTCGTGCAGTATGGGCCGCTATACCTGTTGAGAGGTGCAACAAATTGGTTGACTCTATGCAACGAAGATGCCTAGCTATAATCAAAAATAAAGGAGGTCCAACCAAATATTGATATTTTTAATATTATTTACTATTTAATATTTATATTATTTTCATGCAATATTATGATTTTATGTGAATATTACCTTAATTTAACAAAACTGCTATTTTTTTGTCCACCATATTTTAACATACTTTGCCTTTATATCAACAATAACAAAATGATAATCTTTGAAATTAGTTTAATTTAGTCATAAATGAAATATTAAATATTTATAAATAAATAGAATTGTTAAATCTTTTAACATTAAGAAGGAAAATTAAATTTTATGTTTTAATTCCGCCACTGCTATTATTTTGTCCGCAACGTATATGAGACTGTTATTATCATTTAGTTCTGTTAGTTAAGCCAGAACTAACATACAAGATGCAGAACAAAATTCATCCGTAATCACACATTAAAAAAAAAAAACATATTATGATTCATAACAATAAACAACACAAGAGGGGTTTGTCAATTTTAGAATTCAGAAGGCCGATAAGTATAATATTAGCAAAGGAAATAGTCTTCACATATAATACATATTATATAATTAGCCATAATATGAACATTTGTGGAGAACCTTCTTATAGGCTTATTGTTCAAGTTTTGGCAAATTATTTCCATTAATAGAAATACAAGATTTTGCACACAGGAATATTAGGAAGTTTTGATCTTAGAATTGAAATCACTTATATAATTTACGCATTTTGCCAGATGAAAACCCCCAATTTGTGTTTGCCCCAAGGCCTCTACATCTCGTATGACTCTGATCCTTGCTCGTACTAAATTTTGGGGTAGTTAGCCATGTGGAATGCTGCTTGATGCATGTGTAATGAAATAACTTCCCACAAATGCTCTAGGAAGCAATGGCAGCAAGATATTGTGACAGAACGAAGTGGGTGGTTGAGATTAGATAAAAAGTTAGTCAAGGGTGAACAATTAAGTGAAAGCTAAAGAATAAAAGAGTCAATTATTATGTGTATTTATTTACTTCTAAAGTTAATATCAGGAATTTGTTTCCAACGAAGTACATATGACATTATTACATATCAAATTGATTGAATGAAAATACATAAATTGTCTACACAAAAATCAACTTAATATATGATGTGAAATATAATTAACTGCATGATTTCAATAAGTTTTTAGGAGAATTCTCAGTGCAAATGAAACAACTAAATAGTAAAAGCGTTAAATACTTCAAAGTTTAAGTAATAAAGTATACAATGTTTTTTCATTGTGCTTTTGTATATTTTTAGTACCCTTAAAACTAATTAAAAATTATCATAATAAAAATTAATAACATAAATTATGAATAATCAAAAATAGCAATTTTGAAAAGGATTTATGCGATATGAATTTTAATTAACCGGACGGTAGTTGATAAGTACGAAGTATTCGATGGATCAATTCAAAGCTCATTAAAAATATGATTAAATTATGGCCTCTTGTTGAGAAAGTCAACGAGCACAATGTTTCGTTATTTAAATTCGACAAATTGGTTAATATCATTAACATTAAATTCGCATAAATTGTATTGTTTATTTTCATGAAACAATGTATTTTATGTAATGCTATATTATTAAAACGAGTTTTTAGTTGTATATATACAAGTACTCTACGATATCCAAATTGTTTTAAATTCGAGTTTAAAGTACAATATACAGAAAAATCCTTATCATTTTTTTATACTGCAGCAAAACACTGAAGAATTTCAAAGATAAAATATAAAATTTTGCTTTTTGAATAACGTCTTGATTTGATGTTCTATTATACACAAAGCTTTACAGACTAACAATCGAAAATGTAAAGAGTGTTTTTTTAAGAGACGCCGGATTTCAAATAACTCTCTAGTGAGATATCATTGTCATTTTTATTCGGTGAGGACTAACAAATCATTATGGAAAGAATACACCGCAGCAACAATTCCAAATCGTGAAAATTTATTTCCGAGATCAGGACTCAGTAATAAAAACTTAAAGAGCACTTCGTGAATTTTATGGACCAAATAATAGTCCATAAGACCGTGCTATCGTCATGTTATTGAAAATTTCTGCAACACATGCCATCAACAAGAAGGAAACCAATGCGTTTCGAAGAAAATAACCTAGCTGTTGAAAGCAGTGTTACTGGAATTTATTGATTCGCAGCCGTGTGGAAGAACTTGTCCATTCTCAATTTTGCAAATTCTGTGTAAGGGTCTTAGCCTTAAGGCTTACAAGATGCAATTGGTGCAAACATTTAAGCTGTATGACCATCGTTTGTACCGGATGTTTGTTGAATGGAATGAAAATTAGTTGCAAGTTAACTCTTTCATTTATGGCAAAATTTTGATCAGCGATGAATTTTGTTGATTGTGTGTATTTTGGTTGGGACAGCTTAAGTAAGAATTATTGCAAAGCAAAGATTTAGGTTATATTCAGATTTGAAAAGATCCTAATAAAGTTGGCGTGATGAAAATCGTCAAGCAATTCCACAGCTGCCTATACACCCAGAAAAATTTACTATTTCTTCAAAAATACGATAAAGTAACAATTCGTGTGAGTTGACACCTCTGGACTATATTTTGTGGGTCATTACGAATATATGGTCTCAAATACTCGAAAAAGTGGGCCGAAATTGAATTTAAATATTACATATGTTAAGAAATTATATTTCCACTAAAACCAAATTTGTGGTCAGCTTTTAATTTTTATGTGTTTTATTTAAATTCAAAATCCAGACGCACTTAAAAAACAACCTTTATTTTCTAGAACTGTTTAATATTAACCAAATGTACAGGAGATGGAATCACAAAAAAATAACACATAATGAAGTTCACCATTTCAATTTGGAAGGACCATCTCTTGCTAGATTTATAGTTGTGGGAGAGTCGAGTTTTTGAAAGATTATACTTGGAGTGCAGACGTTAGAAAATAAAAATTGTTATAACATTAAAAAAAAGGAATTATTTTGTCAAGATCAATCAAATAATTAACTTTAAAATTAATAAAAGAACAGGTTCAACAATCCAAATATAAATTAAAGAAACAAGTCACAAAAATATTTAACAACATGTATAGATTAGAAACACTGCTCAAACGTCAATATTCTAGGAAAGATATTTCAAAAACGTAAAAGAAATTGCGATTTTTAATGTTTTTTAGAGTTTAACATGTCACAAATGTCTAAAACGCCGGTTTAATAAAAGAGCATAAGTCATAAGAGCATAAGTTTTGCTAAAAACTTAAGTTTCGAACGTGTTTTTCTCGAAACTACATTTTAAACATTTTTATGATACCAATTATTAAAATGTGTATTTTGGAACCACAAGGAAAAAAAATGAAAAAATTAATTTTAAAGAATTAAATTTGTTACCGTAAATCCTCCCAAAAAGTTCATTCCATATCAAATTTATATGGACTAAACAAATACTTGTCCCATCAAAAGAGTGTTAAAAAATTCATCCAGGTTTGAACAACCTCACAAAAATAACTTCAAAATATAATTAAAATTAATTTTTTAAATTCGAATTGCAAATGTTAAAACATCCTCTGATATTTTTTTTTGACGGATATAACTCTTTAAGATTTAGATTATTCTTTAAGGATTAATACTTCACAATCTAAGCGGTCCAAATAAATTAAAGCTTTCCATTGCATTATTAAGAAAACAAAAACGTACATTCTTACCCGAAATTGTTAAACACCCCCTTATACGCTAGGTATAAAATTTTTTTATGAAAATAAATTTAAACTAATACCTACGTCCTGAACGCTGATTCAGCTTATTTTATCTATTTTCTCATTAATAAACTGAACAATTTAAAGGATAATATTCTACTACTACTATTATATTTGTACCAACTAACAAATTTACATATTGAACAGAATAGAAGCTTCAATTACTCAAATTAAGACAACATTCGTACATAATATTTTGATTTATCTCTTATTCTTATTCTCTTTTAATGAAAATCTAAACAAATTACATTAATGAAAATCTAAAAAAATTGCATTAATGAAAATCTAAACAAATTGTATCAACAAACCGTCCAGCAAACAAAGGCAAAGGCTTATTAAAACTTTTCATGTTTTCCCGTCGAAAACTACTTTGACCACAAAATATACTTATAGTTGTGTTCAATAGGCCCCCGGAACAGAAGTTCAGACCCATTTCTTCATTGTCTATGAAGTTCCATAATTCTAAAGTAGAATATAATTTTTAAAGTATATTTACTAAGCAAAGTTACTGAAAACTCGTCAAAATTCTTTAAGTACTTCATCATGGATATTGATGGATGTTGTTCGAAGTGAATCCATTCTGCGAATACTTTGAAATTTCCCTTCGTTCCTGAGTAAATATTATTAAGAATTCAAGAGAATTCTTCCCATGAAGTTTAACAATTTTGCAATTCCAACATTCCCAGAGTAGTTGTGTAGTGTAATTGTTTATTCATCTGCTGTCAGTGAAAAATAAATTTTGTTCCAGTTTTCTCATAAGATTCGTCCACTTTTCCTGGTTTATCTGTACTATTGTATAATATATAACAACATGCACACAGACGATGGTACTCAAAAGCAACACACCTCAAATTGATTTATTAAAGGTATATTGAGTCTATGCAACTTCGTTATGCATTGTATTCTATCCATGTCAACATAATTTTGTTGTAATCGAAAATTTTAAATTCTATATAATATAAACTGGTCGTCAAAATTAAGGGAGAACTTTTCCAAAAATATATGTTCTCTTCTGTGTAAACGAAAGACGCCACAGATAAATTAAAAAAATAAATTAGTCTAATTGGAAAATATGCTTGCTCCACAGGTTTATGATCAAAACTACGCATATAGTCTTCCACTTGATACTAACTTGAGAATCCAGTTTTCCTATTACCAACTAGAGTCTAGTTTATTTAACTATTTTAATATAAATTTCACTAGAGACTGGTTGAAATAAAGGGAATTATTCAGATACCTGTTCAAAAGTTAGTTTAAAAATATAACAACTGTGGCCTAGAATGTAAAATCCTAAATTTATAAATTATCTTAATTTTATATACTTTTTCTATGTTGAATAACCATATTTTATATAAGTTAGAGTAAATTATTATAATGTTAACAAAAAGCCTTATTGTGTGAACTAATTCCGTCACATCGTTTTAACTAAATATGTGGTTTAAATAACAAGATAATGTTATAATTATTAAGATTTCTTTGGTCATGCTTACCAGAAATCTTGTTAAGGTAAAATCATAAGCACCAGATATTATTCTGGGTATAGTTATGACAACTCTTATACACATTTTTCAAGATCGAAAATGAGTATATTCATTCAATGGGTCACAGCATCTTTAAATTTTGATACGTAACTTTAACTGATACCTTATAAAAAAGCAATCACTATTTTTAATCTAGCTTCAAAGACTTAAGGTTTTAATATATAATTAAAGCCTAATAACCATACCAAAATAAGTGCAAAGCTTTAGGCTATACATATACCACACATTAACTCATTGTCTAATAAAAAAGCAATAATAACTTTACGGACCGATTTATTTGACATGATTTTTAAAAGGCAATAAAAACCATTCGAGAGCTCGATAAATGCAAGATGGTATGGTAGATAATTCTTGAAATATTCAATTTCCAATAAAATTATTGGCATTCAACAGCATTTAACTAGAAAAAGCCCCTTGCAATTTCCTCCTTATAAAGGAAATTCTCGTTCTTTTAATCGATACCAAATAAACCATTTAAATTGAATTACCCAGCTTTAAATTTAATTGGCTTTAACGCGGCTCCTTTCAAACCTTTTCCTCCTACGAAAGCTGGAAAGCCGGAAGAAAGAACGGACACTTTCTCCACAACAGCCTTGTCCGAAGCGAATGTGGATTATCTACCAACTTCCGGGAACAGAACGTTCTCCGCTCTTAAAAAATTTATGAATTTTTTTTGAAACGAGCTCTGAATTTAATTAAAGGCTTGCTGTGGTTAATAATTGCAATTCAAATTGCTAGCTCCCAGCTTTCCCATCTGTTTACTAAATATTTTTCCTTTGAGAAAGTTTACTCGTTCAATCTTATTCGTTAATTTTTTTGTATTCGAGTGGATTATTTCAATACTCGTTAAACCAACTTTTAGCAGCTGTTTAAAATATGCTCAAAGCTCCCCCAGGGCAAAGATAATCTAATCATATAGATTTCCACTCTAGAACAATGAAATCGGCCGCTGTTTTCGTAAAGCTTTTTTTGCCTATGCACAACTACATAGAAGACTGAGGTAGCCGCTCTCGATCTGAAATTTCATAAACAAATACAACAACAATGCATTAGGGAAGAGAGCAAATTTTACGTATGCGTAAGTTACTTTGCTGGGTGCCACCCCCCCCTGGGCCCCCTTAACAGGCTACATTAATGAATTAATTTTCTGTTTAGGCTGTTGAGTTGAGATATATTCAAGTTCTTGGAATTCTGTTAAGAGACATGCGATAGATCACGGTGGGATTTTCAATATTTTGCGTATTTTCAGTATATTTTTGATTCTAAGAGTTTTTCTATAATATTTAATATTATATAATAAAATTATAGTTTGGTAATTTTGTAGTTTCGTAGTTTCGTAATTTTGTAGTTTCGTAATTTCGTAGTTTCGTAGTTTTGTAGATTTGTAGTTGCGTAGTTTTGTAGTTTTTTAGTTCCGTAATTTTTTAGTTTCGTATTTATGGTAGCAGTATATTTGTATTATGAATAATTGTACTTGAATTGAATAGTTTTTGATTTTTTTTTAACACATACATATATGGGTAATTCTTTTACAAACCGTACGGATTTTGATAAAAATTGACCGACATGTCTCCGATTTGGCTGAAACTTTTTTTACGGATTCTATATCGAAAAATAAGAGATACGTGTCCGAGGATTTTTTTTGTTCCGCATATTTTCGATAATACTAGTGATCGAAAATGTGAGAATAATGAATTTTTTGGCTTGGAGACTCATTTTCAAAAATTCATAACTCTGGTTTTATTTCAGCTACAAACTTCTTTTTTTTTCATTTTAAATCTAAGGGACTGAGTTTTGAGAAAAAAATATTTTTAATAAAAATTATTAACAAATTCATATTGTTATTAACAATTTAATTGTTTAAATCAATTTTTAACAATGGCCCCCACCTTGTAGCACGTTTTTAGTATTTTTATTGTATTCTCCGTCATATTTTACATAAAAAACATGTTTTCAAAATATGGTACCTTTATTATTACTATTTTTAAAACATTAATTTATATAGCGTGACATGTATAAAGAAAACGGTTTTTTGTTAATAAAAAGAAAACTATAGCTCGGATCGAAAAAAGTTACATACAAAAGGTGTAGGTAATAAAAAGACCTACAATTTTTGTCTTACTTATTTTTCGACATAGCCTCAAACTTTTCGAATAAAACGCAAAAAATATTAAAAAATCCCCTTCCTGAAACATTATTTATTGTTAAAAGGACTATAAAAAATTAAAAAAGAAATTAACATATAATTTTTGTGTTTTTAATATGTTTCTCAACTAACCATCAAACGAAATACATATTAACGAATAATAAGTATTGAAACCACAATACATTTTTTTTTATGCGATAAAATAATGTTCTATCATTTATCATTAATTTATGTTTTTTTTATTGTATTGATTTATTTTTTTATTGTTGGATGTATGTTTGAGGTTATGTCGAAAAGTAGTTGAGACAAGAATTGTAGATCTTTTTATTATCTACAACTTTTATATTTAACTTTTTTTGACCCGAGCTATAATTTTCTTTTTATTAACAAAAAACCGTTTTTTTTACATGTCGCGCTATATAAATTAATGTTTTAAAAATAGTAAAAATAAAGGTACCATATTTTGAAAATATGCTTTTTATGTAAAACTTGACGGAGAATACAATAAAATACTAAAAATTTGCTACGAGGTGGGGGCCATTGTTAAAAATTGATTTAAACAATTAAATTGTTAATAACAATATGAATTCGTTAATAATTTGTATTAAAAATATTTTTTCTCAAAACTCAGTCTTTTAGATTTAAAACGAAAAAAAAAGAAGTTTGTAGCTCAAATAAAACCAGAGTTATGAATTTTTGAAAATGAGTCTCCAAGCCAAAATATTCATTATTCTCACATTGTCGATCACTAGTATTATCGAAAATATGCGGAACAAAAAAAAATCCTCGGACACGTATCTCTTATTTTTCGATATAGAATCCGTAAAAAAAGTTTAGCCAAATCGGAGATGTGTCGGTCAAAAAGGTGTTCGGTTTGTAAAAGAATTACCCATATTTGCGATAATGCCTGCGAATAGGCGATAATGCTAGATTTTTCAAATTCCCTGTTAAAGACAATGAAAAATATGAAAAGTGGATTTTAAAGTGTTGTGAGCCAAATTATTAGATTAGGAATATATAGGGTGTCCCAATATTCACGCAAGAAGTAATTTTAATAAAAAAACATACACGCTGTTGGACTTTTTTCTTGGTTTTTTTTTTTTTTTTTTTGAGTCTAAGCTTTATGCCAATAAGACCACGACCACCTACGCTTTGAAGGAGGAAGTTGAGCGCTGTATCAACGAAATCCAGCCACATTTATGTAAAACGGTCATGGAGAATTTCAACAAAAGAGTGCGTTTGTTCCAGCAAAGTCGTGGAGGCCATTTACCCGATATTGTATTCCATATACTATATAACCCTATACTGTATACTTTATGGATCAGTAAAAAAAAATACAATTTTTAATTACAAACCTGTGTTTTCTATCAAAATTTCTTCTTGCGTGAATTTTGGGACACCTCATATTTTCATATTTCATCAAATATAGGAAGCTTACTCGGAGCTCTTATTATTTGAACATTTTGTTATTAAGAAAAAGAAAGACAAATATTAAAAGAAAAAGAGGATATTATTGAAATGTGTAGTAAAAACATTGTTATTGTAATGAAATAAAGTGATAATTCCTGTTAATTATTTATTAATTTGCGTATTATACACATATAAAATTCCAGTCCAATTTTCAATTCGGCGTGCGTAGTTATAACTCCAAGACGCTTAAAAGGCTTTGATACGTAGTACAATTTATAATGAATTTTTTATCTAATTTTTTAATCAAAGAAAATTGTATTTAATTCAATTTCAAACCGACTGGGCTAATGTGTTCTACATTTTATTTTAAAAATGTATAATCATTATTCATCAATTTAAATATTCATGAAATCAAAACTAGGAGATTCTACGAAAAAATTATAAACCTTCCCTCAGAGGTTTGAAACAGAAGAAAGTGCTCCCTAGTCCATTTTCACTAAGGATCACCGCAGACGAACTACTGTCTTTGGCCGACAATTTTAATGCGAATAGAATTTCGGCGAATTAATATCCACTCATTTTTCAGGGTCTAAACTGTATACCGCTCCCCAGACAGTATCTCTCTTGTGCGATAATTCTAAAAGAGCGAAACCAGTGAGAACTTTGGTTGTGAGGTCTGAAATATTCTGATGTCGCATGAACACAAGAACTGCTTGTGTGTGCGTGCGATCAGAGGCCAAGAGCTTTACTTCAGAGGCCAAAAATGAAAAGCTCTACGGCCGTTTTTGTTCCTCTAGAGTAGATATCTATATGATTATGTTGTCTGTGCCCAGGGTATATCCATTAATTACCTCTGCAAGTCGTCTGGTAATAATTTAACGAAATATTCCAACACTCTACAAAAAATGTATTACCTCTGTTTCCACGTTAGCTTTTCATTTAGTTTCATAGCAACGCTCCGTACTTATGATGTATAGTATGTGTGTATTTCCGATCGTTGCGATGAAATTTATTATATTTCGAAAGTGGGAAAAAATCCATTTCAATTTTCTTTACTGTTCAGACAAAGTTAGGTTTTGGTTGGACTAGAGCCAGACGAACATGTGGAATACTGCCGAGCTCCAAAAGATCCTTTTTGAATAAATTAATAAAAAATGTTTTGATAGCCCGCATGACCTCCGGCATCCAATGTCAGGGAATTTAGTGAAGTTTCAAGGCAACATTTTAATACTGTTTGGGTTTTTATTGTAATATGAGATTGAGACAAAGGGTGGATTGGATACGTTCATTGATTTTCGCAATAGTGTACTTTTTGGGAGATATAAAAGGTTTGGTATCGAAGCCTGATGAAATTTGGAATTTTCCAATAAATCTATAACTAACTAATGACAGACATTTAACGTTCCCCAAGCTTCAATATCAATAACAGTTATTGAAATCGATTTATCAGAAAATTTAAAAGAAATATAAAATGTAAAATGCGCTTCTAGCAAATATTAAAATAATTACGCATTATAGTGGTGAAGCAAATGGATACTACAATTGTAATCAATGAAAAGATACTTCAAGATTAAGACTAATTTTAATTTTTTAATTTTTAATAGGCAGAAAACCAAAAAGAAAAGTAATAGGAAAATCCCTCTAACATGCATTAGAAGGCATTACATATAGTATCAACACTCACAAGTTTAATTATTTGTGGCTACACACTTTCTATTATTGTTAAATGTTGCAAAAAAAGAAAAATTTCGAATTTCGAATTTCGTATTTTCAAATATTATAAGTTAAAAATGTGATAAAAAAAAATTTACATTACTCTAATTACTCAACAGATTTTTTTTTGGGAATGGGTTTGTGACATTTTTCTTAATTATGTTGTAAGAAAAGTAATGCAAGAACAAAAAATATAGCTTCCTTATTTACCTTACTTGTTAATTAAATTTAAATAACCTAGAAGCTCTATTTTATCGTTATTTTAATTTTCGTAGCAATAACAAACAAAGAAATCTTACAGAAATCAAGAACGAAAAGGAAAATTTAAATGGATTTTATAACCTTTTTTACTTACACAAGGATATAATTATTCTTAAATTTTCCCTTATTACCATTCTTACGTGGTTTTGATCCAACAATCGAAACTAAAAATCCAAATACACATACCTACATACTGCAATTTAATTAACTTCAATGGTCCGAAATTTTAAAAATCGTATCTAGTATTTGTTTTTCCAGGAATTTCTCCTTTATTTTAACATTTTTAATTTTTAGTGTAGTGATTTTAAAAACATAAATTTATTAAAAAAGAAAATAGTAATAAAAAATGTTGGTATAAAGATATTAGATTCTTTGGTATTTTAGGAATACTTGGGATCGGAGTTTTTGAAAATATTGTTTTGCTATTCCCTAAATGTTTCGAAGTAGATTAACATCATCTAGAATGTTTTGAGGTCTTTTCACGGCTTTCAATGAAATATTATAGAAACGTTCATTTGGATCAAAAATCAATTGGGAATGTTCATCTGTTCCCTCGTAACTCCTAAATTACTCATCATATTTTGATAAATAAGGTGTTATTAGCTTCGGAATTGCGAATATAATCGCATAGAATTTTGAAAAAAATCTTCTTTTTTTTTCTTATAAATCGTATCATCAAAATATTATTCCTGATACCACAAAGTTTAGAATTTATGGTCAGTAAAACGCTTTAGAATCAATTTAGACTTAACCCCTTTGATTTTCTAGGCTAGCAAATATCGTCGCGAGCAACTTACAGAGAACTAGGAGAATTACAAAGGAATTGAAGGGTTACTATATGGCCCTGGAATAGCAGACTAAGCAGTAAATACCAAAAAAAACCACATAAATTTGTGTCAAAACTTTAAACGCGATTTTCTCGTAACTGCTTTTTCAAAATTGCCTTACAGTACACCCCAAGAAATTATTGATCGATTCTAAAAATTCTAAAAACACATTTAATTTAAAAAACTTTCAAAAAAAATAAATTTTAGCATCAACCAAAAGTTAAAAATGTGGTGGGAAACTTGAATTTTTTGTTTGAATGACTGTCATTTGAATGATTTTTTTTTCACTTTTTTATGGTTAAGCTATGAATTATGACTGTTTTGAATATAAATAAATTTTGTTTTTTTTCTTCGATCATTTGATTGATTGATTTTTTTTCGTGTTTGAAAAATTTTTATATAAAGACAGTGAAGTCTTGTTGAAAACTGAAATGGTCCTTAAAAAACTGAAATGAGTGCTAAAACGCTTAGCGGACAAATGGACCTTCATTACTATAAAAAGCAAAAAAACATTACAAAAACAAAATCATAAAAACGTTCGCACTTGAACAAAAAAATTTACTATGAAACGAAAAGCAATAACAAAAAATTCATCCATAAACCCTTCAGAACCTCCCTTAAATCGGGATAGTCGCAAAAGCCTCCTCAAATGGAACGAAACTAATTAAGTCCGCCTGCATTTGGGGCTCCAGTCGAGTCCCACAAACCCCCAAAACCATTCCCTAAAAAGCGATTTCCCCCGAATCCAGAAGTTTTCCCATCCGATCGCGAAGACTCCGGCCAAAGGCTGCTTACGAAACGCGGCGGAATTTGATTGGAAAATTTCGAGCAGATGAAATTTCCCTGTTACATCATTAGTGCCCGGGGAAGGAGGGAGGAATGGGGACGCCGCCGTTGAGTCGAGGTAACGCGTGCAAAATCCGGGAGTTACATCCACTGGAAGGAAATAGAGGGAAAAAAACAGCCCGAGGAATAACGCCATCACCTCGAGGGGCTGGAAGTGGCGAGGAGGAGGGCCGGGCGGAGGCAATTTTCATGCCATCCAGGCCATCCTTGGAAGCGTCTTGGGCGCTTAGCTGCTAATAGGAAATCGAAGGACTAATCGGCCCGCACAGATGTAAATTATCCGAAGATAAGACGAAGGCGCTCCCAGACGGATTTGGTTGCGACATATGTCCATATGTGTGTGTGTGTGTGTGTAACACGCTATCGGACCGAAACAGGATCTTAAGAAGTTCCCGAGCGACGAATTTAAGCAATTTTAGCAACGCAAAGAAGGCGTAGTAAGGGATGTTGTGGCACGCAACCCACAGACACAAACGAGCCCCACCAGCGAGGAGCGAACACACACCGAGAGGGAGGTCTAGAATCTGAAACAAAGTTACGTAAGATGCCAACAGTTTTCTCAAAGCGAAACGGGGAAAGCTAAAAAAGTGCCCATTCGGCAGGTTGCCCTTTGGGAGCGGAGGCGTTCTCCCACCCTCCCCACTTAATTCACTTTTCAAATTCAAGTCGTTCGCTACCGAATAAGGGCCAATGAAGTTTTCACCTGCCCAGTGCCGAGAAGAGTCACATAACAGGCGAAGAGCACACGTAACACGGCCGAGCAGAGGGTAGGCAGGTGCAGGTGAAAACGGTCATCACACCGAAGAAGCACTTTATCTCGGAGGCAGATGCTAATTCGCACAGGTAAGGACCGTTGAATCTGCTGTCCGGGTACGGGGGGGAGCCGGGCATACTTCACGTGGACGACTCACAATTCGTATCTTCGTATTCTCACTCACTGCAGGTGCGGGGGTGGCGAATATAACTCAATTAATCCTCGTCACCTCCACAGAGGATGGACCACGCGAGGCTTACGTGCACGTCGACCGGTACGGGACCACCTTAAAGGACTATTCCCCGGACGTTAGAGGACGTTAGAGCACTACTTCTGGGTATCCTTTGGATAACCGCACCTTTGGTAGCTCCCAATTAAGCCACAATAATTTTTTTTTTAAAAACACACGAAAGTCACACACACGGAGCACAGACGTCCGAGAGCATGTTCTTGACAAAACACGAACTTAGTTAATACTAAAAAAGCTCTCGCATACACGCGGCCCTCCAGACTGGATCTAGACTGTGTCCTAGCCAGTGGAACGGCGGCGTGCAAAGGAGCTTTTAACTGTAGTGAAATTTCCTCCTTCGACACGCGAAAGCTTCGGCAGGACGATGCTGTAAGGAAAAAAAATTTCCCTGCGACTCTCCAGCGGGGTACACTTCCATCCGCGTTCCAGGGACCAGCGCGTTTTAACCTTCAACAAACCGTTGCGTTGGAAGAGTCCTCCGGGTTCCCACGGTGTGCTCCCTTAGAGGACATTCAATTCGAAATCTGATACATTGGCGTAAATGGATAGGGGTCAGGACTGACCTGGGATCCCCTCACAAATTATAATATAAAAAAAATACAATAAAGTGCGAATTGAACTCGTGCTACGAAGGTTCCATACAATTCAACTATCAAACAAAATGTTCATAATTACAACAGATAACTTCGAATAAGTAAATCATATCCTATCAAATACTATAAAATAGAGTCCTTTATAATTTTTTTTTCCTGTAATCTTTTCTAAATTCTTCAACAGTTTTAATATTGTCTATCTATGGCCAACAAAGTTGCAGATAAACGAAGTGGAACTTTGATATAGACCAATGGTGGCGAACCTATGACCCGCGGGTCAGACACTGACCCACGCAGGCTTTTTAAATGACCCACGCGTTGATTGTTATAAACTTATTTTTTATATCATAAAAGAGGGAAAAGAGAATCAAAAATATTTAAAAAATAAACTATATATATATATCTAATGTCGAATTTATAAAAAAAAATATTTCCATGTGGACATTGGCTAGCTGATTTTCTATCTGCACACTGCACTGTGTATGGCGTACACTGGCGAGCAAAAGTGGTTTATGCACTGGGTCAAATATTGTAATTTTTCTGGTTTTAATGATATCGCACCCAAAATGTGGGTATTACATAATTTCAATGAACATATTTCAATTTAAACACATGTAAAACAAAACACAAAACAAAATTTGTTTAAAAAAATTCACAAAATATTACATTATTAACAACAGACGTAGGCAACCTCATTTGTACAGTTTTGCCCGCCAAATATTAAGTATTATATGCGTGCACAACAGTATAAATGAATTTGATTATATTCATTGCTAATAAAATTATATTAAGATATATTTCTTTAAACGAAGTTATTTTGTTTAATAAATATTGATATTTTTATAGTGCTAGATGAGTTCACTAGCACCCACCATTTTATTGCGTCATCAAAAAAACCAGAAAAGTTAGAAACATGTGGCCACAATGGACAAATTGTTTTAATGATGTTTGAAAATATTAAAATATTTATAACAAAACTTGATACCTTTAGGTACTAAGGATATGGAAATGAAAATCATGAAATATTTTCCTCAATTACAAAAACATTTTCAAAACACAATAATTTTTGAAAATACGCTTGACGTTCAAAAAAATCTAATAAAAAAATATTTAATGATTATACGGGAAATAAATAAACTTTTGAGGAGAGATTTAATAAATTTAAAAGTTTGTAAAATACATTTCATTTTATTTTATATCCATACAAAATGGAATTCGAAACAATAACCGAATTTATGTGGCTAGGTATCCATAATTTCGGAATGGAATTAGTTGAGTTTCAAAGCACCATAGCGTGGAAAAATAAATTTGAAAACTTGATTTCCGAAGCCGAAGGAAAAACGCGAGAAAGTAGTGCAGATAATAATGATCCCACACTAAAAATCGAAAATATTGTATTAATCGTATGGGATTCTTTACCAAATAATTTTGTATCAATGAAGAAACTTGCTAATGCTCTTCTAATTATGTTTGGGTACACATATTCTGTGTGAAAAATTAATTTCTTCAATGAATTTTGTAAAATCTATCGATAGAAATAGTACACTTGGAAATGAATTGACTGCGAAATGCGTTAAACTAATGAATACGGAATATGAACATAATATTAAGAAACTATCTGAAACTAAACAACAGCAGATTTCTCATTAAATGTACTTCCACTTTATAATACTTAGATATAGTTACAGGTATGCATAATAAATAAAAAATTAATATATAATTTTTAATAATATATATATTTGATTTTCTGTATTCCTTGTTCATTCTAATACTCAGTGCAATCACCTGGTGTTGCAATTCATGATATCACTCCATTTATATCAATTTATTTTACCCTTATTCTTAGCTCTTCAATTGCAAAGGTAAAAAATGTAAAACAAAAGGGAAATGTAACCTTTTTAGAGGATTTTAAAAGTGAGAACCAAAAAAAGTAGTTTTTAACCATCCTCCCTTGGGAGACTTTCCAAATGACGCCACTGACTTAGTGACCCACGAGCTAATACTAAAAAACAAAATGAACAAAATTTGACCCACTTCTCAAAAAGGTTCGCCATCACTGATATAGACTATCAGGGGTGCTCACTTCTGTATATACTACTGTGATCAAAAAATAAGATACATTTGTTTATAAAATGAAAAATCTTTATCTATTCTTCCAAATCAAACTCATCCCCTCCAAAGTAAACCCCTCCGGATACAATATACTTATGGCAAGATTTTATTCAGTCTTCGAAAGAGTTGTTGAAGTCGATTTCCGGAATGGACTTCAAAACCTTCTTCGGCTTGTATCTCTTAAATCGAGTTAAAACCCAGAAATATCCTCGGAGCGGGTTTTTGAGTTTCGGGAATAGCCAGAAGTCAGACGGAGCTAAATCAGGCGAATAGGGTGGTTGATAACATTATGGTATTCCAAAATCATTGTTTTACAGATATCAACACGACGCTTTTTTACAAAAAAAAATTGTTTTTGAAACCAAGCGAGGTTTGACGCGTTTGAGGCACAAAACATCTTTTAAAATGGTTTGGGTTGACCCAAATGAAATGCCCACAGCAGCAGCAAAGTCTTTGATTTCCTTGACGTGGCTTTCGTCGGGGGGCTGTTAGTTATGAACTAGTTCCCGGCCTTCTTTAAAGTCACTTGTAAAAAATTTTTTGCGACATAACCTCATCACCAAAGGACTTCTGCAAGATCATTTCATTCTATTAATTTCGCAAAAAAAAATTTATTGGAAATTCTTTGCTCAATAAAATCGAAAACCTCACTTTTCTATGTTTACAAGAACACGTGTAACTCTGCAATAATTGAATATATATGTATTGATATGAATTTCTGCATAGATTTCAAAGACAGTACTACCAACCCATAAAAAAAATAATGGCGAAGTTTGAATGAAAAATTCACCTTCTTTTTTTATCACAGTAGTACGTCATTTCTATAGAATTTTTTCCGTGAATTACATATATGCTACTTAATTGGCTCCGGTTTTCTAGAAAAATAGAGTTAAAAAATAAAAAAGGTCTTATTTTGCTTTGTTTAATAAATCATTAAAAAATAACTGAATGTAGCTAAAATAAAAGCCTGCATCCTTACCTAAATATAGGTAATACCAATTACCTCTATTGCTCCCTAAGGATCTTGGAAAACAAGTTTTTAATGAGCGTGTGCCAGTTATGATTTTCCCTTCACTATATATTATGTATATGAAATAATCAGTAATTTGAGTTTATACACTTGCCTTGGCTGGCACAAACTCCAGAAATAACTGATTTGATTAGATATTGTAAATATTTAAGTATCAATAATTTTGTATATTGTCCTGGAATGCACTTTTCTTTAAAGTAATAAAACAATATTATTTTTAACTTTATAGTTTAAGTTTGTACAGGCAAAGTTTTGAAATCAGTTTTATTTTTTTGTAAAAATTATCCTATTTTTCAAGTTTTAGTTAACGTAAAGTGGCTGAAATTCAATAAACAGGGAAACGGCAAAGATATTGGGTAACATACACACATACAAAAAAAAATAATACAGTTGAATTGAGAACCAACTCCTTTTTTTGAAATCGGTTATAAAGAGAGATCTGCTTTGGATGATGTTATAAAATCACAATCAGAGCAACCAGTTCAACCCATACAACATACTGAAATATTTCTTCGAACTGAGGAAGAATCGGAACCAGTTCCTTTCAAAACGAAAATTGAAGAACTATTTAAGAATGGTCTATCTCATAGAAATACTGCCATTAGACCAAGAACAACAACAAAATATGTTCCATTGGAGCCAATTCCAAATATAAATTCACGTACAGAAATAAACGACAAAAGTACTAATGAACAATTAGATACTAAAAATCCTCCTACAAGCTCTAGAGACTTCAAAACCCAATTCGCTACCGTACTCCAGTCAATTGGTGCCAGAAGCAGTGCGGACGACATTCGAGTTTCAAAAAAGCGTCCTAAAACAATCGACAAAGCACGGCATTTCCTTTCCTGTGACAATAAAATAATTCCTTGTAATTTACATATTTAGACTATTTCAAGTCCTTTAGCTTAAGGAACAGGTAACATATCTCGGACTGACTCAACTCAATACCAAAACCATTTTAAACTCTTTTCAGGTCTTGTGCTGTACTTTACGTATGGCTTTTGGAACAGCAACAACCAAATGCAGAGGCAACTTGCATGATGGTAGAAACTTAAGTATTTTGGGTGCCTCTAATGATAGTTGACATTAAAAAGAAGTGATTACCGCTTCACTTTTTTTGTTAAGTTAGGAATAAATTTTTTAACGAAAAACTTGGACTTATATTTTATTTTCTTCCGCAACATATAGAGTGATTCGTAACGATATGTTTTAACATACGCCGATCAACGTTTGTTCCAATATACACCCTCTAAAATCGCTTAGCAGCTACAGGCAGTTTTATGTGTAAGGATATTTTCTTCATTTAACACCCTGTAATTTTCTTAACACACACCTTACGAACCTCATTAAGGTGACAATTAATAAAGAACCCTTTCTCCCTTCCTATTAGCTTTCAACCACTTCTCTACCCCGCTTCTGTTATTGATTCAACCAGAAATATTTTTTCAGTGCAAAATTCATTTAATGTGAAATACAAGATTATTTATAATAGGTTAATTGTTTACATAACATACATTCAATTTCAAACATTCAATGCAGATAGTATTCATTCGAATATATTGCGTCATGTGGCTAGGCAATACAACTCAAAATTTAAAAAAAAACCAAACTATTAAGTGTAACAATAAAATTTACTTCAATGTAGAATACATTCAATTCTGAATCAGATGAGCCCAAATTGGCGCTTTACTGGAGAGCTTCCTTTGAAGTATGTTTGCTCGGCATTTCCTCTCTTTTCATCCCTTTTTTTTGGTCGCTATTTTCCTTCTCCCTGTGAGCTAACATGTGAGGATAGGCCTCTGGGTACTCCGGCCCTAAGGGCAGAGTCGCCCAACTTCCCATTCTTCATGTTAAACATATCATTGGCTGTGTGAACGAATGCTTTTCATTGATGCTTTATGTGGCAAGCCGTGGAACAGGTAAAGAAGGAAAAAAGGTAAAAAGGTCAAGGTTCCATGATTCGTATGCATGTGACTGATTATAATCCCAAAGTAGCAAAATACTATCAAAGGACATCAGGCATCCGGTTATTACTAGCTCGTTGTTATCTCTCGTCCTTCGGAGGAGGAGAAGCTGTTAGGACTATCATTAAGGACTCCTGGTCCCTTAAGGCTTAATTGTCGTCCCAAGTGGAGAAACATTGATATATGAGCAGTATATGGAAGCAGTTTATCTTTCAGTTACAAGGGTTAGATTTCTCTTATTTCGTAATATGATAACCTATTTCATACAATTTGAGAATCGCTGCAAATCACGTTTTTATCACATTACTTAAAATTAAGATAAAAGATAAGAATATGAGCAGTTTTAGGTAAGTTAAATTCTATTTGGTTTAACAGATTTTATCACGATTTTAATGCTATTTGGAAAATATAGTAGGATACCTTTTCTTGTCAGTTCATATAATCTTGCTTTTAACATATCACAAATAATCACATTTTTTTTAATACGACAGTGATATCTCCTAAATTCTTATCTTTCTCTTCATAGTGAGATGGTAAACAAATTAATATTGGTTTTAAATAGGCTTATGCCTTTTGCTAACAAAAAAAAATGCTGCCGAAACATTTCTAGTAAATTTTATAAACAATTTGTAATAAATAAATACAAGTTATAATATTCTCTCTAAATTCTAAAACCTTGAAATTTAATAATCATCGTCAACCATATTCATAGTCACTTACATCGTAATTCAGAAATATATCTACCAATGATTAATAGGGATAAGTATGTTTTGATTTATTTATTTAAAGCAAAGACACACAGAAAGTCTTATTTAACCATTAGTCATTATAATAGCTGTATGTCCCGCAGTTTTGAAAATTATTTCTTCATAATGCTCTCATGATCATAATTTGCCTTAATGCTTCACAATCCTGAATTATTGCTATATGATGTTACCGAAGAAAAAGAGCAAATACAATATTCGTAGTAACTGACTGCTTTGTGTAAACGTCAAATAAAAGTCGTTGACGGAAATGTCAGATTATATTTGTTTGAAGATCCTAAAGAGCAATCGCTTTTCTCCAACGAGTATTTTACTTACACATATTGTATAGGAAATATCTACCAAATTTCACGTGGTGTGCAAAGCTGTAATTTTCGAAAATTTCCAACCTCTTAGAATGTTAAAAACTTCACAACTAATAATTATTTTCAAGGCATTTGATATCCTTCTAGAGTCCAAATGAATTGTTAGGGTTGAATCAAATCAATCCGGTTCCAATTAGCAGTAACCAAGAGCTTATTTTACATGTTCGTTAAATTCGGATTTTCTAAAGCCAGCTGCATCGAATGTCGAATCATTCGAAATTGGAAGTATCGACTAATTATCATGAATAGAATATAGTTCAAACTGAGTTTTAAGCCTCACGAAACACTAAAGGAAAAAGAGGTTATCTATTAATGCTTCCACCGTCGCATTCAGATCGAGAGTGGAGTTTCAGTCCACATTGAAATTCCACTCTAGTCGCCAAAAGGGAAGTAGAATTTGAATAGTTCATCGTGCTGCTAGCTTGAACCATTCACAACAAGACGGAGAAAAATTGCCTCAATCGGAATATTTTGCATTGCCTACGTCAATCACCTTCAACCCTTGGAGTTTTAGGGTTCGGGTTATGAAATAATGGGTTAGGCTTCGATTCAATAGTTCAATGGATAGGGCACTCCGAACGGTGTTCCGCCACCACTTTGGGGCATTTAATTTGTCTGACAGGAGTCCCACGTTCAAAACGATTGTTAAATCTTCGCGGACCTTTCGAAATCTTTTTGAGGGATTTCTACAGTGACAAATCAATTGATTATAAAGGGACTTACTAGAAAAGCTCTCCAGTAACAGCAAAAGGGAAGAAGAGGAGTATCCTACTGGGATTGATTGGTCACAAAGGGATCCCTTCAATTTATCAAAGCAGTTTGAGATTGGCTGGCAATTATTGATGTAATAAAATGGCTGGATATTCCGATAGGTTTGCAATTCCTTTCACTATGAACAGTCCTCGACTTAAATTCACTCTCACTTCGGACTAATGGGCGATTTGCCGAAATTGCCACCATTGGAACTGATAGAACTCGTGCGGCTACAAAAAATTAATCAACGTCAGGAGAGACTCAAATTTCTAGCGGAAGAAATGTAGTTCTGTTGAACTGGAAAATCTCGGGGTATCAATTTAATTGGGGCACTATTATGGGAGAAAATCCTGTGCTGGGAAAAAACCTCATAATTGATTTTCCGTTGGTGATAATGTGTGGAAAAAATTATTTACAAAGCTCCCACCTAGAGACGAGCTTTACGTATGTCTGTCCGGAGAACTAGAATTTATTACTCGGAACGATAATATGTAGAGCGAGCTGAATGCAAATGAGCCAAAACCATATATATTTTTACCATGGCGCAAACTTGACGGCAGAAATATTCCTTAAAAAGTTTTTAAATTAACGAACGAGTACTCGAAACGTTTTCAACCGAAAAAACTGTCTAACCAGCAAAAATATTTATTTAGGACACATGAAAAATTCTTAATGGTACGGAGGATGTAATGTGCATTTGGCGTAGTAGCGCACTGTTTGCTACAATATTAAGTAGTTCACACTATCCAACAATTTTCTGTAGTTGTATAATTTTATCGAATGAGTTTATTTTTAAAATAAACTTAGCATACAAGGCTGGAAAAATACTGATTTCTGATAAACGTGCCTCATTCAACCCACGTGCCTCGCCTCCATAAGATAATTTTGCTGCGGATTCAGCTAGATATAAAGGCTACAGGGATTTTCATTTCCCCCACATAATTGTCTACAAGGACAATTTTTTAAAATAGGATACTATAGTTAGTTCTACATTCCACTATAAAGACTAAGACTATTCGTGTAGGAAAAGTACATTTAAATTTATGATTTATTCTCTCGTTTATATCGCCAACACGTTTTTGTTTGTCGATAGATCTGAAAGAATTGCAATTAATCTGCTCAAAATGGACTATCTTCAGAATTTATTGCCTAAAAGTATATTTAGGATCGGTCACACTTCTCATTAGAGCTTTATTGGTTAGAGCATCGGAGCGCAAATCTGAACGTCACAGGTTCGAGCCCTGCCTGTGTTAGATAGAGCCGTTCTTTCCGAGTTAATCCCACATACAATTCACAGACAAGCACCCATATAGGGTTGCCATGAATGACAAAACAACCAACACTCGGTCAATCTAAGGTTGTCAATAATGTGCCAATGATTAGTTATTGATTTGGGCCACTCTATGTGAACTTACGGTACAAATAAAAAACTATTATGAAAAATAGAAATAAAGCACTGAACCAATTGTTCAGTTGTTAAGTTACATCGGGCCATTATTGCTTGGATTTTGAATAATTTATTCAATAGCGTTCGGTTACAATTTGATTATAATTAATTATATATATTACAGACTTAATTATTATTAATAAATTTATTATATTTATATAGGCAGAAAAATATTGAATTATTATTTATTATCAATTATCCATTGTTAAACCATTTGTTCAGCAATAATGGCCATATTTCGATTGACATTAATGGTCGACTAAAATTTTTAATGTTTGGGCTCGCATTACTATCCTTTTTTCCCAGTAATTGCTCATTCAAGGGTACCTATCATTGGCCAATATTGTACGAATGGTTTTCGGCATTAGCCCGATCCTGGGCAATTGACAAACCCTATATGTGTATTGGGCACAACTTAAATGGCAGTAATCTTTAACTCAGATTTGAGAGATTTTGGTTGTGTTACTTTTATATTATTTCATCAATATTAATTAAAAAACTAATCACGTATAAAGTTTAATATTATTAAAAAAAAAAAAATTATTTGTAATACCTTAAATGTGCGATATATCCGTTTAACTGTAGGTAAAGTTTAAATTGACTTTTAAGACAAAATGGTGTTTTTCATCGCTGTTTTAAGCATAACCGAAAGTTTAAAAGGAGTTTAACTTAAACAACGCACATGTGGGATTAAATTGATGGTTTTATACAAGGAAATATTATTGGTATGCGAGACTAGACTATACATGCTCAGGTCGGGGGTGCACCGAGTTTGTGGGCGTCGGATGAAGTGACGCTTAGGGGGAAGTGTTCACTTATTCAGTTTATTTATCCGTGAAACGGCACCACTACCCTTGTTTGGTGAGTTCCCCACCTGCTTATGAAAAATAATGTCATGCATTTAAGTTTCAACTACCTCAGCTACACTTAACATACATACATAAATACATATTGTGGAAAGAAAAGTTCACAGCGTGAAGGAAAATTTAAATAATTTCTTTATTTGATTAATCGAATAAAATCCACCAATATAAAAATATTTTCACTGTATGTAAGATATTTTTCCGAATTTCCGGGTCCGGAAAAGGTAAAAATCGGTCGGTGAAAGAGCTGGGCTATGGAAAAATATCCCAGCCCAGTTCTAATAGTTTTGTCTTTTTATAATTGCAACATGTGGCCTTGCATTATCGTGCAGAAAACGGATTTTACGATTTTGAAGGCATACTACCAGTAATCTGTCAGCAAGTTTTTGTAATTGACTACAGTAAAATGCAAGGGCTCACTGCCTTTTATACACCTTACTATAAACCTTCTATAAACTTCCTGATTATTCTTTTTAGAAAAATATAAACAACAGCAAGAACTTTCTGATATACTCAATATTAAAGCCTCTCATGTTTTAATATAATAACTAAAGATTCATACTTTTATTTGAGCTGCTTTACTAACTACTGCGATAATTCGTTATTTTTAATTAATTTTCAAAAATGGCGAAAATACAGTCTTTTGTACTTTTAAAACCAATTTTTTCAAAAACGTGACGTTAGAATGTGAGAAATCCTATCTTCATTTTTGAATTCGTGATCTCTGGAAAAAATTCTATCGAAATCACCACTCTGTTTTTGTAATTTATGTGTTATGTACATCCCATATCCAAAGATCATGTTCATTAAAATATTTTTAATTGTTTGGTATTTTAATTAAATGACTTACGAGTTAATTTTCTTAAGTTGCTGATTCATTTAGGGATGTTTAAAAAATAATAGTACTCCAGTGAGCTAACAATAGAAAATAAATTATCACTACATCGATATTCAATCATTATCCTCTCGTGTGGATGTGTTAATTGAAATTCCCTTAAAGGGGCTATGAAACAAGCAAGCTGGAAATGGTTTTTCAAATTTATAGTTCGATCACTTCCAAAGGACTTGCAGAAAGGTCAAATTCGCCCAGAAGTGGTGAAACAGGCGGAAAACCCCAAAATCGAAGAAAGGCCACCTTTGGGCTACACAGGAAGCGAGGTTCGGAAAACAGAAAAGGGGTTTCGGCTAGTTTCCTCCTTTTTATGTTTATTTGGCTGCAGATTTGCTCGTTTAGGGTACGGAATGGATTCCCATTCCATACAGTAATAAAGGAAAAAGAGATTTATAGCATCTGATGACTGAAATTCTTCGGCATAACAAGTAGGCGGGAACAGAAACAGAGTGGGCCGAAAAAGGGAGCCCTCAGAGTTTTCGTGACTTTCCCACTTTTTGGGGATTTCGTCTTATGGAATAGGCAGAGCTTTCGGCTATGAATTATGAGGTCACGGCTGCGAAATATGTCCTGGCAGAGCCCTAGGAAGTATGAATGATATGCGTTAACTGATGAAATTAAAATGCCTGCGGATGTACGTGGAAATGACGCAGATTTGCAAATTGTGGCGCAGATCCATAATTCTTTTTTCTTTTCTTTTTAACAGATATAGATACCTTTTTACCGTCTGTGGGGTGTTATATAAATACAAGGAATTAACCGAATGCCACGTCAATATGCCCACGTCCTTCTGCAACCCCGGTGTTAGGTGTGAATAAATTTGCATATGATGGAAATCTTCTCTCAGGAAGCGCTTCACTTTGGCTGCATATATTAAATTACTCAAGTCTTGGGGAGGTGAGTTTTTGCGGCACGCAGAAAAAATTTATTGAATAAATTTCAGCTCCTGCTGGAAGATATTTGCAATTTACCCGGGTAAAGGATGTAGATGAAAGGACAAATCTCTCTTGAAAAGAAAGTTATTGAATCTCATATTAGTTTTTTTTTAAGTGAATCGAAACCTGTGCATCACTGTTACGGCAAATACAATATCTATAACCTAGAAAAATACCTCTGGGAAGCATCAGAGTAAATTACAAAATTAATATTGATTTGTCTTCAATTTTGTGTCCCACTGGGCCGAACCCTCAGAATTATTGAGAACATTCAAATCGACTGTTTGGACGAATCGAAATTAAATTCAAAATCATTAAGAGGTTTGCTTCACATCGGTTGATTGTGCAGACTTTGGGGGGAAAACATTATGAAATGTTTCCATAAATCAAAGACTCATTCCCCGACTTTGGAAAACTCCACGGAAATTCGTGAACGGACAGAAGGCTCCTTGGCGGAACGCTTTGTTTTCGAATTTGACGAGTTATCATTAATTAATTCGGTAATTAAAGCATTCATTGTTCACTCAGATAAGCCGGTTTTGTTATGTTCTGCCGGCGAATCACCACAATTAGTGAAGTACACGGCGGGGCGGGGCGTCTGAGTCAGGAAAGGATTCTAATTATTGCTTCCATTATTACCCCTTATTTGCTGCGGTGTTTTTGTTACCGGAAGACTCAAGAACTTGGTGAAGATTTTCGTCTTTGACGGCTTTTACGTAAACAAGAAAATTTTCTCTCATAAAGGAGCGGGGGGTATCTTGTAAGTTGAGAAATCGACACAGTTCAACTTAATTAGTTTCTTCTTGTAAGATGAAAGAGATGTTATATTATTTCATATTCATGCGAGAGTTGCTTCTTTTTTTATTATATTGTATGAAAATACATAATTGATACTTTACTCAACCTTTTGATTAAAAGACTACTAGAGCTCTTAAAAATTGATAATTTGGAAAATAAATTGAAAATAAAGTGATACATTCAGATATATATTAAATGGAAAGTTGAACTATTTACACGAAATAAAATAAAATTTCATAACTTTCTTAAAAAAATAAAAACAACCGGATGGTAAGCAAAATGTTGTATATCTTATGTTGTTTAACTTTTTGAAATAACAAACAAATTTAAGATACCATCCATAACTTTTGACCCCAACTTAATTTTGGGCTGAACTGGGACGAAACTCGAGTTTTCATTAAAATCTCTTAATGCTTCATTTTATTTTAATGACGTTATATTTAATAACGCTCTATATTCTATACTAATATAATAAAGTAGTAAAGTTTGAGAGTTGCTTTGTTCCGATGGATATAGGCTATACATTTTTACATTAAGACCATAGGGGGATAAGTACAGGTAAAGTGTCCCCACGCCGATTGTGTTATATTTTTTTATCGTCGGTATTAACACAAGTATCTAACAATTTGGAAAAGTTTCATACCTTAATAATTAACCCCCAATGGGTCAACCTTAATTTTAAAAATACCGAAAAGAATTAATAACTTTTGAACATGTTGACCGATTTGGATGGGTTTATGACATGTTATGAATTTCATTGGAGGCGTATCAAACATCGCTTTTTAGTAGTTAATGAGCTTATCGAGTGTAAAAAGTTGTTATTTAGGCGCTTTTAATAATAAAAAGTATTAATATAGGTCTATTTAATTATGTCCAGTACCTAAACCGTACACGGTAAAAAATTTTGGATTAAAAACCAATATTTTCTGGATTGGATATAAGTCCACACCAAAAAAGTATTAGATTTTAATATTTTGAAAGGATTAAAATGAAACTGTAATATTGGCAGGTATTAAAATCAAATCTCTTCAGTATTAAATGACCTTTAATACTAGAATATTAAAAATCAATACTTGTTGTATTAAAATGTAATATTACCTAGACTTTACTTCTAATCCACTATGGTTTTAAGAAGTTAATACTAATGTGTTGTTTTAATAAAAAAATATTGAATAGTAGTCTTTTATTGAGGTTAAAAAATAATATTAACGATACTTCACCTCGAACCTTCCATGGTTTTAATAAGTTAATACAAATTGTATTGCATTAATCCATTGATACAGTGACAGAGAGTTTTTTTTGGATTTCAGGGAATATTTAGGTTTTATGATGTTCATTATTTTTCCAAAAAATTTATTAATTTTTTTTTCATAGATAAAATAAGGAAATATTCAAACATTTTACCTAATTTAATTCATTTTATTCAAATTATATACATAGTACACAGAATAATGTTAAACGTAATTACTTTCATAAAATAAAGCTCATAGCTCTGTTTGTTTGTTAAGGAGTTGTATTTGACAAGAAATGAATTTGAAGTTGTACTTACTTTAAAAGTATTTAAAATCCGAGTAAAACCGTGTGTCAAGTATTTTGTTAAACTGAAGTATAAACATTTACAACTGAAATATATTAGTGAAATTTGTCCAAATGTAAATCAGTGACCTCTGCTCGCATAAATTTCACTTTCCACTCGCACTGCATCTTTTTCTAAAACTGTGAATGAAATGGTTCACTCAAGCCATTACCAACGCGGCATGACCAACGTGACACATTGTGGAACAAATAACTTAAAATTCAATCTACTTGGATTGAAGTCATAACTTTTAATCTAATTTTAATTCAATTAATATTGAAAATTAGTCCAAAAAGATTACAGAGCATTTTAACATATATTTTGGATTACTTTTTAATACAAAATTTATTGCATTTTGAAGTAATATTCGATGAATATTAACTTTTAATTCGAAGTGGATTGAAAAATGGCTGTAATACAAGCAAAAGATTAAATTTTACTCCAAAATTTTTAACCGTGTAGGTAAAGTTCGACTCGGGCTCTTTCTTAAAGCATATACATTTTTTTTTTTTTAATTGATATTATTTGTAATGGCTTAACCCTTAAAACCACTATTTAATACTTTTGAAAGTAATTAATAAGTAACGAATTATAATGTATAAATTTAAATTTACTGACGTAATGTATAAATTTAAATTTACTTCAAAGACGTATTTAAAAAGAATTTCCAAGAATATATAATATTTGAGTAGAATTCATATTCAATTTTATGCTGAAAGTGCTCAAAAAGTACACCATAAAAGATTATAATTAAAAATTTAATAAAAATTTTATTCTACAAAAACACTAATTCTTCTTTAACCAAAAATTATATGTCAACTGTTAATATTTTTATATTTGGGGAAACAAACAATGAAATAACAAAAAAAAATTAATACAAATTTTGTCAAAAACTAACCCGAAATTTCTAAGTCTTCATATCTTTGTGTAATGAAAAAAAATGTTAGGAAGTTCGAAAATTTCGAATCAAAACGAATATAGCTAGTTAATGATATCAAAATAGAATCGAAAATGAATAAGCTGAAATTAGAAATTTTTGACTATCGCTAGTGAGTTATTTTAAACTATTACTAAATCTTGAATCTCTCGAGAAAAATGAATGAAATTCTCCTTATTCTTCCCCTTAACTTAATTGCAAATGAATTACATTCGAATGAAAAAATATTCACCTTTTATGAAGAATTATTTACTTTTTTTATGCAGTTTTTTATATTATTTCCATTATTTCCTATCAAATACTTGCATTGAAAGCAATTCTAAGTGAAATAGGAAACTTATAAGTTTACATTATTAAAGACATCGAAAATGAATAAACTATCGGACTATTTGATAATGTAATTCTTCTGTAGGTTAGATCATCATTTGTAAGTAATTCATTTACGATTAAGTTAGGTTAGGGTGGATTAACCCCTTGCCTTATGAATCAAACGACGATTGTGTGAGCCACTTTTGATGAAAGCTTTTCTGATGCGAGGTGATTCACGTGTCTGATACGTGATTCCCAATTTTAGGCACAGAAGTAGGATCACGTCTCCCACACGTTGTTTTAAGGCAAATTGTTAAAATGGCTGCCTACAGCCTACAGTTTTGCATCATTTTGTGTCATTAACAATATATTAGAGGATAATGTGTACACCGTTCCATGTGGAAAGCTGTCAAAACTCAACGAACGGAAGGTTATGTGAATGTCAGATATTCAGTGTCAGAATCCACTATAATTTGTGTAGAGCTTTTGAAAATAATTCAAATGGAGGGATTGATTGAATTAAAACATTTATTTATTTTAATTGCTTGTTGAACGAATTGAGAAAAACCATGAACACTAGGAAGAAACGGTCGTGTTTTGTTACGAGGATTAATTTGGATCGTAATTTACAAAAACGTTTTAAAAGATCAAAAATATTGATTCGGACCAATTCTTTATTCACACCAGAATGAAGTATTCAACGTATAATGAGAGGAAGGTATGCACATTATAGTTGGACCTTAAGAATTTCAAACTTGCAAATCCTATCTACGTGAAAAATAAATCTATCTCCACCAAACAAAACTTACATAAATGTAAATGTAACATAAATAACAATGTAAAACATTAACACTTTTTTTATTCAAAATCAAAGAATATCGATAATAACTCTCAACACGCTCTCAAAACTCCAACCCATATGCAATCTCTAAAAAAAAACACATAGCAAAATTCTCCATTAGATAAAGCAGATTAGGGATACTACCTCTGCAAATTCTTATAAGAAATGTAGAGAGAAAAATATTCACCAAAAACTTCTCACAGCAGCATTTACAGCGTAAGCAATAAACTGAAGCGTTTTTTCATAATGCATTTTTAAAGGCGACATGGAACGATTGCATTGGTAGCAGTCTCTCAATTCTCCAATTCTACCTCCCTTCGCAATGTTAAGTTATAGGGAAATGTCGAAACGAAGAATGGCGAAGAGGCAACTCGCACACACCGAGCATAAATACGGACGAGATTGTCCACATTTTTTTACTGTGCATTTTTAAAGGCGGGACAAAACGAACGTTGTTGTGTGCTTAACGGGATTAAGCAAAGTATAGGGTGATCTTGATTTTTTCATAAATTTGAACAAGTTTAAAAACTTGTTAAAAAGTGTTTTTTTTTAAGATCAATTAATTAAATAGAATTAAATATATTTTGGATAAATGAAGGGTAAGCATAATATAACGTGTTTGGTGTGTGGCTTATATTTACTTATACCTTCTTTATTACAAACTATTTCTAGCAAAAATTCCCATTTCGTTACTGTGACGGTATCAAGGTCGAAAATATAAGAAACGACCGCTGAAGTGCCCTCTCTTGTTATAGAAACTCTTTGTTCAAGACAAAATATATGCAATATATCAAAGGCAAATGGAATACGAGGAAATTTTTTTTTATTGTATGACTATATTGTATGACTATTTGCCCTAAGAATGACGCATTATTTAAACAACTGAAAGATTCTTTGTATGACTATAGAAACTGTTGTACACTACGTTTCATGTGTTTATTCAGATTGCTGATCATAAGATCTTAACCAGAGAGCAGAGGAACATTCCTCTGGTCTCTGATCTGAACATATAAAAAGGCAAATATTCCGCTCACTGATTCAGATCAAAATGGTTCGTTTCTTGATAACAGTTCTTCTCCTAGTAACAGTTTTATGCAACAGTGTTAACTGTGGCAGAAAACGTAGGATGATTGGCGGCAGCCCCGTTGTGCGCAGTGAATTCCCATATGTGGCTGGATTGCAATACAAGAAACAATTTTGGTGCGGAGCAACAATTATTTCTAAAAGCGCTGTGCTTACAGCAGCCCATTGTGTTTTTGATAACAAGGAAGAAATGCGAAACATTAGAGTGAGGGTTGGGGGAACTGCACCTATAGGACCATCAACCACTAGTGATCCCGTGGAAATATATGAGATAATAGGATACCAAAAGCACTTTGCCTTTAGACAAAAAGCGCAAAACGATGCAGACATTGCTATAATTTGGATTGAGGGAAATTTCGTTTTTGGACCAACTGTAGCGCCTATTGAGCTTGCTACACTAAATGTTGACACAGATTTAAAGAAGGCTGTTGCTCTAGGATGGGGACGTACTGAAACGAAAAAAGTTTCCAATGTTTTGCTTAAAATTGAGTTAACAATTTTAATGCATCCACTTTGTGTTTCCCAACGACCGGATAGGTTCACTACTCGTATGCTTTGTGCTTGGGAAAATATAAGGCTAAGGACACAATCGACTTGCGAAGGAGACTCTGGTGGGCCACTTGTTATTCATAATTCTAATGATCCCAGCAAGGATATTCTGGTTGGAGTAACCTCATATTCAAGTGAAGATTGTAATCCGATGCACTCACAAGTTTTTGCTAAAGTCGGAACTATGGAAAAGTGGATTCTGGAGACTCTTAAGGTGGGACCCTATAAAAATAAGCTTTAGAGTAGTGTGTAAATAAAATAACCTAATCTAAAACTCCCATTATCATTTATTATATGAAGACAAATTTTATAAAAGAAATGCAGTAATTTGTGGAGTTAAGTAAAAAGTAAACGAAAGGCCTATAAGCGCACAGCATATTAATTATTGTTTAAATAAAAATCATTGGAAAAGAAAAAAATAAACTAATACAATTTGTACAAATGCCTATTTCTCTTATTAAAATCACATCCATTGCCCAGACAACGAAATGTTTTTGTTTTTCACAAACCACCCCATGGTGTACTATTGATTCGTCTTGAAGACGTTGTTGGAACCACCACCAGCTTAGCCACCGTTGCCAATTGTAGGGTATGAAATTGAGTGAGCTCTCCACACGACACAACTTATCAGCAGCAATAGAGTGATTATGAAAAAAACACGACTATTCTAAAACCCTTTTATAAAGTCTGTGAATGACCCACTGATTCTTTAAACTAAAGGCTTATAGGATAGTCCGATAAGACTAAAGACTAAGCTATTTTCTAGAATGGCGACTACGTATTGACATCCAAAGTGACTGCGGACTGCTAGAAGACAGCTTCAGTAGAAGTAGTTTCTGTAGATTTAAATAACATCTCAATTTTTAACTTTGATAGAATCGTTAGGAGTTCTAGAGTTTGTAGTTTTTAAAAAATACCAAATTAGGGGTTAAAAATTCTTTAAATGCAAAATATTTCGATTTAAACTAGAATTTTTAGGCATAATAAGTAATTTAAGTATGTTTAGTATCTAAGTCGTAGGTAAAGTTCGACTCGGTTTGGCATTTCATAATTTGTTCCAAAAACAAATAAAACAGATTTGCACTATATCGATATTTGAGTTTGTTTTATTAATCCAAATACGAAGAAATAGTGTGCGTCGTTATTTTCTAATTGGTGGAAGATAAAATGTTGTTTCTAACCCTTAAGCAGCTTGTTGTTTTGAAATAAATTACTAAAATGACAATATCACTACTGCTAAAAGACTTCCATTAATGTAATTACCAGGAAACTTTTTATTAGGACTTATTGGCTTTAAATAATTCCATTTACATATTTATACAATACTGGCCCAAATATTTGTCATTATTATTATATTATAACGCTCGTAAAAACCGCACAAACCACTCCACCTCTCATGTTTTATCCCTCTACAAGTAATTAATTAAGAAGTCGAAATCATTTAATCTTACTCATTTGTCCTGCTTTGGTACTTGAGCACTGCCCTTAATATTTATTAAAGAAACTTACGAGGACAATGTTTTCCGGTACGAACTGTACAGAGTATAGCGCCAAATGAGCAGTGAAATTAATTACTGTGGAAGGGATTCCAAGAAACTATCATCGCTATTTGAAAACGGAGGGATTTCTCTTACAATTCCGTAAAACTAGCCAGTACAAACACTACAAACACTGTAGAATTTTCTTGAAAGGTTTTTTTTTCTATTTTTTCAAACAAAGGTCCTTTTAGACCCACTTCGCGTTAGTGGGTGGTGGCGCACATAAATAAATAATCAGCGGAAAGATTTGTGACCATAAAAATTTTACAACGCTTTTATGGTGGCCGACGCATTCTGTACATTCATATGAATCCGCCGTAAAAAGTTAAAGTCTATAAAATTAAGTACAAAGGACCGCGACTCAAGGATGGTAGAAAAACGATTGGCCCAGTTTTTCCTTTCCTTGCTATTATTTTGCGTGACTCTGCTAATGGTGTTCATTAAAAATACTCGCCCAATCCCCCGAAGTTTGTCCTTTTCAAAAGGGTTCATGAATTTTTTGTACGCATTTTAGCAATAAATGGTGAATGCATTATAGCAATGGGGCTCATTTACATTTTATTTACTAGTCAAATAAAGTTACCAGCCACGCTGACGAATCGCACAGATAAGGAAAATCCCTTCAAAACGCATTTCACACAGCAGGTCCTGCCAGTCACGGATCATTTTCAAATATTCAAGAGGTACTGAGATGGTTCCCTGATTAATTTTCCATCAATCAGAGCTATCGGATATATGTAAGCCTTCTGAAACTGAGCGGATTTCGGTATATTTCGCTGATGTATCCTTTCACCAAAATGAAATAGCCCATCTTACCTTCCAGATTTATGGCATTTATAATTTTGGGTATACGGAATTAATTAACTGGCAGATTTTCTCAATTGACCCCGTATATTTAGGAGCTTTAAAAGGATTTCGGTGAATTCATGCATTCATTAGTAGTTCCAGAATTATAAGGGTAACCTCAAATAACTAAATAATAAATTAAAATAAAATTTCGTGTATATATATAAAGTATTTACTTACTATGCAATGAATAGTATAAAGTCTACTACATTTAATTTATATGTGCTTACTCTAATTTTCAAATGAGCAGGTAATTTTAATCAAAAGAATTTATGACATCTTAGAGATCAACAAAAACATTTCACGCCGAACTCGAAAACGTGTTTAATTCAAACGTGTATAGTTGTTGGATTAAATGTTACAGATGTTTAATTAAAACTTGCTTTGCTTTTAGGGTAAATTGAGCCAGTTTAACTTGTGCTTATTAAGGCTACATGTTCATAGAACTCAAGTACTTTTCCATGTAAAACTAAAATGGAGATATGTACTTAAGTTAACGAGGATATTTTTGATGCAAATGTTATGTTTTGTTACTTCAAACAATTTAAAAAATTACATCAAATAGTTTACTCGTGTAAAACAAAAATGGGGATATTTAAATGAAACACGAATATTTTTGGCAGAAATATGAAAAGTTCAAGCTACACTAATTTCATATTTAAGCCAAATGTGCATACTTTTAAATCAATCGAGAGGTCAACTTTATTTTCAAACACACGTGCATTTAGCGCGTTTAGAATAAAATGTTTGATTAAAATAGAAAATATTTAAACAAAACGGGATTGCGTTTAAATTAAATGAAAATCGTTTGATTTAAACAAATTTCTACTCGCAGTTGAATGAAATATTCACCGTATTTGTTTCAAACGCAGAAATTCCTCTCACTGTAACTACTGAGTGTAACCTTTTTTTAAAAATCAAGACAAACAGATTGTCTTCTTTGCTTAGTTTTGAATTAATATTAGTCAGGTTTTCGCTCCGATTTAAACATCTGTCCATCTGAAATTATAGGATTCAATAAGTAACACAGGATTTTCCAATAAAATTATTAAATATTTCTTTGGAAGCAGTTCGTTTTATTCAAGTTTTTATTAAATTCTTTTTTAATTTCGAAAATTCATCAAATCAAATTTAAAACCAACCACCCCAAGTTCCCACATATAAACAACTTCGCAAGATTTAAATTCAGTTTGACGTATATTAACGCCGCCTTTGAATTGGGCACTAAATGACGATGAACGGCCCGGACAGCCAAAAAAGTTTGAAGACCACGAATTGGAGACACTGCTCGACCAAGATCCATCCCAAACGCAAGAAGAACTTGCAAAATCACTTGGCGTCGCTCAACAAACCATTTCCGATCGTCTAAAAGCAATGGGAATGATCCGGAAGGTAGGCCATTGGGTGCCGTATGAATTGAAGCCAAGAGACGTCGAACGCCGATTTTTCGCGTGTGAACAACTGCTTCAACGGCACAAAAGAAAAAGTTTTTTGCATCGAATTGTCACTGGCGATGAAAAGTGGGTCCATTACGATAATCCAAATCGTCGGGCAACGTATGGATACCCCGGCCATGCATCATCATCGACGGCCGTTCAGAATATTCATGGCCTGAAGGTTATGCTGTGTATTTGGTGGGACCAGCTGGGTGTGATCTATTATGAGATGTTGCAACCGAATGAAACGATCACAGGGGAAGTCTACCGACGACAATTGATTCGTTTGAGCCGAGCACTGCGCGAAAAACGGCCGGAATATGAACAAAGGCACAGCAAGGTAATTTTGCAACAGGACAATGCTCGGCCACATGTTGCACAGATCGTCAAAACCTACCTTGAAACGCTCAAATGGGATGTCCTACCCCACCCGCCGTATAGTCCAGACCTTGCGCCATCCGATTACTATCTCTTCCGATCAATGCAACATGGCCTGGCTGACCAGCACTTCTCCAATTATGAAGAAGTCAAAAATTGGATCGATTCGTGGATAGCGGAGAAGCCGGCCGAATTTTTCAGAAAAGGTATTCGTGAATTGCCAGAAAAATGGGAAAAGGTTATAGCTAGCGATGGACAATACTTTGAATATTAAATTTGTAACCATTTTTTCACAATAAAGCTTCGAAAAAAAACCGCACGAATTAACCGGTACCCCTATTAACATTTTCAAGAACCACCATATAATTATTTTTATGAGATTTTAAGAAGCTATTTTATATAGTAAATGTGTGTAAAAGTCGAGAACATTTATCATTTTCATTTCACTTTATCGCTCTGCTGTGGACTCTCCTGCTATTCCAGGATTTTTATACATATTGTACCCTTCGATAAATCCAAGCTATTCAGTAAAAAAAAGAATCATCGAAATCGGTTCATTTGATCCAAAATTATGCACAGACAACAGACAAAAACAATTTAAAATTGATAACCTCTTGTTTTTAATTCGATTCAAAAAAGCCAAAATTAAGAAGATAGCAAATTATGTCATAAAGTTTATTGTAAGTACACATTAACATTAATAAAGTTATTTGACAGGCTAATAAGTCTTAGAACCAAAAATAATCTGTTTGTTATTAATTAAGGTAAAATTGTAATTGCAGAATAAAAACTTTTATGACAAGCAAATGAAGTCTAATATATACACAAGTAAAAGTAAAATCAAGTAAACGACTGTAATAAAATGTGGTTTTCTCATAAAATACAGAGAACCATATAATGCTGTTTTCGTTATCATGGCGTCAGCGGGCACCAATAATATACGTGGCAGTTTGAAATTATGATAGCTCACTTACTTTAAGGATTTGGTTTCTGTATCATTGGCGATACTAGCTTCTTTTATTAACACTTATCAGAATGCTTTACTCGTTTTTATAGCACTTTTTTATTATGAAACCTTAATTTGTGGTATTCTTGCGTTACCTTATTATTTTTAGTTTAGTTTTCAACCGCATTCTTACACACTAAATGCTTAAACCCGTTTCTTAAACTATTTTTATCTACTCTATAAATCCTCCGCGGAAGTTCACGATTTTTATTATTTGTACAAGATTTTTAAAATTCCAAAACTATGCAGCTTATTCTATTTCTAAGTATACTTCTAAAAGGTAATTCTTAAGAAAATTATCAAAAACGCAGTATCATTATGTGCTCTTTTTTTGTAACCTAGCGCAATTACACTATATCAACCCTACACCTCACCTACCTTGCCTAGTCTTCTGCTAATCCTAACGTACACCTATGATATGCAAAGTATTGACCTGGTAATATTCTGTTGTACTTCTTAATTATTTTGATTAATTTGTTTGTAGCCACCATTATTTCTGGGGAGTAATAATGAATTAATTTTGTATCATTCCTTCCCTGTCAAGATATATATAGAATGGCCCATCGGCTTGTTTCTTTTTAAAAATCCTATAAAAATTAAACTTTTAAATATTTTCCAAAGTTTGTTGATTTATTGAAAAGAGTAAATCTTCCGATTAGTTATGGAATATGATTTCATTTAAATGGTTGCCTCGGCTGACTTGGTAATAGCCCATCCTGTTAACCCAAATTTGCAGCACATTTTCGATTGTTAGAGGCGCTATTTCACGAAAAGCTCGATTAAAATTGTGCTTGAGTATCTCACTTGTTCCTGGAATGTCACCATAACATCCCTCGAGAAAAAATATCAAGGGCAGCAGATCAGAGCTGCGTACAAACGTGCGTAGAGCAGGTGCAGTTGGTGCATCATTTCGTCTAAAAATTCTGTTTTACCAATATAGCACTCACTTTTAAAATAAGTTTTCAATATATTGCAACGTTGTCCAAACATACGTCTACCCAGTTCGTACACCGAAGATATTATACTGTATTTCGGTTAATTTTTGAGCGCAAAGGAACTGTATGTATCAAAATAATATGTAATTTAAAAAGAAACCATGAAATGGCCCACCTTATACAAATATCTCTGGGTGAATGAAGCCATTTAATACAGATGTCACGTGATATAGCCGATTTGGGTAGTACGCTCGCGAAATCAGTTTGTTTTCGTTATCTATGTCTCTAACCTTATGATAAAGTGGTCAGTCCTTTTGAGTTATGTCTGTATTTTGTTGAAATAATAAAAAACTATTGGTAAAACGACCAAAGAACCAGCTGCTAAATTTGCTAAATTTACTTCGTCACAGTACTTTACCACAGAAAAACGTGAATTTAACAAATTTAGCAGCCGTGTATTTGGTCGTTTCAACTATATACACACTCCTCGTTGTCGAATACAAACTCAACTAGTATTTAAGTTGTGCAATAAAGTTTGGGGCTTGATTATCTCGTAAACGAAGAAGAGTTGCATTAAATTCCTTTACCATAATATATAGAGGATTAATCTCTACAACATATTTAAAAATTATTCAAATCCATTCTTATTAAGGGGGTAGTCCAGTGAAAAAAAAATTTTATTTCGTTTTTTGTTTTTTTGCTTAAATCTACTCTACTACACCTAGAAAATACTCCCTTAAAATATCTAAGCAAAATATTGAATAGTTTTAAAGATACAGAGAGTTTTCGAGAGACGTGTAATCCGATCGCTCGAAGGTCCCCTGGCGTGTTTCGGAGCAAGGAGGACTCTTGTATTTCTGTTTGCTCCGCCCATTTTTTTTCGGTTTATAACGGTCTAGGTCCTTCTGCTTTGTATTTAAGGTTAGTTATGTATGGAGCAGGCATCGCGTTATGTATGGAGCAGGCATCGCTGACTAAGGTAAAATTCATTTTTTTACCTTTTTTCCGCAACAAAAACTTTAACCGCGTTTTTCTCAAAACAGCATTTTTTGACTCGGCGGACGTCAGATCTCAGAGTCTTTTGCTCCGATTGATCTAAAAATTTAGCTGTATATTTCTTGAATGTGTATCTATCGTCGGAACTAGAATTATTAAAATCCATTGTTTATTTACAAAGTTATAAACAAATTAAGCACCCGAAAAACACCCGAAAAATTCGAAATGCCGCCATTTTGTTATTTTTTATTGAAAATTAAAAATTCTAGTTCCGACGATAGCCAATGTTCTACAGATTAAAACCTCATTTGAATTTTTTGTTTCAAATGAACCGTTGCAGAGATTTGACGTCCGCCAACAAAAAAATTTTTTTTTTGAAGCTGCCATTTTGTCGGGATGACTCATCGAAAACAAAAAAAAATTTTTTGTTGTGTATTTTAATAGTAGTACTATCATATGTCAAAAAGTTTTTTAATAAAAATTGACTTCTAATATGGAAAAAAAATCGTTGAAAAAACAGTCGTTTTCACTGGACTACCCCCTTAAGGGGTTATTCTACTGTTAAACGGGTAAGAAGCAGTATCTTTTTAAAAGTGTTGTAAAAAAAAAACTATTAGAGATATCAATTTGAAATTTTGCATGCATCTTTATTAATGAAAAAAATATATAATGGCATAGTTGATTAAAAAAAAAAAACAAAATGGCGGCTTCAGTTTATGATTGATGTAGCGCGCGCTGACGGCCAGAGTCGTTTGCGCGGTACATTGCCCAGGTCGTCCAGGTGATCTGCAATCAATTTAACGATGAAATTTTATTAGTTTAGCTAAAAACACACAGACTGAACCTAAATTGAGCCATAAATATTAAATTTTCGCGATTTGACAAGTGTTGGAAAATAGCATGCTCGATTTTGGACGTTTTTTCGATGAAAAAATTGCTCCCAAATAACCAAATTTCAATTTTTATGGCTCAATTTAGGTTCAGTCTGTGTAAAATTGATACATAACTATGCAAAAAAATTTTTAGCTAAATCGCTTCATTAGATTTTTCTCTACGATGTACCGCGCACCAAAACAACACGTTTTGAGTAAATCGCGTTTAAAGTTTTTTTAACCGATTTTTTTTTTTAATCAACTATGCCATTATATATTTTTTTCATTAATAAAGATGCATGCAAAATTTCAAATTGATATCTCTAATAGTTTTTTTTTTACAACACTTTTAAAAAGATACTGCTTCTTACCCGTTTAACAGTAGAATAACCCCTTAAGTTATGCCTTCCCCTTGTTAGTGTAGAAATTATCTTGGTATGTACTGTCAAGTCAAATAGGTGGTTTAAAAAAATATATAATTGTGCAATAATTTAAACGACATAAAAATAAATTTTTGTAACAAATTATAAATAAAGTAAACTTATATTATTCTTACATAATTTAATATTTAAAAATAACAATAAAAATTCGGATTCAAATAAAAAGGAAGATTAAGGAGAATACTCAATATTTTTAAGAAGATTTATTAATCCTTAATTACTATATATTGTGATTACATGAAAGACTGTAATAAAATCTTGGGACTAGTTCTACATTAACCCAGTTACGGGTAGGGTTTTAATCAATCTTATTTTATTTCGGTTTCTTTAATTCCTTCCGTCTATTGGAATATTTATTTTTAATAACCATTGATTTTAGTTTAATGAAGCGTCTCTGAATGCTGAGTAAACAAAATATTTCGTTTTACTCATTCTACCCGTGTACTTAAAATATTCATATTGTTTGCCTTCTGTTGTGATAACATTTACGTGAATTTCGCTCGTTAAGAATTTACCCATAAACGGACCACGGATTTATTAAAGGAACAAAAATATACTCGCTGCTCTACGTAATCCTTTGATATTAAAGGGACTGATCTCACAGTAATGAGGTTAAAGACGTAAAGTCACGAATACCTTGGAGCTGATGAAATCTCCCCCCTGCAAAAGTTTATGGGTGCCTTAACCTTTTAGTGAATTTCATGAAAACATGAGTTATTCGCGCCTTTCGCCTGGCAGTCCTTCATTTTACCTTTTCAGTAGAATGAGTTACTTCTAATGATTTTTACATTTTAATGTCTGCTTTACGATGAATTTATTATGATTACAAGAACTCGTTAAGAAAATCTTTTTATGCGGTGCCATCATTGCATCACAAGGTCGGAAGCGGCTCCACAAGCGAAATTAACATTTACGCTTGCGTTGATACCTGATGAGAATTAAGATGTAATCCCCGAGCTCCATCCAGAGACATTCAGGGGAACAGTATTGTGTTGTGCTGTGTTGTGCGGTAGTTAATCGCTATAAAGGAAATTACAACATTCTTGAGGCTGACCCAACGTGGATTGGTTCAGCACAACCCATCTGCTGCCCTTTAGTATCATTCGTCTTGAAAGCACCTCAGCATCCCTGCAGTCACTGGCACATTATTTCGGACGTAATCCTAATCTATGGTCATTAGTGACATCATTTACGAGAATTGCCCGATTTGATTACATTGAGGGCAACTGCTCACAAACCAGACACATTGCCGCGCCCTCACTAGGCTTGGTGGTATTCACCCACACCATACCCCACACCACATCTGCTTGTTGTATAAAAGAACGTATATGTACATAATGTCAACTAGAATTCTTGACACGGACCACCAAGTAATTACTTCATTTTTCAGTAAAAGAATCCCCAACGACTTTGACTTAATTGGCACGAAATTCGCCTAGTTTTCGAACTTATGCTGCCATGTTTAATTTTGATTACGAAATGACTTTTTTTTCATCAATCCGAGCAATTTAATTAGGCAATCAGTCAAAAAAAGACGTACATATACACTTCTTCATGACGCTAACTAAAATAATGCCAAAGTTTCTGCTTTTACAAAAACATGGTATGTTTAACTATCATTTTTATTTTTTAATTTAAAGCTTACATTAGGATTAAGGACAAATAATTGGCACCATAACTTACTAGAGTGATATAAATTCCATACAGCGAAATACATATTAAAGAATTAGTTAGAAAAGAACAATAAAATATAAAATATAAATCTCACACTATTGTCGAATAACACAATAGACCTTATAGGTCGCGTTGCTTTTGAGTGACAGCTAGCGTGCCATAACGACCCACTAGCAACAATAATAATAAAAATAATTGTCTATTTGGAAATGTCGAATAAGTTCCGAATAAGTTAAAGTACCTATGAATCGAATTGATATCTCATTAATTTCATTCATAACTAATCTCTTAATTTGTCTGTGCAATTTAACCTATCTAAAACTTGAGATAATCGATTTTGCAAAAACCTTTCAATAAGGAAAACATAGAAAGCGTTCATCACTGAAGAGAACATTGTTCCAAAACATTTCGTCATTGATATGCCTTTTCACGAACTCTTAACGTTTGACCCCATTTACGTCACTTATAAATGGTTTTTTCTTGGTACTTGGCTGTGAAAATCACTTTTCTTTAAAACATTTCTTCACTACAAATGACAATATTTTTGACAATTTTTACAATTCCTCCCGCTGTTATTTTTGGGTTTTTCCACTTTTACAATTTTAATCTGATTATTTTTGGAGGACGGCCACTTCTTTCCTTACTTTCAAATGAATTGTATTTTTGTTAAGTTCTGTACTACAGTCTATATACTCGACTTTGATTGCTCAACAATTATACCAATTTCTTGTAGAGATTTTTTCACTTTTTTTCAGTCGTATTATTTGTTCATGAATTACCCCGTTTATTTCTTTTAATTTGGGACTCAGTGTCCGTAAAGAACATTTTTACTCTAAATTACGAAGCGTAATTATAATGAATAATATTTGTAAAATATTTCACAGGACCACCACTCGTATAATTTTTTGTGTTGTAAAAATTGAATTATCTCTCCAGCGTAAACAGAATAATAAGTAACGATACAATGAGGTACCTGATTTAAATGTTTAATCCTATAGATTTTTTACAGAGCTGTAAAATAATGCACTATTCTTGAAATGCATTACCATACTCAGTATAACTACAAATAATGCAAGCAAAGCAAATTACTAGTACCATTACCAGCATTGGTACTTAAGCAATTTAATTATCTTTACCAAGTAATGGTATTGGTACTTCACCATTGCCGTACTTCAGAGGCATTACATAGCATTACCTGGCATTACTTAGAAATGCTCAGAGTGATGAGTACTGTTAAGTAATGCTAGATTATGTTGAGTATTTTTAAGTAATGCCAGTTAATGCTGGATTTTTTGAAGTACCAATGGTATTTGTAAATTGTCTTTCTTTCATAACTTGTACTGGTAATTGTAATGGTAATCGTAGTACATTGTTTTACAGCTCTAGTTCTTTATATGCATTTCGCTTTGCAACAATATGCATAATCAGTATAAAAATGCAATTTTTATGGAGGGTACATATACTTTTTTGTGCCACTGTATACTAATAATCAAGTACTTGTATACTTTAAAGGTCAAATTCAGAGCGATTTTCGCGAATTTTGTGGTGGTGTTTGTGGGTTTTTCTTTTGCCTCCAGCAAATCCAGTATACATGCACGCTATTACGCTTCCTTGGTTCTGTTTATTCAAAAACAAAAACTATTAACCAGCTCATTGAAAGAATGCTTTTCATTTCTGCAAAATTTAACAATATGACAAAAATTAAAAATACCTACTTGAATCCATGAAAAATATCATCCCTGTGCAGGCAGTAAGTCACAAACTAAAGTAGTCTAATTGTGAAATGCTCGCCCGGGTGGAATAGTTGTTGATATAGTAGAGTATCCCTACAACTTACAACTTCCTTTCCAGCAACAAGGGGCTCCCAAAGAACAAGAGAGGACGGATGCAACCTCCAACTGGTGTATGGATGTGGTTTTGGGGAAATCTGTAGCTAGGTTACGCCCACAAAAGTGGATTTCATCCGGACGACGGTGAAGTTTCAATGGAAACTAACGACTCTGCCCCCAAAAGTAGGTCGAACATTATCACAAAGTTTTCAGAACCTTCCGACGGAAAAATATTTATTACAATTGTGCCGTGAGAGCTTGTCTCCGTAAAGTTGAAGGTGGAACTCTCAAATATACCTGGCGATACGGTGGATACATTCGCAACGCTTTAATGTTTGTGCTGTTTTTTTGTAATTTTTGGGTAACAAATTATGTTATTACATTTTTATTAATATTTTTTATTATTATATTGTAGATATTGCTATATTTACTTTCAAAAATTATAATGTTATATTGATTCCGTGTTAAAAAAAATCGGCTGAATTATAAGTAAGGGAATTGAAGAACTACATAAAGAGTGGTTTTTTAAGCTAGCTTGTTAATATTTAATATTTAAATTCAGTTTCGGGCATATGAGCACCGCGGCATTCAATTGCATATGCGCATGCTATCAATCCAATTTTTGACAACTTTCTCGAACATTTGGGACCGTTTATCCGCAATGACATGTTTTATGTTGACTTCCAATGTGTCAATCCAGACCAGAGACTTCATATAAAGTCCAGCGGTGCCAAATCACACGATCTTGGTAACCAGTTAACAGGTCCATTTCTTGAAATACGATTTGCGCCAAACTTTTCTTTCAATAAATCGATTTTTTCGGTTGATATGTGGCATGTAGCGCTGTCCTGTTGAAACCATAAGTCGTCAATATCAGTATCTCGAAGTTTTGTAAGCAAAAAGTCGCGAATCACACGTTGTGCTGCCACATTTTTAAAGAAATATGGCCCAATGATGGCGCCGGCACAAAAACAGTCATTTTTCTGAATGCATTTTCACTAATCTCCTTGTTAATGGCATGTTGTCATGCAGCGTTAAATTGGAGCAGAAATGTTCAATAACCCGATGAATAGCACGTTCTAATGGGCGATTATTCGATCCATAAAATTCACGAAGTGCTCTACACATTGTTAGCTATAAAAAGGACATTGAGATTTACTACAACAAATGACTATCGGTAATCCACCATCTTTTAAAGAAAAACACCCTTTACGATTAGCTATAGGTTCGTGATAACCGCCAAGAGTTTTATACAGTGGTACATGTAGCAAGAATATCTAATGAATCTTTAATCCTATACACCCTTGTGAAAGGAGTTAATCTTGTAATCAAATGGAATATACAATTAACCTTTTGGCGCATATAACGATTAATTACAAAATAATGAGAGCCATACAATTCAAATTTAAAGATTAAACACAAAATATGAACCCTATCAGAAGCTTCAGCCAAATCAGTTTAATTAAGGTGATTAGGCATACTTCTGCATACATTAAAAGCAGAATACTGGCGTTAAGTCTGTGCAAAACACAACGTAGTGCGTGCGAATGACAGCCGTCATTAATAATCAACTGCAGCCGTGTTCCCGGACATCACGCATCATTTAGCTTCAAATCAGGTGTGATGTGAAAGGTGAACTTTCAAAGGAAGCAATGTCAATAATTCACGGTGATTCTCTCATCAAAGTTTCATGCTAAACACAGAAGCGACAACTCGCTTTCATTTAATCATATGAATGCCTCAGATAAAGGTGCTGTTAATAGCAGATCAATTGGCGAAAACTGGACAATGTTATAAATCTTCTTTTAGTCCTGAATTAGGATTTGTATACGTAATTAGGAATTTTTATAATTTATATTGCTAGAAAATTTAAATTCCTGAAGCAGATTCGTTACTAGTGCGTCTACAGATATATTCTACATAAACATTGATAAGGATACCTCCTGGAGATTATTCAGCAATCGATGGATTGAGGTTGAATATGTAAATTGAAAATCGATTCTAATACTTCCTATCGCTTAATATACTTATCACAAACAAAGGAAAAAACACCTCTTTTTATAAAATACGATATAGTGTATCTATGTAGTTTTGTATTATGCTATAAACTTCGAAATTTCTAATCGTGAAGTGTTTTTCACCAATGTGTAAAATACCGCTGCATTCTGTTGTACTACGATGAGAATAAAGAATACAAATTTAATAAAGTTGGCTATGAAAAAAATTGATGCCAATTGACATTCAAAAATAATTTTCCGTTTGTCATATCGTAAATAATGTGGGGGATTTTTTTAATCCCAATCACTCACTCCCATACCCAACATATGGGGAAAGGAGCCGAATGTCGAAAGCTGATCGTTTATTACAATCAAAAGTACAAAAGTCAAAATCATGGATAGCAAATACACACACATATGTATGTATTTCATTTAAATCAAAGTAAATTTAATTTATGGTTTTCTGCGACAGTAACGTGTTTCAAGTTACTGAATTCTGCTACTTTTTAGTGAATACAGCGTATTACGATAAAAAAATAAAGAAATAATCAAAAAATTCGCCTGCGTCGACTAATTTAAGTCAAAACTACATAACACCAATTTTATAATAATTTTCTGCAAAATGTTTAGTCCCAGTTATTTAATTTACTTTTTCAAATTTGTAATATGAACTTAAATAATGATAATATAATTTCATCTATTTACGTTCACTTCAAGGAATTGCGTTAAATTAGCGCTACTTGCAAAGAAGTTTTCTCTCTAACAATGTATATCATTTGCAATATAATTTAGAGGATGGTAATTGCGTTGAAAATTAAATCGATTGTATGCAAATTAGAGCATCATCAGTCGGAGTAACACCAGATGCTACACTCAAATCCAGATGAAGTGAATCGATTCTAGCCGCAGATTAGTATTTTGCACAGCAGACAACTGAATGTGTCTAATGTAAGTAGCTCCATTCAAAAGTCCAACACCAGCGCCACTCAATGTCCTCATTATACAAATTAGCTATGCATGTTGCCTGAATTTGTGAGTATTTATTTTAAAAGGAACCTAACAGCGCCAGACACCAATCTTTCAGGATCAACGAAAATTGCAATTATTGTCGACATATTAAAGCACTCTAGGCTCATTTCCATATTTGTTACATTTCCCTCATCTTCTTTCATCGCTGGGGCTGGACAGGAAACTATTCAAAAGCTATAATCGTCCCAGAGTGAGTTCAACACGGCAATTTGCTCTATGTATGTAAATGTAATTTACCTTAATTTAACTATAAACAGCCCAGCCCACCACGGCACTAGATTAATAGTCGCGTTTGTACTCTATACGCAATTTAAATGCCATTGGCGATAATGGCAAATGGACCAAAATTGAAGGGAGGACAGAAATAATTAAAATGTTCGAAATTTAAGCGATGGATTACCGATGATTTCGTTAATGGAGGTAGTAATGGAAAATCAAACAATCGGACTTAAATTACAAAAATATTAAAAATTAAGGAGACTATTTAAGTCAGTCAATTATAAAATCCCACATGTTATAATAAATCCACTTTTGAGAATACAAAAATATTGCTTATCTGAAAATCAAATAATTACTTTTGATTGTAAGCATATAAAAACACTTTTCAAAAGGTTAGACTAACCCAGAGAACGAAAACTCAATTCGACGTACGAGCACAATCGGAGTTTTAGACAGTGTTGACTTATTTGAATAGGCTTAGTAAAGAAAAACATACATCATTTTTATTATATATGTATTTGAAATCCCAAATCATCCCGAGAATAAAATTTTATGATGAATTATTTTCGAATCATATAGATAGTAAGACAATAATACCTTTGGAAGGTAAGAAAATAAATTGCTAAGAAAGGAATTGAGTAATATTACCAAAATTCATTAGCGGTTTATATGTTACCAATAAAATATAATAGAACGATCTCACAAAGCTAAAATTTAATTATAAATAATTTCCACAAATCTTAAACAACTTTGTGGTATCTTCATCTTCTTTCGGGGATCCACCAGACGCCTTTGGTAAGTCAAACTCAATCTGTTCCATATTTTGTTTTTGGCTATCGTCGTCTTTTCTTCACCGTATGACAATTTTTACTATGTACACTACACATTTTCATGGAATATATTTAAATAATACAAAACCTATTGCATTTATTTCTATGTTTTCCAATTGTTTTCTCGTTAACATTAAATATGGACATTTTTCACCAAATTTGTGTGGTAAAAAATTTTTATAAATACATATGTCCCCGTGTTCCCATTTCAGCAAAAAGTGTACAGCCAATTACATGCTTTTCTTTGGTACCCTGAGAAGTAGCTTAGACATTTTTGGATCATTAAGCAGCATAAAGAACACATTAAAATTTTAGAAAAATTCCACCCGATATCTTTGTAACAAAACCTATTGATTGTTATATCAAATGGCTACCAAGAGTTAAGCATAGTTCTTGGAACGTGAGGAAATCTGCACTCAAGATAATGAATTAAGTCAAGCAGAAGGTAAAAAACTTAAGAAGCGCATTGAACACACGTTAACCATAAAGGAGGATGCCTGCCAGGGAGTGCTCTTTACATTCAAATTTCACAAAATCCTCACAGGACTTAGTGTCAGTATTGGGAAAAAATCGATCCTTGAGGAAGAACCCGAGAGCTGGATTTCCCATTATCCTCAATTTCAATTTCAGTCCTTGGCTGTGTCTAAAGGACAGCTTCATGATGGGCGTGCAAGTAATTTTGTGAACCACTCCAGAATTCGCTGCTAGCAAGAGAACTATCAAAGAGCGGATGGATACATCCAAGTGCAAGTCCTTACGAATTACCATCTTATGGAGAACTTGCATTTGCTATTTTTCAGTGATTCATGAATTGAACTGAAAATACAAGCGATAAAAATATTGAAAGAGACAGATCAGCCTTCTAAATACTATCCATGAATGTTCGGTCATGTTCTGTACTCCCCAAAAAGCACTTTCGTTTTATCATAAAAGTATTTGCAACAGTGCTTCGTTACACTTGAGATGTCTTTAAGACGATACTATCTGGGAATCTCAGCAAAGATGGAGATCTTATTGCATTTTTTAGACTGTGCATGCACAACATAAGACCAAATTGAAATCTGTTGTTAAAGCTCAATTTAAAGAAAGTTTTCGAGAAGCAGATATAATTGAATTTTTATTTTTATTATATGTTTCTGATATTTAAATACATAATAGATAATGGTTGGAAGGATAAAGCATTTTGCATGTCTCTATTTTTATATTTCATTTCAAAGACATGATTGATTATATAATGAAAAATCGCCATTATTTTCTCAATATCAAATTTTATTTCAGAACCAAAAAAAATTCCGAGTTCCTAGCCGAATTTTTAACATTCAATCCCTTTTATCAAAATTCGAAACCGTAGCTTCATAAAGTCCAAAGTCCAGTTTAAAATCTGGTGAATCCTAACAAGTATCTCGAAAAATTATTAAATACAGCAATCCACTCATCTATCTTAATTTTATAATTTTATATAAAGTACTATAGACTTGTTCTAGAAAGAAATTGAAAATAAAATTGAAGTCCAAGTCGTATAATTACTTAAAAAAAAAAAAATATATAAGTAATTTAAGACAGATTGAAATAATTCCTTAATATTTAATTAATTAATTCAGCATATAATCTTAAAAACTCGTTCACTATCCTTGGTATAGAAAGTAAAAAATCAAAATACTAATAGGATAAAGAAAATTTTACATTACGTTTGCGAAATTGGACATTGTGGTGGTAAAAAAATAAAACTCAAATATATTTGGTCTTAATTTTTCTTTTAACTCACGTCACTTCACTCAGAACTACACAGTATTAAATTAAAGTTACTCTGAGCTCAAAACTTGTATATGAGACCAATGATCAAATTTTAAATTTAAGTCTTGTAGGTTAGAGTATATTGTTAAATAGAAGAGAGTTATTTTTATGAAAACTACGCAAACACTTTTATACCATGTTCAAAATAAATCGTTGATTGCAAATCGTCAGACAACAATAAAGGTACAATATCTCCACGTTTTATTTTATCATAATTTCGTTATAAGCGAAATTTAATTTTTCTTGAATTCATATTATCTATGCTTTACTATTAACCAGGGGTCCCACATAGTTTCAGCTTATTATTTCCACGTATTTTTAAGCAGAACTATAAGTAATTATTCAAACTTTTTGGGATAAAAAGTACTAGTAGTCAGTCTAAAAATAATTTAATACTCATACTCAAACCCAAAGTATTTTTTTTTGTAATTGCTTGAAAAATGCATGCTTTAATTAAGAACTCTAATGAAAATTTTTTAAACATATGGCCCAAGTTGTCAGTAGTTAATCTAATTCTAACTAAAAGTACTGATCGAGTATTTGACTATGATTACAAAATACTTTGGGGCTGAGTACGAGTACACAGAAAAAAAATCAAATAGCGATTTTATCTAGACTAAATGATTAATCTTTAGAAAATTTGTTTAAAAATCGATGATTTTCTAAACTGCAATTGGATACCTATATTTCAACTAATTTAAATTATATGATCGTCGTTTTGTAATATTTTATTGCTAACTCAAATAATATTAATAGTCAAAATACGAACGTTTTAGGAAAATAATTAATTCGATTTACCCACATTAGTCAAGTCGTATAAACAATTAATTGATTTTAATTTCGTTTTTTCTATACAATGAAAACATATGTATGCACAATTTTTTAGAAACATAATTTAAATAAATCAACTAAACATACATATTAGTAGGCTAAAAGTCGATGATTTTTTTTAGGTGAGCACAACTATTTCTTTCAATATTCTAAAGGTTTTTTCAGTATACTTTTACTTAACCTGAAAAAACCTGACAACAAGCATCAGATAATTTTACTAGTAGGGGAAGTACGTACAAAATGACATACACGGACAAAATGACACAGGCAATTTCAAATTCTGCCGCTTCTAGTCCACCATAGATAAATACATCACGTGACTCATACCAATCTGTCAAAACCTGAACTCGCGCCAGTCTTTCGTTCGGGTGTCATGGCCGACGACAAACATTGGTAAGTTTCAAGTTTTTTTTAATATTATATTTTTCATGGTTTTACCTTGCGTGTACATTTTGCATCCCGTACTTAATGTTGCATTTGAATAGTCTTTTCCGTGAATAATATTCATTTTGCATTTATTGTTGAGTTTTGAATTTTTATAACACTATATAGACAAAATGACATACATAGGTAACGGACAAAACGACATAAGTATGACGCTCAAGATGACGAAGAGGATTGCGCTTGCATATATTGCAACGATTTTTTCCCCGATCAAAACTTGGGGAAGACTGGTTGCGGTGTTTAAAATGTTCGCATTGGGCCCACGCCTTTTTCGTGTATGTCATTTAGTCCATATGTGGTATGCCATTTTGTCCATAGCATATGGACAAAATGGATTTCGTTGATCTCAGTTAAATTAAAATTATTATTTTTTCTAGTTTGTTTATCTTTTAAATATCTATTAGAATTCAAAGGTATAAAACCAAAGATTACTGGTGTACAATGTGGATGTGCTTTGATTTATTAATAAAGAGTTATGACCCAAAACAAAACTGTATGTCATTTTGTACGTATTTCCCCTATTTATGCTGAAAATGCTTAAATACTTGCTACTCATACTCCTATTATATTCAAGTATAAAAATATTCGGCTTCTTATAGCTCTGACTTTAATTATTTAACCTTAGTTCTTCAGATTAGAATTTTATCTTTAACAACCGGGTTTTTATACTTTTAAAGTTACAATTGTTCTATTTCAAACAATACGAGAAAAAACTTAAATTGAAAATAAATACCTAATTTTCTTTACAAGAAGAAAACCATTTTCTAGTCAAATTTACATTTCCAATACACACATTTGTTCTAACTTCTCCAAAAACAAGCTGTACTGCCTTAAATTGGTCAGGACCTCGAAATTTCTTATCCAGACTAAGGCCGAATCCTGCAGTGATTCAATATTGAAAAGGTTTACGAACAAATAAAGCAATGCCCAGCGGCAGAACATCAAAAGTCAAGTGAAAGACTTTAAAAAATTTGTTAAAGAATTTAAACTTCGCCCTGATATCAAGCAAAGAAGAAGCTTTGCAGTCTCCACAGGCCTTTTTCCCATCATTCATCTCCCCGAAGTTGCGAAAAAACTATGTAGTTTTCATTTTTCCGCCGGGTTGCACATGCTTTTTATATCCTGACATCTTGTTTGTTATCTGGCTCTGTTCAAGATTTTCCAATAGTGTTCTTTTCGAAATTCATCAAATCCATTCCATTAATGGTCTCTCCGAAAAATGGTCGCGAGATGAGCTCGTTTCAGGATAAAAAAACAAAAAAAAAACAAAAACGAATCAAAAGACAAAAGGCTTCTATCGTTCTAGAAAACAAATTATATCATGACCCTGTGATTTATGGACGCGATGATACTCCGAACAATAGGATATCTGGGCGCGCCTAGCTCGACGACAATGAGGCCCTTCTTAAGACATTTTAATGGAAAGCTTCTTTGTTCTGTACGAATAGATGCCCTCGAGAAGCTTGCAGAAAATGCTCAAGTATTTTTAAGAAATTTAAGAAATGTAAATTGAGAAAAGTATTCGGTGAGTGCGGGAACTTCGCATTGCTTAGGTAGAACGGTAGAACTCCTTGGTTAAAGGGCATAAAAATATTCAAACTTTCTCAAAATAACTCTTCAGAAATTTCGATTTCAGGGGAGCTAATGGCAAACGGAAGTTCTTTATAATTTCTCAATAATTCATCAAGACCTAGATTAGGTTAATGGTTCAAAAATATAAGAAAAATAAAACGAAAGCACACCATGCAGGCATAAAAAGCCCTTGGAGGACTTAAATTTATGTAAAGCTCATGTTTAAGGAAAAAAATTACATTTTTTGTACGTGTTTCCGAATGTTCTTCAAGATTTCTGCCGTACTCCCAAGAACATACATCAGCAGACGCCATCCAGACGGAATATTTTTAAGCGAGGTGGGAAAATGCCTGCGGGAGTGAAGGTAATCGTCTTGAGAGCAATTTATGATATGGAAAAAAACAACCGCGAAAATATTTATAAGCAATTTCAATTACCTCAGGCATAAAAGTCCTTTCGCGGAAACAAAACCTGCCTGGGAAGATCGATAACCCTTTAAAATTGAACGATGCTATCGCTATATCTGCGTAAATGTTTTCCAATATGTTTAACAAAGCAGACATCCTTTAGGCCTTACAATTTTTGCCGAACTTTCTCGATAAAATGAAAACTTTTCAAACTTTGTTCTTCCCTACTTCTAAAGGTGAAACCTCTTAGTGCTTGATTTGATGGATCTTCGTATCGTCACCCAGTTGGTGTGGTTATTAGAAGAACAGCGCTTGCTGAAGGGAATAAAAGAGTAGCAAAATACTTTAATTTACCTTAGTGGTGTCTAAATTCATTAACCTCAGTTGAGGGCATACACACAGGTAATACACAGCAAAGATTTAAATTTTTATAAAAATAGCATTACCATGACCAAGTCAAAAACTAATCTATCAAAAACCGATCAGTTCAAAATTTGAAGTTTTGCTTGGCAATTTGATGCACTTTTAGAAAAATTTTAATTTTTTAAGGCCGGAGTAAGTAGCATCCGCTTCGTCCCGCTCTTTTCATGAAAAGTTGCAAGACAATTTTTAAGGTAAAAGGAAATCTTTTCAAGCAGATGCGATATTTTTCAGCCAAAAGATCTGCCTTTTAATCTAAAAGTGAGCCAAACAAAAACTGAAATTCAGATCTTATGTTTTAAATGTATAAAATCATTTGTTTTTTGTGACTGTTTGTATTGTACAGAGCGGTATCTCTCCGGCAGTTTCTCTAGTAAACAGCGAAACTGTCATATTTCAACATTTTAAAATATAAATGGAGTTAGTTATTTTTAATTAATTAAATAAAATCTTAGAATAATTTTAGTACGTAATGTAATCTAATTTTTTTAATACATTTCAAACTAATTGAAAATTTTATCGAATTCAAAAATAATAATCTACGCATACCACCAAAAAAGTATTAATATTGTTTAAAATTCTATGTTACTTAATATCGTAAGAATCCCACGATTTTGCTGATGTTAATCCAATAGACAAACTGTTTGTTTTGATTTCTCTGCATTTTTGGATTCGCCATTTCGAAAACTGAGTACATAATTTAAACTTAATGACCCCAAGTACCCCTCTCCCTTTTTTGTAAGATTTAATCCTTAATTAGGCGCATGGGGTCAAGACAGTATCATATTGAAAACAGAAAGTTAAGGTGTTTGGAACGCGACAGCGCTCTTTCTAGCTTCCTACCTCCCCGCGGGGTACTCTTATCAGTTGCGGTGGGTTTATGATTATAATAAAATATTTAAATATTTTTGGTAATTCATACTTCGTTTGATTTATTTCTTCCACTCCATTTTCGTTTATTTCTTTGGGGTCAGTAGTGACCCCATGCAACTATTAAGGGTTAAATTCACTTTTAAGCATATTGAGGCTAACACTGTAACGCTGTCACTTTGAATTTTTAGAATCTGGCACTGTATTTGAAAAGAACATACCTTTATACCCCCTTATACTTATTTTTATGAGATTTCAATGTTTTTTGGTAATAAGAGGTCACCATTTTTGATCTGCCATCTTCTGAAATTCTGAAAATGGGTAGCCGGATTTGAAGTCGAACACCCTATAAACCTTCAAATAGTCATTCTATATACGAATCGCAGAACATTTTTCACTTTAGCTTTTCCCTCTATTGTGACGTTCCTTGTTCCTCTAAAGTCTTTATACACACTATTGTACTCTTCTTCAAACCTACACTATTCCATAAAAGAATAATCACCAAAATCGGTGTTTTGTCTATATAACTTCAGTATAACTTTAATAACGTTTCTCATCATACATACTTTAGAAAATTAATAAAAATTGTTCAATAATTTCCTTGTCCACTAAATTCGATTCGCGAGAGCTCTAAGGAATTAATCCTATAGTCACTCAGTACATACGTAGATAAAGTACAACCATAGTGGGGCCCATCCATAACCCAAAAATATATAAAGTCTAATGTACACCATACAGAGGAGACATTTTTATTTTATAGTGCCAGTTTTGGTTCGTTCTATCTACAGAAAAATCATCATCCTCTTTTCGCTGGGACGAATGGTTTTCGAAGATGGTTTCGCGCCCTGCAAAATATCGAAATTAAGTTGTGAGTTTTTGTCCCGAGAAAGTTTATCAAGTGTATTGATCCTCGTAGTAAAATTTTACGACTGGCTGGCTGGCTGGTGGAGCCAGCGAAAGGGGAAGTGGGTGAAGAAGATGTAATCGGTTCCAGTTTAGTGGGTATACGAGGGCAATACCAGAGCGGGAATAATGTCGGTGGTGGTCCAGTCTATATGGGATTACCTTCTGCGACAGTCTACCTAATCAGTAAATTGTTCGTCTAGAAAAATGTCACATGCCCCCCAAAAAAAACCTCTTCGCTCATTGCCTGGGGCCCAGCCTCGAACCCTGCAATGGGTCTTTTCTCTCTGTCTGACCGATCCGCGAATGCCTTTGTCTGACAACATATCTGGGCACATTTAACATTTCTGTCCTATCCGCTCCACCCCCGCAGCTATTGTTATCTTTCCCGGTTTCTCTTGTACCCTTCGAAACCCAAGGCCCTGAATTTTCCTGCCGTGCCCAGGATCCCATGTTTGTGCTTTTCTGCTCTGCTCCGACCGGGAAGTTATCCTATCGACTTAAGCACGAGCAATTTATTTTCTCTATTTGCGTAGGGAAGTGGAATTGTTTTTGTGGCCTCCCCGCAATATTTGCCATTGTTTGTCTCGCTTCCTAAGCTACTCCTACCACCTTCCCGAACTAGGTGTCGCTGCCCGTTTCATTGCACGTAGGTTTCCCCCTACCTCGAGAGACTGTTGTCGTTCCCTTTTTCCAGAATCTGTTTTTGTTCAAAATCGTTAAAAAAGTTGGCTTTTTCAGGTCTTCGGGTGGGTAAAAACTCGAGCTCGTAGATTAGAAAGATCTGCCTACTTCAGGTCAACGAGTTTTATTAGCATAAAACACAAATGGCTTGAGAGAATTGCCTCTTTTAAAGGAAAAAAATCAGCGGTTTAAGTGTGCCGGATACGATTTCTAGTATCTATAAAAAATAGGAAGGTATATGATAGCTTTCTCATTATTTTAAATACGTACAATAACCATTACTGTACTCTATTTTAACATATCATCTGGAATTCAACAACAATGCTTGAGGTCTGAATGAAATGAGGAAACTAACCCTCCGATCGACTGTTTTTTTTTTAACATATTATATACAGTATGTAAAAACATTATTCACACCCCTTGTATATTTACTATTTCAGGTAAGAATATTGCACTTAAGCCTGGTATTTTTCGGAAATGCAGACATGTAATTATAGCTCACATAGAGTAAAAAGTATAAAAAATACAAAATAAATCGGAATGAATTTACAGCAATAATGTGTAAAATATAAAACAGACATAAAAAATCTATTCACAATTATTATTAAATTAAATTTCGCCAAATATTTTCCAACGTAAATTTGTTCATAGTTGCCTTAGGCAGACAGCACACTACATTAATAATTAGGTAATTACATATTTAGCACTAATTATTAATTAATGAAGTGGTGACAGACAGCCATTTCTTAATTATCATTTATCAGCTGTCAGTTCAAGTTCAGTATTCAATAGTCCTTGTACTTTCCTTCTTCTTGTTCTTTGTTATGGATAGCGCAAAGTAATGTTACAATTGGTATATATGTACAAAATTAGCTGAGTTGTAGTACACTTTTGATCATTTAGGTATAAATGATCAAAAAATTATGGTTATCTAGTAAGTCATAAATGATCAAATTCTTCGTCATTTAGCGGCCGTAATGATGATAAGCCCATGACAAACAGAACCTAAATTTGTAATTTGTAATAATTAGTAGTTTATGTGTGCTGTCTGTCTAGGCTAGGGCATAAGGCAGAAGAACTTTCTGAAAAAATTCGTGAGTTAATCGTACAACACCAAAATTCGGGTTTAGGATATAAAAACATAGGTGATAGAGTGAGTATTTGAAAAAATATTATACTCGTAATATCTATTATTCAAAAGTATAAAAAAAAAAAACAATATATTCCCAAACTTGAAAGGACGAGGGCTGAAACAGAAAAGTACAAAAAGAATAAAGAGATAAATTTTAAGAAAGGTATATTCAAATCGTGTTCTATCAACTTCTAAAATTGTTGCTAAAACAGAAAGTGACTACGAAATAAAACTTCGTTTTCAAAATCTTAGAAATTTTTTATAAAAGCAGAATGACACGGAAAAATATACGATAATAAAGCCATGGATATCCCCAAAAAAAAGGTTTGCAAGAGACTCCAATTGGAAAAGGATAAAATATGCTACTCCAATGAAGAATGGAAACGAGGCTATACAAAATATTGAAGTACTAAGATTATAAACACCAGATGGGTGTGAATAATTTTTGGAATGGAGTTAAAATAAGCTTTATTTGTTATTTTTGAATTAAGATTATAAATTTGATGGATATATACCTATGTGTTGCTGTGCACTGTTATTATTCCTGTTTTTGCGAAAAGAATACAGTTTAGATTAAATTGTATGTCTTTTAATCTGAGATATCCAGTGAATTATATTTTCTACATACTTACTCTCGAAAATTGATTACCCAACTTTACCCCCTCTGATAGACAAAAATTGTATTAAGGATCTAGTAAACCCGCAGAATGGTACAACACTTTTAATTTTTTCCTTTAAAATTCGAGCTATTGCTATTTAAATGCAATAGGGTTCTGTTTTTCTTTGTTGTTAAAGTTGTACCTTAAATATTTAATCAGGAGACCCTGATCACAAAAGCAATGGTATCAAGGCCTATAATGGCCAGAGTGTGTCTCCCGATGACCACATCAATCTGGCATCTAGCGTCTAAAGACTAAAATAATGCTGACTTTATTCTTTAATCTCATTTATTGTTTAATTTTTAAAACTTCTATAGCAATTACAAAATAGAATGACTTTTCGGCAGATCGAACAAGATGACCTGGCTTTAGCTTTCGAAAAACTCGTCTTAGAATAAATCGTATCCATTTAAAAAAACAAAAATTACATTCACGTATTATACGTAATCATATACAATTTGTTTTTCTTTTATTATTTATTGATCTAAATGAATATGAAAGTTAACTTAGTGAAGAATTGCGGGTAGACGGCACCATTATTATGAGTTTAGGATGGCTTTAACCTTAAATCAGACTTTGCTTCGGACTATTATTATATTTTATACTTTCCATGTTACATCACATTAAACAGTTTATCCCATAAAAACCAAATAAACCATTAAATACTGTCGGTAGTCTAAATACCTATTAAAGCACACTTAATCCGTGCGTTTGCCTATGTACGAGTATTTATGTTCCGAACTTATTAAGATCCCCAGCGAAAATAAAGTGATTTTATTTCACTTTCAGTCAAGTAATTGTCTGCGATAAATTTTTGCTGACATCTGAAGGGATGGACTAATACAATGATTTACTAGGAACGCATTTTGATTAAATGTACGCAACGAACTAATGCGGAAGTCGTAAAATCTCTCCCCTAAACAACTCCAATAACAAAGTCGTCAAATAAAGCAAGTTCGCTAGTTTATTAGTTCCGTCAGTCTTAGCTATTGCTCACGCCCTTTTCTACAAATATATCCAAATTTTATCGACTGAATGTCGTATATACAGCTAAGATTTTAGCTAACTTGTCGCCAATTTATTGTACTACTGCGCGAATTGACTTCATGCAGAGGAACCAAGATACGCCTGGAAGGCTTCAAGCCAGGGAACTCCAAGTTCAGTCGTTACAAGGACGAGACACCAAAAGTGGAAGAGTCCTTTTATATATATGGTATATATAAATTAGAGGTCAAACAATGTCTTCAGCTGAAAGTTTCTTAGCTGATTAAAACTGGTGACTGCTGGAGTGGTGGTGCTGATAAGTACGTCCCCAGGACTCCGTTCGAACGAAATTAAATAAAATAAATCACCATCATTTAGAAGACGATCCGGACAGACAGAAGCAAAGTTTTGAAGTTCTAGTAAATCCCGACAGCTCCACACTGAATTGATCGGGACATCGGAGCCGTTCTATTCCTTGTATCTACCACTCGGCGTCTTTTATTTGAATATCGTCGACTGTTGGTAATGAATAAACTTAACAGACAATGGTCGAAGCATGACGATTTTATGAGCTCATTGCAGCTGATTTGCATTTAAATCGAATTTCAAAGTAAGCCAGAGGTTCGTTACTTCTGGTTCATTAATCCGCCCAAAAAGCTCCCTCTTTTACTGTCGGCGAATAGAGTTCGCGGGATGTCTGCATCGGTGCGGGTGGACTTGACTTGAATTTCTTGTATTTCTCCACCTGCTGGTTTTTACCAGTTTTATTGTTTTCTTTTTGTTTTATAATAGAACTCGAATAGAAGTTGATGTCGTTTTTTTCCTTAATCAAAAATCACAACAGATTTAAATTCTGGACGTGACCTACGCTGCCTTAAATTTCTTTCAACAGAAGGAAATGGACAAAATTCTGCTGAGCTTCTCCACAACATTTCCAGAATTAATTGGATGAAGTTAATTCTGTTCCAGGAAATGGTGTATAAGTGAAGGTGTATTTGACTAAAATGTTTAGAAGCGAGTATATTAATTCAGGTCCATCAATAACTAATTTCACCTGAATAAAAAAAGATTTATATTTTCTCCAGATAATTTATTTCTATCGTATCTTCGAGCAGTTAAATAGCCTCTAATAGTAATCAATCAAAATTGGGGCAACATTTATTTATTTCCGTTCTCTGTAGATAACTTTAAAGAGTATTGGAGTAGGTCTTATACTTAAAAATCACTCACCTGTATATTTAGGATACGCAAAACACCCTAAACAATTTAATTGGTGTTTACAAATTCCCACAATTAATTCGTTTGCTTTCATACTTATCCCATTAGTTAATTATGTTGTAAATTAAAATTTTCCATTAAACAACCTATCGATAATAATGGGTAATAATTTCTCAAGGCGAAATATAGTATAATATTTTATTAATCACTTAGAACCTTCACTTCATAACAGTTTCCTACAATTTTTCTTTTGGTTGTTCGTTTTTTATTCTGCGGTTTCTCCGAGTTTATCGAAACCACTAAACGAAAATTAAAAAGGTCCAAACATTGCAATTATGTTTGGCATTTCGTTTTTGAAAAAATCTTGTAAATTTAAAGATAAATGCGGGGATTGTTATAACAATTACAAGATAGAATAGTTAGCGATCACCAAGAAACTCTTTCGTCATAGATAATGATTACCGGTGATCAAAGAAATCTCTTATTAAGTGCAAAACTCACACAGTTGGGAGGGAAAACCAGTCCTAAATTCCAAAACCATTGTAAGACATTATTACGACATAATACCACTTTAGTCCTCTCACCACAACAAATCTTAGTTCTTGATTGGTTTTATAAAATAGCCGCTCTTCCGCGGATAGGCCACCCTGGGGGCAATGAAAATGCAAAGTAATGAATTTTTTGTTAATGCAACTATTACACATATGTTTGTTTTTATTACCGATATTGAGAATACACATTAATAAATAAATTTTGTATAAAAAAATCTATAAAGTTGAAAAATTGCGCATTTAAACGTCGTATGCCAAAGCACCTTTTGCGATGTGACGTGCGGATGGTGGAGTGCATTACGTTGGCAAAATTATTTAGTATCAAGTGGCAAGTCAATTCGAAAAAATAAAGACGTTTTTTGAGCAAATCGTTTTTCCGATGACAAAATGAAACTTGAAAAATTTATTTACAAAAAATTATAGCATGTGTGTAAAATTAAAACTAAATCGATCGAATCCAAAAATCACTTCTGGACACTGACACTGACTAACTTCAAATTGCTAGAACTCAGCCAATCAAATTATTCCTGTGACTTTAAGTTTAATTATAAAATTCAATTTTATTTTTTTTTTTTAATGGTCAGGGTAGTCGTTTTCTTGATTCAGCAGCCTGTACTTCTTGCGTTTTTACTTCAGAAAGTATTTCTACAGTTTCCTACCTTTCCCACCTACCTTTAAATCATTTCTACTTGTTTGGGCTATTTGACTCAGAACATCAAAATCATAATGCTGTATTTCAGTCTGTATCTAGCAATCCTATCTATCTGTCTTCTTTCTTTTCTTGTGCTGCTTTCATTGAGCAATCTTTAACAGATTTAAAATATTTTCCCAAAAATTTATAGTAACTCAAATATGAATAAGAAAAAACTTCATCCGATATTAAAAAGAATCTGTATGCAACTCTTGCCTTATATCACATTCATACATTGTCAGTACGGATCTTTCTGGAAGCTTTTTCTGGAAGGTAGTTTTTCAATGCCTCACGTTAAATTTCAAACCATCCAAACTCCACATTTATTATTAACAGATTGCTCAGCGGAAATGCTATTGAGCATAATTTCGGATAAACCGCTTAAAATAACCTATGAGGCATAGCCGTGTCGTGCCGGCCGCCCCTATATGTGACGTAGTCGACGCATACAGGTGCCAGGTTTTCAAGGGCACCTACATAGAGGCGCCAATGCCAATCATTGAAATTAAAATCTTACATAAACAATAACATTCATCATAGTCGTGTGTCGATGGCCAGCAGGTACATTAAGTTTTCTGAAAACGGCTACATATTTAAGAAATAGAATTTCATAGAATTTTTCTCCGCACCTCAGGAAATGATGGTACGCCGTTTTGCAATTTAATAGCGAGCATTCTGTTGTAGAAAAATTATAATAAATAATTTATTTAAAAAAAAAATTCATTTGTAACGTTCTTATTATGTCTTAACTGATAAAAATTAATCAAAATAATGATTTACAATATATTTTCATAGGTTACAATATTATATTGTAGGATTATAATTGTGTTGCGATGAAATAAAACTTAAGTTTATTGAAATAGTTTAATTAATTTCAAGCCTTTCAATTGAATAATTTAAATTCATGCATAAAAAAATTTTAATTAAAAATTTGTATTGCTCGAAAGTAAAATTTATCATATATATTTATAAAATCATTATTTTAATTCTTGAATTTTTATTTTCGTGAATTTTAAATCGTGGATTTTTATTCTTGAATGAGAATTTTAATTCAAGAATTTTTATTCTTGGATCAGGATTTTAATTCAAGAATTTTAATTCGTGAATTTTTATTCATGAATTTAAATTACGTACATAATTTTGTTTTAAAAATTTTAATTTATAGAAAACTTAATTCAAGAATTAAAATGATGTGGTACATCTACACAATGTGGTACATAATTTTAATTCAAAAATAAAATAATAAATAAAATTATCTACATAATTTTAATTCAAGAATAAAAATTAACGAATTAAAATTCAAGAGAATAAAAATTCTGGAATTCAAATAATTGATTGAATTTAAATGTTGCTTTCGAGCAATACAAATTTTTAATTTAAAATTGTTTGTTCAATTGAAATTATGCTTTAATATTCTTGTAATTCATTTTTGTGAACACTAATTTCCCTGTGAATAGTTTTTTTTTTTTTAATTATTTTTCGATTAATAAATTCTTTTTTTTTATTAAATAGCAAAACAAAAGAAAACAAGATGTGCTAAAAGATCTATTATTATTATACCATTGTATTAGATGTTAATGATTTAAAAAAAATAATGTTTTCTCACTCCACAATTTTATTGAATAGATTCGAACTACAAAAAAATAGTTGACACTCTCTGTAGATATTTCAATATACATATTCTCTAAACAAACTTCAAAATTCCTTGTACCTACGTTATTTCCAAGTATGTGAGGATAAAATACTTTCTGTCGTATTTTATATAGACATGAATTTAACTATGGCATCTTAACAGAAATTCTCTTAAACCTCTCCAAGCTGTAATACATCTCCACCGTAATGTATCGTTCAGATTTTGCTTAATCCACGAAGCACATCCATAGTAGTTGTCCGTCCGATAGCAACGAAATGAACCGCCAGACAATCAATAAAATCTACACAATATCTGACTCTTCTACTCGACTCAACTGGTAGCACTGGTTGCACATACCTCTGGAACAATGTGAACCAGTACGTCGGTGTTATTGCATATTTGCGGTTATATAAAAGAAGCTTCAAGTTGATCCTAGATCCTTTTAATTGGATTTGTACAAATGCGAAACATGAATTTCGTTATTTCACAAAGCTTGTCTGAATGGACCAGAGGGAAACTGATGTGATTTATTGCATTCATGTTTGATATGATCAAGTTTGTAAATTATCAACATCTCTAATTGGAATGTGGAAATACCTTATGAACCTGCATACCTGTACAATAAACAGTGAAATACCTTGAATTTCCAACTAACGTTCCTAAAGCTGCACTTCATTCTGAACCACCAACTTTCTTCAAAAACCGCATTTGCCGCAATTTGCCATAAACGGACACTTATATTTGACCTCTTTTGGCTTCCCGAACTTTAAGGAAAATCCAAGTGGATACCACTTCATCCAAAACATTTTTTAAAGACATACAAAAGTTCGTCGGTTAGAAAGTAAACGAACCAAAACTTAAGAATTTTGTAGTTTCGCAGAACAACATAATTTGCATAAGCACTTCATAAAAATCTTAATAAGTTTAGTCACTGTCGCACCACACCCTACACCCCCTGGATGGCATGGCACTCTTCACAATTACTTTTCACTTAGCGGTGCGGAATATACTTGATTCTCAGGTGAACTTTCTGCACGCTTTGCACGAAATAGCTATGCAGTGGAGTCGCACCTGGTCTTAAGTATTTTATAGATGAAACTATCGTCCTTGTTGACACTCATCTCAGATGGGGCTACATACAATTCGCTTGAAGTTATATGAGTTTTTTATGGAGATTAGAGTCATTTTGAACTTTCCAAACAATCTTTTGAAACCACCTATAAAGTGACAGAGTAGTTTATTATTTTTGAAATGCTGTACAGGGAAATTCGCAGCCAAATAATTTGGTGATGTTATTAAGGTGTGGAAGATGCTCATCAAGATTGATAATAATGCGTAAGTTTTAAATAACTATGAATTTTATTTCCAAAGTTTATGCTTTGCCCAATTGAAAGCAACACAAATTCAAAGATTTTTTAAATCTAGTATTATATTACTCCTTCAGCCATTCTTCACCTGCATTTAAAATTCTACAAGAGTTCTAAAGGATACTTATTTTTGAAAACGGTCCGCAATAAAATGTTAATCCATTCTTATTATAATAAATATCAGTATATCAGGATCAAAGTCATATTACTCTCTCGGTCTTGAACCTTTTGAAATTAATTTTGATGCTCGGATGTATATTGAGAACTCATTGATTGAACTGAAGAAAAATTCGGGTAAAAAATTATTTACACCCGCTCCCATACAGTGTAAAATGTACCTCATTCAGTGGGGTATTGTTGGATACGTCTTTCAAAAAGCAACAAAATATGTTCTGGGATTTTTCAATTTTACCACATAAGTCGCGAAATATTCCCTTTCAAAGTCCCTATCAAGGCGTCCCCTGCCTTAAGAGGTCTCTCTAGGAAAAAATTGTTGAAACATTTTTTTTTTCTTAGAAAGAAAAGAAATGTCGTTTTGAAATTTTTCAGTAACGTTGGTTTTTTGTGCCATTACACATTTTGGCGACTGGATCATCCGACAAAAAAATGGCAAATTATTCCTTGTTGAAGTGGCTCTTAAGAAGTACTTTCAACACTGAAACAAAGATACTTTCTGAAAAAAATTTTAAAATTTTCAATTTTCATGGTATAATAGAAGTCAGTACATATGTATGTATAACATAAACTTAAAAGGGAATGTTATTGAGTCTAAGATAGTTTTCGTAATTTTAAATTAAAATTATGATAAATCTGATACCACTACGGAACCCTCATGTGCGTGCGCGAAACGCTCTTGGCTGAGTTATCACCTATGAAATGACATAAATGGGGCATTTCACGTGAAGCGGGCAACCAAAAAAAAATGAGGTCGTGGATTTTGTTTATATTTCGGTCAGTTGTACTTCTAGTAGACATGGATGTATACACACAATTTTTTTTTCGTGTGATTTTTTATTGCTGAGTTATGAGCTTTTAAAAATTGACTAAGAATAAAGTAATGAATTTTTGAATGCTTATTATCTGTATCAATTAATTTGTAATATAAACAAAAACTATTGGTTCTTATAGTTAAAAGGTTGAAGTTTTTAATTTTTTTGACGAATTCTAAATTTGATCTTTTTTACGTATAGTAAACCGGAAGTGAACATTTCAAATCGATATTTGATAACTTCGACCCTTTTTTTTTAAATTTTTTAATCTTGAATAAAAGCTTCAAATGTAATTATTATTCACCAAAAAAATTATAACGTGATCTTCAATAGTTGTAGACTTAGAGCATATAGAGTACATACACATCGGTATGAGCCCTTTCTAAGCATTCGGGTTTATGCGCTAACTTGCTAAAATACTACGCTATTAATATTTTATTCCTTCATTCTAACATGCAAAAATATAAAAATAAAGGATTTCTTCAATTATTCACAAAAAATTAAAACGTGATCGCCAATGGTTTCAGACTAAGAGCGGTTTTGTTAATTGAGATTGAAACAACAATAATAAAAATAGGGAGATTTATTTAGTAATTTTTACAATTTTACTATTTGTACTAGCACTACTTCTCTTTAGAAATAAGCCCTCGTTTGTTGGAAGAAAAGTATGTATGTTAACAACACAACTTACTAATGCGTACTGATAAATTACTGCAATTTTTAAAAACTGTTCTTAATTGACCTAAACTCGAAAAATACTAATCACTCCTTAACTCACTTTCTGCACCAAATACATAAAACGGTCAGCTTATATACCCTGTCCTATCTTTTAGAAGTACCCTTTTTTCAGGTAAATGCGTAAAATTCCTAGAATATGAATTGAAGATGTACCTTGGTTCAATATTGTGAGCATTTGATATATGTACTTTATGATCCATAATTAAACTTGTGTCTGTCTGTTATGCATTTCGAGGAATAGGAAAATTTTAGGAGTGTCCTATCATTTTGATATGGAGTGTACATGCTTTTCTTTTAGCAAGTTAGCGCATAAACCCGAATGCTTAGAAAGGGCTCATACCGATGTGTATGTACTCTATATGCTCTAAGTCTACAACTATTGAAGATCACGTTATAATTTTTTTGGTGAATAATAATTACATTTGAAGCTTTTATTCAAGATTAAAAAATTTAAAAAAAAAAGGGTCGAAGTTATCAAATATCGATTTGAAATGTTCACTTCCGGTTTACTATACGTAAAAAAGATCAAATTTAGAATTCGTCAAAAAAATTAAAAACTTCAACCTTTTAACTATAAGAACCAATAGTTTTTGTTTATATTACAAATTAATTGATACAGATAATAAGCATTCAAAAATTCATGACTTTATTCTTAGTCAATTTTTAAAAGCTCATAACTCAGCAATAAAAAATCACACGAAAAAAAAATTGTGTGTATACATCCATGTCTACTAGAAGTACAACTGACCGAAATATAAACAAAATCCACGACCTCATTTTTTTTTTGTTTGCCCGCTTCACGTGAAATGCCCCAAATACTAAGTTTGGGCGCAAAATCAAGCGAAATCGCAAAACTCATTTTATTTTAATATGAGATATTCTGTACGAATATTTCTTTAAAAATAGTATTGTTTTAGTTGATTTTGTTTTTTAATATATATGTGAACGAACTTTAGTGCCATATTGGTATTAATCTATAAATATGTATCTTGACGAACTTTGATCGAAACTCATAAAAAGCTTAAGTTATCATGTCCACAAAATCTTTATATTGTAGTGCAGCTCCGCCCTCCTTTGACCAATCCCTCAGGCTCCAGTTGACAAACATAAATGGGATGTTAACCCTATTAAATGCGAGAGTTATCATGGCACCAACATCTTGTTTATGGAGGGTTTGTCATCTCCCACGCCCTCGAACAATCTCCCGCATTTGAAATATGGTATGAGAAATATTTTGACCTGATGAATGTTGAGTAAAATCGATTACAAAATGCGGGCGTTGTCATGCGAACAAGATTCTTACATAAAAATCGCAACCCCACTCCTTTGGTCAATTTTCTTCATTTACAAACCCAACCGAGGTACTAGCCGTATAAATACATAAGGAAAATTTAATAGAAACTGATTAATGAATTTATGGGAACGTTTTAAATTGAGAATGTACATATCCATCTTCTCTGAAGGATATGTGAATTAAACCAGTTCCTCTTCAATATAATTCGTTTTAAAGTTGTATTTCAATTTTTGAAAAAAACGTTGGGTATTTCCAAAAACAATGCAATTTTCTCCTAAATTACTTATTTTTATTATTATTACAGGAGCAACGTGACTATTCTATTTTTTAACGTGATTATATAGGTCTAAAGGTATAAGAAGCAATTTGTTTAAACTATTTAAAAACAAAATGGCGGCTTAATCAATGATGGAAGGACGCTCCTTATTTTTTCATGACCTCCACGGACGACTACCTACAGGTCGTAATTTTTGATCTAAAACCAAAAAGCCATATTCTTAAATTAGATGCCAAAATCCAGTGAAGTACCTAAAATTTTTTAAACATAATTAAATTTTAAAAAAATGGTATCGATTTTAAGGAAAAAATTGCTTTTACGAACAAATCGACCGAAAATCGGTCATAAAAACGTTAAATTTTAGTTTATCAAAAAAGTCTTACGTACTTCACTAGAAAATGTCATTATTAAGCTACAGTTGAAATTTTAACTAGATCGGTTGCAAATTGAAAGAGAATTTGTTTTTTGACCCGAGAAGCGAAGCTATTCTCATCAGTATGGCACTTGACTTCTCTGAAATAGACAGTCACAATGAAGGATCAAAAGTCCAAGTACTATATACATATGTATGCTAATTTAATTGCAAGACAGATATCATGTAAAACCACTTGTTACTTTAAAGGGAAATAATATTTCAATTTCTTTTTTTTCCTTTGAAAAAACAGCAGGATATTTTTGGTTATCAAGTAAAATCGGTGTAAGTCCATTATGTGTGTGCAAAAGTAGAAACTGCCACCCGCTAAAAAGCTAAAAATCGTCATAATAGAAGCTTGCACCACCTGCACGTTCCCTGAAAGAAGACGAAGCAGATTGCCTTACGTGGGCACAATACGAAATCAAATCACGTAAGAATTCCAAAATGGCACAACAGCTGATGACCGTGTCCTTGTCGCCGCACCATAGGAAGCTCTGAACTCTTTTGCGAAATAAAGAACTTTCTCCATTATGCTGGCTGGCTGTGTCGAAGGTATGCGACGCCCGTGCTGAGGAACGTAGAAGGTGCTGCCCTCCACCTGCCTACCTGCCTACCTGCCATTCCACGTTCACAACCCTCGTTTAGGAGCTGGGGTGGGGTGGTTCTACTGAAACCACAATTTTTTGCGGTCTGTTTATGTGGGATAACTTCTGGTGGAGCCTCGCTGTAACTGGGGCATATTTTGCGGCTAGCAGGAGCCGGACGAACAGTCATTCATGTAGGTGAAGGCCTAAAAGGTGTATTTAGTTTGTGTATGCATTAATTCAAAAGCATCCATCCGCTTCGGGTTCCTGCATTAATGCAGTCGTTATGTCCTTTGCATGAGATTACCCATCATCTACACTATTCAGGTGCTCACAAACTATATCGGCATGCTGCTAGTAGGCTTATAACATTAATGCTGAAATCTATACGGCTCCATGTATCTGCAGACGAAAATTCGGATTACACATTCGCTGTATCAAATAAATCATTGGCTATAATTAATTTTATTTTAATTTCTGTGAATGGCGGCGCACTTAACCGCACTATCGGAATAATTTGGATTAAAGGATTTGAGGCTACTTATTTAACTCGATTTTTGTGGTTTAGACAGCTTTTAGTGCTTTTAAATTAATTGAATCAAAACGTTTTTGAACGAATGATACAAATAAGTGTAACAAGAAATCGCAACAAGTAAAACCTCCGACTACAATTATTTATAATATTTAATTGAATGATTTTTTACAGATTCCACGACTTTTTAATTGGCAGGCTCAAGACGGATTAAAACAATGACTATTTTAATTTAAGGAATAAAGATTTCCATTATAAATTCTACTATGTTCCTGTGTCATCTAGTTTCCATCTTTTTAGTTCGTTTTTTTACGCAGTCGTGTTTTTTGATTTTTTTAATTTCCTCTTTTATTTCCAAACAATTTCACGCTTTATTTTGTCAGATGCAAAGTTGTTTTCAAACTCGTTATAAGTTATAATAATGCCAAATGTTGCAACTCTATTCCGCCTTGCCTTTTTCTAAGTTATAATCTCTCCATTTTCAGGCGCTAAAGCTCCTTCATTGTTTAAAAGCACTGCAATCTCCTCTATGTTGAAAACTCTTTTCACATCGAATAAGTTTACTTCGACTTTCCGAGGACTATCTAAAAAAACTCAAAAGTAAGATATTGAACGGAAAATCGACGTCATAAATCTCATAACCTACATTTAGTTTGACAAAAATGGTTGGAAAAACTGAAGAAAGGAATGACTTTACGAATCAAAAAAAACATTGGCACAAAATCGAATTTTGTTTATATTAAAAATCATTAAATTAAGTTGCCAATTTAATTTTTAAAATCAAATTTTAATTTTATTCTTATATTATATAAGAATCATATATGTCAACTTATTTCACGTTCAATATTGAAATTGAAATTCATAAATTATTTTTTGTTTTAGTGAACAATTAACAAAATTAATATACATATTTATGATATACAATTTATTATAATTTGTTTAATATTCATGAAACAAAACGTAAAAAGAAAATTTAGTTTTGTTGACATTATTTTGCAAAGTTGTAAAAGTAAATGAAAAAAAATATTATATATGTTTAAACACAATTCTTATAACAGGGATTTTTTTTACTCGATGAGATTCCTTGATCCTAAACTCCAACTATTTTTGGTTTTTTGGATTTGGCCAATTTTTGAAAAATCCAAAAATGTCCCGACAAATTCTGAAAAAATTCACACGTGTTCTTTGGCTAATTTAAAGTATTTTCTGTTCTATACAATTTTCTTGTAAAGTTGATCCTTTTCGTGTAAAAAAATTGCGAATTTTTTTATTAAATTGCTATACATAATGTCCATTTTGCAAAAACTTAAGCAAAAAAGAACTTTCAAAACCATGTTTTGAGAATATCTAGACATTCGGACCGCGATTTCTGGTAGTTATATGATCATTCAATAGTAGCAATAACAAGATAATCGACTTTGAAAAGAAAAACGACCAACAAAAATTCTGTTTTTTTAATAAACCCAAAAAATAATAGGGTTTTTGAAGATATTATGCAAAACAAATGCCAGATTCTGAAAGAACATCACCGAAAACCCCCTATATACGATTTTGGAAGATAATCGCCCCAATTTTCTATTCGAATCGTACAATTGAACTTGGGCGCACAAAATTCTCGTTTTACGCATTAATGGGTTAAGGTCCATGGTCAAGGTCAAGGTCAACCAAAAATGTTTATAGTTGTAATGACATGCCTTGATAACTATAAACAACTTTTGTGTTCAAATATTTCTGTTAGGGACCTTGGTTTCCGAGTTAAGCGACTAGAGACTTCGTGAAGCGTACTTGGGTCTACAGCAAATGTCTCACACTTCACCCCTCTATATCTCCGCAACTAATCATAGGATGACTTCGGGCCCATTGAGACTTCTGATCAGCAGGTTGAGAACTACCTTTCTGCAAAGTTTCAGCGAATTTGACCGGGACCCGATTTCCATACAATTTGTGCGGGGTCCTTTATGTTTTTTTTTTTTTTTGTTTTCTTTTTCAAACAGTTTCAATCGTTGTTAGGACAGGAAAGAAAAGACCTGGCCCAACTTCAGCTCATAATATCAATATTTACTGGTGGCTCATCGAACTTTTTTGTTTTCCATAAGAATAACATGGGAAAGAATGCATCACCAGACTTTTTTGTCTGTATCTCGCGATTCCAATTTCATTAAAAAGAGCATACAATTTTCTACAAAAAAGTATTCTTGCATCTTTTTGGTAAAATTAACACAATATTAGCTTTCAAACTCAAGCCATACATTTAAGATTAGGAAAAGTTAACAAGAATGTTACAGTTTAATGTGTAAGGGCATTTTTTTACGTCCTATGTACAACGATTATGTTCGCATGGACACATCTATTTGATTGGAACACTTTTGAGATATCAACAACACTCATTTTGACCGATGTTGGTATTCTAGGGTGGTTACTTGTGCTTGCTGTTCTAGTGTTAAACAAAATCACAAGCTCAAGAACAAGAAAACAAGAAGTGACAGTTCAATTCAAATGAAGGCATATTTATAAATTGGCTCTCTTTTACTTCCCTTAAGTTTTTATGTACAGGGTTTTCCCATAAGAGGTGTTATTTTGAATAGCCCGCCATTTCGGTAGATGTCACTTTTGGAGCTGTTATTTTTTGACATTTCACAAGTAGAAACTACGCGCCATAAATAAAAATGGATCGATACACGCTTCAACAACGCATTGAAATTATTAAAATTCACTATAAAAATGGTGAAAATTTGGCAGAGACGGTTCGTAAAACTCGAACATTTTTGGGTCGTCGTGAAGCACCTTGTCGGACCGCAATACAGAAATTGGTGGAAAAATTCGAGCTGTTGGGACAAGTTAGTGATGTGAAGAATAAAACCCGTGCACGTCGCTCAAGAACAGCCGAGAATATTGCTGCTGTAGCCGAAAGTGTTGAAGAAAACCTAGGTTTGTCCATTCCTCGTTGTTCTTTGGAATTAGGCATTCCAAAAACGTCATTACACCGTATTTTGCATAAAGATTTGGGTCTTAAGGCTTATAAAGTTCAGTTAATACAACAACTCAAGCCGGCCGATCATCAACAACGACGTGTCTTTGCCGATTGGGTCCTTGAAATGCATGAAAATGATCCGGAATTTCATCGAAAAATCATCTTGAGTGATGAGGCCCATTTCCACCTCGATGGCTTCGTCAACAAGCAAAATTGTCGCATATGGGGCTCGGAAAACCCAAGAGTTATTGTTGAAAAGCCTCTCTATCCTCAACGTGTGACTGTTTGGTACGGTTTATGGTCCGGTGGGGTCATTGGACCTTACTTTTTCGAAAATGAGGCTGGAGCACCAGTTACGGTGAATGGATTGCGCTATCGAGAGATGATTAATGATTTTTTATGGCCGGAATTGGATGGTATTGATCTGGACAACGTTTACTTTCAACAAGACGGCGCTACGTGCCACACAAGCAACGAAACCATTGATCTTTTACGGGAAAAGTTTCCGGACCGTGTTATCTCTCGAAGAGGTGATCACAATAGGCCACCCAGATCTAGTGATTTGACACCTTGCGACTTCTTCCTTTGGGGCCACGTGAAAGACAAGGTCTACGCCAACAGCCCAGCGTCGATTCAAGACCTCAAAGATGGAATTCGCGAGGCTATCGAGGACATAGGGCAGCCACTTTGCGATTTGGTTATGGATAATTTCATGAAAAGGATATGGTCCTGTAAGCGTGGTCGTGGTGGTCATTTGGCTGATGTTATTTTCCATTATTAACGGCATACCTTCCTCTTTATAATGAAATAAACATCCGATCATTTATCTCAAGAAATGGCATTTTCCTATGAATATCAAAATAACACCTCTTATTGGAAAACGCTTTATAAATAATCATAAATATCTTCCCCGAAGAAATTTCAAATTCGGCGAGTAAGAAGTTAAATTTCAAAATAAACCGCCATATGCTTTATGATTTCGAATAAGTTTCGAAGATCCGTTGCCCACGATAACCTGTCTATGAACATCTCCCTGAGGACGAACCATGGAAGCACTTTGACGCTTGTTCCAGCCTTCAGCGATTCTCGGTTCATTGAAGTGTCACCAGTTTACTTTCTGATTTTATTGGTTTTTGCGAATTAGTCCACGGGGCAAAATGCAGTGGAAGCCGAAATTTCTGTTTTTCACCATATTCCTTACCGAACTATGCTGGGGTAGGATTCATCACCTGGAAGTTCGGGTAAGCAAAACCTCAGACAGGACGTCTGCAGCAAACAAAAAATCGATTTAATTGGCATGTCCTGTGCTTTATTTAAAATATTTACCCCTCAGGACGACACCAGACGATATATTGCTCTAAGCACATTCGGCTTTTATCAGGGCGGCATTCTCGACGTGAAACTATCCAATTTCCAAATCGACCCTGGCCAGGAGGGCATGGTGGTAATTTTACGATCAAATCGGGTCTTTAATGCGCAGAATTTCAACGGATTTCTTACAGTTTGGACTGTCCCTAGACAAGACATTGACCGATGCGATGAACCCTTACCTCGATTCTCATCAGGACAAATGTATCCTGGAGGAATCCGCCTCAAACCAACACAGTGGACCAATCGTTTTCTTCATGATGGACCTCAAAAACAAACTGTACGTGAACTTAATCTCTTCAACTGAACTGTGGAACTTTTTATATAATTTGTTTATCCTTTTAGTGTACGTGTTAATTGCTCACTTGACTTTTACAATATCCACATCTACAAGAACCGTCCTCCCGTGTTCCGATCTAAGAGACAATCTTTGGCTAAAGTTAGTGATTCTGCCCTGTTCATGCAACGAAAGAAAAGAGAAGGTTGATTTATATTCTTACTGGTTGTCTATTTTTTAAATACTTGGTTTTGCAGTTATTATGCAGGACGGGACGAATCCTTTGTGCAATAAACTAGTCCTTCCAATGACGATGGAATTAAAAAACGGTGTGAAATTCTACAATATGACTGTGAGTCTTTCCACTTAATTTAATATGCGTTTAAACTTACATCCCAACTCTTTCAGTTTGCGATGTCAGTAGCTACCAAGCATGAGGAGGGCCTTTATAATTTGTATTTCCACGCCTGTCCCAACTATGGACCAGCTCCTATTAAACTTTCATTCGATGTAAGTCCTTCAGGCCCTAGTTGAGTTTCAGTTGGAATTACACTTCTTTGTTTCGCAGGTTGATATCGAAGAAGACAACAATGGAAACTATCTCTCCGCTGGAGAGATGCCTCTACCTGCTCTATACTTCATGATGTCCTTGCTATTCTTTCTGTCTGGACTTTTCTGGGTTTTCATACTTAAAAAAAGCAAGTATGTATTGCCTGTTCTTTAAAAAGAAAAAAAATGGGTACAAACAATAAATTTCCTCATTACAGGCATCCAGTCTTCAAAATACATTACATTATGGCTGTTCTAGTGTTCCTGAAATCCCTCTCTTTAATGTTCCATTCGATTAATTACCACTTTATTGAGATCATTGGGGAACATGTAGAAGCCTGGGCCATTCTGTATTATATTGCTCATTTGTAAGTCATTGCGCTTTGCGATCAGCTAGCCAATTAATAAATTTAACTTTTAATAACTTTTAGGCTGAAGGGGGCATTACTTTTCGTAACCATCGTCCTTATTGGGACTGGGTGGACTTTTATCAAGCATATTCTTGCCGATAAGGATAAGAAGCTGTTTATGATTGTTATACCCCTACAGGTAAGGTTTTATTTATTTATTTATCGACAGACTATATGACTTTTATTTATTTACTTCAAAAGTTGATAAGAGATTGCACTAGCACGTTATCAATATTTGTGACGTAATATCGAGTTTTACTTTGTTATAAATTATAATCTCAGTTACGTGGTAGAAAGCAGACGACCTTTTAAAGGCTAAAATGAGTTTATTCTTCTGAGCGTATAGATATCACAAAAAAATAATCAATCTTTTATTTCTAAAGTTAAGTTCCTTCACATCAATAACATTCATAAAATATCGAGTTGACTAGTACGCGAAAAAACTGAATTTGCCCGCTCCACTTTCAAAAAGGTGGAAAAGCGCAACCGCATGTTAAGTGTTAAGACAGATTGGAGGAAAAATGTTGCATTCTTTTCACACTTCCTCGCGATGTTTTTCAATTACACTTTAACGAAATCGTCTGTTTCTTAAGCGTTTCTTAAACTTTTCATTAAAATCCGTTCAGAGACCTCAGACTCAATCTGTCCCATAATTTCTATTAGATCATTTTTTTTCTAATCGTAAATTTTTATTTTTCTTAAATGTACATATATATTTTATATCTATAGTTAGGAAATAAAATAATATACAAAATTAATGTATAAACACTTTTACATTACCTGAGCTTCTAACTCCTGCTCTAACTTGTAATTCACTTCCTTTTTCCAGGTACTTGCAAACGTTGCTGAAATTATTATAGCTGAAAGTGAGGAAGGTGACATTGAGCACAGAACATGGCGAGATATTTTCATTCTTGTCGATCTTCTATGCTGTGGAGCAATCCTCTTCCCTGTTGTGTGGTCTATCCGTCATTTGCACGAAGCTTCTGCAACAGATGGAAAAGCTGCAATAAATCTGCGTAAACTCAAACTTTTCAGACAGTTCTACATTATGATCGTTTGCTACATCTATTTCACCCGAATCATTGTCTATCTCCTAAAGATCACCGTAGCATTCCAGTACGCTTGGCTTGATGAGATGTTCCGAGAGATGGCCACTTATGTGTTCTTCGTTCTGACCGGCTATAAATTCCGACCAGCATCTGCTCACCCATACTTTACCGTCGAACAGGATGAGGACGATGATGAGGTCGAGGTCCTGACAGAGTCCGGACTAACAGAGGGCCTTCACAAGACAAAAGCTCTAAATCGACTTGTGCCACCTTCGACAATTGTCGAATCACACGAAGAGGAGCGAGAGAACTTGATAAGCAAACGCGAATCAAGTCACGAGTACGACTAAAACGCCAAAGGACTGTGGTATTTCTTGAAAATCTTAAATAAATTCATTAGGCTAGGAGGCAAGGAGTTAACCTTGATATACGACTTTTTTTTTAATTAAATATACATAAATATTTAGGTCTTAACTGCAGATAGTCGAGAGGTGTCCTATGGAAACCGTGGGATTGCATCTTCTAGTTTTGAGTCGTTTTTTCTTTTTTTTTAATAATAAAAGTGACTCGCTTGTTCCATTTATTAGCAGCTCAGTTTTTTTACTTGTTGCAGTTAAAAGTCACAAGAGAGCATCTATAAGGTTCTGATTAGGAAGTTTACTTAAACTCAAGGACTGCTTTTATGCGATTTATCGAATTCTATTCAATGGAAACTTTGTTCGGGCCACTATTCCTTTTTGTACACTTTTTTAATGACACGACACACCAAGTATTGAATGAATTCCTTACATAAATCCTGTAGCCATGTATGAATTGTAAATTGTAAAAAATTATCTTATTTCCAATAAATTTTAAGTAGTATTCTACAATATTCCTGCGGTTTTATAAATATCCTAAACCTCACCTGTTTATTTCATTTTAGTGCGCACAACAGGATATGCTACGTAAGATATGCAAATAATAGCTTAAATAGCTCAAGTTTCAACATTTATTTTTCTTTATTTCGCCTTTTTATTCTCTTGTATTAAATTTTAAAATAAATGAAATGTTCAATTTTTTAGGGATTTAATTCGTCCTTTTTTAAGGCAAGCTGTCTTATATTTTATATCGCCACACAAATTCTTTGCCAGTAATCCGTTAAATATAAATATGATTTAATAAAAGAACGAAACGAACGTTCAAAAATCACTTCCATATGGTTAGCAGGTATTGAGAAGGCTTTTCTGTGCTCTATGTCCTGAATACACAAAGGACCTTTTTGTAAGGTAATTCGAGGTAGCGACCCCTTTTCATTTCCATTGCCTTCATGGATTACTTTTTCTGACTTGTAAGGTTTAATTGCTAGGACGGGCAAGAAGGCATAAAAAGATATAGGGCATAATTGAATAATATGAATTTTGAAAAATTGAATAAATTGGAAAACATCACTAAACAAATGTAAGTAAATCGCATCAAATTAAGACCTTCGCCTTCACACCAGTGGTTAAACAATTACTTCCCAAATTAAACAATTAGATTTGGAGCGGCAAATAACAAAGATTGGCGCTATATAATAACCTAGATTTTAAAGTTCTCATAACTTACATTTTATCAATCACAAATTCTTATAAATATTAATAAGCTATCAAGGATAAAGATGGAAAAACATTCAGCAGTACAATCTCCAACGTTTACAGAGATTAATGATCAAGGCTGTTAAAATAATGTTTCGTCTTCCGTGGGACACACCAACAAAGAATGTTTATAGTATCACGAATAACTTTAGCTTGAAGGAAGTAATTTATATAGAAAGGGTACATGTTCAAGGTAATAAACAAAAACATTATGGTGTTATAACACGAGAGAGAGAGAGACTTTATAAGAATAGATAAGGCGAGAACGGAAAGGACAGACATTCAACAGCGCAAGTGATATCTATAATAAAATTCCAGAAGAAATAAAAAGGATAGGAGATATGAACAAATTCACAAGAGCCATAATGGATTTTGTTAGAAAAGGACCAACTGTCAAATAAATATATGGTGCAATTACAATCCTACTATTGTATGTATAAGTAAAGTTTCTATATTAACATGTTATACTAATCATTAGGTTGTAATAATAAGTGGGATAAGGTAATTTTTCACATAAAATAATTTTTTCCGGAGACCATTATATGTTCAAACTCCTCTTATACCAATGCCTAGCTGTCTGAACGATTTTGGTGATACTTAACTTTCTTTTTTATGTCGATGGAATATAGGCATTTTAGCAAAGAATCCACAGAGCCTAAAGTCTAACGCCGGGGAGGTATAGGACTATTTCTAGAAGCATGCTGAGAAGTGCGTCATAAAAACCTATTATTATTATATTATTATTTGTTTGATATTTTTAAAGATTTTTATTAATATTTATTGGATGTTTCAACATTTTTCATTACTAAAAATTCATTAACAACACTTGTGAAAACGGCGCACCTACGCAATGCGATCGAAAAGGACAGCCTACATACGTTTTATCTCGCTTCATTGAGACAGCTCGGTTGTCAAATTGGCAGAAGCCTGAACGATTGAGCGTTTCAGCGATTGACATGTTGACATATGTCTGTAGGTAGCTTATTGTTCAATTCCTTTCAATTCTTGTCTTTTCCACACTTTCCCGATTCGTTTGCTATTTTCTTTTTCTTTGATATTATTGCTTTTAATTTTTATAAATTTTGAAAATTTAGGGCAGAACAATAATAGCTTTTTTTTGCTGGTAAAAAAAGACCAGATATTTCCTTTTTCTTTATAACTAATATCCGTTAAATAGTTTTGAACTTTTCCCCGTGGTCTACGAACTGGGCAAAAATAGCATAGTTAAGTTGGGCGCAATTGAAATTTCGGAATAAATAATCGAAAAAGGCTGTCATTTTGGGCTAGTTCGAACTGTCAATCTGGCAAGAACCAAAACATATTTATGACAGCATAAGCTTTCAAAATGGCGACAACGTTCATTGTTCGATATCGGCAGTCACGGAGGAATTTGTGACCACGATTTCCCACCATTTAGTGATTAATTGAAATTTATTAATTATATAATTAGCTCGCTAGTGTGTGATATACTCGGTAAAACAGTGCTGGATAAGTTTTCCACGAGGATCTGCTGCAGGTCGACATTTTTTTTTGCACACATTCCTCAGGGCAGAGAACTTCGGAGACTATGAAAATATCAATAAGCAGCGGAGCAGAGAGGAATACTAATTAACTTGATATTTAGCATCGCTATTCGCGATTTGATCAGCGTAAGACATGCAGTCGGAGGCGGATGAGAGTTGGCTCGATCTCGAGGAGCAATGCTTGGAGGCGTTGAATTCTGAACCGGATTACGAAAGGGAATACGGCGCACAGAGGGATTCTGCAATTCGGAACGTGTGGGGCGCATTTCAGGACTCCGCCACCTCGATAGCCCATCTGTATCGAGGTAAGTGCACCTCGATCAGCGACGCAATTGCGTCTTTTGTGCTTTTTTTTCTTTCTCTGCGATTTTTCAAGAATCTACCAACGGCGTACGCCAAACACCCGTTTTCAAGGACAGCTGGTGCATATCACAGTGAAAAAAAAAATTTTTCGTCAGACATTTTGTTTTGCCACTCTTTGTGACCAGAACTTTTTGGGAAAATTCTGATGGCGGCAGGTGTCGTCTGAATTCGTGTTTTATCAGTGAGACATGCTCGCCTGGGCCCCGGCCGTGCCTCCAAGGCCCCAAAGCCATCCGCTTATCGGCAGGAAACTACTTCACTTAGCCACAGGGTGACGGTGGCATTCGTCACTCACACGCTGTTCCTTTGATGGTCGAACGCACGACAGAAGTTCGCTGGATAAATATTTTAAGCACATGTGGTCCACTCCACATGAAAACTATTGATCTTGTTTTAATTTGATGTCTTGGGCATTTTTGTTATTTTTTCTTTGCGTACACTCATTCATTATATTGCCCAAATTATTTAGAAAGTAATTTTTCCCCCAGTGCCAACAAACTTGGAGCCCTCCCTCAGATCGATTCTTATCTTTGCCAGTTTATTAGGACGCTTGTTCCTCAATTCTAGAAAATGAAATAATTCCGCCCTAAATCTTTATAATCCTCCTTCACGCCAGGTGGGTGGGGACATTTATTAATTAAATCAGTCCTTCCATAAAGAGCTAGCGCCTTTAGAGGGGCAAAACGTAGTCGCGTACGCTACGTTCTTCATAATGATACTTTAGGACGTAGGCAAATTTCAAAACTTAGTCCACGTGGGGGCCTTGCCCTTGGCAACGGATCCTCCCTTTTAGTGAATTCCCCACCTTTTACAATTATTCTCAACGTCCTCCCACATTTTTGGGATATCCTCAGTTTTTAATTATCCCGTGATAAACTCCACTTCTTTGTATTTTTGTCAAAAATTTAAGAAATTTTACGGACTTTGGATTCTACAAGAAAAAATGTATACTAGCGTAAATGAGTAGGGAAATACAATAAAAAGAAAATGGGCGTTTTCATTTGAAAAGGTCACTTCACCGATTGCAGGGCAACTTCTGCTGAAACTAATTTTATCATCTGCAGCTTTTTTCTGTAATTTCCAACTCAAAAAAATTGTATATTTGACGTCAATTTAACGTCATTCTGCATTACTATTTTTAATTAGACCCAAATTTTGCTCCAGTACAACTTGCGATAAATCTCAACAAAAATGAGTCACTTTAGTAGATTTAAATATGGTTAATCCGTTTTACGTCATCAAATAGAGGATTTTCTCAATTTAAATTACAGAAACGAAGTTCTGGTGGCTTCCTTTTAGGTAAATAAGTCTCCTCTGTGGTAGTTTATCATAACATGGTTATTTGTATTTGCCCAGTAGGTATAAATTATTAATGGTGCATCATATATATGCATTTTCTGTACATCAACGGCATGAAAAACAAAGACTTATATATACCAATGATGTTAGTCTCGTTGACTTTGTTTTGGTTTTACTTTTGTTGATTTTCAACCTAATGGACTTTTGAACTTTTACTTTTTTACATTCTATTTCGTCTAGTTTAGCTGATGTAGGTAATACAAAAAAAAATTTAGAAAAAACCAACAATTTTTTTGTATTCTTAAATATCAAGATCGTTATAAACATAATTCGTGTTTCTATTACCAAATAATAATCTGTGCGACAGATTTAATAGGTCCCATGATGGTCCTCCATAATTATTCTGATGTATCACGCCACCATTTTGGTTTCATGACAAACCCTATCCTTGGCAGACTATAGATTTTTTGGTGATAGGCAATGTTTTGTAACAGTTGAACTTTCTTCGTCTATCCAGAACAATAAAGTATTTTATATTGAACGGAAGCTTACTAACAGCCACCCAGAATAAAGATTTGATATTTTCAAGTTGCTAAGATTTTTATTGTTACTCATGACAAATTTCACTTCAAGGGGTAATTTCCTCATGTTCTAGATAAATGAAAAAAGAGCAGGTAATAATAATAATAATATAGTACTCATTAGCTTAATAACAGTTTTTTTTTTTTAAATTAACATATGTTGCAATGCCTTTCTTAAATGTTTTAAAGTTCATTTCTTTCTTTAATTCACTTGGTAGTTCATTGAACATTTAAAGTCCCTTTCTGAAATCTTTAACTGTTCGCAATGTGTAGTGTGGAACCTCCCTCAAGTATTTAACATGCTCCGTCAACTATCTCGGCAACATATTTTCATTTTAAAAATAAATAGCAGCGCGTTCATATTTATTTCTTGGTTTACATTAAGACATCTAAGTGTCTCCAACATAATACTAATCGGTGTACATCTATTACACCTCATCAAGATGCACCTCTTTTTATTTTGTAGGATCTGCTGTCGATGTATCCATACGTTGTGCGCCTATAAAAAGTATAGTCAAGCAAAATTCAAATTACGGTCTGATAATAGTATTAAATACATTAATTGCTGTATATGTTCATAGACTCCTCCTTTATTCGTCTTAAACAACTTACTTTGTTAGCTATCTTCTTTGATGTATAATATTCGATATGTGACTTGAATTGAAACTCGTTATCTGTAATTATTCGTAGGTATTTTATCTCCTTTATCAGCTAAAATAGTTCTCCATATCAGAAACATTTATGAGAAATTATATAGGAAAAATACCTATCTGTTTTAAGAAATAAAATTTGGAATCGTATTGAAACATGCATTATTCATAAGAGGAATCTATACCCTTAAAACATTAAATAATAATTCGGTGATGATTTTCACCCATGTCACCCATGCCACCTACGAGTCGACGGAATCACGACACAAAAATTCGTCAAATGCAAACCAAGCATATTTACATATTTTTTCTATGCCGTTTCAAAGATCCTTGCCGATATCGTAAATACATGCCCAATTATCCTATTAACATAATTTCAAATATTTTTTTGTCAGATCGATCTGCGCGTAGTGACACTGGAGCTTTGTGGTTACCCTTTCAGACAGCTGCAGGAACAGTAACAACATTATATAAGGGTAAGTGTTATAAAAAATTAAAATATAAAATACAACCATTCTTCAACTATTCGCACAAGATCAAAATAATATCGTCGGCTTAGAGAGGCACTAAATCTTCTTCTGTCATATTTTATTAATTGAACATTGTAGGATATTTCGGGAATATACCTACCCCCTATCAGTTATCAACAAAAAGAACAGTGTCAAATTGGTTTTCCTTACTGATGAAATCAATAAATTCCGTTCACTAGGTTCACTATCTATTGTGTACTTCATTTTTTTTATGCAGTATTTTTATGTAGACAATATGAATAGATATTTCAAACGAATCCACCGAGCAAAATGTAAAAGTTTGTAAAACAAAAATATCCATCATCATCTTTCAGAATCATGTGAAGGAATTAAACGTACAAGTGAAGTAGCCGTTCAATGCGGATACCAAAGAAGAACTAGAGAAATAGCTGATTGGGCTCGCAGTAAACGAAGGCGATATATCCGCCGTGATGACCTCCTAGCATATTTAGCTGGTAAACCTCCACCACCAAGTTTTCATCATATGAGGGGATCACACCCAAGGTAATATTCAAAAATGTATAAACTATTAAAAAATATAGGAAACCAAATTAATTATTCTCAGATTATCGCCAAAGCCTGAAACCCATTTAAACAATAGTAGTAATCCTTTTCTGGTCGGATCAAATACTATGCCCAACGAATCAACAGATCTGCATACGTTTAAAGAAGCTTTAGTCAGGAGACCTAGGTGAGTTTTGTCGAAAATGCTTTATATTTAGATTTTTACTCGACAGCGTACATAGATTAATATATTTATGGATTTTGATAAATTAGGGATAAACCGCGAATCACAAGCTATATAGGTTAAATTAACCAAACGTGAATTATGAACTGAACTCTGCTTTCATTATAAAATAGAAGTAATGTTCATTAATTAAGACCTATTTAAGCCTGATTCTGAACTTAAGAACCAATATTAAATTTGGTTAGAGGAAAGAAATAAAGTAGCATTTCAAGGTTTTATATAATCCATACATTTTCTCTTCAAATCAGTTACTAACCTTTTTCCTATTATTGCAATCTGCCGGTTTTACGTGCCTGTGAATTATGAATGGTGACTTCAATTCGTTTGTTTAAATTAACCAATTTCCATTTTGCGTTGGCGGCCTGCGATTATAAATGTATTTTACATGGAAAGCAATAGAAACGCATTCTAATGCACTAAGATCACTCCGCGCCAGTTTTATTAATAAAAACCTCTTTAATCACATCAATTTTAATAACTCACATCGATGACATTCGTTTAGTACCACAACAAGTCGCATCAATTGTGAGTAAACGCGTGCAATCTGACCGCATTTTTATGCACCTGCTGATCGATAACACATGTGGCTAGTACAACCTCAGGGTGTACAGATGTGATACATCGCTTGTTTATTATGTCACTTGATATAAATTTCGATGCATGCATTTATGCTTTGTTACTGTGCTGACAAATAGCTATTCATTTCGTTTATGTTACCTCTCAACTATAAGATTACAAATCTTACAATTAGAATTATAGTTTCACACCCTAAGTTTGAGGTTTTTGCCCACAGACTAAATGTATAAATGTGCAAATTGTAGTACAATTGATCTGAACATCCATCAAGCATATAGATCATCCTAGGTGTTCTGGCATTTTTATTAAATTGCTAGAAGTCTGACAGTTTAAATTATCAATATAATAAAGAAATTTTCCGAAAGCTTTTGTAGAGAGGATTAGACTTAATCCTTCAGTTATCTGCATAAATGGTAATTGTGGACTTTTTTGGAAAGGAAATTTCATGCGTTGTTTTCCATAACAATCTCCGATTTATATATTAAAGATGTTTGTTTGTAAGTAGACCTGCAATGATCAGAGTAATATTAACAAACTGGGTGATATTGAACACTTCAAAGACCGGTCGCTGTTACTAAACTAAAACCATGCATTTTTACCGCTGGTATTATAAAGTAAGTATCATTTCAGATGTTCCTCGGGACGGTAAATGTATATAATGTGGGCGAAGTTTTTTTTTAATAATTTTAGATTACTTACATCCTTCAGATAAAAAGTTCGTTCGGTGGTAGCCAGAATAAATATGTAATTTTTGAAGGGTTGAATTTTTATTGAAAGCAATTAAGAAATACAAATGAAAGTATACGTTCTCCCTTGAATAATGTTCAAATAAAATCAAGATTTGTACCCTATGAATGGTTCAATATTTTGTTTGAAACAAAGGCAATTCGTATCCTGCAAAACTGAGTAAATCGAATAATTGTAATTCAAAAGCCTTTCGCCAATTTTATTTGTACAGATATCAGAATATTTATTAGAATTAGTGGCTTAAAATTATCTTTGTAAACTGATTTATTTTTTCTTTCGACTGAATTTGGTGACTCCATTTGAATGGATTATTTTTCTTTAGTTTGCAAACATTAAAAAAGATATTTTATTTATTTCTTTTCAGGGGGCCGGAGCTTTATGCATTTGTAGCTAGCGAAATAGCTCGGCATTGTAAACGTCCAGCAAGTCCCTTAGATGTTAATATGGATGTTCAGAATTATAGTAGTAAACGGCAACGTTTTATGTAGGAATATGAAATATTGTGAATACTATTATAATTATTCTAATTATATAAAAAGGAAAACAAAAAGTTAAGAAAAATAAACGTGCGCAGAACCTCACTCATGTGAATCTTCCTAATAATTAGCATTCAAAAAGTAAGCATTCTATCATTCATTGTTGCTCCTGCAGCCATCAATAGCTCCCTAATCCTTATCATATTATTCCTGTCTGCCAAAGCTGTGTTATAGCATAAGACGGTATCTTCGGGCTTTGGAACTTTATTGTTCAAAACCTTTCAACGATTGTAAAGCAAATTAAACACGTCTTCCTTTACATGGTGAGGATTAATAAGCTCAGGAGCAAGAATTAATGAGTTTTAGATTTCTCATTAATCATATAGCAATCCGTAAATTACTTACATTTTTTTTTTTGTTAACATAAAAGGCAGCAAACATTTTAAGAATGAACAGGAAGCATAATTGTATTTGAAGTTTAGAAGCACTTGTTAAATATGCTTGTTCTAAAATGGTGCATCTTTTAAAAAATGTGTCATTTCGAAATTTTTGAAATGCTACGACTAAGAAGCTAGAAGCAAAGGCAATATGTAACACAGTAGAATGATGCAAATGAATGTTCTTCGAGCAATTCAAATCGAATGCAAAAATTAAATCTGTAAAAAGAATTTTATAAAAAAACTGTACGATTTGTCTCAGCTGGAATTGATGGCGTTAAGTGGTAGGATTTTGAAGATATGTTTTTTAAATATAATGCTTTATAAAAGTATTTCTTTAAAAAAAATGACGTAAACTTGAAGCACATCAAGTCGATTTCACATTTCTACTATTAAGCGAAAAATTTCTAATTGTACCAGTACCTTTTTTAGGTATAAGTAGAATCTCAATTCCTTCTTAAGGAATCTAGGATGGCGGTTACTGCAGATAAAAAATTGTTTAAATTTAATATAACTCTAAATTTGGTTTGTTTTGGCTTTAATTTATATCTATTATATCATAAAATATTCAAATTTAAAATTTTACGCATATTTGAAAACCTGTTTTGCATATAATCTTTGCTTGTTAGCTTCCTAATTAGACTAGTTGAGGACAGCCTTTCAAGGTACACCGAATACCAGTTGCAACAAACATTATTAATAAACTTTAATATTTTTTCAAATTAAGTTAAATTTGCAAATCAAAGTTATTTTTAAGAACTGATAATAGCGCGAAACGTTTTTGTATGTCTAGCAAGGAAATATTCATGTTGATGTCGCCATGTAAATACAATACTTTTCCGTTATTTCGTATTTTTGAAAACTTTTTCTTTTTTTGTTAAATTTGTAAGTGAAAAAAATACTTTCGTGAAGGATCCATTCACGTGGCTTTTGCAAAGACGATTTTCTACATTTAAGTATTGAGCAAACTCAGTTCAGTAGTTCCATTTTTAGTTGTATCAATTTTAATTCAGGTAAGCTTTCATGTATTCAATCGATAGTCAATATTTGATGATTTGTATGATTTTCCACAGTTGTTACATAGACAGCTTAGCAATACTGGCGAAAGCCACTGAATTTTCCTAAATAAAAGAAAAAAAAATTTTTGAATCATTCGAATCTGTTTTATTTATAAACACCTTTCCATTAATCCTCTTACATCGAAATTATATACATGCCATATATTTATCTGAATTAGGTGTAATTATTTTTTTAAGTTTAAGTTTTAATATATGCACGCTTAGAATTTAAGAGATTTTAATACAGTCTAGTATAGTATTATCCACTTCTTACTTGAAAAAGGTACAACTCCGCCATTTGACTGGTTTGAAATCTTCTGGCAAACAATTCTCAACACAGTCAATAAATTTGAAGAAATTGGAAATGTTTTGGATTTTTTTAAATTCGCGCATCATGGCAACGTGTTCAAAATGTTGCTGCTGTTGAACGGAAGTGTACGCGAACTCATGCAAGAATTGAAATCTGCTGACCATGCAATCCCTGCTAGAGAGCACATGTGATTTCCAACAAGACGGCACCATAAGCCACACAACACGGCTGGTTTTGGTTTTAATGTGCGAAAAGTTCTCTGGGTGCATAATCTCGAGATTTGGCGATGTCTACTGGTCTCCGAGATAATGTGATTAAATACCGTTGGGCTTTTTTTTTTGTGAGGCTACGCGAAAGGCCGTGTTTAAGCAGACAATCTACAAACCTTCGAGCATTTAAAAACCAACATTCATCTAGTTATGGCTAAGTTACAACCCGAAATGTACAAAAGTAATAAAAAATTACATAAAAAAAAATCGAGTTCTGCAAGAATTCCCGTGACGACCCATTGGAGTATATTCTTTCATAAGATTTACTTTTATTTCTCTTAAAAGGTAACCGAATTTCCATTTTTGAACTTAGAAATTTCCTTAATTTCTCAAACCACCAAACTCATTAACCAAAATAATTCTTATTTGAGTAAATGGGGTCTATTCTGAGATCCGCTTCACATGAAAAGCAATTTCCACATAACATTCGTTTCATGTGAATGTGCCTATTCCGAGATTCACATGAATCGAACAAAAATATTTCGCTTGGAACAGGTGAAATTGGAACTGTCCCAGTACAAACGTCATCGCCTCTAATATTCTAACAAGGAGAGAACTTCGCTTTTAAACAGTAAATTAAAAGTTTAAAGGAATTTTAATAATTTAGAGATTATAAATTTTTAAATATGGAATTCTGGATATTTTCTAATAAAGACGTTTGGTGCTCAAGAAGTACTTTTCTATTTTTTCGGATACCGCCTTGCCTTTTATAACTATGTTTAATTTTGTGGTGGCAGGGTGGAGACCTGCTTGTCGAAACTGCGACAATTTTCTTCAGCTAAATCATTTTCTGCAAGAGTGTGTATCATATTCAAGAGCAGGATCATGTTCTGTAGTACTCGATTCATATGTTTCCATTTCAGGATACACTTCTGGCAGATTGGTACCTTGTCGAGAAGATCCTGGATTGCTTAATGCTGAAACTGCAGCTTGGGAAAATTCAGATGATCTCTGCTTTGCCGGAGGAGGTAGTCCAAATACTCTTCCCGATATTTGTGTCACCTTTTGTAAATTTAGTAAAGCAATTGCTCTTTCTTCATGTGCGGAGAAATTATGCAGTATGTTTGAGCCACCACCTGTTGCGTTTACTTCTTTCTTATTATCCTGCAATTTTTTTTTGTGTTCAATTTGACTCGCTAATTCGGACCACCTTTAATCCGGATATCACGCTAATCAGGACCATCAAATTTGTATCATTATGTATTCTACAGTCTGGATCACTTTTTGAAAGTGTTTTCTGTAATCCGGATTTCCTAAATTATGCCTCTATAGACTGAGAGAAAAAGCAATAAATTTAGCATTACACAAAAATAAACAGACTTCAATTACTGAGTTCATAACTAAAAAATAAATAATAATTCGAAACTTCCATTGTAAAAATCATTGTTTCTTGTTTTATTTTTAATAAATGGAGTTAATTACATATTTTTGTTTATACATTTTGCGTATTAATTCTGCTTCCCCCAGTCCGGATTTTTCGTTAATCCGGATCACCCCTTGCAATAATTAATCCGGATTAAAGAGTCATTACTGTACTAAATCCGCGACCCATTCGTGTAACAAATTTACCTTTTGCCACTCTAAAATAGTTTTGGTTTGAGGACTGTTTACGTTCAATACTGTTTCCTGCAAAGAAATCAACACGAAAATATACTCAAAAACTCAAATTAACGCTCAGACAAATATAATTTGAATATAAAATAACATCACTTTCTTTTTTCCTCTCATTTCGTCCGACACTTCCTGTACCCGAAACTTTAATGATTGCCTTCACTTGGAAAAATCAAGTGAACGAATTATTCACCTCACACCGAAAGCATTCACCTCTGACGATTGCGAGAATAGCTAAAAATTTCCGCAAGTTTCACATGAGACATGGAACATGTGGAACATTCATCTTAGACGAATGTCAGAATAGGACTTTCGAAATGTGAACGATTTTTCACGTGAAGCGGATCTCAGAATAGACTCCAATGCGAATTGTGAGAAGAAAAACTTTTTAGGAAACAAAAAACATCTTGTAGTCTAAAAATATTTATTAATATATAGAGAACACTAATTTGACTAGAGAAAATAAAATTCTCAACAAATTACGATTTATTAAGGTTCCGCGAGTTTCACGACATTAGATCAGTAGCTGATTTATTCCGGGAGAGTAAAAATGCGTCTACCTTCTTAAGACCTAATTAAATTCTCTTGAGACCTGCTTATGATTCTCAAGATATAAATTTAAATAGAGTTTAACAATTAATAATAAAACAGAAATACATACATTTTATTAAGTACATGTTCAATTTAAAACTAGTATTATTCGTTGCACTTTTCTTCTACATCCTTCAACTGTATAGGTAGAATAGCGAGAGGTTTATTATTTCTTGGATTGTCCGAATACAGTGTAATGGTCAACTTCTGTAGATCAAAAATGCCGACCACGATCGTCTTCACCAATTCGGATAGATCACCATTTTCACGGAATACTGTATGTGGTTCGCTACTATTGTCTCCGAGCATATGTATCAATTCATCCTTGGTTTTAGGTTCCGAATATGAACAGAACACTTTCATTCTATATTCACTGGAATCTAACATTAATTGATTGTTTTCACTGGCGCCAAGTCGTTCATATCTGAGAATTGAATAATTTAAGTATACGAATATAAGAAGTGGAAAATTTTAATCAGTTTTATTGAGCGAAGAAATATTTTAAAATATAATGCGTCAATTCATTATAAAAATAGAAATATAAACATACCTATTACAATGGAAGTTGCACTGACCAAGAACAATAGACTTTATATCGAGTTGTGATTCTTTAACATCTCCAACCGCAGGTCCCATTTCTATGTTATAAAAAATTCTTTCCTTGCACGGACTTCTAAGAAAATGATTATCCATAGTTAATTTCCACATATTCACTTTCAAATCTTTAGCTTACCCCAAAAATGTCATATTAATCGAGCAAAAATCGGCCGCACCGACACCAACATCTTTAAGAATCATTTCAGCTTGCTCATAGTTTTCTGCAGCCAAAAGGGCCCGGGTAATGAATGTTCTTGCTGGAAGGAATACGTATTTATTAGGTAAGTAGTAAAACAATTAATATTTATAGAAAATAACATAATATGCTAACAGTCTACAGCTACAATATGTACAATAAAAAAAAAAAATGGTAAATTTGGATCTGAGAGAAAATGTTTGCTACTCGTACGGTGGTAAATATTGATCAGATGAAAGGAGAGAAAATTATTACAACTTAATACTAGTTTTATACGATAGAGAATTCTAATACCTTTCCAATGAGTCCTCATTCGTCATTCTAACCCTTCCCCATTCACCCTTTCTAACCCAAAGTTTCAAACTATATAAGTTCAAAAATTTATACAAATTTGTCACACCGGTTAAGCAATGACTGAATCATTTACCAATTTTTGTATCTTATTTTTAAACTCGAATTGGGAGAGGAATATTTAGGACTTCAAATTTTGTATATTAATCCTAGAAAGAAAGTCTGCGTAAAATTAACGCATATGTGCGCGATTTATTGCTTTTGTTACTTATTCAATTCAATTCATTTATTTAGCATAGTTAACAATACTCCAAGGTGCCGCTAATATTTAATTTTTATATTAAGGAAAACGAAATTTGTCAACATTCCTTACCACTTTGATTTTGCATTGTAGTTTCTATAAAATACATATGCGGTTTAAATAATGAAAATTGATCTGGGGAAAATTTCAGAAACCTAATATCAAGTGTCAAGATTTAAAACTAAAATATCTAATTATTAAGATTAATATTATTTTATCTAATTTCTGACTCTATTAAGACAGGGAGAGGAGTGTCACTATCATTTTAAAAATTTTCTTTTGTTGTATTTGTAGGTTCTTTTTGCGTGATTTAGCTCATTTTCCCCAAAAAGGAGACGCATAAGTAAGAATGGGTTGGAAAACGGAGAGTGATGCTATATTAGGGGATATAGTGCTTTTATTTATTAATTTGCTTTTTCAATGATTTTGTAGCGATTTTATAAGTAGATTGTAAGTACTTACGAGTTTTTCCGCTTCGTAAATGTGTCGCTGAAATAGTATTAATTGAAAACACAAGCCCATGGTGATTGTAACTCATTGTGTACCCCGGCAAGCAACCAGCATAACAAAGTGAGAAGAACTTCTCTTCTTTCACGTTATACTTCCCCTGTGGAGTATCACTTATAATATGGGCATCCACATAGTAGAAGTGGTTTAACGTCTCCGCCAATGCGTCTTCAGTATGCCCAAGAAGTTGCTGCAATAAAGGAATCTTTTAATGATAAATGCTGGAAACAGTGAAGTCCATCTTACACAATCTTCCTGGTTAACGAGGATGGTGGAACACCCGGTTGGCTGATTACACTTAAACTCCTTTTCAGCAAGCGCCTGAGGGAGAATTTCATCCAAGTGAAGCAAGAAAATCTAGAATGTTTTTTATAGCGAGAAAAAATAAATATAACTCGGATTTGGAGAAAATAAATTAAATTATGAAAATTTTTAAAAAAACCAATTTTTATTTAGTAACAAGGATATACTACAATAGTAGAACGATAAATTTTAATGATATGTTAAATTGTTATGGATTAAGTATTTTGCTTACTGGATTTTTTGCTTACTAGTAACATCTTAACATGTAGATAATCCTAATACGATTTTTTTTCTAAAAGTGGGTTATACCACTCTCTATGTAATATCTCTATATGTAATAAAATATATATATATATCAATAAACGCTGACATCAATCTTTTTTTTTTCTAGGTGAAGATAATACGTATTCCAACTTAATAAGTGGGGTGCTTTTTATTCGGAAAAAATATAGGGTTTTAAAATAATGGGCCCAAGATAGCAACCGAAAATTTTAAATTTTAAGTAATTAACATGAAAATTTATACTTAGGGATTTTTAAGAGTGCCGATTTTGAATATGCTCACGGAATTCCGAAATTCAAAATGGCCTATCCAATATGGCGACCAAATTACATCCGACTGGTTTTAATAAAACTGATACTAAAGATACCTTGGGGCTATTGATTTCGATACCATTATCATTATTAAGGTCAAGCTAGCGGAACAAATTTTATATAATTCAATGGATTTTATATAATTCAATTATATCCACGATGACGACTTTAAATTTTTATTCAAGGGATTTATCGTTGCTTATTTCGGATTTGGTAATGGAATTTTGAAATATAAGATAACGCCTTCAGTGTGGCGACCAACATTTTCTAATATTAAAGGATTTCAATAAAACTTAAGACAAGGGTCAGCACCATTTTCTCACTGCTTTCAAATGAACTATCCAAATTTAGTGCTTTGAGTTTTAGTTTTAATATCATTTGGAATTTCGTATTGTAAAATTAAATTTTTTCGGATTGAGTCAAATTCAGAAATAAGGGATAGTTAAAAAAGTTTTAAAATATGTCCATGGATACCGTGTTAGCAAAATTCAAAATTAGTTGTAATTTTTGTGAAATTCTACAATACGAACTTAACTCAGTTAAGGAAGCAACGGGAACAAAAAGGATAAAGTTTTAAATCACATATTCTTGCGAAAAGCTTTCAATTTTACCAGAGTAAATTTTCTATGCTTCCCTATCACACGCACAGATTTTAATGATATCCCAATTCAAGTCTTAACTTTAAATTGGTAAAAACAATTTCCAGTATACCAAACTAAAGCATTTGAGAAGTGTTTAATTGCTAAGTGCTTATGCCGGGTGAAACTGGTTAACTCAACTAGTATACGAGCAGACAACCCTGGACACCGTTCATGTAAAGTTAATATATCACCTTAAACGAAGTGAACCTGATCTGAATTTCACGATCTTGCTGTAATTTACGAAATGTCGATATTTTCTATAAAGGCGAATGACCATGAAAAGACCACCATGACCATATCAATCCAAAAAGTGTAACATCATAAAACAGAGATCAACAAAAACAAAATTTTGTTGTAAATATGGCGGAGCGTATCTAAATAGAGATGACGATTGATATTATTTATCAGTTACAATTAGAAAATTTATAGTGTAATCGCACATATGCTCGATCAACAACCGTGCGCAGAGAAATGCATTCATAGAATAATTATATTTAATTATTAATATGCAAATTGCGGAGTTGTATAAAAGTTTACTAATGTTTTACGTAACAATAGATTCAAGTTATCAAGGCAAAAAAATTGCGCATGGAATTTCAAGATTAATTCAACGATCAAGTAAGCTATTTAAATTTTCATCAATAATTGCAGAACGATAGATTGTCTCTGTATTCTGAATAAAATTGTAATTATAGTATAGAAAAATATGTATCTACATAACAATCAACAAGAACAATGATTGGATGAATTTATAGATATAGTCCACCCTATCACTTAAATTTTTAAATCTTTTAAGTAATTTTGGATGGTAAAAATAACCAAAAAGGTAGATATCTAATAAGCGATTTTATATCAAAATAATATGCCTTCTAATTTGTACGCCGAGATTAAAATGGGAGAACGCGTGACTGATGTTGAAAAATTAATAGATAGTTTGCACATTATGGGGAAAATATTTCCATCCTGCACAATGAGTAATGTATTAAACTTCGTTACTTTAATAACAAAAAAAGCTAGCACAATTTATAGTCAGAACCGGATTATAGGTAACGCTAAGCACGCCATGGCATAAGGCGTCAGATTTCTAAAAGGCGATAAATTTTCAGGAAAAATTTATTCTATCATTCTCAATCCACTGACCTTATAACCCGGAAAAAACGTGCACTTATATTTCCATTAAAATATAAAAACTCATTTCCTGGCATTTTTTAATCTTTGCAGTCTAAAACTCAAGGAGTGTAAAACTTGTTTTAGCCCTTAGCTTTTGGGTATAAACATATTGCTCATGATGAAGGAGTATACCATGCGTTTTTTCGGAATTGATTTTAACTAAAACTGAGAGTTATGCTATTAAAAAAACGCAGAAAAACTGAGGTTTTAAATGGGTGATATTGTAGGCTACAAATAGGAGACCTTAAACTCTAAATGTTCTGAGAAAAAGTAAGTTTTATGCACCTGGCTCCGAAAAATTAGGTATTATATTTGGTCCAAATTCGAAGTTTTTGGGGCGGCAAAATATCAGTGGATTACCATCAGTGAAGCTGATAACCCGGCTCTACTTATAGTAATAAACTAAGTCTCGTAGAGAATAACTAACTATACGGTTTTTGTTTCAATGGACCCTTGTTTATTTTATTTTTATATATTATAGGGGTATATTTATATTAAGGACAAAATTATAGATGAATTTTTAAACATACTTTTGGCATCCTGTGTGCGCTGTAAGCTCGACTCGAACCTAAATCTAACAATTCACTGAGCCATACTTGCTTATTTGAAATCTAAAACATAACTCTTCCCATTTCGAAATATGTATATAAGATTTTCACATAATCCAATTCATGGAAATTATGCATTAGCATATGAACAAACTGTTATTTAGAGATGTTCGCAATGTAACGCACCATTAAGTTGTATTGATTTATGTCTATATAATCCAATAAAAACTTGAACCTAATACTTTCAATTTCATGATTTACCGATATAGTAGGTAGATACGTGTGCAAAACATATTTGCTAATTTACACATAAATTTATTACAAAAAATACTTGGTATTTCTATGTAACCTTTCTTCCAATCTAATTTCCATAAAAGCAATAACATTAATTATATGCATTAGCATCAATGATATGCAAAGCAGCAGATGTACGTTTATGATTTTATAACAGTTCGTAAAAGAATAAAGTACTGTACTTCGAAACAAGGGCAATAACCACAAATTAAACAACATTCAAACATTACTGAAAGACATTAAACTCCTCAGAAATAAGCAAAAGCAGCATTAATTGTGGTTAATAGACTCATAAATCGTTAAAATCAATCAATATATTCCGGATGTAATGATTTGCCTAAATAGACAAACAAACTGCATCTAATGTCGTGTATTTCTTTGACCCCGTTTTAGTTGAGCAATCTTTAATTAAATCATGCCGCTTAATGTCAATGTTTCAAGGATTTCAATTCATATGTAATTAATTTACTTTGCTTACCAACTATAATAATTTATAAATTAAATAAATTGTTACAGTAACCTCTAGTATGTCATGTCCTTTAAATAGTTCCTGCTTAGGATATCAATTGCAATAGTTTCTACAGTCAAACATGACAATTTCAAGTGTCAAATTATTATAATTTACATATTTATCATGAAATCTTGATATTAAAAGATTAGAAACTTACGAGTATGATATTTCACCCTTGGTTGTATTTACAAAATTTTGTTTCCTGGTTTTTGAAGGAATTTTGAAGCGTTTAGGAAATCTTGTGATACTACATATAACCACTCCAAGGAAAGCTAATCACGACAGGTGAATGAATATAATATTTGTAATTCTAGTCTTATTATAGATCATACCGTGTTACTCCTCCTAGCCCCGACATGCTACATTAAAAAATGATAACTCAAAAACTCAGAAATTAAAGAGGTAATTATAACCATATCTGAAAATTAATTATGTATGTGCAAATCGACAAGGGTAATCTGTTAATTCTGTTTACTAACGATGTTTTAATTTCTACAAGAATTTATTACAAAACACGCAACTTACAGTCATTGCTTCAATTTGCATTCTCGGTCAACAACCGCAGAGAAATGCATTCGTAGAATTAGAATGTATAATCGGAGATTTTATTTAAAAAGTAGCTTGTAAATTACGAACGTGTTTAATATTTACTATTATATCAGCGGATATGAAGGTCAGAACAATTTGCGCTAGGGAATTCCGGAATATATCAATAATCACGTAAACTAAATTGCCAGCTAGAATGCCAAAATGTGAATCTGTTCTTGGAATTGGATTATAATTTTAATTATTGTCTATTAAGAAGAGCAATTAAGGTTGTAATTATGTTATTGAAGAATTCAAGAAATTTATTTTACTCTGTAACACATTCATCGCATCGCAACAGAAAATCTCAAGCTTGGCAATAATATCTGTACTCTGTAAAATTATTGTAACGAAAATTTTAAAAAAAGACGGACAAGTGCAAGTAGGATTCGCGCCCTGAGAGTTCCGTACCATTGTATAGGTTGTTAAATACTTAGCTCTAAGAATTTTGTGGGGTTACTCGGTATCGGAAATTGAATAACTTTTAAAAATTCGCGACAAAAATTTTAAACTTACCATAAAATTAGAAATTAATGATTTTCTTCACTTCTTTACTTGTGCCCTTGGCCAAATTTCAATATTCTAATTCTAGGTCAAACCTATAGGTTTTGATGTGTCAGTCAGTCAGCGAGTTAGTCTGTCAGTATGAAAATACACTTAGAAAGGTCGTATCTTTTTATTTCATTGAGTTAGAAAAAACATTTTGCAGGACTATGGAGCTCTATACGTTAGTATTTGGTATTAATTTCAACACCTCTAGCCGTTTCTGAGAAAAAAGGTCTTGACAGGCAGATAGACAGAAGGACAAAGTGATTATAGGTTTTCGTTTTTTCATTTCAAGGTTCACAACCCTAAAAATAATATAATAATTAATATAACTTGAAAATAATACTTTTGAAGGTTCCATTTTTCTTCGAATAATGTACCCTAAAAATTCAAACCTCGAAGCTAAAATAAATCTTCAGTTTCCGTTTAGTGGAAATGACGGGTCTCACCCGCAAACATATTCTGTGCTAAATTCGATTTTGACGGATGACCCCCGTCGCATATTTAAAGATTTAAAAATCATATAAATTTCTTCTAATTTGTTTATTATGATATTTATTATTATCATTACTTTATAACTTCAGGCATAGATTTGTGTTAAACGCGCACGATTCTTCAAAATTTAATCGTTAGGCAAATATCTTATATCTTTAAAAGTATTCCCGACGAATGTTTTTCTGAGAACTGTTTTTGAAATTTTTAATTTTAATTTTTGTATAAACCTATCACTAGTCAGATAGAATTTTATGATCGTACCTTATCCTATCCGATGAACTCCAAATCTTCATTTAAAACCTCAAATGCTGCCTTATTCGTTGTTGGGAAATGTTTCAAAACTATAAAATCCAATTTTTATTGCTTTTTGAAATAAAAGTAACAAATTGTCTTGAAAACCGTGAGTTGTGTTGCGAAATTTGAAAATCTTAAAGGATAACCTTAAATTTAAGCCCCAGTTTCACTGTCGTAGCTCTTACGTTGTCGAGATAATGGGGCATCTATTATGAGCATCATATTTACTTTGGGAAATACAACAGACGAGAAATATATAAAATATTTCAAATAAAACTTTAAAATGCGAGGAAAAAGGATAAAATAATAATCTGTAGTGAATAAGAAGTACCTAATGACACAAGTTGATCATAGTTCGAAAATAAAACGGAAAATGTTAGAGTCAAAAAAATTAAAGAAATAAGGCCAAAATATAGCATCGCACTAAAGATTTTTTGTATTTATATAAATATTGATTTCTTTTCCCTGACAGATTTTAAATACTTATCTTAAAATATTATAACTTTTTAAAACCTTTTCTCTATACTACGAGAACTATCTCTGTCTCTTACAAAAAAAGGAATTATTTTGTTTTCAAATCCTTACGTTTTTCTTAACACCTATTTAGTATTTTTCCTTCAATGTTGAGGTCAAGTTTTTTAATCATCACCTTGCACTGATTAACCGCATGCAATAAATACCACCGAGAATATCTTGTTTGCAACGAAAAATCTTGACACTGCTTGATTAGATCAACATGATTTTCCTTATTTGTCTTGATTAACACCATAATTTGTAAATTGTATTTAATGCACGCATAAGCTATTAAGAGAGCACGGACGATCTTTTTTTACTTCTACGGCCTGATTACACTGATGGCAGCTGGTTCTTAATCTGCGCGGTAACTGCATCGTGCAGATCGTTAAAGATCACTTAATGGAGCAATTTCATAGGAAGTACCATAGACACCTCACGTTGATGGTAAAGATCTTCCATATTGTTTTTAATCTTTATTTAAAGAAATAATCAGATACCCCTTTATGAAAACAATAGAACGTGAAGCTTACTGTGCAATTGCCTTACTGTGCAATTAGTAGTAATGATAAGTTAGAATTTATCTCGCTGCTCTAATCAGTAAATATTTAAAAGCTCTTTAACCGCAACTGAACTAAATGACAGTGAACCACGTAAGATGCTAGGTATAACTATCATATGTATGTTCGGTGTAATTTCTAATTTAGCTCACCTTGTGGAATTCAACCTGCGCTCCATCAGCAATCCCTTCTAGCTCTCTAACATATTGTGGAAATGATTTCTTTACAGACTCCAATGTATCATTATAAACCTCCTCTAAAAAAAGAAAATTAATTTTTGTTTGTTTGTTTAGTACTGTTTTAATGCCAGATACAAGAAGTGTATTTTACTTACTTCCAGCTGGTGTATTGTATAACTTCAAGTATGAACAATTCAATGGTTCATAAATACAAAGGAAACTCTTGATGATGTAGCCAAATGTCCGACCCTGCAAAATAAAAATTGAATGTTATTTATTCTAGATATGTATTAAATATAATGATACGCAAGCGAATCCATCTACATGCAGTCTTTCTATTTATTCTAGTTTTCCAAAGTATGATTAAAAATTGCCTGGAATTTATAATTTGAAAATAACCGCCATTAAAATGTCCGGTAATATTTTTTTCTCTAAACTTGATACACCTGGTATCTCTTAACATCGATCAAGTTTTCGTCGTTTTTACAATGGCTAATTTTGTTGATAAAAGAATTGGTTTGAAGTTTCATGTTGAATTGTTGATAATATTACAAAAAAAGCATTTGGGGAGTCAGCTCTCTCATAAGCACAGGTATACGAATAATATAAGGTACGTAACTCTGATAATTTTGTTTTTTATGCGATTGCGAAGAATAATATTTTCATCGAGTAATCTAGTTTGTGTGAACAATATATATTGTATTTTTGTGGCGATGGTGCTTAGATAATATTGATAAACAAAAATTTATTAATTTAGGGTATGTATTTCGTCTATACGAATTAAACTAATTTAAAAGAAAACTTTTGAAAATAAACCTTAGGACTCCAAAAGATGGAGAGAATCAGATTCGTCAAGTTGTTCGTGGTCAGGATAGAATATTAAATCGTGGGTTAATTTTAAGCAATTTAATGTTGTCTACTTGGTTCACAGTTTGCTTTTCTCGCAATTGCATTTTTAAACCTCGTTTAAAAAATAATAATTTTCAGGATTCCACAGTGCTACCAAAACTTTCATTTTCAAGTTATACACGGTAAAAAATTTTGGATTAAAAACCAATATTTTCTGGATTGGATATAAGTCCACACCAAAAAAGTATTAGATTTTAATATTTTGAAAGGATTAAAATGAAAATGTAATATTAGCAGGTATTAAAATCAAATCTCTTCAGTATTAAATGACCTTTAATACTAGAACATTAAAAATCAATACTTGTTGTATTAAAATGTAATATTACCTAGACTTTACTTCTAATCCACTAGGGTTTTAAGAAGTTAATGATGTATTGTTTTAATAAAAAAATATTGAATAGTAGTCTTTTATTGAGGTTAAAAAATAATATTAACGATACTTCACCTCGAACCTCCCATGGTTTTAATAAGTTAATACAAATTGTATTGCATTAATCCATTGATACAGTGACAAGGATTTTTTTTTTGGATTTCAGGGAATATTTAGGTTTTATGATGTTCATTATTTTTCCAAAAAATTTATTAATTTTTTTTTCATAGATAAAATAAGGAAATATTCAAACATTTTAACTAATTTAATTCATGTTTGTTTGTCAAGGAGTTGTATTTGACAAGGAATGAATTTGAAGTTTTACTTACTTTAAAACTATTTAAAATCCGAGTAAAACCGTGTGTCAAGTACTTTGTTAAACTGAAGTATAAACATTTACAACTGAAATACAGGGTGTTCAGAGGTGGGAGGTCAATACTGAAGGGGGTGAAAGGTCAGACCGAGACAAGCAAAAAATCGTATGGGTGGGGGGGGGGCATCTTGCACCGTTTGGCAGTTACAGGGTGATTCGTAAATCAGGATTTTGCCTTATATGGGAACCGCTCTTGTATTTTTATCTTTTTTTCTACGCATCGCAGCGGCCCCAAACTGATTTCAAAAAATCACTATTTGGAAGCCCTTTCCAAAAAAGTTTACACCACCCCCCTATCCCCAACCCCTTGGCCACAATCCCCCCTGCAAGTTGAAAAAATTAACTTTTATTTAACGATTTTTCACCTTTCGCCCCACTTTTCTCCCAAATTCATGTTATTAACATACCTACTTTTTATTTTTTTTAAGTTGCCTATCTAATTACCTTTCCAAAAAGGTGCAACATGCCCAGGTAGAAAAGGGTTGCAAAAGTCCTGAAATTAAAACATCCTCACATGTACCTAATTACTTTATTGCACCATAATGGAAAATGTCGTTAAGTAAACAATTTTTATGACAGCAAGTTCGGAAATGTTTGTTTAGGAAACAGAGGTAATACATTTTTATTTTTTCAGCAAAACAGTAATAAAATAATAAATGTAATCCCGTTAAATAGCGTTATTAGTTTATTATATCCAGTATTGACTCTTAAGTATCCTGACGCTCCGTTTCTAATACCTCCTATGAATTATGGTATAAAAATGGGTAAGTTTGAAAGGACATTGACCACAGTTGAAGAAGCAATCGATAAAACCGGGTGTTTAATAGAAAAAATTAAGATAAAATGGCAGAATTCAGTGTTGACGAGAATGCCGATATAATTTACGTGCACGGTTTAGTAGAAGGAAATGATAGTGAGGCCGTACGAGAATACCAAAGGAGATTCCCGAATCGGCGGGTACTCAACAGAAGGGTATTTTCAAGGACTTTCAGAAGGTTAAAAGAAACCGGAAGTGTAACCACCCCCAGAGCAGAAACCCGAGCAGGAAAATCGGGCGATTCAGCGGACCCCGACCAACAAATCCTCAACATCGTCAGGAACAGCCCTGTAATAAGCATCAGGCAGGTCGCACGAAGGTCAGGATTGTCTTCAGGGAGAGTTTGGACCGTTGTGAACCGAGAGGGACTACATCCATACCACCATATCCCGGTCCAAGCACTAGGGAAGGAGATTCCGAAGGACGATTGCAATTCTGCACTTGGCTGTTCGAGTCTGACATCGAAAACAGAAGGTTTCTAGACCGAATTCTGTGGACGGATGAATCGCAATTCACCCGGGATGGCATCACAAACTTACACAACCTCCACACCTGGTCAGATGTGAACCCACATAGGACCAGGTGTCGGTCCTTCCAGCAAAGATTTAGTGTCAATGTCTGGGCTGGCATCATCGGCAACCAGTTGATAGAACCCTTCATCTTGCCCCAAGTGCCGAATAGTCAGCTATACTCGAACTTTTTGGAGAATATCCTTCCGGATCTGTTGGAGGACATCCCCCTGGCCACCAGAAGCGCAATTTATTTACAGCTCGACGGAGCACCTGCGCATACTGGGAACATTGTTAGGGCAAGGTTAAATGAAAATTACCCAGAGCGCTGGATTGGACGAGGTGGACCGATTCCTTGGCCTGCTAGGTCACCGGACCTTACTCCACTGGACTTTTTCTTATAGGGAATGATGAAAGATGAAGTTTACTCAAGACCAATCAACACCAGAGAAGAATTAGTTACCAGGATTGTGACTGCAGCCACGAAAATACGGGAGAGACTGGCTACCATAGACCTCAAACGTGAAATAAAACGAAGGCTACTTGCATGCATCGAAACTAGCGGAAAACATTTTGAACAGCTTTTAAAGGACAAACGTTTTAATTGTAATTAGTTTTTAAGCGAACAAAATGTATTTTTTAGTTAACTTAAGTATAATTTCTTAAAAATTCGAATTGTCATGATATTCTGTAAAAGGATTTTTGTAAATAAATTTTCGTATCCTTTTCCTACCTGGGCATGTTGCACCTTTTTGGAAAGGTAATTAGATAGGCAACTTAAAAAAAATAAAAAGTAGGTATGTTAATAACATGAATTTGGGAGAAAAGTGGGGCGAAAGGTGAAAAATCGTTAAATAAAAGTTAATTTTTTCAACTTGCAGGGGGGATTGTGGCCAAGGGGTTGGGGATAGGGGGGTGGTGTAAACTTTTTTGGAAAGGGCTTCCAAATAGTGATTTTTTGAAATCAGTTTGGGGCCGCTGCGATGCGTAGAAAAAAAGATAAAAATACAAGAGCGGTTCCCATATAAGGCAAAATCCTGATTTACGAATCACCCTGTAACTGCCGAACGGTGCGAGATGCCCCCCCCCCACCCATACGATTTTTTGCTTGTCTCGGTCTGACCTTTCACCCCCTTCAGTATTGACCTCCCACCTCTGAACACCCTGTATATTAGTGAAATTTGGCCAAATGTAAATCAGTGACCTCTACTCGCATAAATTTCACTTTCCACTCGCACTGCATCTTTTTCTAAAACTGTGAATGAAATGGTTCTCTCAAGCCATTACCAACGCAGCATGACCAACGTGACACATTGTGGAACAAAAAACTTAAAATTCAATCTACTTGGATTGAAGTTATAACTTTTAATCTAATTTTAATTCAATTAATATTGAAAATTAGTCCAAAAAGATTACAGAGCATTTTAACATATATTTTGGATTACTTTTTAATACAAAAATTATTGCATTTTTGAGTAATATTCTATGAATATTAACTTTTAATTCGAAGTGGATTGAAAAAATGGAACTTAACTTAGTGTTGAAATGTATATTTTTACGGCCAAGAAATTTAGTTGTTTGTCATATACAAATGGAAGAAGATTAAATAAAATTGATTTATATTAGATAGGTGAAAATACGAAAATGCGATTTCAATGAATTTCAAGTTTTATAAATGTGATGAAAAATCAATTTCATATTTATTTTCATAAAGACGGAAACTTATATTAATTATTCTTGGTGTATCATATATATAGATAGTTATAGTCTTCATGTTTATACAGTATGATCAGAAAGTACCCGGAATATTTAAATAAAACAACGTTGTTGTTAATTTGTAGGTATATTTATTTTGTCGCTTTAAAAATAACATCCATCTGAAGCGAGACACTTGTATCAACGTTTAACCCAATCCTCACTACACTTTAATAAAAATAAAATCATAAACCGATGATCGAGCGCCATCAGCTCATTAGTCGCATTTTGTTTAATCTGTTCTGCAGTCTTAAATCTCTTTCCTCGAAGAGGTAATTTGATTCAGTACAGAAGAGACAAAAGTCGCATGGTGCCAAATCTGGCGCGTACTTTGTTCGTTTGTTGATATTTGTTCGATGTTTGGTTGAATAATCCAGCAGAATGCGTGCTTTGTGAGACGGCGCGTTATCGTGGTGCAAAATCCATTAATTGTCATCCCATAAATCCGGTCGTTTTCTACGTGCATACCTCATATGTTTCAAAACGGATCAGTAATACTCCTTATTGACTGTTTAAACCCTTGAACTCATAGTGGACAACACCTCGATCGAAGAAAACTGGAAGCATAACCTTGATTTTCTATCGAGTTTGGCGCGGATTTTTGGGTTTCGGCTCAGTTTCCAGGCGCCATTCGACGATAATAGGTTTCTTCGCAAGTCATACTCATAAACCTATGTCTCGTCGCCGGTAATCTGTGTCATAAAGATTAGATCATTTCTTGCCTCAGAATCACCTCTTCAGCTACTTTCACCTCTTTTGGCACAAGCGTTGCATTTCATGCCCAAAATATTTGATGACGATTTTCGAGTACAATTTGTTAACTTTTTGAACGTTCAGGGCCTCCAGAATGAGGCAAATCTTCGACAATATCACGACTGTTCTCAAAAACTTACTAAAAATGCTACAAGTGTCTTAAAAACATGAAATTCGTAAAATTCATAATTCTTAAAATGTTCGTAAATATTTAAATGTTTTGCTAAAAGCCCGCAACATGTTAAATTTTTTCAGTGTTAGAGTTTTTGGCTAATTTCAAGATTTTCAGGATCCCTAAATCTTGAAATTGTATTTGAGTTCACGAGAAACCACACATGTCATATACTATTATTAATTGTAATTTCAAAGAATAAAAAAAAACTGTTTCATGAATTTATATTTAGTTTTAGGGTTCCGTACCCCCAAGGGAAGAACAAATGAACTAACGTGATTATTACTTCCTGCCTTATTTCCGAAGCTACTGTAGCTAACATTTTAAAAAAATCAGGGAACATAACGCTCTTTACAAGAAAATTATAATGAAAGTCTTGGTCTTATAGAACGCTCTACGCGTGAATAGAACTCACACTTGACCGGCTTTCTTTATTAAATCTATTGAACCAAGTCACTACTGTTAAAATTACCAAATGGGGTCGAATTTTTAACTGAGCTTTTGTTTTCGGGGCTAACGCAATGTATTGAAAATTGTTCGCAGAGGTTTTTTTTACTTAAAGAAAGATACCAAACTCATTCTGGTAAAATTACACAATTCTATAAAATTCGTTTCGAAAAATCTTGTGAAATTCACCCTTGATAGAAGACGAGTTTCTCCAATAATATGACTATTTCAAGAACTTAATGTGTACACTGTGCAATGTATAAATGCTTTATATTCATGAAGTTTTTTTGGTATCGATTGCTTTAACTCCGCATGTTTAGCACACATCTTCATAAAATTATCTATTAAAATGAATAATTAACGTTTTTTGTCGATTTAAAGTTTTGGTTTGTCTTCTTTCTGTTCCAATTACCTACAGACCGTTCACAGTGAAGGCTGAAATGAAAATTAACATGCTTCAAAAATGTTTTAGCAGACAATTAATTGCCTTCTATTGCTCCTTCAGTGTGCGCACGACATAAAACAAAGGCTGTCGATCACTTAAAATCCTCCCGCACAATATTGCACAGCTGTTGCACTATTTTCCGATCACATGCACTTAACTTAAAACTGTTTTTGCAGTCGTGTAATAGGTAATTATCTATTAGCATTCGGAAATTATATCTTATGCGCAATTTGCATATTCTAATATATTTCAGTCGCGTGAAAAAATATCCGCAATAGGTGCTCACGATCCGCAGACATAATATTATGCGATCGTGGCAGTGATTGACTTCGCTTTAGAAAAACAATGCTATACCCACGTGCCTACGATTTATTGCATTGCGACCAAAGCACCAGGTTCGTTTGCCTAATAGCAGTTGCAAGGGACTTGTTAGATATAAGACAATTTGTGTCGCACGAAACAAACTATTGTTAGTTATAATAAGTATATTATGTACTATATATGCACCGCATGACGATAGACATTGGCTTTTTTGCCAAATAGAACGGTCTTGGTCTTGAGTAACTTGTCTACCGTCGCCACAATCGGTGTCAGAAATGCATCAGCTTCGTCTTCTGGTTTTGATATATAATATTAATTGGATTATTTTACGGTTTTTATGATCGATGCTAATCAATGTGTCATGAATTGTTGCAATATAATTTGGTGTCAAATTATATTCTCAGCGTGATTATTACTTTCGGCTTGCTTTGATTTGCACCTGTTAAATTGATTTATTTATAAGGCTATATTATTCGTTTTTATATATCCGTATTTATTCTTTTTATGTATTGCTGAAATAATATTTACACTTTTCAATTTTTAATTTACTTCCTTTTATTTTTTTGTAAACTATATATGAGCCGTTTATTTTGAAAGTGCTCCAAGTTCAAATGATCATAAAAACTATTTTACTTTAGATGAATATAGAAAAATTGTCTTTATGATCATTTGGACTTGAACAACTTTCAAAATAAACGGCTTATATATTTATAAATTAGATATATTATATATATATGTATATTGTGTATATATATGTGGAGCAAAAATGATTGAAACCAAAGAAATCAGAGATGAATATAATAATGTATTAAAACGAGAAAATTGTACCAATTGTAACCCTAAATACTGCACTGTGTTTAATCTAATAGATTCCATGACAATTCGGTGGTATGTCTAAATGAGAAAAGGAAGGAATTGTTTTGGAATTGATTCGACTGAAGACAAAATTCAAAATTGATTATTAATCCAGAGAAAAAAGTGTAATTCATAAATGGTTCAAGAAATTTTCCCGAGGTTTGACAATTGTTTTGTCTATTTTGGGGAATTTTGTCGATATTCCCTGGATTTTTATCGCTCATGCAAGAAAGGGTTTAGGGCATTAAAACAACAGAGGAGATAATTGTCGCCTGTTTTAAGAATTTTCTATTTTTTGTACAATTTTGGAGAGTGAAGACAAACTGTGAAGATTTTGAGACGGTCTTTGACCTATAGTAGGAAAATGTATTTTTTTCATTTTTTAAACGACACAGAATCACAAAGACTTCCAAAATGCCTTTTGTAGATGATCACAGATTAAGGAAATCATCCCCTCAGCGAACATGCCTATATAACAACGCATGCAATGCAATGAAGAAGTTTGCAATTTTTTAGGATTGGATATGAGTAAATATGAAAACTCCGTACTCACCTGACAAACTGGCTAAGTTCTTGCTTTTAATCATATGCAATCATACTATCAAGCAGTGCATTGCATGAAAGCATAGTTACACCAATTAGCTTTAGTTGGGATTAATTAGTCGTCATTGCTTAAAATCTTTACACATTCGCAGAAGTCACAATTCATAATGGCAATGTAATTTACTCGTCATTATATCACTACATACTTAAGAAACAAGTTTATTTTAGTAAAACTATGCAAAGAATGTGTTACTAACTAATGAAGCTTTTACCAGCTGTTTAAAATCATTACATGACACGAAAGCATCGTTAAATCGTAATTTTTCTGAATGTCAGATTTAATAAAAAGGAAAACGATTAATATTACATATAAATTTTATGCATTAAGAAAACAGTTATTCAAAAGCTTTCAAAACATGGCGAAGAGAATTGAGAGGTCATTTGATAAATTTGTAATGATACAAGTAATTAACGATCTTAATGTAACTCACAATCAGTTCTTTCTTTGATATGTACTACTATCATCCATTAAATGTGTTTGACTCAATCCAAATTGAAATTCACGGCTACTTTTTGAAATTTGTTATATTTTCTTTTTGTGATAATGCAACGCTTAAGAATTCTAACTTTTTTAACTGGAGTTATCGTATCTTACGAAATAGTTGATTTCTACCTAAAACTAGAGATTTGCCTTACAAAAGTGATAAGCATCGTGAAACGCCCATTATATGTACAATTACGAGTGAAATATTTTCCACGCATGAAGAAGCTTTTGCACGCTACTAAATAAAAGATATAAATCATATAAAATATCATTTGATCATTGTAGAACTTGTTCTACTTAAATAAATACTCCAGGTAACTGAATAATAAAAAAAAAGTCAAAGCAATGGATATTCTATCAAATATAGAAACATTTTATATCTCACATTTGCATGGTTATTTGCAAGAAATTAAATTACTAGTAAGGATGTTTATTTCCTTAAATTACCGGATGTCAGGTCTTAATCTATATTAAATCTGCTAAACTACTAAACATTCGATTTATTGAGACGTTCTAAAACCCAAAAGCCATGCTATTACCTAATATCCAATCACGATAATTGTGAAAAATCTGTTAAATATTAAATAATGAATAGAACTTATTTTTCTTCTTCTTCTTAGCTATTGAAACTTTTTATATTGTAATATTTTTTATCGCCTATGCATTACATTAATATTTCGCAATAAAACCCTTAATTAACATGTTCGTGTTGGCTCACGGCAGGCTGTCGAAAAGGACGGTGGAGTGTCATTGATTTTTACATAAGATTACTTAGTAAGAGTTTTCATTATCCCATAAGTTTGTTCTTTTAATATAAATAGTAATATACAGAAAGTTAGTTAACTATAACTTAAATTTAAGAAAAATGTTTTTTGACATAATCGAATGAAAGTGCTATAATTAAGCATATGACGGATTAAATTAGAAATAAGAGGTTTCCAAAAACAATGAATCTTTATTTTTTCGAAATTTTTTGAAATGCACTAGTCACAAGTGTAATATTTTTGGGTAAATGCATCATAACTTTTACTTATTGGTTTTCTTGTAATTTAAAATTAAGAGCTACAACTACCCTCCACTTTAGAAATTATGGACTTAATTCCCATCTCAATGCTGGCCGCACTCTTATTCTCATAAAAAGTCGAGTTTAATCATACAATTTAATCCGCTTTCAAAGTTTGAAGTCTGAGTTGAAAGAAATCTGCTAACCGCTGGATTTTCATTGCAGGATGCGGATTAAGACGTCATATCGGATAACAACAAACTAAACCCGTCTTTTAATCCCATTTCACTGTCATCGAATTTAATTCAATCCAGAAAGTAACATTTTCGTAAACATAATCATTTCACTGTTTTAATATTTATGCAATTAGAACTTAATATTTGAGTTCGTTAGAATAATAATATTACATGGTTTATCAAAATGAGCTCTGCTTTATTAAATTAAAATAAAATAAGAGTTGTTAACAAATAGGATATATTACATATTCATACACAATGAACAGAGTAATTTTTATTTTGTAAAAAGGAATAAGGTCATAAAAGACATAAACTCTGAATAATAAAAATATATTGCAATAAAGTCCTATGCACTGGGAATCACCGGTAAGAAATTTCGCACTAAAGTACAAAACAAAAAAATTCCCTTTCACTCCAAACAGTTCCGGTTTTACTTTTAAAATTCTTAAAAATCTGTTAAATAGCAAAGTGCAAATCATTTTTCCATCCATCTGTTGTTATCTCCATTCTCTGATGTAATTCTGTAACACAATGTTCAACTTCATGACCAGTCTTATCTCTTCGCATCCTATTCAAATTGCTTTATAAATATGCATAAGAGAACAATTTCTGTTGTAATTGCTAAAAATGGGATTGAATAATATAAGTGCAATAAACTATTGGGAGTATTTTATATGTTCTAAGCCCTTAAGGTTAAAAATTAACTTCAATAACACTTTGTAGAATTTTAAAAGTGAGTATTTCAAATACACCTAATTCTCTTTTTACACGATAGATACGTTCCCAAAAAATACGTGTAAAAAAAAATTCGTGTAAAAAGAGAATTAGGTGTAAACAATATTAAAAAGTTCTTGTTAGAGTTCACTTAATTTATTTCGTGCTTACACATTTTAATTCATTAAATATTTTATAAAAAATAACTTCTACTTTGGAAAAAGGGAATTATATCTGAAATTCATTAATATAAAAGAACTTAAAATAATAAAGACATAAAAAAATTTTATGCATTGTCACTTTCCGACAATAAACGCATACGTTTACGTAAGACTAAAATATTCCTGGAATATTAAAAATCGTGTTAAAACAAAACAATTCGTGTAAAATGAGAAATTTTTTTTCTTTTGAACTCGTGTTAAATCAAATTCGTGAAAAAAAAATCGTGTAAAAAGAGAATTAGGTGTACTCTACTTAAAAACATCGGTGAAGTTCACGTGGAAGATAACAAATGAATATTTGTGATAGAAATCATGTACAATTTAAAATTAAAGATCTAATCTAATAAGTGATTTTATTTGATTGTATTATGAAATTGAAGAAGAACAGAGTCTACTTGAAATCAACGTTGCTAGAGATAATTTTGCGGGAATCTATACTTAAAATCTTCAATGTTATCTTATTAATTTCTCCGGTTCGTAGTAATTTTACAAGTCGGATTGTTCATAATAACTAAAATTAGTTTGTTTCATGTAGTTTTATTCTCTAAAGTTAATTATTTTTGTTTCGAATGTGACACTGAAAAACAACATAATAATCTGTATGATATAAGCACAACTCACAGACCAGCTGCAACTCATACATATTCGTTAAAAAGTGATCTGTCGGCGATCTTTTTAATTTCTTAATTTAGCACATTAGATGAGCGGCGGATTAAAATATCTAACACAAGTCGGCTGGTACTTCAGAGCCAAACCGAACCGCGGCCACTGTTAGCCAGTAGTACACAAATGTCCAAAAAAAAAACTCATTTAAAAGTGAAAAATCAATTACCACATCGAAGCCGACTTCATAGTGAGTTCCCCTGGTATAGAGGATGGGAATAGCGTTCCTCCTGGGCAACTTCTTCGCGTCCATTCCCACTTAACTTAAGAGAAGTTCTATTATTTAGAATCGTCGTCGAAAAACGCACAAAGTTGTAACTGGTTCGCGAAACGGCGAGCGAATTGTATCTGAACGGATATTTTTGAAAGCACTCCTTAACGGCTCGCGACCATACTGGCGACTAAGAACAGTCCCATGGAAGATTATTATTAAAAGCTCCTACCGCTCGACGAGGGGTTAAAGCACGCAATACTTCCAGAAAGGTAAGTAATATCGATTCTGTACGGGTGAAATTTCGTCTAACGCGATTATGTGGAACGTCAGGAGAAGCAGTAGACCTGCTTTGTTAAATAGATAAGCGAAATCAGCAGACTGTTAATTAAAGATAAGACGACTGTCGCAACGATAGCACGTCGAATAAATAAGATTCATTTTGTTTAATTACTTTTATAAGATTTAAAAATTTATTCGATCCAAATATCTAACGCCACATGAAGATATAGCAAGTTCGTGCGGCTGCATTTTAACCTACATGCATATCTGTAAACTTGTAAAAATATTTTGATCAAAATTACCAATACTTTTTGCCACAACCTCCACCTTGTTATAAAATTTCTTTAACGATTGTTCAGGTCTTAAATAGATTTATTGTTAGCGTGAGAATAAACAATCGACAGTATTTTCTTCGTAAAATAATCTTATTAAAATTTTTTTACATAGATCATTAATTTCACCAAACAGACGTCAAGTTTGAGGAAACAAATAGCAAAAATGCTTTCTGTATTGACCCGGGTTTGAAGTTATTTACAGTGAGGAGCAAAACTGTAACACAATGTGCTATGGTTGATTAAGTGCTCATATACTTATTATTTTTTTATTGTTACACTTAAAGAAACGAATGTAACTTAACATTAACAAGTCCATTATCACATTATTGCACTACCTTGAATTCTTGGTTAATAAATTAGTAATAAATTCATTATCCTTTGGGTTTTTCTAACTGGTGGACTTACTGTGATATACCCAAAAATATATCTTGTTCCAACAAATAATTTCATGGTGCATTTAACTATTTTTGCTTTTGATTATCACCTAACAAGATTACTGGTAACCAGGGAAGTATATTTAAACGCGCGCGCCTTTTTTACTCTCCGCAGATGTGGGATCATCTACAAATTACGTCATGTGAATTTTAGCTTTTTATACCCCTTCATCCCCTTTTATCACTTCATTTCATAATTTAATACACGCCTTCCTCCTTTAATATGCAATCTTGTCATCATTTTTTAAGTTTTTCTCGAAATGACGCTTTTTTAAATTGCCGACAGTTAATCTCCGGATTGAGTGAATCGATTTTAATAAATCTTGGTGCGTTTTGTTTATTAAGGTCTCCTACGTGGTAATTAACCAAAACTTGGGCCAAAAGTCAATAAAAAAAATTGAAAAGCGAAAAAAAGTGAAAAAAGTCTATTTTCTAATATTTTTTATCCAAAACTCTGCCATTTTTTTTAGTCGTTTTTTTAAATAGTGGTGGTTGATTTCCACGTAAGAAGTATTCCTCTTTAAAATGCTGTTTGATTTTGTTGTTTCAGACTCTCCAATCCAATGAGATTAACTGTCGGCCATGGAACGAGGCATTTTTCGAGGACCCAATTTTAGCGTCCTCTACAAAAAATGGAAAAAAAAATAATGATATTTAATAAAGACGCCGAAAAAAAAGTATTAAAAATTAGTCTGTTTTTTGGCTTTATAACCGGTAGTAGTCCCTTAAAAATTATAAAACCTTATTAGTTTAACTACAGTCAGTCAACAAGGCTCATTGTCCATATAATCTATAAATCTGATGCTTAAAAAGTATTTAATACCAAGAGGAAATTTATATTACAAAATTAATAATGATTGACATTAAATTCATATTGCGAATGATCAATAGGTGAACACTCATGAATACAAATCACAGCTATTGAGAAACTAATCAAAACTACACTATAATGAAAAATTAATGAATAATAATCAGTGTTTTCGTAAGCTAATTAATGTTTTTTCTTGATTGTGTAATTCAATTTGTTCCTAAAACAACCTTTACTTCAGGGACCGCCTCATACTCATATTTGAAATTTATTATTATAATAATGAATTACATTATTTCCACTCTTAGTAGCAACGAATATATAATATGTGCTTGTTGAAACAAACATTATGACCATGTTAAATTGTAAAGCATACCTGGAGGTAAAATTGAAATTGGACTTGGTTGATTAAAACAAAAAAATCCTAACCAGATGAATTAACAATGTGTCATCGTTGAATCAACTAGAAATGTTTTTATCAGTGTATAAGTTCTTCAGAATTTGTGGAGTAATAATATACAACACTTCCTTCGCTTTTTCCCATTAGCTCATTCATCCCTTTAAGCGGTTCAATATAATTTGCCAAATTCTTTTTCATATAATCCCATAAAATTTCTATCTATCGGGCTTTTATCTGGCTATATTAATCTAGAAATATTTTGATTTTTGACTGTTGCAGTCAACAGTTTTTTAATACAATTGTGGTTACATTTTGGATAGCATCCAGGAAGTTTTTCTAAAAAATATCTAAACACTGTTCCTTTTTCATTATTCCCTCAATTTTGATTAATGTTTTTTCCATCAGACTCAAATCGGTTAATTTTAGTCTCCTCACACCAAATGATCTAGAAAAACTGATAAATATAGTAATAACTGAAAATTTTATTGCTTTAAAAATTTTACTTGCTTTTAGTTTTCGCTAGTCCAGTGCTTAAATTTGCAAGCAAATTCATAACGAGCTTCCTCTTCTCCATTGGCTTCATAAAAATGCTCACCGTACTATCCATGGACTTGTTCGATCCAATACTTTCAGCAGCTAATTTTAGATTTTCAAATCCTGAAGCTAGATGTCGAACAATTGAACGAATTTCTCGGTCTGAGAGCATGCGTGGTCTTCCTCCGGATTTATGGTTGGATACAATTTCATAACAATCTTGAATTCTCTTGACAGATTAGTAACTAATTCCAAACTTAAATTGTAATTTTTCTTAAAAAATCATCGTTTTTTAAAAAAGAAGAATTTTTAAATAAAAGTTATGTTTCCTAGTACTTGTGAGTATGCTCTTGCAGAAGCTGCGGTCTAAATTAAGTTTCCAGTTCAATCAATTTCGAATCTGCTGTCGAGATTTCGAAGGACAAAAGGGATTTCGGAACTTCTGATTTCAAATCTACTATTTTTACACCAATATTTTGAGATTCAAGATGACGATTGCAATATGGTAACATAAAATTGCTACTCGTGGGATTTCTGGTTCCTTATTTCGGATCTGCAATTGGAATTTCCAAATACAATATAACGCATTCAATGTGGCGACTAAAATTTCCTAATTTTAAGACATTTCAACGATAAATTAATACAAAGAGTTTACTAGTGCCATTTTTTCGAATCTTTCGAAAATAAGTTAATAGAAGATTTCGTCGCTGCTGCTTTCAAATTCTGCTTCTGCCAGAATTTGAAAATTAAAGATAGCGGATTCAATATGGCGAAGAATATTTCTTCAATAATTCAAAGTTTTCCGTGAAAATTATCATAATAGTGTTTTCAGGTTGAAACAATTTATAGGGTATTCCAAACTAGAGTTTAATTAATCCAAGCGCGCAGAGTGCACCAGGCCAAGTTTCCGCAAAACCGACCACGCGCGCACTGTGCAATATTTACACGAACCATTTCGATCCCTTTTCGACCTCCCACTATCTCCAAGGGTAGTTACGTTACAGGGCTGATATTTTTGAGGGGTATTAAGGTTACAAAAAAGAAGCAGTATTCTAAATTACATACGACTAGGTGGAGTAGTTTCCAAGAAACGAGGACCCAAAAATCACAATTTTGGGCACTCACTGACTAATCATCATAAATCTAGGGTACTTCCAATCAAGCTAGAGCTTTGAAATTTGGAACACAGATAGTGTTTAAGCTGATAATTACGAGGAAAATGATTAAAGTGCAAACATGATGAATTCTGACACGAAATAACTTTGGAAAGTTACGGAAATCAAGAAAATCCAACATGGCGAAACTAAGCTAAATTAAAGCCATACAGTTATAATATTAAAATATGTATACGTATTATATAAAACCTGATGACACGACACACGGATTTGTGGGGGGCGGAGCGCAGTGAGATCAACGTCTACAGAATACTATATCGCGCCGGCATGCGGAACTGCTAAACGAACCGGAACAGAGTGTGGACGTATTCTTTTCAGTTTCTTTTCTTGCTCATTGGTCATACTTTTCTTGTGTAAATAATTATCATTTTGTTTTATATAAGTATCTAAACAAAAAGTAATGAAATCGTACCAAAAACATATACATATGTAAGAAACAGACCAACCTCTCGTCAGGACTGTTTGTTTGTTATCTCAAAAAAATAATTGAAATGTAGATATTATGCCAAATTTCTTGCCTACCTGCCGTTATTCGCAGAGTTTCGATAAGCACAGAAAAATATTGTGTGAATTGATAAATTTACAGATCAAAATTGGCAAGTTCTCATTAAAGAACTGAGCAATATTGAGACCCTTGACTATAATACAATAGACGAACTTTTTTTTTAGAGTACATAGATTATTCGATACTGTATTTAGCACGCCTAAATCAATCTAAGAGTAGCATCGAATTTCAAACAATTTATCAATTAAAAATTACTTGAACAGGAAGGTTTTCACTAAAAATTGTTCAGCTAAGTGGCGAGGTGGTAATTACTGGAAATACGCTCTAAATAGCAAATTTTAAAAGTTCAAAGTGATAATTATAATATAATATAACTTTTTGCTATAATAATAAAATTTAGGACTAAAAACCAATATTTTCTGGATTGCATATAGTCCACACCAAAAAAAGATTAGATTTTAATATTTTTAAAGTATTGGCAGGTATTAAAATAAAATCTCTTCAGTATTAAATGACTTTTAATTAGATTTAAGAATTAACTTTCACTGTAATTAATATTAAAAATTACTCCAAAAAGATTAAAGAACATTTTAACATATATTTTGGATTACTTTTCAATTAAGAAATTATTGCATTTTTGAGTAATATTCGATAATTATTTACTTTTAATTCGAAGTTAATTGAAAAATTGCTGTAATACAAGGAAAAGATTAAAGAGTGACAGCAAAAAAGGCCGTTTTTTCGCCTGTTTTTGCACATTTCACAGCGATCTAAGGAAAAGATATTAAAAAATGTATCAGATATCATATTAATCGTCGTAAAAAATCAAGAGAGGCGTTGCTTTTAGTTTTTCAAAAATATAAAAGAAAATCACCCCTAATTGAGGGTTGAAATCACCCTAAAAGATTAATTTTATCAAAAAATTATCATTTAGTACAAAGATTTTTCTTGTTCGATTATTTATATCACATCAATCTCAAAAACGCAATGTGATGTGTTTGCAAGAAAGAAGGGTTAAAAATCCACCTATAGGCGCTAAAAGAGAGTAGCTGTACTAGGCTGAGGGTCATTTTTCCCTCAAAACTGGCAAGAATTGCCAATCACGTGATTTTCATGACTCGAATCACAAAAGTATCTTACATTTAAAATTTTTAAAAATATTCCAGATTATTGCAATATTTGGGGGATGATTACACCCCTTCTACCCTCTTAAAGAATTTCATAGATATCATTTCCACACCATACATAAGATAGGTATTACGGCGCGTTTGTATTAATTTTATATTATTTTCTAATTTTGACCTTACCTGCGTGAATATAATGTATTTAACTCCACATGCCTTTTAGATTATCCAAACTAGAATCAATTGTTTGCAAACTTTTTTCTTACTACAACGACTCAAAACTGAAATACATGCTATTCTAAATTTTCCGGTGCTTACTTTCCATTGCATAATTCATTCGATAACACACCCATTTCAGTAATTCTTTAATAACAAAAGTCTTATTAATGATTCAAATCTATTCCTCAGTCGCCCATAACGTGAAACTCTTGAATTAATTATTTTTTTAAATTTCCTCGCTTGAATTTGCTTTGGTAATATATTAATGTAATTGCAAAGCGATTTTTAATCCTATTCTCGGCAATAGCACACGACCCAATTCTATAATTCTTTACGTAGCTCCGACACTGTACGCATGAAGACTTAGAAGAATGCTTTCCCTGCAATTTTCTTTGGGCGTCTAATTGGATTGTAATTCTGTGAGGTAAAAAACCCTTATATAAGCAAAAGGCAATGCAAGAAGCATGCCCATACAACGTTGTTAATTCTTAACAAAATGTTAGAGGAACTCCACTTTCGGACGTCGAAACGATTTACTCTGTCTCAACTATTATCATACTATAAGTATAATTGGACGATTGATTTAGTGCATACTACATATTTTAATCAATGATCACGAATAGTTAAATATTATATTTCAGAGGAGTACAGGCGCCTTATTCATCAATACGAATCCCTATATATATATAAAAATTAAAGTTTGTTTGTTTGTTTGTTTGTTGCTCAATCACGCCTAAACGCTTGCATCGATATTTTTCACTTTTTGTCCTAAGGTAGTCCAACTTAACATATAGGTATTTTTAATAATACATAGGTTTTCAAAATAGCGGATCAAAGATGGCGGCTGAAAATTTTAAACTTGAAGCGATTTTCATGAAAATTGATACATAGAGGTTTTACGCAATGTCCGAATTTAGAAATTCAAAATGGCGGATCCAATATGGCGACCAATATTCCTAGATTTCAACGGATTTTAATGAAAATGAGTACACTGATTGTTTTGAGGTCACTGATTTTGAATATTATCAAAATTTAGAAATCCAAAATGGCGGATACAATATTTCTCGCTTTCAACGAATTTTAATAAAAATTAGTACAATGATTATCTTGAGGTCACTGATTTTGAATGTTATCAACATTTACAAATCCAAGATGGCGGATCCAATATGGCAACCAATATTTCTCGATTTCAACGGATTTTAATGAAAATTAGTACAATGACTATTTTGAGGCCACTAATTTCGAATATTAGCAAAATTTCCAAATTCAAGATGACGGATCCAATATGGTGATCAAAATTTCTCGATTTCAACGGATTTTAATGAAAATTGGTACAACGATTATTTTAAGGCCAGTCATTTTGAATATTATTAAGATTTGGAAATTCAAGATGGCGCATCCATAAAGGGGTTTTCGGTTTGAAACAATTTCTAGGATATAAAAAACTAGAACATTTGAGAGGTGTTTAATTAGTAAGTATTTACCCAACGCCGGGTGAAACCATCATCCTACTATTAATATTTTTATCGTTATTTTTGCTTATTTTACATCTGACGAGTTCCATTTTTGACGATAATCTTACACTGATTAGAAATCGTAGCGATTAAAATTCAATATATGTAGACGAAATTTGCAGGAAATAATGGGACAGGAGAAATTAATATCGTGTTCTGAACGCAAAATTAAAATTTCGATTTATTTATGTTAGATAAGGAATTTTATTTAATAATTCCATGATTTGTTCGGTCGCACAAATTAAAGACAATAAATTGACAAATATTTCTTTTATTTACACAACTTAACAACCACAATATATTATGGTAATCCTCCACTTAAGGAAACTTTCTCTAACGTTCGTCTGTCACAGTTCTTAGTTGTAATTCATCAGTAAATAAAGGCGTTAATTGCAACTTTAAATATCAGTTTCATCTTATTCCGCTTATAATAACAACTTATAACAATAAAAGTGTTTATAATTACCTACTACTCAAAGAAAGCATTGAATTTTTCAACTTTTAGTTTTCACTTTCCGCACTCAATAATAACAAACATTCGAGCCCATTCAGTTCCGCTTCCAATCAAATTTATAATCACAAAACTTACAAAAGGAACAACTAGTTTATGTTCAATATGAAAAAACTATGTTATATGTTGTGTAGCTCCTGGAAAAATTCATAAGAACGAGAAATGATTTCGAAGAGGATAGAGAGAGAGAGATATACACACAGCGGCAGCAATGCTCAAATTGTTGTATCCAGCGTACTTTGGTGTGCCAGCACTGATGACTAGGGACAAACTAGAAGACACCGTCTGAGCGCATTTACCCGAAATTCGTTTTTTTTTTAATATTTGAAAGAAACCTATGGACGGGGTACTGTTTCTCACACCTTTACTTTGAAAGAAGGAAAGTTTTGTGATTTGGCGGAGGTTAAGGTGATGCATGATGACATCATTATATCCCTGGCTAAACATTACAAAACGTGCAATTCCTCTGGAGGCGCCATCACTCGTTCGGCTTCACGTACTTATACTTCGATGGATCGAACTTGCGTTTTGCTCTATACGACACAGCCCTTGTCCTGCTTGCTGTGCTCGTTGTGCGCTTTGGGATGATAATCGTCCTCCTGGATGTCCGGCGCACTATTCCGCCCTGTTGCAGCTTTCCCGCGACGGCGGTTGCGACACGCTTTTCAGGAGCAGTACTATTAAGTGTGTAACTGAGTTCACAATTTGCTGCTTCAGGGTTACCAGGATCGCTTCGAACGTATTTATACCGATTATTGTTTTTATTATTTAAGTTATTCAAAGAATACAACTTTCGTTGAGTAGTATTTGCATTGATAATTTTTTTATTATTGGACTGAACAATTTTCCTGCTACGTAAACTAATTAAAATTTTGCGCGATTTATTTTTAGTTACGGTGGTTGACGCTGTACAAGTGGTAGAATTTGTCGAAGTGTCTTCGTCATTGTAATGTTCCGATGAATTGTCCTGTACGGTCAGTTCCAGTCTCTTCAGTTCTTGTTGTTGCTGTTGATTTTCATGGTTTTTGATATTATCATTGTGATCACTGCTGCTGTGATCATCCTCAATCCGTCGAAGTGATATTGGTGTCGTAGTCGTCATCAGTTCTGACTTTCTCATTGTCGTTCTTGTTGTTGTGTCTCTTTGTGGCTTAAGCCACTGCCTTAGCTGTTTGCCTGTCGTGGCTGTGTACGACGAGCTGCCGTCCTGAACTTTCTGTTTCGTGCTTGTGATGACGGTGTCCCTGGCGTTGGAGTTGGTCTATTGTTAAAAAAAAAAACAATTATTTAGAACTACTTTTAGCACAAAATATGGACTAATTTTTCTATAATATTAAAGAACATTCATTTCGTGTACACGTCATGCATAAAATATATTCAGGTTTATAAATCCCTGCTCAAATGTTGTCACATTAAAACAAAACCAACACCACTTCTATCTACATATTATACAGTTTATGGATGAATACATACGCTTGTTGCAACTTAAAAGTCGAAATCACTTCAAAAATAGCATGACTCTGTTATAAAAACTGCCAAAGCGTTTTAATTCGTTGATGCGAATACGATCTCACTATACAAATCTTAGGTAGAATTTGGCAGCATATCGAACAGGAAAAGAATCACACTTGACTCTAAACTATTCTACTTTAGATTTAAATGGCGAGTATGTAGCAATAAATATATTCGTGTGGTGATCCAGATGAGTTTGTGCTAGAAATTACTAAAATAAAAACAAAATATCTCCATACACGGAGGGATTGCAAAGTATTCTTTACTTTTGCACAAAAATTATAAACCTACATATACATTTATGTCTTTTTTATCATAATTTATATTGTTGTTTTTAGTTTTTAAATTAACACTTCTTGGACAAGAAACTATATTCACTAATATGAATGAATAAGGACATATTGAAAAATAAGAACTGAAAGTATTCCATATTAAATATATTAACGTTCACAGCTTTTTTTAAAATGAATATCAACATTTATTATTTTATATGCAATATTAGACACAATTAAAACCTAAAATGACCTACTGAAAATGTTCGTAATACACAAACAAAAAAGCTATACTCGAAATCGAAAGTTTAAAGGTTTATAATTTAGAAGAAGAGCACGCTATTGAAATTTTGCACACAATAAGAAATAATCGCAAATACTGAGGATACTTTTAAATGTTCACTAAAAGTACTTTAAGTATTTCAATCCATCCCTGCACATATTTTATGTTTAATTCGAATTTGTTTTGTTTGTACAATTTTAGGTCAATAATTGCTAATTGCTTGAAAGTAAAAACATATATAGTAATCATAGGAATTTTTTAAGAATAAAATAGAAAAAGTATATATATAAGTATATGCATCACCCAACAAATATGTCTGCGAATAAATTTATTTTCGTAATTGTATTCAATAAAAGCTCAAAACTTTAGAAAAAAGTTTTGACGACGAATTTTCAAAAATTCCATAGATTTTCTCAAAAATGGTTTCAAAAGTTCTGAGATAAGAACTTAAGCTCTGAAGAGAAAACACGTGAAAGAATGCCACCTACCATTAAAGGTGCGTTATTGAACAAGAATTGGAAGAATCCAAAGATAAGGCACGAATTCATAGATAGACGGCGCATAAAAATAAGCAATCATATGTCGACTTGGTTTCGTGCTTAAACATTTAATTAAGATAAGAAGAACATGACCTGAGAAAGAAAACGAAAAGAGCAAAAAGCAATGTATTGTTGTTGACTCGTCCACTTGCCTGTATTAAACAAAGACCACAGATTTTAAGAAGGCATCTTTAGACTGAACAAGATTTCAATAGAAGTAATGCGTGCCGCAATAGATGCTGAAACAAACCCTCAGATTGCATCAAAGCCAATGGTGACCGTTTCAAATAAATGGTGATTATGCTAAATCTTGCTAGCATACTAATTATTAAATTATTTAAAATTATTTATTGTAGTCCATATAACATTTTGGACGCAACACATTACGTAAAATAAAATATATAAAATATAAAACAAATTTGTATTTCATATCTCCACGCAATATGATCCTGTGTACACTTAATGAGTTACATATAACATGCATGCAACATTTGAATTGTTTTATTAAAAAGAAAATGAAACTGAAAAGGAATAACCAGAACTCTGCATACGACTGCTTAGCCTCATGGAAGCATTCACACAAAATGTTAGTCAATACAACACTCTTATGGAAAATATTACAATAAAAAAAACCAATAAAACACAAAACAATTTATTAGTACTTACGCAAATATATTATTAGCTGCTGGTGCAGCACTGAATTGAAAAAGCGCATTCGGGGCGGTCTGCAAAAAGAGAATTTTTCGACTTTCTAATTTCAATTGTGACTAAAAATTAATTTTTTTTTTTTTTTTAATTTAAGCTATAAAAGCATTTAAAATTTATTTTGGATTTATTGCGACATGATAAGGAAGTTCGCCTTCTTTTTAAACAAAACTAAACAAGTACGTTTTAATTAAGCAGACGCAAACGAATGTGCGTACAATTCTTTATAAAACAGTGAACAAAGGTAATGTAAATTGTATAACATAGCAACAAAACCATGTTAGTCTTATATGCTATATGTAGGGAGCTATAACATAACACTGGATCTATAAACAAATTTGAATGAAACAACAAAATGGTTTTTCATGTCAAATTATGGGACATTTTGGAGAATTATGTATGCGATTTTCGAATGTGCTAAACATTTATAGACAAAAATAACGAAGATACTGAACGCATGGAACTGAGGTATATATGATCAATGCAAATAAAGTAAATAATGTTTCCATAGTTTCAAGACTTACTTGATAGAAAAATTAATGTAAATTGTTGCAGATTATTAACAAAGAAAAATCGACACTTTTAAAGAAAATTGGTAAAGGATTTCTTCAAGTCATAAGGACATCGTGTTACCAAAAGCATCAATTCTTCTTTTTTCATATTATTCTTCAATAAGTATTCAAACAAATTTATCGACTTAGCACCTCCAAAATCACCTTAAACTACCAAACAACCAGGTCTTTATCGATTTCTTAATTATAAATCTTTATCCCAAAGCTTTCGCCAATCACTCTCTCCAAACCCAAATATTTTATACAAATGTAATGAGCCAGAATAATTATGAGACATGACATATAGACAAAGAAATAATCTGAATGGATTCTTATGAAACGATTAGCATAGTTTTTTTTCAGAACTTTTGAAAATTGTAAGGCACGTACACACCAAACGCGAAATTTATAAACTTCAAATTTTATATACGGGTCATTCTAAGTTAAGAGGTATTAAGTTATTAGGAGAGGCGGCACGACAAAAATAATAGAATTTTAATATGATTGCAGTATGTTTTTATCGAAACACTTATTATCTTCATATGCGAAAAGCAGCCAGTCAATTTATTTATTTTTTATTATTTTATAACTGACCAGGGGAGATACTAGATACAGGGGAGAGACAAGACGTACAGGGTAGAATACTTTATGAACAGGGGAGAGATATTTATGTTATTTTATGAAACAAATCACAGTAGTAGTTTAAGGATCAACTTTATTTTTATTGTTAATTAATAATAATCAGACGTTTTATTGTACAACAGCCATCAGTAATTATAAAAGTAACTTAAAAACTTAAATTCTTATTTGAGTATGCAAAATACAAATGGGCCCATATAGCTGGAGGTGAGTGCGACAAATTTTTGGACAAAGTGCAGAAACATGTGCCTTTTATGTCTTGTCCAACTTCTTTGGTATAAACTATAACTGTGTGCATACTGATTTGTTGCCTTGAACCCCCGAAATGGAAGGACTGCACTTCTTCAGAATATTTGGTAAAATAGTTTTCGCTGAAGTCCATGCGTATGATAGCATCTTGTACTGACTGAATTATGAACAACAGTACATTCAAGTCTCCTATAACGAGATTGATTCGTACCGCGTTATACGGAAACCGCGCTATGAGAGACTTCAAATTAATTCAAATCAGGATATGCGTTCTATGGAACCGCGTTTTGAGAAACATAGAAATACGCTAAATCAGAATAATCTATACCGCGTTATATGGAAACCACTGCCGCGTTCTATGGAAACTGCGTTGTAAGAAACTCAGAATTAATACAAATTAAATGATTTGTACCGCGTTATATGGAATCTCAGAAATAAATAAATTCTATATAAATCAGACCTATATAAAAACTGCATTCTCAAAGTAACAAGTTGTGGCTGATACGGTTAATAAATGAAATTTTATAATAGGAATGACAATGAATATGTAGATTTTTACATATTTAAATTTTGGTTTAATGAATACTAGAATTGTTAAACAGGGGAATACACCACAAATGTTAACTATGTACATACAAAAATTTAACACATCGAATAAGTGTTTCCATAGATAAATTTTTCAAACCATTTGAGTTGTTGGAATGTTCTTGTATCAAAAACGCGTTATAAAGAGATCGCGTTATAGGAAAACTTGTCGCATTTTTCACACCGCGTTGTATGGGAATCGCGCTATAAAAACACCGCGTTATAGGGGATTTGACTGTACACGTATTGGCTGTAAAAATACTCCAACACGACATATTTTTATCTCCCCTGGACAGTAAGTATCTCCCCTGGCACCTTAGAAGGCAGGGGAGAGAAGACAGGGGAGATACTTTTCTGTTAAAAAATTGGTATAAACGTCAAAGTTTTTGTAATACGTAATTAACAAAGAAGAATATGATTCTATGCATAATTTACAGTAATTATATAAAGAAAACAGGTTATTTAGGCTTATAATTGCGCTAAAAAACTTACCAGGGGAGAGAACGCATTCACGGATTCACAACTACTTCCAGTAAGTGGCGTCACTGAAATGGCGAGCAAAATGGCCGTACGCTTGTGTCGTGAAGGCTTGCTGCTAACTTCACGTGGAATGCTTTATATTTATAATCGCAATTTACGCGATAAATTTAAACATTTGTGATTTTTAAACGAATACAAAACGCCAGGGGAAGAGACGCTAAATATGAAGGACAAATGTAGACATTATAGTTTTTATGAAAAAGAAAATGTTAGTAATAGTTTTTTCTTAGATTACATTAATTTAATTAGTCTAGTTTATAAGTTATATGAAATATAGTTTATAACATAATTTCAAGTTAGTCAAAACTACTGATTGACTAACATAATCTGTTGGGGGACAGACCAGGGGAGATACATTTTTCATGTTTTAGGCTCTTTTGTGACAAAATTAAATACACTTAATTCGTGAATTTAAGTGACCATAAAGAAGATGGTAACTTTTAAGATATAACAGGCTTATTTCAAATAATTTAAATATGTATATATGATTTTTTATCATTGCCGTTGAAAATACCTCATAACTTAGAATTACCCATACATACAAATTAATTGAAGAATTCGAATGAAACACGTCATAAGGGACATAAAATACTTTGCCCACATGAAAAAACGTGTTACAAAAAAATAAATGAGTGCTTCGGGATCGCTGGGTGACTTTTGCGAATAAAAATCTGAACTAGTTCTGAAGCATAAATAGAAATAATAATATTCTAAATAGTTTTCACTCATTGTATCGTAGCCGTTTTCGATACATCTAGTTTCTTAGTGAGATGAACTAATTCCATAAATTTACAATACACGTAATCAAAATACATTGTAAAGGAGAGAGAGCCACCTTTAAGGATCGTATTCTGAAAACAGTCCTGAATTTACCTTCTGTCTTCACCAAAGAAAAGACGTTATACAAGAAAGTAAATTAATTAACATTGTCATCGATAGTACAACGAATTCGTTTTTTTTTCGAAACTTGTGAACGCTCCATTAAGTCAAATTTAGGGCTAGAACAATAGGGGGCTAGATCTAATATAGAAACTATGTTTGCCTTCTTTGAAAAATCTTTAAATATTCACATTCACAAGCGAATAAATGATTAAATTTAAGATTTAATTCGTGCACAATTTCTATAATTTATAGAGTTCCTCAAAATCATGCTTTCATGTCCCATTGAGGGCTATGCATTTCCGATCCACTTTGATCCACTGAGAAAGATTTCGATGACAGAACTGAGAAATTACTTTTTACTTAGGAGTGTAGCAATACTGATACCTTTAAAAATATTTTTTTATTGTATTGTACTCGACTAAACTACAAAAAATGAGCGCGACGCAAAGCATGCATCACTATACTCCATATCTCCCCTTGACTACTTTGCTTGCCTCCCTCCTCTAAGCGGTGCTGGACCTTTCGACAACAGATTCTATCTATAATCTGGACCTGCTTGAAATTCCCCAATCGGCATGGTAGAAGGAGGTAACTAATGCGCTTAAACCTCCAACCATGAGCGAGTTATTTTATTTTTCGGTATAAAATAGTGAGATAATTTTTTTCTTTAGGCAGATATGTGCTAAGAATCAGACTAAGAAGGATGTAAAAAAAAAAAAAAAAAAAAAAAAAAAAAAAAAAAAAAAAACATAAGAATTTTAATTAATATCGTGTTACATTTTCAGGAAAAGTGAAGGATTAAAAAGGGCAAAAAAAAAACATTTCCCACAATTGCTCATTTTATAAAAATCATGATCGACGCGATAATAGCGTCGCCCGCTAAATTTTACAGAATAAGCACGTTGAAACTTTTAATTTCAACTTTTCCCAGCCATTTGTTGATAGATTCGGCTAAAACTATTCGTAAGTATTTAGTTCAATAGTAGGCACAATTTATGTCATATGGTACACCCCCAAGGTTGCTACCTCCTTAACGTGCATTAATTGTTACAAATTCGAAAATGTGAGCATTGTTACAAATTCGAAAATGTGAGCATTCAAAAAGTAAAAAGTAACTTTTCGTTTAGCAAATCAAATGCTGACTAAATGTTTTTCATCAGATTAAAGATGTAACCATCTGAAATCATTTCAAGGAAATTAAAAGATGTTTACAATGGATGTAACTGTAACCACGGACTTATATCTACTCTGTACAAAATATAAATATGTCTGCAATATCAAAACACCTTACTGATTAAACGAGCATACATGTGTAACTTGCCTTCGAGCTATTAGTACAAAAAGCAATCAAAAATCAAAAAAAATTCAATGAAATATTTTGGTCGAGGTGGGCAATTAACAAACAGAATGCACAGAAATAATATCAGGGATATAAACGAACTATTTAAAAAAAAAAAGATTGATCGAGTGCATGTTAAAAACAGAATAGGAAAACCACACGTGAGCTTGGCTAAGGGGAATATTTGTACATTACCTCCACGCCACTAAAATTAAAAACGCCCGGAGTAATTGGCGCAGCTCCAAATTGAAACGGCTGTGATGAGTTTGTTGCCTAGTGGTGTGCAACAAACAATCACCACGCACCATGAGGAGTGAGGTAAGCAAGAGAGAGAAAAAGGAAAAATCACGTCAGATTTTTTACTATACTGATGCTTTTTTTTAAAATTTTGTTAGAAATCTTAAAATGCACATGGATTCAAAATTTTTATTAAATGCTTCAACTCACCTCTTGGCTCCCAGTAAAGTTGAATGCGGGGGTGGAGGCCGAAAAATTAAAGGCAGGCTTGTTGCTATTATTCGCCCCAAATTGAAAAGCTCCCTGCAAATAATACAATCTTAATAAGCAACTCATATGTAGTGGCGAAAAAATGTACTTACAGTAGAATTTTGTGCTGCCGTTGCACCAAAGTTGAATGCTGGTTTTACTTTCTTTTCAGGTGGACCATCTGCTCCGAAACCTGTTCCGAAAGTTGGGGCAGCAGGTGAAGTACCGAACGTTGTGTTTGTTGCGCCAAATGCGGGAGCTGGCGTACTTCCAAAAGTGGACGTTGATGAGCCGAATACAGCCCCTGCAGCCACAGATGGGGAGCCAAATACAGGGGGGTTGGATGACCCGAATGGAGTTGCATTTGCAGGAGCTGTTGGGTTGATTGATGATCCAAATGTGGGCACAACCGCTGCAGTTGCTGTTGCTGTACCTGGTGCAACTTGTTGCCCGAATGCTGGTGTTGTTTGCGACTGCTGAGCATTTGCTGTTGGAGTGGAGAAACTACCAAATACTGGAAGTGCCGCTGGTGTAGCGCTACCAGTGCTATTGTTGGTCACAGAACCAAATACGGGCGTTGAATCAGCGGTCTTTTGTGCGTTTCCTCCAAAAACGAAAGGTGTCACCGCAGTCGAATTTGCTGGCGGATTGCTCGATCCGAAAGCGAAAGGCTTACTAGTGGTGGATGAAACGCTTCCAAACACAGACTTGTTTGCCTCGGTTTTTGGATTTGCTCCGAATGCGAATAAGTTACTTGGTTGATTATTTTGCTGGCTACTACTAGTTGAGGCACTAAAACTACTTCCAAAACTGTTGTTATTCTGCTGCTGCTGCGGTAAGCTACCAAATGAAGCTTTAGGTGAGCTGGCGACTGACCCAAATAGGGAGGGGCTTGTGGTAACAGCCGCTCCCGAAGCAATGCTACCGAAAGATGGTGTATTTGACACTGCTGTTGTGGTACTGGAGGAAGTTGTGCTACTGCTCACAGAGCCAAACAATGGTGCGTTAGATGTGGCAAGGGTTTGTGGTATTGCAAAAGCAGCCGTCGAAGTGGTAGACGTTGTTGGAGCAGATGAAGTTACTTGTGTTGACGAGAATAGCCCTGATACCGTTGGGGTTTCACTCTTCTGACTGCCGAAAGTAGGCGTTGTTGCGTTAGACTTGGACCAAGAAAAACCAGATGCAACCGTACTTTCAGGTTTCTTCGGCTCTACGGGTGTTGTTGGAACACCGAATTTAAAACCAGCCTTCACTTCAGCAGTAGAGTCTGCTTTTTGCACTGTGGATACTTCAGTTGCTGATTTATTTGCTTCTGTAGGTGCAGAGGATGTTGAAGCTCCGAAGATTAAGTTCGGTTTATTCGCAGGTTCAATATTAAGCTTAGCTTCTTGGGTACTTGTGTTCGTTGCGCCAAACGCGAAACCACCAATGGGCTTAAATGCGCTGCTCTGTTGATTATTTTCATTTGCTGCAGCCGGCTTTGCATCCTCTTTTGGCTTATTTTGCTGCAGAGGTCCTCCAAATAAACTTGTGTTATCGGGGACATCTTTCCCTGTAGCTGTCGTTGTTGCCGGCTTGAACCCAAAAACAATAGGTGCTGGTGCCGACGTACTTGCAGTCACGGGTGTTACTGTAGGAATTCCGAAGGTAAATCCTCCAGTAGGCTTACTGGGCACTGAAATATTAGTGGTCTTTAATCCTACCTGAGTCGCAGTCTTGTCTTTATCTCCCTCTATTTTTCTAACCTCTTCCTCCTTTTGAGCGCCAAAACCAAATGTAAACTTAGAGCCTGAAGCTCCAAAGGAAAACTTAGGGGCATCAGTGTTTACAGCTCCAGGCTTAGCTTGCTCACAGCATACGCATTTCAAGCGGTTCTGATCATTCCGGGTCATACAAACGGAGCATTCCCACTTGGAAGTCTGTTCCTCCACGATTGATTTGAATCCAGAATCTAATTTTTTTGGCGCTGTCGACACTGACGACATTGATGGAACTACGGCTGGGGCTGGGGCAGAGATAGCTCCGGGTTTGCTTGCACCGCAAGCAACACATTTGCCTTTATCAGCGTCGTTGCGGACCATACAAATATCACACTCCCAAGTGTCGGATTTAGGCTTAAATACATCCCCAAAAGTATTTTCAGTGGGAGGCAGTTTTACCTCTGGTTTAGGCATGCTCACAACTGGAGTAGTGACCTTTCTTGGCGTCTTACACGCCTCGCACTTATCACGATTGTTGTCATTACGAATCATGCAAACCGAACACTCCCATTTATCGCTGGTGGTACAGAATTTCGCTCCAAAGCCTGCAATTGGCTTAATATTCTCAACCTTTTCGGCGGCAATAGGCTTCTTTAAGGCGTCCAGAACACTTCCACTCTTCAAGTGTGGTGTAGGGGCCTTGCTCGCGGATATGCTATCAGTAATCTTTAGACTGTCCTTACTTGGAGTCTTCTCAATTGGCTGATACTTGAAGTTGTCCTTCGTGTTATTTATAGGAACAGGGGCACTGAACCTGAAATTGTCGATCGGTTCGACGTTGCTTTTTATCTTCGTCTCCACCGGAATCGGAGCTGAAAACTTGAATTCGATGCTATTGCTAGGTTTCTTATTATTTACAATTTCCCCGCCACGTGAGAATGTTGGTATATTAGCTCCAGCAGCCTGAACTTTCTGAACATTGGTGAAGTTACCAGCAAGCGCATTTCCTTTTGAATTAGTGAATGGATTGGTTATACTATTTGATTTTGAATTACCAGATGTACGTGGCGGTGATTTAGTATCACTTTTGAACAACTTCGATTTAGCAGCAGAGAGGGATACAGACTGGTTTGTCGTGGCACTTGATATCTGTATATCAATTTTAGGAACGGATTTCATCAGTGGAAGAGGTATGTCTGGTAGGTTAACAGCGGGTAGGGTTTCCTGTTCCTCCATAGCGGCCTTTTTGCTCACTCGCGTGTTTGTTATTTTGTTTTTAATTTTGCTAACATGTCTATTACTACTACTACTATCGGTTGCTTTAATTTCTGACGGTAGCTTGTATTCCTCTTCCCGATTAAGTATAGATTTCGATGAGTTAGCTATCTCTCTAACTCGTTCTGTGGCATTCTGTAGTTTCTTCATCTGTAGCAATTGTGACATTGAGGGTACCTGCAACTCGCTTATCGGTGGTCCCACGTTTGTAGATTCTTTACCGGTCTTCGACAGCAAAGGTCTGCTGTAGGGTGTCCTGGGTGAGGACATTCTAATGGCACGATTTGCTTGCAATTCCGGTTCACCGAATCGTTTCTTATGCGCAATAAGCGCTGGGACTTTTATATTATTCGCCATCTTTTTAGCATCGGCTAGAGGGGTGGTAAATTGATTCATTAACTCTAGAATACGTTTTGCTGTATTAGATATGGCGGATGAAGCGTCCGAATTCTGCACTAGGGAATTACTAGATGAGGAAAGCGTGGACAAGCTAGATGTGGGCCTAATTAGTGTCGGAGTGCGTAGCGTACGCTGGACTTGTTGGGAGTATTTGCTGTACGCTGATGCACCACCATAAGTAGTACGACCCTTGTAGAATGGTGAAGTTGTATTTAGTATCCGGCTATCACTAAGAGCCGAAGTGCTACCATAAAGAGATGCGTTAAATGACTGGCGCCGATTTAGACTCGTTAGAGATGTTGTTGAGTTGTTAAGCATGTGTGGCATGTTCTTATCTGAGAACAATGATTTCTTTCCCTCCAAATGACTATGGAAGTTTAAACCGTTGCCCATCGATGTACGCAATACCTTCGATGGTTTATTTAAAAGATCGGTATCTTTCGGCCTTTGTAAGCTCGAATATTGGCTATCACCACTATCTGAAGCATCATCAACCTGAACTACAATATTCGTAGAAGGGTCAAGTCCATTTGTAAGTGCAACATTATCTATCTCCCTTGATTTACGGCTCATCACTATGTCCGTATTTTTCTCCTCAGAATCACTCGCTTCCTGATCCTGCTCCTCCCTCAAGTCGACCTCATTTATAACTGGATGAGACGTTCTAGTCTGTCCCAGTGCTGTCCGCTTAAGTGACTGACGTCGAAGGTCTGGAAGACGTCTTGTAGTAGCCGTTGACGACGATGGAATATTCAGACTTCGTCTTGAGCTATTTAACGAATTGCTACTAAAAACTTCTACAAAAACATATAACATTTTGAAGCTTACCTTACTCGGCTTGAGTCACCCCATCCCTGTTCCCGATGAATATGTGGCCTCGGTGCTACCTCTGGGACGTCCACTTCGTCATTAAAACCGTCTGGTCGCACCTCTTGTATTCTCGATGCTGTGAATGTTGATGTTGTGGCACTTTCAAAATTGCATGTAGTGTCCTCTTCTCTAGGACATCTGCGACGACTCACTGTTGTCGGTGTCGATGATAAAAAGTTTCTGCTTACATTTTGAGTTTTACTTTGATACGTCTCTGTTGTTGAGGACTCCTACAAAGTTTCAAATTTAGTTTTGAGCAAAATTATGTCCGTAAAATTTTATATCTAAGTGTGTTGATGTTCAACCAGACTGCTTCAAAATGAACATATTTTCAGAAATATAAAAACTTTTCATAACTAGATTTTATATTTGTGTTAAATGATAACATAACATTCTACCATTGTAACATAAAAACAAAAAATGAAATTAAATAAAACAAAAATTAATGCAAATACACATATATTAATTCAGTTTTCTATTTCAATATTTCCCACTATTTCTTGTGCTGTTTCCATGCCAAATCTTCGACACTGCTCTCAATTATGAAATGATTTCAATTATGTCTTAGTCAATAACGCGTCATTTCGCCCGAACCTTTAGTCCGCAGGATGAAATAATTCTTTCAGGTAAATTATTTCCTAGGAGTGTAAGTGAACAGACTGATAGAGATATTCCAAGTTTATTGCTGGCCACAGTATCAGAAAGACCGAGGCCTCAAACATAGTGCGAAAGTCACGCAAAATTGGATATAAAGACAACCATTTTCTCTATTGGATTGGCCAGCACAAGGATCCAATTTGAATTCAATAGAAAACTTGTGAGCATGAAGGCACAACTTCACTTTGACCATGGTTCACCATCTTTATTTTTGGGTTTAAGTGGTAGAGCGCAAGAAGTTTTGGATCAAATAAAAACTTTGTTTTACTAATATAAAAAAAAATTGTGTTAAAATGACTGAGCCTGTAAGAGAGATGTAATTTTTTTTTCTTTTTATAAATAAAGCTTTGAATTATGATGTAAATAATTTTCAAACAAAAAATTTACACCATATTTAAACTGTGCTTATTGGCTGTTTTACTCCTCAATGGATTTCCTTTATTCATATTTAAAAAAATAATGAAGGTTTTGCGAATAAAATCATAAATCATAATAATAGCTTCTCAATTTTTATATAAAATATTTCTATGTAATATGTACTCACGAAGAAAATAACTTCATTTTACTAAGAGTAATAATATAATAATTATAATACCATAGTGTTGGCTGAATATTTGAATGGCGAAAGTTAGCTCTGGCCTGGCAGATGGCATTACTGGAAATTTTGGCTTGGGCATTAGAAACCGCAGAGGTGAAAAACTGGTCGAATTTTGTGGTGAACATAATATGAATATTGCTTTGTGTTGCAGATACATACAGTATAGGGATTAATCTAAAAAATGACTACGGAATCATACTTTGCATGTTTCGAAACGCATTTTACCGGTTTTTATCGCTGAAGTCAAACAGTGTTTAATTTTCAGGATAACATCCACAATCCAGATATGTATTGTACTATATTGCTTTATGAAAAATCTTATTAGTAAAATTTCAGTAATACAATTGAATCAGCCATCTGCTAAATAGATAGATAGAGGCATATTCTGCCAGCTGGTTGGTATGCATCAAAACTATTTGTGTTTTTCATCATTTAAAACGATTGTTTTCTTTGTTTCAGAAATTGCACCACATGAATCGTGTTTTACAAGTATATAAAAAAATAGATCAATTAGACTTAAGCCACTTTCAAAATAAACGGCTCATATATGACCTGAAAAAATTACTTCAGTTTTTATCAGGCTAGCTTCTCTAAATAATAAGATGATGAAAAAAGACCTCGTAGTCTAAAAATGGCTTGGCCGACGGTCGCTCAATTTACTCAGATAAAGTGCATGATGTTATATTTATTATAATAATAATTCTATATATTTACTTTATTATTATTTTTGTCACCCAATTATTTAATTGCGTACTCCTTTTGGAGAATACTGATTTGTCTGACTGCCAACTAACCTGTAGGATAATTTGAGTGCAGCTTCTTACCATAGCAAAGGATTTATAGATAAGATTTATTGGGAATCTAGAAGCAAAGTCTTTTTCTTAGCACCTCAAAGAGGGAAGGAACTCTTAAAATTTAGGAGTCTAGGTAGACCTTTGCTCCGTGTAATTAAACGATTTCTCTTAAAGGAATAATAGTATATGTCGTTTTAAAAGGAACAATAATAAATAAATCATCCCTAGCTTTGTACAATGGGAATTAGATATGTTTTATTCTTTTCCTTCCATTCTTACAAAATTAAGTATTACAAAAGTGAAGCGTAACGAAATTTTATGATGAGTTTTATTCTCTAGTCAAGATAAAAATGCGAATTACAGGATTAACTAATTTTGATTTAAAGAAAATCTTAACTGCAAAAGATCGCGCCATTTTGGCTCCTCCAATAAAACTAGTATCCGAATAAAATTAATTCCATTAACAGTAAATTAACGCACTACTTTTACTTACAAATTATTAAAAAAAAAAGCTACTACTACTACTAGTTATCGATAATACGCACCTCGAGATTAAGTTTAGCCCTCTTGAGGGGCGGTGCAAGTTTTTCTTCCTCTTCGCCGGTGTCACTATCTTCTGTGTTTTGACTGTCGTCCTCATCCCTGTCTAATGGAGCATCCTCCATATAGCGGTCTCGGCGCCTTCTGATGTTTCCGTTTTGGCTGTTTTCCGCCCTAGTTGGCGAGAACCATCTCGTAAAAGTTTGCGGCAGAATGCTTGACACACGCGACCGGACTTTTCCAATAATCGACTGAAATGACATAGAAAACTTCTCTTAGGCTTTGATTGCAAGGAAATTTTCTCTCCAAAAGTCTGCGCGTCATGAAAATCGCTACAAATGCAGATAATTTTCAAATTGCAGTGCAAAACAATTCGTGCCAATGAAAGGACGCCGAATTGCCTCGAGTTGGGAAGACAAAAAAAAATTTGCAATAAATGCCAAATAAGGATAATTTGACGCGAGGGGATTTTTCATTGGCGTGAGGTAATTGTCAGATTTGCACCGTTCCAGTTACAGTAAACCGGTGCTAGAATCTGCATTTTCACAGAAATATGGTAATTAAATCGAGCACGAATTCCAAAATGCCGCATCGTTCGGCCGACTTACGCTATTCGGATCGTAATCCCTGGGTGATGGCTGGTGCCCCCCTGTGGGACTCTCATCTTCCGACATAATTATTTTCTGGCGATGACACTTTCTGTTATAATTTCATAGAGTTCCCCCGCAACCGCGACTAATCTCCAGCCAGACGAATCTTCGAGTCTTACTACAAAATTCTTAGAGCGAATCGTGTCACAGAAGCGCACAATTCTTCCTCCTCTTTCGCGAATTGCACGAGAATGAACGAAAAAAAAAGATCTCACTACTCAATCCCCACAGCACTACCACCACTCATTTTTTTTTTTTCTTGAGGGCCAAAAATTGTTCACTTTCTTAAAGCACACCACTTTTGCGGGGCATCTATTGCAAAATTGCTGTTCAGCGGCAGCGTCTCTTCCAATTGAACGCAATCTAATGCAGTTTTGGGCTTTCCTGCGAATATGTTTAGTAAAATAAAAACGCGATCACACGTTCGCGTAGAGAAATGGCGGACTCGGACTTGTGTGTAATAATTTTCGGAGTTTCGGACCATCCTGCATTTTAGAACACACGCTTTAGGAAATTTCCACCATGCCGGCTCAAGGTTCTAGCAACACTCACTAGAGGGCACGCAACATTGAAAAAGTCAAGTACAGTCAGGAACAGAACTACAAGACAGTTTTAAATTTGTATTTAGCCTGAATATTTTTAACGTTTTAATGAAATCTGCAACATCTGATAATTTAGTTATTAAATACTGCCGAGCATATCCACTGACTTATATAATGGACTACTCATCCTTTATAAAATGCTCCCCAGTACTAAATGGTAAACTTTTAAACAAATTGAAAATTCAGCGAATTATTCGCAATTTCCCAAGGCTTCAAAAAAAAAAAAGTGTCCCGACTGATAACCGTCATTAACCCTGAGTTTTTAGGTCTGTTCGTTGGCATGAAAACCTGTGGCACCCCAAGGCGCACTGGTGCGCCCTGAGAACTGTCAAAAAACACGGGGCAGCCCAGTGCTTTTCACTCCAGCGAACAGCGTACTAAAAAGGAGAACTGTCATCTGGCCTTTTACACAAAAATTATGAAATAAAACCACTACTTTTTCATAATGTTGACATCGAAATGCTCAAATTAAGTTCTTGTGCCCGCAACAAGAGTTAATTCCACTTTAAATACCGTATCTGTTAACAATTAAACTGATAACCGTCATTTACCCTGAGTTTTTATCTGGGGTAAAACCAGGGTGCACCAGGGCGCACCAGGGCGCACCAGGGCGCCCCAGGTTTCTCAAAAAACACAGAACTGTCACTTGACGTTTAAAAACCAGTGCAGATAGGGCGCACTGGGGTGCCACAGGATTGCCAACGAACAGACCTAGCGACTTCACAGCGCGTGAAATCAAAAAACCCAAAAAGTTTATTAAACTATATTAGGGAACGTACCCAAACTACGTGACCCGTTCAGGGGGAGGGGGGGGTCTTCAAAATACCACGCTTGGTCACAGGGGGGGGGGGGGGGGGGGGGGGGTTTAGGTTTTCGTCACGTAGTCAATTATAAAATCGAAAGACTATTCAGAGTAGACTGCACAATTTGCTTTAAATAACAACAAAAAATGAAAACCAGAATTAATAAAGAAGTGTATAAAGAATAAATAGAAAAATATTTTAAATTAAAATTGCAACACATCTCACAATTCCCAAAGAAAGTCATGTAATTTTCACTATACTGTCTGATAATCCGCCATTTCATTTGTAACAACCCAATACAATAACATATTTTCAGTTGTAACATTATGTCTTGTGAAGACAGAAGAGAAGCTGACCAATATGAAAACCTGCAACACACGCAGGAAATAGGCTACAAACTAAGATAACTGTGTATAGTTTAATATCAGTAAAAGGAAAAAAGTTTTCAGAAAGCTTTTTCATAACTTAAAATGGTCCACGGTATCAAAAGATTTGCTATGGTCTAAAAGAATCAAGATAGTAAGATTGTTACTATGCAGAACTTCCAAAATATATCTGTTGTCACATTTAACACGGCCATTTTACAACTATAGAACTTACGAAAACCCGACTGGGACACAGACAACAAGTTTTTAATGGTTATGTACGGAGTCATTTGCTTATATAACAATTTCTCAAATATTTTACTAAGGAAGCACATAATACTTATAGTTCGTTAATCACTAAGTCCACAAGGAAGCACTTTTTTTGAGCACAGGTATTACAGTAGCTCGCTTCCATAGAGTAGGAAATTGTGAAGTTGGTAGACAATCATTAATAACGTGCGTTAAAACCTTTGCAATACCATAATCAAAATCGTTATTAAAAACCGAGGAGACTTTACTAGAGAATATTATTATTAAGCTACAGTTAAAATTACACATCAATCGATAAAAAATTATAAAAGCTAGAGATACGCTAAAGAAGATCACGAAAAAAAAGATTCAACTGCGACGCCTGTCGCACTCTGGATTTGCATCCAAAACATTGTTAAAAAATTTTTAAAGTACTTTATGACTTTTGTTAACATGTACACAAAATCAAATTACATTATATTAAAAAATTGTCATGAAAACAAAATCCAAAAATTGCCCTTGATTTCATATACACAAGGTAGTATTACCCCTTAAGGAATTCGTCATATTTTATTAGAGTTTCGTGATAGGAGACTGCCTCAAAGAATTCACATTAAGATCACCACATATAGTTACATTTGGAGTGATTAACACGATTGTAGATAGGGATTAAATGGAGTAAATTCGACAGGTGGACAGTAAACACCAAATTAACCCATTTACATCATTAAAGCCAAATAAACTTTCTGTTTGCAAAACATGATTTGAAACCATATTTAAGAATTACTACGTGAAAACTAAGAGGGGGGGGGGGGGGGGGGTCTAGGCATATACTACGGGTGGTTACCGAGGGGGGGGAGGGAGTTAAAAAGTCGCGAAAAATGGGTCACGTAGTATGGGTACGTTCCCTTATTGCCCGTGCCATGACTCTCGATCGAAAAAACAAATTTAAATTTAGCAAAATGGCGGAGTTTTAAAAAAGAATTCAAATTTCGCTCGAAAATTTGATGATTTTTGGCCTGCCAAAATTACATTTTGTATTCTATCCGGAAATCTGGAGGTTTATGTCGTGGAGAAGCATGTATAAAAGAAGTTGCAATAAGAATCAAATCGATCGGATGATTTGTCTTCGAGTTATAGTACAACTGCAGCAAATTTGAAAAAAACAGTTTCGAGAAAAACGCGTTTAACGTTTAATTCATGCATTTCTCAATACCTCGATAAGATGAGCGGCTGCTCTTCAGATGGCTGTAACGCAAAAACTATTTGAGATATGCACTTGAAATTGTAGTATGTTATTTTTAAAGGTGTAGACTATCGAAATATGCAAAATTTCAAAATATCACACTAGTGATAGTGCCCTTCAGGCAGTCAGCTGATCACCGTTGAACATGCTTAAAGCTATTGTTTGTAAGCCAATGCATTACCGTTGATCACAATAAGTCTTATTATTTGTAGGCCAATGCGTCACCAGATATGCACGGGCTGGTTTTATAAAAATGCTTTCTTAAATGCTAAATATTAAAATTCCCAAAAATAACTTTTGTTGATCAGAAGAAAATACGATGTAATATTTGCACATGTAAATTTTATTTCATTATTATTCACATGAATTCAATGTCGTTCTTGGAAATGTTGTAGACATAAAAATAGTTTTTCTGGACACTGTGCTAAATACGTGACTACTTTTTTAGGATTTTTTCTGGCCGGCTACAAAGAAGACGATGCAGATAAGTGAATAAACCGTAGAAGAAGTTGAAAACGATTTATGGGCATTACAAAAGGAACAAATTGGTTTGAAAACAGCGTGGATTTATTTCAGTAATCTTTAATTGTTGGGTACTTTACCAAGCCCATATAGTACATTACAAGACCCAAAAACTGCTTTATTTCCTTTCTGTCTGTTTCCTTCTAATTCTTAAGTCGATTACTTCGATCAACTATACCGCTGTTAATTACTCTCAGTTTTATTGGTTTGTTCAACAAGAAGATCAACAATATCACCAGTCAAGAACAATTGGTAGTAATCAAAGGCAAGCCTGTATTTTGTCTCCCACATATTCTAAAAGCAGCACTCCAAAATTCAGAAGTTGCACCTTTTGGTTTCAAAGTTGAACGAGAATAGTATAGAAGATAGCCTAACAACGTCAGTAAGACAAAATATTATGTCTCTGTCTATAAGCACAGATAAATAACTATACAGATGACGCATGCCATGCTAAAAAAGAGCCACCGGAGCAACATATCCAATAGCCAAGTAAATCGTGAGCACAGCCAAGTTTGTAGCTAGACTCAAAACCAAGTATGTTGCTTAGCAATTTACAAGCCAAGTAGGTTGCTAGAGGTTATTGCAACTTATTTCACTTGATCTGAAGGAGCGAAAGGAATAGAAATATACACATATAGGAATGTTAGAGTGCTACGAAAGAGCCGCTATGGTATATAAAAAGTTTTCAATATCGTGGTAGAAGAAGAAGATTGGTTCGGTGGGTAGTGCGCTAGCTTTTCACTAAAAGTGCCAGGGTTCAGTCCCAGGCATTTGCCACTACTCTTTTAGATGTTCGTATGATTCTCTCACTTTCTAAATATTTTTCTATTTGTTTTGAAAAGGTGGAGGTTCTTCCTGAAAGCTTTTTTTATCATTATTATTGCATTTTAAAACATTTTAATTTCTTAATATAAGTGCAGATGCAAGAAACCTTCTGTCTAAAATGTGCGTGGTGTTTCATTTGTTTTTATAACAATTATATAAATTGGAAATGGAGTATTGTTTTGAGACTTCAGTTGCTCCTCTTGTAAAATAAGAAAATTTTAAAATCTAAAGGGTGAAGTGGTACCTCGTACCGTAATCGCTTTATAGATATAGAATTTCTAAATTTTAACTGATTACATACTTATTTAAATTAAAATATCCTCAGACCTTGTGGAAGGTATGTATTTTTTTGAAATATTGTCGCTAAATTTACATACATTCATTTGTATATTTTCAATTAAAATATTTATTATTACAAAGCACAAATGCATACTTTTTAGAAGTCGAAGTTTATCGATTTAAAACAAATAATAAAGATTGAATATGTCGAAAACGATTAAGATACGCTAAAAATCTTTTAAGAAGTGTTCTTATCTTTGTGTCTATAAAATCTTGACTCAATCGGAGCATCCGAGGAGTGACGTTTTCGATAATTTATTGTCATCAATAAGCGCAAAACACTTTGAAAACATTATAGTGATTAATATTTTGATTTCGAACAGGAATATAAGAATATGAAAAAGTTTATAAACAAAAAGTACTAGTACTACATGTAATACTTTTTGTATGTTTTATTTTTCGTATTAACAAGCTTTGTTTCTTTTTTTTTAGCAAGGTATCGGTCAACGGCCCACGAACAATGCTTTCTTAATAAAACTTTTAGCATGAAATCCAAAATACTCATTCGATGAGCATAGCATGCGTTGGGTGCAAACCAATTCTCCGTAGCAGCTACACAATTTGCAATAACGGATTTTTTAATATTTGCAATATGAGGACGGTTTTTGAAAGTGTCTTCAAAAATTTTTATATGCACTTTGCAGATGTTGAAAAACTGTTCGGAAGGAGTAGTAAGACCATTCTTAATGCTTGAAAAACTTTTAGTTTTTATTAAAATATTTGACATATCGTCATTACTTTCTCCTTCCGTTAGATCCTTCAAACAATTTTCGCACGGTATTTTCATCCTATTGATGATCTTGAAGCAGCAATAACCCACAAAATATTTAAATGCGGCTTCATCTACTTCAATTTGTACATTATTTGGAAAATTGAAAGCCTCATCATCATCTTGCAAATTTATAGCTTCATCATAATCAATACTTTCACACAAAAAATTGTCGTGACAAGTGCTAGTGCCTTCTCCACAATTTTCTATTTGTGGTGGTACTTTTTTATCAGAACTTGGAATATTTAAGGGGGTAGTACACTTCTCTTTTTTGAAAAAATCGATTTTTTTTTATTTCATAAATGTGCTCTAATATATCACAGAAATGTTCTCCCAAAACCGTTTTGAGAAATTCGATATATAAAAAAAGTTATAGCCACATTTGTAGCGGTGCCTTACGCTTATCGCACCTTAAAATGATCGAATAAAAACTTTAAACACGTTTTTCTCAAAACCACGTTTTTTGACCTGGCCGACATGATTTTGAAAAAACTATTGGTCTGATCGGGCTCAAATTTTTATGGGATACTCTATACAGGTGTAGTTCTCGTCCGAACTAGGATTTTGAAAATCGGTTAATGTTTAACCCTTTTCTTAAACAATTTTTTGCAAAAAAAACTGACCGAAAAATTAAAAAGTCCGCCATTTTCTTGTTTTTTTACCAAAATTTGTTATCCTAGTTCGAACGATAGCGACTGATCTATATTTTAATATGCACTTTGAATTGTTTGTTTAAGACGTTCCAGAGTCGAGATATCATGCCGGCCAGATTAAAAAGGGGTCACCTTCAGGCAGCCATATTAGGGCCCTATGAAGAAAAAAAAAAAAATTTTTTTTTTAATATTCTTGAATATTAGTTGTATCATATATAAAAAGTTTGCAAGATCAAAATAAAGTTAACTATGAAAAAAAAAATCTTTAAAAAAAGGCCTTAAGAAGTGTACTACCCCCTTAATACAGCCGACCAATCAAAATCAAAATATTCATCACTATCGTTTTCACAATTGGCAAAGGAAGAAGTATAAAAAAGTTTTAAACTTATAACTTTACCAAGTAACTGGTTAAATTCAAATAAATTGGGATTATTCTTGTTGGCATTTCGAGCTCTTATCTGTGAGAACAAGTTTTCCAAGCAATCCTGATTAAACTTTTGTCCATATATGTAATACACATCTTCATGTTTGAGAAAAATTGAACGTGAAATAGCAATAATAGATGCAATTGTCATAGACAACCCATTAAAACAAAATGAAGTTCCTTTTAAAGGCTTCATTTTAAGAACATATTTTTCCATTTCCTGTAAAAATTCTAAATTAGTAAAATTCCGAGTAAAAGCAGGTTTACCATTTAATATATCAAATAGTTTATTTAATTTTTGAAAACAAATTGCGGTAGCTTTGGCTTTTTCCCTCAATTCAAAAGAAAATTTATTTAAAGCCAACAAGCTCAAAATACCCGAAGAAACACTATGACTTATGACCTGTACAGCTAATTTAACGCTCATCTTCTGGAAGTTTGTGGGGTTAATGTGATAAAATGTTAATTTAGGACATAATTTTGCTATATTATCTCTTTCATAGTTATAAAGAAAGTGAATAACATCGAAGCTTATTATTCCATCAGGTGTGCTGATATCGCTTATAAGTAACCTGTTTCTTAATGTTTTAAATAAGTGTGGCACGTCATACATAGCATGAATCTCTGTGTTATTTATGGAAAAACTTGGGTTTATCTCTGAGACATTTAAAAGTTAAATCCATCATATGACATACATTTAAACATTTCATTAATTCTTTATACAGCACCTCACTTTTCATAGAAGAGGAACAAGCCACATAATGCATAACATGTTTAAATTTGCCACATAAACTTCTTACCATAAAAACCATTACACTTTTCGCCAAATTTTTTGATCTTTCATTTGTACCGAAATCTTGATAGCCAACGACAACATCAGAAAAATTATCATAGACTAGACATTCCTCAATAGACATCTCATCAAATGATAAAACGACTTCCCGGTCCTTCGGTGGCATATTCGAGACTTGGTTTTTAACTTCATTTAAAATTTCGAAGTCAATACCTGGTGACAAATGTTTAAGTTTTGCCCATTTATGTAGATAAGCAACATGTGGCAAATGGAACTGGAGTATATTCCGCATAAACTGATATCCCGCAGATGATCTGTAGAATAAAAATTGACACAGTTTTTTTTCTTCTTCAGAATATATCCGCGGTTTTTGCAAAATCATTTTTGAAAATGTTTTCGAATTTTTGTTGACATTACATAAACTATCAATATTTGTTTAAATATCTTTAGTATTTTCTTTCATTTCTGCGATAATTTTCTTAAACTTATTTATTTGAAAACGTTGTTTTCTCCCCGTATCTCGTAGTTTTCGTACATTTTTTTTTAAGTCTAAATTTTGTTTTTTAATTTTTACGGCACTCTTTCTAAAAGTTTTTACCTGCTTTAAGCTATTTAAGCATAGATTGCACTCAACTGAGGATGCGCACAAAGTTTCTGTAGTCATGGGCAAAGCAGAAATTTTATTTACTTCTTCAAAACTAAAATCATCATCAATATTATTGTAACTCTTTCTTTTATAAACCTTTATATTATTTTGTTTCAATAACTCTTCAGAGTCAGCGGCAAAAGAACTGTTTTGTGGCAAAAATGACAAAAAAAGTGTGGGAAGAGCATTTTTTTTTAAAAATTTTTTCCCCAGAAACATATCCTCGAAGTGGATGTGGCACAGATATGGCTTTTTCTTCTTTTCTATTTCGGAAACAGATTCAGAGCAAATATCAATCCACTTTTCATATTTCTCAGAACCGAGTTTGGGAAAAAGAAAGAATCGCCTGTCAGGGTATTTATCTGCTGTAGCCAAGCAAGATATAAGACAACATTTTATGTTCCAAGATTTCCCCATTTTTAATAAAAAAATGCAGGTATCAGGGAATAGAAATAAAAGAAAGTCTAAAATCGAAATCCTGAAGAGTAGCCAAAGTCGTCAATAAAATTTACAAGTAATCAAAAAGAGTAGCCAAAGTCGTCAACGTACAATAATCAAAAACCGCCAATAAATCCGAATATCAAAATCCTAAAATCAAAACCAAGTACAGTATCCAAAATCGTCAATTAAAATCGCAAATCTAAATCGCTCCTACAAACAATCGCAAATAACCACCAATAATAAAACCTCGCAAGTCGCAGTCCAAAAACGGAATAACTCTACTTCTGCACCTTATTCCTAAATTCCAATGCATGTTTACATTCAACTCCTTGCCGCCCTGCCCCGTTTGCTTTACTACGAAAATAATCCCTATGCGCATTCTCTTTTCCTTTTCGTTGCTTCAGTGTGTATTGAAACAGAATGGGTGTATATGTGGGAGCATTGCAACATTGAAATTCCCTCACGCCTCACTTTCATTCAGGTCGGCGTCTACAAACTCCTCGCTGCTGTCGTGTTCTGAGTTCTGACGACTCGCTGCCCTCATGTTTCAGCGAAACATGTTTATAACTGCAAGAATAGAAAAGCGTTCTCGCTTTGCTATGCCGAGGCGACATCTGTATATTTATTTATCTGTGCTATAAGCAAAGAGCCAGATTAAAAAATTTATTATTATATACAGGATAATTCGCAACTAAGTGGTGCAACATATACTGGTCGATTCCTGATGAAAATGTGCGAGAACCCTATGGAGATTCGTTCACATATAACTTTTTTCAAGGATATTGCAGGATAATAAGAGTGCGTTAGAAAGTAGGCATTTTCACTTGCCAATTATAACATACGATATTATGCGTTTATAGCCAGACCCTAATGTATATAAATTAACTCAAATGGTTATAGTTATCCTGAGATATGTTCTGAAATTAAATGCATTAGTTAATCAAAAAGGAAACTCCGTTTTGCCTTTTGGGACAGTCAAGAATGAATTTTTTTTCTTCAGAGCCAACTTTTTATTTAATTTGTTGAACAAATCCAAAATTTTTCTCTTCGAAGCCTGCCTAAATGTTTATAAAAACTTGCCACTTCAACCCACAAAATAGAGATATAAATATATAGTTATCGAATAAAAAGAATTGATGATAAAAGATTATTTTATTCCACAAATATATATTTATATCTCCTAAAAATGATACTTCTCGCCAGTTATAATTGCTATCTAGGACTAAACAAAAATAAATTTTTCAAAGCCTCCTAGTTCCCGACGCCAATTTTTTTTTTTTTTTTTTTTTTGATAAAAAGAAAGAATTAAATTTTAACCGTCTACTTGTTACCCCACATATTGATAAATAAGATAGTGGTGCTTACATTTGAAATTAATGAAATATGTGAGTAAGAATTATTCTGAAAAAGATTTCATCCAATAATTGAGTTTTTTTAAAGATGACCATCTACAAGACCCTTTTAAACAAAAAAAGAATCATGTCGATTTCTCAAGTTCTTAAATGTAAGTAGATGGCTCCGTTGAGCCACGGGCAGTACAAAAATCATACAATAATCATGGAATAACAGGCAATGAAAAAGCATTCTTTACATTATTAAAATTCTATTCGTATCTGAACTTAAATCTTCACTACTTTCACTTCTAGCCGAAGTCCCGTGAATCTCCCCATCCTCCGGGCTTACTAATATATTGAGATAACTCTCCTCATTCTTCTGTTCATCCTTAGCACAATCTCCGATATCGGCTATTTCGTTGTTCACCAAATCTTTGTCATGTGCCTTCTTAAGGTGATTCCTATATCTGGAAAAGAGAACAAATGCAATTGTTAACATTCTAACAACCCAGTGATGTAAACCTACTTATCTCTCCTCGTAAAGGACATCGCACAGCATTCGCAACGGAAGGGCTTCTCCTCGACGTGAGTGAACATGTGTATCTTCAAGGAACTCTTCTTCGAGTACTGCTTCTCACATACGTTGCAGGAATGCTTCACGCCTAAATGAGTATCCAAATGCCGATCGAGGTGGCTTTTCTGTTTATACCTGTTCGGGCACTTGGGGCACAAGTATGGTTTCTCCCCCGTGTGCTCCCTTTGATGGAGGATCAAATACGAGGGTCTACTAAATTTCTTATCACAGTTGGGGCACTGAACAGTTTTCCCAGTATGCAGAGTCATATGGGTTTTTAAAATGGTATTCTGGCTAAATCGCTTCCCACAAACTTTGCATTCGTATGGCTTTTCACCAGTATGGATTCTCATATGGCACTTCAGGGCGTTACTCTGATTGAATTTAATTCCGCAAACGTTGCATTCGTAAGGCCTTTCACCGGTGTGAATGCGTAAGTGACTACGTAATCGAAATTGAGTGGCAAATCGTTTTGCTATAAATATTTTTCTTAATACTTTTTTTAGAATATATATATGTTAAGAGCCGAATTCACACTCTTTAAGGTAGTAAAAATAAAACTTAAAGCGCAATCTCAAAATTGCATTTTGTAAATAGGTCGGTACCATAAATTGAACAGACTTTACCGATTTAGAAGTAGGTAAGGCTTTTACGATACATTGTAAACTTTTTATTTTATAAAAAAATTCTCACATAAAAAATTTATGGAAAGTAGGAACATCATTTAAAAAAAACATTTTGTTCGATATTGAAAATTGGAGAACCCTGTTCGAACGCGGAACATTACTTCTAAGAAGAGGTTTCCTCTGCGCGGCTCTGAGACCAATATTTTGTAAAAAATACCATTTACAATACAGGGTATTGTATTGCATTTACTCTATACCATATTATCATAAAAATTGTACAAATTATCCTATGGTTTTGGTAGTTAGAAAGCCACTTAAAACCTCAACAAAATATTCTTTAAGCGTGAATTCGGCCAAAAAAGAAGAACTTACGACAGAAATCACATTCAAAATTCTTCTCTCCAGTGTGCGTCAGGTTGTGAACACGCAACCGCTGAGCCGTAGCAAAACCCTTGCTGCAAATATCGCAAATAAATTTCCTCTGCTCGGCCTTGCTTGTATGATTAACTAAATGCATTTGAAGTCCGTTTTTCGTAAAATATGATTTGTTACACTGGTTACATTTATAAGGACGTTCACCTGAAGAAAAAGGTAATTAACAATGAAAATGTAAGCACTTCTTCTCTTTTATTACACCAGACATATTCTACTCGACAAACTTTAAATGATGACTAGGATAGGAATAATTTTTATTTCTTCCTCCTCTAAAAGAATTTCAAATATAATTTTCTATTTTCAGTTATACCAATGGATACAATTTTAATATATTTAATTTTAAAGCCTGTACTTTATTTAGTTAACGAGCTGCATTTAAGACAGATCAATAGAATAGATTCCGTCATATGTCTTTTAGATATGGAACACTTGAAATATGGTGAAAATAGGAAAAAAATATAATTGTTTTCGATTTTATTTTCTATGTCAAATGTGTAAATGTATAAAATATGTAAAAGTTTAAATACCGAAGCAAACTAAAAATTTTGGAGTTTTAAATTATTTAATTTATCTTTATTAATGTAAGCTGGTCAGTCTCTTTAGTTTTTGCGTAGTTTTTCGGATACGGTATAAAGCAAAGTTGTGGGGTTCCACTGTGGAAACGCCGCACGAATCTCACACCCTTTTTTACCTTACCTTTATGCTTCAGTAAGTGAGATTCTAATGAAGACTTTTGCGAACATGTTTTCCCGCAAACGTTGCACAGCAGAAGTTTTTTGTTTTTTGTGCTGGATTGCTTTGAGCCGATTTTCTTTGGGCTTGGCTCCATTGTTGGTTCGTCATTGTATTCCGCCTTGGGTTCGTATTCCTCGCTACATTCCGGATCTTCGGTTTTGCTAGCACGATCATCTGCGGCCGCCTCTGGGTACTCACGAATCTCAAAAACGACTAGTTCCTCATCACTTGGCTGAAATCAAATAGAGCAATTGTAAGAATTGAACTCATGTTCAGCGGGCTGACGGAGGAACCTCGTTGAACTTCATGTCCAACAGAATACGGAAAATCTAAGAGAGATACCTATTTAATGAGAATATAAGGCAACAGTAAAATCTAGTTAATACGATTTTTAAGGGATCAGGGAAAAATTAATGTCTGGAGCGGAAAAAAATAAAGTGCGAGTGTAATTCACATACCACAGTCGTATTTATCTTAAAGTACAAAAATGTCATTGTCGGTTTCCCGAGTAACTAATCAAGCCGATACCGCCACTGTAATCCGTTGTTTGTGTTAAAAAGCGGCGTCACTTTTTAAAGTTTATTAAACAGAATAATTTTCTTGCCATATTTTTTTTTTTTTATGATCTCGGAATAAAATTTAGCATTATTTTTAAGCGGGATTAAGCAAAAATATCAGTAGATGATTTTAGTAAATTTTTTTGGAGGTTCAAAACTGTCACAATGAAGTACATTTGGTAAAGCGAACACTTGTTTTAGAATAATGAACCCTCTTCCAATATTCGATTCGATCGAAAACAAAACATTCTTCGGTCTTTGAAAATGTTTGGCTTTCGCTGATATAGGAGTATAGGCCTAATTGTGAATTTCTCAACAAGACCTAGAATGCTGATAGGGTTTTCCTGCAAGGTTTAGGTAAACTGTTCATTATTTATATTTATTAGTTTTTGATTTTTTAGATAAGGGGAACATGTTTTTTACGCACCAGCAATATCTAGAAGTATGTTAAACGAAATTCCGAAAAAAATAGTTTGGAAATCCTTACAAGACCTTTGATGAGGGACAAAAAATAAATAACATTGCGATTGCCTTGTTAATTTAAAAAAAAAAAAAGAGCACGCATTTGATTCGCGCGCAGAGGTTTCTGTATCATATTTTCTAGAATTTTTCGAAATCTATGAGAACAAGGACTTTCCAGTAAACTTTGAGACGTTATATTCTTCTTTGATTCTTTTGAAAATGCAGGTTCAGTTAATTTTCGATTTTGGAATATTTTTCAGAATATCTTTTTAAACATGCTATTTAAAATTATATATTTATAATTAGAATTAGAATTAGAATATTTTTGTATTACACATTAGAAACCCTTTTAACCCTTACGGTACGGCACAGTTGTCCGCGGTGATACATTCCCTGTACGAGAAAGTTTTCCACGAGAGTGGTTGCACTGCACGAAAATGTAGGACGCAAAAATATATTTTACTGCAAACTCGGCATTCCAAGCTGCACCGCTTATAACGGACATTCATAGAAAGCTCCAGCCTCTGGTCGGCGGCAATCATGGAAAGCTTTCACTGACGCTCTCAATGTCAACTAGAGCCGGCGATCGTACCTAGCGCTTTCCGTAAATGCCGACTTTAGGTGGCGATCGGACCCAGAGAATGTTTCGTAGATGCCGACTATAGGCGGCGGTAGGGTTGAAAGGGTTAAATGACACCCTGCATGGTAAAAATAAAAAGCCCCGTTTTTAATTCTTATTGGAATATTTTAGAGTTAACTAGTGCAAAATATGCAGATTAATAAAATATATTACTATGCCAAATTGCAAGTCTCTACGTCGCTTGGTTTCTGAGAAAATTGGGCTATGACAAACGGACAGACATAACTTATAAGGGTTTTATTTTCCCTGGGAAAAATGAACAACTTTAAATAGACAGTGTAAAGGAGGTTCGAATAGTCGAACTTGGTGAGTATTGCTGATTTTGCAGTGTCTTAAAACACTGTCTAGGACCTCAGTCCGCTGAAGAAGCCCATCTTTCTAAAATTACATACCTTATCGCTGCCCTCGGTCTCAACTTTCACGTCACTGGTTTTATCTAAAGCAAATGAGATGTAAATTTATTTTAAAAATGTTCAACTTTTGGGATTTTACCTTCCAGCAGCAAAGAGCAGCAGTCGCTTTCACTACCTTCTGCCACCCGTTCGGCGACTTTAATCCGCAGCACACGGTCTGATTCAGTGGCTCTTTGAATAAACTGGAATACGATTTTTAGCTCCTCGGCACAGGAACAGCACAGATTTTTTGGGAGTTCGTCTTCTTCGAGAGCGTTCAGCTGAGTGGAAAGATTGAAGCCTTCGCGATATGTAATGCCGTCGTTGTCGTCCAGCGGAGTCTCCAGGTCGACACACTCCATAGCACTTTTAAGGCATACCCTGCAAATTGGCAAGCCATCTACCATTTTCTCGCCTCCAACGGCCGAAAATTAAAATAAAAACAAGCACCACCAAACACAACTGCCCGTAGTAAACGCCGTTTTTGAGTTTTCCAAGGTACTTGTCAAAATGCTGTCAAAAGAGGAGTTGTCAGCTTGTTAGGAAATTCCTTTCGGAGAAAATTTTAGGAATTGAATTTATTGCAAGCAGACAGAATGTTATAGAAAAAACTATAATATAAATTAATAGGCCCAGTAGGACACTAATAATGATGTAAAAAGTTTAATTAAATAATAATAAAAGCACATAAAAATTCTAAAACAGTAAAAACACCTTCAGAAATATCAAAAATTCAAATTTCAAACGCAATTACCCCAAGGGAATTTTTCGGTGTTTTGATTAAATTGACATTGCTGTGACTTTCCACTAAAACAGCTGGATTTTTTGCAGGGAGTCGAGTTATATTTTGTAGAATTTAATAATGTTTTAAGTGATATACATCAGTTAATTTAGTAACTTGGTTTTTCTTATGTTCTCCACCTACATTTAATTAATTGCACGACCGGAGCAGTTTTCGTATATTCTTATATTTCTCGTGGATTGTGTCGGTCATCTCCTCTCGCGTTCAAGATGAGAAGTCGCAGTAATTCAGGGGTCCGTTTGGACTACTATCAGAGGATCGTGCACCGCCTGATAATGGCCCATCAGGAGCCTGTGACGGGTCTTTTCCCGGCGAGTCCTACGAATTCTCATGCCTGGGTTCGGGACAACGTTTACTGCATCCTGGCAGTGTGGGGCCTCTCGATGGCGTACAAGAAGATCGCTGACCAGGACGAGGACCGCGCCAAGGCCTACGAGCTGGAGCAGAGTTGTGTGAAGCTAATGAGGGGACTCCTAATGGCTATGATGCAACAGAAGGACAAGGTGGAAAGATTTAAAATTTCACAGAACCCTCTGGACTCCCTGCATGCTAAGTATTCTAGCAAGAACGGACAGATTGTCGTTGGAGATAATGAGTGGGGTCACTTGCAGGTAACTAATTCTGTGATCTGGATCATTACACAATCCAGAAAGACAAGATCATGAATTGACAAAATCTAGAATTTATAAAATCCTGAAATTAATGTTATGTAAGTAATTATTAACTACCGCACGTGGACGGATAAAATAAAAGGAGACCAAATAAGTCACCATTTGTACAGCTATCGCCACTTCCCCATATTTTAATAACCAAAATTGGAGAGAGACAAACAGATATCCATACCCTGATTGGAATACTATATTATAACTGAACTATTTAACTGCCAGACCCAATGTATCCTTTTTCAACTCATAAAGAATCGCTCTTCATCACCACCTTGGTACGGAAAAGATCTTCGATGTTTCCGTAATAATAGAGACAAATTATGGCACTCCTACCTGATTTGAAGGTTCTACTACGACTGTTTCTCTTATCTTGTTACCTCCATTCTTTTCCAAACGTTGCCAATTTTCCTACAAGGAATATCACAACCGTATGCAATCGAAACTTACCTCCGACCCAAAGCATTGATTAGAGTCGAAAGGCTTAGGCAGCCTCGCAATCACTGCATCACACCAAGTGAGGTACAGGTAACCCCCGATAACACGGTAGTTACGTTCCAAAAAATTGCCGTGTTATGCGAATCCGTTTTATACGAAACAAAGGACTGATACGAAAAGAGGGGTTAGGTTCCAAAAATTAAAAAAACATGCTATTATATTTTCATAATAAAGATAAATATCTTTATTAAAATTTTCTTAAGAAGTAATACATATTAATATGAGTTAAACAATGTTTTCTTGGTCATCACTAAGCACTATTAAACGCGGGCGTTTTCTTTTTGGCAAGATATCCTCATCCTCTGAGCATTTTTCTGTATTATCTTCAGATCCATGCTCTACCTTTTGCAAAAAATCTGTTATTTTAGGTTGCTCGCTTTTAGTTAAAAGATCTTTATAAATTTCCTTATATGGTGCTAAGCACTTATGAAGTTCTCTTTTAAACTTTGTGCTCCTTTCATTTGAAGGATCTTCATTTAAGAAATATGACTCTAACTGTTCGGCTAAGCCTAGGCCTTTTTTTATGCTTTGTAGAGTAAACTTTTTAACTTCTTCGTCTTCACCTATGTTATCATCCTCTGAGTTATCATGGATTCCTGATATCATTTCTACCAAACCTGCTTCATTAATTTCTTCTTCCACCAGTAATTCTTGGATATCGTGTGCAGTCATATCGTCAAAACCTTCCCTTCCGTGTTATACGGGGATGGTCCCAATTTTCGAACCGTATTAGAGTGAATCCGTGCTATAGAAGTGCCGTGTTATACGGGGATGGTCCCAATTCCCGAATCGTGTTAGAGTGAATCCGTGCTATAGAAGTGCCGTGTTATACGGGGGTTACCTGTATATTGAGAGCCCCCGATTTCCTCATGTATTATATCCCCAGGTCAAGTCCTTTAATGAGGCATGTAATTCTATTGGAATTTGTGTCACAAACCTCTTTGGGTTGGGGGAATGTTTCTTCTTGCAAAGCAAGTGCTGGGTGGTCTCTGGGGCCTCTACACAGCAGCGGTATGTAGCTGAGTATGTTTTGCCAGTGTCCAGTAAAAAGCCTTGTAACTATACGAAGTTCAGTTCTGTTTAGTATGAGAAACTTTCCGACCTACGGGGGTGCATTTTTAAGTTCGCGGAATGACGGGGTTGGAAGAGAGTAAGTGATCTCATTAGTATCTCAACGTGTTGAGTAACTCACTATTAGTATAAATACCCAGTATTACTGCAATAAGTTCATTAATCTCTGAGCTATCGGCAACCAAGCAACTTAATCGGGAAGACAACGTTTACTATGGAGAAAATTGAGCATCGCGCCGTTATAAAATTTCTTACGAAGCAAGGAAAGAACGTCCAAACCATTTCGAAACAGATGTCCGTCGTTTACAGAGACTCTTGCCCTTGTAAAACTATGGTTTAAAAGCAAGGACGAGAATCACCAAAAGACCAGATCCACGGCCTGGACGCCCTATCGAGGTGACCACACCCGAAATCATCGCAAAGTTGAAAAATTAATATTGGAAGATCCTCGTCTGAGGAAGAAACAGCTTGCGGAAATGGTTGGCGTATTCGATACAACTATTTTTAAAATTCTTCATGAACATCTTGGTATGACTAAGTTCAGTGTAAGAAAGGTGCCGAGAATGCGCTCGTTCACAAGAGCCGTGTTGCCCTGGCTGCCCTACTCAAGTTGGGCCCCCAATTACAGGCGCGGATCCAAGGGGGGGTCACGGGGATCATGACCCCCCCAAAACGGCCCGAGTTTCAAAAAATAGAGCTGAAACAATATTTTGCAAACCGAAAAACAAAAAAAAAAAACGAACGAACAAAACTAGGTTTTGCAAACTTAAAAACCTGAAACTAACCAAATGATCAAAATTAATTTACTTTTTTGCACTCTGAAAAATTGGAATCAAAAAATGACTAAATCAACAAAATTGACTAATTTTCTTAAACAAGACTGACTTTTTTATTATTTTTTCTATATTTGAATTTTAGCTTTACTTCATATACTATCTATTTCATATACTGTTTACAATCTGTTTACAAGTTCCAACTATAAAAGCATCATTTATAGAACAAAATCCAATCCAATCTGATTTTCGTTTTGTTACCTTCTTTTTTTATTGCGAAATGCACTAAAAACTATCCTGGTTTCAACGACACTGAAATCAACAATGGACTGTTGTGTTTTCAATGTTTTGATTGCAAACTGTGTAAGTTAGCCACGCTGCCATAAAAGGCGCCAAGTCATTTGAAAACACACGAGGTAACGTTTCAGAAGAAAATTCGAAATAAAAACATTCAGACATTTTTTAGTTATAAGAGTACATTTTTTATATAAAAAAATTATAATTTTATATAAACAATAAATTTATATATGAATGTAATGAATTTTCAAGTAAAACAAATTGGACGGGTTTTTGCATAAGGTTATTCAGGCTTTGTTTTTTATTCACTGAAGAAATTTGGCTTACATTGTTTATTTGGTTATTCTTTTTATTTTTGTTATTTTTGATTTTTTTCTATCCCGTGACCCCCTCCGGAAAAAAATTCTAGATCCGCGCCTGCCCAATTATCTGTTTCCAAAAATGAAAAAGAGCTTCGTGGGAAGAAATTTTCAAGCGACGATGAAGTGAAGGACGCACTTTTAGCGTATTTTGAGGAAAAAGCTGAATCTTTTTTTTTCGATGGTATTACATAAGTTTATTGAACGTTCTGAAAAATGTATAAGGGTAAGAGGTGAATATATTGAAAAAGAAAAATAATTACGGTTTTTTATTGACCCTCTTTACTGCCCATTCCGCGAAATTAAAAATACAATCTCGTATCCTGAGTATCAGGTATGAAGTATTTAGCCTGTCTTAGGCCTATGGAGAATATCCAGTATTGTTTTGTCTCTCCAACGAAGAAGTATTGGTTAATACCATCCTTCAGATGGCGTTTAGAAGTGCCACAAAAGAGCTCTGATTCAACGAAGAGCGAGTCAGTAATTATGCGAATATCCTAATAAATATGAATAGGTTCAAGAAATCCAAAAATCATCAGGAAGAAATTACGTAAAATCCAAAAATATAGAATAAACTCGTTGTAGTAATTTCATGATTATGTCGTTCTGGATTTTATGCTCCATCCCAATTTCTAAATTAATTCATCGTTTCTTGATTACGTCCTTTTCGATTTTGTGTTCAACCACTTGCTGTTTTTTCCTTAGATCGACGCCGTATCCCTCTATCTACTCATATTGGCCCAGATGACTGCATCCGGTTTACAAATAGTTTTCTCTTTGGACGAGGTATCGTTTATTCAGAACTTGGTATTCTATATAGAGTCCGCCTATTGTGTTCCGGTAAGTACTCTTCATTTCACTGTCTTCTTTTTCCTACAACCGCATTCTTTTTGGAATAGGACTATGGCATTTGGGAGCGTGGTGATAAGACCAATCACGGTCAACCGGAGTTGAATGCTAGCTCAATTGGAATGGCTAAGGCTGCTCTAGAGGCTATGAATGAATTGGATCTTTTCGGTGCACGGGGAGGACCAGCGAGCGTTATACATGTTCTGGCTGATGAGGCTCACAAATGCCAAGCAGTTCTACAATCAATGCTCCCTAGGGAGTCCAATAGCAAGGAACTCGATGCTGGACTCTTATCGATCATTGGGTTTCCAGCATTTGCGGTTGATGATCCACAATTGATCAATGCAACCAAGAATGCCATTGTTACTCGCCTCCAGGGAAAGTACGGTTGCAAGCGTTTCCTCAGGGACGGGTACAGAACTCCGCGGGAAGACCCATCTCGATTGTATTATGAACGCTGGGAGTTGCGGATGTTCGAGAATATTGAATGCGAATGGCCTCTCTTTTTTTCATATCTTATTTTATTCAATTTATTTCAAAATGACAAGCAATTGGTCAAAGAGTACCAAGATAGACTGGAGGTATTTGAAGTTACATTATAAAATTAACTGGCTCATACTTATTATTTAACTTACTCTTTCAGGAAGTACTTGTACGAGGTGAAGATGGCATTTGCCTAGTTCCTGAAAGTTATGCTGTTCCACAAGATTGCGTTACTGCTGAGTATCAGCAACCAGGTTCCCAGCCTAGAGAAGTCGTAGGGCGTTGCCCATTTTTATGGGGGCAATCACTCTTTATCCTCGGAAAACTTTTACAGGAGGTGAGAAGGCAATCATTTATGCATTATACCTATTCAAAGCTTTTTCACGATAAGCGTATTCTATAATATTTAACAATTTTTCGATATTTATAAATAAAAATGCGAAAAAAGTAGAAAAGGTAAGTTTTCCCACAATTTGAACTGGATTTACTTTACGTTTGATTCACAAAATATGCGCGTTTACATATCTATGTTGATTATGCAAGGGAACTTGTCCCTAAAGCTCTCTAAAAGTGAGCACTGAAATAAGGGAATTGGAAAAGGTTTTATGAAAACATATATTTTTTATGGTTTCTTTTCACTTCTATCTTACTCGAATATAATTTTGTAATACATTTTCTCTTAACCATCGGTTAGCCTGGTGCGGTCTCAAATGCGCGGACCATTTTCAAAATCTTGTAGCTTTTGAAATAGACACGTTTTCGATAAAACTTCGCGGTAGCTGGAATTCCTCAGTTTGTTTCTTTTTTTATGTTATGCATTTATATATCTATTATTTAGTATATCTTCGTAATTCTAAAGCTATAAAATGCAGAATTTTCTTTTCGGGTCTTCGCGGAAATTTTTTTTACCAGGCTTTCGGAAGGTTAACTTAGTTAAAAGAAAACGAGCTCTCTTAGGTAAATTCGATCAAAGACTGCTAGAAAAAAATATGTAGAAATATGCACTAGATTTAATTTTAAGGAATATAATTGAAACTTGAAATGAATCTCAGGTCCACTGTTTAAAAGGCTGAACTGAACATCAATTGTATGTCTAATCATAAGCTTTCAAATAAGAAAAAATACTTATTTCTGACCGAAAAAGAAAAAAATAGTTTACCGGGTAAAATTCGAGTTCTCGAAATAATGTAAATTATTGTAAATAATAAATTTTTTTTCAATCTAAATTTGCCACTTCCTACCCTCGCTGTATTAAACAGAATCACTCTAAGTGTTTTCTTTATAATCAATTAAGAAGTATAATACAGAATGGAGCCGATTTTTCAACCTTGACCCAAATTCACAATAGCGAATATACACGTTGGAAGGACGAGACATAGAAATAACAATTTGGTCTTATATGTTAATTAAATTATAAGCTAATAGTTTTTCCTTATTTTCTTTTCAACTTTTTTTCAGGGCTTTCTAGCTGTTGGTGAACTTGACCCATTGAACCGTCGTCTTGGCGCGCAAAAGAAACCAGACGTTGTCGTCCAAGTTGTAATTATAGCAGAGGATACTGAGATACGCGATAAATTACTTGAACATGATCTGCACGTACAAACTATAGCCGAAGTTGCACCCATTGAAGTACAGCCTGCAAGAGTCTTAAGTCACCTTTACACATATTTAGGCCGAAATAGAAAGTTAGGTCTAACTGGCAGACGATCTCGTGATGTTGGTATACTGAGTACTAGCAAATTGTACTCTCTGAAGGATAAAATATTCGCGTTCACTCCACAGGTAACATTTAATTGCGCTGTAGTTTCGTAAACACATTCTTCCATTATTCATATAGAAAAAACATAGAAATCAAAAAACATTCCATTGAACGGGAGAACTTTCATTTCACTTCCAAAGTATTTCTCATGATGTGACGAATAGTTTTAGATGAATTTATTAAAATATTTGAGATCATGTGGAATAACAAAATATTTTTTGTATGTGTCTATGTTAAACTGTTAACTTGTTAACAGTTCGCTGATCTTACCCGCTTTTACGTCGCTTCTGACAACGAACTATTGATCGACATACTCAAAAGTGAGATTCATTTCCTGAAGTCAGCTTGGCAAAACTTACTTGGACGACCCCTGGTCACTTTGGTCATGAGAAGTATTCATCTAGGTCGGTTGTGTAACTTTAAATTTTTTTTTTTTTTTTGTTACGTTTTAATTTTAATTTGACTTGTCTGGACTGTTTCTTTTCAAACTAAAACGGATGCGAGTTTTGTACTCCTATTATGTAACTGAAAGCAGATCTGTTGGTGAGAATTGGAGTATTTTAACGAAATTCGATAGATATGATATATAAATAAGTTGTAGTTTATTTACGTTGGTGGCTCAGTATCTGACCCAGGGGTATTTTAGAGTACTTCTATGTGAAATATTAAATCTATAAATTTACTTAAAAAAGAAGGGCTTATATCTTTTGAATTTACCCAAAACATATCATAGGCCACATCAGCGCAAGTTTGTGTAAAAAATGCAAATCGATCAATACGTTTTGAGAAGTTGCGGTCCGAATTCATTTTTTCTGTTCCCGGTGTTCCGGCCCAAATTAATTTTTGAATGTTATCAATTCATTATAAAGACAAACAAAAAAATAAAAATGTTAGCGCAACAAAATTAAAAAAAATCGAAAACTGCCATACAATGTAAAGTTATCTCAAAAATGAGTTATTTTAACAATAGTTTATTTATTTAATGTTATGCGTATTTATCAAAGTGGGCAGTTAATTATTTTTAACAGCTTATTATTATTTTAAAGTTATATTTTTAAACAAACAATTATACAGCAAATTGAAAAGATATTTCTACTCTTTGAACTAGTTACCTGGAAGGTAAACTGCTATTCTGTAAACAAAATCAGGAATTTGACCGATATGAATTTAGGTTTAACCCAATGCATTTTATTTATTTCGTTAGATGTAGTGTGCGTCTTGTAAAATGCTCACGAGCCTATTAGTATTAATGAACGCACGATAGGATATGTAAAATTTAAATTTCTCTTCAAATATCACAATGAATAGATTATTGGTTTCGTTAATCTATTAAACAACATACAGTCGAATTTTTGTTGTTATTCCTGCCCTGTTTGTCTGTACCACGATTTGCTTTCAGTTAATAAAATTTGGTCCTTTCTCAATTTCAGTTTCTTTTTTGCATGAAAAACGAAACAAGCATTGTATGTGAACAGCATACCTAATTGGTGCGGGTGTGCTTTAATTGGCCTATTTCTGCAAAATTTCTGAATTGTTCATCAAATCATATTCATTCACTTCACTATGTTATCGCAAAGGTGTTTATTAAAATTATATGTGCCTTATTGTCTTATTGAAAAAATTAAGATTAGGTAAATGCTATCATTCATAGAAATCGTCATATTTTCTGCCATGATACTTCATGTAAATTCATATTGTTTTGTTGAATACCTTTATTAAAATTCCTATTTGTTAGAGCCAGATATTCATCAATACACTATTACACTGCAGAATTTTGACTACGAGGAATACTACACTACTCGTGATCCTGACTTGCTCGCCAGTAATTTTACCACTAATTTGGCCTTTTTAACAAATAATTGGCGTCATATGTTAGGCAGACCAACTATCACTCTTATGGCAACTCACTATCTTTTAGGTAATTAGAAAAAAATACCTTCTATCTGCTTTTTCACTCACTTAACATTTCGTTTTGTATATACTTTTTATACATACAAGGTGCTTGGAAAATTTATAAAAAAAAGGTAAATTTTTAATCACGTATAGTTATTGCCTTTTTATTTATTTGTATCAGGGAAATAAAGTACGAAATAATAGAAAGGGGAATTGTTCATTTTATATAAACGTTTTCGGAATCACTTACAAAATTAGTTTGAAATGAAAATACAAGTGATTCTGTTTAAAAAAAAATGTATTAACTTGTTTTCATCGGATATGAAAATTTGAGTTTTAAAGAATTAGTTTTTGAAAAGCCTGAAAGTATTTTCATCGCTGCGTTCGCTAATTAAAGTTATTTTGACCGATTTTTGGTTTTGTGTCCATTTCGAAAATCAAATTTACTATTTATATACAGGGTGTCCCGATTCAATGTAAGAGACACTATACCAATAGATCATAGGAGTGACCTTATCAATGTTTGTTCTGAGATCCTCTCCTATTAAAATGCATCCTTCCCTCTCAAAATCGTCGTTGAAGGTTTTTTAGAAGTTCGCTCACTTAAGTACTTATTGGACCTTGTAAGGACATCGAGGTAAAACTTATTTAAAACATGTAAAAGGCAGAGGGTCTCAAGCTCAAAATTTATATTATTTATTATATGCCGGCTTTATCCTGTTTTCAAAAAAACTTTCAATGGGGGGCTCGTTCCTACGTTGAATTGGGATACATTTTGCTTATAAATCGATACATTGCAGAAATAATCAGTCAGTCCAGTAAGAATAGAAGCTATTTACCTCATATACCGAAATCTAGAGCATTTCTACTAACAACTAAATAATACAAATTAATGGCGAGCTTTGACTCAAATCCATTATCATTTTGCTGTTTTTATTATACATATCATATTTTGTCATAAGGAAGTATTTCCAGAAATTTCCAAGCGCCTTTCATTTTAAATTTCCTATTTAAAATTGGAAACTCGAATTCTGCTTTTGCTTTGCTGTTTTTGTTTTATTTGCTTTATTGCCTTTATTTTTGTTTTATTAGAAATAAAACAATTCTATTTTGGATTAAATTAAATAATCTTTTAAACAGATCAAAATAAAATTCCTCTCGCGATGGTTCAAACAATGAGAAAATTAAAATCAGGATACATAAATGGAACTCGAGTGATGTTGGGTAATTTGGGTGATTTCCTAAACACATCCGCTATAACAGATCTAAGTTTCCTCGGGAGCCAGGAGGATGGGTATCCAGATCGACTGAATCCTGATGTTCAAGTTTATTTAGACGAGCACCTTTTACGCGCTTTCAGCCACAAAACAGCTATGAGTATAAGATCTTCAGGATTAAGGCCACGGCAGCTTCGTCGGCGAATGTCCTGTAAGGGAGCTATAAAGAAGACACGATCAATCAATGTTGATTGTATGCATACGAATTTTCAGTTTTAGATTATTTTTATTTATTTTCGAATTTTTTAAATAGCCGAAAATCTCGGAATGGAGGGGACAATGAATGAAAGAAGACTTTCCTCTGCAATACCTCCCCCGTGGCTTCAACCTAATCAGCAAATTTTGAGTATTTTTGGCCGGGAACATTCACCAGTAAACGATACCAAGAATGGTGAAAGTACCCCCGAAATACCTTTAAGAACCTTTGGAAAATCAAGGAACACAGCACAAAATCCACCCGAAGAAAGTAAGGATATTTTGAATTAATTTGATATTGTTTTTCGTTCAATTCATTTTTGAAATATGTTTTTTTTCTTCCTTTTTTGGTATTTTGATTTCGTTGTTTTTGATGTTGTGATCAAAAAATAGTTCCAAAAATTTTAATACAACGTCATCGTGTTGAATCAAATTTTGCTGAAACAGACGTCGAGGAGCTGATCGCAATGCTTCGTGAGTCAGAGAGTCTAGAAGAGCAAGGAGACATTTTGCAGTTTTTGGTCGATACACAAGGTTTAGACTTTAATACAGGTATGTATACTTAATAGTGCTGATATTGCTTAATTTTAGATGCAATTTGACTTATTTTGCTCTCCGAATGTAAAGCAATTATTAATTGGTTTTTATCGAGTTTTCATTTTTATTCTAAATTTTTTGTTAAAATTCAAAGGGATGGGTTCATGCATATTGACATGCTGAATTGAATTGTAATCACTATAGGTTGCTGGATTAGGAATTCAGTGCGTTGTTGCTAGAACCCATTCTAGTTTTAGATTTAAACTTCATTCCGCGCATGATTTTTTGTAGTTGTGTTTGTGAAAGAAGAAGCTCATTTGAATGTGCCACACATCTGTAAGGAATGATGTCTAAAATTTAATTGTAACAAATTTTAACATTTTCCTGGCTGGGTGTATGGTTGTGCCCAAAAGAAATGCATTAACTTTTATTAAAGCTATTGATTAGGACTGGACTCCTATTCTGCATTGCCAGGAAATGCTTAATATATTTCAATTCTACGAATGCAATGCGGAATAAGCAATTGATGTTTTTGAGCGAGATTTTATATAATAATTTGATTTCAACCAGAAGAACCTTTAATGTTTGGTACTATGCCCTTATGGAAAATTGAGATTGGCATTGAACAATAATCCAAAGAGGCTCCTCTCGTGCGTATAATCAAGTCTGAGGCCTAGTTATATATGTTTTGAAACTTTGATAAATCTCATTTTAAATATGATTTGTCTCTTCACTACTACGTAGCTGGACTAGGTCTGAGGAATAAACCAAAGGGTAAGTTTTCATAGAGTTTCTCTTTTTATCCATATAAGTATGCACAAGCTTCATACGAAATTGGGCCTCTTGCTTTCAATACCTCTCTCCTTCCCTAGTGGTATAAAATTGTTAATTTGAAACGTAAAAAGTTCATCGGTTCTGGAAGTAATAGGGTTTTTATGTTTTGTTTTAATATGTACTTCAATAATTTATGATTATTCCATAAGGCTAATTTTGAAAATTTTGCTTTTTACTCACATTTCCACACCAATCAAAATATACATTGGAATTATTGAACACATACGCTTGTAACAAAATTTATGTTCATATGCTCAATGCTTCAACGCTTTTTAACTATATAACCATTTCAACTGTGCTGTCGCTCGTGGCTTTTTCATCAGAATTAGATGCTTCAGACACCGAAGAAGTGTATGATAGAAAGCCGAATGACAATACTTCTTCTCAATCTGAAGGAATGCTGGAGGAAGGAAGGATTGTTACAGTGAGGGGTCTGCTTAAAGGATTATATGAAAAAGCTTGCCAACAAAAATTATGGGGTCTTGTTAGACATTCAGCTGGTATGCTGGGAAAAAGAGTTGAAGATTTGGCGAAGGCCGTGACTGATTTGTTAGTCAGACAAAAACAGGTGAGAAAAAGTTTAACATCTATACTAATTTCAGGATTTAAAAAAAAAAAATATATATATATATATATATTACAGGTAACAGTGGGTATGCCGCCGAATAATGAATACACTATTACAGCACCTCTACCTGAGACAGACTTGAGGCAACTAATTCACGAGGTAAGAGATTTTCTTATTTTTTAAGTTACACTGTCTTCTAAACGCTAACTCATGTACATTTTTAAATGCTTCAGAGATATGGAAAAGATCGCTTAAAAGTAGGTTTGTTTTTGAAATCACAAGAAACCCATTTATCATGGCTTTCAAAATTCCGTCGGTATATTTTCGGCATCGTTTTCAGTTCCTTCTTTATTGTGAATTTTAATAATAGAGCAAAATCCAGATAAAATCGCGTTATATCTCTTACTTTGGGAATTTGAACATTTTTGAAAATAAAATAATGGAAAATTAATTTATTCTGAAATCAGAAAGGCATTCGAGATTCACTACGTTACTATGTATGAGGTTTCCAGGTCTAATATTTGTACTTATCAACGGAACTAAGCAAAAACCGTGCCTTTTGAAGTAAAGCCGAAAGCTGTTTAACTTTAGTAATCGGACAAGAACCCATTGTCCACTTGAGGATCGTAATAGAACTACACAAAGCACCAATTCAATTTCAGTTCTAAATTGATTTAAAACTATTGTTGAAAAATAATTATAAACGATTATTCCTAACAGGCTTAATATTACTATATAAATATTTCGATATGTTCGTTGTGCTCAAATATGCCAAAATCTTTAACTCTTCTTAACTTAGAGCTATTTATGAAATTTGTTTTTCAAATTAATAATAATTAAGTGTTTGATATTTCCTTATTAAATTAGGCGTATGGCGATGATGAAAGTACAGCAATGCTAACACAAGAGCTAATGGTATACCTAGCCATGTTTATTCGCACCGAACCTCAACTTTTTCACGAGATGCTTCGTTTGCGTGTTGGCCTCATTATCCAAGTAATGGCAAAGGAATTGTCACGTACTTTAAATTGTGACGGGGAACAAGCTTCGGAACATTTGCTCAATTTATCACCATTCGAAATGAAAAATCTTCTATATCACATTTTAAGTGGAAAAGAATTCGCTGTCAGCAGTGGTAAGGCGTTTTTAAATTTTTGGTCGATTTAACACTGATTGAAATGAAAAATCAAGTTGCCCGGGGAAATTTATCCATCGTCAGCTGTAAGTCAAGCCGGGTAAGTAAGAAGAGTCAGATTGGTTTAGGCGATCCCGAAGGGCAAGATGAACGTATTGCAGCTATTGATGATAGACAAGGACAATGGCTGCGACGCAGACGTCTTGATGGTGCCTTAAATCGTGTTCCAAGAGACTTTTATCCAAGGGTCTGGACGGTACTAGAAAGGGTAACTATTTTAATTTAATGATAAGGGGAATTAATGCGATGTAGAGCAAGTTCGCATGCGTGTTAGTGAAGATTTAAAATCTTGAATTAAAATTTTCTTTCCTAGTTGGTTAGCATTATAACATATGTTTCACTTTACCAAATTTTTAATGCAACGTCATCACATATGTCGTAATAGTTTCAAAAAGAATTAAGATTAAATAAACTTTTTTTTTAATTTGCATTACATTCTCATAAACTTGATTCTGGTTTCTCCGATATAACAATTTTGATTCATGTGAATTTGAATTTTCCAATATCTGACCACCAGGAATGTATGAATGAAATGAACTAAAAGACGAATTTACTAAACATAACACGTGTAATATTTGTGTTACGTTGCGCTAGCACAGTAATTACATAAAGGGCTCAATTGAACTGCATTGATTCAAAAAATGTTTTCCAGATTTTGTGGATAGATTTATATTATATTTGTTTCGTACGCAGTGTCAAGGTATTGCTATTGAAGGTCGAGTACTGCCGCAAAGTCTTACACAAGAAATGACACCTGGCGAACTGAAATTTGCTTTAGAGGTTGAAACAGCTCTTAACACCATACCTCAGCCAGAATATCGTCAATTAGTTGTTGAGGCTCTTATGGTACTTACTCTAGTTACTGAACACAATATGGTTCCTTCTCTGGGTGGCATAATATATGTTGAGCACCTTGTACACAAAGCAAATCAACTATTTTTGGAGGATCAAAGGAAAGTTGAGGGCGATGCTACATTGTGTTGCGCGAAATCTAAAGACGGGAAAGACACAACACCTTCAGGAATGTTGCTATGCGGTGGAGCAGCTTATATTTGTCAGCACTTATATGACAGGTATACTTTCTTCTGAAATTCTGTTGGTTAGTAATTATTATAAATCAATACTACTTTATTCAGCGCCCCGAGTGGCAGCTACGGCACAATGACCTATATGGCGAGAGCAGTTGCTATAGTACTCGAATGTGTACCTAAGAACGGTGAGATGGATTGTACTATTTGTTAAAATATTAAGGGCAGATTTGTTATAAATAATCAGTATATATATATTAGGGTGCTTTTTTTTTCGCGACTATTTTTTTCTTTTCAGTCCCACCTCGAAATTTTGTGGCTAATACCTAAACAAACATTCCTTGAAAATTGGAGCCCTTAAAAATAATATTTAGTACTAGACCAAGACGCATAAAGATTTCCCATATAAAATACACGTGAACTTTGATTATTTTTCTTCAAATCTCTACAACTCAGAGGCATTTTATGGTATAACCTTGGTCAATGGTAGGATTTCTTTAGAATTGAATGCTCTACAAAAGTGTCCATTGCGGTGTAACCCTAACTCCCACCAGCGAGGTAGTACGGGTCACTAACCCCAATTTTTCCATGAAATTCTCGCTTTTTGCCCCTATCTCGTAAACAAAAAGAGGTACAGAAAAAGTGAATATTACAAACTTGTAGCAAATTCAATTTCCTCCAAAAAGTTCTTGAACACCAAATCGCTAACATCAATATTTCTTGAGATATTGGGTTTTGGAGTTGAGGTAGTGTTTCTACAATTTAGCTCAATAATCCATGAAAATTCCACACTACCTCAATTTCAAAGCCCAATATCTCAAGAAATATCGATGTTAGCGATTTGGTGTTCAGAACTTTTTTGTAGGAAATTCAATTTCCTACAAGTTTATCATATTCACCTTTTCTGTACCTCTTGTTGTTTACGAGATAGGGTTAAAAAGCGAGAATTTCATGGAAAAATTGGGGTTAGTGACCCGTACTACCTCGCTGGTAGTAGTTAGGGTTACGCCGCAATGGACACTTTTGTAGAGCATTCAATTCTGAAGAAACCCTACCATTGCCCAAGATTGTGCCATAAAATGCCTCTGAGTTGTAGAGATTTGAAGAAAAATAATCAAAGTTCACGTGTATTTTATATGGGAAATCTTTATGCGTCTTGGTCTAGTACTAAATATTATTTTTAAGGGCTCCAATTTTCAGGGAATGTTTGTTTAGGTATTAGCCACAAAATTTCGAGGTGGGACTGAAAAAAAAAAAATAGTCGCGAAAAAAAAAGCACCCTAATATATATATACATTATTATATTGCTCATTTTAGAAGAACTTTTATTGTACTTTAGCCTCTCTTATCATAGCAATTGCCACGAAACAAATTAGTAGTTTTTTCAAAAATATGTTTAAATATGAGAAGAAAGTTTCCAGATATTTTAATAAAAAAAAAAAAAAGTGTTTTGTTTAAATTGTTTGTTTTTTTGCTTCCCAACATCCTAAGCCTATGAAGTAAGACATTTTATTGTTGTAGTTCGTATAAATACTTTAGGTGTCTAACTACGATGTCGGCTTAAAAAACTCGATATTTTGTGTAATTTGTCTTACAAAAAATAATCAATTGCATTAAATTTAAGAGTTTAAGTTTTTCTCGAAAGGACTTTTTCTTAATCAATTTTATAAAACTATCACAGTACTGAGAAGATTGTAGCATGGATAATGAATGAGAAAGATAATAAAGCGCTATACTTTTTATAAATTAGTTATATCTATTTCATCTCTTTCATCTTCATTAACTATTTCATCTGTATCATCTTCGTTAAGGTAATTTATCTCCATTGTGTCATTTTCTTCGGATGAAAGAACTGTTACTTCCCTCCTGTATTTGTTCGGATCATCCATAATATTGTGAGCAGTGACTAAATGATTTCGGAATCTGCGAGAGAAGATGATTTTTAACAAATTATATAAATATATAAGATAAAGTTTAAAATAATTCCACACCAAAGAAAGCAATATAGAATTTATAGCACAGTACAAAATGTTGTACTGAATTTTACACTGACTTACAGCATCGAAACTATTTGAAAGATTTAGTGATTTAAAAAAAATCTAAAAGGCGCATACCTATAAGGTCTCCCAAAAGTCATCGGACACTCCGGACAACAGAACGGCCTCCCCGTATGAATGTAAAGATGTTGCTGAAGCGTTGATTTCTGGGAAAAACATTTTCCACAAACCTCGCAAGGGAAAGGTTTGGCATCGTAATGAGTAAGTTGATGAGCCCGAAGGTGTGTCATTTGCCTGTAGCGTTTCGGACACATATCACAAACATATGGCCTCTCATCGGTGTGTTCCCTGTTATGCACTTTCAAAAAGGACGGCCTGCTGAATGTCTTATCGCAGAGAGGACATTTGACTGTCTTTCCGGTATGTAATGTCATATGGGTGGCAAGAGCGTTCCTTTGAGTAAATCGCCTATGGCAAATTTCGCATGCAAAGGGACGTTCACCGGTATGAATTCGAACATGACTGATCAAGCTGTGTTTGCGATAGAATAACTTATCTGAAACGAAAAATTTTAAAACGCTTGTTCTCCTAAAAAACCTAATAAAAATTACCACAAAATTCGCAGGTGTACTGTTTTCTGTTTGCGCTGTGGATTTCTAGGTGGCAGTTCAAATTTTTTTTAGATTTCAGATGAATACCGCATATCGGACAAAGAAAGCTTTCATTATCATTTGCATCGATGTGAGCTAAGCCAAAGTGCTTGTACATATCAGAGTCCGTTTCAAAACATTTGCGGCATTTAAGACATTTAACAGGAGGCTCTTCACTGTGCCTTTTCATGTGAGTTTCATAGTTTCGTTTAAATCCTGAAGAGGACAATCTCTGTTTATATATTATTTTTATTCGTAGGGTAAATTAAAAAAGCGAATAATTATTACTAAAGTATATAATAATATAATAATATGTATTGCGTTGAATATTGAATTTCCGTGGTTGAATAAATAAAATAAAATTTTCCTCGGTTTATTTAGAATTAAAAAAAAAAAAAAAAAACGCCTAGAACTTACTCAAAACTTTGAAAAACTGTAATATTGATTCAGACAAATATTTCATCAAACAAGGATTTTTGCAAAATTAGAATTTAATTTCAAGGTAATATGATAATTTCGGAATTGAGAACGCTCGGAATTCTAAATTTCGTACAAAGTCTGTCCTAGGTATAAGCGAGGGAAATTTAATCAAATTCAAGGGCTATTATCAGTTATAACATTGCTTTTCGTTCGTACCATAATCGTGGATCATCTGAAAGTTCGCATGAACTAGGGTGAACTTTTTTTTATCAAAAAAAATAAAAACAAAATCGCGGACATTTAAAAAAAAAACGATTTTTGTGGTCGGTAAATCGTGTGGAAATCGGCAAATTTCCATCCGATCGTTTAGATCCTAGTTCATGCTGTGGGGTCAGTCCTTAATATTTTGTTAAATTATTTTCTTTTTAATTATTTATTTATTATCACGAAATAATTCGTAAACGTTTTCTTTTTAATTATTTATTTATTATCACGAAATAATTCGTAAACGTTTTCTTTTTAATTATTTATTTATTATCACGAAATAACTCGTAAAAATTGGTATTATAATGTAATTATTTTATTTTTAATATATTGTACAAAGTTTCCTTTTTTTTATTAAAACTTAATAGTTCTCGTAACCGACCCGGGGTACATGAATATCCAATTCAGACTACTCAATATTTTTCAAAACAACAATATCCGGTAAATCGATATCCATATTTAATAGCAAGTAGATCTCTCAGTATAGGTATACTGAGTTGCACACATTTGCGACTGTGCCAATTCCAAAGTATACAAATCGCAAATTCTCACACATGTTAATTTATGTTAACCTGTTACTTTCAAACGATGATACGTTGCCACAACACCCTCCTAGCGGCTTCAATACAGAATAATATCCCGTTTTTTTCAGATGATCCAGACGGGTGAAATCATGACGAGCGTCAATTTTTTGTGCTTTTTTCAAAAACTAATAGCCAAAAAGATTTGTATTTTTATAATGTTAGTAAACATCTCTATAAATTTTCATAACGATATCTTGTTTCTTCCTATCCGAAAAAAATGTTTTAAAAATTTTTATATTTGAAAATTTTAGACAAGAAAGACTTCTTTATAATATACAACATCAAAAAGTACATGAATATTAATTAATGCTCTTTTAATAGCTACATAACTTATTAACTATTGTTGTTAAATATTGAATCGAAGTACATAAATGTAAATTAATAAAACTGCTTAGAACTTTTCCAAAAAAACAACGCTTCGTTTCCTTTCTCAGTATACGTGTCCGTTCTAAATGAGTTCTATTTAAATGAGATTGACTCAGAAAAGCACTTTTCAGCTAAGATTGCCTAAAATTTAGAATTTTTCAACACTAGGCATGCGCTGGATCTCAAAAACTCGTCTCTTGATAATAATAATAAGAAAGTGCAAGAATACAAATTTATCCATATAAAACTTATGAAAGACAATTTTCTTGGGTTGTCCGATTTTAACTGCGAGTTACTCTATATGTATGTATAAAAATGTCGATTTATTAGAGAAAATGGGTTGTTCTTTGGTAGATTTTTCCATTAGGGACGAGAGGACTGCCGTCAATTCTCTAACATAGACTTTTTGCTAAAATCAAAGTTGGACAAGAGAACAAAACAATACTTACGAAAGTTGCAGTTACACTGTTCGCAGCGGTACGTCTTTTTAGATTGGGTATTTTCGCTTGCGCCTTCAGACTCGTCCTTCTCGGGAACAGAACTTTGACTTGATTCAGTGTTGTGGAAAATTTTAATGTGCATCTTGTAGTTCTTTTCGTGCTCTATTAAAGGCAATGATAATGAGAATAAATCTAGCAAACACGTACTGCTCTAAAATGATATGCTTACTGAAAGTTTCGTGGCAGTCTTTGCACTTGAGCTCATCGTTGTCTTCTTCAATATCTTCTCCATCACTCTCAGCCTCTAACTTCAAATTTTTGAGGCTCGGTTCTTGTACTGAAGTTCCGTCCTCAGATATTGCGCTGGCCCCTTCAAAGGGTTCAAACTCGATGATATCCTCCTCAGACTGGTTTGTGTCACCAAAAATTTCCTCGATCACAACTTGATACTTGTCGCTGTCCTCGGCCGGAATTGATTGGGTATCCTGTGCCCTCAACTCTTTGGCGATCTTCTCTTTAAGGGTCTCCTCCGATTTCTGGCACTGTACGCGAAATTTCTTCACGTCCAGCAATTTTTCCAGACATTTCAGGCAAGTCGAGTGCGGCAGATCGTCCTTGGAGTCGATAGAAAAATTCATAAAGTCCTTGAAGTAGTCGGCTATTGTTTTCTCTGATTCGAGAAACGCTAGAACGGGAAGCAGTTCTTCTGCCTCCGATAGGCAAAATCTGCACAGATCGTGGTCTCCGAACATTTCTCCCCCAAAAAACTATCCGACGCGGACAATTTCATTCACGGGCCACAACAAAACTGTCGGGTGCGATGTCAAAGTAGAGACGTTTAGACATGGAAATATAAACTAATACGGAGCGGCTATTCTGTAAAAGCCTGCACCCACTGACATTTAAGGACTGTAGCACAGGCTCAATCCTCATGGGACAAATAATGCTATAAAACATACCCGCAAATACTGCAAAATTATCAAAAGAATATGCAGAAGCTTATAAGAAATAATGAAACGGTTACATTACCTTTTATATCACGCTCAGTTTTAAATTTTTTCATTATAATTGCCCTCGCGGCAATCAGTCGGAGGCTTACTATATGTACAACAGAGATAAATATAAAAGCAGTTTTTTCTGCCTTTGTCTAACCTTCATATTTCTTGTATATATACCAAACGTTAAACGTTAAACATTAAGCGTTAAGCGTTAAGCGTTAAACGTTAAGCGTTAAACGTTAAGCGTTAAGCGTTAAACGTTAAGCGTTAAACGTTAAGCGTTAAGCGTTAAACGTTAAGCGTTAAGCGTTAAGCGTTAAGTGTTAAGCGTTAAGCGTTAAGCGTTAAGTGTTAAGCGTTAAGCGTTAAGCGTTAAACGTTAAACGTTAAGCGTTAAGCGTTAAGCGTTAAGCGTTAAACGTTAAGCGTTAAACGTTAAGCGTTAAACGTTAAGCGTTAAGTGTTAAACGTTAAACGTTAAGCGTTAAACGTTAAGCGTTAAGCGTTAAACGTTAAGCATTAAGCGTTAAGCGTTAAACGTTAAGCGTTAAACGTTAAGCGTTAAGCTTTAAGCGTTAAGCGTTAAACGTTAAGCGTTAGGCGTTAAACGTTAGTCGTTAAACGTTAAGCGTTAAGTGTTAAACGTTAAGCGTTAAGCGTTAATCGTTAAACGTTAAGCGTTAAACGTTCAACATTAAGATTTAAGCGTTAAGTTATTTAATAATCCCTCTTCGGAGAACCTCTAAATGACCCACTTTGGGGCCTGATATCTCGAAATCTATGCTTAGCCGGTCTTCGGACCCATTGAGACTTTTGATCACCATGCTGAAAAATATCTTTTTGCAAAATGTCAGCCCAATCGACCGGGATTTTTTTTTTCCATAGGTTTTGTGTGGGGTCCTTTCAAGAAGTTAAAAGTTGTAACTAGAGTATAATACAACTTTTTATTCTAATCCCAGTATTGCGAGCGATAACGACTGCTTTGGAACTTTGTATCTGTTTAGGCCTTAAGGCGGAGTTACAGCGTACGTGACATGATTTTCTGGCACATGGAATATCGCGAAACATTGCGTTGCTATATGTAGTGACACCGACGCTACACTTTTCCGGATCTCAGTTCTTGTTGTGCAAGTGCAAGATGAACTCGCAAGCGTTTTGGGCAATAATTCAAGCCACTTTTTGACATTGAAAGCCTACTGGGCGGTCAAAAGAAATAATAGACGATTTTGTGTGACATTTCTATGATAGTTCAGCATTTAAATTTCGTCTTATTCCTCCCCTAGAACATAAGGTATGGTATTTAATTTTTTATTACTCTTCCCTCCGATCCGGCTTCGAGCTGTTCTTATGCCCTATAAATTCACTGTTTAGGCTTTAAATGCGTTTTTCTCACACTTAGCATTTCCAAATTCGGTGAACTCTCTGAAAATCTACTGCTCCGATCCTTTTTTTACACATTCTTTCTTCACATAATTTACGAGGTAACGCTGTCGAGTTTTTTTTTTTTTTTTAACTTAGTTTAAAATAACAAAGCTTTCGTTTTTTTTAATGAAAAATTGGCATTTTGACTTCTAAGTGTTACCAACCATTAAAAAATAAATAAAAATACAAAAACTCGACAGTGTTATCTCAAGAAACTTATCAACTAATGAAATCTTTTTCAAATAATCATTAGTTATGCGGTTCACCGTAATCCAACTTTTTTTGAGGCGTCTGCGAAGATTTGCTGTCATTCGCTCATTTCTTTATAAATGTCAATGAAATCAAAGACAAAATATTCTTCACATGTCATTTTATTATGCACTAATAAAATAAAAAAATAAACATTGACTTTGTCGTCAGAAAAAATGATTGAAAATATGCCTTTTTTTATATTGAATTAACCGAACTTTATGGCGCTCTAATAACGCATCGCGTGTAAGATTGTTGAGAAGTTGCATTTTCCCATATTCAACTCATTTCGTAGCGCGACAAAATCGTGTCGCGTAAATTGTAGCACTGCATTTAACATTTTTGATAAGTAGAAAAAATATTGGACAACCCTGAGGAATTCTATTCGAAAACGTCAATTTTTGAGCTGTCAGTAAGACAAGCGACAGAATCGCATCATTCCTATGAGTCCTCGCGTATTTTTCTGTTAAATTCGCCCAAAATGACGAAAATAACAGAGTTTTTAAAGATTTGTCGCGCTTGCAACAATGAAAGGACCAATTTGCTAAATTTGTTCGCTGCGGATTGCGAGGATGAGCCGACCTTGGGGGAGAAGTTCACGTCGTGCACATCTCTGGACGTTTACGAAGACGACGATTTGCCCCAAAATATTTGTTACCCGTGCGCTAAATTGCTCGAGTCTGCATACAAATTTAACAGGGTATGTCGAAATACGGATGCACAGCTTCGAAAGCAACTGAAATCTGTTAAAAAGGTGAAACAAGAAGCAGTTGGTAAGTGCCTGCGCGTTGTGCAAAATTTAGTGTTTTCATTGAACAATATTCGCCCTTTTTAGAACAGCCAGAATCTTTTAATAATGAGGACGCCCCTGACTCGCCTCTCTACCTGATAGACACAATAGATGATGAAGAAGGTGATTTTTACGAAGACAACACAGCCGTTAAGATGGAGCAGGAGATTGAAGTTTTGGAGGGAGAAAACATCTCAGACGCACAAATGAAATTTGCCATCGAGTCGCAGACGACTTCAGGTAAAGGAAAATAAGTTACCTTAAAACCCAATTACCATTCAGTTAATTTCAGAACCTGCTAGTCGTCAGTTTACATGCACGGAATGCGAAAAGAAGTTCTTTACCATGAAAGCCCTGGAGCTCCACGTTAAAATCCAACACAAGAAAGGCAGTAGCAAAGTTAAAGTTAAATCGAGTAAGTCAATTAACAGGAAATCATCTCTAGACGAATGCACGGAATGCGATCTGGTCTTTGGAACCCGCGACGAATACCGGGAGCACATGCAGCTCTGTCACTCGACTGGAAGTATCGACAACACTTGCGACATTTGCGGCAAAAGATTACGAAATAGAATCGCCTTCAAGAATCATCTTAAAGTGCACGAAGCTGAAAATCGGCCGTACGTTTGTGAAGTATGTGGCAAAGAGTACACCGAGTACAGGTACATGTACAGGCATATGCTTTATCATCAACAGACTCTTTTTAGATGTTCGGAAGCGAACTGTAAGCGGACGTATAGTGTTAAGCACAAGTAGGAGATTTCCTATTGTCGCTGTGGGCACCTTTTAATTTTAGACTTGTCTTTCAGATTGGTGGATCATTTACGAAGACATCATCAAAAATTCCTTACAAACACCGATGTGCGGAAGATACAGCCCGAACCTCTTCCAGATGAAGTAGAATCAGACGATAACCTGCCGGCTCCGCCTGAACAATTGGAGTTAGACTACCACATTGAAGATTAGGCACAGTTTCCAATAATTAGCAATTTTGATAATAAATTAAGCTTCAATAAAACGTGTTCGTTCTTTCAATAGTGCTAAAAGCCTAGACAGATATTGACCGAGAACAATGTTTGAATTCTCCTTAAAGATTTTGATGTAATATTTTATATTTTCTGTAAAAATATTCAACAAAACCGTCGATAATTCACTTTTAGATATTTTATAGTTAAATTTTTTGGGCAGTACGTGCGACTGTCGGAAAAATGTTAATATACTTTTGATATTGGCCGTACAAACTCCAAGATTTTGGAATTGGAATTTGGTGGGCCAGCGTATTGCGTTAATGATAAAAAGAAAAAAATTAGAGGAAAACTTTACTAAAACTTCGTGCGGAAAGTTTGTCCGAGAGGATCATCTTCTCCTTCATGTTCCTACTCCACTATGGAGATTTCTTATCAGAAAGTGAATTTTATTTTTTTACAACACCACACTGTATAATTTGGCCGTTTATAAGTCTGCTAGATTCTTCAGCCATATGGTCTGTCTTCTGCATCTATTTCTTCAGTATCTCATGCCTACTGTTTTTTTTTTTTTCCTTGAATTGCGAGTTCGAAAATGCTATATTATATCACATTGAGAAAAATGGGGTTGAAAAGTGTGAATATCCGTATCAGAACAAGATTTGAAAATTTATTAAAAAATAACGAACCATCGAAAGAACTCAGAACAAAATTCAAATGAAAGCTTGTACCTTAAGGCTATACCTATAATATGATTTAGTTGCAACCTATACTTAGGTCTGTTGGGTGGCTCATTTTTTATTTCTTTAAAATTTCAACAATGGCTACTACAATAAATATAAGGGTGGGTCATCTGTTGGTTTATTTTTATATTACACGTTATTTTGATACAGACAGTATTATATCTCCGCGCTACGAAATTAATAGATTTACTTTTGAACAAATGGGCAATTTTGAAACCTTATTTCCAAATTGAGTTCTGTGTTGCTCAAACAGTGCGAATTTTGAAAAGAAATTTCGGTCGAATAAAGCACCAATCACGTCTGCTATACACAAGTATGTGAGGCTGGCATGTTAATTGATAATGAAAGTTGTCCTTGTGTTCGTCCTGTGCACTCAGCCGAGAATATTGCTGCTGTTACTGAAATTGTACGCCTAAAACCAAGAACTTCAACTTGCCAAAGATCTCAGCAATTGAACATTACACGCACTGGCCTGAAGAGAATTCTGCATAAAGACTTCGAATTATTGTCTTATAAGGGCCAACTGACTCAGGAATTGAACTTGAGCGTGATCTGGCATCACCAGGATAGCGCTAAGTGCCACATAAGCCGTGCAACAATCAATCTTTTGTGTACTAAGTTCAAAAATCGTATAATTAGCCGTTTTGGAGTTGGTCATAGCATTTATGATCTGACGGTGTTGGACTTTTTTTTGTAAGCTGCCATTAAAGATCGATGTGACGCCAACAATTCAGAAACTATTCGAGGACTTAAGCTATCGCTGATCGAGCTATTTGAGAAATAAAGCCCCAAACCATCGAAAATGTGCTGCAAAATTGAGTTGACAGGCCAGCCGAAGCAGTCATTTAAATGAAACCATATTTCATAATTAATCGGAAGGTTTATACTTTTCAATAAATCAATAAAATTTAAAAAATACTGAACAGTATTTATTTTATAGTATTTTTAAAAAGAAACCTGGCAACAGCCAATCATTTACACATACGTGAAGAAAACCCAGTTAGTTACATAGTATACGAAATAATAGATATTTTTAGATATAGTAGATTAAAGTCAATAAAATCATAATTGTTATTGAAAACAATTGGTTTATTGAAACCGTACTTAGCGCGATGATAAGGAACGTTGAAGACATTGCACTTTCTCAGTGAGCAAGACGGAACAGATGTTAAATAATGAAAGTAACAAAGGAAGTATTGCGTCGATGTTCCAAGCTATTAAGTTTAATAAATTTAAGCCTATCTAGGTAAGGAGGTAACATAACAAGAGCAAAACGAAAAAAACATTCGTTTATGAAAAACGTTAATTTGAATTTCAACTCGTTCCTTTATTTTAAATAATGGACGTTTTACATTTTAACCCCATTGCAAGCATCTCTGAAAATTAATTTATTATTACGAAGATTTAAATGTATTATAAAGCGAATACTAAATAGTGAATCAGCTCCACACAACACTCGAACAATAAAACAGAATGGACGCAGTTTCCTTTTTATAGTGAAATTTATGATTATCTAGTATTTAATGGCTCTTTAAACAAGTAGAGGATGCAGCCCGTTTGTTTAAGGGGTTTATTTCTAGTATGCAGACTTTTTTGAGTACAAGGCAATGGAATCATTTGTTGTCTGTCTTAGGTAGCAATATTTTTAAGAAATTAGATGTCTGTCCTAAAGAGAATTAATAGTAATACCACCCCCCGTCCCATTAGAATAAAATCATTAATTCCCTGGTTAAATATAAATTTATTAAAATGGGAACAATTAGCTGTGAGAGAAATGAGGAAAACTTGCGTCGAAATAATATTAAATGCTAAATACACTTAAATGAGTGAAAGCAAAGTACATATACTGTGATTAATTTGAGAAGCTTAGCAGTAGCCACGGTCAGGAACACGCCTCCTTGGTGCACATTTTATGATATTATCCACACGGAGAATCATTTCGGCAGCTTCTGAAGCAGAAAGAAGCACCTGTCGTTTAACCGCATATGACTCTGTGATATGAAGCGCTTTCATACAGGCGATTTTGCCTGAAATCATATCCAAACCAGTGGAATGTTCGCCTCGGGCGTGAGCAGCACGTAGTTTCGAAATCAAGTCGGCAGAATCATATCCGGCGTTATCAGCAATTGCTGTTGGGAGGGCGAGAAGAGCTCCTGAAAATAACTTTTTATTAGTAAAATTTCATTTAAACTGGATTAATTTGAGAAGCATACTTGCAAATGATTCCATTGCAATCGCCTCCTTTCCAGGGGTTTCAGCTGCCTTCTTAAAGACAGCATCAGCCATTAGGGCTTCACTGCTTCCGCCACCGTGAATAACTCTAGTCTCCTTGACTGTTGCGGCTAGAACGCAAAGTGCATCATGAAGGGAACGTTCAGCTTCATCGATAATTTGCTGTGTTGCTCCACGAATTATAATGGTGCAAGCCTCGCCTAATTTCACTCCACTGAATCTCAGAAGGGTGTCTTCCCCGATCATCACTTGTTCGATGAGTTGGCATTCGCCCAGCTTAACTGTTGAAGGGCTGTCGAAAGTAGAAACGATTTCTCCACCAGTGACCAATGCAAGGCGCTCAATGCCATCAAAATCGGCATGTTCGATAGCCATAACACCAGCATCAGCGAAAAGTTGTTCTGGATAGTTATAGATGAGTTGACGATTAATGAATACGTTGCAGTTGTGGGCCAAAATCTTCTGGACCTTGTCTCGCATCTTTTCCTTCTCAGCCAATTCTAAATCAGCGATTTTCGCCATCGAATCAACCTTTATCTGACTGCCGAAAACTTTGATCTTGTCTGTATCCATAGGCGTGTTAGCAATGAGAATCTTTGCATTCTCAACACGTTTCGGCTGGTGGACACCGGGCTTCTTATCTAGCAGAAATCCTTCATCTAAAAAGGAATCTTCTAGTGTTCCACCAGTTTTCTTTATAATTTGAATTGCGTGCATCTCTCCGGACCCCTTGAGCCTGAGTACAGCATCAACAGCCAAATTTGCAAAGTGATCCTTGTTCTGATAAAGGATTTTTGAGCTCAACGTTGTCGCTGCAATGTTGTACAAGTCAATCCTAAATTGCTCTTTATCCGCAGAATTGTCCTCGGCAGCCTTAGTGAGGGCATCCAGAGCAACTGCAGTAGCTAACCTCCAGCCGGCGATAATTATCTGTGGATGGAATTTCTTGTCGATTAGCTTCTCGGCCTCACGGAGCAGTTCAGCAGCAAGGACTGTAACCGAAGTCGTGCCATCGCCAACTTCTTGATCTTGAACTCGAGACATATCGACGAGAATTTTAGCAGCTGGATTGTCGACACCAACTGACTTGAGGATTGTCGCTCCGTCGTTGGTCACCTCGACTTTTCCGGCATCGCGGCCAGTGGAAATGAGTATTTTGTCCATACCCTTCGGGCCCAGGGTGCTCTTGACAAGGTCCCCAATTGCAATTGCCCCAACGAATGAGGACAATCTGGCGATTTCGCCCTTCTCCTCCTGAGCCTCGCTCTTGAGAATTCTCACTGGATTTAGGGACATCTCCTAAAAAACAGAAAAAGCCATTTGGTCAAATTACATTTTGCAGGATGCTAGGTTATGTCCTAATTGCTCTCGTTTAGCTGACGAAATGTGAAGAAAGATTCATTAATTCCGAGCTATAAACCTCAAAAACGCCGAAAAGTGCGCTTTTTCAAACAAAAAATCCACTTATTTAGAAGAATCGAGAAGGCTCCATTTCACGTGGGGTTAGGCAGCCGGCGCTATGTCAATGCGTTTTACTCTAATTTCTAGACTGAACCGTCAAATACACAAAGCCGTAATAAGCTATAAGGTAGAAAAAGTGCTTGGGACTACAAATTGCGCCACATAATTACCATTTTCACTGATTTTTCTTAAAATTCCCACAACGCGAGCTCGACTTGAACAGAACTGCACCGATGACAAATAGTTATGGAAGACGGGGATGACTGCGATCAACTAGCACAACTGGGAAATGGACTAGATCTGGAGAGCTTTTGGGATAGATCAGAGAAGCATAAATTTCAGTTATGAATTCAAACTGGTTAAGGGGCACCACTGGCGTGACTGGGTTATATTTAGGAATATTTTTAAAGAAAACTACTGCATGGAATGTTTTAATGTTTTAAGAATATATTTGTGGATATATAATTAATAAATGATAAATATTTTGGACCAAACAATTTAAAATTCAGCGAGTTATTCGCAATTTCCCAAGACTCTAAAAAAAAAATTCCCCCACTGCGGCAGTGGTAGCGACCTTCACAGTACCTGAAATCAAAAAAAAAACCAAAAGTATATTAGACTAGAAGGTATTGCTCGTACCATAACCCTCGATCGAAAAAGAAAATTGAAAGGACCCCACAGGAAATACATGGAAAATGGTCTTTATGTAAATCTTTCTGAAATTTTGCATAAAGATAGGTTTTAGCATGCCTAAAGTCATAAATGCCCACTCGTAGCCGCTAAAGGTTGCCAAAGTGTCAGATACTACTATGGCGCAGAAGCGAGACAAATGAACTGCAAAGAAAATTTATTTTTGTATATCTATATACAGGGCCGGTTCTAGGCACAAGCGGAACAGGCGGGGCGACAAGATGAGAAGGGCGCTGCGTCGCAGGCACCGCAATATGATCTTAGCATTTAAGTCAGTGCTAGCTTTAGGCTCAGAAAGATTTTTATGTTTTTTGTATATTATATATAAAATATTCAAATACTCTTTCATCTCTCTGATTCTTAATTAGTCACTAGTTCCTTTTTATTTATTATTAAAATACTGGCATAATGCTTTAGTATTGTTCATCAATTTAATTTTAATGAATGCAAAAATACAAAATATTGTGTCAGAATAATGAAAGGTATATTTAAACCGATTAATATGTTCAAAACTATTTAAATAAGTGAATAATAATAATAGAAGGACACTTATTTAAATAGTTTTGAACATATTAATCGGTTTAAATATACCTTTCATTATTCTGACAAGTTTAAGTTTAGCGCTTTATCGATGAAGTGTTGTAGTTCACATTTAAATTCTATTCTCGAGTTGACGCGCAGTAGCTAAAACTAATACTACACATTTTAATTTTCGTTTTTTTAAATGAAATTTCAAGTAAAAATAAATTTAAAGTATGAACATTTTCAAGTTTCAGTTTTTTATTCAAACGACATAATCTTCTGCAAAATGTCAACTCTTTACACTCACAATAGCAAATTCTACATTTTTTTATTTTTCACGTTAAGCCTCGTTAATTTGATATACTCGCTGATAAAGAATTTGTTTAATGCATGTTTCTCAAAATAAAGTAAGTAAAAAAATTTTACCCTTGATAAAAAAATTCATTCCTGAAGAGAATGAGATCGTCAAAAGTGCTAAGGGACGCCAAAATCTAGCTCCGCTTGTGGCGAAAAATTCTAACGGGTTGGCACTGTCTATATACTGGACATTGAATACTAAATACTGGGTGGTCGATACTGATTGTGAGTATTAGATATGAGTACTGAGCTTACAGTATTGGATACTGCTTTCTAGGTACTGAATATTAAGTAAACGGAATTAAGTACTGAATTATATTTGAATATTCTATACCCAGAAGTCAGAACAGAATACACCTGCGGAATACCCTAAGCTTACGAAATTCGAAATAAACGGTCTAATTTTCTGTAACACTTAATTTTTTGAAAAAGACAAACTTAAAAAAAAAAACAATTTCACAAAACAAAATCTAGTTTTCGACTTTTCGCAGTAAACTTATTTATAATTGTTTCCGTTGGTAGGTCAATGTTACGATGAAAAGATATGAGGGCTAATCCCGTTAATCTATCTTGACCACATGATTTCCTTAAATATGTTTTCAGCCTTCGTAAAGTAGAAAATGATCGCTCAGCTGTACATGTTGTAACTGGTAGGCTTGCAATAATATTCAATAAAATAAATATGTTCGGAAATAATTCTTCGTTGCACTCTCTCCCCAATGCTTCAATAGCACATGATGGTCGATCAATTTCATTCGGTACTCAATCGATTTTCCACAGTTCAAATTCTGCCAATTTCCACTTTCTTCTCGTATAATCACTGTTTATTTTTAGAAAGTTACATCGATATATAAATTATACTAATTTTTATATTGTATGAAAAAAAATAAAAAAATTACCATTATTACCTTTTGTATATATAAAATAGAATTGTATAGATATATAATAAAAATAAAATATTACAAAATTAAAAATGTAAATAAAAGTCAACTCAACTGAATGCAACTGAATATGTCGAATAGTTGCATATATTTTCATAAAAATAAATAAATTAATTGCCCTGGTTCATAAGGTATGTTAAAATGTTTACCCATTAAAATTGGTTGCTTTACATTTAATAATAATATGTATAAGTAAATAAAGTCAAAAATATATATAATCTAATACAACGTAGATTTAAGGGGTTTCGTGGATTTCAAATTTTGAAAAATTGTTTGAAAAAACTTTTCAAATTTTTATTCTTACTTTAAAATTTAAACGCGTTTTTCTCGAAACTCTATTTTTGAAGTCGGTGGACACGATTACTCAAAAACTAATGCACCGATCTTATTCAAATTTTGAATCAGAATCAGAATCACCTGTGAGCACTGCATTTGTTTTGTAAATCGCGCAACAGCTTAGTTGATAAATAAATGATAATACTATATATTAGTGATGAGCATAACAAGACCAAGACCAAGAGCAAGACTATGATAATCGATACGAATATTAATACCAAATCTTGGTCTTGCACACTTGGTTTTGGTCTTGAATTTAGTAATGAGCTAAATGGGTCTTGGTCTTGGTCTTGCAGAAATTCTAAGACCAAGACCAGTACTACATATACCTGCAGTAGCATTACTAAGACTCGATTTGCAAGACCAAGACCATGTTTGCGAGACTTCACCAAGACTTGCTGATTGAAAAATATTTCCTTCTACTTTAGTCGCTAGTTTTAAGAAAATTATCTATCTGTAACACGCGGTTTAGTGAACTTTTATTAACTGAACTGATACTCCAAATTTGAAAGTGTTTAGTTCTAGAGTTTTTGACACATTGTACGGGCTCTTATGGGCCAGCCGTAGTCTTGTTTTGCTCATCACTACTATATATATTGATTATATTTAATTAATGTTCCCAGTCTTTTGCCGTTGCCCTGTGCTTTTTATAAAAAATACATTTCGCTTTTTTTCTTCATTGACCTGTGGTATGCAATTTCAAAACATTATGAGATGTGACAAATTTCTAAAATGTACCTTAATCTAGATAGAGCTCCAGGTAAAAAAACAGGATTTTTATTTTATATGGGGAGATCTATGGACTGGACATATATAAATTATTAAAAGAACGCAGCTTATAAAGTCTTTTAGGATACAGTCTTACCCGCCTTATTACTTATTCATTTTAATAAAGATAAAGATTGCAAAATATGTTTCACTCTTTTCACGTGCATTGAATTGCACGCGTTATTTTTTTTTTTTTTTTCTTAATATTTCTACTTCCATTTCCAATTTCGCTTACTAAAATTACAATTCGGCAATTTTTTTTGAATAAGCTGAAAATTTAAAAATGTTTTTGGGTAAAATGGGTTTGATATGCTTTAATAAACCTTTCAGTACATTTTTAGTCTCTTTTTTTGTGTGACATTGAAATTTTATAAAAAATAATATTTTCTTGGTTACAAAAGAAAAGTAATTAAAATTTATTAAAATATTTTTGTTTTTCAGTTTACTCAATCATTTTGTTTAAGGCAATTTATAAAGAAGGAATAAGAGGAAAGGAAATTTAAAAATAAAAACTGAAAAAAGTAGATAATGTATGCAACAGGACTCGAATGCAGATTCTCCGAGTTAAAGAATTTAAGTTTGAGATATTTACTACGAGTTAAGGCTAGGTAAGAAGATAACATAATTCGTTTAGCATTTTATTATATTATTGCCAGAACCCGCGCTCTGTTCGATTATACAGAGAACCATAATACGAATTTTTCTTTTATAGCATTTTTAGTTCGCCATATGTTGTGAGCCCTTTTGTAATGTAATGCATTATTTTTTTTTGTAAATTTATTAAGTAATATTTATAATAATGATTAATTTATAGAAATAATAAATTTTTACATATATATATGAAAAACTTAATTTTGTTTAGACGCTACGCAGAAGGTACAAATTATTGGTCTGATTTGGTTTGATGAACAACCTCTTTCCGCCATGTAAAAATCTACGCAAGGTTGGTAGGAGTTCCCTGAAAAAGAAAAGATAATACATATAAATATGTTAACACGATTTGAATAAATTATAAAAAATACAGAGAAACTTCGAAAGAGTAAAATATCTGTATATTCGTATTTATTTTAATTTTTCTTCGAATTTGTTGGACCAAAACTCCAAAAAGTGACATTTGATATATGATATAATTCGTTTCGTATGACAGAAGGAAAAGAATAATGTTTCCAAATTTCTCCGTTGATTTATTTTAGTTTTTTAATATGCATACAAAAAAAGAAAGAACAACATTCATTGTAAAGTAGCTGTTCTATAACATAAATTAATATTAACCAAAGTATGTCGCCATGTACATATGCCTGTACTTTAGTCTGAATAGTAGATCTTTAGACTTCAACATACAATTTTGGTGTCTTGGTAATAATTAATACTGCTTTACTACCTGGGAATGGGCAAACCAAAAAAAAAACTAGAACGGAAGTAATATTTTATTATTAATTGTATTGTATACCTCATGTATCACTTTATTATTATAAACTGACTTTCACCTGACATAAATATGTATTTTCAAATTTTAAAACATTGTTTATTATTTAATTATTATTTCAAATGTATTAAGTAAAATATTAAATCTTACTGCCGCATTCAAGACTCACAAAAGGTATGTACTTATTTTGAAAACGAAATATATTTAAACAAGGTGAACATGAAGAAATTAATTAAGGTTTTTTTATGTTATTTTTCATTTACTAACTGCAGCTTTAAAGATATTTAACATTAAATATCTCAGTAACTTACTTCTAAATACGGTTTTGATTGAAGATTGTTTATAGGGTCATATATCACAACCCATAACGAAATCTTGTCGGAAATTATTTTACAGTGTGTTAAAGGTATAAAAAGATTCTTTAAAACAATATTTCGGTATTTTGTTCGTAGGAGCATTTTTGCAACTTTCAGGGTTTATTATTTAACATTTATGTCACTTACTTATAAAAAAATGTTGATGAATGATTTTGGCAAAAGTCACATTGTTTAAATTTTTGTGCACTATAAAAAACAATCTGATAGGCTTGACGGTTTAAACCAAATTTTATTTTATATATTAAGCATCCTCAATAAACTAAAGAATTTGGTAAACATTTAATTTTTATTATTTTTTTAGCAAGGTTGGGTTAATTTCGAACACAACTTCTTACAGATCAAATGAATATATTTTATTTTAGAGCTAGAGTATACACAAATTCATTATTCAGTTTGGGAGACACATGGGGAGATTTTATTAAATAATAAATCCTAACCCTTGCAAAAACGTATGACTTTAAGATTCTTTTCTTTTCGCAAGAATTACTCTTTTTTGGCTTGGTAAAGTATACAAGTTCTTCCCTTATTTCCATATGTCCCTTGTTTTACATATGAGCCGTTTATTTTGAAAGTGGCTTAAGTCCAAATGATCATAAAGACTATTTTTCTATATTCTTGTAAAGTAAAATAGTCTTTATGATCATTTGGACTTAAGCCACTTTCAAAATAAACGGCTCATATATCCTATAAGTTTGTTAATAGACCGAAAAGCATTCATTACGGGAAGCGGAAATGACACTAAAGAACACAGAAATAACTTAGAAAATAAACTCACATGACGATAAATTAGTGAAATTAACTTACCAGTAATAACTACAGCATCCAAATGTTCAATATAGCTCTTCGCCAGTCTGAGAATTTCGATTTTGGAGAGCTTACGATTTTGCGGCTCGGTCGGTATCAAATGCCTCAGGGTATTAAAAGCTGAATTGACACTGCACACCGCGGAAATGAATATTTGTTTTCGGTTAAACCACTTTCAAATCTCCATACAAACCTTTGCGTTCGGTACCTTTCACGGGCATTCACCTGTTGCCTCTGTTTTGGTGGATTAACCGAATCCGATTCATTCGAGCTGAGGCTACAGCTGATATCGAATATTGAAAAATTTGAATTTACAAAATCCATATCTATTGCCGACTCAACTTCGACACTGTCAATGGCACACTTCGCGTTAAGTAACTGAGGCCCCGACAGGCTGCCGGGGCTGATGGCAGTCGGAGGAAAGCACTTGGTAAACGAATTAAGTCATTAGGCACAATAAATAGCCCATAAACCATGAACAAGTGCTATGCACTCATCGGGGTGATCTGAGCTAAAACAGCAAACAGGCAACCACAAATCATCCTTTGTTGAAGTCGAAAGTAATTTTTGACTCTTGCCACATAGGCCAAGATATACGCAGCGGCCGAGCCGTCCCGGAGGCTGGAATTATGGCAATTAGGGACGGATCGGATTCGGTTACATGGAAAATTAACACCCGAAAGGGAAGCACTTTTTTTTTTCATGCGCAGTCGATTTGAAAAATTTCCCTCAACTTCCGATGTACCGGCAGCTGGGAGATGATACTCATGTTCGCTATCTTGAGTTATATTACGTACTATATTTGCAATTGGCTCAAACCACTAGAGGCCCACAGCTGCTATGATCGCAGTGGTATGACATTGACCTCAAAATAAACAAGTGCAGAAATTTATTGCTGGGGAGGAGAGAGAGCCTTAAGTGATCTTAATTTCGAGTGTGGTGCACGTGCGCTATTAATGGCTCATACTGAAATTGTTTGTTAATTAGATCTCAGGAAATGTAATATTCACGGCCATTTAGAGGCCTGAGAACTACGGGTCGAATACCATACCATATATAAAAAATGCACCCTAATTTGAAAAATTTAATTGTAAAAGCACACTTGAGGAGGGTACCTAATTATTAATATATTTTAAAATAAAACTTTTTGCAGTGTTTTTCGGTTTCACTTAATTTTCAACTTTTTTTTAATTAATTTTCTCCGAAAGTTTCCGTTCCCTATAGTTTTTCTATAATTTTTGAATTAAGCCTGCATAAAATTAGATAATATTTAAGAAATGCTTCAAATGCTTATAAAGTAAGAGCTGTTTAAGATTTAAATTTTTATATTATTTCCATAGTCGGTACACTGAGAAGAATTTTTCTGCAGGAATCACAAAAATATTTACACTTACAACAATTTAGTATCTTTCGCAGTCACTTTATAATTAACACAACTAATTTTTTAATTTCAAGAATTAATCACAAGAAATCCGTTTTAGTAATTTGTTGTGAATTATAAAGAATAACAATATTTACTATGCATTTTAGTATTTGCAAAAAGTTTTGTAATTCCTACAAAAACTAGGTAATACGCATTTGGCTGATTTGTATCTTTATAATAATTATAAATGAAATACTTATGCCTATAAAAAGTTTTGTTATTCTTGCAATACGATCGTATGGCATTTTTGGATAATTTGCAATATCGTAAAATTACAAATGGAATACTACATAGTTTCAACAAAACTGTTCATAATTCCTACAATACTTCTCTAATAATGCGATTTTGACCAGCTCGTGGTGTTGTAAAATTCCAAATATGTAGGTTATTAATCGCTACAAAATATATTGTAATATCTAAAAATCACTTTAATGTCCACAAAACACTTCGTAATTCCTATTAAATAGTATATTTTCCACTATCTAAACTAATCAAATAACTATCTATCCATTAAGTATCAAAGCACAGAGATACGAAGAATTCAATTCAATAGTGCTCTATACTACAATATTAGAGAGATAGAGCTATATGCTTTTATTATGAAAAGAAAGACTAGAAAAACTATATGAGCAGTAGGTATGTATTTATTAATAAAAGTATATTAAAATTAACTAAATAAATAAAGTATAGGAAGTTGTTAAAATCATAAAACGTTTAGTTAAATTTAGATAGAAAATTCCAGAAATTACAAAAACAAAACACTATGAATTACATAGGATGCTTAGAATTAAAAAGAAAAAATTAGTTAAATTTGGTATTGCTAAGCTACACGTTTGAAATTACAAAGTGAACTTTCTAAAGTGTGTAAATTTTACAATGCTTTTGTTGTACACTCGTATATTAGTATCATTTATTCATTCATTTTAGTATATGGGTAGTTCTACAAACTAAGGAAGAATTCGAGTCTGATTTCGGCCCGACATTTTTTATACATTCTGGTGGCAGAATTCAGTCTAATAACTAGAGTACAGTGTCTTTTAGCTTATCCTACCTAAAGGGAACAGTCAAAAAATTTAATATTTTTTGATTTATGTCCATTTAAACTTAAACTTAGACCACCACCAAAACTAAATAACTGTATATAAACAAATTATGAGAGTAAGTTCAATTTATTTATTAAATTATTTATTTGTAGTTTAATGTTTATGTGTAAAAAAATACCATTATTACACAGAAACAATATTTTTAATATGATCTTCTCAGGATTCTGGATGGTTCTCAGTACCAATTGGACAGGATCCTGAGGCCAGGTTCCTGAGAATTTCTGTCTAAAAATAAAATAAACAAACCAATTTATAACTTTCAACAAAAATTAACCTAAACTAGGCCTATGCGCTAGCATCTTACATATCAATACGCTAAAATTAGTCATATTCATTATTTATTTCGTAAATAAAAATCTTACCAGGATCCTGAGAACTTCACTGATTACGACACCACTTCACTCGCCGAACGCACTAGGCTCACTAAACAACGTGTTAAGTGAGAATAGATAGATGACATTCTTTATCTCTTTCGTAGGTACTATCGACTCAGCGGAATGGTAAAGACGCACGGCAAATAGTCTAGTAAATATTTGCTAATTCAACAGCGAACAGGATACTGAGATAAAATGGTGGGGACAAAATGTAAACAAGATTTATTTAATATTTTTGAAGTAAATACTATAGTAATTGTTCTACCTAGCCAGGAAAAATAGTAAACTTATTAATTTGGGATTCTTTTAAGACCCTAATGTATAAGTAAACGTATCACGACGCACTTTGAACTAAAATTTGTACGAGGGACACTGCAGGATCCTGAGAATTCGGCACTTTGCGCAGTAATTTTGTTCAGAAAAGAATTTTGAATCTTAATTATTTTTAGTGACCATCTAGAAACAATTGTAATTAATAGTATTCCATCCAAAAAAAATTGTTATTAACAATTTTTCTATCATATTTTGGCTGAGCCGCCAAAAATTCCTTAGTTTGTAGAACTACCCATATACAGATAGCGAAATGTTACGAAAAGTTATTAGTTGGTTTTTCATTATAGATCGTTATTTAAACTTATGTACATCACGTTTCCATCTACCAACTATGGAAATATAAATTCGAATTTGAAGTTTTTTTTTTTACTATTTCTGGATTTCGTAAAATTTTTTTTGTTTATTTTCGATTACTTCAACTTAAATCTATACACAGTAAAAAATTGGCGCGGTTTTAATATTAAATCGGTCGAATTATTGCTGTTTTGTAAAACTTCTATTAAAATTAAATAAAGTAAGTAAATTAAAAGTACTTAAAAACAAATAATAAATTTCCAAAGTGGGTAATAATAAATCGCTTACAAATATAAAAAGTCAGAATTTGCTTATTATTTTCTTGGTAAGTATAAGCAATTGTATTATATTATTAGGGTTTTTTTTATTCACTTCTCACTTCATAGTAGCACATTTTAAACGAAATAGTATACTAACTAATTGGCCATTAGTATAATTATCACAAGGTAAAATACAAAAAATAAACATATAAAAAATTTTTTTACTTTTATTTTAAAATAAATAGAATTAATTTATTGTAAAAAATAATTTATAATATCTCACTGTGAAGTGAGAAATTGTTCTTATCGAAAGGCCCTGAAGCCTGTAATCAGAGCATGCGTATAAACCCACCATTCCTTCGCTCAACCGCTCTAAGAGTGACCAGTAACATTGTTATAATCCTGAAATTAGTATGTTATTGAAAATGTTTACACTGAGAAAAAAGTTTGTTTATATTTTATGAGGTTTGGTTATAGTTAAACAATGTATAGTTGATAATTGCGATATAAATATTATTTTATTGTTAACAAGCCCTATAGATTTCAATTATAATTTTTGTCGACTTTCATTAAATTTAATACTAAATATTTTAAGAAATACGGCGTATAAAAAGATTTATTTCTTATAGTTAAACTCTTTCCTCAGTGTAAGATTACAATTTAAGTAAAATTACATTAGTCGATATCAATTTTGCCGTAGAATAAGTAGTAAGAATATATCATTTCTATAGGCATTTTTGTCAGATTATGAATTCGCAAATGAAAATGTCCTATCACGTCACAGTTTTTGAAAAAAGTAAGTTTGAAAATATAAAATACCGTATTTTGTCTATTTTTGCAAATTAATTAAAAAATAATGAATTGTTATGGGAGCTTGTAAAGTAGCTCAAATAAAATTACAAATCTTTACTTATTATATTAAATACGAGAGGATTTAATACTTTCCGAAATATTCCGTGGAATTCACTTTTTTCCACAAGCCGATTACTTCATACAATAGATAGTGAATGAATATCACGGCTTGCGCACGTTCATAAAAGTCTTATTCCCGAAGATGCTTCGTAAGCGCTATAGATTAGTGGTATTTCATACATATAGATACATATGGATGGATTTAGGCTCTCTTTTAAGTTATATTACGGGCGTTTTTGTCTAATTTTCTCTAATTTTTTAACGAATTTTTAAAAATGGACGAAATATGATATTTTGTATTTTTCAACCCTATTTTGCTAAAAAAAACTTGACGTGATAGGACATGTTTTTTTGAGAATTCATAATGTACGGAAAAAATCCTATAAAAATCATATATGTGACTTGTTGTATGCAAAATTAAAAATTAAATTTTGTAGACTAGTGTTAATATAACTTTCCAGATTTCCAATTACCCTGCGACATATACAAAATAACGTTTAAAGCCGTATCGACGAGTTGTCCATAGTTCTAACGATATATTCTATTCGGTCCATTAAGTGCTCCAGGAATAATACATAACTTAAATCTAATTTAGTTACCTCAATTTTACTAATCCTCATCTGTTAGGTACATATTGCCCAGCGGTTATGGGTGATTTATCTTTTAATAGTACTGGCATCTAATCCCTCCCTCACCATATTATCAGAACAATTTGTTTGATATTTTATCGACCGGCTCGTGAATAATTTATCGCAATAAGCATATTATCTTCTGATAAATGAAAGCAACTTGTATGTGAAGAGCTTTGAAAATTCGGGACACGTCCGGGTACCATATTATGCACAAAACGACCTTGAAAGACCTGCTCTGTAAAATCCTGCAGGAATGGATGGTGTTCGGATTGCTGCTCCTATTAAAGTCCAGCAGTATTAACTAAATTGCGGTGCACATACCCATAAACAAGCGCATCTTGTACCCGGAACGTGTACCCCAGCAAACCTACCCGGTCATACCGATTGGAGCACACGTCTAAATTAATCGCTACACAAATTACACAGTTTGGTGTTAATTTCTGCATGTTTGCATTTGCTCACCCTGACAATTGTTGGCTTGACTGTTGTCATGTTTAAACAAGCAGAAAATAATACTGACTATATGAACGTTTTTCCGATGGGGGCGATATGTGCGACTGTGTATGCATACATGCCGTGTTGAACACTTGTTCACCGAGTGCTAATTAAGCTCATGCAGATTCAATTTTCAATTGAAATTTAAATGTCGTCTCACTTCAGGAGTATTTCGCGATTCATTTGCATTTCGTGCTTGAAATAGTTCATCTAACTACACATTCAACCCTTGCGGAAGCGTGAAAATAGGATGCAATGTTAGCGCATGCTAATTTCAACAGATTTCGAAATCTACAGCTGTGTCTTACAGTAGTGCATCTTCTAGATTTCGGTCAAGACTCCTTACAGAACTATTGTAATGGAGCACAAGGTCAAGACATAAGAATTAAGCTCGATCTTGAACATGTGTGTGCTGCTGTGCTGCCTTGAAGTTTTTAACTGAATTTATTCTGAGTGCATTTTGCATTTAACGAAGGCTAATACGGGGAATTATGACATTGAACTTTTGTAAAAATAATTTGTATTATTATAGTCATATATTTTATACATTCATCCCTCAATTTTCATGATGAATATGTTCGAAGAAAAATCGTGTAAATCGAAACCATGTAAAATGTAACGCTGCATACATATAAAAAAGAAGGATAGGTTCAAATAAGCTTTAAGCCGTGTAAGTCGAATCAAAGAATACAAAGAAATGTTGTAGATACGCTCATAATAATCGTGTTTCATGCTATTTCAATTAATTTATTAAAATTAAAACCAATAAACATGAATTAGTAATATTCTATAATAAACAACAAACAATAAAACAAAAATATGCACATAGGCTCCATTGACCATTATAATTACAAAAAAACAAGTTGATTGTATTTGTTTAGGAACTCATAGTCTCATTTTTTTGTTTACATTATTGGGCGAAATAAAATGTTATCACATGAATTCTTAAAAACATAAAATTACCCCTCCTGTTAGTTATTTACACATTGTCTCATTTCTTTAATGTCCGCGGTTGCTATCATAATAAATCGCGTTTGTGGAAAGAGTACGTTCAAAATTTATTTATAGGTATGTGAAATAATAGAAATAATATAGAGAAACCTTTTTTTTTTAAATGCAAAAACCGTGTAAAAGCGAAACCGTGTAAATCAAGTAGGAATAGGTGTATTTTGTAAAATATCTGCTTAAAAACTAAGAGAAAGAGAATGGTGCCCAGAGCTTATAATGGAAAATACGTTTCAAATGTTTCTACGAAAAGTACTCACACATGTTTCTTGTCTTCGTTCAACTTTTGTAGATTTTATTGAGCTGAAATTTTGAATATACAGAGTGTCCCAGATATTTATATATTCAATAGTAAACACGCGGAGCTTTTCACAAATTGCTAAACCCTAAACCCCTCTAGCCCTTCTTTTTTAAAAATTATAATCCTTTCAATTAAAACAATTTAATGCTTTGTTCTTTTATTCTAATAACAACGATATTTTTCTACAAGAATGGCTATTAAGTTGCCTTTATCATTGATATCAGACGATTCGTTTAGATAAGTGCAAGTTATATTACCTCGTGCTTTATTGATTTTTTTTTTTATTATTTAGTATTTAAGATAGGTCGTATTTCCAAGTCTAGTTTCTATTCGAATAACTTACCTCACTTGTCATTTGGATAATTCCTAGATCATTGTCTATTCCAAATAATGGATTTTTGCGCAAAAACAAAAAACAAAAAAAAAAAACATTCAGCGCAAATGTTTTAATTTATAGCTAACCAAAATCTGTCACTCAATTTCATTAAAGATCTCGGGTAATTTGTTGCCGTGGACCCATTATTTGTGACAGTTTTTGTTTTTAATTAAGACGCCGACAGGGTGGAATTTGCTTAAAAGCTTAAACCATCCGAGCAAACTTAAGTGACAGTAAGAAGCTCCCTCCGTCAATCAATCAGGCTTTGTGTCGTCGCGGTCCTTTCTGTTGGCATCGTCAAAAATTTTACCACCAAGGGGACATTGCATGAAATTCAATTAACATCCGCGGCAGAGTGTAAACTTCATCAACCGAAGAAGAAGAAGAAGAAGAAGAAGAAGAAGAAGAAGAAGAAGAGTATTATACTGCTTGCGATTTATCGTTCTACAGTCTCTTTTATCTAGACTTATCTGAGCGACTAAGTATAAGACAAAAGGAGGCAGAAGGGTGCCAAATGGTCATACTGCGGAAAAGTAATAATACCACCAGTGACCCAGCTAAAGGTCCCCACAAAAAGGAGCAAAGAAGAGTTGCAATTAATCAAAATATTTAATTAGCAAGACACCTGCTGCACTGTATTGTCGACGAGATATGGGCTAATTTGTAATACCGCCGCCGCGGCCGTCCGTTGGCCGTATTCATTTTAATTTTTTGTGTTGGGCTCACAGCTAAATGAATATACATTGCTTTAGTTTTTTACAAATAGCGATATCTTTTACACCTGATCCTTAATTTCAAACTTATGTATAGTATGTATTAGCAATTCTTATGATTGGTTTCGCCTTTTTGCTTACGATGAAATATTTATCGCAGAAATATTTATATTATAGTTCAGAACATACTCATCAAATATTTGTTTTTCATATTTCCTTTGACATTAACATTTTATATATGGGACATTCCACGTCAACCGGGCCACCTAAATGACCAAAAATCATGGAGACCTAGAAAATTGTTTTTGGGCTTAAATTTTTGGTCTATCTTTACTCTTCAGAAATTGACATGGCGTTTTGAAAAATTCAAAATGGCGGATCCAATATGGCGGCCAACTTTTCAAAAATGAACGAAATTAGAATAAAAAAAATACTATGATATTCTTCATAATATTCTAAGTAAGAAATGTCTTTTGCAAATTTTTGAATAAAATTGCCGTTTTTGAGAAAAAAATTCATGAATTTTAAAAATTTTTATCTTGATTTTATTTATTTATTTATTTATTTATTTATTTCGATTTCATCAACAAACTGATTACTACATAGCGTACGGAGGGAAAAAATATCAATTTTAACGAAGCTGACTTTTAATTGTATTTCTAGAAAGGTGAAAATCAATGTGTTGAAAGTAAGCATTGAAGGAGCGTGACATTGACGTAATAGCTTCGTTCAATCCGTAATTTGTGTGATGAAAAGGCGTGCGGAAGAAATTATTATGTCTTGTAGGGCGAGCCGGAACAGAAATGTCAAAAAGGGAAAGAAGTTCAGGGGAGTTAACGTTTCCTGAAATACAATCAAAGGCAAACACTATTTTAGCAATATTACGGCGTTGCTCGAGGGATTGCAAAGAGATCAATTTAAGTCTGTCCTCATAAGGAGGCAGAATTAGTGGGTCGCACCAAGGAAGGTTTCGAAGAGCAAATCTAAGAAATCTTCGTTGTACTGCCTCAACACGGTTAATGTGTGTCGTCATTGATGGGGACCAAACTGGACTCGCATACTCAAGTATTGGTCTTACAAAAGTACAGAAGAGAGTACGAGTAATATAAGGAAGGATCGTTGAACTCCTTAGACCATCGTTTGACAAAGCCCAGGGTTGCACCTGCTTTGCGAACAATGGCGTCAATATGATCCTCAAACGAAAAACGGGCATTTAACCAGACCCCAAGATCTTTCGTTTTTTCGAGTCTCTGCAGCGAGCAATCGTCAATGGTATAATTAAAAGTTGTGATACTTTTTCTGCGTGAAAAACACATATACGTACATTTGTCAATATTTAATGGTAAGCGGTTAAGCATACACCAATTATGAAAAGCATCAATGTCAGAATTTAAAAGAATACAATCCTGCTCGCTAGATATAACCCGAAAAATCTTGGCGTCGTCAGCATAACAGAGAATTCTAGAATTTGGCAAGAACATTGACACATCATTAATGAATATGATGAATAGGAGAGGACCAAGGTGACTGCCCTGAGGTACGCCCGACGTATTAAATATTTCTCTGGATAGCACGCCTCGAAATATGACGCGTTGCGATCGCTGGGACAAGTATGAGCAAAGCCATTTAATAAAAATAGAGGGAAATCCGAGAAGGCTGAGTTTATTGAGCAGAATTCGGTGATTAATTCTGTCAAAAGCCTTACTGAAATCTGTAAAAATACAATCTACTTGTCTACCCTTTTCAATATTAGAAATGCAGTAATTGGAAAACTCAATCAAGTTGGTTGTAGTAGATTTCCCTTTGAGAAAGCCGTGCTGAAAAGATTGCAAGAAAGGCTTACAATGAAAATAAAAAGTATCACAGATCAGAGACTCGAAGATTTTAGCTACACAACAAAGATTAGCAATAGGACGATAATTCGATATATTTTGTTTTGAGCCTTTTTTGTGCAGTGGAATTATCGTCGACATTTTCCAAGATATCGGAAAGACACCACAGGAAAGAGACAAGTTGAATAAATAGCATAAAATAGGGACAAGAGGTGCGGCACAACGTTTAATACAAAAGGCAGATATGCCATCAGGTCCATTAGAAGAACTATCAGCTAAGTTCGATATTAAACTCGAAATCTTAGCCTCGTCAATAAATAAATCAGCAGCCGTGAGAGAGGTTGTCGGGAGCGTCGTCAAGTGAGAAAAAGTCTTAAAACTATTATCACAGGTGTCGCTATCACAGTCTGCAAGAAAAGCAGTTTCAAAAAAATCACCAAAGAGATTAGAAATCTTCTGAGGATCGTCACTAGAAACATCACCCAGAGTAAGCAGAGACGGGTAACCATCAGAACCGCTCTTCGAATTCACGAATTTGAAGAAACGCTTAGGATTCTCCCGCAAGGAATGTTTCGCGTCGTCAAGAAAGGAGTTATAGGAAGACTCCAATTCAGTATTATACTGTCTGCGAAGGGAGCAGTAGGACGCGTAATCAATATCGTCCCTTGAGACGCAAAATTTCTTCCAAGCCTTATTTTTCTTGTTTTTTATATGTTTAAGAGCAGCGTTTGTCCAAAGCGAATTATTTTGTGAGCCGCGAGACTTTGTGACTGGGACGCAATGTAAAAAACACGTAGCGAGTATGGAGTAAAAAGAGTTTACAGATACGTCAACGTCACGCTCTTCAAGAACAGTGCTCCAGTCACAAGTCAAGAGCCATTTATTGAGCATTGAAAAATCAGCCTTTTTAAAATTGTAACAAAGCTCGGAGGGAATAGTACAGTTCAAAAAGAATGGATCTGATGACAAAATAACATGTAGAGCAGGATGATGTCCAGTCTCGGCGACAATGGGGGTCAAGCAATGTTTGACGGTCGTGCATCCAGGATCCGTAGAAAATATTAAGTCTAGAAATCGACCATTATCGTTAGCAATATCGCAAGTTTGCGTCAGGCCAGAAGATAATAATTCGTCGATGAAGAGGGATGCATGTTGTGGGGCGGTGGCAAAAGAAGGTGAAACGCAGCCATCATCGGACGAAGGGAGCCAATTAACCGACGGTAGATTGAAATCACCAAAAACCACAAGCTCGTCGTGCAGATCCATATTTCCCGCAATCGAGTCAATACTAGTGGCTAGACTCTCGTAAGTAGCAGGTGGAGCCCTGGGAGGAACGTAAACCACGACAAGGTAAATCTTCCTGTGCTGAAACGTCATAGCCACGCAAAGCAGTTCCAGTTCGTCAGAAACGGGAGCATCGACTCGGCGACATGGGATATAGCTCCGAATCGCGCATAGTACTCCTCCGCCAACCGGAGCGTCGAGCGCAGCACCATGACGATCACGACGGAAAACCGAATATCCTGGGCAAAAGAGTTCAGCATCAGAAATGCCGCTACATAACCAAGTTTCTGAAAGGCATATGGCGTCAAACGAGAAATCAGCAGAACTTTAGAAAAGCTGCGTCGTCTTAGAACGTAAGCCCGTTACGTTCGCGTAGTAGAAAGAGAGCTCGCTGATACGTTTTTTGGTGTTGCAGACGTTTTACCAATGCGAGAGTGAGTGAATTCACGGACGATACAGTTATGTGGCCAGATGTGAGGAGATACCACGGCAGCGAACAGATCCTCAGGAACCAAAATCTTGAAGGATGCATAAAAGGAGACACCACTCTGGCCGCGCTTAGGCGTGATACGTCTACAGGCAACCAATTCACGAGCGGCGCCGACTTGAGAGGAAATATGTTGGACAATCTCCTCTTCCGAAGTGTCAGGATGTATCCGCGACACGAAGACCTGACGTGGAATCTTGCCCGGGCGAAGCGAAATGGTGTTGTTAATCGCGGACGTCAGAGTCGTTGAAGCCCCGGATGTTGGCGAGGCGGTTAAGACTGTGGGCAGGTTAGCCGATGGTTGAGATAATCCGGATTTCCCACCAGAGCGACGTCGCAGACCGCGTCGAGCCCTCCTGCGAACCTCTGTGGAAGCAGCCAAACTTTGTTGAGACGGAGTGGTGTTGCCCTCAGCGATCATCTCCAAGACCGGCGTAGAATGCTCGCAGTTAGAAGGTGGAGCAGATGCCTCGACCGAAGTCACTTTCTCGGATGAAGCGTTGTCTATTCGAGATCGCAAATCGGTCATCAGGGACCCAATTAGTCCTGCATTGGAGGAAACAGCCGAAGAAACAGCAGAAACCTCATTCCTGACCTGCTTCAAATTGGTCTTAATCTCATCGATAACAGGCTTGATCGGCAATGATTCAGAACTGACCGAAGAGCCCGGGACCGCACAGGAGATCGAGGAATGAAGATCATCGACCGTAGAAGACAATAGCGAAACTTTATTAGTAATCTGATGCGTTTTCTCAAGTAACAGAGTGGTATTAGAGTTAGTCGTCTTAATTAAATCGATAAGCTTGTCAAGTTTACTATTATTATCATTTATGTCGTCCGACAGGGCTTGAAAGCATGAAAAATTTGAAGAGAGTTGATTTAATTTATCAAGAGTGAGTGAGTGCTCATTGGAAAACGAATCGATAAATGTCCGCAAAAAACGCAAAATGTGGCAGGGCTTCACTTCGAGACAGTCATTACAAGTAGTGATCTTCGAATTTGGGCTCCTAGTACCGCGCTTTAAGCAGCGGGAATGAAAAGTGCTGCCACAGACTCCGTCACACACAACGTCCTCTGCAGAAGTAGCAGAGTTGCAAATTTTACACAATTCCATTATGACGAGTTATTATGAAACGATTTGTGTTTACAATAAAAGTCAATAGTCAAGATAATATAATAAAAGTCAATAGTCGAGGTAAAATGTAAAAGGCAAAAGACGGTAGCACTACTTATCAGTTCGTGGTCAGTTAATACAGGCCAGCACTGTAGGGCAACAGAGATTGCATAAGTTTGGGCGCAATTCTAATCGGTTGAAAAGTTTTCAGCCACCAGTGTAGATTAACAGCATCCGTCGTAGAGCGGTACACAGAAAGCGCGGGCACAGACACGGCACCGGGCACAGCAAACCAATGAAAAATGAAAAATGAGCAATGAGCACTGGCCAAGCACAGAATTAGAAATAATGAAAATACAATAAATAAATAAATTAAAAGTTACAGCACGACACACCAAAAGCTCAAGAATATCGCAGAGTAAGTATCACAGAGCAAGAGGCATCACAGTCGGGGACCGAAAAAACCGAGCACCAGCCCAGCCCACAATCAAACAAGTAAAAAAGTCAAACAGTCGACGAACTAGTGGGCGAGAAATTAAACTAAGTCACAAAACGCAGATCACGCGTGATAAAAACCAAACTGCAAAAGCACTGCGATAATTAAATTGCGAAAACCCACAAGAATTTTAAAAAAAATTATGGAGCAGATCAGATCGCGATGTCACCATGCCACACTCACTCTCACATAAAATCCATATTGGCCATATTGGATCCGAAATTTTGAATTTTTTTGACATCTGACATTGCATTCATCACTAGCAACCTCCTAACACCTGAGTATTTTTTAAATCTTTCTAATATGCCAATTGTGAATTTTTTCCTATATAAAATTTTTTAAAATTCATGAATTTTTTTCTCAAAAACGGCCATTTTATTCAAAAATTTGCAAAAGACATTTCTTACTTAGAATTTTATGCAGAATATCATAGTATTTTTTTTATTCAAATTTCGTTCATTTTTGAAAAGTTGGCCGCCATATTGGATTCGCCATTTTGAATTTTTCAAAACGCCATGTCAATTTCTGAAGAGTAAAGATAGACCAAAAATTTAAGCCCAAAAACAATTTTCTAGGTCTCCATGATTTTTGGTCATTTAGGTGGCCTGTTGACGTGGAATGTCCCATATATATATTTATAAAGTCGAAATATAATTCAAGAGATAATTACAGTAGAAAAATCAACAATAATTTGATGTGAGAAAATTTCAAATTAGAATTTTCTTTTTTAAAAAGAAGTAGGTAGCGTATTTAATTTCGCCTCTAGCGTTTACGATTATCCCAATGGCCCAGGAGGTCTTTATGAAAAGTATCAATATAAAGTTAGAAGAATGATAAAGATTTGAGTATTCCAAAAGGGATACACAATACATAAAATATTATGAACTTTAATAGAAAATATCTATATTAGTCCAAGGAAGTTTGTAAAGTCTGGACTATTGTTTTTAGAGAAGCTATTTCGATGTGGCCCCAGAACGTGTAACTGTGAGATAAATATTATATTTCGTCTTCTATGTTTTAGCAATTAAATTACATTGGCAGCTGGAGCTAACAACCTCCACAGCATGACCAATTACAATTAACTCCATCTCCAAAGCCTGATTAACTTCCACTCGATCTTGAAAGTTTACCCTGGGCTAACTATTTAAGAAAAACATTGGCTCAGCCTTAGTTGTCTGCGTTCCAGCACATGGTAACTTCGGTGTTTGTCTTTAAAAATTTTTATTGGCTAAAAGATTCCCGAATCTGTAAAGTTTTCTGGGGATAACTTTTGAGAATTTAATCTCAGAGGCCAGGCGGCGCGGTGCGGCGGCGGCTTGGGCAAGAAAAACTCTCCGTGGCAGCGGTGGATAAAAGTGTTTGCCGGAACTTTTCGCATTAACAACACGGAAATACGGTGCACCGCAATGAAGTACGGCATTGACGACACTTTCCGCACACTTAGAGGGCTCCTCCAGACTCCAGGGGATGAACGCCTGAGAAAATGTTTGGCGCCCTAGGGTAATCAATTAAAAGGTAATTTATCTGAAATCCAAGCTACTCAGCTACGCCTCATTAGATTGATTGTGTTTGTCCAACCATCGCCGCAAAAAACCCATTAAGATTTCCGCCTCGCTCTCCTCCTACGGGCTGTAATTCGCATATCTTGGGCTCGTTGATCCAAACACGTGTGTAATCTGCTCTTTTCTATTATACTATACGAACCGTACTAGCTCCTCTATGAGTCCTGGCTTCACGTCACCCAAATTGGACCGACAGAAGTGTCACTTCAGCTTCATCCCAGAAGAAGACACCAGTCGGGATGGTCGTGCTCATGACGGGACTCGGGAGCATTTCTGTCCTGACTCCTGAGGCAACCTCCACCGATAGTTGATCATATGTACACGGGATTTCTCCAAGTGGCAAAGATTAGTTTGCTCGGGATAATCCCCGCTCCGTCAGCCGTTGTTTGTGTTCGCCTCCTTTATTCAACCCCCCGGCAAACGTATATATGACTTGGTATATCATCCAAATAGTTGGAGACAAATTATCCGCAAGGTAATTTATCTTGGTTTGTCTCATTCGAGTTTTGTTTGCCAAAATGTTCCTCCTTTCCTCTAATGAATCTGCTCCTTTTTTTCCTGGAGGCGGCTTTTATATTTCGGCATCGTATGTGAAATAAATGCTAAGGGGTGGAAGCCTACAAGAAGTAATTAAGCACACCAAAACGTCTTAAAGTGTGTCATAGCTTCGCAGTCAAGGGGATAGGGAGGTCATCCTAAATTACTTTAAATGGAGAAGCTTAAAAGCTATTAAGCCATTTTAGGGGCACATCGATTAAGGAGCACCTAAGCAGAAGCTTACGGAAACCTCAAAATTTGTAATGGTTTTTGTTGAAGGCAGTACGTATACATATTGGGGCTAGTCATATACTATATTTCAATATTTCAATGAGTACTTACATTGCTTATCACCGAGTATACAGCATGCGTCCATTAAAAGGCCACTTCAATTTTTTTCGCTTCCGTTATAAATAATTATATTAGTAAGTTATTTTTTATTTTTTTATATTCCCTAAGATTTTTTTTAATAGGTAGTGCATTTACTAACAACAAGTTTTATTAATCTTGGTTGGTTGGACGGAAGTAGCGCTAAACAAAGAATTTAATAAATTACTTGGCACAACATTTGAATATTTGGGCGGTATCGTCAAATAGTGTTTCCACTGAAGGGATTTTTGATAAAAGATTTCCCTTGTTCCAGCCTATTGACTGGAGATTCTTTTTATACAAAATGCTGGTTTTTTATTCCAATTATTTCATATTTCATCAGTTTAAAATATTTTAGAAGGCCGTTCATTCTATGATTAACTACAATGTTCGTTTTATTATCTGCCTATATTATATCGCTGAATCTTTTAAATATGCTCAAATATTATGAAGCTACTGATTTTAATATTTGTTTCCGACTATTTTAAATTAAGGGGACATTCCCATTCGAAATTGGGGAAAAAAAAAACACTTTGGTAAAATTCTTTTTTAGAAAAATCTATGATAATTATGGAAAAACTTATTTTTGTACATTATTTTGTATTAGAACTTGAAGAACATAAAAAAATGTGTTTTGACCACTTTTGCTTCTTTTTGGCGGCGGTAGAGGGACACTTTTTGAGTTTCCTAAACAAAATCAAACAGAATTCATAGTGGATTCTGTTCTCTAGAGATTCCGCTAGGGATCCTAAAAAATTATTATTAAACATTATAACGAATCGAATGTTTTTTGTTTTTTTTCAAATCGGATGATTAGAGCCTAAGAAATCTGTCCTACGAGTTCAGAAAACGTAGTTTAGAGAAAAACGCGATTAAAGTTTTTTTCGAAAATTTTAAGGTACGATAAGCATAAGGTACTGCTACAAATATATCTATAATTTTTTTTCTATGTTGAATTTCTCAAATCGATTTCTGTAGTATTTTCCGAGTATTTCTGTGATGTTTTAGAAGATATTTATGTGGAAAAAAAAATAGATTTTGTTTCTTTAACTTATAATATCCGCATATTTAAAAGACTACACATTTGGAATATATTAATATAGCATCTGTTTCAAAACTAATGCGATAAATAATTCTGACAAGCCGTGACATTTAAAAAAATAATCTATAATAATAGGAAAGTTATAATAATCTAATAATAATAGTAAAGTGTTTTCGGGCAGTGATAAATTATCCTGTAACTGACCAGATTAAGTATATGATGTAGCCTAAGACTGTGGCTTTTCAATATAATTGAAATTAATGCAAGCTTTCAACTGACCATTTCATTGGGCTTGAATTAGCATAAAAAACCTATTTAAATGTATATCGGCTCTGTCAAAAGTAGGGAAGGGAAAAAGAATAAATTAAAGATTACACCATACAACATGTTCTGTTTCTAGAGCAAAACTGTTCAAGATACCCGAACAAAAGAAACTCTTTTAACATTCGTGCCTTAACGAGACCGCAACCGACGACTTCTTTACTTCAGCAACATTAAAAGCGGCACAAGTCCTGAAAAGTTTTTGGGAACATTTAGTCATTAAGAAATTTAGAACTCCCTTAACCGAAACATTTTACCTCTTCCTGAGGAAGTTTATCTTTCATTCGGTTTGTTGAACTTCTCAGTTATATATATGCCTTTTTCCTTAATTTATCGATTTTGTGCCAATTAAATAGCTACAAATAGATAAGACAGAGGGCATTCGAAATTAATGGAAATAAATTGGGTCATCGCATTCTCTTTAAAAATTTCACAAGTATGATAAGATAGAGTCGCCAAATATCGTCCCCTTTTTGTAAAACAAATCTAAAAAAATAGAAAAAAATACCACAGTAATAAATGAAACGTCAAACATTAGGTTCAATATTCCTTTATTCTTAAAAATAATCAAAAACGCGTTAACATTGTTAGAAAAAGTTATAAAATAGCTTTAACAAAAATACTCAAATTATGAAAATATATTTTTGGGCTCCTAATTACGTCCCGGGGACGATATTGAGATCACAATAATCAGTACGTGAACTGGAGTTGTACTTACTCCTTTTCTATTATATAAAATTGAACCTAATTATCATATTAATATCTAAACAGCCCTTTCTTAATTATTTTAATCATTTTTTCGGCATCTAAAAAATAAAAAATAAAACATTCTGAAGTTACATGTTACGATATAAGGTTCACGTAAGGGGACGATATTAGGAAATTTCTATTTATTTTGTCGCATCCATTTAAGCAAAAAACGTGTCATAAACCTGAAAATTTTACTTAATCGATTAACATCTGAGATATTAATAGTTAGTTTGACAAAAAATTTTTATCAATAAGTCAGGTATCTCAATATTTTATGGTATCCGAGAATATTTCAATGAAAAACTCACCTTGAACACTTTTTTTGATTTTCGAATTTCTGTCGGTACGAACGTCGTAGCGCACTCACTTCTACACAATGGCCGACTGATGCAACTAGCTGTCGGTTCGGGTCACTGATAATAGATGGCGGTTTTTAAAAGAGTAGATATTGAAGGGGACGAAATTAGGGTTGGGGACGAAATTTGGCGACTGTATCTTACTATGGTGCTGTCTTTCATCATCCACCTTTAAATTACGCTATTTTATATATAGTCAAGTCAATGTGACTATTAAATCATGAACAATTTTTTTGTCGTTTCTGTAATTTTTCTTTTTTGCTTCGATTTAAATCCACAATCTGGAAATAAATTTTCATTTAATGAGAAAACTCTTCTCCTAATCCAGTTTCTCGCAAACTATTCTGTCCAAGTGTCTATATCTAGCATGGAATCGATGGGATGCCTTCGTCTTCATGTCACGTTCCCCAAACAGAAAAAGAGGTAGTAATATCCCTTTTGCACGGTGTTACCCTTTTAACACGCCCTTTCCTTGTTTTAGTTCGATTCAGTCCTTCGGAATGATGTTTGTTATCGGGTGGAATTTTAACATTCAATTGCTGACATACTCAAGCAAACATTTCCCAAAAACTTTGTTCGGAGCAGACAGAGAGATCTCAGTCGTTTCGAGTCGACAACTGAAAATGCGAAAAGAAAAGGTAAAACAAAATTTTACAGTTATTGCCCAACATTTTTGTGTTAGCATTCTTGGAGTATCCGAATCAGGAGGTATTTTAAGTTCTTAAAACTTATGGGAAATAATATATTAGGGGTCAAAATAACAATCTAGACAAGGCTTTAGCTAAACACTTAACCGGCCCATCATCAAAATGCCCTTTTTTTTTAAATCTACTAAAAAATAAAACTATTAAAGATATCGACTTGAAAATTTGTATACCTCTTTATTTACATTTAAAGTTAACATTTTTGTTGAAAAAAAAAAAAAAAAAAAAAAAAAAAAAACTAAATGGCGGCCGCTTCACTGAATCGCAGCAGCAATGTCGGATGAAAAAAACGAATTGCGCCTGGTAAATTCTTGGCCAAAATATGCATCTGTGAACATATACCCAAACAAATTTCATTAGTTCTGTTTATAAACTACTGCACCGGCCTAAATTTAGAGCAAAAAAAAATTTTTTTGGCGATTTGGTATACCTTTGAATATTGCTCCGAGTTTTACATGATCATTTTCGGTCAAGAGACCCTATTAGTTTTACATGTTCCACGCTGTACCCCAGGCTGTTGGCCGTTTCGCCCGCTTTTAAAGCCGCCACTGATTGCACAAAGATACATTAAAAAATTAATTTTTTGAAAGTGCTTCATATGAAACGACTTATTTTCATGTTCGTATTCACTGACGATTTACTCAGTTTCAAAGCCATCAACTCAGAAGTAAAATGCTTTGGAAGCTCTAACCACAATTCTAATTGGTATTGGTAATAATGCTTGAAAATTCGATTTTAAAAATCATAACTTATTAAAATTGTTAGAATCTCTATTTTAGAATTTTCGCAGAATATACGAGTAGTAATAAAAGGTTTTATTATTAACCATCTTTTACCTCAACATTTTATTTTAAAATTATTCCTTGCGAAAATGCATGATATGGCAATCATGAATTCAATTCCATCCAGATGAAGCTTTCTCTTCATATGCTTTCTTTGAAATGTGTATTTTAATTCTCCAAAGGAAATATTCAATATACGAAAAGTATGACATCAACAATCGTGAGGGTACAATAGCAAACCATTATCCGCATATAACATACTTTGGTACCGTGAGACTCACAATAAAGCTGATGTTTTGTTCCTCAAACAAAACAGTGCATCACTGCACAGCGCATCAAATTTATAAATAATATACCATACTTGATTTATACATCTCGAGACTTCATTCGGATCGAATAATGGATTTTAAGTAAATTTCAGCTCTGTGGGAGAACATCATCCATTGAATCGGAGACAGAGGATAGATGTATTCTCTGCCCCATGTCCAGGAGCAACTATAGACAAAACTTACTGGCGCATCCCTAAAAGTTTATCATAAAAACAGATCGTCAATATTGTCCATGTGAATTATTCATACAGGTTTCGAATTCAATGACTGGCCCGGGAAGAGGGCATGAGTACTTAAAGAAAAGGGAGATCCAATAGACTGGTCCGTGTGCTGGTTTGTTGGATAAGATTTCCAAAGAACTTGAAAAGGAAGGGAAAAATTGAATGGATTAGGGCAGTGGTTTCGAACCTTTTTTCGTACGCGTGCCAAAATTCACAAATCCGAATTTACCGAACTGCTGGTAGTCTTCAATAGTGGAAAAAAATAAATGTTGCGGTGCTTATAAATATCTGATAAAAGTTGAAGTTAAGAAAGTTGAACTAAAGTTAAAAATAGAGAAATTAATTTATCGAAAAGTATAGAAAACATCTGGTAAAACAATTTGCATCTTACTATTGTTGATGATTTGATGTTGATCGGAAAATTATCCTTGAATCTACTTCAGCATAAGTTCAAGGGTAGCTTCTAACCTTCGACAAACAATTAGAATTATTTACCGAATTAGTTAAATTCAATAAATTGACAACGGCTACGACACTCTAGTTAAAAATTAACGAAATTTGCTTTGAAAAATACATCATTAAAAAAAAAACAGAATTTTATTTGCCAAATATGTTTCTATTTTATTAATATTGAATTACGTGCAAGCTCCAAAGATGCCAGTCAACGTCAACGCTTAGTATATTTGCTCTTGCGCATGGTACGATTACTACTGAGTCTACTTGCTCTTGGTTATATTAAGGTAGTATTTATGTTTGTTCAAGTATTTAAAATTGAACTAATAGACTCGCGATTCAGACCACCGTGGGTAGTGTCGCGATGTACCTTCTCAAAACATTGAAATGATAATTATATCTTTTGCAAATCGCCCAAGTATCAGCAACATTTTTAAACATGCCACCACTCGCACGCGTGTTATAGGTTCGCCATCACTGGATTAGGGGTTTTTTGTGTGGTATGTATTAACACTGGGCATGTGGGATTGAAGTGGAATATTCATTACTTTAATGATTTTCACTATAAATATCTTAACCACGTACATCACTTGTAAATTATTTTTTTCTTTTATCAAAAAAAAGAACACATTTTCACGAACTTACAGCTTAGTGCCGATATGCTAGTTAGGAATTTTGGATATATGTATATATTTACTATGCTTCAATAATTCTATTATAAGGCTGTTCGCAGGTCGTTGAGAATTTTTATGTATGGAGTAGTTTTTCCTCAAAAATGGCTTTAGTCCTTGCGAAAGCTGATTGGCTGCATTAATATATTTATTTAAATTATAGAAACTAATTAACTAACTAAAGGTAGACAATTTTTAATGGAAGTACATATCTACATATATGAGTTCTATTCACTCCTATTCTTGATTCCGACAAAACTCAGATCCGTTCGAAATGTAGGAAATTTTTAAACGGGCGGGATATGTTACAGAATTTGCAAATGTTTAAGGCTCTAAATATTGTTCCATTCTTTAATGAAAACTGAAGCCAAGTTTGATCTGTAAAGGACCCCGAACTCTGAAAAATTTCATATTTCGGATGCCAAAATTACTAAAGTAATGATTAAATTTATTACGATGTTTCCTCCTATTTTTAAATGTAGACAGGTTATTTATTTTTAATGAAGCAATTCAAAAAACGATTTTAGGATATAATACTTAGTTTCGGGAATAATAAAATTAATTGTAAATTAAAATTAATATTGATATCCGCCCTATTATAGGACAACTTAAATTGCTTTTCAGAGATCCTTTGATTAAATAATTTGGTAAATTCGAAGACTGTGTGGATCGATTAAGTTCGGTGGTAATTTCTCCTGATGATGGCTTTACTTTCAGATTTGAATTTTCTATGATCAATCAATAATAATTTTTATTAAGCTTATAGCGCCCGAAAACCCACTACCCACCCACCAAAAGGACCTCGCAGCGAAAAGATCAATTTGATCTTGAGGTCCACTGAGCCCGAAGCAATCAATTAATCAATTATCAGATTAATAATAATTTTGTTAATCTTATAGCGCCCGAAAATCCACCACCCACCCACCAAAAGGACCTCGCGGCGAAAAGATCTATTTGATCTTGAGGTCCACTGGGCCCGAGGCAATCAAATAATAATTTATCAGATTAATAATAATTTTGTTAATCTTATAGCGCCCGAAAATCCACCATCCACCCACCAAAAGGACCTTGCGGCGAAAAGATCTATTTGATCTTGAGGTCCACTAACCGCGAAGCAATCAAAAAATCAATTATCAGATTAAATAATAATTTTGTTAATCTTATAGCGCCCGAAAACCCACCACCCACCCACCAAAAGGACCTCGCGGCGAAAAGATCTATTTGATCTTGAGGTCCACTGGGCCCGAAGCAATCAAATAATAATTTATCAGATTAATAATAATTTTGTTAATCTTATAGCGCCCGAAAATCCACCACCCACCCACCAAAAGGACCTTGCGGCGAAAAGATCTATTTGATCTTGAGGTCCACTAACCGCGAAGCAATCAAAAAATCAATTATCAGATTAAATAATAATTTTGTTAATCTTATAGCGCCCGAAAATCCACCACCCACCTACCAAAAGGACCTCGCGGCGAAAAGATCTATTTGATCTTGAGGTCCCCTGAGCCCGGAGCAATCAAATAATCAATTATCAGATTAATAATAATTTTTATTAAGCTTATAGCGCCCGAAAACCCACCACCCACCCACCAAAAGGACCTCGCGGCGAAAAGATCTATTTGATCTTGAGGTCCACTGGGCCCGAAGCAATCAAATAGTAATTTATCAGATTAATAATAATTTTGTTAATCTTATAGCGCCCGAAAATCCACCACCCACCCACCAAAAGGACCTCGCGGCGAAAAGATCTATTTGATCTTGAGGTCCACTGATCCCGAAGCAATCAAAAAATCAATTATCAAATTAATAATAATTTTGTTAATCTTATAGCGCCCGAAAATCCACCACCCACCCAGCAAAAGGACCTCGCGGCGAAAAGATCTATTTGATCTTGAGGTCCACTGATCCCGAAGCAATCAAAAAATCAATTATCAGATTAATAATAATTTTGTTAATCTTATAGCGCCCGAAAACCCACCACCCACCCACCAAAAGGACCTCGCGGCGAAAAGATCTATTTGATCTTGAGGTCCACTGGGCCCGAAGCAATCAAATAATAATTTATCAGATTAATAATAATTTTGTTAATCTTATAGCGCCCGAAAACCCACCACCCACCCACCAAAAGGACCTCGCGGCGAAAAGATCTATTTGATCTTGAGGTCCACTGGGCCCGAAGCAGTCAAAAAATCAATTATCAGATTAATAATAATTTTGTTAATCTTATAGCGCCCGAAAACCCACCATCCAGCCACCAAAAGGACCTCGCGGCGCAAAGATCTATTTGATCTTGAGGTCCACTGGGCCCGAAGCAATCAAATAATCCATTATCAGATTAATAATAATTTTGTTAATCTTATAGCGCCCGAAAACCCACCACCCACCCACCAAAAGGACCTCGCGGCGAAAAGATCTATTTGATCTTGAGGTCCACTGGGCCCGAAGCAATCAAATAATAATTTATCAGATTAATAATAATTTTGTTAATCCTATAGCGTCCGAAAATCCACCACCCACCCACCAAAAGGACCTCGCGGCGAAAAGATCTATTTGATCTTGAGGTCCACTGGGCCCGAAGCAATCATATAATAATTTATCAGATTAATAATAATTTTGTTAATCTTATAGCGCCCGAAAATCCACCACCCACCCACCAAAAGGACCTCGCGGCGAAAAGATCTATTTGATCTTGAGGTCTACTAACCGCGAAACAATCAAAAAATCAATTATCAGATTAATAATAATTTTGTTAATCTTCTAGCGCCCGAAAATCCACCACCCACCTACCAAAAGGACCTCGCGACAAAAAGATCTATTTGATCTTGAGGTCCCCTGAGCCCGGAGCAATCAAATAATCAATTATCAGATTAATAATAATTTTTATTAAGCTTATAGCGCCCGAAAACCCACCACCCACCCACCAAAAGGACCTCGCGGCGAAAAGATCTATTTGATCTTGAGGTCCACTGGGCCCGAAGCAATCAAATAATAATTTATCAGATTAATAATAATTTTGTTAATCTTATAGCGCCCGAAAATCCACCACCCACCAACCAAAAGGACCTCGCGGCGAAAAGATCTATTTGATCTTGAGGTCCACTAACCGCGAAGCAATCAAAAAATCAATTATCAGATTAATAATAATTTTGTTAATCTTCGAACGCCCGAAAACCCACCACCCACCCACCAAAAGGACCTCGCAGCGAAAAGATCTATTTGATCTTGAGGTCCACTGATCCCGAAAATCCACCACCCACCCACCAAAAGGACCTCGCGGGGAAAAGATTTATTTGATCTTGAGGTCCACTGATCCCGAAGCAATCAAAAAATCAATTATCAGATTAATAATAATTTTGTTAATCTTATAGCGCCCGAAAAACCACCACCCACCCACCAAAAGGACCTCGCGGCGAAAAGATCTATTTGATCTTGAGGTCCACTGGGCCCGAAGCAATCAAATAATAATTTATCAGATTAATAATAATTTTGTTAATCTTATAGCGCCCGAAAATCCACCACCCACCCACCAAAAGGACCTCGCGGCGAAAAGATCTATTTGATCTCGAGGTCCACTGATCCCGAAGCAATCAAAAAATCAATTATCAGATTAATAATAATTTTGTTAATCTTATAGCGCCCGAAAATCCACCACCCACCCAGCAAAAGGACCTCGCGGCGAAAAGATCTATTTGATCTTGAGGTCCACTGATCCCGAAGCAATCAAAAAATCAATTATCAGATTAATAATAATTTTGTTAATCTTATAGCGCCCGAAAACCCACCACCCACCCACCAAAAGGACCTCGCGGCGAAAAGATCTATTTGATCTTGAGGTCCACTGAGCCCGAAGCAATCAAATAATAATTTATCAGATTAATAATAATTTTGTTAATCTTATAGCGCCCGAAAACCCACCACCCACCCACCAAAAGGACCTCGCGGCGAAAAGATCTATTTGATCTTGAGGTCCACTGGGCCCGAAGCAATCAAATAATAATTTATCAGATTAATAATAATTTTGTTAATCTTATAGCGCCCGAAAACCCACCACCCACCCACCAAAAGGACCTCGCGGCGAAAAGATCTATTTGATCTTGAGGTACACTGGGCCCGAAGCAATCAAATAATAATTTATCAGATTAATAATAATTTTGTTAATCTTATAGCGCCCGAAAATCCACCATCCATCCACCAAAAGGACCTCGCGGCGAAAAGATCTATTTGATCTTGAGGTCCACTGATCCCGAAGCAATCAAAAAATCAATTATCAGATTAATAATAATTTTGTTAATCTTATAGCGCCCGAAAACCCACCACCCACCCACCAAAAGGACCTCGCGGCAAAAAGATCTATTTGATCTTGAGGTCCACTGGGCCCGAAGCAATCAAATAATCAATTATCAGGTCAATAATAATTTTGATTAAGCCTATCGCGCCCGGATGTCTCATCCGCTTCCTTTTAGCAAAAGACAGAATCCTACCTTCCCGCCACACCCTATAACCTGGCAGATCCTATACAATTACTTAAAGGAAAGCAGATGATTAAGCTTATCGCGCCCGAAAACCCACCACCCACCCACCAAAAGGACCTCGCGGCGAAAAGATCTATTTGATCTTGAGGTCCACTGGGCCCGAAGCAATCAAATAATAATTTATCAGATTAATAATAATTTTGTTAATCTTATAGCGCCCGAAAATCCACCACCCACCCACCAAAAGGACCTCGCGGCGAAAAGATCTATTTGATCTTGAGGTCTACTAACCGCGAAACAATCAAAAAATCAATTATCAGATTAATAATAATTTTGTTAATCTTCTAGCGCCCGAAAATCCACCACCCACCTACCAAAAGGACCTCGCGACGAAAAGGTCTATTTGATCTTGAGGTCCCCTGAGCCCGGAGCAATCAAATAATCAATTATCAGATTAATAATAATTTTTATTAAGCTTATAGCGCCCGAAAACCCACCACCCACCCACCAAAAGGACCTCGCGGCGAAAAGATCTATTTGATCTTGAGGTCCACTGGGCCCGAAGCAATCAAATAATAAATTATCAGATTAATAATAATTTTGTTAATCTTATAGCGCCCGAAAATCCACCACCCACCCACCAAAAGGACCTCGCGGCGAAAAGATCTATTTGATCTTGAGGTCCACTAACCGCGAAGCAATCAAAAAATCAATTATCAGATTAATAATAATTTTGTTAATCTTCTAGCGCCCGAAAACCCACCACCCACCCACCAAAAGGACCTCGCAGCGAAAAGATCTATTTGATCTTGAGGTCCACTGATCCCGAAAATCCACCACCCACCCACCAAAAGGACCTCGCGGGGAAAAGATCTATTTGATCTTGAGGTCCACTGATCCCGAAGCAATCAAAAAATCAATTATCAGATTAATAATAATTTTGTTAATCTTATAGCGCCCGAAAACCCACCACCCACCCACCAAAAGGACCTCGCGGCGAAAAGATCTATTTGATCTTGAGGTCCACTGGGCCCGAAGCAATCAAATAATAATTTATCAGATTAATAATAATTTTGTTAATCTTATAGCGCCCGAAAATCCACCACCCACCCACCAAAAGGACCTCGCGGCGAAAAGATCTATTTGATCTTGAGGTCCACTGATCCCGAAGCAATCAAAAAATCAATTATCAGATTAATAATAATTTTGTTAATCTTATAGCGCCCGAAAACCCACCACCCACCCACCAAAAGGACCTCGCGGCGAAAAGATCTATTTGATCTTGAGGTCCACTGGGCCCGAAGCAATCAAATAATAATTTATCAGATTAATAATAATTTTGTTAATCTTATAGCGGCCGAAAACCCACCACCCACCCACCAAAAGGACCTCGCGGCGAAAAGATCTATTTGATCTTGAGGTCCACTGGGCCCGAAGCAATCAAATAAAAATTTATCAGATTAATAATAATTTTGTTAATCTTATAGCGCCCGAAAATCCACCACCCACCCACCAAAAGGACCTCGCGGCGAAAAGATCTATTTGATCTTGGGGTCCACTAACCGCGAAGCAATCAAAAAATCAATTATCAGATTAATAATAATTTTGTTAATCTTCTAGCGCCTGAAAATCCAACACCCACCTACCAAAAGGACCTCGCGGCGAAAAGATCTATTTGATCTTGAGGTCCCCTGAGCCCGGAGCAATCAAATAATCAATTATCAGATTAATAATAATTTTGTTAATCTTATAGCGCCCGAAAATCCACCACCCACCCACCAAAAGGACTTCGCGGCGAAAAGATCTATTTGATCTTGAGGTCCACTGATCCCGAAGCAATCAAAAAATCAATTATCAGATTAATAATAATTTTGTTAATCTTATAGCGCCCGAAAATCCACCATCCACCCACCAAAAGGACCTCGCGGCGAAAAGATCTATTTGATCTTGAGGTCCACTGATCCCGAAGCAATCAAAAAATCAATTATCAGATTAATAATAATTTTGTTAATCTTATAGCGCCCGAAAACCCACCACCCACCCACCAAAAGGACCTCGCGGCGAAAAGATCTATTTGATCTTGAGGTCCACTGGGCCCGAAGCAATCAAATAATAATTTATCAGATTAATAATAATTTTGTTAATCTTATAGCGCCCGAAAATCCACCATCCACCCACCAAAAGGACCTCGCGGCGAAAAGATCTATTTGATCTTGAGGTCCACTGATCCCGAAGCAATCAAAAAATCAATTATCAGATTAATAATAATTTTGTTAATCTTATAGCGCTCGAAAACCCACCACCCACCCACCAAAAGGACCTCGCGGCGAAAAGATCTATTTGATCTTGAGGTCCACTGGGCCCGAAGCAATCAAATAATCAATTATCAGATTAATAATAATTTTGTTAGTCTTATAGCGGCCGAAAACCCACCATCCACCCACCAAAAGGACCTCGCGGCGAAAAGATCTATTTGATCTTGAGGTCCACTGAGCCCGAAGCAATCAAATAATCAATTATCAGATTAATAATAATTTTGATTAAGCTTATCGCGCCCGGATGTCTCATCCGCTTCCTTTTAGCAAAAGACGGAATCCTACCTTCCCGCCACACCCTATAACCTGGCAGATCCCATACAATTACTTAAAGGAAAGCAGATGACTAAGCTTATCGCGCCCGAAAACCCACCACCCACCCACCAAAAGGACCTCGCGGCGAAAAGATCTATTTGATCTTGAGGTCCACTGGGCCCGAAGCAATCAAATAATAATTTATCAGATTAATAATAATTTTGTTAATCTTATAGCGCCCGAAAATCCACCACCCACCCACCAAAAGGACCTCGCGGCGAAAAGATCTATTTGATCTTGAGGTCTACTAACCGCGAAGCAATCAAAAAATCAATTATCAGATTAATAATAATTTTGTTAATCTTCTAGCGCCCGAAATTCCACCACCCACCTACCAAAAGGACCTCGCGACGAAAAGATCTATTTGATCTTGAGGTCCCCTGAGCCCGGAGCAATCAAATAATCAATTATCAGATTAATAATAATTTTTATTAAGCTTATAGCGCCCGAAAACCCACCACCCACCCACCAAAAGGACCTCGCGGCGAAAAGATCTATTTGATCTTGAGGTCCACTGGGCCCGAAGCAATCAAATAATAATTTATCAGATTAATAATAATTTTGTTAATCTTATAGCGCCCGAAAATCCACCACCCACCCACCAAAAGGACCTCGCGGCGAAAAGATCTATTTGAACTTGAGGTCCACTAACCGCGAAGCAATCAAAAAATCAATTATCAGATTAATAATAATTTTGTTAATCTTCTAGCGCCCGAAAACCCACCACCCACCCACCAAAAGGACCTCGCGGCGAAAAGATCTATTTGATCTTGAGGTCCACTGATCCCGAAAATCCACCACCCACCCACCAAAACGACCTCGCGGGGAAAAGATCTATTTGATCTTGAGGTCCACTGATCCCGAAGCAATCAAAAAATCAATTATCAGATTAATAATAATTTTGTTAATCTTATAGCGCCCGAAAACCCACCACCCACCCACCAAAAGGACCTCGCGGCGAAAAGATATATTTGATCTTGAGGTCCACTGGGCCCGAAGCAATCAAATAATAATTTATCAGATTAATAATAATTTTGTTAATCTTATAGCGCCCGAAAATCCACCACCCACCCACCAAAAGGACCTCGCGGCGAAAAGATCTATTTGATCTTGAGGTCCACTGATCCCGAAAATCCACCACCCACCCACCAAAAGGACCTCGCGGGGAAAAGATCTATTTGATCTTGAGGTCCACTGATCCCGAAGCAATCAAAAAATCAATTTTCAGATTAATAATAATTTTGTTAATCTTATAGCGCCCGAAAACCCACCACCCACCCACCAAAAGGACCTCGCGGCGAAAAGATCTATTTGATCTTGAGGTCCACTGGGCCCGAAGCAATCAAATAATAATTTATCAGATTAATAATAATTTTGTTAATCTTATAGCGCCCGAAAATCCACCACCCACCCAGCAAAAGGACCTCGCGGCGAAAAGATCTATTTGATCTTGAGGTCCACTGATCCCGAAGCAATCAAAAAATCAATTATCAGATTAATAATAATTTTGTTAATCTTTTAGCGGCCGAAAACCCACCACCCACCCACCAAAAGGGCCTCGCGGCGAAAAGATTTATTTGATCTTGAGGTCCACTGGGCCCGAAGCAATCAAATAATAATTTATCAGATTAATAATAATTTTGTTAATCTTATAGCGCCCGAAAACCCACCACCCACCCACCAAAAGGACCTCGCGGCGAAAAGATCTATTTGATCTTGAGGTCCACTGGGCCCGAAGCAATTAAATAATCAATTATCAGATTAATAATAATTTTGTTAATCTTATAGATTAGATAGAATTCGCGAGAGTATAAAAAATTAGATCGGCGGGAAGAGGACGGAAGACCCAATCGCTGGGTAGGGGTCCTCCGGAACCAGCGAAGTATAGAGGACGGAAGACCCAATCGCTTGGTAGGGGTCTTCCGGAACCAGCGAAGTATAGAGGACGGAAGACCCAATCGCTGGGTAGGAGTCCTCCGGAACCAGCGAAGTATAGAGGACGGAAGACCCAATCGCTTGGTAGGGGTCTTCCGGGCCCAATAAAAAAAAAATGTATATAAAAAAATTAAAAATAAAATGTACTCACAGGTCAGCAACTCACCCAATTCGGGTTAAAGTTACCGTTTGGCTCCTGTAATTGAAGGAAAAATCGAGGTTAAATCATAAATATAAATTTAAAGAGAAATTCTGCCGCAAGACATCACGAAAGTTTATTAGAGTTTATTGATAAAGAAAGTTTAGTTTACCTTCGTACGGGAGCTGAACTCTGTTTCTGAGTGGAGTTCCTTTTTGGTGACTTCTTCCAGAAATATATCCTCAAAAATATTTCACTATTCCCGGCTCGTACTCACTTTTAATCAGTTTTTAAAATAGAGGTTCCATTTTCGACGGATTTTAACTAAGCTTATCGCGCCCGAAAACCCACCACCCACCCACCCAAAGGACCTCGCGGCGAAAAGATCAATTTGATCTTCAGGTCTACTTAACCCGAAGTAATCAAATAATCGATTGTCAGAATAATAATAATTTTGAGTAAGATTATCGCGCCCGAAAAGCCACCATTAATTATTATAATACACACACGCAAACAACCCACTCCGATGTCTCATCCGCTTCCCTTCAGCAAAAGACAGAATCCTACCTTCCCGCCACGCCCTATAACCTGGCAGATCCCATACAATTACTTAAGGGAAAGCAGATGACACAGGCATGCATATATGCCATTTGGTCCCTCTTGGGACGAAATGACAATACACTACCATCAGAGAGGTCTACTTAACCCGAAGCAACCAAATAATCGATTACCAGAATGATAATAATTTTGATTAAGCTAAATCGCGCCCGAAAACCCACCACCCACCCACCAAAAGGACCTCGCGGCGAAAAGATCAACTTGATCTTACGGTCTCACTACGCCGGAAGTACTTAGAGTTGAGTAATCTGAGCTGTGTTCGCAAACTGGAAAACGACCGAGCTTTAATGTGAAAATTTGAATTTAAAAACTCTTCGCGCAGATCGGGCTTAATCGATTTTAAAAATTCGCGAGAGTCTAAAAAAATAAGGTCGGCGGGAAGAGGACGGAAGACCCAATCGCTGGGTAGGGGTCCTCCGGAACCAGCGAAGTATAGAGGACGGAAGACCCAATCGCTTGGTAGGGGTCTTCCGGAACCAGCGAAGTATAGAGGACGGAAGACCCAATCGCTTGGTAGGGGTCTTCCGGAACCAGCGAAGTATAGAGGACGGAAGACCCAATCGCTTGGTAGGGGTCTTCCGGAACCAGCGAAGTATAGAGGACGGAAGACCCAATCGCTTGGTAGGGGTCTTCCGGGCCCAATAAAAAAAAATGTATATAAAAAAATGAAAAATTAAATGTACTCACAGGTCAGCAACTCACCCAATTCGGGTTAAAGTTACCGTTTGGCTCCTGTAATTGAAGGAAAAATCGAGGTTAAATGATAAATATAAATTTAAAGAGAAATTCTGCCGCAAGACATCACGAAAGTTTATTAGAGTTTATTGATAAAGAAAGTTTAGTTTACCTTCGTACGGGAGCTGAACTCTGTTTCTGAGTGGAGTTCCTTTTTGGTGACTTCTTCCAGAAATATATCCTCAAAAATATTTCACTATTCCCGGCTCGTACTCACTTTTAATCAGTTTTTAAAATAGAGGTTCCATTTTCGACGGATTTTAACTAAGCTTATCGCGCCCGAAAACCCACCACCCACCCACCCAAAGGACCTCGCGGCGAAAAGATCAATTTGATCTTCAGGTCTACTTAACCCGAAGTAATCAAATAATCGATTGTCAGAATAATAATAATTTTGAGTAAGATTATCGCGCCCGAAAAGCCACCATTAATTATTATAATACACACACGCAAACAACCCACTCCGATGTCTCATCCGCTTCCCTTCAGCAAAAGACAGAATCCTACCTTCCCGCCACGCCCTATAACCTGGCAGATCCCATACAATTACTTAAGGGAAAGCAGATGACACAGGCATGTATATATGCCATTTGGTCCCTCTTGGGACGAAATGACAATTCACTACCATCAGAGAGGTCTACTTAACCCGAAGCAAGCAAATAATCGATTACCAGAATGATAATAATTTTGATTAAGCTAAATCGCGCCCGAAAACCCACCACCCACCCACCAAAAGGACCTCGCGGCGAAAAGATCAACTTGATCTTATGGTCTCACTACGCCGGAAGTACTTAGAGTTGAGTAATCTGAGCTGTGTTCGCAAACTGGAAAACGACCGAGCTTTAATGTGAAAATTTGAATTTAAAAACTCTTCGCGCAGATCGGGCTTAATCGATTTTAAAAATTCGCGAGAGTATAAAAAAGTAGATCGGCGGGAAGAGGACGGAAGACCCAATCGCTTGGTAGGAGTCCTCCGGAACCAGCGAAGTATAGAGGACGGAAGACCCAATCGCTTGGTAGGGGTCTTCCGGGCCCAATAAAAAAAATGTATATAAAAAAATGAAAAATAAAATGTACTCACAGGTCAGCAACTCACCCAATTCGGGTTAAAGTTACCGTTTGGCTCCTGTAATTGAAGGAAAAATCGAGGTTAAATGATAAATATAAATTTAAAGAGAAATTCTGCCGCAAGACATCACGAAAGTTTATTAGAGTTTATTAATAAAGAAAGTTTAGTTTACCTTCATACGGGAGCTGAACTCTGCTTCTGAGTGGAGTTCCTTTTTGGTGACTTCTTTCAGAAATATATCCTCAAAAATATTTCACTATTCCCGGCTAGCACTCACTTTTAATCAGTTTTTAAAATCGAGGTTCCATTTTCGACGGATTTTAACTAAGTTTATCGCGCCCGAAAACCCACCACCCACCCACCAAAAGGAGCTCGCGGCGAAAAGATCAATTTGATCTTGAAGGTCCACTTAGCCCGAAGCAATCAAATAATCAATTATCAGAATAATAATAATTTTGAGTAAGATTATCGCGCCCGAAAACCCACCACCCACCCACCAAAAGGACCTCGCAGCGAAAAGATTATTTTGTCTTGAGGTCTACTAAGACCGAAGTAATCAAATAATCGATTATGAAAATGATCAGTTCCCTTTTTCGACAGATATCGAGTAATTTAATCGCGCCCGTAAGCCCACCACCCTCCCACCAAAAGGACTCGCGGCGTAAAGAAAAGCGAACAAGTAATTTTATAAAAATACTACAAGCTAAGAGTAATTTATTTGCCGATATAGACTTTCGTCTAAAGCGAGCTTTAATACTTTTAGAAATCGGCACTGCAAAACAAATTAATGACGGAAGACCCAATCTACCGAACCCAACGAAGATTCCATCAGGAAGACCCATTCGCTTGGTAGGGGTCTCCTGCAACCAACAGAGATTAAGAGAAGAGGAGACCCAATCGCTTGGTAGGGGTCCCCGAACCCAATTCAAATAATAATAGCAGAAAAAATATGTTTACACTGTTCAAATTTTAAAATAATATTTAATAAAATTAAAAAACATTGAATTATTAAAAAATTTGAGGAAATTTCAAATTTTAAAGATTAAAAAATTTCAAATATCTGTTGAGATCTAAGAAACTTGAAAAATTTAAAAAATTTGGAAAATTTGCAAGATTTGGGATATTAGCTCCTAAAAAGTTTAGAAAATAAAAAATTATACAAATTTTATAAAATTGGAAAATTTAAAAAAAAAGTGTTATTTAAATTTTGAACATTTGAAAAATTTAGAGAATTTGGAAAAGTTATTAAAATAGGAAAATGTAACCAACAAATAGAAAAATTTTAAATGATTTTTAAAATTTCAAAAAAGCAAAGATTAGAAAAAATTGAAGAATGTATAAACTAAAAAAAATTAAAAAATCAATTTAAAGATTTTCGTAAAAAGGCCAGAAAATAAAATTAAGTTATCGAAAATTATGAAAATTGTTATTTTAAAAATATAATACTTGAAAAAGTTGGGAAATATTAAATATCTTCAAATATTTTAAACTTTAACAAACTTAAAATATAAAAAATTTGTTAAAAGATAGTTAAAAACAACTAGAAATACAAATAAAACTTTTGAAAATTATAAAATTGTAGCAGTAATAGCATTTTAAATAATTAAAAACATAAATATTTAAAAAATATATAGAAAAATATTTAAAATTGTTTTTCCAAGATTTTGTAAAAGAAGATTGGAAATAAAAATTTTAAAACTATGGAAAATTATAAAAATAATAACCAAATTTGAAAAGTTTAACAAAGTTGAAAAAAAAAAAAAAATTCAAATTCCAGAAAATTAAAAAATAAAAATGAATGTCTTGCAAAGTTTGTCATAAAATATTTATTATGAATAAAATTATAGCAGTAAAAAAAGTTAAATATTTAAAGTATATTACAGAACTAAACAATTGGCAATGCTTAAAATAAAAAATAATAATTAAAAGCTTAGTCTAAACATTTTAGTAAATAAGAACATTAGAAAATTAAAGCATTAATAAAACTATTTAAACATTAAACATTTTAAAAAGAATGTAAAAATTAAAATTCACAACTAAAACACAAAAAATAAAATCCGCATGAGCCGCCGCATAACCTCAGACCAACCTCACTCGACGAAGTCACTAGAAGAACTGACTCGAGTCAGCTCTTGCATCTGTTTATATACTGAAGAGCAGAACTCTCCAGAGATCCCCACTGGGCCTCTCCCGGCGAGTGGTCCAGCTGCAGCATCTCTAGAGAGACCGACCGAGTGCTCACTGCTCGTAGATCTGAGATTTAAATATACATTGTAAATTGTACAGCGGCAGCAGTTGTTGTTTTCAGTGTCTCGGAGCGCTACGTGGGTGAGTTGAGAGTTCTCAGATAATTTCTTTGCATATTAACTATCAACGGTCGGAAGGGATTTAGTTTTCGTTTAATTTGTTTACCACTGCTGTACTTTTTATTAAATATTGCAACTTATTACATTAAATAGTTGTTGTTCATCCACTGACAAGAAATATTTAGTTCTACAACGTTCTCGACCGTTAAGGGTTAAATAAATAAAATCTGATCTTTCACAAAACTCGGAAATTTGATAAACTAAAATACTGAAAAATATAAGCACTTATTTTTTAATATTTTTTATTTTCACTTTCCTTATTGAAACATTTATAATATGCAATTAAAAATAAATTTTCCGAAAACCCATTATCTCTAATTTTAAGTTCTTGATTCCTGTGTCGATCATTTACAGAGTTTTTGAGGAACATATAAAAAGAATTCGTCTATCACTAAAATAATGATTAAATTTATTGCGATGTGAAATACTAAGATGGACACCTTTAAAGTGCAAGGGCACAAAGAGACAAAAATCCCTTCTATTTTTAAATGTACAGCGATTTTAGGATAAGGTTCTCAGTTTCAGGAATAATAAAATTAATTGTAATTTTTAATTAATATTGAAATGTAATGTATAACAAAGACTTTAAACGCGTTTTTTCCCGATACTACATTTATAAATTTGCACGCATCGGATTTTAATAATTCAAAATATATTCGATTCGTTGTGAAAAATACTAGTAACTAAACCATTAACAATATTAAGTTACATATACTTATTGTTTTATACATATTAAAAATGCAAAAAATATATATATATTATATTCTTCATATGTTCTACTATAATATTTAAAAGGAATTAGTTTGATAAATATAATAGTTAAAAAAAAATTAAAAAATTAAAATGTGTATTTGTTTTTTAAAAATGAAAACAAAAGTCTCCTTAAACTGCTTTTCAGAGATCCTTTGATTCCAGAACTTGATAAATTCGAAGGCTGTGGATCGATCAAGTTCGATCGTAATTTTTCCTGATGATGGCTTTACTTTTAGATTTGAATTTTGTATGATCAATGCATCCTGTATATATGTATATATAAAAGTAACTTGCAATGTAATCTAGAACAACTATTAAAATTTTTATAAAGTGGGCGTCGAATAAGACAAACTTCTAAACAAATTTATAAAAATGAAATCAGAGACAATTAGACAATTTTAATATAAGATTTTGTATTTGTATCTATGATGGGGAATTTAAAAAATGTCAATCCGAAAATCATTATCTTCCCATTCTCATGAGAATCTTGGGATATAAACATTTTCAGCCAAAAATTTCTATATTTTAATATCAGATTTAATATTAGCGATGCTAAAAGCTGCTTGATTCATTGTAATAGAATTCCCATTAAGTTGCAAATGTTAAACGATGGGAGGGACTCATTTTAACAAATTTTCTGCTCTGCTATCCTCTTCGCTTCAAATTTTGTTTTTACTGTAAACAGAAGATACACGTCTAAGGAAAAGTTTTTTAAGTGCCTTTAGTTAAGTAATTCATTTCACGTATGACGTTGAAGTTGTGTTATTTAAATGATTTCACACTTCTTGACGAAGCCACCTTATTCAGGTCCTTTCCTTAGATGGGTGCCAGAGGATCCTTCAGAAGTAGAAGTGCATTTACAGGAAACTTTGTAAACAGTTTCGTGTGTTCTAGCAAACGTCCGGGGATCGACACGGGGAACGAGTAGAGATTTCAGTCTTCAAGTGCCATGATTTGCACACAACTAGAACTAGCCTTGGGGAGCATAACGATGAATCTTTCCACAAGTCCTTAAGTCTTTACAGTTTCTTGGCTTTGGCAAATTTGCAGCATGTGAAGTATCCTCTGACACTTTGAGGAAACCTACATAAAGTGCATTTTGTTTCTTTAAGTTAATTTGTGTAGGTACTTAAGACGCCATTTAACGTGTAATATTGAATTGTTGTATTGAGGATTCAAACATATTTTCATCAATTTAAATGAATTAATGAATGCTGTATTTTAATATTTTTGTAAAATAGCAACTTTTGAATTTCTTTAAACCCGCGCCACCGACCGATTTTGGCATAATTGTTTTGCATAGTCAGAGGAACAAAATATATTTTTTTTCACTTTTTTTTAGATAACAATAACAATTAGTGAATATTCAGTTCTACAATTTATTGATGTTGTCCAAAAAAGTCACCCGGGATGTACCGGAAAAAACTATAAACTACCTATTTTATTTTATTTTTTTCCCGTGTATCATTTTAGGTCCGTAGTTTTGAAATTTCTAAATCGTACATTGAATTTGAAATAAGCGCATTCAAAAGCTCATATTTTTAAGATATTGCAATAAGACTTATTATTGTATCTGCAGAGGAATCTTAGCTATTCGATAAATATAGAATCATCCGTTATTCATTGCAAGCATAACTTTTTTCATTAATACAATAATATCTCTAAATTTATCTAAAAGTCAATTACCAGTTTGAATAAAAATTTCATAAGGTGTGGAGCTAGGAATTCGCCATTCTAAATCCCTAAAAGTCCCCAGTTTCTTATGAACAATGTAATGGTCGACAATATCTAAACGCAAACTCTACTTGCTAAAATTCTTATAACGCGCCGAAAATTCTTTTAGCACTCCCAAAATTCTTTTAGCGCTCTCAAAATTCGTTTAGCGCTCCCTAAATTCTGTTAGCGCTGCCAAAAGTCTTTTAGCGTTCTTAAAATTCGTTTAGCGCTCCCTAAATTCTCTCACAGGCTGTACGTCATTTTTTGCTTGCAATTGGGTGTATTTTGTATCCTATGGACTTTGCGAAATTTTCTTACCTGCTACATGTTTTGTTAGACATTTTTAAATTCACATTAATATGACATTAAATACGGAACGAATATTAAATTATGATTTTACAATACACGCAATCCTTTAAACTGTTTACGTCGTTTTGTTTTATACAGTTTTATTCAGCAATTGTGATAAATATTGCTATTAAGAAGGGATTCCCTTTTTTTCCGACCACAAAAGTTTTGTTTATGGAATTTAGTAGCTTGGCAGTACACTTCTTTTTGCATTTTTTAAAAGTGTTTTTTTTTTATAGAAAAATTTATTGAATCATTTGAAAATTTTACACATTAAAATATATCTATCAAAGAAAACAAAAATAATTTTTTCGAAATTTCTGGCGTTTGTACGGCAGTAATATGGCTGCCTTTCCAAACTGGTTGGTAAGAAATCTCAGCTCTGGAACGTCTGAAACAAAAAATTCAACGCACATATTAAAATATAAGTCAGCTGCTATCGTGTGAACCACGTTGAAGTATTTTGGAAAAAAAAAAAAAACCAAATGGCGGACTTTTTAATTTTTTAACGTTAATTTTTAACTGTTTTTAGTAAAATATTTATAAAAAAAGGGTTCAATATTAACCTATATTAATAATATAGGTTCACACCATAAGCAAACATATACGGAATAAGTCCGCAAAATTTGAGCCCAATCAGACCAGTAGTTTTTTAAAAAAACTGCAAACCAGGTCAAAAAACGTAGTTTCGAGAAAAACGCGTTTAAAGTTTTTTTTATTCAATTCGCAGATAATTCTGAAAAAAAAGTACCTTACGTTTATTCGGCAATGCCTTGTAATAATACATTACGCCTTCCTCCTTTTCAAAATACTCATCTTCTTGGGATTTTGCCTTTATAAGCTCTGATCTTCGCTCTTTTGAGTTTTTTCAAAAAATAGAAGTGTACTGCCCCCTTAACTATTGAAGAACATTTCACCGAAATTTCAAATACAAATTGCTGAAATTATGGTATTTCAGAAACTTTATACCTTAAGAAGTACTTTAAACGTGATTTCCCCGAAACATAATTTTCGAAGCTGGTTGCTTTGATTAAATGATGAAACTATTGCATTGATGGACTTGAAATTTTTCTATTATCGTTCGATGGACGAAGAAGATGATATTTTACATACCTTTTCTTTATTGCAAAAAATTACACAATTTATTAGGGTAAAATTAAAATTTTGATTTCGAACTGCTGCCATTTCTCTGAAAATAATTTTTTTTCTAAAGCTTTTGCGATTTTTTGATCTCAAATGACCCGAAATCGTGACAGCTATAAGCATAATTTACGACGATATTTGTAGAAAAATCGTTACTGTAAATTTTTTTATAAATATTTAAAGGTATAATAAATAACATAAATCGTATTTTTTTGTACTCGCAAAATAACAAGAACAATTTTTGTTTGAAATGTTGGTACTCCAGGAGTCACAATTAAGAGTACGCACATATTCAAAATAGATAAAGCAAGGTAGTTAATATTTTTAATTATGGAATATTTAATTGTAGTTTGAAAATTTCCAATGGAGAAAGACGAAGAACGTGGGGTTATGCAAAACCAAAGGCGCTCCAGAATTGCTACTTTCAGGAGAACAAAGAAAAAACTAAATTGATCCTTTCTTGCTAGACATTTTAACTTTTTAGCCCTGGTTTGCTTCACAATCTTTAACAAGTTCGCAGACAGTAAAAATCGAAATACCGAAAAAAATGGGTGATTTATTTTTAAACTAATTGTAATATTCAAATTGTTATTAGTCACATTTTGCTCAAGTTTCAAATAGTTAGTTAAAAATTAAAAATAAAGAATTAAATGCGGTTTATGAGTTTAAATGTGGTTTCAAAAATGAATGTCATTCATGTCCATGAACGTGTTAATATCTGCGGAACGGCAAATCCACTATTTTTCTGGAACAATGTGCACAAAAAAGAATAAGTATATTTTCAAATTCCAAATTTGTAACTTTTATAGATTTAACTTAAAAAAAAAACAAAAATGCAAAGGAACAACGATTTTTTAGTTAAAAAAAAAAAAGAGAACGTATAAATGAAATAAATAATACAATTTTAATTAAATTTCATATTGCAAAATGTTATAAAGTGAAATAAACGTACAATAATACCATAACAAACAGATGTTCTTTTTAATTTCTTCTGTATTCAATGAAAATACTTTGTAGAATTTATGAAGTAGATGAAGAATTCTATCTTATAATATTCTTAGTTTTTCTCTTGTCAAAGAAGCCAACATTTTCTTAAGATTCACTGAGAGAAAAAGTCATTTAAGGGAAAAATAAGCATTCATTCGCATGACATTCATGTTTCATCTTAATTAGTTTCCATTACGGTCGGAAAATATGTTAATGAAATTGGCGTAATTAAATCGCTTCTTCGACATAGTACCACCCGCAGTCCTCCCCGCAATTAGTTCATATACCCGGGCAGCGAGACAACTTTACTGCCACATTAAAATTCATTTTAGCGCTTTTCTTTACTTTCTATCTTTTTTGTATTTTGTATATTGCTCGAGCTCCTTAGATTCAGTTCGGAGTCTGTGGAGGCGGGGCGGGGCGGCGGGTAATAGCGGAACAGAGCCATTTATCCTTGGCCCAATCTGTTCCATTAAACTCCTCGTTAATGCAGCGTCGAAAATCAAAAAAAGGAAAGCAAAAAAAGGAGAAAGTAAAGTAGAAAGTCACCACCGCAGGGTAAGCCCTTGGCACCAGCACAGAGTCGCTTGGTTGCATACAGTCGATGTTCCAGCGCCAAGGCTGCTTTTGCAGAATCTATGGAAGTAGGTAAACAGTATAAAAATAAATTAGCTACGGAATTATGCAAATATTTACTGCGGAGGATAGCGAGTCAACGGCTCGAAATTAATTTAGCGAAGTTCTGCTCATTGCTTTATTTTCCTAACGCTTTTGCCTACACAGCCTCCCATACAGTGAAACGGCTGCAAGGGTGTGGATGGTGCAACCCCTGCTTTTGAGTTTCAAGTGCCTTTGACAGACGCCAGATTTTTTTTCCCAAGATTGTCGTTCCCAGGGGTTAATAGTAATACGGACGTTATTTTTGGGAAATTTGAAAACTCCGCTTTATCAAACTGGGCTGCATCCCAAAGGAAATTACGAGGTAGGGGAGTAGAATAGCAACAAGGATAACTCTTGCGGCCTAAATCCTTTCAATACAAATTTGAAATGCAAAAGCAAAAAGTATTTGTAGACAGTCAAAATTATTTATGTAATTTTAAATGTTTGCCTTTTATAATAAAATATTGGCCTTTCTACACGAAACATGTTTGAATACCTTCATCTGGAGGCGAATGCACTGTTTGTACGATATTTTAAAAGGATTCGATTTGGGAAATATTACTGAGGTGAGGAAATTTTTTTCGTCATTCGTCATTGAAGGGCTAACAAGTGCTAATATACTATGTTAGGTATTTTTTAATATTTATTTTTAAACAATGTTAGGTATACATGGACATTATGAAAATTGAGTAATAATGAAATCATGATTACGAGCCGCTTGCAGACGAAGAAACGTATACATGGGTTTTTTAAAATGTTTGATATAAACATGTGGTATAAGTTTATTGCTGTACTGGAAAAACTAAAATTTCAGATTAATTTAATTCAAATGAATTGAATTTAAATTATTTGCTTTACTGAATATTTTTAAATGAAATATAATCATAATAAGTATAATAAAAATCTATGTTACTTAATTTGAATTATATAAAGTACCGAAATAAAACTTCGAACACCTACATCAGCATCTTAAGGTAAATTTGTCCTCTTTTTGCTTTGCTTTTGCCGCAACTATAATTTTATTATGTAATTTTTGAAATCCCTCGACAAAACTAATGTTAAATTTAGTGTTTAATTAAAACTGTAAGTAATATGTTACCGTTCGCATAAGCGTTGCCCGATTTGAAGTTCAAATGTAATAATGTGTATTTTAAAAATGACATAATAAAATGTAGATTAATTTATTTATTTACTAGTAGAGTTATCCGGTTTCGCTCCACGCACTACCTATAATATATCGGGATGATTTTTTCCATTTTTCAATTATCTCCAGATAGAATGATGCTATTGAGATGATTGTTTTTTTGAAATTAAAGTATAAGCGATTACGGATTCAGGAAAAATAGTAAAATTTTTTGGTGACCTTCATGTGACCTTAAAAAGTTGATTTAAAGTTGACGATTTTTAGAAAAAATTAATATTTTTGTATGTAGAAACTATGTCAATCTTCCCTTTTATTTTATTTCTGGCTGACATTCATTTGCAAGAATTTTACAACTAGAAAAGATCGATAGAGGTCATTCGAAGATTAGGCGGAGGTCATTTGAACGAAACCGCATTTTTTCGTAGTTTGACCGGGAAAAGGATTGTAGATCTAGTCCTTGGATTCGAATCGCTTACACTAAAAATATATCATCTCAATAGAATTATTCTTTCGGGAGAAAATTAAAAAATTAAATAAATACGTCCCGATATATCATAGTGCGTTGTAGCGTATATACTTATTTTTTAACAGTTCTCAAATGCTATAGTTTGGTATATCCTACAAATTGTTTAAACCTGAAAACCTCCTTTATGTTAATTTTCATTTAAATGAAATCCTTTGAATTATTGTAGAAATATTCTTTACTGTATTGAATCCGCGCCATCTTTAATTTCCAAATTCTGAAAAAACTTGTCTCTCTTATGAACGGATTTGATTCGAAAAAATGGTGCTTGTATAAATTATCATTAAAATCTCCTAAAATTAGAAGATTATGGTCACCACAAATTTAAAATCCGAAATAAGCAACGTACTGATTAAGCATAATTGTATATTATGTATTTTCTGGCATTTTTAATAGCATGACTTGCCTCATAAGGGTTGAGACTGTCTAAAAATGGACTAGTTTTTGAAACGTGTGTTGGCAGTCCAGTTCTTATATGTCAGTGCAAGGACATAAATCAGCTGCCACTAACCTTGTGAGGACATTCCGTAATAAAAATCTATATTACTATATATAGTTTTAAAACCAATGTTATTTTTTATTATTACATCTAATATATTAAGAGGGGTTGCCTATCTTCCAGGACCTGGTACAACTTTACTCATAGTCTGGTACTATACTGTCTGGGTGCTTTCATTACAAAATTCCTGATATTATAATGCTTTCAAATTTATACTCAGACCTAAGTTTGCAAGATGAAGTGCCAAGAAAATTCAAAATTAATATACATATTTGGTTAGCTCCAGATGGTAGGCCTACATAGTGATCATGCACAAAGAGTTTAAATTTCAATTAAAACAAACATGTGTCTAATAGTAAATGTAATATGGTATCCTTCCGTTTAGTAAACAATTTTGTGAGAAGTTTCATGGACATGTGCAGCTAATAAAAACAGTACCTCTGCTCAGTTAATCAATCTAAAGTACTTAAGCCTTTAATTATGGACTGGACCGCAATTGCCTCAGTCGTATTTCTGCAGCTAGCAGTGAAATTCTAATAAATTTCAAATTTTCGACATTATAGAGCAAATGCACCAGTGTAATATCCTACTTAACGACCTTAAAGTCATTTCCAAGTGTCCTTATCAACACATGTTGGTGTAGTCATTCATTACCCATGTCAGTGAACTATCTAATGTACGAATATGGTTCAGGCTGCACTACTCCCACACTCGCCCTGCGTACGACCCTGTCAGCCAGGACAGGGCAGGACAGGAATCCTGGGTGCTGCTATTCTATCACCACCAGACTTAATTGTCGTGCCTAGAGCATATTGATGCATGCGGTAATTAGAATTGAAATTTCTCAATTTGTATTCTCGGCACATAGAATATGTAGGAGTAGCAGCAGCATCACTGCCACCGCCACTGAAATAGGAGAGGGGATCAATGTAGAGGCTGTCGTCGTAGATGCACGGCAACCTAATTTTAACTCTAGGTGCCTCAAAATGACTAGAAATTTTGATTTTCTGACCCCAAGACAACCGGGAGGCTGCTATTCCTGCCAGCTCCTTCTGTAATTATTCAATTTCATGCGGATTTTGCAATATGACATAGAAGTGAATTTGAAATGCATTGGAAAATTAAAATAATTTTCTTACTGCCTTCATCCGAGCAATACAGGGACATCAGTCCTTTATATTACAATATATTGTAATATAGGTCCGTTGGGACTCCTTGAGTGGTTCCGCTGTGGGATGGACTTTCTGAAAAGTAATCAGTGTCAAAAAGCCATCCGGAATGGGGGAAACCAGGCCAATTTGTATAGGGCTCGGAACTTGCCGCCTTTTCGAGGAGGACGAGACGCCCGCAGATGTATGATCCCAGTAAATTCGAGAACAAGATTATTTCCATAAACATGCATAGCTGCATGCTGGATGGATGCGGAGCCGAGGGCGAAATTTTTTTTAAGTTTCCAACTCACATATGCGAGCAGCGGATGCCGTCAGCTTCTCCCTGATTTTCATGCAAGGATGCATTACCATTATGACCTCTCTCTCCAGCCCCGCTCCCATATTCAAGTCTTGTATGATTCTGTCATTGGATGTCCTGCAGAGCTGGCTCTCGTTGTACTCTTGGGATGGAAGATTAAAACAACAAAGACACAAAAAACGAGATCTTGAATGGATGGAAGTACTCGGCTAAGTAGTTTTATTTTTGCCTTTGTTGGGCTCTTCCTAGATAACCGTGGGGTTAGCAGTTGGAAGATTTGAGAAATTGTTTTCATAAATATTTACAAAAGCGAATAACAATGAGCTCACCACAAAGACATCGTTTTCTATTTGGGTTTCGGGGGGATGGACTCGGTGCAGAGGGGGGGATCCTGCCGCATTCAACATTTTAACAATTCCTTTGGCTTTGTCCCCCAAGTGGAAATGGTTCGTAAAATAGCCAAGCGGGGTGCATCCTCTTCAGGACCTCGGGAGGTCGTAATTAAACCTTGGGAGGGGTTTTGACACATTTAGGGGAGACAAATTTCGAGAGTAACTAATACATTCAAGACGTGGCTAATTTTTTCCAAATTGCCAACGCTAAAGTTATGCAGAAAGGCTTTTTTTTCCGTTTTGTCGTTCGTTTGTCCTCCACGGGTTGGTGTAGTTTTTTTTTCCAAAGTGAAGGATCAGAGTAAATTATGCAAAAGACAAGTAGTTGAGATTATGCAGCGTGGATACATAAGGTTTACAAATGTATTCCATCGACTCAAATATGATATGAAAGTAACAGCGTAAGAAGTGGAATGTTAATTAATCGGTTTAACTAATATAGAATTGCATCTTTAGGCTTATTGCCAGTTCCTTATATTATCTCTATGCAATTTTTAAATTCAAATTATGAGGATTCTCCAATTGAAATTTGGAAAAACATAGGTATCTTCTTTTCAAAATAACATTTAACTTTAAAAACTAAGCTATTAAAATATAAAATAAAATTATTGGGTTTTTTATGACATATGTAATCTATTTAAGTTGCAGAGCACTTTAACTAAAAAAGGATATGTATACAGTACTGCTGGAAATTTTAGGACCAAAAGTTGATTTCGGGCATATATTCTATTCCCTAGCCTAGCCCATCACTTGTTTATAAGGATAAGAGCAATGGTGACATGAGGAATAAAAATATAAATTGCCTGGAGTGGCCCCTTCACATTTCGGCCCTGAACATCATAGAGAATGTGTGGAGGGTTCTTAAAGACAGAGCTGCGAAAAGGATAAAATTTCAAGTGCGAATCTCAAATAGTTTTTGAGTTACAGTCATCTGAAGAGCAGCCGCTCATCGTATCGAGATATTGAGAAATGTATGAATTCAACTTTAAATGCGTTTTTCTCGAAATTACTTTTTTCAAATTTGCTGCAGTTGTAACTCGAAGACAAATCATTCGATCGATTTGATTCTTATTGCAACTTCTTTTATACATGTTTCTCCGTGGCATAAACCTCCAGTTTTCCGGATCGAATAAAAAATGTAATTTTGGTAGGCCAAAAATCGCCAAATTTTCGCGCGAAATTTGAATTTTTTTTTAAAATTCCGCAATTTTTTTGAATTTAATTTTTTTTTTTTCGATCGCGGTTCATGCCACGGAAAATACTTTCTAGTTTAATAAACTCTTTGTTTTTTTTTATTTCAGGCACTGTGATGGTCGCTATCACTGCAGCAGTGGCGGGACTTTTGTTTTTGGATCCTTGGGAAATTTCGAATAACTCGCTGAATTTTAATATTTTTCATCCAAAAATTGTATCATGTATTAACTATATATCCATAAATATATCTTTAAAATATTCAAACATTCCATGAAGTAGTTCTCTTTAAAAACAACTCACCTTTTTTCAAAAATTTTATGAAACAATTACGGACCCAAACATTTCATGTACACACGCTGTCACCATTCCTCTTCTTCATATCAATAAGTGATGGGCTAGGGAATAGAAGGCTCTGTCATAATATGTATCTAAATTATTACTACCCCGATGCAAAAGATTTCGCTTACTTGCGTTTTGAATGAGTACTTGTGAGGAAACACAAAAATATTGTCTTTTCTGCATTAATTAAGAACAAAATGTAATATTCAGTTTTAAGCTTATTATATTTACTTTCAGATGGTTAAAAAAAAACTAAAATAACTTATCATTTACAACAAAATTTGATATAAACCAAAAACGAACACAAAGCAAAATAGTTCGCCTGACTCAAAACTGAAGCAAAATAGTTCGCCTCTATTGGAGATGCAGTGGTCAATACTTCGTAGCGTCACTTTTACTTTCCATTACCGCTTTAATTCGATCTGGATAAAGTTACTACACTTTAGGAAATCATTTCCTTAAATTAAGTAAAATGCTTAGGAGAATGGACAAATTTGGTGTACTTAAATTAAAGAACAAATTACTTCGGATCAAAAGAAGCATTTACTTGATTTAATGGGTATGATTTCTTATTCTTACATAGTTAAGGCATATTTTAATTAAAGAACAAATATTACATTTATGTAAAGATAAGTAATTATTGAATTACGATTTAAGAACCACACTTTCTTGGTTTAAAGAAATGTGAAAGCATTAAATCTATTTCATCGACAAATTTTAAATAAAGAAATTTTCTCTTAGTTCCTATCGAAGTAAATATTTCTTTAAGTTTGACTACATTTTTACTTGATTTTAATAAATTTTTTTCTGAGTGCTTAAACTTTCGGTTATCTGATATCCAGATCTTCCCTTTTGATAAGCATGCTTTCCTAATTTCTTGACTTAAAAGTTACGTTTTGCAAAATGACAAAAAATAAGCCGTGATTTTAAACAAACTGAATTTTAAGCAATGAAAAAATGTCTACTAGAAGAAAACCAGAATAGGCGAACTATTATAAACTTTAAACCAATTATATTTTTTTCAGTATTAAAAAAGACCCATTTCTTTCTTTCTTTCTATAATAATAATAAAGTCCGCTTCAGGTCGCTATTAGGTCTTGTAACGAGTTTTTGAAAATTAAAAAATTAAAAATATTCAGAATTTCGCCTTATTTGGAATTAAAACGAAAAAATAATGTGGCGACTTTCGATATACGATGAGGACAAAAATTACAAAAGAGAAAGAATTTTTTTTAAATCGATCAAACATTGAATTGTTACTCTTCTGCTAAAAACTCAGTTTTGAGAAAAATACATATGTGGATATATTAAAAACCGGAATGGACACAGACGGGAATCGAAATGAAGCCTTTTGGATTTGAGCTCCGCCACTTTCCGATGACCTCGAGTAATTAGAACTTGTCTTGAGTTCTTGATGGGATGTACGATTAATCCTACATGTATTTAAAGTTTTACAAATTGTACATGACAGTAGTAGGTCATTTGTTTTCTTTTTAAATCTTTATTTCTAAAATGTACTGCAAATTTCGATCTTATACTACGAAGTATGGAACTTTGTCTTAAATTAATTTTATAATTACCTATAGACAACGTCACTCATATATTAAAAAAAAAGGAGGTTTGTATTTCGTATTTCTTGTTGAAACAACTTTACGTAATAGTATTGAGTTCAATGCCCACTTACCTGCTATAAATAAATTTGTTGTTGATAGAGTCAATAAACTGGAATTTCTTAGCTGTCTTCTTTAGTTGTCTCTAAACACACCAGCCCCTTTTTATTATTTAAGTACGTGTATGTATGTTTTATGTACACATCATACCTAGCTAGTGTTTAAGTCTTAACTACGCAATCTACAAAATCCGTCTTTATCAAACAAAGGCCATCCCGATAAGATTGAAAATTGTTTTCCCTTTCTGTGGGCCAGTCTAATTAATACCGCTTTACGGAATGTCGTTCTGATTAAATAAAGAGCCCCTCCCTCCCTTGCGTCACATTTTCCATAGAAATCTAAACATGTCGGTCCATAAACAATTTCTATTAGTCCAATATAAACAAAGTTACCCCCAGGGTAATTGGGCAATTCGTGAGCACCCGCCACCCGAAGTATCCGCGGTTAATTAAATGAACTGGAGGCAGCCGTCGACAGCTCCAACAACTTCCTGCAGTTTATTATCCATGCCAAGTTTGGATTGCCACCAACAAGGGACTCGCTGGAAACTTGTAATCGAGTTGGACTTATACGAAAAAGTTTGGACACCGTCATTAGCCCTAACAAAGCTATCAATTCAAATTGACACCTTTTGCCTAATAAAACTTTTCGTCAGTGACAAATTATGAAGTTGTTCGCCCTAATTGAGTTTTAATGACGGCCCCTTGCCCCGGGCGGGCCTAATTGGGCTTGTCACGGTGTTCTCCTGGTCATTTATATTTGTCCAGCGACAATAGATGTCGGTGTGCTTTGCACCTGTTTTGATTGCAACAATAATACATTGGCCGTTTTAGGCGTTGATACGCATACAGTTGGGGTGGTTTCTGGTGTATCCCAGATCGTACAGACGTACCATATAACTAAAATGCTGGGGTGTGGCGTAAACGAACCCCGGCAGGACTCCTTATTAAAACAATTAAATTTGACATTGTGCCATTAAAGCTGTTCCATGGATGGCGACACAGAATAATTTCACGCCACATAATTACGGTCTGTTCGAGGAGTTCCCTTAATTGCTATTGGCTCTCCAGGATTATCGTTGGTCGTTGTCTTAACCCCTTAATGGGAAGGAACGCAGATCCAATTCTTCCGCGAAATGTCCGCGATAAAGCATTGGGATTATTTGGTCGCACGTTATGACCCGAAACGATGTCAGCCGTTAATTTAATTAAAATTCGATTTTCCTATAAAATGGTAATTGGCGGCAAAATTGCTGTACTATGCCTCAACCCCAAAAGGCACTAGGGTTATATCAAATTGAGTAGCTGTGGTCCTGTGGGGCTAACGTCTGAGTTATGTGCACGCTTGGAGCGTTAAAGACGTTTTTATGGAGCCTCTTTCTCTATAATTTTATTGAACTCTATTGCCTTTCAATTGGTCATAATTTCGCTCTATGGCAATAACTACTTTATGAGCTCTGATATTATTAAGACGCTTGGAATTGAAATGTTTAAAGCTGCAGTTTATTGCACAGGAGTTTCTGAATAATCAAATTTGTAAAATATTACACACAGAATTCTGAACCTCCTTCAATGCCCAGCGGTACTTATTTTTTAAGTTCATATTAATGACCCTTTTTTAATAATATATTTTTCTCTGCTGGCCAAAATCTTTAAAAACATTTTATATGTACTGTGTTATAAATATTGACATCAGGAATTTACAAAAAAAGATGAATGTCACTATTTTCAGTTTGCCACGTCATTCTCCTCCAATATAACGAATGAAAGTTTTATTTTTGAATGCATTGACTTAAAAGTGAGTTTTTAAACACTTTGGAATTATTAATATTTAGTAGATGAGGATGGTTAAATTCAAATATTTTAGTGAAATGTGAAAATTCGAGATGTCAGGTGTAATATGGCGAACAACATATCCCAGCTGTAAAAGTTATATTGCATATCAATAGGCTTTTATTGGCAGCTGTTATTGATGATCCCATTCATCGGATTCTTGAAAATAATTCTCATTAATGTGTAATGCAAATTTTCGTTAATTATGTTATATTAGGAGCTGATTGTGCTGATAAAAAAAACATGTGTCGGTACTTGGCGGGTGCAAATAGATAAATGGGGGTCATTATTGTTGAAACCAGAAATTTTGCGCGAGGGTATGAAATGTGCGTGCAATTCTGCAGAATTTCATAAAGTACAGCGTTTGGATAAAATAATTTCTATAGTAATTTCGTTCATTCAGTACCCTTTTTTGTAAAATATCCCCACATCTTTTTAAATTTTAGTTTTAATGTTTTTAAAATGGTTTATCTTATATAAATGTAAAATTACCTAATTTTATGTATTATACCATTCCCCTTATTTTTTAAAATGAATGTGTTTTATCTTTTCCCATATTATTTTGGTGTTTATTATACTTTCTGTCTTATTTTTGAACTGTATTTCCCGATTTGAACAAGAATTTCCCTTCTTATTGGTTTCGTGTGTTTTTAATTTAGTTCAAAATCAGGTAATACGTCACAACAACCCGACTTAAAATCTTTGCCTATATGCACAAATTTAAACTAAAAAGTTAAAAATACAATTTATGTTACTTTAAAAAAAAAGAGCAGTAAAGGACAATATACAAAATTATTTATACTTAAATATTTACATAATCTAATCAGCCATCTTTGCAGTCGGTGCCAGCTAAAGCAAGTTTATAAAGATCTAGTAATTTGAGTTTATAAACTTGCCTTGAGTGGCATTGAATCCAAAAATAAATGGGAACATCCCCGAGATGTAGCCTATTCAATAAAAGAAAAATCATTAAAATCGCTTCACAATCCGCGAAGATATCGCGTAACATACACACAATAAGGTTATTTCAGTATATTGTTATACACTTTCTCTTATTATTATTATACTATATCCCATTTGATTACTGCTAATATTGTTTGTTTTTTGTTTTTTGGAAAGTGTGTTGATTCGTGCTATTTTTAACGAGTGATGAATTTGAATTTTTGTTTTTGAGCTTTCTAATGAAGAATGTCACTTTTATTTCTAAATGCTCGTTTTAAGCGCGCTCTTGTACTACTATTTTTCGCGGGTTTTGTAAAAAACCTAATTATTGCAAAGCTCTTATGACGCGATTGAATTAGTTGTGCCAGAATTCATGTTATGGGTCTAACTTCAAAAATACCCTCCACTATAATATTTATACGTTGTATATAATAAAGCGTTATTCAAAAGCGATTAGACTTTTCGACAGCTCACAGAAGTTGTTATGAAAATAAATATGTCATTTTCAATCTGTAAAGTTACTCGTTGTTTATCATGGAGTCATATAGTATAGAACAGCATGTTACAATCGTGGACACATTTTTCGAGTTTGGCTCATCTGCACGCGCTGCACACCGCGCATTGGGCGATATGTTTGGTATTTTCAATCAGACTACTAAGAAATTTGAAAAAATTAGAACAATTTACGAGGTCACATACGTCCAGAAATTTCAAATTATCCTTTTTTTGTTTTTCACTGATTAATATTCTGCATACTTCTAAGAAAATTAAAAAAAAAGACATTCATTCAAAAATTCGACGCAGTGACAAAGATTTAGTCTGACCGTGTGCCATGGGGTTTGACGACGAGCTGGGCACTTCAAATGCATTTTTCTCGAAGCTACTTTTCTCGACACAGTCGATATGATAACTCGGAAAGTTTTCAATATATTTTTAAAATTTATTAATCGTCTTTTCTTTTAAATTTTTCCATGAAAATAAGATCATAAATTTGTTATTAAAAAAAAAAATCGCTAGAGATTATAACTGTAACTTTATATTAAAAGATTCTTTGGCCTTTTTCCGATCCATTGATTTTTAATGATGTTATGATTCCGATCAGGAGGCGGCATTTTTATTTTAACGTTGGAAACAACCGCATTTTACGGACCTTTTGGTTGATTCAATTTTTTTTTTATAAATGCATCTTTCTTCCTGAAGATTGGTTGGTGATATGTGATCGATACTTTTAAATATATTTTTCTATGTACCCTTGAAAGAATTCCTTCCCCAACACTAATTTTTCGGGGCGCTGGATCCCTTAAGACAACTTTTTTTGCACATTTGTTATTTTTGATTTTAAATTGTACATCGTATAACGTTGCATCAAAATACCTGATTTTAAACTGTACATCGTATAACGTTCCATCAAAATACCTGAGGAAATCAATATTAATCTGAAATGCTCCAGCTTATTCATAGAGAATGTTTCTGAATTAAAATTATACTGAGATATAGACAACCAGATAGCCACATCTAATGAAGAATTTTCATAGTTAATGTTTAAAATGAAAAAAAAATGGAAATAAAACTGCCAGAAATTTTAGCGGAATTTTGAAGCAGTCCAAACCACTCTCTATCATCGAAAATTAGAGTTTTGCCCACTCAGACCACACTTTAGATTATTTCAAAGTTCCACCGAAGTTAAAGTTGCATGATGGCTACTCAAGTTGCCGCTTGTTCAGATAGTTATTAAAAAGGTCAAGTGGTGGCCACAAAGAAGCTGCAGTCCTTTCACAACGACTGCGGGCTTCTCTTGTTGTCTTTCAGCGCACCCGAGGTGGTGAGAAACATTAACTGAATTTATGAAAATCTCTAAGCTAGAGTACCCTCGACGGATGTTTCCAGCCGGCAGGATAATAGAGGATAATAGAATAATTTCCACAGGTGGTTTTAGGTCCATCCATACAAATTGAATTTCCAACTTGGAGGCAACTAGTTAACTAAGAAACTTTACACTATAATGGGACCGGTGTAAACCTAAACTCTTAAACATAGCGTTGGAGCTTCTCTGCATTTTCCTTGGCATTGGCTCTGAAAAGAATCATAGAAGTTAACCTTTTGAAATCTCCAAGAAAATTGAAACTTTACGGGTGACTCTTCGTACTGATGAAGCGGTTGTTGGCAATTAGTCGGACCATTTACCTGGAAAACTTCAATTTGTGTTGTTGATTAAGTTTCTGATGACTAGTTCTAGTTCATATGTGCGGTAATTGCACATTTGCGGATCTCGCATGCTCAACGTTTTCTTATATCCTCTCCTCCATCCGCTTCCTTCGGTAATTGTGCGGGAAATTAGAAATTCTCAAAATTTGATGTTGGTAGTAAAGCAAGGCAGCCAGATTTATTGTGTTCAGCTCGTTTCGAATAGTGTATCTCCGGATACAATTAATGAAATTGGCAATTTATTGTGGGACAAGAAAATAGTCCCTCATTCGAATTATGAGAATTGGGGTTTTTTCTGGGACAATTGTGTAGGAAGCAGAAATATATTGGGAATTTGTTTTGATGTTTTTCACACACATAACATATGTAGTATACCTACTTATATGCATACTGACACATATCCAATAAATCACTATTGCGCGCATTCAGGAACACAATCAGCAACGCAACAATCAAAATCTCCGAGAATATATATGAACACAAGCCATGAAGTAGAAATTTTACATGTAGTGATGTAGTCCGACAATTCCCGCGAAGTAAAGAAAAAGACCCAAAATAAACGGCATACGCTCCGTTCTGATCCCCACCGATCCGCTCTGGCCAGATGGAAAGGTGTTTCCAATATTTGACTCCAAAAGTAACCGGACAAAATATAATAAATAGGTATTAGCTCATACAAAAGAAACTATAAAGAGTTTTTCGTATTAAAATATTATTCATCAGTATTTTTACAAAAAGAAACAAACCGAACATGATATATTTTAACAATATTATTAACAAAACAAAAGTAGACATAATCCTATTTTGTGTGCACGTAATCAAGGGTAATTATTGGAGTTTGTTTTTATGAATATAGTTTAATATAATGTAATTCGGTTTTGTATACATGTTAATATAAGTCTTAAAGTGCTTAAAAAATGTTTTAAACATTGTTTAAATGAAAATCCAGAGTGATATATTTATTTTATAATATTTGATTTTTGGGATGATTTTTCCAATAAAGTAATAACTATTTTCACTAAGAAAATCAAGGAACCAAGAAGTTATTGCCAATATAAAATTAACTCTGAAAGTAAGTTTTTAGTTTTGTAGACATTTACTTTTTAAAATAATTGGCATTTATTTTGAAAGTGGGGTAGGTCAGATTTCTGCTTCCGTTTTCTCTATCCATAATTATCATTGAGCTATTTTTTGAAAAATTCCTTTACCCCAGTTTCAAAATATAAGGCTTAAATTATTAATATAAAAAATTTGATGAAGCATATGCACTTGCTTGCATAGGGTGGCCAAAAAAATTGGGCACTTTTTGTGTTCTTATCTCCTAAATTGTTTGTTATCTACATGGAGTCTAATTTTCCCAAAAATTAGCTCTTTTGTTCAATTTTAAAAACTGGCTCAACCCCAAATTAATCATTATTATTCTTATTAAGTTCCATGAATTTATTGAATTTTCTCATGAGCCAACTTAAAAAGTTGAGCTAAAGAGATGTTTTTTTCGAAAAAAAATTAATTTTTTAGCATATACAGGGTGTTCAGAGGTGGGAGGTCAATACTGAAGGGGGTGAAAGGTCAGACCGAGACAAGCAAAAAATCGTATGGGTGGGGGGGGGGCATCTTGCACCGTTTGGCAGTTACAGGGTGATTCGTAAATCAGGATTTTGCCTTATATGGGAACCGCTCTTGTATTTTTATCTTTTTTTCTACGCATCGCAGCGGCCCCAAACTGATTTCAAAAAATCACTATTTGGAAGCCCTTTCCAAAAAAGTTTACACCACCCCCCTATCCCCAACCCCTTGGCCACAATCCCCCCTGGAAGTTGAAAAAATTAACTTTTATTTCACGATTTTTCACATTTCGCCCCACTTTTCTCCGAAACTCATGTTATTAACATACCTACTTTTTATTTTTTTTAAGTTGCCTATCTAATTACCTCTCCAAAAAGGTGCAACATGCCCAGGTAGAAAAGGGTTGCAAAAGTCCTGAAATTAAAACATCCTCACAGGTACCTAATTACTTTATTGCACCATAATGGAAAATGTCGTTAAGTAAACAATTTTTATGACAGCAAGTTCGGAAATGTTTGTTTAGGAAACAGAGGTAATACATTTTTATTTTTTCAGCAAAACAGTAATAAAATAATAAATGTAATCTCGTTAAATAGCGTTATTAGATTATTATATCCAGTATTGACTCCTAAGTATCCTGACGCTCCGTTTCTAATACCTCCTATGAATTATGGTATAAAAATGGGTGAGTTTGAAAGGACATTGACCACAGTTGAAGAAGCAAGCGAAAAGAACGGGTGTTTAATAGAAAAAATTAAGATAAAATGGCAGAATTCAGTGTTGACGAGTATGCCGATATAATTTACGTGCACGGTTTAGTAGAAGGAAGTGATAGTGAGGCCGTACGAGAATACCAAAAGAGATTCCCGAATCGGCGGGTACACAACAGAAGGGTATTTTCAAGGACTTTCAGAAGGTTAAAAGAAACCGGAAGTGTAACCGCCCCCAGAGCAGAAACGCGAGCAGGAAAATCGGCCGATTCAGCGGACCCCGACCAACAAATCCTCAACATCGTCAGGAACAGCCCTGTAATAAGCATCAGGCAGGTCGCACGAAGGTCAGGATTGTCTTCAGGGAGAGTTTGGACCGTTGTGAACCGAGAGGGACTACATCCATACCACCATATCCCGGTCCAAGCACTAGGGAAGGAGATTCCGAAGGACGATTGCAATTCTGCACTTGGCTGTTCGAGTCTGACATCGAAAACAGAAGGTTTCTAGACCGAATTCTGTGGACGGATGAATCGCAATTCACCCGGGATGGCATCACAAACTTACACAACCTCCACACCTGGTCAGATGTGAACCCACATAGGACCAGGTGTCGGTCCTTCCAGCAAAGATTTAGTGTCAATGTCTGGGCTGGCATCATCGGCAACCAGTTGATAGAACCCTTCATCTTACCCCAAGTGCTGAATAGTCAGCTATACTCGGACTTTTTGGAGAATACCCTTCCGGATCTGTTGGAGGACATCCCCCTGGCCACCAGAACCGCAATTTATTTACAGCTAGACGGAGCACCTGCGCATACTGGGAACATTGTTAGGGCAAGGTTAAATGAAAATTACCCAGAGCGCTGGATTGGACGAGGTGGACCGATTCCTTGGCCTGCTAGGTCACCGGACCTTACTCCACTGGACTTTTTCTTATAGGGAATGATGAAAGATGAAGTTTACTCAAGACCAATCAACACCAGAGAAGAATTAGTTACCAGGATTGTGACTGCAGCCACGAAAATACGGGAGAGACTGGCTACCATAGACCTCAAACGTGAAATAAAACGAAGGCTACTTGCATGCATCGAAACTGGCGGAGAACATTTTGAACAGCTTTTGAAGGACATACGTTTTAATTGTAATTAGTTTTTAAGCGAACAAAATGTATTTTTTAGTTAACTTAAGTACAATTTCTTAAAAATTCGAATTATCATGATATTCTGTAAAAGGATTTTTGTAAATAAATTTTCGTATCCTTTTCCTACCTGGGCATGTTGCACCTTTTTGGAAAGGTAATTAGATAGGCAACTTAAAAAAAATAAAAGGTAGGTATGTTAATAACATGAATTTCAGAGAAAAGTGGGGCGAAAGGTGAAAAATCGTGAAATAAAAGTTAATTTTTTCAACTTCCAGGGGGGATTGTGGCCAAGGGGTTGGGGATAGGGGGGTGGTGTAAACTGTTTTGGAAAGGGCTTCCAAATAGTGATTTTTTGAAATCAGTTTGGGGCCGCTGCGATGCGTAGAAAAAAACATAAAAATACAAGAGCGGTTCCCATATAAGGCAAAATCCTGATTTACGAATCACCCTGTAACTGCCAAACGGTGCGAGATGCCCCCCCCCCACCCATACGATTTTTTGCTTGTCTCGGTCTGACCTTTCACCCCCTTCAGTATTGACCACCCACCTCTGAACACCCTGTATAGCATTAATTATAAAAAAGTATAATTAATTAACAGATGTAATATATCTAATGTTAAGTTATTAAAGTTAAAGTTATTAATAGGGACATTCCCACTATAGAAATAATCATGAAAATAGACAATTTTACACTCGATACAATAGGAAATACAACAAGCGTGGATACCCTATTATGTGACATTTTATAACCATGAGGATTTATGAGGTCATATTTTTCTGTGAATAAAAAGAACTTAAGTTGATAATATAAAATATATTAATACCTACATTGTAAAATAAAATAATTTTGCCTTTAAATATGGTTTTATTATAAACTAAAGCTTCTTTTTAGTTTTTTATTTTTAATAAACAAATTCTGTCTAAACAAATATTTTGTTATTTCAACAAATGTTAGGTTTGTTGCTTACAAGAAAACTATTTAACAAATTAAATTATAAATATATACTACAACTATTTTTTCAAGTATATAAATATGTTATATTCCTATTAAAAACGTGGGCTTTCTTATTACCTAGGCTACTACGAAACGTGTTTCAAAACACTTAATTATATGTTGCAGGAAAATTAAGAAAAAAAGTTGATCTTTTTCGAGATATAAGACAAAATATTTAATACTTGCGAAGTATTAAATATCTACAGCAAAATGTTTCCAAAACCCACTGCGGCATTGAAAAATATCGCTCATACTCACCTCCGCGCGCGTAGAATACGTACGATGTACTTTCGAAGCAAATTTATAATTTTCATACCGAAATTATACGATTTTATAAAAGAAGAGGGTCCCCCAGGCCAGCTTTTGGCATTTATTTTTCGGGAAAAAATTTTGAATTTTTTTTTCTTAGTATCTACTATTAACAATAAAAAATTGATTCCATCCTAAATGGACCGTTACCCCCACTATCCCACCCCCTCTACCGCCTTAAGCGAAGAAGAAGCCACCACTCATTAAGAGAATCTTTAAAGAGATTCGGGACTTGTGAGACATTCAATGTCCATAAATCTTTTATCCTAAGGGTTTCTTGAGTCGCTGATTACAAATCTGAAGTCCGAATCACGAAATTCAAAATGGTTGATCTAATATGGCTATCAAGAAAAATCGAATGTCTTCAATATATTCGAATTTTTGTATAGAGGGTCAAAATCTCGAAATTCAAAATGGCGGCAAAAAAAATTTAATGTGCTCAATATCCACGAATTTTTATATATTGGCTTCTTCTTCGTTTAAGGGGGTGGAGGGGAAGGAAGAGGAGGGGTAGTGGTCCGTTTAGGGTGGAATCGATTTATTATTTTTAGTATACTTATACTAAAAAAAAAAAATTCAAATTTTTTTCCCGAAAAATAAATTAGACCAAAAACTGGTCTTAGGATAGGAACCCTCCTCCTTTGCTTCGTCGCGGTAATTTCATTGCACAAATTACAAATAATGAAAACTAATGAACGAAACGAAACTGCTGACAAGCAATTCCATTCGTGATAATTTATTATGTAATTTTATTCCTTGTGGGGAGTGTTTTCAAACATGCTTCAAATTTTGATGGTTTTTTATTTTACAAATTTTTTTATCGGACTAATGATGTCAAACTAGTTGTTGTTGACCCCTTGGGTACATTTGTTGACTGACACTCGTCATGCACTTATTTTGCCTAATTGCAAGATGATGAGTCCAACTCGTCATTCGAATTATAAATACAAAAAAATACTTAAAATATTTATACTGTGCATTTGTATTCATTTGAGAGTAGTTAGTAGGTATCAGTTGCAACAGAATAAACAACTACAACTTTTATAGTCCATACTCCATGCACCAACAAATTAAATCTGTTCCATATGTATAAAGGTTTCCAAAAAAATCGGTATCCAAAGGGTTAAAGCAAACGTTTTTGTAATATGTACACGTTCTTGGTAGGTCTGTTTCAAATCTTATATTGGTTTGTCCTTATTATTTATATACATATATTGGTTTTATGTCATTTTTACACGTAGTTCTATCGTTAACTTTATTTTGACGTTCTCGGTTATATTTTTAGTTTATGTTGTATGATTTGTTTGGTTTTAAATCTAATTTCACTGCGATAGGTGAGAAAGCTATATATGAAGTTATACAAGTATACCGTATTCCCATTGTTGAAAAAAACAACAACCAAAAATCGCGAAAAAGAATTTTCACCGCAAAGTCTGCTGCCGCTCGCGCCGCGCCGCCACCACAAATGACTTTACACATTTTTGCATTTCTCGTCGTGTGAAGGGATAACAATCCCTCTGGCAGCTAAATTACATTCGCGGGCTGGCTATTATATGAAGGCGGAGTTTGGGCCAGGCGGGGGTTGGGCCCAGCAGGGTCTAGCAGCATCCGGATTCCGGGGTATGTGCCGGGTGCGGCCGCACAAATCTAAACTCAACCGAATTTGGAAGAATCCACATTAAACAGTCCGATACAAAGGCATTATGTGCTTATTCCGGGACTTTGGCCTATAAACAATTTCATGCTCAAGTGATGAATTTTCTCTTTTGCGTTATAACTAGCTCAGTGTGTAATTACGAGGCCGCGGGGTGAGGTGGTGAAGTAGCTGGCTGCCGCCGCCACATAGAGGCCAAAATATATTTAGTATCTGCATAGGTTAGGTACGTACGTCATGCTTATCCCGGCTTCCCACGAAACAGCCAACAATGGGAACGGAAGTATTCCAGCCGGTATAATAGCACGCGATAAGCACAACTGAAAGGGATTTTCTAAAGCTTTTCTGCAATGGCTCCTTCTAGCCAGCTTCGGGCTATTTCATTAAAGCGACTGACTCGCACCCTCCACCACCCACTATCCAGGCCGCTCTGCCGACGGTCGCGCATTTGTGTCCTTCGGGAGTGTGATTTTAAATTTTACTAATTCTGTATTAATTTAAGTCCTGTGCACCGTGTTTTGTCGTCTCTTCCGCAAAATCATTTTAACTCTGGACGATTTATGACCGAGCCTGGCGGTGTTCTTGTTTAACGCGAAGACGTCTGAGCGCCAAGTGAGTGCCTGATAATTCCTAATGAGACTCTTTATGCTTCTGTCGCCACCATGAATTTCCGTCGCATTCCGAGGCGCTCGTCGTATCTGAAATATAATATAAACATAAATTATCTCGTTAAGCCAAGGCAATAATCTCGTGATTTGTAATTAGGTATATATAGGCTACCTTACAATTTGACATACGTCTTTATATTAACATCTTCCAAAGTTAATTGTTAAAATCTTTATATACATATTTTGTATTTGATCTATACAGTTGAAATAGATTTATTTAACTAAACTTTTGTTTGCCTGATAAGGCAATACCCAGTCTTTTACCAGAAAATCCGCCTCAAACCTTCCCGAGTTATATTATATTAAAAGCGTTTGAAATTTAAATTGTATTCGAATTTTTTTCATACTAACAATTTTAATAATAGTTCGATAAACTTAAAGTTCTAATTTTTAAAAGTTTTTGGTTTTCCAAGAAAAAATTCCAAATGGCTATGGTTTCTTGTTAGACAAAGTAGGAGCTTTTTCTACATTTTCTAGTGCTGAGTATTGCGCAAATTTTGTGATGCGGACATATACACTACACAGAGTTCTATTACCAAACACAAGACGATCCAAATCGGTGTCCCTAAAGACGTATCGTCTCCTTGTGAGATTTTTTAAATTTTTCAGTTGATAACTTCCAAAGACAGACTTTCGAAAAAAACAAAACCGATAAAGTACGAGTTGAACTTTTGAATAATAGAACTAGAAAACTGATGATTTTGTTTTTACCTATATTCTAAACTAAACTGAATTTTGTTTCAAGATTAATGTTTTAAATTTACAATCAATTGCTCAAAATTAACATATTTGTGTTTTTATATCTATAGCTACAATACTTGGTTTTATATACAGGGTGTTCAGAGGTGGGTGGTCAATACTGCAGGGGGTGAAAGGTCAGACCGAGACAAGCAAAAAATCGTATGGGTGGGGGGGGGGGCATCTCGCACCGTTTGGCAGTTACAGGGTGATTCGTAAATCAGGATTTTTCCTTATATGGGAACCGCTCTTGTATTTTTATCTTTTTTTCTACGCATCGCAGCGGCCCCAAACTGATTTCAAAAAATCACTATTTGGAAGCCCTTTCCAAAAAAATTTACATTACCCCCCTATCCCCAACCCCTTGGCCACAATCCCCCTGGAAGTTGAAAAAATTAACTTTTATTTCACGATTTTTCACATTTCGCCCCACTTTTCTCCGAAATTCATGTTATTAACATACCTACTTTTTATTTTTTTTAAGTTGCCTATCTAATTACCTTTCCAAAAAGGTGCAACATGCCCAGGTAGAAAAGGGTTGCAAAAGTCCTGAAATTAAAACATCCTCACAGGTACCTAATTACTTTATTGCACCATAATGGAAAAAGTCGTTAAGTAAACAATTTTTATGACAGCAAGTTCGGAAATGTTTGTTTAGGAAACAGAGGTAGTACATTTTTATTATTTCAGCAAAACAGTAATAAAATAATAAATGTAATCTCGTTAAATAGCGTTATTAGTTTATTATATCCAGTATTGACTCCTAAGTATCCTGACGCTCCGTTTCTAATACTTCGTATGAATTATGGTATAAAAATGGGTAAGTTTGAAAGGACATTGACCACAGTTGAAGAAGCAAGCGATAAAACCGGGTGTTTAATAGAAAAAATTAAGATAAAATGGCAGAATGCAGTGTTGACGAGTATGCCGATATAATTTACGGGTACGGTTTAGTAGAAGGAAATGATAGTGAGGCCTTACGACAATACCAAAGGAGATTCCCGAATCGACGTGTACCCGACAGAAGGGTATTTTGAAGGACTTTCAGAAGGTCAAAAGAAACCGGAAGTGTAACCGCCCCCAGAGCAGAAACGCGCGCAGGAAAATCGGCCGATTCAGCGGACCCCGACCAACAAATCCTCAACATCGTCAGGAACAGCCCTGTAATAAGCATCAGGCAGGTCGCACGAAGGTCAGGATTGTCTTCAGGGAGAGTTTGGACCGTTGTGAACCGAGAGGGACTACATCCATACCACCATATCCTGGTCCAAGCACTACAGGAAGGAGATTCCGAAAGACGATTGCAATTTGCACTTGGCTGTTCGAGTCTGACATCGAAAACAGAAGGTTTCTAGACCGAATTCTGTGGACGGATGAATCGCAATTCACCCGGGATGGCATCAGAAACTTGCACAACCTCCACACCTGGTTAGATGTGAACCCACATAGGACCAGGTGTCGGTCCTTCCAGCAAAGATTTAGTGTCAATGTCTGGGCTGGCATCATCGGCAACCAGTTGATAGGACCCTTCATCTTGCCCCAAGTGCTGAATAGTCAGCTATACTCGGACTTTTTGGAGAATACCCTTCCGGATCTATTGGAGGACATCCCCCTGGCCACCAGAAGCGCAATTTATTTACAGCTCGACGGAGCAACTGCGCATACTGGGAACATTGTTAGGGCAAGGTTAAATGAAAATTACCCAGAGCGCTGGATTGGACGAGGTGGACCGATTCTTTGGCCTGCTAGGTCACCGAACCTTACTCCACTGGACTCTTTCTTATGGGGAATGATGAAAGATGAAGTTTACTCAAGACTAATCAACACTAGAGAAGAATTAGTTACCAGGATTGGGACTGCAGCCACGAAAATACGGGAGAGACTGGTTACCATAGACCTGAAACGTGAAATAAGACCAAGGCTACTTGCATGCATCGAAACTGGCGGAGAACATTTTGAACAGCTTTCAAAGGACAAACGTTTTAATTGTAATTAGTTTTTAAGCAAACAAAATGTATTTTTTAGGTAACTTCAGTATAATTTCTTAAAAATTCAAATTATCATGATTTTCTGTAAAAGGATTTTTGTAAATAAATTTTCGTATCCTTTTCCTATCTAGGCATGTTGCACCTTTTTGGAAAGGTAATTAGATAGGCAACTTAAAAAAAATAAAAAGTAGGTATGTTAATAACATGAATTTCGGAGAAAAGTGGGGCGAAAGGTGAAAAATCGTGAAATAAAAGTTAATTTTTTCAACTTCCAGGGGGGATTGTGGCCAAGGGGTTGGCGATAGGGGGGTGGTGTAAACTTTTTTGGAAAGGGCTTCCAAATAGTGATTTTTTGAAATCAGTTTGGGGCCGCTGCGATGCGTAGAAAAAAAGATAAAAATACAAGAGCGGTTCCCATATAAGGCAAAATCCTGATTTACGAATCACCCTGTAACTGCCAAACGGTGCGAGATGCCCCCCCCCCACCCATACGATTTTTTGCTTGTCTCGGTCTGACCTTTCACCCCCTGCAGTATTGACCACCCACCTCTGAACACCCTGTATAAAAAAGAAATTATTTTATAATTAATTATAGTATATATGATTATACCGCATTTTATCTACAAAAGACACAATTTTAAAACCCTAAAAAGAGAGGATAATAAAATTTGTTTTTACTTTATAAATACTATATATTAAATTTTAGGTCCATCGCATATAATTCGTTTTTTGCCATTTTGGTAAGAAACCCTAAAAGCATAATAAAAGTTCGAAGACTAAAACTCCAACATTAACTGATGCTACATTTAATATGTATAAAATGAAAGGACATATCACTTACATTAGTAGCTGCATTTCTTTCATGGTTTCTCGCGTGCAGAGTTCAATCTTAGAAGCCCACACAGTTCATGATATTCTTATTTGTTTCGTTTCAGTCGTGCTTATATTGCATATCGATAGGCTTTTTATTGGTATCAATTATTGAGGCGATGCTTATTAATGGAATTCTTGGAAATTACTTTCATTAATAGGTAATAGCAAATTGCCATTAATTAATTTTTTATTAGGTACTGATTGCTCTGATTAGAAATGGCCAACAAATTTTTCATTGGAATAAGTCGCAGTGCTCAAAATATCTGCTTTTTTGGATATCCGGATATCTGAAATATTATTTTGCACGCGGGCACAAGGTGTGAAGAATTTTACACAATGTACCGTCTGGCTTGACCATCACTGCTTTAAAGTGATTGGCTAGTATCTGCTGACTGTCTAATTTTAGCCAATCACGTTTTGATAATTTACACTACGCTAAGGTTTCAAAGGTCATAAAATATTAGCGTGAGTCTGAGAGAAGATAGATGAGCAGTAAATCAGGCTTTTAGGATGATAACGAGATTAGTTTGCCTGAACTACATATAAGAGTTACACCAAAGAACGTATAATATGTATAAAGAACTCGCATTAGGATTAGTGATGAGCAAAATAAGACCAAAACCAAGATTATGATAGTCTCGGTATTGGTCTTGGTCTTGCGCAAACTTGTCTTGTTCTCGGTCTTGGTCTCGTTTCCAAGACTCTTGTAGTCTTGTACTTTCACACTCAAATATATATAATAACTTATTTATTCCTATCGAGTAGATCTTGCAAGCAAAGCGAGTAAGTGATTTTCAGCTACTTACACCATTTGAGTAGTCAACAATAAACAAATTAAATATAAAGGAAGATTATAAAGTGTTTGGTACTGAAATAGTTATAGCTGTAATGTCTTTATTCCCTTGTTTTCTTGAAGATTGATTAAACTTATTCTATAGATTTAATTGATTTTCTTTCTTCTATTTTTTAAAAATATATATACGTGTATACGAATTAAATTTTAAATTACAATGTCTCAAAAACTGTAGTTCAAAACACTTTCAAATTTTAATAATATTTTTTAATACCAAACCAATAAATATTTTGTTAAGATAATATAAAATCAGAATAAAATTCTGATAATTTTCATTAAACTAAGTGTTAAATACAGGGTATTTTTTAAAACTAATAATCCTCTTTAAATATACAAAAAAAAAAATGCTTTTAAGTCAGTAAAAATCTCACAGTTCAGTTTTGTTCTTGGTTAAGTCTCGCGTGGTCTTGAGCTTGGTCTCGGACTTTCTGTAAGATCGAGACCAAGACTAAAAGACCAAAGCCGATTCTGCTCATTTTGAGAAAGAATCTGCTTTGAAACTTAATTATAAAACCATATTGTATCAACGCTTGGTGATGTTGGCTTTTATAATTTTATTCAAATTCCTTGCAAGTATAATCTATAAAGGTTGTGTTAGATAATTGCTTTCTATCGATTATAGTATATGTATGTATTGCTAAAGTTGGATGTGGAAAAGTGGACAGTGTAATACAATAAAAAAAAGTGGTTGAATTCGGCGGAAAACATATTTTATTCTAATTTTACGGTCTAAATAATTAGAATAGTTTTATATCTTCATGAGAAACTGGGTGCCAAATGCAAATTTATTCAACAAATATGACTAAAGTTTGGTGTGAAGATAATGCAGAAGTTTATGATTCGATCACTGTGTGGCCCTAACAATTAGCCTTCTGTTAATAAATCTGACACGAGGACGAAAAGGATCAAAAGTGCATTATGTAGGCAGAACAAAGGAGGCACATTAGCTAAGAAATTTGCGAATTTTCTGGTTCTGACGCCTCTCGAACAATGATAGCAGTTCAAATGAATTATTTCGGGGTTTCTGAGACATTTAGAAACGATAAATCAGACAAGTTTGAAACTTATTCATTGGTCCCCATGTGACCAGAAGTTGAGATATGGCGGTATGTAAAGATGCGAAAATTTTATTGCCCTCACCTTTTATTTTGCGGTAATAAATCATATTCTGGGGCTAAGTTATTCATGGCTTTTGCAAGATGTTGAGGTGGCAAAGGGGCTGTTCCGGAATCTTTCGCTCTTTCACCCCTCTCGTCCTCCCCTTCCACAAAGGTGGTGACCATCCGGATGTCGTGCCACCACATTTGGCTAGAAATTTATTGCCTTGGTCCTTTTTCTGGGGATGACGACAGCGGAACGTAAGACATTCTACGTAACGCAAAGGATACACACCGCAGCAGCGTCTTGATATTGCACATCGGGGACAATTTTGCAAATTTATGTAAATGTTTGTCTTAATTTTCGAGAATGATTTCTTAGCTACTCCGGGCAGACGCCGCGCGTCTGTTTTGTGAGGGGCCCGCCTGAGGGTGCTAAATCTGCCAGACAGGGTGAATCACTTTACCTATAAATTCACCTTGTTGTCGATTTTATTGTTAAAAATGACAGTCATTGTCGCTATTTATCAACCACTGCTTCACCACCACCCCCCCTCCCCCCCCCCCCCCCCCCCCCCCCCTCCCCCCATATATCTCATGCTGTTTTTGTGACCCACGAGATATTTTGAAGTCGCAAAATGTAAACTTGCTATGGTACAATATACGCGTATCTGAGAGTCGGTTCAAATTGGTGAAAATTTTGGACGTGTTAAGCGCAATAAATTAATCGAATTTGCACCAATTTTACTGCCAATTAAGCCGGAGCGTATCAGCTCATAAACTTGAACCAGTGTCCCGTGGGATGAATCGAGCAGAAGCACATTATAGGACTTCAGTTGTATATATATATATACATATGCAATGGATCGTCCGGAGTATTCAGAGGAAGCCTGTAATAAAATTTCGTTTTGCAATGTTTAATATGCTTTTAATTGAAATAATCAAATTGCAATTAACACGTGCTGCTACCTTTTATTTGGTCGTATAAATTAAGTGATCAGTTCGCACCTGCAAGCTGCACTGCTTTTTAGTGTCGAACTGGGACTTGTTCCAATAGTAATTTTATGTTAACCAATTTGGGGTCGGATTTTGTTAGTCTTTGAAGTGGTTTAGCAACCATGGTTGGTTGATTTGAAATTCGAGAGCACAGTAAAATAGATCCGTACTAATTGAAACGAAAGAGAAAAATTTAAAATTCAACTACCAATGATATGCAGGTTCAAGTGCCTATATAAAATATTTTATCTGAAATAGTTAAGATGATGTGGATACATTTAGTACACGTCCCAAAGTGTAAGACATCACGCAGGCTAGTAACCCACTCAGTATATTACTATTTTTAGGTTTAAGTTTAAAAGACGTTTAAGCCTTAATTTCTATCATATACTGTTTTTGACACTTAGTCATAAACTTACAAGGAAACGTTCTCAGGTGTGTCTCACCGATTTTGATGAAACTGAAATATGTTATAGAGTATCGATAAATAAGAGACACGTATATTTTTTTTATCTGTCATGGTTTTTAAATATATATTAATCCAGTACTAAGAAATCAAAATATACCGACTGATTTTTTTCATTACTGAATATATACATAATTAATATTAGTCAGGAAAAATAAAATAGCTTTGCTACACGCATTTAAATACAATATTGATCGAAGTTTTTGTGAAATAGGACTCAAAACCATCAAAAATGTGCTGCAGAATTGGGTTGACAGGACGGGCTACTGCCAAACCAGCTTACAGCCATTTAAATGAAATCATATTCCACAATTTATCGGAAGATTTCTTCTTTTCCATTAATGAATAAACTTTGCAAAATATTTATTAGTGTTTGTTTTACAGCATTTTTAAAAAGAAACCGGCCGATGGCCCATAGTATATAAGGTTGATAAATTTATCACCTTCGGTGAGATTAAAGTGATACTTTCGGATAATTTTGTTTTATGTTTTTTTCAGGTATTTAGATAACATTGTAGGGGTAAATATTTTCTATTTAAATTATTGGAATACTTAACACTGATTTGCTTAATCAAAAAATACTACGGATTTTTTAAATAAAATTCATCCGTATATTGTATAATTTGGAGAAAATATTTGTCAAGGCTGTTCAAATAGTTTATTACAATTATACAATATGTTTTTTTTTTTTTAAGAAATGCATATAAACATATTTTTATATAAATAATAGTTTCGGCTATAATTACTTGATTCGAGTTTTTTTCCATTAAAATATGGTATTTTACTTATGAATGTAATATATTCGTGATAGAAGAAGCCACCAAATGAACTTTGGATTTAAATGAACTCAAAATATTTAACCCTCAAACCCGCAAATCCACAAGCCAAAACTTTCCGATGATTTTTAGTCTTTATTTAAGGTTTTTGGAAAATATTGGACAGCAATGTTCTCACGGCGATTGCAATTAAGCACATCTGCAGCGTGCAAACTCCACAAGTTGAATCCTTCAACTTTTCGAAAGCATTCATCCGTTAAACCAACTCGACCATAATCCAGTCCCGCTACAGAGCCTGACTTCATCTCCAGCCGGATTAAGGGCCAGGCCGCAAGTAGAAGTCAGAAATGAATACAACTTTGGCCCTAGAGCAGTCGATGAGGGGGCGGGCGCAGATAAAACAATTTCGTCCATGAAATTTTAACTCGACGCCTTAAGAATACGAAATCACAGTCCTTACCGGTGCCGCTCCATCCTCTGGACCTCGTCTGAAGGTGAGACGGCGCCACCCGGCGACCCAGGCCCCAGGCCCCAGGCTCAATTTTCAGTCCCCGCGCCGCCGGAACTTTAACCCATCCACTCGCCTGCGCGGCTCGAAGAAGGAATTAAATAGGAAGTAAGTGTCGGCGACTGCTGGCGGAAACTGGCAAAAGGATAATGAGAATTCCTTAATAAATACATTAACATCTAAACAGATGGCGTGAGTTGCCACGGCGCGGCGGCCGTCCGGGAAAAGCTTTGATTGCGCGAAATCTCTACCCGGCATTCCGACATTTTTCTGCCCTCCTCTGCTCCTCTTGGTCCTTTTAGCATTTTTTGAGCCCCACAAATCTTTTTTAGTATTCTTGATGGGAGCAAACTGCGAAATGAATTTGTAATTGACCGACGAAGACATTTCCTGTTTGGCTTAAAGGGGAAGTGACCGCAAACTTGGGAACGCAAACAGTTAAAAAGGATCACTTAGACAGAGCTATTTGGCTGAATTTATCTTGATTTTAGCGTCCTCCTTTGACAAAGCTTTGATATAAGTAGCAGCATTTCTTGTAAAGGCCAGATTGAATTTCAAATAAACATATGTACCTATGAATATATTTATTATCTGCCTGCAGATGCAGTCTCAGAATTTTAGAATTTTAGCTATACATTTAAATGTTTGCTTTAAGATATATGATCACATTATACAATATTTAAAGTATCAATTTTTTAAATCAGCAAATCATCAACGGATATTTAGGCAAACATAAGAAAGAGACAAGTCTAAACTTTTTATATCTTCGGAAATATTCGAGATTCTATGAAATGCATTTCCTGGTTTGATCTTACACTTAGGTTATTAAATGTTTTAATATTTCAAATATTATTACAATATTGAAAATCTTGGTGGATCTCGACTTTTCCAAAAAAAAATAAATTTGTTTTAAAAAAAATGATACTTTCAGTTTATTTTTGGACGCGACTGGATTTTTTACAAAGGAGGAGCATCAATAAGGCCCAATTTCAATTTTTTTAGTGAACTAGATTTATATTAAGGGACTACTACCGGTTAGATTGCAAAAAAACAGCATAATTTTCAATAATTTTTTTCTCAGCTCCTTTATTATATATCAATTTCAAATTTTGCATGGTGATAATAATTATTTCAAATATTACAAAAAAATTTTTTTCTTATTTTTATCATTTTTTTCCTTGTTTATAGAGGGCGCCGAAGTTGGTAGCTCAAAAAATGACTCGTCCCATGGCGGACAACTCATCTCAGAAACGAAGAGTCTGAAACAAATAAACCAAACGGCATTTTATTAAGGAATGTCCCTTACGTAGGAAAAAACCAGAATATGTCAACAAATGATTAAAAAAACAAAATGGCGGACGTTTGAAATTTTTTTTCAAAAAATCGCTTATTTTTTCACTTGTTTTCACTTGCTACATTTTTTTGGATTGAATTTTGACTAATATTGTGGTTTTTTCCTGTGCAGAATACTCAAATAAAGAAGCACTCCAAATTTGAGCCCAATCGGTTGGGCCAATTCGGAGTTAGTGTGTCCGCCATATGATAAAAGGTCATTTTGAGAAAATCACGTTTAAAGTTTTTGTTTTACTTATAAATATATAATAGGCGGGCACGCTTAATTTGCTGTAACTTTTATATTTTTGGGAATATCAAAATAAAATGTTGAGACGTGATTTCTGAAGGTATATTGAGTTGAAAAATGTAAAAAAAAAAAAATTGAATTTTTCAAAATTATAACCGGTAGTAGTCCCTTAACACGTTCACGCCGGCGCGTACCACCGGTCCGCCCGCACTTGACTGCTTCATCGGGCGGCGCGTACCACCGCGGTGCACCGGTGGCTCACATCAGAGATCGGCAAAAAAATAATATTTCTCTTTCGATTTTTCAATTTGTAAACAATTTCTAATTGCAACATTGAAATTATCAATTATTCAAAAATTAATAATCATCGTTCTAGAATTTTCCATTGCACAAATAATCAGTAATTGCTCAGGCAAACATTTATGAATACCCAAATACCGATAATTTGCCCTCCAAACAGTGTGATTATTCAAGCAATCGGTAATCTATGGGCCAGAAATTCGAGAATACTCAACTACTCAGCAATGTTCTGTGAGAAATTTCTGATTACTCCAGCAGTCGGTAATCCATGGCTCAGAAAGTCGAGAATACTCAACTAGTCGGTAATTTGCTGTGAGAAATTTCTGAGTACTCTAGCAATCGGTATTCATGGGCCAGAAATTTTAGAATACTCAACTAGTCAGCAATTTATCGTAAGAAATTTCTGATTACTCTAGCAATCGGTATTCATGGGCCAGAAATTTTAGAATACTCAACTAGTCAGCAATTTATCGTAAGAAATTTCTGATTACTCTAGCAATCGGTATTCATGGGCCAGAAATTTTAGAATACTCAACTAGTCAGCAATTTTCTGTAAGAAATTTCTGATTACTGTAGCAATCGGGAATCCATTGGCCAGAAATTGAAGAATACTCAATCAGTCGGTAATTTTCTGAACCACATTTTTGATTACTCTAGTTTTCGGTAATTTGTTGACTAGAAATTTGAAAATACCCATTTTCGTGTGATGTATGATATGTTAGGAATCCCGTATCGCATTAGTCATGTGATATGTGACATAACTGTATGTTATGTTTGACAAAGCACATATAACAAATCACATATAACATGTTTGCACATACAGTTATGTTATTTGTAATATGTGATGAAACGCATAACATATGTTACACATAATGAATATGCAGGGAACGCACTTAACATTTCCCATATGACATGTAAGGTCACATACAATGAATATGAGATTTGTAACTAAACGAAGCACATATTTATATGTCACATATGTTTTGTGACAAATCACATATTACGTTGAAGCAAGTACCACAAGTTCTCTATGGCTATGACATATGACGAAGAGTGTAAGTTGTATGTTGTATACAATATATATGTATATATATATTTTTTAAAAATTTAAGTCATTATTATTATTATTATTATTATTGTTAGGGGTGACCCACATGGTGGGCACTGCGACCAGGCGGTCTTTTGTGCCGAATCCCCTTTACAGTAAAAGACGATCTGCTACCCTAAGGAACGCCAGAAGGTCTTTTACAGAAGATGAACGAGCTTCAGCCGAGTCCAGGAACTCTTGACCGAAGATCCCTCCTCTTAACCGTGCTAAAGCCGGACAAGCACACAAAATGTGTGATGTAGTTTCGTCGTCTTCAAGACACAGACGACACTCCGTCTCATTTGACAGACCTATTTTATTTAGGTGGTATCTTAGCCCATGGTGGCCAGTTAGGTAACCTACCAACAGTCTGAGATCCGCTTTACTCAAAACGTTGATTTCAGTGTAGGTATAGGGTCTGACGAGCTCTTTAGCTTGCCGGATCCCAGGGAAGTTATCCCAGTGTATGCACTGTAGATTCCTGACCCATTCTTCTATCACAGCTTTGGACGAAGACCAGCCAATGCTGCAGAAGGGCTCAGGGCCCTTGAGTCGAGAAGATGAACCTTCCCTGGCAAGTTCATCAGCAACCTCATTTCCCTCAACGCCGGAGTGTCCCGGTACCCAACAGAGGGTAACCCTGTTGGAAGTTGCTAAGTGTTGAAGGGTATCAAAGCATTCTTTAACAAGTCTAGACGAGAAGCGCCATGACGAGAGTGCCTTGAGGGCCGCTTGGCTATCGGAAAAGATAGTGATATTGGCACCTTTAAGTCTCTTGTTAATATTGAGAAGGGCGCAGGCTTCAATTGCATGGATTTCAGCCTGGAAAACGCTGGGCCATTTTCCCATTGCTATCGAGACCTTGGTGTTGGGTCCATAGACACCAGCACCAACACCATGTTCCGTTTTTGAGCCATCTGTGAACCAACGGAGAGTTCTGGGGTCCAGACTGAGGCCGTCGCCATTCCAGTCTGCACGTTCAGGGATGAGAATCCTGAATCTCCTCCCGAAGCTCAGTTCCCTGGTCATGTAGTCTGTTATATAACAGATCCTTAAGTCAGGGATGCGCTGCAGGATGCTCATGTGACCATTGTCAGCAATTTGCGTTTTGGATGTGATTTGCACTCTCAGAGCACTAATTGCGGCTGATTTCAAAATGAAAAAGTGCAGAGGTTCGAGTCCTACTATCGCCTCCATGGCGAGTGTTGAAAAAAAAAAATTTAAGTCATCCCCTTTTTTATTTTTTATTTTACAAATAAAAATAATTTTTTTATTTTTATTTTTGATTTTAAAAATAAAAATCAATTTCTGACTTTAAAAATAAAATTCATATTCTGATTTTTAGTTTTGATTTTAAAAATAAAAATCACTTTCTGATTTTTCTTATTGATTTTAAAAATAAAAATCACTTTCCGATTTTTATTTCTGATTTTAAAAATAAAAATCATTTTCTGATTTTTATTTTTGATGATAAAAATAAAAGCATTTTTTTATTTAAAAGAAAAATCATTTTCTGATTTTTGTTTCCGATCTTAAAAATAAAAATCAGAGTGTGATTTTTATTTCTGATTTTAAAAATCAAAATGAGAACACACTTTTTATTTTTGTCTAGAAAAATAACAGTCAGGAAATAATTTTTTAGATTTGATTTTTATCGAAAATATCATAAACGTCACGGTCCCTGGTGTAATGTCATATGTCATGACATATGACATGACATATGACATGAAATATGACATGACATATGACATGACATATGACATGACATATGACATGACATATGACATGACATATGACATGACATATGACATGACATATGACATGACATATGACATGACATATGACATGACATATGACATGACATATGACATGACATATGACATGACATATGACATGACATATGACATGACATATGACATGACATATGACATGACATATGACATGACATATGACATGACATATGACATGACATGACATATGACATGACATATGACATGACATATGACATGGCATATGACATGACATATGACATGACATATGACATGACATATGACATTACACCAGGGACCGTGACGTTTATGATATTTTCGATAAAAATCAAATCTAAAAAATTATTTCCTGACTGTTATTTTTCTAGACAAAAATAAAAAGTGTGTTCTCATTTTGATTTTTAAAATCAGAAATAAAAATCACACTCTGAAGTGATTTTTATTTTTAAAATCAATAAGAAAAATCAGAGAGTGATTTTTATTTTTAAAATCAAAACTAAAAATCAGAATATGAATTTTATTTTTAAAGTCAGAAATTGATTTTTATTTTTAAAATCAAAAATAAAAATAAAAAAATTATTTTTATTTGTAAAATAAAAAATAAAAAAGGGGATGACTTAAATTTTTAAAAAATATATATATACATATATATTGTATACAACATACAACTTACACTCTTCGTCATATGTCATAGCCATAGAGAACTTGTGGTACTTGCTTCAACGTAATATGTGATTTGTCACAAAACATATGTGACATATAAATATGTGCTTCGTTTAGTTACAAATCTCATATTCATTGTATGTGACCTTACATGTCATATGGGAAATGTTAAGTGCGTTCCCTGCATATTCATTATGTGTAACATATGTTATGCGTTTCATCACATATTACAAATAACATAACTGTATGTGCAAACATGTTATATGTGATTTGTTATATGTGCTTTGTCAAACATAACATACAGTTATGTCACATATCACATGACTAATGCGATACGGGATTCCTAACATATCATACATCACACGAAAATGGGTATTTTCAAATTTCTAGTCAACAAATTACCGAAAACTAGAGTAATCAAAAATGTGGTTCAGAAAATTACCGACTGATTGAGTATTCTTCAATTTCTGGCCAATGGATTCCAGATTGCTACAGTAATCAGAAATTTCTTACAGAAAATTGCTGACTAGTTGAGTATTCTAAAATTTCTGGCCCATGAATACCGATTGCTAGAGTAATCAGAAATTTCTTACGATAAATTGCTGACTAGTTGAGTATTCTACAATTTCTGGCCCATGAATACCGATTGCTAGAGTAATCAGAAATTTCTTACGATAAATTGCTGACTAGTTGAGTATTCTAAAATTTCTGGCCCATGAATACCGATTGCTAGAGTACTCAGAAATTTCTCACAGCAAATTACCGACTAGTTGAGTATTCTCGACTTTCTGAGCCATGGATTACCGACTGCTGGAGTAATCAGAAATTTCTCACAGAACATTGCTGAGTAGTTGAGTATTCTCGAATTTCTGGCCCATGAATTACCGATTGCTAGAGTACTCAGAAATTTCACACAGAAAATTACCGACTAGTTAAGAATCTCTAATTTCTCACCGATGAATTACCGATTGCTTAGATAATGGAAAATATGTTTTGGCTTATTACCAAATGAATTAACAATTGGAAATTTATTTAATAAAATTGTAATTTTTATGGTATTGGTTATTATCATCGAAAATATTGACGAAAAAAATATTTTTGCCGATCTCTGGCTCACATCAGCTTTGCGGTACACATAAAAAATAAAACTATTATGTCTTAATAAACGTATAGGGGAAAGTGGGGGAAACACGAACACCTAAGGGAAAACTTAAATAAAACAGTGGAATTTGATCAGAGAATTTCTTTATTTTTTAATTATAAAGTTTACTTATCTGTCTATCGAATTCAGTAATCAATATTTATATTTTTAATAAATTGTGACAATATGAAAAAAAAAAAAAAACCCTTAGTGTTCTGCTTTACTCGACATTAGTTGGGTAAACACGAACACCAAGTGGGGTAATTACGTACGAACATTAATAACGACAGTGATCACATTTATAACCCAACGATGTTGAATGTCCGTCAGTACAATTCACGTCAGCCCATTTTTTACACACGTAGCACATAATCCAGTCTTCAACGGGGGATCTATATATTTATCTCTACAAAAAATACAAAAGTAGTCTTCATTTTCCTTTTCGCCTTTTTCTTTTTCTTTCGTATTTTGACCCTAGACTTATACATTCTTGAAATCGTGAAATTTTGGTCGCCATCTTGAATTTCTAAATTTAGATAGCAGATTTGAAATCAGCATTCCGCAAAACCCCTTTGTACAAATTTTCATGAAAATCGCTTCAAATTTAAAATCGTCAGCCGCCATCTTGGATGCGCCATTTTGAAACCCTATGTATTATCCGCAAAAATTAGCCTATATGTTAAGTTGGAATATGTACTACCCTCGTACAATAATAAAAAAAGATGAATGGGGAACCAGCAATAGGGAGGGGGGTAATGCCGAACGTTCGAGATTGCCCGACATGGAGTGTTCGCCTTTTACCCCGCTGGATCGAAAACAGTAAAATGGAAAAAAAAATTTAGATTATATTTCTTTTGTTGATTGCGTCATTGTCATTTAGCTGATTAATATGTGAGTATTCCACTATGTAAAAGTTAAATTACTATTATAGATAGAAATAAAGCAACACCAACTTTAATTTACCAAAAAAATTACATCAAAAACATGCAAAATAATGAAAAATGCATCCCTTCACAACTTGCGCCCGCGTCTCCCGTATTATTGCCTGCCACTGGTGGTGGCGTGATCTCCGAAATGGAGGCAAGTAAAATATGGCTATCTCTCTCTAACACATTAGAATCATTGGATTCGTGATTACCCCACGTTCGCGTTTCCCCCACTCTCCCCTAGTAAAAGGAAACTGCACTTTTGTAATTTTGCTAGACAACATTTTGTGCAAGGTGCAGCCAGATAAAGCAAAATGCGATTTTAACTGCCGCCCGATGAAGTGAAATACAAAAAACTGCGCCGGCGCACAGTGGGCCCAGCGGGACTTTTTCGTGTCATAAATCTGTAACTTTTTTGTTTGTTGATATATCTGTATGAAATTTTTTTTATATAATGTTGAGGATATAGGCTTTCTAACTGTAGTGCCAAATATTAATACTTATTTTTTTTTAATTTAATAATAAATATTTGAAAATGCAGTTTAACTTTGTCATAGCAAAACCTAAGCTTATATTAAGTTTATTTTTTAATTAACCATTAAAACTTTAAGATTGCTACGTTTAGCAATTACAAACTCAATATTACAGTTCTACAGTACACAGAACTCATAAAAATAATTACGTGAAAACTTAACCTTTTTTTATACTTATCGGTGTAAAACTCCCTTTTAACAACAAAATTCGTTAAAAATAATATTGTAATAAAATTAACGGTAAAAAATAGAACCCTGACAAAAACTTTCAAATTTTTAAATAAAAAAATATAGGGTTTTATTCACTTTATAAAGTTTGTTAAACATTTTAAATGTTAGCGCTGTTTGCCGATGCCGAGATTTATATTGCATTTTATAGTTAATTTTATCTAGAATAAAGAGGAGTAAAAAAAACTTGCGGATTTTTTGCGCTTTTTTTTTGAGAATTAAAAATTATAGAATTGACGGTTTTCTTAGTATTTCCTTGACATTTTCGCGCTAATTTCATTGGATTTAATTTAAAATTAGCAATATACTATCATTAAGCATTCAACGAATTTATCCAATAAAAAAATATTAGTAATAAATAAAAAAAAAAAATTAATTTATTTAAAAAAAAAAAAAATTATTTAAATATTTAAAAAAAATAATTACAAAAAAAAATATTATTAATACGAAATATTTTGTTTTATTTTGTTCTTTCTGCTAAATAACCTCCAATTATTATTTTAATTTTTTTTAATTTTTTTTTTTAATTTTTATTTTTTTATTATTTATGAATGTATTTTATTTTATTTTTTACTTTTTTTCAGGGAATCCTTTCGTTGAATGTTTACTGATAGTACGTTGCTAATTTTAAATGAAATCCAATGAAATTAGCGCGAAAATGTCAAGGAAATACTAAGAAAACCGTCAATTCTATAATTTTTAATTCTCAAAAAAAAAAAGCGCAAAAAATCCGCAAGTTTTTTTTACTCCTCTTTATTCTAGATAAAATTAACTATAAAATGCAATATAAATCTCGGCATCGGCAAACAGCGCTAACATTTAAAATTTTTAACAAACTTTATAAAGTGAATAAAACCCTATATTTTTTTATTTAAAAATTTGAAAGTTTTTGTCAGGGTTCTATTTTTTACCGTTAATTTTATTACAATATTATTTTTAACGAATTTTGTTGTTAAAAGGGAGTTTTACACCGATAAGTATAAAAAAAGGTTAAGTTTTCACGTAATTATTTTTATGAGTTCTGTGTACTGTAGAACTGTAATATTGAGTTTGTAATTGCTAAACGTAGCAATCTTAAAGTTTTAATGGTTAATTAAAAAATAAACTTAATATAAGCTTAGGTTTTACTATGACAAAGTTAAACTGCATTTTCAAATATTTATTTTTAAATTAAAAAAAAATAAATATTAATATTTGGCACTACAGTTAGAAAGCCTATATCCTCAACATTATATAAAAAAAATTTCATACAGATATATCAACAAACAAAAAAGTTACAGATTTATGACACGAAAAAGTCCCGCTGGGCCCACTGTGCGGCGTGAACGTGTTAAACAAAGATCTTTTACCCGTATATTTTCTTTAAGGGGACATTCTCATTGAAATGGACAAAAAACGGCTTTTTTGGATTTTTTTCTTTTTAAACCCTATGGTATTTATTCAAAAAACTTTTTTGATATATCGAATATATAGGCATTGAAGTATACAACAAAAATGTTTTTTTTTTGTTACGTTTTGCGGCAATAGAGGGTGTTGTACTAAAAGTCCCTTTTTAGCTGGTACTATTTCCTGCGGTCTTCCTGGAGAAGATAAAGACAAAATTCAAAACGGGTTTTGTTCTTTAGGCCTTTTTCTAGGATATAGACCTTTAAAAATGGTACTTTTAATTTTTTAAATATTTTTAGGACTGTTTTTCTAAAAAATTTAAAAATTGGTCATGTTTTGGGGGGAAAGTATGTGTATAAAAAAGAGGGTGGGGTACTTTTATGCATTTGCAAAGATCTATGTCCTAGTATTTATGTTAATGAGTCCAATACTTTTTGATTTTTTTTAAATCTATCGAGCAGAATTTGAGAAATCACTGGTACCAGGTGAAAAAAAGTAGTTTCGAGAAAAACGCGTTTAAAGTTTTTGTGCGACGCTCCAAATGTATAGAAACCGGTATATATCGTTACGTATATAGCTATAACTTTCGTTTTGTTTCGAATTTCTCACAACGGTTTGAGGACAGCATTACTATGATGTTAAGGAATACTTTTATGTAAAAGAAAAAAAATCTATTTTTTTTTTCACTTCCAATGAGAATGTCCCCTTAACTCATATTTAGTAATTGATATTATTAGTATGGGAAGGTGTTAATAAAAGTCATAACCTTAAAATCACCTCGAAGGTCATATCAAGGTCAAGATGGCTCTTTAAAAGGGAACCTGCATTGTTACTGCGGATTTGGAAAGAGTGGAAGATTTACGTCCGAGTGTGACCTTGACCACAACCTTGATCTTGGCCATGACCTTGACCATGACCTCGAAGGTCACATCAAGGTCAAGGTGGTTTTCTAAAGGGGAACCCATATTTTTGGCAACGGAAATGGAAAGACTTTGACCTTGACTATGACCTCGAAAGTCATATCAGGGTCAAGATGGCTCTTTAAAGGGGAACGTTAAATTTTCCGCTCTTTCCATTTAAAAAAAAACCATATTAAATATTCAATATCGGCGGTGAGCGTGTGCACTTGTTCCATGGCTACCTACCTAGAATTGTTTATTAAAAACATTTAATACCTAAATATTTGAGTTCCAAGATAATTCCTTTTTGGTTTCACTCGGAACAAAGTCAAAAGCAAGTTTTTGTGTTGTAAGATCAAAACAAAAATTACAAATTTAGTAAACAAATAAATATCTAATTTAAAATTTTCCGAGTAAGCTTAGCATCGACAATATCTTAGAAACATAAGTAATTTTAATTTCTTTTTATTTGGGACAATAGGGACAATAAACTGGTTGCTGCCAAAATCCTACCAGAATGTGAAATTATTCCAAATTTCCATTGAAAATCCTCTTTTAGCGCAATTATCATTAATTACTTGCCCTCCTGCTGAACTGAGCTATTATTACCCACGTACACGTGCGTGGCTAGCACACCAAATTACACAGCAATTTCTTCCATCATTTTACTAATTTGATTTCCACTAAATTAGAATTATAGTACTCGTTATAAGGACAAATTAATCAATAAATTCCGAGCAAACCGAAAATATTTCCATTCAAGCATTAATGATTCTGGCATGATTGCGATGAGCTGAGAATTCCCTCCCGAGAAGCATCAACATTGAATGGCATTCGACTTGGAAGTTTAATTAAAATGCAAAACGGAAATTCTTGTTTCGGTTTCGCAGTACTTCGTTTGAAAGATGCAGCATCGAATCAGATATGGCTAATTTATACCCTTTGCTGCTTGATTGCGGTCTGAACTGAAGTGTGTATTTCAAAAAGGGATTTATACTGTGATATCCGATGAAGTAAAAATTTCTGTTGCACACGATATGCAACTGTCGCTGTAGAAAAATTTTCCAATTTTGTTGAATTAATTTAATCATGAAAGGATTTATTGACATTTAAAGCATATGAAATATTTGTTGTACAACAGTCCTGAATATTTGCTCTAACCACAGAGAGCGCTACAGGGTGAATTGACTTTATTCTGACTAATTGATAACATAGGCAACAAAAAATAAATATATTAAATTTTGTTTGAATTTGGATTTCAACTAAACCACTAATTTCTGATTTTTAATACGCACAAGTATAGAAAAATATAAACAAGAAGCTCATTTTCTTGCGATGTTTCCAAACTTAAAAGTTTTTTGAAATTGCATACCATAGTGCAGTTTCGGGCAAATCGCGTAACAGCTTAGCTGATAAAGGCATGATTGAATACATTTATTATATTTGATTAATTTAATTTAATTAGCAGCATCTGCCCCTACGATGTGCTCTCTAAAAAAAAAAAAAGTTTCGCCTTTGTAACGTTTTTCTTCTACTTAAACTACGCTATAGTACCCAATTTCAAAACATTTTAAGTTTGGAGGCATCACAATGTCTGCGAAGTTAGCCAAGCTATTTTTGAAATTGATGAATGAGAAATGACATTTTCCTTTTTATTTTATTATTTTGTTGAAATCAATAATTATGTTTTCAATTTAATGTAATATGTAATAACTGATGTTTTTAGTCGTATAATTACTGGTTATTTGATACATGTGACCTTTTCCTACATAGTACTAAAAGTCACTATCATCAAATAAATGGACTAAGGTGTACCAATGTAAATTTACAAAGTAATTCCATTCAATCTTTCTGCATACTTACAAACTTAAGCTTTACCCAGCCGGAAATGGAACCATCACATCACATTATGCAAGCAGAAGCTATCCTCAGTAAGGTATGAATGCATGCTCTTTTGTTGGACACTTGCATTGTCTTACGAAGGAAGCAATGGAAATCATTTTTTTTGATATGGAATTAGTTTGGAATCTTGTAGATTTTTTTTCATTTCTCTACTACAACTGGAAATATCTAGGTGTCAATATAATACTTTTTTGGGAATTTTTACAGGTTTAATAATTGAAATTTTTGTATAGCCAGAGATTAGATGATACGAGTTTTAAGGGAATGGTGAAGGCTTTTTTTGCAGGAATGTGATTATATGATTTATGGTATTTTAACTAAAATAAAATTAATAACAAAAGTTTTTAGTTCTTGAAAAAATTTTTTTTTTTTAAATCGCAGAGTTGAATTCTCCATTGTTAAGAAATTGGCAAATTTGGTTGGTATGGTAAATTTTTCTTTGTTGATGAATTTCCAAAATTTAATGCATATTTGTTTAACTAAGTAGACTTGTAGTTATAGCCTGTTGAGCTAGATTTTTTAATTTCACATAATTAGAAATTTTACATATTTTTAAAATAGAAAACATATATAATAGAGGAAGGTGGTCTGTGCAGTGGTGATCACATTGTACTTACCTTTTTCACGACTCCTATTGAACACTACAAAGAAGTTCAATTCTTTAAAATTTGCCAAACTTTTCAAAAATAGAAAAGATTTGACTGCAATCGATTTCTACTCTGGGAATGGTCATGTAAATGGTGCCTCCTAGTGGCTATCATCCTACCTTTCTCAAATAAAAAAAAAATTAATTCTGATACTAGAAATTCCTGTTCATTGTGTTGAAGCAGTTCGTCCACTTAAAAGTCTGGTGCAAGATTACCACTTAATCCCACTTATACTCATCTGAACAGCCCTTAAACTTTAGGGGTTTATTAGAATTGTGGAACTCTGGACAACCTTCGAGTTGACGTTTCTGGACACGTCACATATTGTGTTCGCTGAGTGAAATACAACACTTGTCATCCAATAAATCGAAATTGAAAGCAACACATGCATTAGGGGTACCCGTAGTATGGAAACCGAGAAGGGTTCATAAAATAACGCCTGGAATGGGTGTTAACAACAGCCAATCATTCCGGGAGGCAGCAAGGCCAGGCCAGGGACCTAGGCACCAGAGCCCGACAGGCAGGCAATCAGGCGCAGACACAAGCACGGCTCCTGGTCCCGATCCCGGTCCCGGCTGCATTGGAATCAGGTAGGTATCCCCGGCCACCATCGGGGCGTCCCATGTTGACAATGCGAACTTAGGTGAACTTGTGTCAGAGGCAAGCGATTTGATTGATTTATAGTGCAAATGTGAAAAACGAAAATTATTTTAAATTGCTCCCACTTGGAGAATTGAAAAGCGCAAATGGAAAATAAAATTCTGGGTGCAGAGAATTGTGAATTGGAATTGAATTGTTGCCAGAGTGCATTTTGCATTATTCCTTTTTTGACTGTGAATTACTAGAGTTTTTCTATTGCAACTTAGGTAATTTACAAATATGCAAGAGCTTGTGCATTGTAGGTTTCTGTAGGATCTGATATAATTGGGTGGCATGAGTAAATTGAGGTACCATTTATAGAACATAGTAACTATGCAGAAATATTGTAAGGAGACGGATTTTGATGTATACGTTGTAGGTTAGGTAAGTTTTAGGTTAAAATAAATATGTAAAAATGTTTCATTGATAAAAAGGAATTTAAAAAAAATATTTTCATATTTTGACCGCAAATTAACGTTCCGCCTAGAATGTTCTATTAAAATACTCGAGAAAAAACCTGAAAGTTATCAAAAATAGATGTAAAATAAAAAACGTTTTTTCTCAAATGATGAAAATATGTCTTTCTAGTACAGTTTTCGTATGCTTTCAGAAAACTTAAATGGTAAATGCGGCTATATAGTATAGATAATATATCTTTTAAAAAAACCGATGCTAATGAAACAACGATATCGAATCTACTTTTTGGAAATAGTGTTGATGGTAAAATGTTTGTGCGCCGAATACCATTAGAAGATATTCCCGAAAATGAAGAAGATGCTGCAGAATGGTTAAAGAACCTTTTTGGAGAAAGAGACAAATTAGAAGATAGTCGGTATGAACGTCAAATCGTCCAGTTTTAAAGAAAACGGCCCTAGCACCACTACTAAATTTAATTTGCTGGGCTCTAGTGACATTAAAATCGATGTTATACTATCTAACTAGACTACTTATAAATGGCAATCTATTCAACTGTTCTCTCGCTATTTCAATTTTAATAACATTTTACTTGATGATGCAGAAATCAATTTGAATGTTAATAATCAACAAAGCATCAGCGTATGGCTCTCAATTACCACAAAATGGGAATTAGAAAAAATAAATGACTTTAAAAATTTTTCCTTAATGCAGTTTTCAATTTCTTACAAATATATAAAAATGATATTAAAAAAGAAAAGAAAAACTTATTGATGTGATTAAAAAATAACTATCCCGTATTTTACAAAAATATCTACCTAGCCGGGGAAAATTGGCTAAGTACATATAACCAAGTGGACTCAATTAACCCTTAATAGGCCACATCCAGATACCCTCAAGCCCCTAAAAATGGTTATTTATGAGAAACCTTGGATCTGTTTAACAATTCTTAATTTCTTCCCAAAATACTCATGCACGCATACATATGACGGCGGAGCCAATTGTGTTCTGCTGCAAATTGCTTTCTAATTAAAAGCTCAAGATAAAATCTGGAAGTCCTTATGTGTGCGATCCAGAATAAACGACAATAAGTCTGGCGAATTAAAAAGGGTCGTTATATCACAAAACCTTAAGACCCAAAGACGGTGTAAGATGCTAATGAAATCTATTGAAATCCATCATAGAACAGAGCTCGGGTACATTTTCGTGAACTACAACTGTGCCGAGGGAACAGAAGGAACAGAAGGAACGTATGCGGTCGGGAATGGGCACAAATAAGGCAGACCAGGAGAGGGTCTGTGCTTCGACTTTTGCCAGACTGCTCCCATTGTGCGGGGCATGTATTCAGGTACGGTTAGCATTAGTCAATATGAATGTGTTCCATCTGTCCTCCGGCCCATTGTTTTCAACCACAAAACGACAGCAGAAGTCACATCATGAGGAGAACACATTCTGCCCTGTCATTCTCCCGCTGGCGTCGTCATCGTCTGCTCCCGGTTTTCCAGACCCGGGATCCGCTGGCGCCTGAAACGGGCGCAAAAGGCCGGGTCGTATCGCCCAGCCGTGAGGAGCGGGCGACCATTATTATTCAAATCATATAATTTCATCAAGAATCCCATCCAATTTTCAGTAACTTTTGATTAATTTCATGCACATAACATTCGCATACAATGCTCTGGATTTGTGCGACCTCCTCGACGAGCGGTCGGGAAGTCGCTCCCTTCTTTAGCGGGCGTTAGGAGACTCCGCTGTACAAGTTGAAGCTATTTAAGTGAATCATGGACTATGGGTCATGTAATTCTTGCAAATTGCCAGGGAGACAATGGCAATATTTCTCACACCCCCGCCCTTAAGTAGCTGGTCGGGCCGGGGAACGTGTCCCGCAGCCTCGCTCGAGTATATGTAATGCTTACACCACCACCGTCCGCAAGGATACACGATAATTCCTTTGGCCATGATAAAAATGACAAATGGAGAAGCAGGGAGTTAGTTGATTTTTTAAATGATCACAATTTTTCCTTCCTTTGTTTGTTTACCCACATAAATCCAGGTTTGTGATGAATGCCCCTTCGGTGCTCCTTTCCGGACTCCATACATACCGCCCTTTGGATTAAGTGACCCCCGGACCCATAGTCTGGTTGTGGTTTTTCAGTATATCTCGTGAGTGTTCCTAGCGAGGTGGCAGGACAGGAAACAACAAGGCTAGCCGAAGTGGATTTGATTAACTAATTAGTAGAATATACCTTTTAATTCTACAGCTTCATAGCAACGTGGCGGTGGTTCTATGTTGTGTGACATTTTTGTAATTAATAGTTACTGGACGGTGACTTACTAGCTGACCGGCCAAGAGGGTGTAAGTTATTGCAAAAATTTGGAACATAAGTGGTATGCTGGACGGGTTATAAGGAGTACTTTGTGTTATCCTTTTAATTGAAGTAATGTTGGCATTGATACATGGTACTTGGTGTACATGCAACTTAATTATTATTTTTTATTACATTGATATTGAGATGCAGATTTAGAGAACATATTACAGTTTATACAACTATGGGATTCGGAGTTATCCCACTTTTATTTATTTTAAATTATCTTTAATTGTTCTGTGAGAGTTAGGCAGGGCGACGAACCAAAATAAAAGGACCGAGTTGAAGTTTAATTATTAATTTTATTTAGGAGACATTTCAGAAAGTGAATTATTCCGACAAAGAAACAAAATTAATTTAAAAACACGTCCCTTTTTTGATGTATAAAATAAAAATTTAAAACAGCTCCTCCTATGATTAAAAATTGAATAATCGCAACGCCTGCCTCCACACAACCTTTGGATTTAAGCGGGATATGTTTTAAAATTAAACTTCATAGCGACGGTAGTGATTAAGAAAAATGCATATGTCATATATATAATAACTACATATGCACATATTTGTATGTATATATTTTTTCGGTAGTTTATTATGTTATGTTATAAATTTATTTTACAAATATTTTAAAACAAAATATTTATTGTAGACTAAGTTATTTCCATATTTGTTGGACGCCGTCCCACAAGTCATGACCATCATACCATTCATCTAAAATCAATCAAACAAAAAAAAATCATTAGTTTAATATTTAATCTAATGCCTGATCGAAGGAATATTGAATGACCTAAAAAGAGGGTAGAAATCTTACACCATGATCACTTAATTCGCACAAACATTAATACATAAAATTTTCAAACGCATAAAAAATAAATTGTATGAATAAGTTTAATCGCATCTCTTAGACAAAAACTCAAATGTAACTAATGATCTACATGGCCAACACTAGTCTCTTTCCAGGCAAACATGAAACATAAAATGGTTATTAATTAAAGCAGCCATCATTATAGAATCTTCCAGGGTCTGAAATATCAAAAGCAGGAAAATAAACATAAACCTCTTGGTGTCGCTTATCTTGAACATGAGAATGTTCCAACTCAACATTAAATCCACACTTTCCACATGTGATTTGTTGCAAAGAGCCGTGTTAAGCCTTAACGCCCTCCTTCATATTTGCAAATCTGGAAAATTCAATTGAGTAACAGAAACGAAGTGTATCATCTTGTTACAGTATAAACGTTGCCGTTTCATCATCCTGCAATGCTTTGACGAGGCCACCCCCACTTCTCGCCGGAATGGAATGATTATGTGTATATATACCTCCGGGAGCATAGGCATGTATCCCCATTCATCCACCTGCACAATTGAGCCAGTCCTGCTCACACTCTGGAGGCGGGCGCCACTCTCGACGCCCTCCTGGCCCCCCGCTTGCCGTGTAACCTTTTCCAGCAAATTACCCATGTCAAGTGGCAGGAAATTCAAGATTTTGCTCACTTTAATAAATTTTTTATTTGCAAAATAATGCTGTGTATTCTCAAGTTTATTTGCTAAAATTATCCTTTCTTATTCCTTTATGGGAGATTTACGTGTGGCCTCTGGCACACAACGAACATTAGAGCGGCAATAAAATAGCGAAACACCTTCACCTATGGACAACTTTAAAGAGAACTTTAGGACTTAAAGCAACGCTAATTTTATGATTCCACTTAGTTTGAAGTTATTTGTTGAAGGTGGTCTACTAATGATGGAATTGCTCATCTACGACTTACCATTAGAACGTAAAGTTTTAGTATTGGCTTTTATTTTATTTAGGACTTAAACTACATAGGTATAAGTTAGATCTTATTGCATAAGCCGCACTTGTTGTAAGCACGTTAAGTTGATCGTATTTTAAACAGCTTCAGTAATCATTTTGACATGGAGTGAAGGTAGAACGATTCCTAAGTTTCATTTTGCGTTGAAGACAGTAATAATTTATGCTACACAGAAAATTAACAATGCATAAAACTAAAGTAATTTCTAGAAAAAATTATTTTTAATGGTTATTAAGAATAAAAAATTACACCAGTGAAAATCTAATATTTAATAATGGTATATTTGTATGGGTACGCAAATGCAATATTTTCTTATATTAAAACATTTTTCGTTGCACAATGCTAAAGTGGTAGTTATTTTGTTATGGAAGCTAACATAATTGTTTTTTTTCTTTTGTTGGCCATTAATTGAATAAAATGAGGGATCTCAGTACAAAGAAAATATGTTTTTCCCGGTTAATGCGATATCAATTGTGGAGTAAAGTCGCATTTAGATAACCTGAAAATAAAAATGAGGAAAATTGGAAAAGCAAATTGTGTGTAGTTGGAAATGTTTCTGAAAATGCAGTAAGAAATATTTAGGAATTTTTTAATTTTATATCTTCAAGTCGCGATATATTGCTTTTGAAAGTCGCTATAAAGTCTTCTTCTCCTCATTCCCTTAAGGCCAAGGGGTTAAGTGGGATTCAAAGTTTGAAAAAATCGAATTTGACATTTATTAATAGTTTAAAAAAGTTATTTTAAATATCAAGAAGATTAGCATTTAAAATACATTTTATGAAAAAATTTTCATTTTAATTCTTATTTTAATGTGTTTTATCGCGTTTTTCTCAAAACTCTATTTTTGAAGTCGGTGGACACGATTATTCAAAAACGAATACACCAATCTTATTCAAATTTTGCACACTTCTTCTAAATAACACTGATTAGGACTGAACGGAAGATTTTGTTTTTCGTTCATCACAACTTGGTTTACATGGGAATATGTATTGTTTTTCCGTAATGAAAAATGATATTTTCACACGCAACACTCTCAAAGATCAACAAAAAAATATGTTCTTTTGGTCCTTAATGGTTTAAGGTATTTAAACTCTGCTGATTCTGTTTTAGTTGTTTTTTAAGTTTGCCACTAATTTTTGTGATCAGTAACTAATTTGGAGAAATAGTATACCGAAATTGATATCCCGCCTTTAATAAAACTTCAATAGATTTTTGCCGATATTGGTCTTAGGATGAGAAACTCTAGATATAGTATATGGTATGTAGAAATAAACTGGAAGCTGAATGGATTGAGTTATAACTTGGCACAAAAATACTTTGTCCGTACTCATACGACTGTGATCACAAAGTAAAGCCAATTTGTTTATAACTTTGAAATTTTTTATTAATTCTTCCAAATCTATGTCATTCCCTTCAAAGTAGTCCCCGCCCGATACAATACACCTATGCCAGCGATTTCTCTACCTTCTTTAAACTGTTTATACCACTTGTAAACATTTCTTTCAGACAAAACCGATGATCACCGAAGGCCTTCTGCTACATTCTAAACGTTTCTGCAGCAGAAATTTCATACTGCACAAAATTTAATGCAACTTCTTTGCTCAATAAAATCACACATTGTAAAAATCGGAAAATTCACTTTTAGTTGCTTTTAGAAAACAAAACGAAACTCACCAAACAAATGACGTACTGGCGTGAAATTTTACACAGATATGAGTGACAGTGCTGCCAACCTGATTTGCTCGATTTGATGTATCCGTGCAATTTAAATTCAAAATTGGCTTTATGTTTTGATCACAGTAGTATTTCGGCCCATTTCGCTAAACTGACACATAAGTTTAAAAATAGCTGCGGTTTGAATTTTTCAAAAAATCATAAAAATTTTGTACGTAGGTATTTTTGGATCCGTATAAAAAATTGAGAAATCTACCTTTCTGACTGGGTGAGCAGATTATGGGAACATTTATTGCAAAATGAATCCAGAACTTGCTCGATTTTATATCAGTTTTAAGTTGCGAATTGACGCGTCATTTCATTGAAAGGTGTTGGAAAGTCGTGAATTTAAATAGCATTTGAATTCTACTGAAGCAGCAGTTCCACACCACTAGGTCGCTCCAATCATAATCCTTCATGCTGTCGCCCCACTATCGGTGGCCATCTACCGCCCCTGGTCGGGACCATGATTTATTGTCAAAGTGCTTCGGCACAAACTGCGCGAACAATATGATCGCCACATAATGCAATAAAGTTATATTGTGCAGCAATAAAAAGCGCAGGAATAAAAGGGCAAATAAATCAACATAGGCCCCGGTGACGCCTATCCAATAAATCGAAAACGATCCGAGGTGGTGCGGGCGCGTCGGTGTGTATGGGGGGCAGCAGAGCAGCGCGTTTCGTCGTTCCGGAGATTTCGAAGAAGTTCTTACCGCGTTCGAAGCGATTATAGAGCTCTGATCCGTTCATTATGCCTGAAAATTTCTTTACAAACCATAAACGAGATAAAAAACGCACCGCCCTCCCCCAGGTAATAAAATATTCATATCATTAGGCTAACATGATAAAGTGGGCATAAACACGTAGCGCATATGCTCGGCGAATCCATACGTGGCCCGCTGGCGGGAGCCATAAAAGCGGGTTTGGGTGGCGCAAAATTGGGGTAAGAAAAAAAAAAAAATGCCAAGAAGTGCACAAGACAAAGGCAAGAACAACAAACCCGCGAGAACCCGGTTAGAAAAATTGTTTCAGAGAAAAATTTGTTTGAACAGAAAATGAAAGCGGGACCGCCCCATGGTGGATTGTCAGAAATGGGGGAGGATGTAAAGATGTGGGAGCGCAGCTAAGCTTTGGGGGGTCCAGAGAGATGATGGAGCGATGGGAGGGTGGGTGCATTGACTTGGATGCTGGCCTCGCTCCCATTCCGGGGAGCAGTTAACTTGGCGACAATCCCGCTCGCTGGGCTGGCATATAAAGACAGTGACAAGCTAACAAAGGACTCAAGCCAGCGGGGCCAGGAAGGAGGAAGAGATCGCATTGTGCTCTGCCCTGATTCGAGCACAGCCCAAACTTGTATTTACATTACAAAGTAAAGTTTATGTCTTTGACATGATAATGCCGTTATAGGAGTTAATTCCGTGATGAATAATACATGCGTCTAAGTAAATTGCGTAGGCATCTACCTGAATGACGGTTGTGTTCCTCTTTTCCTGTCGCTATTTCTACGCCGGGATTTGCGAATAAAGAGACATACCCATGGCGTTGCCCGCGCTCAAGGGCCGCAATTATATCCAGAGGGCGGGAGGGTGTGTTGCGATCGGGTGTATGTAACATATGCACGTCTTTCTAGCACCTGGTTTCTAGGCAGAGCACTTCTCAGATTTCTTGTAGGAAATCTTTTAGCTATTATCTTGCACGAAACCCCTGGAATTCCTTTGAAAGTCCCCCTATCCTGAGAATCTTGTTTTTCCTCATATTGACTAGCTTGCTGTTTTACACACTTCCAGTTTAATTTATTTACGTGCCATGGTAACATTTTTATTACTGCGAAACTCGCTGATGAACGAATTTTATGTCTCTAGAAAGTGATTATAGATCCTGAAATGTATTCGATTAAGAGATTATGGTGGTCTCTAGTAATTGCAAAATTGACCCTTATTGTATCAATTTGTTCGTCAAATTTAAGCTCAGAAAATTTTAATATTTATTTTTAAAAAGTTCTGAGAATTCATATCCGGGTATTTTCAGAATATCACCCGAAAATTCCTATTGAATTTTTAAAAAAAAATACCGATATCTGAGCATCAATTTTATACAAAATTGATATTTTCGATATGAAGAAAGTTTTGCAAAAAGCCAAAACCAAAAAAACTCCGGCTCAAAATGTCTAATTAATAAAGTTATTAAGCCCGGAGGTATGACTTTTATTATCAAGGTGTTGTAATCCACTCCAAAAATCAACACTTATGCTATCTCGATATCTTATGAATATTTCTGAAATAAATTAACTATGGCTTTCGAAAACAGGTGAAAATGGCAAAAAAAATATAATAGGGAGGATAAGAACCTCAATTCTTTTGTTATCTAAGTCTTTCATGACCACCCAAAAGGGGTAAGATTCGGCAGATTTAGAATCTGAGATGCGAAAAATCCCCGAAAAACGATAGTGGCTTGGATAACAATAATGCTACGGATTTTCAAATTTGCAACCCTTACTCAACTCCTGCCACTCTTTTATGCTCCAGAAGAGGGTTGTAGAGCTAGAATATATAAATATTTGATAATTGTATGCCCAAAAACCTTACAAGTATTAATTTGCAACTTTATATAATGAACACCGTGCATCTTCCACTTTTCATCCCTTATAACAACCGAAAAGGTGTGAGATGTATTTTCAACTCTATCATAAGCATTGACACTAGTTTGTAAGACCATAAGTTTCACTGTTATTAATATAGAATTTAATTTATTCACAACTCTTTTGAGAAACTGCCGAATTTCCCCTTTTTGGGCTTTTTCTTGGGTTAGTGATGAAATTTGACCTTCGATAACAAAAGAATTGAGGTTCTTATCCTCCCTATTATTTTTTCCCCATTTTCACCACAAGGGTCGTATGATAAATAATTTACCTTCACCAGAAACAAACATTCTTCTGGGCAAATCTTTTTTTATTTCTCACCATAGTCTCATAGCTCGAGACATTTAAACCAAATTTTTTCTTTTTAATTTTTGGATCCCTTCTGAATAATACGATTTCTCTAATCTTTCAAAATAGGTGACTCGCCATGGAAAGTCCTCTGTTTCAACTGTTCTTTAGTCTCTGATGTACTCTGATGAATTCATGTTTCGTCGAAAGTTATGAATCGACGTTAAAAGTCCTTCGGATTGAGCTTTAACATCACCAAACATTCCTCTCATGCTGTCACTTGAATATAAGTTTGTGAAGAATAAAATTTCTTTATTTCTCTCATATGACGTCAGAGTCACAATGAAGCAGATGAAAATAATTAATATTCATTACTTTATTTTATTAAATAAATAAATCAAAATTTTTAGTTAAACAAATTTTATTTCGTCGACCCAATTCTGCAGCTAGACGAAGAATAACACAAGTCGACGCGATTTTTGGTTCTGATTAATGTGTGGTCATTTCTCTTTGCTTTCGTCTTACAAGTGAATAAAATCGACATGATTTTTAAAAAACTTTGCTTTTGTGCCCAGGATAGGAAATTTAAAATTGCCAACCCTCAAAATCTTTATGTTTTCATTTCCTTGCAAATCTTTTGTGGGCGGAAATTTTTTAAATTTTCGACAGCTATATTAGATCTACCATCTTTAATTTATATATTTTCATAACAGGATTAATATCAGCGACCCTAAAAGTTCTTTGATTCATTTCAGTAAAACGTCCCATAAAATTGCAACTATTCGGACGCCATATTTAATGCACCACAAAAACTTCTATACTGTATTTTTAAGTATAACATATGTTTTGACAAAAAATCAGAAATTTTGCTCCATGCATTTAGTTGTAATTGATGTTCATACTATCTAAACGAATGTCAATTTTTCCTTCACAAAAGCAAAGTTTAAACAAAATAACGGCACTTTTTCCATCCTTTTGAACGCAAGCAACAAGAAAATAGCATTGACAACTCGGAATCCAAAATTTTTTTAAAATTTGTTGACTTGTGTAATTCATTTTTACAATTTTTCTTTTGTTCCCAAAATTCAAAGATAACTTCATTCTTTTTGTTGTTGTTACAATTCATTTGTGGTGTAGCTGAGAGGAATATATATTTAAGGTAGGTTGTGGAATATATTGTAAATAAAGTTAATAGTGGGATATCTCCACTATTCCTTTTCATTGCAGGTTGTTTTTACTTACAAGATATTGTCTTTGAAAATCTATTTGTATTTCAGGTATCTTTAAGCATAGGGTAGCTATAAAAACATATTTAATGGATTCTTGTCTTGTTTTTAAAATGCACAAAACTATAAGATTATTTATCATAATGAAACAAATAATAAAAGCATCATATTATTCTATGTAACATGTTTTCAGATTACACTCGGTTGTGTAGACGTAGACGTACATTTTACGTAGCTTAACCAATTTAAAACAAGAATATATTTATTTTTTTCTATCCGCTGATATTGAGTATAATACTTTCATACTTGTATATATAATAGAAACAAGGGTTAAAAGATTTTTCTGTATGTTCTAAACACCAAAATAAATATTTTTTATATTTTGTTATCAACTACCTCCTTTATCGGACGTTTAAAAAAATATTATCTCAAGAAATCTCTCTCTTGAGTTTGATTTTCGTGCAAATACGTCTACTTTAAACCGCAGGATAATTCGCTTTGCAAATTCCCATGGTGCGCTCCTAAATAGGATGGATAAATTGCTTCAATATTTAATGTTTACGAAGGCAGGGGGAAACAACACCTAAAATTAATTGATAAGCAGCAGCAATGACCCTAATCCGTAAGGAGTGACGCACAAAGCACCCGAGCATCAATAGCTTGGCTCTCCTTATTAAAGTGAGCCCTCTCCTCGATGCCTTTATCAATTTCAAGTGTTGACATGACCTTCTTCGTGTCATTATTCCCTTCCATGTCATCAGGTTTGAATGATTTTCGATTCAATGGCCTCATTATAGCATTCACTGGGTAATTTTACTCCACCACTTTCAGTACCCTGAAGACCTATGTAGATGGATGTGCTAAATCGACGTCGGAGCGCATTAAGGACGACATAGGGATTAAAGTGCTCCGACCGTCTTCGCCTTCCAAGGATGCGTGGGATTATTTTCATATTCAAGTTAAGCGCTCTATAAGAATTCTGGGAAGACATTTTTTTTTTGCTTGCTTTTCTTTGTAAAAATTTCAGTAGCCATAGCGAAAGCTGCCGTGCATATGCAGCGAAAGTTGCTGTCGTGGTTTCTGTATTTTATTAACTTCCTATATTTGGGTTACGTGACTTTGCTGCGAAAATCACTAGATTTTGAAGATTCCATAAAGTCGCAAAAGCACGTAGTAGGTAAAGTTGCCGGAATGTAGATAGTTTGATGTGCATTCGCGCACAGTGCACTCCGTATAGGCATGTAGATGCCTTTGGAAGTTGTTGTACTGTCTATGATAGAAAGAGAAGTATATTCCTTTTTACCTTATTTTTGTTTGTTTCTTAAAGTTATTTAAAGTGAATTCATGCATCGGTAGGAACTGTATAACAATTTTGATATCAATTTTCCCTAGGTAATGTTTTTGAAATGTGTATGTGATAGGCAGAATGTTGCTTCTAGGTGTATAAAAGGTGGCGAAGCAGATGTAAGTAACATTTCAAAATTAATTTTTAAAAATTCTACAGTATTATTATGTAATTTTAATAATATATGATTTCGGTAATGCAGAAATTCACCATAATAAAAATTATTTTGCCTATACTACTGAAGGAGGAAGATGCATGGATTTCCTCCTTTTTTTTTGCTTTATTTTTCTCTCTCTTTCTTGTTATTAAATATTTTATGTTTTATTTAAAAAGATTTTCTAGTTTCTTTTCGTTGGAACTTGAATGACTCATTGAATTTTTAAAAACAAAACGTACACTACGCTACAAAGAAAAACATAAATACGAAAACTAGATCTATACATCAAATATTCTTACAGTATTTACAAAGTAATTTAGTTCTACTACCAAACAAATAAATACTATCTCATCTTTATTACACTCCAGCAGGAAAAGAAGCGAAGCGCTTTAAAAGACTTTTCCCAGTGCTCCTACTGAAGAACAAAGTGCTTCGTTTGCGCTTTAGCTTCATACAAATTTTGACATATGATGTCTGCAGAAGTAAGCACTTTCTTTGAGCTTCTTGAGAAGCACTTTTTCGAAGTACCACATTAAATGTGGATGAAGCGCTTCGAATTTGCTTCAAATAGTTCCTTGAGAAGCACTTTTTCGAAGCATATTATGAAATGTGTATAAAGCGCTTTGAATATGCTTTTTTCGAAGCACTTCGAATTTCCCCACTGGGACATAAAACCTTCCTTTCTCACATATTTGTTCGTGGTGACAAACGATAAAATCACGATAATAAAAATGAAAGTTTCACAACTCATTGCCTTTTATTAGATAACAAAAAATAAACATGTTTAAACAAAAATTTGAATTAATAGTAGGTAAGTAATAGAACTTAGTTAAATGCGAAAATATAAACTTACTGACCTCTAATATAAAGGGTAGTACTATCACTAATAGGAGTTGCTATTCTCAATAAATATAATAAATGTAAATAAATATGTAAAACTTTGTTAATAATAATTACATATTTTATGAATTTATGTAAGCTTATATGCAATAATTTATATAGCTTGGGTTATTGGTTAACAAATGATAATTCAAAAATTCCCTTGTCATTAACGTAATTCTACTTATTTAATTTGTTCAAAAATGACGTAAATGCTACTATTACTTGTAGTTTTTCTAAGCCATCTATTTACAAAAGTCGTTAAATAAAGGGGTTTTTGACACTCAAAATAGGAAAATACAGAATCAGCTGTGAGCACAGCACTTTTCTGGGATCCAGCTAGTCGGGAAAGATTCTCATACGTCAATTCTAATGAAGTAAAATGCTGTGTGTCACGAAGCCATTAGAACTAATATCATAATGACGTCCTATTTCATAATGAAGTGTAGTGTGTCTATAGGAATACTTGTTTTTTGCATACTTTTGGTAATCTCATCTTCAATGGCAATAATGACAATGGTATGTTAGTAATATCTCCAGCAGTTTTATTTTTAGTCGTAAATTAAAAAGATCAGATTTAAACACCTGTATTTTGGTAAAAAAGCGTTATTTCAACAATTACCAACTTGCATAAAATAGTTAACGTTATTCATTATTTTATCATTATTATTTTTATCGTTAGTTAACCAATGTTCACAGATTTATTTATTTATTTATTTATTATCAAAGCTTCATCAACTACTGATTACCACTTCATCAACCACTGATATTTTTATATGCGTATTTTTGTTTTAAAGTAAATTTGGATTTATATTTTTACGAATTATTTCATTTTATTTTCATTCTTCTAATGAGTGCATAAAATGAATATATTGAGAACCTAATTCATTTAGGAGACACAATGTTGTTTGTAATTTTTTAAATTTACGAATCGGCCGAAGCTGCATCTAATGTGTTAAAACGGAAATTAAGTAAAATTATTTTTACAATGGGCCCTAACATAATTCGCGTAAAGTCAACGTTTGATTGATTACCATTACAGAGGGGCATTAGCGTAAATAATCAAAGTCCTGAACCAAAGTCCAAATACATTTTATATGTTCGATTATGCTTGTCACTTTGAATCACCATCAAACCATCCATCATCCATAGAGTCATATAGCTAGCTCTTCAATTTCAATCAGAAGTTGTCCCGAACTTTAAATAGTTAGTTTGAACTTTTCAGAGCGAATTGCAACCGGCGGGCGTGTGTGTTTTAATCTAATAATATATTATTAAGCATCTGCGGCCGAGTGCACCTCCAGTGTGACATGTTCGGTAACTACTTCTGTCAGTCGCCCATACTAATTTACATAAATTGCTATTGACCCATGTATCAGGGCAAATATACTTTCGGCCTTTGAGGGACGCTTAGCATTTACATAAAATTTATAGTGTCTGCCATGGATGGACTGCGGAGGACAAGAAAACTTTTGGGATAGTGAAGTTCTACCTCGGGGCCTTGATACTCTTTTGTGGCTGTCAGTGAGTCTGTTCTGTACAAGTTGCAAACATTTCTCCACGGTCAATGGGAATTATTTGCTTCGTGCCACGGAGGAGAGTCGGATGCCGGAACAGATGCACTCCTAAGTGTTTGCTTTGAAAGCCCAGGAGTGTGGTAACGAATTTCTCAAATACATATTGTAACTCTGCCAGTACACTGCGACCCAGAGCTACTGGGATGAACTCAATAATGTGGGTAGCACACCAAATTGCATTTGTCAAATTTTGATGCTCCAACTCCTTAGGGATGAGCTGTAGGGCAGCTTTGCGCATTTTGATTAATCCCTTTGGAATCTTTGAAACGCATGCTTGCTCAAAAGATATAATCTTAAAAGTGAATAGGTAAATTGGGTTAAGTTAGATATTTCGCAATATAAAACAAGTGAAGTGAAATTATTAGGTGAAATGTAGACTATTATTTAAAGTAAAAGCATAAACTTTATCTCTGCGCGTTGTGAGATTTTTATTAACCGTTAAAGGGTCTAGCCGGTTAAGAAGGCTCTTTTGAAAAGTAAAAAATATATGTAAAAAAGTACATCTTTGCTGAAATTTTCAGACCCATAGACCCTCACATAACCTAAAAAAAAAAAATTAAAACGTGATTTTCAGTTTTTTGGCGATATTTCGACTTCTTGTTTACGTAGAAATATCTTTTTTTTCAAATTATAGTCAGCTACAACATGATATTTTTTAGGATTGAAATTAAAATTTTTATAAACGTTCGAAATTTTTAAAATTCAATTTGAAAAAAACTAAAACAATAGTAACGCCGAAAATTAAATATATTATTTATTGGATGTCAAGCTATATCCATAAATTTTTTGAGATGTGGTACATCAGGGTCAAAATAACGAAAACCCGTTTTTTTCAGCATTTTAAGGTATTTTTACCTCTTTTTTTAGGTCTGCACTTTTTTTAGTAATTTCGCACCTTGAATTCTCCAAGCATTTTTTGATTATATTTTATTTTCAATGCTACCTCGTAAACGTAATCATCCAAATATAAACTGGAATATAAATTTTAAACATTTTATTTCATTAAGAGATCATATATCAACGGTTTTCCACCTAAAGACAAGATTAAGGCAATATTAAGACATGAATAAGACATTTTTAAGTTTTTATTGTCGGCACATATGCAAATTATTTTGCACTGTTGCTGTTTATTAAATTTAATTGATGGGATTTAATTTTATTAATGGGGGTTAAGTGTAAGATGTCGTACCAGAAGGAAGATATTTTTAAGATATCGAAATTTTTTTATGAAATGGTGAGTATATAATTTTTCTCATTCCTCTGATATTCAAACGATTTAATTTTATTTGCATCGTTAAGAATCATCATAAATAATGAATGCATATATACAGGGTGTCCTATAAGAAAGTATAAAAACTAATGAGTCACTACTTTTTAACAAATGGAGAAATTGAGAAAATGTAAATACTTTTTAATAAAGAAAAGTCGTCATTTTCACTTTATGTACATTTTACATACTTCTCAAATGTGCTAGTTTGTTATATTCTAGAATTTGTTTCAACCCGAAAACCCCTTTATGGATCTGTCATTTTGAATTTCCAAATCTTAATATAATTCGAAATTAGTGGCCTCAGAATAATCATTGTACCAATTTTCATTAAAATCCGTTCAAATCGGGAATTATTGGTCGCCATCTTGGACCATCAGTGACCTCAAGATAATCATTGTACTAATTTTCATTAAAATCCGTTGAAATCGAGAAATCTTTTTCGCCATATTGAATCCGCCATCTTGAAATTCCAAATTCGGACAGCGGATTCTGAGGCCACTCATTTCGAATTACATTAAGATTTGGAAATTCAAGATGGCGGATCCATAAAGGGGTTTTCGGGTTGAAAGAAATTCGAGAATATAACAAACTAGCACATTTGAGAAGTATGAGCCTCGGTGTATAATTGATGTTTGCCTAATCGAGCCTCCGTAAGGCAAATGGTGGGATTGCCTGTTTCATTGTAAGGTTATAAATGCATTAGGTGTGCCTCATAAGACCCTTGTGAGAAACTCATAAGGTAAACCTCACTTCAGTATTGCTGATTTTATTTTGTGATGTCCTCATGAGGAATCTACGGGGAAATCCCTCTATCGGCATACCCTTCACCTGCCACATGAGGCCCACACGCTTCATGAGGCATGCTCCCTATAAATTCTAGTCGGTTAATCAAATCCATTGTTATCAAATTGTGCCCTCCCGCTGGCTAGATATTCTAAATATTCATTTGAAGTTTCTCTACGGGAACTTAAAAGCGTAAAACACAAAGGCGGCTTTAGTTTTATTACCGAGGTTTTATTCAATTCTAAATATTTAATAACGACGATGAATTAAATTGACTATTAAATGAATTAAGAGTAATACATGAAATTTTTATTGCAACATTAATTTTGAAAGAAATAAAAAACTTGTAAAATTGGATGCACTGAATCGCTAAATCCAATTGATCCTTTAGCTGCTTACTTTCCCTGAACAGTGCTGACTCTACCGAAAATTCCGTGAATTTTTGAGCCAGTTGCAATAATTGGAGGGCTTTGAAATTTTAAGTGGGTAACAAAAACTTGCACTGCTCGGTGCATCGGCAGCGCAGTGCAGCGCATCGATTCGAGGAAGCCAACTCAAGGCAAATTTCGCTAACAACATCCCCGAAATTCTTGTAACTTCGGATGCTGCAAACTTGGAATTTAATTCATTTTGTTTGGCATTTGAAAGTACTCATTTACCTTATAATTAAATCTGGCAAAACTTTTAATCAATTTGTTTAGACATTGCGGGAAGAGATGCTGGCATCTGCTACTTGCCAGCCACTTCGGCTCCTCTGGTACTTTCTCCAGGGAGTGGCGCAGAGTCCGGAGAGCTGGGGCAGCTCGAGAAAAGCGGAGCCCGCAAGTGATTAGGGAAATTAATTTAATTAATCCGTGACGAGTTCAGATGCTTCTCTTCTGTAAGCAGAGGCACAGTTCGGAGCTAGAAATATTAAGCAAACGAATATTTTCGTATTTTCGCGGCTGGCGGGTACTTGGCGGTGCCAATTCCGCGAAAATTGTTGCAATCAGCACTTCGACACCATCGTGTCCGATGTGGAAACAAGACGCCTTAAATTGCTCGAATTTGTGGCAAAAGGAAGAAGGTCGTCCGTTGAATTGCAAAGCCATTTAGTGGGATCTCCACAAACCGCTCCGACAACGAGCGGGAAAATTTTAAATTATCCCATCACGTGACAATCGCAACAAGTGCCGAACAACTTCGAGAAAAGTTCTGGCATTCATTCGGAGCTGCTTTAAGTCCTTAGTGGTGACAATAACACGGAATTACATGAAAGCGGGCATCGGAAGGTTTTCGTTATTAGTAAAAGTTGGAAGTTATCCCCGCCCGCAGTTTCTTCGGATGGAACTGGGGGAAAGGACTATTCTTCCATTTCGGTGAAGTATCTGCCAAGAAATTTGAAATGCTCCAAGAATTTTGAGAGCTATGTCGAATGTGCGTGGAATTCTCTGGGAGCTTTTGCCAGGCTTAATTTGGTATTAGTTTTATTTCTTAAGATTTACTCAACGGTTTTGAGTTTTGATTCATCTTATTCACAAATTCGAATTATTTTTTCGTATTCAAAGTACCTGCCAAAATAAACAAAATATTAAGATTGCCTTTGCATTAGTTATTTAATTTAAGGGGAATTTTTAGTTTAGAATGCCAATGGTAAAATCTACTAGAAATATTAACATTAAAAATTATTAGCTGAGTGATCTGGTGTTCGAAAACTCAAATGAAAGGAAAATCTTGTCCTGAAAAATAATTCAAACTAAAGCTCAAAATTCAAATACAATTCCCTTACCTTATATTTAATATTACTGGTCACACGTAACAAATGTGGTTTAATATAATATAATGAGACTTATTTCAATAATACAATAATAGATTTTTGTATCATACTTCTCATTTTTTCCCATGTCTTGTGTTATATCATATGTTATGTATCGTGTCATATGTCATGGTTTTTCAAAAAGTTACCTTACTACGAAAATTTGAAATTAAATTCGAGAAATAGAAAATACAGAATACAAAAATTCAAACTGAAATTTTTAAAATGTTGTATGTTAGGATTCTTACTAGATATATTAATTCAACTCCTACTGATATCAACCTCTCTGTGATGATTGGATTGCTAGTTTGGTTTTAATACAGACTTCAGTCATTTAGTATGAATATACAATATTTTAGGATTGTATTAATAAAAGCACTAGAGGAACCTTAGATTTATATAATTTCATATTCTTTCGGTTGTCAGAGGATTCTAGCATAGAATAAAGTCCAATTAGAAGTTCCATATAACGAATTTTATAGAGAAAAATAGATCTAATAGGTAACAAATTGGTCAATAAGTCACAATAATTGATCGGCGATAGGGAATTTAATAAAAATGTTCTTATTTGCAAAGTTGATGGCCCGCGAGCACAAAAACCTAAGTTTTTCCATGGGTTGTAGTACCCATGAAGAAGCAAAAATGAAGCAGTGTGAATCCGTCCAATTACAAATTTTGGAACCATATTTGATGAAAACTAAGATGGGACTTCAGATATTGATAATTGAAATATAGCTGAAATTAATAATTGACCAGGCATAGAAATGCAATTTTTTAATTTAGGGGTCTTTCTGGGAAAACATTTTCGAAAATGTTTTTTTTTTTATTATTTGTTTTTCATAGAAAGAAAAGAGATATGGTATCGTTGTGAAATTGTTAAGGTATGTTTATTTAACTTTAAAGAATACAAAAATTTTTGTTTTTTTTTGTTTTTTGTTTTTTGTGCCATTACAAATTTAAAAAAAAAAACATCAAAAAATGACGGCGGGCATGATTTCTACCGATTGTATCAATTGAAAAAAAAAAAAAAAAAATAGGCAAATTATTTCTTTTTGAAGTGGTTAATGTTCAAACTAAATAGATTCGTTTTCATCGGTAACCAATTTTCCGATTTTCACTCGATTTTCACTCGATTTTCACTCGATTTTCCAACCTCATCGATTTTTTTTTTTCAAACTGCCGCCATTTTGTTATTTTTTGTTTAAAAAAATCATTCATATTCGGAAGATAGCCACTTCAACAATAAATAAGTTGCCATATTTTTATTTCATATGTCGCCAAAATAATTTTTTTTTTCTCTAATTTGTATGTCACAAAAATTCGAAGAAAAATCAAAACAAAAAACATTTTTGTATTCTTTAAATTTAAATAAACATACCTGAAAAATGTCAAACGATATCAATTTTCTATCCACGAAAAAAAAATTTGTTCGAAAATTTCTTTCTAGAAAGACCCCTTAAAAAGAATTTTTCTTTGACATTTCGAATGCGGAAAACTGTTTCAGAATGTCAGCTAATTATTATTTTAAATAAATGAAAAATTTTTGATTATGAATTAGCAAAAGCGAACAAAAGCAGATCCCGGGCACACGGCCACATTATGATGTTTAAGAGAATATAGCACAGTAGAAGCAGCTATACATATGAATAAGCCCTTAGCACGCAGTTCAGCTCGAATCGAAGGGATTGACGTATTGGCAAATTTTACTTTCATAGAACGTTTTTTTGGTCTAGATGGGACTTTTGATTAGTCTTAATTTTTTTTTTAACTAGCGATCTATTATAATTTGGAATATTGTAGACAAAGACGTCTACATTAAAGAAACTAACAGCATGTAGCAATCAGTTACATACTCGTACATAAAATTTCAAAACTCGTCGACATAAAAAGTAATCTGAGACCTCCACAATACAGTGATCTCGTAAAGTCCATATGGCCATTTTTCAATGGGCAATATTGCCAGTAAAGCTAGATTAAAGTCCCCAGCAATTTTCATCAAAAAACTTCAATCTACGTACGGTCCAGTGGCGGTGCTTCCATCATTCAGCGTGCCCCACTCGTGGAGGAATATTGAAAAATACAATTTATGTTTGCATTAATCTTCGTTTACGTTAAATGAGAACGATAAACAAAAGTAGAAATATTTCTGGGGCCTGCACACGATGAAAATCAATTGAATGGCCGTGGCCACTGAACTGATTTCATTGATTTATTTAAATGCAATTACAACAGCGCGTCGGCACGCAGCACACTTGGTGCTGGGAAATTCCTTTGTTACGAAAAATCCATCCATCCATTTCTACGTTACTGAAATAATAAAAAAAAAAAAAAAAAAAAAATTGTTACCAAAATGACTGTTAATGATTATAATAATTTTTTTGGTCTACTTTAATGCTTGTGATTGGAGGCTTTAAGTGTGAAGAATTGGTGCTAGCATCTGCATAAAATCGTAATCCCGGAGAAATCCTCTTTTGGTCTAAAATAGCGCCTCCGTATAGCTCTTAAGTCGATTAATAAATTGGGCTTTTGCCATAATGTCATTAAAATCATTAATAATTCAAAAATTCTCGAGCGCACAGGACAAATAGTCACGTCAGTGCTCCTCGGCAGTGGGTGAGTACCAGCGTTGTAATCCAGGATTCTGGGAGCGCAAGCCCGTCGTTCCCTGCACAAAAGTAGCCGGTCCTTAAACACAGAGATTATGCATTCAAAATGCATTAGAATATCTGTTGCTGCCGGGTGCACACTGTGCAGAGCGTACGGCGGGCGGCCGGGTCTTCCGGAGTCAGCTATCCATTTCGAGAGCTCCAGTCTCCAGATAGGAATTTGTCTGTTTGTCGGGCGTCGTTATTACCCATGTTTGCATACCTTGTCGCGCCGAACAAAACCCGACAGTGGCTGTAATGATACCTATTCTCAGGGTAGGGAAGAACCCTGCCACTTCCGGCCCTGTCAAGAACTTCAGATTAGCACCCTCACCTCACCTCACTTCGTACTAGTATAAAGGATTTCGATGAGACGGTGTCGGTGGCAAGAACCTGCGGTAGTGAATTTCGAATAATGCCTGCAACGAATCAATTAATTATACTCGGAAAGGGCTGCAGATGAAATCGAGCGACCTCGAGCGCATCTTGCGATGTATCGGGAATCAATTAGAGGCGGTATTTGCAGGTGTCGGAGATTAAACACAATCTGATTGTTCTTATCGTGCGCGTAATTAATTAGGTAACTACTTTTGCCGGAAATTGGGGCGGATTCAGGTACCTTAGGAGATCGTGTTAGTTGATTACTTCTCTGTTTCTGCATTAGTTGTCAACCTGGTTTCTGAAATATACTTGCCTAGCAAGCATTTAGAAGCTTATAGATAATTTTGGTAAAAAGACGTAGTGGTAACATCTCAGTACTTCCTTCAGAAGAATTTCCATAAATTAATTAAAAGTACTAATGGAAAAAATTAAATGGTATAGTTGACACTTTATTTCAATACACTAACTCTTCGCATCTCACTTGTTGTTGATACTTTTTTTTCCGCGCTTCTAGGCTGTTCGAATTTAAATATATAAATATTTAACTATTCGCTCCGGTTTTCCGGAGAATATTAAATACCTAAAAATAGATTTAAGTGCAAGTGCATGTGAATTCGAAAACGGCATAAAAATTAATATTTTTCGTGGACTGTACCTGTCTTTTCGTTTGAAAGAATAATATGGCGGAAAATATATATCGGCGGTGGTGTATTATTTCGACCGTAATTTCTTTTCAAAATTCACACTGTTTCACTCATTCAAATTTTAAATATTCCCCAACTTTTTTTTCAGTCATAAATCTATTGAATTCATACCGCGGAGATATGATATTGTGTTTATATAAATTTTTTGAGTGCAGAAGATCTGTTTGTAACACAAATAACATGTACTTCAAAAAGAAACTAACAGATGGCCTACCTTTTATAAGTTGAAGTGTTTTGATTGTATGTCGTTTTCTCGTAGAATTAGTGGAATAAGTTTTGAAAATGTTTCTTATATTACATTTTTAAAAAGAGAAAACTATTTGTGTTATTGATTGTTGTTCCATAATGTATAAACATGATTTTTTTTCGGAAAAGAAATTAGTAAATTCAATTCTTAAACTTCTTACAATAGTGGAGATATAACGTGAAAGGAAATTGATAAATATTTTGAAACCCATATAAATTGGCCCATAGATATTAGTTTAGGAGTTTTTAATCACAAAACCGCCTTACCACCTAACCACCTTATGTTTACCATTTTTGTTGCCTGTTCTGTTTAAGGCTTAGGTATTTTAATTACAGAAAAAAACTTAAAGAAATAGAACTGCATGCGAAAATTCCTAAGTCTCCTCTTCTACCACGTACTTTTAATATTGAATCCTAAGATTTGATTAAGATGTTAGTCGGCGCGAAAATCTAATTAATATTAATCCAACACTAAATATTCAAGACAAACTGTTTGTCTTCATTACTGAATATTGGATTAACATCAGTCAGGTTTTCAGGCAAACTCTTATTAACTAATTTATACGAAGAAATATATATTGGGTATCATTAATTATTAATTCATTTATAATATATAACATTATTTATTAGGTCTATTTGAAATTCTTATAAATGTTGTAATATTATCGTGAAATAAACTATATACTATATTTGCGTTAATTTTATACATGTTTTAAGAATGTTATTTTAATAATGAAACCCTTTATCTGTATACGAAAAAGTTTAAAATGTATACTTAATTTTTGAACTGTGATGATATTTAATTGTGGAATATTGTACACAACAACTAAACCTACCCTCGCTATAACTTGGGTGTAGGAACATCTTTTGTTAAGAATTTTATTTTACTCGTTAACTGAACTCGTCCGAGGCACTTGGCACAACGGGGGGATTGAAACGCAATCCTTATATCCGCATAATTCAAATTGTGTGTCCAAGTGTGTGTTATAACGAAGACAAATTTTGTAACAATATCTTTTATCCTACCATAATTTTTTAAAAGTATATTCTCGAATCCTATTATAGTCTCTTTATTCGTTTTCTTGCTCTATATCTGATTCAATCAGTAAATTCCCAAAATATGTAGTCATAATTCCTTAAAAAACGCATCGTAGCATTTCTTCAGTACTCTCCAGTAGCTCTAGCAAATTAAATGACTGTGTTCCGCAACTTTTCAGAACAGATAATACGAGCCAATTAATCAAGCCAGAAAAGCTGAATTAAGTCATCAGAACTAGTTTCCAGTAAATTTATTTTCTGTCTCATTTCGTGCTAGAGCTCGGACCCCATTTGCTCAGCAGTTGACGGACTATCAAGATGAGAAATTCAGGGCAATAAAAAAAGGTTCTTGGTCCGCGCTTATCCATAAATTTGTTAGCTGCGAAAAGGAAAGCAAACAAACCAAAAGGATCAAATTTAAGCTGAGGGCGGTAAAAGAAAACAATAAACTGCCAAGAATAACAACAATAACAATAATCGCAGCGAATAAAACTAGAAAAAAAACGGGGCTCAGGCAGTGCCGGTGCCCTTTTTTGATGAGCCCGGACAATATACGGAGGAAATATGTCCGAAGAGATTTTGATAAATTGCGAGGATATTCCAAATGGTTGGTCATCTCTTATAACCAAGTATTCGGTCGGCCCGGTCCCGATTCCCGAGAATTTGCGGCTCAGCCCCTCTGGCATTTCTCATTTTATTCGGGGCCAAGGGTTCAACTTTCTTGAAGACATTGGCCGCGGGGGAGGGCGGTCGTAATGCAAATCCTACTTTAGCCACTCATCGCCCGCAAAAAAGTTACCCGAAGTTATTAGTACGGGAACATGTCGTAATATCATTAAGATTGCTGTTGATACCCGGGGTAATGCGTTTCTTATCTGCGCGTCTCATCTGCCCCGCGACAGCGAAATGTAAAATTGATTAATAGGCGAAAAACGTGGCGCAGCTAATGGCGTCAGCACGGCTCACTGTTAAATACGAGCAGGAAGTATGGGGACAATTTTTAAGGGAGATAAGAGCACCATGCGGTGTTACACTGTTTCGGAAATTGCCCTAGGGCACCCACTCCAAACATTTCAATTGAAAATTTTAAAGTGCTCCTCCAAAGTGCCTGAGAAAGACACTTCTTATACTTTGATTAGTCGCCTTCGCTCCCATTCTGATTCACTTTTTAAGGTTCAAGTGACTGGGGGGGAGGACGACAGCCCAGAAGTAGGCTCTAGTACTTCTCTAGATCGCTCGTTTTGTTATTTATTATTAAAGTAATATTAAGCGGTTGAGTGAGAAATAGGTAGTAATTCAAGTACTATACTCAGTACAATGAAATGCAAATATTGCATCGATTTTACTGAAGCTGTTTTTTACTAAACGAAAAAACTCACGCTAATGTGATAAATGAAATAATGAATTACACCTAACTCTTTTTTTACACGGTAGATAGGTTCTTAAAAAAACTGTGTAAAAAATTATATGATTGCTATAGTAAGCCGGATACGTATCATGTTATGTAAAAATGATGTTAAATCAAATAATTGGAAAAACCGACAAAAATAATCTGATAAAAATGTAACTGTATAAGTTCTTTCTGACCCAGTAGGAAAATTCGAAGTGCTTCGAAAAAAGCACTTTCGAAAAAGTGCTTCTTAACGAGCTCAAAGATAGTGCTTACTTCTGCGGACATCATATGTTAAAATTTGTATAAAACTGAAGCGCAAACTAAGCACTTGGAAAAGTCTTTTAAAGTGCTTCTTTTCCCGGTGGGGAGATACCAAAACCCCCGGGAATACATATAAACACAAGCCGTGAAGTAGAAAATGCATACGTAGTGATGTAGTCCGAGAATCGCAGTGAAATAACATTGCTTCTTATGGCGGATGATCCAAAGTAAGCCACTCCACTCGCCTGAACTGCTAAACTATAACTTTTACGCGAAAATGATGTTCTACTAACTATAACTATGGAGGAATACCTTTCTAGTGATCTGAAAAACTTTATAGTGGCAAGAACAAAATATTAGAGTTTTTTGCACTTAAGAACAACTCTAACCATTTCCCCGAACAAAACAGCAGCGGCAGGTCGACTTGACAGCACGACTTTCCGTGGTAATTTGTTCGATGGGCAGTAAGAGTAACTTTTGAGCTCAAATATCTTTAATATTTTGTTCTTACCCCTATAATGATTTTGATACCATAAGAACGGTATTCCTCCCCAGTTACAGTCAGTAGAACATCACTTTTTCGTAAAAGCAATAGTTTAGCAGATTCGCCCTGTGGAGCGGAATGAATGGGCTATACGGCCATAAGAAGCACAGGCGCGGATCCAAGGGGGGGGGGTCACGGGGGTCATGACCCCCCCCAAAACAGCCAATTCTTGATTACAAACTTGATTACATACTACAAAGCAGTGTTGAAAAAACTGTAAACAAATAAAAGCCATGTAATGTTTAAAAAGATTCTATGAAAAACATCACTTTAATTTAAATTTCAAAATTAGACAAATCTGGTTATACATTTGGTCCTTCCAATGTTATTTCACATATTATGAAAATGAATTTACCTTGAAGCATCCGTCAAATGAATCCTTGTTTTATCTTCTTACTTTTGTTGTTTATTTTCTGGTTTTCGTTTTGTTACCTTCTTTTTTTATTGCGAAATGCACTAAAAACTATCCTGGTTTCAACGACACTGAAATCAACAATGGACTGTTGTGTTTTCAATGTTTTGATTGCAAACTGTGAAGTTAGCCACGCTGCCATAAAAGGCGCCAAGTCATTTGAAAACACACGAGGTAACGTTTCAGAAGAAAATTCGAAATAAAAACATTCAGACATTTTTTAGTTATAAGAGTACATTTTTTATATAAAAAAATTATAATTTTATATAAACAATAAATTTATATATGAATGTAATGAATTTTCAAGTAAAACAAATTGGACGGGTTTTTGCATAAGGTTATTCAGGCTTTGTTTTTTATTCACTGAAGAAATTTCACATTGTTTATTTGGTTATTCTTGTTATTTTTGTTATTTTTGATTTTTTTCTGTCCCGTGACCCCCCCCGGAAAAAAATTCTAGATCCGCGCCTGAAGAAGCAATGTTATTTCTGTGCAATCATCGGACTACATGACCCTATAGGTGTGGTAGTGAGCAGGTCTACTTCACGGCTTGTATTTATTATTCCCGGGGGTTTTGGAGATACATATGCGAATACAAGCGTGCCTATTTACATGTGTACAATATACAGGTGAATTTATAAGGAGACCGCCAAGATTGTCCGCCTCCGATTTCAATGATTTTTTTAGATATTGTTATATTTGAGTAAGTAAGTAATTACCCAAAAGGAATTCATGCAACGCTCCATAGTTTCAAAGTTGCTTCTACCAAGCAACTTAAATACACCGTGTCAATTAAGTATCGGGACGGCAGAATAAGTTGAAAAGTAAGCATCCCAGAGAAAAAATTATTTAGACAAAAGTTGTAGGATTTTGCCCTGGCAATTAAACGGTGACCTTAGATTTGACCTTGTCTTCAAGCTCGTCTGAAAGTCAAGTTGATTTTTTTGGTAGAAGCAACTTCGAAACTATTGAGCGTTGCAAGAATTCCTTTTGGGTAATTACTCACTTACTCAAATATAACAACATATATAAAAATCATTGAAATCGGAGGCGGACAATCTTCACGGTCTCCTTGTTAGTTGTAAAATCAACTTTTATAAGATTTGTAGGTTTTTAATGAACAAATTCGAAGAAAATTATTTTAAAATCGTGTTAGAATAAAGGGTCTAGCCGGTTAAGAAGGTGAAAAGTGCCCCCAGCGCTTTTGAAAAACAAAAAATATCCTTATATAGTACATGAAAAAGTACATTTTTGCTGAAATTTTCAGACCCTCGTAACCTAAAAAAAAAAAATAATTAAAAAGTGATTTTCAGTGTTTTGGTGATATCTCAGTTTCTTGTAGACGTAGAAAATTCGATTATTCTATAAGGAAATTGCTTGTTTTTCAAAATCGCTGGGAGCACTTTTCACCTTCTTAACCTGCTAGATCCTTTATCGTGTACAAAAAAGAGGGGTTTTTCCTTCAGTCGTGTTATTTCATAATCGTGTGAAGAAAGTCCGTGGGAAAAGAATAGTTTTGTGTATTTTAAACTAACTTTAAGACCCAAAATTAAACTGACACAATGAGCTTCGTCAAGAACAGTCGCGGTATCCATATGTCCGAAGTAATTTTTAAATATTAATGAATGGGTCTTTCGAATAAGAAAAAAATGTTATAAATAGTTAACCCTTTGTATACGTATATGATATGTGTATGATATATATCGGTAGAAGAGAGTATAAAGGTTCTAGTAAATTTTCTACAGATCCTTTATGTAGATGAAAGCTTTTTATTTTCACTCAACGATATGTACAGCAGAAAATGGTAGGAAATACTCAAAATTGCTTACAGTGTACATTATTACAGAAATAATACAGGAACATAAGTCTTATCTTACTGACATGAATAATGAACAACTTGTGAAGAATGAAAATTCTTTAATAATAATAATATTAAATTTTTGAGCACCTGAATAAGATTAAAAATATCAAACTCCCTAAAAATTAACCGCATTTCACTGAGTTCTACTATTAGTTATGGCACTTAGTTTGATTTAATTGAGAGTCTGTGAGACGATCTAAAGTGAAATCTTAGAATCAAAAGCGTTTCAACTTAATTTACAAGTGATAATCCTAAGGCCAAAAGAGGAAAGCTATCTAAAGCGAAATCGTACTCGAATTGGAGATTATTTAACTTGAATTCAAAGGTAGAATAGGGAAAAGGTTAGAATTATAAATAAAAGTGTTTTCGGTTCAATTTAAATTTTGCTTACAACAGTCAAATAATAAATCTTAGCGGGTTTTCTTTATTAACATGTCCTACAGGGTAATTTATTAAAATTTGGCAAAAAAAAACATTTACCATATTTTTTTTAATCGTTTTGCATTAATGGTGGTAAATTACTCCGTCCGAAACCTACCTCTTTAAGAAACTTTTTTTCTTTTTTTACAGACTTACCAATCCTGACGTTAATTGTCCGCAGTGGGACAAGGTTTTTTGGAGCACGCAAATTTGGCGCCCTCTATAAATTAGAAAACAAAAATCAATTTGTTAGTATAATTCATAAAAGAGCTGCGAAAAAAACTTCTTGAAAATTTGTTGTTTTTGGCCTTCTAGACATCGTGAATATGCAAAATTATGTGAAACATATTTGTTAGTCATGTGGCATTGGTCGCACTTCTCATTAGTACTCAAATCGGAGTTCTTCAAAGAAATTGGCAAAAGCATCGAAGCGCCAATTCGAAAGTCGCAGATATGATTTCTATCCAGTGTTTTTGGGGAATCTTCACACTTATATGAAATGTTTTTGTCCTAGCAATGGTATAACTGCTAAATATATGTAGATTTTGATCTAAAAGAGGATGTTGTATCCACAATTTAAGTAAAGGCAGGAATTTTTTATTCTTATTTTTAACTTCTTTAAAGCTATCGTTCTCAAAATATCCAATGTAGATATGTATATATTTTTTTTTCTATTCCTTATAATATTTATGTAATTTCTAAAGTTTAATATATTCTGGAAGGCATTCAACTCACCAATAAGCAATAAACTGTCGGGATGCACTTAACTGCCCCGATTGAGTACTTGAGAGTTAAGCCGCCTTTATCTCGAGAGCGTGCAAAAACAAGGGCCACAATAATGGTCTTTACAGGCCATTAATCAATTACAATTATGCGATATCGCATCCGGAGTGGTTCCTCGCTTTTAGGTGATAATCCATCAGGACACGTTTGTTTAGGGCCGAATCGTATCCTCTGCCCGGCGAATAGACGCCAAACGAAATTTCTCTTCCTGAATACAAAATTATAGGCTGGAGAGTTGTTGAATTGACCGTCCACAACGATTTCGATTTACGATTGGAAATGCAAAACATTTACTACCTCCTCCGAAACCCGCTACCAATTTCAGGTTTCGTTTAGAGCTTATATGACCTCACCGGATATATACTTTGTAGTGCATTTCGAATATTTACAGGCCTCGCTGATGGCCAGGGTGCTTACAATTAAATGCGGTCAGGGTGTACGAAACAAGCGCTCGCTTAATTGAAAATTCATGTTTTATCGCGATAATCATTCTACGATTGGGAACTTCCAATGCCGGATTAACTTATGCAGGCCGAACTAGATTTCATTCACCCACGTATACTCTAATACGCGGGAAAACACACAACCCCATGCGGTGTCCCCTACCTACAGTGAAGTGTTCGTTTTCTTTCCAACATCGGTTTCATTCAACCGATAATCTTATCGCTTTTGCATGTCGGCAGATGACAGGGATTTAAGCTAACAGGTCATTAAATTTTAATAGGAACTGTTCGATTTCTTCGCTGCAGCGAACCTTTTTATGTCCGTTCGTCTTAAAGGGATACCTTCATCGTGGAGATCCAGAAGGTTTTTACGATTCCGAGAAAAAGACGCGCTTCTCCACTTGTTGAAAAAGACTTGTGATCGTTAAAAAAAAAAAAAAAATTATACTTTTCCCCCACCCTATGCGCACTGAACTTTATTTACGGTGAAGTGCCAAAAATTACTAACTCTCTTGGCAAGTAGCACCAGAAGGGAGAAAATCAATAGCCCATGATTGATTGATGGCTTCCTTAAGAGTGGATTCCAGTTATGATGATATGATCTAATGGCGGAGATGCCTCATCTCGGATTGATGATAATACACCCTCTGACACCGGACAGAGGGACGACATTAATAAAAAGCGATTATCAATCTTCATTAGGGCGGCCACCAAACCACTCCTCAAGAAAGTTTTGATAGGTCTTACTACGCTGTGTCTTTACTTTTTGCCTGCATCACTTACTGATTTGAAAAACTGAATTACTTGCGGCAATAATTAAATCGTTTACGTTAAAAGTTTTTATCATTCCTATGTTAAATACCTTCTGCTCAATAAGTAACCAGATTTTTTAAATAAAACATATATTTTTACTTTTCGACTCGTTATACAACATATTAGGGGTTATACTTCTAAAAATGTATATATGTACAAATCCACCCTTTGTACCTTCATTTTATCAAGATTTTCGGAAAATTTTAAATAAAGTGATGTAACAAATTGTTAAAAAATAATTTTTTAGGTATAACCCCTAGCGGAATCTCTATAGAACCGAATTTAATTTACATTCTGATTTGATTTTTTAAAAAGTAATTTTTGGAATGCGCCCTCTACCACTGATAAAAAGAAGCAAAAGTGGTCAAAACAAAGTTTTTGATGTTCTTGAAGTTCGACACAATCATGTACACGTTTTTTTTCCAATTCTGAATGAGTTAACTCAATCCTCCATACATTTTTTGTAGGCCCGTGCAGTAATGGCCTTTAGTTCCGTCAGCGAATTCTCTTTTACCAATTTTACCGCTTGAGCGATGACAATTGTGTCGTGTTTACTAAGGGCTGTGTGTGACGGTGCATTGTCGTGATGGAGAATCCAATTGTTGTCCTTTTATAAATCTGGCCTCTTCTTACGGATAGTTTTAATATACTTTGTTGACTGTCTCATCCTCTGGCAAGAATTCGTGGTGGCGATCAAATTCACGAAAACAGTCAACGTAACTTTGATTTTTAAGCGACTTTTGCACGGTTTTTTGGATTTTGCTTCGTTTTCGAAGCGCCACTCGGACGATCGTTGACTGGTTTCAGCATCATACTCATAAACCAATGTCTACACGGAGAAAAGTTTAAAGTAAATTTTACCAGGAAAATCTTGTAGTTTTTACTATTACCCATTGTAATGCGGGAATAGGTGAAGGTTAAAATATAATTTACAATGGTACAATGTAAATTATACTTCGTGCGGTCATAAGTGAAAAGTTACTATGGACCATTGTAATCAGTACAGGGCAAGTTTTACTATGGACCACTGTAAATTTTAATAAAAAATTTAAATCCAAAATTTGGGTATATACTTAAAATTAGCAACGTTTATTTGACAAGTTATATAAAACGTATTTTGAATAATGTCATCTGAAACTAAATAATTTTGCTGTTTATCATCGGTTATCTCATATGCCTGAAAATGGTTGTTAAACCATACGTTATTGAATCTTCTCACAATTAGAACAACCTTACAGTGACGTGGGGTGAAATTTTTGAGAAGGTAAGCCGGTGCAAAAATCAGAAACTTAATAGCGAAAAAAAACTTACCAAATGAAGTCAGATATTACAAAATGTGTTCAACAGTGACTGCGTGTATTCTTGTCGAATTTAGTCGGCCACTTCTATCATACTTAAAGTCATTGGAAGTTAAGTGCTATATGAATATTATGAATAAATATGGACATATATACAATGAACTTCAAGAATAATATAAGTGGCTTTGAAAAAAACCGTTATAGTCGCGTGTATCGTGCAATCAAACTAAAGCGGTTAACAAAAACTGTGAAAAGTTGATATGAAATATAATTAATCTTACTTATACTCCGAAACTAATCTACGATTTTTTTTTTATAAATTCGGCCAAAACATCATTGTAAAAATTAGACTGATTTCTAATTTGTAAAAGAAGGTGTTTTTCTATCGATAAGAGTGCTAAATTTGAGAGCTTTTCTTCGGTTCGAGAATTTCTTAAATAAGTATGTATTCTCTTAAGGGCTGAAAAAGATCTTTCCGCGGAAGCAACTGTAATGGGAAGAGTTAAAAATATACAACACAAGTTTAAAATTTGAGGAAAAGTATCTTTTAAAATGCCACATTTAATATGCGAGTAAAGCGCGAGAATATCAAATTGCCGTAATGAAGAAGTGGTATATAAAACGTTCAATTCATTTTTTAAAGCAGAAAACTGGAAAATTCCAGGGAAAACTGTAATTAAAGATGATATCTTTTCGTTAGGACTTGATTGAGCAAAATAATCATATTTTGATTTATTAAGTAAATCTAAAAATTTTAGTTGACTAAAGGAACTATACCGAGTTTTAATCTGAGAAATGACATTGTATTTTATTTCTACAAAAATTCTTCGATAATTAGTTTTTAAATCGATGTCAGAATTTAGCACTCGACGTTTTCTTGGAGGTTCTGTGCAATCCTTCACACTATCAAAAATCGAATCAAATTTATTTAAAAAGTCAGAACTCATCCAAGACTCGAAATTCTCTATTTCTAGCCTAGCAACTTCAATATCCATTATTATCATTATTTTGTAATAAATTAAAAAGTACATCCGTTTTTGCAAAAATTTCCGAGGTGGTGTGTAAAAAAAAGCAGAACTCTTTATCTTCCAATTTCTGTAATAAACTTTCGGCCAGAGAAAGTGTGTCATTATCCCATTCATTCGAGTTATTTAATATTGTTTCAAAAGTTTCAATTATATCTAATCTGCAGGTAAATAAAACGTTAATTATTCGCGAATCGTAATGCCAACGAGTTTCCGAAACTCCTGGCATACGTCGGTCAGCAATTTCTTTTAAAAGGTTAGAGCGCTTTGTTGATTTATTAAAAAAACGAACGATGCTATTTATGTAACCGAAAAATATTTTTAGCTCTGATATTTTTTCCAAAGATCGAGATAACACTAAATTAAGAATATGGGCATAGCAAGGAATGAAAATGGCCATTGGATATGATTCTCGTACTTTTGTTTGAACACCACCCTGCTCACCCGACATTACCGCGGCGCCGTCATAAGATTGACCTACCAATTTTTCTTTACAGTCGTATATTTCCAATATATTTAAAACATGATCTGACAATTTATCTGCGTTACGACTTAAACTCACGTCAAAAAAACCAAAAAATCTCTCCTCTATTCCATTCTGTGATAAATACCTTAGTACGACACTTAGTTTTTCTCTATGACTAACATCGGGAGTTTCGTCAATCATTACTGAAACAAATCGAGCTTTACTAATTTCCGATTTAATTTCAGATCTTATAACCGCGGCAATACTATTTATCAAGTCATTTTGAATATCATTTGATAGGCCCGAAAAAATTTTGTGAACTAGAACACTGCTCTAAATGTGAGTCCATTAAAGTGTCGTTTTATTAAAATATAATAAACAAAACCACAACACCCCTCCCTCCCGAGAAGACGACTTCTGCCGTGTTCTTGTGAAATAAGGGAGCATTCACTCCTACAATTCACAGCCCCTTCAGTATCAAAGAGATTTACAGTCAGCTGAATATTGTTTATGAAAAAAATTAATAACCAAACCCACCCCAACCAACCCCACTCACCCGAGAAGCCGCTTTCTACCGTGTTATAGGAATAATAAGAGAGCACCGCTACACTCACACCCGTTCATAGAGAAGACACGAATCAGCTGACATTCTAACAAATAAACAACCATCCGCCGAAGTGACCCGAGTTTCAACTTATGCAAAACGAAAACAACCGAGAAGCCGGTTTCTATCGTGTTATTTGCTTATAGGATTTGCTTTTAGTGAGCAAAGGATATCACACACGATTTCTTTGTTACTCGTGGAGAAAAGTATGGGCTTGAGTAAACCGTAAAATGACCGGCTTACAGAAGCAGCGAGCGAGCGAGCGCTTCATACCCGATGCAACCCCTTGATAGGCCCTGCTACGGTGCGAGGGAAGGTTCCATCGTAGTGCAACAACAGATTATGGTTATTTTTGGTTGTAACACGTGTTTTGCCATGTTTTCTTTACGAATTGAATTTTGGGAGCGCTTTCCAGGAATTTTACAGGCATAGAACAAGTTTTAAATTTACGGGAATAGGATGAGTTCCCAAAAGGGAAGCCGGTAGGAATCGTGTTATATGGACCCCACGCCACTGCAACCTTATCATTCTTACGAAACGAAATGCACGGCACAACGGGTACACAGAAACTGCGTAAATGAATCCATCCTCAGATGGTCATAAAAATCCCACCACCATAATCATTATATATACAGCAAGAAATTTTTACAATGGTGCCATAGTAATTTAAGTAACGGGCATGATAAAAATTCTTAAAAATATAAGAAAATTTAATATAATTTAAAGTAAATTCTTACTTAAAGAAGTGTAAATAGTAACTTAACTATTATTTGCAAGGTTTCATTGAATAATTACAATGGACCTGTAGTAAAAATAATAATTTCTGTTGTACCAATTATAATAAAATATAATAATATTTAAATGGTGTCCTGACTGATCCGCAGTTACAATAGCTCCATAGTAATTTTTATAATAAACTTTTCTCCGTGTAGTCACCAGTAATAATACGTTTCATGAATGGTAGAGTCGTTTGCATACTCTTCTTGCAAAAAATCGAGGTGTTTCGGTACAGTTCGAGCAATCTCTTTTTTAGTTACACGACGGTCTTAAGCACTATTTCCTTGATCACGACCACTCCACCGCCGTCTTTGAATATTTTGTACGACTCGTATGCCTGTGCTTTAGACATAGCAAAGTCACCATAAGCTTTCTGCACCATTTTCAACGCCACAACACATTAAATTTCCTTTAAAACACTACATTTCAAATTAAAGCGTTGTTCAACATTTTTATCCATATTGAAATTCGCCAAAAGCACATAAACAGCTGCCGTAAACAAACTAATTGACAGATCGCGCTCAAATGTATACCATATGTCAAGAAAAGATATACGAACAGAATAGAAAAAATAGAATTTGAAAAAATCCTATTACTTAACGAATACTTAACAAAATCCGGGTACTTAAAGGGGAGAAGACTATATATATCTTCTTACGCAGACGTAACTCATAAATGCTCCACTAGGTGAAGAGAAATATAATGAAAATTTACTGGTAACAACAGACAATCATTCTATTGAAGAAAATTCTTTAAATCGTTACAAGTTCGACATACTCCCCCACATGACCTCCTACACATTCTATCACGTATCGAACCACCTTCAGTTCCATTAATAATTCAATAAAATCCCCAGGGAGCACATTTTATCCTTTTTTGCAGTGCTTGGTAATCGTAGAGTGGAAGTACCTAAGCATCGAACACACTTCGTCATACATAGCGCAACGATTGCATCTTGACGACGACACTTCGCCTTATGTAATGTGTTTTTAATGACTTTCTTGATTGTGCACAGTTCCTCATTCCGTGCACATTAGCCCTTAATTGCGTACTACAAATGGGGAACAGAGGAAGCCTCGTGAAAATTTGCATTTCGCCAGCGCAGTGCTGTGGAATTGAAACTGAAAAATTATGCATTATCCAAAATAACACAGTGCAAGCCATGTTCTGTACTGCACGGGGCATTGCATTTGAACGCCCGCCCCCCACTGAAACAAGCTCCTCAAAGCGAACGCAAAATCATTTTTCATGAAATTATATTTCTTTGAAATGCTTCTGTTTGTGAATTGTTTAGCTGCACTCTGTGGCGCTGTACTCAGGTTGCTTTCGTCGATTTGCCGCTGCAACTTGAAATTTTTAAAGAATTTCGTCCAATTTGTTTTTGCACATAGAGAAAAAACTATACGTGTTGTTAGTTTTTAAATGTAAATGTTTGTTAAAATCGACCAATTCCAAGTTAGAATTCAGTTATAAATTATTCACTCTTTCTGATGGGTTTTAAACAATTCGCTAATTATTACCTAATAAATATGTATAATATGTGCGTAAGCAGTTAGAAATATAGGAGGCTATTTTGTGCATTCATTGGGATCCGTAGTCTATTTTTATAAACTTGATTTTTCGAACTACGTGCTCTCTACTACAGTTGGACAACACGAACACCAACAATATTCTTCATGAAATTTTAATGTAAAGTATGTGCAAAAAGGTCCAAGACCGATAAATGTAGAACTTTTAAAAATATTTGTAAAATATTTTGTGCTTCAAAAGATTTATAACTATAAGATCTATTATACAAATAATCTTCGCTCGTTTGAATACAGTCTAGACTCGATATTTTTTTCAATTAGAATTATTACAGTCAAAATACTATCGAACGTATACTGTTTAATTATTATGTAAAAAGGTATTATAATTGAAAAAGCAGTGATTTAAATTCTAAGCTCAAAACTTTCTTATATTCCTCTGTGCACAATTATTATTAAAAGAATTCATTTCAAAAAATATGAAAATTCACGAAGTTTTTCTTATGCGGAATAGCTGGTCACCAGCCCTTCATGTCTTTTTCCCAAAAAACATACATAACTATAATACATAAAATATAATATGTGCGATTTTGAAGACAAAAAAAGGCAATGTTTTTAGAAGAAAACATGATTGACAATAAGTCAACTTATGGAAAAAGTTTAGAAATTTTAGAAACTTCTTGGGATATTATTCTAAGCCACCCGTGGCATGGAAAAAATGTTAATCCCTCGTGGATTAAAGTTGTTTTTTTTTTTTTTTTTTTTTTTTTTTAATAGTTTGAATGAGTTAATTTATGTGTTTTTAGGAGTTCCCTACACACATTGACAAACATTCGAAGAGTGACATAAAATGGAAAAGGTGATAATTCCCATTAAAATTTTGTTGCGTTAGTTTGTGTGAACTAACAGACATTTTTAGAAGCTGTCCAAGATACATATTATATACATATTAAAATCACAATCTACTCATTTAATAATATTCGGAGGACGAAATAATGTTGCAAAAATGTTGATTCCTCTCGAAATATTTTTTTTTTTTTGATTTTGGCGATTTAATTGATTTATGAAAAATTATTAAAACTTTTAGAACCTTTCTAGAATATTATACTAATGTGAAATATTTAAAGAGCTGAATATAATGAGAAAAAGTGTTGATCCCTTTCGAGTTAGGGTTGTTTTGAGTTATTCTTTAGTAGATTCATGGTACTTTATAAATTTTTAAGAACTTTCTCTAATTCAGCCGCTAATACATATAATATACCTACTATTTTTGTTTGTAATTTTAACTGAACAATGCTTTTTTTTCATATTTGTTAATGTTTATAGCTACTATAAATGCCCCAAAATAAGTTCTTTCATTTGATACCAGTCATGAGTGATTTTAAATATATTTTGTTTTTCTTATTTGACAAAATGATATTTTTAAAAATCACGTAGCTTATAATACTTGTGAAAAATTGTTTGATACCACATTTATCAAAATCTGTTTCATCGTATTTGTTCTACATTGGAATGAACTAACATACAGGGTGTCCAATAGGAAATTGCGAAAACTAATTGGTCACAATTTTTTAACAAATGGAGAGATCGGTAAAATGTAAATACTTTTTAATAAAGAAAAGTCGTCATTTTTAGTTAATGTGCATTTTATTATAAAAAAATTAAATCTATTTAATACAAACCATTAATTTAAAAATATAGTGACAAACGTGAATTATTAATAATATATATTTATGAAATGTGAACCATCTACATAAAAGGTATCTACCTGCATTTCTTTGAGTCTTCTGTCGCCGGAGAGAAGTACAAAGGGATGTTAGATACCAAATACTTTCTCATGCGAAAAACAGGAGCCGCGTTAAATATTTTTTTTTTTTATTCAAGACGGAGCAGCACCTCATCATACACAAGAAGTATCATCAATAAATTTTATGGCGATCGAGTTATTGGCCTAGGGTACCCACGCTTTGCTAGGAGAAAATGAATAGAATAGCCACATTACTCGTCAGATCTCATTCGATTTGATTTCCTTTTATGGGGCTACATTAAAGATCTCTGCTATGAAAATAACCAAAAAACAATTGAGGATTTTATTAAAGACATTGCGAAGATCGTCAATGGCATTTCAAATGAAACGTTAGAACATGTTTTTAAGAGTTTTAGAAAGCATATGGATTTTTGTGGCAAATTAGATGTTTAAAATATCGAAAATATATATCATTAGTAACTAACGTTCTTCACTACTTTTTTAAATTAATTGTTTTGTATTAAATAGATTTAATTTTTTTATAATAAAATGGACATGAAATAAAAATGACGACTGTTCTTTATTAAAGAGTATTTACATTTTACCGATCTCTCCATTTGTTAAAAAATTGTGACCCATTAGTTTTCGTAATTTCCTATTGGATACCCTGTAGATAAATCCAAAATATACATGGATATTTTTTTTCAGTATAGATTTCTTTTACTTGGTATAGATATTACATTTATGAAATAAATCTATCTGATTGATGTTTTAAACTTTTTTATGAACTGTTAGTAGTGTTCGTACTTAACTATAAAGCTTGAACTTCGGCACATACAATATTATAGGTATTATAGCACAAGTTTGAAATTTAGAAAATGTATTTCGCCATTATCGATGGCATATAATTTGTATTTTTCAAGTACAAGTCGTATATAAAATCTTTACATCGATGTGTCCAGTTTAGTCTGATTTAGACTTTATTTGGTTACTTAATCACATCATTCACATTTCTTAAACATTTCCTAAATGAGATTATCATTCTCAACTTAATGACATATTTTTTTTCTAAAATTTATGTATTTCAGATTGTTTGACTCCTAAACAATTTTCTTAAATAAGGATACCTTGGAGCAATGAATTTATTACGCGGCTACATCATCCTACTAACAATCAACGTATGTTTGAGCTCCATCAACTTGTCGGTTTTTGAGGAAAATTTAGCACTTATCAAAAATTTGACGGGTGAAATCAAAATCATAACAAGCATTTTGTGGAACTTATGTGAGTGCCCAATAATAATAACAACAGAAGCACAAACATGGGACCGAAAGTATTTCCAAAAAGATCTGGTTGATGGCATTTTACGAGAGCTGAAACATAACTTGGTGTCAATCGATATGTACAACGAGGTACCCTTTATGCAACGAAGGCATTATACCCTAATGGTGGTTGATTCCTATGAGTCTTTTAGGTAAAAGGAACTAATAATAATGTTTTTCCGTATTATTTGTTTTTTGTTTGTTTTATTTATAGATCTTTATTTGATGATGTTTTGATGAATAAATACAGCCCGAATACTGGAAGTCATATTGTATTCCTAAATTATAATCAATCAAATGATCTTATAAAGAATATTTTTAAAGATTTCTTCTCTGCATATATCTTAGAAGTTTATATCTTAATACGGACGGAATCTAGTGAGATTAGATTATATAAATACACCCCATTTGACCCTCAAAATTGTAATGAAATAGTTCCTCAATGCGTTTATACGAGTCGAAATGGAACAACTTTTAACGCTGTGCCGAATCATAACAAAGAATTGAATCTCAACAAGTGCAAGCTAACTGTCAATGTTAATCTTGTATGGCCCTATGTATGGCGTACATCTAATAAAGAAAATCTTACGGGGATTGAGGGCCAACTTTTAGAGATTTTACAAAAAAAATTGAATGCTAACCTGGAAATTCGTTCTAGTCAACGTTCTAGGAAGGGACAAAGAATTTCAGTGGTAAAATGTTATTTTTGTTTAACTTCTAAATCTTATGTTGATTCATATTTTCAGGATGAGGAAATCGCTAATATTACTTTGGGGAACCTCTATTGCTCGGATTTCCAGGAAACGAGTTTAATGCTCTCACAGTCCTATTACCAAACGGATATTGTGATTTTAATTCGATGGACCGCCCTCCTCGGAGTCTTGGATGGATTGTTGCTTTCTTTTGATGACGACGCTTGGCTGCTCGTTCTTTTCATGTACGCTAGTGTCACAATTTCGACATTTTTATTGAAATTTGCCAGGCGTTCGGTTCGAAATTTTATCTTGGGCGAAAATAATCAGATACCCACTTATAATGCATGGGTTGTGTCATTTGGAGGAGTGGTGACACCACCAAGGCGTAACTTTGCTTGATATTTGCTAATGTTATGGATCCTTTTCAATTTGATTTTACGTAGTGTATACCATGGATCTATCTTCGATACCATCCGTACTGCTCAGTTAAAACCTCCGCCAAAGAACTTGAAAGAACTGATTGCTAGGAACTACACGTTTCTTGCAACTAATCATTCCTTTTATGCTCTTCGCTTTTTAAAGGAGTTTTCTGGATCAGTTCGAATCTTGGATGAAACTCCAAATAATATTCTAAAGAAAATGGAGAGTTCTAAAAATAAAGAAGCTTTCCTTTGTTCCAAGGACTACTTTTCTATTCATATAAATATGAAAAATATTCGAACAAATGTGTCTATGCTAAATGAGAGGATTTTTGTCCAGCAATTATGCATGTTTTTTAGAGAAAATTCCTTCCTTGCTCAACCTGTGAATAAGTTGATCTTGCATTTAACAGAAGTTGGCATTATTTCGAAATTTGAAAAAAATTATATACCTTTTAAATCAAAAAGGTTGACTGAAGAAAATTCATCTTATCCTAGAGAATTGAAGTTGAAGAAACTTAAAAGGATTTATTGGCTTTATTGCTATTTCTTATCTTTTTCAATCTTCGTTTTTACTTTAGAAATAATTTCTACTAAAATATCCTTCGTAAGGTGGATGATAAATATCTTTAATGATTAATACTTTGAAAAATGTGAAATTGCACGAATTTAATTATACAACGGATGAGATTTAATTTTGAAGACAAGAAACAATTATATCTATACTAATATTAAGATATACCTATAACTAAGTGCACGCAAGTAGCTTGATTATATACCAGATTTTAGCAAAGCATTAGATAAACTCTCTCATTCTATCATTATGTTAAAAATCGAAAGTAAAGGCTTTCCACCATCATTTGTCAAGCGGATACGTTTTTAGTTGTCAAATAGGTCCTTCAATGGGTGTTTTCCATGGTGCCAATTTGATGAATATTCCACTTCGGGTGTCCCTCAAGGTAGCCATTTGAGTCCTCGTCTTTTCATTGTGTCAGATGACGATATCACAGATCTGTTGAATAGTTGCAAACTTTTCCTCTATGCTGATGACACGAAGTTATTATATGATAAACATATGTGTTTATTTATTTATTTCGCTTAAGGGGCATTTCACGTGAAGCGGACAGGGAAAAAAAGGTGAGGTTCTGAAAATCGACCACATTCGGCCTATTTGTACTTCTAGTAGGTATGAATGTGCACGCAAAATATTTTTTTTGTATAGTGTATATTTACCAAGTTATAGGTTTCTAAAGAATGGTCGTTGATTGGTACAACAATTTATTGAAAGTACTTTTTCGAATATAACAAATTTACTATAAAATATTTAACATAGCGATACATGTTAAAAATATACTGTTCTTTTTGACAGTAAAAAAAATATTGAAAAATTATTTTTTTTCATATCTAAAACCGGAAGTAAACTTTTCAAACCAGAATTAAAGTCACTTCGACCATTTTTTTTTTCTTTTTTTTTCTTTCAAAATATAGCTTAAAGAATAATAAAAGTACACTAGAAAATTTAAAATGGGATCTCTATTAGTTTAGGAGTTACATTGAATAATATACACCCGCGTCGCAAAGGGCGTGAATTCTTGCTACGTGGGTGGATATTATTCAATGTAACTCCTAAACTAATAGAGATCCCATTTTAAATTTTCTAGTGTACTTTTATTATTCTTTAAGCTATATTTTGAAAGAAAAAAAAAGAAAAAAAAATGGTCGAAGTGACTTTAATTCTGGTTTGAAAAGTTTACTTCCGGTTTTAGATATGAAATAAAATAATTTTTCAATATTTTTTTTACTGTCAAAAAGAACAGTATATTTTTAACATGTATCGCTATGTTAAATATTTTATAATAAATTTGTTATATTCGAAAAAGTACTTTCAATAAATTGTAGTACCAATCAACGACCATTCTTTAGAAACCTATAACTTGGTAAATATACACTATACAAAAAAAATATTTTGCGTACACATTCATACCTACTAGAAGTACAAATAGGCCGAATGTGGTAGATTTTCAGAACCTCACTTTTTTTTCCCTGTCCGCTTCACGTGAAATGCCCCTTAAGGGGTCATATACAGTCAGGAGGCCTAAAAAAGTCGATTTTTCAAGAATTTTTCTTGAGAATATCTTTTAAGTTATTAATGTAAAATTCTGTACACATATAATGGTAACTCTTGAGTGTATTTTAATGTTTTTCATTTGTAAAAATAATTATTTTAAAAGCTGCTACAGCTGATCTCCGGGAGCAACTGTAAAAAAAAGCGTTTTGCGGTGTGCACGATATCTCTCGACTGGATCATCCAAAATGAAAAAACTAAATATATTTCGTTAGTATATTGTTTTATCTTGTAATTAATCGAAGGAATAAGCAAAATAGGAATTTTTGAGAAAATGGCGGCTTCTTAAAAAAAAATCGGTTTTTAACAACAATTTTCGCTCTAAATTGTATATAAAATGGAAAATATTTATCGGTGAGCAAAAAGCTTCGATTAATTACTAAAAAATATGCTTAGGAAGCCTGTGTTAAAATTTGAAACTGATCGGTTCAGCCGTTTCCGAGAAATCTTGCTCACCGACTTTAAGAACACAGTTTTGAGAAAAACGCGTTTAAAGTTTCAAAAGCACTTTACATATAGCAAAAAACTCGGACACGTCATTACAAATATGCGTGTAACTTCGAGAATATTCGCCGGATTGACATGAAATTTTGTGGGTGTACTTAAATATACGTACATTACGAAAATAAAATAAAAAAAATTCGATTTTCTGAAAATCCTGACTGTATATGACCCCTTAATACAAAAACAAAAAAATAAACTTAAAACTACAGAACATAAACTACTGAACTTAAACTAAAGCTAAAACGAGAAGGACGAAAAAGGGTTACACGGTGTAGAAGGGTTTACAGTGAAGGTGGGTGGGATGAGTGAAGGGCACGTTTGTGGGAAACTTTATCTAGATGGAAGTCGAAGACAGTCGTATTGTTTGCCTTACGAAGTATTCTGGTGAAGGGCTCAAAATGACCATAATTGGTCCGATGACTTTCGAGGCGGAAGGTTGGAAAAGATCTGATGTTGCTGGGGTTAATATTGAGGGAAATACTATGTAGGAACTCAGGACAATCAATTGAACCAGTTAGGACTTGATGGGCGAAGGTAATACCAGCGACATCACGACGGAGGGCGAGGGGCTGAAGATCAATCAACTTTAGACGGTTTTCGTAGGGGAGAAGGTTGAGGTGATCTACCCAAGGAAGGTCACGTAACGCGAAGCGGATGAATCGGCGCTGAACCGATTCAATCCTGTTGATGAACGTAGATTGGGAGAGTGACCAAACCTGACAGGCATATTCCAGTAGCGGCCTAACGAAAAAGATGTAGAGAGATTTTGTTACGTAGGGGTTAGAGAATTCCTTAGACCAACGCTTAACAAAGCCAAGAGCTGAATTGGCTCTGCTTATAATATGGTCAATGTGGGACCGGAAGTTGAGCTCACTATCTCAGATGACACCCAAATCTTGGAGGGAACCAACAGATGGAATAGGTTCGCCAGAGAGTGCATAGGATCTAGGGGAGACGGAGGTACGTTTACGGGAGAAGGTGATCGATTGGCATTTGGATACGTTGAGCTCTAGAAAGTTGTTCGAGCACCACGTGGAAAAATTATCCAGGTCATTTTGGAGGAGTGTAGAGTCAGATGCATTGGTAATTTGTTTGAAGATTTTCATGTCGTCGGCATAAATTAAGATTTCAGAGGGGTTAATAACATTCACGACATCATGAATATGAAAATTAATGGGCCAAGGTGACTGCCCTGTGGGACGCCGGAACGGGATATGAAGGGGTTAGAAATTGCGGAGTCAAAACGAACCATGTATTGGCGGACAGTAAGATAAGAATTAGTTCACGAAATAAATCTTGGAGGGAAACCAAGGTAATGTAGTTTAAGACTGATGATATGATGAGAGATTTTGTCGAAAGCTTTGCTAAAATCGATGGCAATAACATCGACATCAGCGCCGTTTTCCATCGCTTGCAAAGTACGAGACAGTACATTTAACTTTGTTGAACATATCAATTCCATGTGAGTTTTTACCTTGGATCAAATGATGATATAGTATATCGTAGTAGTATAGTCCCATACTCACCCAGTTCTACTGTTTCTAGCTTGGACTAAGCTGATGCTTTAAAAATATCATAATTGTTGAATATTTAAAAGTGTTTCTTTATAATAATATTTATAAATATAAAATTTTCTGGTTTCTCGCTTATTAGTGCCATGTACTATCTTAATAATTTAGTCGGTTTTATTTAATTCTTTACTTTTCTCCCACTTTTCATCGTTTAGGGTTCAGTAGCTCATTAAGAAAAAAACCGAGGATTATGGAATTACTCGTAAATACACCTATGGGTGTATGTCTACTGTATCTACTATGTCAGATAAGACCAAGCCTTCGTAGATGACGTTAAGCATCGGTATGTAAAAATTACCTAACATAAAGGGAATTAACAAAAAAAGGTATATTACTATGATGTTTAGTAACATACTGGTATTGTCCGGCTTTATAGAGCTTTGATATATTTATATATTACAGTGGCGTGGGGTGAAATGTTTGAGAAGGTAAGCCGGTGCAAAAATCAGAAACTTAATAGCGAAAAAAAACTCACCAAATGAAGTCAGATATTACAAAATGTGTTCAACAGTGACTGCGTGTATTCTTGTCGAATTTAGTCGGCCACTTCTATCATACTTAAAGTCATTGGAAGTTAAGTGCTATATGAATATTATGAATAAATATGGACATATATACAATGAACTTCAAGAATACTATAAGTGGCTTTGAAAAAAAACCCGTTATAGTCGCGTGTATCGTGCAATCAAACTAAAGCGGTTAACAAAAACTGTGAAAAGTTGATATGAAATATAATTAATCTTACTTATACTCCAAAACTAATCTACGATTTTTTTTTATAAATTCGGCCAAAACATCATTGTAAAAATTCGACTGATTTCTAATTTGTAAAAGAAGGTGTTTTTCTATCGATAAGAGTGCTAAATTTGAGAGCCTTTCTTCGGTTTGAGAATTTCTTAAATAAGTATGTATTCTCTTAAGGGCTGAAAAAGATCTTTCCGCGGAAGCAACTGTAATGGGAAGAGTTAAAAATATACAACACAAGTTTAAAATTTGAGGAAAAGTTTAAAATGCCACATTTAATATGCGAGTAAAGCCCGAGAATATCAAATTGCCGTAATGAAGAAGTGGTATATAAAACGTTCAATTCATTTTTTAAAGCAGAAAACTGGAAAATTCCCGGGAAAACTGTAATTAAAAATGATATCTTTTCGTTAGGACTTGATTGAGCAAAATAATCATATTTTGATTTATTAAGTAAATCTAAAAATTTTAGTTGACTAAAGGAACTATACCGAGTTTTAATCTGAGAAATGACGAGAAGCCGGATTCTATCGTGTTATCGACAGGTAATAAAATAGCACCACACCACACTCATAAGTCACAATCCGTTGAGCACCAAGGCAAAAAGAGACACAAGTTAACAATTTTTTTATTAAAATATAATAAACAAAACCACAACACCCCTCCCTTCCGAGAAGACGACTTCTGCCGTGTTCTTGTGAAATAAGGGAGCATTCACTCCTACAATTCACTGCCCCTTCAGTATCAAAGAGATTTAATAACCAAACCCACCCCAACCAACCCCACTCACCCGAGAAGCCGCTTTCTACCGTGTTATAGAGCACCACTACACTCACACCCGTTCATAGAGAAGACACGAATCAGCTGACATTCTAAGAAATAAACAACCACCCGCCGAAGTGACCCGAATTTCAACTTCTGCAAAACAAAAACAGCCGAGAAGCCGGTTTCTATCGTGTTATTTTCTTATAGGATTTGCCTTTAGTGAGCAAAGGATATCACACACGATTTCTTTGTTACTCGTGGAGAAAAGTGTGGGCTTGAGTAAGCCGTAAAATGACCGGCTTACAGAAGCAGCGAGCGAGCACTTCATACCCGATGCAACCCCTTGATAGAACCTGCTACGGTGCGAGGGAAGGTTCCATCGTAGTGCAACAACAGATTATGGTTGTTTTTGGTTGTAACACTTGTTTTGCCATGTTTTCTTTACGAGATGAATTTTGGGAGCGCTTTCCAGGAATTTTACAGGCATAGAACAAATTTTAAATTTACGGGAATAGGATGAGTTCCCAAAAGGGAAGCCGGTAGGAATCGTGTTATATGGACCCCACGCCACTGATATATTACTTTTTTATTATATTTCCATGTATTACCTTTTTTTGCTGTTATTTTCGAAATCGTTTTGCCAACAATTTGCATTAAGTACCCATATTTTGAGGGTTTAAGAAAATATGTTTTTTGCCTTCCATTATAGCGGCATATCATATTGATCATTTCGAACGGACCTTATTTTATGTCACACGCAATGTGAAGATGAATCGAATGATACTTCCGATAAACAGCAATACAGACACATGAAAAACATTATCCTCTTTTAGCTTTGCATTGTTGGTTATAAAATAAGAATTAGCCATTTTCACTAAGGAGTATAATTACTTGTATACATTACAATTTATAATGCATACGATTTAATCACATGTTAATTACATGTTCGCTTTATGAAGAACATACTCCGAGCATTAGTTGAGTGATTTAACATGTTTTCATTGATATACTTTTCACCAGTGTGTGATTTTCCTCCATCGAATGATGTTTGCAATATAAAAAAAACAATTCTGATTTTCATATAATAAATTCAGTTCTGCCAGCTCTAATGTAATTTTCTTGTGTTAAGCAAGATGCAAGTATTTGAAACTGAAAAAAATTGATTGCCAAAGTAGTGCTAATGAATTTATCACGCGGCTATTTCTATCTTACTATTGTTCCACGTATACGAATGTCGTAGTAAATTTCTACCCTTTGAAGAAAAGTGCGGATTATCAATTCAAAAATGTAACAAACGTTTTGTCAAATATCACCAGCTATCCTATAACTATAGCAATTCATTCGAAATCGTAACAGAAGGACTATTTTCAAAGGTATCTTAGTGACTTCATTTAAAATCGCACCCTTATGCAATGTGCTAATAATCATGACATAAAACAAGAAAATTATTAATCTAACAATAATTCCAATGTTTACAGGTTAAACCGTTGTTAGTTATATAGTTTTATTTTTATTATTTAAAAGCTAAATAATAAAGTATAACAAAACACTTAGTAAAAAAATTATGAAGATAAAATAGTGTTTTAAATTATAAAAATAATTCGAGAGACTATCTTAGAATATGAGTCACTGTATGTAAGGGATAAATATAACTATTTTCAGGTGGAATATGTTCTTCAAATTTTTTTTCCTTTACATAGTATAGGTAGAGAATATAAAATAAAAATATCTTTAAATATCCAGAATTGTTAAAAATGGTTGTTTGCTAGGTTCACCTGAAGAAGAGCTAATTTTTTAAATGTAAATCTGGAAACAAGGCGAATGCAATATTTGTGATGTTAAAAAAATAACAAAATTTTGGAAGCTAATTGAATTTATTTTTAACGTAAAATAACTCCAGGATAATTCCAGCCAGTGGTCTCCGACCGATTCCCTTTCTGGTTAAGTTAGATAATTAAGATGAGGCAATTTTCCAATTGACATGCTTTACTTTAATGCCAAGCAACATGAGGATGTCTTTTGTGTATCCAGTTGAAGAGATATCCCTTCGAGTCTTTTATCTCATCGCTGTCCCAAGACGTTACCATTACCACCCCTTTCATTCACCCGTAAGTAATATCCTTGACAAGGCTTATTCCGACCAAAAGTCTTCGCATGCAAATATCTTGCTCGCTTCGTTACAGTGTGTCGGTGGCACTTGGCTATGCCTTTCGAACGCACACCCATCCGAACACTCATACACACACGCTTATATTATTAGCCTTCGGAGAGTCCTTCCACAGCCGCCGAAATTAGTCTTTTCGACCGAAAAGACTTTCTGTCGTGGGATTTCTGTCAGTAGGTGAATCCTGTGAATTTTGTGAAGAGTAAATTTACAAAACAGTTGAGCTATTCTTTGGGGAGCCGAAAGGATCCAAGAATTATGGGTATAAAAAGCGGATATGTGCGGTTGATACTCGATTACGCTGTTGATACCATACGCTCCCGGGTATCCTGCTTTAGGTTAAAGGGACTAGATGAAAGGGTTCAACATCACTTAATAGCTAGAAAAATCCTCGAGCAAATGTTTATGCGCCCCATGAAAGTTTATCATTGATAAACAAGGAAACTTTCTTTACGGCCCGGCCCGGCCCCTGCCCGACGGAAACTTTAAATATGTTGTTTCACTTGTCGAGTTTCCATCCGCAGCGTATGTGGGGAAAGTGGTTGCCCGATTTCTGGTTCACTGATCATATAATGCTGCTAGAATCATTCGGGAGGATTATTGCTTTACTCCTCTTCGTACGGATTTCTTCCATTCATCGAAAAATATTTATTTTAAGTTTTATGTGTTGTGCATAAGGACAGTGATAATTATTTTAAGTAGCAATGATTAAATTGAGAATTTCTTCTTTGCAAATTATAGCTGCAGTAAAATACTTTGGAAATTGCTGTTTGCATGATAGTTATCATAATTTACACAGCAATTATATGTGAAACGATTAAATTGAATAAAGCATGAATTTCTCTATGAAAGTCATCCTTTTCGTTCGTAGTTGCATAATGTTTATCGTTATAATTTTGTTACATATGTTAATTTTAGAAAAGAAGTTACAATACTAATTAAAAACAATATTCCACTTGAGACAAAAGTCATAGTGGCGGCAATGAAGACTTATTTTCAAGAAAGAAAAAGCCATTTGATTGTAGGAAAAATATAAAGTAGGTACTGCGAAAGGAAGACAATATCAGCGTAAAATCATTGATAGAATATGCAAATTGTTCTACATTAATTATATGGTTGCCCTCAATATGATTACGGAAAATTCAACTTTTAATATAACTTCCAACACTTTGATAATATTTTTAGTAGAAGATCATGAAAAATTGAGGTAAGCTATAGATTTTCTTTTCTTTTTCATGTAGGGGAAAGTGGGGGAAACACGAACACCTAAGGGAAAACTTAAATAAAACACTGGAATTTGATCACAGAGTTTTTTTATTGTTTAATTATAAAGTTTACTTATCTGTCTAACGAATTCCGTAATCAATTTTTATATTTTTAATAAATTGTGACAATATGAAAAAAAAAAACAAAACCCTTAGTGTTCGGCTTTACTCGACATTAGTGGGGTAAACACGAACACCAAGTGGGGTAATTATGTATTAACATTAATAACGATAGTGATCACATTTATAACCCAAAGATGGTGACTGTCCGTCAGTACAATTCTCGCGAGCCCATTTTTTACACACGTAGCACATAATCCAGTCTTCAACGTGGGATCTATATATTTATCTCTACAAAAAATACAAAAGAAGTCTTCATTTTCCTTTTCGTCTTTTTCTTTTTCTTTCGTATTTTGACTAGGGTCACTAAAGACTTTTATATTCTTGAAATCGTGAAATTTTGGTCGCCATATTTGATCCGCCATCTTGAATTTCTAAATTTGGACAGCAGAATTTAATCAACTTTTCCATTGATGCAACTTTACCACTTATTGTGGTGGTAGAAAATAAATTTTTCAAAAGATGGTTGAAGATATAAGAAAAGTATTTACTACTTTGATTGAAAATAAATATCAGTTGTTACATAATGAAATTATAGAAAAGGTTAAAGAAATACTCTTGTTCAGTGATGAAGCAAACGTTTAAATAATAATTGCAACAAAATACTGGTGGTTGTGTAGCGATGAGATGACGCATGAAGGTTTGTGATTCCCTTATTTTCCTTCAATCAAAATTTTACCATACATTTTTCCAATAAATTCTCTAAACTTTAAATTCAATTCAAAAACCCAAACCCCAACAGGAAATCAATTATCAGTCCGAAATACCTCTAAAAAGAGCATTACTTTGAATAAAACCGATAATCAAAAAATCGAAGAAAAAATAAAAATACATTCCAATCATTGTAAATCGCTGTGAACAGAAAAACAAGCTTGACAGAAACTTTAATTAATGCACCCAAATCGTGGGTAAAAATCAGTGCTCAGGAATAGAACATATGTTAGTCAACGAATACAAAATGTACGACAATAATGAAAAAATGGGATTCTGAGATCTTCAAGACTGTACTTTGTTTTGGTCTTTCTTTTGTAATTATGAGGCATCTGAAAAAATAATAAAAAAAGATGAACGGGGAACCAACAAAAGGGAGGAGGGTAATGCCGAACGTTCGAGATTGCCCGACATGGAGTGTTCGCCTTTACCCCGCTGGATCGAAAACAATAAAATGGAAAAAAAGATTTAGGTTATATTTCTTTCGCTGATTGCGTCATTGTCATTTAGCTGATTAATATGTGAGTATTCCACTATGTAAAAGTTAAATTACTATTGTAGATAGAAATAAAGCAACACCAACTTTAATTTACCAAAAAAATTACATCAAAAACATGCAAAATATTGAAAAATGCATATCTTGACAAGTACGTGCGTCCGCGTCTCCCGTTTTGTTGACTGGCACAGGTGGTGGCATGGTCTCCGAAATGGCGGCAAGTAAAATATGGCTATCTCTCTCTAACACATTAGAACCATTGGATTCGGGATTACCCCACGTTCGTGTTTCCCCCACTCTCCCCTACTCTTAGAAAAAAGAGCATATTATATTTAAAGAAATCATATTCTAAGAAAAGGGAACCAAGGAGAAAAATTAAAATTTTTATTTTTAACACGTTGACGCCGGCGCAATTTTTGTATTTCATTTCATCGGTCGGCAGTAAAACCTGTAAAAATAAGCTCTTAAATTTTTAAATAAAAAAATTATTTTTAACCACATATAGTTTTTTTCATCTAACAAAACTATGTTACAAAGCTTTAGCCGATATGAGCCACCGGTCGTACACGCCATCAGACGAACCATTCGCGTGTGAGCCACCGGTGGTACACACCGGCGTTAATGTGTTAAAAAAATATTTTCTTAAATCTTATAATATTTCTTAAAATTAATGACTATTTTACTTAAACCTATTGCATCGAAAAACTTAAAATAAAGAAATATTTCTTTGGTATTCTCGTATTTCTTTAATTTGGACTACGTTACGTGATTTAAGTAAAAAAATTTTTTTGTGTAGTTATATTTCTATTTTTTTAAATCATTTCTTTTTTTCGGAGTACGGAGCTAACATATTATATATGAAATGAAATTAAGAATTTTCCTTCTTTCTGATTTGGATAACCCATAAAAAGTGTTGAATTCTTTTGATTTCAAAATTTCAAACTATTCCTAATTTATGGGAGACAAGGCAGAAGTTTAGGTCAGGTTAAATGTACTATTTATTCTAAGGAGGAGGCTTTCTTAAAATTAAAATGACAAAAAATACAAGAACCGTCGTCTCTCGAATTTATAAATTCCTATTTTGACTTGTACAAATTTCTTGATTTCTACAGATTAAACTCCGATAGCTGTTCGTGTTTTCAGCGTGATTTATTGTGATAGTGGCTAGATAGTCCAGCCTTACTAATGAATGAAATAATTGAAATCATTAATTTTTTACGTAAATAAGAAAATCCAACAATTGAAAGATCGACCCTAAAAAAAACAAAATTAAATTAACAATAATGAAAAATTCTTTTTCGAAACACATTGTTTGAAAATAAAGAAAAGATTTTTATTCCTGTAGGTCTTCTTCCTTTCAAACAAATAAACAAAAATGTTCATTTTTCAGAAAACATGAAAAATAATCACAAAATCACAACCACTTGATTACTGAGAAAGTTTTATACATCGAATAATTTAATTTGATTCCCGCAGAATTAACCAAAATATTAAGTTCTAACATAATAATTTGATAATTTTTTTGGAAACGTTCTGGAAATTTTTTACAACTTCGAGAAAGTTCTGTGACTATGAGTATAAATACCCCTGAGCGCGATCAGTTCATCAGTGCAATAATCGACAGCGCAGCGAGTAGCATTATGGAAAAATTCGATTTGAAAAGACGAGACATCCGCGTCCTTCTACCTTATGAGTTCCGTTTGAAGCATACAGCTAAGCAGACAGAACAAAATATACTATATGTCAATGTATGGCAGAAAATGCGGTCTCTTATCATACAGCAGTCGATTGGTTTCGACGTTTCTCGAATGGCGACTACAACCTTGAAGATAAACCTCACGAAGGGCGGTCGGTTGAGGTTGATGTCGACCGACTAGCGCAGCTCATCCAGGAAGATCCAAGGAGGACTACTCGCCAACTTGAAGAAGAACTCGGATGCTCCCATACTACTATCGCTCGACATTTGAAAGTGATGGGTAATGGTACAGGCACAGCCAATGGGTACCCCGCGAGTTGACGGATGGTCAACGGATGATGCGAGTGGCGCAATTACATACTTCACATCGTACTTTTGCTTGGCTTCGTAATTTGGTTACCGGGGACGAGAAGTGGATGCTTTATGTTAACCATAACAATAAGCGACAATGACTTAGCGCGGGTCAAAGATGAGTACCGACAGTTAAATGTAAAATAACTATACACAAGGTTATGTTGAGTGTTTGGTGGAATGTGCACGGCATTATCTACTGGGAACTATTACCACAAGGAACGACTATAAATAGTGAACGATACTGTGATATGCTGGATAAGGTTGCCGTGAATCTTAAAGGAGAACAAGGCAATGTATACCTCCTCCACGACAATGCCCGCCCTCACACCGCTTCGATGACATGTGAAAAAATTATGGAGCTAGGCTGGATTTCCTTAGCCTATCCTGCATACTCGCCGGATATGTCTCCTTCTGACCATCACTTATTCCGATCGTTGCAGGTTAGCGAAAAATCTTTTGATGACCGAGATGCATTGGAACAGTGGTTGTCGGAATTTTTAACTCTCCTGAGCCCAAATTTTATGAGAATGGAATAATGTCGCTTCCCCAACGTTGGCAGGAGATCATTGATAATGATGGACTATATGTTCAATAAAATGTTAAGCTAAATTGTACAAAAATATCAAAATAAAGTTTCTTAAAAAATCATCAGATTATTATGTTACAACCTGATATTAAACGTATATTTTCAGCAATACATCTGATAAGTTTTTTAATTTATGACATATAGAACAACAAAATTATTGCGCGAAAATGAATATTTTTTCTTAATTTTATTAAAAAAAACCTGACTCGTCTATATTTCATGGTTATATGACAGTTTTGGAATAAACTATTTTTATTTGAAAAGTTAGGAACAACTAAGCAAGAAGAAATTTTTATAAATTATTTTTCCTATGTTTTATTTAAGTTCTTAGGAGCCTCAGTAGTTCGATTGGTAGCACTAGGCGTCGGCTGCGAGCCAGCAGAACGCTAGAGGCTGTGGGTTCAATTCCCACCAGAAAATCTAGTTAATAAAATTGTTATCACAATGGTTCTATAATGGCCTAAGTGTGTCTTCGGGCAGCCACATTAATCTACATCCTTACCTCATTTACTTAAGGTTTCTCACCGTAGTTCTAAAGTTAAATTTACATATGAAATTCCGTTTGAAGCAATATTGTTACAATTTTTCCGAGCGGCTATGACTGTATAATAACACCAGATTTAATCGTATTTATGTGTTTTAAAAAATAAAATCAACAAAAGAAAATAAATAATTAAGCGATATGCGGAAGAAAAATATATCTCCGTATTATTACATCAATTAAATGTAACATATTTCACTTTTAACGTTTAGAAACTGATAACATTATCAATAATTTAATAAAAAAAATTATCAGTTTTTAAACGTTGAGAATTAAAAACTCGTAATGCGAGCGGGAAAGGAAGTTGAAATGGAGAAAGAGTAATTTATCAATTGACACCTCAATGAGGTTCGTAAGGTGTGTATTAAGAAAACTACAGGGTGTTGAATGAAAAAAGCATCCGTACACATTAAGCTGCCCGTAGATTCTATACGAAGCATTTTAGAGGAGGATCTCAAGAAAAAACGTTGATCGGAGGATTTCATAGAATCGATTGGTATAATTGGTATTTCGTTACGAATCACCCTGTATAATTTTAACAATTATAATTTACGGGGTGGCAAATCCTTTTACGCATAAGGGCAACGTCCCAGCTTGTAGCAGTATATTTTTGCTATAAATTATAAAAGTATCTATAAATGAGAGAATTCCCTGAAAATAATTAACGTTTTCTCAGCTTCATTATTAAATAGAGACTAATGGATAAGGAGTGTTCAAAATCAGCAATTACCATTTCAATAAATCTTATCGCCACTCGGAAATTCCTTCATGCTGCAGCAGCCAACACAAATTCTGAGGTCATAATTTATCGCCGAAGAGAGAGCGCAGTATGGGTGACGGTGGATTTGTGACGTACTTTTCCGGGGTATATACACACCCCAACAAAAGTGAGCCTTTTCCTGGATCCTGAAGGCACAGCGCGGCACGGCGGAGAACAGCGTAAAAATTTCGACGGCGGAATAAACTTACTTAACCAAAATTACAGTCCCGGAATCCCTAAAGATCTTTCATCCACTCTACTTGCTGGTGCTCAGCGCGAAAGCCAACGAATTCCTGGCGGGGTGTATAAAAGCTGAGAAAAGCCCATAAAAAGAGCGAATGACACCCAAATTAAGGCATTTTGATTTATTAGCTTTCGTTGAACACAAATTCGGGAGGGTGCCTCCCCTCGCAATAACGAGGCAGCGAAAGCAATTCACCCGAAAGGAGGTTGCAAAAGGCAAAAAAAAAACAACAAAAAACCGAAGGAATCTATAAAATAGCTCCTAGCGAACGGAGTCATTATACATATATATGCGCGACATAGGGCCGCTGTGCCCTTGGCTGTTTAGTGCTCCCCTGTACCACTATCGCACTTAATGCGGGCAAATATGTGGCTTCATAGTGCCTCGGCTCACACTTCAGCAGAACCTTTCAAAGAGTCTCTTTCCGCACACTTAAATGGCAAGAAATTTAATTAAAATCCTCGCCTGCATGGTGTTAATTTATTTATAGGGAGCACTTTGAGGCGGATCCTCCTTTCGGCCCCGCTGCCGCCCGGTAGAAGCTGCCGCCACAACTGCTGCTGCTTCTTTGTTGTACCCAAGCCTGCTCCCCGTCTTTACAATTTGAGGGTCTTTCGAGCGCACTCTTCCGATCGATGCCAAATTAATTGAAAATCTTAAATCATAGCTCGTACAGAGCTCCACATAAAAAAATACTATGCACCAGATTAAGCCCGTTGGAAGCAGACTTCGATGATATTTTTAAGGCACATACTCCATCCATAAAATTTATCCATCTATCTTATAGGAAACTGCTTTTTAAAAGAACCATTTTCTGATATCACTTTATAGCTAGCTAATTAAATATTTTTACTAGATTTATTGAAAATTTCCTTTGTAAAACAATCTGTACAATCTCTAACCGATTATAACAATCATTAAAATTTGTAATGGGTCTGCAGATTAAAATCACCCCCGGAAATAAACACAATGAAATGTTTCTAATTTCCTGCTGTACAAGTCATCCGTAATGATTTTCGCTAAACTTTGAAGGGGTAAAGTGGCTGTAAATAATAGAGAAGCAAAAACCCCCGCAAACCGGAAATTTCCTGCATAAACAATAACAGTTGAATTGCTTAAGATGCTATAAGAGACATTTGAACTTCTTAGAATATCCCCTTTATATCTTTGGTGGGGTTATTTTGAAGGTTTGCAACATTACTTTTCTTCGTGCGGGTAAAATGTAAGTGAGTGTGTAGTATTATGCCGCATATGAAAATTATTAATGAATTTCAAGAAAAAAATAGAAAAACTTAAAAGAAACCGAATCCCCTTGAGAAAGCCAAAAATGCTAAAAAGTAAAAAATAAGTTTAATTTTAGAATTCTCTTATGCTACTTATACAGTACACCTTATTCTTATTTTACATGATTTTGAAATAATATGGTTCAAGAAAAAATCGTTTCTTTTTTTATATACGGTTTATTTATTCTGACACGATTTTAAAATAATTTTCGAATTTGTACATGAATAGTTTTCTGACGAAAAAAATTTTAAAACACAAATAACTCTCAAAAATTGGTCCGTCTATTCAAAATACTCAAAATCAGGATTGACAAATGTGCAAGATCTTTCTACGAAGGACAGCAATTCTAGTTTGAAAATGACACTAATCTAGAGACATAGTTCTAGTCGCATTATTAAAACATTTATGCTCCAACACCGGAGATACTTCACTTGGACAGTTAAAAGTTTCTTGAAATTCCTTCAACCTAGCAAAATACCAAGAAAGTTTGCTTGCGGTCGATTTTTCTATATTTTTGTCACAGTAAGAAAGCATTACTTGTTCCATCAAAGACGCTTTGCTGTCTATCCCGAATTTTTTAGCTTCGAGCTCTACCAAATCGGGATTTGAATTTGCCCAATCGAAATAACTCCGCACTAACAAAGGAATTCCCAAGTAATCCATATAGTTTTCTGCTTTAAAGTCTTTCTCTGTCTCTTTTTTCTCACATTTTTCCAACGATTTATGATTATAGAGCCCTTTTTGGGATTTAACAAAACCCATTATAGAAAGCCATGCTAAATTTCGGAATCTGTAAGCTGATGAGCTATTAGAAACTTTAATCAATTGATGAGGAAAAAATGAAAATGCTATTCCACGCCGGATATTGCCTAATGGACCAAATTTCCATATGTTTTCATTTTCCACTTTAGTGTTAATTTTCCATAGTTTCATTATGTCAGAGTAGAAATCGTCTGGAGTTACCTCAAACTTGTCGTACACATTATCATAATAGGTGTCGTTAAAAGTTGGTATCGTAAGCCTGATGAAAGATGCAATTTTTGATTCAATTTCATCCTCCTTCTCGTTGTTGAACAGGATATCAGCCTTGTGTAAATTTTTCACGATTGCATGAAGCATACCTCTCAGTATATCTACTTCTTGCAATGATATGTAAGATTGTTTTGTAATCATTTGGATAAGAACATACGTAAACATGTTTTCTTCTAAGAACCGGTTGGGGTCTTGAAAATTGGTTGCGAAATGACAAAATATATAATTTGCCATTACTTTCGGTTCAGCTTGAAAAGCTTTTGAAAGAACTTCTTTCAGCACCTTGTAATGTTCAATCTTAACAGGAAAATCTTCTGGAATTTGATGGCCAAATACTGCTCCAACATGCTTATCCCAGTCAATACTTGGTAGTGCATTTTTTAGTCCTTTGAAGTCTGTTTGAAGAGGTTCCTTGTAGCCATCTTTAGTAAATGCAGTCTTGAACCAGTTTTCCACAAGGGCACTGTCGCTGATAACCTCGTCAATATTGTCAATTCCTTTTATTATATTCCTTAGAAACTCTGAGCATGCGTTCGATATACTCATTGGTTTTATTAATAACCTTGACCCAAATGTATTAGGGTCAATATCCAGCTTTAGTTCAAAAAATGCAGGCATACCATAGCTACCTAGCTCAGAAATAGAATTTTGTAAATTGAAATTTTCTCCTTTCCAATTATTTTCGTAAGCTGGCCATCCACCGATAGAGTTTGGAAAGTTGAACCTCCGAATGAAATCCTTGCTGTCACCTGCCGTTGACTTTGCACATTGCTCTTTCCACTCATACATCTTCTTTTCAGCATTAGTCACGGACTTTGACTTCGAAAAATAATCGTCAAACACAGCATTAAATTCTGGTGTTGTCAGGCCCTGGACTTCGATTCTTTCCTTCGTTAGTTCACCTTCTCCACACACATAGGTGTAGAAATCTTCGCAGGGGTTTGCCTCCTGGTCATTGTGCACAGCTGTTACTGGTCCTGCCAAGGTATCTTCCACTATTTGGAAAAATACTATAGCTACAACAACCACAGTGAATCGCGACATTTTACATTCTACTAATCAAACATATTTTCCTCGCTGGGTTTTATAGAATAAGCCCCACTTTTTTCACTTTTTACATTTCACTGATAAAAATGTGTAGGAGATTTTTAAAATATTGCCTAATTTTTACAAGGAAAAATAAAATGAAACTTCCCAAACATTAAGACGATGTTATTTATTCAAAAATTTGTACAATCGTTTTTGTAAATTCAAGTCTGTTAGATAAGCCCCTGCTTAATTTCTTAATCTTATAATTATAATAAGTTCAAGTTTAAGTCAACTAAAGATTACAATTATTTCTTTTGCAAAACCGAAGTGCGAAATTTACATGAATAACGCTCATGTGGCACTAACTAAAGCTGACCTTAAACCATTTTTAAAAAGTGCTTTCTGAAGTGCTTTCAAATAGTAGGTACCATACTTATAACGTCATCAGTGTGATTTCCAATATTATTGTTCTAAAAATAGCTATGTAAAAATCTGAAAAAGTTTGAAAATGATACTAATATGGAAAGAAAATTTTAGTCACATTATTAAAACACTTATGCTCTAACACCGGAGATACTTCACTTGGACAGTTGAAAGTTTTTTGAAATTCCTTCAACCTAGCAAAATACCAAGAAAGTTTGCTTGCTGTCGATTTTTCTATATTTCGGTCACAGTAAGAAAGCATTACTTGTTCCATAAAAGATGCTTTGCTGTCTATCCCGAATTTTTTAGCTTCGCGCTCTACCAAGTCCGGATTTGAATTTGCCCAGTCGAAATAACTCCGCACTAACAAAGGAAATCCCAAGTAATCCATATAGTTTTCTGCTTCAAAGTCTTCCTCTGTCTCCTTTTTCTCACAATCTTTCAACGATTTATGGTTATAGAGCCCTTTTTGGGATTTAACAAAATCCATTATAGCAAGCAATGCTAAATTTCGGAATGTGTAAGCTGATGATCTATTAGAAACACTAATCAATTGATGAAGAATAAATGAAAATGTTATTCCACGTCGCATATTGTTCAATGGACCAAATTTCCATATGATTTCATTTTCCATTTTAGTGTTAATTTTCCAAAGTTTCATTAAGTCATAGTAGAAATCGTCTGGAGTTACCTCAAACTTGTCGTACACATTATCGTAATATGTGTCGTTAAAAGTTGGTATCATAAGCCTGATGAAAGATGCAATTTTTGATTCAATTTCATCCTCCCCCTCGTTGTTGAACAGCATATCAGCCTTTCGTAAAGTTTTCAGGATTGAATGAAGCATATCTCTCAGTTCATCCACTTTCTGCAAGGATTTGTAAGATCGTTTTGTAACCACTTGGACGAGAACATACATAAACATTTTATATTCTGTGAACCGGTTGGGGTCTTGAAAATTGGTTGCGAAATGACAAAATATATAATTTGCCATTACTTTCGGTTCAGCTTGAAAAGCTTTTGAAAGAACTTCTTTTAGCATCTTGTAGTGTTCAACCTTAACAGGAAAATCTTCTGGGATTTGATGACCCAATACTGCTCCAACATGCTTGTCCCAGTCAATACTTGGTAATACTTTTTTTAGTCCTTTGAAGTCCGTTTGAAGAGGTTTCTCGTAGCCATCTTTAGTAAATGCAGTCTTGAACCAGTTTTCCACAAGGGCACTGTCGCTGATAACCTCGTCAATATTGTCAATTCCTTTTATTATATTCCTTAGAAACTCTGAGCATGCGTTCGATATACTCATTGGTTTTATTAATAACCTTGACCCAAATGTATTAGGGTCAATATCCAGCTTTAGTTCAAAAAATGCAGTCATACCATAGCTACCTAGCTCAGAAATTGCATTTTGTAAACTGAAGTTTTCTCCTTTCCAATTATTTTCGTAAGCTGGCCATCCACCGATAGAGTCTGGAAAGTTAAACCTCCGAATGAATTCCTTGCTGTCACCTGCCGCTGACTTTGCACATTGCTATTTCCACTCATACATCTTCTTTTCAGCATTAGTCACGGTATTTGACTTCGAAAAATAATCGTCAAACACAGCATTAAATTCTGGTGTTGTCAGGCCCTGGACTTCGATTCTTTCCTTCGTTAGCTCACCTTCCCCACACACATAGGTGTAGAAATCTTCGCAAGGGTTTGCCTCCTGGTCAATTTGTACAGCAGTTACTGGTCCTGCCAAGATATCTTCCACTACTTGGAAAAATACTATAGCTACAACAACCGCAATGAAACGCGACATTTTACGTTCTACTAATCAAACATATTTTCCTCGCTGGGTTTTATACAATAAACCCCACTTTTTCACTTTTTACATTTCACTGATAAAAATGTGTAGGAGATTTTTAAAAGAAATTGCCCAATTTTTACAAGGAAAAATAAAATGAAACTTTCCAAACATTAAACGATGTTATTTATTCAAAAATTTGTACAATCGTTTTTGTAAATTCAAGTCTGTTAGATAAGCCCCTGCTTAATTTCTTAATCTTATAATTATAATAAGTTCAAGTTAAAGTCAACTAAAGATTACAATTCTCAATTCAATTATATACAAAGGTTCTAAAAATAGCTATGTAAAAATCTGAAAAAGTTTGAAAATGAAACTAATATGGAAAGAAAATTTTAGTCACATTATTAAAACACTTATGCTCTAACACCGGAGATACTTCACTTGGACAGTTGAAAGTTTCTTGAAATTCCTTCAACCTAGCAAAATTCGAAGAAAGTTTGCTTGCGGTCGATTTTTCTATATTTTTGTCACAGTAAGACAGCATTACTTGTTCCATAAAAGATGCTTTGCTGTCTATCCCGAATTTTTTAGCTTCGCGCTCTACCAAGTCCGGATTTGAATTTGCCCAGTCGAAATAACTCCGCACTAACAAAGGAATTCCCAAGTAATCCATATAGTTTTCTGCTTCAAAGTCTTCCTCTTTCTCTTTTTTCTCACATTTTTCCAACGATTTATGATTATAGAGCCCTTTTTGGGATTTAACAAAATCCATTATAGGAAGCAATGCTAAATTTCGGAATCTGTAAGCTGATGAGCTATTAGAAACTTTAATCAATTGATGAAGAACAAATGAAAATGTTATTGGACGTCGCATATTGCTCAATGGACCAAATTCCCATATGTTTTCATTTTCCATTTTAGTGTTAATTTTCCATAGTTTCATTATGTCAGAGTAGAAATCGTCTGGAGTTACCTCAAACTTGTCGTACACATTATCGTAATATGTGTCGTTAATAGTTGGTATTGTAACCCTGATGAAAGATGCGATTTTTGATTCAATTTCATCCTCCTCCTCGTTGTTGAACAGCATATCAGCCTTGCGTAAATTTCTCACGATTGCATGAAGCATATCCCTCAGTTCATCTGCTTTCTTCAAGGATTTGTAAGAATATTTTGTAAACATTTGGACGAGAACATGCGTAAACATTTTATGTTCTGTGAACCGGTTGGGGTCTTGAAAATTGGTTGCAAAATGACAAAATATATAATTTGCCATTACTTTCGGTTCAGCTTGAAAAGCTTTTGAAAGAACTTCTTTCAGCACCTTGTAATGTTCAATCTTAACAGGAAAATCTTCTGGAATTTGATGACCAAATACTGCTCCAACATGCTTATCCCAGTCAATACTTGGTAGTGCATTTTTTAGTTCTTTGAAGTCCGTTTGAAGAGGTTCCTTGTAGCCATCTTTAGTAAATGCAGTCTTGAACCAGTTTTCCACAAGGGCACTGTCGCTGATAACCTCGTCAATATTGTCAATTCCTTTTATTATATTCCTTAGAAACTCTGAGCATGCGTTCGATATACTCATTGGTTTTATTAATATCCTTGACCCAAATGTATTAGGGTCAATATCCAGCTTTAGTTCAAAAAATGCAGGCATACCATAACTACCTAGCTCAGAAATTGCATTTTGTAAATTGAAATTTTCTTCTTTCCAATTCTTTTCGTAAGCTGGCCATCCACCGATAGAGTCTGGAAAGTTGAACCTCTGGATGAATTCCTTGCTGTCACCTGCCGCTGGCTTTGCACATTGCTATTTCCACTCATACATCTTCTTTTCAACATTAGTCACGGACTTTGACGTCGAAAAATAATCCTCAAGCAGAACATTAAATTCTGGCATTGTCAGGCCCTGGATTTTGAATCTTTGCTTCGTTAGCTCACCTTCTCCACACACATAGGAGTAGAAATCTTCGCAGGGGTTTGCCTCCTGGTCATTGTGTACAGCTGTCACTGGTCCTGCCAAGGTATCTTGCACTACTTGGAAAAATACTATAGCTACAACAATCGCAATGAAACGCGACATTTTTCGTTCTACTAATCAAACATATTTTCCTCGCTGGGTTTTATACAATAAGCCCCACTTTTTCACTTTTTACATTTCACTGATAAAAATGTGTAGGAGATTTTTAAAAGAAATTGCCCAATTTTTACAAGGAAAAATAAAATGAAACTTTCCAAACATTAAACGATGTTATTTATTCAAAAATTTGTACAATCGCTTTTGTAAATTCAAGTCTGTTAGATAAGCCCCTGCTTAATTTCTTAATCTTATAATTATAATAAGTTCAAGTTAAAGTCAACTAAAGATTACAATTCTTTCTTTTGCAAAACCGAAGTGCGAAATTTACATAAATAACGTTCTTGTGGCACTAACTAAAGCTGACCTTAAACACTTTTTCAAATAGTAGGTACCGTACTTATAATGTCATCAGTGTGATTTCCAAAATTATTGTTCTAACAATAGTTATGTAAAAATCTGAACAAGTTTAAAAATTATACTATTTTAGAAGGAAGGTATACTGGTATTATTAAAACATTTATCCTCAAACACCGTAGATACTTCACTTGGACAGTTGAAAGTTTTTTGAAATTCCTAGCAAAATACATAGAAAGTTTGCTTGCTTTCGATTTTTCTAGATTTTTGTCACAGTAAGAAAACATTACTCGGCTGTGAGTGTGTAAGTAACCACGGTGTGGTATTTTTGTATACATATTTGTAAGAAAAATAAAATGAAATTTTCCAAACATTAAACGATGTTGTTTATTCAAAAATTTGTACAATCGTTTTTGTAAATTCAAGTCTGTTAGATAAGTCCCTGCTTAATTTCTTAATCTTATAATTATAATAAGTTCAAGTTAAAGTCAACTAAAGATTACAATTCTTTCTTTTGCAAAACCGAAGTGCGAAATTTACATAAATAACGTTCTTGTGGCATTAACTAAAGCTGACCTTAAACACTTTTTAAAAAGTGCTTTCTGAAGTGCTTTCAAATAGTAGGTACCATACTTATAATGTCATCAGTGTGATTTCCAAAATTATTGTTCTAACAATAGTTATGTAAAAATCTGAACAAGTTTAAAAATTATACTATTTTAGGAGGAAGGTATACTGGTATTATTAAAACATTTATCCTCAAACACCGTAGATACTTCACTGTGAGTGTGTAAGTAACCACGGTGTGGTATTTTTGTATACATATTTGTAAGATATTAGTTGATTCTCACCCGGCGTTTCCCACACAGATCCATTTTCAAAATAAAATATTAAACACAGTAAAAGTTGCATGTTGCTGCATTCCAACTTTGTTGGTAGCGAAGTAAATTTCAATAAATCTGTACTATGCCCAATCTGAGTGGTGGCATTTTATTCGCCTTTTCAACTTTTATTTCTTGTAACATACAATCGATTTTTGCTGCTTTTCAGCTATAGTGAAATAATATTAGGTTGTTCGAATCAAATCCGTCCACACAATTTCAATTTTTGTATAGATGTAAGATAAAGTTTTTTAGACGAATCGGTTGCTGATTATATGCACGTTAATTTACTATTGCCATAGACAAACTAGATACATAGATGTCCAGTCGCATGTAAAATTTTGCGCCACAGAAAATCAAAATTACACGTCTGAAGTAAAGCTCTACACGGCCGAAATAAAGCTCTTCTGCGAGCGACGCGAGAATGCGCTCTTCTCTCTTGGTTTATGCTACTCACAGGCTCACTTATACGAGATGACTGATGTGACGTGTGTGATTTGGAAGGTAGGGCGTGGGACGTGGGGGATAGATGAAGCGCATGAACGTCGCACTATCCTCGGTATGATACCATGCCTTTTGGTTATTGCGATTTCCAGAAGGGTTTGCGTTTGGTTGTTCTCGAGATTGTGACATGAATTTATTGGGTGTTTTATTGAAGAATTTTCCTTGCTATTGGCTTTGGCAACGATTTCATTTTTGAATTATTGGCTTTTGATTCTGGTTATTATTACTAATTGCTATTAAAATTGGATTAGATTTTGTCTTTTTAAGGTTCCGTAGCCAAATGGCAAAAAACGGAACGCTTATGGATTCGTCATGTCTGTCTGTCTGTCTGTCCGTCCGTATGTCACAGCCACTTTTTTCCGAAACTATAAGAACTATACTGTTGAAACTTGGTAAGTAGATGTATTCTGTGAACCGCATTAAGATTTTCATACACAAATAGAAAAAAAACAATAAATTTTGGGGGTTCCCCATACTTAGAACTGAAACTCAAAAATTGTTTTTTATCAAACTCATACGTGTGGGGTATCTATGGATAGGTCTTCAAAAATGATATTGAGGTTTCTAATATCATTTTTTTCTAAACTGAATAGTTTGCGCGAGAGACACTTCCAAAGTGGTAAAATGTGTGTCCCCCCCTGTAACTTCTAAAATAAGAGAATGATAAGCTTTTTTAATATATATTTTGCTTTGGTTCTGGTCTATTTTTACATTGACTTGGCTTTTCACGGTTTACGATTTTTTATTCCTCATAATGTCTTCCCAGAAACGTAGAAACAATGTACTTCGCTAGCTATGTCCTATTACAAATTTTCAAAAAAGGACCATTTGATAACTGTGAAATTTGTATATCATGTACGACTCAAATACTACTGACCTATCGAAATCCTCAGAACGGCTGGTTTTGTATTAGGGTCAATATCCAGCTTTAGTTCAAAAAATGCAGTCATACCATAGCTACCTAGCTCAGAAATTGCATTTTGTAAACTGAAGTTTTCTCCTTTCCAATTATTTTCGTAAGCTGGCCATCCACCGATAGAGTCTGGAAAGTTAAACCTCCGAATGAATTCCTTGCTGTCACCTGCCGCTGACTTTGCACATTGCTATTTCCACTCATACATCTTCTTTTCAGCATTAGTCACGGTATTTGACTTCGAAAAATAATCGTCAAACACAGCATTAAATTCTGGTGTTGTCAGGCCCTGGACTTCGATTCTTTCCTTCGTTAGCTCACCTTCCCCACACACATAGGTGTAGAAATCTTCGCAAGGGTTTGCCTCCTGGTCAATTTGTACAGCAGTTACTGGTCCTGCCAAGATATCTTCCACTACTTGGAAAAATACTATAGCTACAACAACCGCAATGAAACGCGACATTTTACGTTCTACTAATCAAACATATTTTCCTCGCTGGGTTTTATACAATAAACCCCACTTTTTCACTTTTTACATTTCACTGATAAAAATGTGTAGGAGATTTTTAAAAGAAATTGCCCAATTTTTACAAGGAAAAATAAAATGAAACTTTCCAAACATTAAACGATGTTATTTATTCAAAAATTTGTACAATCGTTTTTGTAAATTCAAGTCTGTTAGATAAGCCCCTGCTTAATTTCTTAATCTTATAATTATAATAAGTTCAAGTTAAAGTCAACTAAAGATTACAATTCTCAATTCAATTATATACAAAGGTTCTAAAAATAGCTATGTAAAAATCTGAAAAAGTTTGAAAATGAAACTAATATGGAAAGAAAATTTTAGTCACATTATTAAAACACTTATGCTCTAACACCGGAGATACTTCACTTGGACAGTTGAAAGTTTCTTGAAATTCCTTCAACCTAGCAAAATTCGAAGAAAGTTTGCTTGCGGTCGATTTTTCTATATTTTTGTCACAGTAAGACAGCATTACTTGTTCCATAAAAGATGCTTTGCTGTCTATCCCGAATTTTTTAGCTTCGCGCTCTACCAAGTCCGGATTTGAATTTGCCCAGTCGAAATAACTCCGCACTAACAAAGGAATTCCCAAGTAATCCATATAGTTTTCTGCTTCAAAGTCTTCCTCTTTCTCTTTTTTCTCACATTTTTCCAACGATTTATGATTATAGAGCCCTTTTTGGGATTTAACAAAATCCATTATAGGAAGCAATGCTAAATTTCGGAATCTGTAAGCTGATGAGCTATTAGAAACTTTAATCAATTGATGAAGAACAAATGAAAATGTTATTGGACGTCGCATATTGCTCAATGGACCAAATTCCCATATGTTTTCATTTTCCATTTTAGTGTTAATTTTCCATAGTTTCATTATGTCAGAGTAGAAATCGTCTGGAGTTACCTCAAACTTGTCGTACACATTATCGTAATATGTGTCGTTAATAGTTGGTATTGTAACCCTGATGAAAGATGCGATTTTTGATTCAATTTCATCCTCCTCCTCGTTGTTGAACAGCATATCAGCCTTGCGTAAATTTCTCACGATTGCATGAAGCATATCCCTCAGTTCATCTGCTTTCTTCAAGGATTTGTAAGAATATTTTGTAAACATTTGGACGAGAACATGCGTAAACATTTTATGTTCTGTGAACCGGTTGGGGTCTTGAAAATTGGTTGCAAAATGACAAAATATATAATTTGCCATTACTTTCGGTTCAGCTTGAAAAGCTTTTGAAAGAACTTCTTTCAGCACCTTGTAATGTTCAATCTTAACAGGAAAATCTTCTGGAATTTGATGACCAAATACTGCTCCAACATGCTTATCCCAGTCAATACTTGGTAGTGCATTTTTTAGTTCTTTGAAGTCCGTTTGAAGAGGTTCCTTGTAGCCATCTTTAGTAAATGCAGTCTTGAACCAGTTTTCCACAAGGGCACTGTCGCTGATAACCTCGTCAATATTGTCAATTCCTTTTATTATATTCCTTAGAAACTCTGAGCATGCGTTCGATATACTCATTGGTTTTATTAATATCCTTGACCCAAATGTATTAGGGTCAATATCCAGCTTTAGTTCAAAAAATGCAGGCATACCATAACTACCTAGCTCAGAAATTGCATTTTGTAAATTGAAATTTTCTTCTTTCCAATTCTTTTCGTAAGCTGGCCATCCACCGATAGAGTCTGGAAAGTTGAACCTCTGGATGAATTCCTTGCTGTCACCTGCCGCTGGCTTTGCACATTGCTATTTCCACTCATACATCTTCTTTTCAACATTAGTCACGGACTTTGACGTCGAAAAATAATCCTCAAGCAGAACATTAAATTCTGGCATTGTCAGGCCCTGGATTTTGAATCTTTGCTTCGTTAGCTCACCTTCTCCACACACATAGGAGTAGAAATCTTCGCAGGGGTTTGCCTCCTGGTCATTGTGTACAGCTGTCACTGGTCCTGCCAAGGTATCTTGCACTACTTGGAAAAATACTATAGCTACAACAATCGCAATGAAACGCGACATTTTTCGTTCTACTAATCAAACATATTTTCCTCGCTGGGTTTTATACAATAAGCCCCACTTTTTCACTTTTTACATTTCACTGATAAAAATGTGTAGGAGATTTTTAAAAGAAATTGCCCAATTTTTACAAGGAAAAATAAAATGAAACTTTCCAAACATTAAACGATGTTATTTATTCAAAAAGGGTATAGCCGGATAAGCATGCCGAATCTGCCCCCGCGGCGTTTTCTACGAAACTTTGGGGATCATTTTGATATAAAATAAAAATAATTCACCCCAAATTTTAGATCATAATATTAAACCGTTATCGAGTTATTTAAAAAAAACCTCTTTTTGGGTTTTTATTTTTTTTTTAATAGTAAAAATGAAAATTGACAAATGGTGATTTTTTCTTGAATACTTGAGAGTATAAGACATTAAAAAACATTTTTTTTATTATTCCCAAATTTTAATCCAATTTTTAAAAAAATAAATAAAATTAAAAAAAAAATAAAAATTTTTTTAACTGTGTTTTTGAAAACATGCAATCACCAAATTTTTACAGAAAATTGCTCTCATACTCCTTCATACTCAGCAGTTTTTTCAGATTTTTCGATTTGGTGCAACACTGTGAAAAAAATTAAAAACCGTGTTTTTTTAAGTCTGCCCATAGATTATCTCCGGATCTACCGAACCGATTTGAATTTGGTGCATTTTCTTTTTTTTAGGTTGCCTCTATTATAATTTACGACAATTTAGCCCAAAAATTAAAAAAGAAAAACTTTGACAAGAGAAAAAGATGAAAAAAAGGTCAATTTTTTCACATTTTTGCAAACTTTTGTTATTTATTTTTTTTTTTTTTTTGAATTTTTCTACTAAATGTGGTAAATTACAAGGTAATTCCCGTTTGAATTTTTTTTTTTTTTCAGACATCTCAATCCCGAGATGATCTCTGGGCAATGGAACTAGCATATTTTCGAGCTGTCGGCTTCAGCACCCTCTATACAAATTTCTAAACACAAAAATTAAATAAAATATTCTTTTTTCAATCTACAAGGATCAAACTTATTGCAAAAAAAATTTGGTTGTAATATCTAATAAAGGGGCTGAGAAAAAAAATCATGAAAAAGTGTCATTTTTTGGCTCTCTAGACGGTAGTAGTACGTTAATTATGTTTATTATTGTGAAAAAATTAAAAGCTGATTTTTTTATAACATCTTATTTAAAAAATCTTATTAGTAGGAAATTATATAAATAATATAATTTTTTCAACAAAAAATGAATACTATACTATAGAGATACTAACAATATTAAGAAATATGTTAAAGAAATAAAACAGAACTAACTATCCTCATTAATAACTATACATTGTCCTGCATTATTATAAATGCGACTCAAAATTTCTGCTGGTTTTACGTATACAATTTTTGATAAATATCTTGCATGAGGCAGATAATAAATTATTGCCACGACATGAGAACAGCAACAACCGTACGTCTGCCATTTGCACAATCACAGCAATATCGAGAAATCTCTTGTTAGGAAGATACTCAATAAAGCAATGATATGTCTTTGCACTGATATGCTGAGATTTAACACGAAAGATAATGTTTTCAACTGTTTTTACTGGATGCTTATATCTTGATCTTCATTCATTATTTCAGTTAAATATGATCGTTTTGATATTTCGTAGAGTAATGGCGGGATAGGTCAGGGTGAATGCTTAAACCTTTTTTCAACAATTTGTGAATCCCAAATACTTAGATGAAAGAATTAAAAATTTATGAGAAGGCAAAAAAAAGTATTAAGAAAAAATAATAAGTTAAATAATATTATTCAATTAATAAATCTTTAATATGAACAATAATTCAGATATACGTAGAATGATATAAATCACGATATTTTATTTAGCTTTCTCTCTTTTGCTGAGTTGAAAACCAAGTTTTTAGATAACAATTTTCCTTTCAACTCCTAATAGATGGCGTTTGTCGTCAAAACTGCGTTTAAATGTTGTTGCCGGCCGCTAACGGATAGTTTAAACTTTACGTTACATAGTAATTATGTTTTTGTCGGTACAACTAGAACTTAATTCCATAAATTAGAAATTAATTATAAAAAAATCGGTTTTTAATTTTTTTTATAGTGTTGCACCAAATCGAAAAATCTGAAAAAACTGCTGAGTATGAAGGAGTATGAGAGCAATTTTCTGTAAAAATTTGGGGATTGCATGTTTTCAAAAGCACAGTTAAAAAAATTTTTATTTTTTTTTTAAATTTATTTATTTTTTTAAAAATTGGGTTAAAATTTGGGAATAATAAAAAAAATGTTTTTTAATGTCTTATACTCTCAAGTATTTAAGAAAAAATCACCATTTGTCAATTTTCATTTTTACTATTAAAAAAAAAATAAAAACCCAAAAAGAGGTTTTTTTTAAATAACTCGATAACGGTTTAATATTATGATCTAAAATTTGGGGTGAATTATTTTTATTTTATATCAAAATGATCCCCAAAGTTTCGTAGAAAACGCCGTGGGGGCAGATTCGGCATGCTTATCCGGCTATACCCTTTGTACAATCGCTTTTGTAAATTCAAGTCTGTTAGATAAGCCCCTGCTTAATTTCTTAATCTTATAATTATAATAAGTTCAAGTTAAAGTCAACTAAAGATTACAATTCTTTCTTTTGCAAAACCGAAGTGCGAAATTTACATAAATAACGTTCTTGTGGCACTAACTAAAGCTGACCTTAAACACTTTTTCAAATAGTAGGTACCGTACTTATAATGTCATCAGTGTGATTTCCAAAATTATTGTTCTAACAATAGTTATGTAAAAATCTGAACAAGTTTAAAAATTATACTATTTTAGAAGGAAGGTATACTGGTATTATTAAAACATTTATCCTCAAACACCGTAGATACTTCACTTGGACAGTTGAAAGTTTTTTGAAATTCCTAGCAAAATACATAGAAAGTTTGCTTGCTTTCGATTTTTCTAGATTTTTGTCACAGTAAGAAAACATTACTCGGCTGTGAGTGTGTAAGTAACCACGGTGTGGTATTTTTGTATACATATTTGTAAGAAAAATAAAATGAAATTTTCCAAACATTAAACGATGTTGTTTATTCAAAAATTTGTACAATCGTTTTTGTAAATTCAAGTCTGTTAGATAAGTCCCTGCTTAATTTCTTAATCTTATAATTATAATAAGTTCAAGTTAAAGTCAACTAAAGATTACAATTCTTTCTTTTGCAAAACCGAAGTGCGAAATTTACATAAATAACGTTCTTGTGGCATTAACTAAAGCTGACCTTAAACACTTTTTAAAAAGTGCTTTCTGAAGTGCTTTCAAATAGTAGGTACCATACTTATAATGTCATCAGTGTGATTTCCAAAATTATTGTTCTAACAATAGTTATGTAAAAATCTGAACAAGTTTAAAAATTATACTATTTTAGGAGGAAGGTATACTGGTATTATTAAAACATTTATCCTCAAACACCGTAGATACTTCACTGTGAGTGTGTAAGTAACCACGGTGTGGTATTTTTGTATACATATTTGTAAGATATTAGTTGATTCTCACCCGGCGTTTCCCACACAGATCCATTTTCAAAATAAAATATTAAACACAGTAAAAGTTGCATGTTGCTGCATTCCAACTTTGTTGGTAGCGAAGTAAATTTCAATAAATCTGTACTATGCCCAATCTGAGTGGTGGCATTTTATTCGCCTTTTCAACTTTTATTTCTTGTAACATACAATCGATTTTTGCTGCTTTTCAGCTATAGTGAAATAATATTAGGTTGTTCGAATCAAATCCGTCCACACAATTTCAATTTTTGTATAGATGTAAGATAAAGTTTTTTAGACGAATCGGTTGCTGATTATATGCACGTTAATTTACTATTGCCATAGACAAACTAGATACATAGATGTCCAGTCGCATGTAAAATTTTGCGCCACAGAAAATCAAAATTACACGTCTGAAGTAAAGCTCTACACGGCCGAAATAAAGCTCTTCTGCGAGCGACGCGAGAATGCGCTCTTCTCTCTTGGTTTATGCTACTCACAGGCTCACTTATACGAGATGACTGATGTGACGTGTGTGATTTGGAAGGTAGGGCGTGGGACGTGGGGGATAGATGAAGCGCATGAACGTCGCACTATCCTCGGTATGATACCATGCCTTTTGGTTATTGCGATTTCCAGAAGGGTTTGCGTTTGGTTGTTCTCGAGATTGTGACATGAATTTATTGGGTGTTTTATTGAAGAATTTTCCTTGCTATTGGCTTTGGCAACGATTTCATTTTTGAATTATTGGCTTTTGATTCTGGTTATTATTACTAATTGCTATTAAAATTGGATTAGATTTTGTCTTTTTAAGGTTCCGTAGCCAAATGGCAAAAAACGGAACGCTTATGGATTCGTCATGTCTGTCTGTCTGTCTGTCCGTCCGTATGTCACAGCCACTTTTTTCCGAAACTATAAGAACTATACTGTTGAAACTTGGTAAGTAGATGTATTCTGTGAACCGCATTAAGATTTTCATACACAAATAGAAAAAAAACAATAAATTTTGGGGGTTCCCCATACTTAGAACTGAAACTCAAAAATTGTTTTTTATCAAACTCATACGTGTGGGGTATCTATGGATAGGTCTTCAAAAATGATATTGAGGTTTCTAATATCATTTTTTTCTAAACTGAATAGTTTGCGCGAGAGACACTTCCAAAGTGGTAAAATGTGTGTCCCCCCCTGTAACTTCTAAAATAAGAGAATGATAAGCTTTTTTAATATATATTTTGCTTTGGTTCTGGTCTATTTTTACATTGACTTGGCTTTTCACGGTTTACGATTTTTTATTCCTCATAATGTCTTCCCAGAAACGTAGAAACAATGTACTTCGCTAGCTATGTCCTATTACAAATTTTCAAAAAAGGACCATTTGATAACTGTGAAATTTGTATATCATGTACGACTCAAATACTACTGACCTATCGAAATCCTCAGAACGGCTGGTTTATTCTACAAATTTTTCCAGCACTTCTGATTTTGGAACTTTAATTATTCCCACATAAGAATTTTTCCACGTTCGTAAAACTCAAGTACAAATTTTCGAAAATTTTTTTGTAAATAATGCACATCATGAAAATATAATTAAAACTCTTGTCGATATTTGTTCCAATAAATTGGAAAATTGGTATCATCGTGACCACCATTGCTATTCACATCGAATTAAAATACCTGAATTCTTTCTTCTTGTCTTATTCCGAAAAATTGTACTTGGAAAATTAATAACATAAAATGTGCTAAGGACAATGAAGACTTCGTTTACACCCGGTTAAATATTTTGAATTATTAAAATATTATAATCGTCATATGTGGCTAAGTAAAATATACATGCAGAGATATATATTTTTCAAAATTCTGTATTTTAGCATCTTTTACGCTTAAATGCTTTTTCAACTAATTTTACGTCTTATCTATAAAGATTTTGGTCAAAATTGAACTCATTTCAAATTACAGCTGTAAGTAACCACTTTGGTTAATTTTTCTGTAACATTTTGCCTGAATTTAATTTTATATTTTTCTCTAATTTAATATGATTTCCGTATGCTAATGAGATTATTAACTGTAGGTACTCTGCAACTTTATTTAACCATTAAGGCGATCTTAATTATACAAAATCTAGGTTTATTCTGCTCTTCATGTTAAGCAACTAAAAGGGAGAAAAAACAAGTTCAATTATTTTCATAGCAATTTCGTTCATCGTTGATGAAACTGCCAATATAAATTAAATTAATCAAATAGTTATGAAACTAATTTAATCAAACTTAAAATAAATTGGTGGAGTCAATAAATACATTTTTTTTTTAATTTAATTTAATTTAATATTCATACAACTCTAATATAACAGATAAGTTCAACTTCTTTATATTACGTAGTTGCAGTTAATATTCCCTACACAATGTGTTATTATAATTTGAACTTATATATGTAATTATTTTAACGGGTTTAACAGAGAAATCCACGTGTTAGGCATAAGGCCATTTTTTAGCATCAATAATTTTTTAATCATTGATGTAAAATTACACTGGTCGAATTCGCAAACAAAAATGTTCTATCACGTCACGTTTTTGAAAAAAATAGAGTTGAAAAGTACAAAATATCGTATTTCGACCACATTTAAAAATTCATTAAAAAACAACGAGGTGTACAAAAATCGACTAACACGACTCAAAAGAGCCTGAATCCTTATCGATATACATATATAAAATACTACTAATCTGTAGCACTATCAAAACATCTTGGGGAATAGGTTTTCATGAGGGTGTACACACAATGATCTTTTATTGATGATGATTATCTACTGTATGAAGAAACGGCTTATGGAAAAAAGTGAATTCCATGGAATATGTCGGGAAGTATTAAAGGCTTTCGCATTTTAATATGATAACTAAAAATGCATGCTTTTATTTGAGTTACTTTACAAGCTCCTGTGACAATTGGTTATTTTTTAATTAATTTTTAAAAATTATCAAAATACAGTACTTTGTACTTTTCAAACCTATTTTTATTTTTTCAAAACATTACGTGATAGGACATTAGTAATCTACGGAAAAAAATCCTATAGAACCCATCTACATCAATCGTCTGTAAAGCGGCTACGGGCCACGGTCCACGGTCCACTACACACACTACTCGCTAAATCGCCCGAATTTTGCCGAACATGAATGTGTAGCCTGTAGAATAAGAGAGATACTTCGTGTATTCTCGCTTCGCTCCGGACAACTTTCGTTCGGTTCCGGAGTATTTCGGCAAGGAACTTCGTTCGAGACTGTAGTGGGCGCAGATCGCTTAAGGGGTTAGTCCACTGTTAAACTGCTCAAAATGAATTTTTTTTTAAACAGCTACCAAAAAAAAAAACTATTCAATATATCGATTTGAAATTTTATATACATCTTTATTGAGGTTAAAAGTGCACATTTTCATTGGAAAAAATGATTAGAAAACAAAATGGCGACCACCCCAATGGATCGCCGCAACACCACCGAAAAAAAAGGAAATTGCGCCTCGTAAATTCCTGAACAAAATAAGCATCTGTGAACAAACTACCAAAAATATTTGATTAGTTTTGAGTATAAAGGACTGCACGGGCCTAAATTTAGAGCCCTAAAGTGATTAAAAAAAATTTGGTACACTTTTGAACATTGGTTATCCAGTTTTTCGTGTTTTTTCAAACAAAAAAAATACGAGTGTGCTTTAGACCACACGACTGAAGTAAAACTTCTTAAGCTCCGTCTATATGTATATATATATATGTTTATATGTATAATATATACATGTATATAATATACATATATTCATTTTCTACAAATATTTAAATTTATTATCGGTTTTCATTGATAAATTAGTGCTCGCACCTCTCTTCTCTTGCTTCTACAGTAATATACGAAACGTAACTCTCTTATCTTTCTATCTTCACTAACTTATATCTACTTCCGTTCGCTTCGGCCCGATCATAATTTTCCTAACGCTCTCGTTACGCATTCACCAGCTTACTCCCCAAAGTCAAGCGTGCGTAAAGAAGTTTTACTTCAAAAGCATCCCCACGCTGCGATTCGAACCCATGACCTCTGAATCCCAAGTCCAACTGTTCACCACTGCACCAAACGCCGCTTTAGGAATGTGCTCCCTCTAAACTTCCGTTCGCCTCGGCCCACGCTGGGATTCGAACCCGTGACCTCTGAATCCCAAGCCCAACCGTTCACCACTGCACCAAACGCCGCGTTCGCCTTGTCCGATAATACTTTTTGTAACGCTCTTGTTATGCATTCACAAGCTTTCTCCCCAAAGTCAAGCGTGCGTAAAGAAGTTTTACTTCAAAAAAAGTTTCCCAAATCGTCAAAAAAATTTCTTTTGTTCAAAATTTAAGCCCGTGCAGTAGTTTAAGGTATAATAAATAGCTGCACAAAATTTGAAATAAATGGGCCGAGTAGTTTTTTCGTGAATTTACGACGCGCGCCGAAAAAGTGTGTTTTTAGTAGAACGCGTTTAAAGTTTTTTTAGCTGAATTTTTGTGCATAAGTCAAATAATTTTAAATACAATATCTGACCTTTATACGATGAAATTCAAATGTATACTAACGAAATAGTATACAAATGATGAGAATTTACTTTTAGAAAGTATTGTATACATATAGCGTACACACCGCAGGTGTTGGGACCGGCAGATGCTCGAGCGGTTCAAGGCTACGATTGTTCCAAAAATTATACGAAAACGTGGGGAGACTGCGAGCGCTGTAATTCAAAAACGGCTTTAGATATCGATTTGAAATTTTGTACACGTATTCTTGAGAAATCTTATTATGTAAAAAAAAATCAGAAAATTTTTTTTTTAACAGTGGACTAACCCCTTAAGGTGTTTGACAATATGGCATAACGTAAACAAAGAGAGAAGAGCGCAATCTCGTGCAGCTCACAGAAGAGCTTTATTTCGGTCGTGTAGAGCTTTACTTCAGACGTGTGCTTTTGATTTTCTGTGGTGCAAAATTTTACATGCGACTGGACATCTATGTATCTAGTTTGTCTATGCTATTGCATACTCCACTCGCACATTTTTTTTATCTTCAGCTAATTCACGCGGAATTGGCATTGATTTAGGTCAACCTGAGTTTTTTTTTTTAAATTAATTCAGAACAAGTTGTTTTAGGTATACCAGTCTTAGCTGAGGTCATCGGCGCTAAACAAGCAATCAATGAAGATCATTAAATTACTTTAAAGAAATAATCAAAAAAATATAACAAGAAATCTCCCGCGATAAACAATAACAGCGCCGACTTAAAATGAGTTACTTACATTAGTTTAGGAGCACACATATACGGTCCTGCTACTTGCTTGACTAATCCTAACCTACAAACAAATTTTAATAAATAAAATGTATAACTATTAAAGAATTTAATTTCTTTAGCAGCTAAGCGGAGAGATATACTACAGAATTAAAGGCGAATTGTCATTAAAATTTATACTTTGATAGATTTTGATTAAATTGTTGGAAAATCTCAGCAATGCAATGCACTTCCAATTTGAGAAACTTACTCAAATCAATAATGCAGTTAGCTGAATTTAGTGTTTATCCGGTTTTTATTTTAATCATTTGAGATCAAGAACGGTGAATAAATATGACGTGTTGTTTAATGTAGACATTGCAAAGTCGATTAGCAGAATTAGCCAGCGTCTAAATTTTAGTCACAGTTCGCACTAGAAAATTATAACATTTTCATGTTTTAATACAACAATTAAACGTGTTTAATGTAAACACTTTTAAGCTTTAGCTCAAAAAACGTTTTAATTAAACTAGTTTAACTAGCTTTAACCTAAAAGCAAAACATTTTTAAACTTTAATCCAATAACTATGCGTTTGAATTAACCACTTTTATATTTATTTCAATTTATTATTAAAATTTAACTAAGAGCAGTTAATTTAAACCCTGCGATATGTTTGAAACAAACATATGTTCGGCGCATTTTCAAACGTTTGATTTAATATATGTTTTTATTAAACTTACCATCATTTTTCTCTCGATGTAGAAATACGAGTATATTATTTCAATAAAAAAAAGCTTTTAAAACAAAGTGTTTGTACACATTCGAAATTAAAATTTTTAATGAATTTTGTATCCTTTTAATTAATGCTTATTTTGAATTATGCGCCTTGCATCTGCAGTAATAAGTTTTGGTGACGGATTTGTTTCATCAAAATGAATTTGTCCATCATCGCGATTTAACGCACTTGTTTACCATTCCAAAGCCAACTGTTTCAATAAAACATGGCCACTTAGCGCTGGCTTTAATATTTCACGGTCGCGGCTGAATACATCCGGACCAGCACCAAACATTTCTCATATGTCCCAGCATAAATTCGACTGGAGCTAGAAATGTGAAGGATAACTTAGCTGCATGACGTGACGCATGCAAATTTTGTTCTATTTTTAGTTTTACCCGGAAATTTCTTAAATGTGGCCACGAAAAAATTTCCTTACCGACAGAACTTTCGCATGCCTGGTTTTTCAGTTAAAGTTTAAACTTTAGTTTATTAAAACTCACAAGTAAGTTTAATAAGTTCGCGACGACGGCATGTTACTACCGGTGGTACGCAATTTGTTTTAAAATATATATATAAAAAAAGCACCGTCCTGAATGTGTTAAACCAAGTGCTTAAGCTGTTAGTATTTTACAACGAAATTTGAAAGAGCGTTTAACTAATTTGGTAATTATGCACAAGTGGGGTTCCACCCCAATTTCATAAAAAAAAATTTCAACGATTGACACATGTTGAGGATGATGAAAATAGTTGATTGAGATCGGGGGAGTATAGGAAAATCGATTATAAATACTTTTATTTTTGTAAGGGATTATAATAAATTTTGGTCAGTTTTTTCATTATGTGCAAATAATCTATTTTTTTTTATTTTATTTTTTTATTATATTGTAACTATGGTAATATTTGTTTTTTATATTGTCCATTAACATTTTTAGTATAAACACTAAACAGGCAAGACAAACATTTAAGAGCAATAATTTTTTTGTTATTTATGGAGAAAGAATCCTTATTTTTCCTCTAATTAATAATTTTGATATATTTTCTGATTTTTTAGCGCTTTCTTAAATATGTATGCGTTTTAAAAAGTTATTTTTAATATTATAAATATTAAAAGAAAGTTTCTGATAGTGTAAGCTTGAAAAAAAAATTTTTTTTTTGATACCTACATAGTATAATTCACAAAAATTACTTTTAATAGATAAACACGTAAACAAATACGAAAACTATGTGTTTACGTCTTGTGTAATATTACTTGTTTAATTTTGTCTTCAATTTTAAATCAACGAATACATAGTTGACAGATTTAGTCCTTCACAAAGGCATGAGAATTTTATCTGATTTGAGATAAATAACACAAGTCGACACGATTTTTGAGTCTGATTAATGTTTGGTATTTTCTCATTGCTTTCGGTTTACAAGTGAAGAAAATCGACAAGATTTCTAAAAAATTTTGCTTTTATGCCCAGGAGAGGAAATTTAAAATTACTAACCCCCAGAACCTTTATGTTTTCATTTACTTGCAAATCTTTTGCGGGCGGACATTTTTAAAATTTTCAGTAGCTATATTAGATCTGTCATCTTTAATTTATATATTTTGATAACAGGCTTAATATCAGGACCCTAAAAGTTCTTTGATTAATTTTAATAAAAACTCCCATTGAATTGCATCCGTTCGGACGCCATATTTGATTCATCACTTTGGAACTCAATAAAAAAAAAACTTCTATACTGTATTTTGAAGTACGACACATGTTTTGGGAAAAAATCAGAAATATTGCACATTGCATTTAGTTGTAATTGAGGGTCAAACTATCCAAACGAATGTACATTTTCCCTTCACAAAAGCAAACTTTAAACAACATAACGGAACTTTTTCCTTCCTTTTGGATGAGAGCAACAAGAAAATAGCATTGACAATTCGGACTCAACAAAATTTTTTAAATTTGTTGACTTGTGTAATTTACTTAAGGGGCACCACTAGTGTGACCGCCTGAAAAAAAGGTGATTTTTGGGAATTTTTTTAAACAAAACTATTGCATGTAGTGAAATGTTTTAATGTTTTAAGGATATATTTGTGGATATATAATAAATACATGATACAATTTTTGGACCCAACATTTTAAAATTCAACTAATTAAAAAAAAAAAAACTACCCCCACTGCTGCAGTGATAGCGACCTTCAGAGTGCCTGAAATCAGAAAAGCCAAAAAATTTATTAAACAAAGATACCATGACCCTCGATCGAAAAAAAAATTGAAGTTTAACAAAATGGCGGAGTTTTTACAAAAAGTCACAAATTTCGCGCGAAAATTTGATAATTTTTGGCCTGTCAAAATTACATTTTTTATTCGATCGGAAAACTGGAGGTTCATGATATGGAGAAACATACAATAAAAGAAGTTAAAATAAGAATCAAATCGATCAAATGATTTGTCTTCGAGTTATAGCTGCAGCAAATTTATACATTTCTCAATACCTCGATACGATGAGCGGCTGCTCTTCAAATGGCTGTAACTATATATTTTAGATATGCACTTGAAATTTTAGTATTATTTAGTAGTTATTTTTAAAGGTGTATATCGAAATATGCAAAAAAAAAAATTGATTTGTCCGAAATGTCATACTACTGGTTCCCTTAAATCAGTAATACAATGATCATGACATGTGATCACGCTAATTCAAGCTATTGTTTCACATCAAAGTCGCGATAAGAGTGTAGAAATGTAAACTAATCACGGTGTCATTTCTACAGTAGTGAACTGCACCGATTGTGCTGAATTACCAACACTGAACTATGACAATTTAACATGGCGTTGCCAGAGAAGACGAACAGTTAAGGTACTATTACCGTCTAGAATTTTCTAAATATCGATTTATATATATTTCAACTCCTTAGACCTCCAAATATAGCCTCCTAAAATATTTTTAAGAAATTCGAGGAATGGTATATAACAATTTCTAGTGAGCGCAAACTGCGGACAGTTAATCTCTGGATTGGCTGAACCGATTTTAATAAATCTTAGCGCGGTTTGTTTACTAACATGTCATGTAATTTACCACAATTTGGCAAAAAAACAAAAAAAATTGCAGGGAAAAAACTATGAATATAGGTCGCTTTTCACACTTTGTTCCAAACATTAATCATATTTATTTTTTTTTTATCGATTTTTCATTAATGGTGGTAAATTACCCTATCCAAAACCTTTCTCTTTAAGAAAGTTTTTAAATTTTTTGTTTCAGACTTATCAATCCTGAGATTAACTGTTCGCAATGGGACAAGGATTTTTGAAGCACTCAACTCCTCCATCTTCTATAAATTAGAAAAAAAATCAAGTTTGGAAGAAACTTCCCCCACGATAAATTTACTATTTCTAGCAAGTCGAAAGAATTCCGATGCTTAACAATTTTTTTTATGAAATTAGGATGGTAGCCCACTTATGCTTAATTACCACTAAACTAAGTTTTAACATTCCTTCCCTGAGAATATATTGAGGAATCTATGTATATAATGGCCTCTGTTTCCCTAAAAACTCTTAGTTTAAACCTTTATTTGTCTTTATACCCCGGCCCTCTAAGTTAAATGTCGCTTAAACTCTCGGTTAGGTTTAAACTAGTATTGGAAAATATAATTTTAAACTTGACCTAGAGTTGAACGAAATTTAAACAAAGACTGAAAACCGAAGCAGCTGATCGAGTCCTTCACATGTTCCATGTGCATTACAACTGCATAAGGACGATTATATAAATAATTCCGCGAGGGAGGGAAATTCCGACATCTTTATATTATTCATCCTCACAACCAGAAAGCAGTGAAAATACCGAGGGAGAGATGCTTCCAATGATTGCGCCTGGTTCGCCAGGATTCATCCCAACTTAGTGGAGGGTGACTGGCGCCAGACATTCTGGCGCCGCCGGTCGTCCGATTCAAGTCAAGATGAAAACAATCTCAGTGGCTGCTCCCCAGAAATATGATTATATCTGGGGCCACTTAAAAATTCAATATCTTAAAAGGTTTTGCTCGCCAGGCGGCGCTTCATTATGGGGGATAACTTCCAAATATTTTGTCCGAATGGGTTTGGTGCAGCCGCCTCTCACCGGATGGGTTAGCCGCCACTTCCAGGCCAGTTTAGCTTCTAGAATTGCGCCTCGGTGCGGTTTTATGATGACAATTAACGTCGCCCGAAATATTGTGGTCTGCACTTCCCCCACGATAGTCCTTGTACGAAAATTTTATAATCGCCCTGCATCCTGTTCGCTATCCAGTTGCTGTGCCGTGCCGGGCCGCTGCCGGAGGGCATGGATCATCCGGCTCCGGGCCCGGGTCGAGGACGCCCGGCAGAAATCTTCCACTGTCAAGTGCATACAAGCAATAGGGCAACATTTTCGGGCTGTATAAAAGCAATGGCGGCTGTGGGCCTTGCATCCAAGTGGGAAACTTGGAAATGTGGAAAAACACGCAAAGCCACAAAGAGAATTGCAGTTCCGTTTTCTCATGGATAAAGAACATCCCGATGCCCCGGTCGTCCCATTTGCGGTCGAAAGTATTTTTGCAGCATTCAATGTTTTTCTTTACATTTCGGGGAGCTGCTAACCGAGAAATAGAGTAGATCCGAGGGGTAAGTGCAGTTTAATGGCTTTGTGAATTTATTTAAAAGACTGCGACTCAGCTCCCCGCATCGATTATGGGTCCTACTCCAGGCCCAGCCCGTCTTAGGGTTGAAAAGGGTAGCCCTTGCATTGCGACCGTTGCTTATGGCTTAGTGATATTGTTAGGACAGGGGTGCCACTGCTAGTTTCTTGTATTAAGTGAGAACATGTCAATGAAGTCGCGGTTGAATGACTCCGCTCCGGGTGGGAGGACATTCTTAAATTGGAATTGATGCATATGACGAAAATAAAGTGACTGCCACGAAGCAGTCATTTATTGGGCATGGACCCAGAAATTCTGCACTTTTGATGTTGGTTTTGAGTTGAACCGATTTTTGAATTCTACCTTTGTTATTAAAATATTGTGCTCCTCATTAGCAAGATTTATTTTATGATAAGACCCTTCGATCAAATAGTTACAAAGAAATTTCTGCTCCCAGCTCTTACTAAGCTCTCTTAAGAATACGAGAAGTGAATGCAAAAAACACTTGAATATTTTTAAATATTTCAAAAGAGAAATATAACTACGTTACACCTATCCCCCGAATTGCACGGTACTTTTTTTTTTAACACGATTTCGCTTTTACATGATTTTTAAAATAGAGGATATAAAAAAAATTATTAGTAAAAGTCAACATTTAACATGTAAATATTTTAACCATATGTACTGTAATGTAATGTTCCTTTGGAGTGATAAGAGGCCTAGCTTAGTGCGTCACCTTTCGGGATACGCACTGTATAATGGCGTCACCAAGTGGGATACGCCGATATTTCTATTGAAGAAAAGAGTGCCGTGCGGCAGAGTCCAGTTCAGAAATCGAACTATATTTTTCTTGAATATTCTTCCCTTAAATACAAAAATCGATACACTAATATTTCCTAAGCTAAGTATACATATTATACAATACTACAATACAATAGAATAGCTATCACATATGTTTCAGGGTGCATTTCGCAAAGGGTCAGAATCGGTATCATCAGCTGTTTAGCACTTTGCTTGACCCAGATTTAATTTATGATTCATAGAAACAAAAGGTTCTGGGCAAGCGCCGCATGCTACCTGTGAATCACTGCACGGGAAAAGCAAGCAGGGTTAAATTACATCTCGTGCATTGACTTCGTGTGTTAGCTGTTTTGGTTCTGACTGACCGTGGCCTTGCGTAGTGATTGTTACATAATAGTGAATTTGAGTATGATCACTACACCCTCACCCTTTATGTTGAGTCTTAACTCTTAGTTTAAGGCGAAACAAAAATGATAGTATAGTATTATTACAGAATATGAATATTATAGTAGTATGATATTACTGCTGATTACAAGTATGCTCTTATACTAATATGCTTAAATGTATATTACATTATGTATTAATTACGTTATGATATTAACTATTTTATTTTTTTACATTGTATTTCTTCAATCTGTCGTTGTGAACCTCTTTTGGCATGCCATCTATTTCAATTACTGAGTTTACGCTTTTTCTTTCTAAGACTTTATATGGACCTTTGTAAGGTTTGTGGTATTTTTTGCGATTTTCGTTTCTCAATAGAACTAGGTCACCTGATTCAATGTATATCGGATTTGTTGCAGTTTGTTTTTCCGTTCGTTTCTGCTTAATTTTTTCTATCAAGTCTTTAGCTCTTGAAGTAGCTGATTTTAATCTAACTTTTAATTCGTTAGCGTAGTTATCTAGATTGTAAACAGTGTTATTATCATTGATTAAATCGAATGGTAAATAGGGTAGTTTGCCAAATATTAATTCGTATGGCGTGTAACCAGTGTCTACATGAGGTGTAGTGTTGTAAGAAAAAGTGTAATAAGGTATCCACTTAAACCATTCTAGATCATCTGCAAATGAAAGCATATATTCATTACGAACGCGATGATTCCGTTCCGCTACTCCCAAAGTTTGGTGATGGTAAGGAGTACTAAAAATTTGCTTGATTTTGAGTAATTTACATATTTCTTGCATCAGTTTGTTGGTAAATTCCGTACCTCGATCTGTTTTCAGGATCTTGAAATGTCCATATTTCAAAATGAAATCGTTTACTATGGTTGAAGCTACCGTGTGAGCATCTTTAGTTTCTAAGGGAGATGCCACTACAAATTTGGTTAGTTCACATTGCATAGTGAGTATATATCGGTAGTTGTTCGAGATTCTTAATGGTCCTACTATGTCCATGGCTACAGTTTCAAAACTTGTTGTGGGTGTGTCGGTTTTAAGCATTCTTTCCTTGGTGTGTCTTATTTGTTTGTTGAACGCGCATTGCTCACAATTGTTAATATGTTCCTTTACCATTTTGTTCAAATTCTTCCAGCAAAATCGTTGTTTGATTTTCAATACAGTTTTTCTGACTCCTAAATGACCTCCGTGTGGTGAACTGTGATATTCCTCTATTATTTTCTTCTGTGTTTCGATGTTATTTATTCTCTTAGGGGGTTCGTATAATATTATCTCAAGTTTCGCGCGATTATTATATTCTTTTCTTTGTTGCAACCTATTAAATAAATTTTTAAATCTTTCTTTCTGAATGCATTCAAATATATTATCTCTGTTCGATAGAGCTAGCTCATGTATATTCATTTCGTGTGTAGCATTTAATAACTTCTTCATGATAGAGACGTATTTCATATCAGAATTATCGTTATTGTCGCTACATTGTAGCTTCTCCGTGATAGAATCTTGTTTCATATCAGGATTATCGCTATAATATACTATTATTTCTTTGTTAGTACGTACAATTTCAATTTTATTCTTATTGTTGCGCAACATTATAAATTTTAACTTTCTCATATTCTTAACGTCAGATATGGAAGTGCAATCCCAAATATAAAGGTGATCAAGCTTTAATTGTGGTTGGGGAACATTTCCTATGCTTTCGTTTTTCTCGTGTTCTTTTTGTCTTCTTAACATACCCCTTGTTATTGCTAGCACTTTACTCACTGTTAAGTCTCTTTCTTTAGGAACCATATTTTTCAGAATATCGGAGTCTAATTGTATTCTTGACAGAGCGTCAGCATTTGTGTTGATTTTTCCTTTCTTGAACACTATGTCAAAGTCGTAATCTGCTAAGTCTAATCGGATTCTTGTCAATTTTGACGAAGGATTCTTATGTGTAAACAATGATACCAATGGTCTATGATCAGTGACTACCACAAATCTTTTCCCATAGAGGTATGGTCTGAAAAAGTTTATACCCCAATGTATCGCAAGTAACTCTTTTTCAATGATGGGTTTATTGATGTCGTGTTTCGTCAGCGATTTACTGGCGTAGGATATTGGTAAATCTGAACCAATGTCGCCTTGTGATAGAACTGCTCCTAAGGCATAGTTTGATGCATCTGTCGTTAAGATAAATGGTTTGTCGAAATTCGGATATTGAAGTACTGGTGGTTGTATTAATTTCTCTTTTAGTGTTTCGAATGCATTTTGGCAAGGTTCATCCCATACGAATGGTATATTTTTCCTTAGAAGGGAATTTAGGCTTTTCGCAATCTCTGCAAAATTGGGAATAAATCGTCTGTAGTAGTTACAGAAAGCTACGAATCTGCGGACTTCATCAACGTTTTTGGGTATGGGGTAATTTTTGATTACTTCATACTTCGATGGATCGGTTTTTATACCTTCGCTTGTTATTAAGTGGCCGAGGTATACGACCTCTGCTTTTAAAAATTGGCATTTACTTGGGTTGAGTTTGAGATTGTATTTGCGCAATCTCTGAAATATCTGTCTTAGATTCGCGTTATGGTGTTTGATACTGCATCCAAAAACTATGATGTCATCAACATAAAGGAATGCTTCAGAACTAAGCCCAGTTAGTGCGATGGTTAGCATTCTTTGAAAACTATTAGAAGATACTTTTAATCCAAAAGGTAATCTTTTGAATTGGAAATGTCCGGCTCCCGTCGAAAATGCCGTGAGCGGTCTTGACTCTTTTTCCAGTTCGATTTGGTGGAAAGAACTGGTCATGTCAAGGGTTGTAAAGTATTTCGCTCTACCTAATTTGTCTAGGACATCTTCTAATCTGGTTAAAGGGAATTTGTCGCTAACTATTTTGTCGTTTAATTTCCTGAAGTCTACGACTAATCGCCATTGCTTTTTATTGCCAGAGCCCTTTTTGGGTACTATTAGTAATGGAGCATTGTAAGGACTAACGGATGGTTCAATAATGTCGTTTGACTCCAATTCTGTAACTTGCTTCCTTATTTCCTCACTTTGAGTGTGTGGCAATCGGTAGTTTTTTATGTATACGGGCGTATCATCTATAGTCTGGAGTTTTTGTTTATAGAAGTTGTTTGTCGTTAAGACTTCATCTTGAAGGTGAAATATATCGCTGTACTCCTTTATTATCTCTATTAGACTTTCTCTGGTTTCCGTATCTTTGCAATCTATGTTTATTGTTTGTAAGAGTTTGGTTACTAGTGCCGCATCATATTTACTTCTAGTTTTAGACAGAATGGAATAATTCTTTAAGGATTCTATCTCTACCTTAAAGTTTGGTATCGTTATTTCCTTGTCGTTAGTGTTAAGTATCTTGATGTGGCATATACCTTTGGCTGGTATTATTGTGTTTGCTATGAACACACCATTTTCTAGTTCTTTATTCAACACTATGCTGTCCTCTTGTCTCTCTATGTTTATTGGTATAATCGCCTCCGTCCTAGGTGGTAATCTAATTTGTGCAATGCTTATTGGTTTTGTTTCCATGGGTAAAACATATTCTTGTTCGTTCATATTGAATGATATAGTGAAAGTTTCGTAGTCTATTTTACACAAGTATTTCTTTAATATATTCCGACCAATAATTCCATCTGTGCTTATTGGGAAGTTTTCATCTACCGTATGAAATGAGTTATGCATTGTATAATCTCCGATCAATAGTTTTAAATTAATTATTCCTAAAGAAGTTATTGTTTCGTTGGTAATGCCTGTTAGCTTACATTTGTTACCTGGATTAAAATCAAAAGTATGGACATTCAATTTATCGGATTTTACGATCGATACATCAGCTCCTGTGTCTATCAAAAAATTGAGCTGTTGTTTAGCATTTTCACAATATACTGTAATATAGTTTGTGCAATCATTAGAAATTCTGTATATCTTTTTAGATTCTCCGGGAGGTCGATTTATTCCTCTCCGGATTCCTGGACGTTTCCCTGGTCCTGAATAAAGTTAATATTTCTAGTTGAATTTTTATTTGTATTGCTATTGTAATTTCTATTTCTGTTTTGATTATTATGGTTGATTCTATTATTATAGTTACTAGCTCTATGGTTATTGCTGTTGTTGTCTTTGTTATAACTATTGTTATGAGGCCTATTGTTCCCATTTCGAATATTGTTGCCTCTGTAATATCTCCTTTCATTATATTTGTTGTGGGTATAGTTGCGATTATTATTTCTGTTATTTTGTTGGAATCTATTTTGATTATGTTGCCTCCTCATATGCATGATGTTATTAGAAACTGGTTGGTGTTGCTCATTTTTTTCCAGTTCTTGTGCAATTGTAATTGCTTCTTGGAAGGTCTTTGGTCTTGATGCGAATACTGTACTTCTGTACTGGTCATTAAGACCATTTTTAAATACTGTTAAAGCATATGAGTCATTAATTGCTTTAATTGTGTTTTTCTCTGCCGTGCTTGTAGTAGTGCCAAGTGCATTTATTTGTAATTGATTTAGTTCGCTCACCAAAGTTAATATTTTTTCCTTGTATGCTGAAATAGTAGATCTCTTTTGCGTTAAGTGGCTAAGTGTGGTGTGGATCTGTGATACCGTATTACTACTTTTGTATCTAACATTAAGCTCTTTTTTCAAATCTTCCAATGTGTCTGGCGTCTGAGCTCCTAATGCTGTTTGGACACTTAGTGATAACTTCACGTTAAAAACAAAGTCCAATAAATCCGATTTCGCGGTTTCATTCAAAGTTTTATGTATGTATTCTACAATTTTTAAGAATGCATTTAGTTCGTTGTATTTTCCTTCAAATACTGGGATGGCTTTCATGGCCGTACTTAGATCAAAATTTGCCATCTCGTTGTCTTGTGTTAACGCTCTATCTATCAGTGTTCTTAGTTCTCTTGAGATTTTTACAAATTTAAGTTTGCTATCGAATGTGTTTTCTTCTTGTAGCGTTGGAATTGAATTTGTTTATTAATATATTCTTAAATATTTGAAAAAATTTGTTTTTGTTTTTTAAAACATTAATAACCTTTTTTTTTTTTTACACATTAATTGTCCTATTCAACTGTTTCTTTACATAATTTTTACTGTGCTTATTATAAAGAATTACAATTATTACTATAATTATAAAGATCGAAGATGTCGTTATTGCTTGCTGGTATGTGGTGAAGAAGGTTGCTTGGACGTTCGTTGAGCTGCAGTTTCCCATTGTTTTTATCGAAGTTTTTCCAATTCCTCAAATAGTGCCTTTTTGGCTGATCCCTTGGCGATGGGGATTATCCGGTGTAATTCAGCTCGTTTTCTTCTCAGGGCTACTTTTTTGCCGCCGCGTTTCTTTGAACGTTTTCCTTGTTGTCGTTGTTGTGGTGCTTCGGGTTTCACCCTCCGTCGGTATTCTTCTATTGTTATCGGCTTCGGTCCTCTCTTCTTTAGCTCCTCTATCGGTGTTGGTATGTATGGTATAATGTTATCCTCCACCTCTGTTGTACCTGGATTGTATTCAAATTCCTCCTCCGCTAGCTTAATCAAGCTCTTAAATAAAGACTGGAATTCTTCTGTGGATGATAATTCAGTCATCGGTGTTGATATTGCCAGTAATAGTGCCTCCACGATTCGTTGAGCAGGTCTCTTGGATTAGAATTCAAGATTCGTTGGGCAGGTCTCTTGGATCAGAATTGAAGATTCGTTGGGCAGGGTCTCTTGGATCAGAATTGAAGATTCGTTGGGCAGGTCTCTTGGATCAGAATTGAAGATTCGTTGGGCAGGTCTCTTGGATCAGAATTGAAGATTCGTTGGGCAGGGTCGCCATGTAATGTAATGTTCCTTTGGAGTGATAAGAGGCCTAGCTTAGTGCGTCACCTTTCGGGATACGCACTGTATAATGGCGTCACCAAGTGGGATACGCCGATATTTCTATTGAAGAAAAGAGTGCCGTGCGGCAGAGTCCAGTTCAGAAATCGAACTATATTTTTCTTGAATATTCTTCCCTTAAATACAAAAATCGATACACTAATATTTCCTAAGCTAAGTATACATATTATACAATACTACAATACAATAGAATAGCTATCACATATGTTTCAGGGTGCATTTCGCAAAGGGTCAGAATCGGTATCATCAGCTGTTTAGCACTTTGCTTGACCCAGATTTAATTTATGATTCATAGAAACAAAAGGTTCTGGGCAAGCGCCGCATGCTACCTGTGAATCACTGCACGGGAAAAGCAAGCAGGGTTAAATTACATCTCGTGCATTGACTTCGTGTGTTAGCTGTTTTGGTTCTGACTGACCGTGGCCTTGCGTAGTGATTGTTACATAATAGTGAATTTGAGTATGATCACTACAGTACCTATGTATTGCTACTGTTATTTGTGAATTTCGTTCACAATAAAAATCATCTAAGTAAGAGTTTATTTATTGTAGGATTGAAATTAAGTAATAGTTTTTCCAAAATAACCCGAATGTTGAACGAGCTCTTCCACAATCTTACATCAATGTATTAATAAATGCTTAAGGTACTAGTTCCCTCAAAATTTTCCAAAAAATCGGTTTTTGTTGCATTTTATGATTGAGGAATCATACCATACAATTTGTACCTTCAGGAATCATAAATTTGTACAAAGAAATTCGAAAAAATCGAAGAGCTACAGCAGTTTAATTGCGCGCGCATTTTTGAATATACACACATAAATATCTCGTAAAAAAACTTTAAACGCGTTTTTCTCGAAACTACATTTTACAACACGGCGGACAGTCAATCTTTGGATTGGCTGTACCGATTTGAATAAACATTACAGCATTTTGTTTGTTAAGGTCTATTGTAGGGCAATTCACCAGAATATTCCGAAAAAGTTGATAAAAAACATATTTACAAACAGAAAAAAACGAAAAAAAAATACGATTTCTTCAAATTTTTATTCCCAATATCCGCCATTTTTGTTTTTTTTACCGATTTTTTACTAATTGTGGTGAATAGCTTCATAAAACATCTTAATTTTTAACATGCTTTTTGGTTTTTTGGTTACGGACTTGCCGTTTCTGAGATTGAGTGTCCGCCATGGAACCCTCTTTTTGTGGACTCCTCATGTTTGAGAGCCTTCTATATATATAATAAAGTACTAAAAAAAGAAAAACAATTTTTTTTGTCAACTTCAAGACTTATATATTCAAATAAAAAAAGATTTCGTTAGATTTATAATAAAGGAGCTTAAAGAAAAAATAAAGTTTAAATGTCTATTTTTCCTATTCTACAGGGAACTAGTACCTTAAGGGGCATCACTAGTGTGACCACCTGAAACAGAAAAGTTGCTTTTTGGCAATTTAAAAACAATTACTGCATGCAATGTTTTGATATTTTAAGGATATACAGGCTGTTCAGAGGTGGGAGGTCAATACTGCAGGGGGTGAAAGGTCAGACCGAGACAAGCAAAAAATCGTATGGATGGGGGGGGGGGGCATCTCGCACCGTTTGGCAGTTACTGGGTGATTCGTAAATCAGGATTTTGCCTTATATGGGAACCGCTCTTGTATTTTTATCTTTTTTTCTACGCATCGCAGCGGCCCCAAACTGATCTCAAAAATCACTATTTCGAAGCCCTTTTCAAAAAAGTTTACACCACCCCCCTATCCCCAACCCCTTGGCTACAATCCCCGCTGCAAGTTGAAAAAATTAACTTTTATTTCACGATTTTTCACTTTTCGCCCCACTTTTCTCCGAAATTCATGTTATTAACATACCTACTTTTTATTTTTTTTAAGTTGCCTGTCTAATTACCTTTCCAAAAAGGTGCAACATGTCCAGGTAGAAAAGGGTTGCAAAAGTCCTGAAATTAAAACAGGACCTTTCACCCCCTGCAGTATTGACCTCAAAAGAAAGGTTTTGGTCAAGGCTCAAAAGAAAGGTTTTGGTTTCTACTTTCGAATGCACACTGGCTTTCGAAGAGTCCGCCTATACAGAGCCCAATATGGCGGCTAAAACCACGTGACCTCCATTACTTTAACTACTCATGAGGCTATAAAATGGGTCGCATCATTCCAATTGATGTCTACAAAGGCCCAAATAAAAGCTTTTGACTTCTGCTTTCAGAAGCTGTATTGCAAAAATCGCTTTCATTTAAGCCATTGTAAACCTCAATCGGAATGCTGCGAGCCATTTTGTACTCTTTTAAGTGGTAAAATTATAAAGATCACGTGGTTTAAGCGGTCATATTGAATTTTGAGCAATCCAAAAAAAAAAAATTTGCGATACAGCTTTTGGTATACACTATCGAAATATGCAACAAAAAAAAAACGATTTTTCCAAAATTACAGACTAGTGGTGCCCCTTAACTCAATATGAAGAGGTCTACAAAGATGTAAACAAAAACCAAACCAATTGTTAATTACGGATTTTATTAACAAGTCTTACCGATTCGAGATTTTCTCTTAGTCTTCTACTATCGAACCAGAATCGCTTAAATTATCGAATAATAAAAGTTTGATCACATTGATTTTAAGAGAAATTTTAAATTATTTTCTGTGTAAAAATTTATCACGATTGTAAAAATTAATAATTTTTGTGTAAATAAGTAAAAAAGTGTGAAATTACACAATTTTAAAGTGTTGCGTGTGATATTTACTCAACTTTGTAAATGTTGTGTGATTTTACACCAAATTGGTGTAAACGTGCACATGATGGTGTCTAATAAAAACTTCCTTGATCTTAATATCGCCAAGTGTAAATCGATTATTTACTCCTGTAAACGGTCCTCTACCACCTCTCGGACCTACTAGCTCTCCAGCGAACCTATACCATCAGTCAATTTCCTGCGTGATTTGGAAGTTACCTGTAATGTACCCCAGGGCAGTCATCTCGGCCCTGTACTTTTCATATTGTCCATGAACGATGTCGTGAACGTTATCAATCACTCTGACATCCTAATCTATGCTGACGATATGAAAATCTTCAAGCAAATTTCCTACACATCCGATTCATCGCTACTCCAAAACGACCTAGACAATTTTCGTACCTGGTGCTCAAAAAACTCTCTCGATCTAAACATATCCAAATGCCAAGCGATCACCTTCTCCCGTAAGCGCACCTCTACTCCTCCCAGATCCTACACCCTCTCTGAAGAACCCATCCCATCTGTTACCTCCCTCTGTGATCTTGGTGTCATATGCGATAGTGAACTCAACTTCCGTTCCCACATAGATCACGCTATTAGCAGGGCCAATTCTACTCTTGGCTTTGTCAAACGATGGTCTAAGGAGTTCTCCGACCCTTACGTTACCAAATCGCTCTTCATTTTCTTCGTCAGACCACTAATTGAGTATGCCCGTCAGGTTTGGTCTCCCTCGCAATCCTCAACCATTAACAGAATTGAATCAGTCCAGCGTAGATTCATTCGTTTTGCCCTACGCAACCTCCCGTGGACAGATCACCTCAACCTCCCTCCGTATGAAGACCGCCTAAAACTAATCGACCTTCAACCTCTCTCCATCCGTCGTGATATAGCTGATATCGTCTTCGTCCACCAAGTCCTAGCTGGTCTCATCGATTGCCCTGACCTCCTACATAGCATATCCCTCAACACTAACCCCCCCAATGTTAGATCTTTCCCCACCTTTCGTCTTGTGACCTACCGTACTAATTATGGCCACTTCGAACCCTTCACTAGAATGCTACGGGAAGTCAACAACTCTACTGCCTTCGATTTCCACCTCGACAAATCCTCCCTTAAGCGCGCCCTATCGCTGCCTGATCCACGCTTCCTTTGACTAATCAATTTAGGTTAATCTTATTCTAGTCGTAGTTTAAGTAAATTTCTGTAACTTGTATTAAGCGAAACAATAAATAAATAAATAATAGTGAACTGAATTCAGCTATGCGCTTTGTCAAACGGTGGTCAAGGGAATTCTGTAACACTTATGTTACAAATTCTCGCTACTTATGTTTTGTAAGGTCGTTCATAGAATAACGCCTTCAGATTTGCTCGCTTTCCTAATCAACACTTATAAATAGGATTGAGTCAGTTCAACGTAGATTCTTTCGTTTCCTGTTACGTGGTCTTTCTTGGCTGGACAGCCTTAACTTCCCTTCACCATACGAGAGTGGTCTAAAATTGATTGACCTCCAATCTCTAGCTTGATCTACATCTAACTTCTAACTTATTGTCATGACGTCACCGATATAATCTTCGTCTATCAGTTGCTATTCGGTTCGACTTTCTCGACGACATGAAAATTTGTTAATTACAAAAATGTTTTATTGTCAAAGAACAATTTCAAATTTTTTCAGATTTTTTGACGACGTTTGTCGAAATTTCGATTTCGTAATTTTTTGAAAATTCAAAAAGTGCATCAGATCCTACTGAAAGAATGGGAGAGTATTTTCTAATTCTAAATCTAATTCTAAGACATTTTTGGTCTTAAATTTATTTTTTTGCTGGTCTATAGTTTCCCAGAAAAAAATTCGTCAAGTTTTGGAAAAAAAAAGAATTTGTTTATTCTGGTACCATTTTGTCTTACGAAAGCTTTTTTTACATAAAAATAACCCCATATATTTTTACTTGAGACATCGAGGTCGCGATTTTTATTGGTTTTAAGCATGAACAAAAATGGAATGAGAACGAAAAATCATTTTAAACAAAAAAAATGTCATGAAAAATATCACGTATTTTTGGGTTTTTTTTATTTTTTCATGGTGAATTTTTTCTGGAGAAATTTTAACCATCACCATTGGAAAGAACAACCTCAAAAACAGCAAACAGTGGCTCCCGACTTTGTTTTTGTCTTCGAATTCATTACTACAAACTCAGATACCGAAATTGCGTCCTGTGGTTTTAAGACTAATTTTTAGTACTTTCTACCAAGATTACCTTAAGGGGTAGTCCAGTGAAAACGACTGTTTTTTCAACGATTTTTTTTTCATATTAGAAATTAATTTTTATTAAAAAACTTTTTGACATATGATAGTACAACTACACAAAAAATTTATTTATTTTTTTTCGATGAGTCATCCCGACAAAATGGCCACTCAAAAAAAAATTTTTTTTTTGTTGGCGGACGTCGAATCTCTGCAACGGTTCATTTGAAACAAAAAATTCAAACGAGGTTTTAATCTGTAGAACATTGGCTATCGTCGGAACTAGAATTATTAATTTTCAATAAAAAATAACAAAATGGCGGCATTTCGAATTTTTCGGGTGTTTTTCGGGTGCTTAATTTGTTTATAACTTTGTAAATAAACAATGGATTTTAATAATTCTAGTTCCGACGATAGATACACAATCAAGGAATATGCACCTAAATTTTTAGATCAATCGGAGCAAAATACTGAGATCTGACGTCCGCCGAGTCAAAACATTCTGTTTTGAGAAAATCGCGTTTAAAGTTTTTTTTGCGGAAAAAAGCTAAACAAATTAATTTTACCTTAGTCAGCGATGCCTGCTCCATACATAACGCGATGCCTCCTCCATACATAACTAACCTTAAATACAAAGCAGAAGGACCTAGACAGTTATAAACCGAAAAAAATAGGCGGAGCAAACAGAAATACAAGAGTCCTCCTTGCTCCGAAACACGCCAGGGGACCTTCGAGCGCTCGGATTACACGTCTCTCGAAAACTCTCTGTATCTTTAAAACTATTCAATATTTTGCTTAGATATTTTAAGGGAGTATTTTCAAGGTATAGTAAAGTAGATTTAAGCAAAAAAAAAATCGAAAAAAAAATTTTTTTTTTCACTGGGGGTAGTCCAGCCATATGAAATAAATGAAAAAAATTTATAAGGTTTAGTAATTCAGTAGTAAATGTATTGATACAAAATGTGCCTTCCTTTATAATTCACGTTCAGTTTTAATCGGGTAGATATAGGGATAACCAATCCATCTCTCCTTTGTTAGAGTATATGGCTGAAAAGCTAAGTGCCATACTGAGGAGATCAACTTGACTTCTCAGATCCAAACACTTATCTATCTTTTTGAGCTCGTTTTTTTTGGTGGACGATTTATATTCTTAATAAAGCATGTCCCACAGTCTGTCTGTCTGTCTGTTCGTGTGCAAATTCGCAGAATTGTAGCAAAAGCGGATTTTGTACTTTTGTCGGCTAGCCCACTCGGCTGGCAAAATTACAGCAGTATGTTACAAGGTTAAAATTAATTTTCTGAGAGCCAGCACAGTAGGTATGTCATATCTCAGTTATGTAATATCATTGCCTCAGCCTAATCCACATCTAATATTAAAAAAAAATTCTTATGAATACTTACCAAGCTTTTTGTAATACCTATAAAACAGGGAAATTAAATGAAACGCCATTTGCAAAAGAAAACAGGAACTATTGCTCCGAATGTCTATTATTGATACAAACTTACAATTTGAAATTATCGACTACTTAAAATATCCTCGTTTCCCTTAAATTATCGGCAATTTACGTCAAATCTATTCATAATGTCTTGTTTCACTGCTTTGCCCTGTCCGGGTGTGCGGCGGTAATACGGGCGTTCTATATCATTAATAATTAGTATTTACATTTACAAATTTACAAAAACTGTGTATCAGTGAAGCAACACAGGGTGGACTTACAAAATAAAATTTTTATATTCATTTTAATTGCCTCCCATCATATAAAAATTCATTACTTTTACAGTATTAACACGTTTTCCACCTTACGTTTTGCTACACACGGCTGTTGGTTATTTAATTTGTGTATATTTCATGTCCTTTTGCTAGTTTAATTTGTTTCAGTCCCTCGCCACTATAAACGCGTCTATGCATTAATTTTATGTCGCTTGCTTGAACAATAACAGTGGAATAAACGATTAATTTTTCGACAATTATGCTTTCTGTTCTCTCCACTCATTTTTCACTTCCTTTATTAACATGTTTGATTACAATTGATATTCGGGCTTGCCGCTTGGTCCGGCTGTTCTGTACGGTTCAACCATTTATTTACCATTGAAATTAAGGATACGATTTCGCTTCATTAATATGTAATAATAAGTATTTTAAACCATCCATTAAAGATTTCAGAAGGATTAAATTATAAATGTGATGAAAGGATATAATATGATAATTTATTTTGTATTTTTTCATATGGGAGATATGCCTTCTCTCGATTGGAGAATAATATAAATATATTATATTATTTTAACAGCAGACCCTATGTATTGTATGTGGACAAGTTAATTGAAATTGGTTAAAGTTTTTAGAAGCTATGGTGGAACAGACAGATATATAGCTAAATAGACACAAGTTCTAAAAATATACTGAAAAAATAATAATTTCTTGATGACAAGTTAAGCAGGACCCGAATATAATTACCTATAACTTTTGTGCCTAAAATTATCAACCAAATTTTAGGACTGAACTTTTTCATTGGTTTAATAGGTTTAAGAATTCATAATAATACAAAAACTAAAATTGTAAAACTTATGGAATTCCAACTTCGTAAATCTTTACAACATGTATCTGTTAGGGCGAAAATATTTCATATAAAAAATAATTTAAAATATATGAGTTGTATCAAAAGTTCTTGTCTATTACCTACTATTAATAAAAAAAACAAGTATTTGCGTCTTAAAGCATTGCCATCATTTACAAACAAAATTGTAGAACCAAAATAAATGAATGTATCTTATTGAAAAACCAGAAACATTTCAAAGATAACAAGTTTTTTGTTCATATCCAATGGACTTGAATAAAATGTTGAAAATTTTAGGTTTCAATTACTTACCCTGAAATATAGCTTCAACATAGTTACTTAAACTAAGAAAGATCATAGGGTAGACATTTACATATTGTAACATAACTTTCGTAAACTGAAATATATTAATTTAATTTTAAATGTATGCTTTCTCGTACCATACTGTTTCCATTCTATAAAAGGGCTCCACTGAACTGTATTATTAATAAAGAAAATTAAATCATATCGTCGTGAAAGTAGGGTTTCTCTTATTTCCTGTAAGAGGTTTCTTTTGAATTGAATTGATAAATATCAAAAGATGGCATAAATAAATATGTTTCAAGTTCCTGTCCAGTAATTTCTGCATACCATAATTTTCCACTATTTTCATTATTTTCTTTATGCTTGCTTGCTTATATATATAAATTCTGAAATCGTTGTTTTATTGCTGAATAAAACATATCAAAAAATTGATTTGTAAATTTGTTTCATTAAAGACATTTTTGGAAATATTTCTTTGATCTTTTGTTAATTTTAGTCAATGGTCACAGTTGACAAAAATAGTAGTTTCAAGTTAGAAAAGCTGTACGAAGCAGAACTCATTAGAAAAATCATAAATTCATTAACATTCAAGTGCAAATAAGTATTTACGTCTCTTAGCATTTTTGGTACAAAATTATCTGAATATCATATATTAGTGATGAGCAAAACAAGACTAAGGTTGGCCCATAAGAGCCCGTACAATGTGTCAAAAACTGTAGAACTATACACTTTCAAATATGGAGTACCAGTTAATAAAAGTTCAATAAACCGCGTGTTACAGATAGATAATTTTCTTAAAACTAGCGACTAAAGTAGAATGAAATATTTTTCAATCAGCAAGTCTTGGTGAAGTCTTGCAAACATGGTCTTGGTCTTGCAAATCGAGTCTTGGTAATGCTACCGCAGGTATATGTAGTACTGGTCTTGATCTTAGAATTTCTGCAAGACCAAGATCAAGACCAATTTTGCTCATCACTAAATTCTAAACTAAGTGTGCAAGACCAAGATTTGGTATTAATATTCGTATCGATTATCATAGTCTTGCTCTTGGTCTTGGTCTTGTTATGCTCATCACTATCATATATGTATCTCAAATAATTATATTTTATTTTATAAGAAAGGGGAAAATTTAAGTTTAAAAGAAATCAATATTTTTAATTAATGATCAATAATTGCAGCATGTTTAAAAAAAAATTAATAGGTATCACGAAAGTAACGAAATTTGTTCCTATACTTTCGAAAGGGTAAAATTAATTGTTTGTTTTAAAATTAAAAAATATAAAAATTTATATTCCGAACAGTACAACACCAAGCCCGATATTAATATTTAGCTTAAAGCACATCTTCCACATTGCATATCCTCAGAAAAATGATTTTTCCAAATAGAAGAACATCAACCACCACCCGCATCCAAGATTTCGAGTGGGATAAACGTTTTATATAGCAAAGCCTTAACACAACTTCGAACGGATAACGCTAAGGCGAAGAAGGCTTCTTGCGATTACCTCCACTTATGCCACGAACAACGTGAATAGCGTCTCTAGTAAATTCCATTTATTCCTTTATTTTATAAGTAGTAAATATATTGCCTTTTAGGAAAACATTTGTCATACTTAGTGTTTATTTATTATACATGCAATTCTCTGCTACGTTATTGTCCACCCTTTTATACATTTGGGCTTGTTAATAGACTACACCAGTTTCACCTATTTATTTACCTTTACCTATTTAGAAAATTCGAACGCCTTCAGGGCCTTCTTAATGAACAGAACAAAACCAATAAACGAAGCGGGTAACATTAATTGCTAGTTACTACCTAAGTTAGTAGCTCCCCGAGTCACTTCGTTAAGGAGAACTCCTTCAGCTAGTGCAGTGAGTGGAATACGGTGTCCGAATCCGATAGACTTCTGTCCCGCCCTCGGATTAGCATGCCCGAGTCTACTGTCCACTTGTTGGCCCGATAGTACATGTCCTTATACATGGTCGGACAATTTTGATTCTATTAAGAAAGTTGTTACGAAAATGGCACAAAATGACAACAGCAGCTCATACCTTTGTATTTTTAAAGTCTATATTCGTTCTAATCGTTCTGTGGTGCAGGTGCTGCAAAGGTCTCGCGTTGTTTCCTAGAGGCGCCTTCGGTGTAGTTTCAGATCCCTGCATTAACCTTCTGAGTTGATATAACTATAATATAAAAGAAAATAAGATTTTTTCTTGTTATATTAATCAGAAATTCTAATTTATTTTGATATTACTGCAAAATTTACAAAACATTAAACGTAAATCCTTATGGAAAAATTGTCAATTTTAGTAACTTATCCTTTTCATTAAAAAGTATTCCAATCTGTTTTTTATAATACATAATAATAATTTTTTATTAGCCAGAATAACTTATGAATAAATTACTATGAATTTAAAATAGATATTATTATTATTGATTACAGTTGATTACAATTGATACACGGCTTTTTTGGAAGAATTATAAAAACTATTAAATTTGAACGTCTTTTAAATATGGACTGTATACTACCCTGACGCAAAAAAACTCGCCTATCCGTTTTTGTGATGAGTAGGTACTTGTAAGCAGATAACAAAATATTTTCTTTCCTGAGGTAATTAAGAACAAAATGTTGTATTCAGTTTTAAGCTAATTATATTTACTTTTTTGTGGTTGATAAAAAAGTAACAATAAATTTATCATTTACAACAAAATTCTAAATCAAAACCATAAACAAAACAATATACGTATAGTAGTTCGCCCATATTGTAAATGGTGTGGTCACCCCTTCGTAGCGTCATCTTTGCTTTTAATTACCGCCTTAATTCGATCTAGCATAGTATTTGCTAACTCTCGACCATTATTTTGGCTCTATGGAGTCTCACAAATTTTGTAATTCCTCAATAGTCCTGACAGGTTATTGGAACACATTGTTTTTTTCATTTTTCCGCATAAAGATTCAAAGGGCGAAATGTCAGGTTGGAAGGCTATTCCATAAGAGGAATATTTTTCGGAGCTAACCACACTTTTGTGGCTTTAGCAGTGTAGCAGAAAGCGCCGTCCTGCTGGAAAATATATGTATATATTTTTAGGAGAACTCCATAAAGTAATCGAAGGTAAAAGTTCGTTTTGCAAGATATTTTGGTTCCTCGCAGCATTGATAGTACCGTCAACAAAGTGAAGTCGTCCCACACATAGCGACGACATATACATAGTACATGCTCAAACCATAAGTTGAACTGGAAATTTAAGTGTACTTCGCAAAAAATCTGGGTAAAAGGTTCTTTCGGGTTTTATGTGACCTACGCGCAAATCAAACTTGGACTCCTTGCTCCAAATTATATATAGACGGCCATTGTCTTATTGGCATTTTCGTATTTTTGCAGGGACCAAAAATAATAGGTATTTTTAGAGACTAAACTGTTATTTTTAGCCAATTATAATTTGAAGCAAAAAAAAGAAAAAAAAAAAAAAAAAGAAAATAAAGAAAAGACGAACAAGCTCAAAACCTTAATATTTTTTCGGGGAAAAATAAAAAGCCAGCTAGCTTAGCTTTTTATTTTTTCGAGCCAAGAATAACAAGTTAAAAAGCTCGTTATTCTTGTCTGGCAAATATAAAAAGCCAAGTTGACTTTTTATTTTTTCAAGTTGGAGTTATAAAGTTACAACGAACGATTCAAATTTTTAATACATTTTAGTCAATGTTGTACTCTCTTTTATCATATGATGTGACATCATCAAATATAGTTTATAGTTTCGTCTATATTCTTGCCTTACAATTACAATTGTTTTCTTCTTACTCTAGGCTTTCCCTTTGTCTGAAGGAATTTAGTTTTAACATTACCTTTAGGTTGCGTCTGGTATGTATATCACACCTTATAAAAGCCATATTCTAATTTATTTAACGAACGCTACCTTATTGGGGTAATTACTAATGCCGTCGATTGACTTTGGTACTTCAAAATTGTCTTTAATGAACGAAGATCTAAAGAAGACGCTACAGGGTGTCACTTCATTACTCAAATACTTTAATTTATGTCTCGAATCGTAGACTAGATTTTCTCTTTTGATAAGCATTGACAAAAGGTTTCCTAATGTCTTGACTTACTTTTGCCACAAGCCATTTTATTTGAACTTACTTTACCTAAAGCCTTCATTTCAATAAGCCGCATCTTGCGAAATAATAAAAAATAAACAATAACTGTAAATAAAATGAATTTTAATTAATAAGTAACAGTTTTAATAGGAAATAACCAGAGTAGGCGAACTACCAAGCAGGTTAAATATCTTGTTTTTGTTGTGTATTTAGTTTGGTTGGAAATGATGAATTAATGTTTTTTTTTTTATAAACCATCAAATAGTAAATATAACAAGCTACAAATTGAGTATAAAATTGTGTTCTTAATTATCTCAGAAAAGACAATATTTTTTGTTGTCTTACAGGTACTTATTCAAAAACCGGGTAGGCGAATTATTTTACATTAAGGCTAACAAGAAAGACATAATGGCAAATTTGGTTTTAACTGATGCGTTGTCATCTATCATAGCATGGTGTGACCCAAAAGCAAATAATTATTCTAAAAACGGACTTATTTAGTGATCAACAAAAATAAATTCCCTTTTCGTTATATAAAATACAAAATGTGCGAAAAAGGAGGAGAAAAGTTAAAAATAAATACCCCCAAGAATCTTTCCGTAATTCTAAAGTTTTCTGTATCAATACTTTACTTCGTTATTAGTGTAGTCAACAGTATTTTTCTCTTGTAGAATTTGGAGTAACGATGTTATTTGAAAACTTTCCTAAACACGTTCTAAATGAGCTTACCTCTTGTTTAGTGATGTAGATGGGCTTATTAATGATAATCCAGACAGTGCTCTCCCAGCATCCAGGATGTGTTGTTGATCCCTCGTAGGTCATGTACTGATCCGTGTTTGGCAGAAGGGATCGCAGCGAAATATGTCTGATTGGCGTTGAAAATCCTGCGGAAGAAAATCAGTACTTGTATAAGAAAAATAACTTCCTTGTGGAACAAAGGGAAGAAGAGAAACAGTCGGTGGTTACCACCGCATTTGTAGCCCCACAGCCACAACAGCACCCATTAAACCCGCCTCCAGGGATTTATGTCCAAGTCCCAAGAGCTGCACATACGTGGGGCAACTTTTAATTACAGCCCACAGCCCCGCCGCGATAGTTAAACTTAAGTTTAAATTATTGCCAACTTGTTACGCTTAAATCTTCAAAAAGGGCCGGCTATTTATTAAATCCGCATGCAGTGGGCGCTGTGTCGGTGCCGGCAGCAACCCGACTCAATTTAAGTAATGAAGTCGTACAAGGAGTTGGCCCAAAAGTATTTTATGGGTGGAAACTTTTCCTTGTTTCAACCTGTTCCTGTTGTTCCAGCAATCGGTAGGTAATAATGGTCCCGATGCCGCGCACCTCGACCACCCCGGCCGGCAACTCCTTAAACAAAAACAGGAAAAAATTCCGTAGAAAATTCTTAATCGGTGCAACATCGGTGGTAAATTGTTCCACAACATGTCCGCGACTTTATCCCTGATACTTAGCGGAGCGCCCGTAAGTTTTATTGGCCATGCAATGTGAAGGGAGCTCCGTAAAACTTTTGTGTTTTCCATGCGAATAAGGGAAAATTAGATGGGTTCAAAAATGTGGTGTACATTTTCGTAGGGCATTAGCCCGACCAGGTGAGGTGGAGTCTGTTGTAGTTTCACGCAAGTGTGAAAACTTTCTTTAGAATCTGTAGAGCTCGAGCGATGACTTCGTGATAGAGCCGATGATTAGTTTTGGGTACCCCAATGACAATGCGAATGAAAGGGTTGTCATCAATTTTAATATTTGAGCCGCTATTTCTGAAAGTGGTATAGGTCCACATTTGAGAACAACATCTAATTTATTTTTGTATGATTTAATCAGCATTTTATTTGCTACGCCTTATAATATAAAGCTGTTTTCTATGTTCTGTTAAAAAGGAGCTAGGCTGATAAGATCCATTTCTGGTCCACTAGCTGGGAGTTGCCATTTATATTTTTTTTACAAATATTAATATTAATAAAAACAATATTTAAGATCTTTAATTTCGTTCATGGTGAAACATAAAAATTAATGAAGTTTTAAATCAACATTTTAATGATTTTAAGCGATTCGTTATTATTTTTAACAGTATTATTGTGACATAATGACAGCTAAAATAAACTTTTAAATGAAAAATAAGCTAAATACTAATATTTAGAAGCATTTATAGTGAGTTCTTAAAGCCATGGACCGACTGAAACTTTTAGAAACGACTAAAATGATAATGCAAAAAGATACCACTAAAAACTTTATACCCTCTTTATTTCTAACAGGCCTTAATTTAGGAGAACTAATGGTAGTGGAATAAGTAAATAATTTACTAAATATCTTTACATTGACTTTCGAAAAATACCGAAGGTATGAATAATTATAAAAACGTACTGCATTTAAAAGAATGCCTTTGGAGCAATTAAGGTGTGAAAAAACATTAGGCGGACTGGAGTTAAATAAAAAGGCAGTCGAATACTCACGCACAGTTTGTTATTAATATAAATATGTTTTGTATTTCAGAAAAAGAAAATCTATAAGTCCGGTAATTAGTCCTGTGTTAGTTTTATGAACAAGCATAATTATCAGTAAAATTACAAAACTTGCAAAATATCTAAAATAAATCTGTGGGCTGGTTAATTATTTCAATTTCCATATCTTCGGGATCTAAAATTTATCGTTTTCAGGCTGCTTCATCTACGCAAGTTGCTGGTTCATTGTGGCTTTGGATTGATTGTGAAACGAAGTCGAGGGGGTGAAAGAATTACACGATTTCGATATTTGCAAAACCCCATGCCAATCAACACTTCAATAATGGATCTCCATCATCCTGACAATTAGACCGCGTTGGAACCAATAATGCGTAAGGATGCTATTTTACTCACAATAAAATTTAATTTTTAAACTGATGGGTCCAAGTGTTTTCCGCACACGGACAGTATTAGAGTAAATAGATTTCCGATTGTGTCCTGATTTAACCGATTTAAGAACAGAAATTTAACAATAAAATCTTGCTGAAAATCTCCTAACATGAATAAAACACTAATCGTTTGAATTAGACCCTTTTTCCAATGAGTGATGTTTTCGGCATTTCTAAAGAAAATGTCATTGAGATATTCCCGCATAATTTAAGGGGTATTACCGGTTCTTAAGAGCTTTCCCATGGAATTTCTACCAGTCCCTTATACAGGGGGTAGAGGGGGAAAAGGAAGTCCTCCAAGAGTTAAAAAGTTGTATAGAAATTATGAGGAAATATGAAGCTTAGTTATTTGAGGTAGGGTAAATTACCTACTTGAAGCTGGATGAACCACGAGATTCTTAAAAATGTATTTAATGAGACGATTTTCCGGTTATAATTTTCTAAAAATAATTAATTTTTTTTTGCATTTTTCAATTCCTTATACCTCCAGAAATTAACTCTCAAAATTTGTTAAGAAATTTCAAAAAGAAAAATAGTTACAGCAATTTAAGCATGCGCATCCTTTTCTCTCTCTGGTGATAATTTCGGCTATATAATAAATTGAAAAAAAAAACTTTAAACGCGTTTTTCTCAAAATGACGTTTTTTCAAATGGCGGACAGTTAATTTCCGGATTGGCTGAACCGATTAAGATCAAATTTGGTGTGATTATTTATTCAAGTGTCCTGTGTGGTAATCCACCACAATATAGGCCAAAAGCCAATACAAAACAAATTTGGCAAGCGAAACAAAGTGAAAAAATGGGTGATTTTTCGAAAAAATTTTTCAAACAGCCGCCATTTTTTTTTTTTTTTTGTCATTTATTCAAATATTGTGGTGAATTACCACGTGAGAAGCATTGCTCTTTAAAATGCCGTTTGATTTTTCCGGTTTAAGATTCTTCATTCCTGAGATTAACTGTCCGCCATGCAAAGAGGTATTTTTTGCGGTGACAACTTCAGCGTCCCCTATAAATAATAAAAAAAATTGCAAAAAAAAGATTTTTTTTACTACCTTGAAAATGTAATAAAAGTGTAAGAGAAGATTGAAAATGTTATATAATAAAGGAACCGAGAAAAAAAATATTGGAAATTAGTCTGTTTTTTTACCTTTATAACCGGTACTACCCCCTTAAACCCAAAAAACAGCATTCCATCAATTTATAAAAGACAATGTGCCAACAAAGCCAAATGTTACAATTGAAGAGAACTCCATTCGGTATTTTATGGGATATGTTCTTTATAATTGTAATTCAGCACTCAAAAATAATACAAGGTGTAAAATTTAAAAAAAAAGTAGGTCCAAATGCATCGATTTCAAGTCAATCAGAATTATTTTTGTTTCATAAAAAGTATATATTATAAATCTGATTTTGGTAGCCTAGTTTGAGATTTTGTTTTGAATTGTCGGAAATAAAAACAAAATATTTATGGAAAAATCACTCATACAAATTTTTAAATTAGAAATTGCGCAGCAATGTGTAACTGAAACAAAAAATATTAAAAAATCAAAGCACTGCCATACTCATTACATGAATATTTTGAATTACTTTATTTAATTAAACGACTATGGGCTCATTTAGCACTTTAGGCATTGTAAATTAATAGATAGTCATAAACCAAAAAAAATTCATTCATCATTTATTACACCCCTCCTTCCCTGTTGCAAAGCCTTGATGATGTAATGCACGATCAAATTATTAATAATATTTCTCCTCCTATCTCGTTCTGAATAATATTAATAGAGCGTAGCAGGAATAAAACATTGTTAATAATTTGACCGTCTACTCATACTCATAGGCAATATATAAAAGTAGAATTCCCTTCGTAGTTATTATTATTATTATTATTAAGTTATACGGCCTTCTCTGGCATTTCAGCACATCCTCTATAGTGTGATTGTAACTTTCTTTATAATTACTTCCTTAATTTCAGGAAGAAAATTTTTGGTCTTTTATGTTAACAGAATGTTTAAAACAATTCCAACCAAAATTTTTTAAATGACACAATGAAGAATAAATTATTCACTCAAAAATGATAGTATTTCAAACTGCCTTTGACGAAAAGTATCAGAAAAATTGTAGCAATAGACTGAACTATAACTTACATAATTATGTATTATATAAATATATATAACGATTACAAGAGATTTTTACTCTTTTACAGAATAACCAATTATGAAATACTCTGAACACTGAGATGAATAAAGCATATTATTATGCAGATTGTTGTGTTGGCTTCAAAAAGTATCTTACAATTGGCCCCATTTGTTTTTTTCCTATATATTTTCCATTTACATACTTGATAAATTACAAAATGATCCATATTATCTATATTATATATTTCTGACTCTTGTAATTTTACAGATCATTCAAAGATCAGAACAAAAATTCTAGATTTTTTCTGAAAATATCACTTACTTGGACAATGCATAGGTTATAGACTGAAAACAAAATAGGGAGCCACTTTATCACCTTTTGATCTACTCTTTTCCTACAAATGCAGTGTTTTCAATGGGCAAACAAATCAAATTCGTTAAAACGAACTCTTTATAATGCCTTTTCTTCTCTTCTTGATTTTCACTGTGATAGATTAGCATTAAAAAAATTATTACTTAGTTGTCAATTTAATATTTATAAAGCATTTTGTTTTCATTAGACTTTCCTTTTAATTTGTTCACTATTTTTAATATTGATACTTGTGTATTGTGTCAGATGGTCTACTGTACCTGTTGATCAAATAAATAGAAATAGAAAACGAATTCTTTTCCTGAGAATTAGGAAGTGTTTCGTCTGAGGATTTATATCGCATGCAGTGTACAAAAATGTATTCTGGTTAGCTGCTAGCAAAGTTACCTGAAATCTTGACATGGGTCTTAAGAACAAAAACCGAAAAAGATATTCTTCTCTATCTCTTAAAATTAAAGAAATAAATGTTACTTAAAAATTAAATGTGCAGTATCAAAGCTAACCCTCAAAAAGGTTTTACGACTTTACTTTGTGCAGTCGTACGATGTATGGAATGGATGCATTCCGAAATTGATGTCAATGTTCCATCGTCCTACTTATGTCCGCTCCAGAAATTAAATAGAAAATGCCTCCTGTGTATTTTTCCCCTTTGTTTTTGTTCTTGTTGCCATTTAAAGAAGCCAAGTCATGATGAAGGATGTTCCCGATGTCCACAACTGCCCGATTTCCCGCTGAGAATGTACAGAATGTGTGGCGTGTGTATTTTCTGCATGCGATTAAGGTGGCTGCACCAGAATACAAATTAAACATTTGCCATTCTGGCGGCAATAAGCGCTGTCGGTTGTCCTGGAACTGCACGAGATCCCCGCCGCACTAAGGATGATAATTACGTTCTTAAAGTAGGACCCATATGTCAGCGGGGACGTGTGTCCTTGAGGAGGAACAACAGCGTTTTCTCTGCTCGCAATTAACCTCTTTTGTGGGAATGAATTTTCTTTGAATTTGTCTTAAGCTCGTGAGGAATTATCCGTGTCATTACCACTCATTATTTTTGCTGAAGTATGCAACAAGACAACTCCGAAAGGTTTTGGAGGAAAGAGGGGCCAACGACATAAGAAAACTTTCTCATTTGTCTTCCGCTGCCTCTGAGGAGTTATCAACCTGCTGCATTCCTCACTTTAATTGCACGCGAGTTGGATTCGTCTTGGCTCAACGTATTTTCCCAAGTGCATTGACGGTTGCCGAAGTCGTATCGGCAACTCTCCAAATTCTCAAGGAAGTATCAAGACAACTGACAACTAGGGCAGTCGTAAGCGGAAATGCGAATCATTGGAAATTATTTAAAAATCTGAATAGTTTTCATTATATCAACAATCTTAAGGACACACAACGCAAATGCCCATTATTGAGAATTGTTAGCCAAACACTTTGGTTTAGTTAAACATTGCGTTAAATGTTTCGTTTAAATGTTCTTAATTCATGAGCTTGGAAGCGGGACATTTACATTGTGAACACCATCAAAAAAAGTATCAAGAATGATCTATCATAATAGTAAAATTAATTTGAGAATTTAAAGTCAGATGATATTTGGCTAAAAAATACTTACAATACACCTACATGGAAATCTATGTGACAATTTCTCTAGAGTGGCCCAAAAACTATGTTCAAATGAAAACGGCAGACGGAGCAGTTGATGACTGTTCATATAAGCCTTATATACTTTTTTTAAAATTCGGGAAAATCACAAGCCTCAATCAATGTTTTCGATATCATGACAACAAATGCTGGTGTTTTTTGATTTTGTTTTAAAGTTAAATTTTTATTTTTTTAAATAATTACTGAAGAACCCTGCTGTCAAATGTAATCAAAGATATACATATATTTCTAATATAGCTATCGTTTTCTCAGAGTAAAAATAATCTTTTTCTATTTTGGCTGTATTAAATTTTTATCTTTCCAATTTTACAGCCCATGATGTAAAGTATTCAGCTTTTGTCTAACAAGGAAGGTATCGCGACATCTTAGATCCGATTTCGTTGCGACTGAAAGATGTTATTCTACATCAAATTTTAAGATAAAAGATATATTTTTTTGTTTGCGGATAAGCATATTTTGGGGGTAAAATGGACCCCTAAGGGTAACCTTAACAGACACTTTAAAGGTTTTACATATTTATAGTCAATATTTTTTTAAACGAAAGATTGAGAAAAAAAAATATTAAAAAAAAAAAAGAAATCGATCGCTTTATTCTTTAAGGGGTTATTTAGTCAGGAGGCCCAAAAAAGTCGATTTTTCAAGAATTTTTCTTGAGATGACCTTTCAAGTTATGGATGTAAAAATGTGTACACATATTATGGTAACTCTTGAGTGTATTTTAATGTTTTTTATTTGTAAAAATAATTATTTTAAAAGTTGCTACAGCTAATCTCCAGGAGCAACTCTAAAAAAAGGCGCCTTGCGGTGAGCACGATATCTCTGGACTGGCTCATCCAAAATGAATAAACCAAAAATATTTCATTAATATATTGTTTTTCTTGTAATTAGTCGAAGAAATAAGCAAAAAAGAATTTTCGAAAAAATGGCGGCTTCTTAAAAAAAAAAACCATTTTTAACTAAAATGTTGGCCTTAAATTGTTTATAAAATGGGAAATATTTATCGGTGAGAATAAACCTTCGATTAATTACTAAAAAATGTATTTAAGAAGCTTGAGTTAAAATTTGAAATTGATCGATTCAGCCGTTTCCAAGAAATCTTGTTCACCGAATTTTGAAATACAGTTTTGAGAAAAACGCGTTCGAAGTTTCAAAAGCACCTTAAATATAGTACAAAAATCATTACAAATATGCGTGTAACTTCAAGGACATTCACCATTATATGAAATTTTCTGTGGGTGTACTTAAATATATGTACATTACGAAAAAAAAAAAAAATCGATTTTCTGAAAATTCTGATTGTATATAACTCCTTAAAGGGGTAAATACAATTAGAAGGTCAAAAAAATCGATTTTTTGTTGTTCCTCTAAAAAGTTAGGAAATTTCTAGTAGAATACGCTTCAAAAAGTTTCAGGTCGAAAATCGAACTCCTTATATATTTTTTCGTCATTTTTCGAGAACGCTTTGTTCAGCGCATAGCAGGTTTTCAAAACTTTAAACGCGTTCTTCTCAAAACAACATTTTTAAAATTGGCAACCACGATTACTCGAAAACTACTTGTCCAATTTAGGATTTCTTCTTTATACCTTAGGCTTGTCTGTAAGCCTAATTGTTTTGGAATTTTTTGTTGCAAAATTGAATTATTAATGCAAAAATGGCTGAAAAAATAGTGAAAATTATCGATTTTTTACAGAAACTTCTACCAAACGCAGAATTATTTTTGTTTTTTTTTTTAATTTTTGAGGTTTACCGAAAAATTACATGTATATTTAAGCCAAATTTTTTTTATGGACTGTTACAGATCAATAACACAACGTCCAGAGTGGTTGCCGTTTTTTTTGTAGGTCAACTTCACGCCAGCGTACAGCCGCCATTTTGTTTTCAAAAATTAAAGAAAAAGTTTTTTTACATGCCTCATTTATACCTTAACAAGTGTACAAAGTTTTATAATGATTGCATTAAACCTTCTTTGTGAAAAAAAATGTTTTCTAATGCGTAATTTTTGCCCGTATTGTATTTACCCCCTTAAGCAGACCAATCGTAATTGAAAGAGCAGAAAAAAATATTAAATACGTATTTTTGAGTTTTGAAAAGAATATTTATATTTAAGGTGCAAACTACCCTCACATGTCGGGCTACCTTCCTTGTAAGAAAAAAAATTGTAAGTGTTATGTCATTTCAAAATATAGACCAAATGCTCCAATTTCTAGGATAATAATAATTGTTTTTATTTATTAAATCCAGAAAAAGGGTATATAGGACTTACAATATTGTAATGTGTACACTATTAAAATTCAGGCATAAATTGGCTATATTACACTAGTGAAAGCTAATAAGGCAAAAATGAATATACAACTTTAATTAGGTATACCATATACATATGTATATAAAATATGAAAAACTTAAAAAAAGGGGAAAAAGTATTTAACTGTTTCACTGTTAACGTTTTAATGTAAAAAAAAAATTGAAAACTGTGCAACACATAGCGAAGTTACACCAACCCAGAGATTGCGTATATACAAAACCCCCGGGAATACATATAAACACAAGCCGTGAAGTAGAAAATGCATACGTAGTGATGTAGTCCGAGAATCGCCGCGAAATAACATTGCTTCTTATGGCGGAAGATCCGAAGTATGCCGCTCCACTCGCCTGAACTGCTAAACAATAACTTTTACGCGAAAATGATATTCTAATAACTATAACTATAGAGGAATACCTTTCTAGTGATCTAAAAACCTTTATAGTGACAAGAGCAAAATATTAGAGTTTTTTTGACGGTGGAAAAAGAGGGGTTGGCATTGAGGTATGCAGGAGTTTATAAAGAAAGATCATAATTCTGAGTTTAATATACATATACATCCAATGAGCAACTAAGAAGTGATTTATTGAGATGAGAGATATGATCAAATTTTCTCAGGCCATGGACAAATCTTAGGCAATAATTAGAGGCTCTATTTAGTTTACGGGAACATACAAAATCTGCTTTACTGAAAATTAGCCGACTATAAAGAAAGTGAGGCAACAAGAGTGCTTTAACCAAGTTCGCACGTAAATAATTGGTCGGTTAATATTAGTATATTTTCTTTAAAGCAAACTTTAAGGAGTTAACACCTATTATAGTGTTGTCTCTACTGTGACCACGATAAAAATGTTTATCGAACTAAACTTCGTGGCGGTCTCATGATTGTCTATCGTTCTCACTTAGGTATATAATTAAAAACATATGTTCATATACAGGAAGATATAAGTGGACTTACCTCTAAACAAAACTTTATTGAACGTGCTGGTTATAATTCTGAGTTCTGGGTTGGGTGTCTCTCCTATTTGCACCATAAGCGAGATGCCCACTATTCCTTGGGATTTATGTTGCGCTTCCGACATGTTATGGTACAGTTCCTTGTTGAACCCGTAGAGTTGAATCTGAAATGGTTGGGAGAAAAGTACATGAGATAAAACGTAACGATTTTGTTTACACTTATTTTAGAATCTCCCACCGATCCCAATAATAAAGAAACGGATAATTAACTTATCTCCCTATTGTTCTCGTAGTGTCGATGAAATTAATAAATCTCAAATGAGACTATATTTCTGCTTGTCCCGTTCACACAATCATTGTTCACATGCCTCTTATCGTATCTCATTCGGTGACTGTAATCACCTGCTGTTCGCATCATTCTGCTGGACCACTTCATAAACCTCAGTCTTTCCCTCGTCGCTTGACCATCGTTATTAGATGATAATCCGCACACTGGTCAAAAATCCACCTGTGCCGTCGGTGGCCCCACGTGGGGCGTCCACCCCAGAGTCAAAGATACTTTTCATGGGAATGACTTACCTCGCCTGGAAAGCTGTAGCCATGTATGCGGTGCTCTGACCCTTGGCTATTCTCCGTCCCGTAATGGATGTAAATTTCCTCGAACTGATACCGGTAAGCCAAGGGCCCCCCGGAGATATTGACGTGCTGCTTTGTGTCCTTGTCGACACGGAAGACCAGGGATTGACCTGTGTTGTGGAGTGTCCCCGAGACCTGAAAGAAAAAACGAAACGGACAAACGAATGAGTCCAGGCTCCATTAGACTCTGACCAATGTTAATGCTACATTCAGGACCCGGGTAATGTTTTTTTCGCCGTCTTCCCGGCCGGATGGTGCTGAGCACCCTGATTAGATATGATGTCCTGTCTGATTGGGAGATAATTTGAGGCTCATGAGCACCCATTAGGCGTATCTTTATGTTTACATGGCTCCCTTTCAGTGATTTTATTGCGGGGGTCAGTCCGCCCCCGAAGACCCAATCATTTCCGCCCTAATGGGCCCCGACAGGTTATGGATCACCGGAACTTGTAATTGTCGTTCAGCTTCAACATATTTCCAGCGCACAATAAAACCCCCCAGGAAGAGTTTTAATAAAATTTAACCTATAAATTTTCCACCGTTCGAGCGGCACTGCTCGGAAAATCTCACAAAAGCATCGTTTTATTAGGTCCGATTATTGTGCTCACGTTCCGAGTTTTATTGTGCTATAAAAAGAATTTCTTGAAATTTCTCGGTTGCAACCATTCGACCCGTGCCGGAGAGCCTCTCTCCGGAACTATGTCGTGTTTATTAGAGTAACATATGGCGCCTATTATCACTAACTGTGGAACGACCGAAAATATCCTTAAAATTTCATAAACTTTGAACGTTGCTCGAATCGAGTGGCTGCTGCCCGGGGTTTTGCTATTGCTCGCCGGTCGCCTCAAACTGTTTGCACTGAAAATAAAATGTTTTACTAGCTCTCGATTTTGTGCCCTTGTCAACTGTCGCCTGCCGTTAAAGTTCACTTGTGCTTGTGTTTTGCTTTAACTTTTCTGGACCCGCAGGTCCCCTACCTAGGGGATTCTTAAATTATATCGATTACGCAGGTGTCCATGTCGAGTTTAACTTTAACAGCTATTTATGCAAAGTTTAACCATTGATCTTTTGTTCTCTATTTGCTTTTGATTAAAATTGATTAAAATTAAAATTTCTTTCGCAATTTTTTACATCTTATTCATAAAAACTAATATCCGTTCAGCCTTCGGTAGTATCTAATTTCTTCTGCGAATAAAAGATTATCTCCCACAGACTCTGTAAATTTTTGGAATATTCCAAACATACAAATCCTTAGGTGAAGACTTTTCTTTGAAACATTTTTTTCTATAGTAGCAGTGTAAATGTATCTTATTTAGCTATTTAATTGAATTTTTAAAATTTCAAAAAAAGGAGGAGGTTGTTAATTCGACTTTATTTTGTGTGTATGTTACGCGATATCTTCGTAGAATGTGAACCGATTTTAATGATTCTTCTTTTATTTCTACAATTAAGCTACAATAATCCATGAAAATTCCACAGTACCTCAACTTCAAAGCCTAATATCTCAAGAAATATCGATGTTAGCGATTTCGCCTTCACGAACTTGACTTGAACGAATTGAATTTCTTACAATTTTGTCACTTACATTTTTTCTGTAGCTCTTGTTAATTACGAGATAGGGGCAAAAAAACGAGAATTTCATGAAAAAATTGGGTTAGTGACCCGTACTACCTCGCTGGTGGGAGTTAGGGTTACGCCGCAATGGAAACTTTTGTAGAGCATTCAAATATGAAGAAATCCTATCATTGACCAAAATAATACCATAAAATGCCTCTGAGCTGTAGAATTTTGAAAACAAAAATCCAAGTTTACGTGTATTTTAAAGGGGAAATCTTTGCACGCCTTGGTCGAGCACTTAATATTAATATTAAGGGCTCAAATTTTCAGGCAATTTTCTTTTAGGTATTTCCCACAAAAGTTCGAGGTGGGAATGAAAAAAAAATAGTCGCGAAAAAGAAGCACCCTAATATACAGGGTGTCCCAAAAATACCAGGTCAGAGTGACATGGAAGATAGGTTAGCCTTAGATCTGTCAGATAAAATAAACATTACCGTAGTAAAAGTTTCTTAGTTTTCGAGATATTGTCATTTTTTTAATTTTGTTTAAAATCTCTAATTTTAATAAGATTTTCAACCACCATTGCTAAAAATAACTTCAAGTTGTTTACTCTTTTATTTTCAGGTATCTTGAATAGTTGTTTCAGGCGTTAAAAGTAAAATTCTGCCGTAATTTAGTGTACTTTCCAAGAAAAATAACTCATTTGTCAGAATTGTAACTTTGACAGTCAGTCGTGGAAAAACAATGTACTAAAAGAAACTGGCAAATTATCTTAAAAACTACTCAATTTAATGCGGATTCAGAAATGGTATGATACTTGGGAAATTGTTTTTTTTTTTTATCAATATCACAATACCACAAAAGAATGAATGAAAAAGCGGAATAGCAAAGGGTCGCAGCTGTCCTATTCATGTTCACCTGATAACAGATCCACAGCCACAAAAGACAAAGGCCGGCAGCTAATAAAAATGCACTGTGGCCTTTATTTTACTATTGATATTGATTGATACAATAATAGTGTTTTATTTTTCAGAATAGAGTCCGGCTTTAGCACAACCCTTAATGATAAAAATAGCAATTTCTAAATTTTTGTAAAATAATTCCCCACGTACTTATCATACCATTTCTGAATCTGCATTAAATTGAGTAGTTTTTAAGATAATTTGCCAGTTTCTTTTAGTACATTGTTTTTCCACGACTGATTGTCAAAGTTAAAGTTACAATTTTGACAGAGCTAAAAGGTAACACAAATGAGTTATTTTTCTTGGAAGGTACACTAAATTTCGGTAGAATTTTACTTTTAACGCCTGAAACAACTATTCAAGATACCGGAAAAATAAAAGAGTAAACAACTTGAAGTTATTTTTAGCAATGGTGGTTGAAAATCTAACTAAAAGTAGAGATTTTAAACAAAATTACAAAAGTGACAATATCTTGAAAACTAAGAAACTTTTACTAGGGTCATGTATATTTTATCTGACAGATCTAAGGCTAATCTATTATTATTATTATTATTGTTAGGGGTGACCCTCATGGTGGGAACTGCGACCAGGCGGTCTTTTGTGCCGAATCCCCTTTACAGTAAAAGACGATCTGCTACCCTAAGGAACGCCAGAAGGTCTTTTACAGAAGATGAACGAGCTTCAGCCGAGTCCAGGAACTCTTGACCGAAGGTCCCTCTTCTTAACCGTGCTAAAGCCGGACAAGCACACAAAATGTGTGATGTAGTTTCGTCGTCTTCAAGACACAGACGACACTCCGTCTCATTTGACAGACCTATTTTATATAGGTGGTATCTTAGCCCATGGTGGCCAGTTAGGTAACCTACCAACAGTCTGAGATCCGCTTTACTCAAAGCATTGATTTCAGTGTAGGTATAGGGTCTGACGAGCTCTTTAGCTTGCCGGATCCCAGGGAAGTTATCCCAGTGTATGCACTGTAGATTCCTGACCCATTCTTCTATCACAGCTTTGGACGAAGACCAGCCAATGCTGCAGAAGGGCTCAGGACCCTTGAGTCGAGAAGATGAACCTTCCCTGGCAAGTTCATCAGCAACCTCATTTCCCTCAACGCCGGAGTGTCCCGGTACCCAACAGAGGGTAACCCTGTTGGAAGTTGCTAAGTGTTGAAGAGTATCAAATCATTCTTTAACGAGTCTAGACGAGAAACGCCAAGACGAGAGTGCCTTGAGGGCCGCTTGGCTATCGGAAAAGATAGTGATATTGGCACCTTTAAGTCTCTTGTTAATATTGAGAAGGGCGCAGGCTTCAATTGCATGGATTTCAGCCTGGAAAACGCTGGACCATTTTCCCATTGCTATCGAGACCTTGGTGTTGGGTCCATAGACACCAGCACCAACACCATGTTCCGTTTTTGAGCCATCTGTGAACCAACGGAGAGTTCTGGGGTCCAGACTGAGGCCGCCGCCATTCCAGTCTGCACGTTCAGGGATGAGAATCCTGAATCTCCTCCCGAAGCTCAGTTCCCTGGTCATGTAGTCTGTTATATAACAGATCCTTAAGTCAGGGATGCGCTGCAGGATGCTCATGTGACCATTGTCAGCAATTTGCGTTTTGGATGTGATTTGCACTCTCAGAGCACTAATTGCAGCTGATTTCAAAATGAAAAAGTGCAGAGGTTCGAGTCCTACTATCGCCTCCATGGCGAGTGTTGGACAAGTCCTCATGGCTCCTGTTATGGAGAGGCAAGCAAGCCGTTGTAGCTTGTTGCACTTAGCAATTGCCATCTGCTGCTGAACTTTGGGCCACCATACAAGGGCGGCATATGCAACAATTGGTTTGACAATTGTATTATATAACCACAGGATCATCTTTTGGTTGAGACCCCATGTCCTACCAAAAAGTCTTCTACAGGCCCACATGGCTCGCGTGGCCTTATTTAATGAGTAGTTTAGTTGAGTATTCCAATTTAGCCGCTTATCCAGCCAGATACCTAAGTATTTTACTTCATTGGAATATTCAACGACCGTTCCTTGGATGGATATAGTATCCAAATTCAGACGGTACCTTTTCGTAAAAGGTACCAGGACGGCCTTAGACGGGTTGATGGTTAGGAAGGCTAATCTATCTTCCATGACACTCTGACCTGGTATTTTTGGGACACCCTGTATACGTATATTTAAAGTTTTGCAGTCGGTTTTTATTTCTTTGTAAAAATTTATTTTATATTTTTATCATTACTATACTACATTATATAAAACTAGCTACACTCTAAAAACTGAATGTAAATTCACACTGATCTTCAGAGAAATTTTACACTTTTTTTTTTGTATAAAAATTTATCACGATGGTAAAAGTACACATTTTTTGTGTAATTACGATTTTGGTATTCACTAAACTTTGTAAATGATGTTATGTGATGTGATTTTACACTAAATTGGTTTGAACGTGCACATGAATATATAAAATTACGTCAAACTTACGTAAATCTACCGGCTGACCTAAATTCTCTTATTCAAACAAAATGAATGCACAATCACTTTGTGAAGGTATTTCTTAAAGTTAAGATGTGCTGTCGAAAATATTAGGTAAAATAACTAGAGGCTTTAAAAAATTAAATATGATATGTATTCATTTATACTAATCTTAATATTTTAATACAACGGCAAGAAAAACATTTTTTTATATTATTTTTACTTAATTTAATCCCAATGTGTAAATTTACCTATTTTAAGGAAGTAAACGATACACATTTATTATGAAAACTTCATATCTTGTGTAATTTACCGCATATGTATGTAATACTTTTACAAAAAAAAGGTGTATTTTTATGCTGGGACCACATTAGCGACAAATGCCGTTGATTATCACGTTAATGGACGTTAAAAGTAAGTGTAGCCAAGGCTCAAAACGATAATTTTTCAACGCCATTCTTAATGCCGTTTGACGTTAGGCGATAACTCGGGTGGTGGCCTTTTTTGGCACATCAAAGAAATTTAAGACGATAATTACTGCTTGTGTGGCCACACTGACGTTTGCACATTGTGCGCCGTATTTATTTTCTGACTGGAGTGAGTGACAGTCGTGACAGTTGATCGACGATAACTACGGTTGAGTATTCTATGGCTATGAACTGGTCAAATAAAAAAGCGATTAAGTTCCTGGAAATATTTCAAACTGGACCATGTAATATTTAACGCCATTTTTGTTGGCGATGATGAAAAGGGAGTAAAATTGTTTAGAGTGTAGGAAAGAGTCATCATCTTGGTTTATAGGTCCTGAACTCTTCTGCAGCATAGGCTGGTCTTCGACCAAGGCTGAAGAATGGGCCAGGAATTAACAATCAATATAAATACGGGGAAAATCTCTAAACTAAAGAGTTTGTCAGACTCTATGCCTGTATTAAAATCAACGCTTTGAGGAAAACAGATCTTAGATTGATGGTAGGCTAACTATCTGGCCACCATGAGTTAAAATACCACCTATATAAGATAGGTCTTTCAAATGAGACGAAAAGTAGTTTCTCTTGAAGATGATGCAATTACGTCACACATCTTGTCTGCTTTTCTTGCTTTAGCACGCTTAAGAAGAAAAATCTTCAGTCATGAGTGTCTGGACTCACCTGACGTTCGTTCCTCTTCTGTTAAAGGGCCTCTGCTGTTCCTTAAGGTAGCAGATCGTCTTTTACTTTGAAGGGGCTTCAGCAGAAAAGACTTTTCGGTCGCAGTGCCCATCATAAGGGTCTTTAAAATGAATATATTAAATTAAAACGTAAAAATTTCGGTTTATACTCGTACTATGCATATTATTAAAGTGATATTTATTCCTTTTTTTTAATTGATGCTTCTTGCGAATGCCCTTGGGAGACAGATCTAGTGTTTGCTATAATAACTTCTTCCCACTTACTCTTATGCGTGAAACGTTAAATAAATCCGTTGCTATCTCTTCTCCAGAGATATCGAAAAATTCAAGAAATTCTCGTCTTCAATTTTGAATTTGGACTCCCTCTCTTTTTGCTTTGAGAAAATTTTCTAAAATAAGTAACTGAAGCTTACCTTGTGTTTATCTATGTGGAGCGGCCTTAAATAGGGATCAAATAGTAGTTTATCAGGTTCAACATCAATAGGAGACTGGCGTCGTCCTTTGTTGCACATGTTCCACTGCGGATTTATAAGGCCCCAAAAACCTGGTCCTGAAACGGAAATCGGAAGGATTAATCGAGCTGTATGCGATACAAGAACTTTGGTAGAATCAACATCAGCAGCAGCAGCAGCACCAGCAGCATAACAAAATCTTTCCCCCGACGGAAGTGCATCTTGAGCATCTTGAGGTGAACTCAAGAATTACTTGAGAATTAATTACTGCCTGACACTTTAAGACGCTTTTCTCGAGGGAAGCTTAAGCTTACTTTAAGACTTTTTGCAGAGCAGCCGGTACGTCGTCGTCGGTGCTTGCACATTTCAAACAAATCTGAAATGTGGAACTCGGGGCGTTTGAGAGTAAGAAAGCAAGCATAAATAATAGTTTTAGGAGAAATCATCCCCCGAGGGTGTCCCGAATCCCGACACACACCCGCCGCGCAATAAACTCGCGCTGTCGGTGCTGAGGCACGTTCCTCCTCCTTTTTGCGAATTTATAGCTCGCCTGAGTTTGGCGTTCAGTAACGTCTTCCGAGCAACATGTCAGAAATTTTGCTTGAGTTCAAGGTGTGAGTTTTAATTTCTCACTGGATGGAGCTCAGAAGAAATTCTCGATTTTCACTACGCCGAGGAGGAAACAGATTTTATTATGCGTGTGTACACTCAAATTGTAGTTTTGGTCTTTTTATCCGGGATGTTGCACTTCCACTCTCGCCCCTAATGCTGCACCCCTGGAGGAGGTAATTTAATTCTTAACTACGGAATTACGCTTTAGCACTCGGCATGGATTTACTGCTCGGACGAAGCTATTCACTTTTATGCGCTCAAGTAATGACCGCTTCAGAAGTTTTACATTGTTTCCATGATACTATTTGGGGATCTTTAAAACTTAACTTCGAGCATATGTGGCCATGGGAATTCGGGAGCATTGCATCAAAACACAGTCTGCAATTTGTGTATTTTAAGCTTATAAACAGCTTGAGAAAAGTGTTGGGCATCTCATTACATCGGCAAGTGAGATGGAAACTTTCGCTTGTCGGAAGATGCAGTAAATTAGAGGCAATGCCAAGAAGTTAAGTTTTGAACACTTTATTACTTGCCGATACTTTAAGAAGCAATAATGGTGAGAATTCATACCTTACAAAGTTGAAATTTATACAGGGTGTTTCAAATAGCGCATACCAAAATATGTGGGATGAAAGATCTCACCGTACCTCCCACCATTGCTGGTACACTCACTTGCGAAACTGAAAATAATGTTTTACAATATCCTTTTTATCTTATTGCACTGTAGTCAGGAAATTCAGTAAATAAATAAGATTTCTAAGAAAAAGGGTCTAAATTTTTTGTTTAGGGTACATAAGTAATTAATTTTAATTACTGCTACAACCAAATTATATGAGAAAAGGTTAATGTAGCTAGTGTTCACACTCGAGTATCCTGACGTAATGTATGTAATGCCTGATGGAAATCTTGCTATAAAAGAGGTCAGTCAGAAAGAAGATCGATCATACTTAGGAATATGATGTTCTTAAGCTATAAATATTTATGTACTTTACTATTGTGAAATACACGGATATAATCGACGGGTACCCTAAGAGGGGTATTTTCGCAGATTCTCCAGAGGTTAACAAGGGTAAATTATAAAATTCTATGATTCTTTTTCTAGGTAAAATGACAAAAGTCCATTGTTTTTAAAAATGATTGCTTATACCAGTTTATTTTACGGGTTAAGATGGGATGTTATACTTTAATTACATAGGGAATAGTGATTAAGTCAGATCAATATATTATTTTCAGAAGGTTATTTATAAACGTTTTATATGTTGAAATGATATGATTTATTAATTAGAAATATTTAAGAAGGCAATACTACAAATTTTTATGTGCAAATCGATATGTTTAAAACAGGGAGATAATTTCCAATAAGAGATAACAGCTGTAATTCTACACCTATGAGCAGTAATGTATTATAGATTGAGCACTAAAGATTATTCACCACCTCTGCGTAATAAGTTGCCACGCGCCACGCTAAATTAACCGCCAAAATAATATTACAAAAATAAACTCTAATAAATAACGAAATAATATCAAAATCGGAACACCAAAATCATTATTATTACCTGTCCGCTCGGCGTGGAGTGCCCCACTTTGAAGTTCGCAACATTCTGAGATGTTCTAAAATTTCACTTAATCTGGATAAAGATCCCAATAAAAAGCGGGGTCTTCACTTTGTACGGGAAGGTCTATATATAGAAGATCATTAAAAAAACGCAATTATAGCCGTTGAGCTGACATTTTGATAGTAACCTTTCGATAAATCATTACCTAGCTTTTTAGATAAATGTCGAACATTTAAATTTATCCCCTTTCATCCCCTATACAACGTATTGTGGGAAGAGAGGAGTCTTGAAAGAGACTTGTAAGGATCATAAGTTGGTTTTCGGTACAGGCGAGTAGGCAGGGGGAAATAAATTTCGTAGAGTTTTTATTAAGAAGAAGACATATAGAACCGGTTAAGTTTTTTATTGTTTAAATATCTTTTACACTTTTGACTATCTAAGGATTTTGTTAAATTGGATCTTGATCTACCTGATAGGAAATTTATGGGACTTTAAACGGACTTACTTTATATTTCTGGAAAGTACCAATAAGTGCTAAAATATAAGGTTTTACCATACATAGTTTAACATGGCTATTTATAGTTAGCAAACTATAACATATCAGTGATTGACTGGAAAAAGTACTCGATATCATTGGTCGAAAAATAGTTTGACCATCTAGTTCTTTAGTTAAGGGATTACGTGGATATCAAATTTTGAAAAGATCAATGTTCTTTTTTTGAGATTTTTTAATGGTAAAAAATATACAATAAGAAAAATAATATAGGTATATATTTACAACAAAACTGACTTGGTTAATTTTTTAACCAAATAATTAATTTGAACTAACCAAAATTAAGTTGAGTCAACCAAAATGACAAGATATTTTAACAAAGCCGTTTGCCTAACTTGGTTGCTTGAACAAAATTAAATTGGTTAATTTTGACTTTGTCTTTTAAGTTAATTGTAAGAAATTATTCGTTGATATGATTCATTTTAAAGTAGGGTCTTAAACTTAAAATTTATCGAAAGGTCATAGGGCGATAAGAAGGGGTAAAATGCCCCCGCGCCGATTATGGTAAGGACTAACACAAGTAACAATTTGGACAAGCTTCATCCCTTAATAATTAACCCCCAAGGAGTGAAGATAAATTTTAGAAATTTCGAAAAAAAATTAATATCTTTTGAACGCGTTGACAGATTTGGATGGGATTTTGACATCTTATAGTATCTTATATGTTAACCAGAACTTGGTTGAATACATATCTAAAACTAGGTCAAATTCACTGCAGTTTTATTAAAATAATAACTATAACTTTGTTTGAAAATTACCTTAAACTTGATCAAGTTAACAGCGGGCTTGGTTAACATGTTAACCAAAACTTTGTTGAACTAACCAACAATTCTGTTGAAAAAATTACTAAAAGCTTTATTGAAACTTTGTAAATTCAACCAAATGTGTTGTTTATTAAAAATATTGAACAAAACTTGGTTAATTTTGCAAAAATCAAGAGAATTAATTTGTTTGTAATAATCAAAATCACAGTAGGCTGACAAAAACCTGCCAAGTTGTTGGTTGGTGTAAACTTGGTTTTTAATACTATTCACCAGTGTACTATTACATTCAAACTTTTTAGTATCAAAAAGAATAGCATTTGAACTATATTCTATAAAAAAAATGTCACCTTTTTATTTTTTTTTTTTAACTTTAAACGCGTTTTTCTCAAAACTCTAAAACACGATTACTCAAAAACGAATACAGCGATGTTTTTAAAATTTTGCACACTTCTTCTAAATAGCATTGACTAGGGAGTGCAAGCAGGATTATGTTTTGCGTTTATCACACAACGCCGCCAAAAATTCAGATTTAATTTTTTTTCAAATCCTTCATTTACTCCCGAGCTGAACTAGTACTAGCGTAAAAAATTTGATTTTTTGGTTTCAGATAAATCTAGCAGAAGTTATGAGGTCCACCGCATTTTTAAGAGGTTTTCGAAAAGCAACTCTCAACGGGCCATTTTTCAATATTTTTCAACAAAAATTTCATAGAATATAGTTCGAATGCTACTATTTTTGATATTTAAAAGTTTGAATATTAATAGTACTTTTTCTTTACCATTAACAACGATTTTTAATAGTAGTAAAGTATTTTGTTAGTGGCGCATTTCACAATTTGCATTTGCAATTTAAATAAATCGCTGGGAATTAGTTATGTTTAAATTTAAGCACTGAAAACAATTCGGCTTAAAAAGGACGCCACTTGATAAACTGCAAAAAAAAAGCCGAACGGCGTGCCTTATTTCCGGGGTGGAGATAAAGAGAGCGAAACGATGATCCCTAGAAGTTAATAAAGCCCTCGGACGAAATTGTAAATTGTTTGCTAAATTTAATTTGCTTGCTAAAATGCTGCGGGCAACTGACTGGCTGACGCTATTAAATTTCCTTAGAGATCGTAGATACGCGGGAATTCTGGGCAAAAACTCGTACGACTTGAATTTTATTTTTTTTTTCAAGGCTAAAATGTGTATATTTTTACGCAAAGTCGTAATTTAAAGCCGTCACTTTTTTATGTGACAGGACTTAGTTGGGGGTGTATCAAGTGCTTAAATGGGCTGGAGTGATACGACAATTATGCGTCCGCATTTGTCTATTCCCAGCATGTAATTTGCATGAGTGTCGGGCATTGTGAGTAGTAGTACTATAAATAAATCACTCACGGATTTCGACAATTGCCTGGATAATCCATAAATCGGGAAGTTAAAATGCAAAAATTCGTGTGTTTTAATATTTCATAACTCACCGGAAATGCCATCGTATGTCCACCATTCCTCCCAGCTAGCTGTGGTTCCTGCAAATAAAACGAAGGAAAAATGTTAAATAAAAGAAAAAAAATAATATACAATGAGAATGTCAGCAACAGTATTAAACGCGATAAATTTGCTACAAAAAAGGAGAACTTTTAAATTTCCAGCCAAAAATAGCTTCAATGCAAAACGGATAGCCATCCGGCTGGTCCGCCCGCGCCCCATGGGGCCGCAGATTAAAGCTTCTGATACAGACGGCCAGATGCCCGGATTAAAATTGTTAAATGTAAAAAGATGAAAATAATAGCAGTGTAACCGCTTATGGGGTGCCGAAGATTACGTGATGTTCGAGTGGGGCCCCACCGCGGCGCGTTCGGGCTTCACCAGAGCATAGTGGAGCCCGGCCGGCCGGCAGCAGTTGAGGGATTGAGGGATGGGATGCGCTCGCATACGTTTTAGCGATAAATTTTCAGTCAGTGGAAAACTAAAACTTTGTGATTTATGGGACGGTTCTGTGTAAACACCGAACTGTTTTTCCCTCGTTTGTTATTCTTCCCCACACGCGCTTGGCCAAGCCGGCCTGAATTTTCACTTTTTTATGCCTTTTGCGCTCTTTTGTGCTTCTATCCCAGCACCCCCCCACCTACCCTCTTTGCATGCAATATACGATGTGCGAGAGGCGGTGCCGTCCTGTAGTGAAAGGGAAATTGATTTTCTTCGTGGAAAAATCTGCAAAAACATATCGGCAATTTGCCGAATTGGGGGCTGAGACAACAAAATATTTTCATGTTACAATTTATGTAAAATATGATTTTAACCCGATAGCATCCAGCGATTTGGGGGCGAGACGCCCATCGTTGACAATCTCATGCATTTTTTTTTTTTTTTTGTCCGTCAATCACTTTTACTTGTCCATTACTTTAATATTCTTCATCTACGACAGTAAAACCCTAAGGACTTATTTCTCTTTAAGGAGCAAAAAAAAATCAAAGAAAAGAATCGCGTGAATGAACTTTAACTAAACGATAGCGTGCTCAGCGATTTTATCAAATTTGTTGGGCTTGTCCTAAAGTTGTACGAACAATGACTCTATTTGTTCACAATTACTCGGCAAAATGACAGATTTGCGTTGTATATAATTACCACTTCGCAAATTCATTCAGGCTGAGATCGCTCGTTAGTTTGCCTTTTTAAAATACAGGGCATATAAGATTTTAACATGCACGCTTTTGTATATCCTGCCTTTACAACAACAGCTCGTTCAAGAGTGTATGTGTCAAGGTATTAACATTAAGCAATAACTATTATCGCGATGATGGTGAGGGACAGAATAATTCGATAGGTACATTTTGAAATTAAACATTTCACTTGACCTTCATACATTGTTGTGTTATATGTTTGCAAAGTTCACAAAGAAATATGTTTTATAATTAATAATAAATTACTTCATTCACTAACTCATACAAATTGAATATGTCACCTATTTTTTTCGACATGAAATATTTTATAAGTAGTACATTTTTCAGAATTGCAATTGTATTTTTTTAATTGCAAATATAATAACACAGAGTTAACTTTTGACAAACAATGTTTTTATTAAGAAAATCAATACATGATATTAATATTTAAAAATTACTTCGGGCATATAGCCACCGCGAATGTTCTTGACGAAAAGCATTCTGCCAGTTCAATTTTAGATCACATTTTCGAGCAATGTCGGACATATGACAAGATTAACACGAAAAATATTGGATTGCAAGTTGTCAATTATTGTCGGTTTGCTCTCATAAACGAGGAATTTCGCGTAACCCAATAGGAAAAATATCAGATCACACGCCCTTGAAGGCCAATTTACAGGGCCATTTCTAGAAATCATTTTGTCGCTTATTCCTAATTTTAAAAAAATCTATGGTTTGTGTAGCTGTATGGCACGTAGCGCCATCCTGTTGAAACCATATCTCGCCAGGATCAATGTGATCCATATTTTCGAAAAAATATTCGTTGGCCATGGTCCGAAAATGATCTCCATTTATCGTAATGTGAGCCCCTGTCTTATTTTTAAAGAATAAAACAATCTTTACAAAAAAAAAAAAAAATAAAAATCGACTTCACAACTTTGCCTGTATGTACAAACTTAAATTAAAAGGTTAAAAATAATATTTTTTATTGCTTTAAAGAAAAGAGCATTCAAGGACAATATACAAAATTATTGATACTTAAATATTTACACTATTGTGGTGGTTGTCCAAGATTTTAAAATTCAATAGTCTCCACATGATAAAAAGCTTTATTTTAATTGTCATGTGGTGATGGACTTTGATAATGAGGTGAATATAAAAAGTTTTAATACATTTCGGGTTGTGTATTTGATTTCAAGTAAAAATAAAGAATGGAAATTTCTAAGTAAATGTAAAAGTATATAAATGTATATTTTTTAGTAGAATTGTAATGTATTGAATTGTTAATGTAGTGTAGATTTGTTTAGCTTGTTGTTACTATAGAAATTAGAAAACACTTAGAAATTGTAACTGTAGTGAATTTGTTTTATATATATCTAGTAAGTGTAGTAGTTGTAGTAGCTTTTTGATTTTTAATAATTTTTGTTTGTAGTTAAATAAGTTAGTTCTTCACTGGCAGTCTTAACGAAAAGATTTCAATAAATTTATTAAATTTATTTAAAGAATAAAAAAAGTATATAATTATTAAAAATAAAATATTTAAACATGCATTTTTGGACCCAATTTAAAGATTTTTTTTATCGATCTGGTAAAAGTAAGGTAAATGGGCGAAGGCCTACACTAAAGAACAACTTTTTAAGAGTATTCAAAAAAAATTGTTATTAAAAAATATTGAAAATTGAGTTTTTGACATAAATTGTAAGTTGATGCTCCGAAAAAAAAGTAGATTTGCGGTGAGACACATAACTAATAGCTGGATCATCTAAAACAAAAAACCAAAAAGATTTTGTTAGTTAATAAGTTTCTTGAGGTAACGCTGTCGAGTTTTTTTTATTTATTTCGATTCTTGAAAAAAAAGGAAATTTTTTTTTTGAATTTCTGTTTTCAATCGGGAAAAATTCTATTAAAAAAACAGACATTGAAAAAAAAAATATCTCGACAGGAATACTTTGTAAATTGTCTACAGAAAAAGTGTGCATAATTTCAAAAGGATCGGTCAAGTAATTTTCGAGTTACGTATCTCACCGCCAATCGACTTTTTTTTTCGGAGCGTCAATTTACAATTAATGTCAAAAACTCAATTCAATATTTTTTAATAAAATTGTTTTTGAATACTCTTAAAAAGTTGTTCTTTAGTGTAGGCCTTCGCCCATTTACCTTACTTTTACCAGATCGATAAAAAAATAATCTTAAAAATGAGTCCAAAAAATGCATGTATGACTATACCCCCCCCCCCCCCCCCTCAATAGTTTTATTTAAGTAAAAAAGTTCGAGAAGATAAAAATATAAAAATAAAAAAATTATAATATAAAATATCAAGAAATTTATCAAATAAAAACAATGATATTTAATTCAATCAAATAGATAAGAAGAACTTCCACACTATCTAATCAGCCATTTTTGTACTCGGTGCAAGCAAGGTAAGTCTATAAACCTACAGTAATTTGAGTTTATATACTTGCATTGGCTGGCACCAATAACAAACAAACAAAAAGCAGTCAAATTGAGAACCACCTCCTTTTTTTGAAATCGGTAAACGACGGAAAATAGAATTGAAAGTTCAAAATATCATATTTTTGCCATTTTTGAAAAATCATCAAAAAATAATAGATGGCCGTTGGAGCTTGTAAAATGGCTCAAATCAAAACCTGAATCTTATTTTAGAAAATATTGAATACCACTTATTTCTATAGCTTTTTCTAAACATCCTCGCGAACAAAGTTTACATGATCGTGTATCTTTTATGATCTTCATTCAGCATCTATTGCATGAAATAATCGATTTGCTCAAAAAGTTGGATTTCAAGGCATATTTCAAACATTTTTAAGACCTTTCGTATTTTGCCATAATAGCTCAAGGTCCCAACTTTGATTTTAGCCACGTTACAATAGAGGCTCCATTATATTTTAATGATTTTTTAAATATAGTCAAAATAAGGTCTTTTGACCTGTTCACTGTTCACTGATTGATCATTTTCATTTAAGAATTCATAATTTACGGAAAATGTTGATTAGTGTAATCTTTCATAACAGCCGCTAGATGGGTCAAGTGACGCTATTTTATTGTTCAAATATTTAACTGACAATTTTATTTTTCGTGCACTGAAAAAATTTGAATTTTGAAGGGGGTGCGATATAATGTATGTATAGTTTAAATAACCACATGGTTGTAAGATTTTTAAATAGACTTTTGTTGTGAACCACGAAATTAGTTATTTGAACAAGATATTTTTTCGGTGTAGTTCAGGGTTAAAGAGAAAATGAAAATATCAATTTAAAAATAATTAAATAATTTCTTGTCTTTAACAAGGCAGGAGGCTAATTTCCATAATTGTTCCTTCCGGTGCCCGCATAAACAGATCCCCGTCCGGTCGAAGTAATTGAGCAATCCATCAAACGCGCCCCGTGCCAAGTGTCTCCCAGCTAAATCCCCGCTTAAATTGCAATTGTGAAACTCGAGTGAATCGCCTTTAATGATAAATCTTAGTCCATTAGTCGCTTTTCTCGAACCCGATTCAATTAACTTGAAACTTAAACTACTTCCACAATCAATCATTAAGGGCAGTACAAGGGTCCTTTATTATTCGCATCCGAAATCCAGTGTTCGAGCGTTTGCCAGCATGCTCCATTCCGGCGGGAGCTGCCTTGGTTTAGCCAGCCCCAGAATGGCTTGAAAAACAACTGCAGACTTTTTCTCGAAAGGAAAGGAAAAAAATTTAGTGAAAACTTGAAAAGCTTTTCATCAATTTTCGGCTTGAATTGTATTGAAGAAGGAATACGACGGAGGACGTTCCATTCTGTACAAGAGCCAAAGACAACGGGCAAATCGAAATTCGGAAACGTATGAGGTAGATAATGCCGGGGAAAGTACGAAATAAAATTCAAAGGAGCTCGAAAAATGAACCAAAAAATCTACTGAAATAAATTAAAGGGGGACAGGGTGCCCCTTTCCGGAACGGCAGTTATCTCTCTGCAGCTCAAAGGACCACACAACTCCATACCGCTCACCCTGGTTTGCTCGAACCCCCAACCCCGTACGGGAGAAATATCTTTAGGGTAAACGCAAAATAAAACCTGCAAAGGCAAACGCAAAATGAAAACTATTTTTGGTTGGTCGTGCACAACTTCCTTTGCCAGGACGAAGCCGTCGAGCCGAGGCCCTCTGTAAACATGTTTAAAATATTTTAAAGTACTCCTCTGTGTGTTTGTGTCTGTCGAAGAATCCCAGAACTCGTTTACTAACATTTTTCCCGCATTGAGGGCAAACCGACACCGGCCAAAGAAATTCAACGCACCTTAGAACATTGTTAAAAGTCTGTGGCATGCTCCACTCTTTCGACCAACTGTGGGGCCCTATTCATTGCAGACTGTTGCATCTGTGGCTGCTGCACCACTAAAGATTTATTTCTTTTGACAACATTATTTTTTAGTTCGCTGTATGGTCGACAATTTAGTGGAGGAAATACTTTGTCTCGATTGCTGGCGAAGCTATCATACAACATTCCTTGCATGCCAGTTTTTGCATCTTCAAATGGGGAGCCACATTTTTGAGTTGATAAGAGGCGGCCTTCTTTAATAGGTTACTGCAATGCAATGTAGTCCAGAGAAATTAGATATTCCGCTTCGGAAATATTCCCGGAAAACTGAATTTTGATAAGAACCTTGATATTGTGGTTCTAAACAAAATGTCAAAAGTCCCCATCGATCCGAGTGCTCCTAAAAATTTTACGACGTATCAAAAGTCAACAAAAATGGTTTTCCGTGAATATTTCGTTAAGGATCACTTTTACAGAAAAAATATTAATTGTCTAATTTGTAGCTTAGGAGATTTCCTACAGAAAAGATATTATTTTTTTTAAGCTTAAATTCTACTGACAATACTGAAATTGCAACATACTTAACTGTTTTTCTGTTTTCTTATTTCTTTAAAATATGACAGGGATTCGCCTTACGGTCAATAGAGATCGTTATCGGACCATGATACATGAATATTTTTTCGATAATATGGATAACATTGATCCTGGCTCGATGTGATTTCAACAGGATGGCGCTACGTGCCATACAGCGACACAAACCATCGGTTTATTGAAATCAGGAATTAGCGAAAAAGTGATTTCCAGAAATGACCTTGTAAATTGGCTTTCAAGGGACGTGATCTGATCTTTATTGCGTTACGTGAAATTCCTGATTTATGATAACAAACCCTTTACAATAAATAATTTTTTCTGAAAATGTTATTAATGACTTCTTCTGCTTGTGCATTATAAATTCGTCAAAATCAATAATTCAATTGCCTAAATTTTTTTGATTTTGAAGACATTGAATAAAAAGTGGTTAAACTTTTTTCAAAAATTTAACCACTGGCTTAGTTTTAACCATCATTCGCATCGACCTTCAACCTCTTTTAAAATTCAAGATCCTGAGTGCCCGATAACCAGACGCTTGCTGCTGAGACCGCGTAGCTTAAAATCGTGCCACATAAAATCCAAGAACTAAAGACCGACATTTCCTCGCAATGTATTGTTTCCATTTTAAGCATTTCCTGGCGGTATTCCGACGCCCGGCACAGTTCCATAATTCACCGGGACCTAGGAAATGAGTTATCGCTTGACGATGATATGTAACTCTTGCCCAACTATTCTAAAACAAAGTGTTTTTGCGTTAGCTGGGGCGCCCGAGGAACACGGCATTTTCACTGCCAAAATATAAATAATGTGTCACATTTTTGCAGCACATTACAGTGGGGCATAAATTGTTTTCGGGTGATAAAAAAGTCGGTGGAAACCACGCTTCAATAACCATCCACGTTCGGGCTAATAGCAGATCGATAAAATTACTTCGGACTAGAATGAAAACCTCAGAGAAATTCATGGCACTCCCCCTCGCACGGCTTGCCGAAAATAGCAGAATTGTGCTCGTACACGACATCGAAAGTATCTACAACTTGTTAAACTTATTACACCACCAGAAATAGCGTCCCGACGCCGACGATGGCCCAGATGCCACCGAGTCGAGAGTCGGGAGTCGGGAATTGGGAGTTGAAGTTGGGAAGAGAAGGGCTAAAGCCTGGTGCGGTTCCGCCACAGACGGGCGGCGAGGGCGAATCGATTCATTAAATCAGTCCTGAATTAAAAAGGGCCCGATTTTCTAATTAACACCAATTATCACACTGTTCCGGGTGCCTTGAGCTTCCCATTTTAAAAAGGCCAACGAAATCCAATAATCCCTTTAATGCTGGCGGCAGCGGCTGAGCACTGCTACTGCGGTAGGGCTAGGAAAAAAGGGATCGGAGCAGAGATACTCCTACAAAGGGATTAACAAAGTGGCGTACCGCGGCTTAATTCTTGCCTGTGGAGCGGAGCGGGGATGGGGCCGACGGGGCCAACTTGCAGCAGTCGAGGAAATTAAAAACTCATGATAAAGCTAAACGGAGGAATTCGCCGGGGTGCAGAAGCGCAAAACAATAGCAGCCGAGCCACTATCAAGAATAAACACGATCTGTAATTTAATAAAACCACGAGATGCACCGGCCAACGCCGCGTCGGGATGCTCGGGAAGCCCGGGAAGCCCGGAACGCCTGCTACCCTCTGCAGGGACAGAGGGTGGATCGCTTTGAGGTGCATTCCGGAATGTAACTTGCGGCCACCCTAAAGGAAATTCCTCTTTCTTCCTGGATATCCGCTCTTGTTTTTATGTATTCTTTACTTTTCCACTTTAATCACTTTTGCTGCTCAGTTTTCACTATTTCCCCTCAAAAGAGGGATCCATTTGGCAGCGCGAAATGTTTAATTTCGGCAGTAATTGAATAGTCTTTGCTACGAGAAAAGCGAATAAGTCCTCCTTTGTTAAAAAATTCAAATTAAATAAATATTAATAAATAATATAAACTTTCAAGTAAAGCCGGAATTCAACTCTTTTCAACTCAACGATTATTTTGCTTTAAGGAGGTATTCTACTTTAGAGGTAAAAAAAAAATACATATACTTTTGATAACTTTTTTTCCTATAAAGATAATTGCTGTAAATTTTATTTTTAATTTAAAAGAAGGCTTCTGACAGTAATAAATTATAGTTTTTTCATAAATACAACATATATTACAATGACAAGAAAACGTTCTCAGGTGTGTCTCACCGATCTTGATGAAATTGAAATATGTTATAGAGTATTGAAAAATAAGAGACACGTATTTTTTATTATCTGCGGCTACGCACATTTAGTACCCTCTAAATTATAACATATAATATAATATTATTTATTGTTTTTTTTTAATAAAAATTGGTGTATTTTTAAAAAGTTTGTCCGTGGCCATGTTTTTTTAATTTTTTAATATAACATCAGATTCATAATCAGCGACTCCAAAAACCCCTTAATACTGGTTTTCACGATAAAACGGATGTCTGAAAGAATATACATCATTTACGTATTAGTGCTAGGGGTTGTTTACCCGAACGAAAACGCAAAAACAGGTCAACTTTATTTTACAAAATCGTAAGTAAAAAAATGTTTTTCAATGATTTTTAACTAAAACTGTTATTTTTGTGACGTTATAATATTAAAAAAAAAATCGTTTTTCTGCAATAAAGAATAAGGGTTGCCACCCTTGGGAACCAGATTACTTACAAAAGGTTAGTATATTTATGAGACATCATTTCCATTTTGCTTCATTCATAAAAATTTATGACAACTTGAAATATTTAGGAAAAACTGTTTTTGGGGGTAAACTTTAGGGGTGGTTTTCACCCCCTAAGTGTGCGTATCCGCAGATAAAAAAAAATACGTATCTCTTATTTTTCGATACTCTATAACATATTTCAATTTCATCAAAATCGGTGAGACACACTTGAGAACGTTTCCTTGTGAGAGAAAAACTTATGTAAATTTATTAAGAAAACCACGTATAAAAAATATATTATTGCTGCTGCAACTTTGGGTCTTCTAAGTTTTTAGGCAAGGCACTCAAGACAAACCTGGCAAAGCTTAGAGAAAGTAACTTCGGTAGATTATTGGGCAATTTTATGGAAGAAGTTTTAGGTGAACTAATTAAAAATGTGGGTATATTACGTAAAAACAATTGGGCAATCTTCAGTAAACTACCTTAAATTACAAACTAAGGTAAAAAACTAACTAAAAGCTTCAGAAAACTATCGAAATTCATTAGACTAATCTTATACAGGAAGCTAAGATGAACAAGCAATTCTTATAAGCATTCTTTTATCTTTTACTCAAATAAGGCAAAATTTCAAAGATGATACTTGGTTAATTTATCAAATAATAGGTATAATTTATCTATTTATATATGATATAAATATGTATTTTTCAAACATAGATTTGAAATATTCAGTTTGTTTTTTATTTAAATAATGAGCCAAACTGCCATAATCAGACAAGTCTTAAAAATTCCAATTATTACGATTATGTAAAACACTAAAACTGAATTTTATTCAACAATGATAATGATAATAATATGCATAATTTCAAAGGTAGGTAATAGGTTTTTGAATAGCGAATATCCATAGCTGTCCAAATTTCAGGCATTTCTAAAATGTCAAAAAATAGATAGATAAGTAAAAACATAAATAAGCAGATAAATTCCATTTCATACAGATGTGTATTTTTCGTTAAAAGAAAATTTAAATCTCTAAATAAAATAATGTCTTTATATTAATTTGAAAATTTAAAAAATCAATTTATTTTCACTTTTTAAATTATTTTCTACTTTTCGAAGAAGACACAGCTCCTGAATTTATTTGCTATTCTTGTAAGTTTTCTAATTCACTAATGTCACTTGATTTCACAAATTCACCTTCCGAGTACAAACAACTCTTTGTCAGCGTCATGCAAGAAGCCTATCAACATTGAAACCACAGAATACTAATAGAGTCCTGAAGGTCTAAATGTTTATGCCACATTCCCTTAAAAGGCAATGTTATTTGGGTTCAATTCCCGGATTATCCCTTCTATTTTGTTGTGTTAGTGAACTACCCTTAATGGCTAGAGCAGCATTGTTTGGCTGAATTTTTATTTTTACATTTAACATCATCCCTAACCATTTGTACCTATACTTACTTTGCGCAAATATTTATTTGTAACTTATATTATGTGTTGTTAGTTAAAACATACTAATTGGTTAAGAATTGCCTTAGTACATTGGTTAAAAAACAATTGTATTTTTACTTCACGGACGCCTTATAGAAATGATTAATGAGTATCGATTACAAATTATACATGTGCTTAGGAAAATTGTTGTAACCTAGCCTTGTTTAAATTTTGACAAGTACTTTATTATGAAATTATAAATTTTCATATAAAATATTTTATCCTAGCTGCTGAGGTGATTTTAAAATAGTTTTCCCTCGGTTTAGGCGGCGCTGAATAGAGCATCCCTTACAAATTTCAGTCCTGCTGGCGACGTTGGTTGGGCAAATCTGAGACAGCAAATTCAGATGAATTATTTATTAGTGTAGATGTCGCCCAAATCAGATTTATTGATTGATGTTTCACTAATGAGGCTGAATTTCATAAATAAATAAAATCGGCGCTAAGTTTTACTGTGAATCATTCAATTCCTTATTAATGTACTAATACTACCACTTTTCTTCAGATTCATTCAACAATAACCTTCAGCTTATGTTCATCCCTCAATTTGAGCAATTTTTTCTATTTTACCGGTCGATTGTTTGAAGATTTTACGTAGAATACCCCTTTAAAAATCTTGAAAATGCTTGTAGAGAATTAAAATAAATAACGATTTTAAGATATTAATTTTGAAAGTCTAATATTGAATAAGAATTACCTTTATTTCAATTTCTTTCACATTTGGTTTGTGCTGTGGTTGTCTAATTTTGAAATTATTCTAAATTTATATTGTCGTCTTTTGATAACGACAATTCGGTATATCTTTAGATCAATTAGAACCGGTAAGAGATGGGTATCCATTAAAAAAAATCGAAGAGAGGTAAAAATATGATGTTAATAAAACTAAAAATGTTAATATATTACGCCACAAATTATAAAGAATGTCAACGAGGACTCTACCAATCCAAAAAAGAAAATGTAGTACTACAATCGGATAACAGATGACATTGTACGATCAAAACTTCCATTTCTTTTTGATCATGGTATTATACATGTACAATCTAATATATAAAATTCTTCTGTCACAGTGTTAGTGGTCATACTCCTCCGAAACGGCTTGACCGATTTTGATGAAATTTTTTAATATATATATTCAGTAGGTATGAGAATAGGTTTATAACTAATTTTTATACCCCTAGATGTTAAGGGTGGGTCACCCTAAAAAAAGTTTTTTTATTTTTTTGACAAATTTTTTTTTTGTAATTTTTTTATGGTGTGGCATTAAAAAACACATTTAATATAAAATTCTACTGTCACAGTGTTAGTGGCCATACTCCTCCGAAACGGCTTGACCGATTTTGATGAAATTTAATATATATATTCAGTAGGTATGAGAATAGGTTTATAACTAATTTTTATACCCCTAGATGTTAAGGGTGGGTCACCCTAAAAAAAATTTTTTTATTTTTTGGACACATTTTTTTTTTGTAATTTTTTTATGGTGTGGCATTAAAAAACACATTTAGTCCTAAATTTTTACCCTTCTACCACCAACCCCTACTTTTTAATAGTCTAATATATAAAATTCTTCTGTGACAGTGTTAGTGGTCATACTCCTCCGAAACGGCTTGACCGATTTTGATGAAATTTAATATATATATTCAGTAGGTATGAGAATAGGTTTATAACTAATTTTTATACCCCTAGATGTTAAGGGTGGGTCACCCTAAAAAAATTTTTTTTATTTTTTGGACACATTTTTTTTTTGTAATTTTTTTATGGTGTGGCATTAAAAAACACATTTAGTCCTAAATTTTTACCCTTCTACCACCAACCCCTACTTTTTAATAGTCTAATATATAAAATTCTTCTGTGACAGTGTTAGTGGTCATACTCCTCCGAAACGGCTTGACCGATTTTGATGAAATTTAATATATATATTCAGTAGGTATGAGAATAGGTTTATAACTAATTTTTATACCCCTAGATGTTAAGGGTGGGTCACCCTAAAAAAATTTTTTTTATTTTTTGGACAAATGTTTTTTTTTGTAATTTTTTTATGGTGTGGCATTAAAAAACACATTTAGTCCTAAATTTTTACCCTTCTACCACCAACCCCTACTTTTTAATAGTCTAATATATAAAATTCTTCTGTGACAGTGTTAGTGGTCATACTCCTCCGAAACGGCTTGACCGATTTTGATGAAATTTAATATGTATATTCAGTAGGTATGAGAATAGGTTTATAACTAATTTTTATACCCCTAGATGTTAAGGGTGGGTCACCCTAAAAAAAGTTTTTTTATTTTTTGGACCAATTTTTTTTTTGTAATTTTTTTATGGTGTGGCATTAAAAAACACATTTAGTCCTAAATTTTTACCCTTCTACCACCAACCCCTACTTTTTAATAGTCTAATATATAAAATTCTTCTGTGACAGTGTTAGTGGTCATACTCCTCCGAAACGGCTTGACCGATTTTGATGAAATCTAATATATAAAATTCTTCTGTCACAGTGTTAGTGGTCATACTCCTCCGAAACGCCTTGACCGATTTTGATGAAATTTAATATATATATTCAGTAGGTATGAGAATAGGTTTATAACTAATTTTTATACCCCTAGATGTTAAGGGTGGGTCACCCTAAAAAAAGTTTTTTTATTTTTTGGACAAATTTTTTTTTTGTAATTTTTTTATGGTGTGGCATTAAAAAACACATTTAGTCCTAAATTTTTACCCTTCTACCACCAACCGCTACTTTTTAATAGCATTTTTTATGTTTTAACCCCGATCGATAGCAATAACTTGAGAATGACTGTACCGATTTCATTCATTTTTTTTTTTAAGTTAAGTAATACTTTTTAGAAGGTTCTTACGGAAAGAAAAGTTAATAAAATTGCGCAGAAAATTGGATAATTTCAGAAAACTTAACGATTATTTTAACTTCGCGAGTTTGACCGTTCGCGCGTTCTCGATTTCAACGGATTTTAATGAAAATTAGTAAAATTATTGTTTTGAGGTCACTGATTTGGAATATTATCAAAATTTACCAATCCAAGATGGCGGACCCAATATGGCGACCAAGATTTCTAGATTTCAGTTGATTTTAATGAAAATAAGTACAGTGATAATTTTGAGGGCACCAATTCAGAATATTATCAAAATTTACAAATCCAAGATGGCGTATTCAATATGGCGACCAAGATTTCTCGATTTCAATGGATTTAAATGAAAATTAGTACAATCATTGCTTTGAGGTCACTGATTTTGAATATTACCAAAATTTCCAAATCCAAGATGGCGGATCCAACATGGCGATTAAAATGTCTCAATTACGACTGATTTTAATGAAAATTAGTACAATGGTTATTCTGAGGCAACTAATTTAGAATATCGAGATTTCCAAATCCAAGATTGTGACCAACAATTTCTCAATTTTAACGGATTTTAATGGAAATTAGTACTACAATTATTCTTGGGCCACTAATTTGAATGTTATCAAAATTTCCAAATTCAAGATGGTGGATCCAACACGGCGACCAAAATGTCTCGATTTGGACGGATTTTAATGAAAATTGGTATAATGATTATTCTGAGGCCACTAATTTCGAATATTATTAAAATTTGTAAGCCCAAGGTGGCAGGTCCAATAGGGAGACCATAATGTCTCGATTTCAACAGATTTTATTGAAAATTAATACAATGATTATTCTGATACCAATAATTTGAAATACATATTATCAAAATTTCCTAATCCAAGATGGCGGATCCAATATGGTGATGCAAATTTCTCGACTTCATGAAAATTAGTACGATTTTTTTGGTGCGACTAATTTTGATCATTATCGAATTATCAAATTTTCTAGGTCCAAAATGGCGGACCCAATATATTTAAAAAAAATTTCTCGATTTCAACGGGTTTTAATGAAATTTGGTACAATAATTGTGTTAATGCCACTAATTTTAAATATTATCAAGATTTGGATATTCAAGATGGCGGATCCATGAAGGGGTTTTCGGGTTGAATCAATTTCTAGGATATAACAAACTAGAACATTTGAGAAGTCTTTAATTAGTAAGTATTTACCCGACGTCGGATGAAACCGGGTAATTTTCCAATATTTGTGAAGTGTAAAACGGTTTACTTAATATTAAACAACGTGTAAGTTTGTTTAACAAATTAATTAGGGATATGAAACGGAAACACTGTTTTCTTATATTAATGGTATTATTTCTAGAAACATGCGAAAAGAAAGAACACGATCAAATATTGGTCGACGCACAGGGCATAATGAAAATGTACCGGGAAGGGCAGTACAACGTCTGCCGGGCCAGCTAGTAACAAATTAAAAAAACAGTTACATTTATCCTATAGGTTTTTGCTCAAATGCTACAGTTTGAAACTTATGATGGAAAGTGTAAGGAGAATTGGTTGGATAGGGAATTGAAACACTAGAAGAAAAACATTGGTGAAAAAAAATTATAGGTTAAGTATTTGCCAAACAATAAAATTGTGTTTTTGAACAACGAATTGATGATATAATAAATCTTTGAACAAGAAAAGTGTCTACTAAAAATTGTTTGAGTAAATTAAATAAGAGGTTAGAGTTATTCAGAAAGGATACTTATGCCGAATTGTTTTTTAAATGCAGTTTGTTATTATTATTTCATTACTTGCATAATATTTCCTCGTATGCTGGAAAAAGCACAAATTGGTGGAAAATAAAATGAAATAACTCAAAAGTCGCTCGTAGAATTTTGTGAAAAGTGACCTTTAAATTTTTTATGAATTATGAAAACATGCAGCAAGTGTTGATCTCATTTTAATAAAATCGATAGCAGAGTAAACAAAAGATTGGTCAACCAACAATATGAGAATAATTTATTAAACATGTTTAAATTCTTCGGGCATTATTTGTATAGCAACACACAGCGTGAATTTTAATCTGATAAATTTGATCTGAGGTCTGATTAAGAATAAAATTTCGAATTAATTATATTGTTGGTAGTTCGTACTTAACAACGAAAATGTTTAAAAATTTACAGAATTTCAGCAACATATGTGTGTTTTAAAATATTAAATTTGTTTAATTGGCCAACTTTATTTTTCTGAGTGAACGAATGAAAAGTAGGGAAAGGTATATGTTAAGAAGTTTATATAAAATAAAACACATTTGAGTATGCATGTCTTTGGTACAGTAATACATGTATTAATTGAAAATTTCAATTGTTCTGTTCTTAATCTATTGACTTGATCTTAAACAATTGTGTTTTTGTTTTTATTTAATGAAGTTTATTTAGCTCATGAGTATTGTCGTAATTTACAATCGATTTAACCCTTGTTTGCTGTCCCAGACGTACACAAAGGTAATATTATTATTCCAATACAAAACATTAAAAAGCAAAACAATTCAGCGGCTCAAAGTTATACAACATCACGTAAAATCAAAATATATTATCGTTTTCTCATAGTTTAATTGAATAAATGTTTTTTTTCTTATGGCATTCACATTAGATACATATATTTTTAGAATTTCCATATTTCCCTTTTACTTTTGGAGTTTGAAATAGTGAGAAGGTTTCCATTTAATTTTCAAATTTTACGTCGAGAGCGGTGGCGACAACTGAATATAAAGTTTTTTGTTTTCAAATTATTTGCACAGTACACTCTCAATAATTTTTGACTAGATCATAGTAATTCTTCGCTAGGAATTCTATTAAAAATTCTAGTAGAATTAAAAAAATTAAGTGGTTAAGTGTACTGGGATATATGTAATGAAGGTAGAATTATGTTTTACTAGTTATTTTTACGGAAACTCCAACTTTATTGGCAATCTATGAAGATTAAATGTTTTTCTGAAATTATAGTAGTTTTTTTAAAAGATACACTAAATTTTCCAGTACTTTTTTATAAATAAAAGGTGTAAAAACAGAACAAATTCAGTTTCAGGATACGTAATAAGACATTCATCAGGTCTTATAAAGTTAAGCGGCAAATTATTCAGATTTAAGAGAATATATAAGGTAAAGTAAATAATAATAAAAGTTAATTTAAAGAAAGATCCTGGAGATTTACAGGTGTACATTTACACATACAAAAATTACGAAGGGCGTTCAATGTATTCTCGGTATCGGGGTGATATACTAATGATGAGGATAATAAAATTATCTCATTAGTTAAAGACACTCTTTGAGGGTATAAATATAAAATTTGAAATTTAATTGTCACCATTAGTATTTAAGATATCATTACGAAAAGGCAACTACGATGACTTATGCGACAATGTTGAAAAAAATCGAGCATCACGCTGTGATAAAAAGAAGTTTTTGGAGCTTTGTGGTGAAAATACTCATAATATTTTCGGCCGAATAGTCACCGGTGATGAAACGTGGGTTCATCACTATGATCCTGAGAGTAAGCAAGAGTCCATACAGTGGCATAAAAAAGGAACAAACCCACAGAATAAGTTTAAAGTCATCCCATCCGCCGGAAAACTCATGGCCACAGTGTTTTGGGATTTTAAGGGAATCTTACTGATTGAGTACACAAAAAAGGGTTAAAGTATTACTGCCGCATCTTACGCAAACACCCTACGTAATTTAAAGGAGGCAATCAAAAAGACGTGGAAAATTGATCGCAGGTGTCTTGCTTCTTCACGACAACGCGCCGGTTCACACAGGGCTCGTTGCCAAGGTTGCTGTGCGAGAATGGGAATTTGAAGAAATCAATTATCCACCCTACAGCCCGGATCTGGCCCCTAGTGATTACTTTCTGTTCCCGAATCTTAAGAAAGATCTTCGAGGTAAGAAATTTTCCGACGATGAAGAGTTGAACGCGGCAATTGATGAACATTTTTCAGACAAGGAAGAAAAATATTTTTTAGGGGGTATTGAAAAGTTACTTTCGCGCTCAAATAAGTGTATTAAGGTGATGGCGGACTACATTCAAAAATAAATTTTATTCAGAATTTTGCGCTTATTCTTTCATGCCTATACCGAAAATACATTGAACGCCCCTCGTACTTTACCTTCAATAACATCACAGCCTAAAACACAACACTTATGTATATGATACTACTCTTTTTACGAATTTGGCAAATTCCTAGCAAACGTTTGTTGAATTCTAGCAAACTTTTGTCGATGTCTAGAATTCTGGCAAGTTTTTGACACTGCAGCTTTGGAGCAGCATACAAGCGAGTGTCGCACACGAACTGCTACTTACATACAAGAATTATGCTATCCTGACCGTTGAGCAAATTAGTCTCTATGCCGGAGTTTTGCAATTAAAAATGCTCAAATATATATTTAAGATATTTTGTACGTCTGTTCCACCAATTTTTGGTACACAAACCTTCGTCTAATTATTGCCCTTAGTAACTTAGGAAGGCTTAAGATATTCCGGAGTCTGATCCTTTTGCAACCCTTGTTGAAATTTAATCATTTGAAAGAGCGCTATTGTCGCTGTTTTCATTAAAGTTTCAGTCGCCTACATTTTGGCGGATCGTGGGTGACGGTGTAAAAGCCTCTTTAGAAAATGTGCAAATCACCAAGTTCAATCGCCCCTCCCTCTCACCACTCCTCCTCTAACATTTTAATTCTGGGACTCTTTTGCCAACATCTGAAGATTCAATAGCACTTCCTGATGAATCATCCAGTTCACTGACTCCTCATATACACGCTATTTCCTACATCTAGAGCTGGTGCACGCAGGAGCCCGAGATGGGACCTTGTTTTTCATCCTCGCAATTTTAATTTGTCGCAATCCACTCGTAAGTGCTGCAGTCTGGTAAATTTAAAGAAAAACATTTTTCGCTTTTCTAAGCGCACCACCAGCAGGAGATAAGGAAGAGATCCTTTTATATCCCGCCGTGAAATAAGTCCCACATTGTTGCACTGGGGCTGCTATTCACCAGGATGAACGGCTGTGGGGGGCACTAGATCTTGGTGGTAAAAGGCCCGTCGATAATTGCCTCGTCGCTCACAATTAGAAAAAGGAAGCGGAAGCAGGAAGAAAATTTGTAGGATTTATCGCCGTTGCTCATAACTTGACGACGTGGTGGGCTGCTCCCGAGTGAGCGACTCAAAAAACATTTAGTAGTCCCAGGGCAGTGGCCACTTTTCACCTAGTGGACGGGGGCTGGCGGGTTTCATGGCGAGCAACTAACTCCCCAATATCCGTTTCCTCTGTCCCCGCAATCCAGCAGTTATCGCACATTTATCTCTAGTTTAGCCCTGGCAGCGGGGGCGTAACTGCTTTGTTGTCCTTGTTGTTTGGCAGCCATTCAACCTCTATCAGGATCCCCCGAACACATTCATCCCGACTTCCTTGTTTTCACACAAAGCTTAACTTGTGCTTGACGGGAAAAACATCACATTCCGGGAGGAGTACGGAATGGTGAATGGAAGGGGGAGGGGATAAAAGAAGTCCCGCAGTCTGTTTGACATTTTAATAAAGGGGAGCAGGAGGAAACCCCAGTAAAAAGCGCCCACTAGAAGCGTCGGAACAGCCGGAAAGTGTTGCGAAAATTGTTTTTCCCCGATTTGTTACAGGAGGAGCAATTTTTTTGTTCGTAGTCGGCTGATTCCGTCTCGCTACTATACTTATTCTATAAAGACGATTCTGTCGCCTTAAAGGCCCTCGTCTGAGGTGGGAAGAAGAAATGCGAAAGTAGACATAGGGGAGAAATAACCAAGTCCCAGGATGCTCCCTGAAAGGAGTTTTTGAGTGACGAGATGGATAGACTGCGAATTGAATGTCCCCGGCGTGAGAAATCTCTGGCTAGGATTCCTATTCCTATTGAGTCATCCTGCGCTGATTGTTGCGGCAATCTGTCTGCGAATGTGTATATCTCTGAATCCCGTCCGCCTTTTTGCCCCCACGACCGACCGACGACGCCAGAACGTCCAGGGTGGAATTTTTCCTGGCGCCAGACAACATGTCGCCACACACTGGAGTCTACTAAAGTTTTTTTCCCTGGCAACTCAAAAGTTGATTATACAAAGAACTGGACGGAGGGCCATAAATATTTAGGGAATGTCTGGAACAGCGAGAATTATGGGCGCCTGATCTGTGATTTGGCCGTTTTTCGAGCTGTTTGGATGGGAATGGGATAGGAATGTTGTTTTCTCGTACAATGAATCTGGATTTCTGAGCAACTGAGTGGGATTAAATATCTTCTTGTATGCTCCCTCGGGAGTTAGTTGTGCTCTTCTCGTCATCTGCAACTGTTTGACGACCCAATTTGAAGATTTGTCTTTGCTTTTAACTTTTTTTGTGTGGGAGTTTTTAATGAAGCCTGGAAGTAGGAAATGCAAAATGGGTCAAGCATCCACTCGATCCAAAGAAGGACTAATTAAGGAATAGCTGACGTGCTCTGCCTAAACATTTATTGTGATGGCATAAATGATGATTTTTAGCTTTTTTTAACGCACATTTGATATATTTATTTTAAAGGTACTTTCCCATCATATTTTCATTGTATATTCTTTCGAGAATTTTGTGTAAACATTTCAAATCGAAATTCCCAATAGTTTAGATACAACAGGCCGATAAAGTGAGCTGAACAAATAATTTATGCATTGTACAACATAAATATTTTCGCGAGGATATTTTATTATTTTTATTATATTTACTGAAATATGATCCATAATAATTAATATAAATATCTCAATATATGAATAAATGGACTTATACCACTTTCAGTCATTTTTTTTATATACTACGTTATGGGTAAAGTTTGTTTTTAAATTTGAACTTTAAATTTGTGTGAACAATTGTTTTTTTTTGCGTATATAAGGCGATAGCTATATTCATATCATATAAGAATTTATTCGACTTTTTTATTTTAAATAATCTTGTCACGAATTCTAATGGCGCTCGTCTAACAAAATTGTTGAAGAGATCTCATGAAGATCACTGGAATCTTCCATTTAGAAATAATAATTTTGGAATTGTATAACACTTTTTGTATATTTAAAACGATGTGTAAATAAAGCTTCAAAAGTATTTTTCGATATATCTATAATTTTTATAAAAAAAAACAATGCAAACAAATAATGTTTTATTTAAGTATTTTGAAGGAAAAGTAAGGGAGAGTGGGGCAGTGTGTAACAGATTTTGGAATTTCCGCCTAAGACCCAAAATATGAATGAATTAATGCTGGAATGAAGTTATATATCTAGTTTAGAACCTTACGAAGGTAATTTCTGACTACCATGTACACCTAAGACAGTTAAGTACCTCCTGGAGTTCGATATTCGCAGGCCTGCGTTTGTTACACACTGCCCCGTTTGTTTTTGTTACACGCTGCCCCGAGGTACAGAGCTTTGGTCTAGGCTCCGTGAGACAAAGGCCCCTCAGGTTATGTTATCGACAACGGTCATTTTGCATGACCAAAGTGTTAAACTTCGATAGAAAATCATTACTTGGGGAGTAATCGAGCCCCGATTGACTCCAACCCGAAAAAAATTAGGGGGTGAAATGTTGCGAATTACCTGTTTGCCAGGCCAGCCTGATTTCGCCCCCTCCTCTTCGCCATGACACGTTTCCGAGCACCGCTTTCTCGATTGCAAACGAAAGAGGTCGTCCAATAGGAAGAATATACAAATTCACATTTAGTTTTGGACGCGCCATATTCGAAATGGAGCCATCTGTTACACACTGCCCCTGTTACACACTGCCCCATTCTCCCTTACCTTTAAAGGTTTTAGGCACATTGTGAATCCTAAGATATAAACAATAAAATATTCGAAAAGATCGTTTTTCAAGAAATTTCAAACATTTCAATAAATAATTAAACAAATATACATATATATAACCGCCTCCAAAAAATCCAAAGTCCTAAAAAGTATTATACAATCTTATTCAAAAATCTTCCACTACTGCTTTTAATACCCAATCCTAAGATTGTTACGAGTAGTCTAGTCAATTGGCACAAGATTGGGTTAGAGCTACGCGTCTGCAGAAGGTCTACCCTCAAAATGCAGTGGGCAAAGTCAAAAGTTTGCTGATTACGGGCCCACTTAGGACAACTCCTACTAAGGCCCTACTAACGTTTTTACCCACTTCTGAAATTTTAAAATATTTACTAAATTATATAATATAAGATTTAAAACTTTTAAATGATTAATACGAAGAAATTATTAAAATTACGATTACATTTAAAGTTTAAATTAATATAGTTTAAGTTCTCGATGATATTAAACAATATGAAATTCTTCTTCACATTTGAGATGTTAAATTAACATTTTTTACAGTTACGAAATATTTTAAAAAACATTGTCGCATAAAATTTTTAGATGAAAAATATCAATTTTACAGCGGAAACATTAGGATTTTTTTTCGGTGTTTTTTGTTTGTATTTTTTTAAGGTACTAAATAGTACCTATTATAATTTTGAAAAAAAATCGATTTTTTTTTTCACGGATTTCGATTCGTTAGACCTTCAAAAATAACTCCTTCAAATATTATATGAAAATTCGAAACCGAAAACGAGATACATCAATTTTAGTGAGCGCGCGCTCTCGGCTTCTATATATTCTAAATAAACTTTAAACGCGTTTTTCTCGAAATCACTTTTTTTAAACTGACGGACAGTTAATCTCCGAATCTAGTCGCTCGATTTAAATAAATCTTGATGCATTTTGTTTGTTTAAGCTTCCTTTACAATAATCGACCACAATTTGATTAAAAAATTGAAAGAAAAAATTTTAGCGTCAAAAAAATATCGGAAAAAAGGTCGATTTTTGAACTTTTTCTTTGAACATCCGCAATTTTTTTTTGTTTTTTCATTTTTCAAATTTTCTGGTCGATTCCATTTGATATTATAGAAAAAGTTTGATTACCTTATCTGATAAATAAAATGTAAACAAAAAATATTGAAAATGTGCTTTTTTTTTAGCTCCTAATAGGTACTAGTACCTTAAATTGAGTTTTTTTAGAGTGGAGTATTTTCATTTTTTCTCTTTTACTCTACCAATTCGAAAGTAAGCAAATTAACATGAAGAACAAGTATTTAAAATCGAATAAAATTTTCAAAAAATCGTGGTTGCTTTTGATTTGTTTGTAAATGATTTTGAAATAGTCGTACTTGAATTTAAATTAGTTGCTCTTCATGTTGGTTACTTTTGAAATGTAAATGCTATATTCTTTCCCTCATAATATGGTGCAAAAAAAGACTAATTCCAGACTAAATTAAATTTTTGCATAGTGTATTAAAAAGCTAAATATTTAGTTTCGACATATGTACCTATCTAATGTTTGGAAAATAATTTAAAACTAAAAAAAAATCGGGTTTAATAATAAAAAGGAAAAGTGTATTCTATATGTTTAAACTTACATAATTTTATAGAAATTCGTTACAATTTAGAACTTTATACTGAAACGCAGAATTAATATTAAATCTATGAACATATTGATGTATTTTTTTTCAAATTCGCATTAAAATTTGCTATGAGAAATGTTGAACTTTTAGACAAATTTTCTACTGTTCATAAAATCTGAATATAAATTCACCCTGATTTTAAGAGTAATTTTACATTTTTATCAGTGTACAAATTTATGACGATCGTAAAAGTACACAGTTTTCGTGTAATTAAGTAAAAAAGTGTGAAGTTACACAATTTTAAAGCTTTGGGTATGATATTCTTTCAACTTTGTAACTGGTGTATTGTTTTACAAATTTTAAATGTGCACATGAATAAGTAAAATTGCGTCAAACTGACGTAAATCCAAGCCCTAAATTCTCTCATTCAAACAAATTGAATGTGTAATCACTTTGAGAAGGTTTTCCTTAAAGTTAAAACGTCCTGTCGAAAATATATTGTTTGTAGGATCTAATTTCCATTAAAGGTAAAATAACTAGATTAAGAGACTTTAACAAATGAAATATGATACATATTCATTTATACTAATCTCAATACTTTAACACAACAGCGAGAAAACGTTTTTGTTATATTAATTTAACGTACCAGAAGTTCATATTTGTTATTTTTATGAGTTTATTAAATACTTAAAAAACAACAACCTTTTGCGAATTTATTATTAAAATATCTTTTTATTTATTTCTATTATTTCCTTCATCTTATACCATTCATTAGATATAACGTCTTTGTCCCCTTAAATGTATTGCAAAAATACTAATATATATTCACAGAAGTATTTAATTGCAAAAATTTACATCTGTTATGTGTAAATTTACCTACTTTAAAGAAGTGAATAATACAAATTTATTATGCAAATTTCACATCTTTTATGTGTAATTTTCCGCAAATAAAAAAAAAATAAAAAATTTATCACTTCACTTAATTGCGGACTCGAATTTTATAAAAATTGGGAAAAATTCGAAAAAAAGCATCCCCCCGCTGGGATTCGAACCCGTGACCTCTGGATCCCAAGCCCAAGTGTTCACCACTGCACCAGCCGTCGCTTTGGGAATGTTCTACAATGAATGGGATTTAGAGCCGCGTGAAAATTTTTGTATACTATTATTTTGTAAACGCTTGGCCATCTGGAGTTCCCACTTCGGGTACTTTCATTTGTTGCCAAGCCATACATGTGCGAAATCGGTAATGACGGCTATGTGCCTTCTCCTTGTTAGGGTTTTTCAAGGGCTCCTTGTGATTTAGAAGTCGTCGGTGAAAATGGATGTGAGAGTTTTGCTAAATTTAAAAAAAAAAACAGTATTTCTCCTTTGCCATCCGATGCTAACAAAATTATCGACGTCGTGCTCCTTAAACCCATAAGTCCTTTTAATTGCAAATACAAGTGAATGTGTCTTTACCCAAGACCAGGCAGATAACATCTGATAAGGCTTTATTACTTATGTGAATATTGGGGTAGGCAGTCCTACGAATTTGTAGCCAGCTTAATTATCGTTATGACAATTGACACAATTACAAAATCCATTAATCCCCGCAATCAAGCTGCCTCCTACAAGACAATCAGTACGGCCCGAAATCGAAGGAGGACAGACTTAAATGGATTTGGGAAGCATCGATTCATTCCGATCATTTATCCATATCCGAGAAATTTCCAAAGAGCTCCTGCTTGGCCGGCTGGCAGGACCGTTTGTTGTGGAATAAAATCGTTGGAAAATTAAAGTTTGATTGATAGTACTGGTTAATACATTCTTCGAGTTGACTGGCGGCGCGATATTCCCGCTTTCTTGCTTGCGGCCCGCTCATCGGCTACTAGGCCAGGTCAAGCGGAATGTGTGCAATCGGGGGTGGAAATGAGTGGGAATGAGGGCGTGAGGTGACCCACTATCGCCCACTTTTGACCTTTATTTACTATACCGAATCGATTTTTCTTTTCTCCTCCCATTTAAAATAAACAAACACAGGCGGGAGCGAGAAATACGGGGCGGTCGTGGGCGCAGACCGTACGAATTCTGAATCCGTAACGGCAGTAAATGGAAAAATACCTGCGGTACACACGGGGGCGTTTTTATGCGCTTTAATTACATCAAAAATTGCGAAAACGCGTTGGAATCTAAGAGCGCCATAACTTTAATTAAATTGTTTTGGGACGCGCCGGTTGGTATCAATTGGTTTAATTAAAAGCATCACGGCACGAAAGTTTACCTCGGCCTGCGAGTGGCCACTCGCGGTGCCGGTTAGCGGTTGAAATTTATTTAGAAATTGTTCTGCGTACATTTGTCAAGTTTTTCACGCACGGAATGCGACGCTATCAGCTACCTGCCAGTGGATTCAGGTGCTGCGATTTAATTAATCCAATGATGGGTTCATTGAATTGTTTTCCTATTAAAGTGCAATGAATTAATTGCGGATGGGGGTGGGATGGAGTGTGGAGTTATGGCGGTCGGAAAGTTATTTTTGAAACCTATCCCCGGTAACTTTTCAGTAGATATTCGAACGAATTTGTGTTTGCTGTGGCAAATATCGCAGCTTTTTGTGGATATTGGGAAATCATTATAAAAATATAAAATTATTTTGATGAAAACGGATAAAAATTTTCATAATGGATTTAAATCAAAGGTCTTTCGAAGAAATTAAACTAGACATTGATGAGTTTGAATTTTTCAATAATGTATCAGTGCGAATAGGTGTATAATATATATAATAATTTCTACTCGATACCTCTAGCCGTTCCTGAAAAAAAGGGTCTTAACAGACAGACATAAAGGCAAACATCGAAGTGATCCTATAATGGTCCCGTTTTTCATTTCGAGGTAGAGAAGCCTAAAAATATGTGCCGATTTTTTTGGCAATTTTTTGAGTCTACCCTCGATTCTCTGGTCCCAGTTCTTTTCAGCCATGTTTGAATATAAGTGAAAATTATTGATTCTGCATTATAAGCAAAGACACTATACCAAAATTGAGCTATTAAAAAAGTTCTTTCATACGATGTTTTAAATTAAAAATTTTGTTTTACTTTACACCATTTTTTCACCCCTGAGCAGTGGCTATAGTTAAAAAATAATGCCGGAATTGGAAACAACAGATCATTAAAACAAAAAGTATATTATTGTTTCAATAATTTTGTTTTTTATTATTAAAAACGATTACTATTATTTTAATAACATCTCGCAGCAGAAATTGCTTCTATACCTACATATATGAAATTTATAGAAAAACAATTTTGATTACGATTTAATTTCGAGGAATTTTACACGTGCACACAATTAAAAGGTCTAGTCGGTTAAAAAGGTGCAAAGTGCCCCCAGCGCTTTTGAAAAGCAAAATATATTCGTATATACATAGTACATGAATAAGTACATGTTTGCTGACATTTTCAGACCCATAGACACTCACATAACCTCAAAAAAAAAAAAAACATTAATTTTAAGTGTTTTGGCGTGTTCGTGGACGTAGAAACTTTATTTTCTCAAATTGTACGGTTTTTTGTCAGCTACAATATGATATTTTGCTCAACATTGTTTGGGAAAAATCCAAATTTTTATACGCGTTCAAAATTTTGAAAATTCAATTAAAAAAAAAAAAACTAAAACAATAGTAACGCCGAAATATGCATGCACGATATATAATATATCTAAAAATTCGAAAATATTTGAAACAGAACAAAGTTTCAGGTGATCTTATAGCTTATCTTTATACTTATAAATTTGTATAAAACAATTTTATATTATATTATAATTAAAAATAGATGTGAAGTAAATGTACAAGAGAGTGGAGCAATATTATTACTTTGTGAGGTAATCTCGGCTTTTATTAAGAAATATATTCCAATTATTTGGAAATCTTATTGCTCAACTCAGTTTCAAACATGCGTGAATGATAGCGAGCATGACAAATATGAATGAACGGTGGGGTGAGTATAATGCAGCCATAATGTCACGCCAGGAAAACTCGCGGAGGGCACACGCTTCGGTTTCATTTTGTGGACTCACTAATCTTGTCTTTAGGTGGGAAACCATTGATATATGATCTCTTTATGAACTGAAAAGTTATAAAATTTATATTCCAGTTCATAACTACGGATTGAAGACAAAAAATAATCTAAAAATGTCTTATTTATGTCTTATTCATATCGTAATCTTGCCTCTAAGGGGAAAACGTTGAAATATGGTCTCTTTGTGAATTTCAAAAACTGCTTGGATGATTTCAAGGTAGGAAATGACAAAAAAATTCAGAAATAAAAAAAAAATCAGACTTAAAAAAGAGGTAAAAATTTTGTAAAATGCTGAAAAACTTGGTTTTTTGACATTTTGACACTGTTGCAACATTTATAAAAATTATTTTGGGCGTTACTATTGTCTTAGTTTTTTTTTTTTTAAATTGAATTTTCAAAATTTCGAACGCGTATAAAAATGATCATATTGTAGCTGACAAGAAACCCTACAATTTGGGAAAAAAGAAGTTTCTATGTCCAGAAGAAGTCGAGATATCGCCAAAACACTGAAAATCACGTTTTAATTTTTTTTTAGGTTATGTGAGGGTTTCATTTCAGCAAACATGTACTTTTTCATGTACTATATAAGGATATTTTGTGTGTTTCTAAAGCCCTGGCGACACTTTTCACCTTCTTAACCGGCTAGACCCTTTAGCGCAAAACTATGCATAAAGTTATAAAACACAGAAAATCTTTATGGACGAGAATCGTAATTTTCACTTAAAGGGTTAATGATATGTTTTTATTACTGTTCAATAACTAGTATTAATTTTGTTAATAACGAATTATGTGAAAAGAAATGGTTCTGAAATCGGTTGATTTTAAATTCTTATGAAACTTATGAAACTATGAAACTATAGGATAAACATATTTACAAGTATGTCTTTATGAAATGTTCACATCGAATACATAAAAGATTAAAAAAGAAATTACTAGGTTTTATATACCTAATGAAATTAAGTTGTCGAACAAGTTTAAACTACCAAACATATTAAATATAACATTGAAGATGAGCTACCAAGGTAAAGCAGAAAACGTTGTAAGTACGAACGTCTGAGTGGCGCCCGTGTTCACCTCAAAGGCCCCTTTAAATTCCTCAGTATCATTTTCCCTGAACCTTTCTCCGGTTTAAAGTATTCGAGCTTCGGCTTAAATTCACTTCGTCTAATTTTCAAGAGTAATCAATTATTTATTAGCAATAAAAAATCAATAATTCCATAAGCCCATCAGTATCCGCCTGTATGTGTCTGCTGGAGGCGGGCGTAAGCCGGCAATTACTTTCCCCATCCCGGACAGCACCAGAGTACTGACTGAAATTTATTCATAGAAAAGGCCATGGAGCTTCTGTCAAAAGCTATCTATTATTTAAAATTTATCCTCCGTAAGAACTCCGGAGATCCGGAAAAGCCGAAGCTCAGCATCTTTGCAGTGCGCCTGCCGATGGGAAGGTAAAGGTGAAGGCGGCAGGCAACTGTTAAATACACCCCTGGGGTGTCATAAATTAGGACCGGGTTCAAAGGCTACACTCGTTGAAAAATAGAGGATTCTTCATATCCAGTTCGACCATCTTTGAAACGTCCCGCTCCCGGTCCCGCCTTCCTGCCCCTCGTCGGGTGCCCAAAACTTAAGCACTCGCAGCGGAAGAAAAAAAAAAAAAAACGCAGCAAGAAAAGGAAACCTCAGGATATGAGAAGGCTGAGACGCGGCTGCTGAATTAATTAGTATGCCCGGCATGGCATGCAAATGAGCTAATTTCGTGCTGTTTGTCGTCCGGCTCGGAACTTGGAAGGTATCACGGCGCCGAAACTATTCTGTATTCTCCTTACCTCTAATTCCTTTCTGACGCTCTGCGGGGAATTTTATCTGAATTTCTTGAATGAGGTGACGTCCTTTTTTCGGGCGCCTCCTCAAGGATTTCTGTGCAGCTGCTCTGCTGCTCTGCTGCTGTTGGAATTTTATCACACAGCGCGCTTTGTTTTCGATTGGCGACACGGCCCCGATAGTGTGCTGCTGACTGCCACTGCAATGCTGGCGGAGGAATTCCCGTCACTCCAGGATAATACCGCACGACTGAATCGGATTTAGTTCCCCCGCCGCCGCCGGCATTTATCCCGCTATTGTCATAAGTCGCTGAATATTCAACGGGAATTCAATAAATATTTCGTCGTTTTGTATACAGCAAAATTCGGGTAAATTAGCTTCAGGCCTCATGCGATTTTGTATAATCTTTGCTTTGATTTTCTTATCTAGGCAGCTATTTTCGTTATATCAATGACCTCGAGCTAAATTTGCGAATCGACTGTTTATACGAGATTACTAAATAAAAACTGTAGCATAGTACATTGTCTTTTAAATTCTAAAATAAGAAGGCATTTTTTGGGGGGTAAAATGGACCCCTAAAGATAACCACCTTAACCCATTAATGCGCAACGAGGATTTTGTGCACGCAAGTTTAATTGTACGATTCGAATTGAAAATTAGGGTGGTTTTCTTCCAAAATCGTATAAAGGGGTTTTTGAGGATGCTCTTTCAGAATCTGGCATTTGTTTTGAATAAAAGCTTCAAAAACCCTATTCTTTTTTGGGTTTTTAAAAAAAAAATGCTGATTTTTTTCTTTCGAAAGTCGATTAACTTGTCGTTGCTTCTTTTGATTGATCATATAACCACCATAAATCGAGGACCGAATGTCTAAACTTCCTCAAACCATGGTTTTGAAATTTCTTTTTTGCTTTGGTTTTTGCAAAATGGCCATTTTGTCCAGTAATGTAATAAAAAACAGAAGTGCTTTTCTGAAGTAGGAAAATGAACAAACTTCCTAAAACCTGCTGCTGAAAAACCAAAATATGTTTAAAAAATGAAGAAAAGTTAGACAATAATGGCAATGAAAACGAAGATGGTATGGTAAGAGTACTTCGACGATTTCAACGGATATGTGAATTTTCATAATAAAATGTTGGCAGATGATATGAAAGAAGATTATTATATTATCTAACTCATGTAGGTTTCAAAGACCTTTTAAATGAGATCCAGAACAAAATAACCCATATTTTTCAGGAACTTCAACGAAATATGGACTTGTTGAAAGACTGTGACTGTGTTATTCTCCTAAATTGGATGCAGTTTTTTGCGAACCTTGTTGGTTGTTTTTCAAAGAATCCTATGATAATTGGCGAACAAAGGGCATTCGAGATTGGAAAAGTCTTTCCAAAAAGATATCACAGCACGAAAAACGTAAACATCATGTGCACTGTTATTATATGTATATCAAAAATGGACAAATAATGAAATATTCGATCGTATTTGAGAGTACCCAATTTTTGGGTACATGTTTTACTTGTTAACATAACATTATTAATTTCTACAAAAAGAAATTTACATTTTAAAACATGAAATACCAATATTAATATTCTTTATATAATATAAGCTTGATTTTTTTTTTTTGCTAAGGGCCCAAAATTATATTTTACGGGAGGGCCGAACATTTGTATTTCCGTACTATATAAATAAGTTATTTATTCATAAAGATGTTGTATAAAAGCCCAAAGTTGATTTAGTTAGTTCTTTAATAAATTTGTTATTCTACAGAATACCACCAGTTTAATGCTTAGAACACTATATAGACTATTTTCTTAAGGTGATATCATTAATTTGTATAACCTTTCGCTCTCTTGCAATGAATATGTATTAAAATTATTATGTCAAGAACTGATAAATCAAAAATGTTGTTCTAGGTTAAAGCAATTAATTTTTTCATCGTTTTTTTTATCTGCACTCGCTCCTAAATAAATGATATGGAAGGAGCTCAGTAAACAAAATGAACAAAAAAACTGGCTGGACTATTTTTTTTCTTACATGCCAAAAATTGCGAAACAAAAATTGCAAAACAAAAATTAATTTGATAAGAAGTCTATTTTGAGCATATTAAATGATATGGTGTGACATAATTGTATTTCGATTTTATTATTTTGGGAGGAAAGGTATCCGATCGTAATGAGATGATCAACATCTGGCAAGAATATTTGTAAATAAAGTTTTAATTACACTCGTGCGTAAGTAAATAAAGATAATAAAAATGGGTTTGCTTAGTAACATATGTATGTTTATATTTTCGCTATTTTGGAAATTTACGATATGGTAGTCAATTTTTTTTTTTCCTTTGAGAACTCAAAAATTGTTCTTTGATATCTTAGAAAATTTTTATTTGTTATCACTACAGTAAAGGTTATTTATTAAAATATAAATGTCTAATTCAAACTAGGAAAAAGAAAATCTTTTCAACCACACACGACATTCGGTTACTATCAGCACCTAAGCAGACTTTGATTGGTTTCAGGATTTAATAACATCTTAGCAGTCACCTTATCGCAAGACTAATATTGGAAGGTCTTGGCCTTTTTAGGAAAAAAAATTATTTTTAACACAAATTATCGAAAAAAAATGCAGCAGACCGAGGTAAGTGCTGCAGTCAGATTGTGACCAAAATCATTTAAAAGCCAGGAGAATTCCACAGATCGTCAGTCAGTCCGGCTATTTGTTCTGGACAGGTATCTTACAAGGATCAACAGGATGGCGAAGTTTTCATTTGCCCTAGTCTCCCTTCTCGTGCTATCGGTATACGGAAGCCCATTGGCTAACTATCAGCTCAATCAGGATCAGATTACCACGTACAAGAGTGTTGCTGATCAGTGGAAAGCAGTGATCAACTTCAGCAAGAAGCCGTGTGATGAGTTCTACGAATACGTCTGCACCGTCGCCAGTTACCCGAGCTACTCAACGGAAGAGATCGATTTACCTACTGGTGATTACTTCGTGAATTACTTGGTCAATCAAAAGATTTCTGAAGCTGAAGACAAATTTGTGAAATTCCAAGAAACTTGCAAAGAAATTTCACTAAACGATAAGACACAGTGGATCAAGAACTTCAACTTCCCAGATACAATTGGAGGATGGCCAGCATACACACCGAACTGGCAACCTAACAACTTCCATCTTCAGGCAGCTATTGCTGAATTTACTTCTTATAATCACCCAGTCGTAATCCAGCAAGAATTCCAGACCGACACTGAAACCTTCAAGAACTACTATGTGATCACCAAAGAAAACGTATATGATGTCAGCAGCAACAAGGAATACCTCAAAGACCTTTTGTCTAGTTATAAAGTCACTAACGCTGAGGAAATTATCGAGGACGCTCTCCAGTATCAGAGGGTTTACAATGAAGCAATTGCTTCAGTTCAGAAAGCCTCCGATATCAAGACCGACTATGCTGGACTCAAGAAATTGGATCCTGAAATTGACTGGGACCATCAGATTTCCTACATTTATGGAGGACAACTTGCTAATGACTATCCAGTTATTATTAAGTCTGAACAAGAAATCACAGCTGCCTGGACTGCCATTGAGAAATTGAGCCCCAAGGTGCTTGCAAACTACTTCTTCATTAAATTCATCAACTTTGAACATGAAGTCGACTACGATCAATATGTCAAGCTTTTCAAGCCTGTCCTTAAGGGAGTCGTCAAGAAATATATCTTGAATGAACCTCTAAAGCAAGAACTCAAAGGAATTCTCACTTCACTCCTTGAAGTCTTCCAACAAGCTTTCGGAATTTTTGGAACTGCTGATGTTGAGTCAAAGATCCAGACATTCGTTAACGAGAAAATCTTCGGAGAAGTGAATGATGAAGTATTGAACCATGAATATCAAAATATTGCAGCTGTTACAACACCAGCTGGGTGCCTGACGAACTTCCACTACTTACAACAACTCTACAAAAAGAGAGTAGCTCAGTGGTACTTCAACGAATATTATGGTAAGATCTACTATTTGCAAAAGGAAATCGACGATGTTCTCTTGAGTAAGGTGCCCAAATACATACAGTACCCATCAGTCTTCCTTTATACTCCCTTCGCCCACGAATTGATTTCGACTGTTGTCCACTGGTACAAGGTTCCACATGGCTACACCACCGCTCAGAAGCAATGCTACGCCCATCAACTGAACAGAGAAATTGGTGATGATCAGCTAACCCAAATCCTCATCGACCAGATCTACGCTAAGGCATACTTCCAATGGATTAAGGAGTACCCAAATGTCGTTGAAGTTGAAAACCAAATCTTCAAAGATTATGAACTCAGCGCCCAGAAATTGTTCTTTACGAAACTTGGAAAGTACAATTGCATCGACCTGAAGAAATCAAACGGTCCATTGGCTATCTTCTGGAATTTGCCAGAGTTTGCTGACACTTACCAATGCGCACCTGGAACAAAGATGAACCCCGTAGAGAAATGTGCTCTTTGGTAAAACAAATTTTTTAAGAAATCATGTGCAATATTGTTTAGATTATTTAGAAACGGAATAAAGATTTTCTCGCAGTTAACCAATGTTTTAGTACCCATATTGAACTACTTAAGAAATCAGATCTAATATTTAGAAAATAGTTTTAATCGTAAGATCTAGGTATTCAATGTCAATTTCATCAATTTCTTTCAATTCACATCTCAGAATAGTATCAAACTAAATCGTGTTCGGTTCATTAGAAATTATTTTTTCATCACTACGTACGTAAGATTTATAGTTGATATGTTACATTTGGTATTTAAAACATTAAAAGTGATTACCAATTTTCCGCTTTGTTTGCCAAAAATGTTTTATCGAAAATGAATAGAAAATATGTTAATTTGAGTAGTCTACAAAAGCAGAACGAATCGATATATACTTAGTAGGTGATCAATGGATTAGAAACACTTGAAAATTTTAACACATTTTCAATTTATAATGTGTAATATGTATTTCTGATGAAGAGATTTTTGCATAAATCAAGTAATGGAATCTCTCGCATTGGTTTAGGTAGGTGAATTTCATAATATCCTTCCTAGAATGGGTAAAAAAGAGATATAAAAAGGGCGATGTCAGCTAAAGTGCAGTCGTTTGCATTAAGGAAGTTATCGAGTGAAGTGATTATAGAGGAAGGCGGCCTGCAAAGAAGTCGAAATTAACGAAAAAATGAAGAAAAAGCGATTAATTTTGGCAAAACTTCATATAAACTTAACCATCGATGATTGCAAAAAAGTAATTTCAAATTGAAACATTAGGGTTGCGTTGACTCGTATGTTTATCAAAAATATCGATTTTTTGCTTTTTATTTTAAATTCAGTTCATATTTAGTGACGAACGTAGGCTAGAGGCTGTCTCGGAAGTAGCTCATTTTGTTGTAAGGAGACGCAATGAACGTTTTAAAGAAGATTGCCTCATAAAAACGGTAAAACATCCACCAGCAACAATGATTTGGAGTTGCATTAGGTTCCTCTGAAGACCCCGGTCCTATTTAATTCGTAGAAGGAATGTTACGTTCGGAACAATATAAACGTCTCCTGGAAACAGTCCTTTTTCCTTATATGGACTCCCTGGGATCGAGAAGGTCTTCCTACACATGTGTGCAGGATGAGGCACATACAGAAAGATCTATGAATCATTTTTTCAGTTCAAAAAATATTTATGTTCTTCCTTGGTTGGGCAATTCCCCTGATCTCAGTCCGATTGAGAATTGTTGGACCTTTCTAAAATGTAAAGCATACTCGAGGTCAAACAATATAATACAAATTTTGAAAAATAATATAAAAGATATATGAAATAACGACGCTGAAATTAAGGAAATGATCAAGAGTTGTACTGAAAGTAGGTATGCCAGATAGAATAAAAGAAATCATTAAAGCCAAGGGGGCAACGACGAAATATTAAATTTTTAAACTTTATGTACACCAGATGGAGCTGAGTACAAAATATGTAGTGTCAATTTTACATAATTTTTACTAAATTCTTCCACAAATTCTCAAAAACTTTAAAAAAAATTCTAGTATTTCTAATTCATTGAACACCTATTGTAGTTTGGAATCAGAATTATCTATATATCTATACATAAATGTAGAAATTACACGAAAAAATCAGGCCGGACACAGACAGGACTCGAACCTCAGATTTGCGCTCTGATGCCCTAACCAACTGAGCTACGGGCGCGGGTTGCCGATGCTGTTCTGCGAGTTCTGATAAGAAGTTCGACCGATCCAACATACATACAACAGAATATATGGGGAAAGCTAATTTCAGACTACGCCGAGACGAGATTTTCAAATTTGTATTCAATGTAAAAATTCGAAGCTTTGCAAATGAAGAGTATTCAGTGAAACGTAAGAGTAGAATAAAATGAACGATTGTGCACTCCCTGCAATACAAAGAGTACACACTGGCTGCCTTCTTATATATTAAAGGGACCTTCAATAAAGTCCGAACTGAGGCAATCCAATCGTATTTCGATTTTATTATTTTGGGAGGAAAGGGCTCTGAACGTAACGAGATGATCAACATCTGTCAAGGCATGATAATAATTGTACATAAAGTTTTAATTACACTGGTGCTTAAATCAATAAAGATAATAGAAATGAGTTTATATTTTCGCTATTTTTTAAATTTACGATATTGTAATACATTTTTTTCTTTGATGTTTTGAGAACTAAAAATTGACATCTTAGAAAATGCTTATTTGTTATCACTACTGTATGGGTTTTTTATTAAAATATAAATTTATAATTCAAATAACTAGGAAAAAGCAAATCTTTTCAACCATACACAACTTTCGGTTACTATCAGCACCTAAGCAGACTTTGAGTGGTTTCAGGGTTAAAAAACATCTTATGCGGGAGTCACCTTATCGCAAGACTAATATTGGAAGGTCTTGACCTTTTTAGGAAAAAAATTATTTTTAACGCAAATTATCGAAAAAAATGCTGCAGCCAGATTGTTGCAGAAATCATTTAAAAGCCAGGAGAATTCCACAGATCGTCAGTCAGTCCGGCTATTTGTTCTGGACAGGTATCTTACAAGGATCAACAGGATGGCGAAGTTTTCATTTGCCCTAGTCTCTCTCCTCGTGCTATCGATATACGGAAGCCCATTGGCTAACTATCAGCTCAGTCAGGATCAGATAAAATTTTATAAGTACGTTGCTGAGCAGTGGAAAGCAGTGATCAACTTCAGCAAGGAGCCATGTGATGAGTTCTACGAATACGTCTGCACCGACCGTAATTACCCGAGGTACTCAAGGGAAGGGATAGATTTGCCTATTGGCGATTACTTCGCCAATTACTTGGTCACTCAAAAGATTTCTGAAGCTGAAGACAAATTTGTGAAATTCCAAGAAACTTGCAAAGAAATTTCACTAAACGATAAGACACAGTGGATCAAGAACTTCAACTTCCCAGATACAGTTGGAGGATGGCCAGCATACACACCGAACTGGCAACCTAACAACTTCCATCTTCAGGCAGCTATTGCTGAATTTACTTCTTATAATCACCCAGTCGTAGTCCAGCAAGAATTCCGGTTCGACACTGATACATTCGAGAACTACTATATGATCACCAAAGAAAACGTGTATGATGTCAGCAGCAACAAGGAACACCTCAAAGAACTTTTGTCTAGTTTTGAAGTAACAAACGCTGAGGAAGTTATCGAGGACGCTCTCCAGTATCAGAGGGTTTACAATGAAGCAATTGCTTCAGTTCAGAAAGCCTCCGATATCAAGACCGACTATGCTGGACTCAAGAAATTGGATCCTGAAATTGACTGGGACCATCAGATTTCCTACATTTACGGAGGACAACTTGCTAACGATTATCCAGTTATTATTAAGTCTGAACAAGAAATCACAGCTGCCTGGACTGCCATTGAGAAATTGAGCCCCAAGGTGCTTGCAAACTACTTCTTCATTAAATTCATCACCTTTGAATATGAAGTCAACTACGATCCGTATGTGACGCTTTTCAAGCCTGTCCTCAACGGAGTCGTCAAGAAATATATCTTGAATGAACCTCAAAAGCAAGAACTCAAAGGAATGCTCACTTCAGTCCTTGAAGTCTTCCAACAAGCTTTCGGAATTTTTGGAACTGCTGATGTTGAGTCAAAGATCCAGACATTCGTTAACGAGAAAATCTTCGGGGAAGTGGATGATGAAATATTGAACCATGAATACCAAAATATTACAGCTGTTACAGCACCGCTTGAGTGCCTGTCGAATTTCCACTACTTACAACAACTCTACAAAAAGAGAGTAGCTCAGTGGTACTTCAACGAATATTATGGTAAGATCTACTATTTGCATAAGGAAATCAACGATGTTCTTTTGAGTAAGGTGCCCAAATACAGACAATACCCATCAGTCTTCTTTTACACTCCTGTCGTCCTCAGATTGATTTCGGCTGTTGACTATTTGTACAAGGTCCCACATGGGTTCACTACTGCTCAGAAGCAATGCTACGCCCATCAACTGAACAAAGAAATTAGTGATGATCAGCTAACCCAAATCCTCATCAAACAGATCTACGCTAAGGCATACTTCCAATGGATTAAGGAGTACCCAAATGTCGTTGAAGTTGAAAACCAAATCTTCAAAGATTATGAACTCAGCGCCCAGAAATTGTTCTTTACACAGCTTGCAAAGAATAGTTGCTACGACTTGAAGAAATCAAACGATGCATTGGCAGTCTTCTGGAATTTGCCAGAGTTTGCTGACACTTATCAATGCGCAGCTGCATCTAAGATGAACCCCGTTGAGAAATGCGCTCTTTGGTAAAGCAAGTTTTATAAAAAGTCATGTGCAATATTGTTTTGATTATTTAGAAACGGAATAAAGATTTTCTCGCAGTTAACCAATGTTTTAGTACCCATATTGAACTACTTAAGAAATCAGATCTAATATTTAGAAAATAGTTTTAATCGTAAGATCTAGGTATTCAATGTCAATTTCATCAATTTCTTTCAATTCACATCTCAGAATAGTATCCAAATAATTCGTGTTCGGTTCATTAGAAATTATTTTTTCATGACTACGTACTTACTATTTATAGTTGATAGAGCAGTTTTTAAATACCGGGTATTTGCGTTTTCATGATTTTACAGGAGAAAGAAAATCAATATAGTTTGGAATCAGACTTACCCCCAATTCTACATAAAAGTTAAGAGCTCTTAACCTCTTAATTGTTTTGAAAAATCCCTTTAATTTAAGAGATGGACCTCTTTTTGTAGAAGAATTCACAAATTATAGGAAATCAGTGTATTTCTAATATTTGTTCAATAATGTGGTAGCATATTAATTCCTTTAAAAGGATTTTTGATAGTGGTTAAGAGGTTAAGAACTCTTAATTTTTATCCAGAATCGGGGGGTAAATATAGAAATTACACGAAAAAATCACGCCGGATACAGGCAGGACTCGAACCTCGGATTTGCGCTCTGATGCCCTAACCAACTGAGCTACAGTGGCCGTTTGTCCATGCTGTTCTGCGAGTTCTGATGAGAAATGCGACTAATCCCTCATACATACAACAAAATAAATGGGGAAAGCTAATTTCATACTGCGCCGAGACGAGATTTTCAAATTTGTATTCAATGTAAAAATTCGAAGCTTCGCAAATGAAGAATATTCAGTGAAACGTAAAAGCAGAATAAAATGCACGATTGTGCACTTCCTGCAATACAAACAGTATACTCTGGCTGCCTTCTTATATATTACAGGGACCTTGAATAAAGTCCGCACTGAGGCAATCCAATCGTATTTCGATTTTATTATTTTGGGAGGAAAGGGCTTCGAACGTAACGAGATGATCAACATCTCTCAAGGCATGATAATAATTGTAAATAAAGTTTTAATTACACTGGTACGTAAGTCAATAAAGATAATAGAAATGAGTTTATTTTTTCGCTATTTTTTAAATTTACGATATTGTAATCAATTTTTTTTTTTATGGTTTGAGAACTCAAATTGACATCTTAGAAAATGTTTATTTGTTATCACTACGGTACGGGTTATTTGTTAAAATATAAATTTCTAATTCAAATAACTAGGAAAAAGCAAATCTTTTCAACCACACACGACTTTCGGTTACTATCAGCACCTAAGCAGACTTTGAGTGGTTTTAGGATTTAATAACATTTTATGCGGCAGTCACCTTATCGCAAGACTAATATTGGAAGGTCTTGGCCTTCTTAGGAAAAAAAAAAAATTATTTTTATTGCAAATTATAGAAAAAAATGGTGCAGCCATATTGCCGCAAAAATCATTTAAATGCCAGGAGAATTCCACAGATCGTCAGTCAGTCCGGCTATTTGTTCTGGACAGGTATCCTACAAGGATCAACAGGATGGCGAAGTTTTCATTTGCCCTAGTCTCCCTTCTCGTGCTATCGGTATACGGAAGCCCATTGGCTAACTATCAGCTCAGTCAGGGTCAAATTAACATTTATAAGTACGTTGCTGAGCAGTGGAAAGCAGTGATCAACTTCAGCAAAAAGCCATGCGATGAATTCTACGAATACGTCTGCACTAACGATAATTATCCGAGATACCCCAGGCAAGAGATGGAATTCCCTACTGGTGAATACTTATTGAATTACTTAGCCAAACAAAACATTTCTGAAGCTGAAGACAAATTTGTGAAATTCCAAGAAAATTGCAAGGAAATTTCACTAAACGATAAGACACAGTGGATCAAGAACTTCAACTTCCCAGATACAGTTGGAGGATGGCCAGCATACACACCGAACTGGCAACCTAACAACTTCCATCTTCAGGCAGCTATTGCTGAATTTATTTCTTATAATCACCCAGTCGTAATCCAGCAAGAATTCCAGACCGACACTGAAACCTTCAAGAACTACTATGTGATCACCAAAGAAAACGTGTATGATGTCAGCAGCAACAGGGAGCACCTCAAAGAACTTTTGTCTAGTTTTGAAGTAACAAACGCTGAGGAAATTATCGAGGACGCTCTCCAGTATCAGAGGGTTTACAATGAAGCAGTTGCTTCAGTTCAGAAAGCCTCCGATATCAAGACCGACTATGCTGGACTCAAGAAATTGGATCCTGAAATTGACTGGGACCATCAGATTTCCTACATTTATGGAGGACAACTTGCTAATGACTATCCAGTTATTATTAAGTCTGAACAAGAAATCACAGCTGCCTGGACTGCCATTGAAAAATTGAGCCCCAAGGTGCTTGCAAACTATTTCTTCATTAAATTCATCAGCTTTGAACATGAAGTCGACTACGATCAGTATGTGACGCTTTTCAAGCCTGTCCTCAACGGAGTCGTCAAGAAATATATCTTGAATGAACCTCAAAAGCAAGAACTCAAAGGAATGCTCACTTCAGTCCTTGAAGTCTTCCAACAAGCTTTCGGAATTTTTGGAACTGCTGATGTTGAGTCAAAGATCCAGACATTCGTTAACGAGAAAATCTTCGGAGAAGTGAATGATGAAGTATTGAACCATGAATATCAAAATATTGCAGCTGTTACAACACCAGCTGGGTGCCTGACGAACTTCCACTACTTACAACACCTCTACAAAAAGAGAGTAGCTCAGTGGTACTTCACCGAATATGATGGTAAGATATACTATTTGCAAAAGCAAATCGACGATGTTCTCTTGAGTGAGGTGCCCAGACACAGAAATTTCCCATCAGTCTTTCTTTACCATACTTTCGTCCACGAATTGATTTTTACTGTTGTTTATTCGTACAAGGTCCAAGGTCGACATGGCTACACCACTGCTCAGAAGCAATGCTATGCCCATCAACTGCACAGAGAAATTGGTGATGATCAGCTAACCCACATTCTCATCAAACAGATCTACACTAAGGCATATTTTCAATGGATTAAGGATTACCCAAATGTCGTTGAAGTTGAAAACAACATCTTAAAAGATTATGAACTCAGCGTCCAGAAATTGTTCCATACACAGCTTGTAAAGTACAGTTGCTCCAAATTGAAGATATCCAACGAACAATTGGCTGTCTTATGGAATTTGCCAGAGTTTGCTGACAGCTATCAATGCGCACCTGGATCAAGGATGAACCCCGTTGAGAAATGCGCTCTTTGGTAAAAGTAATTTTTTAAGAAGTCATGTGCAATATTGTTTTGATTATTTAGAAACGGAATAAAGATTTTCTCGCAGTTAACCAATGTTTTAGTACCCATATTGAACTACTTAAGAAATCAGATCTAATATTTAGAAAATAGTTTTAATCGTAAGATCTAGGTATTCAATGTCAATTTCATCAATTTCTTTCAATTCACATCTCAGAATAGTATCAAAATAATTCGTGTTCGGTTCATTAGAAATTAGTTTTTCATCACTACGTACGTAAGATTTATAGTTGATATGTTATATTTGGCATTTAAAAAATTAAAAGTTATTACCAATTCTTCGCTTTGTTTGGCAAAAATGTTTTTCGAAAATTAATAGAAAATATGTGAGTTTGAGTAGTCTACAAAAGCAGAATACTTTTATTGGAATTGATATAGTTTGGAATCAGCATTATCTATATATCTATACATACATGTAGAAATTACAGACAGGGCTCGAACCTCAGATTTGCGCTCCAATGCCCTAACCAACTGAGCTACGGGCGCGGGTTACCGATGCTGTTCTGCGAGTTCTGATGAGAAGTTCGACCAAACACACACACAACAAAATAAATTGGAAAACCTAGTTTCAGACTGCGCCGAGACGAGATTTTCAAATTTTTTTTCAATTTAAAAATTCGAAACTTTACAAACGAAGAATAAAATTCAGATCAATTCCGATGATCTAAACCCAAATAACAGTATTCCATCAATTCATAAAAATAAAGAAATATATTACAATTGAGGACAGCTCCCTTCGATGTTTCATGGGATATATTTCTATAAGTGTTTTTTAACATTCAAATGTTACAAATGCGCTGCAATGTTACAAAAAGTGGGGGTAAATTTGTCCATATCAAGTCAATCATAATTATTTTTATTTCATAAAAATTATACTTTTAAGTCTGTTTTTTGTAGTCTAGTTCCACCTACAATACCTATTAAAGCAATTTATTCCAAAATAAATCTTACCGTTTTTACATAAAAATTTTACTGAAAAACTACAAATCCAAAACTATAATATAAAAATTGTGCAGCAATTGACACGGAAAGTATTGAAAAATTTAAGGACTGGTTTCGAAATATTCACCATTTATTCTCACCGTTATTTTAATTTTAACAGGAAAGTACTTTTTTTTTTTTTTGAGAAGTGGGAAATTTGGAAAGTTATTATAAAGCCAAATCCAAAATGGATATAAATAACAGACTTAGTAATTTTTTGGTTATATTATTATGCCTTTTATTATATTTGGTTATATGTATTATTATGCTTTTTAACCCATGATTTTAGTAGAATGGCTAAACAAAACTTTTCCTCTTTCTTTTCTATTATAGGCCTAAGAATTAAAGAGAAAAACATAAGTAATTAATAAACTCTTAATTTTAAAGGGATTTAATGAATATTTTTTGTTTTCTGTTATCTTGACCTATCCATTTATTCAACAATTTCTGTAACTCTTAAGTAGTTTTTTCTAGTAGTTGCACATTTTGCCTTATTGGTTACGTAAATAAGATCATGGCATTTTTTCTATAAATTATTTAATTTTTATTTTAAAGATAATCGTTTCTGGTATGGCACATAGAACTCTGTAATAATTTGTTTTTATACATATTTGTTGAGTATCTACTTGCCACCCCACAAATAAATGAATAAATTTACTAATTTTACTAAATACCATAAATCCTTAATGTTAGCTATCTTACCATCCTAGATGCAATATTATTTTTCTTTAGTTCTAATCCGAGTCTACCTTTGGCTGAAAAAATAAGATGCATAGAAATATTTACGCCTCTCCTCTACACTCTCTACAGAAGTAATGAAGTAGCGCAACGAAGCAGCTGGTGCATACTAGGCGCAGCGCACATAAAGCAACCAAGCACAAGCCGAGCCAGGCCCACCTGGGCGAAGAGCCGGGAAGGGAGACGCCTCTCATGTGTTTATGTCGATGAGTGCATTCAGGGGAAAAAGCTTTCGTGACGTCGTCGTTGAGGCATCGCTGGTTCTTGAGTCGAGGCGAACCGTCGGCAGACATTGGGTCTGACAAGGAGAGGACCCCGGTTGGGAATTTTATTTTTAACTCAGCTTTTTTGTAACGGTAGTTTACACTGAAGATGTTCAGTTGCGAAAATATTAGAGCGCACTATCCCGCCATTTCCAAAATATAGAGAGCTTTTTTTATTTATTTTTTCATTATTTTAAATTTTTTAATGCTTTATATTATTTTATAATTTATATATTTATTTATACACTGGCGTTCAAAATTAAGTGACCACCCTAAAAAAATTGGCTTTTGCTACTTTTTAAACTGCTTTAAAAATCTTCATGAAAAATTAACGGATTTGAATAAATGAAAGCACACTTTGAAGCTTGCATTGTCTACTTTGAAGTTTATAGCCTATTTGGAAGTTGGAGTCAAAAAATAAAAGAAAGAAATAACCCCTTAATTTTTTGTGAAGTGTTCTGGCTTCTATGGGTTCGGGAAAAAAATTTGCAAGTAAGTCTAGTCAAGCATTTTCAAAAAGGTACTTTCTTCTTTAAAACGGTTTTTAGAAAATTCGCCTGTGATTTTGTTGAACTGAGCTATGAGCTGTCAAAGGAAAAAAGTCATTTGCAACTTTGAGCTTCCATAACTAGTAAACTAATGACCGTATAGGAATATGCCGTATATGATGTCATTGGAAAGCTGAAAGTATTCTCTTTAAAATGTGTTCATTCGATTTTCTCAAAAATATTCTTTTTTTTAAAATTAGTTTTCATTCATTAATTTATCGCGTGATTTTTTTGGGTAAAGTATTAAAGGAATATTCATATTTATTTAATTATTTGAAAATAATAAAAAAAAAAAACAAACAAAAAATCCACCATATTTAATATTGTCACAATTGAACATCTTCTGTGTAAACTACTGTTATACAAAAGCTGAGTGCTTTGTGAGATAAGTTGATCCATGGTAGATGTAAAAGTAAAAAGAAGTCTGCTATAAGCTTCTAAAAGCTTTGAGCTCACACTTTGTTCTAGAGAAATTTTACAACAATCTAATAAAACAGCATAGAGAAATCTATTTAAAAATTATAAAATAATCTTATTATTGTTACATAGACATAGATATTTGAAATTGAAACGATGTGATGGAGTTAGTTCAAAGAACTAGATCCATTGGTAACATTACCATTTTAACATACATTAAAAGTTAAATGCATATGATTTCTGTTTAAGGATTAAAAAATGTATTCTGTAGTATAATTGACATTCCTTCCATTTATTTCAGTTATTTTTATATTTAAATAATTAGATAAACTAGGATCTAGTTGATTGAAATAGAATCAACTCGAAATTTGTTTACGGAGTCCAACTATTGCGCTAATATAAAGTATTTATAAAATTTACCTTGATGTAATTTAGAAGTAAGAAAACACATGTTTAAAAAATGAATTCTTAATCTCATTACATTTTTTCTTCTTGTTAATAAGTTTCATAGAAACTCCTCTTTGATTAATTTCCTAAGAGAATTATTTTAAAATTAATAATTTGTAATATAGATAATTTTATTAGCGTTGCTTGTTAGTAAGATGACGTGCTTACCAAATACAAGACAAACAGATATCAGCACTGTACGGAGTGACATCTTTAAATGAAATATACTAAGTTTTTAAACATTTCAAACTGCTCTCAATCGAGCCACAAAAACGACTGAGATCAATTTTCTGAGCAAACACACATCTAGAGATCATCACATTAAAGCTCGTTGTTTTATAAGTACATATTTTTAAGAGGGACAAATAAATTTTATCGCTTACAATTAAAATATACGTCTCAGCAATTTCATTCGTAGAGAGAAAATTGTCTTTATGCTTGTTGGAGATTAAAGCTTTTTATTTCTAAAAGAAATTCTTAAATGATAAGAATTAAATAATATAAATTTTAAATATATATTTTTTACTTGAATTTTATAAAACAAAAACCAGCTAGAGTTCTGTAGAAGTTTGATGGTTTCCATTTATGTTATTTCCTAATAATTCATGGATTTTTCGTGATAATTCCAATATTATTTAAATACTGTAACTCCAAAAAATTTCGATTGATAGTACTCATGAATTTTAGCAAGTATTATTTGAAAATAGGGTTGAGGATTCATTACAAAATTAATTTGAAGCTTAATTTTTCAGAAAGGAAGAGTTTTAATGAAAAGTAGTAAACCTTTATATTATTTTCAAATAGACAACATTTAAAAACGATACTTTCCAACGTTTATATATTATGTGATATATTTGTAAGCCTTATTCGGTCTGTAGTTACTTTTTGAAGCAAACTCTTCGGAGAATTTGCGTCCTTATCTACTTATGCGACTTCTGCTCCTAGAGGAACTTTATTCAGGGTAATATAAATATGAATCGTACTTTGCCTTAATCGTAATGATACTAATTTTTTAAATAATCATAAACCCATTTTTAATTTTCAATTGGCTAATTTTAACTTACCTGTATACGTTTTAATTTTTCAATTTCCTATTGTTAAAAACAGCTTTCAGACTTTCAATGCGATTTGAAGTAATTTTTCATATATTCTAAGATGAGCTTTGAGCTTAGGCTTTGCGAGCTTACAATTCGGAGCTATCTGCTATCTGCCTAGGACCTACTGCGCTTCATCTAGATAAGTTGGTCTATTTCTAAAGGATTCGAATTTGTTACTTATTCACAGCATAGGTATCTTTTTGGTCTAATATATAATTTTTTTCCCAGCGAAATTTCTTCTTCAAAATCTCCTAGTAAACAATAGTAAACGAACGCATTTACTCAAATTTTTCTATTGCACAACGTATGATCTTTTAATCAATCTTCCAAAGCTTCATAGATTGTTTCGATCTTTAATCTCACTCTGTTGTTTATGATGATTTAAAAATCATTGCCCTGTTGACATTTCGCGTTCATTAACTTAAATGTTTTTTCTCTATCGCATGGTATTACCAGTATTTCTTTCTAATAGGACAAGCACCAATCAGCAAAATATTTATGTTAGTTTCATGCAATTGAAACACAAATGGTTTTGTGCTCATGTATTTATTCTAGATAATTTGAGTGAGGTCATCAGTATGGCCTTGCTGCTCACTGAATTTACTCTGATAAGAAATTATGTTATATTCTATACAACCTAAATTCTACTTTTAATTAGTAATTAATTATATTTTACATATTTATTTTTTATTTTATCAATTCTTTCTTATTTATTGAATTTTATTTACGTATTCCTATTCTATTGTTGTTCTAAACACACATTCAGACTGATGGCTAAATCGACTGCCCGCCGGACAATTGTACATCTCAGCGACCTCTTTGAAATTTGCAAAGATACCTGAAATTTTATTCTTTTCTTCACTTGATTCCGAATCACAATAACGTGCTATAAGTCGTTCCAACATAACTCTCTTGCTATTTATATTGTATTTGTTTTCCTCGAGTTGCATCAGATCCGCACTGTCTTTTGCCCAATCGAAATAACCATGGATAAGTGTTCGGAACTTCAGGACGTCTCTTACATAGTGATCGTCTAATTTTTCACTGATCTGCTTTTCCAAACATGCCTGCAATGATTTAAAGCTACTGCGGTCCCCGTAACGTAAGAAGTGACTTTCCAAAGGATACCATGCCAATACCTCGAATTTAATGGAAGACGACTTATCTAAGAAGTCTGGTAGATAATGGGTGATAACAACTTTTAATGGATATATTAGATGGTACATCGGATCGAAGCTTCGCTCAAAATAATTCATACTTTTCAATTTCGTCAGAGTGCTAATCAGTTGGAGAGCACTAAAGTAGCAGTCATCTTGAGAAATTCTTATTTTTTCATATAGATTATTCAAGTATAAGTCATCTGCATCAGGTAGTATTTCTTTCGTAATAAAGTTGTTGATTGTCTTTTCTACTCTGGTGTTATCATCATCGTTGAAAAGTCTGACAGTATAATCTAAACCTTTAAGGAATGAATAAAGCATACTTCTTATTTCGTTTCTCGAGTTCTCTGGGTAGTTTTGCTTTATAAACATTTGATAAACAATAGGTTGAAACAATTCAATTGACATATTCTCATCGAGATCAGGTAATATATGTCCAAGCCGATAGAGTATATAATTCGCCATTACTTTCGGTTCGATTTCGAAGATTTTTGGTATAATGCGCTTCACCAATCCAAGTTGGTCTATTTGTACAGGATAATTATCTGGAATTTTTTGACCGTACATGATCTCAAAGTGTCTTTCCCAATCAATTTCGGGTATCTCTTTTTTAAGACCAGCAAAATCAGTTAAAACATTTTTATCTGTTGAATTTTTTTCAGCAACATACAAACTCTCCACAGTTAGACCATCACTGATTATATCGTCAACATTTTCCATGATGTTTGAAAATTTCTGCTTCATCAACTGATTGAAATCATCATTGTATAGCTTGTCAGAAATTGATAACTTTAAATGTATTTGATTTAGAAAACTATAAGGCTCATTACGAAGTTTTATTGCAAAGACAATCGGAAAATTGTAGGAATTCAACTCAGCAAGTGCGGCTCGAAGATTAAATTTGTCAGCTCTCCAGTTTTTATCGAAGGCTGGCCATCCACCGATTTTAGGATTGAAATTATATAAAAACTCCTTCTTGTCTTCACGAGTCACTTGGGTGCAATACTTTCTGAATTTGTACAATTGTTTTTCAACATCACTAAGTTGTTCGAATTTCGAAGGATAACTATTGACGAACTGCTTTAAATGCTTACGTTTTTCTTCGCTATTTTTAGGTATATATGGCCTTTTGGTTATATTTCGCACTTTGCACGAATACGAAAGATAATCTGTGCATGGTTTTAGATCAGTATCGAAATAATTTTCTGCAAATACAACTCGCGCTACGCGAAAAAATACTACCACAGCAATTGCGAGTGAGAATCGCGACATTTTTTGGTCACTTCCCTATTTACTCTGAAGCTACAGAAGCTTTAGCATCATTATAAACATTGAATTTTTTCGACGTTTTATTTCATGTTGATAAGAGTTTTTATACTGATTACAGACATTGTAATTAATAGTTTATGGGTCAAGGTATTTTCAAACGAGTCAATAGAATGTATAAAGCAGAAATATCAACTTTGGAATAATAAAAATTTATATATAATAACAACGCAATTAACGGTATTAAATATTATTAAGTGTAATTTACCACAAAACAGAAAACGTGCGAATACAGAAATTATTTAGACAACAAAGGCAAAAAGTAGTGGTTATATTTCATTTATATATTAATTGATATTTTAATTAAATATGATATCTTAAACTAAATATTCTAATTTATTTTCCTGTGAAATTTTTCGTATATAATGTGGAACTTTACGTTATGTGAAGTCAATTCGATTGAAATTATTAGATTATGCATTAAGAATTTTCGTAAATTAAAAAGCTCCTATTCGACGACTTACTACCCTTCAAATATATACAGGTAATTTAATAAGTATTATAATTTTAAATGAATAACTACCTAAAAAGAATTTTTTCAATAAACATAAATGAGATTCGCTATCTAACGTAAATTAGGTGCACAGTCAAAAAAAGTGTAAGATTACATAAAAATTAGTCACGATTTTTTCATAAAACTAATGTAATTTGTATGAAATTTTTAATTTTTTTTATTTTATTTTATTTAATAAGGGTTAACTTTCCTTTTTTTATAAATAAAATTCCATAAAAATACGTGAAATATTGAATTTTGAAATATTTTCTTTTAGACATTTTTTTTTTAGTTCTGTAATGTTAAGAAAGTGTATTTGATAAAAATTACTCACGATTTTTACATAATAACGATGTAATTTTGGGAAATTTTTCTTTTGTTTAGGTAAAATATGAATTTTGTTGAATTTTAGTAAATCTTAGGGAAATACCCCTGAAAAAAAGTCTAGACACTGACATCACTAAAATAAAAATGCCAGACGATAAAAGTTTACTCGGCAAGGTGGCTTCATTAAAAGAAATATTTATGTCATATACATATTAACATTTTTTTTTTCTTTATACAAGATGTACATAGATGTAGATTTCAGGAGGCGGGCGATGATACCCAGCACTTAGACCATGTGGTCCATTGTACATACCTCAGGAGAAGAACGCCATCTGATTTAATCTTGTTACCCTTCAAGAGCCGTTAGTCGTTTGGTTCGTCTAACAAAGCTCAATATTTTGGGTAACGTAAGATTGTGTAGCTCTGACGTGGCTACTATGTATAAGTGCTCCGAGTGTATCGGCTCTCGCTCTGAAGTAGAGGGGGCAGGAACTCAGGAAGTGGTCCATGGTTTCCTCCGCCAGCTCGCATTTACAAAATGGCGAGTCAACAATCCGCAAAGTGTGAAGATGTTTGTTCAGCTTGCAGTGTCCCGTAATGACACTGATTGCCAAGCTGATGCTTCTTCTATTGCAGCTCACCAACCATTTAGTTAAGCCTTGATCGGCTTTTTTCAAAATAGTCTTAGACTGCCTGCAGTCCTCCCTAGCATACCATCGTTCATTGTGCTCTTTTAGGGCACACTCATCGAAGATGTGTGTAATAAAGGATGTTGCTAGGCCTACACATGGCTCGGGGCCTGTCAATGGGGTATTGGAGCCCTTCCTGGCCAATGAGTCAGCAATACAAAGTTATACAATATTTTTGTTAACAAAGGTAATATGTATTGTGAATTACTACATAAATTGTGTTTCTCTATAAGATTGTCATTGCTGTACGTATTGTGTTGATTTGTTATTTAATTCGAAACAAAGTCGATTCATAGTACTCAAAATTATAAATATTACTACAATTAGCATGGGTATAATAAGAGATTGAACGATTTATGTAAAAATATACATATTATATACTATATGTCAAAATATACATTCTATCTGTGTACATTTCCATAAATATTGTAGAATTATCTACACACAAAAAAAAATATATAAACACATTTTTTTTTAATCAATATTTCACCAATTTTTATTATTATTTTTTCACTGAAGACCTTTAATTCAGCTATTTTTATTCCTGAGTTGTATGTCAGATATTTCATTGCTAAACCAAAAAAATTAATTTTTCTTGGTCCAATTCGCCATTCTCTTTTACGTCTTCTATATTATAAGAATTATTTCGCTTTATATTCAAATTACTGTCCAGCAATTTAATATGCTTCTAAAAATCTGATTTTAAAATCGGTACGATTGAATATACTTTCGATTAATACAATATTATGTATTAAGTATTGCACCTATTCAATATAGTTAGCTTGCGTCTAAGATCGGCTAGATCCCATATCTCTAACCTAAAAATTGTAAAAGAAAGATACATATTTACTTTGGTTGGTTTACCTTCGTGTACACTTTTACTAAGATCTTCAATAGATCGTCGATGACGGCCGCCTATGCAAAGTTCTTACCATTTCGGTAGGGAATTTTTACAATTTCTATGTGTTACTCGAATGCAAATTTAACCTCAAAGCTTGCTGATGACCACTATGAAATATCAGCGTTCCATTTTTGACACAACGAAAATGATTCAAAATCCAAAACGAAAGCCAGTTTTGAGACAATGTTTACTTTATGTAGAATTTTGAAAACTTTGCGATTTATTAAATTTTAATTTCAGTTATATAAAAAATTTTGACGGAAGGCATAAACTATATCGAAAAATATCAATTCCGTTTAAGAAAATTTCCAACGAGATCGCTGTGCTCCGTAGCTCATCGTTCGATTTTTGATTAAGTCTTTCTGGTCTTTATTACGTAGGAAAGCGGGCCCAAATTGGAGCCTTAAAATGAAATTATAATAAAATAAAAAAGATGAGTTGGAATAAGATATTTTAATAGAGTTTGATACTAACCAGACCAGCATTTAACACATTTGAGTGGTGTATTATAAAATTTATCACATATCTTTAAATGACAAAATGTGAAGTAAATAACAAAACTTTTACGAAGGTTCGCTTTACCCAAAGAAAGGTCCTAAAGTGGGCACATATTTGGAACAAGGCTTCAATTTTGTAGGATCATTTTTTAAAAAAAAAAGTGACAAATAACACAAGTAGGTATGTTAAAAAAAAAATGTAATTATACATATTAATAAAATTTTAATCAGTGCCAACATGAACAAAATAATAAAATTCTTCTAAAAAACATAAAATTCTTCTTGTACTAACTATGATTTGAGATTATCTCGGAAACTTGTCTAAAACTACTTTTTCACCACCTACAAAAGACAAAGTTATTCTGGTGAACGAGATTTCGAAATTTCACATTTCTCTTTCACCTTATTTTTTGATAGCAGTGGTATATAGGATTTATATCCACATCTTCTCATTCAAGATTATGAGGTATTATATATACTACAATTATTATTACCAGTCGTACAAAATAGGGAATAAAATGCATAATTTATACTTGAACCATATAACACAGTATCTTAACCCTCTAATACATTTGTAAGGAATTAAACTTCATTGGACAAACAATTGTGTATTATACAGGGTGCGGCGCCTAAATTGGGACAAAATTCAATTTGAATTTCCCGCCGTTCTATACCACTTCGAGAGGTTGCGATTGGCGTCCAAATAGCTTGACACATGTCCTAAACGATCATAACCTCGAAACAGTCGCAATGTTGAAATCAAGTGCGGAGTATAATCGAAGAGCCGCGATTATCGAAAGTGTTCGCGCTGGGCGCTCAGCGACAGAAATCATTCGATTCTTCGGGTACCCAAGATCGACTGTGTACGACGTCGTCAGGCGGTATAACGAGTCGGAGAAGTCCAACGAAGGTTCTGCAACACCGGCAAGGAGAACTCACTCGAAGGAGCGCGTTGTCAGGACGCCCGAAATCATTCAACGGGCTCAGGAGCTGATTTTTGAGGACCCAGGACAGTCGATCCGAAAATTGTCGTCGATTGTCGGTGTGAGTGAAAAAACTATGCGTCGAATCGTCGAGGAGGACCTCCGCTACAAGTCTTACACAATTAAAGTGAGACAGATGCTTTCTGAAGCTGCCAGGAGAAAGCGAGTTGAACTTGCTTTTGTGTTCTTTACGAAACAATGCTGCCGGACGCCTCAGGTAAAAAGAATTTTGGCCTCCTAACAGCCCTGATTTAAATCCTTTGGACTACTACGTATGGAGCGTTATTGAAAGGGTCACTAACAAGTCCAGACATCGAAACGTCGCATCATTGAATACCTCTGTTGAAGCAGCATTTGCCAATATGGACCGTGGCTCATTAAAACGGGCCTGCGATCGCTTCAGACCGAGAATGGAGGCGGTCGTTCAAACAGAAGGAGGTTACATTGAGTAAACGTGTTCTCTATGACCTAACAAAGAATTTAGTAAAAAAAATAATTATAAACTTTTTCATTTTTGCAATAAAAATTATGTTTCAAAAAAATGTTTAATTTGTCCCAATTTAGGCGCCGCACCCTGTACATTATCTTTTGCATCTTAAATGACATCATTTATTATTATTGTTTTTGTTTGTCAAAAAGTAATAAGAATTAAAATTTGTGATCGAATTTTCACCCAATTGCTGTTACAAATTTAAAAAGTACGTATGGTTTGGACAACAATTGAAAATTAGAGTAGTATCAAGCAAATCTGATAACGTTTACTGTTTTTGGTGCGATATTTTTAAAAACATTTTTAATTGATTATATTTTAATCAAACATTTAATATGGCTATATTTTTCAGAAATTGTCTAGTATTTACAGAGTTAGTATAAAAAGACTATTTCTAAAATGTAGTGTATGTAGATCCTAAAAAAACTCTAAAAAATCACATTAATTCTAATAACTTTTACTTTCACATTTTAATAATGTTTAAACATTGACATTTTTAAGTTTATGATTCAATAATCTTTATATCAATATAATATGGGGTTAGTTCTTAATTTGACATTTGAATTTCAATTTAACCATAAGAGGTATCAAAGTTATATATGAACGTAGGTTGAAAAGTGAAGTTCAACACGTCGATTTGAAAGTTATATTGATAATTGACAATTTTTTTATTTATTTTTCTTCGTAATTCATGCGATAACAGCATCTTTACACATTTTATAATTTTTTTTTAAATTTTACCTAAATGTTTTTCAAAGACTAATACATGTTCCACAAAAAATATATAGTAAATGTATGGCTACCGAAAAAAAAAGATAGCAAACAGGAGAAACAGGTTTTAAAAAAAAATGTCACTTCCCATATAAAATAAGAGTAAAATACACACAAAGTAAGTATATAATATTTTATTTTATCCAAAGAAATTGACATAATTTGAAAAGATGTAAGTACAGAGGTATTTCAGATAATATTACATTTAGGTGTAGGGCTACCAACTGAGCAATTATAAACCTTTGAGAAATTTTCTAGTTTTGCAAATAGTACAGATATTCTGTTTTTTTCATGACTAGTTTTTTCATGGCAATAACGCAATAAAAGTCGCTCGAAGAAAATCATTTTGCTACTATTATTGTGTTTTCTTTCTTCCACCTCCGTCAAATTCACTTTGCTACTTAACCAGTCAAAATACGCCCTAGTAAATATTTGTAATTTGAGGAATTCCTTTATCTCGTGCTCGGCAAGCTTATCATCAACCTGCATCTCCAAACACTTCTGCATCGATGTGAAGCTCTCTTCATTATCCCAATAAGTCAATAAATCACTTCGAAAAAGATCCCATGTTAATACTTCAAATTGAATGGCATATGACTTGTCTAAAACGAATGGTAGTGTAATACTTATAGTTCTGATCAGGTCAAAACTTATATGGCGTAAAGGATCAATCTTCCGCTTAAAAAATAAACGACTTTTTATCTTATTGAAAGCTTTAAGCAGTTGTATAGCAGTAGAATAGCAGTTATTTTCAGAAACCCTTACATCCCTATAGTAGTTGTCCAAGAAAGAGTCATCTGTATCGGGCATAATTTCTTCAGTGACAAACTCGTGGATTACATTTTCAATATTGTATTCATGTTCTGGGTCGAACTGGTTGCCGCTTTTAGTCAATGTTTTAAGGAATGAGACAAGCATGCTTCGCACTACGTCTTTAGTTTCAACACTGTAGTGCTGCTTAATAATCATTCGATAAATAACAATCTGAAATAAATCGGTGGACATGTCTTCACTAAGTTCAGGAAAATAGTCTACAAGTCGATAAAATAAATAATTAGCCATCACTTTTGGATTAACTTCAAACATTTTTGGAATTAGCCGTTTCATTAACCCAAGCTCTTCTATTTTCACTGCAAATGAACCTGGAACTTTTTGACCACAAACAGTTTCAAACAGTTGATCCCAGTCTATTTCGGGGATCTCTTTCTTAAGACCTTCAAAGTCTGTCATAACATCTTCATTTGTGGAATTTTTCTCAGCTACGTATAAACCTTCCACTATAAGACTATCACTGATAACTTCGTCCACGTTATCTATAATTTTCGATAGTTTCTGTATCATAATCTGCTTGACGCTCTCACTGTAAAGTCTGTCCGAAATAGTCGGCTTAACCTGTATCCAATTTTTAAAATCGGAAGGATCGTTTCTTAGTCTTATCGTGAAAAAAGTCGGGAAGAGGGCGGACTGTAACTCAGCAACAGCACTTTGAAGATCAAATTTTTCCGAGTTCCAGTTCTTATCAAACGCCGGCCAACCACCAATTGAAGGATTATAATTCTTCAAGAAGTTTTTCCCGTCTTCCAAAGTCGGTTGAGAGCAGTACTTTCTGAACTTGTAAAATTTATCCTCCACATCACTCAATTTTTCGACTTTCAGGGGATAATTTTCAACGAATTCCTTATAATGCCCTTTGCTATCATCTATGTAAGGCACTTCAGATGCATTTCTCACTTTACAGGCATATGTATAAAAATCTACGCACGGGTTCACCACACCAACTGAATCGTCTTGAGTCAATATGCCTCCCACGAATTGAAAAATTAGAACTAGTGCGAATCCGAATGGAGATGACATTTTGTAATCACTTCTGAGGAAACTGTGAATCTAAAGAAGCTTTCACCGTCTTATAAACGTTGAATTTTATTTTTCCGCCTCTGTTGCGGATCATTAAAATAGATAAGATAATGAATTCATATTGATAGAATAGAGGTCAAGTTATTTTTAAAACGCTAGCATAGGATTAATATCAAAACAAAATTTACAGGGTTTTACCGGATCAGTAATCAACAATAATAAATAAAAATATAATACTTTAGTTTCCCTCAAAATTAAAACATATATATTACAAATATTAGATTTTTAATTATGCTGTATCAAGAATTTTTATTGTACTTGGTCGATAATTTAGTTTATTTTTGTAACGTTTATTTTAAACTGAAAAATGTTAATAACATATTTTCTATTTTGTCTCGCCAAATTGTTATCTCCTAATTAGTTAAATAAATACAGGCATTAGAAAGAAAAGATTGTAACATTATGTGTTACATCTTGTGCTTTTATTACATGACCACTAATACATCTCCCTTCGGAGTAATGGCTCCAATTATTTTAAAGAGTCATTGCGCAATAGGACCACTTCTTCCTACAACAATTTTTACCACTCAACTTTGTGTGTCAACAGTCTCTGAAATTATTGTGACAGGCAGACGGGCAGAAGCATTAAAATTTGATTAAAACACAAAAACTTTTTATACATTTTTTATTCGTGGAATGAACAAATCTCAAAATAACTAACTATATGAAAACGTCACAACACGACTCAATTTTTAATTTTTCCGGGCTAAACTCTTTGACAGTAAGTGAAATATTAACTGAATTTTCTGCAGGGATTAATAATTAAATAAGCTTTTTATTAATATTTTAAAAGTAAAAAGTTTATTGCTAAAACTCTGAACAACAGTGCATTAAAAAGGACATAAAGTTAATTATTTTTAGTTAGGCTCAATTCACCAGAAATTATGTGATTTTATTTTTTGTTAAGCAAAATTATTATTTTACAAATAGTTATGTAAAAATCTGAACAATTTTGAAAATGATACTAATTTAGAAACAAAATTCTAGTCGCATTATTAAAACATTTATCCTCCAACACCGGAGATACTTCACTTGGACAGTTGAAGGTTTCTTGAAATTCCTTCAACCTAGCAAAATTCCAAGAAAGTTTGCTTGCGGTCGATTTTTCTATATTTCTGTCACAGTAAGAAAGCATTACTTGTTCCATTAAAGATGCTTTGCTGTCTATTCCGAATTTTTTAGCTTCGTGCTCTACCAAGTCGGGATTTAAATTTGCCCAGTCGAAATAACTCCGCACTAACAAAGGAATTCCCAAGTAATCTACATAGTTTCCTGCTTCAAAGTCTTTCTCTGTCTCTTTTTTCTCACAATCTTTCAACGCTTTATGGTTATAGAGGCCATTTTGGAATTTAACAAAAACCATTATAGGAACCAATGCAAAATTTCGAAATCTGTAAGCTGATGAGCTATTGGAAACTATAGTCAATCGATTAAAAAATAAATGTACTGGTGCAGGCTGGATTATGCTCAATGGACCAAATTTCCATATGTTTTCGTTTTCCATTTTAATGTTAATTTTCCGTAGTTTCATTATATCTGAGTAGCAATCGTCTGGAGTTACCTCAAACTCCTCGTACACATTATCGTAATAGGTGTCGTTAATAGTTGGTATTGTAAGCCTGATGAAAGATGCGATTTTTGATTCAATTTCATCCTCCTTCTCGTTGTTGAACAGCATATCAGCCTTGCGTAAAGTTTTCAGGATTGAATGAAGCATACCTCTCAATTCATCCACTTTCTGCAAGGATTTGTAAGATTGTTTTGTAACCACTTGGAAGAGTACATTCTTAAACAAATCATAGGTTGTCGTCACTCTGAGATCTTCCAAATTGGTTGCAAACTGATAAAGTATATAATTCGCCATTACTTTCGGTTCAGCTTGGAAAGCTTTTGAAAGAACTTCTTTCAGCGCCTTATAATTTTCAATCTTTACGGGAAAATCGTCTGGGATTTGATGATCAAATACCGCTTTAACTTGCTGATCCCAGTCAATACTTGCTAATACATTTTTCAGTCTTTTGAAGTTCGTTTGAAGAGGTTTTTCGTAGCCATCGCTAGTTAATGCAGTCTCGAACCAGCTTTCGACAAGTGCACTATCGCTGAGAACCTCGTCAATATTGTCAATAGTTGACGAAAGCTCTTCTTTTATTTCTTTTCTTCTCGACTCTAAGCTTAAGTGCGAGGTAGACATTGTTTCTATTAATATCCTTGACCCAAATGTATTAGGTTCAGCATCCAGCTTCAGTTGAAAAATTACAGGTATACCATAGCTACCTAGCTCAGAAATTGCATTTTGCAAATTGAAATTTTCTCCTTCCCAATTCTTTTCGTAGACTGGCCATCCACCGATAGATTTTGGGAAGTTGAACCTCCGGATGAATTCCTTTCTGTCACCTTTCGCTGGCTGAGCACATTGTTCTTTCCACTGATACATCTTCTTTTCAGCATTAGTCACGGAATTTGACGTCAAAAAGTAATCTTCAATCCCAACATCAACTTCTTGCGGTGCCTTCTCCACGATTTTAATTCTTTCCTTCGTTAGCTCACCTTCTCCACACACAAAGGTGTAGAAATCCTCGCAGGGGTTTGGTTCCTGGTCACTGTGCACAGCAGCTATTGGTCCTGCCAAGGTATCTTCCACTAGTTGGAAAAATACTATAGCTACAACAACCACAATGAATCGCGACATTTTTCGTTCTACTAATTAAACATATCTTCCTCGCTGGTTTTTATACAATAATCCCCACTTTTTCACTGGCCACATTTCACTGATAAAAATATGTAGGAGATTTTTTAAATCAATTGCCTAATTTTTACAAGGAAAAACATTAAAATTATGTTATTTATTCAAAAATTATAAAATCGTTTTTTGTAAATTCAAGTCTGTTAGATAAGCGCCTACTTAATTTCTTAATCTTATAATTATTGTAAGTTCAAGTGTAAGTCAACTAAAGATTACAATTATTTCTTTTGCACAACAGAAGTGCGAAATTTACATAAATAACGTTCTTGTGGCACTAACTGAAGCTGATATAAAAAAAGTGGTTCCTGCAGTTCTTTCACATAGTACCATACCCGTAACGTCATCAGTGCATATGAATTTACTATGGATTTCATAGCAATTTTCACAAGTGCAAAAGGAATAAATTGAGCACCATGGTCAAACTGCGCATTGTAGGTGAACTTTCAGCGAAAGTGTTAAAAAGTAAGGCGTTCTTCACTTCATAAATTTGGTAAAAGTTTAATTTTAGAACAAAATGTTATGGGAGCATGTAAAACATTGAACTGGTGGAAAAGTGCATAGAACTGCATAACTTAACGTCAAAGTGACACATTCTATTATTTCATCTTAACCAGTGTCACGAAATCACTGGATTAAAATTAAGGAACAGATTAAATTTGAGTCTCCGTAAGAATGTTGAGGAAACATTCTAAAAATATTCATTTGTGGTCAAAAGTTTTTAATATGTAAACAGTTTTTGTCAGTCCCTTGTATCTTTAAAGTTCCGAAATATGACATTTTGTGTAAATGCCTTAAATTAAAAACGTTTCCCTTTTGCATTGTAAAAATATGCCTCCTTGAATCCTTGAATCGAAAATAACTTCTTTGACTTATCGGCTGTGACTGTGATTTGTATTCTGAAATGGTAAATCGAAGAAATGAAAATTTTTCTTATTTTCAGGACTTTTGTGAAATTATTTTTAGAAGAAAAATGAAAACATTTTTAATTTAAGAATTTCCCACAATTTGGGTGAAAACTTTTTGGGAATATGCAGAAAAGTGTAATTTGACTCCAAATGAACGTTCTTAGGAAGCTTCATCAAAATTCCTAAGGAGACCTCAAACTCAATTGAATCCAAAATTATTTTTAACATTTTTCTGTATTTTCTTTATTTGAAACATACAACAATTTTAATAAAAAATTAACTAATGACAAAACCTTCACTACTGAACTTCAAGTTGTATTAATAAGTTTTTATTAAAACTTAGTCATGCAAAAATATTAATTTTAATTTATCCAAAAATTAAATGTCGAAAAGTAATATTTTGACAAACTTACAATCTAATAGAAAATATATTGCGTCCTACTTATAGTAATCCAAATTGTGTAACAAATTAACTCCAAATTTCTCAGTTTTTACGGGTCTAATGAAGTAAACAATTACACAGAAAAAAATGTTCTTTCTCTTCAACGAAATTGCAATTGTTGTTAATTACAAAAAGGCTCAATATTTACTATGCACCTTTGATATTTGCTAAACGTTTTGTAATTCCTATAATACGTACTGTATGTAATTAATGTGCATGCGGCTAACTTGCGACTTCAGAATAATTACAAATGAAATACTTGTTCTCACAAAAGGTTTCGTAAATTTTGCTTTATATTAGTAAGGCCTTTTTGGATAACTTGCAGTATCGTAAATTTATAAATGGATACTAGTTCCACCAATACTTTAGAAATGCGCACTTGCCTAAGCTGTGGCATTATAAAATAATAAAATTACTTATGGGCTACTCATTTTAGCAAATCGTTTTGAAAATTCTACGATACGCTTTAGTAATGCGACTTTGGCTAACTGTCGGTGTCATAAAATTATATAAAGGTAATTAATTTCCGTAAAATATTTTTTGATTTCCGCACATTACTAATCGGCAGATTGTAACATTATGTGTTACATATTGTGCCTTTATTACATGACCACAAATCCGTCTTCTTTCGTAGTAATGGCTCCAATTATTTTCGAAAGCCATAGCGCAATAGGACCACTTCTTCCTACGACAATACTTATCATTCTACTTTTTGTCTCATCAGTCTCTGACATTATTGTGACAAGCAGACAGGCAGGAGCATTAAAAATTGATTAAAACACAAAAACTTTGTACAAATTTTTAATTCGTGGAGACGAATTATATAAAAATATCAAAATGCATTAAGTTTTTAATTTGTCCGGGCTAAACTCTTTGACAGTGGGTCAAATATTAATTGAATTTTGTGCAGGAATTAATAATTAAATAAGCTTTTTGTAACTATTTTAATAGCAACAGATTTATTGCTAAAGTACATAAACATTATTATTGTTAGTTAGGCTCAATTCATCAAAAATTATGTGATTCTAATTTTCGTTAACCAAAATTATTGTTCTAAAAATAATTGTGTAAAAATCTGAACAAGTTTGCAAATTATACTAGAATAACCGAAAGAAAGTTTCAGTCGCATTATTAAAACATTTATCCTCCAACACCGGAGAGACTTCACTTGGACAGTTGAAAGTTTCTTGAAATTCCTTCAGCCTAGCAAAATTCCAAGAAAGTTTGCTTGCGGTCGATTTTTCTATATTTTTATCACAGTAAGAAAGCATTACTCGTTCCATCAAAGATGCTTTACTGTCTATACCGAATTTTTTAGCTTCGAGCTCTACCAAGTCGGGATTTAAATTTGCCCAGTCGAAATAACTCCGCACTAACAAAGGAATTCGCAAGTAATCCATATAGTTTTCTGCTTTAAAGTCTTTCTCCGTCTCTCTTTTCTCACAATCTTTCAGCGATTTATGGTTATATAGCCCTTTTTGGGATTTAATATAAAACATTATAGGAAGCCATGCTAAATTTCGAAATTTGTAAGCTGATGAGTTATTAGAAACTATAGTCAATTGATTAACAAATGAAAATGCTATTGCAGGCTGGATTTTGCTTAATGGACCAAATTGCCAAATGTTTTCATTGTCCATTTTAATGGAAATTTTCCGTAGTTTCATTATGTCAGAGTAGCAATCGTCTGGAGTTACTTCAAACTTGTCGTACACATTATCGTAATATGTGTCGTTAATAGTTGGTATCGTAAACCTGATGAAAGACGTAATTTTTGATTCAATTTCATCGTCCTTCTTGTTGTTGAACAGCATATCAGCCTTGCGTAAATTTTCCAGGATTGCATGAAGCATACCTCTCAGTTCATCTACTTTCTGCAAGAATGTGTAAGATTGTTTTGTAATCAGTTGCAAGAGCACATTCCCAAAAATACCATAGGAGTAGAGGAGCTATGTGAGTCCTGCGACACTGAAATGTGCTCTGGCAACACTGTTTGTGGTTGTTGTCTTGGATGTGTCGGAGCTTTTGGGTTTGTGTCTTGGGTGGGTGTGTCGTATGTTGGGGGTTGGAGACTTGGGTGGGCTTTAGTGGAGCTTTTGAGTGGTTTGATTGTATTGTTGGGTGAAGCTCTAGTGGTTGCCGATCTTTGGGTTGTAGTCTTGGGTTCTGCGCTAGATGGCGCTGTGTGGTTCACTAAAGTGTGATCGGGCAACATTGTTTTGATTTGGGCTTGGGTGAGCTTTGGTGAGCTTTGGTGAGCTTTGGTGGGATGTGATCGTTTGGTTGTGATTTGTTGGGTGTGTGTCTTGGATGGAGCTTTTGTGGTTGTAGCTTTGGGTTTTGCGCTAGATGGCGCTGTGTAGTTGTGGCGGGAATGTTTGACAGAACTCAGGCATGTAATGAATTTGAAAAAAATTTCTTTAAGCTAATGAACAATGCGATATTCGGCAAAACAATGGAGAATGTACGGAATAGGGTGGATGTGAAGCTTCTTACTTCTTGGGGAGGTCGATATGGAGCGGAAGCTTACATATCCAAACCTAATTTCCACAGCCTATCAATTTTCGATGAGAATCTCATTGCTATTGAACTCCGAAAAGTAGTACTAAAAATGAATAAGCCTATTTATATAGGGCAAGCGATTCTAGATATCTCCAAAACATGTATTTACGACTTTCATTTAGGATTTATCAAGGAGAAATATCTCCATAATGTAAAGTGTCTTTACACAGACACCGACCCACTAATCTATGAATTCTGTAACATTAATCCATATGAAATTATGAGAGAATATCCAAATAAATTTGATACAAGTGATTACCATCAAAATAACATATATAAAATACAACAACGTAATGCGAAGATACCAGGACTTATGAAGGATGAATGCAGCGGAAAAATCCTGACAGAATTCGTAGGTCTTCGTGGTGGAAATTAAAGAGAGTGTTACAAGGGCGAAGGGGGTAAGAAAATGCGTAATTAGGAACACAATCAATTTTAATGACTACATGACCTGTCTTCAAAATTCGGTGGAAATAACCAGGGAACAAAATTTAATAAGATCCAGCAAACATCAAGTATACAGCATCCATCAACAAAAAATAGCCTTGTCTCCACATGATGATAAACGATATTTGTTATCATCAGATACGGATACACTTCCATGGGGACATTACTCTATTTCACATATAACTGAAATATTATAATAGTAAATATGTTTGATAGTAATTTATGTATATATATATTTTTTATTTTAAGTAAACAAAATTATATTATTGGGAGGAACTTTATTAATGTAACTATATGTATATATGTCTATAATAAATCATCTTTGTTTATCCAAGAATTATGTTTAAATGAAAATCCTAACCACTTCACATACACCTTATCTCCTCTTGTCTTTAAAATTTTCTCAATAAGATAGTAATTCGGATATCTTGTCTTCTGCAATTCGTTCTCATAGAAACCCCCCTTTATAGGTTGATTTTCATAGTCTTCTAACTGATATGTCACAGGATTTGTATTTTGAACGGCTCTTATTTTGAAAATTTCAGTTGTCCAATTTGGAGTATATCTTTTCTCAAAGATGTGCTTATACTTGCTAATTCTAACATAATCACCAACTTTATACTTTGACCTTGCTACAATTTTTATATGATTGCATACTCTCTTCAATAACAAATTTTCCATAGATTTATTAACGCGAGCTGGAGGCATTTTTATTGTACTATGTTTTTTATTGTTGTATGCTATGAGAAGTTTTTCTATAAGATTGATCCAGCGGTAGCTACCATTCTTGCTAAATTCTTTCCACATCATATTTTTCAGGGTTCTATTGAAGCGTTCTACAATTGTGGCTTTTAGATTTGAGTAAGTTGAATAATGATTGATATTGTGCTTTTTCATGAGCTGATTAAAATCCTTGTTGTAAAACTCCTTTCCATCATCAGTTTGGAGATTTTTAGGAAAGCGTCCATTTTTGAATACATCCAACATGGCAGTTGTCGTTTCCTTTCCTTTTTTAGATTTTATGGGTACTACCCAGGCATATTTCGAAAATGTGTCGATTATAGTGAGTAAATACTTATATCCATTATTTTCTCTGGAATAAGGTAACATTTCCACCAGATCTGCTTGCCAATGATCATCGAACCCCTTTATTATTACACGACGTCTACGGAAATTTCTTCGTGTAGCTTTATGTAATTCCTCAACAACCGCTTCTTTACTCATCATGTTAATGACTAATTAATTTTATACTTTGATCATAGCTATATATTTTATTTTATTCAATTATGGTAATTATTACACATTTTAGCCATATACTCATCAAATTTTCTAAAGCATTCTTGTCTAAAAATCAGACTTATCATATTTTCATATGTAGACCCCTTCGGAATCGTAGATAGTGATACAATTATATGTTTGAAAAATTCTTCAAATTGTAACATATATGAAAATCTTAATAGCTTAATTTCTAAGATAAAATTCTCATCATCTGTTTGTCGATCGAGATATTCCATAAAGAGTTCATGCAAGTCCTCCAATAAATCATGATCCAAAATGATATCAATATGTCTGCTAAATAACTCAATGCCACATCGACACTTCATGATACCTTCTTTTTTTATTATTACAACTGCATTTGATAACACAATGAGGACCACTGCAGAAATATGATTTAATTATTTACTATATACCGCTTGATATCTTCAGATATCAGTAGCTAATTAGAATATCGATGAAATAAACATCAACAGAAAAAAGGTAGCTAATAAACAATTTTGAATAAGCAACTGAGGAATATAATTCTGATCAAAGTTTCGATACTCATTCAAAATGTATCCATCTCAGAGAAGTGAAGTTTTGGCGGAGCTGAGTACTATTTTAAATAGTACCCAATCCCCAATAATGAAGCTGATGGAAGTGGAGCTGCTTCTGACGCGGTACCCTTACCCTTTAAGGGTAATTATGAAGGCGTCTGAGAACACGTGGTACGAGATTTGGTCTCCTGATGGAAGACTATTTCGATATAATCGGACGGTAAGAAATAAACTAAGAATATTAAAAAAAACAAATTGTTAACTTTTTTTTGTTCTAGACCCGGCTAACGAGCGCATGTGAGGCGTTCGAAATGATCGTCTTGTGGATGAGGGGCAGTTTCTACAGGCTGCAGCTCTCCTATTTATCACTTAGAACTTCCCTGGAGATGATGGAAAGGGAGATTTTGGCCGAAACCACATCAGATTAACCCTTTTTTACTATAGCTATTAATTAGATTAAGGTTTAAAAATTAATAAAAAAATTTGTATTTTTTTAAAAAGTGTCTTTTATTTATAGTTAAAAAAAATAAATAAATCAGAGTTGAAGTTATAGATTCACTTTAACCATTAGATCCTTTATTTGGGACCGTAAATTTGAAATGGTCCCCAAAACAATTTCCTCTTCTGTGTTGAAAGTATCGTGTTTCATATTTTCTATTAAAGCTAAAATTGCTTTGTAAATTTCGATTTTGAGATGAATCATATGTTCTGTGAGGTTGATATTGTCCACTTTTGAGTCTACATATTTTTTGGTTGTTGCATCTTGCTCTTCAATGGGGGTCCCAAGATTTTTTACAATCTTAGCCTGCATGTCATAATCCTTACTTTGCGTTAACTTAAATCCCACACCCTGAGCCCCATCTAAACCTTGAGGTCCTGGTGGGCCTTGAATTCCTGATGGACCTTGAGGTCCTGGTGGACCCCGTTTTCCAAAACTACGCTGCAATGATCTTCCAAACTTATCTACACTCATTCTTGAATTGGAAAAAATGTTTTCATGTATCTGCATTTATAGTATTACCCCAGCTTCCTTCAATTCTTCGACAATGGATGTGATTTCATTATGATGACTATTATTTCCAGCAGCTTGAGATGCAATTAGTAAACGTAGTCTATTAACTAACTCATTTACATCATCCCAGTAAACATAATCAATACTTTTTTTCGGTAATTGCATAATTCCACTACCACTAGGAGCGAAGATGCTTTTTATTACGGTCCTATATTTTTGGCTTCTGTTTCCGTTTATTTGCTGAGAAGCATCATATTTTCGTTTATGCGCATTTGTCACTTCCAATATATTTCTGTACTCATCTAAATCAGCTTTGGTATAGACTATATTAGACGGCGTTTTCAGAAATAATAGTTCAGCAAGGCCTGGTGTTAACTCATAAGACTTATTACCAACATAAATAAAGGTATCATCGTATGAAACTTCAGTATTTCCAATTTTTGATACTCCATCAGTTCTATCATAACGAACCCCATACACTTTATCTAAATGAGAAGACTTTTTTACATTTCTCAGAGAAGGAGGTAAAACTACTTCATGTGTAGATCTGTGTGTTTGATGTGGCGTTAGGTATGGATTGAAATCATCATTTTCATTATCACTCTCAAAATTTTCGGGTTCTTCATTGTTTTCATCACTCTCAAATGTTGTAGGTGTATCATTTCTTATTTTCAACTTTACATCTTTATTTTCGATTGGTTCCTCTTTTATAACAATGTCAGATTTATTCACCATTTTATTTAAAGGTGTTGTAATTGGTTTGAATACTTCTTTAAAATGATCTTCGAGTGCTACCTTTCCTTGCTTAAAAGTTTTCAACTTCATCTTGATAACATTGCGTGTTTTTATAATATCTCTGACTACACGTTTATCCATAGCAGATTTTGTATGTGGATATTTGATTGGAATAATTTATGTAGTTACTATAATAGTTGAAATGATGTGTATTAACTACTCCAAGTGATATTTAAACTGGTCTGTTAATTGCCACTTGAACTACTCCAATAGGTCTGTTAACTTCCCAAAACTGCTATCTGAATTGCTCTGTTTATCAACTAACTGCTATCTGAACTGGTCTATTAACTACTCAAACAGGTCTATTTAACTACCCAAACTGTTTTCTGAACTGCTCAAACAGGTCTGTTTGCTACCCATACAGCTATTTGAACAGATCTGTTTACCAACTAACTGCTATCTGAACTGGTCTGTTAACTGCTCAAACAGGTCTGTTTGCTACCCAAACAGCTATTTGAACAGATCTGTTTACCAACTAACTGCTATCTGAACTGGTCTGTTAACTGCTCAAACAGGTCTGTTTGCTACCCAAACAGCTATTTGAACAGATCTGTTTACCAACTAACTGCTATCTGAACTGGTCTGTTAACTGCTCAAACAGGTCTGTTTGCTACCCAAACAGCTATTTGAACAGATCTGTTTACTAACTAACTGCTATCTGAACTGCTCTGTTTACTACTTAAACTGCTCGAACTGGTATTAGAACTGCGCTGTTACTACCCTCCATTTTTTCTAACATTTTGTTTTAAATCATCAAACTTCTTCTTCCTACACTTATCAACCAAATGATTATTACTACCACAATAAGTGCAGTGCATGAGTGGTTGATACCCTTTGGGGTTTCCGGTACAAGGTACTCCTCCCATCTTGAAGACTTCGTTGCGTCTGTGCGGTTTCATCGTATTGAATTTACTTTTATACCTTTATGAAAGTATCAAAGTCTTTTCTATATCTACCTTTGTCTATTGCTCTATCCTTATCTATTAACAAAAATCCATATGGCTTTGTCCAGCATTTGGAACTAATTATGCGGAACTCATTAAAAGACATATCTGGATTTACATGGTCATCATAAATATGTCTAAGATTCAACTCATCTTGTTTAAATATAATAATGAAATTAGCATTATCTCGTATTAAATGTTTCGGTATTTGTGTATATGTTTGACAAAGGTAAAAGCTATCGATACCATTATGTCGACCCATAGAAAAATATGCTTTTATATTATTTTGTTTTTCACACACTATGTCATCAAAAATGAACACTGAATTCTGTTTGGCTTGTTCTGGCGGAATAACATCTTTATTGTCGGAAAATGTATAATAACCTAACCCTTTTATTGGCGACATTAGCTTCATCAAGTACTCGTATTTTGGTTGATAAAGGGATTTAGAGTATATATAAATATTTTCGTATTTCAAACCATTAGAGTGTTCAAGAAGAGTTATCATCACATTTGTTTTTCCGCAATTTGAAGATCCTGCAATCAAACATCTTATACTATTGGGGAGTACTTTACTATGTTTTTCATTTGATATTCTTTCATTGCTAACAATGTCAGAATTTCTCACTGGTAGGGATAAGTCCTGTTTTATAAACTGCATGATGAAGACTAAGTCCGAACTGTATATATGCAAAGTCTTTTATAACCCCAACTCATTTTATCGTGGTATGTTGATCTAGAAAGGTGTCCATGATTTTTCATAAACCAAAGGAAGGTAGAGGAATTGTCAATAACATTATTAACAAATTACCTTTTGAGCTACATCTACCCGGTTATCAATATTGTGGTCCAGGCACAAAACTAGCAGCAAGACTACTCCGAGGTGATCCTGGGGTAAATCGATTAGACGCAGCTTGCAAGGATCACGATATTGCATATTCAAAGCTCAAAAATATTGAGGACCGTAACATAGCTGATCGTATATTAGCTGAGAAAGCTTGGAACCGAGTTAAGTCTAAAGACGCTGATTTGGGTGAACGAGCCAACGCTTTACTCGTGACAAATATAATGAAAGCAAAAACAAAATTTGGTATGGGTTTGCGAAAGGAAGACAGCAAAATAAAAAAGAAGAAGAAAATTACCTTAAAAGGAGTAATTGGAGGAGCACGAGCATCTATGAAAAAGTTGAAAACTGCAACAATGAAGGACGCTATTCAATTAGCACAGAAACATGTGTATACAACTCTCAAAAATAAAAAGAAGAAAACTATAAAAATTCCACATGTTTTGTCCGTCCCTAAGACAGGTGGAATTCTTCCCCTAATTCCAATATTTGCAGGTCTCTCAGCCCTAGGAGCATTAGCAGGAGGAGCAGCTACCATCGCTAAAGCTGTGAATGCAACCAAAGCAGCTAGAGAAAAACTAGAAGAGTCTAAAAGACATAATACCGCTATGGAAGTTATTAAAGCAGGTGAAGGATTATATTTAAAACCATATAAGAAGGGTTTGGGGTTGTACCTTAAACAAACAAAAAACTAAAAAGGAAGCTACCCAATAGACCACTGAATGAACTCGATCTGTGTAAGTACACTATGAACTTACCGCATTTTCGTGGAGTATTTATGCGTGATAAATTACCTAAGAAACCCCATAAACAAGAATGTGGTATCATCAATTTGGATACATCATCAGGACCTGGAACACATTGGGTAGCTTATTACAAGAACAATAATGATGTAAGATATTTCGATAGTTTTGGAAATTTACAACCTCCAGCTGAGGTTATCAATTATTTAAGCGACAAGTTAACGTATAATTATACACCTCATCAGTCTTACGACTCTATTATATGTGGACACTTATGTCTTTCATTTTTGTATGATTGTTACCAATATGTATAAATAAAGATAAAATTTACCAAGTACAATCATTCTGTATCTTACTACAATGTCATTAACATTATCATTTAGCGCGGATACTTCAGTTCTCAAGGCTGAATATTTTCCTCCATTAGAACTATCAGGTGAATATGTGTGTGGTTTGGTTGATTTTCAAGCGTATAATTCAATACCAAATATTGAAGAGGGTAAAAACAATTTGTTTCATATTGGTAATTCGGTTTTGGAAATACCTACTGGCTCCTACGAGATCGATGATATAGCAACTTTAATTGAAAAAAAACTCTCAAAACTGCAAAACAATGACTGTATAACAATACTGAAAGCTAATGGAAGCAGTTTGAAAAGTGAAATAAAATCAAACACAACTATTTACTTTGATAAGGATTATACAATTGGACCACTATTAGGCTTCAGCAAGAGGATACTTCAAGCAAACATTACGCATAAATCAGATATTCCAGTAAATATCATCAAAGTAAATACAATAAGGGTAGAATGCAACATAGTATCGGGGTCATATGTAAACAATGTTAAAACACATACAATCCATGAATTTGCACCCAGGGTTGGTCCAGGTTATAAAATAGTGGAGGTACCTAGGAATGTTATTTATTTACTCGTAAGCAGTCAAAGGATAAACTCTATTACCTTAAAGCTTCTTGATCAGGACGGAGATACAATTAATTTCAGAGGTGAAGCAATTACTATTAGATTACATCTTAAACCAAAAACATGATTGTTTATACCAGTAATAATATATTAAACAATAAACTAACAAATGACAACAGTTCACTTAGGACACGCGTACCGGTAAGACGTCAGTCTCAGTCAAATATAAGGAATCTACATCTTACAGCATCAAATAAGGACTTCCTTAAATCACTTAATTTAATTGTAGTAGAATAAAAAAAAGAAATAAATGTGTGATATATTGGAAATCACAAACCCGATTGGGTTCGATGATAGTATTTCAAAAATTGAATACCACAACTATTCACCGTACATAAACTCATTTAAGAATAATGATGAAATACGTATAACTATCCATCAACAAGATCTATACATACTACCAAGTGAAAGTTTCATCTATATTGAGGGTAAAGTGCAAACGGCTGTGGGGGTGAAGACAAAACTTTCCAATAATGCACTTGCATACTTATTTGACGAAATTCGCTATGAAATCAATGGTATCGAAATCGATAGATGTAAAAACACTGGTGTTACTTCAACCCTAAAGAATATTATTTCATTGAATGAAAATGAAAGTAAGATGCTTCTAAATGCAGGATGGTTTCTTTCAGATGCGGTGAATAGTGATAACGCTAAAACGAATTTTAACTATTGTTTACCTTTAAAAAACTTTCTTGGTTTTGCTGAGGACTATAAAAAAATTGTAATCAATTCAAAACATGAACTTATTTTAATTCGCTCTAGGATGGATATAAATGCATTGCTTACAGATAATGAAAACACCTCTTGTGATATAGACATTACACAATTAAAGTGGGTCGTTCCACACATCACCACAAACGATATGAAAAAGTTGTCTCTACTTAGAGTATTGGAAAAGGATCAGCCTATTCAGATGGCATTTCGCAGTTGGGATCTATATGAGTATCCTGTTCTACCTGAGACAACTAATCATATGTGGGCCGTTAAGACGGTGGCTCAATTGGAAAAACCTAGATATATAATATTTGCCTTACAAACTGACCGAAAAGATAAGAAAACAAATGATGCCTCACACTTCGATCACTGTAATTTAACAAATTTTAGAGTTTATTTAAATTCTGAAAAATATCCTTATAATGACTTGAATGTAAAATTCAACTCCGAACAATTTGCTATATTATATGAAATGTACAGCAAATTTCAGCAGTCGTATTACAATCATCGTAGAGTTGAACCGCTCCTATCACCACTGGATTATAAGAAAATTGCTCCACTTGTTGTTATCGATTGTTCCAGACAAAACGAAAGCCTTAAGACGGGCCCTGTGGATATTAGGATTCAGTTTGAGACTTCAGAAAATATTCCAAAAAATACTGCAGCATATTGTTTACTAATACACGATAGAATAGTTGAATACCATCCTCTGACAAATAAGGTTCAAAAATTATAAGATGTCGTCAGCATACTTTGTTGATGTACAAGGCTTCCGGGGTCCCTACAATAAATTTATTGTAAAGGAAATAGCAATTTTGTGTGACTATTATCAACTTCAACATTTTATACTGCATCCACCATATCCATTTGAAGAGCTTCCACCTGTACTACAATCACAAGCTAAATGGTTGTATAATAATCATCATGGACTCACATGGAATGGAGGATTTACTACAATAGATAGCGTTACCAAACACTTTTCAATTATTTTACAAAATAAAAACATTTATGTCAAAGGACTTGAAAAAATAAAGTGGATAACTGATTTATTCTCACTGGATGATAAAACGTTGGTACACAACTTGGATGAGGAGGAGGAGTGTCATAATCTTGATAATCTTAAAAAAAAATATCCTAACACACATCGATGTGTAATACATCGAGGTGTTTGTGCTTTACAAAACGTGTTTCTATATAAGCAATTTATGAGTGAAAAATTTCATAATATTTAAACATCATTATTCAGTTAAAATGATCAGTCTAGTTTATACATCGTTAGAGTGAAAATGGATAAAGAACTAAATAGAGACATCCAAAATTTTCTACAAAATTTTAATATTGTTGAGTTTTTGTCGAAGTATGAATCTGTCTTACTTGAAGAGACCCGAGAAAAAATTATTAGATGCTACAACAAGTTACGACCATACCTACATCAGGAGATTGTAACATCTATGCATGGGGAACATTACAATGAATGCATATGGGCTGATGATAATGCAAAAGAAGGACCAGACTCATGTGGATGTTGCTTTATTGGAATGGTTTATAAATCGTTAAACGGGTTTGTTAAACTGCATCAACGATTCACTCTTACTCCTACTAAAAAGGAATGAGTAGTGTCAGTTATTCTCATAAAGCCAACAGTTTGGATTGAACATTATCAAAAAAAAATGGATCGATACCTAAATTGGGAAATTCAATGTTTTCTACAAAATTTTAATCTGATCGACTTCCTATGCGAGTATCAGTATGTACTATTTGAAGAAGATCGCGTGGAAATTAAAAGTTGCTGCAACAAACTGAGACCTTATTTACATCAGGAATTCGTAACATCCATGCATGGAGGACACTATAAGAAGTGTATTTGGGCTAGTGATGATGATGTATAGGTGGGACCGGACCCCTGTGGATGTTACTTTGTAACAATTGCATTTAGATCAATAAAAAGACTTATTGAACTGTATGAACGCATCAAGCCTAGTGAAAAAAATTCTCTGTAAAAACTTTGAACCTCTGAAAAATAAAAATGATTTTTAAGGAAAAATAAAAAATATGATTTTTAACTTTTTTTTGTTTTTATTTTATATTATAAATAACATAAGTTTTTTTTTTTTTTTTTAATCTTATCACTAAAACTAATCATATCGACAAGTTGTTGTTGTAGTCCTACATCTATGGGATCTGCTGACTCTGATTATTGAAAGACAGCATATTCATGAATAAGTCTTGGTTCTGCATATCTGGTATGGGGGTTGTTGCTGTCTCCTCCAACGTCTTTAGCTCCAAATTATATGTTTTTCCTATGGGCCCTTTGTTGATTAAGTAAAATTCCTTTGACTTCAAACTTTGTAATGTTAATTCAGGCATCATTACATATCTCTGCGGTAGATACAATCGATAATTTTCTAACTCCACCACAACTTTCTCCCCGTATTTGGTCTGGACTCGGTACGCATCCAAAACTTGGAAATATTTATTTAACTCCATGTCCTTACAACCAATAGCCGTCTTAGCTGAGAAGGAGTTGAAGTTGATTGTAGTTGCTGCACACATTTTTTATTTACTTTTTTTTCAAAATTTCAAAATATGTAATTAAGAAGTTTTAATTAAATAATTTTTTCTTGATAAAAACTTATTACCACTTTAGCACTTCGGTAGAGTAAAGACTATTCACGATTGTGAATTTAGGGCCAACTACGTCTCAATTTATAGTGCCCTAATTTGACGAAAAATGGTGGGGGTAAAACTAAGAGTATTTATTTATTTATCAGAAACTAAACAAACAAAAAACAAAAAACCAATCAATATAGTTGTTATTTACAGTTCATCTCCAGTTACACTAAAATAAAAAATATAACTTTGACATTCAGAAGGGCAAATGGGTCCAAACATTCCCGCCACAACTACACCGCGCCATCTAGCGCAAAGCCCAAAGCTACAACCACAAAAGCTCCAGCCAAGACACACACCCAACAAATCACAACCAAACGATCACATCCCACCAAAGCTCACCCAAGCCCAAATCAAAACAATGTTGCCCGATCACATTTCAGTGAACCACACAGCGCCATCTAGCGCAGAACCCAAGACTACAACCCAAAGATCGGCAACCACTAGAGCTTCACCCAACAATACAATCAAACCACTCAAAAGCTCCACCAAAGCCCACCCAAGTCTCCAACCCCCAACATACGACACACCCACCCAAGACACAAACCCAAAAGCTCCGACACATCCAAGACAACAACCACAAACAGTGTTGCCAGAGCACATTTCAGTGTCGCAGGACTCACATAGCTCCTTTACTCATAGGCTGTTAAGAATTTGAGATCTTCCAAATTGGTTGCGATCTGATAAAATATATAATTGGCCATTACTTTCGGTTCAGCTTCAAAAGCTTTTGAAAGAACTTCTTTCAGCGCCTTATACTCTTCAATCTTTACAGGAAAATCTTCTGGGATTTGATGATCAAATACCGCTTCAACATGCTTATCCCAGTCAATACTTGGTAATGCATTTTTCAGTCCTTTGAAGTCCGTTTGAAGAGGTTCCTCGTATCCATCGTTAGTTACTGCAGTCTGGTACCAGCTTTCCACAACTGCACTGTCGCTGAGAATCTCTTCAATACTGTCAAAAATTGACGAAAGGTCTTCTTTTATTTCTTTCCTTCTCGACTCTGAGCTTAAGTACGAGGTAGACATTGTTTTTATTAATATCCTTGACCCAAATGTATTAGGTTCAGGATCCAGCTTCAGTTGAAAAATTACAGGTATACCATAGCTACCTAGCTCAGAAATTGCATTTTGCAAATTGAAATTTTCTCCTTCCCAATTCTTTTCGTAGACTGGTCATCCACCGATAGATTTTGGGAAGCTGAACCTCCGGATGAATTCCTTTCTGTCACCTCTCGCTGGCTTTCCACATTGCTCTTTCCACTCATACATCTTCCTTTCAGCATTAGTCACGGAATTTGACGTCAAAAAGTAATCTTGAATCCAAACACCAACTTCTTGCGGTGCCAACCCCACGATTTTAATTCTTTCCTTCGTTAGTTCATCCTCTCCACACACAAAGGTGTAGAAATCTTCGCAGGGGTTTGGTTCCTGATCACTGTGCACAGCAGTTACTGGTCCTGCCAAGGTATCTTCCACTACTTGGAAAAATACTATAGCTACAACAACCGTAATGAATCGCGACATTTTTCGTTCTACTAATCAAACATATTTTTCCGCTGGTTTTTATACAATTAGCCCCACTTTTTCACTGGCCACATTTCACTGATAAAAATATGTAGGAGATTTTTAAAATAAATTGCCTAATTTTTACAAGGAAAAATAAAAAGAAACTTTCCAACCATTAAACAATGTTATTTATTCAAAACATTTTACAATCGTTTTTGTAAATTCAAGTCTCTTAGATAAGCGCCTGCTTAATTTCTTAATCTTATAATTATAATAAGTTCAAGTTTAAGTCAACTAAAGATTACAATTCTTTGTTTTGCACAACAGAAGTGAGAAATTTACATAAATAACGTTCTTATGGCACTAACTAAAGCTGATCGTAAACCATTCTTAAAAAGTGCTTACTGCAGTTCTTTCACATAGTAACATAGGAAAGATTGTGGTAAGATGGGGCAGCGGGTAAGACGGGGTACCCTGCGAAATTCACAGTTTAAACTGACCAATCACGCTCCTTCATGCATCGTTCGATGCGCCGCCATGACACCTGTCAGTTGTCCGGCCATTATTTGTTCGTAAGTGTACGTGTGGCGAAATAATCTAAAAAAACTGTTTTACTGCAAAGTGCTTATCACATTTTCTTCCAGTGTGACACGTGAATGTGGTTTGTTAAATAAGGTGAGGTGTGACTTCTATGACGTGAGGTGGCTGTGAGGTGTGACTTCTATGACGTTTAAACTAACCTACAATAAGGTAAACATTGTGTTTCCTTGAGATTGCCGACTGTTGCTTTTTTGTTTTAATTATTATTAGAAAATGGCACGGTAGGCAAGATGGGGTAATGACTACACGCCCTGTACATATATTGTATATTGTATAGAAGTATATTCGGCTTCCATTCAAGGGTGGATATCATGCTCAAATTGTGGAAAATGGGCATATAATAGCTGTACAGGAATCGACGATGATGATGACAAAGATTTCAACGTCTGTCGAAATAATCATCATTCTGTCTGATAATTCTCATTACCCCATCTTACCTCATGGGGGTACCCCATCTTACCAGCACCATGGGGCAAGACGGGGCAAAATACCTTTATTTTTAATTTGTTTTTTTTTTCTAAAATGTATAATTAAAAGTTCCTAATTTCACCAAATATTAGAAGAGTAATAAATAATTGTTAATTAAAACATAAATATGAATGTCTCACTACGTAAAGTTTTCTTTTATTGATCTTCAAACCTTAAGTACCCCATCTTGCCACCCTCTCCCCTACTTATAACGTCATCAGTGTGATTTCCAAAATTATTGTTCTAAAAATAGTTATTTAAAAATCTGAACAAGTTTGAAAATGATACTAATTTAGAAACAAAGTTCTAGTCGCATTATTAGAACATTTATCCTGCAACACCGGAGATACTTCACCTGGACAGTTGAAAGTTTCTTGAAATTCCTTCAACCTAGCAAAATACCAAGAAAGTTTGCTTGCGGTCGATTTTTCTATATTTTTGTCACAGTAAGAAAGCATTACTCGTTCCATCAAAGATGCTTTGCTGTCTATACCGAATTTTTCAGCTTCGAGCTCTACCAAGTCGGGATTTGAATTTGACCAGTCGAAATAACTCCGCACTAACAAAGGAATTCCCAAGTAATCCACATAGTTTCCTGCTTCAAAGTCTTTCTCTGTCTCTTTTATCTCACAATCTTTCAACGATTTATGGTTATAGATGCCATTTTGGAATTTAACAAAAACCGTTATAGGAACCAATGCTAAATTTCGAAATCTGTAAGCTGATGAGCTATTAGAAACTATAGTCAATTGATTAAAAAATGAATATACTAGTGCCGGGTGCATTTTGCTCAATGGACCAAATTTCCATATGTTTTCATTTTCCATTTTAATGTTAATTTTCCGTAGTTTCATTATATCAGAGTAGCAATCGTCTGGAGTTACCTCACACTTGTCGTACACATTATCGTAATATGTGTCGTTAATAGTTGGTATTGTAAGCCTGATGAAAGATGCGATTTTTGATTCAATTTCATCCTCCTTCTCGTTGTTGAACAGCATATCAGCCTTTCGTAAAGTTTTCAGGATCGCATGAAGCATATCTCTCAGTTCATCCACTTTCTGCCAGGATTTGTAAGATTGTTTTGTAACCACTTGAAAGAGTACATTCGTAAAAATACCATAGGCTGTCGTCACTCTGAAATCTTCCAAATTGGTTGCGAACTGATAAAGTATATAATTGGCCATCACTTTCGGTTCAGCTTGGAAAGATTTTGAAAGAACTTCTTTCAGCGCCTTATACTCTTCAATCTTTACAGGAAAATCGTCTGGGATTTGATGACTAAATACCGCTTCAACATGCTTATCCCAGTCAATATTTGATAATAAATTTTTCAGTCCTTTGAAGTTCGTTTGAAGAGGCTTCTCGTAGCCATCGTTAGTTAATGCAGTCTCGAACCAGCTTTCGACAAGTGCACTATCGCTGAGAACCTCGTCAATATTGTCAATAGTTGACGAAAGCGCTTCTTTTATTTCTTTTCTTCTCGACTCTGAGCTTAAGTGCGAGGTAGACATTGTTTCTATTAATATCCTTGACCCAAATGTATTATGTTCAGCATCCAGCTTCAGTTGAAAAATTACAGGTATACCATAGCTACCTAGCTCAGAAATTGCATTATGTAAATTGAAATTTTCTCCTTCCCAATTCTTTTCGTAGACTGGCCATCCACCGATAGATTTTGGGAAGTTGAACCTCCGGATGAATTCCTTTCTGTCACCTTTCGCTGGCTGAGCACATTGTTCTTTCCACTGATACATCTTCTTTTCAGCATTAGTCACGGAATTTGACGTCAAAAAGTAATCTTCAATCCCAACATCAACTTCTTGCGGTGCCTTCTCCACGATTTTAATTCTTTCCTTCGTTAGCTCACCTTCTCCACACACAAAGGTGTAGAAATCTTCGCAGGGGTTTGGTTCCTGATCACTGTGCACAGCAGTTACCGGTCCTGCCCAGGTATCTTCCACTACTTGGAAAAATACTATAGCTACAACAACTGGAATGAACCGCGACATTTTTCGTTCTACTAATCAAACATATCTTCCTCGCTGGTTTTTATACAATAATCCCCACTTTTTCACTGGCCACATTTCACTGATAAAAATATGTAGGAGATTTTTAAAATAAATTGCCTAATTTTGCAAGGAAAAATAAAAAGAAACTTTCCAAACATTAAACGATGTTATGTATTCAAAAATTATAAAATGGTTTTTGTAAACTCAAGTCTGTTAGATAAGCGCCTGCTTAATTTCTTAATCTTATGATTATAATAAGTTCAAGTTTAAGTCAACTAACGATTACAATTTTTTCTTTTGCACAACAGAAGTGCGAAATTTACATAAATAACGTTCTTGTGGCACTAACTAAAGCTGACCTTAAACACTTTTTAAAAAGTGCTTCCTGCAGTGCTTTCACATAGTACCATACCCGTAACGTCATCAGTGCGATTTCCTACTATACATCTTATGTGTTTACCCTGCATATGAAGTTACTATGAATTTCATAGCAATTTTCACAAGTGCAAAAGGAATAAATTGAGCACAATGGTCAAACTGCGCATTGTAGGTGAACTTTCAGCGAAAGTGTTAAAAAGTAAGGCGTTTTTCACTTCATAAATTTGGTAAAAGTTTAATTTTAGAACAAAATGTTATGGGAGCATGTAAAACATCGAAATGGTGGAAAAGTGCATAGAACTGCATAACTTAACGTCAAAGTGACACATTCTATTATTTCATCTTAACCAGTGTCACAAAATCACTGGATTAAAATAAAGGAACAGATTAAATTTGAGTCTCCGTACGAATGTTGATGAAACGTTGGAAAAATATGAATTTTTGTTCAAAAGTTATGAATATGTAAACAATTTTTGTCAGTCCCTTGTATCTTTAAAGTTTAGAAAAATGACATTTTTAATTGCATATTCCCTAAACATTTCGTTACAAATTGTGTAAATGCCTTAAATTAAAAACGTTTCCACTTTTGCATTGTAAAAACATGCCAGAATCCTTTAAATGAAAATATCTTCTTCGACGTATAGACTATGACTAACACGCATTTGTCTTTTGAAATGGGAAATCGAAGAAATGAAAACTTTTCTTATTTTCACGAATTTTGTGAAATTATTTATAGAGGAAAAAGAAAACATTTTTAATTTAAGAAATTCCCAAAATGTTCGTGAAAACTTTGTGGAAATATGAAGAAAATTGCGGCAGAAAAGTGTCATTTGACTCCAAATAAACGTTGTTACGAAGATTCATCAATATTCGTAAGGAGACCTAAAACTCAATTTAATCCAAACCTTTATCTCGTGCTCGGCAAGCTTATCATCGACCTGCATCTCCAAACACTTCTGCATCGATGTGAAGCTCTCTTCATTATCCCAATAAGTCAACAAATCACTTTGAAAAAGATCCCTTGTTAATACTTCAAATTGAATGGCAGATGACTTGTCTAAAACGAGTGGTAGTCTATTACTTATAGTGTTGATCAGTTCAAAACTTATATGGCGTAAAGGATCAATCTTCCGCTTAAAAAATAAACGACTTTTTATCTTATTGAAGGCTTTAAGCAGTTGTATAGCAGTCGAATAACAATCATTTTCAGAAACCCTTACATCCCTATAGTAGTTGTCCAAGAAAGAGTCATCTGTATCGGGCATAATTTCTTCAGTGACAAACTCGTGGATTAGATTGTCAATATTGTATTCATGTTCTGGGTCGAACTGGTTGCCGCTTTTAGTCAATGTTTTAAGGAATGAGACAAGCATACTTCTCACTACGTCTTTAGTTTCACCACTGTAGTGCTGCTTAATAACCATTCGATAAATAACAATCTGAAATAATTCGGTGGACAAGTCTTCATCAAGTTCAGGAAAAAAGTCTACAAGTCGATAAAATAAATAATTAGCCATCACTTTTGGATTAACTTCAAACATTTTTGGAATTAGCCGTTTCATTAACCCAAGCTCTTCTATTTTCACTGGAAATGAACCTGGAACTTTTGGACCACAAACAGTATCAAACAGTTGATCCCAGTCTATTTCGGGGATCTCTTTCTTAAGACCTTCATAGTCTGTCATAACATCTTCATTTGTGGAATTTTTCTCAGCTACGTACAAACCTTCCACTATAAGACTATCACTGATAACTTCGTCCACGTTATCTATAATGTTCGATAGTTTCTGCATCATAATCTGCTTGACGCTCTCACTGTAAAGTCTGTCCGAAATTGTCGGCTTAACGTGTATGAAATTTTTAAAAACGTGTATGAAATTTTTAAAATCGGAAGGCTCGTTTCGTAGTCGTATCGTGAAAAATGTCGGGAAGAGGGCGGACTGTAACTCAGCAACAGCACTTTGAAGATCAAATTTTTCCGAGTTCCAGTTCTTATCAAACGCTGGCCAACCACCAATTGAAGGATTATAATTCTTCAAGAAGTTTTTCCCGTCTTCCAAAGTCGGTTGAAAGCAGTACTTTCTGAACTTGTAAAATTTATCCTCAACATCACTCAGTTTTTCGACTTTCAGGGGATAATTTTCAACAAATAGCTTAAACTGATGTTTTCTATCCATTATATCAGGCTCTTCAGTTGCATTTCTCACTTTACAGGCATATGTATAAAAATCTACGCACGGGTTCACCACACCAACTGAATCGTCTTGAGTTAATATGCCTCCCACGAATTGAAGAATTAGTACTAATGCGAATCCGAATGCAGATGACATTTTGCAATCACTTCTGAGGAAACTGTGAATCTATAGAAGCTTTCACGGTCTTATAAACGTTGAATTTTATTTTTTCTCCTCTGTTGCAGATCATTAAATTTGATAAGTGTTTTAATACTGATAGTGAATTCATATTGAAAGTTCAGAAGTCAAGTTGCTTTCATGTTCATAAACCGCTAGCATAGGATTAATATCAAAACAAAATTTACAGGGTTTTACCGGATAATAGATCATTAACAAACACAACAATTATTGCCGCAAACATTATTCCCTGAAGTTTTCTTCAAAACAAAAATATAATACTTTAGCTTCCCTCAAAATGAAAACATATATATTATACATACTAGATTTTTAATTATGCTGTATCAAGAATTTTGTTGTATTTGGTCAATAATTTAGTTTATTTTGGTAACGTTTATTTTAAACTGAAAAATGTTACCGCATTTTAAAAACTTTAAATGTTTATTTTAATAACATATTTTCTATTTTGTCTCGCCAAATTGTTATCACCTAATTAGTTAAATAAATTCATACATACACATTTTTTGGCATTAGAAAGAGAAGATTTTAACATTATGTGTTACATCTTGTGCCTTTATTACATGACCACTAATTCGTTTTCCTTCGTAGTAATGGCTCCAATTATTTTAAAGAGTCATTGCGCAACAGGACCACATCTTCCTACACCAATTCTTACCAGTCAACTTTGTGTGTCAACAGTCTCTGAAATTATTGTGACAAGCAGACAGGCAGAAACATTAAAAATTGATTAAAAGACAAAAACTTTGTACAAATTTTTAATTCGTAGAGTGAAAAAATCTCGAAATAACGAATTATATGAAAACGTCAGAACACGACTCAATTTTTAATTTTTCCGGGCTAAACTCTTTGACAGTGAGTGAAATATTAACTGAATTTTCTGCATAGATTAATAATTAAATATACTTTACATAATTATGTTAAAAGCAACAAGTTTATTGCTAAAACTCTGAACAACAGTGCATTAAAACGGACATAAAGTTAATTATTGTTAGTTAGGCTCGATTCACCAGAAATTATGTGATTTTAGTTTTTTTAAGCAAAATTATTGTTCTAAAAATATTAATGTAAAAATCTGAACAAGTTTGAAAATGATATTAAATTGGAAAGAAAGTTGTAGACACATTATTAAAACACTTATGCTCCAACACCAGAGATACTTCACTTGGACAATTGAAAGTTTCTTGAAATTCCTTCAACCTAGCAAAATACCAAGATATTTTGCTTGCGGTCGATTTTTCTATATTTTCGTCACAGTAAGAAAGCATTACTCGTTCCATCAAAGATGCTTTACTGACTATACCGTATTCTTCGGCTTCGAGCTCTACTAAGTCGGGATTTGAATTTACCCAGTCGAAATAACTCCGCACTAACAAAGGAATTCCCAAGTAATCCATATAGTTTTCTGCTTCAAAGTCTTCCTCTGTCTCTTTTTTCTCACAATCTTTCAGCGATTTATGGTTATAGAGCCCTTTTTGGGATTTAATATAAAACATTATAGGAATCCATGCTAAATTTCGGAATCTGTAAGATGATGAGCTATTAGAAACTACAGTCAATTGATTAAAAAATGAAACTGCTATTCCAGACTGGATTTTGCTCAATGGACCAAATTCCCACATGTTTTCATTTTCCATTTTAATGGAAATTTTCCGTAGTTTCATTATGTCAGAGTAGCAATCGTCTGGAGTTACTTCAAGCTTGTCGTACACATTATCGTAATATGTGTCGTTAATAGTTGGTATTGCAAGCCTGATAAAAGATGCGATTTTTGATTCAATTTCATCCTCCTCTTTGTTGTTGAACAGCATATCAGCCTTGCGTAAAGTTTTCAGGATTGCATGTACCATACCTCTCAGTTCATCGACTTTCTGCAAGGATTTGTAAGATTGTTTTGTAAGCACTTGTAAGAGAACTTTCCTAAACAAATCATAGGCTGTCAACATGTTGAGATCTTCCAAATTAATTGCGAACCGATAAAAAATGTAATTAGCCATTACTTTCGGTTCAGCTTGGAAAGCTTTTGAAAGAACTTCTTTCAGCGTCTTGTACTCTTCAATCTTTACAGGAAAATCTTCTGGGATTTGACGACCAAATACAGCTTCAATGTGCTTATCCCAGTCAATACCTGGTAATGCATTTTTTAGTCCTTTGAAGTCCGTTTGAAGAGGTTCCTCGTAACCATCGCTAGTTAATGCAGTTTCGAACCAGCTTTCCACAAGTACACTATCGCTGACAACCTCATCAATATTGTCGATAGTTGACGAAAGCTCTCGTTTTTTTACTTTCCTTCTCGACTCTGAGCTTAAGTGCGAAGTAGATATTGCTTGTATTAATATCCTTGACCCAAATGTATTAGGGTCAGCATCCAGCTTCAGTTGAAAAATTACAGGTATACCATAGCTACCTAGCTCAGAAATTGCATTTTGTAAATTGAAATTTTCTCCTTTCCAATTCTTTTCGTAAGCTGGCCATCCACCGACAGACCCTGGAAAGTTGAACCTCTGGATAAATTCCTTTCTGTCGCGTGCCGCCGGCTCATCACATTGTTCTTTCCACTCATAGAACTTCTTTTCAGCATTAGTCACGGACTTTGACGAAACAAAGTAATCTTCAAACGGGTCAAGAACTTCTTGCGTTGATTCGTCCAGGACCTTAATTCTTTCCTTCGTTAGCTCACCTTCTCCACACACATAGGTGTAGAAATCTTCGCAGGGGTTTGGTTCCTGGTCACTGTGCACAGCAGTTACTGGTCCTGCCAAGGTATCTTCCACTACTTGGGAAAATACTATAGCTACAACAACCGTAATGAATCGCGACATTTTTCGTTCTACTAATCAAACATATTTTTTCGCTGGTTTTTATACAATTAGCCCCCCTTTTTCACTGGCCACATTTCACTGATAAAAATGTGTAGGAGATTTTGAGAAAAATTGCCTAATTTTTACAAGGAAAAATAAAATGAAACTTTCCAAACATTAAAACGATGTTATTTATTCCAAAAATTATAAAATCGGGTTTGTAAATTCAAGTCTGTTAGATAAGCGTGTGCTTAATTTCTTAATCTTATAATTATTGTAAGTTCAAGTTTAAGTCAACTAAAGATTACGATTCTTTCTTTTGCACAACAGAAGTGCGAAATTTACATAAATAACGTTCTTGTGGCACTAACTAAAGCTGATATAAAAAAAGAGGTTCCTGCAGTTCTTTCACATAGTACCATACCCGTAACGTCATCAGTGTGATTTCCTACTATACATCTTTTGTGGTTACCCTGCATATGAATTTACTATGAATTTCATAGCAATTTTCACAAGTGTAAAAGGAATAAATTGAGCACCATGGTCAAACTGCGCATCACTTCATAAATTTGATTATGTTATGAGAGCATGTAAAACTTCGAAATGGTGTAAAAGTGCATAGAACTGCATAAGTTAACGTCAAAGTGACATATTCTATTAATACATGTTAACCAGTGTCACAAAATCATTCGATTAGCGATGGATTAAAATTATGGGGCAGATTAAGCCTCCTTATGAATTCTGATGAAACGTTGAAAAAGTGTTAATTTGTGGTCAAAAGTTATGAATATGTTAACAATTTTTGTCGGTGTCTTGTGTCTTTAACGTTTCCAATAATAACATTTTTCATTTAATGTTCCCTAAAAATTTCGTTACACATTGTGTAAATACCTTAAATTAAAAACTTTTTCATTTTGCATTGTAAAAACATCCTAGAATCCTTGAAAAGATAATAACTTCTTTGACTTATCGGCTGTGACTAGTGCATTTGTATTCTGAAATGGTAAATCGAAGAAATGAAAATTTTTCTTATTTTCAGGACTTTTGTGAAATTATTTATAGAAGAAAAATGAAAACATTTATAATTTAATAATTTCCCACAATTTGGGTAAAAACTTTTTGGGAATATGCAGAAGAGTGTAATTTGACTCCAAATGAACGCTCTTAGGAAGCTTCATCAAAATTCCTAAGGAGACCTCAAACTCAATTTAATTAGAAATTATTTTTAACATTTTTCTGTATTTTCTTTATTTGAAACATACAACAATTTTAATAAAAAATTAACTAATGACAAAACCTTCACTACTGAACTTCAAGTTGTATTAATAAGTTTTTATTAAAACTTAGTCATGCAAAAATATTAATTTTAATTTATCCAAAATTATGTGTCGAAAGTTAATATTTTGGCAAACTTACAATTTAATAGAACATATATTGCGTCCTACTTATAGTAATCCAAATTGTGTAACAAATTAACTCCAAATTTCTCAGTTTTTACGGGTCTAATGAAGTAAACAATTACACAGAAAAAAATGTTCTTTCTCTTCAACGAAGTTGCAATTGTTGTTAATTACAAAAAGGCTCAATATTTACTATGCACCTTTGATATTTGCTAAACGTTTTGTAATTCCTATAATACGTACTGTATGTAATTAATGTGCATTCGGCTAACTTGCGACTTCAGAATAATTACAAATTAAATACTTGTTCTCACAAAAGGTTTCGTAAATTTTGCTTTATATTAGTAAGGCCTTTTTGGATAACTTGCAGTATCGTAAATTTATAAATGGATGCTAGTTCCACCAATACTTTAGAAATGCGCACTTGCCTAAGCTGTGGCATTATAAAATAATAAAATTACTTATGGGCTACTCATTTTAGCAAATCGTTTTGAAAATTCTACGATACGCTCTAGTAATGCGACTTTGGCTAACTGCCGGTGTCATAAAATTATATAAAGGTAATTAATTTCCATAAAATATTTTTTTATTTCCGCACATTACTAATCGGCAGATTGTAACATTATGTGTTACATATTGTGCCTTTATTACATGACCACAAATCCGTCTTCTTTCGTAGTAATGGCTCCAATTATTTTCGAAAGCCATAGCGCAATAGGACCACTTCTTCCTACGACAATACTTATCATTCTACTACTTTTTGTCTCAACAGTCTCTGACATTATTGTGACAAGCAGACAGGCAGGAGCATTAAAAATTGATTAAAACACAAAAACTTTGTACAAATTTTTAATTCGTGGAGACGAATTATATAAAAATATCAAAATGCCTTAAGTTTTTAATTTGTCCGGGCTAAACTCTTTGACAGTGGGTCAAATATTAATTGAATTTTGTGCAGGAATTAATAATTAAATAAGCTTTTTGTAACTATTTTAATAGCAACAGATTTATTGCTAAAGTACATAAACATTATTATTGTTAGTTAGGCTCAACTCATCAAAAATTATGTGATTCTAATTTCCGTTAACCAAAATTATTGTTCTAAAAATAATTATGTAAAAATCTAAACAAGTTTGCAAATTATACTAGAATAACCGAAAGAAAGTTCCAGTCGCATTATTAAAACATTTATCTTCCAACACCGGAGAGACTTCACTTGGACAGTTGAAAGTTTCTTGAAATTCCTTCAGCCTAGCAAAATTCCAAGAAAGTTTGCTTGCGGTCGATTTTTCTATATTTTTGTCACAGTAAGAAAGCATTACTTGTTCCATCAAAGATGCTTTGCTGTCTATACCGAATTTTTCAGCTTCGAGCTCTATCAAGTCGGGATTTGAATCTGCCCAGTCGAAATAACTCCGCACTAACAAAGGAATTCCCAAGTAATCTACATAGTTTCCTGCTTCAAAGTCTTTCTCTGTCTCTTTTTTCTCACAATCTTTCAACGTTTTATGGTTATAGAGACCATTTTGGCATTTAACAAAAACCATTATAGGAACCAATGCTAAATTTCGAAATCTGTATGCTGATGAGCTATTAGAAACTATAGTCAATTGATTAAAAAATGAATATACTAGTGCAGGCTGGATTTTGCTCAATGGACCAAATTTCCATATGTTTTCATTTTCCATTTTAATGTTAATTTTCCGTAGTTTCATTATGTCAGAGTAGCAATCGTCTGGAGTTACCTCAAACTCCTCGTACACATTATCGTAATAGGTGTCGTTAATAGTTGGTATTGTAAGCCTGATGAAAGATGCGATTTTTGATTCAATTTCATCCTCCTTCTCGTTGTTGAACAGCATATCAGCCTTGCGTAAAGTTTTCAGGATTGCATGAACCATATCTCTCAGTTCATCCACTTCCTTCAAGGATGTGTAAAGTAGTTTGTTAAGCGTTTGGAAGAGCACATTCCTAAAAATATCATAGGTTGTAAACTCGTTGGGATCTTCCAAAATCATTGCGAACTGGCAAAGTATATAATTGGCCATTACTTTCGGTTCAGCTTGTAAAGCTTTTGAAAGAACTTCTTTCAGCGCCTTGTAATTTTCAATCTTTACGGGAAAATCGTCTGGGATTTGATGATCAAATACCGCTTTAACTTGCTGATCCCAGTCAATACTTGGTAATGCATTTTTTAGTCCTTTGAAGTCCGTTTGAAGAGGTTCCTTGTAGCCATCGTTAGTTAATGCAGTCTTATACCAGTTTTGAACAAGGGCTGTGTCGCCGAGAACCTCGTCTGTATTGTCGATAGTTGACGAAAGCTTTTCTTTTATTATATCCCTTAAGGGCTCTGAGTTTACGTCCCCGATCATTCGTTTTATTAATATCCTTGACCCAAATGTATTAGGGTCAACATCCAGCATTAGTTGAAAAATTACAGGTATACCATAGCTACCTAGCTCAGAAATTGCATTTTGTAAATTGAAATTTTCTCCTTTCCAATTATTTTCGTAAGCTGGCCATCCACCGACAGAGTGTGGAAAGCTGAACCTCTGGATGAATTCCTTTCTGTCACCTGCCGCTGGTTTTCCACATTGCTCTTTCCACTCATAGAATTTCCTTTCAACATTAGTCACGGACTTTGACGTCAAAAAATAATTGTCAAGCACAGCATAAAATGTTCGCATTGTCAGGCCCTGGACTTTGATTCTTTCCTTCGTGATCTCACCTTTTCCACACACATAGGTGTAGAAATCTTCGCAGGGGTTTGCCTCCTGGTCAATTTGCACAGCAGTTACAGGTCCTGCCAAGGTATCTTCCACAACTTGGAAAAATACTATAGCTACAACAACCGCAATGAATCGCGACATTTTTCGTTCTACTAATCAAACATATTTTTTCGCTGGTTTTTATACAATAAGCCCCACTTTTTCACTGGCCACATTTCACTGATAAAAATGTGTATGAGATTTTTAAAATAAATTGCCTAATTTTTACAAGGAAAAATAAAATGAAACTTTCCAAACATTAAACGATGTTATTTATTCAAAAATTATAAAATGGTTTTTGTAAACTCAAGTCTGTTAGATAAGCGCCTGCTTAATTTCTTAATCTTATGAATAACGTTCTTGTAGCACTAACTAAAGCTGATATAAAAAAAGAGGTTCCTGCAGTTCTTTCACATAGTACCACACCCGTACCCAGTGCGATTTCCTACTATACATCTTTTGTAGTCACCCTGCATATGAATTTACTCTGAAATTAGCAATTTTCACAATTGTAAAAGGAATAAATTGAGCAGTCAAACTGCGCATTGTAAGTGAACTTTCAGCGAAAGTGTTAAAAAGTACGGCGTTTTTCACTTCATTAATTTGGTAAAAGTTTAATTTTAGAACAAAATGTTACGGGAGCATGTGAAACATCGAAATGGTGGAAAAGTGCATAGAACTGCATAACTTAACGCCAAAGAGACACATTCTATTATTTAATCTTAATCAGTGTAACGAAATCACTGGATTAACGATGGATTAAAATTATGGGGCAGATTAAGCGTCCTTATGAATTTTGATGAAACGTTGAAAAAATGTTCATTTGCGGTCAAAAGTTAATATGTAAATAATTTCAGAAAAAAAAAACAAGTAATTCATTAACAAAAATTCTACATATCTAAAAGTAAAATTAACAAAACAAAAATGACCGATGAAAAAGCTCGAAACGTCTAAGTTATGTCTGTTTGGAAAGAAACTGCAGTAGATTTGACGTAATACTCGAAAACCAACCCATAGGGCTGCGAGAAACAACCCCTGACTTAAAATGGCACGGAAAAACGAGGAAAAAACATTAAATCTAACATGATTTCTATTTGCATGAATACTACAATTGGCTAAAATCGCGCAATAGTATAACTTGTAAGTAAGCATTCAAGTAACACCAGTAACACCCCCATAGGGTGTGACAATTACCTCCATAAAATATGCTACTCAAAAAACTCTTCAGTAACTTCTGAAAAGCTCGAAACGTCTAAGTTTTGTGAAGAAGAGAATAACCTACAGTTGGTCTGAGGTCTGACTTAAGTTTTGAAAACTGCCCCCATATGATTCCGAGAATCCAACCTAACTTGTCACTAAGTATACTACAGTATACTTAGTAACAAAATGTTGAAAATAATATGCAAAACAAAACAGACATAATTTTTTCTAGTTTAAATCTGTTCTAAATATGTCGTTCTTTTACACGTCGTATCAAATATCAGAGAACTCAATTTTACGGAACAACATATGCAATTAAATATACATGATTTAGCACGAGATCATGAACAAGAAACAATTTGAAAACTTGAATATTTTCTTCAACATTCATCAGATTCTTTAATCTCTAAAGTCTAACACTAATCTAAAGAGTCAACATACATCACTTGGAATTTCCCATAACAAAGAAGCACATCATATCTTTCTTTTTTTTTGGGGAAAAATATTATCACCAAAAAACAAAATGTTATCACCACAAAATTGGGAATGCCACAGAACAGAAACAGAAGTGGGATTTTGCATTTAAAAAGGTCGCGAAAAATTGATTACTTTAGTTCAACGAAAACGTTCGTGTTCACAAAATGTCACGGTCGGCTCTCGCAATCTTAATAATATATTTCCTGCAAGTCTTCGGAAATTTATTAGCAGTTCCAACAGTTCGAGAAAGTGATTCAGCGAATCCATGCAGGAATTATTTTTCATACGTTTGCAAAGATAAAGATATTGATAACACCTTGGGCCGCCTAGACAAAAATCTTATAATCGAGTATTATTTTCGAAGAATTAACGATACAAAGATTGTCACTCCAGTTGAAAGGAAGTATTTTGATTTTATGAAACAATGTGCGCATCCAGCTTCACAGGACAAAAAGGATTTAATTCAGCTACTCAAGTTCCCAAACTACAATAAAGGATCAGAATCCGGCAAGTTCGATTTACAGGCTGCTATAGCTGAAATGCTCTCAGCTGGAATTCCGCCATTTTATTCATTATCACTTTACACCGAGGATCAGACATTTGAAAATCGATTAAACATTGAAACTGTGGACATTGTTTATGGCATGAGTTACAAATATGCTCGTTATAGAGATGTTCCGTTTTCTGAATTTATTGACAACGGCGTAGAAGTGATCAATGACGGTCATTCAGTGACGGACATTTATGTGAATCTTAGGAACCGATATGAATATACAGTAGAGATCACAGACGTTAAAGGTCTTAAAGAGAAAATACCTGAATTTGACTGGGACATGCAAATCGAAGCCACTTTCGGGAAGAAACTGCCAGATGACTATCGTGTTCACATACACAACTATGAGGTCTTGAAGAGATTCATCCCAGCAACTCTAAACGTACGCCCAGAAGTCATGGTTAATTATTTGCTCTTCAAGCTATTAGATTTCACCTCACGATTCGATGAGCAAATGATTTCCCACGTATTCGAGCCAGTGCGATACCACATTTTCTTAAAACACTTTTACACGGAAGAAAATCGAAAAAAATTCAGAAGTATGCTTCACTCGTTTCTTACGACAGTAAACAAATTGGCAAAGATGTCCAACAACGAAAAGGAGTTCAACGATGAAGCTACTGAATTTATCAACAAAGATATTCTACCCAATGTTAATGATGAGTTCGTCTCCAATATGTATAAAGACATCGAAATTAATTCAAGCAATTGTTTGTATACTTACTACAAATTATTTAAAATATCTAATGAAATTCGTTACAAGCGAAGATTGGAGAGACGATTTGATTACCTGAGCCTCTTCGAAAGCCATCTAAAAAACTCATTGACTGAACGCCTACCATTAAAATTGAACAAGACATCGCCGTACAAATTTCAAGCATTCTTCTTAAACACCTTGACAGCGCATTCTAACCTAATGCGTGGAGGACTGGCTAGTTACAAAGTGTTTCAGGAATGTTTGCAAGAGCAAAAGGACGGGCTATATATTGAGGATGAATTTCCAGAAGCTCTTCAAACCCAACTATTGATAAAGGCCTATTTTGAGTGGATAAAGTCAAACGAAGAGTTTATACAGCAGGAGGAGCAGACATTTAATTTTAATGCAAAAACCCTAATTTTTGAAAACTTTATAGGATCATTGTGTGGAAAATCTCCGGGAGTACAGGAGAGATATTCTTATTATCTTGCCAACATGGACGAGTTCTCAGAAGTGTACCATTGTCCCATTGGAAATTTAAATCTTCAAAATAAATGTCAATTAAAGTAAACACCAGTAAAATAGATGAACTATTATTTTCTATAAAAATGTATCTTAATAATGACATAAATGAATAAAATTATTTGGATTCGTATTTTTCTGTTTTGTGTTATGTTTTCTACTGATTTTTTTAAAATTTTATGGCTATCTATTTTGTTGGGATACGTGTATATTAATGGTCATTATGCTATTAACGGTTTTGAAGTCGTTGCAATTTCACTTTTAACACTTTTTTCCTTTTTTTGGGTGTTTTTGGTTAAAACTTATTTCTGGAGGTCATATAAATAAAACTGAGACTTGTTCAATTTTATCATTTGCCCGTCGGGGCTGCACAAATATTTGAACAGTCTTATTTTAGTTCAATTCGCTTAACATTAAACTAGAAAAGGAAATTTCCTCATTTTGTGTAAAAAAGAAGCATTCATTTTATACATAGCTCAAGAACAAACAATTGATAACTACTCTTGACTTTCTCCTCTTACAAAGGTCAAAACACAAAACTGATATACATAGGTGCTTGTTCTGGCAGTTGTCTCACCTAGTGAGATTTGTCACTTTCAGCTTTTCCTATTCTGATATGCTATTACGTGACAAATGTCGTAAAAATCGCCAAACCTCACATTTTTGGTTATTCTAGGAGCCGATTTTTACGACAAACGTCGTTGTGAAGTGGCGAATCTTGTCGAACGCTTTTTTCAGATTTTCAAAATATCTATAAATGTTTTTCAATTATTACAACGTATTCTTTTATCGTTAGAGTCACGAACAAGAAACAGTTCGAGCAATTAATAGAATTTATAGACCAAAATCAAAATCTTACGAAAGGGTTAAAATTTTCTGTAAGTTTTTGAATTCCTAAAGCAAAAAATCAGGATGAGTAGAGCCAAATAAGTCGTAAGCTAAATAGCATAGGTCCTCCAGTCAGACAAATTTAGAATGGCAAAAAGTAAAAGTAAAACTTTCTTAAATTACCAAAATATTATACTGCTTACATTTTCAAGTACGTAATGACTGGCAGTTAAAGGTAAAGAGAAAATTACAAGTCAATAAAAAAGAACAAAATGTCACGGGGAGTGGACCAAATAATCTCCACAATTTTTAATGGCAGAAGAGAGAGTTATACATGTCCTTACTCTCGAAAAAGGAGTTGTGTTATAAGAATCAATGGGCCCTATTATAGAAGTCGAGTTTGGTTGACTCAACTAGCGAAGACACTGTTTTTAGTATCGCAGTCGACCAAACTCGACTTCCCTAATAGGACTCAATAAGCAACAATTTGTGTTCGTAGCAATAGAGCAAAGAGTCCTGCCATAAAGACCAAAAAGAAATTATTTATGTTCCTAGTATTATAGTTGGCGAAATTTAGTTGTTTGTTTAAATACAATAATTAACATATTTTTCAATAATAATTTTTATTTAAACGATTTTCTGGATTATCCGTGTGAAATGGAAGACATAATCTCGTCTCTAATTCTTACTGCTTGGTCTTATATCAGCATCTTCATATTGTGCGTTATCTTCATGCCCACTTTGTTCCTGTTGTGAAACAAATTCTTCCAAACTTACATTATGTTAAGCATACCTCTTCTTGGTCTTCTTCCTCGTTACTGCTAGTGAACCACAACTTACTACTATTCATTTTACTATTATTTTTATTACGATTTACGCTCAAACATAGAACACAAACTTAACAGGGTCGCAGGAACCTCAATTCATTGAAATATCAAATCACACTCAAGTGTTACCGTTTAGGTTTTTATTTGTTCAAATGCCTGCTGTGTCACATCACTCGACTCCTGGAATAGGCGAATGAATTTCATGTGACAATCAATGTGAGAAATCTCACTAGGTGAGACGACTATCAGAATAAGCACCATAAACTGACAGTACAGTACAAATAAATTGGTTGAAAATTTTTAATTTGAATCGATTTTCAGGGAAATTGGTACTTGGAGGAATACTGATTACAAATCCGCTGTTTAAATTTTGAAATTCAAGATGGCGGGTCCAATATGGCGACCAAGATTTCTCAATTACAACGGATTTTAATGAAAATTAGTACAATAATTATTCTGAGGCAACTAATTTCGAATATTATCAAAATTGCCAAATCCAAGATGGCGGATCCAACCTGGCTTCCAAAATGTTTCGATTTCCACAGATTTTAATGAAAATTGGTGTATTTAGAATATTTCGAATATGATTTATATATTTATTATAACAGGTACGCTGCAGTTCTTTTGTTTTATATCTAAGGAAAGAAATTCTTTTATAAAGTTCAGGACGTTTATGTTGCTTATACATACAAATCTCTTCTTTAGATTTGATTGTCCTGATCAATTCACCTGAGTATCATATTGGGAAATTATTCGTTTTAATACTGCACTCTTGAATATGAGTCCCTACACATGTGTAAAGAATTGTATAAATTTTGTCAAAAGAAGAAGTAACATTTTTATATGCATAAAAATCACCTTTGGGAAAAGCAATAAAAAATACACATACTGCATTTTTTATTTTATTTCAATACGGTAAGTATGTTAGAATCGAAAAACGACATCAGTTTGCTAAAGAATACTCCTTTAAAGGACAAAATCTTAATCTTATTTAAGGCGTCGAAAAGACAAAAAGGAGGCAAAGAAATTTCTAAACAAATTCTACGACAATAATACATTTTACCTGCAAATATTATTTTGTTATTTACAAACTTATATATATATAGTAGGGTGACCCGTACTATCTCGCTAGTGGGAGTTAGGGTTACGCCGCAATTGACACTTTTGTAGAGCATTCAATTCTGAAGAAAACCTATCATTAACCAAGATTATACCATAAAATGCCTCTGAGCTGTAGATTTTTGAAGAAAAAAAATCAAAGTTTACGTGTATTTTAAACGGGAAATATTTGCACGCCTTGGTCGAGCACTTAATGTTAATATTAAGGGCTCAAATTTTCAGGGAATTTTCTTTTAGGTATTTCCCACAAAGTTTCGAGGTGGGAGTGAAAAAACAAAAATAGTCGTGAAAAAAAAGCATCCTAATATGTATATAAAATATAATCTCAAAAATTTGTTGATATGTAGATTATACAACCATTGGTAATATTGTGAAAATAAAATTTTACGGAACAACATATTTGCGATTAAAAATACATATGGATTTAGCACGAGATCATGAGCAACTTGAATATTTTTTCAACATTCATCAGATTCTTTAATCTCTAAAGTCTAGCACTAATATAAAGAGACAATATATATCACTTTGAATTTCCTATAACCAAGAAGCACATCATACGTTTCTTTTTTATTGGGAAAAAATATTATCACCAAAAAACAAAATGTTATCACCACAAAATTGGGAATGCCACAGAACACAAACAGAAGTGGGATTTTGCATTTAAAAAGGTCGCGAAAAATTTATTACTTTAGTTCAACGAAAACGTTCGTGTTCACAAAATGTCACGGTCGGCTCTCGCAATTTTAATAATATATTTCCTGCAAGTCTTCGGAAATCTATTAGCAGTTCCAACAGTTCGAGAAAGTGATTCAGCGAATCCATGCGGGGATTATTTTTCATACGTTTGCAAAGATAAAGATATTGATAAACTTCGAACTGACACCTTGGGCCGCTTAGACAAAAATCTTATAATCGAGTATTATTTTCGAAGAATTAACGATACAAAGATTATAACTCCAGTTGAAAGGAAGTATTTTGATTTTAAGAAACAATGTGCGCAACCAACTTCACAGGACAAAAAGGATTTAATTCAGCTACTCAAGTTCCCAAACTACAATAAAGGATCAGAATCCGGCAAGTTCGATTTCCAGGCCGCTATATCTGAAATGCTCTCAGCTGGAATTCCGCCATTTTATAAATTATCACTTTATACAGACCATCAGACATTTGAAAATCGATTAAACATTGAAACTGTGACCATTGTTTCTGGCATGAGGTACATATATACTTTTTATAGAGATGTTCCGTTTTCTGAATTTATTGACAACGGCGTAGAAGTGGTCAATGACGGTCACTCAGTGGCGGACATTTATGTGAATCTTACGAACCAATATGAATATACAGTAGAGATCACAGACGTTAAAGGTCTTAAAGAGAAAATACCTGAATTTGACTGGGACATGCAAATCGAAGCCACTTTCGGGAAGAAACTGCCAGATGACTATCTTGTTTACATATACAACTATGAGGTCTTGAAGAGATTCATCTCAGCAACTCTAAACGTACGCCCAGAAGTCATGGTTAATTATTTGCTCTTCAAACTATTAGACTTCACCTCAGAATTCGATGAGCGAATGATTTCCCACGTATTCGAGCCAGTGCGATACCACATTTTCTTAAAACACTTTTACACGGAAGAAAATCGAAAAAAATTCAGAAGTATGCTTCACTCGTTTCTTACGACAGTAAACAAATTGGCAAAGATGTCCAACAACGAAAAGGAGTTCGATGATGAAGCTACTGAATTTATCAACAAAGATATTCTACCCAATGTTAATGATGAGTTCGTCACCAATATGTATAAAGACATCGAAATTAATTCAAGCAATTGTTTATATACTTACTACAAATTATTTAAAATTTCGAATGAAATTCGTTACAAGCGAAGATTGGAGAGACGATTTGATTACCTGAGCAACTTCAAAGATGAACTAAAAGACTCATTGGCTGAACGCCTACCATTAAAATTGAACAAGACATCACCGTACAAATTTCAAGCATTTTTCATGGACACCTTGATAGGGTATTCTAACATAATGCGTGGAAGACTGGCTAGTTACAAAGTGTTTCAGGAATGTTTGCAAGAGCAAAAGGACGGGCTATATAATGAGGAAAAATTTCCAGAAGCTCTTCGAACCCAACTATTGATAAAGGCCTATTTTGAGTGGATAAAGTCAAATGAAGAGTTTATACAGCAGGAGGAGCAGACATTTAATTTTAATGCAAAAACCCTAATTTTTGAAATATTTATAGGTTCATTGTGTGGAAAATCTCCGGGAGTACAGGAGAGATATTCTTATTATCTTGCCAATATGGACGAATTCTCAGAAGTGTACCATTGTCCCATTGGAAATTTAAATCTTGAAAATAAATGTCAATTAAAGTAAACACCAGTAAAATACATGTACTATTATTTTCTATACAAATGTATCTTAATATAATATAAACAAGTAAAATTGTTTGGATTCGTATTTTTCTTTTTTTGCGTTGTGTTTTGTACTGATTTTTTTTTTGCAAATCTTATGACTGTCTATTTTGCAGAGATACATGTATATTGATAGGAATTATGCTATTAAAAGCTTTGAAATCCTTGCAATTTCACTTTTGTCACATTTTCCTTTTTTTGGGTTTTTTTTGGTTAAAATCTATGAAATATTGAAACTTATTTCTGGAGGTCATATAAGTAAAACTGAGGCTTGTTCAATGTTAACATTTGCTCGTCGTCAATATTTGAGATCAGCGTAATTCCATTACATCTATATGAAAATTTTATTAAATTTAACATCTTGCAACCAGCAATCTTGAATTGGGGTGGCGTGGGATTGAAATATAATTTTCTCGGTGAAATATAATATAATTTACTTAGGTACGCTTCCACACAATTTTTAAAGAAAAAATTTATGCTGCGCAAATATTTTAAAGAGTCATATTATAGTTCGCTTAACTGGTATTAAACTAAAAATGGGTATTTCCTCATTTTATGTAAACAAAAACGATTCATTTTATACATAGCTCAAGAACAAACAATTGATAACTACCCTTGACTTTCTCCTCTTACAAAGGGCAAAAAACAAAACTCATATACCCTGACAGTACATTTCTTTTATATTTCTAATCTCTATTAATTTAATCGCATATAGCTTTATAAATACATATATTTATTATATCATGAATGATTTGATATTTTTTCTTTTTCGTTGGTATGTATTTTATTTTGAAAAAGACTGAGTTTAGAGTTTCCTCACCGATTTTGATGAAACATACAGACCGTCATTTGGGATTTAAAGTGAAATGTATGGAATTTAATTTGTCAGTTCTTTTCATTTTCCCAGATATATTACATTAAAAAGTGGCATTTCTTCGTTTCGATTTTCTACGTATTCCTACAACATTTCGTTGCAAATTGTATATGTACCTTAAGTTCAAAATGTTTCCAATGTTATATTTTAAAAAAATGCTACAAAACCCTTGGATTTAGCTAATTGAGGAAAAATTTTTCAGCTAATACAGTGACAAGCACGCATTTGTATTATGATTGATCAGATTGTAGTAATGTAACATTGTATTGCAATTTGTTTATTGAAATCTTTAATACCAGAATGTAAAATTCTATTGTAATTTGTTTATTTACATTTTTAATTCCAGAATTTTCTACAAATTTCGCCAAATTTTTTTTTTAATATGCAGAAAGTCGCAACGGAAATTGTCACTCTTCGATTTTTCAAAGTTAAAAACCTTGGAAGGTGTAAGGATGAAAATGTTTGCATATTCGTCACTTTTGACCGCAAATTAACATTCCTAAAAAATTTCAACAAGACCTCAAAGAATTTAAACCTTTCTTTTTATTTTACGTTGATTTGATTAATGCTTACAAGAACAACACGAGCGGGTTTTTTAAAGTAACCAGCATATTAATAAAACCTGATCCCAATATAACTATGAACTGCTTCTTGCAGTCTATATTTGGAAAATCCCTTTACAAAGTTTCCACGTAATAACAATGTTGTCCTGATTACGATTATCGAAATCTCTTAAAGCGTCTATATATATTTCCTCTATTTTTACATTATCAGTGATCATTTCGCCAACATTGTCAATTAACTCCGACAGTCGTTTTTTAGCATCTTATCTGAAGCTTTTGAGAACTAGGGAAATTCAGTCATTATTCTCACAAGCAAGTCACTTTGAAAGAGTCCAAAATTGTACATAGTGGAATGATAATCCGAAAATTGGCTTTAAACATATGAATCCTGCAGAAATGAACTTACATTACATCAAGTTGATCTGATCCCAGATAAAATTCGTGGAAGTTTATACACGATCTTTAATCTTGCTGAGCCGCCATAATGTCTGCTTTCGTTTGAGAAGAAAAGCAATAATGAAGATAGCATATGAACTCGCGACATTGTGCGATTACTGGCAAGCGCCGATTTTTTTCTGGTACTACTGGAAACCTGTATTCTCGCTTGTTTTTTTATACACTTGGATTAAGATTAGGATTTTTTTGTTTTTTACTTTCTTTATTTTGTGTTGATAAGAATTTGTGTTATATAATATATAATGAATTGATTGCCCAAAGATCCATGGAATTTATTTTTTAGACGAGTTTACAAACATTTTCAAAAAAGAGAGTATCAGAGTTTCTCATTCTAAAATTACACTTTTTGAAAACATTGAAATGTGGTAGATGTTTGTGAATACCCAAATGTTTTTATAAGTTAAAGTTAATGTATTGGTGCATTAGTTAAAATATTTTTTTTAAATTAATTAAGAAAAAGACCTTATTTATGTAAATTCTATATCATGAAAGCGATTTAAGAAAACACAGGCAGCGCTTGATGCGGAGAAGTCAGTGAAGAATTAAATACGTAGCCACTTGGAGCAATAGACGAAGATGACATAAGAATTCAGGTTTTTTAAACACAAATATTAGATTCGAAAGTATTGTCCCCCAAAACTCCTTTGATTAACTGATTTCCGATTTATTTAGAGGTTCGAAAAAATTGGTGTTAGGAACACCATTGCATTAATTAATTTATAATTATTAAAACTATGAAATATTGGTCGCTACACTGAATGTATAATCTTATATATAAGTATATGGTATTTCGAAATAAGCTATATTTCTAGTTTGTTGAAAAGCAAATAAGTCGACATTTTGGATACGTCGTTTAGAATTTTAAAATTTTGATACAAAGATAGTAAATTCGAAATCACAGGCTCCGAAATCCTCTTTTGTATAATAAAAATTTTCAATAAAATCTCTTGAATTAAAGAAATGTTGGCCCGCTATTTTTAATTTTTAATTTTTGGTAGCGTATTCGAAATTAGTTGCCTCACGATCCCCTTTTTGTACTCTTACCTAATTAAAATCCCTTGCATTTGGAGAAATTTTCGTCGTCACATTGAATCTGCTATCTTGAATTTTAAAAATGTTATAGTTAATTTGAAATCAGTGACCTCAATTTACACTTTAGACTAATTTTTTAATTTAATCCCTGAAAGGAGTACGAATAAAAATAAATAAATAAAGTGGGAAATAAATGCCCGGACATCGACAGTGCTCAGAGACTGAGATTTATCTGAGAATATCAAGATAGCCCAAATTATTGTCACTTTTATGACATTTATAATTGTAATATGTAGTTTTATGCGTATTTGAACAGTAGTTTGCCCACAATTTGAAGTAAAAGTTAAAGAGACAGCTCCGTTAAGACGGAGACGTTATGGGTTAAGAAAGAAAGTTTAGAAATTAAACTACTAAAAGACCAATGAATTGAGTGTCAAAACACGCGACTGAATGGGTTAAAATTAAAAAGTCCCAAAATATATTTGATTGCATGTGGAAGACCAACAATACCGCACTCAATGTGGTAGTGAAATCGTTGCGGATAATTCGGATACTTAAGGTCTGTATTTTAACTAGTGAATATCGAAATTCTAACAATAAAACTCTGCAGTAAATTACGCTATTGTTTACATATAGGAATGGATATAACTTCCCATTGTGACAAACTAATATAATTAGTATAACTTAAATAAATGAACTGGGCAAAAATACGTCACAAAATACTTCATTTCCATTAGTCATTTGCAGCAAAATATTCACTAACAACTTCATTAAATCAAATATGTAAAAGATTATACCTCACTTAGCTCGGAGTAATATGCTCAACAAAATAATAAATAAAATTACAATTGCAAGCCAAGTGTGGGCATGTCCATCTTTCATTTACTTAGCAAACTTATAAATCTTACCTCCTATACACAAAAGTTCATTACTAAATACCTCCTTAGGCTGTACGAAATATGTAAGCTTGTTATAAGCTAAAGGTCAATAGCATCTTAAGGCAGAGGGTAACAAATCTTTGATTACAGGCCTAAGTAATCAGCAGAGTTCTGGCTAATTTTATATCAAGTTCCCCAACCTTTAATATACCCTTAAGAAATAAGGAAAGCCTGACTGAATTTGTCACCTTGTATATATTTCAGTTAAAGACCAATTCCGCTGCCTATCAGAATTCGCTATTCTTAAGTGGATTCATTTTATAGTCGATCTAATTAGGTAGTACGATAAAGTTGCCGGGGTATTCATAAGAATCATGAACAATTTATTTATTGGAATTTTTTTGAATGAACAAACATTTAACAAAATGTGTATTTCAATTTTATTATATAAAATTATATTAGATTATTAGAAAAACGTAAAATTTCGTTAAGTGTTTAACATTTTCTTAAGTAACTAATATATATGTATTTTTGAAAACCCAAATAAAAATTCATTGCACAGAATGAAGAATATATGTCAGAAAATCAGCTGTCAGTTTAAAATTTAAAAAAATTATAGTTGGTTGAAATTTTGTGCAGTACAACATTATATAAAAATGAAGCGGAATTCAGCAAAAAAGCAATTAATTGATAATTTAATAAACGATGCTGCCGATGAAATTTTAATGACGGAAAAACTACTTTGCCAGTTGATAGCGTGAATACTCATATTATAAATTAAAATGTTTGTTAAAAAACTAGATAAAACGAAACATAAACAAAATTTTAGAATTAAAAAAACTGGTTAAATATATTTATATAAAAATAATGACTATTCTTCGCTTTCAGCCTAATTTTAATTTTTTGTTAAAACCTCTGAGAATAAAAATAAAATTCCTCGTTCCGTCCAACTCTTCAGTTGAAGAAAAAATAATAGTAGATACAATAAACCGTATTTTGGGTATTTTTGAAACTTAAAAAAAAAAATAATAATAATAATAACGGAGCAATGTAAGAATTCGAAACGTTTTTCAAATGAAAGCTTGAGTCCTAAACTATATCATAAAGTTCCATTAATCTGTATCTCGTAATTTTTATCAAAAAAAAATCTTGGAACTTACTTTTGTGGATTCATAACATGTTTTGTATTGTTAAAAATTTGACTTCGTTATAATTCACACTTAGAATTGTAATCTGACAGATATAGGGATTAGCAGAGAGGACAAGTTCTATCTACTACTTCGCTAGTTAGCCAACGGCGGGTAAAATAGCAACATTAGATGTACACATAGGCTTAGACATATCTGAGATTAAAGGTTTAAATATCTTTATTAAATTAGATTTATCTTTTAATTTTCTGCCACTATTAGTACATAGTCCTTATCATAGGAACCAAATCCAATCCAACAAATCTTATATCATGTTAATATATTTGTATTCAGCAGACTAAAATTAACTTTAAGGGTTCTCAGAAAGGGCATTTTTCGGCCTATGTCTAAAAATTTGTTGGCAAAAATTGCAGAAAATGTTTAAATTAAAGTTGTTTCGACATTTTTCTGTAAATAATTCTTCAAACAAATGAACATATTAAAAAAAAACTTTTTCATTTCTTAAATGTGTCATTACACATGACTAATACGTGCTTGTCAATAAACCGAAAAAGGTTTTTCTCTTTTATTTGTTAATTCCAAGAATTTTCGAATGATGGAAACATCTTTAACTTAATGTATTTATACATTTTGGAAAGAAACTTTGTGGAATTATGCAGAATTTAGCAACACAAAAATGTTACTCTAAGAAATCCCAACAAAAAAGTTGATATATTCTCTTTTAAAAAATCAATTTGTCACTGAATCCTATACCTGCAATTTTGTTCGTATATATTCCAGAACATCAAAATCGTCAAAAAGGTTCAGTTCCTTAATTAAGGATAAAGAGTCTCGTGTGGCTAAGTTTATATGTATGTCAGAACATACATTTACCTAAAGTGATATACCTACTATAGCAAAGTTCTCTAATTAGAGGCTTTAAAATGTTATTTCCCGGTTGTCACGCACCAACGAATTGTGGCGCGCCTCCCACAGAGAAGGTGTTGAATTAAGCAATTTAATCGCGTTACTGCTTTAAATCCGAGCAATATCCGTCGGTTGAAAGCAGATTTTCGCAGATATTCCGTGAAAAGTTGCAACGTTATTGGACAACGAAGACAAACACTTGTCAAAAGTAATCGCAAGTACTCGAAAGCACTTTGTTGCGGTCCAAATACCCGCGTGGGCCAGGCGCTGAGGGATGCGACTTTCACGTGGCGCAACCACCCGTCTGAGCAGGAACTAGGACCGGGCTAAAGCTAATTTCGTGCAATCTAATGAAAATTGAATACGTACCCGTGGTATACAAAAGAATCACGAAAAGTTGGATGGCTGTCGAAGTCCTCAGCATGCTGGAACTTTTCATTTTTCCTCCTTGTCGTTTCGACGACTCAGGATTCGTCAAATTTCCTCGGGGATGCAAAGAACAAACTTTAATTACATAAGGAGCAGGAACAGCAACCGAAGAAAATTAAAAAACATAAAATCACAACAAGAGCGGACGCAACAAAAACCTAATTTTCGATTTCATTGAAATTCGTCCTCAAAGGACGGCGGAGAGTGGGGAGGGCGTCTGGTCTGCCGCCACGAACAGAAGAACAGCACGCACACACAGACAGAGAAAAAGATCTCCTCCTGATTTGATTTCAATTAAAAATCACCATCAATTTTGGGGCACAAATCATGAGCACTTTAGAGCCCGCACGACTTCGCGGGATTATCGAGATCGCGCACCGCAAAAACGATAACAATAACAGCCAGAGGATGAGTTCGCGGCTGAATGGGCAGCAGCAGCAGCATCCAGCATCCAGAATCCAGCGGAGAGTGGAACGGAAATCAAAGAACCGGACGTACAGGATATTCGGTCACTGTCATGCCACGAACCTTCCTCTGCTCATTCGGTGAAGATTTAATTAAAATTGATCGGGGACCATTTGCGGCCACTTGGCCAGGCCAGATAAAACCATTCCGTGTTTAGCAAGAAGGAAATCGCTTTCGCATAATTCTCGCGATTCTAGCGCCCACCGGAGCTCCACACACGCGTGACGTGACCCACACCTTTGCGACGATTAACCTGGGCACCGAACCTTCCTCACTCGGAACCAGTGTCGAACTGACCCGTTTCATGTGCTCTGTGGAGCTTTATTTTGTTCAAAGTTTCGTCGCCGGTCGGGAGTTGTTTTTGTTAACACATTTTCCCACATTTATCCTATCCCCCCGAAAATCCGGGCGCATGCCCGCTGGAACCCGGCCTGGCGCTGCACGCTTCACCTTCGCCACCCGAAAGGCCACAGGATTCCCGACCGCTGCCGTTTCAAATCCTCTTTAGTCCTTCGTGGGCTTGAGCTCCAACTAAAGTCCCGACTTCCGCGCGATTCGCCTCAAACTCGCGTCTCCTCGAACTTTGCCCGCGGATTCAATGGGAACCCTTTCGTGTATGGCGGTCGGTTCTGACTAAGTCAAAGTCTAGGGCCGCTGACGCGTCTAGGCCCAGGGCCACTTGAACGTTTTAGCCCAGGGACACGGTAAGCGGACGTGCATTCGCGGACGAAGGGCTCAAATTCACACTAAATTATCATTGCATAAATTTTAGCAAATTTGAAATTTGTTTGTTATATACAGTATACATATTCGGAGTGAAACACGAAATTACATTTTTAGATTCATTCAGCTAGAAAGGAAAACGGACTCGCTTGTTTGTCCGTCATCTGTCAGTCTGTCTGTCACAGCCGAATATATATGCACTGCAGAGCACTTGAATAGTACATGTATGTTTATAAATAGGAAATATGGGTACTACGCATACATGTAGGTCCATTTTTTTATACCATATATATGTCAGGTATTACAGTTAATTATGGCCACTTTTCCATTAACTAGGAATTCGAAGGAAAAACCTACCTTAAAATGAAACTTCACACAATGACAACTAAAGAGTTACTGAATGTAAGAACGAATGGCAGAACGAAATAAAAATTTTAACCTATATGAGGTCGCGAACTTTTCAATCCACCCTCGTATTACAAATTCTAAAAGGCTGTTATAATTGATTGATCTCCATACCATCGATTCTTGCCGGCTATGATGGTGGCCCAAAAATAGATCTTCTTTCCATCGTACATCGTAAAAATAGTAACATCCATCAGATCAATCTAACGAGAAGCGTTTTTCATCAGTAAAGTAAATTCTAGAGGAGCACTTCGGTGGCGTTGTAGAAGATACGGCTTTTCCTCAAGACGAAGACGTCTCAAGTTAGGGCTTGCTTTAATAATCCGCCGAATAGTCTATGGCTAAGGTTCCTGCTTTTAGCCCAATTTGACTATTGATTGTCAAGAGTTTTAGGCAAGTCGGAAAATTTTCTGTAGTGGCTGCAACTACTCGTCCTTTATATTTCGTTTCATATCCTTCTAGATTTCTTAGGAATTAAAAAACAACGTTTGCGCTTCGATTGACTCTACTACTACGGCTACTAAACTGAAACTATTTTACGAAATATGACATCATGATTTTAATTTTCATTACAAATCAACCTTTATGAATTATTGTTTATCTAAAAACTTTTTAAAAGAAATTTTTTTTTGGATAATGATTAACAGAATTCCATTTTGCACATGAATTTGCGAATCTTGTATTTAATTAAATTATTATGGTAATTCATATTACTGCAAACTTTTATGATGATAACTTATTTTTACACTGAATATGGTGTGGTTTTGATTTTAAGAGAATTTCAACAATTCAATTCATGCCGCAAGCGCCAATCTCATACATTTATTTTTTTTTGCAGATAAAATTAATTAGAAATGAAAACCATAGAATAGTCAATAACTACAAAAATCTATCTGTATAAATTTTACGATAAAATCATTTATAGAAAAGTTATAGCGTGTTGAAAATTATGGAGCGAATTCGACCCCAGAGTTAGTCCCTTGAGGTTCGCCATCGAGGTTTTCAACATAGTGGTTAAGACTGTGAAGGAAATAAAAAGAAATCTGATGCCATAATTTTCCAAATAAAATCAATCACAGCATTTCTGATTGTCAACACGAATCCTCAGGACTTGAAAGCTTTGGGTTAGTAAATGCATATCTCGTGACACGAAGCAATCACCGCATCGCTCTAAAAAAGAGCAAGCTTTCTGGGGCTGGGCAACGATATGATAAACTTAAGAAATCATAAAGGTGAAGCACTTGCCCGTTCGTTAGTCAGAGGAGTCGTGAAAGGTAGGAAAAGAAGGGGGTCCTCGTTAAATAACATAGGTCCAACGATAATTTCCATAATAGCTGGATGTGCCGAACTTGCCCCGGTTGCTCTCCCTCGGGGCCACCACTACGACCGAAATCCCTGTGATAAAATTTTAATTCGCCACAAAAAGTGGGTGCAGTGATCAGCACAGGTATGAGGAGGTAGGTGTCACTGATGCATTTTGTGGTGTTTGTCATTAAATTAGACGTCACATGAAATCGCGCACTCATAAAGTTGTGTCCATTAAATAACGAGTGTAACGCACATTAGCAGAGATGGACGAGTGAGGGTGGGGTTGACCATGCGAGTATCACTTAAATATTATATAAGGATCACCGGTCAGATATGCAGTCGACCAGCCGTCCGGCACCTGCCGCCTCCGGTGCGAATCGGCGCGCTGTAAATCACGGCTGGCAGCAGCATTAAAAATTAATAATTTAATTAGTACTAATTTCGTGTTAAAAAGGCATACAGCGCTCCGCTTGATTGCCTAGGAAAAGCGGTCGAATCAGCACGATGAAATGGTGAAATATACGCTAAAGAGAGATTTCTTAATGTTGGGATACCATATTTACTAGAGCTTACATTCTATAGATTCTGTAATTAAAGTTTATGTATGACATGGTTTTATTAAAAACCATATATATGACAATTAAGACTCTATTCAATTTAACGTACAACTAGCTCATGTTTCGGTCACATTCTGGTATTAAGACCAGCAGAAAAAGATTCTTGAATCCATAACACAATACAGGGTGATTTGTAATTAAGTATTCCAACGTATACGAATCGTTTCAATGAAGTGTCCTGATGAACAGTAATGAAAATAATCCCCCTCTCAGCACAAACCTTCACCACAAAAATCGCGATTGAAAATTTTATATTCTTGAATGAAGGTGCCCTCACATAAATCATTATAACTTTTTTCAAGGCTATTACAGAATAATAAAAAAAGCCCATTATTCAATGATTTGCACGATTTTTGTACTGCCCCTGCACAGTTTACATTAAAGAGAGAAATTTTTACCATTTTAGCCTTTTTGTGATAATACAAAATTGTTAATATCTTTTGAAGGACTTGAGGAATCGCTATGATTCTTATTTTGGTGAAAAGGGTTTTGTAGAGCTCATCTTTAAAACTCAAATTCAATTGGAGAAAAATTTGTACAGTATAGCAAGTTAAATGTAAAATACGTGCGCACAATTTTCATTAATTTCAAATATAATCATCACTACCTCTGTGATTTATCAACAGATTATACTATATAAGGTATTATTGGGAAGTCAAAATATTTACTTTCTAACGCACCCTCTTTATTATCCTACAATATCCTTGAAAAAAGTTATAATGATTTATGTGAGCGCACCTCCATTTAAGAACATAAAATTTCAAATCGCGATTTTAATGATAAAGGGTTGGTCTGAGAGAGGGGTTGTTTTCAGAAGTGTTAATCAGGAATCATAGAATCGATCGGCGTATCTTGGAATATTTAGTTATGAATCACCCTCTATATCATTCTCGATTCTTTTGTCAGAAACACCTTTAGGATATTAAGATTCAATTTTTTCTGATTTTTTTCACTGGGAATTCTGAAAATCATGATTCATATCAACCGGTCCAAAAACATGAGGATCGTTACGGTGGGGCCAAAATTCTTAAAATGTGAAGTCTCTGCTCTATGCCAGCTTCGATTGAAGCATTGGAAGCCAACATAAGATGTGCTATTACATATATACGGCACCAAATGCTCAAAAGAGTAGTCAAAAATTGGACTGATAGGATGTGCTACGTAACTGACAGCTACCGTATTCATATGCCCAAAATTGAATTTAAATATTAAATGTTAAAAATTATTTTTCGAATTAAACCAAATTTATGGTCACCTGCTCAATTTTTATGTGTTTTATTTTAATTCAAATTCGGGACGTGCTTAGAAAACATAACTGATGAAATCAAGAAAATTTAAATTTTTGTTGTTGATTAGTAAAGGACTTTTATGATAAAAACCAAAACGATGGACGATGTTGGTCAACTAAAACTGCATTACTGACGAATATGATTTTGGAAGTTTAAGCCCAAGAAGAAGAACTAAATTTTCGCTTGGTATATTTGGAACTGAACGCCATCTGTAATACCTATATAGATGATAGCTGACCCAATTACTAGGTTTCCAGGTACTGAGTTGAGTTGCGGTTTTACGCTTGCATGGGGTTAATTTTACAAATCATCCAACAAGAAAAAATTACTTTTCAAGAATAAGCAGAAGGTGCTCACATTCATCATCGATCCAATCAATGTAAGACTGCCACTACACTTTCAACCATTCGCATACCTCGCCACGCATGTAAAAACTAGAACCGTTGACAGCTGTCAGTTTGATCCAAGTTAAACCAACTTGACGAAACCACTGTAACCATGAAACTAACTCGGGTTTCACCCGGTTTCAACCGCGTATGGAACCATACTAAATATTACTGAATATTAAAAAAAAAATTTTTTCCTTCTTTGCTCTGCATAAAAAAATACATTCGGGCCAACTTGATTATCCCCTCCTTTTAAAGTCACTTTAAAAGTGTCAAATACTCAAAAATATTCCCCTAAGGTCCCTTTCAAAAATATTGTCAGATTAGTAATTAAGGGAACTTTTTGTTATATATATTTTGATTGGTATAAGCCTCAAAAATGTCTATGTATAATAACAAAACTCGTTTTACATCAAATTTTGCACAGATACTTATTAACTGTTTAACTACTTCGTACAAAATTGCCAAACATTTATTTTTTGCTCTAAAATGAGGTTGGTGCAGTAGTTTATGCTCCAAACTAATAGAACATTTTTTATATTATGCTTACAGATGGATATTTGGCCAAGAATTTATGAGGCTCAATTTCTTTTTTCACCGAGCAGAGCTTGAGCGCTTAACTATGGCGGCCGCCATTTTGTTTTTTAATTTTTTGTAGAAAATGATAATGTAAACTTTAGACATTAATAAAAAAGCAGTTTAAAGAAAAAGTTCATTTTCTGCGTTTTAAGGGGGTATTCTAGTCTAGAAATTAAAAAAAATCGATTTTTTTTTTTTGCTATTTTCAAAGTTTAACTATTCAAGAATATATCTACAAGAGGATTTTTCAAAATTCAAATTATTTTCGGAGTTATAGGTATTTTGCTGACCCGGAATTTCATGACTTAGACTGCGAAAAACTTTACGCGAAACTTTAAACGCGTTTTTCTCGAAACTGTCTTTTTCAAAACGATACCCACGATTTCTCAGGTTCTACTAGACCGATTTACTTGAAATTTTTAGAGAGCGTTCTTTATAGACTTGTCTATGGTTGGAACTACCCCCATCCCCAAATTTCAATTTTTACTATTTTTAAAAAATTCGACACAATCCGAAAAAGTGGCCCATAAGGTGTTTTTTTTTTCAGGCAGTCACCATTTCGTGAAACAAATTTTTTCCAACTTTTCCGTAGTTCCAGCCATTGCGACATTATTCTAGATTAATAATTTTTTTTTTGGCTTGGTTTCAGATTGCTAGGAGGGTTGAAATCGTGGGTATGGTCACGTGCCAATTTTTTGAGACCCCCCAATTCATCAGCTGCTAATTTGTGGAATTTTTTAATTTTTTTATTTTTTAATTTTTTTCTCTATTCTTATAATGTTAATAAATAACTTATAAAAAAATGGATGCTAAAAATATAAATTGTCTTTTTTTTACGACACTTCAAAAATTACCTGAAATTCATGCCTCTAGACTAGAATACCCCTTTAACATTAGAAAGTCACCTTAAATGAAAATCGACGTATTAGCAAATGTTTTTGAAATATATTGTTATCTTTAAATGGCTCAATTTATTAAGTCTAGCGAGCGGAATAAACCATCAACCCAACTCACAAGAAGTTTAAGCTATAAAAAAGAAAAACCTGCCCTACACGAAACTGCAATTAATTGCTTAGCCCTTAATCCAATTAGCCACTTTCTAGTATGGGAAAAGTTTCGGTGACATGTCTGCGGGAACACGTTTATCGGCAGAAACCAATGGTCCAAAACAAGGATCGTTTAAAGTTTAAGCAACTCCAGCCTTCTTGGGGCATTCACACATGACTCCGTTAAATTAGCTTAAGATGGAGCTGCCTTGGGGAAAAATTTCTCCTAGACATTACCGAAAGATGAAGCTGGAGACAGTTCAGCAGTGTGCCCCGTCACGGATGGGTTGAATAGGTGCAGCATCCGAATTTGCATAAACAATAAGCTAAAAATGTTCTAGCGCTTAGCTAAGCGCTGAACAGAACTTTCCACGGAGCGTGCTAATAACCATACATCAGCAGAACCGCAATTTCGTTCATAAGGCACTTGAGGCCAGGGCTTTGAAGTTTCCAAATATCCATTACGATAAGTAACTTTTGCTTATCCCTAGGCACGTACAACTCAACAAATATCCCGTCTGCTGGCCCCAATGGTCTTTCTGGTGTTGCGGGGTCAACACTATAGCTAATGCTATGCTAGCTGGAGCCAGAAAAAGAGACAAGTTAATAAATTCTCTGGCCAATTCGGCAGAGATGTGCATGCCAAAGTCCTGTGAAAATGTTTTCGCCCAAAAATTCACAACTGCAACTTTTCACTTCGGAAATCAAACAAAAAGGATCCTCCTCACACTCGGCCAGGACTCGCATCGTACAACCTGACGACCCCATTTACATGCAATAGGCCGAGTTGTAGTCAGCTTGTCCGTGCTTTTTTCCTGAACACGGAAATTATACCATACTCGTATATAGATAGAGGCGCTCGAAAAGAAGGCTATACTTGCCCGTTTTAAAATTCTTTCTTGAAACTGGGAAACTCCCCGAAAAGTTACGCTTCCTCCTCCCGCCGGTGATGTATAAAATTGCCCAGACGCTCTGGGTAAAATTGTTTCATTGGCGACTCCTCCGAAGAGCGCTTACCGAAAATCATCCCTGATCGAAGGAGGCTCACTTAAAAGTCCTAGCAGCCCCCGAGGCTGGGCAATCACCCACCAGCTTCTGGGACTCGGAGCACAGTCAGACCGACAAGTGAATTGGATGTGTTCACATGGGTTACCCTCGTGCATTATTAATAAAGTGGCTCAAGTGGCCGCACTATATCGGAGGAGTAAACGCCTGACGTGTCTGACTACCCCAAGCAGCGGGTTAAGAGACCGGGGCGTCCCGGGTCTGAGTGTTTTGTGGTAACCGCTCAATAAGCGAACCCAGGGGATTTTCTGATTTCCGAAAAGTAAATACTGACATGAACCGAGCTTCCAAATTAATATGCTAACTTCTTTTGGTTTTCTGGGATATTTTCTAATGATAAAAGCTGCCAAAGACAAACTACTTTAGATAATAAGTATAGCCGGTTAAGATGGTGAAAAGTGCCGCCAGCGCTTTTGAAAAACAAAAAATATCCTTATATAGTGAAAGAGTAAATCTTTGCTGACATTTTCAGATCCATAGACCCTCACATAACCTAAAAAAAAATTAAAACGTGAATATCAGTGTTTTGGCGATATCTGGGCTTCTTGTGGACATAGAAACTTCTTTTTCCTGTCAAATTGTAGGGTTTTTTATCAGCTACAATATAATATTTTTTTCGAACATTTTTATTCTCTTTCGAAATTTTTAAAATTGAATTAAAAAATATCCATGAATTTATTCAGATTTTTAGATGCGGTACAACATTGTGAAAATATCGAAAAACCGTTAAAACTATAAAGTAAAAAACTATAATTATTAAATTAAGTCATTTTATTTATTAAAATGTCTTCGACCAGTTTGTCTCCATTTTCTTATTAATATTAATAAAAATTATTGCAGACATGGAAAGAAAACAGAAAAGGAAATTTAGAAAAAGAAATATTACTGAATTCGATATACGACGGTGGATCTCTAAGTAGGCGTGTTTGAAGACAGTTGGCGTTCTGAGCGAAGTTGACATTATTATCGTGTACTACCATTTTTTTAAACAACATCATACAATATTTCAGACTAACTGATAGGTTAGTTTTGATTTAACAGCCATTTGTATTAAACGTGTTTGACATTTTTCGATACAATGGGAAAAGAGCAATATCGATTCGTAATATAATTTTTTTTGGATGGAAAAACGTGCAAAGAAATAAAAGCGTAATTGCAGTACCAACAGCGGCCAAATTGCATGAATTGCACTACGATATAATGCCGCATCCACCGTACTCACCCGATCACAGGAAAATAAATTCGGTTCAAATGAGGAGATCATCATCGAGACAAAAGCCTATTTTGAAGAGTTTGACAAATCGTATTTTATTTTTAGCTCAGATAATACCTTCAAAAAAGAACTCCTTAAGAATACTTAAAGACTTATACTAGCCAAAAAGTGGCGTATGAAATAAATCTGTTAAGGCTTTAAAAGATTTCCTGAAGAGTTCTTCAAATCATTTGTAAGAATAGTCAAAAGCAAAACTAAGATTATTACCTACACAATAAACTTTAAAAAAGATTGTGTGTTTTGTTACACATATGATATTCCTTTTTAGAGTTTGTTATATAATACACGTAGTATATTCTTGCAAAAAGACTAAGAGACTAAAAGACTTTAAAAAAGTTGAAGTAAAAATACGTCTCTCATTGGACTCTTTATATGATTATTGGAATTATAATTTTTATTACAATTTATCAATGGGAATATTACTGCAAAAGAAGTTACACTGATAAAATTTGGTTTGATACCTCCAAAAAATTCTTATCGCTCTCTAAATTTTGCAAATTAATCGAGGATATTTATTTTTAATTCAGTTAATTAAAAATTCATAAATATTTTCAAAATGCCCTACTTGCGATATGATGCATGAATTAATCATAGAATAGTTGGAAATTTCACTAAAATTAATATACTTTTGAACCGATCCTCATAAGGTTTTTAAAATAGATTTTTAGTAGCTTTCATCCTATCCTATAAGATCGTACTTTTAGAGTTATTTGTTCTTAAAAATGTTTAAGTTAAAGTCTCAAAAGAATGTGTTCTTAATTTTCTTATAAGGCAGTAATCAGAATAACAAGTGTTCTGAAAAGTCAATGTTACTTCTAAGGGTTTCAACCAAGTGTGAATTCTCCACGAAAATAAGAATCAATTCTGAGGGAACAAAAATATAAATACGCTATTTATTAGAAATGATCTTTAGACAAATATTTTATAAACTTTTTGAACGAAGGATTTTTTATGAAAAAACTAATAACAACTTTAAAAGTCTATTTAAAATTTTTCTAAGAATTGAGTCTTCTAAATTGTTTGTTACAACAAGTTTTGCGAACTACATGAATTGCTAAACATTCTTTAAAACGTGAAAACTTATTTTAATATTTTGATATTTTTAGATTCATCCGTTATCAGGTTATATTCCATAAATAACAAGTCAATTAATTCCAATAATTCCACACAACTTAGGGACTTTCAGAAACCAAGTCTTCGTCTTGTTATAATAATTCGTGACGTCAAAAATTTACTAAAATCAAGTAAGTACGTAGTCAAAATTAAAGAAATACCAAAGGAACATTTTTTTATTTTAAATTGGTCGATGAAATAGATTTAAGTAAAATAGTAAATAGTAAAATTTTAATAAATATTATAAGATTTAAGAAAATATTTCTTTAAAAAAAGGAAATATTTCTTTAAAAATAGGAAATTTGGTTCTCTTGGTTCCCTTTTCTAAGTATACGATTTCTTTAAGGGGGTATTCTCATTTGACCACTTCGAAAAATCGATAGTAAAACCTATCGAAAATATGCTGTGAAAAATTCAGACTGAAATTCCTAGTATTAAATAAGTTACAACTCATAGTCGCCGACGCGCCGTAAGTGACTTGTTCTGCTCTTGAAACTTTAAACGCATTTTTCTCGAAACATCATTTTCTAAAACGGTCAGTGTCCTAACAAAAAAACTATTCAACCGATTGCTTTGAAATTTATATATGTTCTTCTACTCATTAATAGTTATCGTCCGTACCAGAATTGCTTATTTTCGAAAATACTTTCTCATTTTTTTTATACGATTTTTAACAAAAAAAAACAAGATTTTCGTAACTTTTTTTTCTACAGTCCCCCATTTTTTTGTTTTTCAATGAAATTGATTAGTTCTCATAGGGACGATAGCGACAGACCTACTGAACAATAATCCATTCGATTTTTTTATTTCGGACGACACGAACAGCCGCTATCACACTGACCAGTGACCTGCTTTTCTTTTTTTTAAGTCTAATTTAATTTAAAAAAAAAAAAAATATAAAAAATGTAAAATAAAAAAATAAAATTTTTTTATACAGTTTAAGATACAAGTAAAAACATATAAAAAAATTAAAGTGATTGAATTTTATTGTCTTATAAAAAAAAATTCCCTAAAAAGAGGTAAAATTTATGCGTTTACATACCCCCTTAAATATACGTGAAATGCTTATTTTCTGAGTGTAGGTTTTATCAGGAGGAATAATACAGACTTCCGAGATGTATCACTGGTACATTCCCATTTGGAGTATACAGCAGTGGCTCAACCCAAATAATGTGTATTGAATTAGTTCAAAAATAATTCACTAGATTTTCTGTTCGTAGGCTTAATTGGAGAGAGGATATTCCTGCTTATAAATCAAGATGTTTACTTCTTGTTCCCCAAATATTACAAGACATAAGAAAGATAGCTAGCATCCTGTTCGTTAGGGATATCATATGTTATCAAATAAAATCCTGTACTCTCCTTGCCTTATTCAATATTTATGTCCCGCGAAATCCAGTACAAAACAGGCCACTGTTTCATATTCCTGCTCATTGAACGTGTTATAGAGAGCATGATCCAATTATTTACTCTTCTACACTTTTTAATGAGCTATATGGCACACCTTCCAGATATAATGGAGCTACATTCAAGTCTGTATTTGTAAATGTTGTTAAATAGATGTTTTAAATCGCATATAGAAATATATTATGGTAATATGACCCCAATCGGTCAAGTCATTCAGTAATTACATGATAAAATTTATTGATGGCCTTAAGGTAGGTGTCTAGTCTAGAATTTTCAAAAATTCGTTTTTTTTTTTCATTTCCCAACGATTTGTAGTGTCAATAATCACTGCGGAGTGCTCTTATATGGGCCAAGGATAGCTAATTAAGCTATTGTAAGTATTAAAACTCGATTATTCTGAAAATATTAACACCTAAATCGAAAAAAAACGTTAAAAGCGTTTTCCTCGAAATCACTTTTTTTCAACTGGCGGACAGATAATTTCCGCAACCGCTCGATCGATTTTGATAAAATTTTGTACGATCCTTTATTAAGGTGTTTTGTGTGATATTTCACCACATAAAAAAAAAATTCACAATATCAAAATTTACAGGACATGAACGGTGCAAAAATAGATCAATTTTTGAATAATATTTTTCCAAAGTCGCCATTTTTTTTTTATTATCTATTTTTGTCAAACGGTGGTGAATTACCACGTGGCAAACCTTCCTCTATAAAATGACGTTTTTTGTTTTTGTTTCAGACTCGCAGATCCGGAGATTAACTGTCCGCCATGGAGACATTTTTTTTCTGCAGCCTCGACTTTGGCGCCCTCTACAAATTTTTTATAAAATGCTGGAGAAAATTAAAGAAAAATGTTTCTATTCTATATGCTTAACATAATGTCCTGGTTAAAAATTTATTGTTTTATCTAGCATAGAAGCCGAGAAATAAACGTTTGAAAATGAGCTCATTTATCTCTCTCTAGATTAGACACCTACCTTAAATACTTCTTGTGTGCGATGAGGAGCTGCTCCATCTTGAATAAAATAAAAATAATTTTATGCAGATGGCTCAAATTTCAGAAATATATATATCACGTTCTTTACTATACTCTTAAATTAATGGTTTGTATTAAATAGTTTTAATTTGTTTATATTAAAATGGACATGAAATGAAAATGTCTTCCCTTTATTCAAATTTATTCAAAAGTATTTACATTTTCCCGATCTCTCCATTTGTTAAAAAATAGTGACTCTTCATATCACACATTTCTATTGGACACCCTTTATATTAAGATTAAAAGGAACTGCTTTAATTAATATAATTATGCTCTTTATATACATATATAACTTTTTTTCTCGGCTAAAACAAAGACCTTCCATTATCATTTAAGAGCTGAAGCCAAACGCTCACTCCCAATGCTTAGAAGATAAAACGGAAGCCACTCTTGTCAGAGTCTGTGCCTAAAACGAGTGCCGAAACATGCCAAAATTCCCTACTGGAATCAAACAAATCCACCATTGGCACACAGATTGATACAACAACAATGTCTAATAGTAAACAATGAGAGAGAAAAATCACATGATAATTGAAAATTCACTCCAACAGCGCCACCCAGTGAAAGTCCTGGCTCACCTTCGTGTCCCCAGACGTAAATTAACTCGTCAATAGAATCCAAGCAGCATAACCATAAGCACTGCATTCCGGCATATACACGTGACTCCATCAACGTGGTTGTACCAACACCTCGTCCTGCCGCGCCGGTCCACCTACACCCCCCCGGCCCGCAGTCTTCATAAGCTTTCACTTAGCAGCAAATTAACGTCAAAATCCACACGTAGAATAGGTCCACTGGGGCCGGGGCGCCAACCGTAGTAAGATGTTGAAAATATCCTAAAGGGCTTCAGCAAATAAAACGATGCTAAGCGCCGGAATAATTGAATATGCCGGAAAGGAATGGCTCCTTTATGCAAATTAGCCCACTTAGCCCGCACCGCGTCAGCCCCCACCTTGCCGACCCGCGCACCCCGCCACCCAACATCACCCGGCACCCATGCAGCCGTGATGTTTGCCTGTTTGTGTTACGGCTCCGACAGTCGCTTAATTATATTTGCGTTTGTCTTATGTGGCCTCAGAGCATAAACATGTTGACGCCGGGTATGACTTGGATCATCTCGTTCATCCCCCCAATTGAGAATCGCCTCGGGAGCAGGCCCCGGCGGGAGTGGGGGCAGCGTGGCGCGGCGACAACGACACGACAACGACGTGTGCCTGCCACGCTCGCCGGCATCATCGCCAGGTTGAGGCCAGGTGATTTGTGGTTTTTGAGCGGATTTATTGTCGACGCGAACCCCCCACCCTTCCTAATTGAGTTGTCTTGATAGACACTAAAATTACTCCGACATCGGATATTAGGTGACGACCGCCCACCCCAGGCCCTGACGCCTGGCTAATGGCCCGATTATCGCCCCAAATAAGCTCTGGGAGCGAGTGATTTTTCTGAAACGGAGAACTCTTTTGTTTGGTCGATATAAAATATTGTATTGCCCTTTGATAGCTCGGCAATGATGAGGTATTTGCTGATAATTGTGGTAACAAAAGAGGTGCCAAAGAAAAAGCCGGAGGTGCGATAGAAAACAATAAGAGTCTAATGACCTGTTCTTATTTAGTATTATCCAGAAATAGTGCAGAAAACTGAAACTAAAAGCACACTGTCAACACAGATCACAAAAAAGAAAAGATATCATTTGTTAAATAAAAAATCTCATTCTTAAATTCAAAGTAACTTGGACGCATAAAAAGAACGTTAAACAGAATTAATAAATTATTTCAATAAAACAAAGCGGAATGTTCTTCGTTATAATATTGTAATTTGAGACAAAACCCAATGAACTTTTTTTCTAATACATCACTCTCAGAGTCAATCTTTGTAAACATTCTTGAGCTATATAATATTATAAATAATTGTTAATGATTAATTAATATAACAGAGTAAGTAAAATTCAAATTGTCTTCGTATCCACAAGTTTAGATTTGTGTTTTAATGTGTCTCAGAGGTTTGCCTACTCATTAAGTCTGCCAAAAAATCTCCTCAAACAATTGAATACTATTTAAATAAAATTTAGTAATAAAAGCCCGACAAATTCGAATTTTGAGAGTAAGGCGCTGGATTTAAAATCAGCGACCTTATAAACCCCCACATAGTCATTTTATATGCGAGTCGCAGAACTTTTACTATTTTCTGTTGTGGCATCTCCTGCCCATTCAGGCTTTATATACATATCATTCTACCCTTCGAGAAACCTACGTGATTCAATAAAAGAGAAGCATCGAAATCGGTTCATGCGTTCGAAAGTTATTCGCGAACAGACATAAAAAAAATTCCTAGGGGTAGAGTTGACTAAATATTTGTTCCAGCAAAGTTGAGGTCCTTGCCATAAGGTTCAGTCAACGGACACTTGGGTGGAATTAAACCATATCAGTGTTATGTCTTGGCCTTCCAACCGTTAAGACTTGTCTCCCATTGAGTCTCTATGGGGTTTAATGAAAAGAAGCTGAGACAAAATCCACCTTATCAGAAATACAAGGATATTTGGGCTTCGATTACCGCGGAAGACTGCGTAAAACTTTTGGAAACAATGTCGCGAAGAATGCAGTCCTCAAAGCTAAAGGAGATGCCACAAATATATGACAATTTTGGAAGGGCTTTAACTTCAGAACGTCGAGAGTCAATGTTTTCAGAATGGTTGCTATGTCCGCACTGGGAGCTGTCATGTTAGTTGACATTTCTTTACGAAATCTTTATCGAAACGGACCAATGATTGCTACGCAGGGATGTTTTACAATGCATTTCAATATCGCCAAATTTGTTCACCCCCTGTTTATCTGTTGTGGGTTGTCTATTGTTTTTATTGAAAACCCACGAATCTTTATGCACAATGAAACAACGACAAAAAATTCAGACTGCCCGACGGACAGCATTTCATCACTCAAATGACAACCATTCTGCATTGTCTAATGGTTTTTTTTCAAATGACAAGATGTACATTTTGATATAAAAAGAAAGAATTTGATTGCAAACTTTTTGATTTATTTACTTCACAAAATCTTTATACATTTTTGCAGGACACTGTATGTAATATTATAATTTATTTTCATTTAAACCTTTACCTTACGATTTAATTTCGAAGAATCGTGCACACAGTTAAATTTAACGCAAATCTATGCTTGGAGTTATATGAAGTGATAATAATAAATATAATAATGTTTTATTACAAGTTAGAGGAAATGTATATGATTTTTAAATATGCGGCGGGTGTAACTCGTCAAAATCGAATTTGGCACAGAAAATTTTTGCGGGCGAGACTCATAATTTTCACTTAAAGGGCAATATAAACTTTTAAAAATGTTACAAGTTAACAAAAGCTAACAAGAAGAATAATTAACATTACACATAACAAAACTGACCAAAAAAGTAGTTTGAACTAAGGAGAATAAAGTTGAGGCAACCACAAAGACAAGTTATTTTTAACAAAGCCTTAACTTAAGCCTTTACTAAAACCTGAATTTAAAAGAGCTAATTTCGACTTGGCATTTAAGAGAAGTTATAAAAAAATTATTCGTTAATATCTGCAATATAATACCTCAAAACTGAATTGTGAACATTTAATATATTACCATCTAGAATTTTCCAAAAATCACATTTTCTTACACTTTTCAACTCCTTAGACATCCAAAAATATTTTTAAGAAAATCTAGGGTTATAACAACTTTTAATGAGCGCGTGCGCCTTGGCTCCAAATAGGAGTTTTAACTTTAAACGCGATTTTCTCGAAATGGCTTTTTTTCAAACGGCGGACAGTTAATCTCCGGATTGGCTGAACCGATTTTAATAAATCTTAGCGCGTTTTGTTTATTAACATGTTCTGCAGGGTAATTTACCACAATTTAGCAAAAAACAAAAAAGGAGAAGGGTCAATAAGGCCGATTTTCGGCCTAAATTTTTTGGCAGGAAAGAATTGAAATTTCGTGGGGGAGAGGGTATGGTGGGGGGAGGAGGGTATTTATGTTTGATTGGTTGTCTAGATGCATTATCTCTATTGTAAAATAAAAGATTTAGCTGAGACATTCTCGTTATGCATTAAAATAGTGCTATTAACGTTAATGCATTAAAATAGTAAAATATTTGCGTTAATGCATTAAAATAGTACTATTTATAGCTGCTTTTTCATAATTTTGGGGGGATGGCAGAGAGGGGGGAGGGTATTTGGAAGTTTCATATTGGTTGGAATTGTCTATATATTGATTATAGATGAAAACCCAAAAAGAATTTAAAAGAAATTTCAACTCCTTCCTGCCAAAAAATTTAGGCCGAAAACCGAACTTATTGACAAGGAAAATGAAATTAAAAAAAAAAAATATTGGGATTTATATTCTCAAGCAATTAAATAATTTTTGGAAAAAAGTTGTGTAAGTATATTTCATTAAGGAACTAAAGATATATTTCTTGAAAATTTGCTTGTTTTTGGCCTTCTAGTACCTTAAATAAAAAAGATTGGTTAATACAATCGTAAATCTTGGTAGAGAAGTACAAAATAATATTTCATTTTAACTCAAGATAACTCGCAAGTGATATTTTTACACATCATTGATATAGAACATAATATAATACAGTGCTGTTTTGTTTTGCAAATTATAACTTAAAAATAGGTATTGGCTATTTTTGGTTAGGTTAGGACCTAAACAAAACTTTGTTAATTTTCCTACTCCAATTAATTGAACATCAATCAACAAAATTAATATGTTTACAAAAATTGGATTGGCTAAAAATTAACTAAATATATTTATAAAAAGCAAAATATTTCCATTTTCGTCGACATGATTTCTTTAAGAAAAAATAACAACAAACCTAACTCTGAAAAGTAGGCTAACTTCCTTAAGTATGCGCATCACGTAGACTCAGTTATCATAATTTCCTGAGAAGGCATGTGCGTAAATCATATGATTTTTCAGTGTGGTACGAAACAAAGCGTCAACATATTTCCTGTTGTCAGAATGCATCAGAACCCACTGAATGAGTTCTCCTTAGCCTCGCTGGACAACAATTCCGTTCTGTTCCCGAAAAATTTCCCACCCGTCGTGCGCAAGTCCGCTAAAAATTGCCTCTCCGAAGTTCAGTGGATTTCCAAGGAGAAGTCCCTCCGCCAGGTGGATGCAACTCCTGTCCAAGGATCCCCGGAGTATTTCCACGCCACGTTCAGCAGGCGAACGGTGGGCCCACCAAAAGTCTTTCAATACTCCTCGAGGAACGTGCACAGGATTCAGGGATTTAAGCCCTCGCAGAGCAGCCAGGACCTTTCGGGGAGCGAAAAAATAAATGAAAGTAACAAAGTTGGTGCCGGATTATCGTCGACATCGGGCAGATACGCCCGGGTGTCTGGCATACATGAAACGTGCCGAAAGTGGTAGTTACTCAAGCTTCCTCATTTCCTAGCTTTTCGTGCATTTTCGTAAATTACAGTCATTTGATGCAAGGAGAGGTAAATTGGAGCAGCAGAGCACCAAAATGAATTTCACAAAAGCACGTAATAACGATTCCGATTCCGTCAGGTGTGCCTTTCTACATGTTGAGCTCCTGTGACTTTATCGGGTTAACAGTCGCCCTTCCACCAGATTATTTAGATATTTCTGTCGATTTTTTCACCTGCCACTGCCGCTTGCTGGTGGTGTAATGAAGTAACAACCTGCGCTTTTTAGAATTCTATGATTACGTGGAATGAACTCATAAATTAATAATATTAAACAAAACAAAACAAAAACTAGCACAGCTGGCATATTACTCTATTTAATGTACAACACCACTCACATAGACATGGGGTGGTTTTAAGAGTTCAAACTACCCGAACTGTTTCAAGTTATATATTAATAAATTGAAAAATCATAGTAAAAAACGAAATATATATACGTATATAAATATCATCGTTTAAAAGACATACCTATTAAATAATTACCAAGCAAATCGTCATTATGATCGCAAAACAAAACTTCTTTTGAACTCTCTGCTGGTCTGTGTTATGAAATTGATAGGCCGATTAGCGCTAGGAACACTAGAAGAAGACTTTTAGAGGCAGGCCTGAAAGGTTGTAAGCCTAGAAAGATCTCTCAAAAAAAAAACAAAAAAGCCCGTTTAGAATGGGCTTTAAAACATCAGCGTTGGACGCCATCAATTAAAAACATTTACGGAGACACTAATGCGGATAACATAAAAATTCAGCAAGACAACGCCTCACACTACACATCTGCAACTAGTATGCGGTATTTAAGAGAACACCACACAACAATGTTGAACTTTTGGAGTGGCCAGCACAATCACCAGAACTCAATCCAATTGAGCATCTTTGGGCCATACTGTAGCGGAAGATACGGGAGCACAGCATCACATCCAAAGAAGCTCTCAAATAAATCTTTCAGCAAGAGTGGAATGAGATTTCTGCCGAAGAGTGCCGGAAACTTGTAAGCACTTGTATGCATAAAAGAATAACTGCTTTAATAAAAGCTAAGGGCGAACCGCCAAGGCCAAGGCTGTATAGTATACTCGTATTGCATTTAGCCTAAGATTCCTAGTTTAGTGTTATTTTTTCAGAAATTATTTGAAAAACATCGTAAGAATATGGTCTGAAAGTTAAAGGTTAAAATTCCAAATAACCAGAACATGGGATGAATTTTCTACTAGCGGCATTCTTTTCTTCATTTATTTCAGCAAAAGAAAGACAAAAAAAATAGTTCTAAGAAATTTACAACAACAATTATTCAAAGCTGTAACATTTCCACAATTTCGAATTTTTTGAAATGTTAATTTGATGACATAGATATGTCATTCACTTATGACCGACAATTTTTTATATATTTCTGACGATTACACTCAACTAGTCTGCACACCAAATGTTACCTCTGCCACCGAAGCTTTACAGTTCCACCCCTTTATTGCCGAACCTATTCAAGATTTTACTATAACATTTTATGTATCGTGTCATGTATCATGTTACATGTTATATGAAGTATTATTTCGTGTGTCATGTCATATGTCACGTGTTCTGTCTGTTATATATCTTTCGATGTGATATTGCATATTGCCATATTTCATGTCATATATCACGTCATGTTTTCATCCAGCATGTTAACAAAAGAGCTCACCGGAGCAAAAAACTATATTTATGTGGTGACTTGCAGCGGTGGCCTTTTCCTCAGCAGGCTTGGAAATTAACAAGTTTTAAGTTGGTGTTGTAAAAAAATAAAAACACCCTATTTTAATTTTCTAACTGATCCAAGATCCGGCTATATTTATAATATTTTGTCATAAAAAAATTTTTGCAAATTAATGTAAAAGTATTCATTCATGTTATCTTATCACATATATCCACCTGAAAGACATAAGCTTGTTAAGCTTGTTAGTGGTGAAAGAATTATTCAAACAAACTCCCTCTCTCTTTGTACATGTATAAAGAAAGTAGAGAGTTTACGTAGCACTATAGAAGTTATACATAAAGTCAATAAAAGCTTGCACCAAGGGAACCTTTTATTCACATTACAAATTGCTACTTTCTGCAGGGCATTTAAATTAAAATTTCAATGCAAACACAAATTAAAAGCAAACAAAAAGTTAGTTAATACTACAAACATATGCCTAAACCGAGAGCGCGGAAAATAGTTAATTTAAAATAAATTTTAATGTGTAATATGATCTTTGCATAGTGGAAACCGATTGGTGTTTTGCAGTCAAAGAAACATAATAGCGCTTGCAAAATTGGACTCAGTCGGGTTTATGAAAGTTGCCGCCACAAATGCCTTTTCAAAGAGCATTAATTAATTAATACAGTGAAGTGATGAAGGCCTACAGCTTTACTTTCAGCCTCAAAACTATGATGTGCAAATATTTCGTTACGTTATCAATAATTTATGACTAAATGGAATCGAGCGGAAGGAACAGCGCTTTTTCGGAATTTTTAATAACTCCTCCGAACAATTCCGAGTGATTGGTGCCAGGCGAACAAGCCGCACTCCGCAAATGTATTATAATTTTCTTAATTAGAACAACAGTGATGACAGTTTTTACGCCGTTGTTTACCTTCATAAAGTTTGTAATTATGCGAAACATGCGACGGCTGCTTCTGATTTCGCTCGCCTGCCAGCGCCAGGTGTAATAAGCGCTTTAAGGGCTGTAGCCTAAGGAAAATTGATGCTTAAAATTAATTCATTAAGGAGGTTAGGTACAGCCGCCCTAATTGTATTTTTGCACCAGCACGACACGGAAAGTAACACCTACAAAGGTGTTGTGGGTGTTCTTATTTAAATCCTTTTTTATGCGAAAGACATTTTGAGACATATTAATATGCGGCAAACTATCTAGTAAATATTTTACATACATATATTTTACAAAATCATAAAAAATATTTATAAATATTAATCACAATCCTATTGCACAACCCTAATCAATTAGCAGCAACATTTTCATTGCTTAAAAAATTATCATGGTGGATTTAATTGATAATTATATTGAAAAGTGCTAATTTATGCAATTAATATAGTTTTTTGTTTTAAATGTGACTTTTATAGATATATTTATGTATAATATATCTTAAAATTTAAATACGTGTATATAGTATATAGGACATAGACTTTTTTACTACCCTACATTATTAGAAAATTATTGACGTACATGTCTCAATTGCGAAAATAATTCTAAAGGGTTTTTCTAGAACGTTGATCTCGAATTAGCCATCAAAATTTTGAAATTAAAAATAGCGAATCCAATATGGGAATCGCAAATTCTGCAGGTATAAAGGAGATTACTTATTTTGAATTGATTGTCAAGTTCATAAATAATAAAATAATAAAAATACAAATGCTGTAGATGATCTTTCATAAATTTTTTCATAAAATTACAAACTCCTTTCTTTAATGCTGGTCGACGTCCAATTAACGCTTTTAGATATCCCATTGATGCCAAAAAATCTGGGAGCTAAGTATAAAAAAATTATATTGTGGCATATTTAATTTATTCTTTTTATATTAATGAACTCACAGCATTTAAAAGGGAGAATTTTTGGAATGTTAAATTTTGAGTATACGATAAAGTTGTGATGCTTTCTTTTCTTACTTGAAACATAATAAGAATCAAATGTCTCGAGAAGTTACATCAAACGGAGAAAGAATAAAAATATAGGGACAGATTATAAAAAAATATGTGCATTTGTGTAGCATATACATATATGTAGTATAATTTTTAAGATTTCTCTCCCTTATAAAATAAGAAAAAATATATTATCGATGAACTTAGATCATTGCACTTCAAATCAAGCTCTGTTTTCCAAACAAAAAGGTAATATATAAAGGGTTATCCAATTGCTTCTTTATAAAGCAAAATTAAATCAAACCCATTTAACACTAGAACCTAAGCGTAACCTTGTAATTTGAGGAATTATTTTGCATCTTTAATGTAACATGCTTTTAACTTTGGATTAGTAATTAAACGAAATTATTTTTGGAATATATCGTAATTATGAACCTTAATACGTTTTGGTATAAATCTTAAGATATTACTTTGATAAATATAATCAATTCAAGAAAGCAATTGAATAGCTGTCAATTTGACGGGTGTTGGTAGTTCTAGTATTAAAAGTCCGATTTCGATAAAATTTTTATTTCTTTATATTATTTGGTTTATATCACTATTATAGATAATAATACCATACAAATATCTGTCGCGGAAAGTTTTGCAACACTTGATTATTTTTAGGTAATTTTTGATTACTTTTTCGCACATTCCAAGCTGTAACATGGCCATAACTTGACGAATGTTAGTTCATAAATGATCTAAGGTTTGTGGATTTTCAACGTAAATATTATATTTCGCGTGGCCCCATAAGAAAAAGTCCAACGATGTTAAATCGCATGATCTCGCAGGTCAATTGAAATTGAAAAATTTCGAGATTATGCGCCAGGAGAACTTTTCACGGAACAAAATTAAAACCGATCGTGTCGTGTAGCCCGTGGTACCGTATTGTTGGAACCATATGTCTTCTATATCAAAACCTTCCAAAACAGGCCAAACAAAGTCGGTAATCAATTATTGGCGATAGCGGTCTCTCATTCGTTGTTTAAAAAAAATATATGGCCAAATGACATCGTCGGACCACAGTGCGCACTAGATAGTTACTTTTTGCAGATACATTGACCTTTCCTAAGTCACTACTTGCGTAAATTAAACTTGGATATACGGATAGAGATGGTGCAAGTCCAGATTAGCCGAGGAATCAACACAGCAGAATCATTACTTTTCTAATAAGTTTTGTGTAAGCGTAAAATGGCAAACTTATACTAACTAGCGTTAATGTTGCAAAAATGCACAGAAGACGTCAAATGGCAAACTTCAAGCGAGAAATGGATAACCCTATATTTGATTTATTCACTGTGATCTAATAATTTCGCGCTCAGAAATTGATTTGAATCAATCAAACTGAATCGATAAATTTAATTGGAAATGCTTTTCCCATAATTACGAGTCGATGGCATTTTCAATTTTTCAAAGATGCAACATTTTTATCTCATTTTTCACGGGAACGAGATGGGGGGGGGAACTTCATGCGAAGTCCTTGGAGGCCAGATTTTTATGAATTTTCTCACCTGTAAGTTAAAGTGCATCAAGAGCTCGTCGGAATAATAATTTTAATTTTTTCCATCTACCATCGTCCGCCTCGAGTAGACAAAGAGCGAAAGGTGCAGGTACGACGAGACACCAAGGCGCTTTTCGTCTAGCAGAATTTTCCTTTCCAATTTTCTTCGATTTTCCCAGGAAGTGGATTTATCCCGGTCATAAATTTCATTCCAATTTTCCGGTAGCAGCTACCAGCTTCCGTTTGGGAATGCTTCAATGGTATGGAAATAGTAACACTAGTTCCGTTCCCGGAGCGTCGGAGAGTTTCCCTTTCGCATCCTTGAATTATTATGAACGATGTATTCCAGGAGAAGAATTTTATTTTTTTCTTCTTCACCTCTATCTCCCGGACTGCTGCTCCTCCCAAGACGTCGCGCGGTGGCGACGACGATGGTCAGGGCAGTTTTTATCACCGTCACCGGCGCCATCTAGGGAGCCGAAGAGGATACTGGATGGGAAACGTGTTTAGAGAAAATGAACTGCAGCGAATTTTACGACTCGAGTTCAAATGTTGAACAGATGCTAATAAAGTTGGGACGTGGCGCCTCCGGGGACGGTAATGCACAGACATGATATAATTTTTCTCCATCTCGAAGCCCGCGGTGAAATTGTTCCGTGACTTATGCAGAAAATTGTAATTTATATAACAATGGGCGGGCTTGCCCCCAGGTTCCGCGGAAGAATTAATTAAAATATTGTGTTCGCTTTTATTACGGATTCAGCACCAGAAGGAAACTTTAATGGGCAAAGTTTAATAATTTCCAGATTCGCAACGAATTTCTAGCTAAAGAATTTTCCTCTTACGGAAAGAGCCTCGCAAAGACCGCAGGGCATTAAATGCAGAATTAATTCGAGTTTAACGCTTAATGGATATTGTTAAAATTTTAAACGATTTAGCACTTACAAATTGTCCCAATTCTAATGCATTTTGCATTCGTAGTGCAACCTGCCACAGCCATTTTGGGTCTTTGCTATGTATTTTTTCTCGCAGATTTATGAATTCACAAACGTGTTTTAATAGATCAGAATTTTGTTTAAAGTAAAAATATATTATGTGTATATATTTATTTAATTCAACTTTTGTCAGAAATACGAGCTGAATGAATATTCTTATTAACAATTTAACATGCACTAGAATCAAAAGTACCCCTACGACTAGTTCTTGTTTAATGCTATTAAAAGTAATAAAAACAATGAAAGGGGAATATAATGTTGGTTAATAGTAGTTACTATTTTCAAACTTAAAATTTTAGAATGAATTTATAATATAAAATGCTGAAACGAATAACTGATGGCTTATTTTGGAAAATTGACAAATCTCAATCTAAAATTAAGTTGAATTTCTCCTCACGGATTTTAATGAAACTTTGTACGGATGTTAATTTGGACTCAAAAGGGACGAACGTCGAACATGCACAAAATTTTAATCGATCGCTTGTATTTCCCGAAATATTTAACTTTAAAATATCGAAAAGTGGTAATTTTCAGTATAATCAGTATAATAATATAATAAAAGAAAATATTTAATTTTTTTGATCTTCCATTTCACAAGACTAATTCGTGCTGACCGTCGATAAGTCAACAAAATTATTTTTCTTTAATTCATAAATTTCAACTATGTACATGTACAGTTTTTTTTAAAGATGCAATGGTAAAAAGTTTTTTAATTGAAGGTATTTACACAATTTACGACGAACTTTTAGGTAATACGCAGAAATTTCCGACAGAAAAATTTCATTTGCAAAACTTTAAAGTTAAATAAATCTCTGGAGACGCATAATTGAACACAACAATTTTTTGCATATTCTTCACTTCTGAATACAAATGAATGTTTCATCAAAATCATGAGGAAACCCCATCTTTGTTGTTTATGGTAAAAAGACTTACTTTTCAAAAACACCTACAATTGAATTAATTTTTCCATGAGGTTTCAATTTGCCTACAAAAGCAATGTTCTTTCGCATTTCATGATCGCTATTGATCAAACACTTTACCACTTTTGTCCATTTAGTTTTTGTCCTCATGTATCAAAATGGGTAGGATTAGCCACCTGGGTAGGATTTAAGATTGCTGCAATTACTTATAAATACGTAAGGAGTGGGCCAAATGATAGTTTCTTTTTAAATTAAATTTTATTTTAGCACAAGGAGCTCCTTTGTACACAAAAAACTGACAGAAATACATTATCCTATTTCCACGATATGACATGAATAGTTTTACGCTTAAACAACGTTGGGAAATATTGAAAACTTATTCCCGAAGTGAGTGCTATGTTGCTCGAACAGTGCGAATTTTGAAAAGAAATTTCAGTCAAAATAATGAACTCAAATTCTCTAAATATACATATAAAAATGATGGCTATGAAGTTTTTGCCGTATCGTTTTTGAAAAATTGTGTTTTGCGGTGACTCCTGCTCCGAAATCTGAAATGAAATTCAGATTTAGTTTTTGAACGAAGAGTTTTAAGAAAAAATTCGAAACAAAATTGGGGACAAAAATATCAATTGTTTTTGCTTGAAACAAAATATAACTATTAACTATGTATCAAAATTATTAAAATTTTTTTTTTTATTCTAGAACAAGTTTCTCTTATGATTACAATATTTAAAAATGTTAAATAAATTGATAAATATACATTGATAATATACATTTAACAAATTTAAATAAATCGATGACCTACTTTACTCGAAATTTTTTCAGATCAACTTAAAGATTTAGGAAATTTTTCCCGAAAGGTTTACGGAAGTTCGTAAACAACCTTTACCTTTTACTTCATACATGTTGGATTTCTGGTAACATCATAACCAAAATACAGCTGACCAAAAAATACTGAGATATAGAGTGTTTCAAATTTCAAAAAAGGTGCCAATATCTCGAAAACCAGGAAACAATTTTTAATTAGGTCAGATTTATCTTATTTATACAGTCATGAACTGTTTCTACATAGTCAGATTTAGTGCTCTTACGTGGTATAAATACATTGTATATACATATAAATAAAAAATAAATTCCCACAATTCTATTCTCGAGTTGCAAAAAAAAAAAAAAAAATTCCTCTCAGTGATGCATTTAAATCTTAATATCTTCACTCCACACTCCACTCAAATGGACATTTTAAACATCCCTATTCTATTAAAATGAGGACCAGAGGCATTTTGAATTCCTTGGTATGCATTCTGTCTCCGTACGGAGCCATCTATTCCTGTAGCCGACAGCCCTTTGCCTGCAATTACCAGCGGCAACAAATTGAAAAACCCTCAGAACCTCTTGAGGAAAAGACGATTTTTCCAATTCGGCTGGAATGTTTTAAAAGCAATCAATCCAGCCAACGAGCTGATCCATTCTGCCATCCCATTTCTTGTAGACAGTTTGACTAGACCAGGCCGAGCAGCGCCACCGCCTGCCAGGCGCTCAGTTCGGGAACCGCAAAAAGCAATTTCATTTCCTAAACTCCTCATGGTGTGATCGTGGAACATTATTGGTTTGGCAAACGACATAAATTAGTCAAGTGAACTTCATAAATTTTTCCTGGGGGTAGTAGATGCGTCCCCGCCCCCAACAGTCACATTGCTCCCAGGGGCGGAAAGCTTCCATGTTTTTTTTTCCAAAGGGGATACGATGGGCTGGTGCGAACCACCACCCACACTTTCACCCTTGACACGTTCGCATTCCCGCCAGAGCCATACGTCATGGCTGATGATGATGATGGTGGTGGTAGTGGTGGTAGAGAAGCAACACCAAGCCTCACTGAGGGCTGTTCAAGCCCTACATTGTCTGTTATGTACAGACGAAGTGGATGTTCATCGACTGTAACGCTTATGCCGCTAGACATGGCATGGAACCCTTGAACCCATTTTTCTTATAAAACTTTAAATAGCCAGGAAAGGGTGAACCAGGCATGATGGACATGTCGAAGGTCTCATCATCCTTTTAGGGCGCCTCGCCATTGGGGCAGTGTTGAAAAATGGTGCGCTCTGCCCCTAATAACCGGTTCTAATTGCTGCCCTTTGGTTCTAGTGATTCACAATAAGTGCCGAAGAGATTGATTACCTGCCATTTATATCTCTCCCTGTAGAGGAAACATAGGGATCGATATGTTTGTTGAAAGTTTTTAAAATTTCTTCAAGTCCTTATCCACTCCCAGCGTCGTCTGGGGGGTTTAAAACAGCACGATCGATCGGACAAAATCAGGACAAAATCTCAGCGTAAGCAGTTTTGCGGGGAATTTATATTCCAGACGGTTCAACAATTTCTTAACCTCCGCAGATCCCCTAAAAGACATTTCTAAAATGCTTCGACATTCCAGGAATGGTTCGCTTTGATGGCATGTGTGAAAACATTCTTTTCACTATCGGATCCTGTCCTGTCCTTCCTTACGAGTCCATTTTCTTTTTCTATGATTTCCTTTTTGAGGAGACACAACCGTTCAGCGGGCCACTGTGGAAAGGATAAGAAATTCCTTTTCGATTGTATTCCCTTTCTGTGACGTATCTTTGACGACAAGTGGTAGGACAGGGACGAGATCTGCATCTCAAGTTGCAAATCAGTGGTAAGTGGCCATAACATTTGCATTTCTTTGGGCTGGCGAAATTGATTGAGCTCCACAGATAGCGGAGATTTGGCCATTTTTGAAGGGAACAAACTTTGCCATTAGGACGCGAAGGGAACCCATTCAACTATTGAGGAAATCGATGGGATCTCTGAGTTGGGACTGTTTGTTATACTAAGAATACTGACCCTTTCACAAAGGTGACTGCGATGTTTTAAGTTCATGTTAATGTGATCTCTTGTCTGCTCTGTTATTCATACTGGTAGATAATAAAAAAACATGGGTAAACCACCCGACAAGGCATAAGGTCCTTATATTGTGCAATAGTAGAAAGCTGTATATATACCTCACAGAAGTTGCGAATTTTCACTAATAACACATTATGGAATACATAAAATAATACTTACGCAACAGGTTCTTATTCATTTATTGCTTACTTACGTATAATTCTTATAATCAAATGTACATTATATTACATAAATGTTCATTTAAACTTCCTTTTGACAACACTATACACACATACATTATTAACATCCGATTATTATTCTCGTTGTTTCTGTGTTTGAATATTTTAGTTTTCTGGATTTTAGCGATTGTAAGGAGGTAAATAAATACCAATATAGCCTTTAATTATATTAACATTTTAAAGAATTTCTTTTATATCTCAAAGAAAAGATGTTTAATTTGTTGGTCATATCAAAATCGCCCAGGTAACAAAAAAAGTAAAGACTTGCCAGCTCAAAAACCGCTTCCTTATAATTCATTGAAGTGAAGATAACTGATTATATCTAACATAATTTATGGGATTGAGGCCTGTAATTAAATAGATAAATAGATTAATCTTCGAAATGTAACTACTGATTACAGTTTTATGAATAACATTTCGGAAACCCATGTTATTGACATTTACTACTGTGTTCAAAAAATAGTAAGACTTTTTAAATTCAACCCAAACGGCTTATTATTCTCCCAAATTTATTTTATCCCCTTCATAGTGATCCCCTCCTGATACAATACACTTATACCAACGTTTTTTCCTGTCTTTGAAACCATTGTTGAAGCCGATTTCCTGAATGGCCTTCAAAATTTTCTTCGACTCGGCTTATATTTCTTCAATCGAGTCAAAACGATGTCCTCGGAGCGGTTTTTTGAGTTTTGGGAATAGCCAGAAGTCAGAAAGAGCTAAATCAGGCGGATAGGGGGATTGATGACGTTTTGGTCACAATCGAAAACATTAAAACGACTTTCTTTTTCATAAAAAAATGTAGTGTTTTTGGAACCAAACGAGACGCGACACGTTTGAGACCCAAATGGTCTTTCAAAATCAATTGCATCGAGTCAAATGATATTTGCGTAATATCAACAAGTTCCCAATCCCTGACTTCCTCGACTTCTTTTTCATTCATTTTAAAAATCGGAAAATGCACTTTTTTAAATGAAAGGAAACAGGCGTAACTCATTAACTACTAAAGATATTGGCATGAAATTTGACGCAAATATCATTTAGAGTGCTACCAACCCTACGAAAAAACTACTCGTTTGGATAAGCCCGCGCGATTTAAATAGGAAAAATCTTACTATTTTTGATTACAATAATATAGTAATCAGATCATAATTTGACCGTTATCATACAAAAGTACTTAAAAATTAGCAAAATATAGCATTTATATATGTTTGTTGAACGTTTATTATTGTATTTCGAACGGACCAGAACATTTCGAACATTGAAAAACTTTTCTCAATAAACGACCTCACTAGCATTGAAAACCACATCAAAATTCGTCCAACAAAAGTTAAGTTTACTTATATCATATACAGGCTGTTCAGAGGTGGGAGGGAAATATTGCAGGGGGTGAAAGGTCAGACCGAGACAAACAAAAAATCGTATGGGTGGGGGGGGGGGGGGGGGTATCTCGCACTGTTCGGCAGTTACATGGTGATTCGTAAATCAGGATTTTGCCTTATATGGGAACCGCTCTTGTATTTTTATCTTTTTTTCTACTCATCGCAGCGGCCCCAAACCGATCTCAAAAAATTACTATTTCGAAGCCCTTTCCAAAACGGTCAACACCACCCCCTATCCCCAACCCCTTGGCCACAATCCCCCCTGGAAGTTGAGAAAATTAACTTTTATTTCACGATTTTTCACCTTTCGCCCCACTTTTCTCTGAAACTCATGTTATTAACATACCTACTTTTTATTTTTTTTAAGTTGCCTATCTAATGACCTTTCCAAAAAGGTGCAACATGCCTAGGTAGGAAAAGGATACGAAAATTTATTTACAAAAATCCTTTTACAAAATATCATGACAATTCGAATTTTCTTAAGGGCGTCTGGTGGTCTAGAATTTTCAAAAAATCGATTTTTGTTTTCTTTGATATTTCGAAAGTATAGTTTTTGAATATACTGTCAAATTTTTTTAAGTCTTCTGTCACTTTTCATTTTTTGTTTGTTCTAGTTCTGGCTAAAACTGCATTCATACTGTTGAATAATTTTCTTGGTTTTTACTTTTCAGACAAATAGAAGAGTCTAAATCTACCATACCACCCAGGTCCATTTTTTTGAGGAGGTGTTATTTAGCTCCTTTTTTAACATAATTAAAATTGTTTTTTAATTTAAAAAAAAAAATATTTTTGTATGCAGCATGAGTACTATAATATACCTGAAGAGTTTCAATATCGTTTTTCATTTTTTCATTATTTTAATCTTTAAAAAAATCCTAAAAATACCTCAAATACGACAATTACTAATACAAATTTTGAAACGTCTATTTCCTCGCTCTGTTGGACGTGTATAAACTTCTGAATATTTATACAACATCTGGTAAGCGATGCTCAAAACCAGCGATTTTTAATTAATGGAAATATATTTCACCATAAATTCCGACAAGCCCTCCGATGGTGGCTTTTTTTTTTTTGCAATCACCGGCGCACAGCCTATTAAACTGGCATATTTTTTGTGCGTCCGTGATCACTCGCTTAATCCGACGTTACCCCTTACAGCGAGAAATTCGTTTATTACTTAAACTTTTCCCACAAATCCTGGGAGATAAAAAGTGCACAGAGCACTGATAATATTAAGCGCGAATACCACTCATTAAAATCACTTCGGGCGAACAAAAGTATAAAACAGAGCAGAATGGGGCAAAGCGGGCGCGGTTGTGAAAAGGCGCTTTATTACTAGACGGAAGCTTTCTTTATTCGATATAAATATTTTTTCTGGTGAATTATTTTAAAAGAGGCGCTCAAAGGTAGATGGATTCCATGAGGTGCTCCGATGAGGAAATTTGGACGTTTTTTTGTGCTTCCGTTTCGCTTTGGCGCATTGGACACTGCACCTGGACGCGAGGTATTTTAACTATTAAAACAGATCAGTCCAGGTGATAAATTGATGACTTTCCGGGATAATTTTAGTTTAACAATAATTTTAATTAACGCAGGCAAACATCGTTAATTTAATCAGTATAAAGGTGGTCGGAATTAAACCGAAAATCTCATTACATAAAGGCAGACGTTGGACACAAAAAAGTATGGCGAACTTCATTAATGCCGATTGCCCGCTATAATATCATGACTAAACAATTGAACGTAATTAAGGGTGTCAGACAGGACGTCATCAATCCATTTGTTCGCGTAGCCACACCATTGCGAAAACGGGGGTGGCAGCGGCCGGCGCGGCGGTGGCAATAATTGAAATTGTTTCAGCTCCCATTTCACAAATGGCAAAAGTTAATTGATTGCTTCTGTGCCGTTTGCTTTATACCAACGGTCGGATCTCCTGGTCCTGCACCCTAGAGACGGGCTCCCATCAGCCCGGCCGGCCACTTCCCGCAGGATATTTGATACCTTTCGGTGGCCGTTTTGTCATTTTAGCAACCCCATCTCATTCGGGAACTCTGAAACGCTGGACGTGTGCTCACCATCTCGAGATATCCGGTGTCTTCCCGAGCATTTATCAGAGGCGGTAAGCATCGCTTTTCTAGCTGCCGCCGCTGGGCGTCCTGAGCCCATTTCCCGAGAGCGGGACACCTTTCGACTCTCCTTCTTCTGGATTTCGACCGATCCCGAAATGTGTCCGGCTGAGACGCTTTTATTAAATTTCTCGTTGATATGGGTGAAGTGAAAAGTGTAAGTGGCCAGCACGTGCGGACTTGTCATCACGTCAAGAGAATTAACGTGGATACGTTTTCTGCTTGAAAAATTGGAAGTCCTGTCAAATCCTGGAGATTTTAAGCACTACACACACACACACACAGACAAACACATACTTGCCTTGACCTGTGCCCCCAGGAATATTAACAGCCCTCATTTGTAATCGGTTGAAGTTGACTCGGTAATATTAAAACGCTTGTCGACGAAAGTTATGCTTTTTGCTGTTTCATGGAACTTTACACGAGGGGACGCACTCAGATTGAGTCAGATCTCAGTCAAAGTCAATCACGTATAAATGAACATCTACAATTGCGCTTTTTTTCGTGTGCTGCACAGTAGGTATATAAAAACTGTCTAGAAGGTCTTTCTTGACGGAAACATTTTTAGATACCAAAATAGAAAAATACTAGCCAAGAGTTTATCAGGCACACACACATAAGGGTTCCATCGTCGTATCAGTATAATAAATATGTACATAACGATAATTATTATTATTATATTATAATTTAGCTTAAAACGTAGATAACTAGGTATGTTCGAGTTAAGGTACTACCACCGTATAGAGAGCCAAAAAAACCCGCTTTTTTAAGAATTTTTTTCTCAGCCTCTTTATTCGATAATGCAATAAAACTCATTCAATTTGCATTTTAAAAACCTCGCCGTTTTTTCTCTTGCGATTTTTTTTTTAATTTAATGCTTAAATATGGTAGATTACGACACAAAAGACACCTTAATAAACAAAATGCACTACGATTTATTCAAGTATTAAGTAGATCCGGGGACTCGTTAAGGCCCAAACGGACGCATTTTCATAAGTTTTTCCAGCCGCCCTAAATTCTACTGAAACCTTCACATACAAATTCTGAATTAGTCAATACTGATGTAAAATTTCATGAGCTTTCAGAATATGATAATGATTTTTAATTAAAATTGGAACTACACAGGTTATGTTCGCTTCTTTTAACAAAAATCGCGTTTTTTCAAAATAATTTTTTAGAAAATCATTATTTATGGCTCGAAACCAATGAATAATTTGGCGGAAAAGCATTAATATCGCCTCCATGGACCCTGTTCCTTAATTTGCGTACGCTTTGAAATTCAAAACGGCAGTATCCAAAATGGCGTTTTAAGGTCGAAAATTCAATGACATATATATTATGACTATTAAAAAAGAATTTCTTAATGGATTTATTTAGAAACTTATACAGGGAAGCTCTTGAGTTTGCTGATTGCGGAGCTGAGGTCAAATTTAGAAATGGCGGGTTCAAGATGGCTGACAAAGACATTAAAATTTTAAAAATCTGAGCATAAAATAGCTCTAGGGGGTTTTCGGGGTCGCTGATTGCGAATCTGAGGTCAGATTTGAAAAGTTGAAAATGGCGGATCCAAGATGGCGGACGAAAAAATTAAAATCACATCGATCTAAACAAAAATGCAGTGAGGGGCTTTCTGATTATGGAAAATTCGATTTTTTGAAAGTTATGGAAAATTCGATTTTTTGAAAGTTATGGAAAATTCGATTTTTTGAAAGTTCAGACGGTAGTAGTACCTTAAAAACACTTTGGTAGCCGTTTCCAACGACATCCTAAAACTATTTTGGTTTAGTTAGACTGAAATGAATGCTTAAATTCTGTACTATAGTTATAAAATATCAGTTAATTAAAACGTTTTTCAACGTTTGTTGGGGAGAGAAGATTTTTATTAGATTTCCACTCCTACATACCGTTGGTTCATTTTCATATATATAGCAGAGGGAAGATTCATGAAAAACTCGTTTCCTGAATAAATCTTAATAAAATTTACTAATAACATATTATAAAGCTATAGTTTGCAATTCAAGCTTTCATTTGACTTATGTTTCGAGCTGCTACGAAATTCCATTGTTTTTTTAAAATTATTTCCAAAATTGGGTAAAACATTTTTATTTTAATTTTTTAACCTTAACCTTTTATTTTAATTTTTTTCCTCGAAAACTTAACGTGGTGATTTTACATTACTGATTAGTTTCCATTAAAGGAAGGAAAAAATTACATTTCGTATGAAGGGCAAGAAAAAAGTTAGAATAAACTAGTGTTTTTATTATTTGATTGTAATGATAAACATTTCATTTGTTAGATGTGTTATGTGGAACTCATAGTACACAAATTCAAATCGCATCGGTTTTGTTTTATAAAAGAAAGACCTTTGAAAGTAGCTTTGGCAGCCTCTTCAAAACAGAGTTTCTGATTAGATATTTCATATTTTTCAATTTACTTAAAACCAATTCCTTCTTTATACCATAACAGACATATTAACATTCTTACCTTCTATTGAATTTTCTTAGAATAAAATACATTGGGTAGCACATATGTACATATGTATGTTTACCTGTATTATGTCTGCCGTAGGGAATACCGAGGGTAAATTGTTCTGACGATTATAACTTCCATATGAAAGATGATAGAGATATTTTTTAATTAAAAAATCAATTTCTCACAAATATTTCATTTTCTATAAATCGCTTGTTATTACTTTTATAATGAAAATATTTTATCAGTCTACAAAATATATGACATAATATAAATCTCACGCACGACCAATATAAAATGACATATTGATTACTTATGATACTACAAACTAGCACCCTTAAAATATTAAAAAAATATATTTGTTTTTCTCACTAAAATAACACTTGGAATAAAATCGTAAAAAGAGAAGAGTTTAGAAAAAAATTTTTTTTTAAATTAAGGATTGGTTTTTGCTTGCAAATTTCCATGCATGCTAAAGTTTAAAATAAAGGGAATTCGATTCTACGTTGGATTTTTCTTAGGTTTGCTTTATCCAAATCTCTTCTATATTAAAATTTTGCACAATATAAAAATAAAAGGTAATCTTATTCGATTTTAAGGACAAATTAAACAATTAAATTTTTCCAGACAAATTAGTCACATTGAGTATCTATATTTAAAATTGATATGTGTAACTTTTAATAACTTTCTCTTTTGTTGTTTAGAAAAAGCCATTTCATTTTTTGTGCAATTAACTAACCAGGATTTTAATAGTATTATTCAATCAAATAATTTTCCGTCAAATTTCAATGTAAATTTTATATCACATCAATAAAAACCAATCCTCCTGGAGTAATAAAAATATCATAAATTTATCAATTTACAGAAATATTTCACAAATATAAACTTTAATCTACAACAAATTTATATTTTCAATTACCCGCCCTTTGGTAGTAAATAAGCTGAAAAAGTCCAATCTAAAATTTACACCAATAGGGAAATATTCATTTTGTGTTCAATTCGCCCGTAATCGATTAAGTGAAAAGTCAATTCTGGCAAATTTTGCCTAGCCCAAGGCGCATAATGTTCCTGTCGATTAATAAATCAAAATACACCCTGCCTTTGGGGCATGAAAAATCATTAAATCAAAAGTTGACAAACACGAGGAGTATTTCTGTCAGCAAACACATTCGGAGCGCGGAGATGCCGAAGATCCGGCATAAAGCAACATATTAACAAATAATTGTTTATGGGGGATGGAATTCCTGTTTGCCAACATGACAGCACTGTAATATAAAGTCGGTAATAGCCGTTTCCGGCTATTACCGCTTTTATGCGATGCTTTAGGATATTACGACATTGGCAATAACCTATCAACCTATCAGTAAAAGTATATAAATAGAAATACCACGGGGACCATTGAAAGACTTCACTTTCCATCTTTCACTCCTCGGGCTGACAGACGTGGACAAGCGAGAGGGGATCCGACGAGGCAAGTAGCAATCGAGAGGAAATTTATTTTATATCTTCGGAAGATATTACGGGGCTTAACATTCCTCTTATCTGCTTTGGTTGATATCGTGATTGCAAGTGGCGACGAGGAGAGGGTCAGAGCGGATGAGTCCCACGTTTGTGTATTATCCTCGTAAAACAAGTCAATTTCGAGGATAATGACGTTTAGCCGAGAGCCACAGAGTATGGGAAAGATTTAAGGCAAGAAAATCACTTCATGAGGACACAGCGGAATGCTCGGCAAATACTTTTACGACACCACGATGGAGAGCCATGGAGCCGGAGAGTCTGCTTTAATGCCAAGACGTTTCCTATAATTTTAATGCTATTTAAACGCTACAAACTTGTTCATGAAGTTAGAATAACAAGTACTTAATTGAAAACTTCAAGAAATTCTTTTTACATTTGAGTATTTTGAAAGAAGAAATAAGTGGAATTTCCAACATTGAGGGAATAAAATAAAATAAATATTTGATTATATTTAATGGTGAACATTCTATCAACGATTACAATAGACGTTCAGCTCGAATAAACTTTACAATAGAAAATGATGGCAAAAGTACAATCACAATCCAACTGAAAAAAAAAAACAATAATGTGTATATTTCATCAAAAATGTGGAATTTTTTTTCATGACGACCTGTTCCATCTCTGGCTTCGCTGCAATCTGTACCCGAATATGAGTCACCTATGCGGGTGGCTTTGTGTGGGTTCTTATCAGCAGTTTGTATAAGGAAGAATAATGCAATCATCAGTCTCTAAGACCTTGCTCATCGATGCAGATATCTGCTCATAACTTGTCTATCAGTATTGCTATCTATCTGACTACATGTATTGTCTACCTTTATAACTAGTAATAAGAGCTACCTCAACCAGCCAATCAATTCCTCATGGACGACCGGGTAAAGCTTTCAGCAGGAGAGAGGTAAAGCTTTCAGTGGGGGAGTAGTAACCCATTTCATGATCTTGACCCAAGATCCGTCACCAGATGAGACCCAAGCCCGCACAAAGCTTTCACAACGTCACTGACCTTGAAACTGCTCCTAGACGTAGAGAAAGAGCTTTTGGGATCATTTTATGTAAATTAAAACCCCTGTGTTAAATCCCATAATCCCAGAACCACCATAGCTTATCTGCTGAATTTGTCCAAAATGATGAAAAAAGCTACCTTTGGTGAGTTTTTCAAAGCCATCTATTTGCGATAATCGTTAAAATAAGGCGTTTTTTACACAAGATTACAAGGTTCCCCCCCCCCCCCCCCCCCCTCAAAGCCACCTTGACTTTTGAAAAAATGTATAACCAATTCTCCATTGTGTTTAAGGTCTGGAGAACACGCTGAATATCCAAACAGGTTTATAAAATCCAATTAAAACTCTTCTCTCCACTCGTATGAATACCAGTGGTTTTCTGCTGGATATCCACTACTTTTTTTACATTTTCCATAAGAAAATTAACTAAGATTCTTCAACGAGTAGGAAAACAAAGCAAATATTTGAAAAGAGGCAAACGATGATGTTAATAAAAGGCTGTGATTACTACAAATTTCAATTTATAACGCCATAAATGATAGAAAATGTCAATAAAGGTTCTACCAATACAACAATATAAAAAAAATTACAATCAGACAACAAATAGCGCTGTACGGCCAAAAGCTCCCTTTCTTTTTGATTGTGGCAGCATGTCCAAAGTGGGATATATAAAATGAGAATTATAATATAACGACCAAAAGAAATAAATCGTTTGAAGAAATATATAGTATAAACATATATATATTCCTTATTTCAATTCTACTCTCATATGTTTTTTTTGTTCAAATTTCATAAATCTATAAAGTCGATTACTGAGCAATAGCTGATTATCGGCATCCTGCTTTTTCCATATTTTACAAGACAAATAAATGCTATTATAAAATAATGAAACCTAAATAAAAAGAAAGGTTCGATGAATACATACCTAATCTATCACTTAATTCACTCAATATAGCATCTAAAAGTTCGAGTCTTAATTCTCCGATATGTGCGCTACTTTCAGAAAGCTTATCTTATTGCGATTTAAAATTAAAAACCCCCCATAACTTTAAAAATAAAAGAGGGATAAATCTAGATTAGGTACGAGCCAAAAAAAAATTAAACTTTGAACTTTGTCTTATAAAGTATGTGCAGGATAAATTTCGCGAAAAACTGGTGTATGGTTTCCTCAAGCTCATTTATCTCGTTCGAATCGCAGCAAATAATTTGGGCGAAGACTTTGAAGATATTTCTCGTGGGTGCAGTTCCTTAATCAAAAGCAGAGCGCAGCCTAGAAAATGTCTTTCCAATAATTTCACATAAAGGCACTGTTCCAAGTGTCTTTCCAAGTTCAATCCATTATAGAAATCCCTCCGTTCTTAGATAAAATCCGCCATAATAAACGACTATAACTGGGATTACTCGTGTCTAGGGTTCGGCTCACATATCCAAGTGCAGACATCCAACACTACAAGTAAACGTAGAGGCAAAATCTAGGGGATTGCGCTGCTGAAGGGGGGTCGAGACGGGAGCTCAGAAGTTGCTATAAACAGCGTAAAAGGACGTTATTAAATTGAGTAGAAAAGCACATCTCGTCTGTGATTGACTATGAAGGATGAGAGAAGCGCCCTGCGAAATTGCTTTGCTAAAATTTCCGCGCTTTGTGGAATTCCTTTTTCCCCGGGCTGTGCGCGAAAGTTTTCCTTCTTAGGGCGGATTTGTGAGAACTTTTGATATGGGTCATCAATATCCGCCTGGATATCACCAAGAAGTTCCCTCTTTATTGAGTCTTAGAGCCTGGGCACTGATGGGATATGGTACCCCTCAACAATTTTATTGGAGAACAAATGCATGCCGTCAGTTCGATTCGAGCAGCGAGCTTCGACCCCACTTCTGCCTACGGCTAGCCTTCCAGGGACTGTTTCTATTTTCTGTTTCAGTCAACTATACTAATGCGGATGGAAGCAATTTCTCTTCCGTATGGTAGATGGAGACCTGTGATGCAGTTCCAGGACCAAAGAAAGGACCTGTCTGAATGGGACGAGTGCAGCAGCTATGCGGCCTCCCATACATGCAATGTATACACTTCGAGAAATGAAAGCGGAATCAAAACGATGTGAAACGTATTAAATGGATAAGGAGTCGAGGAATTCTGAAGAATCAGCAGAACTCCGCAGGGATCCATTTTTAGGGTTCTCGCACCACCAGCAATTCTAACTTTGCCGGGTTTTCTCCGGCTATCCGGCTAGATGTACACACCCAGTGCCAGTTCGGCGATATTAAAAGAGCAATATATTTGGGTTGGACGGACGTCGGCCCGGCCGGAGGGGGCCGGTGTTATTTTTACGAAATTTATGAAATATCCCCGGCCACAGAAAAAATGATGGACGGCAAGAAATCTTTCACTTTGGGGATTCCCCCGTTGAGTCAGCTCAGATTTGTTGGGGCAAAATATTATTCGTTTCGGGGCTCTTTCGAGCAAATTTTCAGGTTTTGCCGTGATGTAATTGAAACGGATTTTGGCATTATGGAAATTCTTCTTCAACTCCCTTTACCTTTATCGGAGCATATTCGTTACTCAAAACAGAGTCATTACTATGTTTGCTTGAAGTCTAGTTCTTTACTCAGAAAAGGTGTAATTGTTGAGAAATGTTGTGTTAAATCTAATTAAATAATTTTATTAAAAAAGAAAAACTTTTTAACAAAAAACAAACCGACGAAAAAAGAACCTGAAAAGCAAAAGATAAAATAAACCTTTTTAATATTAATAACTAAGCTCCCAAACTAACGTAAGAAACTAATTTTGAGTCGGCGTTGTTATTGTTTATCGCTAGAGATTTCACGTTGCATTTTTATGTTATTTTGTTTTGATTATTTCTTTAAAGTAATCTAATGATCTTCGTTGATTGTTGCTTCATCACCGACTTAATTAATTAATGAAGGTCATTAATTCTAGAAGTTGGATTCACTAATTTTATGAATGTAGATTATTAATTCTATGCACTACGTTCATTCAGTTCATTCGAAAATCCATTCCCATAAAGAGGGTTAAAATACCCCAAAGCACCAAAACAGTCGAAAATCATAAAGAATCTCAAGAAAAATCAAGTTAAAGAGTTTTAGGTATGGCTGATTACAAGCACTAGCTTTATAAGGGGGTAGTTAACCCTTTGTTTAAGCGGATATTTAGCTTCTAGAATCTAGAACAATAAATCTTGCTTTAAGCACTTATACGTTACATTTTATTAATTCCAATCAAAGACACAGGTGTTTGAAAAATATGCTAAAAGCCTTTTTTTTCTGCGGTCACCCTTTAGTTAATTCAATGAACTAGATACATTATTTGAGTGAATTTCATTCATTGATTCTATGCACAGTTTTGACTCTATGAACTTCTCATTAAGTTCAAATTTTAATGTATCAGAATTAATTGAAACAATGAACAAATTATTCGGTGGAAAAATAATGAAATATTTATTGTCCCAATGTATTTTTCATTGAAGTTATGTACGTTTTCCTCTAAATGACAATAAACATAAAAAATAAAATAAAATATATAGTATGCGCTATCTTTGAAATTCTCACCTTTTCCATTTATTCCGAATTAATAACTGTTTTAATCTTAAAATGATTTACAAACATTTAAGTTTGAAGTAGATTTATTTTGCAAGTTTCGGTCCAAGATTTGAAAATACACTAAACAAAATTTCTCTCCTTCTAGTTAACAATTTTTTTTTTTTTTTTTTTAATTTGCAACACCTTCTTGTGAAAAATATATGACGAAATATTCATATTTGAAAAAAAAGCAATTAGCAAAGATTATTGTGTCTTACAAACAAACAAAAAAAGTTAGTTTTTAAGACATATTTAAACGCTAAGTCCACTAAAATTGAGTTTCAACGTGTTGTGTGTTGAGGCTAGCAGAAATTCCTCTATGTACCTATATAAATCTATGCTTCCTTAACGACAGAAATTTGAGAAATCATATTAAGATGGTGAAAAACTTATCAGCTGCACAACTCGCCCATAAAAAGGCATTTCTTTAAGCAAAAAAACCGCGACGAATCTTATCAAAAGAAAGTCATTAAATGGGAAGTGGACCGCTGTGATTTTAACGATCAGTTCAAAGCCATTATCTTTTCCCAACGTCGAGTTGTTGACAATTTTTAGGTGAAATGGAGATCGAATGCTCACCAAACTGAAATAATTTAACGATACACTCCGGCTAGGATCATTATTCTTCGGAGCTCGTTGGCAGTCGCCGGGTGGAACAAAAAATAAATGCACGATGACGATAACAACAAGTGCATTTCGCCGAACCCATGGGAACCGCATCGGGAGAAGCCAGCCCTGTACGGCCCTGCGACTTCTACACTCCGCTGGAAAAGCACAGCTTCCCGAAGGAGCTGAGATGGAATCATTAGAAGACAATAAAATAAATGTGCCGCCGCCGATATTGTGCAGATTCGAGACGTTTTTCATTCCTTTGATGGATTGGGTAGGAGAAGGTCTCTCAGGGAGTATCCTAGAAGGTCCCATCATTACGATAAGGCTTCGCTCTGTATGCCCATTATTGCACCTAGAAGGCTCCACAAATAAACAACAAAGGGAAAAAAACTCCAACTCCAAGTCGAGAACGAAATCAAATTTCCCATCGAAGTGAAGCAAAGTGAAAACGTTTGAATATTTGCTACCCGCCGCCCCGCGCCATCACCACCGACAGGAAATAATAATCAGCGCGAAACTTCGCCTATTAATTCAATTTCCATTATCGGCGGGCTCCTTTGTTTTGGGGAGACAAAGGCAGACAGAAGTGGGATCGTCGGACGAATTAAGGCGAACAGCGCAACCCGGCGACGGAAGTGATTGCTCCATCGCACCCGGGGTGACGCACTGGAAACAATTTGCCACAATCGCCTTAATAAGAACAGCAATAACAGGGGGCGGAACATTTTTAAATGATAAAAGTTTTGGCGGGCCCCACTCCCATCGCGGATCATCCATCTGGGAGCGCCACCATCGACTTAGAATCAGAGCTTCACCACCCTAGTAAAATGAAATTTGTTCCGCTCCTGGGCGCCTGTGATAAGCATGAAAAACTTCCCGGCAATGGGAGTTTTACGGAAATTTCGGGTATTTCGAGTGAGCACTCTTCGGGGGGAAACTATTCAAGTGGAAGCAGACTTTAAGACATGTTAATGATATCTTAATGGCGTTAGCACTCAGCCCGGGCCCATCCACCAAGTTTTAATGATTTTCTTCGCTTCCAGAGCGCCCGAAAAGTTTTTGCAGTTTACGAAATACAGTCAAGGAGCATTAAGCTGTTGCGGAGCGCCCGGGCAATTCAAAGTTTTGGGGCCACATTGGCCAGATTGTTGCAGCAAGCAATCGAATTGTTTCCGGCATGTTTTCGTAAACTTTAATCTTCACGACAACATTCGTCCCTTATAATTCGCACAGCTCTTTCTTTATTTTCATTTTATCTCAAACAAATTCTTTCGATTAAAGCTCATTTTCCAAATAGTGAAGGTTTCTTTTATATCAAGAAAATATATTTAGCCGTTTACCGACCATATTCGACGGTTTAAATAATATAATATTAGGTATGTATACCTCAAAAAAATAAAAAAACTTCTTTAAATATTAATAAGCATACAAGAATGGTTAAAGTTTACTTACGATTATTGTTGTCCAGTTTTTAAATTAAGTATAGTGCAGTAAGCCATTCTGCACATTTAACCGACCTTCTAAGCCAGAAATTAGACAATGCTTTTACGAAGGTTTTTCACGCGCTGGTTTTTGATAAGCTGAATCCGAAGCTCACCTCAGAATTGCTCCATCACGTCAAGTTTTTGAGAGATTGTAACCTTAAAGTTGGAAAAAACCCAGTTTTTTATTATATTTGAGATTGTGTTACATCATGAACGGATTTTTCTCCAAGAAACAAATCCATTACATATAACAGGTCTTCTGTCTTCTGAAATCTTTTAAAAGAAGAAGACATTGGAAAAAATCAAATTGCATTTTGAAGGGGAAGTGTAGTAATTTCAGATTACCTGGCGATGTAATAAAGGGTGTCTCAATATGAGTGCACTATTTCATTTATAAACGAAAACACGTATTTTATGAGCGAACTGTGATATTTTTATTGCATTGTAAAGTAGACATGTTTCGATTAAATATGGAATAAAATATCTGGCAAATGGCCCCCGCGGCACTGATGACAGGCCCTTACTCTTTTCATGAAATTTCCGATGATTTTTTCACAAAGATGTGGCTGTATCTCACCAATGACGCGTTGGATTTCAGCCTTGAGCTCAGGAATTGTTTCTGGTTTATTCTTGAGATTTCACAAAATCACAAAGAAAAAAATCGGAAGGCGTTAGTTAAATCGTATGATCGTGGTGGCCAGTTGACATCGGAATTTCGTGAGATAATTTGGTCTGGAAATCTTTGCTGCAATAAATCGATTGTTTTATACGCGGTGTGGCAGGTGGCGCTGTATTGCTGAAACCACATGTCGTCCAGATCCATGCCGTCCAATTGAGGAAAAAATAACTCCTTTATCATGTTACTGTAACGGTTGCCTCAGTCTCAGCGTAACTCCCCATTTTTATAATGGGTTTTCACAATGACAACTCGTTCTTCGTTCGTGTAGCGCTCCGTTTTTAATAATCGGAACAATCATAGGTGACAGCTATGACAATTTAAAAGTGTATTCTTACTGAGACACCCTATATAACCTCAAATATAGGGGCAAAACGAGTTTGAAAATCTGATGCGATGGAACAATTCTGAGGTTGGCTACGGATTCAGCGTATTCTTTCGGTAAATTATAGTCTGGTTTCTGGTTTAAAATGTTGTAGGCCTGTGTTATTTTTGTTGAATTTTTAGACACTTCATGAATTAAGCAACCCCGAATATCGACAATTTCTATGGAAAAGTGTCTTGGAATTTAGAATTATCCAATAATGTGTTTCCTTTCACAGTCCACCATCATAAATTGTGGAATGTTGACATATTTCAAACCAGTGACTTATAAATCTTTAAGTAACAATCTTCATGAAAATCAGCAGTAGTTAGAATCGGCTTAAAAAATCTATCCAATAATAACAAAAACATCTTGCACTTTGACTGCATGTACTATCAGGGCCGTAGCCAGAATTTTTTTTCGGGGGGGGTTTTCAAAATAAAAAGTGGAAGAGGGGGAGGGGGTTGGTAATTTACATTTTTGAACTAAATTGAAATTTTTTTTAAATAACGTTAAAATATTAATTTAAAATAAAGTTTAATTTTTACATCTTCAATGTATATTTAATTAAATATTTTTTAAAATATCTATACTATGTTACTCTTATTAAGGTGTTACACCACCCTGACGCTTGAAAAATATGCATAAAAATAAACTTTTTTTTTGGCTCGGCCATTAAAAATATGAATTATTCTTTATTTTACGTATACTATATACAGGGTGTTCAGAGGTGGGTGGTCAATACTGAAGGGGGTGAAAGGTCAGACCGAGACAAGCAAAAAATCGTATGGGTGGGGGGGGGGCATCTCGCATCGTTTGGCAGTTACAGGGTGATTCGTAAATCAGGATTTTTCCTTATATGGGAACCGCTCTTGTATTTTTATCTTTTTTTCTACGCATCGCAGCGGCCCCAAACTGATATCAAAAAATCACTATTTGGAAGCCCTTTCCAAAAAAGTTTACACCACCCCCCTATCCCCAACCCCTTGGCCACAATCCCCCCTGGAAGTTGAAAAAATTAACTTTTATTTCACGATTTTTCACCTTTCGTCCCACTTTTCTCTGAAATTCATGTTATTAACATACCTACTTTTTATTTTTTTTAAGTTGCCTATCTAATTACCTTTTCAAAAAGGTGCAACATGCCCAGGTAGGAAAAGGATACGAAAATTTATTTACAAAAATCCTTTTACAGAATATCATGATAATTCGAATTTTTAAGAAATTATACTTAAGTTAACTAAAAAATACATTTTGTTCGCTTAAAAACTAATTACAATTAAAACGTTTGTCCTTTAAAAGCTGTTCAAAATGTTCTCCGCTAGTTTCGATGCATGCAAGAAGCCTTCGTTTTATTTCACGTTTGAGGTCTATGGTAGCCAGCCTCTCCCGTATTTTCGTGGCTGCAGTCCCAATCCTGGTAACTAATTCTTGTCTGGTGTTGATTTTTCTTGAGTAAACATCATCTTTCATCATTCCCTATAAGAAAAAGTCCAGTGGAGTAAGGTCCGGTGACCTAGCAGGCCAAGGAATCGGTCCACCTCGTCCAATCCAGCGCTCTGGGTAATTTTCATTTAACCTTGCCCTAACAATGTTCCCAGTATGCGCAGGTGCTCCGTCGAGCTGTAAATAAATTGCGCTTCTGGTGGCCAGGCGGATGTCCTCCAACAGATCCGGAAGGGTATTCTCCAAAAAGTCCGAGTATAGCTGACTATTCAGCACTTGGGGCAAGATGAAGGGTCCTATCAACTGGTTGCCGATGATGCCAGCCCAGACATTGACACTAAATCTTTGCTGGAAGGACCGACACCTGGTCCTATGTGGGTTCACATCTGACAAGGTGTGGAGGTTGTGGAAGTTTGTGATGCCATCCCGGGTGAATTGCGATTCATCCGTCCACAGAATTCGGTCTAGAAACCTTCTGTTTTCGATGTCAGACTCAAACAGCCAAGTGCAAATTGCAATCGTCTTTCGGAACCTCCTTCCTGTAGTGCTTGGACCGGGATATGGTGGTATGGATGTAGTCCCTCTCGGTTCACAACGGTCCAAACTCTCCCTGAAGACAATCCTGACCTTCGTGCGACCTGTCTGATGCTTATTTCAGGGTTGTTCCTGACGATGTTGAGGATTCGTTGGTCGGTGTCCGCTGAATCGGCCGATGTCCCTGATCGCGTTTCTGCTCTGGAGGCGGTTACACTTCCGGTTTCTTTTAACCTTCTGAAAGTCCTTGAAAATACCCTTCTGTTGGGTACACGTCGATTCGGGAATCTCCTTTGGTATTGTCGTACGGCCTCACTATCATTTCCTTCTACTGAACCGTACACGTAAATTATATCGGCAGACTCTTCAACACTGCTTTCTGCCATTTTATCTTAATTTTTTCTATTAAACACCCGGTTTTATCGCTTGCTTCTTCAACTGTGGTCAATGTCCTTTCAAACTTACCCATTTTTATACCATAATTCATAGGAGGTATTAGAAACGGAGCGTCAGGATACTTAAGAGTCAATACTGGATATAATAAACTAATAACGCTATTTAACGAGATTACATTTATTATTTTATTACTGTTTTGCTGAAATAATAAAAATGTACTACCTCTGTTTCCTAAACAAACATTTCCGAACTTGCTGTCATAAAAATTGTTTACTTAACGACTTTTTTCATTATGGTGCAATAAAGTAACCTCACACCTGTGAGGATGTTTTAATTTCAGGACTTTTGCAACCCTTTTCTACCTGGGCATGTTGCACCTTTTTGGAAAGGTAATTAGATAGGCAACTTAAAAAAAATAAAAAGTAGGTATGTTAATAACATGAATTTCGGAGAAAAGTGGGGCGAGAGGTGAAAAATCGTGAAATAAAAGTTAATTTTTTCAACTTCCAGGGGGGATTGTGGCCAAGGGGTTGGGGTTAGGGGGGGTGGTGTAAACTTTTTTGGAAAGGGCTTCCAAATAGTGATTTTTTGCAATCAGTTTGGGGCCGCTGCGATGCTTAGAAAAAAAGATAAAAATACAAGAGCGGTTCCCATATAAGGCAAAATCCTGATTTACGAATCACCCTGTAACTGCCAAACGGTGAGAGATGCCCCCCCCCCCACCCATACGATTTTTTGCTTGTCTCGGTCTGACCTTTCACCCCCTTCAGTATTGACCTCCCACCTCTGAACACCCTGTATAATAGATTTATAAAAAATTTCCAATACTGAAATACTGAAAACATTAAAAATGGGTGAGATATGAGTCGCTCAGTGGACCCTATTTTTAAAATCCTTGCTGACGGTGTACATGATTTCTCCGTCCAGCATTTTCCGAAAAAAAAATTGCTTCTTCAGAAGTATAATAGCTAAGGCGTGACGGAGGGAAAAAATTAAAAAAAATTTGTTTGGAGAAAAAACAGCTGTTCTAAAAAAAACTCGAATTTCCATCAACATTTTGAGTTTAAAAAATATATAACTTTTGAATACGGAACTTTATCGAAAAATCCACGTCACGCTTTAGGTAACATTATAAAAAATAAGTGGTGCAAATTTCAGTCAAATCGGTTCAGTAGATTTTGAAATATCGTGTACACCAGTTTGAAAAAAGTAATTTCGAGAAAAACGTGAGAGAAAAAAAGGTCGAAGTTAACGCCTTAAAAGTAATTTTTTTTTTAATTACTTTCAATCTGCGATTCCTGGACCATACATAAGGTTTTCTGCTGCTTTTGCGATGTCCTCCGTTACCTGATTTACTGTTAGTTTAATCTTTCCAAAGGAACTATTTATTGTTAAAGATAGATAGATACGTAACGTTCCGAACTCTACCTGAGTTTTGGGTCGGCTACCTGACGCGGTCACTTCTAATTGCTATAACTTTGGTAATAATTTGAATTTTGGAATGTTTCAACGCTTAAAATTTTCTTAAAAGTATAAGCAATAAACAAAAAAAAATATTTTCTAAAAGTTTCATGATGGTAAAAAAATTCAAAATAAAATTTCTAATTTTTTAAAACACTTAATTTTTCGAAAAAGATATCTTAGAAACGTAAAAAAGAAGGATTTCACAGAAGAAAACCTAGTTTTCGACTTTTCGCAGCGAAAGAAAGAGTAAGAACTATTTTAAAAAATATCTTTGAACTTCTTCAGTTATCAGTTACAACCTAAGTAATCAATAAGTGCTAAAGATGTTTTGATCGCATCTAAAATGTACTATTTTTATATTCCACTACTTTCAAATTGAGTAAAGGCGCCAATATTTATTGCCTAGTGGAGAGGACCTATTATTTTGTTACCTTTATTAATGAATTTTGCGATACCTCTTAAGTATTCTATTTTTTCATTCCGAGGGTATTTTTTTCATATATCTATTTTTTTGATGGATATAGCGTTTTTTTTAAAAGACCCTTGAAAAGGTAAATGCTACCTACCTTTGTGGTATGATAAAAACATCACTGATTATTTTTAAAAAATTGCATCGATATACAAATTATACTAATTTTTATATTGTATGTAAAAGAGAAGAAATTTACAATTATTACCTTTTGTATGTATAAGAATATTCTTTTATAGAATTAAATATTACAAAATTAGAAATGTAAATAAAACTCAACTAAACTGAATGCAACTGAATATATCGACCAGTTGCACTTATTTTTATTAAAATAAATTAATTAATTTTATTAAATTAAAAAATTGGAATAAAAAATGATTTTCCTAAGATACAAAACATGTATTTAACATATTTTATCATTGTCAAAGAAAAAAGAAGAGCGGAAGTTTTACTCATCTGACTATTCAACCCTTGTTCTGTTCTTAAAAAATCATGTAAATTTATAGTTAATTTTCAAAATTTCGGGGGGGTTCTAACCCCCTGACCCCCCCCCCCCCCCCCCCCCCCCCCCCCCCGCTGGCTACGGCCCTGTGTACTATATATATTTTCTTCCTAAATATTTCTTCTTTATATGTTCCTTCAGAATCAAGAATTGTTCTCATTACAAAATAAATTCTCACGAGCAATTGCAATTGTAAGTTGACTTTAAATGTCAATTTTTTAAATACTTTTTTTTAAAACGTTACTCCATTGCGCCTGCATAACTAAACATTACTCCAATTAAAAAACGAATAAAAGAAAAACGAAAATTTAATTGACAATCTCAACGAAGAAAAAAATTTTTTATTCAAATATAAATATAAATAACAATAATTCAAAATAAGAAATAGGCAATAACTAATATTATTAAAATACAATAGCTTTAATACTGCATCTTTAACTTTAGTTTTAGTGATGTGGATACATAAAATATATAAGATATAATTATTTGAGTATTTTGTTCAATTATGGAAGAATAATTTTAATCGGTTTGATTTTTCTTTAAATTTTTGTTCCTAATATTAAGCTTAACAAAACACAATAGTTCGACCAATTTATTGAGAAAGTATTGTAGGTGGAAATTTATTTTGAAAATTGTGGTAACTGTTGAGACTGATTTCACATCATCTAATAAGATGTGTTGAAATAAAGCTTTTCTGTGTAAACCTAAAAAAATATTACAGAAAGAAAATTTTGTTTTAAACTCATCTATTTGAAGTAATTACATGAGAACAAATATTTATTTATAAAAGCCAATAGTCTGAGAGTCGGTTTAAGCTATCAGAAATGAACAGAATTTCTACAGTGTGTAGTAAGTCACTAAAAATGTTTTGAAATCCAATTAATAGACTCCTTGCGCAGTGGTTCCTCTGCTAATTGATCGTATAAATTTCTCTACAGGAACCATAACTCAATAAAAAACTTCCAACTGGCCATTTAGGATCCCGCCTGCCCTAGCGCAAAGTCGGTCGCAAGGAGCAGACCACGACTCCGACCAGCAGATTCTCATAAGACATAATTTCATAAATTGTACGGTGTATCAAAAACCCATAATTCTATTAAAGTGATAGTACGTGCCTGATTTGTGCTCTTTCTCGTGGATGGTGCGACCACCCTTAAATATTAAGAAACGTCTCGACCGTGGCGTAAAGCGCAAGAAAAAATGCCATTTTAGATGCATTGATTGTCCTTGATTTTGAGCCAAGTATGGTGTTAAGCGGAAATATATTGCTATACTTTTATGAAAAGTCGAACCAATCAAATGCAAATCGTATCTCACTGTGAATTAGGACATGTTTTACTACAAGTAAACACATGCCCAAGAAATTATTATTGTTGTTAAATTTGAATTATAGTAGTGGAATTCTTATCGAAAGGGTTTAGTTAGTTGCCCATTTCGAGAAAAATAGAGTTGACAGATATTTACAAATTTTAGAAATTTTAAAAATTCGGAAAAAAATAATGGCATATAACATCGCAAAATTTTGAAACGTAATTAAATTGAGAATTAAACCTTAAAAGATAGCTATAAAAAAAATAATACTGACTTTACAAAAAAATTTGTGGGGACATATTTTTAGAGAGCCTTTATTAATTTCATTGTGGGGATGAAATTAATAAAGCTAATTTGTTTGTTATCGAAAAATTTTCTTCGAAATCAGAAGCGCTTTTTTTTAAATTGGCGGGATAAATAAACCAATTAACGCCATTTGGATATTGTTATATAAACAACTATCAACTTTCCTAAGTAAACAAGAAATAATAAAATAAAAAACACAAAACAAAATTTGTTTGCACAAAAAAATCGACATTTAGCAGTCAAAATCGAAATTTAGCCGTCAAAATCGTTATTTAGCTTTTAAATTCCCACTACTTTTAAATATTTTTTTTTTTTTAATAAAAATATGTTTGTTTTTTTTTTTTAATATAAGAATTGGAGACTCTAGAAGTCCCGCTGATTGACAATTCTGGTCCAAAACATGGTTATATTTATGAAATACTTAATTTAAAAAAAAATCGTATTTTACATAGAAAGAATATAAAACAAAAAATATTTAAGATTTATTAAGATTTATTTATTTAAGCTTAATGCAAGCTATACAGTATACAATACATACATACAAACACAAGCATACATACTTAAACGCTAGAATATATGATTAAACTAAGATCTAGGGGGGGCGTTTCAGGGCATTCCGAAGGGATGACTTGGAGAGGTGGAAGTCGAATGATGGTGAGGAGTTGGCTTTACGTATCATGCGGGAAATTGGTTCGGAAAATCCATAATTCGTGCGGTGATGCGAGGGGCGGAAGAGGGGTACTGATCTGAGGCTACGGGGGTTGGTGTGAAGCGATATCAGTTGTAACAGGGAGGGGCAATCGATGACACCATTAAGCAGCTGGTGAATAAAGAGAATGTCGGCATAGTCGCGTCGCTTACTCAAGGGTTCCAGATCGATCAGTTTCAGTCGGTCTTCGTACGGCGGCAAGTTTTGGTGGTCTGACCAAGGAAGATCGCGTAAGGCAAAACGAAGGAACCTACGTTGGACAGATTCAATCCTGTTGATATGAGTTGACTGAGTGGGAGACCATACCTGACTGGCATATTCAAGGAGAGGACGGACAAAAGAGATGTATAGGGATTTCGCGACGTAAGGATTATTGAATTCTATGGACCACCGTTTCACGAAGCCAAGGGCTGAGTTTGCTCTGGCTAATGTGTTGTCGATGTGAGAACGAAAGTTAAGTTCCCTATCGCAGGTGACGCCGAGATCGCGAAGAGAGTCAACCGAAGGGATATGCTCGCCAGATAAAAGATAGATTCTAGGGGAGGAAGGGAGCCGTTTACGGGAATAGGTGATGGATTGGCATTTAGAGACGTTTAAATCCAAGAAGTTTTTACAGCACCATGTGCAAAAAGAATCCAGATCTTCTTGTAGAAGGCGGGAGTCAACTGGGGAGGAAATTTGTTTAAAGATCTTCATGTCGTCGGCGTAAATTGAAAGGTCTGAGTGTTTGATGATGCACTCGACGTCATTTACAGCCAGAACAAAGATCAGGGGACCCAGATGACTGCCTTGAGGAACCCCAGATTGAGCTATGAAAGGGCTAGAGTTTACTGAGCCGAAGAGGACGCTATATTGACGTTGGGATAGATAGGAACTCAACCAAGAGAGAAAACGCGATTGGAAGCCGAGAGAACTGAGTTTAAAAAGAATTATTTGGTGCGAGATTTTGTCAAAGGCTTTACTGAAATCGGTGGCAATGACGTCGACCTCGTAGCCGTTTTCAAGTACACGTAATGTTCTGGAGACGAAGTCGGCGAGATTAGTCGTAGTTGATCTGCCCTTAAGGAAGCCGTGTTGGAAAGGGGAGAAAATGGACTTGCAGTGAAAGAACATGGAGTCATAAACAATTTGTTCGAAAAGTTTAGGTATGGAAGACAGTTTGGCGATGGGCCTGTAGTTAGACACATCACTTTTACTGCCCTTTTTGTGAATAGGGATGATGAATGAGTCTTTCCACCGAGGAGGAAAAACGCCCTGGGAGATTGATAGCTCAAAGAGAGAGGTAAGAGGTTGTGTTAAGTGCTGTGCGCATTTTTTCAGCACGATGGCGGGAATACCGTCGGGACCAGGGCTGAAATTGTCATCAAGTGCGCTAATGTATGAAGCAACCAATGTGGAGTCGATGTTAACGGAGACAAAGGAAGTTTGAGGGCGAGATTGCATAAAGTGAAAGTAATTAAAATCGGGTTCAGAGGAGTGCTCGCAAAAGGATTGGCTGAAATGATTGGCAAAGAGGTTCGCGATTGATCTGGGATCAGCTGAAGATACGTCTCCAAGTTTAAGTGTAGAAGGATAGCCGCTAGATTTTTTTTTAATATTAATGAATTTGTAGAAGCATTTGGGGCATTAAGCATTAAGTTACCTACCTTCAAAGAAAACTGCTCTATACTTTGCCCAAAAGAAGTAATCGAAGTTCACTATTCTATATAACCCATCTTCCTCAAATAATCCAGTACCTTTAAAAAATTTAATATTTAAAAGATTTTAATAATTTTTCCTATTGTGTTAGTCAATAATTTTAACCTCCTTATTCAAATACTTTAATTTTATTATTTTCAAAATTCATATAATGGTAACGACTATCATTGAAATAGTGCACAAAGCTTTTAAATAGACGGTACCTTTGTAAATCAATAGGAACATAAATAATTAATAGAAATACGAGTCATGTTCAGGTAATAGTGCATCACTACCAATTGTCAGGCAAAAGGAATCTGTAGTAAAAAAAATTGAGTACTAGTGTACAATAAGAAAGCATTTTATGATTAAAAAGTTAATTCTTCAAAATTAAAAATTACTCCAACAAGGAGATTACCTCAAAATCATCAAAGTTCTGTTATAAGGTTTTTTTTTCTCTATAGCAACATCGACTACACATTCTTGAAGAAAACATTTACCATATTAAGTTATGAAACGTAGTCAATTTAACGTGAATTATAATTTAAATTGACACGATTTCTGATTAAAAATTTACAAATGCTAGCAAAATTAACATAAATTCCTTTTTTTTTTAATAATTCTATAGTCAAATTGGTATTAGTAAAGTAGTCAGAGGAACTAGAATTTAGTTGCTTGAAACAGAAAGTTCATACTAGAAAAGCAAGTAACAAGTAAGTGACTAATTATATTATTCTGAAGATAACCTTGTATATTTTTTTTTGTGGATTTTCAAGAAGAGGAAAAAAATTTACTTAAATAAAGATGTAAAAATGACATTTTACGCTTTGTTTCTATTGTCTAATGTTGCAATAAACTCTCAGAAGGTGCCCTACAGACATCGCTCGCATTTCAATATTTATTTTTTTACTATTTCTTAGAAAATTGTCGGTAGGATCTCCAGCATCAAATTAGAACTAATAATCGATTCTAAAATCGAGCTACAGATGAGTTAGAAAGAGTTAGCAAATCCTAATTAGCTCCTAAACTCTTCTAAAGCAAACGTATCTACCATCATGCGGATCAAAATATGTTTTAATTAATACAGAATCTCTATAGTGTTAATTCCTATTTGTTCCTTTCAATTTTTTAAGGGGGTAAATACAATTACACGGGCAAAAATTACGCATTAAAAAATATTTGTTTTCACAAAGAAGGTTTAATGCAATCATTATAAAACTTTGTACACTTGTTAAGGTATAAATTAGGAATGTAAACATTTTTTTTTTAATTTTTGAAAATAAAATGGCGGCTGTACACTGGCATGAAGTTGACTTACAAAAAAAACGCCAACCACTCTGGACGTCGTGTTATTGTCTGGCTTAAATATACACGTAATTTGTCGGTAAACCTCAAAAATTAGAAAAAATAATAATTCTGTTTGGTAGAAGTTTTTGTAAAAAATCGATAATTTTCACTATTTTTTCAGCCATTTTTGCATTAATAATTCAATTTTGCAACAAAAAATTTCAAAACAAATAGGCTTATAGACAAGCCTAAGGTATAAAGAAGAAACCCTAAAAATTTCAGCTAAATTGGACAAGTAGTTTTCGAGTAATCGTGGTTGCCAATTTTAAAAATGTTGTTTTGAGAAAAACGCGTTTAAAGTTTTGAAAACCTGCTATGCGCTGAATAAAGCGTTCTCGAAAAATGAAGAAAAAATATATAAGGAGTTCGATTTTCGACCTGAAACTTTTTGGGGCATATTCTACGGGAAATTTCCTAACTTTCTATAGGAACAAAAAAATTTGTGTAAAAATGTATTTACCTCCTTAATCGGACAAGTGGGTTTAAAACAAAATTAAAATTAGTATAGATTTTATTTTTACCATTTTTTCAAATATTCATTATTTTAAATTGTCACCTATACCTACGTGTTTCAAACAATAATCTGCGAAAATTTTATGAATTGCAGATTATACAGAAATATGTATATTTATAATAACGCCAGTCACGATGGATATTAATATATTAATTCAAAATTTTATTTATGTATTATTTTTTTCTGCATTAAATAAAAACAAATATTTAATAATAAATATTAAATGAAAAGAGGAATTCACCGTGCTGACAGAGCTTGTGACGATCGATACTGACGCGGCGTCCGCAGAACGCAAGAACTCCTTCGCGAAGTTTGGTGATATTTCATGTTCGAACAATTAATATTAGTCACATGCCTTTTGAAGTTCTTTTTTCAGATAATTAAATGTTTTGCAAAATTGTTTATGTAATATAGAATTTTACCTTATTTTTCGTTTTTCGTTTTTCCAGTGTTCCGTCGAATATTAGTAATAAAATAATGTTTATGTTCCCCTACTTGCAAATTAAAAAAAAAACAACATATAGTTATGTACAGTATAATATCATTTATCGATTATAATCAAAGTCAACCATTCACTAGTGATTAGTCGGTGAAGGTAAAGAATTACGGATGACTTGCTCACCTACACCAGATGAATTAACAAGGTATTATTACTGATTCAACTAGAAATTTTAAGATTTAACAATCCTGCCTAGTTTCATCTGAAAACCATTCGACTTGTTGTTAACACCAGCATTACTTGAACCCCGCCAACTAGTCAATTTATTAAGACAAACGAAACCCACAATCCGTAATTAAATCGGCTAATCCGTAACGACTTGGCTATAAATCAGGTTCGAATTATCTCGAGTGACGCTCTTGCATTTGTTATTTACAAAAAGGCATCCTCAGAAGACGCGCTAATCCCGCAAACGATGCCTGAAATTGCTTCCATTAATTATTCGGAGGAGGCAATTGATACAAAGGCACTTCATTAAAAAATTAACTAAATTAGGACGCTCACTTCGGTGAAACCTTTTAGCGCCATTTGCAGGGCTTTTTGAATCTCCAGGACAAATAAAATTTCTAGGGGGCGCGCAAAGGGCGTCCGATCCCCCCTTTCGCTATGGAGCACCGACGAGCTGCCAACAGGGCTCGACTCGCAGTAAATTTGGGGCGAAAAAGCTCTTTGTCACGGTCGTTATCAGCCCCATCACTGGCCCGTCTTTTCGGAGGCGCCAAGAAGCGAACTCGATAAGACCGAAAGTCGACAAGCGCTACCAGAGCCCGGAAAAGAGGGAAAACGTGATTGAAATGATAATAGATGGTGCCTGGATTGGAATCAATCAAAAATCAATTTTCTTGTTCAATTGCGTCGCAGGCCCGCGCCCCGAAGCGCCCTTGTTTTTCTGTCTCGACTCCAGTGTTTGCGCCCCCCGGATGCCCCTTCCGGCGCTCCTCCGCTCCGTTCGGGCGGCGTCACAGGCACTTAGGCGGAATTACTGGTGTGACGAAAACTGATATCCTGTAGCTGCCAGCCTGGTATCGGAGCGCCTACTAGGGCGCCCCCGATCTCGTAATTAATATTTTGAAAGGCGTGCTAATTGACTGAAAGAGTTTCATTTGATTTCCCTTTGATTTGATTTGATTACCACCGGCCTTGGGGGCCTCGTTTGGCACTGATTAGTTCGGCTTTACTCGACTCTCGTTCGATTCACACGATTGATAGCCTTTTGCCAAGGGCGTCCACTTTTGCATAACTCCCGCCACAGCACTCAGACAAACCTCAGAATAAATCCAGAGATGTGTCCAGACCACAGCTCATCGGGATTCGGAAACAGGACATACCATATATATAGTATAGTATAGTATCCCGGATTGCATGTATAATGGCCACCTCGATCGGATGGCATTTGTGCCCTCGATATTGTTTGACCGGCCACGCACAGTCGGGAGTTTGAAGTCCATTTATCACCGGCATAATCGAGTCCTGATAGCCGAACCTCAGTTATGTCCGACAACATATACGACCACGAACGGTTGTGGTAAGGACAAGATTATTTATTAAGCCCCGTTGTTCTTCTTATGATTTATCGCACCTTTTGGACATGCTTCACTGCAAGTACGCCCATTAAGTCGATGACAGGGAACCGAGTTGGACGAGATTATTGCGGCTGTTGTGGGATGTTTTGATTACACTAGTTAGACACGGGCAAGGAGGCACAACAGGACCTATACATTTATCGCTGACCATGTTAGAAAAGTAGTCCAGCAATTTTTTGCTGGTCGGTTCCCTTGGGACATCTTTTACACGAATCTCTGTGTAAGCATACATGTATTTATCTCATTATGCTGGCATCGTTGGCATTGGACGATACTTCAATTATCTACAGAATCTTTAAGAGGACGCACTAGTGTTTCTTGCCTTGATGAGATGTCTCTGCATCAAATTCATTTCTCTTATAAAGTACTAATAATATGAAATTTTATTTTACTTTATTCATTACACTCCGAACATTATAGCAAGTTTTTCTATGCAATGAATCAAGCCAACGTGAATAAAGGCCAGGTATTTACTAAAATGATTTGGTAAAAGTTTTTATAATACTTACCATATCGTGAAAGAAAAAAGTGACCGAAAAAATAAGCCACAATTAGCCTATTTCGTGGACCTCATATTTCAAACCAAAATGTGTGCTAATTGAAAGTTTATGATAAGATATTAGATTTTTAGTGTCAAAACTTTTATTCAACTGAAACACATGAAACAACTTAATTTCGTCAACTCTGATCATTGGTTTCTCAAAATTAAAACAGATGCTCATATTGAAACTTTTCTGAGAGCATATTCTTATCATAAATTTTCAATTAGCACACATTTTGGTTTGAAATACGCGGTCCACGAAATAGACTAATTTTGCGGTCACTTTTTGGTGCTTATATGGTAGGTACATGAATGCTGAAAATCATTTAAATAAATGTTTATTTGTACCATTCGAGACGGCGAAGTTTTTTGGAGGCCATCCCCAGGAGCCTTTTTTTTCTTGCTATATTACTTATATTGACTATTCCTGACGGTCCATGCTTTGGATCACTCATTTTAGGGACTAATTTGAAATCAATACCAATTTTTATGTTTATACACTTCTAAGATACCTTTTATTTTAAACCAGTCTTATCTCGACGATCTCGATCTCTTTCCTTACCGGTTAATAATTACAATTCAATATCATTGCACAAACGATGTGCTATCCATCTTTTTGGCTCGGAAATGCATTTCCACACAGTCTGCAATCCGTCTCGAATGTGTTAAAGGCTACGACGACCATACCATCGGTTGAACCAATTAATAAAATAAATATATACATTAAACAATTAACATTTTTCACAAATTATTCCTACTCTGTGCGACCGCCGCCCATGCGGTCGTTTTATATTTTTCAACCACCTAGAAACAGTACAGCCATGGTACGGCCCAGGTGCGGCCACCATTCACTCTTGGGGTTCGAAATAATCTTTAGTGTTCGAAAGATTAAACGCTCTTGATAAACTTTAATGTAACGTATTGTGTTACAAAATGGGAAAACCAAAATTAAGAAGGTGCCATGCAAAAGAGTCCACAAAAATTAAAAATCGTGATTTAATTTGAATATCGTCCTTTGTTCTCTGCATCTGCATCGAATAACTTTTTCATTTTAGTGGAACAAAAATCATGGTTTGGAGCAGAAAAATACATATCCGTAAATGTATAATTGGTACAATTAAAAATTAATTTTTCTAAAGTACACTTTATTTATATGTTCAGTTTAAAATACATTGGTTTATAATATTCAATTTGCAATTTTCTAATAAAACTATTCTCTGAAACTGATCTACAGAATCAGATATTTTATCTACCTAACTAACTTTCAGACACTGAGTTTTGCCGTGTGCCTTAAAATGTTCAACCAAAATAACGATGTTTTTCCGAGATAGGTATTTACCAATTCAATTAAAAATTAGCAGAGACCCGCTGCCCAACCGCGGAATTCCAAGCCGTGCTGTGTAGAGCAAGAAAATCGCGGCCGCGTAATGTACTGCCTGGTAATTACCTACTTAACAAGAAATTTTCCACTCATCCGAACACATTCGTCCTTTGCGAGCGCGCTGGCAGAACGCCAGCTAATGGGATTAAATTCCATTCGAATAAGACAGAAGCCTCGAGGAGTGCAAAGAGGACGCTGACGACGGTAGCGGCGGCGGCAGAAAAATAGGGAACTCGGGCCGCTCAGCCCGCGGAACCAAAATAAATTGCGGATGCAGCCGACTTCAGTGACACGTAACACGGCCATTTATTTGTGATAAGTTGTAACCTGCAGGAGGCAGATCTGGTTAAGCCCGGCCCGGAGGAGCCGCACGACCGAGACAGCAGGAATCCTGGATGTCACGAACCGAATTTTAGCTGCTGACATTAGTATTTCTTATAGCCGGGAAATTTATTTTCGCGCAGTCCAGGCTGCTCCTTGCAGCTCGGCGCCATTTCGAATCGAGAGGGACCGGTGGCCGGGAAGCCGCACCGGAAATTTTTGCAGAATTTATAATTTAAAATATTACAAGAGGTTTAAAGTTCAGAGCTTCTTTGTTAAATGTTTTTGCCAATTTAGTAAATACTTTTTTGAAATGCTCCAAACAATAACAAAAATATAAATTTAAAAACTAAAACCCGACTACAAATGTAAAGCTGAGTTTTTTAATGATCTGATTTGAATTTTGAATTATTCATAGCAAAATTTTTTAATTCGAAAAAATGTATCCAATAATTTTTTTAGAAAAAGATTTGAAGTTTGGATGGATAAAAATCATGGCAAGTAAAATCTTTTCTATAGGTCACTGTTTAAAAACTTCAGTTCAATGCATAACTCCAGATATAGAACAAATCATTAATGATGTATGAAGAATTTTCGTATACCAACCTGAGCTTGAACGACTCTTCTAATTCATGAGCTGACCATATCTAACATTTATACATGACCTTTGATAAAATATTAAATTCCAAGAAACAATAACAACAGTTATTAATGAGACAAATTTATTGAAAAATATCGTGTATCCATTTATTTATAAAAACGCGATCCGCACTAAGCCTGAAAAATAAGCTAGTAAATAAAGTAATATTTCAAGCCATTATGGTGGTCTCAATGTGCAAAAGAGCTCATAGCTATTAAATTAAATCACAAGATGTTCTTGATCCGAAAACATATTAATTTAGGAATTGATCTTTTTAAAAAAGCGCTATGTCCTACAAAAAAAATTGATATATGAAAAAAATGCCCTCGGAATGAAAAAATATTATACTTCAGATACCTCGTTGCAAAATTCATTAACAAAGGTAACCAAATAAATATTGGCGCCTTTACTCAATAGAGCGTAATGATGATATGATGAGCGTAATGATGACCATAATGATGAGCGTTATGATGAAATGATGAGCGTAAAGATGATATGATGAGCATAATGATGATATGATGAGCGTAATGATGATATAATGAGCGTTATGATGAGCGTAATGATGATATCATGAACGTAATGATGATATGATGAGCGTTATGATGAGCGTATTGATGATATGATGAGCGTAGTTATGAGCATAATGATGATATGATGAGCATAATGATGATATGATGAGCGTAGTGATGAGCGTAATGATGATATGATGAACGTAGTGTTGAGCGTAATAATGATATGATGAGCGTAGTGGTGAGCGTAATGATGATATGATGAACGTAGTGATGAGCGTAATGATGATATGATGAGCGTAATGATGATATGATGAGCGTAATGATGATATGATGAGCGTAATGATGATATGATGAGCGTAATGATGATACGATGAGAGTAGTGGTGAGCGTAATGATGATATGATGAACGTAGTGATGAGCGTAATGATGATATGATGAGCGTAATGATGATACGATGAGAGTAGTGGTGAGCGTAATGATGATATGATGAGCGTAGTGATGAGCGTAATGATGATATGATGAGCGTAGTGATGAGCGTAATGATGATATGATGAGCGTAATGATGATACGATGAGAGTAGTGGTGAGCGTAATGATGATATGATGAGCGTAGTGATGAGCGTAATGATGATATGATGAGCGTAATGATTATATGATGAGCATAATGATGATATGATGAGCGTAATGATGATATGATGAGCGTAGTGATGAGCGTAATGATGATACGATGAGAGTAGTGGTGAGCGTAATGATGATATGATGAGCGTAGTGATGAGCGTAATGATGATATGATGAGCGTAATGATGATACGATGAGAGTAGTGGTGAGCGTAATGATGATATGATGAGCGTAGTGATGAGCGTAATGATGATATGATGAGCGTAATGATGATACGATGAGAGTAGTGGTGAGCGTAATGATGATATGATGAACGTAGTGATGAGCGTAATGATGATATGATGAGCGTAGTGATGAGCGTAATGATGATATGATGAGCGTAATAATGACAGTAATGATGAGCGTAATGATGATATGATAAGCGTAATGATGAGCGTAATTATGCTATGATGGTAATAGGTCCTCTCCACTAGGCAATAAATATTGGCGTCTTTACTCAGTTTGAAAGTAGTGGAATATTATACAAACTCCTTTAGCACTTATTGATTTACTCAGATTGTAACTGATAACTCAAGAAGTTCAAACATAGTTTTAAAATATTTCTTACTCTTTCTTTTGCTTCGAAAAGTCTAAAACTAGATTTTGTTTTTTGAAATTGTTTTGTTTTTAAGTTTGAAAGATATATTTTTACAACAAGTAAGTGTTTTAAACGTTCTGTGAGGAGACTAAAATTTATGTTATCTACTTTTCGCTCTGAAGCAGGACTTGAACTAAAACTGTTTATGTTTAATTAATGTGTTGAACACCTTCAAACGGAATAAAAGCATATTTGGTTAAATAAGTTCCATTTGCCCTCTTTATTATCTCCTCAAAGCGAAGTATCGAATTACTAATAGCGATCATATAATAAAATTAATCTTTTAATTACAATTTCTGTTTTAGTAATACTTTACATATATGTATTATATAGTTCATAGCACCAACTTGGTGGGCGGCTACAAAGCACCCACCAGAAAGATCCTGGCCGTGCCCCTCAGCGTGAATAATTTCTCGCGCGGTAGTTTGAAGCGGGCACTTGAAGGGTAGTGCTATTGATTGGTTCGTCATTGATTCCGTTTTTTGCTGACTTTCGCCCAAATTCCAAAGCGCCAAGTTTCCATTTCAATTCGACATTGGCTCCAATTCGCCGTACCAGACCCTCTCCGGGTTCGCACCGGCCGTAATGTGGTTCACTTTTCATCGCCCGTGATGGGTTGAATCACGCAAGCCTTTTAAGCAGTGCTCGCCTCGCCGCTGCTGCAAGGACGTCTACCGTTTATAAGGTCGTAATCAAAAGAGATACTCGTTCCATGCGAAATCCAACACGCCCGCCACATGCGGATCGAGCTCGAGCGGGTGCCCTCTCCGCTGCCCCGCAGCCGTAATGTCCTCGTTAATGTGGCTAATAGGCTTGGGCACGGTCGCCTCGCTTTTTTCTCCCTTTTCCTGCTCCCGTGCCCCGGGGAGGTGGTTAGACAATCCTTTTAGGATGTGCGTGCCACCGGCAGTATGGCACTTTCCGCAAGGCGTAGCTCGCCCCGAGATTTATGACGAATCTCAGTCCTTTTAATTAATTTGATGAAACTCTGATTGTGGCCGCGTGCTAATTACCTGATATGCGAGCAGGAAGTTTGTAATGTATCTCCGATGGAATTTTAGTTAAGATAATGACCCTAATTGGTTTGCGGTGATTTTTGCGAAATTTTTACAGCTAATAAACGTCGAAAATATCTTCTTTTTTTTTTACCGCGCTTTCGATATTATTTGATTTACTTGTATTAAGGTTTGGTTACAAAAATCAGTACAAATGATAAACCTTAAAACCCAGTTGTTTGCTCATAGTTATACTATATACTATATTTCATTCAATACCATTCAAATGTGATGAAAAATATCTAAAAATCGAATTAGTGCAGTTAAAAGCACATTAAAAACATAGATATATCTATGTTACAGATCTATATAATAATACTTTTATCAAAAAGACAAATTTGAAGCAGTTTTAGGTTTTTTTAATATAATCCTGCTTCAATTTGTTAATCTAATACATTCTCTTCCATATTTTTAATACGCTTTTGAGCAATAAAACCATAAATAAGTTTAAACTTCATACATAAATCAGCGTAAAATAAAAAAAATTTTATTTTTATTTACTTTTTATTTATAACAAAAGATAAAGTATATTAATCTACACATTTTACTAATAAAATGTAACATACGTACCTGTGACACACATCTGATATCGATATGATAATATTCCACGTACTACGTTTATACCATATATCTGTGACCTAATATTAGAATAATCTATAATCTAATATATGCGTAGTATTTGGATTTGCAAAATTTCTGTGGTATCAAAGTATACATCATTTTTAGTGTGTACAGCGCCTCTGCCGGTAAATTTGCTCTATAAAACAGTATTTTACCAAATATTCACTTTTTAATTTATTTGTGAAGTTATTCTACCATTTTCCTAAAATTTGGCTGAAACGGATTGGGCATTCATTTCCGACGTTTCAGATTTTGTAGCCTTTTTCAAAAATACAAGCACAAAGGAAAATAAAGAAATGTTTAACAATTTCCTAAAACCTGTAAAAATTAATGAATTTTAAAGCCCAATCGTTAGGTTATTAGTGCTATAAAAATATCGTTTCGTCATCATTATTTAGTATACATTGCACTTAACTTCTTATTTAAATACAATATAAATTCAAAAAACCAACTTGTGTTTCGATGTTAATTTGTTTGAAAATTATGTGTGATTACTTGCAATTTTTTTGAAAAGTAAGTTTCAAAAGAATTCCACACAATTATAAAAAGAGCGTTCAAATTTTGGGATAACAAATATAAATATTATATTTTGCATTTTACAATTTTGAGAAAACTGCCTTTAAAGCTTTACACTTGGAGCATGATATTTAATAGAAAATTTATTGGTTTGTGTGAATCCCTCATTTTAAAATTATATTTACTCCATAAAGTGAATTTGCAAATAACAAATTGGCGAAAGTAAGGACTTTAATTTCAAAATATATTTAGTTTATTTTTTTAACTCGTATTCAAAACCGAATAAATATGAATAACACCTTCAAATCCATATAAATAGAAACGAAATCTTGAATATCGCATAAAATAATTATTATCTCATCATTGAACTTTAATAAGAAACTTCAACCATCAATACTATAACATATACAAAAGTAGCTAATGGGCACATTTCAAATATAGAATATCTATATTCTATTTATGTAATTTTATAATCTTACAAATTACATAAATAGAATACAGATAATCTATATTTGACATGTGCCCATTAGCTAATTAGCTAATTAGTATTTTACTCGTAGTCGTCGACTGTAGAAAGTGTTCGTTATTACACATAAATTGAGATAACTTGTAAACATTGTTTTGGTTTTGGTGTGTAAACTTTACAAGGATGTTTTATTAATGATGTATGCAAGTTTCGTAATAAGTAGTGAGAAGGTGATAAATAATGGTTCGTAATAACCCAACATTTTGAATTCTTGATAAACGATTTATTTTTATTTTTTATATTCATTGCTTTTCTTTTCAAAATATTCAAGACGGGCGGGCATCACTAATATAATGTATTAGAGAAATCGTTTATTACATAAGTTTTTAATTTCTCGTTTGTATATAGGCACACCTTGAGATTTCCTATTAATTATTCAATTGGCAATATTTCTCCGACCTCTTTAGACGAGATTAAGGATATTGACATTCTGCCGATTGTTTGCTTTATTTATTTATTCATTTAAATTCTTCAACAACTGACCATTACAAATGACATCACAATTAATGAATAAATAATGTAACAAGATGGAACCGAAATAAACGTTGCTCTCAATAATTCCGGAAAGTTAATAGACCCTTCAAGATGTCAGACATCATGACAATTCTAAAGGTATTACGTCTCTTTTCCAGCGAATTCAAAGAGATCAGTTTAAGCCTATCGAAGTAAGGAGGGAGGTTCGCATAGTCGATCCAAGACAAAAATACTCCAAAGTGGGCCTAGCAAAAGTACAATACAAAAGCTTGATAATTTAAGAATCGTTAAATTCTTTGGACCATCTTTTTATAAAGCGTAAGGTAAAATTGGCTTTCTTTGTTACTCCTTTAATATTGTTCTCAAAAAAAGGTACATAATTTAGGATAACGCCTAAGCTTTTGGTTTTGTCGAGTCTAGTTAATGAGCTTCCATCCACCGCACAGTAATTGAAGTTAACTACGGAAATTCAGTAATTTTGATAATTGCTGGCACCTTTAAAATTATATTCTTTAACATTTAAATTAGTAATTAGAAATGGGAAAAAAGTTTTTGATGTGTCGTAATTTTAAATGTCAATAAAATAAGTTTTGACATAACTCTTAAGAGATAACTTTAAAAAATATAATTAATTTAAAGAAGAAATCGAGTTCTACTAGTCTTAAGGAAAGACTTTTTCTAGGAATTGACGATTAGGGAAATGCCATTTATACAAGATGCTTAAGTCAGAAAGTAAAAGGTGACAATATGTCTCACTAGAAACTGCACAACATAATTTTGCATCGTCAGCATAACAAACTATTCTGATCGATGAAAAAAGCAAAGATACGTAAGGAGCGCCAAAAATTCTCGGCCTGATAAAAAAAAAAAAGAACAGAGAGCAATGAAAAAAATAAATTTTTCTATATAACCACCCTGTATTTTAATAAATTTATTATAAAGTGGAATAAACATTTCTATGCCTTTATAATAACAATCAGATTCCTTAGAATCAAAATACATCACTGAAGCTTTCAAGTCATCGTCGGTGCAAAAATGGTCAGCGCTTTTTTTCAGATCACGAAATAAATAATAATCGAAAAGAATCGAAGGGAGCCATATCGGAGCTGTATGACGGATGATCTTGCACTACCCCCGCTGTGAGCACAGGTGCATTGTCGTGCAGAATCCCTTTCGATACGGTTGACTTGTTTATGTTTTACATATGATCTCGACAACTGCCTGAAGCCTTACACTTTCTACGAGTATTAACTAATTTTCTCCCGTTTTTGTCCGCCAACTTTAAGCTCGGACAACTTTCTTATACTCGGGTATTTTCAATAGTTCTCTCTCAGAATATCACCTGAAAATTAAAACAAAAAAACACCTCTTTCTATTGTATATTTAAATTTAAAAAAAAATACCAATTTCTGAGGGTCAATTTTATAAAAAAAATTAATATTTTCGATATGAAAGAAGTTTTGGAAAAATCCAAAACCACCAAACCGCCAGCTCAAAATGTCCAATTAATAAAGTTAAATAAAACCGGTGGTAAGGGGTTGTAAACCACTCCTAAAATCAACATTTTTACGCTAACTCGCTATTTTATAGATTTTTCTAAAAAAAATTGGGTAAAACTAATGCTACGGATTTTCGAATTTTCAACCCTTACTCACCCCCTGCCATCCTTTTACACCACTAAGAAAAGGTTGTAGAGCTACAATATATAAAAATTTGAAAATTACATGCCCAAAAACCTTACTTACTTTTTCCATTTTTTTATAAAGGAATGGGCCGAGAATACTACCCTGGGGCACACTGGAAGAGTTAACTATTTCAGTTAACTCTCAGAGCATGCTTTCAACTATCTATAAAATCTTTAAATATTAGTAATAAAATGTTATGATGGCCAATTTAAAACAATTAAAATAAAATGTCAATTTCTTTCTTCTTTTAAACAAGATAGTATATAAAATATGTGTATGTTGGCTTAATAGATAAACACTTCCCACAGTATCTTTTGGGGGAAAGTACAAAACAGATTAGCCTAGGGTTCTAAAGAAATATACCGCACAATTTACGATTTAAAGGTGCCTTCATATTGTTATGACAAAGAAAAAATTGCCTAAATCTTAAAAGTTGGTTTGCTTCCGACTCAATTGATGAAATGAAAAAAAGGTTGCTGCATCGATGAAGAGGAATCTGTGAAGATCCCATCGACCTCGTAACGATAGCATAAACTGTGAATAAACCCGAAAAGGCCATTACCACTGAGCATGCCGCAAACGTATCAATCACGGAGAGCTCAACTTAATTTCGCCTGTTCAATAAACCCGGGCCGATGCTCCGGTCTCCTCTTCCCTTTTCTTTTTTATTTAAGCTTTCTCTGAAAATTGAAAACAATTCCCGCGCCCGGCGCCGGGGGAGGCGGGACGGAGGGGCGCTGGCCCACTGTCATTGAAGTCAAATTTTCATTGAAGTAAGCAAAACATTTGCCAGGACCATCAATTGTGTTAAATTTTTCGGTCTTCCCTGTCAACCATGAAACGGAGGATCCGGGGGATACTTAGTTGCCTTCCTTTGAAATAAAATCTGCAGCAATTGTCTGAATTTCTACTCGAATCGAAATAACCGGGTCGAGCGCGCCAGGGGAGGAACTCTTTCGGGTTTATGTTGTTGTCGGGATGGCTCGGCGGCGGGCGTGCAGAGGATACGTTTTCAGGCTGGCTCCGCATACACGCCCGGTATTGGGACCCAGCCAGGAGATGAGATCCTTGAAATTTATATTCTTGAATTTCGCAAAGGCGAGAACTGAATGTGGAAGCCCACGAGGGATTGTCATCTTCGTGCTCGTAACAGTTTCAAATTGAATTATCTGATGTCTTTGTTTTCCACTGAATTATATCACGCCCACCTCTCCTGAGCCGTCCCGGGTCTCTCCCGCAACTGCTTCGCTCCATTCCTTCTTTTTTTTTTGTTTTTTTTTTTTGTTCTTTATTCCCGAATAATTCGGTTTCTCTCGATGGCGTAATTCGACGGTTCCTTCTTTATTTGCTCCTCGACTGCATACCTCCACTGATTGGGTGCTGAATAAATTTTGATTTGGCAAAATGTTGATTGAACGCGCATAGATGCCGGGTTCCCTTTAAGGACATTATTTTCGAAAATGTTCTGATGGGATGGCATGAGCGTTTTATGGTGATTTATGTTTACTTTTCAGATTAAGCTATTTAAGGCGTTTATTGTTCGGAAGCAGCAAAATTATATAATAAAATTAATGATTGAATGTGCACAAACATTCAAGGTACTTGCATATATTAGATAGAAGAAGCACTTTCAATTTATGGGAATTTATTCGCAAAGGTAGGTCTTTTTAGACAGTCTAGAGATTATATTAACCTTCACAGTTTACAAATTTTTACTACTTTTTATGCAATAGGTTACCTTGACTAGGGACAGTCATTTTACTAACTTAAGGGGTAATAATACCTACCGACACCTGCTGCACTCTGGATTCGCATCTAAAAAATTGTTAACGATTTTTTTAAGTACTTTAAGACACAAAACCGAATTACATTATATTAAATAATTTTCATAAAAACAAACTGTAGTGGACCATTTCTGGTGGTTTTCTCTAAAAATTGAGTTGTATATGCACCTGCTAACAATTTCACGAAACTTTTGGATAGATTAGAAAATTCTTGTCGTTTTCAGGGTAAAAATTAAAAGACTGAAAATAATTTCCATCACAATCAATGAGCTCCCGTTTTTGAGAAAAACAGAGTTACCGTAGATACCGTATTTCAGCCATTTTGGAATGATCATTAAAAAATAACGGATTTTCATAGAAGGTCATAATATGACTTAAATGAAAGACTGAATCCTAATCTAACGGGGAACACATTTTTCGTAACGATTCGCCAGGTAAAATCTTCATTCCAAATTTGGCGCAGGTCGGTTTGTTTCGAAAATTTCGTCCGCCATATTGGATCCGCCATCTTTAATTCTGCAAATTAAACTGCAGATTCGTGATCGGCGATCCCAAAAACCCCCACATACCAAATTTGGCGTAGATCGGTTAATTTTCGAAAATCTCGTTCGCCATCTTGAATTTTGCAACTCTGACTTCAGATTCGTGGTCAGCGGCCCCTGAAACCCCCACACACCGAATTAAGCGTAAATCTGTTGATTTTTGGAAATTGATATTTCTGACCCGGTTGAGGTTAGGAAAAAAACATGACGTGCCACCTCAACTCTGACGGTGGATTTGGATTCACGGGGTTCTTTTTCATAAAAATATACATCTGGATATGAAAAAAAGAAATTCCGGTATTTTTCCTTGTACATTTATCCGGATTTTTGCTATTTGTTACCTGTTTTTTGAGGTTAGGAATTAACTGTGATGTGATGGCTCAATTCTGACTCCAGATTCGTGCTCAGCGCGAGAAAATACCTCGAAAACCATATATCGCATGTAAAGTACAGTACAGACCACTTTTCTTTTTTTGTGTGGCTGTGTAAGCAATACATAGAAGAAATTACTTTCAACGGAATGTGCTGGAAAAATTTTAAAGCGCTTCATATTTTTATGTTATAATTTAAGGTTCAAGTCTTCATTTAACCTACGCTACAAGTTCCTATCACGATTTGTTATTATTAATGATTTTTCAAAAATAGCCGAAATACGGTCTTTTGCACATTTTTTCGTAATCTACGAAAAAAGTCCTATAGAAATGATTCGCACCTAAATTGGTGTTGACTAGTGTAATTATTGGCTTCCTACTGGAGGCATCAACAATAATTTTAATTAAAAATTGAATTTTCCACCCTATGAGACATCGTTATGCTGGGGCCACACTAACAGCAAATGCCGCTGATTATAGCGTTAATGGACGTTGGCGATAATTTTTAACGCCATTCTTAATGCCGTTTGAGATTAAGCAATAACTCGCGTGGGTCTTTTTTGACACATCAAAGAGATTTAACGCGATAATTACTGCTTGTGTGGCCACACTGACGTTTGTTCATTGTGCGCCGTATTTGAAATCTGACTGGAGTGAGTGACAGTTGTGACAGTTGATCGACGATAACTACGGTTGAGTATTCTATGGCTATGAATTGGTCAAATGAAAAAGTGATTGAGTTCCTTGAAATATTTCAAACTGAACCATGTCATATTAAACGCCATTTTTATTTGCGATGATGGGCATTGACGTTGAATTTGTAATGTGGCCATATCGTTATCGCGTTGAATTTGTAGTGTGGCCATCTTGCTATCGCGTTAATTTTGTTGCCGTTTTTAATGGAATTGATAGGCATTGACGTTTGCCATTATGTGACCCCACTATTAGACATATTTATTGACATAGAATTTGTTCACAGATTTTATCGCCACTTGGTCGATATTGTTCTTTTAAAACTAACGTCAGTTTTCGGTTCTATAAAACATCTTATAAACATTACTGAACAGTACTGTTCCTGAGAAGAACAACGCGGCATAATTTCATAACGAAGAATTTTAAAATTAAATTGAATTTTGCCTGAATTTACAGGTTATTCTCTGAGCTTCAAAACTATTATGAGCTTCCAACAGATAAAAAATTATAATTCCGTATCAATTTTTTCCAGTCACGTAGCGCCTGCATTCTACAAAAAGAAGAAACAAAAAAATACTGACCACTAGAAAATTTGATTAAAATTTCAAAATCAAAATCAATGGGAAGCTAGAGACTTCAAATTCTTAAACCATCCACATGCTTACAAAGGCGAAAATAATGTTTTGTGGCAGATCCATAACCCGGGGTCTTGAATGATGTATCCTAATATGATATAAGAGGGAAAAAGCAGTTTCAATCAATCTAATGAATCCACCCATAAGTTAACGTTTAATTTAAGTTTAATACTACGGAACAGCACAGGCAGGGCCCCGATCGAAGGTGGGCTGGGCAGGATGACTCGGAAAAGTTCCAATATTTGCACCAAATATTTGCCCAAGGATGCAGCGTCTAGTGCTTTCAGAAATATTAAAAATGTGAACTTCCCTGGTTATCTCCGGCAGCCGGTTTCGACTCGTAAGGGGGCGTCCGACCTCTTCGGCACACATGTGTTCCAGCCAATTCCAATAGTGTGGAGAAAGGCAGAAGGGCATCTCCGGACTAAGAAGGTGCTTCTTACTTGGGCAAAAGAAACTTTATCCTAGCAAAAAACCTAAGGAAATGAAAATATTTCTGTAGTACACTTTGTACTGCTTGTGAAGCAGGCCCTCACCCGGCTGTTTGGCTGGCTGGCTACAGGGGCATGTCGAAGGTGTGGGGCGAGAATTTAATATGAAGCCAGAATTTTAATATTTTCCGGGCATTCCCTACTCGATGGTCAGAAGAGAGGGACTTGCGGTTGCAAATTATGTCTGCAGGAAATTACCACTGTGGTGGATGTTTCATTTTACAAGACTCCAACGAGTTCAGCGAAAAAAGAAGAAGAAAAAAATAAATAAATGTTAAGAGCTTTATTAGCTCGGCTTCTCACAGATTTGAAAACTTTTCAAATAATAGGACTTGGCTTGCTCTTAGCACTTCGGTTAAATGCGAAAGTTGCAGAATGTACGTTTGTAATCATGTTATATGTATATGGGGCGGTGCAGCGTTTCTTTAGGGCTAAATAAAATTGCTGAGATTATTATTTATTCGACTTCGGCCTTTAAGCAAAAGTTTTGAAGAACTGCTCCCTCTACTAAGCAGAACACCAAATCTAAAGAAACGTTAAAATCTGAGAGAAAACTATTTAATTGGAACCATTCTTGCGAATGCAATTTCCGTAGATTGACCTGTGCGAAAGTTGCCTAATTACCATAAAAATAATTCGGGTAAAAGTTGTCGAGTTTCAAAGAAAACACAAACATTATTAAGAGGATGTTGGGTAAAGGGTAAATATTTTTGACGCTCGAGCGTAAACTTTTGAAGGGCCTTACTAGGGTATTTACCCAACTGCACTACAGAGGGCTCCACCGCTTATCAGACACAACTATAACAAGTGCTCAACGACCGGTCAGGAAAATTGCGCTCGTTCAGTTCCGCTCCAACAAGCGGGAGCGCTATGATTTCCCTGAAAGGATTTACATTTCTTGGAAAACAATTTTTTTACCGAAAGGTTTTTTTTTCGGGCACCACAAACCTACCACCTGTAGTCTCCGGCGAGCCTAGGGCGCGACGACCCATCATTTGAAGCAGGAACAACTTTAAAAAGAAATCTCCAGTAATCGAAAGTCAAATAAAAACTTCGAGTTTACCTCATCTCCGCTAACGACTCTGAGTGCAATCAACTTGAGTGAATCTCAATAAGGAGCTCCACCGCGCGCCGCTCTGGCTGCTGGCTGCTGCCAGACAGCAAGATGTGAGTGTGCTAAATAAACACTCCCTGGCAGCTGCCAGCTACGTGAAAAAGTTGAGCGGTGTTGAAGTTGTAAAACTTTCAGGCCAATATCCCTCTGCTCAGAGCTCACGGGACGGTATTTGCTCCCTGCATAGTAAATAATTCGGTCCGGGAGTCCCCGGATGGCGTGGCCGGGATTTCCCAGGGTCGAAGAAGTAAAGTAGGGCCAACTCGCCGCTGAAGACAGCCAAGTGTTTCGGCATAAGTGATTACTTGCACGGGAGCTCAAGCTCTAATATTGATGAGCTCCTCCGTAACGACGGTCTTCGTTTTGGGTATATTTTCATTAATTTGCTGCCATTACAAGGAATTTACTTGAAAATATTGATGGGTTAAACGCTGCGAGCAGGTACAAAACGGGTAATTTCGTCCCACTGATGAATATTGTCCTTTATTAAAGAGCTTCTCCTCCCTGAGGCGTTACTAGGGTAAATGAACCCCTAAAATGCAAATCTTGAGTAAGCCCCTATGCATATTATGGTTCACCAAGTGTATGCTAATTGGGTTCCACAGACATCTGTTATCCTTGATTATTTTTTCTCTGTTTCGTAAGGATATTGTAAGTTAAAAACAAAAAATTACCATATGATTAATCTTTCACCTTCACACTTCTATACAGGACTGCGCAATGCACATTACACATGTTATGGGGTTGAGGCACCTTCATTATTTGTAATCGTCCGCCAGGTATAAAGAGGACTCGTCCAAATCGCTTAATGAAAATTAATTGAATGTGTTTATATTCATTTATTTAACTTACAAGGAGGGAGCACGACCTTGAGGAAATGGATTTGAATGAAATTTTGCCTAGTAGTAGTATTTCATGTCGGTATACTAGCCATAATATTTCCGTCCAATGCCCAGTAGTAGCGGAGAAAAACGCACCCAAAGTTCACCGATTGCTATAGTATATATAAGTTATGTTGAATTTCAATTGAGCGCATCTTATCGTATATGGTGTATGGTTTTTCGACCCTCCTATTGTCCAGAGTAGGTAGATATTCTGCGTTATAGTATTCGACAGTTTAAAGTACATTTTGGAGATATATTTAAAATCATAGCGTATAGAAATAATAACGGAAAAAGTACATGAGTTAATGAATAAATAAATAGTCTGTTCACTTTTATAATTAACTAAATAATTAAAAACGATTGAAAAATCAATCAAGTACGCTCAACTCGTGCATGCAAGAGTACGAGTCAGGAACGTTACCATATACGACACGTTGCGCTCAATTGAAATTCAACGTAACTTATATATACTATAGTAATCGGTGAACTTTGGGTGCGTTTTTCTCCGCTACTACTGGGCATTGGACGGAAATATTTTATGGCTAGTATACTGATATGAAATAGTACTAATAGGCAAAATTTCATTCAAATCCATTTCCCCAAGGTCGCGCCCCCTCCTTGTTAGATTCACAGTAGGATTGGCCTTCTGCACGCAATATTTTACTAATTAGAAGATGCCTTGAGTAACAGCGGTCGCCTATAATGTTTTTTAAATCAATAGTCAAAGTTATGATTTCTTCAAAAAACCTTAATACTTCCCGAGTCGAACTTTACCTACGGTTTAGATACTGAACATACTTAAATAGACCTATATTAATACTTTTTATTCTTAAAAACGCCCAAATAATTTACACTTCATAGGCTCATTAACTACTAAAAATTCTATAAAAGTAATAATGTGAATGACGGAGGATGAAAACGTCTTTGGCTCGCTTAGTTCAATTGACTTTATTCTCTTGAGTTCTTACAATTTATACTTAATTAATTTCTTAACTTAGGTTAGCCCAGCGAGTTATATAATAATAACAATAACAAGAATACTCGCTGTGCTAAGTGACAAAATGGGCAAAACAGCTCGCAGGTGTGATCGAGCTTCGCTGGTTTGCTTAGTTTCAAATATTCTTAACATAATTTGTACTTCTTTCACAAATAATTAACATCTTTTTTGAACCTCAAAAAAACTATCTGTATTATTATGAGAAAATTCTAGTTTTTAAACTAAAAATTTTGCATTTAAAGAATTTTTAACACCTAATTTAGTACTTTTTATACACTACAAACTCAAGAGCTCCTAACGATTCTATCAAAGTAAAAAATTGAAATGTTATTTAAAACTACAGAAACTACTTCTATTATTAAACCTAAATATTCGACATTTAAAAACCTGTGAACTCCTAATTTAGTACTTTTGTATTCTTCACAAACTTAGTAACCTCTCTACAAGTGAAAATTTCATATTTTTAATATTTAACATATACTAATTAACTTCTACATAATTTTTATAAAATATAATAACTCTCCAAATTATAACTGATTATTGTTATTTACATATTGAAAACCTAATTAATAAAGAATGCGGTAATCGGCGGCAATCAAAGAAGAAGAAAAATCTAAATGGCTAAAACCATATAAGAGTTAATTTTTTTTTTTTTTTAGAAACTTTATAATTTCATTATTATAATTATCCCAGAAAATAATTAAAATATTTAGAACCTAATAAGAATATCTCGCGTTTAATTAGAATCAATAAGTCTATAGAATTAATAGAAGAAGGCAGAATAAATAGGACTTAATGAGTTTTTTGTAATATATTTAGGTTTAGAGAAGGTGGTAATTTTAAATGTTTAACGCTAAGCAACTACTAAAGCCTTTTTTCTGGTAACCGACTATTTGACGTCGATATGTACTATAACATATGGAAAAATAACCAACATTAGTTACAAGTGCTCATATTTTAAAACAAACGATTAGCATATAGAAAAAACCAGTTTCAAATTGAGATCGAGCTCGGTTTTTCTACGTAAAAATTGAGACGGATCTTTTGCCTAGTTTTTTAAAATATGAACCATTATTCGAAAAAATGTACAATAATTTGAGCAATGAATAAACTTTACAACTGCAAAGGTATTTTTGCACAGACATTTGCTTAATTTTTTTTTGTGAATTATTCAATGTCCTTCCAAAAAGGGAAGTAAAATTACACCGACATTTTTTAGAGTGTATATAGAGATCTTCCCCAAAACTCTTTCAGGTTGTGTAATTCTTAAGGGGGTAGTCCAGTGAAAAAAAAAAATTTTTCGTTTTTTTTTTTTTGCTTAAATCTACTCTACTACACCTAGAAAATACTCCCTTAAAATATCTAAGCAAAATATTGAATAGTTTTAAAGATACAGAGAGTTTTCGAGAGACATGTAATCCGAGCGCTCGAAGGTCCCCTGGCGTGTTTCGGAGCAAGTAGGACTTTTGTATTTCTGTTTGCTTCGCCCATTTTTTTTCGGTTTATAACGGTCTAGGTCCTTCTGCTTTGTATTTAAGGTTAGTTATGTATGGAGGAGGCATCGCGTTATGTATGGAGCAGGCATCGCTGACTAAGGTAAAATTAATTTTTTTAGCTTTTTTCCGCATAAAAAACTTTAAACGCGTTTTTCTGAAAACAGCATGTTTTGACTCGGCGGACGTCAGATCTCAGAGTCTTTTGCTCCGATTGATCTAAAAATTTAGCTGTATATTTCTTGATTGTGTATCTATCGTCGGAACTAGAATTATTAAAATCCATTGTTTATTTACAAAGTTATAAACAAATTAAGCACCCGAAAAACACCCGAAAAATTCGAAATGCCGCCATTTTGTTATTTTTTATTGAAAATTAATAATTCTAGTTCCGACGATAGCCAATGTTCTACAGATTAAAACCTCATTTGAATTTTTTGTTTCAAATGAACCGTTGCAGAGATTCGACGTCCGCCAACAAAAAAAAATTTTTTTTTGAGCGGCCATTTTGTCGGGATGACTCATCGAAAACAAAAACAAAAATTTTTTTCGTGTATTTTAATAGTTGTACTATCATGCGTCAAAAAGTTTTTTAATAAAAATTGACTTCTAATATGAAAAAAAAATCGTTGAAAAAACAGTCGTTTTCACTGGACTACCCCCTTAAACGGAGCTTATGGCTGTAGAATAGTCTAGAAAACATAATCTTGATTTTGAAAGATCTATTCAGTGATATGCCACTCAATATGGTACGTAATTTTCTTTTTCGTCTCTACTACCGTTTTGTATTTTACGGCCGCCATTTTGTTTTTATAAAATCCAGACATTATAATGCTTTTTGAGGGTATAAAGAATCCGTGTGAAAAACAGAACCTGTCTTTGCTATCGCGCAGTTGGGTAAAAAAATTCAAACAAATAATGTAAAAAAAGTAAAATCAAATAATTTTACCCGTTCCTGAAGTAAGTATACCCTCTTAATCCAGAATATTCCAATTTAATCTTATTCCACTTCCATTTGCTTGATTGTGTGTACCAGCCCCGACCGTCAATATTAGCGTCCTCATCCCCACTGTCGATTTACGTGCAAGTACGCGGACATTTCATCCGTAAAATCCTTCCCGTGGAAATCTTGTTAATTGGGCGCCTGTTGATGAAGTCGTCCATCATCACTTGAGGTAGCACCGTCGGGTACACGAATGAAATTACACTGAATTTCCACCTGGAGGTCGGAAGTCCCAAAACATAGGCATGGCACTGCTCCCGGTATCCCGGCCGTTCTCCGGGCCTCTGGATCCTTCTCTAGCTCCATGGTTAGGAGGGAGGGAGGTCTCGGCGGGACATTCCGAACCGAGTGCTCAGCAAAGTTTCGTCGGGGCGGTGTTGTTTTACACTTTTAATGTCCTCCCCTCGATGGTGATGAATATGCACTCGTGCAATTATCCCGCTCGTGTAAGCACTTGAAGTGAATTACTTTAATCACGGTCAAAACCTAATGGGATTTTGGTGTGATCCCAGTTAAACATTGCTGGGATTTTGTGGGTTCCCGGTCTCTTGAGAGTCTTCTTCGGTGAGGATGGCTTGCACAGAGCAATAAAAGACAAATTCTATGGCTGAGGAGTTCCCTTTATATCCAGGGAATGATCCAATCGGCCCCAGGGACGCTGCATAAGAGGGACAAGAATGTAAGAACGTCTTCATAATTTATGAAAGTGGCATCCACGAAGGGATTTGCTTATATGCTTATTTTTAACCATTATCAGCACACTGACTCTATACTTCCGGGACGGTAATCCCCTTGACATTTTGATGATGAAGTCATAAGAGGATTATAGGATGTGAGTACAATGGCAGAATTACATGCTCACTTCCTTAACTCTGTGGGGTTTGGTGCTTTTACGTAATAGGCCCCAATGCTTTTGCAATAATTTACGAACATAAATTCAATCGAATTGGATCTGCAAATTAGGCAACCGCCCAGTTCTATTTTATTCAGTTCGAAGGACTCATCGACAGAAGAGGCGAGACATGTAAAATTTCAACTTAATATTGTTCGTATTAACATAGAGTAGTCGAAATTTTTTAAACGACATAAACTTTCCTATTTGTTTAACCAAAGATAATATAAACTACTAGTTTATATTATCTTTGGTTTAACCCATTTATGCGCAAAACGAGAATTTTGTGCACGCAAGTTGGTACAATTATACGATTCGTATAGAAAATTGGGGCGATTTTTACCAAAATCGTATATACAGGGTTTTTGGGGATGCTCTTTCAGAATCTGACATTTGTTTTCAAAACATGAGTTTGAAAGTTTTTTTGCTTTGGTTTTTTGCAAAATAGCCATTTTGAACAGCAATGTAATAAAAAAACTTCTCGATTTTTTTACACCAAAAGGATCAACTTTACAAAAAAAATTGTATAAAACAGAAAATGCTTGAAATTAGCCAAAAGCAGGTGTGAATTTTTTGAACTATTTTTGGTTTTTGGGATTTAGCCAATTTTTGAAAAATCCATAAATGTCCTAAACAATTCTGAAAAAAACTTCACACGTCTTCTTTGGCTATCATAAAAGTATCATAAAAAAGTTGGTGATATTTTAATCGTTAGTGACTTTATATGAACTCAGAGTAAGATTGTTATAAAAATAAGTATTTTCTCGACTTTCTAGAAGGAGTTTTATAATACTTAATGGAAGACAGCAACAATCAGCCATATTTTGCTTTTCATTGAAAAACTGTAGTAGGTAATAATTGATTTAAGGTACTAGTTCCCTGTAGAACAGGAAAAAATAGAAACTTAAACTTATGTTTTTCTTTCAGCTTTTTTATTATAAATCTAACTACATATTTTTTTATTGGAATATTTAAGTCTTGAAGTTGACAAAAAAAAAATTGTTTTTCTTTTTTTAGTACTTTATTATGTATATAGAGGGCTCTCAAAAATGAGCAGTCCACAAAAAGAGGGTTCCATGGCAGACACTTAATCTCAGAAAAGGCAAGTCCGAAACCAAAAAACCAAAAAGCATGTTAAAAATGAAGATATTTTATGAAGCAATTCACCACAATTAGTAAAAAATCGGTAAAAGAAACAAAAATGGCGGATGTTTGAAATACAAATTTGAAAAAATCGCATTTCTTTTCGTTTTGTTCGGTTTGCAAATATGTTTTTCATCAACTTTTTCGGAATTTTCTGGTAAATTGCCCTACAATAGACCTTATCAAACAAAACACTATAAGGTTTATTCAAATCGGTTCAGCCAATCCGGAGATTGAGTGTCCGCCGTATTGAAAAATGTAGTTTCGAGAAAAACGCGTTTAAAGTTTTTTTTACGATATATTTATTTTTTTTTTTTTTTTTTTTTTTTTTTTTTAACAGACCATCAGCTTAGTCAAAGCTTTGTAAAATAACAGAATTAATCTGTAGCTTATGACTGATTATTCATCATTTGGTCCGATGTTAGTAGACATGCGACCACAACCACCAAACAGACTATTCTTTAGTGCATGCTTACTGACACGAACATCAAACAAATCAGCATTCTTTTTCACATTTAACCTCATCCGGTTAATAGGCTGGAAAAAGCTATAGTTATTCTTACATAAACTAGTTTGCAGAAGTGAAACCACCCTAAGATTACGCTCGTTCAATCTGAAAGTGAATTCGCTTTTAAGGGAGGCTGAATCAATATTACCAATTAATAATTGGTGAACAAAAACAATGTCTGCGATCTCCCGACGCTTGAGCAGAGAGTGCATATCGAGGAGCCTCAAACGATCATTATAAGGAGGGAGAAGAACTGGATTGCTCCAAGGTAAATCCTTAAGAGCAAATCTGACAAATTTTCTTTGCACAGATTCGACGCAGTCAATATGGACTTGATAATAGGGCGACCAAACTTGACTTGCGTATTCGAGAATTGGCCTAACAAAAGAAAAGTAAAGCTGTTTTAAGACAGTTCTATTTGAAAATTCACGGGACCATCTTTTGATGAATCCCAGCATAGAGCTGGCTTTAGCCACCGTACAGTTGATATGCTCAACGAAGTCTAATTTGCAATCCAGAATAACTCCCAAGTCACGGACAGATTGAACACGTCGTAGAGCATGATTCGATAAGGTATAATCAAAACGCAGGGGATTACGACCTCTACAAAAAGTCATGATTTCGCACTTACCAATATTTAATTCTAAATTATTGTGTGTACACCACAAATGGAATATATTTAGGTCATTTTGAACCGCGTGCCAGTCGCTAATATTTCTTGTTCGAAAGAATATTTTCATGTCGTCTGCGTAGATTAAGATTTTACAGGTTTGAAGGAGTTGTGAGATGTCATCAATAGATAAAATAAAAAGAAGTGGACCTAAATGACTACCCTGTGGGACTCCTGACGTAGCTGATATCTTGTTCGAGGTGGAGCGACGAAAAGAAACTTGATATGTCCTGTCGAGTAAATATGAACGGATCCAGTTAATAAGCAGTGGCGGAAAGCCTAGACTTACTAATTTGAGGATTATTACAGAATGAGAAAGCTTATCGAAAGCCTTGCTGAAGTCAGTATATATGCAATCTGTCTGCAAACCATCTCGAAAGCCTTCAGTAACAAAGGTAACAAGTTCAAGGAGATTCGTAGAAGTAGAGCGCGCCGACAGAAAACCGTGCTGGTTTGTTGAAATGAGGCGCTTGCAGACAGTTGAAAATTGAGAGTGAACAATTGATTCAAAAAGTTTTGGGATACACGAGAGTTTCGCAATAGGCCTGTAATTACATACCTCATTTTTGTTACCCTTTTTATGAATAGGAATGATGAAGGAGTTCTTCCAGAGCACAGGAAATTGTCCAGTCTCGAGAGACTTTTGAAAAATTAATGTTAAAGGCATAACTAGTTCGTTAGAACAAGCCTTAAGAATAGCTGGTGGAATACCATCGGGTCCTGATGTAAAATCAAGAGGGAGCTCATTGATATGCTTGAGGACATCATCAGGAGTAATGCAGATGGATAAATTAATAGGAATAGGGTTTTTGTTTAAGTGATTAAAATTGTTAAGATCAGGTATAAATTCAGGGGAGAATGATTTTTCGAAAAAGGATGCAAACATATCGCATATTGCAGATGGAGTGTCACTTAAAACTCCTTCATATTGCATATTAGCAGGGTAGTCGTCCACTTTTCTTTTAGAGTTAATAAATTTATAAAATGCGCGCGGATTGTTGTAGAATTCAGTTGTCATTCGTTTCACGTAATCATTATATAACTGTGTGGAATAATTCTGAAATATATTATAACATTCAACAAATTCATCGTACGAAAAGTTATTCCTCTCCAAAAGATATGCCTTCCACAGCTTATTTTTCCTATTTCTAAGCCTCCGAAGATCGCTATTGAACCAGGGAGGTGATGAAGTAAGGGAACGCTGCCGTTCGTAAGGGACGCAAGATTCAAAAATGTTGAAGAGTAAGGCGTAGAACGTGGACAAGGCATTGTCAATGTTATCGTTGGATAAAAGTGTAGTGAAGTCAATGGAAGATATTCTTCTGGAAAGTTCGTCCATATCCGCCTTCCTGAAACTATAAGCGTAGTCGCTAACGTTAATATGTTTAGTATTTTCAGGACTATGAAAATAATCGATTTGGAGAGGCGGATGATATTTGTCAAGAGTAGAAAGAAGAATTGGACTGTGATCAACAATTGTATTGTTGCAGTCAGTGGAAAATACAAGATCAAGCTGCCGACCCATATCATTCTGTATGGAACTAATCTGATTGAGACCGAAAGAGAAAACCGATCCCAAAAATGAAGACTCTTTAGAACTTAATTTATTAAAGGGATGGCAGCCATCGTCAGCAGAATTGGCTACCCATTGAACGTTGGGTATGTTGAAATCACCCAATAAAAGGAGATCGTCGTCTGGATTCATTAAATTATTAATGAATTCCAATCTTGAAATTAATATATCATACATACTATATCCGTCCCTGTCAATGGTATTGATTAGATCAGGGGGAATATAACAACACATAATAAATAAAGAAGTTCTGGCTAATTTTACTTTGAGAGTAATTAGCTCAATGTCAGAAGAAGCAGATAGGTCGGGTGGTGAAATCAAGCTGCAATTGAGATGAGTTTTGCAAGCTATGAGAACTCCTCCTCCTCGCGCCTCCGAATCAGTAAATCTATCCCTACGAAATACTTGATAGGTTGAATCAAAAATCTCAGCATCCCGAAAACCGTGATGTAACCATGTTTCGGTTAACGCGATAATGTCGAAATTACTAGTAGTGGATGATTGGTAAAGAGTCCTAGTCTTGGTCCTGATACCCCTTACATTTTGATAATATAAGGAGATCGTCTGCGGATTCAGTTTTTTGAAACAATATTAGATGGTTTGGCACTGGAGTTTCTAGGCTTGAAAGTTGGCCCACGAGGGACAAAATTCTTTATTAAAGCACCCGGGGGCCAAAAAGTAGAATTTAGCAAAGTCGGAGCCAGTTCATCAGGCACATGTAAAATAAAAGATGCAATAGGACTTACAGCTTTATTAATTTTTCGACAAGATATATTTTGTATGCAAGTATTTCGAGCCTGAATGTGGGAAAGGATTGCCTTAGAGGAAGTTTCTGAGGCAAGTCGAGAAATAAATAACGTTCGTCGATGGGGGACCACTTTTAGTGCTACCGCAACATCACCCATAACAGGAGGGTTAATCTCTGCTTGAGAAGATGTTTCGGAATGGCACTCAAGAGGCGGGGGAATAGAGTTTTGAGACACAGAAACTAATGGGGAAGGGGTATTAGAAGAATTGATATCTTCAGTAGCATCAATAGCAGAATTCTTTTTGTTTTTAATTGAGCGATTATTTGGTCGCTTTTGTCGTATACCAGATATCTTCACGGTAGACGCTACAGTATGTGTAGAGGGAGGAGGAGGAACTGCCGTGACCGGGATAATATCAACTGAAAAATCGGGTCTCTGATTTTCGTCAGTTTTAAGAGTTTTAAGATTTTCAATCTCACTTTTAATTGAAAGGAGTAACTCAGTACTCTTTGAAAACTCAGAAGACCATGAGTTAATATTATTAAAAACTTTACGAACGTGATATTTAATATCATCAATGACAGGACCGACTACTGCACTATCAGCAACACAAGAGGTGGGCATTGAATTGGTAAACACCGCATGTAACTCTTCGAGAGTGCTCGAAACGTTTGTGATCTTTGAAAATATGTCACGGGTTTTACATAGTATCGCTTCTGAAGTACTCGTGAATGATTCGACCGCACTGAATAGTTTATCAATTTTCGTATTGAGGACGCCGAGATCTTCGGATATTATGTTAACATTCGAATGCAGAGCATTGTTCACTTTTTCCGCTAACAGAGATTGGTCACTAGAAATAGCATTTGTCATGTTCGTAATCAATCGCAAAACATGACAAGGCTTTATAGCCGAACATTCATCGCAGGTGAAAGCAGAGGATTTAGCCCGTCTGGTGGAGGGCTGTTTTAGACATGTGGCGTGAAAGACGTTGTTACAAACGCCGTCACACGAAACCTCATTGTCGGTGATCAGGTTGTCGCAAATTTTACAATGAGACATACTGAGCACAAATGAATCAGTGGGTGGGTGGCGGAGAAAAAAGCGAGAAAATGAGAAATTGATTGTTAATGATTTACTTGATTGACTGTACAGCCAAGTCTTGTTAGCCTACTTTATGGCTGATTAGGACTGGCAGTCAGGAGGGGAAAAAACCGAAGCTGCGTCTATAGCGGGAAGTTTCTCACAGAATTAAAGAGCGATATCGTCGAGAGGTCAAGAGAACACCGTGACACCAAGCTCACCTTGCACCATTTACCGCCAAAAAAACTCAACAGATAAATGCAAAAATCCCAAACTACAGTGACATTCGGGAACAAGCAATACGGAAAAATTAAATAGGCAAACGAGAGCACTTCACTTGATACACTCGGGGAAAAAAATACAAAGCACAATAGAACACGGAAAACAAAAATCACTCGATCACAGAAGCGACGACCACCCACAGAGTTAGTTGCGACGGGACTTATGTGTGTATAGTCAAAAATGCGCGCACACTAAAACTGCTGTAACTCTTCGATTTTTCCGAATTTCTTTGTAAAAATTTAGCAAATGATTTCTGAAGGTATAAGGAATCATAAAACCCAAAAAAATTGATTTTTTGGAAAATTTTCAGGGAACTAGTACCTTGAGTTGAAAAATAAATTAATTTTTTTGAAATTTCAAACTATTCTACTTTTAATTCATGTATTATATTGAATTTTTTAAACATAGTAATTGAATTAAAAATAAAAATCTTTTTCTACCATTTCATATCGATTAATTTGCAAAATTATGTAACATGTGTAACAAAACACACATTCTTGTTTAAAGTTCATTGTGTAGGTAATAATCTTAGTTTTGCTTTTGATAATTCATACAAGTGATTTGAAGAACTCTTCAGGAAATCTTTTAACGCCTTAACAGATTCATTTCATACGCCACTTTTTGGCTAGTAAAAGTCTTTAAGAATTCTTAAAGAGTTATTTTTTGAAGGTATTATCTTAGCTAAGGCCCATTTCAATTCTCATATAACTCTTGAAGGGCTTATATGTATATATAAGGAAAATATTGTTGGTTGGAGTGGAACACAATGTGGAGGCGGAATCTATGAGAAGTTGGTATTATTTTATTTTTATGATTAAAAAACTGGCTCTGAGTTTAAAAAGAAAATCAGTTTAGGTCTTGACTTCTACCAAATTTGGTTTTTCATTAATATTTAAAAATATAAAAAATTTCCCTTATAGAAAATATAAATGAACAAATAAATAATATAAAAATACAAAGATGAATTTAATATTATAGCTACTCCACTCGCTATAACTGGGGATGAATTTATATATTTTTTTTAAGCAACACCGCCCCCACAACATCATTCAAGGACACTCGCTATAAATCTATTGCGAAAAGGTTTTGTATCTAAAAACTGCATACCGATACTTAAATATAATGTACAAACATAAGCATTTGGGTACTTCTTATGAAATTTCTTTTTTTTTTATAAACTTGCAGAGATCAAAAAAGTTGCTTTAAGAGATATATTTAGGAGTATTGGTCTTCTATATTTTTGTATATAATATATATGTATATATATAAACTCCTAAATGCAGTGAGGGGATGACGAATTTTAACTAAAACTACAAAAACAGGGGCACATAACCTCAATTTGCTTGTAACATTTCGAATATGCATTTTACTCCCAAAAACGCATAAAAACAACAAATTTTATATATACATACATATATATTAAAATGCTTAATACATTCATGTAACGTGAGGGAATGATCGCCATAAATGTAACTCTTAACAATTTTTCACATAATATGTTTTTGCACAAACTCAGCTACGGTTGAGAAGAAATCGCCATCTTGAATCATTTGAGAGTGTTGCCAGGTACTAAAATCTTAAGGTTGCGTTCCTAAATATGGTTCGATACGTTCAGAAATCGAATATTCGTAATAGGGTGAGGGATATATTTGAGATGAATAGGCATTTTAGTAATGTTTTTGAACTAATTGACAAGGTGAGGGAATGACTTTCACGGTAAAAAAGTAGCCATATCTTTTTTTTTCTTTAGAAATAATACGTTTTCTCTTTAAACAATAGTGGTATAGACAGCGTGCATTGAAATAAAAAAAAGACTTATGTAGTTAATGCATATGACTCGGCACTAATGACTCGGGAATCAAATTTCGAAATTTGATGAGAAATACCCATTTACTTACAAAGAAATTTCTTAGACTAAAAAACTGGATTTTTATTTAATTGTTTAATTGAATATTTCCTTAATGTGTAACTGCTTTTCGAAAGAAAATTTTCAAAAGTATATGATTGGGAAATAAAAGCGTAGTGAGGATTTTTGAATTATTTTGGCTTTGCGTATCTCATCTCTTAAAATATAGAGCAACATGATATAGATTTCAAACTGTTACATTCTTGATACAGCCCCCATACAAAAACGCCAACTGTAATTTAATAATCTATCAGATTACCATTTTAAAAATGGAATTAATTAGCCGCATTTACCGGAGGGCTGTGTGCATTCATTAAGAAACGCTCCGAAGAAATTTCGGTTAATTTCTTAAATTTCCATTCCGCTTAACACTCTCCCGGAAGAATTGGAAAATCTTCAGGTCTCTTTGACCCCAATAGAGCCGAATCGGCCCAAGGCCACGAAGGCTATCAGTCACTTTTGACTGGATAGCCAGGTCTGAGCCTTTGCTCACTTTATGAAACTCTACCAGGTAATATCAAAGACAGACAACAACGACGACGACGATGACGGCATGGAGTAAGATGTCTGTGCTGTTGGGGATTTCGCCCTAAGCTCAAATTTCCTTTTCAGCACATTTAACCCATCATCTTCTAAAGGACTTACTCTTGAGCCTTTTGTACTGCCAGTGTTGTTTGCTTATTTACCTTTAAGAAACTTAAAGCTTCTTAGCTCCAATATTGTGGCGAGGAAAACCCGCACCACACACACACACATACACACATATTTCCCGGTGAGATCCCGGAGGAACTGAACTGATGGCCTGGATGCCTTTTACGTTGCCTCATCCCGTCCCTTAGCTTTTTGCCATGTTGTCGGTGACGGTCTCAACTTGCTTGTCTAGGCAACTTCTTGGTGTGTTAATTTCATTTAACCAAGATGTGATTTACGCCTTGAGAGTCCGCAGGGCACACCTACTCACATAGCTCTTTTGCACGGGACGCCTTCCTTTGGCTGGTTGGTCCTTATGCTCTCGCCCCCGTTGTTTTGGGGGAATTTAAATAATTTCCGGTTGGGGTTTCTGCTCTGTTATCTCCCGGAGCCTAATCAAGTTTTTGAGCACTTCTGGACTCCATTAAGAGGCGGCTGTGTGAAATTTAAAATTTCCCTCAAGGCGTTTTCTGTCCTTTTGTGGGGTCTCCATAATTTGCCCATTCAATGCCACAAAAGCGGTGTGAATAATATCATTTTCAGGTGATTTAAGCGCACATCAAATTTGCACCGGCATGACGAAAGATCACACGCTGCAAAAACCTGACAAAAAGAAAGAGTTAAACGAAAAAAAAAAAAAAAGGGGTGCCATTAAAAGAGTGCAAAGAGGTGCTCTGAATTCCCTGTTGCTTATTGCACGTAGAAAGAATCCCAAATCTCCCGCCCAACACTCGTAGCAATCCTACAAACCTGCACAGTTCAGACGATTTAATTTCCTACGTCTCCCGGGCGGGTGATAGAGAACCCGTAGGACTCCATTCTTGATATAGTCAGGAGCAGAGACTTATCCCCCTGGAAAAATGGGAATTTTCGTAGCTACCCACTGAGCCAAGGAATAATTCCGGGAGGTACATAAAGCAGCAAATGGATTTATGAATGAGCAAAAAAAAGTGTTGACAACATCCCGGTATCATGTCATAAGGAAAGCTACTTCCGAGACAGCATGTGTTGATTTAGGTTTCTTTTTTCTTGCTGAGTCGGCCACTGCAGAGGTTGTCTGTCCTCGTTTTATCGCTGAGTTTCAACAACTTTGATTTATTTATTACTGAGGCCTGCCGCCGCCAGCCGAGGCTCTATGAATCCTCGTTTTAACTGAATCGTCCTGGTCCAGTCCGGACGACTGGGCATGAAGAAGTGGCCGGAGGACTCTACCTACTCGGAAGCCGACAGTTGGTACTTTTAAAATGTTATCAAGTTTTTTTTGGTTGTAAAACACTTATACCTGCCAGAGTTATTCGAAAAGTTAGGCCGATTGTCATGTTCAACAAAACCGAATGAATGAATAAAACAGAGAATACGCTGTTCATGAATAGAACTTACACCAAAAAAATTTTATTGATATAAGTATGTTTCTCGCATCTTGTTAACTCCATTCATTGATTCATTGACGGTCATTGTTTTTTTGCACTTTTGATTTGACTCGACACGTTTTTCTGTTTTCATGCTTATACTATTAATATTTGTAATTTTTGAAAACATGAAAATTGAATGAAAAACTGTTATATGTATTAGTGGTATCCACTCTTTGTTATATTGTCCTAAAAGGTGCAAAGAAATCGATTTACACTCGAATCAATGATACAATTAATTTTGTGGTATTATACTAATTTTTATTTAAAAATATTTGTCAAGACTTAAACTGCATTAGGTATAGAGTTTTGTACCAAAATGCTAACTATTTCTAAGAAAAACTTCGCACAGTAATAATGTTGGTATATTTTCCACAAATTACCAGGCATTAAATCATAAATTTTAGAGTCCATGATATAATTTATATATACATATTTGGTATAAATTCAAATTAATAAGAAATTTGCACGAATATAATAGAAGATTCTTATAAATTTATTGTCTATGAGGGGAATACATATAAATTTAATACTAATATTATAAAATGGTTACACAGTACGAGATAAAAAATTAAAACAATTAATTATTTCTATTAAATTTATACGAAAATCATATTGAAGTAACATTCCTATTTATAAGACTTGATCTACAAAATGTATTCTGGGTCCGATTTCCCTCGAACCGAATATTTAGCTACCCCGTGTTGGTATTCGGCTAACGTGTGGATCCTGCGCATCTTAATGAGTTAGTGCTTCATAACCCATTGTAAAAAAATTTATACGGTCGCGGTATAACAGTATAAAATGGGTCTAAACAGTTCTTTTTTTAATTTATGTAAGTTATAGCGTTTTGAGCATTTATCGTTTCCCGCAACAGTTTACTCGTAGACTTGGTGGAATAAGGTTCGAAAATGTTTCTTATATTAAATTTGTTAAAAGGGAAAACTATTTGTGTTATTATATCATAATTTATAAAAATTATTTTTTTTTTCGCTTTCATAGTTCTTATAATTGTAGAAGCGTAACGTGAAATTAAGAAAAATATATGTTCTGTAACTCATATAAATTGACCCATTTTAATCACAAACCACCTAAACGTCAGGCTTTGTTTTGTCTGTTCTGGTCAAGATTTAGGTATTCCAATAATAATACCATTAATTATGATTCATTTATATTATTTAATACATATACTGAATTTTTCAACTGTGCGATTGAGCGCGAGCGGAACTCAGGCTCCGACAGTTCCGTATTAATATAATTCCATTAAAAAGATATTTAATTTAAAAAATTGAGTAAGTATGTTCCATCCATTAAAAAAACAAAACATTACTTCTTTAATCTTAGGGTTTTAATAAAAACAAAATTGGTCAACTTAAATTAAATTTGATGTATAAATAGAGGCCTCTCTCTCTAGTTTAATGTTTCGTAAGTAGAAAATCACTATGTAATAAAAATTAAATTTTAAAAATAAAACAAATTTTCTTAAATTAGGAAAAATATTTCATAAACAAAGAAAAATAGAGATGTATGCACTATGATTTACAATCATCATCTATGATATAGCAAAGTATGTATTATGTCACCTATAATCTTAAATATTGATTAAAATTTGATATGTTATTGTTATGTTAAAATATATGGATTCCAAACATACCCGCATGATGATTTAAAATCTTATAATCCATGATCCCGAATAAATTTCATAAGAGATAATAATTCAGTTTTTAATAATTGTAGAAATTATTGGAGGCGGGAAAGGTGAAACTAAAGATTAGAAATATAACTTATAACTTTATTGACTTGTTGCACGTGAGAAGTTCTAAGCGGAAGTGATCTTTTTACAAAAATGGCACTGACAATACGTAAATGAATCCAAATCAACAACGTAATGGCGGGAAGTATGAATTGCTCAAATAGATCTACATCTCAACACCTTCTCTCAATGAATACTTCAAATACTTCTAAGTCCAAGTCCATGTATAAACACATTGTGCTTCTGACCAGGAAGCGGTTTGGTCAAGACATCTGCAATCATCTCTCTAGTGTTTAAATATTCTAAATTGATGTGTCCTTCTTTCAAGGTATCTCTCACAAAATGGTATCTCAAATCAATATGTTTTGTTCTTTGATGAAAAACTGGATTGTCGGCGAGAAGTTTGGCTCCTTGATTGTCATTATAGACAGTTAAATGTTTTAAATTATCCAATCCAATTTCGGACATAAAGTTTGACCAATATATCGCCTCTTTGACTGCTTCCGTAATTGCCATATATTCGGCCTCAGTAGAAGATAAGGCCACTGTCCGTTGTTTTTGAGATTTCCAACTTAACGCAGCGTTACTTAATAAAAATACGAACCCGCTATAGGATTTTCGATCCAATAAATTGCTTCCCCAGTCGGCATCAACGTAGCCTTCAATGTGTTTTGATGATTTACTATATACAAGTCCAACATTCTGGGTACCGATGAGATATCTTAATACTCGCTTAGCCATTCCCCAGTGCTGTCTAGTGTATGAGTGGATAAACTGAGAAAGGAAACTTACTGCATACGCTATATCTGGCCTAGTCGCCACAGCTATGTACATAAGTCCACCAATAAGTTCACGGTAGGGCAAATTTTCTAACTCATCTGGTGAACTTTCCTTTTCAGTGTAGCTTGTTCCTACTGGCAGTGGTGTCGTTACAGAATTTCCATTTTCCAGGTTGAATCTCCTGATCAATTCTCGTATATAAGTTGACTGCTTAATAGTGATCTCTCCTGGACTTTGATTGATCTCAAGACCAAGACAGTACTGTGCTTTCCCAAGGTCCTTTACATCAAAATATGTTGATAATTCTCCTTTAATAGATGCTATCCAGTTGATATCTTTGGAAATTATCAAAAAATCGTCCACATAGACCGATATAAGTAATAGCTGCTTATTTTTACAAGCAAAATAAACACAAGGATCCGATTTTGAACGTTTTAGTCCTAATCTTGTAAGTACATTATTTACTTCAATATTCCATTGAAGTCCAGCTTGCTTTAGCCCATATAAAGCACCCTTAAGCAGGCAAACATATCTGCGCTTCAATTTTTCTAACATTTGACGCGACACAATAGCCAACTTGCTATTTTTCGGTTCCCTGCTTATTATTTCTTCGAGTGTTTCTTCAATCATTGGAGGCTTTCGCATGTATATCTTTTCATTCAAAGTCCCATTTAAAAATGCAGTAGTGATATCTATTTGTTCAACAATCAAGTCGTATTTTACAGCCAAGGCAAGTAAGAGCCTTATCGAAGTAAGTCGGGCCACTGGTGCAAATGTTCCATTATAATCAATATATGCTTCTTGTGTAAATCCTTGAGCTACCAGTCTTGCTTTCCTTCTTTCGAGCTTACCATCCGGTGAATACTTATTTGTCAGAACATATCGACATCCGATGACTTTTCTCTCCTTAGGTAAAGGAACAATTTCCCAAGTCTCATTCCCGATTAAACTCTCCACTTCAGACAGAATAGCCTCCTTCCATTCATCTTGCTGATGACCAGTAATCGCTTCCTTAAAATTGACTTCGGTATTAAACGCGTATTCGAGAACTTCTTCATTTTCGTCTACATATTTCGCGCTTTCATCTGTATCGCTTGCAGGTAGTTCATAGAAGACGTCATCTTGTTGGCCTTCAGTGGATGAAACTTCCAGCGTTTCAGACATTTGATTGACTACTGTCGGCGTAACGGATGTGGTTGGTGTCGTTGGGGCTGATCCTGAGTTACAACGAACATACGTTACTGGAACTAAATTATATTGCTTGTTCGGCCTCCCCGGGCCTGCCTTCTTGACAATTTTTGGACGTCCTCGACCTCTCTTAAACTCCGTCACAACCTCCATTGAGTTATTTATTCCGACTTCAGTTTCATTGTCTTCGCAGTTCTCCAAGGAAGCAGATAAATTTTTTGTTAATAATTTATAACAGCCAGCTTGAGTATCTCCAGAGATTATGTCTTGTTTATGCGGAGGATAACACATCTCACCTAGAAAACCAACATCCCTAGAAACAACAATCCTTTTTGTTTCGAGCATATAAATTCTAAACGCTCTTGATTCAGCTGCATATCCAACAAAGATACCTTTAGCTGCCTTTGGCCCCAGCTTATCTTTTCCTTTACATTTATTCAGTACATAAGCTGTTTCTCCAAAAATTCTGAAAAATTTTAAATTTGGTACCTTGTTTTCCCAGTATTCATACGGAGTTCTTCCAAAAAGTGTAGCCGTGGGACATCTATTTCTTATAAAGTTCGCTGTACAAATAGCTTCGCCCCAAAACGACGGCGGTAATCCAGACTGTAGAATGAGACATCGAGCCATTTCAACTAATGTACGATTTTTGCGTTCGGCAACTCCATTTTGCTCAGGAGTACGTGGAGCAGAACACCTTCTCTGGATTCCATTGGACTTCAAGAAATTACTAAATTCATTTGATACGTACTCCTTGGCATTATCGGATTGAAATGCCTTTATCTTCAGTTGAAATTTATTCTCTACTCTGTTCTTGTATTCCTTAAAAGCTCCAAAAATTTCGCTCTTTCTTGACAGCAGGAATACTTCCGTCCATCGCGAATAATCATCAATAAATGTCGCAAAGTATGACTTTCCTCCATTAGATTGCATCCGCATCGGACCACAAACATCTGAAAATATCAGTTCTAACGGTTCATCACTCCTCTTAATCCTTTTCGGAAACGGGAGAGCCGTCAACTTCCCTTCGAGGCAGGTTGCACAGGGTGGCATTCGCTCATTCACATTAAACTTTATCCCTGTTACGTGATTATTTTTTACCATTTGCAGCAAATCATGGGCATTCAAATGACCCATTCGTTGATGCCACTTCACTAGATTCGTCTCCTTTAAATCAGTCGTGGCTTGGTGGGCAGACTCAGTCGATGTTTGACGAACGTAGTATAAATCTCCAATTCGGTCAGCTAATAGCTTGATTTCACCTTCTAGGTTTTGGACTACAGCCTCATTCTGTCGGAATATGACCTCATGATCCCCTCTCTTTGTGATTTTTCCTACGGACATTAAGTTTACACGCAGATCAGGAACAAAAAGCGTATTTTCGAGATTTACTGACCTTGAATTTCGTCCGTCGGTTACAGGGAGACGGACATTCCCTTTTGCCTGGATCGCTATCGAGGAATCGCTTGCCAAATTTAGCTTAACGTTATCAGCTTGGCACCAGTTTTCGAAACGTGACTTCTCCTTACATGCATGCGAAGAACTTCCACTGTCGAGACACCAGTTGACTGACTCTTTGTAGACATCAGCTTGAAACGCATCTTCACCTCCTACTGCTAGAAATGACTCTTCAGACATATTTGCTCGCTCCCGACGACTAAAGTTTTGACGTTTGTGATGCTGTTGACTGGACATTTGTTTTTGTTCGTCCCGCATCGGACAGTTGGCTGCCTTGTGGCCATATTCACCACACTTACTACACCGAAATGGGAAACTTTTACCTTTGGGTTTATAAACAGCGCCTGAACTTTGGGATTTATTGCTCCTGTTGCAATACTTTTTAGCAGCAATCATAGCTTGTTCATCACGCTTTGCTTTTGATTTTCTTCTCTCAAATTCCTCGAGTATTTTAACTTTGCACTGTTCAGGTTTTGGCAATTCATCACGCGACCTTATATTACCAGCAAAATTTTCAAAACTATCGGGAAGGCTATTTAATAACAAGGTTGTTAATAGATCTTCATTTACATTGATCTCCATAGTTTCCAATTTTGAGATAGTATCGAAAAACACATTTAAATGATCATAAATATCGTCGTCTTCTGACATCCTCGATAGAGTGAGAGTGTGTAGTAACGTAGCCTTTTTTATTGGACCTGTCGAGGCAAATGTTTCCTTAAGGCTCAGCCAAACTTCGCGAGATGTAGCCAATTTCCCAACTCGCTTCGCAATATTTGGAGCTACCGATAAAATAAGATCTGCTTTAGCCTTTCTATCAGCAGTTTCCCACTGCGCAATTTCCGCAGCACCGGTGGTTGGTTTCTTGAGATCGCCATTCACATAACTCCATCCGTCGCCTTTTATCAACAGGGCTTCAGCTTGAACACACCAAGAGTCATAATTGTCTTTGGTAAGCAACTCAATTCTGGTCGAATTTACAAAATTACTCGTACTCATTTTCGCACTTCTACACGTGAGTACTTCGGTTAACCTCACTTTCGCAAAAGTCACTATTTTTCGTTTTAATTTAATCTCGTTTCACAATTGTGCCTGGGCCCATAACCTGTAGAAATTATTGGAGGCGGGAAAGGTGAAACTAAAGATTAGAAATATAACTTATAACTTTATTGACTTGTTGCACGTGAGAAGTTCTAAGCGGAAGTGATCTTTTTACAAAAATGGCACTGACAATACGTAAATGAATCCAAATCAACAACGTAATGGCGGGAAGTATGAATTGCTCAAATAGATCTACATCTCAACAATAATAATTATACATAATAAAAGTATGCAATTACTTCTTAATCTTAATCTGAACATTGAAAGCTCTTTTTCTTGCGATGGCTCCAACAATAAATTGTTTTGAAAAAACAAGTTTCATTTCTTGTCTTTATTTCTCTATGATAATATCTAGTAAATATCTATAATATAATATAAAATCTTGGGTTTTTTTTAATGCTAAAAGTGTAAACCTTTCAATTAGTTATGGAATATAAATTTATTTAAATAGTCGCCTCGATTGGTAAACACAATTTTGCAGCTCATTTTCTAGTGTGGGCCCTATTTAACGAATAGCTCGATCAATATTGTACTTAAGTACCTGAATCGTTTCTTAATTGTGGATTGTCTGCACTGTTTCGGCAACACAGCAATCAATTTGGAAACAAATTTTCAATATTTCTTACTATTATTCAAGTATAAAACTATATATATCATACTGCGGAGATATTATACTGTGTATCTGTACATTTTTTGAGCGTAAAACAAACAGTCTATGTCAAAATAACATGCAATTTAAAAGAAACCAACAGATGGCCCACCCTTTATATAAATACTACTTTATAAAATTTTACATATTAATTATGAGGGAAATACTACTATCTGTAAATACTCGAATTATGATTTATGCACGAATATAATTCATAAGTCAACGAAATTGTTAAATTAATAACTTTCAAACTCTTACTCTTAATCCGTGATTATATATTTCTCTCCATGAAGGACTCCATCTATTTAACTTAGATTAACCGAAACCTATGTACGTTTTTACTTCAATAGAATACCAGATGTCTTCTGGGAATAAATTTCAGCGAACGGTGCACATGTACATTTGCTTACACAAGCGAATTGATTAATCTGACGAATGAAAAGTTTAGATTTTACCTTGTGCAACCAGCGGGCGATGCAAAACTGCATTCGCCTACAAAGAGATAATTCCCGGACTAAGCGTTAGAGAACGCTGCATTTATCACATGACGGCTCCTCTGGGCATCCCAAAGGGTATGTATAATGTATTATCCCCTACAGCGTATTCTCGATAGTCCAGGAAATTTTAATAAAATATTTTGATTTCATATTTTGCCAACGGATTGGTTTCGAAGGAAATACCATTAAAATATAAAAACACGAATTATATCAATTTTAAAGGATGCAGCCTGGGCTGACAAATATTTGCCAGGTGTGGGATTTCGATTTCATTGTTTTCCCACAATTGAAAATATAAAATTCGACGAATTATTGCAAATGGATTTAATCGATCGTAGACACTTAGCGGTAAATTCCTATATAAAATAAATAGGATATATCGGATGCTCGGAAATCAAAAATCATATAAACCAACCAGTGCCAATTTCAGTGTTATGAATTTTTTTGCAGGAAGTGTAATAGAGTTTATGGAATCAGTTCGTAAATCAATGAAACGTACTCCAGAATCAAATTACTGGAATATATTGAGAGTTGGGGAATTGTAGTTTCAATTGAATACCACTTGGCTGAAGTGGCATTTTCATAATATTCAGGAAACAAAGTGTTTGCGAGAAAGATCCCGGTGAATTTACTCCTAAGTAATGTCATCCAGTGAGCCCTGTTCACAGGATGCTCTTTCATCTTCTTCAATTCCTTTGCAGCCAAAGGCTAGGGCGAAAGAAATTCAATGTCATTTCAAACATCCGATAGCGCAAGCCAAGGAGGTATTGCAAAAAGAACTTTTATTATATGTCCTGCTTACCCTTATCTCAAGCACATGCTAGAGATCCCGAAGCCAAGGGGCGACATGGACCAGCTCTCCTGCCTCCGGTTCTCATAGTTCTTGGATGCCAGGGATGTGGTGGATATATTGGCGTTTTCGTACAGCCATCGACCCCCCGCATCCATTGATCTCCTCCTCAGGCCCGGGATGAATGTATGTGAGGAGGAATCTACGGCCATCCACATACTTTGCTCGGCCTTGTGGGATAACACAAGTGGCCACCGTAGGATTCTAACTTCGTTAATTTTACCCAGGAGGGAGCGTCTGTGGATGGGACCAGGGATAGCTTCGGTCCTCTGATGTTATGGCTTTTCCTCCAAATTGTGGTAGCCGTCAAGAGTCATTTCTTATTGCGATAATAGAAATCAGAGTGAGTCTCATTTTTCTGGTATTGCCACTAAAATGAAATCGCATTATTTTGTTTTCGGAGGAGATTGCTTTATGTTCGAGTGCATTGGGCAGTGAATTGCACTATGGTTTCCAAAAGATGAGATTTTTAAAGTGCTTAATTCTATCGAAGATATTTTCGCTTTTGTGAACTCGAAAACAATTTCAATCTCTGAAAATGTATACAATATATATGTACATATATGTAGTAAGCGCGGGCGTATATTTCAAAAATTATTAACGCTGTTATGGGCACGTTAACAAGTAAAACTGTCATGGCGCTGAAATTTTAATTCGAGCAATATATTTCAGTGTGGATAAATTAAGTTATTATCGAAAGAGCTTTAGGGCTTCCTTGTGGTCAAATAAATTAAAAAAAAAATATTGCGAAAATGATTAATTCCTGCATTATACAGGGTGTCCAATATGAATGTGTGAATACTAATAAGTCACTATTTTTTAAACAAATTCAGACAGAGATCGGGAAAATGTAAATAAAGGAAAGTCGTAATTTTCATTTAATGTCTATTTTATTATATAAAAATTAAACCTATTTAATACAATCCATTAATTTAAAAATATACATTTTTTAAATATGCACCATCTATACAAAAGCTATGTACCTACCTGCATTTATTTGAATCTTCCGTCCCCGGAGAGTCGTACAAAGGGATGTTAAAAACCAAATCCTTTCGTTATGCGAAAAAAACAGGTCTCGTTAAATCTTTTAATTTTATTCAAGACGGAGCAACACCTCATTGCACACAAGAAGTATTTGAAGCCATCAATAAATGTTATGGCGATCGAATTATTGGCCTAACGTACCCACACTTTGGGGGGTTACATTAAATACCACTGCTATGACAATAACTCAAAAACAATAGAGGATTTTATTAAAGACATCAGGAGGATCGTCAATGGTATTTAAAATGAAAAGTTAGAACATGTTTTTAATATTATAGTTTTAGAAAGCATTTAGATATTTGTGCCAATTTAGATGGTTAAAATATCGAAAATATATATCATTAGTAACTAACCTTCTTGACTTTATTTTTAAATTAATTGTTTGTATTAAATAGATTTAATTTTTTTATAATAAAATGCACATGATTTCCATTTATTAAAAAAATAAAAAGTATTTATATTTTCCCGATCTCTCCATTTGTTATTAAATATTAAATTATTAGTTTTCACAAATTTCTATTGGGCACCCTGTAGATTCATTTAGTAATATCTGAAAATCAATCTCTTGTAAATCTCAAACATAAGACATATTTACCAGCTAGATAATTTTTGTTTTATATCAGATATTTTTGATTTTTAAGCCGTCCGTCCTTTTAAATTTATATATTGTATATTATATTATATTATATATACATATTTCTTCTAAAAAAACTAGAAAATATACATAATAACCGCAAAAAAGGCCATTTTTTCGCTTGTTTTGCATATTTCAGAGCGAACTAAGGAAAAGACATAAAAAAATCTATCTGATATCAAATTAATGGTCGTAAAAAGTCAGGAGAGGCATTGCTTTTAGTTTTCCGAAAATATTTAAAAATCACCCTTAATTGAGAGTTTAAATCACCCTAAAAGATTAATTTTATCAAAAAATTATCATTTAGTACAATGATATTTCTTATTTTAATTAATTTATTTATTTATTTATTCATATTAAATCAATCTCAAAAATGCAATGTAATATGTTTTAAAAAAAGAAGGGTTAAAAGTCCACTTATAGCCGATAAAAAGGGATGTGATCTTTAAAGGACGATAATCTGGAATATTTTTCAAAATTCTAAATGTAACATACTTTTGTGCTTCGAGTAATTAAAAATACGTCATTGGCAATTTTTGCCAGTTTTGGGGGAAAAATGACTCTCAATTGGTTTGAATTCGGGACCCCTGCAACCTAGTCTGTCATACTCCGTTTCACTAAATGTTTTAAATTTTAGTATGAGGGAAATTATATAACACCGACTGAACTTTACTTGTGCCTTTATTCAAACTACGCGATCTACAGAGCTCAAAGAGTACAGGAGAAGTGAAGCAATTTTAAACGAAATCAGATCTAGTTTACAGTTTTACTTTACAACTACAGAAGTTAAAATTGAAAATGAATAAGCTAACTATTGGTAAGTTATTAGTACAGTGGCTTACACAAGGATTAGGATTTGAATTTATAGAACATTTAACTTTAGCAATAGTGAAAAAAATGCTTTTACGCATGAAGTAGTAGCCTTGAACACTATAGAAAAAATACGAAATATCTTGTAGCTTCTGAGTTCCGCCGGAGACCCGGAACCTTTTTGGAAGACGTACACTAGACTGAGCTGGCGTTTTGTCCAGTTTACCATCAACGGTGCAGCAAAATCACCACAAATTTTGCCAAAGGGGCAGACGACATTTTTGTAAAATATAATAACGAAAAATCCCCTCACTGTAATTGATTTTAAAAGTATTTTATTAGGATCAAAGAATCGTGTTTGAAATAATGACAGTTTCTGATTGTACTGTCTCCAAAACGTCAGAAAAAGTGGATTTCCTCACGGTAGCTACGCCCTAAGAATCTGTGAGAATTTCCTTTCGACCATGACAACTTTTGTAAAAAAAAAATGCATTCTTTCAAATCTGTTGCCAACATATTTATATAAATCAAAGATTGCTAATGCTTATCCCTAACGTCCCTGTCCCGATGGCCCATTTACCTGAAGCGGGACGACAGGTACCGTCGTGCAACGATGAAAATAATAATTTCGTGAGTCAGAAGTAATTAAGAGATAATTATCCGCTAAAGTCGTCATCACGTCGAAATCACTTCATCCAAAAGTTTTTGTGACTCTCGTGAAAGCCCTCAGCGCGGAAATGATTTTAATTTGGCCCCAAAACGGCACTTCTGGCGCCACCAGCACGAGCGAGATTGTCAGCGAGCGACGCCATGTTAGTGCCATTTTTGGAGAGCATGTTATGGCGCTTCCACCTCTATTTGCGAACACATCCATCGGGCCCCATGGAGCCTCCCAGCTCGTAGGCTGCGACGCGGAAGAGGAAGGCGCAGCACGGCCGGGCGGCGGCGGGCGGGGCAAGGACGGTATATGCAGATCCTTATCGGGATGCTTTGAGTGCGCGTTTAACAAGAGAAACTTCATTCCACAACTTTGCCCTTAAATTAACGGTTCAAGCGGAAGCCTCCCTGTGGAGCATTTAGTAGCATCGGGACGCTTCCTCCTATTTCAATTGCACAAGTGGTTGCGGGACGGGGCTGGGCGGGTGGATTGCGGGAGTCCTCTCACCTTGCGTCCTTGCCAGCATATGCCGAAGCAGAGTACCGAAACAGCTGCAGATAAGAACATCTCCCGGGAGACAGCTGCTGAATTGAAGGGTCTTCGGGTTGATTGGCTCAATTTGGAGAAACCCATGCATTCGCCGGTAGATGGCACTACTACGTGAAACGCTCGAGCAGCCCCTAGATGACAACTTTGATTTAAACAGTCCAGGAGGGCTCTCCTGCACGTTCTCGAAGGCCCTACACTCCACGTCGCGGCAGCGGCGACGAGAGCAATTACTCTTTGAGGAAGTTGTGCTGCTGAGTGACGTTCATTGACAAGTGACTACAGATTAACAGTTACCTGATTTGTGACGAAGAAAACAATTTGCAGTATCCTCCTCCCGCGGCACCAGATGCCGGCACCCCTCCACTCGGTCTGAAGGCACTTTGTCACGTCGATCAAGCCCAGGGCGCCCGCTTACTTTGTGTTATAGGTCTTTCCACCCGGCAAAATTAGCGCCAAATCCGCCCATAAATCTTCCAATGACGTCAATAAAATATTTTTCTTGTTACGCTTTTATTGGAGCCGCCAGGAGCACCCATCCGGCACTTCCTTGCACAAGACGTCGAGTGTTTTCCTCGGCCATAAGTTGCCAACAACATCCCTTGCTACACAGCTACCGGAGGGGTTCCGCGCCAAGGGTGGTGGAGCGGGTAACGGAAAGTCAACCGTTAAACACTTTACGGTTATTCCGAGAAGGTGTAGCAAATTGACTCATAAAACGGTCTTCAAAGACCGTCGGAAGGGATGAAGAAAAAATCTCGCAGGGGTGCCGCGGTGCGCGCGGGCTGAAACAATGGCTACGTCAGTGTCTTTTTTTTTTTTATAGGAGCTTCACTTCCGCTCCTACGGACACTAATGTGTATGGGTATGTGTGGGTGTATGTATGTGTATCCCCCAAACGTCCCTTTGGGTAGATGTTTACTTCAGCCTTAGCCCTACTTAAGGGATCAGAATCGAGCTGTTTAAAGCATCGCACTTCAAAACTTAGGGCCCCGTCCGAAATGCCCCGCGCCGCCGCCAGTGCCCCCCGGGGACGAGCAATCACTTTATAAAAAACAGAGTCTATTACGGCGGGCAGTGTGTGACGGCTGAAGCTCTCCTCTCCCCCCGCCCGCCGGACGAAACTCTTTCGAGTGGGAGGCCGAATTTTATGAAGCTGTCGAGCTTAAAGGTAAGGATCTCAAGCTGTCGAGGAGCAGTCCTGTGGATATCATGGCCACAAAGGAGCTGACGACGAGTTTTTTCTCTGGGCTAGTTGTGTGGTCGGATGTCCTTCAAACGAATTTCTAATGAATCCTGAGGAGATTTGCTGAAATGGCAATTTGCCGTATGTCACAGGGCTTTTAGCAAATCTGTCGCAATGTAAACTTCACAGGTGCAAGGATCCCGGTCGTTGCCGAATTTATAGAGTTAAAGTGATGCTGTCTGATTTAGTCATTTTTATCGTAAAAATACTTTTAGAAAATCTAAACAAAATAAAAGGGATAATCATAGATCATTATGCAGCAAAAGTTTTGTTCATCCCCAAAAATAATGAGAGAAATTAAATGTTTCGAAAAGAGGGTGATCGCGAAATTTTACCCTTTTCACACTTATTGTTTGCAAAACGTGTGGGAGAATAGAGAATAGAAACTTAGAAAATAAATACTTTAATTAACCCCATTGCATCATTAGGGTGTACATATATACCCGAGTAAAAATGGTGGGTCAAATTTTACTTACACCTTAAACCTTTTTTTTGGGGTAAACTACCCCTGTATAAAAAAATAGTTATATGTAACATAATATTTTTAAATGTTTAGTTACTAGTATTTTTCATAAAGAATTGAATGTATTTTGAATTATTAAAATTCTTTGAGTAGTTTTCGAGTTATATATGTATAGGAGCAATTTAACAAATGTAATATAGTTTCGAGAAAAACGCGTTTAAAGTTTTTGTTATATAATTTTTGAATATAAAGCACGTAGAGGAACCATTACAAATATAAGTATAACTTTAAAAAATTTAATGTCCTATACTTAAGAAACGTCAAAATTCGCCATTTGATTTTGTGTAGTATATGATTTAAGATTTAACGTAAGGAAACTAAACAAGATTTGAAGAAGTTTTATTAGCTTCAGATACACTATAAATGCGGTTATCTTCTTAACGACTAGGCACACTATGGAAGATGACACATTTTCCAAGAAGCATTTCCCAGCGAATCCGAATAATGAGACACTCACCGACTACCTACTTAGATATTATCTACTTGTTCCAAGACGATTTGCAAGTCAAACTAGCAATCAAGCCGTTCCCGGAGCAACATACTATATTATTTACATATGTATGTAGATATATCCTGCGGGGGAGACAATGAACTCTCTCGGTGATTTTTTGCACCCTTAGAACTTAGTGGTGAAAACTTGACACCCTGCTAATCGATTTATCCCACAACAGTCATTTTCAACAAGTAACTCTTCCCGGGGAAGTTCAGTTTCTTCTCGCAAACGAGGGACGTGTCTGGTGACACGGCTTGTTCGGCCCCAGAGTTCATCTGGTGCTCCTCACGAAAGACATGAGTGGCACATCGTGGTGGAAAGAATCTGTGGTAATTAATGCGAAAAACCTGTTTACCTCCTCCGTAATTATGCAGAAACCCGACGTGAATCTGAGCGTATACTTGAAAGGAGACCGTGAAGTGTATTAACTATTCGCCCGGATACTTTTTGCCTTTGTAAAGATTCCAGGGACTCCGGGGTTCCCGAAGGGAACAGAATTCCCGGCATGTGAGAGCATTTCGAACTGGCGGAATATAGTAGAAGAAGTACGCCACTCTGTCGCATGCATAAGTTTCTTCCCATACAAAGTTCTCGAGGTGCCTCAAACCTGCTGCCATTCCTTGGCATGAGTTATGACGCTATGGAAAATTTCTTCCGGAGAGCCTCTTGGCAGGCTTACAAACACATGCCAGGAATTACCTGGTAGATAGTTTGCTTATCCCACTTAATCGCAGGTATTCACCGGCAAAGAATTTTACAAATTCCTTTTTTGCCGGGTGGCTGGGCCTTTTTGTTTCACTATTATATAGTAGATCGGATGTGGAGGAGCAAGTTTAGTGTCGGCGAGATTGCGGTTCCTTTGATGATTCCGCCCGGAATTCGAGCTGTGCCCCCCAGGTATGCACTCTGCTCTATAACGCAAGAAATTCGAAAGTTTTCGAATTTTTCGATTAACTGCCCGAACGGAGGCATTCCCCAAAATGTTCTTCAGAATACAAAAGGCTGCTTTATGTAACGAATTGTCCCACTATCTCTGTCGTCCCGCTGACCTCATTCAGGATAATTATAAGGCCTTCAGGAATTAGCACGAGATGGGTAATTACAAGGTGGCTAAGGACAGCTATAAATAGTTCCCCAATAATAGTTGGAACTAATGAAATTGGCGCGGGAATTTATTTTGGACACTGGCACATTAATGAAAGAGCCCCGACCAGGTAAGACTGTGAGCCACAAGCATGGCAGCGAGGAGCTCCTCCAGTGTTCTTCCTTCCTTTGCCATATAATGCGAACTGAAAACGAGGATTTTCCGACTCTTCCTCCGCATTCTCTGGTTTATAGATAGCTCCAAATGGCCTCGGCAATGGCTTGGAAAGTAATAAAATGATATGCTCCAACTTTCTTACATAAATTTTCTATCTTATTGATTTCATGGCCATTTGTTGTATCTGGCAGCCAAGTAGTATAAATTCAGAGTTCGTTCAATGATGCCAACACGATATGGTTTGCTTTTACTTCGCTGTCGTAGCTGCAACGCAAATCTGAAAGCACTTATATTCGACATTTCGGAAATTAATTTTTATACAACTATACAGGGTGTAAATGACAATCCAACTTTACGAATGTTCCTTTCAAACACATCACTAAATATACAAAACTTCTATGAGAAAAGAAGAAAATCTGAATTATTATGGGGATTTTCAAGGAAAAAATTATGTGCTGCACAATAATTGTGGCACAACTATGAGGCTAAATTAAAAGTGCTATTTGTTAAAGTATTCAATAATTTTGATAAAAGTTAATTCTGCAATTGTGATAAAATTTAGTGTGCTACGTACAAGGATAGGGCCCAGGTTGGGAATCTTATTTTTGATCCAGCTTTTATGTAACACAGATGTTCAATTTTAAAAATAAAAGAGCGCACTATCAAGCCATTTCCGAAATATGGGGGCTTTATCTTTTTTTATTATTTTCAGTTTTTTAGTACTTAATATTATTTTATGATTAATACATTGGCGTTCAAAATTAAGGGATCACTCAAAAAATCAGGAAATTTTGCTACTTTTTAAACCGCTTTATCTTCACGAAAAATTAACGGATTTGAATTAATGAAAGCTATTTTTAAAAAAAAAAAACAATACTTTTGAGAAAAATCAAGTGAACTCATTTTGAAGAGAATACTTTCAGCTTTCCAATGACATCTGTACCGTCATTACAAAGTTTACGAGTTATGGAAGCTCAAAGTTGCAAATGACTTTTTTGCTTTGACAGCTCATACCTCAGTTGAACAAGACCACGTTTTAAAGAAGGAAGTCTCTATTTTAAAATGCTTCACTTCACGAACAGAAGCCAGAAATCATCACAAAAAATTAAGGAATCATATCTTTCTTCTATTTTGTGACTCCAACTACGTAATAGGAGCTAAAAGCAATTTTCGACATATAGGTTTCAAAGCAGATAATAAAAGCTTCAATATGAGCTTTCATTCATTTAAATCCGTTCATTTTTCGTGAAGATACAGCAGTTTAAAAAGTAGCAACATTTTCCGATTTTGTGAAACCCTTATACGTATTTCGGAAATGGCTGGATAGTGCGCTCTATTATTTTCACAATTTAACATCAGCGGTGTAAACTACTATTACACAAAAGCTGGGTCAAAAATAAGATTCTCAACCTCTCCTTGTTAGTAAAAGTTCATTGCTGATCGAGCAATTTCACCATTCCTTTACCATTCACATTTTGCATGAGTATTCTGTTGGTCGAATTACTAAAAACATGGGAAAATTGTCCATAGCAACTTGACAAATATACATAAATAGGTATCATCTTTTTGGTACTCAGTTTGATATCTACAGTTTTATTTTTCGAGTTTATATAACAAGTTATGTACGTGATATTAACCTACACCGCTATTCTTGTTAAACTGAACGAGTAGACAGACGGTGACATACAATAGAGCAGCACCTAATATAATTCGTAGATTTGCATTTTGTATAGTGTGTACACCAAAAACACATGTGCACATTAATTGTATACTTATGCACATAATCTTGTTTCTTTTTAAGCGACTTAAAAAAAAAGAGGAGGTTCCCAATTCAACTTGTTCATATGTTTTTTTTTATGTTTGTTCAACGATAATTCTGATACTACTGGACCGATTTCGATATATCTTTTTTAAAAGAAAAATTGTTATCCCCCGGTAGTCCCAGTCTAATTTTATAAGAATTGGCCCAGCAATTGTGTGTATGTTACGTGATGTCTTCGCCGATTGTGAACCAATTTTAGTGATTCTTTTTTTATTGAATTGGTAATATCTCAACAATGACCCCATTTAAATTTGAAGAAAATGTTCCACCTGTAAGTAAATGTTTACAAAAAATAAAAATAAAAACCGAGTTCAAAACCTTGCCTATATGTATAAATTTAAACTAAAAAGTTACAAATAGTATTTTTTTATTACTTTAAAGAAAAGAGTTTTAAAGGACAATATACAAAATTATTGTTACTTAAATATTTGCAATATCGAATCAGTTATTTTTGGAGTCGGTGCCAGCCAAGGCAAGAAAAACAAAGAAATAACCTTTTTTATTATTTTAATAGGTAATTATAATTAAAGAACTTAAATTACTTTAGGTTTATTAACTTTTCAGTTTAAGTTTGTATATATAGGTTTAAAGTCGGCTTTTATTTTTTTGTAAAAATTTACTTTATTTATAATCTTTCCATCGATTTGTGATCACGCTGAGAAGTAGACATCAGAATAGGTAATGCCTATACTCAGTATTTCTTAGTTTCTCTCTAGCTATCTAACTATTCATTAGGACCTTACCAAATGAAATGGTGCCAACTCTACCACTATTGGCAAATTATGAAAATAAGAAAACAGGAACTGATTTAAATTTTTGCAACTCTGAACTAGGATCTAGTTGATTGAAACAGAAAATTCACAACAGATGAATTAACAGCCTTCATTGTTGAAATACAAATATTTTTTTCAGTGTAAGTTAAAAATGATTCCCAAATTTTTGACCATGTACAAATTGTTTTAAGTACATGCATACGTGGTATACTTGAAATTTCCCGATTAATTAAGATGTTCGATTGATAAATTTAAAATTCCACAAAAATCCTCTTTAACCACCTGAAGAAATCAATAAACTCGAAAACGTTCCGTGGGACGTGGACATTTTGACCCGACAATGTCTGCCAATATAATGCCTCTTAATTTCTCAGCCGGTCTGCAATGACCCGAAGGCATCCACACCTACAACATCGTTTGTCCGTTTTTCGAGGCATTACGTCGTTGAATGAGAAAAGAAATCGCATCAGAAGGACCTATTGCACATCCTTGGGACGTTTCTCACATTTCGTTATATTAGAAACACCCTCAATTGAATCATTTCGTACGTGAAAGTGTTCGCCAAGAATGGACTGAACCAGGATCATGAACCCAATACACGAATGAGGAGTCCGGATGGGGATGGGGATGGGGCTGTGGGGCTGGAGACTTTGGGGTATAGGCTGACCAAATAACTTCGATTACCGAGGAAAATGGGTGAAATGGGCGAAACGGCAGTGTTCCCTGTGTTTGTGCTGGACGACTGGACGAAGTCTGCAAGAAAATGCACAATAAAGCGCTCATACACGATCTCCTAAAATATTTACCGTCCGGATGTGACACCGCTTATGGCACGTGATTATTCGGACCGAAGGTCGACCAAAAACCAACCCAAGTGGCTTGTGGCATCTTCCATCAATCTCAAACTATCTGAAGTGAATGAATTTTTTGCATCTGCATAACATATTATAAAATTATAGGTTTCGGGTACCCATTAAAAAATTCTACAAATAAAAATATGAATTTTGCTTTCAATGCGAATTTTTCTTTATTTAGGTAATATGTATTACAACTGCAAGAAAAAGCGTGCGGTTCACTTGAAAAATTCCGAATAAATAAAGAAGTTCACAATTTTAACCTAACTGAAATATTGTTTATACGTATTATAATAATGTTGTTCTAAAAACTTCCAGTTAAATTTTATGAATAACACAAAGTTATCAAAAAACTTGCCTAGCCTTTCAAAATATGTCTCAAATTTTCCCAATATTGATATAAAAAATCTTTGAGAAAGGCATTTAAGGTTTTTTGATTGAGTCGTTTTTTCAGTTCCTCTTCCTAAGTTTCAAAATCAATTGTTTAAAGTATTTACTTAATCCCTAAATATTGTTTTTTTAAGGAAACTTAAAATTTATTACAAAGAACTGTGAACTTAAGGGAACATTCCTCATTCGAAATTGGAAAAGAAGAACTTTTATAAAAAAAATTTTAGAAAAACTTTTTGAAGCTTTGCTTCCTTTGGGACGTTGTGCGGGAGATTCGTTCACAATTTCCGACGGTAACGAAAAAAAGTAACGAAAAAAAGTAACGAAAATAATATTAGCTTCCTTTGGGACGTTGTGCGGGAGATTCCTTCACAATTTCCGACGGTAACGAAAATTCAAATTTCCAAAAATTTTTAAAAGTTCAAAAATTTTTAAATTTTCAAAATTTTTAAGTTTTCAAATTTTCAAAAAATTTTAAATTTTCAAAATTTTTTAAATTTTCAAAATTTTTTAAATTTTCAAAATTTTTTAAATTTTCAAAATTTTTTAAATTTTCAAAATTTTTTAAATTTTCAAAATTTTTTAAATTTTCATAATTTTTTAAATTTCCAAAATTTTTTAAATTTTCAAAATTTTTTAAATTTTGAAAATTTTTTAAATTTTCAAAATTTTTTAAATTTGCAAAATTTTTTAAATTTTCAAAATTTTTTAAATTTTCAAAATTTTTTAAATTTTCACAATTTAAAAAATTTTGAAATTTTTTTAAATTTTCAAAATTTTTTAAATTTCCAAAATTTTTTAAATTTTCAAAATTTTTTAAATTTCCAAAATTTTTTAAATTTTCAAAATTTTTTAAATTTCCAAAATTTTTTAAATTTTCAAAATTTTTTAAATTTTCAAAATTTTTTAAATTTTCAAAATTTTTTAAATTTTCAAAATTTTTTAAATTTTCAAAATTTTTTAAATTTTTAAAATTTTTTAAATTTTCAAAATTTTTTAAATTTTCAAAATTTTTTAAATTTTCAAAATTTTTTAAATTTTCAAAATTTTTTAAAATTTCAAAATTTTTTAAATTTTCACAATTTAAAAAATTTTGAAAATTTTTTAAATTTTCAAAATTTTTTAAATTTTCGAAATTTTTAAATTTTCAAATTTTGTTACATTTTTAAATTTTTTTAAATTTTCAAAATTTTTTAAATGTTCCAATTTTTAAATTTTTTACATTTTCTAAATTCTCCAAATATTCTAAAGTGTACTAATTTTTTGAATTTTCCAATTTTTTTAAATTTTCCATAGTGTTTTTTTCACAATATTTTAATAATATCATATGCACTTATTGACTTTGAAAAAATATTTCTATAAATATTAGTAGGAAGCAAAGCTTCCATCGGCCAGTCCCGCGACTGCCATGTTTTTTTTTTGTATATTATTGTGTACAACTTGAAGAACATAATACAATTTATTTTTAACACTTTTGTTTCTTTCTGACAGCGGTAGAGGAAGCATTCCAAAAATCAATTTTTAAACGGTAGGACACTTTTTGAGTTTCCTAAAAAAAATGTTCTCTAGAGATTCCGCTAGGGGTTATACCTAAAAATTTATTTTTAAACATTTTTTGTTAAAACTTTATTTAATATTTTCTCAAAATATAGAAAAACAATTTTTGGGGTGAACTACCCCTGTGCAAAGGGTATATACATACACATATTTTTAGAGGTATAAACCCTAATAGTTTTTATAACGAATTGAATGCTTTGTGGTTTTCTCAAATCGGATGATTAGAGCTTGAGAAATCTGTTCTATGAGTTCAGAAAACCTAGTTTCAAGAAAACGCTATTAAAGTTTTTATTCGATAATGTTAAGGTACGATAAGCGTAAGGTACTACTAATATATCTATAACTTGTTTTCTATGTTGAATTTCTCAAAACGGGGAGTATTTCTGTGATGTTTTAGAAGACATTTAGGCACAAAATAAATCTCAAAAGAAATTGTCCCCTTAGTTATCCATTCCCATGCTATACTAATTTTTAATGTTGAATGCCATTCATAAAGCATACATTCTACCGAGATTGGCAATGGTATTAAAAAGTTTTTGAAGACGAATTAACAGTCAATTTCAATTGATTTCCCTTGAAAGTAGTTTCATAATTAACACAACCATTAATACTGTAATGTACGAATACACTAGTACCTCGAAATTATTCAACTTTTAATTTTAGAAACACATAATTTTCGTCAGTAAAAACTGAAATAGTTTCAACAATTCCTAAATATATTATCGCAGTTGTAAAGATGAACAAATAAAAGCAAAAAAGCATGAATTTATAAGAAATAGAATATTTTATATCATATGACAACAAATAAACAAATTCAAATTAAAAAATATTTTCTAAAAAATATCCTTGTTACCAAACTCTTCCTTTATATTTGCATGATAAAGAGGAAATATCAGATTCATTTTCACACGTCTAAGTGCTGATGGTGGAGGATAGAAAACAATATGGAGCTTAATTAGTAATTGGATATTGGCCGCGGCAAACCGAATTCGAGCCGAAAAATCACCAAAACAAGTAGAGACCATTGATGGCCGAATAGGCCGCGACAAATTATAGGTTCATCCGCTGACCGCGGCCGCGTTTCACTAGCAAAATGATTCGAGTGCGATGTGTCGAATTAAATCCATTTAATTATGTGAAATTCATACGCCCAATTAGAGGGCGAGGATCGGCTGGGACCGCATGCAGGCGCCTAGCCTACAATCGGTCGAGTAATGTACTTGACCGCGTGCACGGTGCAGCTCCGAGGTTACTAATTGGCTTAATATGTAGGGTAGAGAGCTTACATGACATATTTTGTCATCTAGCCCCCCTTTTAACTGATTATGCTGCGCTCCAGGAACCTGCGATTTACCCATGTAATATAAGGTTTCAATTGGTTAAAATTTCCTGGTTAGCTGGATTTTTGTGTCTACTTCTGTTTTAGTGCTCCAAAACATGTGTCAAAAGTCCTCGTCGATATCGTGTCAATTTAAGTTGCAAAATATTCAAATGTGTAGTGAGGTAAAATGGGTCTTTTGGAAAATATTATAGGTTATATAAAAATTGTAGATCTTCTATTTATATAGTAAAGAAATAAACTTTTATCATACATCCAACAATACTCGCCTTATGAAACAGAGAAATTATATACAGTGTAGGAAAATAGAAATTTTGTTTGCACACGACCTTAGAGGTAAAATGAAAGGCGCGTTATTGTTTAGATTGTTTCTTCTAGATCTAGGTCTATCGAGGAATATCCATGGTGTACGGAATGTTCTTAGTTCATAATGTTAATATTATTTAATAATATTATGAAAACCATTGTCTATACGAAAAATTGTCCTGAAACTTTTTCGTAGGCAATTTAAATTTTATTTTTTTATAATGACCTCAATCGATGTTTGAGTCATGGGAAGGCAAAATTTTAAGAAAAACGGTTTTGCATGACCTTTGAGCTTACAGTATACATTTTAAAATGCCGCACAGTGGGCAAAAACGTGATATCTCTCGAAAATAAATAAATCATTATTTTTTTTAAATAAATAAGTAATGAGGATATTTTAGGAACATTACAAGAGAAGCAAATCTCATAATGATATTTTTTTAACCCCGCTGCACAACCCACAGGAGAACTGCAAAGTAGAGGAAAAACTTAAGAACACGAAATTCTCTCGTTTCATATGTTTTCCCAAAATTCAAGATTAATTAATTAAAGAAAAATGTGATTTTGATTACGCTATATGAGAGCTTATTTCTTCTAGGAACGATTTAAAAAAACACAAGTGTATATCGTTTTAGAAAATATAGCTCTTTCTAATTTATACTAGTTCTCACCCAATTTTGAACTTTGAAATTGTGAACCTCAGACGGAGCCTAATAGAACCGATCACCAATTTTAGATAAATTATAATTCATTGTCCTGACGATGCCATAAAACTTATCTCCGAAAAATTTAATTTGTTTTATTTTGGATTTTGTTTAATTCTTATCACCGAACTACCTGTACCCAGGACAACAAACAACATATGTACATAGCATATTATATTCTTCTAATATAATTATGCTCATTTGGTAAGTTGTTAACCGTGCGAAATTAATAAAAACCCTGTAAATTCAAATAGATCTTTATTTCAGTTTGCAACCACGAATGTTACCTCTTTTCCTTATAAATTTCATTCAATTATTTTCAAATGTTTACAAATTATTATTTAGAGCGCCAAAATACCACTTTTACTCACTATTTCGTACAAAAACAAAAATATACGCCCAAAAGCCAACTAGTCAAATAATTCTTTTACAGATTGATCAATGGCCTGATTCAAACTGCTACTAGATGACCATTAAGTAGGTACCCTTTTCTGAGTTGCGCCGAAAAAAAATTAAACAGGTATTACGTGCGAACATTGCTGTGAGGTTGTATTTTGTAAAATGGGCGCTTCCAAGAAAGAAAATGTACTTACTTGCCAAAGAAACTGATTCGGTACGATGTGCCTGCCCTCGACCATCAATAGATTTGGCCTTTGAAATGAAATCGTATTCTGTGACTAATCGGAAGGATTACTCTTTTCAATAAATCAGAAAACTTTGAAAAATATTGAACAGTATTTATTTTAAAGCATTTTTAAAAAGTAACCAACCGATGGCCTACTGTATACGAAGCAAATATGCCAAAACACGACCAGTAATGATAATGAATACTTGAAGGGGAAATATGTACAAGTTTTGCTTCGCGGCTTTGACATTTCACCCCTTTGGCAAATGTGTGGAAACAGCTCAGGTTCGAAACATTTTTAGAAAAACATCTACTGTGTTGCCCGTGAGGAAAGAGGCGTGAGGCAGTGTGAATCGGATCGGTTTATATCCTTAAAATTATTGTGCTGATTGAGGATTGCTATTCCCTGCCAAATGCGGAGGGTATATTTATGTAGTTGCGTTTCTTAAAATCTTACATGACAACAGGACCAAAAGAAAAAGAAGAAAACAGGACAAGGACTCATGCCTGTTTTAGGGAGAAGGGGTTTTACATTGTTTTTCCGCAGCGACGTACCCACTCTGCCCAGATAATGTTGAAATTCAATTTATTTCTCAACGACTCTAATGGCTAAGAGAAACATTAGGGACACAGTTTCCATCAACTTAAAAAAATATTCAAAAAAAGGGCACCGAGAGAAGGATCTTTTATTATGATGGCAATGCAGAATATCCTGTTAGTTGTGTTTTATGCTCATGTTTATTGACTCTGCACGTGACTGGGCAACGGAGGAGCCTTCCTGCCATCAGATGACGGATGGTTCTCTCCTCTGCTGCACTAGCGGGCGGGCTGCTCCCGAATGCACGGGGTGCCGTCGTCGGCGCAGGGGTGGCAGCGGCAGGGGTTCTGTGCTTGCAGCTGATGACCTCCATGCAAAACAGTTCCGCGGAATATGAAAAGCTTGTAAAATCTGAGATTAGGAAATAAAAGTTGAATGCAAAATGTTCATAGTGCTCCGCGTGGACGTTGTCGGAGATGGAGCGAAGACGTCTCGCATATTTTCGTGGGACTTCCGCGAGGAACAACTGCTCGGAAATTGCCTCATTTTATGAGGAAAATTGAAAATTTTTAGAACCAAGGCAACAAAAGACTTTACTAGATAATTTGTTATAGTTCAAATAGAGTGTGCTACTTACCTTAATTTTACGGAGATTTTCGTGGAATTTCGCAAACTTCTTCCCCTCATACGATAAATTCGCATTTTCTGAAATTTGTATGTTAACCCAATAAACATATACAAACTGGAAGAAATCTCATATTTTACGTGGTTGCAAACGCAATAACATTTATATTGTTATACCTTGTCTATTGACTTATAGAGCAGACAAATAAAAGAAGTTCGAGAATTTTTTTAAAAAACGATGATGCATCAAAACTTTTGTCTCTTCCTTAAATATTATCTACCCTCCAACGAGTACACAATGATTCCTTCGCATATAGTTTATTAGTTTTATAATTATAGTTTTTGGAGGGAAAAGTTGGGTATAGCCGTACCCTTAAGAGCGGATGTGAATTGCACATAACTGCTAGGACATATGAACTCAGTTTTCATGAATTTAGTTAACTTATGTAGTTGAATACATACATTCAAAAATTTAAAATTATGCTATAAAAAGAAAAGTAGCAGACGATTTACTAAACCATACAAAATACGGAATTACCCGGCCTAGCTCGTAATAGCATACATCAGCTTCATGTTTTAGCGTACACGATTTTCAGGTCATATTATTAAACAAAAAACAAAGAAAGAACAACAAAAATCATTTTGTTTTATCGATTAGACGCCAACCAAATCTTCTTGTTCTAACCTAAAAAAACAATTACCAAAGGAGGAGGGTCAATAAGGCCGGTTTTCGGCCCAAATATGTTGGGAGGAAGGACTTGAAATTTCTGTTTGATTGGTTGTCTAGATGCATTACCTGTATTGTAAAATAAAAGAAAATGCATTAAAATAGTGCTATTTATAGTTGCTTTTTCATAACTTTAGGAGGGATGGCAGAGAGGGGGAGGCTATTTGGAAGTTTCGTATTGGTTAAAATCGACTATATATTGATTATAGATAAAAACCCAAAAACAATTTCAAAGAAATGTCAAGTTCTTCCTGCCAAAAAATTTGGTCAGAAAACCGGCCTTATTGGCCCTCCTCCTTAAGGATAAAAATGTCTAGCCTAGACTAATAAACTGGTGCAATAATCGTAGTAAAAAGTAATTAGACTTAAAATTATTGGTAAAAATATATTTTTAAGTATTTTATAAATGACAGTAACATATATTTAAAAACATTTTGTTTATATTTACTAATGCTTATTATTGCTTATATTTACGAAGGTTCCCTCTTTGTTTTTTAAAAGTTCATCTAACCTTCTTGGCATGGACATTGATAAATTTTCAATTGGTAAGGATGGTATGTATTTACAAGCAGTTTATATTGCTAAAGATCATTAATGTTGTTTATGGAATTTTTATGGGTTTCTTGATCAAAGTAGTTGAATAAATTCTCGATAGGGTTCAAATCCGGACTTCGAGCAGGTCACTGATCCATTATTCGAATATTGTTCCCAAAGCAGGTTTTCGAAATTTCCAAAGTTCAAATGTATAGACTGACTACCCTAATAGTTTGAACAACAAAGGAACCACTCACAAGTGGTTAGAGCAAACTTCTGACAACTACCCGCATCTATATTATACACCTCACTTGTTTGGGTTTTTGTTATTCCATCCAGATGGCTTAGTTTTGGCTTTAATATAAGAAATTCAATTCGAAATAGAATAGAACCTCCCGTCATGAATTTTTATTTACATCTCATAAAATGTAAGTTTAAATGTCGGCCTAAGTTTCATAAAAAGTTCCTGATTTTCCTTTAAATGTAAAAGAAAGTTGTAGTTACCCAATAACCCTATAAAAAATTTCGAACTCATTTTCGTCTCTACAGCAAAAAAAAAAAAAAAAGAATAAAGTTGTACTGTGAGGTCAGTGTCACCATGGCTCGAATTTCCCTTAATCAAAGGGATTTCAGCGTGAATTCTCGGTTTCGCAGTATGTTGGGCAGCCGTATACATTGTGTGGATTAGAGCAGCACTTTTAAAACGACATTTGGCACTCTCCACAAAAACGTAGCGACGAGCATGACTGGGCAGTAGTAAGAGCCCTCCCTAATTCCACTCTGGTCTGGTGGAGAGGATCCTGCTAGCCAGGGTGGATTTTTTATAGACGGTCATAAAATAAAAAGGAGTTTTACGACTTTTCATAATATTCCGACAAGTTCTCTGTTGGAGGAGTTATCTCGACACCAAGTTAAATTTCGGTATCTACGACGTTCCTTATGAGTCGGATGATGTCCATTGAAAGTTTCCATCTGAACGTCCCTCTTTTTTCTATTTTTTTTTTCCTTTTTTGTCCAGTCTTCCTCCTTTCTGGTTGCCGGGAATGAACTGTTCGCTATTTTCTTTCGTCCGGTTTTCTTTCGAACTTGTGAAATGTTCCTCAACTTTGGTTTGTTGATGTCAGAGGAATTTTTCCTGCTTCATCGTCTTGCCTTTTTTCCGTTTTTGTTTTGTTTTATTCCGCTTTTGTTGGCCCTCTGTTGTTTGAACACCACCATTACCCTTCCTATTGAGACTTTAGTTAATGTTTTTCTGTTTGCAGTTTCGATGGTTTCTTATTTTCCCTTTTTCCATCCGCACAAGTCGAGCTTAAACAGAAGTGGTGAAAGAAAAGTGGAAAAACCAAAGAAATGAATTTTATTGGAAAAGTATTTTGGTGGGACTCTCGATAAGGGTTGCAGGGACACGAATAAATTGGCTTAAATATAAAACCAACCCGTAAGTGATATTTTTTCTATCAACATCTTATGTAGCAGATGTGTTATTTTTGCTTTCTGAGGAAGGGGTTTTGCAAATAGGTGTTGCCAGTTAAAAACAATTTTACTATGAACTAAAATTATATCCTCTCCCTTAGAGTTACAGATGAGAAAGTTGAGATATCCGATAGGATGGTTTTTATATACAGACATGAAGTAAAATTGACAGATTTTATTCAAATTTTTACATTTTTGGTTCTTTTTGCCCAGCCTTTTATCAAATTTTAGTGAAAGTAATTAAAAAATCGTGCCAACGAAATGCCATGCAATATCCCCACTCCCTTGAGCAATCCAGCAAATTGTCAAATAAAGATCAAGAAAAATTGTACATAATCAGTGGTTAAATTTAATTTCCGGAGAAGCAAGTCTGATAACTATAGATTTCTCCAATTATATAAATTAAATAAACAAAATATATATGTATTTATATATACCTCCATTGTGAGTAGTTGTGGCATAGAAACCAAGTGTTATACTGATGAAATCAGCTTGGCTTCTCTGATCGAAATACTCATCAATTATTTTGATCTAAGTAACAAGACGAGTACCATCCTCAAAAAGTAAATGATTTCCCATGGCCTGTCTGTTTGTCGCCAAATTATAGCGAAAGCAAGTTTTGTAGTTTTGTCAGCTAGCCACTCAGCGGGCAAAATTGTAACGTTGGTGTCAGCTGTGGGATTCCTGGAACCTTCCTAACCAGAAGCAACTCCACAAACCCTCTTGCATACAGGATGCGACGTTGACAGTGATCACCAACGCAGCCAAACAGTGTCAGCAGTCGTCGCACTATTTGCCGAATTTTTTTTTTTTTTAAAAAGTATTTACCTCGACGAAAAATAAGATGGAAAGTGTTGTTCATGAAATAGGTACCCTCATTGAAATTCTTTTATATATACAGGGTGTCCCAGAACTCAACGTCAAGCCGAAATCGAGCATTAGGCCAAGTCGTAACAGTTATCAGAAAAATATGAAAAAAAATCTTGGTCATGTACTTTTCAAATTATAAGGATTCAAAAATAAACTGACACCCTGTGATGATCTTTCAAGTCCTGTGACTGCAAATATTAACTTTTCGTCATTTTTTTTTCTACCGTATAACTATGAATAACCCTTCTGTCAAACACAGTTAAAAGTTAGAATATAACTGCCTCAGTTTCAAATAAAAAGTTGGATTTTTGCCCAACATTGAATGCAAAATAATTACAGTCGGTTAAAGTTAAAGTTGGGTGATGTAATTATTTTGAATTCAATGTTGGGTAAAAATCTAACTTTTTATTTGAAACTGAGGCAGTTATATTCTAACTTTTAACTGTGTTTGACAGAAGGGTTATTCATAGTTATACGGTAGAAAAAAAAATGACGAAAAGTTAATATTTGCAGTCACAGGACTTGAAAGATCATCACAGGGTGTCAGTTTATTTTTGAATCCTTATAATTTGAAAAGTACATGACCAAGATTTTTTTTCATATTTTTCTGATAACTGTTACGACTTGGCCTAATGCTCGATTTCGGCTTGACGTTGAGTTCTGGGACACCCTGTATATGTATAAATATATTTTATAAATCATTTCAATAAAAAAGAACACTGATAATTTTTTCAAGCGCCAAACCTGGGGTGTTACTGGTGAAATCGACCTTTTTTTAAAAGATTTTTTTTTTCCATAGAAAAAGGTTTATTTTATTGTAGGACTTTCTTATACACAAAATATATAGTTTGAAGTTTACAAAAAATTGCGCCAGCAAAAAAAGTCACCGCCACGTTTTGAAAAAAAGTTCTGATGAAAAAAAAAAAAAAAAAATTCAAACTATATATATATTTTATGTATAAGATAGTCCTACAATAAAATATAATTTCTTCTGCGAAAACAAATCGTTTAAAAAAATATCGTTTTCACCAGAAACTTAATAAATTTATTCTTTAGAAAACGCAAAAATAACCTGTCATTCATTCAAATTCACATACTTCCCTTTTCAATGTTGGACGATTATAGTATAGTGCTTAAACCACAAGAGAATGGAATTTTTCCAGATTTCTCGAACTTTTACAACTGAAGGATAATCTAAGTAAGAACTGGAGCAAAACACCAAAGCTCCCAAAACTTCCGACAAGCATCTCCATCTGCAACTATCCGCGTCCGCGGAGCGTTAAGTTCAATCCGAATTGGCTTTAATGGACCCTTTGTGCAGAATTCGAACCCGGGTAAACATTGTTACGGCTGTGACGGTGAATGTGTGAAAAAAGCCCACCGGGCGCTGCTCCATCAGATCTATTTTCTACCCCATCCTCGGTAGGAAAATGCTTGAAATGCCATCAAAGGAATTTTCCACTTCCCAGTCCTTATCATCGCAGCATCCTCGGAACTCGTCTTTGTCACTTCTTGCGGCTGTCTCGTGCACTTCTTGCCAGGCAAGCGGGCATCAAGGACACTCTGCTGCATCTCCGCGATGTTGCTCGTTTCTTGCGGTTTCCGCACTTCTTCCGCCTGCCGATGACGTTTTTAAGCCATCCGCACTGGAATTATGCTAAAAGGGACTTTTAAGGCTCCATTAGCATTGCCCTGCTCCCCAACGCTGGGCCATATCGACCGCCCCGAAGCCCTGCCTGCGCCCACTCCCGATCAGGACGGGATTGCATGAGTTCGGGGTAATTGTTATTAGCTCTTTCCCATGTTCCCGATTTTTATGTCCGTGCGCCTGCTAAGGGAAATAATTCAAGCGGAAAAGTACTAATAAGGGCGAGGATAGCTGGATGCTTCGGAAGCCATCCATAAACCCAGTCAATTCGAGATTAATGGCTCTATTTAGCCGGAGGTGAGGACCATGCTGGATGTAACATATCCTCAATATATCTCCGATGTTCCTTCCTCTGCTGCTACAAATCCTCCGCTTGTTGGGTCACAGGGTTCCTAAATTAGACGGAAAGAGGTTCCATAGGTTGTTCCCTTAGCCGAAGTCGCCTTGGGGCTAAAGATTCGGTTATTACGGCAAGGAATTTATACGTAAGCGCATTCTACCTCCCAAAATGTTGCCCACAAAACAATTCCAGGAAGGCTCCCTCTTCTCCGTATATTCGGATACTTTCTACCGCCAAAGGGACCTGCACCCGAGAATGAAATCATGTTGACATCGCAGGGAAATGTCGCAATGTCAGCGAGCAATTAGACACGTCGAAAACCATTAATTTATCCAGGCAATGTTGTTACGACATTTCAGTAAATCCCCCATACTGCTGCTGAGAAGTATAGATGAAACGAAAAATATGATTAGTGGTGGCGTTTTAGCAAGAACTTCTACTACTACTTCGCTCTCTTTCCCATGGTTGAAAACAGCATTAATGGGATAGAGTACACTCAAACCTGTTTTAGTAGTGTGGATAGGGACACCAAACGCAAAAAAAAAAAAAAAATAGTTTGGAACTCCATATGTAGTAGCTATACTATAAAATACATAGTTTGAAATACATTTAAAAAAGATATATGCGGTAAATAGGGATCGCGTAAAAAAATCCAACATAGAATATAACTCAAAACCTCGATGTAGCTAAAAATTAGTTTTAGATTGTTGGATCCTTCACTTTCTGCTATTCGATAGAAAATGACAATTTTAGTTAAAAGAGAAATTAAAATTAAAAAAAAATGTATTTTCGTTCTGGTTATTAATTTTCATGGATTATGTCGAAATAAAATGCTTCAAAACTTATATCTAAATAGAAAAGATAATAAATTTATCTATACACCTGTGATTTAAATTTTTCTAACTACTTCGACGCAATATCCTAAATTGTTTGATACGCTTGCATTTTTCTTGAATACCTGAACACAACTGACGAAATTTTTCCAAATTCTCCTCGTGTTGTCCTCCGTAAATTTAGTGTTTCAGTCGTTGAGCCTATTACTTTTCTGTTTAATTTATCTTTACTTTGTTCTGTCTTTCCTAATATGTATATGGAAATTTTTTAAATGTAATACCTCTGAAAATTGAAAAATTGAAGGGAAAAAAATTGAAAAAAGAGATATATTACTTAAACTTTGCATATTTATTTCTCAGTCTTCAAAGAATACAAAAAAAATTGTCCAGGCTGTTTTTTGGCTGGTGACATTTTTCCAAAAAAAACCTTAAAAAATCACGAAAATTGAGTCACAAAAAAAATGTTTTTAATTGGTACGAAAATCTCTAGGGATTGAACCAAAAAAGAAAAGTTTTCATTGAAATATAACAAAATGGCGGCTTGAATTAAAAATTAAAAAGGAAAAGCTTACCTAAGTTTAATCTGCTTAATCGAGAATTATAAGCTAATTGCTATTGTCAATAACTGTTTGTCTTTTTATTGTAGCCCTATTCTATCTACTAAACAACAATGGCTTTATTAAAGCTAGATCGATGGTCACAAATCTAGTTGGATTCTCTAACTTTTGTCTAAATGAATTGTAAAAACATAAACAAAGGATAATGCTCAAAAAAAACCCAGAGCGAACAGATACAAGATGTAGCTCAGAATTTCAGTGATATTAAATGAAATAATTCTGTATATATTTCATTATAAGATTTGATGGCTAGATAGAAGATATTGCTATTAACTTAGCGTCAGGGGTAGTTTTTTATCTTTCTTTAATGTTATGTTTTTTAATGTTATTTTGCAGTACTTTGCAGCTGAATTGTAGTTAGAATGCAGTTCATCTATTATTGTTTTATAACAATTATAAATCTCCGTTATTAAAACGCGCGCTACCAATATCTCCGTCCCGTACGAAAAGATGCGTGATACCCTTTCTTGGAATTGGTAGCGGCGCGGCGGCGGCGCGGCGAGCGAAACTTCTTTAGTGGGCTTTGTTCGAGAAATAGTAATTATTATTTTATTTAAACGTACATTTTGCACCAAAAACCCTATTGGGGTTTGTCTAGATACTTAGAGTACGACGTTATACAATAAAAATAAAATAAAATCGAGTGCGTATAGACAATGTCACACTATATGTAGAAGGTAGGTAATATGTAAGTAAACTGTTTGAAATATATTTTGTGTTACTTCAAACGGTGTTTTTATCACGCAATCCAAAATACCTAGTTGCCCATTGATAGATCATTTTTATAACGGAGATTTGTAATTATTATAAAACGATAATAGATGCACTGCATTCTAACTACGATTCAGCTGCAAAATGCTGCAAAATAACATAAATAAAAAAAAATGAAAAAATCACTCCTGACGAAAAGTTAATAGCAATATCTTCCATTTAGCCATCAAATCTTATAATGAAATATACATAGTCGTGCCATAAGTTCTGTCCCAAAGGAAAATTTAAAAAAAGCTCATATAAGAAAAAAATAATTAAATTTTATTTATTATGTTTAGTAACATACTTATTCTAATTTACAGTAATGCACACAATTATTCGAAATGCCCACCCTTTGCAGCTACACATTTTTTTAAACGTTTCGGCCATTCATCAATCGCAGTACGCAAGACATCTAGTGATATTTCCTTAGCTGCTTTAATCAAACTTGCTTTTAATGACTCAATGTTTCGATGTTGAATAGAGCAGGCCTTCTCCTCTAAAATATTCCATAAGCGGTAGTCCAAAGGATTTAGGTCTGGGCTACCAGAAGGCCAATCTTCAGCAGAAATGAAGTCAGGAACATTCGATTTTAACCAGTTTTGAGTTGTCTTGGCTTTATGAGCTGGTGCTGAGTCTTGCTGAAACACCCAATGCTGACCATGGTACATCGTTGTGTTGAGCGGCTTCACCATCTTCTCCAGGATGTCACTTTGATAGTTCTTTGCCTTCGTTTTCACGCCTTGCTCACAAAAATGCAGCTCCGTAGCACCGTAATACCCAACTCCCCACCAAACCATGACTGAGGCGGGATGATGGCCACGCTCTACCTTGGGTATCTTCTCAGCCGCTTCCTTAGAGCTATGCGCGTACACTCTGTCATTCTGTCGGTTAAACTTCTCTTCAATAGTAAAAAGTTTTTCGTCTGAAAAAAGTATTTGTTGGTATTTTTTTCCCGCGTACTTCTTCAAGAGACTTTTAGATCGCATCTCTCGTATCGCACGAAGCTTGTCCGTAAGCCGCTGCCCTGTTGACCGTCGATAAGCACTAAGCTTAAGGTCTTCCTTGATAATACGAGACATCGTCCTTTTGGGTATTTTCATCTCCCGTGCCATCACCTTTTGTTTCCGGAGCGGATTTCTCAGTATGCGGTGACGAACCGCTTCTACTGCTGCTGGTATACGAGACGTACGAGGCCTCCCGCTCCTAGACCTGTCATCGACAGAGGAAGTCTCACGGTATCGTTTGATAGTACGATGCACAAATTTCATTGTAATTTGTAGTGGCTGAAGAAGCTCAAATATCTCCTTTGCTGACTTGTTGCACTTAAATAGTGCAATAACGGCGATCCTGTTCTCTTTAATGCCCCATTCCATGTTGCTCGTTCGAAATCCAATGACAAAATGATATTTTTTTAACAAAGCGGGAAGTATTTAAGCTAATTTGCGACAGGTAATCGGGATGCGTCGTGAGCCTTTTAGTGGAGGGGAGGGAGACAGAACTTATGGCACGACTATGTATACAGAATTATTTCATTTAATATCACTGAAATTCTGAGCTACATCCTGTATCTGTTCGCTCTGGGTTTTTTTTTCATACTTTGTGAGCATTGTCCTTTGCTTTGTATATACGGATTAAAGTAAAGCATTTGAAAAGATTTTCCATGATGCGCTAATTTTTAAACTGCATTATTTTGGCTTTTTCAACAAACTTCAAAGAATTAGATTAAGCCTTATCTTATGGGTCACTCTTTCAAATTTTTCCTGTAGCTATCCTCATACTGTTTCTGTTTTATTCCTCCCGCAAGGTAGCCATCTTAGACACTTCATGTTAATACTTTTTATAAACAATTTGTTTCCTCTTATCAGTAACTCTCATGTGTTAGCCTACGCGGCTACGCCAATGATTTAAAAATGTTTAGATCAATCGAGACCTTACAAGATGCACATAACCCTCATGACGATCTTGCCAGTATTTAAATGTGGTGTTTAAAAAATCCCATGCAATTAAATGCACTTTTATTTCTTTTTTGGAGTATTCTCATAGAATTCTTTGTCTAGGTGTAAGATAGCGTAGATAACCTTGTATTGGTCATCGATATTAAATTTTACTTTGGGCGCCACATCAACAGTATAATTAATCGAGCGAGTTCTGCATTTAAAAAACGTAATATATTGAGCGAGGGATTTTCATGACCTTTTCTTCTTGGAAATTTTGTACTTCTATAGTGTGGATGCCATGACGTTCACCTCAACCGTATTGAGACAGTATAAAAGAGATTCCTGCACTATGCTCGTCACCTTTTGCTAAGGAGTGACCCCTATAATAATACGCTGGTCTGGTGTTACAGACTCTCCAACTCTTTTAAGCCTCTTCAACATTAAATCACGCTCCCGAATGGCCAGAGAACAATACTTCCTACATCCTGCCTACTACAGGACTATAAAAATTACTTTAATTGTTAAGATTTTAACCACTTTAGATTTACAATCAAAAAATTTTTACTCGACTGTGTGTTAATCAATTGATTGCTTCCCATTATTGTGTTAAAAAGTAAAATTCACAGAGAGGTTTTACAGTGCTATTTTTTCTCTGTCATAAATATTTATTAATACTTACACTGAGAGAAAAATCGCTGTGATATTGAAAAAATAATTTTTACAAAAACCAAACAATAGATCTACTGTTAAATGGAAAATATTTTTATTATCCCCAAAAAAAAACAAATTTTCAAATAACAATTATTTTTACAGAAAATTAAAACAAAAACACACTCGACAAATATCCTGTTGTTAAACTAATAATATTTTGTCAAATGAAAATATATATTTTCAAATGTTTAATTACTTTTGCCACTAATGAAACCATTAGAAAGATTTGTATTCATTTGAAAATGGGTATTTGTTGACACAGTTAACTTTTTCCATTTATACAAATTTTCTCTGCAAATTTTTGATTTTGTTTTGTTATCATTTTGAAAAAAAAAAATTAATCTCAAAATGGAATATGTAAAATCGACAAAAATTCGTTCACTTCTATTTTCGATATACTATAATCGATAAGTTCAATTTCGATGTTATTTTCATATTGAAAATATTAAAATTTTGAAAATTACTATCATGGTGAAAAATACTTTTCAAAAGCCAATTTTTTGTGAACGTATATTGAAAAGGGATTTTTCAATCCAGCGTGCATTTTTTTCGTTATGATCGTTAAATTTCTCTCAGTGAATACATATAGTCATAAAGTAAAGCGTGTAAGGAAAATTAATAAATCTCAAATTCTGTATGTAAGTAATAGAAATAAACAAACATTTTGTAGATTACTGGCAACGAATAAATAAATAAATAATAATAATATATAATAATAATAACCTATAATATATGTATGGAACAAAGTTCAATTTCTTTCAGCTAAACGGATATAAATTAAGCAGGTGATCAGGGGTAAATTTACTTAGCATGTAAGGACACCCGCCTTAGCATTCTAGAAGTCAACCGAACAAATTCCGTGATTATGCAATAGTACATATTAATTAAGGTGTTTTTCTGCTCAATAAAAACCCCAATTTCCTACCTAATTCAATAAGTAGGTATTGTGCCAAGTTAAGTTCCCAATTAGGCAATTAGTACGCTTATCCCCGCTGGCGGTATTTCAACACCGGTACGTGTGTGTTCGGATCATTTGGTAAATTTGTTCAACTTTTCTACCACTTAATTTCCATGCAAAAACACACATCCAGAGGTGAGCGAAAGCACCAACAGATCCCATCTTTTGCACATGAATCCCCTTTCAGGCAGGTATCCTTTATGTCGGTACGTATGAGCTGGTTGGTGGCTTTCCCTCGAATTTCTGGAGCGTCTTTTATATGCTGCTCTGTATGCCTTGCACACTCCTGCCACGTATATTAAATTCTATTATTTGAGCGCGTGACAGCAAAAGGAAGCAACCCGACGATGGCAGCCAAATAGGAAAAAGACGACCTGATTTACCCACAGGAATAGGAACGAAGCCGTAAAAATTTGCTCTAGGATAAAATTGAAGACATGTCGCTTTGTACGGGAAGATTTGATTGAAGTGCTCTCGCTCGGCCTCGCCCCGCCATTGAACCGTCCCAAAGGAAATCGAATGTGCCTGAAGGCCTGCGAACTTGTCCTCTCTTGAGCCGGCTTTATTAAAGCATATATCCGGGAAGCTCAGGCGGCGCACTTTAATTCCCCCGACTCCCGCCGGGCGCCGACGACGACGGTGGCGTTGCGATCGTCGCAGGCCCTAATAAACACAGTTGAAATATGTGCAGACAAGGTGGGACCCTGTGGCCCTCTCGCCCGCCCCCGCCTCCTCACATAAATGTAAATTTATCCGAACCCTAAATTGCCGGGCTGCGTTTCAAATCAAGCTCATGGGAAAGCAAACATCGTAAGTGGTACGTTGGGGGCCCAAACAAGCAAGCCCACAACCCGACGATGTTTCACATGATAATTAACCCTTATCAATGATTTAGGGCCTAATAAATCAGTCCGCAGCAGGAGTAGTGTTAAAATATCCTGAAAAGTGTTTTCCGTTCTCCAGACGATGGCCGGCCAGAAAACACGAGATTTGTGTGAAAAATTCCGGAGTCCTGGTAGCGGGCGGACGGTGGCAGCGGCGGCGGACGGCCGGGTCGGGGGCTCGTGATTAACGTTTGAATGCTTTGTTTTGCCCACAGTCGGACCCCGGCCACAATGAATCCAAACCCACCGTACCCACTGCAAAATAGAATGTGAATGAACTGCACCCATTGTTCCCAACCACTCGAGCAAAAAACAAACTTAGACGAGATTTGAATTATTTATTCGAGCCAATATTTGGTGCTGAAGGATCTCCTTCTGCGCCCGGAATTAAACGCCTCGGTTCGAAGTTCCTGAAGGCTTGGGTAATTATTTGAACTGTCTGGCATTGAGTGAGAGCAGTTATTTAAGCTGATAGAATTGCAGACATCTTTGTTGTAATTCATTTTTACTGAGGTTATTTTCAACCGACTTCAAAAAAAGGAGGAGGTTCTCAATTCGACGGTATTTTTTTTTTGTATGTATGTTACGCGATATCCTTGCTAATTGTGAACCGATTTTAATGATTCTTTTTTAATTGCATAGGCTACATCTTTAGCGTGGTGGCATATAAATTCGAAAAAAATATCCCAATTGTTATGGGTATGTTACGCAATATCTTCGCCGATTGTAAACCGATTTTAATGATTCTTTTTTTTTATTGAATAGGCTATATCTCGACGGTGGTCCCATTTAAATTTGAAAGAAGTATCCTACTTCTTTTGTATATATTACGCGATATCTTCGCTGATTATGAACCGATTTCAATGATTCGTTTTTGTTGAATAGGTTTATAAACTTGCCTTGGTTGCACCTATTCCAAAAATGGCTGATATGATATTGTTAATATTTAAGTATCAATAATTTTGTGTATTGTCCTTGAATGCTCTTTTAAGTAATAAAATATATTATTGTTAACTTTTTAGTTTAAGTTTGTACATAAGGCAAAGAATGATATACAGGGTGATTCAGATCTAGGTGCCGCGGGGTATACCACGTGATTCCTTGAGGTGAGGTGAAAAAAATTTTTAAAAAGGTAATAAAGTATAGTTACGATGGACCCAAAATATTAATTGTCGTTGAGAGGTAAGGTAATGTATTATGCTTAATTCGCCAATTATACCCGGTCCGTGAATAACTGGTATTTAAGAAATGTTTTAGAACTATTATACTCACTTGTGTTATGGTTTCTCAATTCAAAGCTACTGCATTTATAATACTTCAGGAATTTTTATTCCATCGTGGCTTTATTTGCTCCAGTATTGGAGTAAGTTGCTCCTAATTAGTCCAACGTAGGATAAGGTGAGGCATATTCAACAATTTCATATTTTTCAAAATTTTGTCCAAAAATGTGTTTTGCAGTTTGGCTTCGAGTGGATCCTAATTCTGTTTATTTACTTTACTTCCCTACTATGTGGTAAATTGTAGCTTAATAAATCGCAATGCATGAAAATGGGGAAGATTGCATATAACCATTGTTGTAGAGAATATCCTAATCTACAAAAAACATAGTGACGATTTTTGCCGTAGTAATGCAAAATAACGAAACACTGGTTTTTTGGACATTTAACGTCCAATATTTTCCTAAGATAACATTATTTGTAACTACAAACATATGAAACTTTGCGTGGGTATGTCAATTTTAGATATAATATTACTGGACTACCGTTCCTATTTTCTTTATTTAAATTTCCCTTATTATGAAATAGCAAATCAGCAGACTATTTTTATATATGTCATTGAAACGAAGCTAATTGCACGTAATATGGCAATTAAAAATTTGACAATACCTTTCCTAACAAAAATTGAAAAGCTCCACTATAGGATTGCGGTGTTACTTTTGTCTTAAATATACTCTATGCATGTGAACTTAGCAAAAACCATAAACAAGCGAAATTAAATTATTCCTGAAAAACTGCAGAACTTAAAATTACAGCAATAAATAAATTTCTTGAAAAAAAAAAAAAAAATAGATATTGCTGAATTGATAGTTAGTGTATGCTGGCATCTTCCATGAACCTAACTGTACCATTGTATAAATTTTACTTATATGTTGTAGAAATGTTACTTTTATGTTACTGTTATTTAAATTGAGCCTATCGTTCAATAAGCCAATCAAAATTCATCTACAGCACGAATTGTATTTCCAGTCATCAAAAATTCTGTTTACGGTCTACAGGAACACCTGCTGTGTCCTTCCAAAGCATGCTCCAGGATATGCCCGACCGCACTACTAAATAGTTTTAATTCTGCTCACTCACTTTCAGCACTGTTGCAGACAGAATACTTGCTGAGTACAACAGAGCTCAACTTTTCGAATTACTGGCTTCCTGGTCCGGTTTACCAATAGTCCCACTGAGGGGGAATATCTCACGTCTCCTCCAGAACTGACCTGGATCCTAGAACTAGTCACCGTAAGGAGTTCTCATATCAAGTAAAACTTAACAATCTCCTCTGGACTGAAAAAGCCAAATAGTCAACCGCAAACACAGTACAGGAAACTCTTAACGAAAAATTTCAATTTCCACGATCTAGAATGGGTGCATGTTGGTGTGCCTCAGGGAACTTCACTCGACATGTGTGCGGGAGGTCTTCGTCTTCCCCGGAAGGTAAACGAAATGGCTGCAAAAACAGCAGCCAGATAACAAAATAGGAGTCTTCAGCATGGAGTACTTCATCACATACTTCAATTACCGGAATTTCAGAGCATCGCTCTACACATCGTAAACGAACTGCCTCTTTGTGGAGGTCGACATGTTCCTGTTCCTGTTCCTGTGCCCGCAGGAACCTCCTCCGCCAGGAAGGACTCTTATCTTAAGTTCACCTTTGATGAGCTTTTAATGAGATTAATCAACAGCGGCCCGACTGAGCCATAAGCACAACATCACTGCAATGGATGGAGGAGGCTCGACCCCAAGAAATTCGCTGCTGCCGGCAAATTTGTCGGTTGGAGGGGTGGCTTACGACTTTTCAGGGGTTCTGCTGATGGACTGCAGCTTCCTTTGTGCTTTTCGTGATCGAATTGTTAGTGGATGATCTGTACAAAAGCTAGAGAGCCCAAAAGGAGAAGATTTTACGGCTTCTGAACCGTTGTCTGAGGGGGAGAGCTAATGATTTCTTTGAATCCCAACCTTTTGCTGGAGATAGTGTTTTCTGTGAGGCTTCCCCGCTTAATCTGTGCGCAATGATACAGCTCTTAATTCTCGATCCGAAATGCTAAATTTACCTAAAGGGAAGCTCAATTTGGTCTTAATAACTCAGCTCCGGGTAACGCCAGAAATTCCAATCTCAATATATTTTGCACGATGAGAGAAATCTGTGGCCACCACAAACCAATGACCCATATACTAGCTGAGATTCGACGGGAATATCCGGGAGCTCAAAGGAGGAAGGAACTCCTTCAATTCCGAAAAGTCTCCCCTCCGCAGTAGCTCCGATGAAATTTGTTTAATAAGTAAGACGGAAAATCGAATTTGCCGAAGTTTCAGCTCAAAGAATTATTAAAAGTTTTTTTGCGCTGAAGGGCGGAAAGGATATCATGCTGCACAAATTTCATTAAAGCGCGCTCGAATGGACGAAAATGCTTTTATTCCTTTGCCCCTGAATTTTATTTTTTTTCCATTTTTATATTTTGTTTTTGCTTTTAATAACAAACTTTTGGATGGCAGCAGAAATCGCACGAAGCAACCCTCAAATTGCATGAAAATATTAAAACGATGGAAAAGCATTACGAGACTGCCAACGCTCAGCGCGCGTCCAATGAATTTTCGATCAATGAAATATGAAATTAAGTGCAAATTGATTCGGGAAGGATTCATGAAAGTTGCTGTTCAGTGGCAACCACTACCAATCCTTCGAACTGCAAGTGTTGCTATTAACGCTACAATTTCCGAGGTGGCTGTTAGGTAAAGAAAAGTATTTTTAATTTAATTTTTTGTAAGTGTTTGGAGGAATCGATTTTTTCTGTTATGGGTGCAATTTAATTTGATTATTTCGAGGGTGCTTTGAATACCAAATATTTCTCAGAGTCCTAATAACAAATATTTATCCTTACACAAAGAGGAAAAAATATTGCATATTCAACAGATTTAAATTGTCTCATAATTTCGGAATTTCAAAGTCTTATAATTTCGGAATTTCAAAAGCAATTGGAGGGACGATGGATGAAGTTATTGGGTAACCACTTTTCTTGTTATATCAGTGGCGTGGACTCCATATAACACTTTCCCCCTATATAATATAAATATAATCCCTTTTGGAAATCTATCCTGAACAACTAAAATCAATCCAAACAGGCCGAATCTGCTAAACTAGAGTTGTTACGGAAAAGTAATGTTGTATTAATTGCAATGGAATGAATGACATTCTTATGGTACCAAAATCATCAAAGGGACGAGAACAAAAAATTAAAGATTTTTGCATTCAAAAGTTATTCTTACAGCCCATTCAACAAATTACCACGGAAAGTTGCGCTGCTACTTCTGTTTAATTCGAAGAATTGACTAAAGTTATTTTTAAGTGGAGAAAACTCGAATTTTTTGTTCTTATCGCTATAACATTTCTCAGATCATAAGGAAGATATTTCTCCCTAGTTATAATTAATAGAACATCATTTTCTCGTAAAAGTTGTAGTTTAGCTGTTCAAATGCGTAGACTGGCACTCCTTCGATCTACAGCTGTAAAAAGTAATCTTATTTTGCGTAGATGGTGGGACTTCTATACATAACTAAATGCGCAATATCTACGTCACGGTTTGTATTTATTATGTATTCGCGGGGATTTGGGAACGATCAAACCTTCCATCGCACCGTAGCAAGTTCTATCACTAGGTTATGTTGGGTATTAGGCGCTGGTTTCTGCTATAAGCCGGTCATTTTACGACTTATACAACTTCCCACTTTTCTCCACCAATAAACGAGGTTTTACTTCAAAAATAGAATTTCGGCTTCCGAAACATTAGAAATGTTGAAAAAGGCTTTTGGTGATAATACACTATCCAGTGTTTTTGATTGGTATAAGCTAGTCAAAGAAGGCAGAGAACGCATTGAAGACAATGAACGTTCTGGCCGGCCTTCGACGTCTACCGCTGAACACCACGTCAAGGAAGTCAAGGATTTGGTGCTCAAAAATCGTCGATTGACAATTATAGACCTTGTGGACAACAAACATCATTTGGTTCGATAGAATCGATATTGAAAGACCATTTGGGCTTCATTTTTTTTTTTTTTTAAGAACATCGTGTTAATATCTATGAAACAATTATTTCTGACTACCAAAACATCATCAACCGCCCTATTTGTCTGATTTAGCTTTACCTGACTTCTGTCTATTTCCGAAATAAAACTAAAAAATCCGCTCCAATTGTATCCGGAAGACCGGATCATCTACGCAAATCTTTCTTTCTACGACCATGTATCACCTTACAAATGGTACTTTAATGCTTAGAGCTTCATTTCGAACCTCATTTCCTTTAAATAGCTTGTAGAAACTTCATTTTCAGGAAATTAAGATGAGAGCACTGGAATTTTCAAAGATTTCCAGCTATCACACCTCTCGGTGGTCCTAGCCATTGCACTTGTTGACTCAATTATAATAACTTTGGATCAGTATTGAAGAAATTACTAAATTACATAAAATTCCCTTATCCTAGTTTAGTAGCTAAAATTCATGTTTGCCTCATTATAAATTTCTACAACGTGTTATTCATCAGTTTCAAAATACATAGTAATAATTACTTTTATTGGAATTAATTTCCATTTAGTCCCATTCAGAAGAATAAATTATGAATTATTATTTCTCATATATTCCACTGAAAGTAATCGAAAAACAATTTTGAAATAAAGAGTAGATTTTACTTCTTCAATTCGTTGTTAACACATTGCATTGGTCACGTAAAAGTACGCCTTTTTCATGTTATCATTTAACCGTCGGTCACGTAAAAATACGTTTTAATATTTACTTCTGTTTTCTTACCCTGGTATGTAAAAATTAAATTTAAAAAGTATATATTAATAATTTGGAATTGTACCATTTGATATGTCTCTAAAATTTCAATCCGATACATCGAGTATTTTTTCAGTTATAACAATTTTTCTTAAGCATAATAATATATCTCAAAATTTAAAAATATTTCCCGGCGGTTAGGCAAGTTCCATAGATGGCAGATGTGGCGTAAAATGTGTTATTTGAATTTGACAAATTTTGTTTGTATACTTTCTTTATTAAATACTCTTAGAACTAAGAACAAGAGGTTATTGTTTGTTCTATGTAAAAGAAATGATCTTCAGCGATATTGTTGAATACATATTGTAAAATAGAAATTCATGTATGGTTCTGTCCACCATACCGTCTACTTTAACCCTAATGGCACTAATCATTTTAAGTGTGATAACTGAGTGTTCATGGTATTTATGGTTAGATCAACAAGAACCAGGATTAGAGCACTTAATATCGAGGGGCTAGCTCGCACAAACGGAATCTGTTTTGCGACTAAGTCCCTATGTTGTGTCTGAATCTGCTGCACCATTGTCAGCAATTTTGCCAGGCAAAGGATCCATTGCCCGGGGAAACGTGCCCACGGAAATGTATGTAAATTGCAAATTTTGATTGCACTCAAAGCCCTCTCCCTGATGCTGATGGAGGGCAACGTCCCTGCAGACGCATTTCCCGACTTAAAGCTGGGAACATGTTCTGGCATTGTGCTGGATCAATCTATTTTGCATTCTTTTGACACAAAACTTGCTAATACTACAAAGTCTCTAAAGTGGCGTGCTCGCATACATCACCCGACCGGCAAGAAAGGAGCCGCTCGATGCACCCGAGCAAGGTGGCTCCTCCGTTGCCATAAAGAGGCCGGAGCCTCCGAAAAAGGCTGGAGACACACGTTCCCCGGGGAGAAGCCAGGAACGGAAGGACTCCTCGAAACGAGGGAAGGGAGCGCACAGTCCTACTCCTAAATAAGTTGTTTTTGCATAAGTATGTATATAAATATGCGCTGGCACATTAGCGGCGAAATATGAATTCATAACGAGATCCTGACTAGACTCCAATAACTAAAGCGGACCGTATTTCGCAAAGTTGCCAGGCCTCGGGGCGTGTAGCGGGCAAAAAGGGTAAGGGTAACGAGCTCCCCGCACCGCACACAATATGCCGGGGAGCTTCTACACGCCCGTTGACTGCGACTACGACGACGGCTTCTCCGTGGCATTGAGGGAGGAGTGCACAACTCCTGCCAGGCCGGCTTTGGCCCGGCAAATGCGGGCTTATCTCATAAATACACAAAATTTTAAGGAAGTCATTACATGCACAGCTTGTTCCCACTTCTTTGCCAATTTTTCTTCCCTCTGGTAAGTTCCTCAATGGCAAAGTTTTTGGGGTTTCGGCGAGCGCTTTGTTTTAGTTTAAGTTAGCCGAGACGAAAGACCCAATTTCCGCGGATTGAGTCAAATTCTCAACTTTGTTCCTTTTTTTGGAATTTATCGTTGTGGAAATGGACTCACCATTCACCACTATGCTTCCACACTTATATTTTTTTTAAGCGACGATGGTTGGTGCAAGCAATTACTGGGTTTTTCTTACATTTAAGTTAATTAGTTTACCCAATGTTGTTAGCCACAATATTTTTGAATTTGCTATTCGATGGAGCAATTTTTAACGCCTTTGATGAAATAATGCTGAAACCTGTGTTTGGATGAGCGTAAAAATAACGAGGTTTTTATGGTTTTATAAAAGGAAAAAATGTTGCAATCGTTCCATTCCATTTTAGTACGAATTTCCGAAATATGGTATTTCCAAAAAAACTCTACGAAGAAGCAATTTTAACTGAACTGAACCTTTTTGCTATAAGTTTACTGGAATATTTATTTTAATACTGCTAACTGCTAACAAAATTAAAACCAATGTCAAATTTAAATATTCAAAAATTAATTCCAGCAATAATTTATAAACATGTAAATAACTATATTATTAGAAGAATTAATATGTAAGAAAAATCGATAAATAATGAAATAAATATATAAATGAAAGAATTAATTATTTATTTTTAAATAAATTATAAATTTACAAATTAAAAAAGAAGGAAAAATAGTTCACATGGTCAGATTTGAACCCACATGAATGGGATTGTATTATCTATGCTACGGCGCACCGCAAAAAGGGGTTAATATAAGTTATACATAAATTACTGGGACAATTTTCAGGCCGTTTTTCTCGACTATTTCTAAGTAGTGGGTCTTACTATTATATTTTATAGATAACATGCCCACATGGTATACTACCTTGCTAAATTTCATAAATTTATACTTATAGGTATAGATATTGACTATGGTTTCTTAGGGAGCCTGGCCTTCCTCGGCCAAAAATCCTAGTTACGCCTATAGGTACGATTTCTCTTCCCTCTCTTTCGCAGTCTGACAGTGGCAGCAACGACATGCGTTCCGAAATTGTAACGTTCTAATCTTTAATTTTTAACTGACGACAAAAAAGGAGGAGGTTCTCAAGTCGACGCGTATATATTTATTTTTATGTATAACCCCGCATAGCTATTTACAGAATAGTCCGATTTTTATGATTATTTTTTTATTGGATAGGGTATACCTCGAAGTTGGTTCCATTTAAATTTGGGAAAAAACTTCCACCCCTAAAGATAGAAAAAAATAGGAAATGATTGATTTTTTATTCACCTGTGAGCCGATTCTGTTGAAACTTGGCACACATTTGTAGTTCTGATGACACTAAAACATAATGGAGAAATGGAGTTAATCTGAGGATGAAGACGGAAGACAGTCAAGGGAACAGTTTACAGCAACTACCTCGTGTTTGGGCTTATTTCATTAATCTTGGTGAGAACTTTAGACCTACCTGAGTTATGAGGTTATAATTGTAATCGAGGGTCTGGTTATTTGGAAAAACAAAAAAAAAACTTTTTAACAAGAAATTAAACGGACGAAAATAGAAATTGATAAGCGAAAAAAAGAACATTTTAACAAAAAATTAAACCGACGAAAAAAGAAACTGAAAAGCAAAAAATAAAATGTTTAGCTTTAATAGCTAAGCTCCTAAACTAATGTAAGTAACTAATTTTGAGTCGGCGTCAAACAATCAATCAACGAAGATCATTAAATTTCTTTAAAGAAATAGTCAAAGCAAAATAACATATAAAAATAAACAATAACAACGCCGACTAATACGGCTAAAAAGGTTTATTTTATTTTTTGCTTTGTAATTTCTTTTTCGGTCGGTTTAATTTTTTGTTAAAAAGTTTTTTACAATCATACAAAGTGATTTTTTAAATCCTACCCTGAAAATTTAATGAGAGCAATCAACTGAATCATTTAATGATTATGGTAAATCCTTCTTGTTGCCAGACATTTATCTATAAAAATTGTGGAATTCGAGGGCGATTATTAAATTTTTGGGGGTACAGAATCTAACGAGCATAAATTAAGATCCCAGACACCATTAATATAGCATCTAATTTTAAACAAAAATTTATTCTGGCAGTCGGTATCATTTTCAGATCCCACGCTAATAAATCCTTTCTTAGCAATAGAAGAAAAAGATAGAAATGATTAAAAATAACTTCCCTCCTTCCGCTTAAGTAGATCAGAGCCGATAGAAGCGCATGCTGAGTCTTCGACTATACGCTGATGCGGCAAATAATGAAAGCAAAATTAATATCCTAATAAAGTGTAGGTTAATAGGGGTGAATTATTATTCAGCTGGCCCAAGTAGCCAACCTTACTTCTAAATCACGCTGGTGGCGCGAGGATTGTACTCGAGACTCCGACACTGAATTATATGCCTACCTACACTCATATCTTGGTTTTACACCCAAAAAAATATCTGGCTCAAACAACTAATTTCATTGTTCATTTAACTATTTTTGATTATGGTTTTCACCTAACAAGGTTGCAAGCAAAACTAGAGAAATCTATTTAAAAAATTTAAAAGTAATTTTTTATTTAAACTACACATCTAGTTGAAACGATATGACGAAATTAGTTAAATAACTTAGGAGCTTGTTGAATCGTCATAAAAATATTAATTGAGACAACGAGGCTTATTGTTAAAACAACCTACGAGCTTGTTGAATCTATTATACGTAAATAGTTTAAACGACGAATTACGAGTTTGTTGAATCGACCTGGAACTAAGTAGTTGTTCAAACAAATCAATTTAATGTTAATTAAAAGTCAAGTTGATAGGATTTCTGTTTAAAAATTAACAAATGTATTCTAGTAAAATTGACATCCATTCCCTTTATTTTAACTATTCCTTCGTAAAATTGATATTAAAATAGTTAGATGAACTAGGATCTAGTTAAGTGAAACAGAAAATTCGGATCAGATGAATTCACAAGGCCTCACTATTGAATTTACTGGAAATATTTTTTTCACTATATTTTTATTTTATTTTTCACTATAGTACCTTGATTTGGGTATTTTACAGAATTTTTTAATTATTTATAAATAACTTCTAGATTATGACAATGTTCACTGAAAAAAATAAACTATAGAGTTTGCAGTTTCTTTAACTCTTTCACCATGCGTCTATGAAACTAAGAACTATTGCAGGTATTATGAAGGCTTTGACCTTCCAACCACTTCATAAAATAGGGCTTTTTCATTAATCCCTCGCAGACACATCCGCTCAATGAAGGAAGCAAGGAAGTAACTCCATTTTCCGCGAATGCCCTAATATGGAACCGAAATTGAATAGCTGAAATTCACTCGCAGAAAGGAAATCCACGCTTGGAATGGAGGTCGTAAGATGCCACATGCCGCTCCAATCACGTCCGACGTGAACAGAATTATTCGTCGCAGCACGGAACATAATTTCATTATTTAGAAGTCAAATTTTCATTACGGATATTATTCATAGACAGGCAGGAGGAACTGAAGATGGTAGGGCTTCGCTGGCACCCCATGTATGCTTCTTCCCGGCTGACTGTCTGTCTATCTGTTGGAAACGTAGAGCACCGCTCTGAATATGATCATCTCCGGACGCTGGGAAGACGTTATACATGGTTTTTATTCAAGACTCTCTCCCTTCTGGCACGTGACTCAAAACGATGCTTATAACTAGGTCTCCCACTGACAAATAATCTCTTCGCCGCTGAATTATTCGGCTAATCAAAAAGTTTTATACAGCAAATCCGCCCCCCTCGCCCGCGTTGGCAAGGTGAATTTTATTTTCGAACCAGATCTGAACAAACAGTCGTAATTCATCGATTCACAACGAACTTTGGTCGTCTCGGTGAGAAATGAAAATATCAAGAAGTGGGATGAATTTTGACTTTTACGATAGAATGCACTGGTTTCTCGGAGAAATTATATCCAAATTGGAAGTTTTGTGTCAATTTTACATAAATAAGAGCTATTTACTAAATTAATGAATGAATGAGTGGTTGCAATCTTTATGAAAAAAATCACAATCAAAAAATATATTGTTAAATCACCTAAACCAGCAAAGGTAAAATATTTTGTACAGAAATTTATAATAAGGTAAAAATTTCACTAGTATTTTTTTTCATTTTGAGCTAAGGCTTCCTAAGATTCCCTTTCCCTTCCTTAAACTCCCATTTAGTTTTTTGTTTTTTATTTTTATGTGAACACGGCTAGGCCCTTTGTAAAGATGATAATAAGGCCTTAATTTACGGGGAAATTCCAATTTTCAGTCCTTTTTGGTAACTTTTTTTTAAAGATCATCCAAGATCACCAAAGCTTTTTCTCTCCTAAATTTAAATTTTAGAAATATCCACGGAGTGTTACTTGAGAATCGCCTCAAATAAATATGCTTTTTTTAATGTACGTATTTATAAAATAAAAAAAATATTTCCTTCTATTTCACCCAAATTGAAAACGAACAAAGCTAGTTCATATAATTTTTTTTACTGATACTGTACTATTGATAAAAAATATTCTTTAGTTTTCTAATATCCATCCGAATGATGGTTAACACATTCCATTCAATTGAAAACTACACAATCAACACAAAACCGATCTGTTGATTCGAAAAGAGTCCATTTTAATGAAATAGGGTTTTCCGGGAATCGATCAAAAGCAAATGTAATTGGGTTGAACAACAACTGGGCAAAAAGGGGAAATCGCTTCGTTCTCGTCCAGGAATCGGATCACAAGTCCACCAAATCCCATCGGGACAATGGACCCGTCCAAACTTCTTCGAGCACTTTAAAGTAAACAGCGGCAACCTATTCCCGACCACTACAGCTGGGCGCTAGATGGAGCTGGCAAGTGCCAGAACAATAAACAAAATTGTTAAGCTCCCATCAATTGCCTGATTCGATTATCGGTTGATGTTCACATCTCCGAAATTGCTCAGAGGCGCCCAATTCTATTCTGCAGCAGTGGCAGCAGCAGCAGTGGCAGCAGCAGCAGCGGACCCACCGGAAGGTTCGAAGGATCTGAACAAAAACGAACCCGGCAGAAACTGAAGCTAGAGCTAGCAGGAAGACGGACAACAGCAATCTCATTGGATGGTGGCTGGAAGATGGGAATTCATTGAAAACATAAAAAACAAGCCGATAAATTGAAATTGCTTGCAGTCGAAATGGCCGTGGCCAGCATCCTTCTTGAGTGCAGCGGCGCATCCGAAGTGCCTCACTCAAAGCAATAACAAAGCTATCTGTCCGGGAACATGGGCTTAAGGGGACCCCACATGCATTCGGGTGAGTCTCAGCCCCGGGGCTGGGAGGAGCACGTCTAGTAAGTTGGATGACTGACCATAATTCAATTTTTGTCTGATGCTCCGGCTACCAGCTGAAGCGAAAATGTTCAACAAACTCTAAATCGAGGATTACACCCGGCTCGAGCTCTGCAGTCGGATAAGGGACTTAAGGGCGGAAAAAAAAAATCATTCCAATTGGTACCTTTCAGCCATAAAGCAGTGGGGACGACTTACCCAAATTGGCGAGAGGGGTAAGAGGTGGCACTGGATCCACCGCATCCATTTCGCTAGATCTCGGCTTATCGCTGATTTGGAAAAGTTCCCCAACGACCACATTTGTCCCGCGGAGGTTTTATTGTTTTAACTACATTCTCCCGCAGGGCTCTGCCAGATAACCAATTGATACCGGAAATAATTCCTCAGCTGAGAGATTTGGTCGTCCCGTCTGTCCTCTCGTCGCCGCGCCCGCGCCACCGTCACCGCTATCGCCGCCACTGCCCACATCTCAGTTGCGGCGTCAATACCCGAGACTGGCGGGACACTTGTTAAATTGTAAATGAACCCTCGGATAAGAAGCCACTGGCGGACGGAACGGAGGGGCGGGGGAGTAACGAGTCGAGTGGAAAAGGTTTCCCGAGGAGCGATAAGGGCTTTCGGATCAATTTTTCTATTTTAGATTTTTTTATCGGGAGGACCAAAGGAGGTGAAGTGAGTCTCGATCCGGGGGAGAGATGTTAGCATATATAAAGAGGACGTCGTGTCGTCGAGCGCGGGGGATATCCAAGGCAGCCACTGTGCCGGTCGTAAGCTTATCTTTATGGGCTCCCTAAGTGATGAAATACTTTAGAGCGGTCTTTTGCTCACTTTCGAAGGAAAGGGCTCATTTGTGTTCGCTCATGTACGTGCTCCTTTTCTCCTTTCTTCAAATTTATTCGCCTGTAGATTAGAGACCGATACTGGGCCTCCGCCACCGATAAGAACCTCCAACTGGGGAGCAAATGACATAGTCAATCAACACTGAAAGGGATATCATCGTCCGAGGAGCACAGTAAAAAGTTTTTCTCTTGTAGTAACATATGCTTTGCTTGCCCCCCTTATCTATTGGACGATAAAGGCTTTTCCAAAAACTGTAATTAAAAAATGGCATACTCAATTTAATTTAATTTAATTTAATTATAATGTACTATCTGAGTTAACCGGCGTAGCGTAAATACTTATTAATTAAACACTTCTAAAATGCTCTAGTTTGGTATAATCCTAGAAATTATTTCAACCAATACCAAGTTAACCCAGTAAAGCCTAAGCAACTTTATTGAGACACTCGAAGAAAAAAATATCTTTTCGGCTAGTTAGAGTAAAAATGACACTACCCTACAGATAAAATGAGTAGTTCTTTCAAATTCCGGTGTTATTGTTTATCTACCCCCGTTCCTAAAGGGTGAAAATATGGTGTGAAATAAAGAAATAAAGTTTAATTAAAACATCGTTGGACAAACGTAAAAAAATATCTTCCACACAGTTCAATAACGGTGTATTCTTACATCTTTTGATATAAAATAAATAATTTACACATATAATACAATAAGGTTGAACTACCACCCCTAGTAAGAAATAGGGTTATTTTTCTAAAACATTAACAAAACTTGTTTGAATATATTTTTATCGATTACATAGCTAATTTGAGATATTTCAGACCCAAGAACGTCAGTAATTATATGACAACCCCTCAGAAAGCGGAAACAAACCCCTATATGAAGGTAAACAAAAATGTTTACGTATATACATACATCACGCTCGCAATTGATTTTTACACTATTTAATTTTATTTTTAAACAAGCATAACTTCAACCCTTTTCTCAGTCCTAAACAAGGGATGAAATATAAATGAGGGTGGTTTTTTGGGAAAAAAAGCATTTTATATTTTAAATAATTTTTTATTCTTACTTCTTTTGATGCAACCTTGCTGATTTATGCTGAAAGGTGGTTAAAAACCTTCCCCCTCTTTTTTGTATTCCCGCTTTCTGAGGGATTGCCATATAATTTTTGACGTTCTTGTATCCCTAATTAGCCATATAATCGATAAAAATATATTCAAATAACTTTTATTCATTTTTCAGAAAAATACCCCTATTTCGTCCCTTATTAGGGGTGCTAATTCAACCATATTGCATTATAAGTGAAAATTGTTTATTTATTATCAAAATAAGTAAGAACATACCGTTATTGAGCTGTGTGGAAGACTTTTTCTTACGTTTGTTTAAAGATGTTTTAATTAAACGTTATTACTTCATTTCACACCCAGTTTTCACTTCTTAGAAGGAGTAGAATTTGAACCAACAACTCATTTTACTCTTACTAGCTGAAAAGATATTTTTTCTTCGAGTGTCCCAAAAAAATTGCTTAGGCGTTAATGGATTAAGGCGTGTATTGGGATCCTGAAAATTCCTTTATGACAACTTTCATGAAGACATTCGAATTATTGTACAAATATTCATCTTCATATTGGATACGCGACCTTTAATTTCGAAATTCTGATAGAAGATTTGAAAGAAGTGGCAAATTTAAATATTTGATTCCATTCGATTCGATCGGTGGCCAAAATATATCTTTTGTATGGGCACCATACTGGATCTGCCGTCTTGAATTTACAAATTTTGATGACAAAACCGAAACCAGTGCCCCAAATTGTTTTAAGTACCTATTAAAATCCATCGATAGTGAAAAAAGTTGATCATCATATTGGATCGCCCATTTCGAAATTCCATAAGTATAAATCAGCATTCTAAAAAACCCTTGGACTCCAATTTTTATGACAATAGTTCTGGTTTCACCATCTCACGTGCAATCGAAGAATACGAAGATCGATATAACAATATAATTATAAATCCAGTGTAATACATTTACACTCCCCCCCCATATCATGGGGCTATATTTATTCACATAAACGGTGCTTATGTTATTCTTTCAGTGTATATAACATGTAGGATATAATGTTTTTTGAATGGATAAGTAATTGTACTTTCATAGGTACAAGATCGGTTTTTTTTAAATATCATATATCGGAACGTAAATTGTAATATGAAAGGTATGGTATTTTTGCCTTTTCGTTCAGATTCAATATCTAAACCTTTGGATTACTTAAGTTTATTATACACCGAAAAGGGATGGACTCAGTCGAACACCGTATTCGCGTTTTATTTAACATGTGTGTATACTAGTATATGAATAAAATTCCATTTTACTTATTGTACCGTCTTACATGTTGCAATCAAGTCAGCTTTCTATCAATTCCAATCACTTAGATTCTGCCAAGGATAAAAAACAATCGCAAATATAAACTCCAATGAAAACATTTACGATAGCATTGCGAATTTGAATATCGAAGCTGTTTTCCGCCTATTGAATCTCATTATATCATCCAGCATACTGAGGAGTGTCTTAAAATTTGCCAGGTATAAAGACATCAAGGACATCATCGTGCCTTCACGCGCTCAACTTCCTTCCGAAGCAGGTGCTCAGGGGAGCAAGCATTTAGCTGCTATTTACCGGGCGTCGCAACTTTACGAAGTTGCCAGGACGTGCGCGCAAGGACGACTTATCAAGGAGAAATTACCCGAAGTTTACGTCTTGGCTGAAATGGGTGGAATCTGTGCCGCGGCGACGACGATGATGACGACGACGTCTATTTTAAGGAATTATCAAACACAATGCGCCTCGGTGCCCCCACCCACCCCCTCATCTTCGCCCTGTCCTGCATCGAAAGTGTACTCGTGGTGCTCGGGAGCGTTTTATTTATGATTCGTCCGCACCCGCACCAAGGAGGGGGAAAGTGGGTTTTTACCCCCAAAGGATTTTTTACTATTATCGTCGCTGGTGTATAACACCCCCGCGGCGTGGGGGCGCGACGGGACTAGGAAAAGGCTGCGAAAGCCATTAGAAAATGTCACATTGTCATTTTTATGTTTATTCACTTATTTTCATGATGTATTATGCTGATGACAATGAAGTGGGACTTGACTGGCGCTAAGCGCTGAATGGCTGGTTGCTCGGGGAGCCCAACTTGATACGCCATGAAGGGAGCTGGCTGTCTTTCATTTTTTTCCGGTTGCAGTACCGTGGGATTCCCCCGTTCTGGTGACTGAACCTTTTTTCGACTTTGTCGAGTTGACTTTTTGAGTGAGCTATGTAGGGATAATGTTGAGCGACATGTTAAGAAGTCACAATAGGGTCGAAGTACTTTATTTATGTTATACATTTAAAAAAGGCAGCTCGAAGTGTCCCCTCGACACGTAGTCACAATGTGCCTCAAGATCGCGGAATATACTCTAGTGGTGCTTGTACACTCGCTGCCACTAATTAAAGTCTCTTCCGGACACGGAAAAGGTGTATCAGTTAGAGGAAATGAACATGTTATTCATGGTCTTCCCCATCTGTGTACCTATTGCGCACAAACATAAAATACCATAATTATTCATGAAGAGTCCCATAACTTTACACTACTTAAACACCTCACGTTTCACTCACCACCTGAAGTGACTGGAGCGCGTTAATTTATTTAATTGCAGCAATTTCAAAAACTTCATTTTATAGCACCCAGCAGATAAACATGTGAAAATCATATGTGAGTACAAGAGTTAACAGTTTTATTTCGAGCTACATACTAGTGCATATTGCTCTTCTAGTGATAATTTCCAATTCTGTGTTGTACAGGCAATGGGCACCGAAAGCACTTGGATTTAACTAATTAATAAATTCATGTAAATTTGAACGAGTTTTTTCTCAAAACACACTTCTTTACAATATGTAGAAAAAAACGTTATTAATACTAATCCTTGGATAAATTTCATTTCAGTCTTCAATATATTTGTTGAGGAGTACTTTTTTAATGAATAACAACATAAAATTAAAAATTTTATAAATTTATTTTATTTTATATTTTTATTTTGCTCGATGTAAATAAAATTATAAAGTGTAAAATTGCCTTACCATATAATGTCCAAAAAAAATTTTTTTTCGCGAATTTTTTTGAAAGGTAAAGAAACAACTGAGCTTTGTAAACTTTGAGATATATTTAAAGATACATTCGAAGAGTACAATGAAAATTGTTTTTCTTATAAAATTATTAAATATGGGCTTTTATCTGTCGATTCCTGAAACGCCTTTATGAAATTGGCGGGCATAATAGCAAAAACACACCTATGTGACCTATTGAACCAAACCAAAGCTTATTCTCTTCAGCATTGAATTTTTTCTATGTAAACCAAGAAAAAGATGAAAAGACGCAAAATTACAAAAATTGTTCTGGTTGAAACGGAAAATGTGTATTAAAAAATAAAATAATTGGCTTTAGTGTGCAATAAAAATAGGTTAAAAAGCAATATTCTAGATTTACTCTGCTCCAAAATATATCATATAGTTCAACAATTTATCTAAATAATTTTTTAAAAATCAATTTATAAAAAATCATCCAAGAATATTATAACTCAAAAAGCATAGTATATAAATTACTGAACGTGTATGTATTAAAATGGCCACGTATATAATCATAATACAATTGATGACAAATTTTAACGTACTTTTCCCAAAACTAATTTTTTTTTTTATGAAATTACGAATTTTTGACCGATTTTAAATGTTTCTGCCACATTTTATTTGTATTAATACAAGCGCACTACCCAGAATCCATAATTTTGAATGGCTAATTTATTTTTATAAATATGTATATCAAAAAAAATCGTTTTTCAGCAAAGTATATTTTGAACGTGCATCAAACACTGTGAAATTTTTATTTAGACTTGAAACTAGATAATGCCAAAATTACCGATTTATGTAAGGGGTCATTGACTAGTTTCTTTTTAAAATGCTATAAAATAAACACTGTTCAGTATTTCTCAAAGTTTGTTGATTTTTAAAAAAAAGTAAGCCTTGCGTCTAGTAGGAATATAATTTCATTTTAATGGCTGCCTTGCCCATCCAGTCAACTCAATTTTACAGTACATTTTTGATGGTTTGAGGGCCCTATTTCACGAATAGCTCGATCAATATTGTGCTTAAGTGCCTAAATCGTTTCTGGATTGTTCGCAGAACATTGATCTTTAACATCACCTCACCATGGCATCGTGGCGATTATTTACCCTAGTGCACAAAAAGTTGCACGGTTTTGTGTGGCACGTAGCGCCATCCTGCTGAAACCAGAGCTCGCATGTTGAGTTTAAGCTCATACTTTCAGTAACAGCAGCAATATTCTCGGCTGAACGCACATAACGAACACGAGGAGGACTTGTATTATCAATTACCGTACCAATCTCATGAAATTTCTTTGCGTACAGCAGGTACTGTTAGCGCATTATTTCAACCGAATTTTATTTTCAAAATTCTCACTGTTTCGGCAACACAGTACTCATTTTCAAAATAAGTTTTCAATGTTTCCGAACGTTGTTCAAGTTTAAATCTTTTCATTTCGTACCGCGGAGATATGTTACAGTTTTTCTGTTAATTTTTTCAGCGCAAAAGTGCAAAAGTGTGTCAAAATATATTAACATGTAATTTAAGAACAAACCGTCAGATGGTCCACCCTTTGTATAGTTAAGAAATTTTTCGATTTTTAATTTGAGATGATCCTATGACGAATTTTCATTGTGCCCGTCGAGGACTAACATTTAGATTTAATAAAAATATTATAATTTAATAATAAATCCAGTAAAATGTAAGTTACTATATTTTTAATAAAAAAAAGCTCTAATAATTTATTTTATCTCTCATTGTTTTAGTTTCTTTTTAATACAATTTTAAAAATTAAATTTGTATATTGTTTAATGGGAGGCTCTCCCTAATTCATTAAAAATATCTGTAATTTTATTTTCAGATAGCAATTCCACACATAAGAGTAATTTTGCTAGCACTTCTTTCCTACTTCACCATTAATAAGTGAAGAAAACAAAAAGCCTTACTAATGTACTAAAGATTTCAAGAAATGCACGTCATCCTCCTTACGATACATAACTGTGCACTATGCCCTTTAAAGTTTAACGAACAGAAAATCCCACCTGACCGGTTGAAGGCATTCGGGAAGTAAAAAGAAATAGCGCCAAAAATACTTCCTCAATAGGAACAAGAAACGAGCTATAAATTTAGTTGCATGGCGCAAATATCAGTAAGTAATTGAAATCCTTGAGATAATTACAGCTGCATCGCATTCATACATATAATCTTCACGTACCTGCCTTTTGCAGGTGTGTCGACTGAAGAAAATCACGAAATTTTGCTGAATTCGAGATAATCACCCACCCCTTGGGGCGGGGTGGTTTTTGCCGGCGTGCCACTGGCGGAATTCAATAAATTTCACAAGTTGCACTCTCGCAATTCAATGAACCTTTAAGCCATGAATAACGAAACTTCTTATCGGATTATGCCGACCGCAAAATTATTCATTGGTACGCAGAGTTCAAGCAGTCGTCTCGCTCCCGTGCAGCATGTCCTGTACCTGTCGATGTGTCAGGAGCAAAAACCAAGCTCTACACCAGGACTCAGGAGGGAAATCTCGTCGAGCGATCTATGCAAATGATAGCCACTGGTAAAAAGCTGTTGAAACCAGGCGAGAAACCGTGCTGGGGGAGGCGAAGACGGCCGGGCCAAAAAGCGCTTTTACAACTTTTTTGCGGCCCTTAAGCAACCCGACACTTAGTTGAGTCAAATAGGGAATAGGGTGCTCGCAAAGCTGCTCTGCTCCGGTCATACGTAACCTGCACAGAACCAGTTAAGGAGCAATTCACCCTTCTTGCAAGGGATCTGGCTAGCCCTACTCTATCCTACCCGGCGCAGCGTTCTAGGGAACTCGACTTGCAAGGTGAACGCTTTTTCCGCATTTTCGGGCTCTCTGCTCTAAGGCACCCTGTGCTCAGTGCCCCAACTTCCCTTGTACTGCAGTACAGATAATTTTTTCCGCCCCCGGGGAAAAAATGCATCAAGTAGGTTTTTGTGGGGATCTTTGACCACTTCTTCTTGCACTGCGGCTAGTTGCTAGTGGGGAGCTGAACGCGATTCAAGTGTGAAATTTAAGACTTCTCCAGACAGTGTAACACGCTTTAACCCCATACAATTCTCAGTGTGTATTTCTTGCACTGAAGGGATTTAAGGGATGTCCTACTTTATTAATTACCTCACAGCCCGCCCAGGAACTTTTCAATTTATGAGTAAAAATATTAAGATTAATATTAAGATTTCTGTTTTAAATACTCCAAAGGGTCTAAACCGTGTTAGCATGAAAAATCTGCCCCCAATAGGAACCTGTATTGTTGCATACACCGTCATGCAGGGCAGGTGGCTAATAGTCAATATAACTAAGGTAGGTGCGGGTAATAAGGCCTAGCTAAGGGAGATTTGAAATAAAATAAAAAGTATGTATCCGAATCAACAAAAGCGTCGCAAAAAGTTTCAGGTACCATCGATGAGTGTTAGCTACCTGCGATTATGACCTTGAGCGACATCGATCATTTTAAATTACATTTTTTAATACTTAGGCTTTATTAGCCGACAGGCCTTATTACCCGCACCTACCTTATACTATATTTTTTATCTCTAAATTGTTACGTCCTTGAGATATATAAAAATTGTCCGAAGCCGCCTCTTTTTGAAAGGCGTATATTTAATAAACTACTGAAGATGAGAAAGTAAAATCAAATGGGTGTGTAAAGACATATTATGAAAATTTTATCCGTTATATTTATATGTGTACATAAATTTTCAATAAAAACTTGCTTTTGATTGACCACTTCAAAAAAATAAAAAAAAATAAAATTAAATATATATAAGTATGTACTAGGTCTCATAAATTAAGCTGTATTCAAAAAGGTCTAGGAATGTTAAATATTTTTATTAATCATTTACAATTACACAAACAAACTGTCTTCGTCGATTAAAACGTGAACATCATTTTTAGAAAATATAATATATTTGTTAATATATCTGCCGGACGAACTATACGAGATTTATAACTCGCGTTTCCCAAATAATATATTAAGCAGGCAATTTTTTTTATATAGTTTATCTCTAGGACGCGGCAATTTAGAGACGAAAAATATTCTTATATTGACTACGAGTCACCTGCCCTATATGATGGTGTATGCAACAATACAGGTTCCTATTGGGGTCACATTCGTCATGCTAACACGGCTAGAATCAAAGAACACCTTCATTGAAAAAAAAATTTATATGTATAGTAGAACCAAAAATTAAACAAATCAATTTCTGATGACTTTTATCTAATGGTTAACGATATTAAAATAAGGGCAATAGTTAATCGAAAATTTGTATACTATAATATGTTGCATATTTCTTCAGATGTTTCTGTGGTGTTATATTTTATTTGGGGTAAGAAGGAGCAAAAATAATGGTGAAGGTAATCAAAAATCATTTGTGAGGATTGATTAAGCATTTCAATTTTTAAAGTATTATTTTATTACCACGCTAACAGCCACATTTCTGCATCAATTTTTATTGGACTTAGCCCGCATATGAACAAAATCTAGGTAAGTTACCGTCTAAAGAAAATCATTGATTTTCAGCCTACTACTTAATATGTTTAGTTAATATATTTAAATCAATTTGCACAATTAAATAAATATTCTTCAAGGCATTTCAACAAAAGTATTTATATATATTTGTTTATTAGTAGAAGAAACAACTAAATCAAGTGTACACTCAGCCAACAAAAAGACCGAAAACTATTCGCAGTGAAAAATCAATCTGAAATTAATTAAATCGAATTAAATAATTTTTCTAAAATATTCATATTTTGATCATAAATATTAGTTGAATTAGCATTGACATATTACAAAAAAGATTTTAGAATCATCTTATTTAAATTATACAAAACATTTAATTACAATTTCGAAAACCATTTAATATTTACAAAATATCAAGTAGACTTTTAAACAATATTTCTAAAGATTAATAAATCTTGTTTTATTATTGATTAATCACAATTTTATATTTTTCTATGAATAAAATATCTAGGTAATATTCCAAAACCGGAGAAATTGGTGAGAAGGAGGTAGGTTGCACTGCCTTATTTATTTGATGTTTTTTTTTGCTTTGATAGCCTGCCTGTTTCTTATGCAATTGCGATCAAACTTTGCTTATGCATTAATAGGGTCAGTATCTCAGTCGAGTTTGAAATTTCACGTATATGCATTCATTGTGTGAAAATCTTGACCTTATTTTATAGTTTAACAACCTCTCCAGTTAAATATTAACATGTAGATAGTTCTAATTTTTCAAAAAGTGGACTTATACCACTTTCAGAAATAAGGAGTCATATATATTGTAATTTTATTTTATAAGAAGTAATTTTATAATTCATGAAATTAATTAATTTTAATTAATCGAGCTTGACTTGACTCATTTGTCTCATTTAGAAGTACATATGTATATAGTAAATTAGTAAAAACGGTTGAATAAGCATGTTGTGCGCTTATATGTATCTCAAGCCTAGTATCATATACCCTTAATTATAATGAAAAATTGAATGAATATAGTTGAGTATCTTGTAACTGAATGACTTAGAAAATTCACTCTTTAATCAAGTTATTATATACATATATTATATTAAATGTTACAGTTGTTTAATATTGTTATATACAAATATATTTTTGGAATATTATTGTATGAGCTGTTTGGGATATAGCCCAGGGCGGCACCATTGTAGGAGCGGCAAACATTTCTTCACTTCAATGTAGAAAACAAAAATACAAAAGGTCTGCACGCGCCTTAAATCTATTTTTTTTTTTTTTCTAAAAGTATCGAAATTTTTCCTCTATGTATGTATGTATCGATAATTCGGGGAATCTCCACGAAATATATTCGTCGTCATGACATGCCTTTCGATAGAGAGAATAAGTATCAACAAATGTATGGCCTCTTAAAAGTAAAAATATTGGAGAACAAATGTTTTAATGAAAGTATGTAGTATAGGTACATCTTACAAAAAGTTTTAAAAATACTAGCCAAAATAGACCATTATAAATATTTAAACGGACATAATATGTACCATAGACACTACACTACAGACACTTTTACACTTTTAGTTTCAAAATAGACTCTGCTGTGACGTAATAAGGTGCCCCAGTGTATACTATACTTTACGTGGCGTCGACAGTACGATAATTATACAGTAAAACCCGTTTAAATGCAACCCGCTTTACTGCACAATTCCTTTTATTGCACACGATGCGAATGCACCGAATTTTTTGCCTTATTAATGTGTAGAAACAAAGACCGCATTATTGCACACCTCTTAAATGCACAAACCTCTTATTTGCACATTAATTTCAGGCACGAATTTTCTATTTGAGTTAAAAAATAACCGGATAAATGCAATATACATATTTTAAATGAACAGATCTGTAGAAGTGTAGTACTTTTACATTATCCACTCGGTGGTTACCATTTAAAGACAAAGAAGAAGAAGAACACTTTCTCGTTAGTCTTTGCTTTGACATTTCAGTCTTTTTGAGTTGGCGGGTGGACCTTGCAAATTGCGGATTGTAATTGTTTAATTTTAGTAAAATTTGTAAAGTAAAGACGAAAACAGAACGCTATGTAATTAATCAAACTGAAAAAAAGTAATCAGAGCTCTCTTAAATGCACAACATGTGCATTTATCTTAAAAACGTTTAAATGCACAAACCGTTTAAATGCACGAAATTTTCTGACAAATTGGATGTGCATTTAAGCGGGTTTTACTGTATACGTTTTCACTAAACTTGTAAAAATATATCGATACCTTAGGCGTATTCATAAGAATAGTAATAAAAATAGGTATTGGGACAATTCCGTAACGATTGGATTATATATTGGATATAGAAACGCGTAGTATTGCTAGGATAGCAACTTTGAGGTTAGATAGCTGTAGGTAGCCATTTCATAAATATTGTGTTAGATTCTATATTTTTTACCAAATATAAAAATATGAAACGCTGGTCATTAGAGCCCGGTCCGGAATAGAACCTAAATACGCTATTTGTTTCAGAATCAACAATCAATTTAATTTGTGGAAATTAAGTAAAAAAATCGTGAAAAATAAAAATAAAAATTCCAACGCTTTCTATGAAATTAAGAGGCGTATGACGACCCACTTTTACACTTAAATAATAGGACTATATATAGATATATTGAAACTCTAAAATAAACCTCCCCGCAACAATACCTAAAAGTATATATTTCCCATTCCCACAATTAGGGAGATTGAAAGAATCCTCCTAATCAATCTCTCTGGACCGGAGAAAGCAGTTTCGTCGCGGTATTATCCAATCAGAGCAAATATCCGCCAGGAAGCGGAGGATTTTCAAAAGCCCCGCCTAGAGAAGAAAATTGATAAAGTTTTCTAGATTCCTCCCACTTTTTATGAACAACAAAAAAGCCGCCCGGAAGCTGACAAATGGGAGCCCACAAAGCCCCTGGAACCTCTGGATCACATTTACCGCCTGATTGGTTCAAACAATGGCACAATCAAGGAACCTGTCAGCGCCTCATCCATATTTGAGGGATTGCCTCCTGTCGGTGGTGTATTGGCATGTTCGTATCAATATCTTGGGCTGGGACGGGACGGGATACCATCTCCCGAGGAGCCGAAGAAATCAGTGCCACCGACATGGAAACGCTCCGGCTGCCGCCGCCACCGTGCCTGAGCCCCAGACTCCAGAAACTCTCTCGCACGCACCAGAAAATCCACGAAGTTGGCTTCACTTGGCCTTGGCATAGGGAATGGTTTATCCTATCCCCCGAAAGTCAGGCCGCCACGGCTTTTCTAGTGTTGACTTCGGTTTATTGGATGAGGAGAGGTCTCAACGGGATTAGGTAAGTGGCTATGGTGGGATAACAAACTTCCAGTAATTTTCCCAGCGGGTACGTTTCATTTGTGCAAACGAGATGAGATGTGATGCGATATAGCGCCATAACGAGTGGATTGCCGGTCATTCCAACATAGCCCTGGGTGCTTCGCCTGTCTTCTTGGCCTCCTCTATTCCGCCTCTACTGCTCAGCTCGGTTTTTCTTTCGGCAGACTTTTTTACGAGGGTGGCACCGCACTGCGGGCAGAGGAGGATTTCCAAGATCATTGCTCTAAGATAATAGAAAAAAATTAATTTCATGGATGATTACCATTTAGGGCTGACCGGCCTTTGTTTTCCCCAAACCACGGAGATGCCCGATTCTATGCCCGAATTGATGAGATTTCTAATTGATTCCCAAACATCCATAAAAGCAGAAAATTTATTTTATGATAAGGACGTGCAACGTCGGCAGGGGCTGCTTTATTACCTCCGAGGAGCAATTAGGGATGAATTCAAGGTAGAATGTTTATAGAAACAGACACCACTCCAAAGAATGCAAGAACCCTCACCATCACAGGTGGTAAATTGTACATTCAACAATTGCATCGTTAAATTTCTGGAAAAAAAAGTTGATCGCTAAACGTTCCGTACCAATCCTTGTGCAGACAGAAAGAAATACCACTAAATTTTGAATTTCCAGTACACATACGAGTACATACTTCCATGATCCGAAAAAGACAAAATTCTTGACCATACAGTGCCATCTGTTATCCGATTGTAACACTTTTTCAATTAATTTTAAAAATTCAAAAAATCGAAGAGATAATAGCAATTAGTAAAACTCACTATTTTTCTTTTTTCGACTATTTACACTAGCTACATATATCTACTATTCTAAAAATTATGAAGTCAACCCGAGTAAAAATTGTGGATCAAATTTTATTTACACCGAATAACAACTGAATCGACTCCTTACCTTACTAGTTAAACCAAATTAACACCAGAGTAGATCTTTTAAGCGAACAAAATAGTCTAAACTAAAAGAGCATCAACATTAACACCGAATCACCACCAAGCAATAACCATCAAATTAAATTTTTCCAACGATTCTATACTAAACGAGCACCAAAATAGCACCTTATACTACACCACGCAATTTATTATAAAGTGCTAAAGTCAACTAATTAATGTTCATTAAAACGAAATTGGTTATTCCAAGTATGAATAAAAATTATTAGTATTCATAGTAATTACTTCTGTTATATAAAATTGCAAATCCTACATGAAGTATAGAGCATGCGATATTTAATTTTCTGTATGTTATATTTATTAACATCAATACTATAATTTAAATGTATTCAGCACAATTCTAATAAATTAGTTAGTTAGTAGGTTATAAAGAAATTGTTGTAATCTATGTAGATGAGAAATATGTAGTGTTAATTTGGTACTGCATATGCTATTTTCTGAGCAGTACTGTTTTAGTGGTGATTTGGAGCTTTCATCAAAAATTAAATTTTTCAACTAATATAATATTTGTCTCTTATTTTATGGTGAATAAGTACTATTCATTTCCAATAGCAAAATCGATTTGAACTATTTTTCATAGAATAATTCTTATTATTGTTTTACAACTTACACATACATATTATATTTTATATTTGCACGCGCTTAAGTTATTTTCAAACAAGTCATTGAAGGGAACAAGACAATTGATATAAGATCATGTTGTTTGTCTTCTCCGCAGAAGCAACAAAAATAGGTTGAAAGAACAAAATTTATAATATGTATATAAATTGATAAAGTCAACAAAATTTACCTCTAATTTTAAACTTAGTAACTCTACAGTATTTACTTGTTATGTTAAACTACATACATTAACAATCTAAAGAGGAATATATGGTTAAAAATTAAGTGCAGAGAATTTCTAGAGGTGTGCGTTTACCTTCTCCACAATTGGAATCTCCTTAAGGAGAATATATTTTCCAGCAAGATGGCGCATCCTGCCATACTGCTAAAACAGCAAAGACGTGGTTAGCTGCAAAAAATATTCACCCTTCAAATAGCCCAGACCTGTCGTGTATTAAGTCCTTATGGGGAAACATGGAAAAAGAGATGTTCCAACAATTTTCAGGAATATAGAGGAATTGCGGTTTCAAATACAAAGTATTTGGGACTCCGTAGAGCCAGAAAGTAGTTGACATTTAGTAAATACTATTCCAGATCGAATTAAAGCAACAATGAAATGTAAATTTGACGCAACCAAATGGTGACTACTCCAGTTCAAATATAGCTGAACTATTTCGTTTCTTTTTTGAGGCAGGCGAACTTTTTTGTTTTGTTTATGCTTTTGGTTTATAACGAATTTTGGTACAAGTATGAATTACGGTTGTTTTCTTATCAACCATTAAAAAGTAAATATGTATAATAAACTTAATTTTGTCTTCTTACAAGTTCAAAAAGGTAGTAGGCGAGTTCTTTTTGCGTCGGGGTAATAGTAGATTTTTTAAGAATTAATATAATAGATCGTTTTACAAACTCTACATCCGTTTTTATTTATATATTATATTTTAATATACTCTTACAAAAAAGTATAATAATAATAATAATGAAAAAAAATCCTCCAGTGCCAATATATTATTTCTTATGGATATTAAAAATTGTTTTATTTACTAATGAGATATTCTAGATGCAATCGTGCATTCAGCTCAGTGGAAGATGTAAATACATACTATATGTTACATAGTTTAATATCTTATAGTATTATTATATAATACATTTAATAATTAACAAGAAGTGATTGCAAAGACAAATCATCTTCTCAAAATTCAAGTAAATTTCGAACATTTTTATAAAATCGAAATCAGGAAAAAAGGTAACCAAGTATGAAACCCAATTCCAATACTAAAACAATCCAATTTTTTGTTAAAAATTGTAACTTAAACTCTTTGTTTTATTGTGCTGATACAGATACTGATTCATTTTAATTCATTTCAAAAGTAAGCGAGTCCGGTGTACATATATGGTATAGCTTTGATTTTAACTAAAAGGGCAAAAATACCAGAGCTTATCAACTACTTTGACGATGCCGAATGGAAGAATTTCTAATTCTCCTTAATTATCAAGCTGCTAAATACTTGTACTCGACAGACAATTGAACTAATGTTATGTAGTTTTGCTGAAATAATTCCACAGCCATACTCGAAACGTGTAGCAATATCTCCAGTTAAAATGCCCAGAGCAGCTAATAAAGGACATTCGAATGGTTGTGCTCACGAGCAGGACAAGGTCCCTTGAGGGGGTGGTCGACAGTGCATTCTCACAATATTATCGCAAACAGCAGCCAATAGCCATCAGAGATTTCTTCACAATTGTAAAAGTTTTGTTGGCAAGCCTTTTGCAAGAAAACTGTTCAGAGAAAAAGTACATGAAGTGCACATTTCCTTGATGTACCCCCGGCCCGAGTCACACTGGTTAGCTAGCGAGCATACTAGTTCCCTTCCACACACTATGGAGTCGGAAATAATGGAAAACTTTGTCCATAGTGATCGAAAACTTTACACATTTCGTGTGAATTGAGTTTCGGGGAATGATGATAATGTTTGCAGTCCCCAGAGAGATATTGGTAAAGTCCTACGGCACAAGTTGCGGATTCCGAAAATAGGTTCCACTCTGTTGAATATTCCGTCCGCACGGTGATGATGATATTTGTAAAATATTAAAGTTTACAGTCGAATTTCTGTTTAATAAAAGCGTCTGCTTTCTATGCGCAATTTATGACTCATTCACATGGAAAGCGGAACGTATGGCTATTATGGAATGATGCTATATAAATTGTAAAAACTGATAATTTATTTCACGTGAATGATTGGAACTAAGTTGATATATTTTTTATTTTGTTTTTTTTTAACCCACTCCTCACCAAAAATCCCGGGAAAAATTAAAAATCTCCGCAAGTCTGATCAAAACTCACACAAAAAACACAAGATCAAATGATGAGATTATGTCCTGCTCTCTAAAATGTTAAATTTCGCGAAATATGAAAAAAAACCTATTTTTATTTTAATATTTTGGCACTAATGTCCACTTCTATTGTACACTTACATCATAGAGAATACGATAGGACATATCGTGTAAATTCATATATGTGAGTGAAGCATTTTTCCCTCAAAATAAGCTCTAGTGGGGTCAGTGGGGAATTGGAATAGGCTAGTGATATAAAAAAACGATATTTTCAGTTTATATTTCGAGTAATATTAAATCACCCCAGAGCTTAAAATACCAACAAAAGGGGTGTCGTCTAAACATGTCTTGCTCGAACTACGAGTGCCTACTCCGTACAGACTATTTTCGAACTTTGCGAGTGACTTTTAAACAGCATGACTTAAATTAGCTAGAATTTGACCGAAATATAATTCCCATAAATGTATGTATTCAAAATCCAAAAGTAGTTTTGGATTTTTAGTGCATCTGTCATCATACTATATATGTTACTTCTTGGTATATTTCCGAAATCCGCTTGAAATAAACTCTTGTAATTGTGTATTCTAAATTTTACATTTTCACAAAAGTTAAAACCCAATCACTCGAGAAAATAGTACGCAATATTTATAAAAATAAGGGTAAAAGCTCAATGACTTCATGCCAATAAAAACCTGCTCAATTTGTACCCGGAATTTTCCCCTATTTGGCCACCTTTCAAATCTAACTTCAAATGTTTGCCAAATGGTGAATGGTAAGGTATTTGATAAGTCTTTAATCTTACCTAAATTTCGGGCTTAGGCTGAATATTATTTCATTGTCATCCAGTTCTGAGCTATGTTCACAGTGTCAAGTCTCTAGCTCATTGGGAAGTTAATTCAAAATCGATTGCAAAATTTGGTTAACGTAGTAAAACGTACTACAATACAAACTTTAACCTCCCCATATCTCAGGAACCAAATGCAGCCTAAATCTGAAACTTAGGGAACAAAAAAAAAAGACATTAAATATTTCATCATTCATCATTTGGTATACATTTGAAGTTAGTTTTCGAGGGTTACCAAACAGGCGAAAGCCTGTTTTTCAGGTCACTCTTTAATTTAAATACTCGCGTAAGAAAGCAAAAAAAAAAAATGCGGAGATCTGTAAGCCATGCAAATATACTTCATATGTATAAGATATTTTGAACTAAATTTTAAGCGGTTTTACTAAACTTCTACTTAAATTGCGTAACATAAGAACTTTTTCCATCTGACATTGTGGCAAAATGAAACTCAGATACTCGTAATTCAATGCCAAGTTTATAAAGCATTCCTTTGTTTTGAAATGCGAAATTTTTCCAACTTCATTGCTTTCAATAATATATGAATGTGGTTGTCCACACTTATTCTTTAATCCAAGGGTTCAATCCAAGACAAGTTCGGTGTTCTGTTTTTTTTTTTTAAGGACAACAGTGCCAGGTTAAAATTCTGCCAATGACACCGAATTGTAATGTTATTGAGGTTAATCCCTATTTGATTTAGAATATTTTCAATTCTTCTGATAAAAACAAGTGTGGGTTCTACTTAATAGATATTTACTTGAAGACAGCTTTTTACATTATCAGCAGTTTTAACGTACGCATAATTTCTGTTCAGATGTGAGCATATATTCCTACTATTTACACAAGTGTTATAATTTAACATGCGTAATTCAATGTTTCTTCCATTCGTATGTGTACATAATATTTTACAAATTAAAAATTCTAAAAAATTATTGTACTACACAGACCGTTCGGGAAAAGATTCCAGGATAAAGACACAAGTAGGATATTTAAATTTTAAATCTTTAGTTAATAACCGGTAAATAAGAGTCGATACAGAAAAACCGACATTATATTAAAATTAAAAATTTAAAAGATCGACGTGCAGTGATTTTCATTCAAGTCGAATATTTTTCAATATTAATGCAAATGTTGACCAATATTTTAAGCGAAAACTCTTGTTCTTTTGAGTGCTGCTGTTCAACAACCAAACAACAATTTTTCCCACAACAACTATTTAATAATGATTTGAGATTGCGTATCCAAAGTCTGTTCATACATTCAATATGTTTCCAAAAAAGTATTTACACAACTGGACAAAGCAAAGAACAATTATCGCCAACAAATGTCAGAGCTCCTATAAAATGGTTAGAAATTCCACTGGCGTCCTCAAAACCTATAGTTGCAACATAAAAAATGCTCGTGAGCATTGTTACAGTGTTAACCTTACTTTTTGCTGTAGGGTCAGTTTCTGGCGTAAATCATGGAGTTTCTGTTAAACGAACTACTAAATACCCATTTGCTGTACGGATTATATTAAAATATAAACATACACGCACCAAACAAGACAATTTATACGGCTGTGGAGGAGTTATCTTCAGTAACTCCATCGTACTAACTGCAGCGCATTGCTTATATCGTAAGGACGAAACTGTGACTGCAGCTAAAGTCATCGCAGGGAAAGCGAACTATGGAGCTGCATCCCCAATGGAACAAGAAGTAATGGTAAAGGCAGTGCTTGTCCTAAGAAATTTGTAGTGCTGCACATGCGAGCAAAAAAAAAAAAAAAAAAAACCATCATTTCATTACGCTAACATTTCTCTTACAGCGATACGGCCAACCTTATAACTGTACGTATTATGAGGCAATCCTCCAATATAACAAAATATTCTCATCACACAGTATAAATGCATATTGAACTAATCTAATGCTCATTTCCTTCATTGCAATTAAAGTCCAATGAAAAATTACCAAATACCAAACCACGTTGTTTCTACCTTTCTTTAATATAACAAAAAATCATTTGCAACACTAGGACATTTTAAAGTCATGAAATTATGAATTTCTTTTCTTTCTTAAAAGTGGAGTACTCCATTCTTTTTACAAATTATTGAATTCACTTTATTTATCATATAACGAACATTGCCTCATAATGGGGACTTTAACCTTATGTTAAGGCAAACGAAATTTGACTAGACAAAAGAAGACTTCTTTTTTGTTATTGTCAGAAATCCTTCCCCTAACTCGCTACCTTATTTTTCTGTAGGCGCAAAAGTGTTTGTTTTAATCTGGCTACGGTCGCGGTTTTTAATGAGGGTGCGTTTTCGCACCTCGGCCTTTTTTTATGAGTCGCGCAGCGAAGACTCGATTTTTAAGGAAAATCGTTGCAAGCTGTGCATGTTTGAACAGAATTTTACCTAGATGCGCTGGCCCTTGACTAATCACGGATATGGAAAGTATTAGGAGGGTCTGATTATTATTTGTCTTTCCATTATTTTGAAACAATGCGTAGTATTTTAGAGCAGAAAGTCTGGCTGCCCATGGAATTACTTCAGTCTAGCAATAGATTTCATCAAGTGAGCCTGAGTTTGGTTAAAATGTTGACTGAGTGATAAAGATAAAGTGAAAATTTTATAAAGTGAGTATATTTTATTTACTGATTTTATGGGCAAATTAATTAATGTATTTCTGTTTATCATTATTAATTTTTGTTTGCGTTCTAAATGATATTTCCATTTGTGCAAAAAATTCGGTTCATTAATTCTATGTTTTTTCTTATTTATTTCAAGAATTTTTAGTTTCCGCCCAAAACTCATAGTTGTTTCTTTTTATTCCTTTTAGAATCGGATGATGCTGAAAATTATTGTGCCCGACTCCGTGATGTACTTATTTTTTTCGGTTTTAAATTTTAAATTCGGACACGATTAAATAATTAATTAATATTTTTAAAAAAATTGCTTCCTGTCCAAATTCACTGCATTATATTAGTTTGGATAGTATGGCGAAGAGGCAGTCAACTTTAGGGGATTGGTTTACAGTTAAAGTTAAACCAAAAGTTCTCCGTGGGACTGAGGCGGACGCTGGCCAGGCGTCAAGTGAAAGTAGCGAAGATGAATTTGAATCCGCAAGTGGACTTTCGGAAGAGCAGAATGAAAATCCTTCAACTAGTGCAACTCTTAAAATACCTATAAAAAATAAAAATAAAAGTGGAAACAATTCTGCAACTAAAATTAAAGATCCTGAACTTTTGCATCATATGTATCGCGGCAAAAGACATTACGTCCGATGCAAACCATGTTTTGCCAATCCAAGTGGAGTAAGGCAGTTTAGCTTCAAACAAAAATTGCCAGCAATCACCCAAGAAGGTGGGACAATCTTTCGGTTTGCACTGATAACCCAGCACTTTAAATCCAATGCGCACAATGAAGCCCTAAAAGTATACCGCCTGTCGTCTATGCCACCTATGCAGCGGCTTCAAAGCAGTAACATTGGCAAACAAATCAGCAAACAGAATGAGAAATTAGCAAATAAAATTGGTGGTTTGATGTATCATGTGTATTTAGATGCCAAAAAGTTGACGTTAAGTGCATATTCTTTCCCGGCACGGGTTGTGACAAGTTATGTAGCTGAACATTTTTCTTTCAACACTCCAGAAAACTCTAATATCAAAGGTTTAAACCTAGAATATGCTACGCCTAAAATACACCGCGAGCTATTAGAAACTATTGTAGAAAGTGACAGAAAACGTTTACGAAAATTGTTGTGTGAAGAATCTGTCGCTTTGTCTTTAAGATGTGACGGCTCCGTGGATAAAACACAACTCGATAAAATTTACGTTCTTGCTAAAATTGTGACTAAAGATGGAGAACAAGCGGACATTTTTCTGGGTGCTCAAGAGCCCACAGAGCGAGGTGCTCCTGGTGTTCTCGGCGCTTTGCTTAACTCTATAACCGAAATACTTGGCGAAGGTGCAGCGGACAAAATTCTAAGGCGAGCATCTTCTATAGTCACTGATGGTGCCTCAGTTAACGTGGGAGAAAAGTCAGGATTGTGGAAATTGCTGGAAGACAAGAGGTTAAAACCCAATGATGATAACGTCCCCTTGACCCCCCTTGTTAAGATTTGGTGTGCTGCCCACCGCAGTAACCTTGCGTGGGGCAGTGTTACTGAGAGCGTTGTTGAAGTACGACATTGCATTACTACGATCACATCCATTGGTAGTTTTTTTCATTCATCGTCCGTACGAACTGCAGAACTACGAAAGATAGCCGAAGAGAGAAACCTCAATTTAGTTTCGTTTCCTACCTACTTTGAAGTTCGCTGGACGCAATTTTCCCAATCGTCGCTTGAAGCTACACTTCGGTCATGGACGGCTATGGTTACTTATTTTAAGGAGTCAAAGGACAAAACCAGTAAGGGATTTCTCAATTTTCTTCTGGATGAAGAAAATTTGAGACTGATTTGCTTCCTCGCTGACCTTTTATTTATATTCAGCCGTTTTCAAAAGCAGTTGCAAGGTGATATGATGACCACTGTATTAGACTTAAAGCAGTTCACTCTGTCAGCTATTTTGCGGATGGAAAATTTGCAACAGACTCCTCTTCTTGGTGGTTGGGTGGAATCGCTACGAAACAAAATGACCAATGGAGGCCATCTAAACGGATTTCAGCTGGCAAAACGGAAAACTAAAAGGGGTTTTGCGCATAATTTGTATGTCACAGAGAGACGGGATGTGGAAGCAATTATGTTGGAAGCGGGCACATCTCTTTGTAATTTTTTGAAAGAAAGGATGGCAATTGACGATCAACTGATAAGAATTACAGAGCCATTCATTAACTTAAGCGCAGGAACAAATATGCAGCAGCTTCATAAATACTGGGCTTCGGATCTTGACTTAGCCGAGACTGCCTGTGAGCTGCAAGAAATTCAAGATCTAAAAGATATAAGTCTTCTAAAGAGCAAAACATTAGCGGAGAAAGTGAAATTTTTTGCTAGCGCACAAAAGTATAAGGGTCTCGGCACTATTTTATCGCGAATTCTTTCAGCAAAACCGCACAGTGCGGATGTCGAAAGAACAATCAGCGCCTCCGTATCTCTGAAATCAATAAAGAGGCAAAGCATGACGATTTCAACTGAAAATTTGTACTTGTACGTCCGTTACAACATGCCTACTTTAATTGAATGGGATCCTAGCACAGCAATTATTACTTGGATAAACAAACGGAAGCATCGTGTGCGGGAAAGGGCTGAATCAGCAAAAGCACAACCATACTTCCAAGGAGTATTTGTGGAGGCATCGACCAATAGAAAAGGGCAAGATTTCCTTGATAACGAAACAGGCGTAATGCGCCACAACACAAAAAAATTTTAATTTTAAAAAAAATGCAAGTTTGTTTTTAATGGATTATTAAAACCAACGTTTTGTTTTGTTTGCGTATTTTATATTTATAATAAAAATGTTTAGTAAAAATTAATAAATTGGCGTTTTAAAATATTTTTTGGTACTGCACAATATCATATTTAGAGCTGCACATATTTTTTTACAACTGCACACTTTGTGCGGTACTGCACGTTAAGACAAGCACTGGGTAAAGGGGTATAGAATACACAAGGACTATAAATTTGCAATCAGGCATTTGATTAGTGAAAACGAGTATCATGTAAATGATATCGCCATACTATGGCTTGAATACCCATTCGTCGAAACCAGAGCTGTGAAGCAAGCCAAATTTGCAGCCAATTCAATTGATACCAAGATAGAAGGAATAGGGCTCGGTTTTGGTCCAGTCAGTAAAGAATCCACTGCAAAAAAGCTGTATGAAGTACCACTACAAGCAATATCTTATCACACCTGCAGAAATGTTAAGAAACATTATAATGGACCTTGCACATTCTGTGCCCTGCCTGTTGAAAATAGAAGTTGTAGAAATACAAAAGGTGATTCAGGAAGTGCGTTTGTGTACGACGACAAAGTTCTAGGGCTTATTTCATTCGGATCTGTAGACGATAAAGGGAACGTGTGCGAAGATATGCCAATAGTTATAACAGATGTTACAAAACATGCAGCAACAATTGTGCAGTATCTGCAAGAAGGACCACCCAAAAAGACTTGTCCAAAACCCCAAGGAAAATTCTGTGCTTTGTAATAAAAATAACACTCATACTGATCTTCTACATATAAAGTAGATGTTCAATTGCCTAAAATAATAATGTACTTCAGAAATTCACCATTTAAGTAGTTGCATAATATATATATGTATGTATAGTATACATATATTGTATGTATTGTCGAATTTAAGTTTTTAATAGGTTATGTTATATAGTATATTTCTTTAAACATTTGTATGCATTATTGGCTCAACACATATACACCTGACTTCATATAGCATAGCGTAGGGAGAGAAGAGAAGGACGCAGTTCCTTCAGATTTCGTTACTCTTACTTTAAATCTGACGAAAAATAAAGTAAGTAAAAATCTTAACAAAAGAAAAATATGGTTTAAATTGAGTTTGAGGCTTCTTCACGACTTTCGACGAAACTGGAACATACTTTTAAACTTACAAATGTTATCAGTCGCTTATATTTCCCTAGATATTAAATTTTAAAATTGCGCAAAGCTTCGATTTCATGCATACTCACACCAAAGGTTTGGAAAAATTGCACAAAATTCCTTCCATCCTTTTTCTGTAAATAATTCTGCAAGTATCCTGAAAATAAACAATTTACAATAACATTTTCTATTACTTATATTTATCTGCCGCATTTCACAACAAATGGATACTCGTTATCCTCCATAATTCGAATAAGATTCGAATTTTTGTTGAATTCATTTATTTCGAGGATTCTTGAGGAATTTTTTATGGTAAAAAGTTTTAATTATCTTTAACTCCAGAATTTTAATCGAAAAAATTCACATTTCATAATTTTAAAGTTAAATATCTTAGGAAGTGCACACCGCAGAAAAAGAGTTGTTACTTATTTACCGTATTTGACCTAATATTATGAATGGTTCATCATCAAAATCAATGAGGGTCACTCATAATGATAGGCTGTAAACTAGTTTCCATTATATAAATCACTTAGTCAAACTCCAAGTCAAATGTTTTTCTTAAGGGTTGACAATCTCGAGCTCTTAAAAAATTCATTAAAATTAAAATTTCTTATTGATGCACCTATTACATTCAATAAAAATTTTATTATCACTATCTCTTATATGCATTAGTGATTTAAGGGGTTATATACAGTCAGGATTTTTAGAAAATCGATTTTTTTATTAATTTATTTTTGTAATTTACATATATTAAAGTACAGCCACAGAAAATTTCATGTCAATCGGGTGAATATTCTCGAAGTTATACGCATATTTGTAATGACGTGTTCGAGTTTTTGTACTAAATGTAAAATGCTTTTGAAACTTTAAACGCGTTTTTCTCAAAACTGTGTTCTTAAAGTCGGTGAGCAAGATTTCTCGGAAACGGCTGAACAGATCAGTTTCAAATTTTAACATAAGCTTCTTAAGTATATTTTTTAGTAATTAATCGAAGCTTTTTGCTCACCGATAAATATTTTCCATTTTATAAACAATTTAGAGCGAAAATTGTTGTTAAAAATCGATTTTTTTGTTTAAAAAGCCGCCATTTTGTCAAAAATTCTTATTTTGCTTATTCCTTCGATTAATTACGAGATAAAACAATATACTAACGAAATATTTTTGGTTTTTCCATTTTGGATGATCCAGTCTAGAGATATCGTGCACACCGCAAAACGCTTTTTTTTAGAGTTGCTCCCGGAGATCAGCTGTAGCAGCTTTTAAAATAATTATTTTTACAAATAAAAAACATTAAAATACACTCAAGAGTTACCGTTATATGTGTACAGAATTTTACATTAATAACTTAAAAGATCATCTCAAGAAAAATTCTTGAAAAATCGACTTTTTTGGGCCTCCTGACTGTATATAACCCCTTAATCATTAATTTGTCCTGCAAAAGTCCAAAAATTAAACACGCTTTTCTTGAAACAATTATTTTCGACTTTTCAATATTTTTGTATGATTTTTGTCAGTCTTCGTAATCATTTTTCCTCTACCCATTTTTCTAATAATTCGTTTACGTAAATTTTTATAAACAATCAAAATTTGAATTTGTTTATAAAATAATATATTTTGAGTTCAACATTATGCAAAATTTCTAATTATTCGAAATTTAAAAAATCTGGCTTGACATGTTTATTATTTATTTCATTTAGGACTGAAATCCACTCAATTAATGAGTAATTCCATATGAAATCAATAGGGCTTTAAGGGGGTATCCCACTCTAGAACGATCAAAAAATGCATTTTTTTTTTAGTTTTGAAATATTCTGTGTTCTTTCCTGAATCGTTTAAGCCATCTCTTGCCGCGAAATTTGAAAAGCTCGCGCCGCTACAGGCGATTCCGTGCGCAGCTGCGCGCTCTCCACCATTCTTAACTTTAACTTAAATGCCGTTTTTCTCAAAACACCGTCTTGATGAATGGTGTACAGCATTCTGAGAAAACCATTCATCCGAAAAATTTCAGATTTTGGTACAAGCTGTGTTAGCTTTGTCTCTATGACCTAAGTGGAGCAAATCAGGCATTTTTACGTTTACATAGCTCGTATCCCATGTTTTAACAGTAAAAAATCAATTAAAATATAAAACTTATAGTAGAAAAAATTAAAAAAATTAATAAAATTTTTTTTTTCTAAATGTGCCACACTCATGCCATAGCCCCATATATAAAGAGTACTAATTTGCAATTTCATAATTTTCAGATTATTTGTTTGGCTGTGATCGTGCACACCGTTCCTAAGGTATGAGTGCCAGTAGCAGGCCTGCCCTGACCCAACCACTCAATAAAAAAAATTTTTTTTTTCTCAAAGTATTCATTAAAGATCATATAATAAGAGGATTATTATGTTTAACTCTAAATGTTTTGTATTTTCTTGTTCAACTCCCTGAAAAAAACGTTCAATTCAAAGGCCTCTAGAGTGGGATACCCCCTTAATGGTTTTTAATAGCAAATTCCGGTCAAATATAAGGTGATTTCACACTATTTTGATAACAGCCAATTCATATTTACAAAATTTAACATGGAATTACACGTCATTTTAATAGATTCAGTTTTTAATTTTCAAAGTGACCCTCTTTTGTTTAAATATAGCTTACATAGATGAAATTGTGTCGATTTGTGTTTTACCTAGGAAAATGTAAAAATAATAACAAAAAAATTCCAAAAGTCACTTTTAAAAATTAAAATAAATAATAAGTAAAATCTCCCGCTCTTTTTGAATCTGTAGTCAGAATTGGAAAATTTTTAACAGAGAATTCCAAAATGGCATCTTCAATATGGCGGTGGGGTGAATAGATAAAAAATGTTCAACAAATAATCTTTACCTATATTATTTGATGTCGTTCATTACGGAACTCGAGTAAATATTTGATTTCGTGAAAGCCGTATTCAATAAACCATCTGATTATGCAATAATATTTGTTTCGATTGAAATATGATTAAAAAGAAGTTATCACAGTCGTGAATAATAGTTATTATGAGTTCAAGATAAAAAAATAGACCATTCAGAGATATACACATTTCTTTTCCACTACAAATTTTTTAGGACTAATATTTAACATAACTAAATTTCCATCAACGTTCAAGACGCCAATTTTGTATTTTACGTTGAAACATTTCCAATTATGACTGCAGATTCAAAAAGGGCAAGAAATTTTACATTTTTGGACTTTTGGAATTTTTGTAATATTATTTTAACATTTTCTTAGGTAAAAAATAAATCGATACCAAAAATTCCGTTTAAAAAGAAATGGGTTTCAGTAATAAATGGGACTTCTTGATAATTAAAAGATTTTAGCCTTTTATTGTGGGAATGTGTGAAATCTGACTAGTATAATGTTTTCCTAGTTATTTATATACCAATTATTAACTTACGCCACATAAAAGCAATCAGGTAAAAACCACTAATTTACAAAGGTTGGTTTTTCTGAGTGCACGAATGGTCAAAACAGGCCCCAAAGACGGGCAGAGTAAACAATTCACTATTTCAGAAAAGTGCCCGTCGTACCATAAATAATGTTGTAAAATACTATCTTTATGGGGAAATTATGTTATAGCCTTTAAAAGATTCCATAGATAATTTAATATTATTATTTTTTCACAAACTCTTACAACTGCTTTGTTACTTTCTGCTTTATAAAGAATATTTTCTCTGTTTATATATTTTAGCTTTACTTAGCAATATCTTTTTTAGTAATTTTTCAACCTATTAATAGTTCTTGTTGCAATTTTTCCGTTAATAATAAATTCAAAATCAAACTCAAACTCCGTCCTACGCTACATGACTACAGCCGGACAGAGATTATATGGTAAGTGCAAAAATATACATGGTTCGTATACATATTTCTTATAATATACAAAACTTTCCCTTGGGTTTTGGACAAGGATTTTTGGGCGGTCCATTTTTAATGCTTTGTGCAAGCATTGCTGCATGTTTTTTAATATGTGTCACAGCTATCGGCATATCTTCACAAACATTTCCTTTCCTGTCCACCATTTGAAAGGAAATTAATCCCAGTACTTCGTTATTGTACACAAATGCGCTGCCAGAATCACCTTTTCTATTCCTGCAACTTCCATTTTCAACATGCAGTGCACAGAATGCATTCAACCCAATCTTCATAACACTCCTGCACGAATTGTGAGATAGTGTTTTTAGTGTTACTGCATTCAATTGCCTGGCAGTAGATTCGCTGTTAATCGGAGCAAAACCGAGCCCTATTCCGAACATCTCTGAAGTTACTTCAGCTGCTGAAACTTTAGCTGCTTTCACAGCGTTGGTTTCGATTAATCGTGTTTTCAGCCACAACATAGCAATATCATTTAAATAATACTCGTTTGGACTGAATAAATGCCAAACTACGGTGGTGTAGTTCTCATGGATTTTATATCCTTTTACCTTCACTATTTGTTCTGTTGAGGATGGACTCGCATAATTAACTTTTCCAGCGATTATTGTAACTCGAGTCACTCTCTCTTTTTTATGATATAAACAATGAGCTGCGGTAAGTACAATAGAAGGACTGAAGATTGATCCTCCACAGATGTACGTTTTTGGTATATTCGTAAATTCAATATTGATCCTTACAGCAAATGGGTATTTCGAAATACTGGAAACAATATCGCCATTTACTGCAAATCGTAAATTAACCAACAAAACTAAGACTAAAATGTTAAGAACATTCACGAACATTTTTCAATTTTTAAAAATCACTTTTGAAGATACAGAACAATTTCCGAGCATTATATAGAAATCTTCCTCGCTTTAACGAGACACCTGCTTTTGTTTCGCACAATTGTGCAAATATTCGATTGGAAAGGTATTTAATTGCAGTAAAAACATATGGCACAAATGGTTTCAAATGATTGTTATAATCTCAAATAATATGTCATAAGAATTAGCTTCTTACTTAAACGAAAGCCATTATCGATTTTTTATGAAAATGTTCGCATTAATTACATATTTATTATTTCAATTGAAATGTGGTAAATTTAACTTCGGACCTCCTTAGGCCTTGGGTTTACTTGGATATACGATATATTAAAATTGAATGTGGGTTGCTTTCAAATATAAAAATAAATTATTCAGAGCGCAGTGTAATGTCAAAGTATTAGACCGAACCACTACACCTGAAATTAATATCATACTACCTAAATATGTCTAGCATAATACAATATAATTACACAAGTGATACAGGAATAATGAAACTTGAAAAATCGAAGAGTCACTAAGGCACAGAGTTAGCACAATTACCCCTTGTTAACTATATTATATTTCCTTCGTCGTAATTTGTATAAAAATTAACTACCTATTTCTTTAATAAGTCTGTTTCCACATGTTATCGTTCTTATCAAAACGTTTTATCGAGAAAGGGAACCTTAATTCCTTCTTCGTGATACTTCTACAGGAATTTTTTATGAAAATACAGATAAGTATTTTAATAGAGATAAAAACTAATAGAGATAGAAAAGGCTAAGGCCATTTATAAAATTACAAAGAAACACGCAAAATCAGATGATTAGCCTAGTTTTCAGAACAGAAATTCACGGATATAGTGCAAAGAAAGTAATGATGGGTTGTTATAAACTACCGGCTCCAAGGGCTACCCCACTCAAATATCATCCAATTTACTTTGCAGATAATTATTATAATAGTTTGCCAGAAAAAAAAAGGAATGTCCACAGTATTGCGGAATATTAAAGTCTTATAAAAACTTCATTAAACTGAAAAATTAAACAGCATTGAGACGGAATAATTAATAATATTATAAGTATATACATACGTAACCTCTTATACCAAATATTATTTGGCTGAGGAACACAAAGTGGATTTAACTTTAATTTTTAAGATTTGTTATTTAGCTTTAAAGATTAACAGAAAATGGACCCACAGAGCCTAAATTCTAATACCTAGGTAGCTCAGAATTCAGTGAATATTTCCAGCAACATGCTGAAAAGTGTAGCATAAATCTATTATTATTATTATTATTAAATTCGTAAAAATTATGTCGTATGAATCACAAAACAATTTTAGGCTGCTCTTGTTTCTGTTTAAGACTTTAAAAGCATTTTACTCTAAACGGAGTTTTTTTTACTTATGCCTTTTTAGAAGAAACCACCAAAAATGTTATAGTTAACAAAAAAAAAAAACACCTAAGATGCTCTCAAAATTATTTTTTTAAAGGAATTTTCAGTTGAGAATAAGTTCATAATATGTTCGTTTAACTCCGTCATTTCTTCACTTAAGGAATCAATTTTTTGTGCTAATAGTTTTTGGAACAAGCAGATAAGCCAACCAGTGTTTATAATTTACTATTTTAGATATTTTTTTAAGTTTGAAGTATGTCAAAGCTAGGACACACAAAAAAAATTTTTTTCTTATAAAGCATTCCAACAATTTTACGAAATTTAAAATAGGCTTTAACTAAGATAATAACTTTAAACAATTATTTCTTGAATTCTTAAAGATTAAATTCTAAAAGTGGCATATAAAATGAAGCTGTTAAGGCATTGCCAAGAAGAAATTTTCGAATCACGTATAAGAATGTATCAAAAGAAGAAAAAGAAGAGCATTGCCTACATTATGAATTTTAAATAAGATTGAGTATGTTTTGTTACACACGTGATTCTAAAAACCACTAACAAGGAAACGTTCTGAGGTGTGTCTCACCGATTTTGATGAAACTGAAGTATGTTATAAAGTATCGAAAAATAAGAGACACATTTTTTTTTTTATCTGCGGATACGCACATTAAGGAGGTGAAAACCACCCCTCAAGTATATCCCCAAAAACAGTTTTTCCTAAAAATTTCAACTTCTAATGAATTTTTTCGAATGAAACAAAATAGAAATGATGTCTCATAAATATACTAACTTCTTGTAAGTAATCCGGTTCGCGGGGGTGGCAACCCTTATTTTTTATTGCAGTAAAACGGTTTTTTTTAAAATATTTTTGCGTCACAAAAATAACAGTGTTGGTTAAAAATCATTGACAACTTTTTTTGCATACGATTTTGAATATGTAAATCATGTATATTCTTTCAGAAATCAGTTTTTTCGTGGAAACCAGTATTAAGGGGTTTTTGGAGTCGCTGATTAAGAATCTGATGTTAAATTTAAAAAATTCAATATGGCGGATCCAACATAGCGGACAAACTTTTGAAAAATACACCAATTTTTATTTAAAAAAAAACAATAAATGAAAGTACCCCCTAAATGTGCGTATCCGCAGATGAAAAAAAATACGTGTCTCTTATTTTTCGATACTCTATAACATACTTCAGTTTCATCAAAATCGGTGAGACACAGCTGAGAACGTTTCCTTGTAAGTCACTTATTCATTTTTCAACTTTAATTAATTACGAGTGCCTTTTATTTGCAATAAAAAAAAAGAACAAGTATTTTCCTATCTTCCATAAAGTCTTTTTAAGAATACATACTTGTAAAATACTACATTTCTTCAAAAAAACTTTATTTTTATAAAATATCCTTATTAGACTCATAATGATCTAATAAGATCGAAATCCCAGTTTGCAATAATTTATTCTTAAAAAAATCTGAACTTAAACTATTAAAATAACTTTTTCTTAATTTATTATTACTTATAATACAATAAAATAAATTTATTGTAAGACAATAACCAGAATAACATATATTTTGAAAAGTGAATCTTAATTGGAACAGTTTATATATACGCTATTAGAAATGACTTTTAGAAAAAATTATTATAAAGCTTTTAGACGACATATTTCTTTATGAAAACACTAACTTTTTAACTTTTTAAGTCTATTTCAAATAGGTGTGAGAATTGGCTCTTGAAAATTGTTAGTTTTTTCAGGCCCACCCTAGAAAAAAATTCCAGCTACGACCATGCCTCTAGTGATGCAGATTCTTTTATTGAAAAAACTTCGATAGAGAAATGTGAAGTTGTTAGAGCAGATCTTGTTGCTTTGATTGCAAAATCTACGAACCTTAAAGTTGGGAAATCCAATTTAAAAGTGTATTCTTTAGAATAACTACTAACTTAATTTGCAGAATACTTCCTCATACCGTCAACGACAAAAGCAATATATAGAAAAGGAGAAAAGCAGATTCTAAATTTATTTTATACGAATAATGCGCTGAAAATATTTATAAGCGCATTTAATAGCAAAAATTCAACAAAATAAGAAATCGCAAAAGCTTTTCAACATTTATACCGATGCCATTTTCATATTCAAATATGGCTTGGTAATACAAAGAATCCAGAAAACTAAAGGAATTTCATTACTTTGCACAGGATGATGATTCTGAGAAAGAAAAAAGAAAGACATATGATATACAGGGTGTTCAGAGGTGGGAGGTCAATACTGAAGAGGGTGAAAGGTCAGACCGAGACGAGCAAAAAATCGTATGGGTGGGGGGGGGGGGGGGGGGGGGCATCTAGCACCGTTTGGCAGTTACAGGGTGATTCGTAAATCAGGATTTTGCCTTATATGGGAACCGCTCTTGTATTTTTATCTTTTTTTCTACGCATCGCAGCGGCCCCAAACTGATTTCAAAAAATCACTATTTGGAAGCCCTTTCCAAAAAAGTTTACATCACCCCCCTATCCCCAACCCCTTGGCCATAATCCCCCCTGGAAGTTGAAAAAATTAACTTTTATTTCACGATTTTTCACCTTTCGCCCCACTTTTCTCTGAAATTCATGTTATTAACATACCTACTTTTTATTTTTTTTAAGTTGCCTATCTAATTACCTTGCCAAAAAGGTGCAACATGCCCAGGTAGGAAAAGGATACGAAAATTTATTTACAAAAATCCTTTTACAGAATATCATGATAATTCGAATTTTTAGGAAATTATACTTAAGTTTACTAAAAAATACATTTTGTTCGCTTAAAAACTAATTACAATTAAAACGTTTGTCCTTTAAAAGCTGTTCAAAATGTTCTCCGCTAGTTTCGATGCATGCAAGTAGCCTTCGTTTTATTTCACGTTTGAGGTCTATGGTAGCCAGTCTCTCCCGTATTTTCGTGGCTGCAGTCACAATCCTGGTAACTAATTCTTCTCTGGTGTTGATTGGTCTTGAGTAAACTTCATCTTTCATCATTCCCTATAAGAAAAAGTCCAGTGGAGTAAGGTCCGGTGACCTAGCAGGCCAAGGAATCGGTCCACCTCGTCCAATCCAGCGCTCTGGGTAATTTTCATTTAACCTTGCCCTAACAATGTTCCCAGTATGCGCAGGTGCTCCGTCGAGCTGTAAATAAATTGAGCTTCTGGTGGCCAGGGGGATGTCCTCCAACAGATCCGGAAGGGTATTCTCCAAAAAGTCCGAGTATAGCTGACTATTCAGCACTTGGGGCAAGATGAAGGGTCCTATCAACTGGTTGCCGATGATGCCAGCCCAGACATTGACACTAAATCTTTGCTGGAAGGACCGACACCTGGTCCTATGTGGGTTCACATCTGACCAGGTGTGGAGGTTGTGGAAGTTTGTGATGCCATCCCGGGTGAATTGCGATTCATCCGTCCACAGAATTCGGTCTAGAAACCTTCTGTTTTCGATGTCCGACTCGAACAGCCAAGTGCAGAATTGCAATCGTCCTTCGGAATCTCCTTCCCTAGTGCTTGGACCGGGATATGGTGGTATGGATGTAGTCCCTCTCGGTTCACAACGGTCCAAACTCTCCCTGAAGACAATCCTGACCTTCGTGCGACCTGCCTGATGCTTATTACAGGGCTGTTCCTGACGATGTTGAGGATTTGTTGGTCGGGGTCCGCTGAATCCGCCGATTTTCTTGCTCGCGTTTCTGCTCTGGGGGCGGTTACACTTCCGGTTTCTTTTAACCTTCTGAAAGTCCTTGAAAATACCCTTCTGTTGAGTACCCGCCGATTCGGGAATCTCCTTTGGTATTCTCGTACGGCCTCACTATCATTTCCTTGTACTAAACCGTACACGTAAATTATATCGGCATACTCGTCAACACTGAATTCTGCCTTTTTATCTTAATTTTTTCTATTAAACACCCGTTCTTTTCGCTTGCTTCTTCAACTGTGGTCAATGTCCTTTCAAACTCACCCATTTTTATACCATAATTCATAGGAGGTATTAGAAACGGAGCGTCAGGATACTTACGAGTCAATACTGGATATAATAATCTAATAACGCTATTTAACGAGATTACATTTATTATTTTATTACTGTTTTGCTGAAAAAATAAACATGTATTACCTCTGTTTCCTAAACAAACATTTCCGAACTTGCTGTCATAAAAATTGTTTACTTAACGACTTTTTCCATTATGGTGCAATAAAGTAATTAGGTACCTGTGAGGATGTTTTAATTTCAGGACTTTTGCAACCCTTTTCTACCTGGGCATGTTGCACCTTTTTGGAAAAGTAATTAGATAGGCAACTTAAAAAAAATAAAAAGTAGCTATGTTAATAACATGAATTTCGGAGAAAAGTGGGGCGAAAGGTGAAAAATCGTGAAATAAAAGTTAATTTTTTCAACTTCCAGGGGGGATTGTGGCCAAGGGGTTGGGGATAGGGGGGTGGTGTAAACTTTTTTGGAAAGGGCTTCCAAATAGTGATTTTTTGAAATCAGTTTGGGGCCGCTGCGATGCGTAGAAAAAAAGATAAAAATACAAGAGCGGTTCCCATATAAGGCAAAATCCTGATTTACGAATCACCCTGTAACTGCCAAACGGTGCGAGATGCCCCCCCCCACCCATACGATTTTTTGCTTGTCTCGGTCTGACCTTTCACCCCCTTCAGTATTGACCTCCCACCTCTGAACACCCTGTATATATACTTGCCATTCTATAAATAAATTATTTAATCATAATTTAATTTTTATTATTCCTTCAAAATTATTATCCTCCTTTACGAACCTTCAAGCAATGCAAGTTGTATGAGCTACCATTATTCAGTATGATTTTATTTTAAACACAAAATATATAGTTTATCTTATCTGTATGTTGAAAAGAAAGTATTTAAGGGGGTAGTCCAGTGAAAAAAAAAAATTTTTTAATTTTTTTTTTTTTTGCTTAAATCGACTCTACTACACCTCGAAAATACTCCCTTAAAATATCTAAGCAAAATATTGAATAGTTTTAAAGATACAGAGAGTTTTCAAGAGACGTGTAATCCGTGTTTCGGAGCAAGGAGGACTCTTGTATTTCTGTTTGCTTCGCCCATTTTTTTTCGGTTTATAACGGTCTAGGTCCTTCTGCTTTGTATTTAAGGTTAGTTATGTATGGAGCAGGCATCGCGTTATGTAAGGAACAGGCATCGCTGACTAAGGTAAAATTAATTTTTTTAGCTTTTTTCCGCATAAAAAACTTTAAACGCGTTTTTCTGAAAACAGCATGTTTTGACTCGGCGGACGTCAGATCTCAGAGTCTTTTGCTCCGATTGATCTAAAAATTTAGCTGTATATTTCTTGATTGTGTATCTATCGTCGGAACTAGAATTATTAAAATCTATTGTTTATTTACAAAGTTATAAACAAATTAAGCACCCGAAAAACACCCGAAAAATTCGAAATGCCGCCATTTTGTTATTTGTTATTGAAAATTAATAATTCTAGTTCCGACGATAGCCAATGTTCTACAGATTAAAACCTCGTTTGAAATTTTTGTTTCAAATGAACCTTTGTAGAGATTCGACGTCCGCCAACAAAAAAATTTTTTTTTTGGAGCGGCCATTTTGTCGGGATGACTCATCGAAAAAAAAAAATAATTTTTTTTTCTTGTAGCTTAATAGTTGTACTATCATATGTCAAAAAGTTTTTTAATAAAAATTAATTTCTAATATGAAAAAAAAATCGTTGAAAAAACAGTCGTTTTCACTGGACTTAAGGGGGTAACTAGCTTTTTTGATATCCAATCCAAGAAGAAACTACTGAATAATTGCCAAAGGGCGAGGATCAAACTTTGCGTGTACAGTGATTAGCATTGATTAAACAGCCATAACTCAACCAATTGGTATTGTATCGGAATAAGAAAAACGCCAAATTAAAGGTATAAAAAGGGACTACAGATAATATTTGAAAATATCAATTAAATTCGTCGTTTTGAAGTTTTTTTCCGAAAACATAAATTTTCACCTCATTTACGCCTTGATAAGCTACACTTTTCGGTTTTCTAAAGCATAGGTATAAAACTACCACTGTGCCTTTGGTTGATGAAAGAATTTTATTTTTTTATTTTGTCTTTTGAGACATTTTCGCTGTACTATTATTTAAGGGGGTATCCCACTCTAGAACGTTCACAAAATGCATTTTTTTTTTTTAGTTTTGAAAAATTCTATGTTCATTCCTGAATCGTTTAAGCTATCTCTTGCCGCGAAATTTGAAAAGCTCGCGCCGCTACAGGCGATTGCGTGCGCAGCTGCGCGCTCTCCACCACTCTTAACTTTAACTTAAATGCCGTTTTTCTCAAAACACCGTCTTGATGAATGGTGTGCAGCATTCTGAGAAAACCATTCATCCGAAAAATTTCAGATTTTGGTACAAGCTGTGTTAGCTTTGTCTCTATGACCTAAGTGGAGCAAATCAGGCATTTTTACATTTACATAGCTTGTATCCCATATTTTAACAGTAAAAAATCAACTAAAATATAAAACTTATAGTAGAAAAAATTAAAAAAATTAATAAAATTTTTTTTTTCAAAATGTGCCACACTCATGCCATAGCCACATATATCAAGAGTTCTAATGTGCAATCTCATAATTTTCAGATTATTTGTTTGTCTGTTATCGTGCACACCGTTCCTAAGGTATGAGTCCCAGTAGCAGGCCTGCCCTGACCCAACCACTCAATAAAAAAAAAATTTTTTTTTCTCATAATATTCATTAAAGATCATATAATAAGAAGATTATTATGTTTAACTCTAAATGTTTTTTATTTTCTTGTTCAACTCCTTGAAAAAAACGTTAAATTCATGGGCCTCTAGAGTGGGATACCCCCTTAATTTGAGACTATTATTTAAAATGAATTTGTGTTAACGTTTCTTTTTTTGGAATTTTTGTATAAATTTTTATTGAATTAGCACTGACTTTGTTTGCATACTATCGAATTAATTGTACAAGAAATAAAAAATAGAATAAAGATATTATTTTTCAGTTTTGTGATTAACCATTTAATTTTAATGAGTTTAATTTTTGTCGAATCATAAAACAACATTTTTTACTAAAGCTAAGATGACGATGATTTAAATTTTTTTGTTTATGCTAATGTAAATGTTTTTTTGCTGTCTTTCATCTGTATCCCTTGACTTGCCACAAGGAGAAAATTGGTAAAACGATTTTATAATTGCAAATAGGTATTCTGATTTTTATCAAATTTGCTCAAGAAAATATTGCTAAAGTTCTAGCGAAGATTACACTTCTTCTTCAAACGCAAAACCAGTGGAGATGAGATGTACCTTTGTTGTCTTGGAGTTTAGAAATTAAAATTCTTTAAAATGATTGCCGCAAAGGTCTCATCGGGCAAATCAAACTTTTTCACATCAAAGTTCCGCGCGATGGATAGGCAAGAAAAATTTCCATAAATTGTTGGGGCGCGCGGTGCCTTCAAAGTAAATCTTAATTAGAAAAGTTCGGTGACATAAGATCGACAAAAAAATTGCCAAAATTTTGCGGAGATGCCGAATTTACGAATTACCCCGGCTAGAACTATAGTCGAGCCATAAGTATGTATTAGGGCACTGGGGAGTGTGAAAGGTTTCAAGAAATATCCTAATGAACTTTCCCATGGCTGCGGGCCTCCTCTTGATGCCATTTGAGTATGCGAAATTCGGCGAAAACCCTGAAAATCTGTCATCCAAAGGTTCTGGAGGAGTTACTCCAGGGAGTACCGTCCAACCAAGTCAAAATTAAAGTTGTCAACGAAACATTTTCATTTAATTAAAACAATCCGGGGCGGCGGCGGCAGTGAAAACTCGGGGAAAGTTCAAGGAATGTAGGACCGGAGAGCCGTCAGAAGATTCCCATTACGCTTCGGCGAATCCATCGGCCTCCGCAGCCTTCCTAGAACAGACCAACTGTCTTTTATACCGGTGTTTTCACAGGTAGCTAATCCCACGAATCACGTCATAAGGAGACAAGTTTTTAATTAAACTTTGGGGGGCAAATCCGATTAAGGCAGTTGGTATATTATTTGTTTTCCTCGGCGACCAAACCATCTAGCCTCCCCTCCCCGACTGGTCATCTACATTCCCATTCTACGCTCCCTGGGAATAGTTGACCCCAAACCTTAGCGAAAGTTTGATGGCGGATAGTAGTCGAGGGAATGGAACGCAAACCGGGGAAAAACAATGGTATAGGGGCGGCGAAACAAAAGCCACTATTTAAGTTTACGGAGTTGGAAAATCCCGAAACAGAAGTCCGATGTGGCCCTTAATGGAAGACTTTGTCTTTGTGGTCTGCTCACCCCCCGGGAGGCTGAACGGGCCGAAGGGCGGTGGCGTCTAGTGACTGTGGAAAAGAACTTGTTTTCCAATTGTTCGTTCTTTTTCTTTATGCCCGATGTCAGGATATGCTGGTCTTAAAAGGCTGTCGGGCAAATAATAAAACCGCCGCCACTGCCACCGCCCGCCGCCGCTCGCCGCCTCTGCCAGCGCCTTGTCCCGCATATTTCATAATATTCTTGAGCGTGAATGCCGGCCCCATCTTAAGTCGGAGCAATCCTCGAGGAGTAAGTGACTGCTCTTTTTCATGCCCGCGAAACAATGAATGAAAGAAACAGGTGAGCTCCGCCAGTCTGCCAAGTTTACCAACCGCTTTTGTTGGGACTTAAACTCCTTTATTTTGCCCATTTTAATATTGGCACATTAAGAGTGCTCCTTTCTGCCTGCCTAACTTACCGGAAAAGTTGAGATTTCTCTCTCCCTCGGTGTCGTCCCGGTAAAACGAAATTGAAAATTCTCCGGCAATCGCATTTAATGATTTCCTTGTTGTATTTATTTTTTAACCGCCCTTCTTTTCGGCACTTTTACATTTTCCTGGAGAAATAGAAGTTCGCTAAATTTCTAACTGGCAAAAAGATAAAAGCAAGCCAATTATGGATGTTTACGAAAATATAATAATTTTCTTCTTTTTATACTTTCACAGAGCGTATTGTATCGTATTCAGTCGGTTACCGGAAAAAGTAGACACTTCAGTAGTTGTTTAGGCGTTAAAAATTTATAATAACCTCTAAACCTAAATATATTACAAAAACTCATTAAGTCCTATTATTCTTCCTTCTTCTAATAATTCTATAGACCTGTTGATTCTAATTAAGCTCTAGATATTCTTATTAGGTTCTAAATATTCTAATTATGTTCTGTGATTTCGATTCAGGTGAAAGAAAAGTAATTAGTATATGTTAAATATTAAAAATATGAAATTTTCACTTTTATAGAATTACTAGAGGTTACCAAGTTTGTGAAGAATACAAAAGTACTAAATTAGGAGTTCACAATTCTTTAAATGTAAAGGGAATGTTTAGGTTTAATCTAGATTTAATAGTAGAAGTAATTTCTGTAGATTTAAATAACATCTCCATTTTTTAATTTTTTTATAGAATCGTTAGGAGTTCTCGAGTTTGTAGTGTATAAAATGTACTTGATTAGGCGTAAAGAATTCTTTAAATGCAGAATATTTAGATTTAAACTAGAATTTTTTGGCCTAATAATCTCATAATCGTAAACGACAGTTTTTTAAGGTTCAAAAAAGATGTGAATTCTCACTTTCATAGAATTTTTTGTAGTTAATGAGCCTATGGGGTGTAAAAAATTGTCATTAGGCCGTTTTAAGAATAAAAAATATTAATATGGGTCTATTTAAGTATGTTCAGTAACTAATAACTAATAGAGTAGATAAAGTTCGACTCGGGTAACTATGGAGGTTTTTTCCGCACTTTTTGTTAAAATTCTTCCAGGGGGAAATCGCATTAGCAGCAAAAAAAAGGTTTTTTTTTTTATAAATGGGCAGCAAAACATGTGACGAATATTTTCTTAAAGTTTTAGAACGAAATTGGTATTCTTTCCGAAGATACTCGCTATTAACGTATTCGAAATTTTAAACGTGTATTTCTCAAAACGAAATTTTTTCAATTTGTATGTATGATTACTCAAAAACTAATTGGCCGATAGTTTTAAAATATTTAAATGTTTACCTTACTGAATTGCCAAGAATATGAACTAACAATTGGGATGATATTGTTATGTACCAAAATCTTTGGTACGTTACATATCGGCATATCTATACGATTTCCCGATATGTAGCTCTAATTAAAGAAATAAATTTGTTACGCATTAATTGTTGAAATAAAGTACCTAGCAAAAAATGCATTGCTGCCTGAGGTAATGTACACCTGCAACGCCCAGGTGCCAACGGTGTTTCCCAACAATTAATGCGGAAGACAAACAAATGATGCAAAAATGCGCGATGAGTGCATCGATGCTAGCTTCCGAGTAACAATTCCGAGGTGACATTAAGAACTCAAGTAAGAAGTAAGTAAGAGTCGTTTTCCATCACCAACAGCGCGCGGACGCGAAGAAAAGGTCGGGACCGGTTAGTCGGTAGAGAGTTACTTCTAAGTACAAAGTCGGTGTAACCTAAGTTATAGTGTTTAAGATTCAAGAGTGCAAAATAAATGAAGTATACCCGACGAGTAACTCTTTTAACCGATTAAACCTCATCCGTCCCATACAACCGATACCAGTCCGAGTACAGAAGATACCCTGGAGCCATTTAATAATATTAAGAATATTCCCACCGGAATATACTTAACAATTTGGCGCAGCCGGTAGGATAGAGGAAGCTTGGTAATCAATTAAATACCGTAAATGCTTTAAAACCCTCTATCCAGAACCACAAGAGTTCTAAAAATACTTAAGTGCTGGGCAAAGATAAAGTCTTTCTTTACCCGTAACCTGAAGCCAGGCTCGGCTCCAGAGGCACACAATTTAAGTAAAAGAACTCCACCGCTCCCGGGTAATCAACTATAGTTGCCTCTGCTCCAGGCGAGCACGCAATTACCCGGACTTCAGGTACTCAGCTGTAACTGCCTCTGCTCCAGGCGAGCACGCAGGTACCGATTTTTAGTGCAAAAGGCACCAACGCGGGATTATTCAATGACCACAGCGCACCGATAAAATCACAGAAGCGCGTACACAAGAAGGAAGGAAAGAAGAAGCCGATGAACGGAGACAAACCTCGCACCGGAGTAACACCAGCAGCAGCACGCAGCGACTCCACTACACCAACACAATCATCGGGGGAATCCACGAACCCTTCAGCGACTCCGCAGCTGCCGAGAGATCATCTAAATCCACGAGCACCACCCACAGCATCAACAAGCAGCTCCTTCAGCACCTCTACACCGCTTTCTCACGAGGGAATTCGTCTGCGAAGTGGAGCGGTAATCCCCAGACCCGTAGGCGACGTAGAAGTAAGTCTAGCTGATAACCTGAATCATATAGTAGAGAAAGTGCGAGTATCGGGTGACATCACAGCTGAACATTGTGACGAGATCGAGCAAAAAATAGAGCAACTCCGCGAACAAAGGGAGGCTCGAATCAAAGAATTAACAGCTGGCACCGAACAATTCAGGGAAAGTTTACTGAAATTTAAAAGATACTCGCACTCGCTCCCAAATAATAGTAACAACTTAGAATTAAGTAGTGATAAAGATTTAAGCGCGGAAATTGCACAACGCGAACAGCCGACGGCGGCTGATCTCCTCACAGGCTGGTTGAGCGGATCAATTACGAGCTCGTCCACAGAAAACTCGCGCGATTCACAAGACAGAACCGAACGTAAAAGATTCGCGGTAAACACACACAGCCGGGAAATGACGGACACGGGAAAAGTACTGAAGCTTGCCACCCAAGTGGTCCCCATATTTTCAGGCGAGTTCAGCCCCCAAGTGAGCCAAGAGCTCCAAACCTTCCTATGCTGTTGCAAACAAGCACAAGCCTGCCTTTCGGAGGAAGAAAGATTAACCTTCCCTCGAATTCTGCTCACCCGTCTCCGGGGAGCGGCCTATCGTCTATTTTTGGCAGATCCTCCTCTTTCATTTGAGGACTTCGAGACACGTTTAAATCAAACATATTTGCCCCGGGAAAGCTACTTGGAACTGATGAATAAATTAATAAACATCAGCCAATTCCCGGTGGAATCGCTCAACGCCTTCACGGCAAGATTGCAGCAGGCGCTGGCGCAGTGCAAAGAAGCGGCAGAACAAAACAATAATCCGGCAACAGCAATGGCACTCAAAGCCCAGCTAGAGGAATTCGCGAAAAGCGCATTCCAAAGAGGAGTAAACAATCCTTACCTCCGGCAGTACCTTCTGACCCTGAATGAAAACACCCTGAATCAGTTAGTCAGCAAGGCACTGGACATGGAGAAACTCCAGCACGGATCTACACATCCAAAAAATCCGATAACGGACTGCGTACAGAGCCCGGAAGTATATTATGGGCAGCGATCGTGCCCAAGCAGCACATACCCTAATGCATGCCAGGGCACCGATTTTCACTCCCAAGCTTTAGCACACTGTAATGCCATCCAGGCCACTTACACGAACACTCCTATGATTACACCAACCCGTTATGGGAACCACAACACACACCCGGGACCGCAAATTCAGGGCTACGGAGCAAATTACCCCGCAGCATCCCTGAACCCAACGCGAAACTATGGAAGCACAGTACCCGATAAAACGAAAAGTATCTTACCGAACACGATTTGTGCTTTCTGCAAAAAACGCGGGCATACTTTCGCCGACTGTGTGACGAGAAGGAACACGCCGGTATGCGAGAAGTGCAAAAACTATGGGCACACCGCGAATACATGCCGCGCTGATCGCGAAAAATCAACGGGCCCACCTTATAGGCCACCTAGTCAGCAACTGACACCCACAAGCAACCCCGGTCGGCGCGTATACAACGTGCGATCAAGTTGCGAGTGGTGCGGGCGACGGGGGCATGAGGAAAATGTGTGCCAACAAAAACAAAAGTATGTCAGCCGGAATTCGGGAAACGACGTACAGTCGAGTCCGAAATCCCCGGCCCGGCTTTAAATACTAAAAAGAAAAATTTGGGGTATACTCAGCCGCCCAAACCCAGTACCCCCGTGGTGGAACTCCCCCTAGACATTGATCGAAATAAAAAGACTCAACTAGTGGTGGACACGGGCGCTGAGATAAGTTTAATAAAGAAAAAAGCGTTGAATTCTCTCGAATCAGTGAACTCGGAGAAAACCCTCGCCTTACAATCCCCGTTTGGTAGGGGACATACCCTGGGAAGCTGCCAAGGAAATTTCATTAAAAAACTCTCCCCGAGTCGGGAAGTTAAAATTCCTTGCACTTTCCAGGTAATAGAAGATCTGCAAGATCTTTCCCACGATGGGCTATTAGGAAATGATTTCCTATCGCAATATTGCGACGTTGAGGGCCCAAATAAAAGACTTCGATTTCCTCGCACGGAAATCAATAAAGAGGAATTCTCGTATCCAATACTACTCGATGCAGAGAAGGGATATACCCAAAAGACAACTGAAAACGAGGCTCAGGAAAAAGAGATGGAACCCGAAGGGGTTAAGCTGTCCACCTGTCATGCTCTCGGGGTATCTAGTAAAATAGATGCTGGTCGTCAGGCCCTAGAAAGGCCCAGGGTAAACGAGAATGAAACTCTAGCGAATACACCCCGGATCGAAGAAATCAGGCGATATAACGTGGCTCTGAGAGAACCAATAAGCGTGCCAGCTCGATCGCAGATGGTGGCTAGAATTCCGTTGATACTAAAGGGAGAAATGCTCTGTTTGTCACAAGAGATAAGCGAAGGAGTCTTCCTGGCTAATAGTATCATATCCTCGAGTAAAAATAAGGAGGTCTCAATTGGAATCCTCAACGTTAATAATTCCCCAGTAATTCTGACCAACTTGAATTTACAATTGGTTTCAGCGAATGATTACTCGGTAGCCCCAATGTATCCCGAAGCGGAATTTCAAATAAGCAACGAGACGGCAAAGCCGCCCGAAAAAACTCAACATACAAACAAGAAAAATACAACCGGCGCAACCGCCGACTCTCATAGGCCACAGAGCCCAAAATTAAATAAAAACGGCGCAACCGCCGACTTCCATAGGCCACAGAGTCCAAAATTAAATAAAAAGGGCGCAACCGCCGACTCTCATAGGCCACAGAGTCCAAAATTAAATAAAAACGGCGCAACCGCCAATGCAAACAGGCCATCGAGCCTCAAGGTAAGTAAAAACGGCGCAAAAGCCCACCCAAACGGACCAAAAAGTCCCAAACTAGAAGAAAACGGCAAAAAAGCCTATTTAAACAGACCAAAGAATCCTAAATTAAAAATATTCGATCAAACAGAGATTAATAAAAACGACGGTATAACCAACCAAACAGCCACAATTTCGTATGTCAGAAATTCGGATGCCGAGTTGAAAAAGGCAAACAACCGCATAGCCAGGTTAGAGCAAGAACTCAATCTGAGCCCAATTTTAAATAGCCAAGAAAAGGCTGAAATTTTGGAACTATGTCGAGAATATAACGACATATTCCATCTAAAGAATGATTACCTCTCACATACAGATGCCATCACGCATTTAATCCCGGTAGTGCAGGATCAAGCACCAATAAATCAGAAAATGTACCAACTACCGGAAACACAACGTGAAGTAATCAACGAGCAATTGAAAGAAATGCTTGAGAATGATATAGTGCAGCCAAGCAAAAGCCCTTGGAACTCGCCCCTATTAGTAGTCCCTAAAAAACCGGGACCCAATGGAGAGAAAAAATGGAGAGTAGTCGTCGATTTCCGTAAATTAAATGAAAAAACCATCGGCGATGCTTTCCCTCTCCCACGAATCGAGGATATACTCGATCAATTAGGCCACTCTCGTTACTTCACTACCCTCGACTTGGCGAGTGGATATCATCAAGTTCTGGTGGATCCACAAGATCGCCCCAAAACGGCCTTCAGCACAAGCTACGGTCATTATGAATTCAAGCGCATGCCCTTCGGACTCAAGGGAGCTCCGGCTACTTTCCAGCGCCTCATGAACTATGTGCTGACTGGCCTGCAGGGTCTGGAATGCTTTGTGTACCTAGATGATATTGTCATCTACGGGAAAAATCTAGAAGACCATAATTGCAAACTTCGCAAGGTTTTCGATAGACTACGAGAGAACAACCTCAAATTACAACCGGAGAAATGTCAATTCCTCCGAAAAGAAGTAGTCTACCTGGGTCACAAATGCTCCAGCGAAGGCGCACTGCCAGACCCTAGCAAAACAGCGTGCGTTCAAGTATTTCCTGTCCCACGAACAGTTAGGCAAGTACAATCATTTCTAGGACTTGCTAATTACTACCGTAAATTCATACCAAATTTTTCAAAAATTGTTCGTCCAATAACTAACTTACTCCGCAAGGACGTAAAATTTACTTGGACAGATAAATGCCAAGAGGCCTTCTTATCAATTAAAAAATCGTTGATCTCACCTCCTCTTCTAATCTACCCAGATTTCAGTAAACCCTTCAACTTGACCACGGACGCCAGTAACGAAGCATTAGGTGCTGTCCTCTCTCAAGGAGAAGTGGGGCAAGATCAGCCCATTGCTTACGCAAGCCGCACATTAAACAAGGCCGAGCGTAACTACTCCACAATTGAGAAAGAATTATTGGCTATAGTCTGGGCTACAAGAAACTTTAGATGCTACCTCCAAGGTAGAAAATTCACGGTCTATACAGATCACAAGCCTCTTAAGGGAGCCTTCAATGTAAAAGATCCCACTTCCCGTTTGGTGAGATTTCACCACAAATTATCCGAGTTCGATTACAACATCGAATATAAACCCGGAAAATATAATACGAATGCAGATGCTTTGAGCCGCATTCCCCGGGAAGAGAGTGACAATAAAGAAAGCCAAACCTCCACGGTACAGGCATACGTCCATCGCTCCGAGTCGGGTGAAGAAACCCCCACATTGAAAATAAGCGCAGTCACTAGAGCACAAAAACGGAAAGCCCAAAATAATATTACCAAAAATCAAACAACAACATCACCAGTGAAACAAACACCAGATTCCACCCAAGACCAAAACGAAACACTTTCAAGTCCCGTGCAACAAAAAGAAGACGAAATTTTACCACTGACAATATCACCTCAAACCCCTGAATTAATTTCGAGCCCGGAGGAAATCAAAATTATTTTACATGATTATCATGATTCTCCGTTCGGCGGACACCAGGGTGTGATTAAAACGTACAAGAAAATTAAACGTAAGTTTCGGTGGAAAAATATGTTACGGGATATAAAAAATTACATCAAGCGATGCCCGAAGTGCCAGAAACTCAAAGCTTCACCCCAACATAAGATGCCCATGGTTATTACCGACGTCGCGGAACAACCTTTTGACAAGGTTTACCTCGAGGTCGTGGGGCCATTGGAGGAGTCCACGTCAGGAAATAAATATATCCTAACCTTCCAGGATAATCTGACAGAATTCGTGGACTGGTATGCAATACCAAACGCTGAAGCGGAAACAATAGCGCAAATTTTCTTCGACGAAATCGTCACGCGCTACCGCATTCCCAAGCAAATAGTTACCGATCAAGGAACAAATTTCCTAAGTGATCTGTTCAAGCAGGTCTGCAAATTATTAAAGATGAAGAAATTACAGACCTCGGCATACCACCCTCAGTCAAATGGGTCATTGGAAAGGGCACACAGGCCCTTGATAGAATATCTACGTACTATTGTCGATGAAAATTCCAAAAGCTGGGATCAGTTTTTACGCACAGCGGCATTTGTGTACAATAATAGTACACACGAAGGAACAAAATTGACCCCGATGGACTGTCTTTACGGATTCACGGCAGATGTTCCATCGAATTTAAAAAGAGATCCAGAGCCTGTTTACAATCACGAGAGCTATTACCATATGCTCCGCTACAGGCTCCAGAAATCATATGCGACCGCCAGAAAGAACATTCTAGCAAGTAAAGAAAAATCTAAAGTATATTACGACAAGAGGGCTAAGCCTCAATCTTTTCACATAGGAGATAAGGTCCTCCTGAAAAGTGAGAGCAGAAAGCATAAGCTCTCAGAAATCTGGATAGGGCCTTACACGGTAACTGGAATTCTTTCACCAGTGAATACCATAATAAAAATTGGCAGGCGCATAAAAGTGATTCATAATAACCGCCTCAAGCCATATTTCGAATAAATATTTTTCCAATCAAGCATTTTTTTTTTCTTTTCTTTTATTGCTAAAAAAAAAAAACACAAACAGAAGAAATGTTTAACCCGCATACAATTTTTGTTTGCATCATCAAACACAGTGCAGTTCCAAGCGCAAGCGAAAGTGCAACCCGAAACGTACAAAGACAAAAAGAACAAAACAAAACAACAACAAAACACGTCAAGCGAACAGCACGACTTAAAGATTCGCTCACCCAGCTCATGTGTTTTTTTTTTGTTTTATCGTACCTCCCCAGAAAATGCATACTAAGAATAACCTTGTAAAGTAATATCTTCTTTCTAGTTCAGGGACAAGTAGCTGATAAGTAGTAACCTTGGCAAATAATAAACTTAGGATAGGTCAGGGCTAATTAGAAAATAAGGCAGCAGGCCATTAATTCTCATATATGGGTGGAATAATATTTTTTTTATAAGAACTAATTAATTGAAGAATATGTAGGAACGTATTACAGATTTTCTTTAAGCAAATTGTAAGTAAATTAAACTAATTTTATTGTACGCAATAAGGGAGGTACATCTGAAATGTAAATTTTAAAATACAATAAGCTCAGGTTTACAATATGTATACATAAAAAAAAATTTTTTTAAACGCTATTAAGATAAGTATTATTATAACATTATATATTATACGATAGACTACCTTGTAAACGACAACCGATTCCGACCTGAACGTTTCCAAATTCTAATTTTAATTTATTTTATTTTCTTCTTGTCAACCTAAACCCCGCGAATTATTCCTCTCCAAAGAATAATTCTCTTTTTCGCGGGGGGAAGGAAATGTTATGTACCAAAATCTTTGGTACGTTACATATCGGCATATCTATACGATTTCCCGATATGTAGCTCTAATTAAAGAAATAAATTTGTTACGCATTAATTGTTGAAATAAAGTACCTAGCAAAAAATGCATTGCTGCCTGAGGTAATGTACACCTGCAACGCCCAGGTGCCAACGGTGTTTCCCAACAATTAATGCGGAAGACAAACAAATGATGCAAAAATGCGCGATGAGTGCATCGATGCTAGCTTCCGAGTAACAATTCCGAGGTGACATTAAGAACTCAAGTAAGAAGTAAGTAAGAGTCGTTTTCCATCACCAACAGCGCGCGGACGCGAAGAAAAGGTCGGGACCGGTTAGTCGGTAGAGAGTTACTTCTAAGTACAAAGTCGGTGTAACCTAAGTTATAGTGTTTAAGATTCAAGAGTGCAAAATAAATGAAGTATACCCGACGAGTAACTCTTTTAACCGATTAAACCTCATCCGTCCCATACAACCGATACCAGTCCGAGTACAGAAGATACCCTGGAGCCATTTAATAATATTAAGAATATTCCCACCGGAATATACTTAACAATATCATTGTTACATATTTTTTTTGTTCGCATAAAGCTACAAAAAAGGGTGCAAATTGATACCTTTTTCTTTAAATAGTCATTAAATACTCAACTTTTTTGACCGCAGATTAGTTCATATTCTTGGAAAACATGTAATTAATCAGCGATTTCTGACTGAAATGCTTCCAAAATTTAATGAAATGTACATGACAACATTAGTAAAACACCCTCGAACTTTAAATACACTCAATTGAATTTTTCCCTGTAAAACAAAATCCCAAAAAACCATTTTAATTTGGCCTTATAATGTGTGTGTGACCTTAAAACATTCACCTTAAGTAATTTATCTTAGGCTTTGGGGACTTTTATATCTTCTCCAGAGAATACAGTTTTCTAGACTTTATCGAATATATTTTATTTTATTCGGTACAAAGTTGGGCTCAACGTTGTCAATAATTGTTTTGTTTTATTCTGAATTGCATAATTAAGACGTGCCAACAAAAATTTCTTTAGGTTTTTAATAAACAAGTTTTGAAAACTGATACAATTACATTACGTTGTATGAGTTAGTATAACTTTTTGTAAGTTATAATATAAAATTCAAATTCAAATTGCAAAATACAATTTTATTGAGCAATATAATAAAAAAAAATAATAAAATTTTGAAATATCAGCGATAATAATAACACAAGTAATATTTATAATAAAAGCAAGGAGATCATACAAAAAAACATTTTATAAAAAAACAAATGTAATGTAACCGCAAAAAACACATTTAAGAATATATTTATTTATTAATTTACCAAAATATTGCGGTGATATCGTACAAAATAAAACCAATTAAAGACTACTGATACCTTAGAAATAAAATATTAAATTGAAAAAAGAAAAAGAAAAAGAATAAAAGGAATTAATATACAAATACGAAAAATAATAAGAAATTATAAATAGATAAATCCAAAACGAAATTAAAGAAACTGAGGAAGAGAAGAACAACTGAGCGAAGTAAATATTATTGTCGGGCAAGGGGTCGTGAGGGGAGTGAAAATCTCATCTCTTAAAGATATTTTAAAGGAATAAAGACTAGGACTGAAGATATTAACATTATTGAATACATTTTTTGCTATTTTTGTACTCTAAACGAAGGTGATTTTTGACGGATATCAGTTCTAACAAGAAATATTGCTGAGAATTTGGACTATACCTCAACCGGAAAATCGGAGGAATATTCGCTCTGAAGAGGTTAATAACTGCGGCAAATTCACTTCTTCGGATTTATCTCCAAAATTATCTGAATCCTTCTCCTTGAAAGAAAAACAAATAAACCGAATATTCTGTTACTGTATGGCATGTGGCACCACCCTGTTGAAACCACATTTCGTCGGGATCCATATCGTCTAATTGATCCCACAAAAAATTCGATATTATATCACGATATTAAAACAAAATTTATTTACCCGATAGGTCACCCGTTCTGTTCTATTTTACTGTATTCCAAAAATTTAATCATAAGAATTCATTTTACTGTATCATGTTCAGAAACAGGGAAATCGTCTTCAATCATGAGGAATAATCTTTGCTTCGTATTAGTCAGAACATCTAGAACAAATAGGGATGTTGAGAAGCATCACCGAAAGCCTTTGTCTTTGTTTACTGAGGAAGAAAAATCTATAAAACCTATATTATAGGTTTATAATATAAAAATTACGTTTCATTGTTCCTTGTGCCAAGTATTTTGGGGTAAGATAACAAAGTTTTAAGGATGAGTTTTATTCTTTAGAGTTGGAATTGAGAAAATGTAATTTATTTAGTATTTTAATCTTTATACCTTACTGAGTTTTTGAATATTTAATACAAACGAAGAAATATGAACTTCGCTTACATTTCTCTCGCTAGAGCCAAAAGAAAGTAGTAGACAGACGTAAAAGAAATGCGGCATGGATTCTTAAATTCAAATTTAACTACGAGTGATAGGCTTTCTAGCTGATTCCGAAGAAATATACGTATTAAAGGTGATTTTATGCTTTTATCTATTCTTAAAATCTATTCAATTAAGCATAAAGTACATGATTAACTCTAATCCCTACTAATTTAACTAACAAGAAACCTAAATGCTAAATTAAGCAGTTGATAGCAATATTTTTCTATTGGACTAAATTGATATTTATATCGTTATATTTGCTTCAATCCGTCTTGCTGCTTGGACTAACCTGATGGTTCTTTTAATAATAACTGCCTTTTGTTCACAATTTGACCTACTAAGTTACTTTTACAGTAAATTGATATTTATGCATACCCCAAACCAAATTTTTTAATTTTACGCAGCATTGAGCAGTTTCAGCAAATTCAAAGACCATTCTGTAAATTTCTAAAATCATCGATCCAATTTTACAGGGTTTGTTAGTAAAAAAAAAACATCTTTAATATACAGGTTAATTTTACGGTTTTATTGCAGAAAGCAGGTTTCATATTAGATAACAACAAAAATCGTAGTAATCTATTTAACGCAGAAAAAAACGCAGTTAAAGCGCAAGCTACTATTATTTAGCGGCATTGGTAGTCAACCTTTAAAAGTAGCATTGGAAATAAATTAGCATCGATTATAAAAGCCACAAAAGGTAACTTTTACAGCCACTATGTCAGAATAAAACGAAAATATTGCAGTGTTTTATCAAAAGTTTATTCAACTACTTGGTGTCATACAAAAGTGAGGTAGCCTATGAAAATATATCTTAAATCATTATACTAAAAGTCTTTTGGTTTGAGGATATAAATATAATGTTTTGAGCCCTAGAGGCTGTGCTGCGTAATCCTACCTCATAGTCAAACAGTTTTAAGAGCCATACAAATCGAAAAAGTGCGAAATTGAAGAAACACGGATAAACTAGTAATCTACATCTACTTTTCCCGTTTGTACTTACTTCTATTTACAGAGAGTTTTTCGAACTATGCGAATTAGTTAGATTTTGTAAATGTTTTTTTTTAATGAAGATCACCTAGCCTCAAGAAGCAAACAGTGGCAATATAAATCTATGAGTGGTTTCCACCCTAAGGAATAAATGTAACACAATCACACTGGATTTGAGCCAATAAAAACTGCTTAACAAAAAATTAATTTGGATTGTAACAATTCAATAAAAAGCATATACTCTGAACCAATATCTTTATCCATAAATTAGTCGCACTAAAAAAAAACAACAACATTCGATTTACATGTGTACTTACAGCTAATTCCATCGCGAAACCACATTCCGCCAATAAACAATAGTAGAAAATTTTATATATAAGATTAAATAAAGCTACCAAACTAAAAATTGTTCGCACCTCTTGCTTTAATTAGTAACAGTTCCGCTTCCCAGTGATTTCATCAACTGGTAACAGTCCTTAAGCTTCCGCTTATCACCCACTTTTTCGAGGGTTTTTGCAGCTTCCGCCAGCATTCCAGCTCTTTCACCTGGTGATGAAAGCAAGGCGGATGGCAAATATTTACAAGCTACATACATCGCTGCAGCGCGCTCCCTCTCGCCGCCTTCGTATTGTTGATTTCTGTCTTTTCCACATATGATCGAAGTCCGGGCGTGCCTGTGCCGAAGACTTCTGTCCAAAAGTTGCTGTGTTGGGCCCGGGGAAGCTCCTGCCATGAGGCGACAAACTGCTTCGTATAAATATATTCTGGACTGTCCACTCTATCGAAAAAATGTTTTGATTTTATATTTTATATATATTTAAAATAAACTTTTAGGGACTTACCGGTATTTCTTCAGCAATGCAACGAAGCGAGTTCAAATCATTCTGGAACTTTTCGAGCACCCACTCAGGGGCCTGATAATAACCATCGTCGTCTCCGGTTAAGCCGAAGTCAAGGTCCCACAGAGCTGTACGGGTTTCCAAAATCCAATCGCATGTAAGAAGCTGAAACAACTTTAAGCGAACAAAATAATATTATGTACATATAATCTTGCAGATTTTGTTTCAAAAAGTGATATTCAAAAAAAGTTTAGAGTTTAGAAAATTTTGCTAATTAACCTTAACCTGTCGTATTTCCACACCATCAAGTTTGCATTGCAGAAGTACTGTACGATTCAAATATACGGACAATGCGACTACAATGCACCTTAAGAGTGAGAATATTTCTAGATTCCACTTACAAGCTTAAGGGGACATTCTCTTTCGAAATTGAAAAAAAAAGCACTTTTTAAAAATTTTATTATGAAAAAACTATTATATTTACTGACAAAATTTCTTTTGGACATTGTTCAACTGTGTCTTAAGAATATAAAAAAAATTTTTTTTTTCATTTTTAGTTTCCCTTGGCTCCTGTAGAGGGCGTCGTCCAAAAGTGACGTTTTATACGGTAGGACAATTTGTGGACCTCCTGTAACAGATTTTTGAAAAATTCAAAATGGATTCTATTCTTGAGACTCTAAACTAAGGGATATGCCTCTAAAACTCATACTTTTTCATATTTTGAAGTTTTCATATGTATATTTCAGAAAAATGCGAAAAAAAAGCAATTTTTTTTTGGGGTAAGTTACCCCCGTAAAAAAAGGGGTTTTTTGTTTTTAAATTTTAGAGGCATATCCTCTAGTATTTTCAATAAGTAATCGAATGCTCTTTGGTTTTTTAAAATCGGTCAAGTAGATTCGGAGAAAACCGTCCTACCAGTTTGAAAAAGGTAGTTTCGAGAAAAACGCGTTTAAAGATTTTTTATCATAATTTTATTGAATAGAAACCGGTTGTTACTCATGGGTGAGCGCTCTTACAAATATAGCTGTAACTTTTTTTCTATTACGAATTTCTTGATGAAATTTTAGGAGGGAACTTTTGAAAGTATATAGAATCCAAATATGTAAAAATCTCAAAATCGATTTTTTGAAAATTTCGAAAGAGAATGTCCCCTTAAATTACATAAACAAAAATTAGAAGCCACTTACCAACTTCATTCCTTTAGCTGGCTTAATCTTGTTGCAACTCAAACTGTCGCGCAAATATTTGCTTGAAAGATCACAAAGTTCATAAACTTTCGCCTGTTTCCAAATTTCGGTGCTACTGAAATTTAAATTATTCATAGATTCATCAAGAAAGCTATTAGATAATAGTCTTTCATACAATAAGATCTTCTTGGCTCTGAAAATACAATACAGCGCCTTCGGGAACGATTCATTAACGTCTTCAAGCTGATCGGGAAGTTTGTCAACAATTTTATACAGCTCCTTCGCCTGAGCATCTTCCCCTAAAAGCCAATAAGCAGCAACGCTCAACAAACTCGACCACCATTCAACGAGTTCATCTGTATCAGTCAAATCGGCCTCTCCAGACATAGTGTCGTTCAGCAAAATTGTATAGTTCAAGACATCGCTTATAAGAGAACCAGACCGAATATTAGGCGCTGATGGTATTGTCTCACCTTTCTGCTGATTTTCCTGATCAACGCTTGATTCTTGCCGACGACCAGCTCCAACAAGACATGTGATAGCCTTATTCAACAAGTGTTCTCTGTATTCCTGTTAAAACATAATAAATTTTCTTAATCATAAAAAATATAGAGCCTAGAGATAACCTACCTTCATAACATATGACATAGGATCAGCTTTATTGTTCAATCTTGAAAACAGCGATTCATCACAATTTGTGTCGAATTTGAATTTATGTGTTACAAAAAAGCGATATCCGTAAGGTGTAAAAGCCCACTGGAATTTTTTAATGTGTCCACAAAGTTTTGAGCTCTCCTGTTTCGCTTTGCTTACATAGTATCGTCCGAAAAATTGGAGATACGAAGGGTAGCTACGTTTGACTCTTAGGGCTGCAGTCATGTAGATATCGATGAAATCAGACGGAATCATTACAGCTGATGATGCTTCAGCCATATTAATCGCAAAAAGGGACATCATAAGCCCATGTGAGTCGCTCATTTTTGTTGCCAAATGCAATTGATTCAAACGATGGAATACCAACGATATTTCCCTTGCAGAAGTAAGCGCTTCAGTACGGACAGATTCCGCACAAAAGAGACCACCAGCTTTTCGGGACAGCCAACGGCCAATCCAAATCCTGTGGAAGAATAGCCGAACAAATTGCCAAGTTGTAGCGATGAATGCTTCAAAACGAGAAGCTGGCAAGGATATCCCAAAGATTTTCAAACATAACAGGTATTCCGTGTACGCGCTCGAAGAAGCTCCCTTATAATATACTATATTAATTTAAAGCAGAAGAATATCATAATTATGTTACCTTCGAGAATTCTAGTTCAGCTCTTTTCTTGTGCTTCCAATACTCTTCAAAAGCTTGTGTTTGCGAACTGAGGACTGGATCACCGTAGACAAGTAATTTAACCAAACAGCAGAACAAGACAGCCAAATTAACTGTCCATAAAACCAGAGACGTGCTGAATTTGTGCCAAGTGAAGAACGCCGAATCATCTGTGGAGCACATTTTATACAATAAATCCGAGCAACACAATAGACCTAAAAAACTTACAGTCGTTAACAAAAGTCGATGTAGCCAAAATGTTTCTCCGTCCACCCGTAAAGTCACCATCATCAACCACATCCGGAACGTGGTTGAGAAAACTCTTAAACGGGTTAATGACAATTATAGCAAACATAAACATGCAGAGCGCCAGCCGAGAATGAGACGCCATTCCTCGGACCGAAGGAATAAGGTCGGACTCATCTTTGGAGCTACCATAAGGCGATGGCGGCATCGAGACGTCGGAGTGCGCAGGAGACAGCGATGGATTCGACTCGTCACTACGTGGCGGAGTCATTGGTGATCTCACAGAAGGTATCTGTTTGGAATACAAATTCTCCTCCATTTGCATAGGTTGCCCTTTGATAAGCAAGTCCTTGACTTTAGACCCATCTCTTGCCATCAATTCTCGCTGCAATCTTTGTACTTCCATTTTCAATTCATAATTTTGCCTCTGGAGATCTCTGATTTTATCAACTGATTTCCTTAGTACTGCGGATTTGTTCAGTTTGGCACTCTCACCAACAACCATGTTCTTCAATTCAGTAATTTTGTCATTTATTGAGGTTCGATAGCGGCGCTCAATTGCATTGTGGGCAGATCTTTTAACCTCTTTTACCTGAGGAATGCAGGAACGCAATTGGGCAATTAAAAAAAATTTCAAAATATATTCCGTAGTGTAGTGTAAGAAAATTATTTGTAAGAGACTTAAGCCCCAGAAAATAAACAATATGTATCTCGAAAATTCTAGGGTATATAAGCACAGAGTATCAAAAAAGGGGCCGCCTGTCTGATCTTACCACGGTATACGACAACTTTGAAATTCTTATTCTCTAAGTCTAAATGTAGAAATTTTGTTTTTGCTCGATTATTAATTCTGTCTCATTTTCTTGGGAATATTAACTATAATAGGAAACTTAAAAGTTGTCTCAAAATGTGTGTACAATAGAAATAAATAAAGCATATACTACTCCTAGCATAGCTTGACGCGGGCGATTCTGTTTATATTTACTTCTTTTCAATTATTCAATTTTGTATAAAGTTGTAACCAGATTTTAGCCAACTTCAATAAAGCCGTTCTCTTTAATATGAACTTAAAAAAAAATTTATTCACCCGAATGTTAAAAAACATCAAAAACTTAAATAATATATGGTTGCATGGTTGTAAGTATTAAGAATCTACCAAGTTAGTCGATTTAGTAAGAACGCAATCCAATAGCCCCTCTTATATTTCTCTATCGGGCTTGTGACTTCCAAGAACCAGTTCCAATTTATTTCTTATCAAGAATTCAAAATTATTCATTATCAACTTCGGATTTACTATTTATCAAGAAATGTAAAATGACTTTCTCCGATCTTGTCCCAGCAAAAAATCGAAGACTAATCAGCCGATTTTCAAACCTCGTAATCGGGGCTAATTTTTAAAATTTTAATAAATACTATCGAAAAAAAATCATCTTAAAAATGAAAAAAATTGTTAAACCACCGCCACATTTGTTTTTAAACAAAAAAACTGCACGTGGCAGTCTTTAATACTTTTTTTTCATAACGTCTGCGTAAAGAAAGATTTTACAATTTTTAAGATGTGAGATGTCATCAATAGATAAAATAGATGTCAGCAAAAGATAAAAGTGGGCCTAAATAACTTGCCAACATCGGATTTGCTATTCATTTAATTTTTTTATCTATCTTGTACAGGGTCTAGAATCTGGAAAATCTAAAATTAAAAACAAAACTTTCGTTTTGGAAAAGCTAAGTTATAGAGAGCTCCTGCTTTGTGTCAGTAAAATAAGTTATAATGTTTTTATAGATACTTTAACAACTAATAAATTTACTTTGTGTAGCCGACGTAATGATAAAGTTTTAACACGTTAAACGCCATATCAGTCACCGGTGAGTAACACTGAAATTACTGTTTTGTCCGCGTCAGTCGCCGGGGACTGACAGTATAAATTTTGGTACAGGTCACGTAAGTGTAAATATATGCTAATATAATCTTTTCGGAACCTAAACCAGAATCCCTAATTTTTTTGCAAATACTCTACCTAATGTTGCTTATTTTGGAAATACAGCACAACGAAACTATTTGAAGATTATAACAAATTTTGTACATAACTCGGCCATAACAGAATAATTCATCTTAAGACCTCTTGTAAAAGTTAAGATAGTTTTAAATAATGGCTGATATAATGCAATAAAACCTGTGTGTAATATTGAACAGCAATTTATAGTTTAACGATTCAATATCGGAATGGAGTATTTTTTACCCAAAAATTAAATAGCATGCAAAATCCAGCTTACTTTTGGTGTCATTCGTGCAATTGAAACTTTGTTCTCTGTGTCTAGGACAACTGGGATCCTAGTTGTTGTCAATATTGCTCCATTCACCAAAGCATGGACATTCTAGAAGGGAATTCGTTATGAATGATTACTTGAAACCAAGCTCTAGCTTTCTTACTTGTGTTGTTGTAGCCGGAGCTGTGGTGTACATAACAGAATTTGTTTGTAACAAAACAGGTTTGCTGTTGCCAACATTTTGCAAGGTCAATACCTGTGGCACCTGCTGAATCACTGGTTTGGGGTCCTTGGAGACGGACGTTGTAATTGCAGTCACATTTGGCACGACATTCGCTTGCGTTATCGGAGCTTTTAGGGTGTTTTGCAGCACATATGTTTGTGGTGGGGAGCCGTTGTTTCCAACCACTTGAGGAGGCGATATATTGTTTACGTAAACAATTTGCTGCAGCGTGCCTGGGACGTTTTTTGCTTCGTGCACAGGACTTATATTTGCAGCGCTAATTGCAGGCGCTTGTTGCACAGGTTTATAGCTGTGATGCTCTTCCAAGGGCGGCGGTAAGGGATCAGCAGGGACCACAGATTCCATAAGCGGAGACGGGGTCCCGGAGGACATATTAAAAATGTCCTCGTTCTCCATCTTCACGAACTCATCCAAAAAGTTGTCGAACATTTCTGAAACGACAAATGTGGTGATAGTTAGCACGCATAAACGAAATCGTAAAATTTTACTACCGGCCGGGATCATTTCGTTGATCAGAGATGCAGCCTCCTCCTCCTTGAAAATATCCATTGGCTCCATGCCAACGTCGCTCTGGGGGAAGGCCCCCCAGTTGAGAGTGTCCTCCATCACCAAAGGCAATAGTGCGATCGCGTTTTATCTAAATTTTCCCAATAATCCACCCGAAATTAGTGCAAATTTTCCAACTCAAAAACAGATTTATAAGGTCAGCAAAAATGACAAATCATCAGCCAATCACCGACGAGAATTTACATCATACGATATAACGTCACGAACGCAATTATAACCTCTCAAGCTGGTCGCTGCAACTCGGGCAAATCTTGCGTCATAATTCACGCAATACTATTTTACATGTGCACCTCGTAAGTTCTGCTAATTATAATCACTTCTTTATAGCCAATATTCACGGATTTACTTGCAATTGTTCGCATGGTGTACTTCCAAAATTACTCGAACTTCACAACTTCAGCCACTGAACTGTGAATGACCGATTGACTTTTCGAACATTGGAAAGGAAGCAGAAGAAGAGGATGGCAGGAAGATGCATTCCACATTCCACTTGCCAGCTGTTCAAGAAAAGAACCGTTCGGAAAATAGCTATTTATTAAATTTTCGAAAATAATTACTTTTAACAGCTTTCTTGGGATTTAATTACACCGGCCAGCAATGGTTTTGCTCTTGCAAAACAAAGTGGTAAGTTCGAATTAACGAATCCGCAAACAAAAAAATTCTATCACGTAACGTTTTTGAAAAAAATAAGTTTCAAAAGTACAAAAGACCGTATTTTGGCCATTTTTTCAAATTAATTAAAAAATAAACAATTGTCGCGGGAACTTGTAAATTAGCTCAAATAAAAGTAAGAACCTTTAGTTATTATATTAAAATATAAGGTGCTTTAATACTTTCCGAAATATTACGTGAAATTCACTTCTTTCCATAAGCCGATTATTTCATACAATAGGTAGTGAATTAAGATCTCTGATTGCGCACGCTCTTGAAAATCTAATTATGTATTGGTATTTTATATATGTAGATAAGGATTCAGGGTCTTTTTGAGCCGAGTTAAGAGATTTCTCCACGTTCCGTTATTTTTTAATGAGTTTTTAAAAATGGCTGAAATTCGCTATTTTGTGCATTTCAACCCTATTTTGCTAAAAAACGTGATGTGATGTGATGTAATGTGATAGAAAAAAACCGAGTACGGATTCGTAAATAGGAGGTCCCAAACCCCCATAATCGGCTATAAAAACTGAGAAAGTTTTTAAAATCGGCCCATACAGGTGCACCGTACAAAACAACAGCTCTGAAAATTGTTTTAAATATAATCTTATTCAAACTAGAAACTAGTTGGAGTGTTACTTGAATATGCCATATTAAATAGTAAATTTTTATCGATTTTAGTGCCAAGGAATTTCAGCTCATTTCACCATTCGACGTGCGAGAAACCAATTTTAATTTTTTGGTGGGGTAAAAATATATATTTTCTTCTGCGGGTAAAGAAAATAGTTTGGGTCTTACTAGAATTTATTTTTATTTTCCACCTACTGAAATAATTTAAAGCTATATTCGATGCATTTTGAAAATTGGTTGTAATTTTTTATGCGTCTCGATCAAAAGAAAACACTCCTGTATCGTCAGCGTACATCGATAACTGGCAATTCGAGAGCTTTGGAAAATCTGATGTATAGATATTGTACAATATTGGGCCAAGAACAGGACCTTGTGGTACACCAGCCGGGATTTTGTGCGATGATTAAAAATTTCGGGGACAAAAGTGATTAAAAATGTCGGGGACAAAAGTGTACATTTATAGGATGTTTCTTCCTTTTACCCTAGTTTTAGCAATTTATATACATATATCGCCAAAGTCGAGCTCTAGGAAAGACGCTAGCATACGTTTTCTCGATTCGCCGTATTTTTGAACTCTCATAACTCCAGTCGGGTTACTACTTCAAATCTCGAATTTCAAATTTTCAGGATAGGATATAGTCACCAAGCTTATTAAATGAACCAAATTTTATTTTTATAGCTCTCCTACTCTAGACTTTATTAATATACAAAATTCTTGATTTCACCACTCACTGATGATCATCAAAAATCTTTAAAGTACTTTCTGTAATCCTAGAAAGCTGAAATTTGTTATGTAGGTTGGGCTTAACTTATAAGTAACGAGAAAATAAAAAAGCAACAAAAAGAGCTCACAGTATAGGGGCGGGGGTAAATTCTATGGATTTAAAAAGTTGCATAGTTCTAGAATGAATAGAGTAGAATAGAAAGTAGTGTGTACATTGTATTATAGTATATAGTAAACAATGGAAAGAATTTGTCTATCTATCTGAAAAAAGAAAAGAAATACAAGAACATCCTTCAAAAAAACCGGCTTTGAAGAAAATCATTGAGAAAGTCACTACAAAGCTTAGATCATAGAGACTAAGATTGGACAAAAGTCGGTTTAGTTAAAGCAATTAAGTAGGGGATGGTACAATTTTTCGTTACGTAACTTCGGGGTAGAGGGTTAAGGCTGTGGTGCGGAGCGTTATAAAGAGGGAGAAGGGACTTAAAATTCTTAAAAATTGGCGTTACGTAATTTATGAAGGGCCTCTAATGACGTTATATTGTTACAAAATTATTTTGTTATCAGGAGTAAAGAGAAAATCATACCAGTTTATATAAAGTTATAACGTTATTGATTCCTGCTCGCAACTTCTTTAAATTTTGTTAGTTTTAAAATAATTTTCTTCCAGTTACGAGTTTTTAGAGAAAATATTTTGTGATATACGTAAAATTGTAAAATGATTGTATAAATTCGGCATAAGTGCTCATATTTAAAAATGTTCCTCTTTTAAAAAGTTTTCACAACCGGAACGTGCCCCAATAACGTGCGTCAAAACCAGAACGCGGGAAATTGTTTGTAAACAACTTGCTTTTAAATATTGCACCAAATGGACCGAATAGTACAAAAAATCAGCAGGACTCATCCATGCCGCGAGAAAATAATTGCTGAATTATATGAATTGATAGGAGATCCTCGGGATTGTTCGCCAAGCGGAATTTACCTATACGGCCACACAGGAACCGGGAAAACTGCCGTCGTCAAGAGATTCCTCCGGCGGTCGATGTGCAAATATGCCGTGGTTAATTGCATCGAGTGCTACACACCGAAAATCCTCTACGAGACGATCGTGAACGCCTTGGAGTTCCACTTCCCATCGAAAGAGGACAATTATGCGCCACACGCAAAGTGCGAGAATCTGAAGGACTTCCTCGAGGCGATGCGCGAACTGGACCCGGTCGACTCTTATGTGATTTGCCTGGACAACGCGGAGCGCACGAGGGACATGGAATTCAACATCCTTCCTGCGTTTCTGCGCCTCCAGGAGCTGACGGGCCTCAACGTCTGCACCTTGTTGATATCGCAGCTGCCGTTTGAGAAATTCTTCACGAAAACAGGCCTGTCCGAGGTCATCACGATCCACTGTCCGCAGTACACCAAAAGCGAGGTGGAGACGATTCTGTCGCTGGATTTCGATGTCGTTAAGCAGCACGTCAAGTCGAAGCTGATGGCGAAGGCTCTGGACGGAAATTCCGACGTGTATGAGGAGAAGAACGAAATTCTTCAAAGTCTTGAGAGGGACTTCTACTATAACTACCTGAGCGTGTTCCTGAACGTCTTCTATCGCGCCTGCAGAGACCTGCCCGAATTAAGAATGATTTCTAGGGACTGCTTTGAGAACTACTGCGAACCGGTGCTCAACAAGATAGTGGACAGAAACGATGTTTCGAAGTTATGGAGAAACATTTCCAAGCATCTCAAGACTGCTCTCTCTACGGTTTACCTGAGAATTGATAAATCCGCTGAGGTACGTATATCACTATCGGTTACTAACTCCTTGCAGTCATATATAGTAAGTAAGGTGGCCAAATTTTTTTAAGAGGAAATGCTGCTTCTAAAGCATGCTGCAGCAGGGAAGAAGAATAAAAAAAAAATCAATCTCACATAGTGTTCGAGATATTGATAAAAGTAGGTTTACACAAAATGCTCTTCCTTTTCAAATTCGAACATTTTCCTTATCGCAAAACGCCTATTAACTGCAGATTTTTCTTATACAAATTGCCTATTGACTGACCATTTTTTTATTACAAAATTGACTATGCGGGATAGATTTTTTCATTATTTTTCTTATTCCTTGCTGCAAAGTGGTTTGGAAATCGTTCTCAAATCGAAGAACCACAGAAATGATATACGTGCCCTAGTTTAATCTAATTGCAGCTTTTAAATGTTTAATTTAACAAGCTCTAAACTCTTCTTTTTGAATACCATACAGGAAACTACCGAAGAATCACTGGAGGTCAATCATAGCATTAAAAGGCTCGCGAAATCTCTTGAGCTTCCCTACTACGCAAAATTCCTACTCATAGCAGCATTTTTAGCCAGCTACAATGCACCAAAGGAAGACAAAAGACTTTTTGTTAAAAATCATGGGAAGCAAAAAAAGCGTCTTCAGTCTATTAATGCAAAGGCCAAGGTAGGTATCGGACAAATTCAAAAACGTATCAATATTGCACCAATTCTTCAGAATTATACTCTCTGAAGCTGAATTATGCATCGAAAAATGTTTGATGCGTTTTTGAATTAATCAATTCCTCCGCTTAGTAAGTGCATTAATAACTTTTATATTTTTATCGTAGGTCACAGACAAACTCTCAACAGCTTTGGGGCCAAAGTCTTTCTCCATAGATCGCCTACTTGCCATTTTTTATGCAATTCTGGATGAGAAAGTTGGACTGACCTGCAACCTGTTGGCACAAATTTCTAGTTTGGTGCATTTGAAACTGCTCTCGTTCGTCTCCGGAGAAAGCAATATTATGGAAGGTTCAGCCAAACTGCAGTGTACTGTCGGACTTGATTTTATCCTACACATTGGCCGTCTTGTAGGTTTTAATGTTACCCATTATTTATCTGATTTCAATCACTAGTAATATATAAATGTTGTTTTGTTTCAAAAACAAAATAAAATATTTTTATATGGATTTCATCCCTATACAAAATCACATAATACTTATTCTGGATGGCCTTTTGCGTTACTGCTTACTAGTTATTATTATTTATTATTATTAGGTAAACAAAATAAACTACATTTATTAAATAATCTGATCTGGATCTGAAATTTTGCATTGACTTGAATTTTGTATACCGTAACCTACAGCCAAAGTTTTAAAATTTAGAATAAGCGCATCACATTGCCATGATTTCACCCATCCAAACTTAATAAAATCTTTATTTGAAAAAATTATTGGATTCAATTTTTTACGCAAAATGGGCAAACCGAATGCAATTTGATGGTTTTTTAGAAAAATTAAAAAGTTTTACTACTATATGAGTAATTATTCAAAAGTGCAGCTATAGTTGTAACATGCCAGGAAGGTCGAAAATCATTTAAAAACTATTCTTTGTTTATTACCAAACAAACTAAGGAAAAAATTCTTGACTTTATTCTTCCCCTGGTTTCTGAAAACAGTAGGATGAAAAAATAAGAAAGTCTAGAAGCTAAAATCATCATACCTTTGGTTTAACGTACACTCCTTGGTCTTCCATTAATTTAGTTACAAATGGTTCATACCGTCTAAACAATTTCTTCCTCACAGGAATACCGGCAGGCAGTTTTGGTAAATATCCTCCGTATCCTGGCGGCAGGAGAGCATAGGGTGATCGAAGTTGCTCGTCACATAAGGTAGACTGTATTTCGCATTTTTCAGCAGCCGACAAATGTAAATTTGAATCTAAGCCCTCACATATTGAGCATCTGAGTTGAATAAGAATCCCAATTAAATACTTTTAAAGTAATACGTAAAGCACCTACAAGCCCTTGTCCTTATTCCTTTGCCAGAACAATGGATTTTGGTCAACAATTGCTCTAGGTTGGAATTTATCCCAATCTTTTGCATATTTTAAATATCCGGCATCCATAGGAGTATAGGCGCAAGATGGCTTAATACGAGTGCTTTCCATTTGTTTCTCAATATCAATCAAGTGGTCACTTTCCTTTTGTTTATCTTTAGACTTACTCCTGATCAAGAAAAATATAACTCATATCGAAGTGATCTTACGGAAAGGAGAAGGAAGAGAAAACTCACTCGCCATTCATCACAGTCTGCACCAATTCAGAAGATTTCTTCCAATCGGACGTGTAAATATTTTCTGCTAAACCATTTTTGCCATACATAACATCTTCGGGAACATCATCCAAACAGATTTGAGGAAACATATAGACCCTTGGACGAATTTTTCGCATTTTCAATTTCTCCTCAAAGATTTCTTCCTCCAATTTCCCTACTGGGATTCTTTTATGAGGATTCGTGGTGACGCAATCTTTAGGCCAAAACATTAGATCGAAAGGTACATAGACGTCCTTCTTGAATGGGTACATAGTCTCCATGTCTACATATGTTGGCGGTTTAAATGCAGGTACATGGTCCATAGGATCGTAGAAATGTGTCTCCTGAGGTTCACATTTTTTGAGATCATATTCGGCAAAGTCGCGCTTATAAATAGATTTTAAGTCGTTCAGTCCTGCATTTTCCATTTTGAAATTTGCGAAGCAAATTGTAAATTTTTTACTATTACCTGATTTTTCGTACACAGCCAACTAGGTTAGCAATAATTATGAATTCTTTTGGTCAGGAGCAGAACAGTGGACAGTGGCAATGGCAGCTAATTTAGATTTTGAGATGAAGCACGCTGCGCTGCCACTGCCCTCTGTTCTGTTTCTGGATTGTTTTAAATGATTTGTATTCCAATCAGCAGGTAAAAAACAGTCCAAAATGCCTTAAATTCCTGCAAAGTTGTTCCAGAATGTAAATCCATCTTAAGCCTTTTTGGATTTTAGTTTGGATTACTTCTTTGGTGAAAATTGTTATAAAAACTCTTAAACAATTCGAAAATTAAAATTAAAAATTAAATTCAAATCGAAGAAAAATTGTCAAATTGTTTAAAACTTAGTTTACGATACAGTGCAACGGTTAGCACTTAGCACGATTCATTTTTTTATTTATTCTATAAATTATGCATTCGAAAACGGATTTTTTTTATCAATTCATATTTTCGAAAAAAAAGTTAAATAAAGTAATTTTTACTGATTCGTAATCCACATTCGTGAAAAATGTATACCCCTAGTTGGTTAGTAAACAGTTTAGATTAATCTAGTGATACCTCGTACCACCGCGGATCAGAAATAAAACAGCATATGTCCAATAGAACGACGTAAAAAAACGATGTATTTCTCTTTTGTTTCCAAAAGCTACTCTGTTTTAGTACACTTCCTAGATTTTTTCATGTGCCACTCCCACTTAGACATATCGTTGCTTCCAGCCTTGTTAATCGTCTCATAAATATCCAACGATTCACCCTTAGGTATGCCATATCCCGCTTCCAGGCCATGGGGGTTCGAAGGAGTTTTGCAATCCATACTGCCATCCTTTCTCAATACTGTGTCCACATCCACCGATGAGAAAAATGCAACAGACATCGGCAGATCAGTTAATCCAATTTTACTAACGCAAAACGATCGCGTCAACAAGTTTGTAACGTGCATAGCTAAGGCCGCTTTATAGGTGAGATCCTCCTTTACCATATATCGCACCTCGTCATGAAAGCTAAGAACAAATCTTACGTGGGTTCCCATTAGCCAGCGCATCGACACAAGCATTAGATGCAGAAAATCGACGGCACCGCTTTGGACCACCCAGTTGACCCTTGTGGGCAAAAAACGGTCATCCCCTCCCTTTTTCGGCTCTAGAGCTCGACTTAATCTGCCGTTTAGAAAAGGCGTTACAGGACGTGGATCTTCAGCAATTTCCTCTAAACGATTAAACATTGCGCTCTCCGTTCCTCCTTCCCATTTCCCTCGATGAAATATTTTTGGAACGGCGTCTCCAAAATGGGCGGCTATCTTAAGAGCTTGATATGTTGAATATCTAAAAAAAAAACATAATTAATATTGCTGGTTTATTACAATTCATTGACCATACCCTTTATTTTCATGGATATTCTGGTACTCTGGCTTTAAATAGTACAACTTCTTCCCCTTAGTCAAGGCAAACATCTTCATAGCCTTCGAACGCGCTTCGCCCTCTGAAAATGTAGGATTGAACTGTTTCAACAGAGTCTCTGCAAAATTTTGCCCGGCTCCATAAATTCTCGCATAATTAATAACTTTGGCGTGATCCCTAGAAATTCCCACAGCCTTGGCAGTAACTGAATGCATATCAGTACCACTCGACTTAGTCCCACTTAGAGTCATCCAGCCAAGAGGAGTTCCACCATGCATCCCAGTGGCGTCAGCATCACCCAAAACAGATGCAATCCACAGCTCCTGGGAGTCGACATCGGCACCTACAAATTTATACCCTTTCGGTGCTTGGACCATTGCTCGAAGCTCGGAGCCAACCCGATCCTTTTGCGCATTGCTAGCCGTCATCCATGATGGTTCCATTGCCCGTCTGGTTAAAGTTCCACATACAACAATTTGCGGGATAATCGCTCCAAACTCCATATCTGAGCTTCGTAGATGTCTCGGTAAATGATCTTTTGTCAACCAGACCGCCAATTGATTGTTAATTCGATCGCGATTATTGCGCCAATAGGATAACATTTTAGCTATTTCAATGACTCGTTCAGCTGACGCTCCACCATCACCAGAAAGGACATTCTCCGAGAATTTGTTCAAAAAGTCCTTGGCCAAAGGGTTTCCGACTCTAAACGATGGCCCATTCTTGTGAGGTAGCTTCAAAAACCAGCAACAGTCCTCGAGTACTATGTTGCACCAAACTCCAGTGCCATTATATTTTATAGATTCTTTATTCTTCTTCTTTTTCTTTTTATAGTAGTCCTTTTTACTTATATTGGACTCAACGTCCTTCCAAAGAGAATTTATAACTTCGGTGCTTTCGTTAGAACTTGCTTCAATTTCATTTTCGATCACTTGGCACTTCTTCACAAGCTCTTCTATCGGTATAGATCCAGTTTCACCCTCTGGATGGTTTGATCGAAACGGTACAAGGAAGCCCCAACCATGCTCTCTCAAGTAGTGCAAAGGGTATCCTTCCCAGCAAAGGGAAAGGAGTTTTGGTGTAACTTGCATTCCAGTTCCAATGTTATTCGCCCCAGGAGACCAATCCTCGGTATTCGGTTTCGAGCATAATTTCCTATACCACGCAGGATATCCGGGTAGCAGCTGCCTTCTGGCTGGCAATAGTCTTTTAGTTTCGTACAAATACTGGAATTGTTCTTCAAGTGGATCTATTTCATCTTGTTCATCATTCAAAGGCTCTGCGGATTTTTCTGGAGGCTCTTTGAGTTTTTTCTTTCGAAGCGTATCCTTTTTCAGCTTGAAAGGCTGTGTGCTCCAGTCCTGGTCCCACATCCATAAGTCTTTTTTGTACTTCTCGCCGGTGAGTAGTTGACAGTATTCGTCTGCTCTTTTAGCTAAGTGGTGGCGAGATTCAATGTCTAGATCTTCATAAGTTAAATTGCATTCTTCGATATATCGCTTCCAGTTTGAATTGATGGGGAGATATGCGGAACCTTAAAAATTTTAAATATTGTAATTATTGCTAAAGATTGCAAAAAGTTTTATATAAGTTTTGTGCTTACCTATTTCAAGCATCCCTGCTAGAGTAGCTGGGTGCGGAAACCTCTCCTGGAACATAGGAAAAACAGCCTTCAAGACTCCATGTGTTGCAATTACATCTCCAGCACAGTAGCTCATCAAATACTGAAAATTCTCCTTAACATCGGCCAGACTTCCGGAAACAAAAACATCTCGTGGTTCCTTCTGCAGCTCCTGCTTGCAGTAAAGCTTGTAAACATCCGCGAGGCTATTCAACGAACTCTGAGACGACCAATTCAAGTCCTCTTCGTCGAATTCCTGGCTAGACTTTAGCATAGCTCTCTGATAGCTTGTGACTCCACTAACACAGACGTGAAGGGACATCGTGTCTAAAAATCTAGTCCCTGTATCTTCAAGCAAATACTGTTCACGTATCCGTGCTCTGTCGTAGGAGACGTTGTGGCCAACTATAAGCTTTGGTCTGCTCCTTCCTAGAGAAATCATGTCGTCCAACGTGTACTTTCGAGTCTCCTTATGGGGAGGGATTGTTGGATTCAACAGTTGGGGGCTCGTCCAAGAATACCAGTATTTTTTGCCAACCGCACAGGCTAGGGTTGGAGCGCTGCCTGCAGACATACAGACTTCAACATCAAAAATGAGTGCGTCTTCTTCTGGATAATCAACCAGACGAGGACCGTCTTCGAAGTAGCACGTCATTCCTGAGGTGAAGGACCATTCTTTCGGCATTGGCGGGATTTCTGTGAGGATCTGATCTATTAATCGCTGGTAGGGTTCCACTTGCTCTTTAGCTATGATTGAAAAGTGCTCTTCAATGTTCTTCCCTTTTAATTTTGGCAGTTTGAGGAAAACATCGTCTAATTTGGGACTTTCTCCAATCTAGAAAAATGATCACAAATTACCGACCAATTCAAAATTGCATAAAATATAAAGGGGCTCTCACCTGAATCCCGTGCTTCTTAAAATCAGTAAGGCATTTCTTAACTAGGGTTTTGCTCGGGCTCTGCTGACTATTTAACTTGCCGAATATTTGATTGTACAAATTAAAAGATAACATCTGAATCTTCATTTCGTTTTCCCTGTATTCTGAAATGTTGTCCACTGAAGCCACCTCTTCCTCTGGAGGCTCGTTACTTTCAATCTTCTTTTCATACGATCCCTGAGTAAAGTTTCCATTTCCGTAATTTTTCAATATTTTAACCGAACTGTGAGGGAATATATCCGCCTGAAACTTGGAGCTATAGTTTCTAACAAGCATCCGCATTTTATCAACTTTCAAACGATTAAAACAATTCCGACATGTCTATCAACATCGAAGCCGGCTAAATACGTTCCACAAATGGATCTGGCGACATCAGCTGTTTTTGAAGTTTCTTGGAGGAGGTTATGTTTAACAAGAAGACACCATGGCTCAAAGCAGACTCGAGAAGATTGGGACGATTTTCACGAGGTTTTTGCAGTAAAACTAAAACAAAACACACTTATTTTAAATGTTACAATTTCAGGGTCGGAGGACTCTTGCGGGCTGGCGCAATGAAGCCCGACGACAAGCCAATTTGGTACGATGTTTATGCCGCTTTTCCTCCCAAGTTGGAACCACGATATGATAGACCCGCGCCAAATATTCCAATTAAGAAAATATTCTACGCAGAGGACGTTATTAGAGCGTAATTCATTTCCTTTCTCTTATTCACATTTCATTCAATAATTTGTAATATTTTAGGAAATACCATAAAGATCTCAACCAGGCAGAAACACTGAATCTTTCGGATACCAAGTACCAAACGAGCTGCCAGCAATTTATTGAGATTTACAAAGACCTGCAGGCTCAAGGGGCAATGGATGATGATAAAATTTCCGAAGTTGCAAAACAAATGCTCCAAGAGAAGATAAAATCCAAGTATTCTAGTCGGGCAGAAGAATCGACGGGGGAAACTGCGACTGGCCTGGTCGACAGGTTCTCTGAAGCAAAAAGTGGACCTACCGTCGATGTGAAGGATATTTTTAAGGAATAAGTAAAAGAAATTAATTAAATATTATATTATACGAAATACTCAAGTATTTTATTTCTCTGGAATTCCTAAAATCGTATTTGCTTCTGCTCTTATTCTATAATTTATTTTCTCGCGTTTTGGGGTTTGCATCAATGTGTTTTTATCTACGAAGAATGTTTTGGCCCCGCGATAAATTGTTTCAGTTGAGCAATTCCGATTTTTTCGAGTATACAATGAGAAGCAAAATTGTACCAGAATGTGGTATGGCTGAACGAGTATGTTATTATGTATATTTGAGAAATAAACTTATTTTTTATTATTATTCGCTTTATTACATTTCAAGAAACTAAAATACCTTAATTTTAAAACTAATGTTAAATCGCCCCTACTACTTCTCTACGGAAAGACTCCACAGCCTCTCAAACACCCAACTTATTATAGATAAAATCAAAACTATAAGAGAGACATTTTTTCACTCCTGCAGATGGTCAGATAATCCTACTATCAGGCAATTAGCTTACGATTAATAAGTCCTAGCGATCCGTTATCTAGGTTTAAGTGTACGTTTAGTTTAGGTTAGGTTTTAGTTAAAGAAAAAAAAAAAAAAAAAAGTCACAAGGTTTTTACATGTTTCTGTTTTCCTTCAATTAAGCATATTATACACTAGTTTCTAAAGTCTCTCCCCAAACTAATTTTATATTAAAGATGAAAAGGTCATTCCAATAACCTGAACACTTACTTAGCCCTTAAGTCAACAATGTTATATAGTTTACGAAATTTATGAAACAATAAAGAGCAATTGAATTGAAAAAAAAATACCTTAATTTCATTGAATTTTTATAATTCTCTAAGTGCATTGTTACACTTCTGTTAATCTTGGAAAAACAGCGTGGTAAAAAAAATTTCATTTCCTAATCACTGAAGGATTTCCGGTGTGGTAACAACTGCTGAATGAAAAACATAAGCGCAACACGTAAATCTTCGACGGTAAGAGAGAACTATTGGCATAAAAGCAAAAGCTTCACTATTCAGTCGATGGTTACAAATGCTGATTTGAATTTAGAAAAAAAAAATTAAATTAAATGTAAAATACAAGTAAGAGAGAAGTGGTGAAAAGTGCTTTAAAAATGGTTCTTTAATAAGGATGTTCGTTTTATTCAAGCTATGTTCTTACTTTCTGCAAATTTTTGTATAGAAAATACTTATTTAGACAATTTTAAATATTTATTCTCCATAACTATGAATTCACAATATTAACAAAATAGCCAGGCACATCAGTTAAGTGAATAATTTCTGATAGAGTTGTGTCTCTATTTCGAAGTTTCATCACACCATCCTTGAGACTGGACTCATCCAGAATTATAGAGTAGGGTACGCCAATTTTGTCCATTTCGACAATTTCTTTCTGCAAAACTTTATCGTCCCCTGTACAGCATTTCTGCACATTAAGAACAGAAACTCCGAGTTTCCGCATAACAGTTGCCAAATGAGTAGCCAAATCCGCGAGTTCTAGAAGGGATTTTTCATCTGAAATTTATTATGTAGCTAATTCTAGTTTTCTAGGTCAAAAATACCTTTAGAAAAGCACAATAAGCCGCACTGATAGGGTGCTATTTTCCTGTGAAGGGCAATTTTACTGTCTTTGCTGCTCTTGATGCTGTCTAATAGAAAACCTGATTGTGAGGATTAAATTAGAGTATTTTAACGCTCCCATTGAGTTTCTTACCTAAAGCCGCTGTCTCAAGGCAAAACTCGGACCAAATTACTGCCGGAACGACTCTTCTATCGATTCGAGTATCCTTGAGACTAAATTGCAACGGATGCTCTAAATCGATGGCTTTCAGCGGGACAAGATGAATTTTTTCGAGTTCCAAATTACCAAAATCGAATTTTGAAACAATCTTTACTGACTGAGTCTTTTGGTTTTTAACGATTTCTGATTTTAGGTCTGTTAAGAAGTACCTTCCGGGATGTGGAGAAAACCGCATCCACCAGATTTTCCGTTCTCGTTGAATTTTAAAAAAATTCTCCTGCGCCAAGGACTCGTTCACGAAATAATTAGAGCAGAGCAAACGTCCTTTGGATAGTTCAGCAAGTGAACCAGATTCGTTTTGTGTATCGTCTGTTGCCGTAAAGGAGATCTCCTCCTTAATAGTCAGAGGGAGTTCCTTTTGAAAATTATTTTTAATATGCAAAAAATCCTCTCGGAACTTCTCTGTCTTTAAGATGTTAAAGGCGGTTGTTTGTGTGCCCAGTCTGTGTACATTCCCATTAGATGGTACAACGTACGTGTTGATTTTATCCTTGCTCTGCAACCAGTCCCTTCGGATGTTTTCGACTAGAACACTTCCCAGCGGTAGGAGTTTAAAATCTTGTATAGGATTCTTACTAAGGTCCACTTTAGCGTAGCCTGACTTAAATATAATTTCTACCAGTTCAGCAAGAGACTTCATCTTAACCTAACACTATAACTAACTATCTAATTGAACTTTTTTTCTTCCTGTTCCAAGGGTATATTTCCTGGTGGAGCCACGAAGTAGTCCTCCTCCACGATTTTAGCATTGCTCAGCACGTCCTCCTTGATGTTGCCGTCAGTTACCTCGTCGCTGCGGAGCTGGAGAGACTTGTCCTCGAGAACGGTGTACAGGGGCTGCACAGCGTCTGTATTTAAGTGAGCAATCTTATCCGCAAACTGTATGCTGGCTTCGAGCGTCTGAAGAGCCTCCTTGCTGTCCAAGTCTAACAAGGAAAGTCGCTCCAACAGCTGAATGGTTTTAGAATCGATTTCGATTTTCTGGGTGTTCTCTGGATAGTGGCTAACGATTGGTGTCGGCGGCACCTTAGTCTCATGGTTCAACTGGGAGAAGTCGAGTTTTTTCCCGGCTTTTTCGGTCGATGACTTTACCTGTTGGATTGGCACAGCACTGCAGTAGAATCGATGAAGCAATTTCTTAACAGATCTGCAACTTCTTAACATTTTCTCGCTGTAAATGTAACAACATAAAAACTGTAACACTCTTTAACCGAATTTACAAGCAAAGAAACCTTCGCTGCGACCTACATCACCTCAATCTCAGTGCAAAAATTCCTGTTTATCAGCTGTGTGACTCTTTGACAATTCATGAGTTCCACATTGCAACATGCTGCCGAGCTGCCGAATTGTTGCTAGGAAGTATTTAATTCAAATTTTTTATCTAGTTAAAAGCAGAATTTCTGATTTCCCAGCTTTGATTCCCGGGAATCAGAAATTTATAAAATGCGTTTCCAGAAAAGTTAAAATTTTTTTTTTTAAATGTCTACATTTCTTTCATACCGTACTATTTTTTTCAGTTGAACAGAAACAAAAAATTCAAAAAATAACGTTTACTTCTTTTGATTTTTTTTTTATATTTGATATTATATTAATAAAAATAGGAGAACTCTACAGGGATAGAATTCTTTTTTTTAAACAATTTTCTTAAAATTTTCATGCAGAATTTAACAAAAACATAAATGAAATTTATTATACGTTTGAGAAATTTAAAAAAACGTATAGGGGAAAAATATTAAAAAAATCAGGTCGGTAATTGAAAATCTTTCCTTGATTCCTTGATTTAAAGCGCTGTGCTGAAATTTGATTTTCTGACGGGTAAGTAAATTATGGATTATTTAAGTAATAGTTCTTTTTTCTTTATAATATATGTGAATTAACATGTGTTTAGTCAGATAATAAGCATAGTACCATTGCTCATTTCAAATTTGTTGATACAAAATAATTGTTACTAGCGTTAGCTACTCAAGACGGTTTAGTCAGATTTTAGATAGAGATTATATTTTTGTTACCTAACTACATAAAGTATTATTTAAATATTAAGTGAAAGTTTACCATTACCAACATTTACAGGTTTCGTATTCAAATTTATTGACATGCTAAATAAATATATGAATAAAAAAAATGCATCCAAATTCCTCCATTTGTACTTAGTGTTTTTAAAAGTGCCCCAGGCATGTTTTGAACAATTGGCACTTTTTACAAAAATATTTGTCGATACATTTTCTAATTATACAGGGTGTCCCGATTAAACGTAGGAAACGCAATACCAATCGATTCCTTGGAGTGTCCTGAGCAAATTCAAATGTAGTATTAAAAGAGTCAGGGGTTTTTGTACCTTTAAAAAAGGAGTTTTTAAACAATTTGTTTTTACAGAAGGAACCAAGATATTATGAAATTTTGCAGGTATATTTTTTTTTTACATTTGCTGTTTTGTTCACACAAATTATTTAAAAAAAAAAAAAAAATCAAATAATTACGGTTGACATGATTTCGGCCGTCTGGAACATTTGAAGAAAAATGGCATATTACTAAGTGTTAAAGTCGGTATAGCCCAGACCTAAAGGAACTTTTTTTCATCAAAAACTAACATAATAATAACACTTTTGTGGTCGGAAAATCGATTGTAAAACGGAAAATTCGTTACCTATCTTTTTGATTTAGGTCCGGCTTATAGCTATAAATGTGTATGGTTAAGTAGTTTTTCTTAAATCATGTCAACCAGGTCAAAAACCATGGTTTCGAGAAAATCGAGTTTAAAGTTTTTAGAAGTATATTGTTTATTAGAATTTCTAGATGATTTTTATCCATATTTCAAAGATATTTGCTTTATAAATGTCGAAAAGACACTAACACGACATATCATATAAACAAGAGGCAGATAAGAGGACATGAGAAGGTGGCAAAGCGTCGAAAGGCGTCTCGCTTTATACTTACACTAATCAATCTTAAACTTAAATGTCGCTCTTAAATTATTGAAAACCTATAGTATATTGATAGTATTTACTTTTAAATTAAATAAAAAAAAAATCTGATTTTTTTTTCAAGATAGAAAGACCCCTTACAACAGTAGCCGAGTTAAAACAACTTTGAATAGCTTCGAAATCGCTCCGATCAAATACAAGAGTGAATACCCGAAAGAAGTTGAGAGCCACTCATTTTTAATGACTTTTCAATGGATGGAGATATCGGGATGTCTTTTTTTGTTTGAAAAAGGTTGGAGGTGGAGGAAAAGCTCCACTTCCATAATAAAAAAAAAGTACTTCTTTCCATAGAAAGTTTTGATGATAGAAAAGTTTGGATGGGACCAAACCGCCATTTCTTTATGAAAATCTCGATAAATTTTGAGCTTGAAACCCTCTGTATTTTAAATTGTTGGACATATCCTAACAAATAAGATATCATTGGTGCTATTCTCCTGCTTGGTGTCCTTGCAAGAAGCCATAATGACTAAAGTGAGCCAACCTCTAAAAAACCTTCAACGGGGATTTTGAAAACGAAAGGAGCATTATAAGGGGGGAGATATAATTATGAAAATATAAATTAAAATAAAAAAATTACAAAAGAAACTAAAGAATACAAGAACTGATTGAAAATGATCGATCAAAATTGAAAAGACCAAATACGTTATTGCTAGCAAAACCAATGTCCATGCATTTTTATTTATAAAACTCGGAAAAAACACGGATCAATGACAATCATAGGGTATTGAAAACGAGCAGTCTACTCTTAGTTTTTTTTTTAATTCTTCTTGCAGATATCTTTTCTGAAATCAACACCACTGACGCCATAATTGTCCCTAATAGCAGCGCATAGAATGGAAGTTGAAGATCCTTAATAGTTAGAACCTTAAAAGACATCCGAGCCTTTTCCATGTGTGCTTCGGAAAGTTCTGCCGTAAAATACATTTCATCAATCCATTTGTCGATAAGTCCAGCTCCAAGAAATCGTAAAAGTAAGATGTTTATTCTTTTACTGAAGATAGAATGCTTCGGAAGAACATACGCGATTGTGTATGTCTTTGGACATTCTGGAATTTTGTGAAGTACATTCATACTAAAATACTTAATGTTTTCCAAATTTAAGACAGAGTCCCTAGTCACACTGGCAAAATTTCTTTGATGGACCATTCTTTCAATTAGTGGTTCTTTTGTTACGACGAATTCTAGCTTCCTGTTCAAACTCTCAAATAAAACGGATGTATCGTTTGGGAAAAGATCGTCCTTCATCGAAGCATATTTGAACAAGATGCGGAAGTTGCTATGGTCTAATTCTGCCAAAGTATTGATGTCCTTGTAGTATAAAGGTTTGATGTAGACAGTGGCTAAGCTTGAGTCGAAAATGGCACCAATTATAACACTCACAATGGCAACGTAGAGGAAGAATAATCTTTCTGATAAATAAATTGGGAAATGCCGCAATCCAACACGCACCCAGACAATCCAGACATCAATGAAAATCTGAACGAATTGCCTTTTCTTCCATGTGAGCTGTTTTCTGACCTTTCTGTGGTTTTCTAGCCATAAATTGAATAGGCGGAATATGCATAAAACTGCTCCACATGTGAATGCAGTAAAGATGTAGCACATCCACATGTTGATGTCTAAGGAGAACAACGGTAGAACGGATTGAGGAACTTTCTTTGCTTTGGGGACATAGCAACACAATTTATCTGAATATACTGAGACCGTGTATTCTATGTCGTGGGTGCCGTAGTCCTTGATGAAGAATCCCGTCATCACAGCATCGGTTTCATTCCTCAAAATTCGACCCAGTGCTCCGCTGAAAGTTCCATTGGGTAATTTCATTCTAGAATCAAAAAATAATATGTGAGTCAGTTGTTTTTAAAGTATTTTGACTCTGCATAAAAGTTAAGAACTCTTAATTGTTTTAAAAAAAATTACTTTTATTCAGAACAAGGATCTTTATTTACAGAAGTATCCACAAATTATATGAAATCAATATTTCTTAATATTAATTTCAAATATTCGATTTTTTAACCCTTTCGTCCTTGAATATGTATTTTTTCCGGCCAAGATATTAACTGATTTCAAGTGAAGTTAAAAACTTTCAGTAAGAAAAATAATATGATCCGTAAGATGGGCGAGGGGGAATTGGTACATATTTTTAATAATGTATTCTAGTTCTTTTGGTTCAACAACCTTTTCTTTATCTCAGTGTTGAAATAAAAGTTAATTTATCAACAGACTCCTTGGTACACATGTGTACTCGTAGAATATCTGACTGGTATATATGTATATACCATAAAATGCAATTACGTAAAATAATGAAATTAGAAGCAAATTAAACATAATATTTATTTATGTGAATACTAAAGAGGTACACGAAAATATTTTACAAACTACACAAAGCCGCTTATATAAACTGACGAATTTTGGGATAAAAAACTTATGGCTGCGTTCTAATCAACCAAAACACATACTGATTAGCTTTTAAGCTTACAATCATAAGTAAGATCCCCATGTGGTGCAATTTTCCTTTATTTTTAAGGCGTTTTCTAGCTTTTTGGGAATTTAAAATATTTATGGTACCTATGTGATAGAAGTTAAGAAGTTAAGAAAATCTTACCTTTTACACAGAATCGGAAAGTTTTTCTACTTATAAACTTAATAATGCAAATTTAAAGGAAAAAATGCAGTCAGGCTTTTCAAATTAGGTTTGATATTCTGGATAAAAATTTGAATATGTTTATTCATACATGTATATTCCTTCAAACAGAGTAAAAAACGTGTAAATCGAGTATTTTTACTCTTAGCACGTTCTCTTTCTCAAAATAATGAAAATTGTATTATGTACTTGAGTAAACATACTCAACTTTATCAAATTCACTTATTATAATTGCAAATTGCTAAAGAGAAGCTTGTTTTTTACATGTATGGTTTTGGTGGGATATGCGTAGTACGAAAACTGGAGGTGGACCACATTCTAGTAAAATATTAACTGATCTTGAAGATTCTTTCATTGCATAAGCGGGATTAGAAATGAGTGTAAGAAGAATAAAAGAAAATCCGTATATCATCAGCTAAATTTCATCTATGAGTGCGAGCCAATTCCCATCTACGAGAACTATCTCAACAATTTGACGAAATTGAAGAGTTATTGCAGAATGTGTAAAACTAATGAGGAACAAAATAATGATGAATCTACTTAAATAAAACATCGTTCATCCGATACTTACTTAAAAAGAAAAAGCTCTAATAATGATAAAAGAAATAAATTCAAAATTTTACTCGACACGCTTCATCGACTTAAAAATTAGTTGTAGAACAGATACATGACTACTCCTCTGGATAAATCAAACATCGTTAAGTTCAAATGTTACTTATAATATTATCCCTTTAATGAACACGTTTTAAAAAGTTTAGATTCCTTGGGGTTTTCCGTGGACTTATGTATATACAGGGTGTCTCATTATAACCAGTAATTTCTTTGAATTTTGTTAAATATAAAGCTCAAACAAAAGTTTATCGTATTCAAATGGTTCATCTGATGGTGAGTTTTACATAATTTTTAGTCGCAGTCATACTCATTTATTTTAAAGTACACTTTCGTTTTTATAACACTGGACTCACTCAATTTAAAAAACGACTTTCACAAACAACTTACCCGAACAAATCCTTATCTGCTGGCCTCCGAATAAATGTGAAATTCATTCGTTCTTGGAGCAAGAGAGCCACCTTTGTGTCCGTTCCGTGATAATCGATTATCTCACCATTGTGATCTCTATAAATCGGGATGGAATAAACCGATCTTAACCGTTCGATAATCAACGGGTAACCGTTCATATTCTCAAATATTGCCTCTACGTGGTTACTTTCATTAAACCTTGCCAGAGATCCATAAACCCGTTTCTCAAAGTTGAAGTAGAATGGATGAAACGTAAAAACATCACTGTTCGTCAAAAAATATACGTGTGATGAACCTTTGGTCATCCAAACCGCTCGTAGCACATCCTCTAGCATCTCAATATCCACTGTGTCGGTAATAATGAAAAAGAACTTTCCAGAGGATCTTTGGTATGTAGTCATATCCTCTTCGATTGTCCCCATTTCAGTTATAATCGCAAAAGCGGTCTGCTCTCCAGGATACGAAACGTGCAGTTCATTCTCTGTGTCTAAACTGTGATTTAATGAGACGCCATCGTAGACTGATAATTTTAATGGTATCACACTTGCTCTTAAAAAGAAGTCAACGTACACGTTCTCGACATCTTCGACCGATTTTAAAATTAAATTTAAATTAGTCGTTAAATGAAGAACTTTTTTAAATCTCAATGGTGATTCCTCGGCAAATATGAAGGCGTAATACTGTAGAAAAATGCCAAAAATGGTGATAAGCTTCTGGTGCTCCATCTTAACTGCATCCAGTTGAAAAAGTGCGAAGGAACTGCCCCACTCGGCTTTATTATACCGCCCTTAACTGCCCTAATTGCTTTGTAAATGGCACACGAGTGGATACCCATTGATTTCCTTCAATCTGATTACAGGTCGCAAAACTGTAGACACGCAGAGTAAATATTTTGATTTGTATTGTCGGTAGAAAACTTGACCTGTCCAGATATTATGGTTTTACCTTGAATTTAGCGCCTTGCTTATTTGTTTTGCTTTGCTGGTCGAGTACTGTACTTCTGCGCTAGTTGGTTTAATTGCTTCAACCTATGTTTAGTGTAAAATAACCGCCTGGTCGCGGAGTGTTCTTTTTGAATAATTAAAATTTTAATTGGAACGTTTCATGCTTTCCTTAAGTCAAATTTCGCTATTTCAAGATTTAATTACACTGCAGTCTTTGCTATGGTCTTGACTCCACTTTAAGAAAAGCAAATAACTTTTTTTACTATGGGCTGTAAGTTAGTTGATATAAATCTATACAGCGTGAATTGCGGCCAATAATAAAAATATGTACAATAGGTGATTAATAATGGTTACAACTATTCGAAAAGAGTTAACAAAATCGAGTTTTATTTTGCAGTTCTCAAGTTTTTTCCACAACCACTTGTTACAGATTTAGAGAAGATATATAAGATGGTCTTTTGAGCAGATAGACGGAAATAACACAGGCCTGTGTATTAAAAACCTTTATTTCGATTTTATAGCCGATTATGGGGGTTTGGGAACTCCTGTTTACGTATCTGAACTCAGTTTCTTTTCTATCAAATCACGTTTTTTAACAAAACAGGGTTGAAATGCACAAAATTGCGTAATTCGGCCATTTTTAAAAACTCATTAAGAAATAATGGAACGTGGATAATGGGATTTGGCTATTATTTTCCTTGTATTTCTTGCACATTCACTTCTAATCCCGCTGATTAAATGAGAGAATCATCGGTTAATTACCTGCTGAAATATGATCCTGCTCCAGTTTTGTAGTATTTTTATTTTATTCCTTAGTTTGTACTTAATATCTGCCCATGTCTGTTTCCACTATTTAAAAGAATATTCCCCCGGCATTTGCTCATTTAAGCATTCCTTTCGCCAAATTATGTTTCTCCATAAAAATGGGATGGGTAATTTATTATTCTTTGTTAATGCTTTCGTTCATTTTCCTTCTAATTGTACATTACTTTCACGATTTTCTCAAGTCTTATAGCAATAATTTAAGGTTTAAATATGGAAATTCTTGTTTTCACTAACATTTTTGAAATCGCCTCAAGGCAATCAACCCTTCGAACAAAAATCAGTCGTAACGACTATCAAATTTTGGTCGATTCATCGTTTTCGTAAATAGTCGAAATTGTTTGACCGTTTCGAATTACATGAGGAATCCCCAGAATTCGGTATTCTCATACTCTGCTTAAATGACTATGAGCAAAAAGTGACAAAAAATGGTGTTCTGGTTGTCGTTTATTTACGATGATAGTCGTTAAAAGTTGTCATCAAATTAAGTGATACTCTGGAGGAAAAAAGACTATTTACTGACCAAGGAAGGTGAAAAGTTATATTGCTGCATGACAACCCTCGTCCACATACAGCAAAACCAACCCAGGAACTTACCTTCTCCTTAGGCTGGGAAGCTGTCCAATATACGGCGTATTCTCCATATTTGGTTCCTTCTGATTACCACTTATTCAAATCGATGTCTTCATATTTGAAAAACCAGCGATTCACGAAACTTGAAAATGTGCGAATATGGCTCGATGACTATTTTGCTTCGAAAGCACCAAGTTTCTATCGTGAAGGCATTCATCATCTACCCGATAAATGGCAAAAGACTATAGATAGTAATGGCGAATATTTCGATTATTAATCTTTGTAACAAATATCAATATCAATTCAATTCAAATATCTTTTGTATCGATAGTTGTCATCAAACGAATATAAAACCATTACTCTCTTCCAAAAATTAAGTTTCCCTTTTTGTCACTACATTACAAAAATTTAAATGATTTTGTAACGAATTTTATGTATATTACGTATTTAACTAGGTACAAAAACATACGCCATTTACAGAATTACGGATTTTTAGTATATTTTATTTACTTTCTTTTGTCTCTGTTAAGACTTAAAAATAATTTACATTAAAAAACTTAAGTTACTTAGAAAAAAATATTTATAATTAATCTACATTCAAAGAAATAATTATTATTAACAATAATATTGAACAAAAAGCTTAAAAACTTATGACCACTGTATTTTCTTTCATTAATATTTAAATAAAAAAGTTATAGAATTTGTCCCTTAATCTATGATGGTTCTATTAAAAACTCTCTTTACTTCTAACACAAAGTCTCTTCGCAAAGGGCTCGTTAGGCAACAAAATAAACTTCGCTTCGTATAGGTACTAGAATACACCAAATTTATTTCATCAGTTTTCCCCTTTTTTCTCTTTTACAATACTTTTTTTTTTTTTGTTATAAATAAAAATTCTGGCGGTCGTCCAGTCCCCTTTCTATGTTTTGGGCCTTGCGGTTTTTAAGCGTGCGCAAGGCACACACAAAATCGAAAAGTGCTCACGGATTTTTGTTAGATGATCAATTTTATACTCATGCACCCATTTCGCTTTCTTTTTGCTCGATTTCTTTTTATCTTCTTGGTTAGGTATAGGTGGTGTTGGTGGAGGTAAATTGCCCTCAGGCTTTCGTGAACCACATCGCATGCACACTGCACACCTCTCACAATGCCATCGACCTGAAAATAACAATTGAATATTAATTAGTTAAAAATCATTAAATTTGCTATTAAATATTAATTTAAAAATCGAGGATCAATAATTTATTGTATAAGTCTACAATGGAATCCCAAACACATAAACATAAGAGCCCTCCACAAATGATGTAAACAATTATGAGGCGTTATAAAATAAAAAATTACCTAATACACAAAACTAAAAAAGCTAAGATCATAAGCTCTAGTTTAAAGGTATCAGAGGCAATATACCGGAATTAACCGAAAGTCCTTACCAGTAATTCTTACCATAAATACTGGAAGTATCACATACATAGTTTATTAATATCATTGTTAATAGGCCTAAACGGATGTTATAATTCACTGAGCATCGAAAACAGAGTTAAGATGAATATCACCCAACTTTCGGATTACACCCGAGGAACAATAAGAGGTTTTTAAAAATTTATGACACAAAAAGTATGAAATAATATGTTAACTTCTTTGAATAACTAGAAGAAAAGAAACACAGAGAGAGATCTCTTTGCAGTACATCATAAGCGGAAAGCCACTCTATATGTCCAAAAAAAAAGGAGTAACTTTGACATTTTTTTAATAAAACTGTAGTAAATTTATTGCAAAAACAAATTGAATTGTACATTTTTTTTTAGAGCGTATAGAGCTATTATATTAATTTTTGTTTGCGGCACTAGGAATCATCAAATTTTTTCGAAATAGTTGCTCTGTGGCCGGACAGAAACCAAATCTTCTCCAATTCTATATAAGGCCAGCTTCGATGGCAGGTAACAAAATTAAGAACAAATTTTTTCGGTCAAAAATTATTTCAAGAATTGTTTATAAAACAAAGTGGTTTACAAGTTATCATGAATCGATATGGTGTTCTAGACAATGTAATTTTGAAGTTACAGTAAAAATTTCACATAAATTGGATAAAATCTGTTGTTTGTGTCCGGGGGGGTCATATTTTTTAGCGTAGTACCTTATTAATTTATCAGTGTTAAAATTTGTACGAAATGAAGTTTCAAATGACACTAGACTTGATCTAGGAAAAAAAAAACCTTGGTACATTTTGGATTATCGAATAAGAGGAACAAAGTATTTTTATTTTTACTCTTGGTCTAGGTGCAGGCAAACAAGCTTCATAATCGCACCTAATTTCAAATCAGTATAGATAGTAAGTAAAGCCGTTCTAACATCCAGATAGACAAACAGACACCGAGATCTCACAGTAAAAATTTCTTTCTGGTTAAATAATACCCGCTTAAAATTATCTTCAGCGATGCAATACTCCAATTTCTCCAATTTCAATATGGTAATGCTCATATTGTAGTGTAATTAAAATACTTCGAACATTTTGAATTTGTCTTTATACAAATTATTCGAAAAGGTGATAAGGATTTATTTTTAACGTGTATTAAATCATGTTACAATGCGTTCTGTTTTGATATCAGAAGCCTTTGTAGGTAATTTCTTTAATTCATAAAAACCAGCCATTAACTTTTGAAGAAAGATACTGAAACCAAAAAAGTAACTTGTTATGTAGCCCTTAGTTCCATTCTGAGAATTTCCATTACATATATATATAGAGAATGTTATGTCATTTATGTTGAGAGAATCCAATCCATAGAAAAACAACTAATGAAATCCATAAAAAAAAAATTATAAATGTTACCAACTTTTTCCCTTCATCATTTCTATAAGGACGTGTTAAAGACTCATTTAGCAAATAGATATGACATAAAATGTAACAATTTTAGAAACAAAATCTAGCATAATTTAGTTAAATCTCACAATTTATCTGCTGCAGAAAATAATAAAATAAAAAATAAAAATAATATACATTTAATTAATTTTAAATTGAAGAACGTTTTCCTGTGACTCAGTATTACACAAAATTTTGACGGCTGCTTACACAAAGTCCGCATACACTCTTTTGATTGATTTCACTATTGCTGGTCATATGTCCCACTCCTTCATAATATTGTTTTATTGCTAATAGCCAGGATATACTTACAAACGTGTGCAAAATATAAAAGCGAAATAAGTGTCCAAATTCTAAAACATTCTGAGAGTGATATTTAACCTGTGTTGGTATTTTTTCGTAGTGCCAATTTCCATGACTTTAACTTGAATTATGTTCCTTAAAAAGCATTTTTGTTTGTTTGCGCTTATAAAGTGGCACACGATTATTTAAGGCACAGAAAGATTTAGATTTTATCTTTTTTTTCTGAATTTTAAGACGTTGAATTAAAGTACTTCAAAAAAAGTAATGTACTTATATAACTGACCCTCATTTGAAAGCCTGTGAATGTTTTGATTTTCTCTTTTGTCCATTGCTTCGAACGTCACATTGTAAACTGTAATCGAGAGAAACTTTGATTAAAGTATTATATTTCGGACATTTTTCTTATCGTTACTTTACTTTTTTTTCGGATTCATTACTAGGTTTGATATAATCCTAGAAAAGATTTCTACTTTATTGTAGTTAGCCAAGAAACATTTTTGGCGGTACCCATATAATAAACAAACAAAATTATTAATTGTTATATTAATTAATAACGAAGTATATAACAGAATCTACTGAACATTTTTAATAAAACTTGAATCTTATAATATCGAAATAAGAAGCCGAAGGTACTGCTAGTAGCTTTATATTTTCCACACATCTGTATCGTCTTGCAAGTAATTACTTTACTTTTTCGAATATTTTGGCTAAACAAACTTCAATCCTCATAAATACATTCTGAGTTTCGGTCCTAAAACTAAAGAATAATAAAAAAGAAACTCACCTTCAGGAATATTTTTGATTTGAAGGCAGTATATGTGATAGCCCCTATCGCATTGCTCACAGAATAACATTTTATTTTCTTCTTGTTTTCGTTTACACTTTATACAACACTTGCAATCAGCACACTGCCAACTGTAGTTTCTTACTCTATTTGCCATCCGTCGTGGCATTTCTATACAGCTAGGATGCGCTATAATAAAAAGGGATTATATTTGTTAATAAAACCAAATTTAAAAAAATGTCCAAGCATACTTCTTCTTCGGCAAGTCACGCATCGAATAAATACTTCGGGCATCCCATGACCATTCTTATTTTGCGGCTGATGGCAAACGAAACACTTTAATTGTCCATCAGGTGGTTCGCCTTCATCCGTTGATGAGTTGGCTTCCGAATCCTAATTTTTAAAATACGTTAAGAAAAACAAATATAAATTAAAGAATAAGAAGCTTACAGATTCCCCCGAACTGGAGTCAGATTCGCTAGCAGATGAACTGCTATCACAAGAACCGCTTTCACTACCTGAACTATCATCCCGTTCGACTTTCGGCCTTAATCTTTCGCCTAAGGCATCAGGCCCGTCTACGATAGTATTAATAGGATAGCATCTAGAAGAGGCATTTCGTTAAACAAACAAATGTTAGAGAGAATATTTTGGCAATCTTACCTTAATTCTTGAGGTGTATAAGAGCGGTAATGCTCCGCAAATTGACCTGGAACCAATGCTACAGGATAGTTTGAAGGCGGTTGTTGTGTTACGTTTGGACGGCTCATTTTTTTACCTACTGCTGACGGAATTTGAATAACTAAACTTTGAAGATCTAGACAGAGTCGACGATCCTCTTTTCGACTAAAAATGAAATATTTTTATTACAGTAGATACTCCAAATTAATTGTAAATATAAACTTACGCTTTATTGAAGTTGCTATTCCATTTTGCTGCTGACTGCAGCGCCCTTTCTCTAGCTTGAAGACCTTTATCCACCGCTTCGGCTGCCAATGCTTTTTGTTTTGCTTCAATATCACGCAACTGTTTTTGTCGTAAATAATTTTTGTACTCCTCATACTTATCATAAAAATCACTGTACATTATATCTAGGACATCTGATGCCCATACGGCAGTTATACCTAAGTCACACATTTTTTCGGTGACCATACCCTTCTCGCGAAGGTAATTTCGCTCTTCCATTTCGATTTGTCTTCGTGGAAGATCTGGATATTTTCTTTTAAAACTCTTAATACCTAAATACTGTGCAATTTGTTCTTGAATCATAAATGTATCGCGATTCTTGGCTGGACAGCAGCCTTTTGGCGGTGGCCAGTCATATTCTGCTATCATATCCACGGTGTACTCTGTTTTTCTGTAAAGGTTAAATAAAGGGGGTCTCATAAGTTTCACACAATCTTTGCTTGTTTTTAAGAATACTCTTACCCTTCGGGCAATGTAACTTCCATTTTTGCTCTCTTTTTAATAGTTGTTGTACTATTACCTTCAAGCGCACTCGCACTGCTTTGAATCGAACTCTGGGTGTCTTCATTGTTCAGTATTTCTGATTGTCTGTTATGAAGAAATTATTAATTTCATTGTTGCAGTTTATTTATTGTTTGTATTTGTACCTTGCAGCAGGTGTGCTAATAGAGTCTGCACTCATCCGAGTATCTTCTTCAAAAACTTGTAAGGAAGGGCAGGCCTTTGGGGGTTTAGTTTCTATTGTTTTCCGCCGCTCCTAAAAAGGAAAGGATTTAAAACAATTGTAATTATTCCTTTAATTGTGTGAAGTTTTCAGGCAGTTTCCTCCAACTTCCCTATATATGGAGCTGTGACTAACTACATGTTTGTGTAAACGTGTTGGACATTGGTTTTTAATATGTTCATATCTTAATTGCGTAAATTACAATACCGTCTGTGCATTTTTTAATGTTCTTCTAGAGCCTACAAAATAATTCCCTAAACTTTAAGAAATTTAACTATTAAAAATTGATATAGCAGGTGGTACAGTAATACTAATTAATAACATAGGCCTGCAATGGTTTTCCGATAGGACTTTTTCCATAGATCACGAATTCACAAAGGAAGAAATTATATCAAGTCACATTTGAAAAATATAAAAGACCGTACTTTGCCCATTTTTAAAATTAATTTAAAAATGGATTATCGTAGAAGCTTGTAAAGTAGATCATATAAAACTATGATTCTTTAGTTATTAATATATATTAAAACACTAGAAGCTTTAATACTTTCCGAAATATTTCGTAGACTAAGCTAATTCCTTCATATAATAGATAGATAGTGAATGAAGATCACTGCTTGTGCACGCTTATGAAAATATTATTCTCGAAGATGCTTCGTAAATGCTATAGATTAGTGATATGTCATATATATAGATAAGGATTCAGGCTCTCTTTTGAGTTGTATCACGAGTTATTTAAAACGCCCTTATTTGAGTACTTAACCTCAAATATTTCAAAATCCTGACGTGATAGGGCAACTTTGAAGTCAGATTTGCATTCAGCAGGAAAAATTACTTCGGAAAAAGATTCTCAACCAACCAAGAACATTCTTGACGCTTTGATTCGCAGACCAGTTCAATTTACTCTTAATCGAAAAATCATCACAGTTTTCAAAAACTCGCATCAAAATGCGCCAACAACCTGCTATCAACTCCTACATGTACCTCCTTCATTCCGTCGTTGGTAAAAAATGCCACTGACTTTTACGTCAACCCCTTAAAAAGCTTTACTATTCTACTTTATTTTTTTTCATTAAATGTCTATTTCTTTACATATAATATTATTTTATAAATGCTGGTTTAAAGGAAAAAAGGGTGACATATAGTAATAATTAATTCTACCCCATTTTGTTCAATAAATATATATATACAATAATTTAATATGTAACAATCACATCGACTAACAAAATCAATATTATAATACAAATCGTAAAAACTGGTATGTATGTGCAAAAATTCGTTACTTTTTACAATAGCAAAACTTTTTTTAAAATATGAATTATGGTATTTTATTTAGAAAAATACAAGAAAATAATTCTTGGATTATTATGTACAAGACATTACAATATCATTATCATCAATATTTTTTCGGTGATAAATCGACCTAATAAAAGTCGATGGTCCGGAAGAAGGAAAAAACACATACAGTGAGTGAAATTCACTTAAGACAGGTGGAGAACTATCACCGATTTTACTTTTACTATCCTTGCAGTTCGTTATGTCGGAATAAAATAAAATAAAAAGCAAAACGCTATTCAGCAGCCATTTGCATTGTCAAATTCATATAAAACTCATAGTAATTACTAATTTTTGTCTATTAAGTGATATTCCAAATGTAATTATAAACAGCTTTAACTTAAAATACTAAAAATAAAATGAAGTCTGAAAAATTAATTAAGGTCTTAATTAAAGGAGTCTATGGTTTTGAATTATCACTCAATAAAAATAAAATCGGCTGGTTTCTTTTCAAAAATGCTATAAAATAAAAACTACTCAATATTTTTTAAAGTTTTCTGATTTATTGAAAAGAGTAAACCTTTCGATTATTAATGGAACATGATTTCATTTAAATAACTTTATCGGCTAGTTTGGAAGTAGCCTGTTCTGTCCAATCCAATTTTGCAGCACATTTTCGATAATCTATTTCCCAAATAGCTCGATCAATATTATGCTTAAATGCCTGAATCATTTCTGGATTGTCAGCATAATATCGATTTTTAACGGCGTCATATTTTCTTTTAGATAAACTCTAACGATTTTAAGTCATTTCTAATAGTAAAATATGATGCCCTTTTTCGATATGGGCAAATATTGAATTACACTTGACAATTGAGAACATCGGTACAGCAATCTAAAATCTCTTAAAAATGATAAAGTGAGGAATTCGTACATATATTTTTCTAAAATAATAAAATGTAATAAATAGCCGTTTAGCATATGTTGTATAATTTTTATTACAATCAATAATAAATTGTCCCTAGAATTTTTACATGCCCAGTTGCAAAAATTGCAGTAAAATATGCAACAAGTATTTTATTACAGAGCAAATCAATGAAATAAGTGGGTCAAGTAAAATTAATTGAAACGCTGCAGAACTTCTGCCAGTGCAATTAAGTCGAAATAGCAAGTTTGCTTAGAACAGGAATGGGAAGTAAATGCATAAAGAAACACGTGCTAATCACCTAGACGGAAGAGGATAAAATTTGCCTCCCCGACAAGAATCAATTACGCATTAAACGTACCATATGGCGTGTGCCACTATTTTTATAAATAGTAAACAGCAGCGGAAAAGTGAATTCATCAGAAGAAGAATATTATACGGCACAGTTCATTGGCTCGAAAGAGATAAAGTAAAACCCAAGCGATATCCAATCCAACAAGTAAAAAACTCGAGTGGCCTCAACCACAAACAAAGCTTGGAAAATACTCAGAACGACTTATGTACAACATATGCATACACTGGTTTGCAGCAAGACCTGCTCTTACGACTTACTTTACATCGCATGTGCTCTGTTCAACCAATGTTGAGTTTCGATTTACCGGCAACTGAGCTTATCGGGTAGAAAGGCCATGTCGACCGCCACCGCGTAAATTGCTCCCAAGCATCAAAACGCTTATTGTTAACACGTACGAAAAACAAAAGTGCTCAATAGCATGCTGAAAATGTATCTGTTCACAATACCAAAGCATTATCTTTATCAGCCACATGGTGAGGAAGTTTCGGCTTCGCTACAAAGCACGAGCCATATGTTTGTTCTTCAAACAAGTTTCAATGCACCAAGAGAAATTCCTCGGAAAGTGCATCTGCAAAATCATTTTGCATGCGAACGGTATTACCAAACTCCAAGTAAAATTTTTCAAATTAAGAAATTCCGCTGCTTCAGAAATATTTGGTCAAATTAAGTTACCTACCACTATGAGAATAGGTATGCTTAGGATTGTCTTGCTTAATTAAGAAAAAAATCCAAATTGGGGATCAAATCAACCAGATTTCAACTTTGGATGTCGGCCGACTTATCATAATGATTTACATAAAATTTGGATTGATCACATGATAAGACAAATTTTCCAATTTTGCGTATATGTATGTTATTTCATTTTCATATCAAGTCAATTAAGTATTAAGATGGTTGCATATAACTGTAAGCTTAACAAGCAAGCATGCACAATCTTATTGCACATGCATGCCCCAACTTCCCTATAGACTTTGCACGACACAACCATGCTTTAATAGCGGCAGTATACATATGCTTGAACAATGTCGTGTTTCAACGATGACGACGCCTTTGCTTTGGCTGCTGTTGCCCTCTCGTAAAACACTGGCTATTAAAAAGGAAACATTTTCCTCACGTAAATCTTTTGAACGAATTGAAAATATATCCTAATTGGCATAACTATCTACGAATGGATGAAGAAGCTTATTTGATCCTTCTTTCACTCATTACACCATTTGTTATACCAAGCCTCGTACACACGTTCAGCAATGCTTGCGGAAACGTGGCTTGTTCAAGCATGAAGATGAAAATTCGACCAATCTTCAAACCGTTGTACAATCATCAAAATATCATATTAACGCTCTAGCATGCTTGCACAAAAAGATTGTGCATGCCATGCAGTTTAATAGTTAGACACTTTTAATTTTTCACTCTTATAGAATAAGAATTATGAAACTCTAAAAATTTGCCATAAGTTCATTTTAATAAAAGTTGTTTTTACTTAATTTTATAATAACACACTTATTGCGCAAATGCAAAAGAAAAACAACTAGCGTAACGATCATAGTGGACAGTGGTAAGGGGAAAGAGGAATCATCGAGCACTTAATTAAAGCTTATCTACCAGTAATTATAGCATTAAATTACGTGCACAAGGCGCAGTTAGATATACATAGTTATTAAATAATGATATAAAATTCATTACGCTGTGTATCGAAAATTAAGACTACTGGAATTTTTTTTTTTTTTTTTTTTTTTTTCAATTTAGGTCCGTCATTAACGGATTATGTTAAGTTGTGTATAGAATTTATCTTGGCTTTCTATTAGACTGTAAAACGATATTCGTAATGGCCTTTTTGGGCTGGAATTTCTCATTCAATCTTAGTTTTGATTACCACTTTCCAAAACGAATTTATTTAAAAACTTTCTAAATTGCATTTTTAACTCCCTTCTGATACAGAAAAATGGCGTATCCCATTTATCCTTGGACGAAATTTATATTTATACAGTAAAGATGTAATTTTTATGTAAATTTGTGTGCTACTTCGTAAGCCATTAATATTTTCAAATAATTTCTTCTCAAAAATGTCTGCACCTAGGTCGAGAAAAAAAGAGAAGCATTTTCTTGAACCTCAAACTTACGAAAAAATACTTTAAAATTCTTTAAAAAGGAATTTTGCAACCATTTTTACACACACAGCTGAGCTGCGGGCAATGAAAAAAGTTCTCCATTTATTTTAAAGAGCAGTATTATAACCAGCTACACAAAGAATGTTTGTATTTGAAACTTCTACTTTAAACCTTTTTTTCTATAAGTGATATTTTGCGGTATAGCCCGCCAAACCATATACCACAAACAAGATACTTGGCAAAAATATTTCTCATAAAGCTTGATTCACTTTAAAACAATATCAGTTTTACAGAAAAAAGTTTCAATATTATGAGAAAATGGAGATATTTTAGAAATTTCCGTTAGGAGATATTTTAGAAATTTCCGTTCTACAATCAGAACACATGACTGAATACTTTACTAAAAGAAAATCTCTCAGGCAGAATTATGCAGGTAGACCAACAAAAATCAAAACAGACCGTAAAAGAAATTTAACTTAACTCGGCAGTATATTTTAAGTTTCATGATATAGATTCAGACATATTTAGAAATTTAATTCATAATTTTCCTTGTTACATCCTTACCATCCACCCATCGGCTGGTTTCTTTTTAAAACTGCTATAAAACAAACACTGTTCAGTATTTTTCAAAGTTTGTTGATTTATTGAAAAGAATAAACCTTCAGATTAGTGATGGAAAATGATTTCATTTAAATGGCTGCCTCTTGTTTCAGGACTTCCTACGGGATGACTTGGGTATATGAAAGTTGACCGAAGGTGATGAGTTGGCATTACGTACCATTCGGGGAATTGATTCAGAAAATCCATAATTGGTTCGGTGATGGATAAGCATCCGCTTACTTAACGGTTGTAAATCGATCATTTTAAGGAGATCTCCATAAGGAGGCAAGTTTTGATGGTCTGACCATGTTCCTTGGTCATGTAAGGCAAAATAAAGGAATGTGCGTTGGACAGATTCGATCCTTTTGATATATGTTGACTGAGTGGGAGACCATACCAGGTAATCAAAATAAAAGCAAATTCAACCGGTGTACAACAAGTGCAAAGCATGTTAAAAATAGAGAATATTATCAAGATTGCAGATAAGCTGCGCAAAATAGATAAAGTGTAAACAACATTAGCGTGTGAAATATGAAAATGCATAAATCAATTTGGGCTGTAGAATAACTACAAACTTGGTAACAAAACGATGATTAGTAACGAAGAAATTGTTCATTTATTTAATTTGGAATTATTTGAAAATAATGCAGCCAATGAGTTTCCGCAACTTAAAAGAACAAAAAACCTTGGAAATGGAATTTGCATGTCAAATATGTAGAAAATCCGATAAAGGCGTACTTTTCTTCATAACTCACGGAACTAAATCACTAATAGAAAATTTGTAACATTTACTTATAAATATTTAAAAGTGTTAAAAGTGTTTTACATTTAATTAGATCGGCATAAAAAATATATATTCCAATACTTTTTTTTTAATACTTTATTACAGTAGATTAGTTTAAATAATTATGTTTCTTACCTCGAATTTTATTCAAAATTATCATAGAACCTATTAAATATTTTTAACTATTCCTGCGCACGAGCACGAAATTTGCTTATTCCGAATGTTCCCTTTTGTCCTTGAAAAGGAGCCATAAGTAAGCTAATAGTTTCCGAGATATTTAAGGTTACGAGGCAAGGAATATGCACTTTTTATTAAAACCGTATGGGTGATTAATACAATTATTCGTCGCCCAATATGTGCAATTCTACTTTAATTTGCAGTATTTAAAATTGCTGTTCAATTTGTTGTATTGAATTAACTATATATATATATATATGATTGTTTTGAGCGATGCCCCAAAGGAGATGTAATTCTGAGATATATCTTAATTTTTTATTATTATTTTTAAAGCTTTCAAAGAACTTTCGGTACTTGGTTTCCTAATAATTGCCTCAATAGTAAAAACCAGTTTGAAGTAAATTTTCTTTTCATGAACTAGAGTAATAACATCGGATAACTGAAGACATTTATTGAACGATAGTTTTTAAAAAATCTAGGCTTTTCTAAGGGCCATGTACAATTGCAACAACAAAAAATACCAGTATCAAATCGTCGTTAAATTATTATAATTATAAATGTAATTTATTTTAAAAGATCATAATCAGATTAGATGACGACGACTTTATTTAAATGAAAATGTTGCATTAAATAGTGTAATATTCTATTGCTATCATAACCATATACAATTGTGAATTTGGAGCTCAATCAAGTAATTGAAAGTAGGGGAAACCGATCACAAGGAATGATTGTTAGTTAGGCAGGTATGAAACAAAATAAGATCGTTTAAAAAAAAGAAAACAGTAACTTACCGGGGTTGTAAAAAAGGTGTTGTCTTTCTCCGGAGAAGGTTCTAAGTTGACGCTTGGAGCGGCACTGACACTACTTCCCCGAGATCGGTTCTTAGGAGTTGTAGAACCACGTCGACCACCTCTCCCACCACGGCTTCCGCGGCCTACAGCCCGGCTTATACGACCACCGCGACTGCCTCGACCGCGAAGAGGTCTTGTTGGAGTAGCTGGTGTTAACAAGGAGATTTCTGTGGCATAAAATATAAATGAATATCGAGCTAATAAAAAATAAAAGTCACTCTTACCAGTCTTTTCGAAGGATTCCGGTGTAAATTCTTTCAAACTAACATTTTGCAGCGTCAATTCTTGAGGCGAAAGTTGAGAAGATAATTCCGGAGACAATTGTGGCGACAATTGTGGTGTCAGCTTTGGTGCCACTGGCTCCCTTGGTGTTGAATTTTGCAGAATCCTACGGTGATATCCCCTTTTTCGAGGCGTTACTACAACAGTTGGTTCACTACTCGCATTTGAAATGTCCGTCGTCAAAGAATTTCGAAATTTCCTCCTGCCTTGATGTACAGGGGTTTCTCTATTTTCTCCTTTTATTTTCCTCTCCGGTTTTTTCACACTTCCTGGAGGTTTTCCATCTTTTCTCGGTCTTCCCCTAGGCCTTTTCACTGGCATTTCAGGCACAGACTCTGATTTAACCGAGCTAGAAATGTCAACACCAGAATCGACTTCCTGACTTTTTTTATCATCTACTGGATTGGTGAAACCAGTAAGAGGATCCGATGTGCATTCATCCACTAACATTCCATCAGAACCAGATTCTTCATTTATAAGTAGAACATTTTGCCTAGTCCTAATAGATCTTAAACTATCATGAGTTTCTTGAACAATGTCAATTTTTGATTCGAGGGTTTTCGATAGATTTACACTTGTATCAATTTGTGATGAATCTGCAACACTTCCCGAACTACTTTTAACTTCTTCAAATGCACTCTTCATGTCTATGTCACTTTCATCAATTTTCCCAACACCTTCTACTTCTCCATCAGCATCAAATGTTTTCAATTCTATTAATGTCCTAAATTTTTCATCACAAGATGTTTCAGATTCTATTATACTTGTAGATTCTTTTAAAACCGTTGTCAAGCACTCCACTGGTACTGTTGGAGCCAGAAGTGAATTCGACGTTTCTGACTCTAGACTAAGGCTCCCTGGAATGGCATTTTCTGTTGTTACATCTTCCATATCACAACGGGCTTTCTTTGATGGAGAAACCTGTGACAAAAATAAAAATTAACAAAGAGATTAGAATGTTGAATAAAGTCGATCCAAATATAGAACCTTAAAACATATTATGGCATGGCTTAGATAATTTGCAGAATTTGGAAAGTTCTCAAAGAAAAAAAATACAGGTATATGTGTATTTCTCAGGTTTTTGATTTCTCTGATATCAGGGATCTTCCTGAAAACTCAAATATTTCACATATACCAAAGCTTGCGACAGCATTAGTTGGAGATAAAATAACTCACTAATATTCAACAACCTCATTTTTGACTGCGGAATTGCTGGGAAATTCTTTACCACTCTAAACGAACTTATTTCTTAGGGCTGATTTAAAAATTTGAACTTAAGAGTAGTTTTAGTTAATCCCAACGAGTTGCCTACATTTAAATCAAATTTGGTTTCATTATCCATGAACTGAAGCTATTGGCTTGATATGGCAGTGATTTCATATTTTTGCTATTTTGAATGTCACATTTACCGCACTATACCACTAATCAATATGATTTGGTCAATTTCTAATGCTCTGCTCTTGTGTTGATCTAAGCTATAACATTTTTTCGTCGCTAAGAGTTTAATGATCTGATTATGACGTTTGCTTCTCACTTAAAGATATTCAAAATTCAAAAAGATAAACAAAAATTAAATAGACCTTAAAAATTCTTGATTGAATTGAAATCATATTCTATTACTAATCAGAAGGTTTACTCTTTTGTATATATCAACAAACACAAATATTGAACAGTGTTTATTTTATAGCAGTTTTAAAAAGATACCAGCCGATGGCCCCTTCTATATAAAGAATATCACTTATAAATTTTTATCATTTGCCTATGCAGAACAATTCAGGGTGTCCTCTGCTTATGAGAACAAATTCCCGGACTTTTCCCTGATTATTAGGTCGGATTTCCTTGGCTACATCCCAATAGCAAAATAAAAAAAATTAATAATAAAAGCCTTTTTCTTTTGGGGTCTTTTTGCTAGATTTTCGTAAAGGTACAATAACTCCAATAGAGCAGAACGTCGTTCAAGATAATTTTATCGTGTATATTCTCAAAGTAGATTATAACATATTTTAAAAAAAAGGGTTCAAATGTCAGACTAGAGCATGATTATTTTATCTCATTTACAATCACTGCGAAAAAATTAATAAAATTTCCCGACTTATATCCAGGTTACACCATTTAATCCCTGACCGCTCTGAGCTCCCCTAACTTTCCAGAAAATGGAAACCCTACAATTATATGCATGCCATTCAAATTAATCTTTACGCAAAATTTGCTTAGGTACTGATACCAAAGGGTTTTGAATATTAAATAATTTTTTTTTTATATTCTTAATGAAAAAAATAAATAAATAGTTACCTCCATGTCCGGTAATTCGTCAGAGTCTGAACATCTTTTCAGCTTGTTGCCGATATGGTCCGATCCGTCTAATGATTCGTCATCCACTACAACAGTATCAGTTGTTGTGACGGTTTCCTTGTTATTGTTTCGCCGCAGAACATCGTCCGCATCGACAATGTTAAACGAAGTACTATTAACATTTCCCTGACAAATCCCAAGACAAGACAAAACATCGACATTCGAGAGAAATTTCTCATCTAAATGAGCTGGTTCATTCGAATTCTCTGTTGATTTTGACTGTTCTTCCCGAAAAGGACTGGGATGAGAACTACTAGAGTTAGCAAGATTATCCTGCGACGGCAAGGACATATCCTCAGAATTTTCAATAACTATCTGTTCTGAAAACGTTTTAGGCGACTGCGTTGATTCTGTTGAGATGGGTATACAATTAATCTCAAATAATTTTTCACCTTCCGACATATCATCTTGTATAGAATCTGCCATTTCTACGGGATCTTTCCCATTTTCCAAAGGGTCCTCTAAAGTGGTACAGGGCATATTACTTATGTCACCATCGAAATTGGTAATGATTTCGGTTTCGTGTATTCCCTCGTTAAGCAGTTTCAAATTACTGTCTTCGCTTTGTAAATGCATTGGAGAAGTTTCTGGAGAGGAAGCTGTTAGGTCCACACTTGCGGTTATAATTGGAAATGATTTGCTATCTTCAACCTCGGTTGACAATTCATTTGGAATGTTGGGAGATTTGTTTGATGTATCGCATGATTTCTCATTATCTGAAATGGCTGCCGAAGGTGTGATAGTCTCAAAAGAAACCTCACCTAAGCAAATTATTTCAGGCTCCGGATCTAAATCAATAATCTCAGGGACGACAGGATTGTTTGTCGATTCTACTGTTTGCTGTTTAAATTTCAGACCGTCTTTTGAGTCATCGTTTTTTTCTTTTTGCTCCAGGTTACAGCTTCTTTCAGGTTCCAAATCTAAATCGATCGTTTCTATAATACGTAACTGTACATCTGGTTCTAATACCTCGTCCAAATCAGATACAATTAATGGGTCTACTTCTTTATCTAAAGCTTCATCCTTTTTCCAATCTATGGTCATTTCGGAAACGTCCACCCTATCAACTTCGTCTATTGGTTGCCCGTCGTATTCCTTAAGCTCTTCCTCGTTCATTTCAACAATCTGTGATTTTAGTTCATTACTTGCATCAACAGTTTTACAATCTATTTGCATTTCACTTTTCTCCGCTTCGATCGTCTCCTTTTCCGATTTTTCTTCGTCTTTCCGAAAGGAACTTGTGCCGGGAAACCTTTCCAACTCGTTTTTTGGAGAAAGTTTACTAACTTTATTTGGTGGATTCTTTTCATCAAAATCACTTTCTCTATTCGTTTCCAAGGATTTTGTCCAGCGACTCTCAAACTCCTTTTCATTCTGTGAAGTTGAGCAACTTTGAATGATTGTTAACTTCGGTACTTTTCCCTCGCTGTCGTTTTCCTGTACCTGCCTGATCGTGAGTTTCGGTATCTTTTCGCCGTCCAGCGGTTCAGAAGTTCTAACTTCTAATTTAGGTAACCTATCTACAAGATCTCCTTCTTGTATGGAGCTCTTAGATGATGACGAACATTCGGGTATAGGTTTAATTTTCAACTTTCGGACTCGCGCACTATCATCACATACCGTCTTTGATATGATGGTGAGCTTAGGTACTTTCTCATCATCATCCTGTACTTGTTTTATCATCAATTTAGGAACAGATAATACGCTGTCGGAATCTTGATTTGACGACGAAACCGCCGTTACTTTTAATTTTGTCACCTTTTCTCCATCCTCTGATTCCTGTACTTGTCTTATTGTAAGTTTAGGTACTTTCTCAGTAGACTCCCCACTGTCCACCACTGACTTGATCATTAACTTGGGAATTTTCTCAGGATCCTCGGGTTCTGAAATTGATTTGATCGTAATTTTAGGGATCTTCTCCGTTATATCGGGATCCGGAATTTGCTTAATCGTTATTTTAGGCACCTTTTCAGTATCGTCATTACAACTTTGCATCGAGGATATCATCAACTTCGGGATGCGCTCGGTTTCGTCTTGTTCCACCTGCCTAATCATCAGTTTTGGAACCTTCTCATTAGTGGGGGAGTTGCGAGAGCTCGACGAATTTAAATCATTTACAGCTATGGTTAATTTAGGAATCGATTGTGAGCTATCCTGCACTGATTTAATAGTGAATTTAGGAATTGTTTGCGATTTTTCGGATGAATCGCCTCCCACCTGCTCTTGTATCGCCCTTATTGTCAACTTGGGAATTGTATTAGTTGTTTCATTGTGCTGTATTTTAACAGAAGGTTCAATTCCCGTGCGTATCGTGAGCTTCGGGACAGTATTTGGAGGGGTAATTTCGGCCTCATCAGTACAGTCGCTATCAATCCCAGACGATTCGGTAGCAGAGGGGGGAGTTATAGGCTTAATAGTTAGCTTCGGAACAGTAGCAGTCACCTCATTCCCACTACTTCCGTTCGACGTTGAAGGTTTCGGAATAGGTTTTATTGTAACCTTTGGAACTGAAGTAATTTGTGTCGGCGACTGCGATGACGACACACTACTGCTCGCGCTAACAATATGACACTGTGATGATGATGATGATTTCGGCGAATGTGTCGACATTATAGATTCGGTTATATCTCCCGAAGTTTTAATTGTTAACTTTGGCAGAGGTGGGGGTGATGGGGACGCTGACGAAGATGAACTATTGAGCATAGAATCTTTTACGCAATTCATTGCACCATCCATTTTGATGGTCAATTTAGGGACAACAGAATGCTTAACATCGGCATTTGATAGACTACTGTTACAATCACTAGCCCGTATCGTAAGCTTTGGTACAATATGCGGTTCGCCAGGTAGCTGTTCAGAGCCATTAGGAGTTGATTTCATATCACCACTTGAACAGCCTGCACTCGAGCTTAACGACGGCTTTATAGTCAGCTTTGGTATCGGCGAGCATAAATTGTCACTTTCCATAGTTGACGGCTTTAGAATGGGTTTAATAGTGATTTTTGTTTTTACTACGTCACGGTTTAAATTGATTTTCAGCGGCTCAACCTTACGGCTTTCACCAGCGGTAGAATTTTTATCGTCATTATCACAGCTACCAACCACTGGAGATTTTATTCTAGTTCCATCGCATTCCCCGGCTTCGTCCGTCCACGGCATTATTGTGCAGGACCCACTGTCGTTTTTATCCTCATGAGATTCTCCAATCTTTTCACTACTACTACTACCTAAGTCGTTCATACAGTTGTTTTTCTTAATGACTATTTTACTAGTACTCGTATTACAACTGCTACTACTAGCATCATCGTCGTTTAAAACAATTTTACCCAAGATCGGATGTTTTCCACTAGTAGTAGTAGCCGAAGTTGATTTGCAAGCATAAGCGAACAATTCATCATTTCTGGTGCTATCATCTTGATTCGTTAACAAATTAATACTAGCTGCTGACGACTTTCTCGTCACCATGGATGATTGGTGATTTTTAATGTCTAACTTAAGAGTTTTGTTATTTAAACTTAAGCTATTGCTACGACTCAATGCATTTGTGCCGCCAATATCGTTCATCAATTTTCGCTTGGAACGGGTTGTTGGCGTGGTCGCATTTGCTGCTGTTGAAGTCGTTGGACTCACCAGTACGTCCGCCCTAAGGTTACCAAAGTCAGAGGAACTTCCAGCACTTCGTGTCAAAACCATGTTTTTTGTGTTATCATTTGCCTGCTCAATGTAATTGCTGCTCGTTGGCAAAACACATGTTTCAGCATCATTGTTTGATGAGGTGCCGCCCATGGTTGGACTCTCAGATGCTGTTTTCCCTTCTCCACTACTTCCCTCAGCTATCCGGTCCTCATTACTCGCAATAGAATCATCTTCATCATTAGGCGATAGAAACGCATTACTCCCTGTGCTGCTAGTTACTATTTGACACACTCCAGTTGCTGTCGATGTATCAGACTCAGTTGTTTCGGTCTCGGATAAGGACACAGTGGATTCCACAGTTATTGAAGATGACGTTGATGTTACTAATAATTCTTCACTATCCTGCTGTGATAAGTCTCTGGTTTTATCATTCATTTCTATTTTAATCGGACCTTCAATCAATTTCTTCTACTACAAACTAACAATTAGCTGGATACGCTAATTGTGTTAAGTGATTACTAGAAGACTCTGTAATCTTTTCTTACAACGGAATTGATTATACTCAAAGCTAGTGCTAGTCCCCTTGTCATTGTTTGTGAAAGCCATCATCGAAACGTTTTAGTGCATTTCTCATTGCAACTTGCGTTATATTGCCTCTAGAATATCTAGTAAGGTTCTTCTTGCTGTCTCGAATTGAGTTCACTTCCAAACACAAAGATTTTATTCAAAATATGTTCCAACTTTAAGCTCTGAGTGATGATGTAAAGGCAAAGAGGTAGTCATTATCCTGAAAGTAAAGAAAAACAATTTATTAGACAAATGTATTATTCAATTTTTCTTCATTTAACTTTTAAGAACTTTTATTCGGAAAATTAGCGGAATGAGTTAGGCAAACAGATCCTTTAAAGCAGGCGTCCTCTCTCTCCTCCAACCTTGAGGTACACGAACCTAAGATACTGAACCATTGAACATCAAAACAGCGAATTTAATTGCAAAACTGCATTTATTTGAAAATTATTATTCGCCATTAAAAACTTTCAAGCGGTGCAAGTTATGTGAGCAGTCATTACACAATAAAATTTTATTTTAAAAACTAAAAAGACACGTACATTATGTTGAAAAAATTATTTAAATAGTCTTCAAATAATTTATCTATTCAATTCACAACTTATTATAAGAGGCTGTCGAAGAGTTGCAAAAGCGTGAGCATCTAACTTACAGAATGAATAGTGGCTAATACTCGGTTAACTTTTATTTTTATATTAATTTTATTTTAATTAGAGTATCGTTGATCGTTGTCTGTAACTTTTTGTCATCTTTCTGGCAACAGATAGATTCCCCGGTGTAAAAATTGAATATCCTACGAAGCAATCCAATCTTCGACCCCCTTTTCGATTTCTTCATAAGAGTGAAAGTGATGTGTAGATGGGCCATGAGCTGTTGACCGAAACAAATAATAGTCAAAAGGAACAATGTCTGGTGAATACGGCATGTGAGGGCATCCCAGCCAAGCGTTTCCAAAGTATCTTTAACCGATTTCGCCGAACGTTGTGTAAAAAAACCACATTATCGTGTCTTTTGGCATATTGAGAGCGTTTTGGTTTCAATCCTCGGTTTAATGCAATTGTTATTTATAACGATCTGCTGTAATAGTTTCATCAGGTTTTAAAAGCTCATTGAACAATATACCCTTATGATCGCACTAAACCTACAACATAACTTTTGCAGTATGAATGTTTCTTTTTAATTTCGATGTTAACATTGATAGTAGTGGTTCGCCTCCATATACTGTTTTACGTTTAGGATTATCAAAATAGATCAATTTTTCATTACCTTTATCACAATTTAAAATGGTCGATGATGAGATATTTTTTTTCTGTTGTTTATATTGCTTTTGAGACATTTTTACTGAAGTACTTGTTAAGCTTACTAAACTGCCAACCCTTGCAATAAATTCTCAATTAATTGTTCACCCCTTTCCAATAACTAATTTCAAATTTAGTTTATATTAACTATTCGTAAATTTGTGATATTTATTTAATGAAAGCACTTTATTTCCTTGGTTTATTTTCATATTTCTATTAAAAAATTGCCCCAAAAATTGTGATTAAGTTTTAATAATTATTCCAAAAATGGAAAAAACTGCACTCTTAAGGTGAGATTTCAGTGTCTATCTATCTACACATACGTCGATTAGTGTCAGAATTTATTTTAATCTTTTTGAGGGGTAAAAAATTGCGACCAGGAAATTTTCTTTCTTTCATCAGAAGGCTAAGTGAGGTATCAAATGAAAGATTATTCTTTGATCTTCTTATTTTACATCTAAATAAATTGCAAAATATGTATTTCCACTAATAAAGAATATCGTACAGATAACAAGAAAAAGTGTAATTGATTGATAGGCCACATTTGTAATTTCTTTTTTGTTTAAGTTATCTGTAATGATGCACATTTCATTAATTAGTTAGTTGTATTGTGCAGAATACACTGCCCGCGAGTTTTATTCGTATTTTCTGAGAAAAATGTTTTATCTCAAAATATAAATCAAGGCTTTCAAAAATCGCTTGGTTATTCGGCCCTTACGCATGTCATCTTCTATTTTAGTACAATATCGCGAGTGTAACGGTCAAACCACATAACATATTTTTTAAATACATTATTTATACATAATACTGAGAGAACTTTTCCGGAAATATAAAAAGAAAACTCACTGTGGAATGTAGACGTTTACAAGAATTCTTTTCGTTGCGATATCTCTGACGCACTTCCCTAATTTTTAGCCAGAACTAGCCGGGGATTTTTAACAGTGATGATCATCTCTGACTATAATATATATGTTTACACTTTTTTTTTTTTAATTTGGACAATATCTTTTATTTTCCAGATGTGACATAATTGAAAAAAAAAACATCACGATTCCATGCACCAAACATTTATCTCCACCAAAGCTTTAACACTCAAATATATCACAGATTTCCAGAAAACAGCTCTTTAATTCACAGCGAGCATAGATTCATAGCATTCCTAATTTTTCAAAAGCCAAATAAAAGTATACAACTGACTTCTATTTACCAGTTATACATAATTTCGCATCTATTTACAACTTATACATATCCGTCCGTCCGTCTGTGGGTCAGGGCCCTATTACTCTCTCAGTTTTGGATCTTTTGAAATGAAATTTGATGTAAAGGCGATATTGATATATAATTTATATATAAAATATTTAAAAAATTCAGAATTATAGTTCTTACCAAGTACTATCAATGAAAACCATAACGGACATAGAAGCAAAGATACTTTCCAAAAAATTTGGAATCATGGTGGAATACCTCTTATTATTACATATGAATTAGTCTATAACATAAAATTGAGAAGAATTGTAACTGAATTGAACGTAGTTTTTGTACTTTAAAAATCAAATAATAACAATTTTGTAGGTACTTATTCTAATGATACGACAACGGAACACCTCACGTGCGTGAGAAAAAAATAAATAAAACGTCAATACGCTTCATGGCACACAAAAAATTAATTAATTAAAAATTACATAAATTAATTAATTCGAAAATCCGAACAAAAATGCGCGACATTTTCAAACATTTTTGTTACACTTCTAAAGCATTTTTTAAGTTTTTCTTTTAGTAAGATATATATAATGTATAATATAATAATAATGTATAATACGCTACGTATTTAATAGCGTTGTAATTACTCGAAGGCATCGGCAACCGGCCACCGGTAGAGTTCAGTTGATTAGAGCATCGAAGCGCCAATACTAAAATGATCTTCTTTGTGCTCCTTTAACCACTTCGGTACGAGCGTCGACTATAGTCGACAGCCACTTTATCTGCTATGCAGTTTTAATGGGTAGGTTCAGCTGACTACGATTCTTTACCCTTTGCCAAGACCCTAGTAGAAATGATTATAGCACACTTGTGATTCATTTAAATAAAATTAATTAATAATATTTCCACAAACTATCGTGTGGAGAGAGAGTGTCGGCTGTGTGATCATTTTCACGGCTGGTGAACGCCGTACCGAAGTGGTTAATAATATTGATTTTCTTTTAATTGTTTCAGACGCACGTACTTAGGCACAATTTTTGTTGCAATTTTTTTTCCTATTAACGTCGAATAGTTTTTGGGATCGTTAAGTTAATTTTGCACAACTTTCCAGTTTCTTTAAATTTTTGAATTTTTTATATGGATATTTATATCGATCTTCGTTAAAAGTTAAAATTATTTCACCTTCACATAATCGTCTTGAGATGCATGCCGTTTAACTCTACTTTTAAAAAATCTATTTTCCACTCCTTCAACTAAATCGAACTAAACGACTATATTCCCGCCAAAATCGGCTATTTTGATCTGTGAAAAAAATGTTGTTACAGTGATAAAATATGGATCATATGAAGGGAATTAATGAGTAGAGTAATAATACCTAGGTTTTGACAGAAATAGAAAATTATATTTATTGATGCTCGACGTCCGCCAAACCAAAAATACAACACTTCGTACACAATACTAAAACAATTAAGGGGTGGAAGTATTATAGTTTGGGGCTGTATGTCTTGGCGTTGGAATTGAACCAATATTTAAAATAGATGATATATTGAATCAGTACAAATTCAAAAATATCCTAGAGTGTACAATGGAGCCTTATAGTAATGACTGCCTAAATTTTATGGAAAAACGTAAAAAAAAACTTGATTCAGAACTTTTATTGAATGATGCCAACACCTAGTGGAAAGTACGCCATCTATATAGTAAAAAATAATGGTTATCCAACTAAATACTGAAGTTTGAAAGAGTTTTCACTTTCTTGTTTACAACTTTTCTGAGATTTTATGCACATGGCCTATTTCTATAAATATTTATAACATATAATATTTGATTTTTATTATTTCGTTTTTCTTAAGTCTTGTTATGGATTATTATTTGTACATAACAAGAGATGTTTTCAAACATGTGGATACAGGTCAGTGATTTATACCTGTGCTATTTGTGTAAATACCACCGTATATCATCATTCAAAACATTGCTGTTAAAAACTTAAAAAAATAGTGAAACATTTAAAAGGATAAAAAAAAAAGTGGTTAATAAAAAAAAACATGCTGAACTTTTTTTGAGGGGCTAAAATTCAAAGCGAGTTAATTATTAACCTTCTGTGTAATTACTTGAGGGGTCTATATCACTAAAATTGGAAAATGGACAAAAGTTGCATGTATAATAAATCAAATCCTCAGTTGACTCCCCAAGATTCGTTAAAAGTGTGAGCAAGAGGGAATCTTATTACTTTTTATCACAGTAGTATGTAAAGTCTGCATTGTCACCAAAAGTCTTTTTCAACATTTCGGAAGCCGAAATTCCATTTTTGAAGCAAAATTGAATACACCTTTTTGCTGAACTTTTCCACTTATTTTAAAAATTGAAAAATGCACTTTTTTAGATGAAACTCATATTTAAACAAGAATATCTCATGAACTACTGAAAATCTTTCATTTGGAGTGCTACCAACATTAAGGAAAAATAACTATTCGTTTGGATAAGCCCGCGCGATTTAAATGGGAAAAAAATTATTATTTTTTTATTACAGTTGTATGTAAAATATATTCCAATTACTATTCATGTTATCCCGAAAAAATCCTGACTGTGGAGGACGTTTTCTCTCAGAATACCGTGGTAGCGAAATATGTAGTTGAAAACATTTCAGAGTTTTAAGGAATAAAGAAATAAAATTACATTTACCTTTTTTGTCCCACAATTCTTGAAACTGATATAAAATATTAATCTATTGATTAGAACCTTCCATATGACGAATATTTGATCACTGTACCAAAGATCCAACATCCCATGCATTTTGTCCAATCTCCCATGTTGCTTATAATGTTTATTATTTTAATATATTCTTTACATTTTTAATTTTTGTTGCATTTATTTAATCATAAAAATATCAGTTATACAATTCTGATCTGCATTTTGAATCATATTAGCGGATTTAATAATTTTACCGCTCATTTGACCATAGTTATAATAATTTAGCTTGATGCATGCATTAGCCTTTAATTCAACTAATGCTAAACGTTGAATTTATTCTTTGAATGCCAAAGCAATTTGCCCCCGAGAAAGGCAGGGGCCCACAAGTAGTAAAGTTGTAATTGTCGCAATTTAAGGACTGATTTGTCGTCTCCCTTGTCCATTTTAGATAAAGAAGGCGCGTACGGAATGAAGCAGTGCATGACCTCGCGCGATAGCAGCCGGCAAGAATCCACACAGCGGAGCGGTGAGCTTTCTGATCTTGAAAATTTCCCTGAACCTGAATTAAATTGTTTGGTGATTCCTTCTTCTAGCGGAGGTGCCGAGGAGGTGCACATCGCATTCACCGCGAGCTTACAGCAGCTGACAGTTATGGCGCTAAACCGGTCCACATGTGATATCTACTCTACTACTATGCAAATTGCTTTTTCGCGCCCAAATTGATAGTGGACAGCGCAACCAGAGGCAGCGGAAGACTTTCGTTTGCCAGAAACCAAACCACCACAACGGGCACCGGAGCACCGCGGCGCGGGGCTGCTCTTGCTAAACTCAGTTGCTCGGCGACATTGATAAAGAGTGCACTGCGCGCCGGCGGCGGCCGTGTAATTTTCCAAGTGATATTCCGTGTTTTTGTCTTCATGGTGTCGTTCCCGCTACCGTGTGTCGTTTCATCTTTTGACTCAACTTAATTTGGAATTTCAATAATTAAGATTTTCCTGCTAGTTTGAGTGACCTTGTTTTATTCAAACACACTTTAACAGATGCCATTTGTTCTGGTTTCATAATGATTTAGCACTTTGGGTCTGAGCTCGAGAAGACTTGGGGTCTGCCTCCAAATCCGAAGAATTCAGCGGAAACGAGAGTTCGCCCCAATGCCCAGAGCCAACAAGCCTGGGATTTTTCTGTATGACAAATATATGACTCCGCAGTCCGACAACTTATGTTTTTAACACCGACATGTGGTTTATGAAATAAAAATATACACCCATAAGCGCTCGGTCACTACATTTACAGGGGACTGCAAATAAAAGAGACAAGAGGCCAGCGCAAATAGAAGAAATACCTGCAAAAGACAATTCCTTTCTTGGACGTAAAAATCCTCAAATGCGCGGCACGTCAACGTCAAAAATTGTCCCGCTGAAAGAGCAACAAAACTGTTACAAATTAACTCACGTAAGAAACAGCTAAATCGGTGGTATCCGAAGTCGAGATTTACATGAAAACCAAACCGACGAAACGAGAACCAGCACTTGCTCCTTGGCTGTGTTGTGTATGCTGCTTCACTTCGCGCTACTCTCGTGCTCCCGCACCCGTGCCCCTTTCCCGTTCTTTGCTCTAAGCGGGGCAGGCAGAGCAGAGGCGGCAGGCACAGCACACAGGGAAAACTTCGGTTTGATTGCGGCACACCGAGGAAATCACTTAACTTTTTTTTTCTTCAATCGTACTTCTAACTCGCTGCTGCTGGGGCTGGTAGAGCATGTGAACTTTAGCGCAAATTCTTTGTCGCCTCGCGAGCCTCACGAGGGTTGCACCGACCGATGTGTACAAACAAAAATAAATGCACCAAACCCGAAATATACAAGACGACGACAACGTTTCTTTGACCCACCGCTTCGACGAGCCATAAGCCGTAGCCCCGTAGCCGTCGTAGCCGTGCTAGTGCTCTTTTTACTCGCTCGGCTACAGGCGAGGCAGGAACAGAGGAAGCTCTCACGCACACACACACCCAGCCCAGTCGGGTTGTCACACTTTCTCAGAACTCTATAAATAATCATCATGTAAACGAGTTCACAGTCGCACACATAATTTTCGCCTTCTTGCCTCTCCTCACTCGCTCACTCGCAGTGACCAGCAGCAGCGACCGACGTATGTTCTTGCCAGTGTGACCAGATCCCTGGATGCACAACAAGCGTCCAACAGGAGCTATTAGGGCGCGTAATGTGAAAAGTTGGATTTCTGGTTATTCGTTAATTTATTAGTTCACAGTTATTCGCAAGTTCTGATTTTCTTTTTCTCAACTTACATACAATAATTTACAATTTACCGTTATCAGTTTTGGGTAACTGTGAAATTTTTCATTGAAATTTTATTATAATGTCGGCTCGGCCGACTGAATAAATAAAAGTTAATATTTGTGCATGAGTTAATGTTGGCAGTAGTATTCCCCTTGTCATTTCCAATGTTAAATTTAGTGTGTTTTGCCCTAGACAGACAGCACACTAAATTAATAATTAGTTAATTACTCATTTAGCACTAATTATTAATTAATGATGTGGTGACGTCAGCCTTTTTCAATTATCATTTACCAGCTGTCAGTTATTCATCAGTCCTTGTGCTTTTCTTCTTCTTGTTCTTTGTAATGGATAGCAGAATTCTAGTACACTCTTCATCATTTAAGTATAAATAATCAAAAATTATGGTAATTTAGCAAGTCATAAATGATCCAAGTTTTTCGTCATTTAGCGGCCATAATGATGATAAGTGCATGACAAACAGCACCTAAATTAATAATTAGTACTAATTAGTAATTTATGTTTTCTGTCTAAGGCATTACTGTCAAAACATTATAAAATTCTGCCACTAAATAAGTGAAAAGCAGTTTTTATATGGACCGTTTATTTTGAAAGTTTTGTGAGTCCATTTCTTCTTCTTCCGAGATATTTAAAGATTAGCATTTTAGTCGATTAAAAAATATTAATAAGTTGTAATATGTTTGACAATGTTTCTACGAATTTAGAAATTTGTTTATATAAATTATTTTCATGTGACCTTAACTAAAATAATATATTACTTTTGCGTCGTAAACGGACTGACTTCATAATTATTGAATTGTAAAAATCACTTAATTTCAATAATCAGAAATTAAATTTCACTTGAAATGGATTGTTTTTGATTTTATTAAAAAGAAAAAAGAAAAGAAAAAAGTAAATAATAATAATGTAAAATGAAAGTGTTTTTTCATTTTCAACGTTAAACATATTTCTTATTATTAAACTATTTAACGATAATTTTAACAGTATAGCCAGCTTAAAATAAGATACTGCTTTTAATTTATACTCATTTGTGAAAATGTGGAGGTAATAACTGAATCATATACTTTTTTTCGTATGTAAAGGATCTAACATCTTTGTTCAAAGTCATTATTGCAATTCTTTCAGATTTTGGGGGTCTTCCTAGACCGGTTGGTGATAATTCTACATAAAATCTAATCTAATCTTAAATTCCTTAAATGTGTGAAATTTTCATACATGCAATATTATAATTGGTGCCTCTGCACCTCCGTCGCTAGGGGCGTTTTCATTCCATATATTTCCATTATATTACGCTAGTAAAACTCTTAGTTTAACACCTCTCTATATAAGTGCTTAATTAGTCAGTCTACATGACTTTCTTAATTAACATATGGATATTTTAAAATACTAAGCGTGAATTGGTTATAAATAAAAAGTGCAGACTAAATTATAAATAAATTATTAGTAACGGAACCACTAAATGCTTTTATTATTTTCTTCTATTGACATGACTCAGACTTTGATAGTTTAGATAGAAACGAAATGTGCATCATTACAAATTATAATATTCTAAAAAAAATTAGTAACATAGCCAAAATTACTCTGAAAATTGTCCAATTCAAGATTTGAAGTTTTTCATAGATGAAAATCATGGCAGTTTGATGCACATTTCTAAATAAAAATATCAAATCTTAGCTATTAGTAAGCTTCCATTCTCACGTCATATCGAAAAAACACTTTCAGTTTATCTTGTCATTTTAAAAAATTTAATAATTTGTTCAATACACAACATACCCTTATTATTAAGGGAACGTGTCCACCTTGAGACCTTTTCCAACTTCTCGAAATCTAAATTCCGACAACTCTTCTTGGAGATAACAATCGCTCGTTGAATTTAGCCTTCTTTTTTCCAATCTTTTCAGAAAACGGATATGGCTTCATTAATATATGACTTAAACTAAAAGTTTAATCGCTTAACATAATCGGTTATCACATGTACCAATAATCTGGGAATTGTCTTTAAAAATAAGATTTTGGCTACGAATTCTATATAGAGAACTCGTTTCAAAAACAAACGAACGTTAACGTACGTAAAACGGTATCTGACTATATTTCAAAATAACACTTGTGTAAACAAGTTCTAATTCGTTAATTGTTTAAAACCTTTATAAATTTCTTGTTAAGGTGTAATTATTAATAATATATTATATCTTCCACCGGGGCTGATACAGCAATATGACTAGTGAAAATAAAATACGAATTAATTTGTTCCCACGTTATTACCATAAACTTCAGGTAAAGTCGATCATTAGCATTATTCATTATCTTTTATATTAACTAATCGGTTTATGAAAAAAACGCAATTTCCACCGAGCATTGCGGAAAGTTTTAATTAATTTTAGATTTGCCTATCCGATACTTTTCACAGATTTTTAAAAAATTGTCAAAATACGATATTTTTGTACATTTTAAAGTTATTTTACTTGAAAATGAGAACTAATTGAACATTTCATTTGAAAATTTGTAATCTACGAGAAAATTTTATAATAATGTTATTATTTCTTCTACCGCAAGTTGGTGTTGACCAGTGCTAGCATCAACGCGATTATCTAGCGGTCATCTCAACCGCTGCAAAATCTCTAGTATGACATTTGTTAAGGCAATTATTTCTTTTGTTCTGCCTCTCGAAAAGATTAAAAAAGAAAACGTTTCGAATTTTCTGGAGATAATTAAAACACATGGAACGGATTGTTTATAACACTTGGATTAATAAAGAATCGTTGGTAAAATACCCCTAAACTCCAAATATTCGGAGCGACAAACACTTCGTATATAGATATTTCGAAAAATTATTTATCAATGACTTCATAATTTCCAATGTGGTCATACTAATTATTGCTCGATTGAGTGCTCGCCCGCTCTCCTGCAGTATTGCCAGGCCTGTGGATTGCCTCACGTAGCGAAGTCAAAGTTATGTACAATTCCGTGCATAAAACGATGATGATTATGTGTTGTGCGTGAGTGATCAAAAGGAAATTCAGAATTGCATAATATGCGTACTGCGTGCAGGGGACGAGGCCAGTGAGTAGCGCTACGCTCGCACCACCTCCCAGCACCGGGGGCGACAGGAAAACCAGTGATAATAAGGTCGGGGTCACTGCTGGAGTTGTCCCCTCTGGGGCGGCGCTGATGCTTTGCTCAAAAACATTTTTTTTTCTCTTACTTCAAAGCTTAACCTCAAGTAAACTTTATTGCGCTACTTTGAATGAATTCCGGAACAATTCACGCTCTCTGCGCCTCTTATCCTGTCACACTTCATTCGAAGCCTCACAACTGCTCATTTATGCCACACGGACGGAGCTTTCCCAGCGTTTAATTGTTCCGGACAGCTTTGCAGGTACATTTCTTATTTTCGCTGGTGAATCACTTGTTTATTCCCAACACACACGCGGGGCGCTTGCCCATTTGATTCATTGCTTCTCAATTTTACAATAAATTCACTCATGTATCAAAGCAGTGCGAGGCGAAATTACATAGATTTTATTTTTCTGACACTACTGGTTGGCTGTCCGGACTTGTAAACTGGTAGGCAAACTGCTCGAATTGGAAATTGGAACTTAGAACTCCATTTCTAGCTCTATAAGCGGCTATTAGTAACCTCCTCTCTTTTGCCCCTCTCCAATAAACGAACGACAGTGGTGAGAAACTTTTCAAAGCTTTTGGGAGTTATTTATGATTGTTTCATGTTCTCTAATGACTTTTCAATATAATTCTTAACTTCTGTAAAATTGAACATATTTTCAGAGTTGTTGATCTGATTAGGCCCACAATCAAAATATAATTAACTTTTGAATTAATTTTGTTTAAAGAGAAAATGAAACATATTTTTTATTTAGAGTATAAATATGTATGTGTATACACCTTTTTCGATAATAGAGGAATAATGATGGAAAGCTGGAGAAATATCTTAATATGTATAATATACGAATTTTTAAGAGAGCAATTAAAGTTTTAACGTTGGCAGCACTTTATATCAAATAGATTTTATAGATTATGTAAATGTTTAATCCCATTCAATTGGCCATTACATGTACTTAGAAAAGCGCGTGCACATTACAATGTTTTTTAGCAAAGGTTTTTTTTCTTTTGAGAAGTGTTAAATAACAATTTGAAAAACAATGATAAACGCATTTGAAAATAAATAAAATTTGCGTATGTCATTCGAATTTCGTAATATCAATACTTAAAGTTGAACTACAGGAAACTTAAAAGAATCACGTAGCTTTTGCTCGTATGTATGTTAAACAGCCGAATTATCTCAAAATGTAAGAATTTTTGGGAAATTTGATCAAATTGCTCGTGCGTAGTGTGTGTTTGCGAATTTGCATCGAATTTGCATAATTTTATTAGGATTACACTAACACTTTCAGAAGAACAAATGATTGTGTGATTAACATTATAACAATTTTAGATTTAGATTTCATAGACATTAGTAATAAAAAACGGCGCAGAGCTTATTTAAAAAGTTGCAACTTTCATGATTTTTACATATATTTTACAAATTCACTTTGAAAATTGGCCATCAGTTCGTGAGACATAGAGCCGACTTCGTGATTTTTATGATGCACATAATCGTTGCTCCTTTTTATGCTCAATGTTTGCTTTGTTAATTAAGCAAAATTGTCTCCTCTGGAGTGAGACTAACCCTCCTCCGATTTACATGCTGGTGGCATAATTGTTCTTTATTTCTTTAAAAATGAGGCAGGGTCTCGCGTTCCGTTCAATGGAGACCGTTACAGGACATCGATTAATTAATACTTCTTCGAAAATATGGATGTCTTTCATCGTGATGAGCTATGGTTTCAACATGCCGGATAGCAACACGAAACATAGGTTTATTCAAATTACGATTTTAAATATTAATGTCACGAATTGGTCTTTTGAATAAAAAAAGTATAAAACATTAACTTTGTGTTATTTTTTAAAATTTAAAGTTCTATCGGATTTAAAAAACACTACCACAACACATTCGATACAGTCAAATCTGTGTAAAAGTGGTGAACAATTTATTTAACTAACTGGGATCCGCATTGCCCATATGCCCGAAATTGAATTAAAATATTAATTGTTAACAAATCATCTTTCAAATAAAAGCAAATCTATGATCACTTGCTCAATTTTTATGTGTTTTATTTAAATCCAAGATCCGGACGCTCGTAAAAACAAATTTTATATCCTTATCCAAAACGTTCAGGAAGTTTGATATTTATCAAAGAGTGTAAAAAAAAGTTGTGTTTCAAGTCTATTCGGGGATTAACGGAGGTTATTATAAAATAAAGGATTTATACAAAATATTTACCTTAATAATTAAGTATTAATAAGATATTAGTAAGATCACGCTTCTCAGGAAACCAGCGATAAATCTTAATATAGTCTAAGGTGATGTATATTAGGATCCGAAAAACCTAATACGGAAAATTAATTCTAATAAAACTCTAAAGAAATCTCTCTTAATAATCACTCCGCCAATGTTCGTTCGATTTATAGTCGACTAATTTGTTTTCTAAATTGTAAAAAATGTTCTGCAGTTTATATTCACATCCAGTGGAATTATTTCATATTTAAACAATGATAGCAGAATTAATGAATAGCTGAAACTTTGGACAAAATGTCATTTTTTTTTATAAATCAAAACAATAGTTCGCGCAAAGCTATCAAAGGATCTATTAAGATTTTCTTTAATAAATTTTAAATAAGTTGAATAGAAGAATATCCAAAACTTGAAATGGTCACCTGCATATATATACCTGGAGATATATACACATGTATACGATGTCTTACAGACCTCAATTCGATACACTTCCAAAAATAAGTGTTTGAGGAAAAGTTGAAAGAGAATTTAACAAAATCCCTCTGACAAATGCAACGGAAAATAGAAGCAAAATGTAATGAATCCCAAAAACAATCTCGAATTGGTCTATTGCAAATTTTCTTTTTAATGAGAACTGTTTTAATCAGTTTAACACTTTGATTGCCGTGTCACTCGCATGTACGTAGCACGCGCAATAGCTGAATAAGTGAATAAAATGGGGGATTAGACGTAATTGTCTTGAATTTTTATTCATTCTATTCCGAAAATTACTAATCCTTTGATAGAATGAGTAAAGATTACAATATAGAGAACAAAAGGTATTACTAAAACGTCCGGATATGCCAAAATACGTCACAGTGGCAAAGTTTCTTTAACCAATATTTTTTTTGTAAGGGTGTTATCAATAAATATAAATTAAATTGATCGCTTTTTGCAATAAAAATGTAAAACATTTTCAGGGAAAAAATCCATGCTGAAGACAATTAAAAATTACGATTTGAACGTGCAAAGTAAAAGCTATTAAATTAAAGTTAAAACTTCTGAAATTAATTCAGATCATTTTTAAGCGAGTGATTGTTGGATGCAGGACATTCTTTGAAATACTTCTATGGATAACAATTTTCTAAAAGATAGCGCAGTGCAGACTGAATATTCTAAAACGAAGTTCGAAAACAACTCCGGGTCCTACCGAGCTCACTCAAACTTTCTACAATTACAAGCTATATGAACGAGCTCTTTGTATGTGTGCGTAAGTAGTTTGTCAGTTCGAGAAATGTATATGGCATATAACTCCCACAGAAAATCACATTTACCAAATTAACTCACTGCTAGGAAATGTAATGTTTTAGATAATTCGACCTCAAGATGTTTTGCTTCAAATAGTATATAATATGGATAAATTCCTATCGAAAGTGCAGTGATATCTCGGTTCTTCGGAGCCAAGTCTTCTTCTCACTGTCAAACAGCCGTTCCTCGCAGGGCTCATGTTTTTCGTTGAGTTGGATTCAAACTCAAAAATTTTACATTATTTTGTTTAAAAAGATGGTAAAAGGTCTAGTCAAGGAGACTTTCTTAGGGTAAACGTGAGCGAAAATCATGTTTACACAGGGTTTCATTTAGAAGCTACCATAAAATTGTTCCCATGTTAACATCGACCACCATTAGATCCAATATATTTGATTTTATAAATCAAACAACTTTGCCTTGTCGTTGTGTGTGTGTGCGCCGGACCACTTAACGCGCGGCTTGTAATTGTAGAAGATGGGTTACCCTATTGCCAATGCTCACATCGATGACAATAGCAGCTGATATTCGATTCGGACAGGAAAAGAGGGCGCTTATCAAAAGTCCTTCAGTACTCATATATCGACATACGCCAACTTAGCTACTCGGATCGAAGCCATAAAAATCTGACATGCATATAGGAGTATTTAATGCCACCTTATACAACATCATAATTTAACCACATATAAATTATTTCTAAATAGTTTAAAAAGAAAAAACGATTTAATTATTTATTTCTCAATTAACATGCACATTTATTAAATAGCAGTGCACTCAATTGTGGAATGAGTAAAGGGTCATAAAGCGAATGTGATCCGCACACCGGAACCAAATGAAGGAGTACACAAAATCTAAATTTAGGTGCAAGCGCACAAGAAGAGTAAACAAAAACCCAGAACCGGGACGAATGATGAATTAAGTTCATAATAACCTCCTAATAATTGCATAGTTTTCGTGTTGCAGCCAGAACAATCCTGAAAGAGCAATTCAATATTATTATTGCTATTACTGCTATTAAAACGAAAAACTGCATATCACGGAGATGTACATTATTCATTCTATTGATTAGATTATGCACTGCAGTGAATAATGCAATTTTCAACGAAATCAAATTAAAATGTAACACAGTTTCTCAAAATAACCTGTAGGAACCAAATTCTACTAAAGGATAAGGATAACAAAAACACCTTAAGCCGTGTAATGCTATCTGTGCGTATAGAGCTGCGACAGAAATGTCTACAAGGACATAAAACTGATTGACAAAACATGCGCATCAAGTTGGAACGGCAACACTCTCCAACTCGACAAGCCCAATTTCACAGGTAACAATTAAAAGAAGCCTTTCTAGTATTTACATGGTTTTCGGGTGGTTTCATCGCAATTTCTTGTTTTAGGTAGATGCTGTTTTATGTGAAAGGATTGCAAGATGTCTTTCCTTCGGTATGACGTTTGGAGGGAATATTGCAATTCCTTCAAAAAATCTAGTGAGTTTTCATGAGCCCCGCGGTAGATTTGCATAACGACACCGACTATTGTACATACGAAATAACCTAATTTCCTGTGCCGTCTAAGCGGAAAGTCCAAATTTTAGCCTGGCCCTAATTGAACCGATTAAACTACGTCCCAAATAGGTCTAGAAACCGGTTTTAGGCAACACAGGGTTACATGTGTAAACCAGGATCAAGTTCAGACTTGCCCTATATATGGTTCGTAGTATATACTATATGATATCCAAAGTTGAGACTTTGACCTAGTGTAAATAGAGGAGAAATAGTGTGACAAATGTTAAGAACTTTTATGTGGCATTGTGTCGACTTTTACTAGACTACGTTTTGGAGCAAATAATTTGTTTTTTAACACCAAAATTGATCATGTAAGCAGAAATCAATGTACAAGTGATAAATGATGAAATTTTCTGAAATACGCAAATAAAAAAACCTTACTGAATGAAAATTTTAGTCTTTCTAGGTACAAAACCCATTTTCTTTACTTTTCCGTCTACTGTAAAAGTACCATAGTACGTTTCAGGAATTAATATAGCTTTTATCCTCTCTAAGAAATCGTTTTTATATATTATACTGAAGCGAATTTTTACATGAAAAATGCGATTGATTTTTATACATTGCAAGGATAGGATTTATTAAGGTTTAATCTCTCAAGTACAAGTGTAATCTCTCTCTCTGTAATTGGTATTGGTATTCTACTATTTAGCATTTGTGATCATTCAGGCATACTCCAAGTAAGCCTCTAATTACATCGATTGCAAATTGTGCATGATCTGTGCACAGGCCCACACACTGTTTGTCTTCTTCCCGGGAGTTGACTCAATTATTTTAATTATAAATTGTAACCGAGTCAGACGATGATGATCAGTATTAATTTTATACAAGATGTACGAATTCAATACCAACGGATCACACACAACGGTACTAAAAGGGTTAAGGATGTAACTCCTCATAAGTAAAAAGTAGTTTAAGGATCACCAGTGAAAAATTAGCAAAAATTCATTTTTTCGGAACTCAGGTTATGACTGACACTGCCAAAATACAACAGATAGGGAACAAAATTCGTACTTTGCTTTTTTATAGTAAATCATACAATCGAGCAATTATAGTTAGAGGAGTATATCAGTATAAAAGAAATAGAAATCCTAATTTCGGCTGTCATACGAGAAAAATTGATGATTTCTGTTTTCCAGAGTTTTTGTTAAAGTTGATTGTTTATAATTTAAATGAAGATAAATATGTAATGGCTATTAATTATATTTAAAAGTCTCGTTTAACATTTTTCTGTACTAAGTCATTCGTTTGAAAAATGTCAACTGAAAAACAGTTGATTTTTAGTGCTTGCCAATGAATCGACCTATTGAGATCGAACCTGCAGCTCGTTTCTGTAATTTCGATTGAGAATATTCTCTATTAAATGACGTCACAAATATTGGTCGTCTTTAAATCGACTGAGCTAAGTTGATTTATTTTCGGATGTACCAGTAAAGAAAGGCATCGTGAATTGAATCAGGTGAAAATTTACGTTCGAATTTGAAACAGAATCTCAAGAGAGGAGAATATAAAAACACAGTGATAGAGAATGACGTTAAAGTGACGTCAAATAGAGAATTTGAATAGAGTTAAAAGTTACAGAAACGAGGTGCTGGTTTTTCTACGTAAAAATTAAGACTGAGCTTTCGTTGTTTTTTTAGTATATAAGCCAATTGGTCGTATTCATAAAAATGAGACTCAGCTGCGAGATTTAGATTGGTCAATGAGACCGAGCTCTAGTTTATTGACTGATCTTTTTTTTTTTTCATATTCATAAAATTTGAGTTTACTCTCAATTATTTCATGGAAAATTGTGAATTTCGTTAAGATCGATCTCACTACGTTTAAGCTGTTTTTTTATACTATTGAATTGTTCGGAAAATAATTTCGTTTTTTTTTTTGGGAAAATGAAAGACGGTTTTCTTATAGCGCATAAATACTTTGTGGAATTATATATTCTCAATTTTGGACCTAGTCCTTCTCTCTAGGAAAAAACGAAATTACTTTCCGAACAACCCAATATCTTTCTAAAAGACCAATTTCAACTAGCTGAAATTAAACTTAATATCAAATTAAGTCCTAGCTTATAAATCCAGACAACTTTACTTTTAAATTTATGAATACAAAAGCGAGATCAATCTAAAATTCCCAACTTTTTGAATACAAACCATTCCGTTTAGTTGTCGTACCGACTAAAAGTAAAATTTCAGAATGTAAATTCTGAAAACTTCCAACCTCAGATTGATCGGAAAATTCAAATATTCTCTTATTCTCTGAACGCGACCAAGATTGGAGGGGAAACTTGAAATGTCAGCTTCACTAAGCTTTCGTTATGATTGGAAATCAAAGTGTTTGCATATTCGTTCGTTTTGAGCCTAATTGGATGGTCCTAAAAAGGATCCCAGATTTTTGTTTTAGGTACTATCATCTGATGTAACACAGAATGTTCAAATTGTCAAGTCAATCTAAGGTTGGACGTTTTCGGAACTCCAGCCATATGTTGTAATAATGTAAAACAAATTTTAGTTCAAATTATGGTAAATAAATACATTTACATTTATTGACGGCAAACATAAGTTACACAAAGGACAAGCAAAGCAAGTAGAGAAGCCCTAAAAAAAATCAGGCACAACTCGGTGGAGTCGAATTGTACTGTTTGGCTGAAGAAGGGAAGAACGAATAACATTCGAGCTAGCCTTTTCCCGCTTCAATTGCGATTCAATAACAAAACTAGCAGCGTTCCCCTAATTAATTCATACAGTCGTCTGGCAATGATAACTGCTGGATACTCAGTTCAACACGTTTAATGACACTAAATGCGGGCAGTAAAGCAGCAGAAGGTAACTTGGTAAGTTTTAAGTTGGCTTTGGCAACGGCAAATGCGTTCCCACTCACACACAGGGGCGCTTCGGTTACGAAGTCGCGCGGGGCTCCGCAGCGCACACAACTGACTGTGGTGAGTGGGCATGTTCTAATTCTCGGCTGATTATGTTGAATGGGAAAATACAAATCTACTAAAGCGAGAATATTTGTTAAATTAATTACACGTTTCGGAGATTGACGATGGACTTAAAATCGTTCGCCAACTAGGAAATATCAGTCGATGAAGACAAGATGCCTGAAAAGGGGCCGAGCGACCCGACCAGTAGCAGAGCAGCCGTCAAGGCACACACACAAGCAAGCTGCGCACATCACGGCACAGCCAGCAAATTGTGTGGAGAAAAGAATGGATTTGAAGAAGACTGAAGGGCGAAGAAAATCCCCAGCTCTCGCGCGCGCTCCTTGCCAAACGTCAATTTCTCTGGGCGCTGCACTGAGGAAGAATTTTCAATATGATAAACGAAAAATGCATCGACCACGGACAGGCCACACAAATTGTCGCGGGTAGCGTGCAATATTTACAAAAATTATAAACTGGGCCTCGTCGAACACATCACTGCGGGGAATTTATATCATATTTTCGTGGCACGACCACACTACAGAATATATATTTGTGTTGGTATTTTTATTATTTGAAATTCAGCCATTTGCAATACGACTCGGGGATATGAAAGCGAGTGGAATTTACGTACAATTATTATGCTTGCATCAAAAAATTTCGAATTGAGCACGTCGTCAGCAACAGAGGAGTCAAGCGACAGGTACCGCAGGCTCGCCACCGTATCCCCCTGCTAGTGAGGGGCTAGCGAGGCCAGTCAAAATGCATCTCACACAGCAAAGGCGAAAGCTCGCCCCTGGCCCCAAGTCGAGGAAGATGATGAAGAAAATTGCAACATACCCAAAAGATACTGTTTCTCGTTAGCGGTTCGGGCTCCTCCGTAGATCCAGCAAATGTACACCATTCAGAACGCGAGTCCTCCTGACAGCGTGATTACATTTATGCAATAACCTAACCTAACAAAAGCTACACCACTATTCACATTACACTTTAAAGATGGAATTTAACTGCTATTAATACACCAAGCAATCTCCGAGAAAAACGAAAACGCTCGTCTCGTGCCAGACTGGCTACTCTTCGATTATGTTTTCAGTAATTTCACGCTCTTGTCATTGGTGTGTGACGTTTTCTACATTGATGTATGTCCCACTTAAGGCTGGCTGAAGTTTCCTCTTCTCACATTAAACACATTTGTTGTGGTCCACTTGGAGAACACTTGGGAAATTATATTTCGTTCACGTTGACACTAAAACGAATGTTTTGCCCCACGCCAAGCGCCAGCTAAATGCAAGCGATCGGAGGTCACCACTAGCCCTGCTGGGAAATACACTTTTTATGCTAATAAACACTAAATCCACACGACCGGCTAACAAAAGGTTTGTGTTGTATACGCCATTTTTCAAGCTCACATCAATTTTTCTTCGCAAGGGAAGTATTTGATTGCAGCGGTACAACATTCTTTATTTTTTGTTGGTACTCTTTGCAGCGGCATCTAGATTCCAATAGTGCGCTAGGGGAAATAACTCTTAGGTAAAAATAAGAATTTATTTCATTTATTAGAGAAATATTGCTCATATATCGTAGTTTTGAGTCTCAAAAGCTTATTAAGATATTATTTTGGATATAATCAGAATATAAATATATTCGTCATACCAAAAGTATTGCGATTATGAAAATAGGGAAATCTTAATATGTTTTACAATAATATTAAGTATAAAACATTTAAGAAATTAAAATGCCGCTTATCTTGTTTTCACACAATTGTTTAAAATCGTAACAAAATAAAATCTCGAAATCAATTAAATCGTCCCGATGTGGCATTACTTCAAATGTCTTCTTAAATGTCAAAATTCCGCGATAGCAGAGATTAATTTATTGGGACCGGCTTGTTGGAGGAGTGGAGCTAGATTTTATTGAAAATGACGACTTTAAGGCCGTTTACTTGCAACGATATGTTCAAATTTAATAACGTGTAAGTAAGCAAAGTGAATGTTTCCATGTTACGTGTAATTTTCACAAGTAACAGACTATAAAAGTGGAACTAACCAAAAATCCAGCAGTAGTCCTTAATGATGATCGGCTTTTTCCAAAATTTTCTTACAAACAGAAGTGCTAAAATTATATAGGAAGCTTAAGGTAATGGTTTGATTTTATATATTATGGAGAAACACAGAAATAGGGAGCGATGCAATATTGTAAGTGATACAAATCGATGGGTTGTGAGTAGCACAAGGTTCATTTTTGGGTACTACAACAGCACTGGGTACCAATAATTTTGTTTGTATACAAAGTAGGGTTGGTGTTGGGTGATTTATACTCCTGTAATTTGACTGACCTTTAAGTCTCAATAAAGTTCTTCTGAATCTGAATCTTTAATATTAATGTTGGGTGATTTATACTTTATGTTTTTATCACAACTTCATCAAAATACTGATTACTGACTAATAGCAATACATAAATAAAGTCTCAATGCCTCAGAAAACGCGCCGGAACAGAAATATTAAAAGAGACCAGTAATTCAGAAGAGTTAACAGCTCCTTGCAAGCAATCAAAAACTAAAACAACTGGAGGTTCGATGTCGATGTTCCAATCATTCAAGGAAAATTAGTTTTAACCTATCGTTCTAGGGAGACAAGTGAAGATTATTGAACGAGGGAAAGCTACGAAAAGCGAAGCATAGAAATCTCCGTTGAATAGCCTCAATTTGTTGAATGTTGTGTTGATAAAAAAACGGGGATCAAACTGAACTAGCGTATTCGAAGATAGGTCGAATAAATGTACAATACAGAAGTCAATACAGAGAAATATATCATCAAACTTCTTGGACCACGTTTTAATGAAATCTAGGGTAGCGTTAGCTTTATTTATAACAGTGTCAATCTGGTCTAAAATAAATTTGCGAGTTTATTAACCCCAAGTTTTTTCCTTATGCCTTTTGCGTATAAATAAATAAAAAAATAACAAATTTATCACTTCGCTTAATTGCGGGCCCGAATCTTATAAAAATTGGGAAAGATCCGAAAAAAAGCCTCCGCACGCAGGGATTCGAACCCGTGACTACTGAATCACAAGCCGAAGTGTTAACCACTACACTAGCCGCCGCTTTGGGAAAGTTCTACAATGAATGGGATTTAGAGCCGTGTGAAAATTTTTGTATACTATTATTTTCTAAACGCTTGGCGTACTTCTGGAGTCCTCGCTTCAGATACTTTCAATTGTAGCCAAGCTCTACATGTGCTATAAATTTGAGCGAAATCGGTGATGACGAGTAGGTGCCTTCTTCTTGTAAGTCTTTCGCCCAACAGAGTATGTCCCAAAAAATCAACTAAGCTCTTTATGAATCTTTTTTTTTTTACTAAGTTTATCCTGATATTGTGTGCAGATAGACGTTAGAGCACATCAAACAATAAAATGTTGCCCTCCTCTGTTGATAAGGATATCTAAATAACACATAACCGTTTCAATCCTAGCAAGATGCTATCTCGTATGGATTGAAAAAAATCAGGTGCACTACTTATACTGAAAATTAGACTGTTAAATCTAAAAAGACCCTTAAAAATATTTATCACTAATAATTTTTTCCTTTTAAATGGGAGACTTAGAAACTTTTCAGCGCAACAGTTGTGGAAATTTGTTTGATATTTTAGGATATTTTATAATACATTTTCAAAATCCCATTACGAAGTAGGAAAAAATTAAATTTTTCGGAATGATTTATAATTTTGAAACAGATTGTATATTAACCGCTAAATTTTATTTAATATAATCTTGATTTTCAAGTATTTTTCAAAATCAGTGTCTGAAGTTTGAAAGGAAGGTTGGGTGCCAATCTAAACGAACTAAAAATTTGTATAAATTGATTTTTTTTCAAATTCTCAATTTACAAAATAATGTTACTACTATTATTTTAATATTATTTATCCTCTTGCTTTTATGTTTATTTATCTCCTACTTTTTTCAGCAATTTAGATCCATTGACTGAAACCTACGGATTGTCTTTTTATATGCAATACTTAGCACATTGGCCCGAATACTTCCAGGTTGCTGAATCACCAAGCGGTGAAATAATGGGATACAGTAAGTGATTAATACAACTGTTTGTTACAATGTTTTCACTCTAATAACTTTTAGTTATGGGAAAGGCAGAGGGTCATCGTGAAAATTGGCATGGTCACGTAACAGCGCTAACAGTTTCCCCGGATTACAGGCGATTGGGTCTTGCAGCTCTTCTAATGAGCTTTCTGGAGGACGTATCTGAAAAGTAATTATATTAATTAATTTCGAATATCCTAAATATTTAATCTTATTTTATTTGTAAAAGGAAAAAAGCCTACTTTGTGGATCTTTTTGTTCGAGTTAGCAACAAAATTGCAATTAATATGTACACCAATTTAGGTTACATAGTGTACAGAACGGTACTCGAATATTATTCAGGAGATCCGGATGAAGATGCCTACGGTTTGGCATTTATAATTGTCCAATATATAGTAATCACCAAAAAAATTTTTTCCAGATATGCGAAAAGCACTATCTCGTGACGAGCAGAAGAAATCTATGATACCGTTTACACATCCTGTACGGCCGGAAGAAGTTGACTCCTTCTGAAAGTGCTAACTTTTTGTTGTTTTATATGCTAACTAGATTATAATATATTATTTCGAAACATGTAACTCTATGTCGTTAATAACGTTCCGGAAGAGTGAGCCTTGTGTTTCCCAATATTTTTATCCTATTGTTATTTTTTCGAATGGAAATTTTCGTTATAAATTAATATTATCTTTTAATTTCAGATAACAGTGAGTGAATTGAAGAAAGGATTTTATGTCGTTTAATCATTCATAGGTCTCGGCCTACTTCAGATCTGCTGATGCAGTAAAGATTAATAAACCTCAATTGTGTTCACATGCAAATTTTAACTAATTTGTATTAGAGTTTTATTTTAACATTTTCAATGCTGTATTGATGCAAAATTCAGGTTAATAATAATACTTTGAAATAAATATGTCCAATTTGGCAACATAGCGGTAGTAATTTGTTCATTCGTGCTTGTTTCTCAACACCAAATTGATTGTGAATGATTTTCTCGAATGGAAAGACATAGGATTTTTTTCCCGATGCTGGCACTATTTTTTATTCCCATATAGTTTTTGCATTTAGAAATCGGTTATCTCAGAAATCACCTTACATAGTAAAATTTGGGATTGAAAGATTGTCATTAAGATCAATTTAAAATTTAGGCACTAAATTTAAAATCAATAGCACAAAAGACTTTATATGCTCATTATTGTGAGATTTCAATGAAAGGTTTTAAGAGGCTGTTTTTTTTATGTTCATTATTTTAAAATCAGCGATCCTGAAAGATCCCACGTAGCTATAGAAAACGCAGAAAATTTATGATTTTCGTTTCACTTTACTGTGGGCCTCGCTGCACCTCGATTTCAATGAAATTTCTGTAACACAACCCGAATTTAATAAAAGAATTGTCCAAATCGGAGCAAAACTATACAATAAACTGCGAATAATCTTTTTTTCTGAAATCTGTTAAAAATTTCAAAATGTAATTTCCCGCCTAATTAATTTTGAATGCAACCGGATGAAGTTTGCCGCAGTTAGTTTAATTCATGTCTTGACTAAAATTTGTTTTCCAATTAGTACTAAAAGTCGGTTTTTGTCTAAAATTTCTAGTTTCTGACATTTCACGAAAACAAACAGCTGACCGTTGACACAACTTGACAAATTGCGCTCAAACGTCGTGTTTTCGTAGAGGTGGATTTAATTTTAATAGAAAATCATGGAGAAACCCCAGAAAATGCCCAAAGTGGCAAAGGTAGAATAATTAAATATTACTCTAGAAATATTTCATTACATTTATTTTCAGGTTAAAAACAAAGCGCCCGCTGAAATCCAAATTACAGCGGAACAACTGCTGCGAGAGGCGAAGGAACGAGACTTGGAAATTCTTCCTCCTCCTCCAAAGCAGAAAATCTCCGATCCAGCCGAGTTAGCGGATTACCAGCAGCGCAAGCGGAAGGCATTCGAGGATGCACTGCGAAAGAATCGCATGGTGGTCAGCCACTGGATCAAGTACGCCCAGTGGGAGGAATCCCAGAAGGAGATCCAGCGCGCCCGGTCTATCTGGGAAAGGGCGCTGGATAATGATCACAGGAACATCACAATATGGTTGAAATACGCCGAAATGGAGATGAAAAATAAGCAGGTGAATCACGCTAGGAATCTGTGGGACCGGGCGGTGACTATCATGCCGAGGGTCAATCAGTACTGGTACAAGTACACCTACATGGAGGAGATGTTGGAGAATGTCGCGGGGGCCAGGCAAGTGTTCGAGAGGTGGATGGAATGGCAGCCAGAGGAGCAGGCCTGGCAGACGTACATAAATTTTGAGCTACGGTATAAAGAAATAGACAGGGCCAGGACCATTTACGAACGGTTCGTAATCGTCCATCCCGATGTTAAAAACTGGATTAAGTACGCCCGGTTTGAGGAGAACCACGGCTTCATTCATGGAGCCCGACGAGTCTACGAACGGGCGGTCGAGTTTTTTGGGGATGATAACATGGATGAAAGGTTGTTTATTGCTTTTGCCAAATTTGAAGAGAACCAGAAGGAGCACGACCGAGCGCGAGTTATATACAAATATGCTCTAGATCATCTACCGAAGGAAAGAACGCAAGAATTGTACAAGAACTACACAATTCATGAGAAGAAGTACGGCGACAGGGCGGGAATCGAGGACGTGATCGTCTCGAAAAGAAAGTTCCAATATGAACAGGAGGTGGCTGAGAACCCAAACAATTACGACGCATGGTTTGATTATTTAAGGCTTGTTGAAGGAGAGGGAGACATTAATGTTATTCGGGAAACATACGAGCGCGCAATCGCAAATGTTCCTCCCACGAAAGACAAAAACCTGTGGCGAAGATACATCTATCTGTGGATCAATTATGCGATCTATGAGGAACTAGAAGCCGAGGACCCTGAGCGTACCAGGCAAATTTATCGCACCTGCCTAGAACTAATTCCCCATAAAATTTTCACTTTTAGTAAAATCTGGTTGCTCTACGCGCAATTCGAAATTAGATGCAAGAACCTCCAGGCGGCCCGAAAAGCACTGGGAATGGCTATAGGCATGTGCCCGCGAGACAAACTGTTCCGCGGCTATATTGACCTAGAGATTCAGTTGAGGGAGTTCGATCGATGTAGAATCCTCTACGAGAAATTTCTAGAATATGGACCAGAGAACTGTATAACTTGGATGAAATTCGCAGAACTGGAGAGTCTTTTGGGCGACGTTGAAAGAGCCCGAGCAATTTTCGAACTTGCCATACAGCAGCCAAGATTGGACATGCCCGAACTTCTCTGGAAGGGCTACATAGATTTTGAGGTCGCCCAAGGGGAAACAGAATTAGCCCGACAGCTTTACGAGCGACTTCTAGACCGCACTCAACACGTTAAAGTCTGGATATCTTTCGCGAAATTCGAGCTAACATCAAACCAGACTGAGGAGGACGATATGAACGTTGCCTTGGCACAAAGAGTTTATGAACGTGCAAACGATTCCCTACGACAAATTGGCGATAAGGAGTCCAGAGTGCTCCTCCTGGAGTCGTGGAGGGACTTCGAGAAGGAGCATGGCACCCCGGATAGTCTGCAAAAGGTTGTCGACAAAATGCCAAGGAGGGTGAAAAAGCGCCAAAAGATTATTTCGGAGCAAGGTACCGAGGAGGGATGGGAAGAGGTTTTCGACTATATATTTCCAGAGGATGAAATGGCTAGGCCTAATCTTAAATTGCTGGCCGCAGCCAAGAACTGGAAGAAACAGAAAGAAGTTAGTCCAGCTGATGAGACGAATGGCTCTGGTGATTAGATTTAGTTATTGTTTAAGTAACCATGTTCCGGAAATAGAACATTTTTAGTTTCCTGAATAAAATTGAATAAAATATATTTTACAAATTCGTACACCGTTGTGACTTTAGGATGCATGCATTTTATGCATTTGAATGCATAAAATGCATGCATTTACGTACTATATAACACTTAAATTTCCTTTGGAAAGTGGAAGTAAAATATCACCTTTAATTTTTTTTAGAAAATCTAGATGAATATTCCGTCCTTAGACGGAGATTTGGACATAAATTACACTTTAATTTCAAGTCAATATGACAATTTTGAAATTGAGACCGCTCGAAATTCTAAATTTCATTCATAATGTGTCCAGGGTATAGACTCGAAGAAACAGAGTTTTATTTCATGAGGCCTTATCTTCCGAAATAGGTGCTTCTTCGGGAGTACCTTAGGGAAGTATACTCAGCCCACTTCTTTTCATTGTGTATATAAACGACATTTCTCTGCTCTTGTCGAATTCCAAGATTCTTTGCTACGCTTATGATGCTAAGTTATTTCTTATTGTTTCCAGTGAAAATGACTCTAAATCGAATACATTCCGTCTGTTAACCTTTTGTACAAATCAAAATTTGGAAACAAATATAAAACAACAAATGAGATTTGAAAAACAGAATATGTATATTCATTTTGGTCCTAACATATCTTCAGGTTTAACCCAATCATTGAATTGCTTTTCCGTCAGGTGTCCGAGTTTAATTGCGGCCTGCTTTAGCGTAATGCCTTCTTTGTAGGCTTTCTTAGCGATTTGCGCCGCTTTGTCGTAGCCAATGTGCGGATTAAGAGCAGTAACCAACATCAGAGATTCATTCATGATCTTTTCAATTCGCTGTTTGTTGGCTCTAATGCCGCAGACGCAGTTTTGTGTGAACACATTGATACTATCAGCTGAAATGATACATGAAATAAGTTTTACAACGCGCAGTAAGGCTTGTAATTTTGTAAATTGTACCCAAAAGTCTAATGGATCTTAAAACGTTGGAGACAATTAGAGGCTTGAACACATTCAATTCAAAGTGGCCGTTGGAGCCGCCGACGGTAACTGCCACCTGGTTTCCCATGACCTGCGCTGCTACCATAGTCGCCTGTTCGCACTGAGTGGGATTCACCTTCCCTACAAAATGAAAATGAGATTATAATTTAATTAAGTTTTGTCACAAGCCGATTTTCCAACTTAAATTTTAAAATTAAATTCAAAACATTCAACATGCTGATTAACCCTTTCCGATCGGTACATTTCTCTGATGGAACTACCAGCTAGTCGGCCTTAGATCTAATTGAGATAAAGCATAAGACTGTCTATTTTCAGTACCGTGTATCCTATACAAATTTCACACCCATAGAACAAGATACAACAAAGGTCTCTCAACGCAAGAGAAAAGTAGTTCTTTACGGAGTATAACCTACGTAGAATTAAAAATATTTGCTTTTTCAAAATAATGCGGTCAAACGAGTTCAGCGTCTCGTGGATTACAATTTCCAGATTCGTGGCCGTATGTATAAAGGGTACATTTCCAAGAACACTGCTATCCATCCATGATTACTTTAGAAGAGAAATATAATATAAAATATATATTACCAGGCATAATGGAGCTACCAGGCTCATTTTCTGGTAACAAGAGTTCTCCCAATCCGCACCGGGGACCAGATCCCAAAAAGCGAATATCATTGGCAATTTTCATGTGACTCACGGCAATGGTGTTCAGAGCTCCATGAACTTCGACCATAGCATCACAACAAGCCAAGGCCTCGAATTTATTGGGTGCAGTGACGAAGGGCAATCCAGTAAGTTTAGCAATTTTTTCGGCACATTTTTCGGCAAATCCGATTCGCGTATTCAAACCAGTTCCTACAGCAGTTCCGCCCATTGCTAACTCATAGACCCTCGGTAGGACTGCATCAATGCGGTCTATAGCGTTATTAATTTGGGTCTCGTACCCGCTAAACTCTTGTCCCATGGTAAGGGGCACAGCATCCATTGTGTGGGTTCTAGAAAATAAAATAATTATTTTTCTGATTACCGGAAACGATGTGCAAACAAACAGACCTTCCAATTTTTATTATATCATTAAATTCTTCAACTTTTCGCTTTAATATATTACGATAATTTTCAAGGGCTGGCTTCAATCGGCAGCTGAGTTCGATTGCTACTGAAATATGGATAGCCGTTGAGAAGGTGTCGTTAGAGCTTTGAGACATGTTGACATGATCGTTAGGATGCACAGGAGTCTTTGAACCAAGTTTTCCACAAAGAAGCTCAATCGCTCGATTGCTAATAACCTAAAATAAAATATATACTGCTTATAAATAAAAACAATGACTAACATACAAAAGCGCTCAAAGATTAACTAAAATATTTTTACACAGGCTCTATATTTTAATTTAACATATTTTGGTCCACGCCCTTTAATTTTGTGACTATTGGTTTTTTGTTTTAACCATTATTTTTACGTCTACTATTTTTTGCGTTTTAATGAAGAATGTTGAGTAAATACATACGTAGAATAGACCACGCTAATCGATGGAGCATCCCTTCCCTATTCGCCCGTCTCTCCCCCTGCATGGTTTAACATTTTTGTTCCGTGCCGTGTGAACTGAAAGTGGTACACAAACCCTCGTCAAACGTCTTTTTCACCAACTTAACAAAAGAGGTTCTTTATTCGTCCGTAAGCATGCATGTGCTCGTGATTTTATAGGCTGAATCAATTAACATTAAACTTTTTTGAGTAAGAATTTTCATGTACAATTGGAAAACCCTAAACCTAATCATGTCTGAGGTTCACGACAATTATAAAAAAATGTCGGAAAATAGAAGTAGTTCGACAATTTTACGTGAGCTATTAGATCGAGGCAAAAATTTAATTTTTAAAAGAAAAATGAACCGACTTAAAAGAAAAACGTTAAAAATGATTTATGAATAAACTTATATTAAATTTTTTAAGTTAGTATTCCTTACCTTGAACCTAATTAAAGTTGTATAATGTGTATAACATATAGAGTGGAATTATAGTAGCGTTGAGTGGATTTTAATGGGAAACCGTTGGAGATAGGAAAATTATTTATCCGTATTCTTAATTCCAACGGAATTCAAATCAGTTCGAAATGTACTATATTCAAAAGTAGATTGACACTGTCAAAAAAAGCGAGGCTTCATAAACTTTTAAAATGTTCCAGCCTACGAATTTCATATGTTCCGAATGAACTTGATTTCTATATAGAAGAGGTCTGATTGGCTAATACCTGCGTATACTAGACAGTCCTAATCAAGCCTGGCAACAGGCTTTTAGGTGCCAACATTTGAAATAACACTTAAATAAGTATCCGTAAACCCGGAATTGGGATGAACAGTATTTATAATTGAACAAAAATAATCGAATGCCGATTCATCAAAAGGGAAAATAGCATATTCGATTAATCAAATCAAATTAATAGATTATTTTAGTTATTAGGTTAATCGTTGTCGTCTATCAAATGAGACCCTAGAAATGTGACTCTACAAGCATGTATAAATATAAATCTAATGATAATATTACTTTTTCTACAATTATTCACCTCATTAACGTTCATGTTACTCTGTGTACCAGATCCTGTCTGCCAGATGACTAAAGGAAAGTGGTCATCATAGAGATCCCCTGAGATAACTTCATCTGCCGCCTTTGATATCGCATGCGCTATCTCGGGGTCCAGGCCGAACTCTTTGTTAACCTCCGCTGCGGCCTTCTTCAAAACTCCCATTGCCATTATCACGGGTTTCTTTAAAGTAGAAAAGAAGTAAAGTAGTTAATGCTGACATGGTAATCAATTTCTCTTGTACTGGCATCCGTTCTGTTGGTCCTCCGATGGGAAAATTCAGTAGCGATCTCACGGTTTGTGCTCCAAAGTACTTGTCGCCGGGTACTTTCACCTCCCCAAATGTGTCGGTTTCAATACGAAAATCCTCGTTTTTTCCACATTTCCCTCTAGAAGCCATTATGATCTTAAGTTCAGTTTAAATGAAAGACACAATGAAATCAAATTATAAGATTTTAATGGAGGTACCTCAAAACAATTAAATTTAAAGAAAAAATTTAATTTTTGTCATAAAAGTCAATACTTTCTAGATTCTTTTCTATACTCTGTATCAAAGTCACATTTGTAACTTTTTTTCAAGAGGTGATTGCTTAATTCAATTAAAATTATCGTACTTTGAATAAAGAAAAAAAGGCTGGTCAAATGAAACTAATATCGCACACAGAGGGTTCAGAACCTGAACTTAATCATATCCTACTAGCTACTAATAAAATAATTGAAGATTCGAATTGATGGAGGTGATAATGTACAATTTCTTGTTGTTCGGTTTTTTTAACATATAACAAATGAAGGTTTTTTGTCTATAAAACGTTTTAAACCTTCAGAATTCAAGGAACTTGTAGGAGTCTAAATAGTAGAAAGTCAAAGAATGTACGTAGCCCATTTAGACCTACCAGTACCTTAACGAGATCATCCTAGTTAGTAGTTCTAGATTAAGCTTACAGGAAACAGTCTGTACTTAGCCTCGGATTAATAAAGCGGTTTTGAAATAGAGTTAGCCTATTCATTGCTAAATACCACATAATTAACAAGATTATAATCAAATACTATCATACCTAATGCAGTAGTTTCTCTAATCTAATTAAAACTACTTTTATTACGATTTTTCCATTTTTGTCATACATCACCTTCATTTATTCGAATCTTCAATTTTGAAAGTTTATTCCAATGGTTGAAATTCCATCACGCCGAAATGTCCACGCATGCAGTGCTATAACTAGAAAAAAATAAGGTATTGAGATTTTATCTTGTTGATTTAAAATTCAATAGCTTAATATTGAGCATTTATATTTAATATTACTATTTGATACATTGATTCCAAAAAAGTCGTGCCAGCCAAAAATCTGTAAACTTCGGAAAATTCCCTATATTCTGGAAGATCTATTTTATTATACCGATACCCTAAACGGCAAATAAATTATCACTTCATTGCGAAAGATTTTTGATTTTTGTACTCCCAAATCACTGTTTGCAGGCAGCATAGATTTCTGAAACGAGCAATGAAGTCTCACGAACCTTCTTCAATTTGTTTATTGTATTGAATAGGGCTTTATCAGGCTTGTAACTTATTAATTAAACAGTTCTCAAATATTCTATTGTAGTTTGGTATATCCCAAAAATTGTTTCCTGAAAAATTGAAAGCTATTTGTAAAAATATGTGATTGTAACCTATATCGTTTTTGACTTAGGATCCTTTTATAGAAAAAAGTACAACTCATTTTATTATCACGGTACCTACTTACCTATGCGTTTATAAAGTCCCTCGTGGCGGGAATTGTCGTTTATCTTAACATTTCATCACGGGTCTACATAAAAGTTCATTGGATATTAAATCACCAACCTTAAGAATCCCAATGCTTTTTTTCATGATAATACTTTGGATCGTGAACATTTTGGTAGCCATATTTGCTTTTCCATTTTAAATTTTCAGACTTAATAGAAAATTCGAAATCAGCGACTCTTAAAACCCCTTTTATGCAAATTTTCATGGGAATTCTTTGAATTAAAAATATTCGTCGATATACTGGATTCGCCACCTTGAATATCCAAATTCCAACAATAGATTGCAAAGCAATGGTTCCGAAACATCTTTGAACTAATTTTCGAGCGATTGGGAACAATTTCGATTGGAACCCCTTAAAATGAAAGTTCTGGTCGCCATACCGAATGCGTTCTCTTACTTCGAAATTCTGAAAGCAGATCCGAAATCTCTCGAAGAACAGCAATCTTAAATTTCGAAATTTTGATAAAAGATTCGTAATTGATTAGCCTATTGTTCTCTTTTAACCAGTGTTCATTAAAATCCTTAAAATTTTGAGAAATTTCAGTTTCTATATTGAATGCACCATCATGAATTTAAAATTTAGATATTTGATTCGAAATCAGAGTCAATATACCGTTTGTACTAATTTTATGTAATTTTAAAAAATGATTTAAAGGATTCAATTTAAGAAATCTTGGATCTCCAAATGTTGATAATAGAATCGAAACCAGAGAGATATCGTCAATTAAATTGACTGTTAACACATATTATTAATGGGATATTTTGAGTAAAACAACCTGTAATCACTTCTTAAGCTCTATGTCGAAGAAACAAAATTTTAGCTGTTTATTTTAAGATAAGACAAATTATAAATATGCTTCTCGAACAAGCTCGGAAGTTTTAACAGAAGAATAAAGAAGAATTCGTTTTTGAACAAATCCATAAAAACAGAAAAATCGTAGTCTCTTCAATTAGGTCCCAACATATTTTCAGGTTTAACCCATTCATTAAACTGCTGCTCCGTGAGGTGTCCCAGTTTAATTGCGGCTTCCTTTAACGTCGTACCTTCTTTATGGGCTGTCTTAGCAATTTGCGCAGCCTTATCATAGCCAATGTGGGGATTAAGAGCAGTAACCAACATCAGAGATTCATTCATGATCTTTTCAATTCGCTGTTTGTTGGCTTTAAGGCCGGAGACGCAGTTCTTTGTGAACGCACTTGTACTGTCAGCTGTAATAATATGTGAAATTAAATTCTGCAATAGCACAGTGAGCTGGTAATTTATACCTAGAAGCCGAATGGATCTCAAAACGTTGGAGACAATTAGAGGCTTGAACACATTCAATTCAAAGTGGCCGTTGGAACCGCCGACAGTAACTGCGACATGGTTTCCCATGACTTGCGCTGCTACCATTGTAGCCTGCTCGCACTGAGTAGGATTCACCTTCCCTATAAAATTAGAATATTTGTTAACAAATTCTATGTAAAAGTATAATATTTATTACCAGGCATAATGGAGCTTCCAGGTTCATTTTCTGGTAGCAAGAGTTCTCCCAATCCACAACGGGGACCAGAACCCAAAAAGCGAATATCATTGGCAATTTTCATGTGACTCACGGCAATGGTGTTCAGAGCTCCATGCACTTCGACCATAGCATCACGACAAGCCAAAGCCTCGAATTTATTGGGTGCAGTGACGAAGGGCAATCCAGTAAGTTTAGCAATTTTGGCGGCACATTTCTCGGCAAATCCGATTCGCGTATTCAAACCAGTTCCTACAGCAGTTCCTCCTAGAGCTAGCTGATAGACCCTCGGTAGGACTGAATCAATGCGGTCTATAGCGTTATTAATTTGGGTCACGTAGCCGCTAAACTCTTGTCCCAAGGTAAGGGGCACAGCATCCATTGTGTGGGTTCTAGAAAATAAAATAATTTCTCCCTGATCTTCGTAAGCAATGTCCAAACAAACCTTCCAATTTTTATGATATCATTAAATTCTTCACATTTTGCTTTTAAAGCATCACGATATTCTATGAGAGCGGGCTTCAATCGACAGTTGAGCTCTGTTGCTACCGCAATATGGATAGCCGTTGGGAAGGTGTCGTTAGAACTCTGAGACTTATTAACATGATCGTTAGGGTGAACAGGAGTCTTTGAGCCAAGTTTTCCACCAAGAGCCTCAATCGCACGATTGCTTATAACCTAAAGTTGAACGCATCAGTTTACAAACTCAAATAGCTAAAATAATTATTAACCTCATTAACGTTCATGTTACTCTGAGTACCAGATCCTGTTTGCCAAATGACTAAAGGAAAGTGATCGTCGTACAACTTCCCTGAGATAACGTCATCCGCAGCCTTTGAAATAGCATCGGCCACTTTTGCGTCTAGACCAAACTCTTTATTAACTTCGGCAGCGGCCTTCTTCAGAACTCCCATTGCCATTATGACGGGTTTCTGCAAAGCGCGCACGTATTAAATTAAGTAAAGTAAGGTTCCATAGTCGATTCCTCTTACTGGCATCCGTTCTGTTGGTCCACCAATGGGAAAGTTAAGTACTGATCTCATGGTTTGTGCTCCATAATACTTGTCAGCGGGTACCTTCAGTTCCCCAAAAGTGTCGGTCTCCACACGAAACTCTTCCTTTGACCCTGAAGTAGCCTAAAAAGGAAAACTTTTAATGAATTTTTTAAATCTTCCTGAATAACCTGACTAAGTACTCCAAGGCTTTCTTGCTCGGATTCTGTTTGGTTAGAAGTATCAGCCATGTTAATTCTATTCTACGAATACTAGGATTTCACTATATAACAATTAAATTCAGAGTCTGTTGAATATTGAATGCTTAAATAACTCGTTAACACGTCTATTTATTTCATTGGTAACATGAAAACAAACCACAGATGGTCAATGTTATCATGAGGAATTAATTGGCGTTTGTTATCAGTTTGTGTGGTAGTACCTATCAGAACAAGGTTTCAACCGTATCAAAAGATAAGTTAATTATTGTATATCCAACAAAACTATTCGTTCAATTCTTGTAGGTCCTTTTAAAGTTTTATCAAAACGGAAATTGTATTACCAAAGATCTTCTATCTGTCTATATATCTACTACTGTGATTAAATAATAGAAAAACTTCGTATTCTTCGATTATCGTGGTGTGGTGCATTATGAATTCCTTCCGCCGGGCCAAACTGTTAACAAGGAATATTATTTGAGCGTTACGCGTCGTCATTGCTTGAAACTATTCGCCAGAATCGGCCAGAATTTTATTTTAAGGGCAGCAAAGTTTTGGTTTTTGCATGACGATAATGCACTTTCTCACACTCCAAAAATGTTGTTATATCTGTTGTCCACTGCACCCGGAATCTGTAAATTATTTCTCTGTCGTGTCGTTCCGTGCTGTGCTGGCAAGTGTGCAGTGGACCTTAGGGTTCTTTTTCATATACAGTGCAACCTTAATATAACGTACCTCAATATAACGAATTCCTCGATTTAACGAATTCTTCGTAATCCCCTTGAATTGTCCATAAGAGTCAATGTAAAATATACCTTTACATTGCGAATATTTTTTGCGAACAACCTTATAACGAATTTTCGACTATCAAGAAAAAGTATAAATACCTCTAATTAACGAATTTTGTCAACCCAAAACCTTTATATAAAGTTCCCACCAATGTATGACTCTTAGGCAAGAAACATAATGATACGACCGACGACCGGCGAGCGACGGGAGCGTACGACGACACAACGATAAAGCTTATCGAGCATAGGGTACTATGTACATCTAAACACATTGACGCGACACGAGCTACGCGCCGCGCCGTGCACCGGATCTATCAACTGTAAAAAATTGTTGTGCGAATTTTTGAAATTAACATTAAATTACCTACATAATGTATGTACCCACCAAGATATGTACCTACTTTTACGGATTTTACTGCATTTAATTTTGATTATTAATGTAAGAAAAAAATTTTGTTACCTTGTTGATAAAAATGTGTTATCATTTATTAGTAGAAGTTGTTCGCTATAACAAGATGAGTAAGGGAGAGTGGGGCAGTGTGTAACAGATTTTGGAATTTCGGCCTAAGACCCAAAATATGAATGAATTAATGCTGGAATGAAGTTATATATCTAGTTTAGAACCTTACGAAGGTAATTTCTTACTACCATGCACACCTAAGACCGTTAAGTACCTCTTGGAGCTCGATATTCGCAGGCCTGCATTTGTTACACACTGCCCCGCTATGGGGCAGTGTGTAACGATATAAGGGGCAGTGTGTAACAAGGGCAGACTTAGGTTCAGGAAACAGCTGGTAAGGATGGCAGTGGTTCCCTCTTCCCTTCTGTGAGTGCGGCTACCATATTATGACAATTATCAGCTCTTTTTACTATAAAAAGTTAGGACTGAAACTTAAGATTTCAGGATTAGATTTAAAATTTAAAACATCAAATGTAACTTGCAAAATTAAAATCTCCCGCAAAAAAACTTAAACAAATATCGTGACTTTTAATGTTAAGATACATTAAAAATGACAAAGAAAATATTCCAAAAATCTTAGCCTAACTGAAAGCTGTCAAAATCATAATTGAAAACAATATAAGATTGTTGAAATTTAGTCAGGGCAGCGTGGCTTGTTAGCTTTGGTAGAATAGTCTTAATATCACTTATAGGAACTGAGCACAAATCAGGTACATTAGGGAGTACGAACCTATGTTTGGCCTTGGAGGAAAGCCGATAAAATGACACCTCACAATCTCCGTCTTCATCAGCCCCCTTTATTATCTTACCAACATAATATTTCATACCTTTGCAAGGAAACATGACTAGGATATAGTCGCCTTCACTAGGAGAAATTAAGGAAGAGTGGGGCAGTGTGTAACAGATTTTGGAATTTCGGCCTAAGACCCAAAATATGCATGAATTAAGGCTGGAATGAAGTTATATATCTAGTTTAAAACCTTATGAAGGTCATTTTTGACTACCATACGCACCTAAGATAGTTAAGTACCTCCTGGAGCTCGATATTCGGAGGCCTGCGTTTGTTACACACTGCCCCGTTTGTTTTTGTTACACACTGCCCCGAGGTACAGAGCTTTGGTCTAGGCTCCGTGAAACAAAGGACCCTCAGGTTATGTTATCGACAACGGTCATTTTGCATGGCCAAAGTGTTAAACTTCGATAGAAAATCATTACTTGGGGAGTAATCGAGCCCCGATTGACTCCAACCCGAAAAAATTAGGGGGTGAAATGTTGAGAATTACCTGTTTGCCAGGCGAGCCTGATTTCGCCCCCTCCTCTTCGCCATGACACGTTTCCGAGCACCGCTTTCTCGATTGCAAACAAAAGAGGTCGTCCAATAGGAAGAATATACAAATTCACATTTGGTTTTGGACGCGCCATATTCAAAATGGAGTTGTCTGTTACACACTGCCCCTGTTACACACTGCCCCATTCTCCCTTACATAATGTTGAGGTGAATAAAACTATTTTTTTACCTCTTTATAACGAATTTTAGACCAACCTAACCTCAACATAACAAACCTCGGTTCAACGAATTACTTGATATAACGAATATTTACTTGTTCCCTTCCGATTTGTTATATCGAGGTTGCACTGTAGTACTATATAATTTACATAAAACCATACCTTATAAATCTCAGAAATATATCGTTAAGTAAAGAATCTTAAAACACGTGCGAATGAATCCTCAATTTTATTAATAGGTTGTTAATATAATAAAATTTTAAAACAAATAAATATGCTCCATTTAAAATGGCAAAGTACGAATCGAATTCTCAATTTATCTTAAAAACATCATTCTTCTTAGTTTGCACAGTTTGCATACTTAATTTACACAAATCTCAAAGTAAATAACAATATCACCGGCTATTGAATAACAATTGCAAACAACAGAACAAATAAACGAGTCTGAGCGGGTATTGCTGCTGCTAAAAGCGAAAGAAAAGAAATGAAAATTTAAAGAAATTCTTTTATTTAGCAAATACCTTTAGATTCGAGATATATGTCAATTTTAATGATTTTTTTTTATTTAAAGAACAATTTATTTGTAAAACTTCAGGTATTGTTTATTATTAATTTTAATTAAAAATATTAGTGTTGTCTTTCGGGAAGGCTGTGGCGTGAGTTGTAAAACGGCGTAAGGTCTAGCCTCTGTTGTATTGATAAAAAACAAACAGAAAAACTTTGAAGTATTATTGACTCTCATATGATGTGTGGGACACTTTTAAAAAATAATTTCAATTTAACACAAACTTTTCTTGTTATTTAAAATGATTTTTTAAAACTTACAGGTTTAAATAGAAATAAATATTCTTATTAAATGTGTGTAAAATGTCTACTAGTTTTTTCAGTCATCGCTTAAGCCATATCCGAGCAACACAAATATGTAGCTAAATACTCATTGAGTATTGCTTGATAATATGTCGTTTTCACTTCTTCTATGTCGTTTTAATTTCAGGACTTTTGCAACCCCTTTCTACCTGGGCATGTTGCACCTTTTTGGAAAGGTAATTAGATAGGCAACTTAAAAAAAATAAAAAGTGGGTATGTTAATAACATGAATTTCGGAGAAAAGTGGGGCGAAATGTGAGAAATCGTGAAATAAAAGTTAATTTTTTCAACTTCCAGGGGGGATTGTGGCCAAGGGGTTGGGGGTAGGGGGGGGGGGTGGGGGGGGGGGGGGTGGTGTTGACCTTTTTGGAAAGGGCTTCGAAATAGTAATTTTTTGAGATCAGTTTGGGGCCGCTGCGATGCGCAGAAAAAAAGATAAAAATACAAGAGCGGTTCCCATATAAGGCAAAATCCTGATTTACGAATCACCCTGTAACTGCCAAACGGTGCGAGATGCCCCCCCCCCCCCCCCCCCCCCACCCATACGATTTTTTGCTTGTCACGGTCTGACCTTTCACCCCCTGCAATATTTCCCTCCCACCTCTGAACACCCTTTTTTATTTTTTTTATTATTTCTATTATATGATCATTTTTATTTTCTTCAAACATAAAGTTTTATTTTAACTCTTATTCCATGTATGTATTATTTTTGCCCGCATCAAAACATTTTTTTCCTAAAGCCCTAAAAGAGGTATGGCATAATAGTCTGGCGTAACGCTTGCTTGCTTTTTTAGGTATTGCACTTATTAAACTTTTCAGACTTTTTAAATTATATTGTTACTATCTACTATGAATGATACAAAAAATGTTTGTCAAAAGATTCTCATTGCACAATTTCTAAAATATTCATATATTAAAATAGTTTAAGTTACCAATGCACTTGTTCATTCGTGCTATAATGAATGTCTAATAATACAATGAGTAACATAATTTATAGAAAATCCTTTAAGTTACCATGGATGAGACAGTAAAATAGATTAATGCGGTAGGTATCTAGGTATCCCGGCTATTGAACGAATTCGAACCGTTTGGTAATGGAGAAAAGAAATAAATACATTACATATTATACTTCATTTTCACTACTCTTTAGTTTGATAAAGCTCCAACAATAAAAGCACTATTAACTCGAATGACGATGCAATGCGCATTATTAATTGTGTAGAAATGTAATTTGAATGGAATAATTCCAGTTCAGAATAAATTACGTAGTCTATTCGCTCAAGCATGAAGAACTTTTTTCTTTCCACTGCAGATAAGTATACGGATTTTAGCTTGCACTTTCTATTGAAAAAAGATCCAACTGCAGCATATTATCCAATTTCACATTGAAAATTATGATCTTGTCCTTACCATGTTGTGCAATAGGTTAGAAAACACAGATAACAACTAAATGTGCTCAACTTTGGAATCAGTGTGTGCACTGGGAGAGAAAAATAGCGACTACGATTGCTCGAATCGAAGAAGAATCTTCTTATCGCTTCAGTAACAGGGCTTTAGCAATAGAAGCAGCAGTGCAAAACAACTAACGAGTTTTTCGCATTGAATCCAGGGAACCGGATTTCTCAGTCGGAACTCGATTTTTTTATTAAGATTAAGATCAATAAAGAGAAGCAATTGATGGTTGAGGTACGTACAAAAATATACTCAGCATAACGACGGGAAAAGATTCGTTCGTCGCTGCCATGGTGATGGCTGGTGCGTTTCTATCAATTTTACAATAGATAAGTAGATATCAAGCGTAGAACGTTAAATAATAAGCCGGTTGTCTAGTTTATTTATTTACTTAATTATTTAAAACTTTAAAGGCCGAATCAAAATGCGGCGCTGTTGCTTAGTGATGATGCTATAACTAGCACTCATAATCAATCTGGTGCACTGCAAGTAGTTAGTTACAAGCACAATATAATTTTACATAAAATTTATTAATTTTTGTACATTCATTACATTTTCTAGTAAGGAGAAGAAACAGAAAACTTGTTTTACGTAAAATAAATTTCTGCAGAAATATATAAAGTAGCGGTCAAACAACTGGCCAAATTTAAGCTTTTAAATAATTATACCTGGCAAAACATTAAATTCCTGGGCTATAATCGGAGGCTCCATAGGCCCGATTTTGTGCACTATGACTTCTAGATGAGCCTTATTTTATGTAAAACTTACCAAAAACGAAATAAATGGGAGAAACCAATTTTTGTTCTAATTTTTCATCGTTTTCACGATAATTTGAAAAGTATTAAATTTAAGAAAAAAGCTAAATTTATAGATTATTTCCAGATCTAAAAGAAGTTTTTACGATTATTCATCAAGCCTTTACAAAAAGCTAGATATTTATGAAAAACGATTTTGTGACTACAAAAACTAAAAATTACTACTTTCTAAAAACTTATTATATATAGCACTGAGAACGCACTAAGGATTTATGTACTTAAAACTTAGTTTCAAATTAAAGGCGAAATCGAAACAACTGTCTTACCATATCTTACATGCACCTCAATCGAATCCTTGATTTATATTGTATTATATACTGTTAAAATGCTATATGTACACTAGGGTGCTTTTTTTTTCGCGACTATTTTTTTTTTTCAGTCCCACCTCGAAATTTTGTGGCTAATACCTAAACATACATTCCCTGAAAATTGGAGCCCAAAAAAATAATATTTAGTACTAGACCAAGACGCATAAAGATTTCCCATATAAAATACACGTGAACTTTGATTATTTTTCTTCAAATCTCTACAACTCAGAGGCATTTTATGGCACAATCTTGGGCAATGGTAGGGTTTCTTCAGAATTGAATGCTCTACAAAAGTGTCCATTGCGATGTAACCCTAACTCCCACCAGCGAGGTAGTACGGGTCATTGACCCCAATTTTTCCACGAAATTCTCGCTTTTTGCCCCTATCTCGTAAACAACAACAGGTACAGAAAAAGTGAATATTACAAACTTGTAGGAAATTTAATTTACTCCAAAAAGTTTTTGAACACCAAATCCCTAACATCGATATTTCTTGAGATATTGGGCTTTGAAGTTGAGGTAGTGTGGAAGTTTCATGGATTATTGAGCTAAATTGTAGAAACACTACCTCAACTTGAAAGCCCAATATCTCAAGAAATATTGATGTTAGCAATTTGGTGTTCAGAACTTTTTTGTAGGAAATTGAATTTGCTACAAGTTTGTCATATTCACTTTTTCTGTACCTGTTGTTGTTTACGAGATAGGGGCAAAAAGCGAGAATTTCGTGGAAAAATTGGGGTCAATGACCCGTACTACCTCGCTGGTGGGAGTTAGGGTTACATGGCAATGGACACTTTTGTAGAACATTCAATTCTGAAGAAACCCTACCATTGCCCAAGATTGTGCCATAAAATGCCTCTGAGTTGTAGAGATTTGAAGAAAAATAATCAAAGTTCACGTGTATTTTATATGGGAAATCTTTATGCGTCTTGGTCTAGTACTAAATATTATTTTTTTGGGCTCCAATTTTCAGGGAATGTATGTTTAGGTATTAGCCACAAAATTTCGAGGTGGGACTGAAAAAAAAAAAATAGTCGCAAAAAAAAAAGCACCCTAATGTACACACAGAGTGATCTGTAGCGATATGTTCCAACAAATATATGCCAATCAATACTATGGAATCCCCTGATCAACGTCTGTTCCGAGAGGCCACCTGTAAAATGTGTCGTTTAGGAGCTACGGACAGTTTTCAGTGTACGGATAGTTTTTCATTCAACACCCTAAAATTTTCTTAAAACACAGCCTACGAACCTCTTTAAGGTATCAATTGATGGATAATACTTCCTCCTTTCCAATGAGAATCCTATCACGCCATTGCTCTAAGGCAAGCGATAAATATTTTAAGGAGATACCTAACAAAGAAGTTTTTAATATAATAAAAAAATAATAAAATAGTGCACGTCTTCAAATGCAAGACTTGATGAATAAAAATAAAAAACAATTTTCTTTTCCTGACTATTTTTTCTATAAAAAAACGTAAATTTTAAAAATGTCATATTTTTCTGGTTTCTAGACCAACTTATAGAAGTTATAATTTATTTATATAAAAATAGTACAGGCAGAAACAGGATGTCATAGCTCAGGAGCTTCAGGACATCTGGCCAAAAAATAATAATAGTTTTCAGGATTCTTTTCCTGTAATTGTAAATTGTTTTATTTTTAACTGTTTTTCTTTTAAAAATCATTCTTATGATCCTTATTTTTAGGTGTTTTGCTGTTATCACTCTAGTTTGTAACTGGCTTATCCAAATCCACAATTTTGCGATCATTTATATAAGTACCAAGGTATGTTCTGGAAAATGGACGAAAAATGTGTTCGACACATTTGAAACGGGTTAGAAATTTTTTACAAGGAAAATCTTTATTCAATAGACATTTGATAAGGATAAAAAGTAAGTGAGATATTTTATTATTTTTTTTCTCCTGTTTTTACCACGAGAAAATGCATTAGAAACTCGTTTTCAAATTGACGGACCACGGAAATCATACCATCCTCAAAGAAAACTGTGAAAGGAAAAATAAAATCCTTCATTCAGTCTCTGTATCTTATAAATAAGTATGAAAAGTTCCTACTTAATTGGACCAGTAGTTTTAAAGAAAAGTCCAGTTTTTAAAAAAACGCCTCTAAAGTTTTGCATAGTTCATATACAATGGTCTTCCTTAACGTAAAAATAAAACAAATATTATTAAATTTGGTGAACTTTTATTTCAACTAATATTACAACAGCACCGTGTCCATTCTTTTCACCAAAAGTAATAGTCCAATTTTCTATGAAACTGAAATTATACAAATAAAAGTAGTGGTGCATCAAACATACACTATACAAAATTTTCACTGCTATGCTTGAGAGTACCAGAAATATTCTGTAGGTCAATTTCCTATTTTTCTGTATCCAAAGATAACTTGTCTAAAAGTGTTGAGTAATTCAGGCTTCCGGATCATTATTCATTTTAGCAGGATAATGACCCGGAGTATACTGCGCTCAATACCAGAATATGTTATAATGTAAAAAACCAGTTGATAACTCCACCAGCCACCAGACCTCAACTCGATAGAGCATATCGAAATAAACTTCGAAAAAGAATAATTAGAACAAAACAGCTCAGCTAAAACAGGCTTTGGAAGTGGACACGTATTGTCCCAGAAAACCCACTGGTTTTGTTTGTGCAATTTAGGCTTTATAGAAAATTTGATTATGACTTTTTGTGAAAGGAATGGACACGGTTCAGTTGTAATATCCACTTTTGTGGACTATAAATGCATATAATGCGTCTGACTATAAAAATCCATGTAACTTCGTCAATCTTCCTCATGTCAACATACAATTTCAAATATTTTCGAGATCTAGTCTATTTTCCGAATTTCATGGCTAGGTGTAATGGCCCTTGTATGAAATGGCTCAGGCACGCATCATTCGAGATTGTCAGAGCGATAAAATCTAAAATGAAAACTAGATTGATATCCAAAATCCAAAGAGAGGAACTTTGAAGAAGACGAAATTAGAAAGGTGTAAATGTGTTCCGCAGAACTGGTCACGTATTGCAATCAAAACCCTCTGCATTTACGTACTTCTAAGAATTTAGAAGGAATTCATCAAGGCACCGACCAATGGTTGGAAAAAAAAGCCAAGACTGACAGTGGTACAAGGCCGCCCGGCACGCTTGGTGAAGCCTCAACGAAGAGTATTGGTCTCGAAAGGAAATCTGCCAACTATTTAGATCCAGAGAAACTGCTTAAAGTTCTAGATTGCAACAAATTATATAGTCCAAGTTACATAACAAACGTCCTTACCATCGACCGCGCAATCAAGCTATTCACGCCAATCTTATTCAACTGTTGCGCGTAAATGCGCGAAGAACACTGGAAGACGTGTAGCGCCATTTCCTAGTTGATATATTTTCCACCAATAGGATTAAAAAATACAAGCGATTGACCTACGACACCGGCACGGAAACTACTTTCCCAACTGACAAACAGACGTTGGTTAACCCTGTGCTGTCAATGTCACTCGGCTCGTCAGAACCTGAGAATTCCGCTTAGCCGGGACAATTTATGTATGAAAATAAAAGTACTAAAATACTTTCATCCACTTATCCATCTTCTACGATTCGTGCCGTTCCGGTTATGTAGAAGAAGATTGTTTACAAATTCTGACCGGATGGCCAACTTTCTCATTGCGGTGGATTCTTGCTGAGAAATGGTTCTAATTAGTAAAGAAATGTCTAAGAGTGAAGAGGGAGACGCAAAAGGTTCTTTAAATATTCATCTTCTTGTGGAGCAGCATTTCTCAGTATAATTTTATTTACTCTTTCAGTAGGCGCTGATCTTCCCGGGGATTCACCGGCATCCGATGTCCTCGAAGTGGAAGAAGCGACCCAAGAAACTGCCCAGGAAAACGATGTTACTATGATTGAAATTCGCGATTGCAGTTCAAATAATAGTACTTTAAAATACCAGGACGCCGTAGAGAATAATTTGAACCCAGGAGCACATGAAACAGAAATAATTCCTGAGGCCGCTCCTCTGCAGGAGGTGTACAATTTTGAGAGGGGCACCGCACTGGAGCTATCTCGGAGCGTTTGGTCAAGTTCTTTGCAGAAGCAACAGTATGTAAGGGGCTGCCTGTGGTCGCCTGATGGAACATGCCTACTTACAGCTGTGAACTGTGATGGTAAGTTGTACGAAAATAATTAAAGGATAAACATCTGAAGGTAATTGGTCCGTACCCGGCATTTTTCTGGGGTCAAGATAATTTTTCAGAATTCCAATCCATTATTAGTTTTGTCTTCAGTTCCACCTGACCGGATACAAAACCGTTAGCATTACGTTCGTTTACCCAGAAATCTATATGCACCATGGCGCCATAAAGCGTACCTTAGGTCATAGAGAATAGGATAGGATATACCGTGTAAAATTCCTATACGTGAGTGAAGCTTTTCCCCCTAAAAAATAAGCTCTAGTGGGAAACATGTTTGGAGTAGTCTAAAGATATAGAAAAAATAAAAACCGACTTCAAAACTTTGCCTGTATGTACAAATGGCCTGTCGTGTGAAGTATTCATCTCTGGGGGCTACAGTAGGTGTATTTGCTTTACTTTTAGTGCCCCTTTTCTATGTGATGAACATATCCGCCTGGACGCGCAGTTGTAAAAGAGAGGATTACCACTACATCACGAAATCGCTTCAACTAAACCGACTTATGTCCCATTCTAATCTCTGTGATTTAAAAAGCGCCTTGAGAATTGCCAAAATTCCTGTGGGTAACCAATCCTCTTAGATCATAGACAGAAAGGATAGCACATACCGTGTAAAATCCATGTATGTGAGTGAAGTTCTAGTGGGAAACGATTGGAGTAGTCTAGCGATATAAAAAAACGAGATTTTCAATTAATTTTTCGGATGATGTTAAATAGCACTAGAACTTAGGGGTTCTAGTAGGCTTATTTACTTTGCATTTAGTGCCCCTTTGATGAAAATATCCGAAATTGCTTCCACTAAATCGACTTATGTCCAATCCTAATTTCTATGATCTAAGCCAGTCCTTATCACTTCAACAAATAGCTTATTAACACTATTCCTACCATGGTTTTGTGTATACCTGTTCCGACCAAAAGGTCTCTTTTGACCTCTAAATAAATTAGAATAAGAATAGAATATTTATACATCTTTCTTCCAATAGATATTTAAACAAAATGTTTACGATTGTATGAATCAACATCTGTTGTAGGGGTCTATGGGATCGCTGATTTCGAATCTCAAGCCAAAATTTTGGCATTGAATATAACGAACTTTAGTTTGAAAATTGACGTAAAGTTTTTGCCATTTTAACGTTGCCCGCCATAAGACCCAATGTATTTAATTTTATAAACAAGATCACTTTGCATAATCGAAATGAGTGTGCGCTAGACCACCTCACGACTTATAATTGTAAAAGGTTTTGGATGGGGGTACAAAACCAAATCGTGATCAAAAACTATTGGTTCCTATTTATTTTCCAATCACTCTGTATGTTTTTCTCTTTGAAGGAATGAAGAATGAAATATAATGTAGATTAATTTTTAAAATTACCAATGATTGGGTTAATTGATGTTATTTTTCTTATTACTATTACTGTTATATTATTAATATTTATTACAGGAATGCATGTTTTTGAATTGCCCTCTGATCTTTATAAGACTGAGGCGGTATGCGCCGAGAGGATTCCAGATGAACTAAAACCAGCAGTCCACGTAAAAGAAGGTGGAACAGTATATGACTACTGTTGGTATACGCACATGAACAGTGGTTTACCAGAGACTTGCTGGTTTGTATGATGTCTTGAATTCTGCGTTCTAGTTTTCATTATATCTATAATTCGTCAGCTGGATAGCCACAAGGCAACATGAGCCAATACATATGTGGGATGCCTTCAACGGAGAGCTGAGGTGTTCCTATAAAGGATATGATGCCGTTGACGAAGTCGAAGCGGCAATTTCAGTTGCCTTTTCAGTTGATGGCGAAAAGGTTCTTGGTGGTTACAAGAAAAACATAAAAGTATTCAATACTGATGTGTAAGTGCACCGCAATCCATGCAAGGAAATTAGAAATTATAATTTATTTTCATTTTAGTCCTGGTAGAGATTACACAGAAATTACTACAAAGCAGCCAATTTCCTGCTTTGCAATAGATGAATCCTTTAAAGATACTGTTGCTGCAGGCTCTTGGAATTGTTCCATTAATTTATACGATTTACGGATACCAAAATTAGGGTCTATAGCCACATTCACTGAACATACTGGAGGAATTACTTTCTTAAAATTTGCAAAGAATGGGCAAGTTTTATTCAGCGGAGCCCGGAAAGATAACAATTTATTTGAATGGGATATGAGGAATTTTTCTAAACCTATCAGAGCATTAACTAGAAATGTTAATACGAATCAGAGAATTTATTTTGATGTTAGTTTTGGAGATCGATATTTAGTCAGTGGTGATACAGCCGGAGATGTACATGTGTGGAACACTGAAGAAAATTATAAAGAAATGCTGGTAAAGTTCTGGTTTTTTACATTATTGATACTGGTTTTAAATGTGTGCATAATTTATTTTCAGTTCAAACTGCATTATGACTGTTGTAATGGCGTCAGTTTTCACCAAGCATATCCTATTTTAGCCACAACTTCTGGTCAATACCATTTTGTTAATGATGATGAGACTAATCAAGAGATTGTAAAGAAATATGAGAACTCTTTAATTTTATGGTGGTTTGGAGATATGCTTTTAGAACATAGATAAATAAATATTAATTTCATTAACGTGTTTTTTCATGGGCAAAATTAATTTAAAAAAAAAATTGATATTCGAAATTCAAAAGACTTCTTTTCAGAAAGTATTCGTTATAATGAAGGGATTTTTCTTTCAATTTAAAAATACATTTATCAGTTAACGGAACAATTAAAACATAAGCCAGAAATATTGAAATAATAGCGATGATGCAATTTTTCGACATGCCATTCATAATTCGAGAACTCATCCATGTATCGTTCTTTTTTCACGTTTGAAGATTCTGTTCGTTCGAAGATTATTGCAAAGTTTAATATTATGACTTTTTTGATAAAAGAAATATACATAAATAATAATAATAATATAATACTCTGGTCTTTTATATATGTATGTACTTGTATAAATTGTGCCTTAGGGAGCTATTCCGTATGTAGATTTTTAATTAATTCGATAGCCAGTATACATTTTAGTCTCTGTCGAGTTAGCTGAAAATCGGATCTTTGGAATAGGCCCCTTAATTGTTTTATGAATCACTTTTCAAAAGGTGATATTCTCGAACAAAACAAACTTTTGTTGAAGAAGTGTTGAAACATCCTATCTCCCCACATTATGTACAATGAATAATTGCTGCCGTTTTAATATTTTCGCATGAAATTTTATAATCGGGAGTGAATTAAGAGCACAAAAATCTTGCAAAGAATGTAACTGTATTTCGATATTCTGTATATTTATTGCATCTTTTAAAAAACATTCACTAAAATAATCTATCACAATTCAACAAAAAGGAAAGTAAAAAGGTAATATTGTCATATTGGAAACAAAGAACAGAAATGCTTGAAACTTACTTTACCTCTGGGTAAGTTGGTAGTTTGACTGTCTCTATTTTATCGTTCACTTTAAAGGATGGGAATAGACCGATTTGATTTGTACGCGTATTTTTACCTTTTGAGAAACCGTCCCAGTGGTTGCCAGCTACTCCAACTAAATCACCGGGTTTCATTTGTATTTCGTCGTGGTTTCGTGCTTTGTGCCCTAGTACAACTTCTCGGTTGTGAGCGTTTTGCCCACCATAGTAATAAATATCATCTAGTGACTTAAAACGATTTGAGGCATCCGGGTATAATGTCTGCATAATTTCATAGGCCACTCGACAGACCTGAGAACTGAACGTGCACACCAAATAGTCGCACAAGGAGAGCATATGAATATCCAAGACAATCCCATTTAGTGATGAATCTGTATATCTTGTAGATACTGCCGCCATTCGGGCAACATCGGGATCACCAATTATTTCATAAGAGGGGTACTTCTTCCTAGCTTCATCGATGACCCGTGGATCATCAGAGGCAAGGAAAACCCGGCGAGTAATGCTGGTACCATTTATTTCTTGTTGTAAATAATAATCCTCCACGTGTGTCATATACTCCTCTATGCTATGGAAAGCTGCCTCAGTACCTACTTTATCTGTGCGTCTTACATGAACCCTGAAAACGGTTTACTTATTTTTTTTTCGAAAATTGAAAGAGTTTATATTTGGCTTACCCAACGATTGGCTTCTTAAATTTTAATTTTTCCATTCCCATGTCAATTACCTCTTGCGTCGACCGGCGGGGCTTAAGTAAATATTTAAGGAATTGTCCCACCCACCAAACAATTGGATCACCATGCAATCTCATCATGCGGGGTGCTAGGTCCTCGGGGATTGCTAGTGGTAAGTAGGGCGGACGTGGAATGAGCGAGTCAATTATTGGTAAAATTAGAACTTGAGTATCGTGTTGGCCAGGCCAACTGTTCGCGCGAGCTGCATCGACTTCAGTACAACTATCAGAAACTGGATGAAAAACTTCTTCCCAGCCAGCCTTTCGGTATCTCCATCCTTTTGATTTTAATATTAAGGTCCTTTCGGTTGCATATGCTACTATAAAACAATAAACTACGTGATGTAATTGGCACCCATAACCGCAACCCTGTAAATAAAAGAAAATGCATTTAGAAGATATAGAAGTTACAAATTGATTATGTAGAGAAATAATTAATTTCTCCGACAATATTTATTGTTTTACTAGTTTGAATATTTCGAAAATTTTACCATCTGAAATTTACCAGTTGATTAAGGACTGCCCCAGAAAAATACATATTACATGTGATACGTTTGAGTAGCGAAGAATAATAACTAGTTAAAACTGCATTATGCGTTGTTTAAAAATGTTCTGGTGAAATGCATATAAATACACGGTAACATAACTTAAAATTAATTTTTTAACTGGTAGTAAAGATCTCACGGCAACCTGAAATAATAGGCTTGAATTAAGAATTGCGATAGTTATCAGTACGTAACACAATGTATCCCCTTTGACCGATAAATAGTGAATTTTAAGGAAATTTATTTGAAATTTTTAGAAAAATCAAAACTCTGGTAAAAATAATTAAGGGAACCTTTCTCTACTTTTCCTTTCTTATTATACTGTTCTATCGGACAATAAGCAACGCGAATTCGTAAAAATACTGGATTACTTGTTGTTAATTAAAACATCTCTACGTCCTCTAACACTCGTCGACGTCTAGGTGGATGAATAACGATGGTTTAAGAGTCTAAAATCTATTATGCTAATTTAGTAAAAGTTCAAATTCCACTTATTTAAATAAATACCTTTCTAATAAAATGACTTACTATTTACATTTTTTATAGCACAAATAAAAAGACAAGTGCTAGTCTATAATGCTACAAAAAATGACTCAACTCCAAGCATTCCATCAAATATATAATAAAAAGTGTCATGAAAATTGTATATGAATTTTTTAGTTATCAAAATTGAAAAAATGCTAATTTATCTAGTAAAACATTTACAAGAGCAACGCCCCTTTCGTGATAACAAATAGAATTGGCACAAGTTTCTTTCTACCAGACAATTATGAGGGCAAGTTTGCCAGGCGCAGTGCAGATTTTTGAAAACATTTATTTGATTTCACACGCTTGCATATGTGTCTTTCCTGTTCAAAATTTATAATCAATTTTTATTCGCCCATATATGTGTTGTTCGCACCGTGAGTGCCATATAAGTTGTAACTCCTTTGAATAACGTACATATGTATTAAGCTTATATATTATATGAGTTAAATTTAGTTCTTCGTTGATAAGAAATAAATTCCTAATAACTATATAGATGACTTTTTGTTTAGCTTTAAAATTTATATGGCCAGGACACCTATCTAGGAAAAAAGTTAATAAAGCGCACAAATATTAGGTCATTCACAAGATGATTAGTTAAATTACTCCTGTATAGCTGTTGGGATGTAAAAGAGATAAAGAAAATAAAGAGGACATATACCTGTCGTCGATATTGCTGCATTTAAAAAATCAGAAAATCGTTCAGAGATCAATCTGAATGGCACGATTATAAACTATTAGTGTCAATTAACCCTTACTTTAATATTTAGAAATGTAAGAATGTGTACAAGTAAGTTAGTTAGATTGATGTGGCTGTCGGAAGCCCATTGTGATACCCCCAACATCTAGAGCCGTGCTGACTCGCAGCCAACACGTCGTGCTACAAACCGAGCTGTGGAGGACCCCCCTAATGTATACAAGTACTTAAGCCATAAATTGTTGTCTCGCATATTTTTTCTAGACAGTGCTTAATTATTAAGGTAAACAACAAGCTACTCGAGCTATTTAAATCAGAGAATTGTGGTATGTATCATAGCTTACGTTATCAGTTAGTTGAGTTACTGCACATTGCAGTTCGAGTTTATGGTTTTTTGTTGACAAAATATTACTTTAACGATTTCAGTTATTTCCTTAATAGCTATTTTAAAATGTTTCCTAGAAAAATAACTATAAAAAAATTAGATTTTAAGAATTTATACCTACTTCAACAAAATCAGATTTAACTTTTTTATTTATTTTCTAATTTGTTTATATTTTATACAATAGATACATTATCATTATATTTTATTAATTAATGAAATTCAATTTCCTTTAAATCGGTCAAATTTTTTAAAATTCATTAGGAGCTGGAAGAATGATTTCTTATTTGGAATTTTCATTAACATGTTGCGCGCCAATGCAAAGTGATTTTCCGCGAGGCTATTATATCGCCGGTGAGAGTTGCGTTATTTTACGAGCAACTGTTGAACACAACCTGTACCTGGTCCTTCTAAAAAATGCGTTGTTTCATTTGAATCCACTTTGACTATGGAAATTTAATATTATCACCGGTGATATGTTCTTCACTGAGTTAAAAGTGGTATTCTTCCAGTGCTAACCAAAACTATTTAGAAGATCTTTTTTCGACATTCCGCCACATACTTCTCGTCTCACCTTGAGAACTTGCCGGGTGGGTAAATGAAATATAAGATTTCGGGTTTAATGAATAATCCTCTTTATGGATCGAATTAATTTACAAGACCGGCTGCCGCTAGTGAACTGGTTGACTTCGTTACCTGGTGTAATGACGATCTCTGCAGGTGCATTTACTGGTTCTAAGAAGCGGAGAGTTGGCTGGGAAAGGGAAAGGTCTGTATGGGAGACTGCAGGTGGGAAGATATGTTGGGCCCTTACTGATGTAAGTCAGCTGCGCAACGGAAAGTTTGTGGTTCGGCGAATTCGGCGGAATTGCCACTGACGTGACTTGCAATAGGTTTTAACTAACTTCGTCTGAATTCTGAAGTATGTAACCGGTGCCACACCGGCATCTCAAATTTCTTTCTAATAGGTAATAACTTTAGTTTAGTAATAGCATTTGAGGCAGCTTTTTAAAAACTTTTATTCCAATAAATTACTAACCCATTTCCTATCAACCGATTTTAACCCCTGAAGAGCACTGACACTCATATTGACTCTGCCACTATTTGGGAGGGTATTACGTACACAGTGAGAAGACCACTGTTAACTTTTGTTTCCATCCCTAACTTTTAGTTTGGAGCTCCAGAAGAAGCCTCGAACCGGTCCCATAGTATATAATAGAAAACCACTCTCTTTTACCCCTGGGATTTTTCGAAGAAAATAAAATTATTCACATTAATATATGGGCGCATATGCCCATTTTGTTCCAAACCAAATTCCAATTCAAACTGCTTAATAAAAGAAGTATTAGCAATAGTGAGTGATTCGGCAAACACACATGAAACATGTGTTTACCTATTACCAGGCGCTCCACCTGACATCTGGGTTTTGTGGCATTGTGCTAGTACATCGCCAATCGTGGACAAAATTTGAAGACACAGAATGGCAAGAACTATTGGATGAAGATCAAACACCAGGCTAACTTGCAACAGCATTAAATGTTAGTCGAGAATCTATAATTGATTTGATAGAAAGAAACACTGAAACACATTTAAGACATGTGAAATCTTGCTTCAAAGACAAAAAGTCATTTTTATATCGAATTCTGACTGTCGATGAAAAATGGATCTATTTTGATAATTCTAAACGGAATAAAGTATTATATATAGGAAAAAGAGGCGAACCACTACCGTCGACGACAACATCGACACCAACATGAAACATTTATGCTACAAAAGTTATGATGAGTGTTTGGTGGAATCCACCTGTTGCAAGAGAGATGGCAAAAACTTATAGACAGCGATGGGCAATATTTTGATTAAAATAAAATTTATTTCTTATTTAAAAACAATCGTTATTTTTAATAAAAAAAAAACCTTTTAAATTAAGTACCACACCTAATCTGTATCTTACTTCAAATATTGCGCAAATCCGATGTATCCGATGCTCAGGCCTCGCACACTACAAAGAACTGATTTTGAGTTGCGGACGAGAATTCAAAGAGTAAAAAAACTCCAATCGGAATCTATCAATAGGTCTGTTCCCTGTAACACTAGAAATCCGTAATACGCACTAAAGTACATTAAAATTTTTCCTTCATGATTGAAAAACTTGTGAAGAATTGTAGAGAAGAACTTCTTAATGAAGACACTTCAAGGAATCGATTCACATATTGCTTGCTACATATTTTCCGAATTTGGAGTATGATCCTTAGTCCAAAAGTGTAGATTATTATATAATATTTGTAGTTTCTTGCCTTAACTACACAATTTGCGTAAATCATTACCATTACTAAATGTAAACTTACAATTGTTTTTTTAGAATAATAAATGCAAGAATCTGCACAAAATTACACACGTTTCAACAACGCTACTTTATTTATTATTTTTCATTGGTCTTTCAATTATATTTTGTAGCATTGTGTCATCATTATATTTTATATCATTCATATATCACGGTTAAAATTGTATAAGACAAATTCAATTATGCATTAAATCGATAAATTTTAGACGGTATTGTCAATGACAATGCCTCAGCTTCCAAAAGAGTCGTTTTGAGCTGTATGTAACCTAAATGATGGATTTAAGAGGGCAGGAGGCTGGTTTAAGAACAACCATTTTTAAGAACAGTGGGCAAATCCACAGAATCGATATACTTGAATGTACTATTTGATACAACGCTCTGTGATATATTTTTTTGAATTAAAATTTTCCCAAATTAACTACTTACAAAATCCTGAAAATCGTTGATGTGCATATTCCGGTCAATACCAGTTTAGCAATTAACTGATAATGTTAACCATTCACCACTATCTAGAAAATTATGTGGGACAACAATTCTTAAGTATCTGGACACATTCATGACAGCTCCTAATTTGTTACATTTGCAAACATTAAAGTGTGGTTAACTGAGGCATTTACATATATGTAAATATTAATGTGTGAGGTGCAGACAAACTAGTCCAATTCAATCTCTAAGGAATTTTCTGATATCTCACAAAATGTGTGCTAATTTTAATGAAGGTACACTTCTGTATAATTCTATCATTAAGAATGATAAAATATCTAGTATTTCATTTCTGAAAAGCAGAAATGATATCGACGACAGATCGTTAATAATACTGCATAATCGCGAGATTATTTTAACTGCTTGCATGGGTAGCATGAATTGTGCGGCTGATATTTCGTTAAAGCTTTTGGTAGAATTTTAACCATTTTGATTAAGAATTATACTTCGTCAACCAAACCAACGTAAGATACCGCGGTATTAGATAATATAATTTTATTATCACCTGAAAAAATTATGTTGTTGTGCTTACGCAATTATGATATTATTACTTTCGCGGTTGTGTAGTATCACTGACGATATACCTTTTCATTTAGTGATTAAATCTTATCTATCTTATCATCTTGTTAATGACCTTATATTTTTGGCTCTGATTGTTAACCTTTAACTGGTTACGTGCTTATTTCGCATAATTGATGACGTGCAATGAAGAAACGCTTTGAATGCTTTTTAGTGCTAGCATAATAAAACGAAAAACACTTTCTACGAAAAACTTCGAACTTCTAAATAATTAGATGCTGGTGAAGCGATTTTTTTCTCACACCTTTACTTTTACGCTACAAACAACGGGCAAAAAGTGAAAATTGTTTATCAGAAAATTCTCTATAAAAAGTTTCATATACAAAACATTATTACGTTCTCATTCATAAATTTTTATGGGGTGAAGTTGCAAATTTGCTTAAAATTATGATCAAATGGATTGCGTATTAATTGTCTTTTGGTAAAAAATTTAAAAAATATAAAAACACATTTCCAACTTTAATAAATTGCAATTTTTTTGTTTTCGTATTTATGTGCCTTTAACGATGTTATTTTTTTAAAGACTCAATAATTTTATGTGTGTATTATTTCACTCTATTTTTGTAACAATACTTGAAAATGTAGTTGTAGTAAATATAGTTGTATGGCGAGTTTACTGCCTTGTTTAAAAACACGCATCGCAAACTTTTTTATTTAACCTTCAAAATGGTAAATTATTACTTTCTAGAAAATGTTACATAAATTAAATGAATTAATGATTTGATAATGGAAAAATGGTAATTTTCATAGTATTACTCTTCGCTCGGAAAGCTTTTCTAAACGATTGCAAGCAAACGAGTTAAATGATTCCGTTTAATCTAGATTAAATGCGCCGACGGGCTTAGCCTTCTTTTGTTTACTCAAATGTCACAAGTGACGATAAAACAAGAGAACAGAATGCAAATCGTGATCTAACTCATTTACGTTTTGTCGAATTGAATTTTTCTCTTAGGCGGTGCACGTGTCCAAAGAAGTAGTAAAATGAGTAAAATAAGAATTAGTTATGAGAAGTGGATGTCTTACCTTATTCAGTTTACAGACTAATTTCCTAGCGTTTTTACAATCCTTTGGATTTTGCAAGTAGTGCAGGCGTCTTTGTACTAAATCGCTGAGTTCGCTGGCCTCGTCCTGCCGCCACTTTTCGTAGCCATCGACGGTTCGCATCCGATCCATATCGTACAGCAGTGATCGTTTGTGATCAGACCCAAGCATAAGAATGTTGTTAATTTGGTCTGTAATCTCTGGAATTTCCGGTGCAACTTGCTTCTTAATCTTATTTAATTCAGAACTAAAATAGTTCCATAATTCCTGCGTGTTCAGACGTATTCTTCGTCGCAGTCTTTCATACTCTAAACTGGGCTCGGGAAGGCCGTGGGATTCTTGCATTCTGCTTTCCAAACTTTGAATGAATTTCTGCGCAGATAGATGATTTGGCTGATCACTGCAAGCATTTTAATTCAGTTATTGAAAAAGTTTTATTTAATTAATTAGTAGAGCAACGAATTATCTAGAATTATAGAACTTATTGGAGGGAGAAGATAGTCTTTAATATTAGCATATGTAAGAAAGGATACTTTTATCACTCAGGACAATACATAATTAAATTCTGGACAGATTTGACTAATTCTTTCACCGTTGACAAGCCTATGTTGTCTTTCCGGTGGATATAGGAATGAATGAATACTTTTACACTAATTTTTTTATCATAGAAACACTACTTTTTCTTTCTTCGTTTTGCTTTTTTGTTTACTATGAGATGATACATGACATTACATAAGACTGGAAGAAGATGAGAAGAGTGATACAAAAATGTATAATTATATTATTAAAATAAAAAGTATCATTCTGTAAAATCGAATCACATTTATTACACGTGAGCCCTTAAAGTTTCATCAGGACCGTCTGTGCGGCCGTTTGTGATCCACAGTCCTATTATTCTTTCAATTTTGATCCTTTTGGTATAAAAGTGGATATTTATACCCAAAATCAAAAATGAAGAAAATTCGAAAAATAAACATTTTTAACATTTATCCCATAGTGAAAATTGGAGAAAAAAAAGCTATAGAGAGAGGTATCGTTGGAAATGCAATAACAAATGTTTTGGGACGTTTTAAGCCTTTAGTCGCGAAATATGATATTCCTTTTCAAAGTTGCTATTAAGACTTAATTTTTTTAAATACCATCATAAAAAATCTGAAAAAAAATTCGCATAAAAGAATTATTGAGTATTGTTGAAATCGTACTTAATAATGTACAAAAGGTTTCAATAAATTTGCTCAATCCATATTTCTAAAAAAAATCGTAAAAAGAGTGTTTTTTGTTCACGCTTTTCACAACTTTTCTTCGATTTATTTACTACGTTTAATGCAGAAGACCTAAGTGTATTGCTCCATATAACACCCTTTTTGTGCTCTTCTCTTCACTGGAGTCAGAGAAGAAGAAGTGACTATAACTTTATCTCCCCAAATCCGGATCACTGAATTTCACTAACACCAACGATGTATTTTTTCACTCCGTCTTTCAAGGTCCTTTAGTTTTCCTGCCCGAAGGAAACTTCTAACATTCCAAGTTGCGATTTTAAGAGGTTCTTTCTTGCAGTAGAGTTGCCTTTTGAAAGACTTACAAATGATCAATTACTAACGAAATTTTTCATTATGAGTTGATTTCCTCTTGTCTTCCTCATATACAATATGTTTAAATATTATTCTGTCAGTTCATATCAAAAATCTTTGTGAGAGCTGCCTGTCCTTCAACCGGTGACCAAAGTTAAGTTTTTCTTTAATCAAGCGTTGCTGGGTAAACAATTGTCAAGCTGGCCCTGATTGGAAGTCTGGACTGTTTTCCATCAATCGAGTTTTTTCTTGGTCTACCAACGCTGTTTGAGCAGGAAGCGTCTAATGGGTTTTTCTTGAATCTTTCTGTTGAGTCTTTTGTGTCTGCTTTGTGGAGGCACCTAGCTCTTTTCGGATTGTCTTTTGTCGTCGCAGTCTCTTCCGCATCTAAGACTTCGAGCGGATTGTCGACTATCTTATCAGTGTACAGTTTGTTGTAGATTTTGCAGACATTGTTGGTGACGCCTCTCTCTTTCTGCTTTAGTAAGATCGTTTTTTATGAACCAATAAAGATATTCCTCATAACTTCGATTTTCTTTTCGAAGGAAAGAAACCTAAATAGCTCCGGTCTAAAGGTTTCTGTTTAAGTTACCCCAAAATCTTCTAGTGTAATTGATGTTGCGTTTTGATTTAACAATAATTTACTTTTGATAATTGCTACTACTATATCAGACATTTTTTCCCGTTCGTTATCTATTTCTTTTGTGATAAACATTGTTTTTTCTGTTCACTCGCACAAGGCTACTGATAGTATCGTTTTGTTTAACTATTTGGACTTCTAAATTCTTTAGTTTCTGCACTTTATTACTGAATTGAAGAGTCAACTCGTCTACTTTTTTGACGATTTGCTGATGTCTTTTACTTAATTCAGTTTTAATCTACTCTAATTCTTTCCTCAGTAAGCTAAAGAATATATCAGAATCATTAAATGGAGGATATTTCCCTTTCGTATACATTAGATGGAATCTACTCATATTCCACTTAGCCCCATAAGCAGCATAAATGACGTATAAACTACTGAAGTACAAATTCCCGCTTTAATAAGCACCACCTGTTGCGTTTGACAGCTTACTCACTCTTCAAGAAAACATTAATTAATTTTAATAAGTTACACATTCGATTTAATTTAGGCACCGAAAACTAATTTAAACACCTAAATTGCTCTTTACATAACTATAATGCGTTTTTTCTGTTTTCTTGTTTTTACAGAACTATTTTGGGTTGCATAGAACGTATTGCTAATTAAGAAAGTATTGAATCATGCAACGTCTTCAAATTGCCTTGGGATGAAATGGTATTTTAATTTTTTCCTGAGAATTAGTATATCAAAAAAATCTGTGCAACCAGTGCCCATAAAATCAGCGGGAAGAACTTTAAGAAAATTAAACAACCAGATTTTTAGGTTTATTAAAGATGCATGCAGATGTAAAATGTATTTATCAATTTTTTTGCTTTAAGTAACAATTCCTTGTAATGAAGCATATAAGCATTACTATTTTATTGTCGTAATTCCTCAAATAACTGCACACTTTTTCGAATATTCGATCATATTCTAAAAAACTGGGCAAAATATTCGTCTGAATTTTTACATAGAAAAACCGAGATCGTTTTTCCTATATATGTATTTTTCAGTATTGTTTAGTAAATTTACATTTAAGTAAGCAAATAAGTCGAAAAATTATATTTCAGTAGATATTTTTATCTTTTTAGAAGTATAAGGAAATTCGATATTATTTTTTTTAAATATATGATACCAGCAAATTTTAATAATTACGTTCCGTCAGTTCTTAAAAATACATATGTACTTTCGATTTTTATTCGTCCAAGCAAGTATACCTAGGGGCGAATTTGAATTTTTGGCGCCCTTAGTTACAAGAATCATGTCGCCCCTTTTATAAAATATTATAAATTTATTGGAGTTGAAAATGAACATTTACTATGCAAAGGGTATTTTGGAATCTTTTCACCCAAAAAGAGGTCATTCATGTTCTTTGTGACTTTTTATGGTCTTCATGTTTGAATTTTTACATTAACTTGGTATCTTTTGAAAATTAGTTAGGTAGATACCTATTTGTTAATAACAATTATACCTTGACCAATGCATGACCTGACACAAATGGCCCCGTTTTGCGTAGTAAATACTAATTTAATACGTTGACTTATATTTTTGCAATTATCTAATTCTCTAATATTCGTGTTTAAGGATAATTCAGTCAACATAACAAGAATAAGAGAGAGATGTAGATTTATGTGTCTGTCCGAAGAGACACACTTATGGGCAATTATAGGCCCATTGTGATACCACTTTTAGTAACCAGGATTTCTGATGGGAATTGAACCCACAATCTCTAGCGCCTTTCTGGCTCGCAGCCGAGCCATGGAGGATACAAAATAATATATTCTTAAAATAAATATGTGGAGTTTATGTCTAACTGGGTACGATAACAAGGTTAGATTTTTTTTGTATATTTCTGGTTAAATAATATTTATCTAAAATCTGCCGCCCCTATAATTTGCAGGCAATGGACTGCAATCTATTTAGCATTTAAATAAATGTGCCTTCGGATTTACCCTCATATTTCAAAAATAGCTCCCATTGGTTTAGTGAATTTATAAATTCTTATCTTCTGATTTGAGATTGTCGACCTGGCACTTTACTTTTTTTAAATTTTCTAAGTTTTCAACTTGAAAATTGTCTTTATAACTGCAACTATCCACTATTTAAAATTTATAAATGATTTCAACACAAGATTAATCTTTTTTAATTAAAATAGCCTCAAGACTATTGAGGCGGATAGGAGAGCAACTGGACTTGAACTAAACTCTGTTATCTTAAAATAAAAAAGCGATAAAAGTACTTTTATTCATCGTTCTATACAGCGAGAATATGAATTCCTAAAACCACCAAAACTGTTCTGCAGAATTTTGTAAACGTAAGTATTTTCTCCTAGGGATCGTTTGAAGAAACATATACCAAAATATGTTGCTCTACTAATTTTATAAAATTTATAGATAAGGATTTTTATTTCCTGGCCTATGCAGGACGAACATCCACTAGAAGAATTTATATCTTACCTTAAAAAGTCGTCAATTAGTTGCCTCAGTTCTTCATTTTTCTGCTTTGAATGTTCGAGCATTTCAAGCGCTTGATTTATCCTTCGGACAGTGTTATCCTGTTCCGAAGCTGGAGGGACGTTTAATTTTGATGCAAAAATATAAACCAAGAAACCCCATAGCAGCACAAAAATTATTAGGGCTCTGATCCATGTGCTCAACCCGAGAAATTGTCTCACTAAAGACATTTGGAGAAAAACTACACGCGGCAGATCACACGTAATCACATTAGGTTCGACGAAATTGATTTCATAGAAATTTGTATAAACATTTAATAATTCAGTGGATCCAATTTAGCGCCCCGACCGTAATCATGTTACTGGAAATGCCAGCGGAGTCGTCGTCGGTCGGCCTTCCCAGCAGAGCAGCTGCTGCACTAGTTCTCGTCGTTCTGGTGTACAAACAAAACGGATTGCATCGAAGGTGGTGGCTGCAGGTGTCGCGGTGAACTCTTTCTTCTCGGAGCAATTTAACTGTCAGTTGTGGTGTTTTTCTCCCGGCCGATAACATTTATAAAACCGAAAACGAACGCCTTCCCCAGACTGATTTCATCGAACGAATTGAGAAATTGTCACTCTTGCGTCAGGTTGACAGCCAGTGCTGGCAACAAATGCGCCTCTGTAAATACAGCTTCCACGGCTTCTGTTTCCGTCTAGCGGAGGAGAAGTGTGGATTGTAACAAAGAACTTTTTATGAGTTTAATTCAGCAATTGATCGGAGACGCGCAATTAAAATATAGAGCGTGATGTTCTGATTCTAGCTACAAATACAATCGAATCGGAAGTGCTCTCATATGCGTTACGCGGCCGTCTGGCGTTCAATTTAAAAGGAAAAACACAACAGCCCCCCACCGGTGCTGCAACGTGTAAACAACCGCTGCGGATTCATCCACTCGTTTGGCGGGGAAAGTATAGGCCGTTCCGGCGCCGAAGTCCATTGCCTTGATCTTCGTTCCCGGTGATGTTCGCCGTCTTCGCTGTCTTCGCCGCAAATTCAATCGAAATCGTTTTAAGCTTCGATGGTTTCGATCAAAACTAATTTTGTTCGAAAACCACTTCCGGTGGCTTTTTGTTCCTCACTCTTCGGTTGGATGCCGCGAACTTTTATTGTTTTTTGTGCTGATGACCCTAAAATTATTATAAAATTTAGGCACGCCCCCTAATTTGCCATTATTGTGCGCTATAATAACTTTAGGAAGTGAGTAATGGAGGCGATGGAAAACAATTTTAAGCGATTAGTTACTTCCCGGGTAGCTGTGGCGTTATGGATGAGCCCATCGATGTTGATCTCAAGATAAGAACGGACGTAATTCTGAAGCAAACCCCATGCACACTTTTTTTACCCGAGTACGGCAAAGCAAAAAGGAAGGGTTATAATTTTAGCAGTCTATGTATGTATGCATGTATGTACAGGGCCGTACCCCCTGACCTTCCGAAATTTTGAAACTTAACTAAAATTTACATGATTTTTTAAGAACAGAACAAGGGTTGAACAATCGGATGAGTAAAACTTCCGCTCTTGTTTTTTCTTTGACAATGATGAAATATGTTAAAACATGTTTGTATTTCAGGCAAATCATTTTTTATTCCAATTTTGTAATTTAATAAAATTAACTAATTTATTTTAATGAAAATATGTGCAACTGTTCAACATATTCAGTTGTATTCAGTTGAGTTGAGTTTTTTTTACATTTTTAATTTTGTAATATTTAATTCTATAAAAGTATATCCTTATATATACAAGAGGTAATAATTGTAAATGTTGTCTTTTTTTAATAGTATTAGCATAATTTTTATATCGATGTAATTTTTTAAAAATAATCAGTGTTGTTTTTCTCATACCACAAAGGTAGGTAGCATTTACCGTTTCAAGGGTCTTTTAAAAAAAGTGCTATGTCTTACAAAAAATTGATGTATGAAAAAAATGCCCTCGGAATGAAAAAATAGAATGTTTCAAATACCTAAACGCAAAATTCATTAACAAAGATAAAAAAAAGTAATAGGTCCTCTCCACTAGGCAATAAATATTGGCGTCTTTACTCATTTTGAGAGTAGCGGAATATTATAAATACCTATGACATTTTAGATGCGATCAATAAACAACTTTAGCACTTATTGATCTACTCAGATTGTAACTGATAACTGAAGAAATTCAAACATATTTTTCTAAATATTTCTTACTCTTTCTTTCGCTGCGAAAAGTCGAAAATTAGATTTTTTTTGTTAAATCGTTTTTTTTTTAAGTTTATAAAATATCTTTTCCAAAAAATTAGAGCTTTTATTTTGTATTTTTTTAATAAGAGTTAGTAGAATAGATATTTTTAAAAATATTAAATTAAATATATATTGAAGATGTAAAAATTAAACTTTATTTTAAATTAATATTTTAAGGTTATTTAAAAGAGTTTTCAATTTAGTTCAAAAAAGCAAATTATTCTGGTTACGGCCCTGTGTACGTATGTATTTAATTTACGTATGTTCCACTGTAGCGCCTAAACTACTGAGCCGATTTTGGTGAATGAGGTGTCAATCGATTCGTTATTATGGTCCGGGTGATACAGACAGAGCCGTCGCGAGGGGGGGGGGGGGGGCTGCTGGGTTTCTCAGCCCCAGGCCCCAGGGTCGCATAGGCCCCCAAGTCGGTACATGCCTTACAGATAACTAAAATACTGCAAACTCGATATCCAGTGGCAAAACCCCCGGGAACACATATAAACACAAGCCGTGAAGTAGAAAATGCATACGTAGTGATGTAGTCCGAGAATCGCCGTGAAATAACATTGCTTCTTATGGCGGATGATCCAAAGTATTCCACTCCACTCGCCTGAACTGCTAAACTATAACTTTTACGCGAAAATGATGTTCTACTAACTATAACTATGGAGGAATACCTTTCTAGTGATCTAAAAATTTTTATAGTGATAAGAACAAAATATTAGAGTTTTTTGCTCTTAAACACAACTCTACCCATTTCCTCGAACAAAACAGCAGCGGCAGGTCGACTTGATAGCACGACTTTCCGTGGTAATTTGTTCGATGGGCAGTAAGAGTAACTTTTGAGCTCAAATATCTTTAATATTTTGTTCTTACCCCTATAATGATTTTGGTACCATAAGAACGGTATTCCTCCCCAGTTACAGTCAGTAGAACATCACTTTTTCGTAAAAGCGATAGTTTAGCAGATTCGCCCTCTGGAGAGAAATGAATGGGCTCTACCGCCATAAGAAGCAATGTTATTTCGGTGCAATCATCGGACTACATGACCCTATAGGTGTGGTAGTGAGCAGGTCTACTTCACGGCTTGTATTTATTATTCCCGGGGGTTTTGCCAGTGGACATCAAAGAAGATCTACTAACACAAGAAATACTTTTACTTTCGAAAAATAAAAATTTAATTTCTACGAACGAACCAGGAACGACTTCTTCTGCTTTAGAAATTTTAAATGAAATGTATGATTTGGGCTTAGAAAACGTCGTTTATAATAATAAAATCTTAATAATAATAATAATAACAATAATTTATTGATTTATCTATTCTACATTTTGCAACAATCGCTGCCTTTACATAGGCCCCGAATTCCAAAATGGCCCCAGGCCCCCGTTCCCGTACACAACGCGACGGCTCTGGATACAGACTACATTTTATATGAACTAAGTCAATATGACAGATGTTACATCCAAAAATTGGGGTCAATAAATCTTTTTATGGGATTTTTGTTTTGTGTTTTTTTAAATTTTTCATATAAATTTACAAAATCTCAAGATTATTGTGTTAACATTTTAAGTCGATTGGAGTAAAATAAACGAAGCACCTCCGATCCGGCTTCTAGTAGTTCCTGTGCTTTATAAATTCAGTGTTTAGACTTTAAATGCGTTTTTCTCATACTTAACACTTTCAAAGTCGGTGAACTCTATAGCTCAAAAGTCAAAATCTGCTGTTACGATACTTTTGAAATTTTCCACAATCTTTCTTCACGTAAATTACGAGATGGCGCTATCGAGTTTTTTTAATTATTTTGTTTTGTTTTTATTATAACTTATTTTTAAATAACAAAACTTCAGATTTTTTAGATGAAAAATCCGTATTTTGACTTCTTAGTGTTATCAAGCATTAAAAAAAAAAAGAAAAAAAACTGTGTTACCTCAAGAAACTTATGAAATATTTTTTTGATTTTTGATTTCAGATGATTCAGTCATGAGTCATGCAGTTCACCGCAATTCAACTTTTTTTTTGAGGCGTCTGCGAAGACTTGCTGTCAATGGCTCATTTTTTTGTAAATATCAATGAAAATTTGACAAAATATTCTTCAAATATCATTTTATTATACACTATGTAATAAAATAATAAATATTAACTATGTCGTCACAAAGAAATTATTGAAAATATGCCTTTTTTTCTAGCAAATTATGTCTCAAATGAAAGTCTTGGGCTACACGCTTTACATGAACTTACGCCAGTTGTGATGTTCATTCATTATCTATTGTACATATAACGTGGTCGGTTTATGGAAAAAAATGAATTCCGCGGATTATTTTAAAATTTAAATTTTAAAAGTTCTCTATTTTTGTACAGTCAAGGGTTTAAAGTTTTATTTGAGGTACGTTATAAGCGCCTAAGATAATCCATTATTTTTAATTTAATTTTCATAAATTGCGAAAATATGATATTTTATATCACTAAAAAAATTAAGCAGCAGAAGTAAAACGAACTTCTAAAAGTGCATTTCCTTGCAATGCCTTCAAAATTAAAAATGTTTTGAAATTGCATAACAAAGGGCTTTAAATCAATGCTATGAGCAAAAATATATTTTTTTAAATTTTTACTTTAAACCTGAAAAATTGTAAAGATTATTTCAAATCAATCAACCTAAAACTGAATTTCTTATCACGTGAATTTAAGTATGTGTAGTAAATTAAATACACAGCATCTTAACGACAAAATCAATTGTTTAACTCAAGAGATTATCTCTCTTATTACAACCTTGACTTTAAATCTGTTACCTTTCAGTTTAAGTCCTCGAGTTTATTTATTTTTGGCCTTTGCTTTTTAGTGGGTATCATCTCGAAAATACAAAAATTTAATTTAATTTTATGACATTTATCTGAAAATAGATAATTATGACAGTTATAATACCCCTGAAGTTAATAAAATTCTTATCAGTTTTGTAGATACCAGTGTCGTTATCTTCATTACAGCATTTTTATAATCGAGCTTAGAGCTTCAAACGGAAAAGTAAACTATAGAGAATTTTGATGTAAGGTGCAAAGATAGATTCCATCGAAAAAAATAAACGAAACGTAAGAAAACTTCAATTAAGATTTACTCATTAGCAAAAACATTTAAGTATTAAGCATGCTTTATTCGAATTTCGTTCGTTTCTTTATTTATTTATTTTTCTTAGCGCTTTATTTATTTTATTTATTAAAATGTGTTTTTTGCACTCTACTATCATTAGCTTCTAAAACATTTTCTAAGAGGTATAAGGATATTCGTGGTGTCATTAGGAAGCTAAAAGAAATTAGTTTCTTAACCCATTCGAGACCGATTGCACACCGTGTGTGCAATTGATTTCCGAGGCTATAAGATCGGTTGCACACCGTATGTGCAGTGATATTGAATTGTAGTAGTAGTGAAAATAAGTTCGTTTAAGAAAAATTGAAGCTTTCAGTTGCGTAAAGCTTAAAGATTGTGTTGCTTTTAAGTTAGACTCTAAAATGAGTAGGCCACAGCCAGGACCGTCCTGAATAAAAAATAATTAGTGTAAACAACAAAAAGTACTTCGCTCCTGGGGACGGTCTTCAGAAAAATGCCTTGTCTCGAATGGGTTAAAACAAATGTTCAAGACGCGTACGAGATAAAGTTTACCATAAATGCTTGAAATATATAATTAATTAGAATGGTAAAGAAAAAAATTTTAAAAAGTCAACAAAATAATGTGTGAGAAGTGCGCTCAGAATAATCGCTGGCTTATCATACTTTACTGACTAAACTAAAATCCGAGAAAACAAAATCTAAAATAAATATAAACAAGGCAGGGAGAAAAATTAAAACACAACCGTGTTCTTCGACTGTTTCCACGATAATCCGCAACATTTTTTGTAAAAGGTTGTCACTTGTATGATAATAGTTTAGATGCATTTTTTAATCGCTGCTGATCAAACGTGGCCTATACATTCGCCACATCGATTTCTTAGTCGTGTATCAACATGGTGAGTGTTGTGAAGGTTGGTAAAAATATAATTTTGTTCCCACGATAACTGCCGCATTTCTTAACCGATTTTGATCAAATTTGGCCTGTATATAGATCAAATAATAATATACGTCATATTCCAAAAGGGGCATTGGTGAAGGAGGAGAGAGGTTGCATTGCGTTATGTGTACAATTATTTTGCTAAATAGCTTCCATATTTCTTAAGCAATTTCGAACAAACTTTGCGTACGCATTACTAAGATCAGTATCTCAGTTGAATTAACCCGGTTAACACGGCAGAGCTTTTGGTCCATGGGGCAGGAAAACCACATTTAGGAAGGTGTTATTCAGAGACAGAGAGGAACAGTGGTGTCCGACGCATGCATAGAGAATATTTATTTTTATACAGAATTAAAAAAAAACGAAATTTTGGTAAATTCTAAAAAAATAATAATGTTTTTATTATAAATAAAAAATCAGCAAGGAACATAATATACCTATCTTTAATAAAAAAAAAAAAAAAAAACGACGTATATTTAAGATATAACCTGCTAAAATAAATAAATATATAAATCTTACTAGTGCCAATTGGCAATGGGGTAGCAAAAAAAGCCCATAATGTAATAAGTCAAACTCATAAAATCAAAACTATTCTAAACACAAAATTCCAACAGCGCTCTACTGTAAATTTGTTCAAAATATTTCGTGTAGCTACATTTATTTTAACTGCCGAAAAGCACTGATAAATAGTACATTTAATGCAAACACAAATCATTTTTATGTGGACAAATATTATCTGAAAAGTCTGTTAACTAAAATGTTAAGCGGAGAAAGAAACCTATATTATCTCTTGTCATAAATTAAATAAAAATCAAGGTGATACTAAGAATCTATACTTTTGATATTAGGTCAGTATGGTAAAGAGAGAGTGCATACACCTTGAGAAACAATTATTAAATTTTTTAATAAATGTAAACATTTTTTTTTGTCTTAAGACAGGATGAAATGAAATTGTTGGGCATTCTTGATATCAGAAAAATATCTTTGTAATAGACGGACAAAAAGGCAAAGAATGGCGAAACCTTGTGTTGTTTCGTTTCTTTTTTAAGGCCCTAAATGGAAATATTAATTTTACATTTATATGACATACATATTATGTATCTTTCGATAAGTTATGCGTTTAGTTTACTCTTTATTTAAAAAGCAATCATGAATAAATATGCGTAAATATACACAATAAATACTTTTGTTATTACTTACAGAGATTTATATGAGATCGAGGTGTTAATAAGAAAAACTCATCAATATACTTAAAATAACGTAAATCCAGAAATGGACCTACTCATAATGAATAATTATAATTGAAGCCTAACCACTGCTTTAGTTATTATTAACTAAAGACTCGATATTTATGTTAAACAACTTGACAGCATCTTTAAGGGGGGAAGTCCATGTAAACGACTGATTTTGAGAGTCATATTTTAAAAATGTTTTAAAAGGTGATAAACTAATTTTATTGTTTAAAATTTTTAACATAACTTTATTTCACTTTTCTAAAGTATACACAAAAAAAAAAAAACAAATTTTTTTTTTCCTTCCAAAATGGCGGCTCAAGATAATTAAAATTTTATAAATATTTTTAAAAACAGCTCGTGTCGTAACTCAAAATGTTATTGACCGATTTGCCTGACATTTTGATTGTTTTTCTGTACATTATTATCGGAAGGATAAACCTAAAATTTCAGATATTTCGCGTTAATAAAGTACTTTTTGGGGGTCAAATATGTCGAAAAAAATAGCCCAAAATTCTGACTTATTTTTTAAAGGCTTATTTTATATTGAATATTATGCTTTTTTTAGTGTTATAGGTTTATCCGTTAATATGTTATAAAAAGAAAACAATTTAATTTGTCTGTTTCCGATCAATGGTTAATGTGTGACAAGTGGAGCACTTTTGGACCTCGTGTCGGAGACGACAGACAAAAAATTATCTTGAGCCGCCATTTTGGAAGACAATTTTTTTTTTTTATACTTTAGAAAAGTTAAATAAAGTTATGTTAAAAATCTAAAGCAATAAAATTATTTTATTATCATTTCTCCCCTTAAGCAAACATCATCAATTATGTCGAGCGAGTTACCTACACACATTTTAAACATTTTAAAATACATATGGATCATAATCATGTTTGGAAATTAATCAATGAAAGAAAAATTACTTAAGTCGGGAACACACTAGTCTAAATCAGCATTCGTAACATAGCGATAGACCTTGAATTATTCGGTTCGTAACGTACTTGCAGATAACATACAACCGCCAGTTAGGTGAGGTATTTCGCAGAAAAAAGCAAGGAATATGGATGTTAATCAAGTGCTAATATTTTCTTATTTAAGTTATTAAGAAGCAGATGAAAACGATTTTGGGTGTCTACTTTAAACAGCGAAAGGTGTAAATATGGACGTCTGTACATATTGTTCCACATGTTTGTAAGTTGCTGTTTGATATGATCGCGTACGCATTGTCGCGTACGCAAAGTCACCAAAGAAGCTAAAAGACATGCGGAAACTATTAAATAATATTTCAGGATTTTTCCTTAATCGCTTGTACAATGCAGCCCAAAACTTTAGCTACAAATACGTTCGAACAATTCATCCTCTGTCGGTACGGATTTTGATTAACTGCTCGTGTGTCTTCGGCCTAAAGGAATGCCAAACTGTGTTTATTATATTGTAGGCATCTGCATACTTTGCTCAAAGGGCTGGCTGAAATTGAATAAAATATTAGGCAGTTATAATTATAACATTCATGCGACCCTGCATTTTATTCTATTATATTTTTTGAGCAGAACAAAGCAATTCACCAACAAACCGTCAATTGTAACAGTCTTTCACAATGATATTACTACGCATAAAGTGAGTACATAATTTCCGTAAATATAAAAAAGTTCTTAAAATAGTACATGATAATTGTATGCATATATAAACCTGCCTTAAAATTCATTCTTTCCTATTTGCTCAACTTATCTGTGAATCAAATAATGATTTTTATCAAGGAAACTGAAATTTTTTAAGCACACACCCAGCCCCAGACAAAACAAGTGTATTAATTGTTTCTCCAGAAATATGGATAGTAAAATGTGTCACACTTTAATCTTTTACGAGAAATATTTTCAAGCGATTCCATGACTTCATTTTTCAATTTAATCATAAACAAGTCAGTTTTACAACTTATTAGGTGGTTGATATGAATGTTTACTATGGCATAAAATACTGTAATCAGTGGCGGATTTGTTAATAGAATAGGCAAAATAGGTTGCAACCTAGAATGGAAAATTTAGTGAAATGATAACTAAAATATATCATTCGTTAGATATAAATAAATAAAATGTTCAAATTAAAGAAATATCTATCATATTTATTTAAACACCTTTTAGAATACGTAAAATTTGATCGAAATCGATTACAAAGTGTTGGAATTGCCCAGCTTACAAAAACCGCTCTTATGTAAGAAAATGCCACTTTTCACCGCTTTGACGCCAATTATCTTCATTAAACTCGACTGATTAATAGTCAAAGCTTGATCGAAATCGCTTAAGAAATATAGATGCCATTATAGCACAACAATTATACAGGGTGTTCAGAGGTGGGTGGTCAATACTGAAGGGGGTGAAAGGTCAGACCGAGACAAGCAAAAAATCGTATGGGTGGGGGGGGGCATCTCGCACCGTTTGGCAGTTACAGGGTGATTCGTAAATCAGGATTTTGCCTTATATGGGAACCGCTCTTGTATTTTTATCTTTTTTTCTACGCATCGCAGCGGCCCCAAACTGATTTCAAAAAATCACTATTTGGAAGCCCTTTCCAAAACAGTTTACACCACCCCCCTATCCCCAACCCCTTGGCCACAATCCCCCCTGGAAGTTGAAAAAATTAACTTTTATTTCACGATTTTTCACCTTTCGCCCCACTTTTCTCTGAAATTCATGTTATTAACATACCTACCTTTTATTTTTTTTAAGTTGCCTATCTAATTACCTTTCCAAAAAGGTGCAACATGCCCAGGTAGGAAAAGGATACGAAAATTTATTTACAAAAATCCTTTTACAGAATATCATGATAATTCGAATTTTTAAGAAATTGTACTTAAGTTAACTAAAAAATACATTTTGTTCGCTTAAAAACTAATTACAATTAAAACGTATGTCCTTCAAAAGCTGTTCAAAATGTTCTCCGCTAGTTTCGATGCATGCAAGTAGCCTTCGTTTTATTTCACGTTTGAGGTCTATGGTAGCCAGTCTCTCCCGTATTTTCGTGGCTGCAGTCACAATCCTGGTAACTAATTCTTCTCTGGTGTTGATTGGTCTTGAGTAAACTTCATCTTTCATCATTCCCTATAAGAAAAAGTCCAGTGGAGTAAGGTCCGGTGACCTAGCAGGCCAAGGAATCGGTCCACCTCGTCCAATCCAGCGCTCTGGGTAATTTTCATTTAACCTTGCCCTAACAATGTTCCCAGTATGCGCAGGTGCTCCGTCTAGCTGTAAATAAATTGCGGTTCTGGTGGCCAGGGGGATGTCCTCCAACAGATCCGGAAGGGTATTCTCCAAAAAGTCCGAGTATAGCTGACTATTCAGCACTTGGGGTAAGATGAAGGGTTCTATCAACTGGTTGCCGATGATGCCAGCCCAGACATTGACACTAAATCTTTGCTGGAAGGACCGACACCTGGTCCTATGTGGGTTCACATCTGACCAGGTGTGGAGGTTGTGTAAGTTTGTGATGCCATCCCGGGTGAATTGCGATTCATCCGTCCACAGAATTCGGTCTAGAAACCTTCTGTTTTCGATGTCAGACTCGAACAGCCAAGTGCAGAATTGCAATAGTCCTTCGGAATCTCCTTCCCTAGTGCTTGGACCGGGATATGGTGGTATGGATGTAGTCCCTCTCGGTTCACAACGGTCCAAACTCTCCCTGAAGACAATCCTGACCTTCGTGCGACCTGCCTGATGCTTATTACAGGGCTGTTCCTGACGATGTTGAGGATTTGTTGGTCGGGGTCCGCTGAATCGGCCGATTTTCCTGCTCGCGTTTCTGCTCTGGGGGCGGTTACACTTCCGGTTTCTTTTAACCTTCTGAAAGTCCTTGAAAATACCCTTCTGTTGTGTACCCGCCGATTCGGGAATCTCTTTTGGTATTCTCGTACGGCCTCACTATCACTTCCTTCTACTAAACCGTGCACGTAAATTATATCGGCATACTCGTCAACACTGAATTCTGCCATTTTATCTTAATTTTTTCTATTAAACACCCGTTCTTTTCGCTTGCTTCTTCAACTGTGGTCAATGTCCTTTCAAACTCACCCATTTTTATACCATAATTCATAGGAGGTATTAGAAACGGAGCGTCAGGATACTTAGGAGTCAATACTGGATATAATAATCTAATAACGCTATTTAACGAGATTACATTTATTATTTTATTACTGTTTTGCTGAAAAAATAAAAATGTATTACCTCTGTTTCCTAAACAAACATTTCCGAACTTGCTGTCATAAAAATTGTTTACTTAACGACTTTTTCCATTATGGTGCAATAAAGTAATTAGGTACCTGTGAGGATGTTTTAATTTCAGGACTTTTGCAACCCTTTTCTACCTGGGCATGTTGCACCTTTTTGGAGAGGTAATTAGATAGGCAACTTAAAAAAAATAAAAAGTAGGTATGTTAATAACATGAGTTTCGGAGAAAAGTGGGGCGAAATGTGAAAAATCGTGAAATAAAAGTTAATTTTTTCAACTTCCAGGGGGGATTGTGGCCAAGGGGTTGGGGATAGGGGGGTGGTGTAAACTTTTTTGGAAAGGGCTTCCAAATAGTGATTTTTTGAAATCAGTTTGGGGCCGCTGCGATGCGTAGAAAAAAAGATAAAAATACAAGAGCGGTTCCCATATAAGGCAAAATCCTGATTTACGAATCACCCTGTAACTGCCAAACGGTGCAAGATGCCCCCCCCCCCCCCCCCACCCATACGATTTTTTGCTTGTCTCGGTCTGACCTTTCACCCCCTTCAGTATTGACCTCCCACCTCTGAACACCCTGTATATGTAGATACATAATTTTTTAATTTTGGAATATTATATCCTAGAAATTGATTTGATCAATTTACAGACCAAGTTTGATCCAAATCACTTAAGAAATGCGGCAGCTATTGTTATAAAAATATATTTTGAAATAAATAGGTGCAGGTCTCCACCCCCTTTACCAATCCACGACATTTTGCCAAGTTTATTCGATAGAGATTAAAAAAATACAAGAGATGTAGGATCAACCGATATTTTGTTTCTATCAATGTATGTAGTTTGCACTACTTTTTCTACGAATTGTTGAGAACAATTTATATTAATTTAGATAGTTTGCACTACTTTTTCTACGAATCTTGAGAACAAAATCTACCTACGAATATTTACTCGCATATCTTCCGGCTACTGTTTATCAACTTATGCAAACCAGCAAACCAAGCGATTCTTAAATGATTCGAAAAACAATTATTTTAAGCCAATATATAATTTGCTAAAAAAAATAATCGAAAACCAATCAGCTGTTAGACTATTTGGACTTTCGCCAGTGAATCGTTTACTTAATTATGAAACCACTCGGGAAAAAACGAAATATATTCTCCTTATATACTCGCGAAAATTAAATCGTGAATGAATTACTTACGGACGCAAATTTAGCTCACTTAAGAATTAGTTTTCGCAAGTATATAAGAAGTATTACATTCGTTTTCCTCGAAAGTCCCACGATTTAGTAAAGAATCGTTTAAAACGATTCACTTACTAAAATCCTAATAGTCCGACAGCTGATTCATTTGTGATTTTTCAATGTCTTTAATAATGTGAACTTATTAATATCTTTTTTCCCGTAGAATTGTTTTGTGTGAAAATAAGATATGTTAAATTAATATTATTTCATATTTAACTATTTCACATACGATATCTAAATTAGAAATACATATATTCCACAGATAAAAAGACTTAACACCTCTAAAGCTACTGAGAAATGAGTACTGTTGCGCACTCTTGCAGCACATGTTGCTGACTTGCTCTTTACATTAAAACAAACGAAAATCCATTCTTTCTCAGTCTAACTAATTTTTAAATACTATACTATATTTAATAAAAAGTGAATAATCCTTCGATCCGTATTTTTTCTCCGTATAATCATGTTGTTATCCCTCTTTAAAAACGTTCGCTTTTATTCGAAATTTACGTACCCTCGTTCATTTGCGGTGTGGTGATGAAAGTTTTTCTTGTTTTGAAAAAAATTAAATTCGATTTGTTTTTGGGAATATTTAGGAGGAAATATTTCCATATACAAAATGAATTACCTAATCAATTACTTAAATGAATTACCAAATCAATCACTTAAAACAGTGACTGCCCAATTTTATTTAGCCACTTATTCAGCTATTTCCTATCACTTACATGTCCACATTTATTCTGATAACCTGCAATCTGCATTGTAATTGTTTTGTAGAGTTAATGAAGTGGCTGGGCAGCATTTGAATTTGTTCCGATATTAAATTATAATTCAGTGAACTGATGTTGATACTTCTTATCTCGGTCCACATTATGGCAAACGAATTGCTTCGTTTCGTTGGATTAAGCAAAATTTCGAATTTAGAATTGATTCGTTTCATTTATCATAGTAAGGCTCCTGAACTTCTTTAATTAAATTACTACTATTTCATTAGAACTTTTTGTGTGTTTCATTTTAATATTATAATTCCTACAAGTAGTAATTACTATAAAGCATGAATTAATAAATGTTACCTAATGATGTTATATAATATAAAAATACTATAATCCTGGTATACAATTTGTTTTAGTTCCTATCAGTTGTCATGGCACTTCCAAGGCCAAACAATTAAAATAGCTTCGGTGAGAATATGCATATTCTCTTTTTATCTAATAATACAGCATTAGTATACTAAATTTAAACTCTAAACTGTATGTACACATTTAAATCACATGTTGAAATGCTGACGATGCCAAAACTTCACCTTAAATGGCCCGTGTATAAATATTTACCATACTTTTTCGCTTTTCATTGAGCAAAGCTTCTCAGGTCTTGGCAGTGGTTTTTAATCGTGGTGCTGATGTCTTAAGACGCCGTCGTCGTCACCACAAGTGTATTTCTTAATATTTTTCTTCTTCCATAATATTCATATTTTTCACTCCGTTCCGGTAAAAGTGCAACAAGTGGCTAATGCTCATTTGATATTCAAAGGAATTAAACAATTACGAAAAATTTTATACGTGAGAAGGAGTACTTTATAGTATATAATCGGAAGAGTACAATGTTACAGTAGATCTGAATTTTTCTGAGAGTAAAAATTTCTTAGTTATTTTTGTTTTTGCTGTTCGTTCGTTTCGATGACAATTTCAGAGTGAATTTTATTTTACCTCGTTGCGTCTTAAGACGAATCCGCTGCGCTGCGCGAACCAGTATCCATCAAGTGAAAGTGTTTTGTAACCGTCCGCAGCTCGCTATGGTTATTACTTGGGCAATGCTGGGTGATTATTTCATTTCGATGCTTGTCGTACTCTGCTAAAGATTGTCTTCTCCAAAGAAAACTGACCGAGATTACGTTAGTAAAGTTTTTTTTTTTTTTTTTTAAAGATTTATTTAAGATTTTTAAAAGATTATAATGGCCGCGTGGAATGTGTGAGATTATTTTAAGTGGTGGATAATAGTGTTGTTTACTGAGAGCAATGAACCGCGACATTTCTAACAATTGCAAAGAGTCATAGTGCTAAACTTGGCCAAATTGTGCAATTACCGAACCCAAGAAGTAGTTTGTCGTGACCTGTTAAATAAGATTGCAAGTGCATTAAACTCCATTTAAGAAAAAGTTCAACAATACTATAGAGTGAACGACAGAAGTGAGATATTTTGAACATATAGAAATATCTCTATAATAGTTACATACTATATGTGGTTATGAAATGAATTTCGCAAAGTTAGTTAAAACTGGTTGTAAACACTATCAGGAAGTGCTTTTACGTGAAGTTTAGAGTTTTTCTTAAAGTTAATTCAAAGGGAAAAATAAGTTGAGATTACATGAGCAACTCGAATATAAAGTAAGCATATGTGCAGTGATTTAATTTATTTTAACGGAAACGATAAGTGATAGGTTTTGAATAATTCATAATATAGTAGCTCCGTTCAATTACACTTTTAATTAAGAAAAATTACTTATGTGAATATTTTAAAAAAGTCCATAATTTCAAAACTTTTTGAGTGATCACTTGTTATGGTTACAGCACCCAGGTGTATATGCAGTGGAAACTACAAGCACAGACGTTTTGTTGGCCTTCGGCTAGTTGAATCAAATCAGAAATATAAATTTAATAATTAAAGAAAGATAAGAGGTATGGTGAAGGTACACATATACGATGAACAAAGAATTAAAACTCAAATTGACGGGTATTCAATTCCTTTCTTGAATTATTTATATTTTTGAAAGTTATCTCTTAAGATTTAAGCTAAAACTTATTAAGGTTTAAAATTACCACATATTCAAAAAGCTTTTCAATTTATAATTTCCAATTTAAAGTTGAAAGATGTTATGATATCGAAATTATAATATTGTTACCACATGTGTGTCATAAGCAAAAGAGTGAAAAAAAATAAAAATATATGAGGAAGATGTTGTTTGAACCATTTAAAAAAAACAATTCAAAGTTTTGAAAATGACCCTCCAAAAAGGAGTAGAGTACAAAATCCTCCATAAAAAAGTCCGCGAGGGTATAAGTCTATATTTTTTTGTTTATCCGCTGCGAGCGTTCGCGTGCATGCCCAAATGCCTGTTTTTAACGCCCTGTGCGGAGTCCATAACTAATAGAAAATACAATTAAAAAAGTCTGAAAAAAATGAAAGTTCGATTTTCTGGCGTTGAAATTTTTCTTTTTTTGTCGCTTTTTGGCAATCAAAAAATTAAATTTTCACTTGTATTATTAAAACTTCTAAGACTATTAAACGTTTATTCGTGAAATAAACTGTTTTGAATCTCTTAATCTCGATACTCGGTTGATATGACAACTTTGAAAAAGGGCCTGAATATACTTAATCAATTACCACGTGTCAACCATAATTAAATCACTCTCTTAACATTTAACCATTAACTAAACTTATATAATATATTTTATTTTTATATCTACTGATTAAACGCCACTCATCCCTAAACATCGATAATAAACTATTAAATATTGATTTATAAAATGGTCTTTCAACCTATTCTTAAATATTCATCTCCAGTATGGTGAAACTGTGTAAGAATGAATAAAAAGAAACTTCAAGTACATCCGAATTAAATATTAAAAATTATTAAAACTCTTCCCTGGTATTACTCGACAAAACATACTTCGTGATCATACTAACAAAAAGCTAGTTGAGGAAATCTGTACCATAAATAACGAATGAATTACCAAATGATATAAATGATCACATGATCAACAGTCAGGTTGATTGTATTTACACCGATTTTAGCAAGGCCTTCGATAAAATTAATCACAGAATTCTCCTATTTAAATTATCTAAACTCGGTTATCCTTCTACTTTCGTCACTACACAGCAGGTTCGTTTCCGGGGAGTTCTTTCGTCTCAAATTAGCAACTCGTCAGGTGTGCCTCAGGGTAGCATACTTGGCCCGCTCCTTTTCATTCTGTATATTAACGACGTCTCTCTGCTTCTTTCCGCTTCCAAAATCCTTTGTTACGCAGATGACGCAAAAATATACCTTGTTATTTCTCGAGAGACTCACTGCCATCTTTTACAATCTGACATAGCCACTTTTCATAAGTGGTGCACGAGCAATCTTTTACCGTTAAATGTTAACAAATGTAAAGTTATGTCGTTCTATAGAAAAAGGTCTTCCATTCGTTATAATTACTTGCTGGGTGGTAGCTTATTAACTAGACTTGACAAGACCAAGGACTTGGGCGTAACTTTTAATTCTAGACTTTCCTTTGAGGACCATGTCAACTCAATCGTTGGCAAGGCAAACTCTGTTTTAGGCTTCATCAAAAGATGGTCTAGAGAATTTGACGATCCCTTTATCACCAAGCTTCTCTACTGTACGTTTGTCAGACCCATTCTGGAATATGCTAGTCCCGTTTGGACTCCTTTCTATACAGTGTATATTGACCGAGTCGAGGCGGTTCAGCGTAGATTTCTTAGATTCGCTCTCCGCGGGCTCCCTTAGCTGGATAGTATGAGTCTACCTTCTTACCAGGATAGACTAAGATTAATTTCTTTAGTTCGCTCCAAAAAAGACGTGATATCTCGAGGTTCCTCGTGATTTCTGACATCCTCCAGGGAGCAATTAACTCTCCTGAGTTGCTGGGTTCAATCAGGGTTTCGGTCCCGTCTCGCTCCTTGAGAATTCACGATTTTTTAGACGTCCCATATCATCGAACCACAAGTATGGTATGCATGAGTCCATTACCTCAATGTCTCGTCTCTTTAACGAGCATGTAGACTGTTTTGAGTTTAATTTGTCTAAGCCTAATTTGAAAAATCGGCTTCAAACTGATTTTCCTGAAATTAATGACATTTTTTGTACAGTAATCAGAATTTGATGAATATTGAACAAATAAATACAGCATAGACATTTGCTCTGATAGTTGTAGTGAAGTCAACTCTAGCCTAAGCTTTATTCTTGCTTGACGAGGTTTTTAAAATTATCCTCCATAAATTGGTTTTAATGTTTTATACCAATAATTCTCATATAAGAACTAAGGAACAAATATTGGAGTGGTAACAAATGTACTTTATTTCGCTCTGCCTCGTTTAGTATATAAGCCTAGGATAGTGAAAATAACTCAAATTTACAATATACACCTGTGTTCAAAAAAATAGTAGTGCAAGTGCTCTTGTCTGAAGACACTGCTATTCATTGCTTATGAACTAAAATGTTTTTAATTGTTCATCAGATTCTTAAACACCTGATGTTGTGTTTTGTGTAAAAGTTGTCTTTGTTTTGTACATGAGAATTTGTAGGACAGCAAACTTGCCGCATTGGTGCACTACTATTTTTTTGAACACAGGTGTACATACATGCTAAATAAACGACGTGAATTGAATTGAACCCTGGAGAATTGTTAAACAGATCAAGTTAGTATAGTCTTTATTTGGTTATTGCAATGAATTTTTAATTGAATTGTTTGCCTACAGAACTTAGGTGAGAGCGAGATAGGTAGAATACAGTCAAAATTTGGGTACGATTTTTCTTTTATATTATGGGTGTTTGACTCCTACTGCATGTAAATTCTGATTGACTGCGAGTAGAGTATAAGAATTAAATAAAGTTCTGTATCTTTGGGGCTTGTTTTCAAATTTCTAGTTACGTTATACATATTTTGAAAAACATAGCCTCTCTTTTGGTAATCGGGTTAAAACGGCTTCACTTATTCACTATTACGTACTTGTACCAAGGTCCAAGCAGACAAGACGTGCTTCTTTGTAGAAACTTACACTTTTAATTTTGTACAATTATTATAAATCAAAATAAAAAGATCTTAGAAAAATGCTAAAAAGCAAAATGGAAAAATAATTATAATATGGATACGTTTGCACAGTTCTCCTTGGTGTACGAAAAGACATAAAAAATTTCCAGTAAATTAAAAAGTTAATTTTATTTCCGAACCCGGGTATGTTAATGAGATGATTTCCAAATATGCAATATTATTTAGTGCTCCGACACAGTATATTAATGTTTTTATTCTTTATTAAATCTTTTATCTTTATTACTCATTCCATTTTTGTCCAGTTGCAAAATACTCAAACGTATATCATGTATAAAACAAAAAAGAGCCCGTAGAATAACTTACCTTCAATAAGTATGTTTGCGTTTCTCACTAATTAGCTTTGCGAAAGACATAATTAAACTAAAAAACTTTTGATTCTGAAGACATTATTACTCGAACGTTTCGTCTAAAATGTTTGTTTAAAATTACTGTCACGATTGTCAGCCATCAACCACGATTCACACCTCTTTATGAGCAGCTTGCCATAAGCCGGCGAACGATAACCTTTGAATGCCCAATTTCGTCACACATATGTACTTTTTATGACGAATATATGACCTTTAGAGAAACCTTTTTAGGAAGCTCTTGTTTAAAAATGAAAAAAATTATGAACTTTCTACTATATATGTGGAATTAAATGCAGATCGAGCAAAATGATTGAGCAATCAAAGTGGAGGTGATCGGAGCGTAGATAAATTTATGCAATACAGCACCATCGCGAATGGGTGGTCAAATTTATGCTTGTTATAAGATGAGACTAATTTTTAATTTGTTAATAAGATTATTTCACTTTATTTTACTTTAACTGGTACGTACCGGTTGTTCAATAGGAGTGTGAAATCTAAGGAGTCACTACTCTTTAACAAATGGAGAGATCAGTAAAATTTAAATACTTTTAAATAAAGGAAATTCGTTATTTTTATTTCATGTTCATTTTATTATAAAAAAATTAAATCTATTTAATACAAAACAATTAATTCAAAAATATAGTGAAGAACGTTAGTTACTAATGATATATATTTTCGATATTTTAACCATATAAACTGGCACAAATATCCAAATGCTTTCTAAAACTATTAAAAACATGTTCTAACGTTTCATTTGAAATGCCATTGACGATCTTCCCAATGTCTTTAATAAAATCCTCTACTGTTTTTTGGTTATTTTCATAGCAGAGATCTTTAATGCAGCCCCATAAAAAGAAATCACATTAAGTGAGATCTGACGAGTAAGCTGGCTATTTTATTCCTTTTCCCCTAACAAAGCGTGGGTACCCTAGGCCAATAACTCGATCGCCATATAATTTATTGATGATACTTCTTGTGTGCGATGAGGTGCTGCTCCGTCTTGAATAAAAAAAAAAGATTTAACGGGGCCTCCCTTTTTCGCATGAGAAAGGATTTGGTCTCTAACATCCCTTTGTACGTCTCTCCGGCGACAGAAGATTCAAAGAAATGCAGGTAGATACCTTTTATTTAGATGGTTCACATTTCAAAAATATATATCATTAATAATTCACTTTCTTCACTATATTTTTAAAATAATGGTTTGTATTAAATAAGTTTAATTTTTTTATAATAAAATAGACATGAAATGAAAATGACGACTTTCCTTTATTAAAAAGTATTTACATATTACTGATCTATTGAATTATTTATTTATTTATTTATTTACAATGAAAGCTTCGTACAGAAATAAGTTTCCAATTACACGTAAGCCGTCAAGTAGAAAAAATAAAAAACAGCAAAATATACAAGAATAAACTGAAAAAATAGAGATAACATGCATTATTTACAATCTAATTTAGTAAGGACGGCTTCCTTGAATCTTCTAAATGGGCAGTTCAGAGGACCAAGCTGAAGCTTATCATGGTTTCTTTGAAGACGTATTACAGGAGAATTAAAATATACAGTGAGTTGGGCTCTCGGCGGTTTAAATATATTATTATTTCTGCTGCTAAAAACAGGCACCCGCAAGATTAATTCCTGAACTAGAGATGTAATCAGTGTTCCATTAAAGATTCGATAAAGAATACATTCGTCTAAATAAAGCCTTCTGTCAACAAGCGGAGACAAATTGAGGGTCACGAGTCTGTCAGGATAAGGAGTGTAAGATTTGTTAAACTTACTAAGGAGACTATGTGTGAATTTCCTTTGAACGCATTCAACTTTGTCAATTTTGGTTTGGTGGTAAGGAGACCAAACCGGCGAACAATACTCAAGTATGCTTCGAACCAAAGTTATGAATAATTGTCGTGGAGTGGATAGGTTGTGGAAATGAGTTGAGGTTCGCAAGATAAAACCGGCTAGTCTGTAGGTCCTTTTTGAAATATCATCGATGTGAGCATCGAAACTCAGTTTGTTGTCAAAGGTTACGCCAGGATCCTTGAACTGGCACACCTCTCGCAATGATTCCGAGCAGAGTCGATACTCACATGATGCAGGATACATTTTAAAGGAATAGGTAATTTTGAAACATTTATCAACATTGATAGACAAATGGTTGACAACACACCATTCCTCAAGAGCGCTCAAATCGCACTGAAGGATATCACAGTCTTCATTACAATTAATCACTCTAAAGATTTTGAGGTCGTCTGCATATAAAAGACAGTCAGATTCTATTTTAGTAGTCAAGTCGTTAATAAATAACAAGAATAAAAGCGGACCAAGAATTGATCCTTGTGGAACACCGGACGTAGGAACAAATTCAAAGGATGAACAACCAGAAAACACAACATGCATCTTACGATTAGATAAGTAAGATGAGATCCAAGACAAAAGAGATCCCAGAATGCCATACTCTGACTTTCTCAAGAAGTATCGGATGAGAAACATGGTCAAATGCCTTAGAGAAATCTGTGTATATCGCATCAACTTGACCATGTTGTTCCAGGGTACGAGCTACAAAATGGTGAAATTCAAGTAAATTGCTCACCGTGGACTTTCCCTTGACAAATCCATACTGTCTTTATTGAATACTAAAAAATCAAAACAGATTGTTTTCAATTAGTATTCAACTAATATCAGTAAGGTTTTTTTGCCTACTTCAAACATCTGTCAAATGTCTACCGAAATGATTGTCACTGCTAAGAAATCATTGTCGAGTCGGATATGAAAATCGTATCGTATTTATATCCGGAACATGTTCATAAATGAGGTCCAGGACTACCCGACCTTTTGCAAACTAACGAATTTTTTTTAAACTCCTTTGTTACTGGACTACGTCATCGATGACCTTGACTTTGAAATATGTCATTTTCGAGGTCAATCAAGCAATGCAAAATCCGTTTCTTATTAATCTCACAATATCCGTCTAATTACATTTATTGATTGAAAAAAACAAGGGAATATAAAACATTATTAATAAGCTTATATAAATTTATCACAAGTGTTAATATATATGTTAATATATACATGAAACATACGGCTTATGAAATAACTAATTAATTTCGATATTCATTGAAATAAGAACCATTAAAGTAATTAACATGATAAAGCGAAAAAGATAACTCGAAAAATTAGAAAAACTATAACTTAAAAATTTTTTAAATAGGAGCTATAAACGAATCGATTTATTGCGAATTAAAAATGTTTAGTAACTAATTCAATTAATGTGGAGGGATATTATTAATTCATTAAAGAGATACAAGTATGAGCAGTTAATGTTCTGTTTGGTAGTATAAAGAGAACAATGGATCGTTTCATTGCTTATCGATTTCGTGGGAGAAATTTTACAAAAGATCAAAAGTTTTACGACTTTGTTTTTTAACTAGTGGTTAGGAATTAAGTGAGGTGATATAGAAAAATTCTTGGCTTTGATTCTAGGAGTCCTTGATGTCATTCTACTGAAGAATATTCATCATAAAATAGCATTTTATTATGCACGTTTATTGATTGGTGTTTTCTTTTTTTTTATCTTTTCAGATATATGTACTTTTGTATATACTTATGTATGTTATAAGTAAACAGTGCTTCGTGCCAGGAAAATTTGTCTATTCTTGATAATGAATTCAACGTGGGATACGATAATGGACATTACGAATGTGTCTGATAGTTTGCTAAAATCGATGGATCCGGATATTCCTTTTATAAGGGATTACTATGAAAGTACTGAAAGTAGATCGTAAATATTTTAAAAACTAATTATTTTTATTCAACAGACATTAATGGATGCATAATTCTTGCCATGGCCGTTGGTGGTCTGCTCTTCTTCATCAATTTCGGACTATTTTTCCATACTGCATCGGATATATTTGGAAAGGTGCAAAAAGAGTTTCAGTCACGAACTTTACTTCTGTGTGGACTTTATCCAGTTGTATCAACTGCTGCCTTTGTTACTCTTCTCGTACCAGAATCATTTCTGGTCTGCAATACTATAATGCACATATCATTTTCAGTTTGTGCCTTTGTATTTTATCAGTTATGCTTTTTATATGTTAACGGTGAGGGTAATTTCCTCAAGAACGTCGATTCGGATGCCCTAGATATAAAAACACCGCCATGTTGTTGTTTATGCATATGTTTTAAATTGATGACGCCAACCAAGGATCGATTGTGTATCGTACGTTGGATGATACTCCAATTGCCGATTTTTCAATTTTTAATTATGTTAGCTCTGAATGTTATCTACATACAGGAACCGGTAATATTTACATTAATTAAATAACAAACAAAAGCACTGATTTTTTATTTTTTTTTTCAGATTATATATTACAACACGTATATATATTTTACACCATTTATGATTGCCTCTATCCTATTAGGTTTGTGGGGACTGAACATTCTTATCAAATTGGTTGGAACCACATTGACGGATCATAATTTAAAAGTACAGATTCGATGTGAATTTAATTACACATTGGTTTAAAAACTTTTTTTCTAGTTGAAGTACTTTTGCCTTCAGCTGGTACTCGTTTTTTGCAAGCTACAAACGGCAGTCCTGGAAAACTCTCTTAAATTTGTGGATTTTGGCGGAAAGTATCCTATAACAAACACAGTATACGTATTAGGTATATCAACTTTGTACTCTTTCAACTGTTTATAATTTAATCCATTTTATTTTAGCTATAATCCAAGTGCTTATCCTGGTTGAAATGTCTATCCTGTCGTTTTTGGTAAAAAAGGCATACAAGATACCAATTTTATCGTGATATTTTTTTTTATGTAGATAGCTTAAGCTGACATTTTTAGTGATCTTATTTATAGTATTTTGTATGACTGGTGTAGTTTATTTGATATAAATGTTTGTTTAAACCATTTGTATATTTACTTGAGTTCAACCGACACTTTTTCATTTTCTTTTTTACAAATTATTTTTATTTTATTTATTTTTATTTATTTATTTATCAAAAAAGGTCGTACATAAGATTTAATTATCTTTTCCGTACACTAAAAAGATGGTTACAATTATAAATTAAAATTTAAACTACACTACTGCTATTAATAATAATGAAACTTAAAAGAAAAAAAAAAATTACAATATAAACTAATGAAAAAGAAGCAAAATAAGAACTAAAACGACCCATCAAACAAAAGATAAAATAAAAAGAAAGACAAGAATATAATCTACACTAAGGTTTTGCAGTTATCGCTAAAGTTGGAAAAAAGATAACAATACTAAGTTTGGCCGCCCAGGTGCCTCAATAGCATCCCTCCGAAACCACCACGACCGCGAGCTCTTTTAATCGTCTCTGGCAATGCATTCCAAAGCTTAATGGTGTGTACAAAGAAGGAGCGTTCACTTTGCTTACATTTACAATTTGGGACAAGTAAGTTTGTCACCCGAGAGGACGTTAAGAATTTTATGTTTGTAAACAGGTAACCAGGTACTCTTGTCCAAATAAGCCTATGAAGGAAACTTAACATTATATATTCCACATAGTTTTTGAAAGATACTCCCAAAAATTCGCAGCTGTAGGCAGATACACGATCAAACTTTTTTAGCCCGTAAACAAATCGTACAATTGAGTTAAAAGCTAATGTTAACGTCATAAATGATGTGCTATCTAATCTTCCGACTATAGGAAAAATTGAATAAATATGCGGCATCAATAGTGATTTTGCTAAGATGATTCGTACAGATTTTGGTGCCAACGATGCAGAATACCAGAGGGATCTCAGGACTGAGTTAATTCTGCCAACCACATTGCAGACATGGTCATACCAGGTTAACGTTCTGTTAAAAATTATTCCCAAATTTTTCACCCTGTTTACATATGGAACCGATATTCCATTCAAATACACCTGGGGAAAGTCCACCACATCTGTCATACGTCTTGACACCACTAAACACTGCGACTTGGTTGGATTCAGAGTGAGTTTGTTTGATACCGCCCATTTGTGTACTGAATCCAGGTCATCATTTATTTTATGTACTAATTCATCTATTTTCGTCAAGTCGGATGACAGATATAACTGAACATCATCTGCATACATATGAAACTTACAAGAATTGAAGCACAATGCCATGTCATTAACAAATAAGGAAAACAACAGTGGGCCCAGCAAGGAGCCCTGGGGAACACCACTCGAGACATTACCAACACCTGAAAATAAATTATTAGACAGGACAAATTGACGACGACGAGACAGATAGTTATAAATTAATTTGACAGAATACTTATCAAAACCAAACAACGAGAACAACTTTTTACACAGCAAGACCGCATCTACGGAGTCAAATGCTTTCGAGAAGTCAAGAAATGTTAAAATTGTTATATTATTGTCATCTAATGCAGTCCGAACGTCGTCAGTAATTTTGAGCAATGCTGTAGTGCAGCTGTGTCCTTTTTTATACCCAGATTGATAAGGTGTTAATAGGTTTTGTTTCGTAACATAGTCAGCAATTTGATTACACAAAAGCTTTTCGAAGATTTTGGAAACATAAGACAGAATGCTAATAGGGCGATAGTCTTGAGGCAGTGTAGCCCGTTTAGTTTTTGGCACCGGGATGATTTTCGCTATTTTCCATACATTTGGAAAGCAGCAAGACATTATACATGCATTAAAAATATCAACCAACGAATAAAGACAGTAGGGCATTATGAGAGAGAGGAACTTAGGGCTAATATCATCGAGACCAACTGAATTTGATTTTATGTGAGCTACAGCATTTAACACCTCCTGTCCATTGACATTTCTGAAGCTAAACGTTGAGGATATTTTAACTGGCTCCATTAAGCATTGGTCGAAACCACTGCCCACGTTATTGGAGAAAATCGATATAAAGTAGTTGTTTAACTCATCGGGATCGATCGTGCACCCTCTTTCATTCCCCTTACAAATACCCATTGTGCGAATCTTACGCCATAATTTTGCAGTTGGCACATTTGGCTGAAACTGAGCAGCATAATATTGCATCTTGGCTTTCCTTACAGCACAAACTACAGCGTTACGTTTCACTTTGAATGACTCCCACAACTCATCCAATTTAAATCTTTTCCATCTACGCAGTTCTTTGTCACGAATCTTTATAAGACCTTTGATTTCATCAGTCCACCATGGATTATCACTCCGAGCGAGTCGTTTAGTTTTAACTGGAACATGGGTATTGAATAGGTCACTAACTATGTTATTGAACAACTGAATTTTTTCTTCAACACATGAGTTACAAGATATGCTACTCCAATTTCTTGACGCCGCATCTCCGTTTAAGTTGTCCAGATCAACCGCCTTAAAATCCCTGTACTGAAAAACGTTTATTTGGGGCTTATAGTTTAATTCTATGTTCAGTGTCATATAAATCACATCATGGTCACTCAGACCTGTGGAGATTTGGTTAAAAAATACAACATCTGTAGCATTATCAACCAAAAAAAGGTCAAGTAAAGATGGTGGAGAATTGTGACCGAAGCGAGTGGGAGAGTTGTTAATGATTTTAAGGCCCACAGCAGAGCAATCGTTTCTGAAAGTTACGGTATTTCTGTTAACTTTCAGCAAGTCCACATTAAAATCCCCAGCCAAGATGCAATGACGATAAGTACAAGAAGCTTCATTAAGAAAATGAAACATATCCTGTGAGACACTCACTTGCGGGGGGTTATAAATACATCCCAAAAGACATTTACTAAACATCAATTCGATAAATACAAACTCAGTACCAGAACCTGAAGAACACTTAACGAGACGCGACGGAATGTCATTCCTTACATAAATAGCAATGCCACCGCCACGGCGATCATTGCGGTCATTTCTAAATACATGAAAATTAGGTATCCCCACCAAGGTATCCGCCATCGCAGGATCTAACCAAGTCTCAGATACACAAACAACATGAATATCTGACTCATGTAACATCACCCGTATTTCATCTATCTTTGGAACAATACTTCTGGCGTTAAAGTGTATCATTCGCAGCCCACAGCCCTGCCCTTTAAAGATCTTTAACAACGTACCAGAGCAGTGGAATACATTGCCCGACAACCCAGTATTAACCAGGTTCAGTCACCCGCAGTCCCGGCAGGTCCGGAGAGAGAGCAACCAACCACAAAGCACAACAACAAATACTTAGAATAAATACATAAATAAAAACATTAGCTTGCAAAACCTTAGCGCAGAAAAAAATAAAAACAGAATTATAAAGAGAATCTAACATAATGTTAAGTTTAAAATGATTCTAATACATAAAATAAATAATTTACTAAAACGCCTAACTAAGAGCATAAAAGAGAAACGAAAGAGCATAAAATCCAACGGATACCTCTACATTACGTACTAGCTCTCCTGTCATTCGCACTTATTGTAAAATTGCCTTCGTCCTCGTTGCCGTCCTCGCCGCCACCTCGCTCAGCCCTCCTGTGACCACTACTCTCAATCTCATCATCATCGCCTTCACTTCTCTGGTCAGCAATATTAAAGTCTTGCAAAGCCTCTATTGTTGTTATTTTGTGCAATGTCCCTGCCTTCTTTTTTCGCACATAAACAAAGCCATTCCGAGATATCACTGATTGCAATTTTTGTTCACGGCGTAATTTTAATGCTGCTTGCATTATCTTTTGGTTATAGTGTGTTAGGCTCTCGAAGGCATTAATCGCATTTTCCGATGAGAGCTGTGCATGAATTTGTTTCAGAAGCACTGGCGCTGAGTTTCGGAACTTATACAGAAAAGCGTTTCGTTCGTTGACGGAAGAGAATTTAATTATGATTTTTGAATTAGGTATTTTATTGTTTATATCGGTTGGCATATATATTGAAACCCATCTTTCGCAAATGTGTAAGTGGATATCAAAAATATGAGAAATAAGAGATGAGATCGACCTTTCCAATAGTACAATACTAAGATAATACTTATTTACGGGGTGACGCTCACTCAGGGGTGTCCAATTATCGTCAAAAAAATTAAAGCTGATCCTCGGGATAATTTTTCTAGATGTGCATCTAGCTACTAGCCGTAATTTAGTAAAAACTATCCTTTTTATTTCTAGAACAATGCAATCTTTCATAATTGCCAACACTTCCGTCTGAAAAGTACTGACACGATTAGGAAGGCGCCTTCGCAGACATTCTAGCGTTTTTCAAGCGGAAGTGCTCGCGATTATGAAGTCTTGCTTCATCCTAGAACTACTGACTGAAATGCCGCTATCAGAGCTTTCGTTTCGACTACTTCTTCCTCAAAACTGGTAAAACAACCACCGTCTTAATATCACTCTACTCTGGGTTCAAGAACATAGCAACCTAGGAAGACATGAATTAGCTGACGAACTCGCCAAACAACACGCCATTAATATAAGGAGGCCCGGGAGGAACGAGTTCACGCTCCGCTACCTACTTTCTTCCTATTGCCAAGAAAAAGTGGATAAATCTAAACACTTCCGCAATCTATAGATTGACGTAGTCCTCCTACGATAGGAAGAAAACGAAGGAACATAAAGCTAAGCTCGGGACCCCCTTCAACAGTCACTGCCGCAGTGGCGAGAACCTAACAGGAGACGCCTTCCCATTTTTTTGTGCGGGGCTTGCAAGTGCTAATTGGATTTTGGCCAGGTTGTGAGAATCCTCACTTAAACCAAGCAGGAAGGCGGAAATACTAAAGAATATACCGGCCCCAATTCCCTTCTCTGATTTGGATTTTTCTTAATCCTAAATTAATATTTCTTCTGAAGAAAAATAATAAATTCTTAGTAGTCTATTTTCTTAGTTTCCTAGAATAATTTCAGTCCTAATTTAATCCAAACTTGTTCAGTTGTTGATAGTTTGATGTTCTTTATCAGTTTCTGGATTTTAATTTTTAAACCATATCTTGCATATACAACATCAAGAAAGAACTTAAGTAAATGAACGTTCAAGTATTACGTAACGCAATTTGGGGGGGTCTTGTAAAACGTTACGGTGCGTTACAGGGGCGGGAGGGGCTATTGGAACAACAGAAAAACGTTACGATGCGTTACATGGGAGGGAGGGAGGGTCTAAAATCTACAAAAAATGCGTTACGTAATACTTGAACGCTCCCTAATGAGACAGTAGTTTCACATTAATAATTCAAAACCAATCTAGAATTAACACTAGAACAGTGGCCTAAAATGCATAATCAGAAATTATCAAAAAGGAACCTTTATAACTTCGTTGTGTTTTATCTGTCCATAGTTTCTACAGTCTGAGGCCTATGTAATTGAAATTTTGCAAATAAGTGCTTTAGATGGTACACGGGAGGATACTAAAAAAATATTTAATGCACCTTACTTCCAGTAGCACTTATTACATGTTCAAGTAAAATTATTTGCATGTCAGAATGAAAACTTCTTAAGATAAGATGAATCAACTTAATTTGCACTACTTTGAGATTTTTATGCTGTACCTTAAAGTTTACCATAGCGCCTTTGTGGTATATTGGTGATTATTTCATCCTTCCAAAACGCAGCAAGATAATACGAATTTGCTTAAACCAGAAGATAATTATTGTTATTTTAACTGTATCACACACAATGTTGAAAATTTAATCAAATAAAAAACTGTTTAGATTAATAAGATTTACTTAAAATAATTAAAACACAGAAAGCTTATCATTATGTTTTCTCGATATTTGCTCTCTCGTCAGAGTGGTTTCTGTCTTTTTCAAGCTGCCTAATTCGTGCGTCTTTTGAGCCAGCTGACTTTGTAATCTCTTGTGAATGCCCGACCCAGTGGAATGCCTTTTCATAGCCTCCTTTAGCTTTAAAATCTCTTTTTGTTTCTTCCTAATATCGTCAGCAATTTTAACGCTCTCTACATTTAAATTTTTTGTAGAATGATTTTTATAAATGTTCCTCTGAAGTGGTTTTGGCTTTTCAGTGTTAGAATCATTTGTTAAAATACTGTCATTTAGAAATGCAAAAATATCGGTACGATTACTTTCTCGTTCGTATGATTTTGCATTAATAGCCTCCTGCTTTTTTTGTTGCTTTTGGAGTCTGCGCTCCACACTAAATAAATCCTTGTCTCCGTTCGCCGCTTCACGCAATTCCATACAATGATCGAGAGATCGTCCTGGCGGCAAAATCTGAGCACTAATAGGTACAATTATTCCTTCGCCGTTATTTCCTAGCCCTGTTCCAAAAATGTATCCCATTTTTTGCATTAATTTAGACCCAATACCCTGCATCGATTAATTTGGTTATATTATAATTTAAGTCAATATGTTTAAATGTTTTACCTTCGTATGTTTTTCCCACTCTCCAAGAGCTCGATTGGGACCTGGTGTAAGTAGACTTTGTTGAATTAATTGCGCTTTTTTTGCTTCTTCGATATCCAAAGAATCTTCGGAATCAGAATCCGAACTACCACTACTGAAATCGTCGTCTACAAAAAATTAGAATTAACTATGTAAGATTACAAAAAATTGGTACAAATATTTACCATGAAAGATGGGAAATAAATCTTCGAATTCGCAATCAACTTCCTTTTTTGGCTGATCAAGTCTTACCCGACAATTTTTATCTACGAAGTTTGCACACAGCACTCTTCCTTTGTGCCAAATTCTATCAGATAATTTAGCCAAGACTATGCAATTCCTCTTTAATTTCGTAAAATCGGGTTCTTTGTACTCTTGCAGCTCCCCGAATGGGACCAATTCTCCATGAGAAAATTTACATTTTGTTGCGTCGAACTTGCAATCACCCTCAAGAAAGTAAGAGCAGGGGATCATTTCTCTATGCGTTGGATTCGTAAAAAGCACACGAACCCTAAAGTCTTTTATTGCCGTTAAATTGTATTCGCGCGAATCGTCAACTCCACAGACGATCGCATTATGATATGCTCTGGTTCCCCAGGCATGATCGTGCGGAGCTGAGCACTTTTTTCCTACCATCGCTTGAAGCTCATCCTTTAATGAAGTAAACAGATTTTAAGAGTATTTTGAATATTACTTAAGGTGAAGTGCACAACTTTAATGGACTGGAGTTTTTTGTCAAACGCTTCGTCGTTATCGCACGCCTGTGCGACTGTAGTTGCAGCCTCCAAGGTCTTTATCTCGGACATGAACAACGCCATTTCGTCGTCCAAAGAAGATCGGCTCGAAGTGTTTTCTTCATGGTCTATGGGAAAAAAAAATCAGAAATTTGCTTACGATGATTATTGTATTTCTGTTCTTTTTATAGAAATATTAATGGAAATATATATTAGATATTATTTTATAACTTTATACGATATTGGACTTAAAGTGAAGTAGACAGACGTAATAAAAAAGAAAAAATTAAAATGAATTAATGCAACAACGACAGACATTTCGCTTTTTTGGTAATAAATATTCTGCAAAGTAAAAATTAGGGCCTACCTACACAAATCTAATTATTTTGAAAGTGGACACCATCCCCAATTTTCATTGATTGATTTGTCTTTTTATATCAATTCTATCCGAGAAAAACGCATTTTAGCATTATAATATGTATTTATTTATTTTATTTTAAAGAATATTTTGGTGGTTTGCGATTTTCTTGTATTTTTTATCAACCTGAAGCTGTAGACTTATATACTTATATATACATATCGTTGGTCTAATTCTAAAACCTCGTAAATGCTTGAGTTTTTCATTGATTATGAAGCTACTGTATTCAAGCCCAATTTAACACCAGAAAAGCTAATCTCCATTGTAAATCGTGTTAAATTCGTACGTTAAAGATTCCCGCTGTTTTTGTTCTCTTCTAAAATTTTCTTTTTTCTTTTACGAGCTTTTACATTTATGTAAATTGTGATTTTTGGAAAAAAAGTATAATTTAACGTGAACGATAAAAAAATATAATAAACTGCTTAATTCATTCAAACAAGCTACAAGTAAAAATAATTTATAAAGTATTCAAGAAGAAAAGAAAAGAAAATAAACATTTAGAACAATTTAAAATAAATAAAAATTGTTTTCAGGTAAAGTAAAATTCAAAAGAAGGAAGAATCTAACAATGTTAATTGGTTCAAGCCAACCAAAAGGTTGGTTAATTGGTTCAAGCCAAAGGAAGATCAAACAATAAGGTAAAAGCCACATACAGCGAACTGGTGCAATTTTCTAACCCATAAAATGTACTCCTGTTAAGGTTACAGACTGCCTCATAAACGCTATTCTTAGACAGTACAATAGAACCCACATCGACTTTATTTTGAAGATTATTAACAAAATTAATATCATTACCACCTGCACTTCTTGATCGCGATTTATAATTTGATTGAACAAATTTTGCAAAAAGTTCACAAGTTTCAAAACGTGAAACGTGACCATTGTATTACATTTGCAAAGAAATAACACTCGAACTACGCTTTATATTAATATACGTTCAAAACGTCTTGTTATCCAGCCTAATGACGCCTTCAATAGTTTGGATATAGATATTGAAAATCATTTTTTTTTTAAAAATGTACTCTTGCTCCAATTTCAAAAAGTGAGAGAGATTAAGCGAATTATCCACCTAATTTATGTGTCTTGTTGTTTGTGGTTTTCAGCTTAAGCAACGCCCTGTTAAACCACGACGGATGATTCTGTTAAGATTTCTTAACAAGATGTATATGCCTATTTAAGACGTTATACACAATCTGCAAGAATACTAAGTACAGTAGAATCCGGATATAACGACCCTCAAGGGACCGGCGACACTTAGTCGTATTAACCGGACGTCGCACAAAACGAACGAACACCGATGAATGAATTTAAGCTTGTTTTATGTATTAATATTACTGTAATTATGAAATAATAATATACATAGTTAGATTAATTTCTATAAATAAATAAAACAAATTCATATTAAAATAAACAAAAAAATAACTTTAAGGGGGGAGGAAGTAAGGTGTATTTAATTGTAAATTGTACACATAATAAAGTTTCATTTCAAGAATATTCAATTAAATTTTTGCCTAAATTATTAAGAAATAAGCCATTGAGAGCAAATCTTTGGATCCTCTAAAAAAAAAGCGGTGGACATCAGAACTCATTACTGGATTATCTCAAATCAAAAAATCAAATATATTTGCTTAGTTTATGAGCTTCTCGAGGTAATGACGTTGAGATTTTTTTTTTTACTATTTTTCAATTTTTGGCTTAATTTTAAATTAAAAAAAACGAATTTTAAAAGAAAAAAGCGGTAAAAATCAGCCTCTTTGTCATAGTAAAAGTAATTATAATGCAAAAAAAAAAACATCTCGACTTCACTACCTCATATTTTATGTACTTAAAGAGTGTGTAAAATTTGAAGAAGATCGGTCAAGTAGATTTTGAGTTACAGTGTCCAGAGACTTTGACCATTCTAAGTGGGAGAAAAACGCGTTTTAAAGTTTTAATAGAGCATTGAGTTGTTCGCTACCACTATAAGTCGAGGCACTGTATCTCCGGTAGTTTTGCTCCAATCGACCTACAATTTTTACTGGCTACTCTTGAAGAGTTGTACTTTCAAATACAAAAATAAAAAATAAATGCAAAAAAACAGGCGGTTAGGTATTGTTTGTGCGTAGGTATTGTAAACAACACTGCGCGTCGTTCTAAGCGGACGATTTCTTGTCAAAATAGGTCGCTCTAAGCGGTTGGTCGCTTAAACCGGAGTCGTACTAAACGGACATGTTTTCATAGTAAGTATATATGAAATCTAACTTGAGTTTGTATTTTCGTCACTATAACCGGTTGGTCGTTATAAGCGAAGTCGTTATATCCGGACTCTACTGTATGAATTGTCGTCGAAATCGACTTCCATAATAGGGTCCTTACTATTTGAACATTTAAAAACTAGAGTATTACTCAAAAAGATGCAACCTCTCATGTTCTCTGATAAAAATCTTAGTTACAACTTTTATTTCAGCCACGTCCAAATTATTGCATATCTTTAGAAAAAATCGGTGGATGTGTTTTAACACTTTAAAAACTTTTAAAATGTTGATTCCATCTGTTTAGTTCGCGATGAGTTTTTGCAACTCGCAACAAAGGGTAAATTATTTCCTTTTTATTAATTTTATTCTAAGATTCTCTAGTAAGAATTCCAGCTTGTGAATTTTGTGTGGAAGCTTTTTGCTTTAGTATTTTGTGAATTAAATTTCTACGCGTTTGAAATTTTAAATTTTATTGTTTAATAAAAACTAAAATGACAATAAAATGATTTCCAATCAACAGAACTTACATTCGAATTATTTGCAAAGGTAAACACAAAATGATTTTTTTGGCTGGGGCTCCAGGGGTCATATTAAAGGCTAGATTAAATTCTTTGTTAGAATCGAACTTTTCTCAAAATGATGGGCGAATAAGCTTCAGGGATTTCTACATTTAACTTCGTATTTTAGCAAAATAACAACAGCACCTTTGCATTACTCACTTTCTGACGGATTCAGCGTTTGCAGAGTGAGACCGATGAGCTCCTTTAAGTCTCGTCGGAGGCCTTCCAGTGATTGTCGTTCGGCCGGATCATTCGTCGTCTTCAAGATGCCTTCAACTTGCTGGAGCTAAAACAGAGTTCTCTCGCAAAATCGTGACTGCAAAGTATATCGCTTGAATTACCTGAATTCTGTACTGATCTATGGAATCTGTAGAAGCCGGTTCTTCATCCATATTTGCCGGAATTTTAAAAGAAAAACTTTCACTCTACGAGGGAAGCGGAAGACACGACAGCGATTGACATTTTAGAAATGACAGTTGTTTGAGATTCAGCTGATTTAGGTCGCGTTCCATATGACAAATTTCCATATTATTTAAGGAAAACTCGAAATACTTAAGAATAAATTTTTTTGTACTTTCCTTTGATTCAAAATATAAATCTGAATATTTTTAATCATAATTTACTTCTTAAAACTTTTCTTCCTTGCTTCACTCTTGTAATAGGTTAAAATGTAAGGTATGGCAGTGCTGTTCTGTTTTTATGGATGCATGAAAAGTCAGAATTTGGTGTTGTCAAACTTTTCATAACCTCAAAAACGTAAAGCTAAAATCATCGGGCAGCAGGTTAGCATAAATTCACGTTCGTTTCTGCAGACTCGCAAATAGTTAAAAGATGAGTTCAATTGGCACCGGAGTAAGTGGATCTGCATCCAGTGATTCTCTTCCCAGAGAAAGGGCGAGTCTAAAAATCCATTTACGTTTGTTTTCAGTACGATTTGTCAGCGTCCCAGTTCTCCCCCGACGGGCGAGTTTTCCAAGTGGACTACGCTGGGAAGGCGGTGGAAAAAAGCGGAACTGTGATCGGTCTGCGTGGAAAAGACGGTGTCGTTTTAGCTGTCGAGAAAATCGTGACCAGTCCGCTCTACGAGGAGAATGCTGGAACCAGGGTCTACACAGTTGACAGGAATATCGGGCTCGCGCTTGCAGGACTCCTGGCCGACGGGAGGTATATTGTGGACATTGCGAGGCAAGAAGCCTCAAACTATCGACAGCAGTTTGACCGCACTATTCCGCTAAAAATCCTAAACGAGCGCATCTCTGCCTACATTCATGCCTACACCCTATACAGCGCGGTCCGGCCCTTCGGAGTCACCGTGATCTTGGCCTCTTGGGACGAGGAGGCAGGTCCTCAATTGTACAAAATTGAGCCATCAGGATCATCTTTCGTAAGTAAATTAATCTGTTGCAATAAGGTTTTAACCTCGGAAGCCGGTTCCACTGAAGGCCACTCTTAACTTTTCTACATCGTATTTCGAACATTATATTCAAATGTTTATCCTTCCGATTAACTTCTTGCAAGGTAATGATCACTAGGGTTAATCAGGCAATCTCGATTTGGTAAATTTAAAAAATGAGAATTGGTTACGATGTCCCGCTATAAAAAAAACCATAAATCATCATTTATAACAAAATTCTTTATAAACTAAAAACACAAACAGCAAGAAAAAAGTCGTCTTCCTCAGAAACGAAGCAAGTATAATTTTTACTAAATTGAACAATTTGTACAAAGAAAATTTTTGCTAAATTGAACATTTTATACAGGAAGATTTTTATTAAGTTGAACACTTTGTAAGAAAGCAAGAAAATACTAATTCACTTTTTCCGATACTTTTTCCTTTAGCGGGATTCAAAAAGGTTTTTGTGTCTAAAATGAAATCTGATTTCGTAGCGCGTCGAAAAAATGATATCCGTCTTAGAGGACTATTTTCTCAGCCATTTTTACGCATATAAGCAGTACTCTTTAGATTTGGATATATCAATTATATATATATAAAACTGACTCAACATCCAAGGCACTTAAAGGCATTGTAGGCTGGAAATTCACTTACGAAATAGCTCCCATGCATAAATTATTTGTTTTCTTAAATTCGAAAATCGTATAGTTTTCCTATTGTTATCCTTATTTACCACCATTCTACCATATACATTATCATTATCTCTGTACTATTTACATTTGTCGGAGGAAGCTTTTTGGCGGGACCAGATCAGATCATCATAGTGAATTATTAATATTTTTCTGTACTTATGTAATGTAATAGGACTGCTCTCTTTTAATTGTTGATGAATGAATAAATAAATAACAAAATTAATACACGAACAAAACAGTCCTAACCCTAACGGATGGAACACTCTACATCGATTTTTTATTTTTGTTCAATTTTCCTTGTTTAATGACATTCGATTAATCTTATTTTTTCCGACAGTCTCTTCATATCGCGATAAAGAAAACTCAGGTTTTTAGGGGCAGGATAAGCGTTTCCCAAATGTTTCATTTATAGATTTTAAAAGTAGAGTTTTTATTCACACTTTAATTAATATTTATTGTTTGCTTATTAGCTGAAATAGGATGGGGATTCCATAAATGTATATGTAAATAAAGAAATATACATATCCAAGATTTTTCAGTTTTTAAGCCTAACTAATTCATAGAACTTCTAATAATAAGTTATAAACATTTATTGTTTTCAATTTAGGGCTACTTTGGGTGTGCAAGTGGCAAAGCCAAGCAACAAGCGAAAACGGAAATCGAGAAGCTCACTCTGGGTAACATGACTACGGAGGAACTTGTGAAGAATGCTGGCAAAATGTAAGTCGTTTATTTCTTTAAAATTTTTTTTATATTTGATAATGATGTTTGCAGAATATACCAAGTGCATGATGAGCTGAAGGACAAAGATTTTAAACTTGAACTGAGTGTGGTGTGTAAGGAGCATAATGGGCTTCATCGTACCGCTCCAGAGCCGTGGTATGAGATGGCTATTGAATCCGGTCGTGCTGCCAAGAAAGAGGACGACAGTGATAATGAGATCTAATTCTTTTGTTTCGTCTAAGTTACTAAAAACAAAATATTAAAAGTTTTTTACAACAATTCACAGTGTGTTCTGTAACGACTGGAGTTTTTGTCTGAATATTTTCTCTTAGGGCCTATTCCTAAAGTCGACTTTTTAGATAATTCGATAGCCAAAACATTAAATGTCTGTCGAGTCAATTATAAATTTATTGTTCAGGAAAGAAAACCGCCGAGGTAATACAGGTAATTTATTTTTATTGTTCAAGTTTTTTATGATAAAATTTATCAAATTCTCATGCCGTCGACGATGACGATATAGTCTACTCTCTCTAGCATAGAACTTTCCAAAAGATAAAGTCTGCCAATCTGGGAAATTGCGAAAAGCGAATAATCGTGTCGGACAAAAATGCATTACATGTGTACAAGTAAATTGTTATTCTAACATAAATTAGTATAAAAGCGAAGCTAATACAAAATAAAAAAGAAATTTTAATAGCACAGGCAGTGGACCCAATAAGCTACATGTGTTGACTTCCTTAAAAAAGAAATTTTCTGAGTTTTTAAAATAACAATTAGAGAGGTCAAATTTGGCATTAATATATAAAATTCAAATAACATGGAATTACAAATTAAAACTGTAGTTCATGATGCCTTTTGGGCATATAAGTTTTTTAAAAACATGCAGCATTTTATTTAAAATATAGTGCTCTGTTGATTGTCCAAGTCCTAAGGAAAAGTCTTTTCCCACACACATTTGATAGCTTCCTTGACTACAGAACTTTAACAAACATTCAAATTTTATTATTGTTGGTACTGATGACGTTCTAGCCTTTTCAATTTTGGTTCAAGATCTTCTCGTATTTTCGCAAACATATGTTTTGTAAACATAAAACTCTTCTTGAATGCGTTTAGGCACGTTATTAAAAGTTAGTATATGAGTGAATATGCATATTGTTAGATATGAAAAGCTTGCAAAATTTTATCCGTTTCTAGAGGATGAAAAGTTACCCTCAAATTTTTCCTCTTGCGAAAGATTAACAAAATATAATTTCTTCGAATTTCACCTATTTCTCCTTCAACTACATTTATTTATTTATTTACAAGCCAACATACATCATAATGAGTAATCTGACCTAACAAACTTAACTACAGGAGAGAAGCTTTTGTTTAATTTTATATATATATCAAGATTAAAATCTATAGACTGGAAATATTTGTTATAGCATCTACACATATCAGTTATTGGTTCAAAAAATCCATAATTTGTTCGATGACTTTTAATGTAAAGAAAAGTTCGCGAGCGCCCAGATCTGTTACCTGCATTAAAGAAAATAGAAGACAACATATCAGGCGAATCCATAAATCCAACCAAAACTTTATGCACAAATAGACATAAGTGCATTTCGCGCCTTTTATAAAGTGAAGTCATGCCGAGTAAGTAAAAACGGTCAGCGTAAGGAGGAAGCACAAGTCGATCACTCCACGGAAGTCGACGCAGAGCAAATCGTAAAAATTTTTTTTGTACCGATTCTAGCCTATCAATATGAACGCTGTAGTAGGGATTCCAAATTTGGCAACCATACTCTAGCACAGATCTTACCAATGATTCATATATGGCCTTCAAGGTATAAGAATCACGAAATTCCTTGGTCCAACGTCTAACAAAACCAAGCATAGATAGAGCTTTATTGATTACAAAATCTAAATGCTTTGAAAAAGTTAATTTAGTGTCAAAGATGACTCCCAAATCTTTAATATCATCAGTAAAATCTAGATGGATGTTATTTATGGAGTATTGGAATATAAGCGGAAGGAGTTTACGCCTATAGACTACGGCATTTGATTTACCAATATTTAAACATAAGTTATTATTCGTACACCACAAACTGAAAACATCAATGTCACTCTGCAAAAGGGAGCAGTCGTCAAAATTGTGAATCCGCTTAAAAATCTTAACGTCGTCAGCATAAATTAAAAGTTCAGAATGTTTGATCACACATTCAAGATCGTTAATAAATAAAATAAATAGTAAGGGACCAAGATGACTACCCTGAGGAACGCCAGACTTTGTAATAACTACATCTGACAAGGCATTTCTAAAAAGAACTCTAAAACTCCTATCGCTTAAATAGGATGAAATCCATTTAATTAAGAGGGAAGAAAAGCCAATCACTTTACGCGATAGAATCGAAAACATTCGACTGACATCAAAAGGTTGTTTTTAAATCAGTAAAAATAGAAGCTCAAGCTGCTTTTTTTTGAATCTACCCATAAGGAAATTATCCCTTGAATTGAAATTCCTCATGAGTAATACAGCCAAGATTTAAAATTTGTTTAAAATTAAATATCAAATTGTTATGACTTACAATCACTATTGAGTCAAAAATTACTCTGAATAATTTGTGGTTCAGAAAAGCTCTATATACCGTCACTATAATTTATTATTAGCTCAGGAAATTGAAACATAAAAATTATGTTGTTATAGTTTTTTATACTAATAATTTTATTAGAACTTCAAACTTAAGAACTATGCCAAATATAAACTTTCCTGTATCTTTTGCAGCATACAATGTATCTTTTGCCTGGACTACATTTATGTAGTTACCTAAACTGAAAGTTTAGTAGTAGCGATTTTTTTTAGTGAAATACTTCTTACTATAGTGATTGTGAACTTGAAATATACTATCCATGAACAATTTAGTGATAGTGCACTATCCTGGATTCGTTATGGAATCCTTTGTGCTCACACTCTGGGTAGATTATAACTAAATTGTTTACAAAGAATGGAGTTGCGTTGTAGTGGCTTTCTTAAAATAGGGGTGTAAATATGCGGTCTAGATCATAGAATAATACGGTAGAAATTAAACCCTGGGAGTGAATACACGGGGTCAAACTGATCGCAGAACATTTTCAAACTGCTATATGTTGCGAATTATGTTTATTTAAGAATTTTTGTTATAGGGTTTTTTTAGCTAAGAGTATGTACTTTTCGGTAGAATCGTAATTAGTTCTAAAATAACTTATTTTTAACGACGTACCGGGGGCTTCGAATATTCCTACTCATTCTCATATTTTTCCAGGTGATCCCTGTGTAATTCCAGTTGTTAAAACGACAAAGAGTTTAGGTCAAGGTGAAGCGAAGCTTATACGATCTACATCTCTCAAAAAGTTGAATAGCATGAATTAAATTAATCAAAAGCAGACATATAAAACTTGTTGCCGGCAAGGAAAAATGAAGTTGCTGCGAAATTCCGAGGTGAAAGCTTTCCGCGTCGGCTTTTCCTGTATATACCCACATATATTTTCTCATACGCTGTAGACTTGGCGTGGTGGCGACAACTTATAGCAAAAGCGCAATTCCGATCTCTTTTTCGCTGTAAAAATCAGTTGCAGCCTGAACTTGAGAGAGGTTCTATCGAAGTGGAGTCGTCGACCGTAATATTGGCTGTTTCTAATTGTCTAATCGTGATAGATAGTTCGCTTTTTAGAAATTAGTGTTTGTTTTCGTTCGTTCTGCATTAATCAACTATTCGTAATGCTGCGATTTCTCAAGTCGGCTGTCCGCGTCCAAAAAGCTGGTTTCTCGTCTATGCCGGCGCCCCAGTCATCGCCTGACATCTTGTACACCGGGGTGAGTAGTCAATACATATTTAAGCCTATAAAGTACACAACAGGCACAGATAGATGAATAGTGTGGCTTTTGCTGTGTTACATCTATTTTTAAATTGATTTGCTTGCCGGTCAACCTCACGTACCCGCTTCATTTTACTTTGCGGTTCGTTGGAGTTTTCTTGGATTAGATGTAAATATATTATATGTAAATCTGTTTGCAGCTTCATTGCTTTGTAGCACTTAAAACAAGTGTAACTGGCAATTAATTGCAGGAATCTTCCTGGAAAAAAAATTGTTAAGAGGTTCTTTGGAAACGTGTTTCCTTTGCATTCATGATAGAAACATTATCTTCTGAATCATTAAGCTAAGCCATGTTTTTTTTTACGGTTTCAGAATTTCCCAGATTATCGATTTTTTTTTTTATTTCAACGAAAAGATTAAGAATTTTATCGGAAACTTAGAAAGCTTTTAATTAGAGTCAACTGACTTCCTTATCTTCTAATATTTTTTGAGTTTGGTTGGCTTGAAGCTGACTTGATTGAAATATTAATAAAGAATGGAAAGACAAGGGTTGTCAACGACTTATCGATAAATATCACTAAGTTTCCCATTCATAATTTAAACACTTTAGAAGCAAGTTGTATGGTTACAATTACGTTGGTAATAATAATAAAGAAAATTTCAAGCACCTATAAGGACTTAAGGGGTTACACCACCCTGACACTCGAAAAAATGGGCATACAATTTTTGACTCGACCATTAAAAATATGAATTATTCGTTATTTTACGTATACATTAGGGTGGTCCTTATTTTTCGACTTTTGAATTATCCCCGGGGCACTTTCTCATTTGATTATATACCTCTAAATATGAAATAGGTTTTTTTTTTTTTTTTTTTTGTTAAGATTTAGAGGTCGCTACCAGCTGTCAAAATTTTTCAAAAAGCGTTGAAGGACAGCTTAAATGATGGTTTCATTTAGGTGTTTATATCACATTTTATGTGCAAGTGAAACTCGCATAGACAATCGCTTCTTATCCCCTCCTCCCCTCGACCCCTCTTCTGTACCGACGCGTCGAGATTTAGCCCGCCCCGCACTTCAGTTCTAATTAGTCATTAACGAGAGCGATAAGGTAAAATGTTTGTGTTTTGACACTACTGCTGTAAATACCGGCTTAAGAAGTGGAGTATGCGTTCATTTGGAGCAAAAAATGGATAAAGATATGCCTTGGCTTGCTTGTCGTCTCCACATAATGGAAATTATGTCCTGGCTATAAAAATAAAAGAATCTAACAAATACAGATTTTGAATTTTTATTTAAAATTGAAACCTTGGTAGCGACCTCTAAATGTCATTTAAAAAATTCAAAAAAAATACTGAAATACCTTCTTATGGTATATAATCAAATTACGTGGTGCCCCGCGAAATTAAAGAAAAATAATTTTTTTCTTATGAATAAGGACCACCCTAGTATACATATAATAGATTTATAAACAATTTCCAATATTTTAAAAAAAAAAAAAAAAAACATTAACAATGGCGGAGATATGAGTCGTTAAGTAGGACCCTCTTTTTATAATCCTTGCTGACGGTGTACATGCTTCCTCCGTACAGCATTGTCCGAAAAAAATTGCATATTCAAGTGTAATAGTTAAGGTGTGACAGAGGGAAAAAAATAAAAAAATTTTATTGGAGAAATAACAGCTATTTGAAACAAAAAACTCGAATTTTCATCAAAATTTTGAGTTTAAAAAATGTATAACTTTTGAGTACAGAACCCAATCGAAAAAATTCGCTTTAGGTAATATTATGAAAAATAAGTATGGTCTCAGAACAAACATAGATCAGGACACTCCTAGGAATTTATTGGTATAGGGCTTCGTTCACGTTGAATCAGGACACTCTTTATATAAGATAAATGTACCTGGTTCCGGCTGACACTAGTTACCAGCCACTTATTTTTTAAATGTGTGTAACTCTCGCATTAATCTTATCCGGATGTTTAACTGCTGTCATTTTACAAATGAACCTCAACTAAATCTATTCCGAAAAGTTTGTAAGTAGTAAACGCATATAAACACAGTTATTATTTCTTATCAATCTATCATTCAAACTATGTAGAAATGCCTTTTTTTGTGTAAGCAAAAGGCGAAGGGAGCTTTTCAAGCATAATGTAAGTATTGTTCTATTTACTTCTAGATTCCCAAAATTTCATTTAATATCTAAGAGATCAAAATATAAAAAAAATAACATTTTATTTTTTATAAATTACATATAAATTCTGTGGCCAATAAGTGACGCAAAAATTACTGGTTGATTTAGATATTGGTTACAAGTGGCCAATTTATAGTTAGGTAGCATGTTTAATTTTTTTAACTTTTATATTACAATTTTAGTATACTAAATCACTCTCGTTTGAGCACTCAGTGTGAGCGGACCTTTCAATAGTTTACCAAAGTTATTCACCATTGTATTGTGACGATTAAACCAATTAACCAAAATAAAAAGGTTATTCTCAAATTCGGACGTTAGTGATAGTCTTGATGGGGATTCACTCCATCAGGCAAAAAGGAAAAGTTTGCTATTGCAAAAATTAAGTGCCAGCGCTATGAAGACACCTAGCGCTAAAGCAAAACGTAACGGCCGCAGTGCCAGTGGCAGTGGAAATTCGGTTTCTACAAATAACTTTTTTGCACCATTGCAAACGATGAAAGATGATGATGAACCCAACATTGAACTTGATGATATTCCTCCAAAGGAAAATAAAGTTACAGTGCCACCGATAAACGTGATTAAGTGCGCTAGTAAGTATATACACGAGTTATTAAAAGCCAAAAAAATTGTGGACCACACGATTAAACATATGTCAATTGGCATTAAAATATTAGCAACAAATCCCGCGGCCTATGAAAAAATCTGCGAAACATTAAAAGAGGCTAAGTGCGAATATTATACACATAGCAGAAAATCGGAGCTTCCATTTAAAGCTATCCTCACAGGTTTGGACGAAGTAAATGGGGATGAACTTAAAAGTGAACTATGCTCTATTGGTTTAAAGTGCCTAGGTGTTAAAGTGATCACCAAAAAAACTAAATATAATGAACTAAAATTGTGTGTAGTGTATTTCGAACGCAAATCAGTGACAATGAAAGAACTTAGAGAGAAGTACAATATCTACAACAAAACGATCGTTCGCTGGGACTATCAAAGAAAAATCCCAGGTAAGCCAACGCAGTGTCGTAATTGCCAGATGTTTGGGCATGGTGAATCATTTTGCAACATTAAAAGTTTTTGTGCAAACTGCTCTGGTAACCATCATACCAGCCAGTGCCCAAACAATGAAGTAGTCAAATGTGCGAACTGTAATGGGAACCACAAATCAATCGATCCGCTGTGCCCAAGCAGACAGGGCTACATTGAACTTCGTGCTAAAATGCAACCAAGGAAAAGTCACAGCTATGTGGAGAGAAATCGAGTGCCGGAGCGCAGCCAACGAAATTTTCCGCCTTTAGCAAGCAGATCAAGTACCAGCAACAGCACTCTGCAAACACCGAGCAAAATGCGATGGGCTGAAACGGTCAAAGAAAACAATACCACCAACTATATCCCTGCGACGTCTGACTTGTTCTCGTTTGAACAAATTGTTACCCTTACTAACGAAATTGTTAGCAAATTAGGTGGCTGTAAAACTAAAGCAGAACAATTTAACGTCATAACCCAACTCGCGATCAAGTACTTATATGACTGCTAACCAATGCTTAAATGTAATTACTTGGAATGCACGAGGCATCAGAAATAAATCTATAGAGTTCTTTAACTTTATGTACAAGCACAAAGTAGATATAGCTCTGTTAACAGAGACAGGACTAAATTCAGAGATAAATTTCAAAAATCCTATGTTTTCTTGTTACCGGCTAGATAGGGAAAATCAACGGGGTGGTGGTGTTGCCATAGTTGTTAATAAAAAAGTCAAGGTAAAGTTGTTACCATCTTTTAACCTATCAGTCATTGAGGCAATCGGAGTTGAAATAACCACTGAGGAGGAGAAAAAACTTAAGTTAATTTCCGTCTACTTTCCTGGCGGAGCATCAAATGATGAAAAAAAACGAAAGCTTAGGGCTGATTTGCTCAAATTAATACGCATTCGTGATTCGTATATAATGGGTGGTGATTTTAACTGTAGACACCAGGCCTGGGGATGTCTACGAGCAAATGCGTGGGGAAATATCTTGAATGAAATTATGCAAAGTGCACCAACTATTATGCTATATCCCCCTGATCCAACCTATATACCCAGTAGTTCTAAGTGTAATCCTTCAATCTTAGATATATTTTTAACCAACAGACCAGATTTAACTACGCAACCATCTACAGTCAATGATCTGTTCTCAGATCATTTGCCAGTTAGTATAGAGGTCTCACTATCAGTACCCAAAAAAAGTAACACATTTTACAATTTCAAAAAGGCAAATTGGAAAAAATTCTCAAACCATATAAAAACTAACCTTAGACAAGTAATGAAAACGCTGTCGTTGAACAACATAAACAATACGAAACAGATTGACGAAATGATAAATTGCATCACAAAACTAACACATACCGCGATTAAAATAGCTGTTCCACAATATAACATTGATATTTCAAATACATGCGAACTAACTGATGAAATATATAAAATGATACGACATCGCAACAATGTTCGTAAACGATGGCAGCGCACTCGACAAGAATACTACAAAAGAATTATGATTTTTTGGAACAAATGCATTAAGGCAGAGATATTAAAGATTCGTAATATAAAGTGGAACAAACCACTTAAAAGTTTGAGCAAAGCGTCCACACCCTTCTGGAATATCACAAAGATAATCAGGAAGAAACAAAAACCTTTGCCCTGCATTAATTATAATAACACTAGGTGCATTACGTGTTATGAAAAGGCCAATGCATTCTCTGAGACATTCTCTTCAAATAATAATATTGCTCTGCACCTAAGTGACCCTGAAACCATTGCTGAAGTTAAACACAAAGTAACAACTTACTTCGAAAATAACGAAACTGAAGAACATAAACGTATAAAACCTAAAGAAACTATATCTATTATTAAACAACTAAAAAATAGAAAAGCTCCAGGTTTAGACCAAATGGCTAATGTATGCATTAAGAACTATCCTAAACCAGCTATGGTATATTTAACGTTTATATTTAATTCATGTCTCAAGCTGCACTATTTCCCAAATGATTGGAAAATAGCTAAAACAATACCGATCCACAAACCTGGAAAGCCATCGGACAAACCATCTAGTTATAGACCAATAAGCCTACTAAACGCACTAGGTAAAATATTGGAGAAAATTATAAAGAACAGAATCGTTAATTATATAGAAGATAACAGCATTCTGCCAAACACACAGTTTGGATTTAGAAGAGAACATTCGACAGTGCATGCCGTAGCTAGAATAACGCAGCATATCAGAGAAAAGCTAACCGAGAAGGAATCGACCACCCTCGTACTATTAGACGTGCAAGCCGCGTTCGATACTGTTTGGCATGAGGGACTAATATACAAAATGATCAAATATAAGTTTCCGAAATACCTAATCTCGATAATCCATAACTATCTTAATGACAGGTACTTTAAAGTATATGTAGGTACGAACAGTGCTGAGGCTTGTAGGATCGCAGCTGGAGTGCCGCAGGGATCGGTACTGGGACCCATATTATATACCCTTTATACGGCAGATTTTCCATCGCTTGGTGCCTGTCATGCATCAATTTTCGCAGATGATACTGCAATTTATAATTCGGGAGTAAACCCCACAGAAATGATGAACAATATACAGACAGGACTTAACACAATAGCTAAATACTTCCACAAATGGAAGATTAAATTAAATTTGGAAAAATCGAAAGCTATGCTATTCACTCGGAAAAGAAAAATGTGTTATCTACCAACAAATAATCTGAAAATAAATGGGATAGAAATTCCATGGTGCGAAAATGTGAAATATCTAGGAATCACCTTAGACAAAACCCTGACGTACAAAGTACACATCTCAACAACTATACATAAGATTAACATCTTAACCAGATTACTTTACCCATTTATTAATAGGAAATCAGCCCTAAGTTTGGACAACAAACTCCTTATATACAAGGTGATTTTTCAAACAATACTCACCTATGGTGCTCCCATATGGTATCATTGCGCTAACATGCACAAAAAAAAGCTTCAGGTTGCCCAAAATAAACTTTTGAAAATTATCCTCAATTTACCTTGGCATTTCTCAACAAATAGATTGCACCTAATGGCAGATATTGAATCCATAGAGGATAAAGCTAATACATTAGCTAGTAAATTTTTAGAAAGATGCGAAAGCAACGCCAACCCCCTTATCCGGCAACTTTGCCAAGATTAGATAATAAGAATATTATATAAGGTAGTTTTAGTTAGGGTAGAATAGTATAGGGTAGATAGGTTATATTCAAGAGGTTTTGGTTAAGTTTTTCCTCAAAATATATTGTCAAGTGTAATAAATAGTAACTTCCTTATCTAATATACTGTATATCTAAGGTGTAGAGATAAATAGAAAAAATCTGAACTCTTTAAACATAATAAAATGCTACTCTGTAAATACATATGTTGTGATAAACGAAAATAAATAAATAAATAAATATAATAGTATACTAAAAAGTCAATGAAATAAGTTTCATCAAAATCAATTCACCAGAAACTTCCCCAGAGGTAAAAATCTAAAAATCTTATGCCCTGGACTAATTGTAGTAGACATAATTTTGAGTATAAATTTCAAATTTCAGCTCAATTCGCTCAATATTTTGCCATTTGATGGCTGGTGACCGGTATTAGATATTAGATGCATTCAATGGCCGGAAACTAGATTCTGGTGGCTTTTCAATAATATGTATTTCGTTTATATCGAAAAGCCACACGATTTTCTATCAGTTTTTATACTTAAGGCCGAGAGACACAAAAAATAGTTTTCTTTGGCAAAATCGTTATGTGGTCGGAAACTGGTACATTTACTGTATGTATGTACATATGTACTTACTATATAATCGTACTCGGCCCTAGTTTCAGAAATACAGAGCCAAATATGTAAGATGCGAATTAGTTTCAAGTATTTTCAGCCAAATAGAGGGTTCCTGCTGCTGCTCTGATCATCTTGAGACACTGGCTTGAAACAATCTATATATATAAAAATGAACCCCTATTTCTGTTGGTCACGCAATAACTTGAGAACGACTTTACCGATTTCATTCATTTTTTTTTTTTAAAGTTTTCTAATACTTTGTAAATGGTTCTTACGGAAAGAAAAGTTAAGAAAATTGCGCAGAAAATTGGATAATTTCAGAAAACTTAACGATTATTTTAATTTCGCGAGTTTGATCGTACGCGCGTTCTCGATTTCAACGGATTTTAATGAAAATTAGTACAATTATTGTATTGAAGTCGCTGATTTTGAATATTATTACAATTTACAAATCCAAGATGGCGGATCCAACATGGTGACTAAAATGTCTTGATTACAACGGATTTTAATGAAAATTATAACAATGATTATTCTTATTGAACTAATTTAGAACATTACCAAAACTTCCAAATTCAAGATGGCGGATCCAACATGACGATTAAAATGTCTCAATTGCAACGGATTTTAATGAAAATTCGTACAATGGTTATTTTGAGGCAACTAATTTAGAATATTATCGAGATTTCCAAACCCAAGATTGTGACCAACAATTTTTCGATTTTAACGGATTTTAATGGAAATTAGTACTATAATTATTCTGAGGCCACTAATTTGAATGTTATCAAAATTTCCAAATTCAAGATGGCGGATCCAACACGGCGACCAAAATGTCTCGATTTATTTAATGCCACTAATTTTAAATATTATCAAGATTTGGATATTCAAGATGACGTATCCATAAAGGGGTTTTCGGGTTGAATCAATTTCTAGGATATAACAAACTAGAACATTTGAGAAGTCTTTAATTAGTAAGTATTTACCCAACGTCGGATGAAACCGGGTAATTTTCCAATATTTGTGAAGTGTAAAACGGTTTACTTAATATTAAACAACGTGTAAGTTTGTTCAATAAATTAATTAGGGATATGAAACGGTAACACTGTTTTCTTATATTAATGGTATTATTTGTAGAAACATGCGAAAAGAAAGAACACGATCAAATATTGGTCGACGCACAGGGCATAATGAAAATGTACCGGAAAGGGCAGTACAACGTCTGCTGGGTCAGCTAGTTACTTATAAGCATAACTAAAGATTGTATATTAGGACGGAACCCATTGAACTTGTAAATACGTACATATGTAAGACAAAACTAAAATGATAAGATGTTTTTTTTAACCACTTCAAAAATCCTACACGTTTTTGTTGAAAGTAGTTTAAGATACGACAAAAACACTTATTGAAAATTTTGATGTACCACTTCTAATTCTGATACAATAGTTTTATTGAAAATTAAGATTAAATACTGCTTGGGAACATAATAAAAGAGGAAGCAGGTGGTGCCTGGTTTAAACACGCATAGATTTTTATCGGCAGAGTAAAAGTGCTGGCATATTTTCAGCAGCTACTACTTGGGGAAAAGATGAAAGAGAGAAGTACAGTAGTGGGACTAAGTTTAAAACCACCTTGAAAATGAATCAGTCTGATGACTTACGATCTGTATATCTGCTACATTTCTAAAAGAATTGAAATTAAATTTCGCACACAGGAAATTTGGAGGGCTCTCAATAAAACATGTAACTTCTGGGAAATTTCATAAATATGGATGTCCTCGCTTAAATTTAGCAATTGTTTTTATACCGAATGAACAAAGAGATCCGGAACGGATAATTTTCTCACAAAATACACTAGAAATAAAAAAATTGAAAGAACAAAAGTTTATTATACTTATTTAAGGGTGTTAAGAACATAATTTTAAGTTAATATAATTATAAGTTAAGTAAAAATTACTTTCGAAGCTATTTAGAGAAGGTTTTGTAGCACAATCTACTCGACTGACGAATAACGAATAAGATTTTTTTAAATTAATAGTTGAATAGTGTAAAATACCATATTTTAGCCATTTTTTAATAATCATAAAAAAATCATATTCGTAGAAGTTGGTAATATGACTTGAATGAAAGCCTAAATCCTAATCTAGTGATATAATCTGTAGAATTTACTAAACATCTTTGGGAACATGTCTTTTTTAGTTGAAATTTTTATCCACTATTTATTGTATGAGATAATCAAATTTTTGGAAATCGTGACGTTCAACCTTAATTTAAACCACGTTATACGATACAAAAATAGGCGAAATAAGGTTTTTTGTACCTATTTTTCTCGCAAATGTGATCTAATTGAACTTTTTCGTTTGCGAATTCGTAATATGCGGAAACAAGTCTATAGAAATAATCTGTCATTTGTCCGGCACCTAAATTGGTGTTAATCAGTGCTATTTGTGAATATTTTTTTCATTTAAATATTAAATTAAATTCAATTAATATTAAATTATCTAGATAAAAAAATATTCGACTAGTGCTTAACTCTGCTGCTAAGAAATGAAATGATTTCGGTAATAAGTATATAATACGAGTTATTTTATTTATAGATGTTACGATTTTTATAAATAAATTACTAATGGATATTTGTTTATTTTGCAGATTTTCATAAATAATGAATGGCATAAAAGCAAAAGTGGAAAAATTTTTCCAACTATAAATCCAGCCACCGAACAACTTATTGCGGAGGTTCAGGAAGGCGATAAAGCGGATGTCGACATTGCGGTGGCTGCAGCAAGAAAAGCCTTTAGGTAAACTATTTTTAAGCAATTGTTACAAAATACAATATGAAATAATTTTGGTACCTAGGCTTGGATCACCATGGCGCCGAATGGATGCTTCTGATCGGGGTGTTCTAATAAATCGTTTGGCAGACCTAATGGAAAGAGATCGCGTATATCTGGCAGTTAGTATAGCCTCTAGAGTTTTTTTTAAAAGGTAAAATTTTCACTAGTAATATTTGTTCCAGAGTTTGGAAACTTTAGACAATGGAAAACCGTATTCAATGTCTTACAACGTTGACCTTCCAATGGCTATAAAAAATCTACGCTACTTTGCTGGTTGGGCTGACAAAAATCATGGAAAAACCATTCCAATGGATGGGGACTACTTCGTCTACACAAGGCACGAACCTGTTGGAGTGTGCGCACAGATTATTCCTTGGAATTTTCCAGCGCTCATGATGGCATGGAAGCTAGGCCCCGCCCTCGCGACTGGAAACACAATTGTCCTAAAACCAGCGGAACAAACACCTCTGACTGCGCTTTACATCGCACAGCTGTCGAAGGAGGCGGGATTCCCAGAAGGTGTCCTAAATGTGATTCCTGGCTTTGGAGAAGCTGGTGCCGCCCTCGCCAATCATTCAGACGTAGACAAGGTTGCCTTCACCGGTTCTACAGAGGTCGGCAAGAAAATCCAGACGGCTTCTGGAAACACGAACCTAAAACGGGTGACCTTGGAGCTCGGTGGCAAGAGTCCAAATATTGTTCTCGCAGACAGTGATTTGGATTATGCGGTGGAGACTTCCCACTTCGGTCTATTTTTCAACATGGGTCAGTGTTGCTGTGCAGCTTCAAGAACTTTCATTGAGGAGAAAATTTATGATGAGTTCGTAGAGCGCAGTGCTGAACGGGCTAAAAAAAGGACCGTAGGAAATCCTTTTGACCTCAATACAGAACAGGGACCTCAGGTAGATAAAGATCAAATGGAGAAAATTCTAGGTTTGATTGAATCTGGTAAAAAGCAAGGAGCTAAATTGGTTGCTGGTGGAAACCGATATCAGGGCCTACAAGGATATTTTGTAGAACCAACAGTTTTTGCTGATGTAAAAGATGATATGCAAATTGCCCGTGAGGAGATCTTTGGACCAGTACAGCAGCTGATCAAGTTCAAGTCTCTGGATGAAGTTATTGAAAGGGCAAATAACTCTGAATATGGCCTCGCAGCGGCCGTTTTTACAAAGGATCTGGATAAAGCCAATCATATTGTTCAGGGTCTTCGTGCTGGAACTGTATGGGTTAATACTTACAATCAATTGGCTGCTCAAGCTCCGTTTGGTGGGTACAAAATGTCTGGACATGGACGCGAGAATTCTGAGTATGCCCTGCAAAACTACACTGAAGTGAAAAATGTTATTGTAAAGATTCCACAGAAAAACTCATAAATTCGTTACACTCTCATGCACAAGAAAGTGGAATTTTTCCGGAAATGCACATACTTAACGTTACATAACTTTAGTGCTATTCACATAGATGTAAAGACATGCCATTATTTTTGATAAGCTATTGTTACGAAAAAGTGTATTAATATAAAACAGAATTTGGTTAAAATCTTAGTTTTATATGTAGATTTCTCAATATTTACCTTTTTAATCCTTTCAGACGGGTAACATTTAATAAAAAAAATATTATCATATTTTTTAAAAGTGTCAGGTTCAAATTGTGGTACTGTACAAAATGCAGGCTGTCTTTTGACCCAGTCTTTAAATTCTAAATATTAATGCAAAAGCAAAACCAAATTTATAAATTCATATTTTGCAAGTTATCTCAGCTTCAAAATCTTAAAACATTAAATATAAAGATTTAAAAAGCTCTTCACCTTAATTGGTCATTCATTCAACAGTCATTTAGGTGCAGTCTCACCTTTGTTTCCGTATAATAAAAAGCTAATCTGCAAAAGTAGTAGTAAGAGAATAACGTGAACCCATTTTCATTCCAACTTACTATAATTATAAATAAAATTAAACTATATAATCCCATACGATAGGATTAAAGATAAGATATTTTGTAATTTTGAAATATCACAAGTAGCTATAAAATACAGTTCAGTTCAACAAGGCTAAGCGTACTGGTCATCATATAAGGAAAGCCTTAGGGACTTCAAAAAATTAGTACGGACAGCTAGACGCTCCAGCTGGGAGAACCTTTGTCGCAAGGTGGAGGAAGCATCAGAGACTGACCGTGTATGCAAGGTCCTTTGGACGTCCTCGATCATCCCTCTTCGTATTTGGAAACATTGGAGCTGCTGGCCGAAACTCACTTTCCTAGTTGCTCTTCAGAGCAAACTAATGAATCGGCAGTCGCTACCTTCCGCAATGAACTCGCCCAGAAAATCCTTAGTAGGAGCAAATTGGAATGGGCTATAAATAGTTTTAAGCCTTTCAAACCCTCAGGCTTGGACGACATTATACCAGCTGAGCTTCAGAAAGCTGCGGAGATAATTAGCCCATGGTTGTTTGCCATTTATAGGGCCTGACTCAGCTTAGTCTACATCCCCAAGACCTGGACTGAAGTCAGGGTGGTGTTTATTCCCAAGCGGGGGAAGGTCTCGCACTGCAGGCCCAAAGACTTCAGACATATTAGTCTTTCTTCCTTTCTTCTCAAAACTTTAGAAAGGTTTATCGATGTTTACATAAGAGAGTATGTAAATTCAGGGAGATTATCACCCTCGCAGCATGCCTACACTAAGGGCAAATCCACTGAGACTGCCTTGCATACCCTTGTTGATCGTATTGAGAGGACCATGTTGTATAAGGAGTAACTTCGGGACGATTGCGAATTTCTTTCTAGGATTTTAAAACGATATTCTGCACATGTTTAACTAAAAAAACAAAATTTTTGAATTGATTTTATAGCAATTAGTTTTTAAATTAGCTTACAGAAATTATACACGTAGCAACAATGCGATAAATCGAACCCAAGTCTTTTGAGTCTCATTGAGTTGCCAAAGTAAAGGATAAGAGGAATGGGCGATTATTTTGATAAGTTAAATAAGTTTTTTCTTTTTTTAATTTAACTTTATATACATACCCTAAAAGCCAGATCATTATACACTTAAAATTAACAAATTAAGTTTCAAATTTCCTATATTCATTAAAGAGTTGTTTGCTACACTTTTTTAAAATAGCAAAACTTAATGCTCGTATGTGAAAATTTTAAAATTAAAAAAACAGGACTTTTCGGACAAATAATCATGGTAGTAGATGTCTTACATATAAAGTAATATAACTAAAGAATATATAATATATCATTAAACTGCTCCTCTAATCTATGCTTAAAGTTCTAAAATTTCCAGTGAAATCTTCTTTTTTGCTTTGTGTCCGTAGGCTTTCATTTATTCTCCAGTATTTCTCATTTGTAAGGTAGTCCCTATATAATAATTTTGTTATACAGTGTGTAAAGTGCAACACAATGTAATTTTTACCTTTTTTGCATCAAGACTTCTACCCACATTTTCTTTATCTCCGCTACAGTTCCGGCCTTTCCGCCGTATTCATTTGGAAGCAAATCTTTTGGTATGCTTTGATAAAGTGTTTCCGATTCCGGAAGGTGGAACTTGATCTAAATTTAAGAAAGGTAAATAAAATTAAACGAATAATTATATAATTTATTTGATTTCAATATTAGTTTACCAATTTGAAGACTTCACTTTTGATGAAAGGCTTGATCACTGTCATAACTTTATCGACGTAGGAAGGGACATTGATCACATGAATCTCCTTCAGTTGTACTGGATGTGCTTCTTGAGTGAATTTCATGTAGACCCGAAGTGTTGATAAGACAACTTTCGTCATGTGCCTTAAAGTATAACCTGCCATATCGAATATTGGGATTTCTCCTCTAGTTTTTCCTGCAGGATCTGGTGTAATAAAGCGTATATCAGCAAACATGAAAAATAGTTTGATCGCTTCGTTGAAGTTATACTGTAAAGATATAGTAAATATTTATTAGTTTGTAAATATAATCTTATTATACTACTGTGATAAAAAAAAACAAGGTGAATTTTTCATTTAAACTTTGCGGGGGTACTATGAAATCATGATTTTTTTTTGTGGGTTGGTAGTACTGTCTTTGACATCTATGCAGAGGTTCATATCATTATATTGAAAGTGAGTTTTTCGATTTATACTAAACCAAACCATTTTAAAAGATGTTTTGTGCCTCAAACGCGTCAAATCTCGCTTGGTTCCAAAAACACTCAATTTTTTTTTTTTTTTTTTTTTTAAAAAAAGCGTTTCTTTGACATCTGTGAAATAATGATTTCGGACTACCATAATATCATCAACCGCCCTATTCGCCTGATTTAGCTGTGCCTGACTTCTTGCTATTCCCGAAACTCAAAAAACCGCTCCCAAGACATCGTTTTGACGCGATTGAAGAGATACGAGCCGAATCGAAGAAGGTTTTGAAGGCCGTTCCGGAAATCGAATTCAACAACTGTTTCGAAGGTTGGAAAAAAACTTGGCATAAGTGTATTGTATCTGGAAGGAATTACTATGAAGAGGATTAAATTGATTTGGAAGAAAAGATAAAGATTTTTCATTTTATAAACAAATTCACCCTATTTTTTGATCACAGTAGTATGTATTATTCCCAACTAAAGAGTAAAATAATGTGTAATAAGAAACAGCGAATGTTATATACCTTCTCAGGATTAGCGTCTGCAAGGCGGTAGAAAAGGACCTTGTTACCTTCAGGAGTGAGGCCTGGAAGTGTAAGCATGTCGCTGAAAGAAAGAGAAAGGATAATGTAAAATTTAGCTACGATTATAAACGGACTTAAAAGGTGGAGTTTTACCTTGTTACCTGAAAAATAGACTATTTATAAAAATTAAAAAAATAGTTACGAAACTAATAACAAATAAAATTTTGTACGATAATAATACATATTTATTGTTAAAAAAATTATATTTAATAAATGTTCTGACGAAAGGCTAGAAGAGCCGATTAAATAGTCTTTGTGGCTCCAAAGTACCCTTACAAGGGGATAAGAATAGATTTATTTCATTTTTAAATATATTGTAGGGGTTAGTTCTCTATGTATTATAGTAAAAGGATTTTATGCAACCCTTTTCAAATCAGTGATTTCCATTAAAATTCTTTAAATTCGCGGAATTTTGGTCAGGTTATTAGATCCATCCCATCTTGAATTTCCAAATAAACTTATATGTTAAGTTTCAAATAAACCCATATGTTAAGTTAGAAAATTAATTACCTTCAGGAAATAAATAAAGAAAATTGGTTCATTCGTTTCGACTACAACAAACAACTCTATCCAAAGTAAATCAGTAAAATACGATACGCTTTTTTTTCTCGAATAAGTCACATTTCTTATAGCATAATCTATTACCTCTCAATTTAATTGTCAATATTTCTTTTGAAGCGAATGAAAAACCTGTTAAATTTTTGCTAAAGCAAAAAAGCGATTATGACTAAGTCGGATTGTATAATCAGGTGGTATATTTATATCATATAGTGCTGTATTATTACATAAGAACGAACGTGATCTAACGACATAATAATAACGAAAATATTGATTATGTTCAGAAACAATAAATTAAAGACAATATTAATTACTGACTAATAAAATATAATAGTACTTACGTTGCATTTAGGATATTTCTGCATTCTTCAGTGCCGGGATCCCGTTTTATAAAAATGTGATCGTAATTATTTCGCATTGTAAAGTTGAAATCAATTAACTTTTTCGTCTTTTCAATGTCATTGCCGCAAACGTTTAGAAAACGTTCCAAGAAAGATTGTTCTAGAAATAAAAACTAGATAATATTTCATAAAATTCTTAATAAAAATAGTTTTTGTGAGAGTATACCAACTGGAGAAGTGAAAAAGAATGTTTTAAAATCAATACAGCAAATATCAAAATTTTGGAAGTTTATGAAAAATAGATTCATACTATACAACAGCTAATTTAAAAAGTCAAATTGAAGAAAAAGCTTGCCGAAATAAAGTGCAATATACTTTTTTTTATTTTAAATTTAGCACTAAACACAACATCGCGATTTTTAAATGTGTGTATTGACGATTTGTTCTATTCAATGGAAACAATTTTTAAAAAAAATGTTTTCTTCAACATTTTATGACTAGATTAAATTAAAATAATTTTTTCGACAGAAACAGAGGTTTAAATAGCGGAACCGAATAATTGATCTTATGATGCAGGCAATCTAAATTAATTATTGAAAGCCTTCGGATTGGTTACAGCAATTTATGTTTAAACGGCGATTAAAATCAAAAATTAATCCTAAATCAATATTAATGGAAAATTTGTGATACCATATACTTAAAATTTAAAGAAGCAAGTGTAATTAAATTGTAATTAGCGAATTTAATTTAATGATCGGTATGAGCCCCCAATACATATTTGTTGTTTGTGTCTAGTTTTCCTTTCGTATTTTAACGAATTAGGTAAGATAAGTTCATAAAAAAAATTATGTCTTTTTAATTCTTTGTTTTAAAATGTTTTGAACCGAATGACTTCAATCAAGAAAAGTCCCAAATGAATGAAAGCATAAAGGACCACATTTTAACATTCGATGCAGTAAGAGTTGAAAAGATAATTTATTTATAACAACTCGAAAGTTACTCAAAATATTTAATAATAATTGTATCATCCAATTTCTAGCAGCAACAAAGTGCAAATGTTTCTTAGCAAATTTATGTACATAATTCACGTAATTTTTAAATGAGGTGAGAAGGTTTTTGCACGATATGAAAAGATTACACCACCTTGAACTTTAAGTTTGCCGGAGTATCTAATAATAGATACTTCTTTTCCTTGTAATATAAAAAAGTGTTATTCGCTCATGAAAGAGTGAATTTGCATTTTTTGCAGGGTCATGGAGCAATATTGATAATCCAGAAATAAATCAACGAGATATACAGAACAGACATTCCAAGTTTCATAACACCTTACTAATCTGAAATCCTTCATTACTTCCGACCCTATCTATTAAGAAGAAGTTTGTGGCCTTTGTGAAAGTTTACGAATGTGTACCGGTAGTAAAAATTAACAAACCGGCTGTGAAATAATTTCTTCTACGTAAGTCATTAGCTATTTGTTAAGAAATAATCAAAATATCTTGAATTACATTCCTACTTTGAAAGGAACTTAACAAAAGGTGGATTTATGCAACTGTAAGTGCATTCAAAAACGTGAACAGAAATGATATAATATTATTTTAATCCATGGGCGGAATTAGAGATTATCCATTGGGGGGGCAGACTTTTATCAAGTATAAGAAAAACGAACAGTAAACTAATTTTCCGATGTTCGCTCTGTAATCTTGGGGGGGCAATGCCCCCCCATGCCCCCCCGTAACTCCGCCCATGTTTTAATCGCTTAAATTTATTAGATCTTAGGCAATAAGATAAATGCAATAACAAACAATGCTCATTCTAGAGTAGCATTTTGCAACATTATTATTCGTATTTGTTTTCTAAATAGTTTGAACATGTTGATGTGTCCTAGTTAGCGCAGCGTAAATATTTATTAATTATACACTACTTAAATGCTCTAGTGTTCTATATCCTAGAAATTGTTTCAATCTGAAAACCTCTTTATACTAATCTTCATGGACATTTTTTTAAATCATTGTAGAAATATTTTTCGCCATGTTGGATCCGCCATCTTTAATTTGCAAATCCTAACAGAAAGCAGAAAGCAGTGGCCCCTGCAAATCCCTATGAACTGATTTTCGAGAGAATCGAAAAAGTGGCGCCGGGATCCCTTTTATATTAATTATAATTGAAATCTCTTAATATTAGGAAATTTTGGTCGCCACATTTAATGCATTATATTGTATTTCAAAATAACAATAGCAGATCCGAAATAAGCGACCAGAAATCTAAGGAATAGTAATTTTAGGTCGCCATATTGGATCCTTTATCCTGAATCTAAGAATATTGATGTAAATACAGTAGATTTAAAATCAGATGTTCCGAAATCCATTTTGTACTAATTCCCTTTTATTAAAGAAATTTTATTTCGTCGTCTTGAATTTCCAAATTTCTACAGCAGATTCGAAATTGATTCTCCGCCTATCATTTTTTTAGCAATTTCATTAAAATCCTTAAAATTTTGGTCTCCATATTGGAACCGCTATCATGAATTTTCAAATTTAAATATTTGATTCGAAATCGGTGGCCTCAATATTTCTTCTCTACTAATTTTAATTATGATACAATCCCTTAAATGTCAGAAAGTTTGGTCTCCACATTAGACTCACCATGTCGAATTTTCAAATTTTTGATAATAGAAACGAAACCAGTGGCCTCAAGATGTTTTTAGTATCAAAACCCGTCGAATGTGAAAATTGTTGGTCGCCATATTAGATCGGTTTTTTTAGAAGTCCGTGAGTATATTCAAAATTAGCGTCATAACAAACCGTTAGGTACCAATTTTCATGACAATTCCTTGAAGTTTAAAGTATTCGCCACCATTTCGTCCGAATAAAAAGTAGCTTGACAAAACAAATAAAAATATCGATGCAAGCGTTTAGGCGAAATTGAGCAATAAACATACAGAGTTTCCATTTTATCTATATATAATATACAGGGTGTTCAGAGGTGGGAGGTCAATACTGAAGGGGGTGAAAGGTCAGACCGAGACAAGCAAAAAATCGTATGGGTGGGGGGGGGGGGGGGGCATCTCGCACCGTTTGGCAGTTACAGGGTGATTCGTAAATCAGGATTTTGCCTTATATGGGAACCACTCTTGTATTTTTATCTTGTTTTCTACGCATCGCAGCGGCCCCAAACTGATTTCAAAAAATCACTATTTGGAAGCCCTTTCCAAAAAAGTGTACACCACCCCCCTATCCCCAACCCCTTGGCCACAATCCCCCCTGGAAGTTGAAAAAATTAACTTTTATTTCACGATTTTTCACATTTCGCCCCACTTTTCTCCGAAATTCATGTTATTAACATACCTACTTTTTATTTTTTTTAAGTTGCCTATCTAATTACCTTTCCAAAAAGGTGCAACATGCCCAGGTAGGAAAAGGATACGAAAATTTATTTACAAAAATCCTTTTACAGAATATCATGATAATTCGAATTTTTAGGAAATTATACTTAAGTTAACTAAAAAATACATTTTGTTCGCTTAAAAACTAATTACAATTAAAACGTTTGTCCTTTAAAAGCTGTTCAAAATGTTTTCCGCTAGTTTCGATGCATGCAAGTAGCCTTCGTCTTATTTCGCGTTTGAGGTCTATGGTAGCCAGCCTCTCCCGTATTTTCGTGGCTGCAATCCCAATCCTGGTAACTAATTCTTCTCTGGTGTTGATTGGTCTTGAGTAAACTTCATCTTTCATCATTCCCTATAAGAAAAAGTCCAGTGGAGTAAGGTCCGGTGACCTAGCAGGCCAAGGAATCGGTCCATCTCGTCCAATCCAGCGCTCTGGGTAAAGTTCATTCAACGTTGCCCTAACAATGTTCCCAGTATGTGCAGGTGCTCCGTCGAGCTGTAAATAAATTGCGCTTCTGCTGGCCAGGGGGATGTCCTTCAACAGATCCGGAAGGGTATTCTCCAAAAAGTCCGAATATAGCTGACTATTCAGCACTTGGGGCAAGATGAAGGGTTCTATCAACTGGTTGCCGATGATGCCAGCCCAGACATTGACACTAAATCTTTGCTGGAAGGACCGACACCTGGTCCTATGTGGGTTCACATCTGACCAGGTGTGGAGGTTGTGGAAGTTTGTGATGCCATCCCGGGTGAATTGCGATTCATCCGTCCACAGAATTCGGTCTAGAAACCTTCTGTTTTCGATGTCAGACTCGAACAGCTAAGTGCAAATTGCAATAGTCTTTCGGAATCTCCTTCTTGTAGTGCTTGGACTGGGATATGGTGGTATGGATGTAGTCCCTCTCGGTTCACAACGGTCCAAACTCTCCCTGAAGACAATCCTGACCTTCGTGCGACCTGCCTGATGCTTATTACAGGGCTGTTCCTGACGATGTTGAGGATTTGTTGGTCGGGGTCCGCTGAATCGGGCGATTTTCCTGCTCGCGTTTCTGCTCTGGGGGCGGTTACACTTCCGGTTTCTTTTAACCTTCTGAAAGTCCTTGAAAATACCCTTCTCTTGGGTACCCGCCGATTCGGGAATCTCCTTTGGTATTCTCGTACGGCCTCACTATCATTTCCGTCTACTAAACCGTACCCGTAAATTATATCGGCATACTCGTCAACACTGCATTCTGCCATTTTATCTTAATTTTTTCTATTAAACACCCGGTTTTATCGCTTGCTTCTTCAACTGTGGTCAATGTCCTTTCAAACTTACCCATTTTTATACCATAATTCATAGGAGGTATTAGAAACGGAGCGTCAGGATACTTAAGAGTCAATACTGGATATAATAAACTAATAACCCTATTTAACGAGATTACATTTATTATTTTATTACTGTTTTGCTGAAATAATAAAAATGTACTACCTTTGTTTCCTAAACAAACATTTCCGAACTTGCTGTCATAAAAATTGTTTACTTAACGACTTTTTCCATTATGGTGCAATAAAGTAATTAGGTACCTGTGAGGATGTTTTAATTTCAGGACTTTTGCAAGCCTTTTCTACCTGGGCATGTTGCACCTTTTTGGAAAGGTAATTAGATAGGCAACTTAAAAAAAATAAAAAGTAGGTATGTTAATAACATGAATTTCGGAGAAAAGTGGGGCGAAATGTGGAAAATCGTGAAATGAAAGTTAATTTTTTCAACTTCCAGGGGGGATTGTGGGCAAGGGGTTGGGGATAGGGGGTGGTGTAAACTTTTTTGGAAAGGGCTTCCAAATAGTGATTTTTTTAAATCAGTTTGGGGCCGCTGCGATGCGTAGAAAAAAAGATAAAAATACAAGAGTGGTTCCCATATAAGGCAAAATCCTGATTTACGAATCACCCTGTAACTGCCAAACGGTGAGAGATGCCCCCCCCCCCCCCCCCCCCCCACCCATACGATTTTTTGCTTGTCTCGGTCTGACCTTTCACCCCCTTCAGTATTGACCACCCACCTCTGAACACCCTGTATACGTTTATTGCATCTAGATTCGAATACAGCGATCAAAAAATAACTTTTAATAACATTTTCATTTAAATCCATTGAAATTGGGAAATTTTCTTCGCGATATTGAGTCCGCCATCTTGGATTTATCAGTTTTGATAATATTCAAAAAGAAGTGCCTCAAAACAATCATTGTACTAATTTTCATTAGAATCCGTTGAAATCGAGAAATTTTGATCGCCATTATGTATCGACCACCTTGAATTTCTAAATTTGGACAAAAGATTTGAATACAATATTCCCCAAAACCCCTAAGTAACAATTTTAATGAAAATCCCTTCAAATTATAAATTTTCAATTCCATCTTAGGTCCACCATTTTGAAACCCTGTATATTATCCGAAAAAAAATTAGGTTATATGTTAAGTTGGGATATATACTACCTTTGGACAAGAAATGAAAAATTTCGAAAGAATTTATGTGTGATTGAGCAACAAACAAAACAACGAACTTTCCTTTTTATATATATGGTATATAGGGATCAGTGGCGTGGGGTGAAATTTTTGAGAAGGTAAGCCGGTGCAAAAATCAGAAACTTAATAGCGAAAAAAAACTTACCAAATGAAGTCAGATATTACAAAATGTGTTCAACAGTGACTGCGTGTATTCTTGTCAAATTTAGTCGGCCACTTCTATCATACTTAAAGTCAGTGGAAGTTAAGTGCTATATGAATATTATGAATAAATATGCACATACAATGAACTTCAAGAATAATATAAGTGGCTTTGAAAAAAACCGTTATAGTCGCGTGTATCGTGCAATCAAACTAAAGCAGTTAACAAAAACTGTGAAAAGTTGATATGAAATATAATTAATCTTACTTATACTCCAAAACTAATCTACGATTTATTTTTATAAATTCGACCAAAACATCATTGTAAAAATTCGACTGATTTCTAATTTGTAAAAGAAGGTGTTTTTCTATCGATAAGAGTGCTAAATTTGAGAGCCTTTCTTCGGTTTGAGAATTTCTTAAATAAGTATGTATTCTCTTAAGGGCTGAAAAAGATCTTTCCGCGGAACCAACTGTAATGGGAAGAGTTAAAAATATACAACACAAGTTTAAAATTTGAGGAAAAGTATCTTTTAAAATGCCACATTTAATATGCGAGTAAAGCGCGAGAATATCAAATTGCCGTAATGAAGAAGTGGTATATAAAACGTTCAATTCATTTTTTAAAGCAGAAAACTGGAAAATTCCCGGGAAAACTGTAATTAAAGATGATATCTTTTCGTTAGGACTTGATTGAACAAAATAATCATATTTTGATTTATTAAGTAAATCTAAAAATTTTAGTTGACTAAAGGAACTATACCGAGTTTTAATCTGAAAAATTACATTGTCTTTTATTTCTACAAAAATTCTTCGATAATTAGTTTTTAAATCGATGTCAGAATTTAGCACTCGACGTTTTCTTGGAGGTTCTGTGCAATCCTTCACACTATCAAAAATCGAATCAAATTTATTTAAAAAGTCAGAACTCATCCAAGACTCGAAATTCTCTATTTCTAGCCTAGCAACTTCAATATCCATCTGTTTATTTTGTAATAAATTAAAAAGTACATCCGTTTTTGCAAAACTTTCCGAGGTGGTGTGTAAAAAAAAGCAGAACTCTTTATCTTCCAATTTACTAAGTAACGCCATTTCCAACAAAAATTAAAGACTGAGAACAAGATATAAATAAAAAGCTACTAAAATGTCCTATAACAGACCACCTAGACCTTACAAAATTCTCACCAGCTTTTCACAATTAAATTCTATATATTAAAGTAAAAAATCCTTCAACTGACAAATTGAAACAAATAAATAATCGTCATCCGAATAGCCGAACCTAACGAAAAAACCCGAGAAGCCGGATTCTATCGTGTTATCGAGAGGTAATAAAGTAGCACCACACCACACTCATAAGTCACAATCCGTTGAGCACCAAGGCAAAAAGAGACACAAGTTAACAATTTTTTTATTAAAATATAATAAACAAAACCACAACACCCCTCCCTTCCGAGAAGACGACTTCTGCCGTGTTCTTGTGAAATAAGGGAGCATTCACTCCTACAATTCACAGCCCCTTCAGTATCAAAGAAATTTACAGTCAGCTGAATATTGTTTATGAAAAAAAAATTAATAACCAAACCCACCCCAACCAACCCCACTCACCCGAGAAGCCGCTTTCTACCGTGTTATAGGGATAATAAGAGAGCACCACTACACTCACACCCGTTCATAGAGAAGACACGAATCAGCTGACATTCTAAGAAATAAACAACCACCCGCCGAAGTGACCCGAGTTTCAACTTATGCAAAATGAAAACAACCGAGAAGCTGGTTTCTATCGTGTTATTTGCTTATAGGATTTGCTTTTAGTGAGCAAAGGATATCACACACGATTTCTTTGTTACTCGTGGAGAAAAGTGTGGGCTTGAGTAAGCCGTAAAATGACCGGCTTACAGAAGCAGCGAGCGAGCACTTCATACCCGATGCAACCCCTTGATAGAACCTGCTACGGTGCGAGGGAAGGTTCCATCGTAGTGCAACAACAGATTATGGTTGTTTTTGGTTGTAACACTTGTTTTGCCATGTTTTCTTTACGAGATGAATTTTGGGAGCGCTTTCCAGGAATTTTACAGGCATAGAACAAGTTTTAAATTTACGGGAATAGGATGAGTTCCCAAATAGTCCAGTCAATTTAACCTCTGAAGCGGAAGTTTGTGGTGGAGTGCTAATTTTTGGATATATTGTTGGGGACGGTGAGAAATGAAGCTATAACTATTTTTTGCCCCTCAGGGGTGTTTGCGAAGGGGTGAAAAAGGGTGAAAAAGGTTTTTTGTTTATAACTTTGAATAAAAAAGTCAGCCTGGGTGGGAACGTTAGAGGGTGATATAATAAATGATTATTCATCTTGTATTAAAGTTTCCCCCGGTTTTGTTTATTGCAAAATTGTTTATTAACAATTTCACTCTCCCAAACCGAAAAAAATCACGGCTGATTTTTTTTAAAAATACTTAAGCTCGTACGATGTCTTTCATTTTCACAATATCACTAGAAGACGCAATCCCCCATCATATACCAAAAATTCAAAACGGTTCCATGCATTTCACCTGAGATAATCACCCACATACCTCACCTGTTTTACACCGAAAAATGTACAGTTTTAATCCAAGTCAAGATATCCCCCACGAATCGTCGCCCTCCGACCAGATATCGCTGAGCAGCACACATTTTTCACATTTTTTCCCAGCCCACGGTGGGGAAGAAGAAGATTTGCGACTGATTCAAAAACGGAAATCGCTATAACTTTCGATGTATGTAACGGAACTTAATGTATGATGGCTTCAAAAATCACTTATTTTTTTCTCCATCTTTTCCTCATACACCACTTTCACCTAATATTTTTACTTTTTTTTTATATTGAATTAAACTTAAAAAAAAAATAAAAATTAATTACATTTTATTCCTTTTCTCCCACAAAACTAAACTTTTTTGAAATATTCTTAATTTTGTAGTTATCTACAGATTCCGCCCTTTATTCCCATAATTTTTATTATTTTCCACAAATCCCCCCTGACCCCCCGAATAAATATATTACCCCTTAAATTTTACAAACAAAAAACTCGCCAAACATTTTATTTTTTTTCTCCAACAAAACTAAACTTTTTTGAAATATTCTTAATTTTGTAGTTATCTACAGATTCCACCCTTTATTCTCATAATTTTTATTATTTTCCACAAATCCCCCCCTGACCCCCCGAATAAATATATTACCCCTTAAATTTTACAAACAAAAAACTCGCCAAACATTTTATTTTTCTTCTCCAACAAAACTAAACTTTTTTGAAATATTCTTAATTTTGTAGTTATCTACAGATTCCACCCTTTATTCTCATAATTTTTATTATTTTCCACAAATCCCCCCCTGACCCCCCGAATAAATATATTACCCCTTAAATTTTACAAACAAAAAACTCGCCAAACATTTTATTTTTTTTCTCCAACAAAACTAAACTTTTTTGAAATATTCTTAATTTTGTAGTTATCTACAGATTCCACCCTTTATTCTCATAATTTTTATTATTTTCCACAAATCCCCCCCTGACCCCCCGAATAAATATATTACCCCTTAAATTTTACAAACAAAAAACTCGCCAAACATTTTATTTTTTTTCTCCAACAAAACTAAACTTTTTTGAAATATTCTTAATTTTGTAGTTATCTACAGATTCCACCCTTTATTCCCATAATTTTTATTATTTTCCACAAATCCTCCCCTGACCCCCTGAATAAATTTATTACCCCTTAAATTTTACAAACAAAAAACTTACCAAACATTTTATTTTTTTTCTCCCACAAAACTAAACTTTTTTGAAATTTTAATAACTTTGTAGTTATCTACAGATTCCGCCCTTTATTCCCATAATTTTTATTATTTTCCAAACATCACCCCCTGACCCCCCCGAATAAATTTATACTATTTACCATTTTTTAAATTATTCCCCATTTTTACTATTCAATTTTTTCCACCAATTTTCAATTAATCTCACTTTTTTTTTCACCCACATCTACTTTAAAGTCTTCCGAAACTTAATCTACATTTTTTTCTCCATTATTGCTAATAGTTTGTCCCCAATTGGAGTAGGTCTTTATGCAATAATCGTAAATCGAAACTGGGGAGAAATTAATATTTTGGGCGAAAAATGATCCGCTAGCACACACGGGGGCAGATTGGGGACAAACTATTAGCAATAATGGAGAAAAAAATGTAGATTTAGTTTCGGAAGACCTTGAAGTAGAGGTGGGTGAAAAAAAAGTGAGATTAATTGAGAATTGGTGGAAAAAATTGAATAGTAAAAATGGGGAATAATTTAAAAAAAAGGTAAATAGTATAAATGTATTCGGGGGAGTCAGGGAGTGATGTGTGGAAAATAATAAAAATTATGGGAATAAAGGGTGGAATCTGTAGATAACTACAAAATTAAGAATATTTCAAAAAAGTTTAGTTTTGTTGGAGAAAAAAAATCAAATGTTTGGCGAGTTTTTTGTTTGTAAAATTTAAGGGGTAATATATTTATTCGGGGGGTCAGGGGGGGATTTGTGGAAAATAATAAAAATTATGAGAATAAAGGGTGGAATCTGTAGATAACTACAAAATTAAGAATATTTCAAAAAAGTTTAGTTTTGTTGGAGAAAAAAAATAAAATGTTTGGCGAGTTTTTTGTTTGTAAAATTTAAGGGGTAATATATTTATTCGGGGGGTCAGGGGGGGATTTGTGGAAAATAATAAAAATTATGAGAATAAAGGGTGGAATCTGTAGATAACTACAAAATTAAGAATATTTCAAAAAAGTTTAGTTTTGTTGGAGAAAAAAAATAAAATGTTTGGCGAGTTTTTTGTTTGTAAAATTTAAGGGGTAATATATTTATTCGGGGGGTCAGGGGGGGATTTGTGGAAAATAATAAAAATTATGAGAATAAAGGGTGGAATCTGTAGATAACTACAAAATTAAGAATATTTCAAAAAAGTTTAGTTTTGTTGGAGAAAAAAAATAAAATGTTTGGCGAGTTTTTTGTTTGTAAAATTTAAGGGGTAATATATTTATTCGGGGGGTCAGGGGGATTTGTGGAAAATAATAAAAATTATGGGAATAAAGGGCGGAATCTGCAGATAACTACAAAATTAAGAATATTTCAAAAAAGTTTAGTTTTGTGGGAGAAAAGGAATAAAATGTAATTAATTTTTATTTTTTTTTTAAGTTTAATTCAATATAAAAAAAAGTAAAAATATTAGGTGCAAGTGGTGTATGAGGAAAAGATGGAGAAAAAAATAAGTGATTTTTGAAGCCATCATACATTAAGTTCCGTTACATACATCGAAAGTTATAGCGATTTCCGTTTTTGAATCAGTCGCAAATCTTCTTCTTCCCCACCGTGGGCTGGGAAAAAATGTGAAAAATGTGTGCTGCTCAGCGATATCTGGTCGGAGGGCGACGATTCGTGGGGGATATCTTGACTTGGATTAAAACTGTACATTTTTCGGTGTAAAACAGGTGAGGTATGTGGGTGATTATCTCAGGTGAAATGCATGGAACCGTTTTGAATTTTTGGTATATGATGGGGGATTGCGTCTTCTAGTGATATTGTGAAAATGAAAGACATCGTACGAGCTTAAGTATTTTTAAAAAAATCAGCCGTGATTTTTTTCGGTTTGGGAGAGTGAAATTGTTAATAAACAATTTTGCAATAAACAAAACCGGGGGAAACTTTAATACAAGATGAATAATCATTTATTATATCACCCTCTAACGTTCCCACCCAGGCTGACTTTTTTATTCAAAGTTATAAACAAAAAACCTTTTTCACCCTTTTTCACCCTTTTTCACCCCTTCGCAAACACCCCCGAGGGGCAAAAAATAGTTATAGCTTCATTTCTCACCGTCCCCAACAATATATCCAAAAATTAGCACTCCACCACAAACTTCCGCTTCAGAGGTTAAATTGACTGGACTAAAAAGGGAAGCCGGTAGGAATCGTGTTATATGGACCCCACGCCACTGATAGGGATGTATTTGTGGCCCGGTTGTTGAGTGTGAATACTTAAGCTTTAACCGCATTGTGAATTATTAACTCTTGGGTTGATCTTTAGCTCATAAAAAGTTAAATGGTTGGGTCGATTCGGATCAGAAACTAATTTCAATAAGATATATAGTAAAGTTCAAAAACCTGCATACATTTCTTACCAAATAAAATATTATGTGTTCCATAAATAACTTTTAAAAACAGAAAGCATATTTTTCAGAAATTTTAAAAATAATATACATGCATGCATTCCACAAAACAAGTTCTGTAAAATGACTCCCCACATGATATTGGTACAAAATTAAAAAAAAATTTCGTGTACATAATTTGTACACTCTCTCTTTAATTCTTATATGAATATTTTAAAGTGCAAAATATGTGGGTTAATAAGATGTATTAGTATGCCAAATTTCAAATTTCTACCTCACATGGTTCCTGAGAAAATCTATTGTGATAGACAGACATACGAACAGACGGATAGACACGAGAGCGATTATATACAAGGTTTAATTTTTATTCCTTTGTAGATACCGAACACTAAAAATGAATAATTATTTTAAAAATGTCCGATATATAACCTCTTAAATCAACAATATGCATTCATATGTCTTAAGGGATTTTGCACAATTATCGATTCAAAACTACGTACTAATACAACAAATTTTAAAAAAAGTGGTTATTATTATACATCTCTGTTTCCATAATAATCATTTTGAAGCCATTATGAAAGCGTCAATAATGACGAAAATCCGAAGATACTAATTTAGTCCTTTTTTTCCCGTCAGTATCCGTGGAATATTTTAAGAGCAGAACATTAGTGAATAATAATGTCGATTTTATTAAAAAACAGCATTAAATCTCGAGGTCGTTTAATGTTATAAATAGGTAAACTTTTCATATCCAAAAAATTCCAAGATAAATTCATCGAACGTCAGCAACGTCTGGTGTAAGACAGTTTTCCTCTACGTAAGAGCAATTATTTACTGCTTCGCTTTTTTTTTTTTTATCATCTATTTCATTTAGCACGCTTCAAGTGAATTTTTTTATTCGCAATTTTATATATAAACAAATAAAAACATATATTTACAAAAAATAGTATTCATAGAGTCTATGCTTTTTAATTTATGCCTTCTTTTATTATCTTTGCTTAATTATAGGAAATTTTGCATTCAATTTAAAGGTGAAAGATGAAATGGAGCGATTCGTTTCTCATAATAAGGTCCCAGCTTTTCGTAAGTACGTATTAAGAAAGTTTTAGCCCTAGAAATCTCACGATTTATCGTCATTTTTATTAGCTAAGGGAACGTACCCAAACTACGTGACCCGTTCAGGGGGAGGGGGGGTCTTGAAAATACCACGCTTGGTCACAGGGGGGGGGGGGGGGGGGGGGGTTTAGGTTTTCGTCACGTAGTCAATATCCTCTAGGAAAATCTCGCACTTTTTCGAGCTATATTCAAATACGGCGCGCAGAGTTTAGCGCTTTCTAAAATCACAGGTGACCAGTGGTGGATTTACCAGCAGGCTGAGTAGGCTAGAGCCTAGGGCGGCAGATTTTAGGGGCGGCAAATTTAGGACCAAAAATGTTTGTTTATATCTCACAGAAATTAAAAAGATTCATATTTATATACCGAAACTAATATTCCGTGGTTTCGCCGGCTATCGCCGTCGACGGAATTCTAGGAATCAAGCGCCGTCATCTATATATAAAATCGAAAGACTATTCAGAGTAGACTGCACAATTTGCTTTAAATAACAACAAAAAATGAAAACCAGAATTAATAAAGAAGTGTATAAAGAATAAATAGAAAAATATTTTAAATTAAAATTGCAACACATCTCACAATTCCCAAAGAAAGTCATGTAATTTTCACTATACTGTCTAACAATCCGCCATTTCATTTGTCACAACCCAATACAATAACATATTTTCAGTTGTAACATTATGTCTTGTGAAGACAGAAGAGAAGCTGACCAATATGAAAACCTGCAACACACGCAGGAAATAGGCTACAAACTAAGATAACTGTGTATAGTTTAATATCAGTAAAAGGAAAAAAGTTTTCAGAAAGCTTTTTCATAACTTAAAATGGTCCACGGTATCAAAAGATTTGCTATGGTCTAAAAGAATCAAGATAGTAAGATTGTTACTATGCAGAACTTCCAAAATATATCTGTTGTCACATTTAACACGGCCATTTTACAACTAAAGAACTTACGAAAACCCGACTGGGACACAGACAACAAGTTTTTAATGGTTATGTACGGAGTCATTTGCTTATATAACAATTTCTCAAATATTTTACTAAGGAAGCACATAATACTAATAGTTCGTTAATCACTAAGTCCACAAGGAAGCGCTTTTTTTGAGCACAGGTATTACAGTAGCTCGCTTCCATAGAGTAGGAAATTGTGAAGTTGGTAGACAATCATTAATAACGTGCGTTAAAACCTTTGCAATACCATAATCAAAATCGTTATTAAAAACCGAGGAGACTTTACTAGAGAATATTATTATTAAGCTACAGTTAAAATTACACATCAATCGATAAAAAATTATAAAAGCTAGAGATACGCTAAAGAAGATCACGAAAAAAAAGATTCAACTGCGACGCCTGTCGCACTCTGGATTTGCATCCAAAACATTGTTAAAAATTTTTTAAAGTACTTTATGACTTTTGTTAACATGTACACAAAATCAAATTACATTATATTAAAAAATTGTCATGAAAACAAAATCCAAAAATTGCCCTTGATTTCATACACACAAGGTAGTATTACCCCTTAAGGGGGGGGTATGGTATTTTTAGTGTTTTTTTAGCAACAATTTAAGAATTTTTTTCTGAAATATAGTAAAGAACAGTTTATTTTATAAATGGACATTTAAGATGTACAATATAAAAACAATATTTTCTGAAATTTTGAAGTAAAAATATTGAAAAACAAGCCATCGACAGTGATTTGAAAAAACCGCCGCTAAAAAACCGGTGTTCATCATATCTAATGACTGGATCATCTGTAACCAAAAAACCAAAAAGAATCTGTTAGTTAATTAGTTTCTTCAGGTACTGACGAAGAGCTTTTTTATTTAAGATTTTTTTTTTTTTTTTTATAAGAATTTTTTTAGTAAAAGATCGAATTTTGAAAGAAAAATTTTGTTTTTTTGACTTTAAACTTATGCCAAAAATTCAAAAATCAAAATAAACGAAAAAACTCAACGTCACTACCTGAAGAAACTAATTATCTAACAGATTCTTTTTGGTTTTTTGGTTACAGATGATCCAGTCATTAGATATGATGAACACCGGTTTTTTAGCGGCGGTTTTTTCAAATCACTGTCGATGGCTTGTTTTTCAATATTTTTACTTCAAAATTTCAGAAAATATTGTTTTTATATTGTACATCTTAAATGTCCATTTATAAAATAAACTGTTCTTTACTATATTTCAGAAAAAAATTCTTAAATTGTTGCTAAAAAAACACTAAAAATACCATACCCCCCCCTTAAGGAATTCGTCATATTTTGTTAGAGTTTCGTGATAGGAGACTGCCTCAAAGAATTCACATTAAGATCACCACATATAGTTACATTTGGAGTGATTAACACGATTGTAGATAGGGATTAAATGGAGTAAATTCGACAGGTGGACAGTAAACACCAAATTAACCCATTTACATCATTAAAGCCAAATAAACTTTTTTAACTTTCTGTTTGCAAAACATGATTTGAAACCATATTTAAGAATTACTACGTGAAAACTAAGAGGGGGGGGGGGGGGGGGGGGTCTAGGCATATACTACGGGTGGTTACCGAGGGGGGGGAGGGGGTTAAAAAGTCGCGAAAAATGGGTCACGTAGTATGGGTACGTTCCCTAAGTTATAAATTCATTCTCATAATGCCTACAGAGGAAGTCTCTAAAGTGCCGGACAGTACTCAATTTTCTTGTAACCTTTACCAAGGCCAAGGTTTTACGACCTTTCTATTGATTTCCCATTTGTGAAACTTTTGAATGTTGCTTCAAAATATATTATTAATTGAATACTAGATATGCCACACATATTTCATAAATGTAGTAAGATTATTAAATATATAATGTATAACATTAAAACTATTTTGAAGCTTTCGAAGAAGTACGATAATGAGAAAAAAAGTCAATATGTGTCTGTACAAAATCCACCCAATCGGAAATGTTACCAGATACGTTACAAATACGAAAGCAGTTAATTGATTAATTATTACTATGTAGTTACACGTATTTTGTTTTGTATAATGTTTTTAGTCCATTTTTAAAGCTTTAATGCTAAATAATCGTGATTAGTCTTGATTTATAATGTATTAAGTTTCGGGCAGTTAGTAATTATGTAACCAATTTTTATGGGTAAGCAGACATCCTGATCTTACGTAAGCGAAGGTATAGTGAAAGTGTAATTTAGTTATAAATACTTATTTTATTCATATCTAAATTTTGTTTTGAATTTTTTTTTAGATTATAAATTTGATGTCTCGACAAAAAAGACGATTTATATTTTTTACCTGTTTGTATTCTTGTATATTTGTTCGATTTTATGTGACGCAATAACCAATCAACCAATTTCGATGAGGTTTATTGTGTGATTCCCATTGGTGGGTGGTTTTCTTTATATTTTCGCGATAGTTTTCTCTAGCTTTTAACCCAGTTTATCCGCTTAATTGTTTATTTAACTACATATGTATTCACCATCACAAGCTATCGTCTGTGGTCGAAATTCATCCAAAACTTGTTTTTCACATAATTAATTGGAATTTATTTGTATGCAAATTCTTAATTTTTACTTTGATGCAGTGAGGCGCTATGTATTTGTTTGCAAAACTTTTTTGGTTTTTTTGTAATATGGTCCTGTGCAGAGAAGATAAAGGGATCTTAAAAGCTCATAAAGTCAAGAATGTGATAAAAATGCTTTCATTTAATTGATTAAATCGTTTTGTATGGGGAAATTATGTGTGCATGTTCACTTTATTTTCAATGCTTAAACGGCAACATAAACACATGATTTTTTTTTTTTTTGCACATCTATGGCACAGACTTTTCGAATGATATAAGTTTCATGCTCCTCCTTTTATAATAAATACTAAAAAAACTTACGACATTTTTCGATGTTCACGTATATACATATATATAATATGGTATAGTAGATACCGGAAATTAAAATTTCCTATAACCGAAAGTTTTGCGTCTTTTGTGCTTGATGATGATCGCCCCATAAAAGTTGCAAAACTTAATACTTGGAAATTTTAACGAAATTGATAAACCATTTCATACCCACATGTATTATTATTTATTGTTAGGGGCAACCCTTATGGTGGGCACATGTAACAAAAACCGTATAAAATATTGGCGAATCTAATTGCAGACAAGCAGATGAAAAAGAAGAAGGTAATAGTTTGAGTTACTGCTTTTTATTTTAAAATGTTACTGCGTCTATAAATGATAAATTATATAAATATATTCTAACTTGTTTTCATCAACTTACTAATGAGACGAAATTATATTGCATTATTTTGAGCGATCTGGCAAATTCAACTGAAATCAAATTGAAAACTGCGTAATTACTTATAAAGTAAAGTGGTGTTGGGGATTAAAACTCCTAGCACTTTTTAGCTTTAGAATCTGAAAAATGCTGAAATATCTCGATGAAGATTTTGATGAATAGGTTTTCTAGGGTAACTAAGAACAAAAATCGGCTTCAGATTATTTCACGGTTGAGATTTACTAAGAAAAATTTATATTTTAAAAAATCGTTAAGTACATTTTCATTAATAATAGTATCCAAATTGATCTGAATAAATCAACTAAACATATAAATAGACTGAAAATCAATCCTTTCCGTAATGTATCTAAAAATTTGTTCAATGTAGATGGATCTCTACGGTATACTATTTATTAGAGGAAAGGAGGGTAATATGGAACCCTGCTGCTAATATGGACCCCCCGTGAATCGACTTCCCTAGGTGCTGCGCCCTGTTGGTCAGCGGTGTAACTAGTTTCCCGCCTCTCAAAAACCACGTGAGCGTCTCCTCAGTCGCCTTCTAACCTTTGTCTAGTTCACATCGCCATTTTGTTTTTTAATGTTCCTTTATGAGTTCCTTTTTCAACTAAATTTTTCTCCTTGTTTGTTTTCTAAAATATTTAATGTAATTATATTTTCAATAAATTTTTTTTTTAAGTTTTACATTGTTTTTAATCAAAACGAGTTGTTGTTCTCAATAAATATATGGTTAAAAATGTTATCTATCATTTTTTAACCTGAATTAAAACGGGGGTCCATATTACCCACACCCTAACTGTAGACACACTATTTCACTTTTTTTAGTTATTGATCAATTTCTTTCTCATATCGATAAAAAATGTTCCAAATGAGGTAGCAAAGGTAAGAGGAGCCTTTGAGCAATTAATTTACCCCTGGTGCGAATACCTACATTACTGAATTAAAGTGGCACCACAAAAACAAAGTGGGGTTCCATATTACCCTCCCTTCCTCTACCTTCTGACTTCTTTTTTACATTCTTCAATAAAATTTGGTAACAAATTTCTTTAATATATGATTAGTATTTACAATGGTATGGTACTATTCTTTATTTCCATGTTTAGCATATTCAACATAAAATTACAGGTATCCCTCCTGGTAGATATGTTCCTAGAAAATGCCGTGTTGTGTGAAACCGTGTTATGTGAGACTAGGAGCTAGTACAACATCCAGGGACGCGTTCCGAATATCTTTTGAGACCAAAGTTTTTGTTTTTTTTTAATTCTACAATTTTCATTAAAAATATAAACTTAAAACAAAACACGTAAGTAAACAAAAATTTATTTAATTCAAACACATTTTAATGTATTTTTTCAGTTTCGTCAGTGCTCAGCACAATGAAGCTGGAGCGTTTTTTCCGTCAAACGATATCACCACTTTCTGAATCTATTTTCTTCTCTAGGATTTTTTGCATCTTACTCCTTCAGAAATTTCCGTAATTTCATTAAAGTGTTAAAATGAAACCCTGTTGTAGGTTGCCGTGCTATATGAGGGTTTACGATAGAGCGAAACCGTGCTTTACGAAAATGTGTTATAGGAGGGATACCTGTATTTGAAAAATGCATTTTTCGACCTCTTAACTATGTAAAAAAAAAAGTTGGTCAAGAGCGAGTTGGGTTCTCGCAATCAGGCGTTTTTTTCGTACATTTTGGACTATATCTTTAAAAACAATTCACCAAAAATTTTGATTTTGTATCCTTGACAGTAACCCTTTCAAACGTATCGCACACGGTTGTATCGTAACTTTTTTTGAGGGGCCACCCACCCGGTTGAAAATTAAAGAAACAAATACCTACGTTAAGTCGTTTAGAAAAACGTCTGTAACAGACAGACGGACGGACCGAAGAGTGATCTTATACACTGAGAAAAAAAACGCAGTAAATTTAAATAAAACGAGATTAAATCAAGAATTTTTAGCTATAAAAGTGCAGCATAACGGAGAATTCTTGTTTTAATCCCGTATCGGTTTCTTTTTCGTATAGGTTCTTTCCAATAGTGATTTAACGCTGTTTCAGATTGGAACAAGATTTTGGGATATTTGATGTAAGATTTTTTCAGTACTATTTCTAAACATCTTATTCTTAAATTTAGCTTTTTCTTAATGTCAATTTAAATCTGCTTAGATTTGATATAACACTATTTGGTATTTGATTTAAGATGTCTCACAATATTAATTCTAAACTGCTTGAATTTGAAATAAGATTTTCTGATATTTGATTTGAGATTTTTTCAGTGTTGTTTCTAAGCTTTTTATTCTTAAATCTAGTTCTGGTTTGAAAGGTGATTTAGTGCAGTATTAGTGTTTTGTATCTCAAATAGAAAAATGAAAACACTTCTGAAATCACCTCGATGTCTGACTGTCACGGCAAGAAGTTTTTCATGCATTAAAAATGTCTTACCTATTGCTAGGTATACATCTTATTGCTGTTCCATTCCTGGATGACTTTGAGTATATTCGGTAACTGCACTTTGTGCCCATCATAGGACTCCTTTATGTAAACAGAATGACAAAATTACTAGCCGTTTCAACGTAAATCGCGCACAAAAAACAGACATACAGACAATATACCTACTTTAAAATGCGATTTTTGTTGTCTGTATCACATAAAGAATTTTTCTTCTGAAATTAAAAAATTACAGACAAAACGCCCCCTTAGTATGTAGTTTACGTGTATAATAGTGGAAGCACATGGAGTATATGCCAATAACAAAAAGAGAGAAGTTCGGTAAAAAAAAACAGTTTATTTCACTTATTTGTTATTTATCACAAAAATTTGTTCCTTACATATGTCTTTCCATTTTTTATTTGATATAAATGTAAAAGTGGACTTGTAAAAAAATTTATTTCTTTTATATGTAATTCATTAATTCTGCCCCCGACTTCATACGCTTGAAAATGAAGGAAAAGCTTTTTATTTCTATTGGAAAGCAAGCAACATAAATCTTATTGTTCTCGAAAATAAAAAAATCTGTTTTATATAGTTTAAAATTGTTTGAAAACTTATGGGCTAAATATAAATGTTTTTTATAAATTCTACCCTTATACGCTATCGATTCTGAAATGTTTATACATTGAAAATTAAAATTTTCAGTACAAATTATTTTATTATGTAATAACACGCCAGATAAATCTACTGTACTAAAGGAATCTTTATTTACATAAGATTTCAAGCCGTTCTCATATTTTGTCAAGAAATTCGAAAATTTCACTCCTGCCTTTATTGCTAATGTTTGGGGAGTTGAATGTTGTGTTGTCTAGTTGTAGAACTTCGATGTTATTTATATCTTTCTCCATTTATTACACAGATTTTACACTGATGGATCTTGATAATCCTGTATTCGTAATTCCAAAGGAATCTTATCCAAAGCTTCACTTCAAATGTCACCGGTATTGCAAAACACAAACTAACACGCATTAGAAACCGAACAAGTGAGCATGAGTAACACGACTGAACAAAACGTAAAAGCCGAGCAAATTGTAACAAATCTGAAGAGTGAACACCAAAAGGATTAAAATAAGATGGAATAGAGTTAGTTTTACTTCGTTTACAAAAACTTACCTCTTCAGTGTAAAATTGAATTTATTTCGAGTTGTTTCAATATTTCACAAGATACATCATACTTTTCGACTTTGAAATAAACTGAATAAGAGTAAATTTAAGAATTTGTTTTTTAAGAAGAGCGAAATCTCAATATAAGTATGATCAGACTAAATTCCAGATTGCAATATTTTTCTTAGTGTAAGAGTTATGTTTTTTCCCTTTAAGGTACGAAACCCTAATAAATGTAAGAGCAGCTATTGTTGCAAAAAGAAACAACATTAGCTAACCCATTACTAAGAAAACAGGCATGCAATAAATTTATTTTCGTGCAAAAAATATCTTTTACGTACTGAAATGTTTTAACTAAAAAATTGCGCAAGGACAAAAAGGTTATCTTTGCTAACCGCCCAGATCCACAATTGATCTTGCAACAGAGTCTGGGACGATGATTTCAGTTATAATTAATACGACACAACCTTGAGTGAGCAACACTGTTTCTTTTAGTTCAGATTATGTAAAAAGGCCACTCCACGCCGTAGCTCCCCGCTGGCCATCGTGCTTCTTGTCTGGTTTACGAATTTCTTGCAAAAAACTGCCAAAACGAAGTTGCTCCCCTTTACAAATCTCATGGTGTAATACGAAAGTAAAAAAAGCCTATCGGCTTTCTTTTCATCTGGGAAGTATTACGTGCGTCTCATACGAGTAATACTCGTTCCTGGGATTTGGCTTTAAACGAAAGGTTGGTTCTTGTAGGTTGCGTTGCGGTGTACAAACTGTTATGCAATTTGAATCGCAGTCCAACAGTTAAGGTAAACGAAGACAGGTACTGGAACTTTTAACCGACTAGGGGCACTACTTCTGGTGGTTTTAATGAGAGATTCTACTTTAAACCGACTTTTCTCAAAACCGTCTGGTCCGAAATTAAGTTCATTGTGCTTTGTTGGGAAAGACCCCAATTAACAGTTTTTATAGAATTTGTGAGGCCATCAATTCTTTAAATTTAAATTTTAAATTTAAGCTAAAAACTACGTTCCCTTTTCTCAGAAACAATTGATTCGTTCTCATCTTTAAATTTTATATAAAGAATTTTTTTATATGTAGATATTGTTTTCATGTAATTTGAATGCAGATTTCAAGAAAAGCAACGATTTTCTGAAGGTGAAAAAATTTTATCTCGATTAATCAAGAAGTCATGAGTAGAAGTAAGTTAAAAAATATTATATCCTGGACAGGCTATGAACGAAATTTCAAAATTATCATATTGCCTTCAAAATAAAATGTGTAATTTTTTGCCAAAATCCTTGTTTGACGGAATATTCGTCCGAATTTTCATAAGAAATTCAAAGATTATATGAAACTTTTAAAATTGTGTTTGCATTAGGTTCTATAATAAATTTCGTTCGCAATCTGTCGAGGGTATTACAAAATTTCGAGTTAGTATATTTTTGTAAAACAATTAAGTATTTTATTTTATAATGCATACTTTGAACATACTAAAATTTGTTTATTAAAGAACATTCAGGAGTATTTATTTATTTATAGTCTATCGATTTACAAATCTTACAGACTAAGAAATCCTTAACTAAACGTAAATACTTAATATTAAATGCAGGCTTGACTATAACTTACCAACTAATGCTAGCATATTTCCTTTGAATTCATTTCTTGACATATGGAACTCGAAAAAGTCACAGTGCTGATTAAAAAGTCTTATAGAATGATTTATCACCTCAAATTTACTGTAATTAGCTCTACAAGAAGATTGATGTAATAAATTTCTTGAGCGCATGTTTATATAAGGTACATGAATTTGAACTAAATTTAAAAGTCCGGGGCAATTTAAATGACACGTAAGTATGTCTCTGATAAATAAAGCTCGAGTATAAATGCGTCTCTGTTCAAGTTTTCGTAGACCCAGTAACAAACATCTGGTATCATATGATGGAAAATCGTTTGTTATTTGGAGATATTCAAATTTTCGAAATAAGAATCTAGTAAAATATCTCTGCACAGATTCAATTCTTTTAATATGATTAGTATGATGTGGAGACCATATAGCTGAAGCATATTCCAAGATAGATTTGACCATAGATATATATAATTGAATAAGAGAGGCAAGATTACAAAAATCTGTAGTATTTCTCTTAATGAAATTTAATAACTTAAATGCTTTGCTTACTACAAAGTCAACATGACTTGAAAATGTAAGTTTGTCATCAACAAACACTCCTAGATCTTTGAATTCAGAAACTCTCGATAAATGTAGGTTTTGTATATTATAATTCCATTCTATTGGATTAATTCGTCTATGAATCGTCATAACTTTGCACTTAGATATATTTTTAGTAACAATTTATTTGATAAACACGACTGATGCAGTTTATCAAGGTCATTCTGCAGTGCCTGGCAACATGAAACAGAATGAATTGTACGGTAGAGTTTAAGATCATCGGCATATAAAAGGCATTTAGCGAAGGTAGGTAAAAGGTAGTAGGTAAAAGCAAACGTTTTTGAAACCGCAGTTTACTGTGACCAGGATTATAGCAACTAGGTTCAAACTCCCTTAGAATTTTCGATTTGGGCCAAAATGACAGAAGTCAGAAGTTATAAGTTTGTTATTTGGAGAAAAAATGGCTCATTTTTAATTAATCAAAAAAAAAAAAAAAAAAAAACCATATGCTTCAATTAACAAGGATCTATTATAGAAGAAAATTGAGAGTTTTTGAGACATCACGATTATCGATGAGAAACTCTTTTGAGAAAAATTTAACTAGTCAAATTAAACTAACTTAAAATTAATATAAATATATAATAAATAAAATAAATAAAAATTTTATTTATTCCAAAATGTTAAAAACTTCAATAAAACTAAAGACTTTGAAAAACCATACAAAATAAACTTTCAACCTGACTGGGCAAAGTAAAAACCCTCTTAAAAACGGAATTTCGATATTCGTTATGTAAATTGAAAACAGAAAATTATATTTATTTTTTTTCTTTTCAAAGCTACTTACCAACATGCTGGGGTAGATGAAGCTGCGTTTTAAGCCAGCTCTCTATTATTGAAACATCAGAGACAACATCAGTTTGGATACCCATTTTTATAAATATCGCGCCAAAATCACTACTCTGTTTCAAACACAACTGTCACAAAAACCCGATGTACTCTGTACTTGTTATATAAAGACGAATTTAATTTATAACCAGCTTAAATTTATTCACGACTTCTAGATTCCAAAATTAGCGACTGTTACCAAAAATAGAGGTTCGCTAACGAATAGTAATCACTTCTTCAAGCGCAGTAGCCGTCAACTCTTGAGGGGCTTAAGAAACGGACTGAAAAGACCTCTGTCAGCGACAAGACCGTGAAGCGCAGCGGCTGTTAAAATAAAACTTGTTTTCAACTGCTTTCCGACTCCCAGAGTTTCAAGGTGCAGTTTCAGTTAGTGCACCTGGAAAAAAGCTGCTTGGAATAAACTGAACTTACTCAACACGTGTCTCTTTCCAGCCCCGGTGCATGATCATTTTTCTGTTTGCTGCTACACTAGACAAGTCTAGGAATCATGCAATGAGTTTGGAAAAATTTCCTCTCACGTACAGCAGTAATGGCATAATTTACATTATTTTTGATTCTAAATTTTATAATATAAATATTTTAGTCTTTGGATTAACCAGTCGTCGTTCAAAATCAAAAGTTATTTCATTTCATTTTATTATTCTATATAATAAGCGTATTAACTTAAACTCGAATAAGTCGATTAAAATAGTGCATTGAGCATTTTAACTTATATAATGAAAATATAATATGTACTATTAAACGATCAATTCTTGTAAATATATATAGTGTTCCATTGGCTGGTTTCTTTTTCAAAGTGCTATAAAATAAATACTGCTAATTTTTTTTTTAAGATTGTTGATTTATTGAAAAGAGTAAATCTTCCGATTAGTTATGGAATATGATTTCATTTAATTGTCTGCCTCGGATGGCTTGTCAATTCAATTTTGCAGCACATTTTCGATGGTTTGAGTGTAAATAATATAAAATTACCGTATTTATTGTCAACTACTACAAGTTTTTGTTATTGAAATTTTAGCATTAAATATTTAGGAAAAACAGAGATAATCATATCAAAGAGTTTTAACGAGAACTTTCATTTTTATTTATTTTTTTAAGCCCCGTATTTTTTTAAAATCTTTATACGACCCTCTTTTATGTAAAAAACATATATCATATTACTTAAAGTGCTAATTTTAATTTTAATTTTTTTTATAAATAGGTTAGTAAAAAATCAGGTTATTTATTTTAAATAGACTTTATACAACTCAATAAATTGCACATTTCAATATAAATTCAAATAATTATTAATAATGATAATAATTTAAGTAGAAAAATTTGTTTTACATATTTCAGTGCGAGTGTGAATGATGACAGTGGCGTAACTATAGGGTGGCAGGGCTGGCAAAATGCCACGGGCCCCCAACCCAAGAGGGCCCCGGCCCAAGAGGCCCGAGCTTAGAAATAACCTAACATTGTGTACCTAAGTACTTAAAAATTATAATTTTTTAAAGTACTTAAAATCAATCAAAGTGGGGCACAACTAAAGACCATATACAAATTCAAACTAATCATTTAAATTTCAACACATTGAAAACAAAAAGATCTCGATTTTCAGAACGCATCCATTGGTTGCTTCATTTTTTGTCGCGGTTCATTGGTGACGCGGGCGAGCTAGTGACGGTCGGGGAATTCCCTCATTTTGTTAACCAAATAGGCTAGGAGCCGGTGTCATTGAAAGTCCCGGCATCACGGATTTGAAAAATTTATATGTAAATCGATAGTTAACAATTATACGAATAAAATCAACTTGGTAAGCGTTGACTTAGTAAGCCGAAAATATGTTAACACTAGAACTACCGGCGCTCAAGCTTGTAATTTTGATAATTTTTGGCACCTTTAAAGTAATATGCTTTCACATTAATAATTATAATTAGAAATAGATTCGCGATATGTCGTAATTTTGAACCTTAAGATTTGGTATTACTCTTAAGAGATATTTTCAAAAAATATGATTAATTCAAGCAAGAAATTTAGTACCGGTCAATTTGACTGGTCTTGGTAGTTCTAGTGTTTGTTAAATAAAATTTATTATTATAAAAAAGCAAAAATGTTATCGCGGATTTTGATGAACTTTAGTGCATTCGATAGGAAATTTCGCGATTTAACCGAAAATTTTGCTGACAAACTTCATTTGGCCGGAAGGATATATCGTACCTATTTGTACGGTGTGATAGGGGGTAAAAAAAAATTCGCAAGTTTTTTTTACTCCTTCTTATTCTAGATTAAATTAACTATAAAATGCATTATAAATCTCGGCATCGGCAAACACCGCTAACATTTCAAATTTTTAACAAACTTTATAAAATGAAAAAAACCCCATATTTTTTTATTTAAAAATTTGAAAGTTGTTGTTAGGGTTCTCTTTTCAACTGTTAATTTTACTACAATATTATTTTTAACGAATTTTATTGTTAAAAAGGAGTTTTACACCGATAAGTTTAAAATTAGGTTAAGTTTTCACGTACTTATTTTTATGAGATCTGTATACTAAATAACTGTAATATTGAGTATATAATTGCTTATATTGCAATCTTAAAGTTCTAATGGTTAATTAAAAAATAAACATTATATTAGCTTAGGTTTTACTATGGCAAAGTGAGACTGCTTTATCAAATATTTATTTTTAAGTTAAAAAAAAATAAATATTTATATTTGGCACTACAGTTAGAAAGCCTATATTCTCAATATTATATGTAAAAAATTTCATACAGATATGTCAACAATCAAAAAAGTTATAGATTTATGACACGAAAAAGTCAAGCTGGACCCACTGTGCGCAGGAGGGCCCCATCAGAAGAATTTGCCACGGGCCTCAGATGGTATAGTTACGCCACTGAATGATGATGTTCTTTTTCATCACATAACAATTGTAAATTAGGAGAGATTGATGTTAATTTTATTCTTAAAATTCGTTCGATATCCAATCTATTTCTGTACTTGTTTTTTGACTACACTAATGCAGTTTCACACATGCAAGTGGTTACGAATGGCATTAAAAATTGAATTGCGTTTTCATTTAAATTTTGATAGTCCCTTTGACAACTTAACCAAAAACTAATTCAGGGTACAGATTCAATTTGTTTTTAAGAGTAGTGTCGCATGAAAGTTCGATTACAATATCAACATTCTATTTTTTTTAGCTGTATAATTGGGTATATAAAATTTAAATAATTATTACTTACCTGGTACAATCAAAAAATTACAAAAATTTAACACTTCTGGCGATAAAGAACACTCCATTTTTTTTTCCAATTTAAAATTGCAACCTGTGTTGAACCCCACGAGAAAGAAAGACCCTCCTGAATGAAATAAGAATTATGGAGATTTGTTTTAAATTTTATTAATAAATATTTTACAAATTTAAATTTCATCTCTGGTTCTCTAACAATGAAAAATTTAACTTGAACTCTGACATACATATATCTTTTTATTGTTAATTTCATCATAATCTACGGATGACTTGGTGTTTCGAAATACAAAGGATTGACATATTTTAAAGGATTTATATCTGTATCACTCTATTTCTGGCTTATTCGAATTTTTGCAAAACCATTGATTGGTGTACATAAAATCAAAGATCTTACAAGTCAACATGTTTTGCTTTAACATTCGTATGCACTCTGAAAATTTTATCTTCATCTTAAGTTCTACATAATGTTATTAGAAAAAAGTTCCTTCCTTTCTTTGCTTGCTCTTACAAAATGGATTTAATATAAATTTCAATTTTTACGTAAATATATGAAAACTCTCTTATCCATCTTCCTCTTTATAATAATAAATGAATTTCATATTGCAATAGTAATGATATAAAATTAAGTCCCTTAATAATTATTCTTAATTCTAGTTATATGTGTGTTTTCTTGAATGTGCAACATTCTATCACCACAATTTAAGCGCACATCCTGGACATCTCTTAAAATTCAGTCATTCAATTGATCCCTCTAGACACACAGCTACGAACATAATAATATTTTAAATAAAAAGGTTTCATATGAAATGCCTTTCCCAACAAAAATATAGAATAAAAAACGAGAACAAAAATGATTTAACAATTTTGAAAATTTCCACTTAGAGGTTACGTATGCTGTAACAAACGAAAAGACGTCATGGTTTCTTATTTAAATAAAAAATCTTTTTTCTCTAAAGATATCGCATTAGGTAGTAGACACTAATTTTTAACCGACTTAAAAAAACAAACAAAAATAAGTAATAAATTCAATCCGTATGTATTTTTTCTTGCCTGTTCATGCTAACATTTTTATTTTAACTCTTGGGGTAGAAAACTTAAAAGAGAACGTTTTAGTAGTGAAGCAAGATTACAGCAAAAACCCTATTCAGTCCCCATACGACTTAAAAATGATACAAACTATTCCTGGGACTGAAATTTAGGTGAAAAATCACGTTAATGTACAACTTCACGGTAAGCCAAAAGGCAATCAGATGTAAATATGTTTGATATTCAACTTCATGGGTTGTTTATGTCTACTAACATTTCTGACATAATCAAAGAGTGTTTTTTTACTTCAACTGCGAGCATAGCCGACAACCTTACAATTCTTTTCTTGTTTGTAGTAATATTAATCTATTATTACTTATATCCGACTCAAATTTTTTTTTAAAATATTAGAAGATCTGAATATATATTCAAAGTCCGAAATTTATCCTCCAGAAAGTCAATACAAGGCTTTTTCAAGTGTATTTATAAAATAAAACACATATCTTTATTGTCTAATAGCTTTGTTTTTTTGATGTATAGTTATGACCTCAAACTTTAATGTAGGTAATCTTTCCAAATTTATATAGCTTTGATCGCTCTCAAATTAACAAACAAATAGTTGCAACTATTCGTAAGCATCGATCGGTGTTTTTTCGAAGCCTTAAAATAACCATTAGATAATTGGACTCAGTATTTTTAAAAAGTGAATGTGCAGTTTTCTCGTACGTACTTCAGAAAGTTTTTATGAATTGAATTTAACTTAAAATATAAAAAACAACTACGCTTTATACCCACTACAAATAGCTTCCGCATGATTATGCTCTTAATACCAAAAAAAAAAAGAAGTAAATTAATAAAAATAATGGCGGAAGAGACAAGACGGTGCAAATATGTGCTGTAGCCACTAGCACCTTGAGGTCGAGGTTGTTAGGTTTTGTTGCACCTGGAAACTTGAGAAAACAAACTTATTTAGCACTTTATTAAGCGAATTCGTCAATGTCCCTGAGAATCGATAACTTCTACCTACTTTTAAAATTACTTCTAAATATTTTCAAAGTTCAGTCCAATAATTAGTTTATTGAATATATCGTCAAAGAATATAATTGACTGTGGAATTTAATATTGGAGATCAATAATTTTAAAAATATTAATTTGTTAGTAGTAACTTTGTATATGGCAAAAGAAAAAAGTCTATTGCAAAGATGGTCAACATTCATTGGCTTAGGTTCGTTGGAGTACTGTGTTGATAATTTAAAATTTTAAATGATTTACTTTACTTCATATAAGAAAATAATCATTTTAACTTCGAATAAACAAAGCTGTGCTCGTATTTTTAGCGATAAGCCAAACGTAGTGGCCACTACTGACAACTTTCGCGATTACGATTGTTTTAGGGACAGAATGCGAAAATTTAAATTTTGTAATCATCGTGGAAAGAGCAGGATTAAAGTCATAATCAAAATGAATCTATATCAAAACCAAATCAAACATACACTAGCTTTTAATAACCGTCCTAGGAAACGGAACGACTAGATTAGTAAGACAGTCAATATCACTATCAAAAACAGTGTTGAAATTGAAATAAATAATCAGTTATGTATAGGAGGAAATATTGAACCTAGATCAGAAATCAATGTCCAGAATTCCAAATAAAACTGATCAACAAGGTTTTTGTTACAGAAGATTTAAAAGATATTTTTTTTACATTGAAATATGAAATTTTCTATAATATGAAAGTAAAAATAACCATTTTTGATACTTTTCTGAAATTACCAAAAACTATCGGAAAATTCAAAAAAACCAGTTCCAAAATAAACTGAAAACTTGAAGTAAGTTTTTCATGAGGGTACTTTAATTATAGCATATTTTAGAAAATAGTTAAAGCCACGTTTTATAATTCTATACACAAGCTTTTAATAACCGTCCTAGGAAACGGAACGACTAGATTAGTAAGACAGTCAATATCACTATCAAAAACAGTGTTGAAATTGAAATAAATAATCAGTTATGTATAGGAGGAAATATTGAACCTAGATCAGAAATCAATGTCCAGAATTCCAAATAAAACTGATCAACAAGGTTTTTGTTACAGAAGATTTAAAAGATATTTTTTTTACATTGAAATATGAAATTTTCTATAATATGAAAGTAAAAATAACCATTTTTGATACTTTTCTGAAATTACCAAAAACTATCGGAAAATTCAAAAAAACCAGTTCCAAAATAAACTGAAAACTTGAAGTAAGTTTTTCATGAGGGTACTTTAATTATAGCATATTTTAGAAAATAGTTAAAGCCACGTTTTATAATTCTATACACAAGCTTTTAATAACCGTCCTAGGAAACGGAACGACTAGATTAGTAAGACAGTCAATATCACTATCAAAAACAGTGTTGAAATTGAAATAAATAATCAGTTATGTATAGGAGGAAATATTGAACCTAGATCAGAAATCAATGTCCAGAATTCCAAATAAAACTGATCAACAAGGTTTTTGTTACAGAAGATTTAAAAGATATTTTTTTTACATTGAAATATGAAATTTTCTATAATATGAAAGTAAAAATAACCATTTTTGATACTTTTCTGAAATTACCAAAAACTATCGGAAAATTCAAAAAAACCAGTTCCAAAATAAACTGAAAACTTGAAGTAAGTTTTTCATGAGGGTACTTTAATTATAGCATATTTTAGAAAATAGTTAAAGCCACGTTTTATAATTCTATAACGTTTCAGAAATTTTTAAAAAATTTTCAAGATTTCGAAAAACATTTTATTTATTTATTTATTATTTCAGGAACATAGGAGGACCTAATGCCCTGAAAGAACAGTAGCGCGCTCGGTAGATTTCGAAAAACACTTCTTGTACTTTATTATTCTGTGTTTTTTTGATTTTTTTAAGTTATTTTCTTTGGAAATTAATTTCTTTATTTATTCTAGGCAAACCTTAAGAGGCACAAATAACACAACCTAGATTATAACTATATCTTTTTCTCGAAATTTCGATTTGTGGTTTACAATTCTTGAACTATTGTATAGGAAAAAAAAACTTTATTGTTTTGAAAAGTTTTTGCCTCAAAGTCGAAAATGGAAAAAAATAAAGCCATTCAATTCATTAAAAAAAGAGGCTTTGCGGGTATATATATATATAAAAATAAGTTAAATGTCTTGGAAATTATATGCAATCATTGCAGAATTTTTCCATATTCGAAAACTGGTTCTTCTACGAAAAAAAAAGTAATAAAAATTGTTTGGTAGGAAATTATTAATAAATTAATAGATAATTTAGCAGAAAAATAGTTTTTTGAGATAACAAATGGGGAATTTTGAGAAATTAAAATAGTAGTAACAAGCTCCATATAAAAATCCAGCTTTTGTGAAGTTTCTGCGTAAACGGTCCTAATTTGAGAGGACTATTTTTATCAGAAATATTCTTAAGTATTTCATTAAATATTCACCAGCCTATCTTTACACAGCCATTGTTTTGATAAATTTGAAAAAAAAATCAAAAATAGCTTCTTTCTGAAAATGATTTTCACTTACGTTTACCCTGAGAAATTCTCTTTTTAATCAACAGACTTCCCACCGCCTTTTCAATTAACATACTTATATAGTATTTTTGAGTTTAAATCTTACTTCAAAATACGAGCCCAACATCTTGACAAAGTACGAGGGGTTCAAGAGAACTAAAAAATTACTGCACTTCCGTTAAAAATATTTCTTATTTCTATTTTAACTTCCTAATGTTGAATTTTTTTGACAGAATGCTCCAATGCAAATTTTCCGAAATTTCACTTAAAAAAATAAGTTCATACATTGATAAAAGTACAGATTTTTTAGTTGTGTATTGCTTCTTGATGTTGTTGAAAATTTTTGTTAAGACGGAAATTAATACTTTTTATGAAAATATCAATTATCTTCTACTTCATGATACAATTTTTGGAATGATTAACAAGACCAAAGTTTTGAGCCATTTATGGTTTTTGACCTTTAGAAATAACGCATTGATAACGCATTGAAAAACTATTGTCAGAAATTAAAACGACAGGAATATGGAATCTGAGTATTATACTGCAAAAACAGTTGAATTAATAAATACACTAATCTCTTTTTTTTTTTTTTTTTTTTTTTTTTTTGTAGTAGAACTGTAAAATTAAAAATGAAATTATTGTCACGCTAATCATGTCAACTATGCTATCATGAAAATGCTGAATTAATAAAAAACATGTTACACATTTGGAACGAAATAAATTCAGGCAGAAGTCTTCCCTATTGGAAAAAAAAAAAAAAATACTAATAATAAATCGATAATAGCAATAAAGAAAAAATTTAAATTTCTGATATGTAACACTAGTGGTGACTAATTATTCAATCGATTTAATTCACAACTTCACAGCAATTGTGACCCTTTGGATGGAAATTTTCTTCATTACATAAAAACATATAACAAAAAACAAAAGCGAGAATTGTTCGTAGCAGTGAAAACAACCCCCCGGGGACATTCAACAAAACATTTTCAGTTCTTAAAGTACGAATGAACAACAACAGAGAAAAGAAAACAAAGTTAAAGTAAAAATATGTCTATGTTAAAAATATACAGCAGTAAACATAGGAGTAGATTAGTTCATGCCTTATCCTCGATATGGTTAGTAGCAACTTCGGCCAGGATGAGTAGATCTGAGGTAGATTCCGTTGGATTGGTGCAAATTTCATCGGTTACATCTTCTGGTTCCGACTTTATGATAGTGCTGTTCCACAGCTCGACAGTATCAAAGACGTGCGATTGACCGTCATTGGGAACGGTCATTGAGTTTATATCTCGGCGAGTTATACTCTCCTTTCTCGCTTTGCGTTTCTGACTTCCGACCATTTGCATCTGGATTTGCTCCTTAGCTTCCTGAATTGTTTTGGGCGAATCTTTGTTGGAATTTCGACGAGCCTTATAACGTCTTGAATTGATTTTCTTTTTCTTTTTAGTTTCCCTTTTTCGAGCCAAGTACTCCTCTAAACTTTGTGCTGGAAGAGCTTTAATTTTTTCTTCCAAATCAAAATCGGAAGCATCGAATTGCTTCACTGGGCTCTCTAAATTCACTGAGTTAGTTTTGTGGGCATCGGCGGTAGAATTGTGTTCCAACTTTGTTTTAGTAGCAGTTGGATGAGTTGTGCAATTATCACGGGGTGGCAAATAGCCATTTTGGGAGAATGTGCTCGAAAATGTATCACCTTTAGATTTTGACTTTTTGGTGAATGTGATGATTTGACCTGAATTCATTAGTTCTTGATACTTTTTCCCTTTGCATGATCTCTCCGATTTTTTACCCAGAATGTCTTCCTCTCCGCTGGAAATGTTGTTTTCATTAATTAACATTTGTCTTTTGCATCCGTTCATGCTCCCATCGTCTAATATTTTACGTTTACCATTGAGCTCCTGATGATTGTTAACTTGTGCCGCATATTCTTTCATATTTTCGAATGGTTCATTTTTCTTATGAAAAACTGGTAGTTGACTAAGCGATTCTCCTACCGAATCTTGGACTATTGTAGAATTTATATTCATTGCATAGTCACCTTTTTGAGTTGAAGATACGACTGATGTGTTCATATCCGAATTTGTCATAAGACTGCTCAATCCACCCATTTGCGCTTCATCAGCCAGCTTAAAGACACCTACTTCGGAGGCTGTGATAGCTCCTGCCTCTTCATCAGATTCATTTTCATAGTGTGCTGAAGGTCGGCTCATTCTATTTCTATTGGTATTGTTGAGCTCGTAGCTATTTGTGATTGTGTAGTTACTATTCGACATAGGGCGATCAATGTTACTCGGACGTGTTGATAACGTACGTAAGGGTGGAGCGGGAAGCTTGTACCATTTGAAGTTTGGATTTGCTGAGAAAAATGCATCCTTATACTGAAAAGTAAGGTAAAAATCTAAATCACTAAAATGATTCTTCAAAAGTTATTTATTCTTCAAATCTTTTGAGTAAGTAAGATAGTCGATGGTTAACACTTTTTGAATTAGCTAAAATCTTACACAAATGGAAAAAAAACAAAGAGCTATATTATTCCAAATAACTGTTTAGATAAAATATCAATAATGTAAAAAATAATAAAGTCAACCTATCATTTGTAACGATGTATTGCAGGATTTTCGATTCCAAAGAACATTGTTAGAAAAAATGGAAGTTGAAGAATACCTTTAAAAACCCGAAAATTTGAAATTGCTTGCTTTAAGCCTTAAGGGGTTATATACAGTAAGGATTTCCACAAAATCGATTTTATTTTTTATTTTATTATCGGTGTATATTCTCGAAGTAACACTCATATTTGTAATGATTTTTTTACTATATCTAAGATGCTTTTGAAACTTTAAACGCGTTTTTCTCAAAACTGTGTTTTTAAAGTCGGTGAACAAGATTTCTCGGAAACGGCTGAACTGATCAGTTTCAAATTTTAACACAAGCTTTTTAAGTATATCTTTTAGTAATTAGTCGAAGATTTTTCTAACCGATAATTATTTTCCATTTTATAAACAATTTTAGGCCAAAATTTTTGTTAAAAATCGATTATTTTTTTAAGAAGCCGCCATTTTGTCAAAAATTCTTATTTTGCTTATTCCTTCGATTAATTACGAGATAAAACAATATACTAACGAAATATTTTTGGTTTTTTCATTTTGGATGATCCAGTCCAGAGATATCGTGCACACCGCAAAACGTTTTTTTTTTAGAGTTGCTCCCGGAGATCTGCTGTAGCAGCTTTTAAAATAATTATTTTTACAAATGAAAAATATTAAAATACACTCAAGAGTTACCATAATATGTGTAAAAATTTCTACATTAATAACTTAAAAGGTCATCTCAAGAAAAATGCTTGAAAAATAGACTTTTTTGGGCCTCCTGACTGTATATAACCCCTTAATACTTTTCGCAATTAAAAATCAGACAAGCCATCATTTTTTAATTTGCCTGTAAATATGTATGACATTCTCAGCTATATATTTACACATTGACAAATTCTAGATTCATACTATCATAATGTGAATTTTTAAAAAGCTTATGTAACTATCCAACCGAATGTCATTAGTGAACGTAAAAAAAAAGTTAGATCTCATTTTTTTTAAAATTAAGCGGAAATTAAAGACAATCTTTTCCTAGAAATATTTAGAAAAAATGTTTCGATGATTTAAATTCAAAAATTTTTGTTTAAATTGTAGTAAGAGGGATGTTATGGTATGTGTTTGAAAGCTGTGTACTTTTAGTAAATTAGTGAATGATATTAAAAAATTATAAAAAATATGAAAATAAACCTTTATTATTTGTAAGAGATTTAACTCTATCAATTTGAATTCGGACAAATTAAACTAGTATATATAATAAACAAATTAGACTAGTATTTGCAATAAAACCGGTTCAAGGTAATGTTGAGTAACAAAAAAATTATTATTTTCCAAATTCCTTCATTAAACTCTCAATACATTGGAATATGTATATTTTTGAATGTAAACTGAATTTTTTACCAAAATAAAAAAAAGCAATGTTATATGAGAGAACGAACTATTGCAATAACATAATAAATGCAGATTTTTAAAGTCATATTTCATTATATATCAAATTGAAATTCTGGAAAAATCTAAAAGAATTGAAATTTGTAAGTACCCACCTGTTTTGCAAGATTGGTATAAGAAATCTTCTCCTCGGGATCAAGTGATGCCCACCATTCTCCAAGAATTTTAGTTATCGATCTGCAAATATCATCAGAATGAGAAAAGTTTAAACTAAAAGGTTATTTCTAGTACATACCTGTTCTCCAAGTGCTTATACTTCTCCCTAACAATGGCCCGATGCCGTTTGCAAAATATCAAAAACGCATTCATTGGTCGACGAGCGTGATGTTCTGGAGCAGTTTTCTCTTCATCTTCCTCAGGTACTCGAGTAAATTTTGGAGTCTTCTCCGGACTATCCAAAAGGCTACTGCCTCTAACGCTACTATAATCATCTCTTAAATTTTCAGGACTTTGAAGCATATTCTTCTTCTTTCCCCCAACAACAGAGTTGTCTTCTTCTTCCTCCTCTTCTTCTTCTTCAAAATCTTCATCGTCTGGACTGCTACTATTTGTACTCTCATCGCTACGACTTAGTTTTGAGTAGTTGTGAACGTCTTCGATGAGTCGAAAGGCATTTCTATGGTGCTCGCCTCTAGACGATGGCTTCTTAACTCTCAAAATGGCTTGGGAAATTTTGTGTTCCTTCTTATCACTATCGATATTCTGGTTAAAGGCACTTTCTTGATTTATTTCCGTCCCAGTTGGGTGGCTCTCTATCAATTCCGAAATTTCATCAAGTAGACTAGTAAAACCTCCCCCCTGGTTATTATTTTGACTGGCTGGGGTTGCATATTCTTTGGCATTTTCACTAGAATGGATAGTAAATGGGCTGATGAGGTCGAATCCATTTGGATCCTGATTGTGCAGTGCACCTGCTGGCGGTGGCATAACGCCTATGTTCTTATTCTTGTTTGTGTTGTTATTATTTATGCACACATTTGAGGTCTCGTGTTTAAGCATCTTGTTCACAACTCCGTCAAAACACTGCTGCTGTACGTTGCTTATCATTTTGGCATTCGATGTGTGATAGTGGAAGTAAGCTTCCAATTGGTCACACCGCAACAGTTCGAATCCGAACTACACAAATACTAAATTCTCTTTGTGTTGTTATCGCCTCAATTTCATGTAAATATCTTTCATTTTATAAATTACCGCACTTCTCGTTTTGTTCGAACGCCCTGTTGTAGCGTTGACGCAGATTCCTCACTCATAGAGAATAAAAATAGCATTCGTCGTTATCACAATTCGATGTATATAGCAATTATTCTTTTTATCCTCGTTTCGGCAATTCACTTGGCTTTATTGGCTTGATAGTGTCTTTGGGGTCATTTCACTTTCAGGTCGCTCGATTCGATCCTTATCACATTTCTTATCTGAAAGATATAAAGGGAACGTAATAATTAACTTTTGCGTTCAAGTGTCCGCATTGTGTTTTGTTTATTTTTCGTTTATTGTGTAGAGGCTGCAATCGACAGAACCGATTTTCTCAATAAAAACTGATTACTCGGCAGGTTTTCGACTGATAAAGAAGCAAATCTTAATTTGAAATTTATTTGCTAAACTGGTTGCTTCAGTTTATGCAATTTGTAAACAATCAACGAAGTTTTATCAACTGTATTTTGTTTTATTTATGCTTCGATGATTTTTTATTATTTAGAATTTCTTTTTAAATTTTGCTAAGTTGAGCTTTAGAGAGATAGAAGCAACGGAAATATACCGAGATATTTATAAATACTTTTGAAATTTATCTATCTTATCAGTGTCTGGTAATTGGATTATATGTATATATGAAGAGATTTACTATCTTTAAAATTGTGTTTAAAAAAAAATTTAAATACTCAGGATGACTCTCTGCTGATGTTAAGTAAGTTATTTTTTTAATAATATTTATTTTTCATATTAATCTCAAATTATAATCGGGCTGGCTCAACTCAAGATTTGAGCGGTTCAATTCACAATCTATCGATAAAAAAAAACTTAAAAAAATCTATTTGTTTAAAGCCTGCAGACATGGGCGTACCCAGGATGGGGCAGGGGGGGGCAGCTGCCCCCCCCTGGATTTTGTTTACGTTCCTACTAACTATCTACTTTTGTCGATAAAAGTTAAGAAAAAGAACTTTTTGGCCATTTGCAATACAATATACAACTTTTAAAAATCGTGCGACGCGCCTGTTCTACAGTGCACAGTGGGACCAGCGGGACTTTTTCGTCTCATAAGTCTGTAACTTTTTTGTTTGTCGACATATCTGCATGAATTTTTTTTACATAAAATGTTAAGAATGTAGGCTTTTTAACTATAATGAAAAATATAAATATTTTTTTTTTTTTGTTTAATTTAAAAATAAATATTTGTAAAAGCAGTATCACTTTGTCATAGTAAAACCTAAGCTTATATTATGTGTATTTTTTAATTAACCATTACAACTTTAAGATTACTATGTTTAGCAATTATAAACTCAATATTACAGTTCTCGAGTACACAGAACTCATAAAAATAACTACGTGAAAAATTAACCTTGTTTTATACTTATCGGTGTAAAACTCCCTTTTAACAACAAAATTCGTTAAAAATAATATTGTAATAAAATTAACAGTCAAAAAGAGAACCCTGAAAAAAACTTTCAAATTTTTAAATAAAAAAATATAGGGTTGTATTCACTTTATAAAGTTTGTTAAAAATTTTAAATGTTAGCGCTGTTTGCCGATGTAATTAGTTTTTTTAAATAAATTAATTAATTTTTTTTGTCTATTTATTATTAGTATTTTTTTATTGGATAAATTCGTTGAAGGCTTACTCATAGTATATTGCTAATTTTAAATGAAATCCAATGAAATTAAGGAGAAAATTTCAAGGAAATACCAAGAAAATCGTCATTTCTATAATTTTTAATTCTAAAAAAAAAGTTTTTTTTGCTCCTACTTATTCTAGCTAAAATTAACTATAGAGTCCAATATAAATCTCGATATCGGTAAACAGCGCTAACATTTAAATTTTTTATACTTAGGTTTTACTACGACAAAGTGAAACTGGTTTTTCAAATATTTATTTTTAAATTAAAAAAAAATTAATATTTATATTTTGCACTATCGTTAGAAAGTCTATATTCCTAATATTATACAGAGTGATCCAAAAGTATGGAAACGGCTAAATAACTTTCGAGGAATGCATTTTGGAGAAAAAAGTCTTAGGAATTTGTTCTGGCTATTCAATGGTGGCCGTAGATTTGACCTTGACCATGTCCTTCAAGGTCATTTCAAGGTTAAGTTGACTTTTTTAAATTCGAACCCATATTTTCGACCACGGAAATGGAAAGAGCGGAAAATTTTACGTCCGAATATGATCTTAACCATGACCTCGAAGATCATATTAAGGTCAAGATGGCTCTTTAAAGAGAACCTGCATTGTTACTGCGGATTTGGAAAGCGTGGAAGTTTTACGTGCAACTGTGACCTTGACCACAACCTTGATCTTGACCATGACCCCGAAGGTCACATCAAAGTCAAAGGGGTTTTTTGAAGGGGAGGTGGTCGAAAATATGGGTTCCCATTTAAAAAAGTCAACCTGACTTTGAAATGATCTTCAATACCATGGTCAAGGTCAAATCTACGGCCACCATTGAATAGCATATCTCCAAAATGCATTCCTCGAAATTTATTTAGCCGTTTCCATACTTTAGGATCACCATGTATGTAAAAAAAGATTTATGACACGAAAAAGTCCCGCTGGGCCCACTGTGCGGCGGCTTGGTTTGTGGCTCAGTGTACATAGAAAATTTGTTGACGCTATGGGCGATTCTTTCACGGAAGACGTTATAAACCGTTTTGCTGAAGACCCTCGAAAGTTACTTTTAAAATAGCTATTGTATAATTAAAGAATTTATATAAAAAATTAGCTATTTGAATTTATGTTTATATATTAATTTGCCTAGGTGCTTATAAAAAATCTGATTTGCCCCCCCCTGGCCCAGAACCTGGGTACGCCCATGCCTGCAGATAATTAAAGAATATTGCTGATTAAAGAATTGGTGTGCAAAATAATCAAGTTACCCTCAAAATAGAATTTGTGATATAATTTTTGTTTTGGCAAAATATAATAAAATAAACATAAAGTATAACATATATCAGTCATAATTACTTTATTAATCTAAGAGGAAAACTTATTTGTTTACTTAGCTCTGACTTTTTTCGAAGATCTTTAAACAGTTTCAGCAGTTAGTAGTACAATTAAACGATTTTGGGCATATCAATTGCAATCAGAAGAAGAAATTCACTTTGTAATTTCGGACGATACTAGAAATGAAGATTATTTGAATTCGAGTTTTTGATGGAGTTCGATTCTATTTTACTTATAGTGTAAAAAAGAAAAATAATTAAAATGAAAAAAAAGCTGCTATGCCGGTCTTAACCATTCTTAATTCCTATGTAGAAGTATCAAAACACGTCTTAGAGGAAACTTTTCTTAGTTTTCTAAAATTCTAAAAATTAAAGCAAGTTCACATCGTTTGTTCATCGACCCCAGTCGTGAGCCGGTCTTGTTCAAACATTCATATCTTGAACTTCCAAAAACTCATTAGAAGTGCATTTTTTAGTTTTTGTATTATTCACCATTCATTTCCACATGAAAAAAGAAGTACAATCTTATTTGTTTATGAATGCTGTTAAATTTATTTAATTGACCATACTATACTGCAAACAAGACTCTGATTTGGAATTATTTTAAACCAAATTGGAATCGACTTTGGTGTGTAAACACAACAATTGAAATTGGATATAAGCCAAATTCCAATCGTATTTAATGGGATTTTGTAAATGACTGCCCCGAGTAAATCTAGAAAAAAATAACATCTTCACAGTGGTCTCGTGTTAAATCAATTTGGAAATTTTATGCACTGAGATAAAAAGAGATTAAAAATAAATAAATTCGCATTTTAAAATCCTTCATATCATTCTTATCAAAAAGTATCGTATCTATTTGCTAAATGTTATACAAATTGAATTTGAACAATGGTAGAAGTCAATGGATAATTAATACTAATCAAACTGATTGGTACTCAATTCCTTCCTTGAATTAATTATACTGTTCAAAGTTCTCTATTAAGATTTATGCCAATTATTATACTGATTTAAATGTGAAAGTATATTACTTTAAAGGTGCAGAAAATTATAAAAATTACAAGCTTGTACGCCGAGAGTTCTAGCGTTAAAAAACATTCCACTTAAAAATGTTACCCGCTTTAATCTTAGGTTAATCCCAGTCGAATTTTACAAAAGAGTACTTTATTGTAAATATTATGAAGTAGTTTTGTAAAGTGAGACATGTTTAAAGTCAAATATGACATTGCAATTCCTCACTTATTGTGTATATTTCGTGATCAAGATTGTAAGTGACCAAGCAAAAATCAAATAACTATGAGATTCGTAGATTATCTCAATTGCAAATTTCACTCATGAACTTGTCCTTTCAAAGTCCATTAACTGTCAGTTTCCGCACGGATTGAAAACTCCCGATTAAATTGCGTAACGTGGCATAGGCTCTGCGGTGATTGATTGATAACGCCAAGCCAAGCCAACCTAACGCCGCATTGTTCGTGGAGAGAAAACGATTGCATTCGGTGACACACAGCGTCGCCTTTCTTTTGTTTGCAGCACTTGGTGTAAAACTTGAACTTTTCCTTGAAAATGCCGATGACACTGCACGTGACCACAAAAGAAAAGCTTAGTTGTGATATACCCCGGGGACTTGTGTCTGCTCGTTTGTTGAGGTTAAATATAGTCGCGTTTTTAGTCATAGTTTTGCTAGAAAGCTTGAGCCGATTTCGTAGTGTGGTCGTTGTAAATGGTGCAGCCGTAGCACTATGTAGCAGCTGTCGCGGCAGTTTTCAGGAATGCAGCTAGTATAATCGAACTACATATGTTTGCCAAGTTACACAACTTTCTCGATGTATTTTCGCTTTCCACTTGATGCTGTTGTAATCGAACGCTGGCGGCGTCGAACGAGCCGATGAAGTTCACGATTTAAAATTCGCCTTTTTATAAATATTGAAAAGTTATTTTAAGAAATAAATTATTTTCAGATTCCACAAAGGTGGCATTAAAGGTTTAAGGCACGTTATACGGAATTGGGTTAAATTTTTAAAGTGTGAATCTTTCTTTTGTCCAGGATGTGACTCCATTGTACTGTTTAAAATCTTTTTGTGAGACTCAAACAGACATTTCTCATTGTAATTTTAAAATGTTATTTTTCTTGATTTACAAGGCAATAAATATTGAATTAGTTATTCCTATAAAGGAGTAACAACTGCTAGTTTTTCCATGTAGGTCGACACTTGAAACGGTCCTTTTGGCGAACAAATATGGATATTAATATTATTATAATGATAATATTTCACTATGACAACCTTTGATATAAATATATGAATTTATTAGAGACAAATTTGTTAGAATTCTTCTTATTATTAGTTGATGTTGCATAGTGACAAATAGCGAAACAATTCATATTAGAGAACCAGATAATAGCTTGAATATCGTGAATAAAAAAAATATGTGAATAAATTTGTCAACAAATTTATATCTATTAGTTAAAACCAATTTTTTGGGGTACATTTCATTTATCTTACAAAAAATCCTCCATATATGTATAGTTTTTAAATCCTTGTGACTAGCACTCTCAAACGATGCTCCACATGTTTGATTATAACATTTTTTGTTTTTTTCAGTCATCAAACGCGTTTGGACTTGGACTGATTGGTTGCAGACTAAAAACGACGGCTATTGATGACTGCTGCATGCGACTTTTAACCAGTTCTGTCGATGATTTACAAATGTTGTCCAGCGCCACAGAAATGATTTTTATAATAACTTTAATCTTTTTCTACGTGAATGTACACATTATAATAAGTAAATTTGTCTGGTATGTATGTTTGGAGTAAAATTCTGGTAAAAACTTTCATATTGTAGTGAAAATGAATAGCAACATTTACCAGATGACTCGTTTGCTAAGTGCTTAAAGGCACACATGTAGCAACAAGTTGAACAGGAATATCTGATATCTCCAACTGTATGTTATCATTGGATTGCATAAATTTTGCAGAGTTCACATTTTCTATAATATTTCAATAGCACCCTCAAGACTGAGAACCGTGACTACTTTAAGCCGGGGGAAAAGGATATTAATTTCTCATTTTTCTATTTTTTCATCTTGTTTCCATCTTTTTAATTCTTTTTTTACGTAGTTGGCTTTTGATTTTTTAACCGATCTGGGGTCTTTGAGAAATTTGGCACAGTTTATCAGATATTAAATAGTTCCAAAGTTAGACGTAAAGCTCGTCCCACATGGTACCACAATGGTTTTACTCTTGGTCTAAGTTCTCATTTTTAGGTAGCCACTATAATCTAACTTGACATATCTTGTCCATAATGACACCCTATGAAAAAAGATGCAAGTATTTACAGCGCCACCGATTGTTTATCGGTTTATTTTTTATGGGTAAAATATGATTTGCTAAAAAATATTTTTTTTTAGACCCGGTTACGAAAAGAAAAGTCGATTTTTAAAGGCAATTGCTTTTACACCATTATAATAAGGGAAAACTATTGGAGAAATTGAAGAAATATTTAATAAAAGCAAATCAAACGTATGGAATATAATTAACAGATATAAAAGTAAGAAAAAGTTGAAAAAGAAAAGGCAGGCCACGCGTAAATGGACGTAACGAAAATCAATTAATTATGAAAAAAATAAGGAAAAACCTTAGAATAAGTGCACCTAAGTTTAAAGTGCAATTAGAATTAGATACCGGAAGAAGTATTGGATTAGAAGCTATTAAAAAAATTATAAGAATTCTCCGTTTCGAAAAAAAATCGCAAGTTGATATTATGTTTTGCTAATTATTATAAAATGATAGTTATGACATCTGGAAGATCGTAATTTTCCTGGACGAAAATTACTTTAACTTATTTGGGAAGAAATTAAAAAAAATGTCTACTATACAACAAGGTGGAGGAAGTGGTATGGTATGGAGGTGCATGAAGGCAAGTAGTGTTGAGGACCTCGTTTTTGTGGATAACATTGTGGATATAACACTTTATTTGGATATACTGAAAAATAATTTTCCAAAATTATAGCAACCCCACCCTGGATATAAAACAACCCCATTGAACACTTATGGGATGATGAACTTGGTCGCAGAGTACAGCAGCACAATGTTTACAATAAATCCGATATGAAAAAGACTTTGTCAGAAAAATGGTACAAAATTGGCAGTTAAACTACGAGCAAGTTGGTAAGATCTATTCCTAAAAGGATTCAACTTATTAAAAAAATGAAAAGAAATTCAACAAAATATTAAATTAATTTATTTACGTATGCGAAAATTCCATGAATTATAAAGTCTTAGTTTTGTACCAATCTTTTGAGCTCCATTGTTAATGAAATGCTGATTTTATTTTAAAAATTGTATTAAAGATACATATAGTATATAACTTTTGAGCTTTTGTAATAATAATAAACGATGCAAAGTATGAATAGGTATGAATATAAATATAATTTAATTTTCATTGAAACATTTGTTTTAACGTACTTATCCCATTACTTTTGGGCGCTACTGTATATTACTTCGAAATCACTTGACTTTTCCAAAAATGTCGGTAGTGGTACCTGATCAAATAAGAATTATCATATATAACGAAGGTACTGCATATTTGTCGAAAGTCCAACATCAATTTAAAAAACTTCTGGCCTTCTTACGAGACCACTATTGTACACATATAAATTGAATTACTCTCGTATAATTCGCCGACTGACCTTGGGCGAGCTTCTATTATTGCCGAAACATTTTTGTAAAAATAAAAAATAAAACTCTTATGACCTTAAGCCGCCATACCGTGAAAGACAAGATTCCGATCAACCAATAATCTTTACGTAAATTTGTTTCAGTCTGAACCAACTGAAACATCTGAACGCATTGTTTCCCGCCCTCTGCCGTCGCCGCCGAGTCACCCACAAATCAGTCGTGGATTGCAAAAAGCATGCTTAGAACAATTATCATCTTTAAACTGGAAGTTCTTCTTCGTGTATTAAGAAGCACTCGACCGTAAAAAACACAGTCTCAGGTGTATGCGTCTTGATTTTATAGCTTCATGGAGCAATTACAAATGTTTGTTGTAGCCTGCAAAGTTATTTATTTAATGTGAGCACTATAAAAGTCTGTCGAGATTTAAATATTTAAAAATTCTTCCCTTGTGAAAGTTTAACACTCATACCACTAGCGATCGTCGTTAACACTGGAGAAAACGTTCGTTTCAACGCAACAGCAACAGCTTTTTAAGACTTTCGAGGCAACTCACCTGCTGCCGTGGTATTTGATGACCAGACAAAAAGATCCATCGAGTTTCATTTTAATTCGTTTTACGTTTTTTTTTTATCATCCAGGGCATCTCTTACACTTTTGCTTTTCGGTGGATACTGTGTCGTTTAATGCTTAAGTTATGTAATCACAACCTCCATTCTTTCTTCCTGAGTTTCTTGCTATAAAAAGAGTTCATTCGTTCCTGGCTCTGGGCATAATTTATAAAAAAAAATATTCATTCTTCTCTTTTTGCTATGAATGAATGAATGCTGTTATCAGCCGTGTATATTTAAGATGACCCAGATTTCGAGGTAATAAATCCTTTTCCTTTTTATTTTCACAAATTTTCCGATTTATATGTTTATATTTTCGTTATTCGTTTCTACTAGCTTCTTTTTTATTATTTTATTTTTCATGATATATCATGAAAACGACCTTAGCATGGATAAAAACATTACAAATATTTATTCTGAAGAAAAAATACAATATTAAATTCCCTTCTGTCTGTTATTAGCTTTTTATGACGTAGTTCGTAGAGCTATATAATTTTTTGCACATTAATTTAACCTAAACAAATTAAGTAAGCTGAATGAATACTAAATTGTATTCAAAAGGAAAAAGACCTATATATTTCCTTAAAACATTTCCATTATTTCTGGTATGGTTTTTTAAGAGGAATTTGTAATTATCATTTATCGTTTGCATAGAAAATACACCATTTGGCGCAAAGGAGTAAGACAACTTGTAAAACTATTTATATGTAATACATTGAAAACCAAGTATGTATATAAATAAAACATTTATCATTTTTTTTACTTTAAGGGGGTAGTCCAGTGAAAACAACTGTTTTTTCAACGATTTTTTTTTCATATTAGCAATTAATTTTTATTAAAAAACTTTTTGACATATGATAGTACAACTACTAAACTACACAAAAACAATTTTGTTTTTTGTTTTTTTATGAGTCATCCTGACAAAATGGCCACTCCAAAAAAAAATTTTTTTTGTTGGCGGACGTCGAATCTCTGCAACGGTTCATTTGAAACAAAAAATTCAAACGAGGTTTTAATCTGTAGAACATTGGCTATCGTCGGAACTAGAATTATTAATTTTCAATAAAAAATAACAAAATGGCGGCATTTTGAATTTTTCGGGTGTTTTTTGGGTGTTTAATTTGTTTATAACTTTGTAAATAAACAATGGATTTTAATAATTCTAGTTCCGACGATAGATACACAATCAAGAAATATACAGCTAAATTTTTAGATCAATCGGAGCAAAAGACTCTGAGATCTGACGTCCGCCGAGTCAAAAAATGCTGTTTTGAGAAAAACGCGTTTAAAGTTTTTGTTGCGGAAAAAAGCTAAAAAAAATTAATTTTACCTTAGTCAGCGATGCCTGCTCCATACATAACGCGATGCCTGCTCTATACATAACTAACCTTAAATACAAATCAGAAGGACCTAGACCGTTATAAACCGAAAAAAAATGGGCGGAGCAAACAGAAATACAGGAGTCCTCCTTGCTCCGAAACACGCCAGGGGACCTTCGAGCGCTTGGATTACACGTCTCTCGAAAACTCTCTGTATCTTTAAAACCATTCAATATTTTGCTTAGATATTTTAAGGGAGTATTTTCGAGGTGTAGTAGAGTAGATTCAAGCAAAAAACAAAAAAATGAAAAAAAAATTTTTTTTCACTGGACTACCCCCTTAATACCAGGTTTTTCAGTCTATAAGTTTAAATCTTTGTTTAGTTGAACTTACAGCAAGTTTCTTTAATAAAGTGATTTATGAAGTTGAATGAGCGTTTAACTAAACTTAGCTTTAACATACCCTGCTTGATTTGTGACGTTAAATTCATGTATTTGAAGTTTGTAGACGGACTCCCGCATCGAATGAATGCAAAACTAAGTAAACATAGGACCTGTATGTGTTTTAGTGAATCAGTTAAAAACCTAATGAAATGACATTGTTTTTTATAACATAATGCGGCTGTATAATTTACCCAACGAAATTGAAAATGTTTTCTGATGTATTTAATTATAAAACTTCAATTCAAAATTATGACAATTATTCCTCTTTGGTTATGAGTTATAATATTTGGTTAACCTTTTAAGGACGAGGAAAATTACGTTAAAATTGACCTTTTATTAGACATGAATATTATAAATATATTCAATGAACTTCTTATGTGGAGTCCCCCCCCTCCTTGCTGGTCGATATATCGACCAGGCCCGTCCGCAACGGAAAGTCCCATGTAAAAAATTTGGCGCGACGGTTTGAAAGTATTTTTCTTGGTAATTTAATGCGCTGAATACGGGAAAAATCGTGAAAATTTTAATTTTTGACCTTGAATTCACCTTGCAGATGAGTTTCGCGATTCGTGGTACTATATTTTTCGTACTCAGTACATAAAAAAAGGTAGGGATGCCAACTTTCAGGGCGAAATAGCAAACAAATATGTGACTTTGAAATAGCAATTTTCAAGGACAAGGATGCCTTCAGGAATTTTTATACTCTTTTTCCCATATTGAGCGCATCAAAAAATGTAGGTATGCCAACTTTCAGGGCTTTCAGCAGAAAAAAATTGACATTGAAAACCGCCATTTTCAAGGTCAAGGATGCTTCCAGGAATTTCTATACTATTTTTCCCTTATTTAGCGCATAACATTTTCCCTGAAAAACATCAAATATTATGTGTCCTCTGGCTGGTCCATATATCGACCACTCCCGTCTTTAAAAGGTTAACCAAAGTTCTAAAGCAGAAATAAAATTTTAATGCTAGAAACAAATAACACTATGTAGTCAACACCAAATTTCTCCTAACAAGTGGCAGATAATTTGTATACGGTTTTCCCCATAGATTATGAATTCATAAAGGATCAGCTCCAATTTTCAAGGAATAGTAGAAAGAAATGGTCAAAAGACCTTATTGTGACCATAAATGAAAAATCAATAAAATATGTAATTAATGGGTTAATTATTATACGTAGAAGCTTGTATCGTGGCTAAAATCCAAGTGGACAGTTTGAGCTATTATGTGAAAATACGAAATATTCAAAATATGCCTTGAAATTTAAATTTGTGAGGAAACAGATTGTTTCTGAATATTGTAACGATTGCACGATTATGAAAAACTTATTCGCGAAGATGTTTAGAAAAAGCTATAAAGATTAGAATAACATTCATTCTTTGATTTCAGATTCTAGAATTCTAGAATAACATTCAGGCTTTGATTTCAGCCATGTTATAAGCTTCCTATCTATCTACCATCTGTTAGTTTTTTCAATGAATTTTCAAAAAATTCTAAAATACAGTATTCTGCACTTTTCTATTTTTCTGAAAAAGTGGAGCTAATTGTGTATTTTCATGTATGAGTTCGTAATACATATAGAAAAAATCCTATAAAAATGATCTGGTGCTTGTTTGGAAGCAGAAAAAAAATATTGAATTTGTTTACCAGTGTAATCAGTCGGAACTGTGTTTCGAAAAGTGTTAAATTTTAGCTTTTGAATTAAAAATAAAATTGTAAATTAATTTTTCTTTAAATTTTTGTTTAGGAATATTTAATCTACGATTTAATAAAAATGAAAAAAACATACATATGGTACCGTGAAATGAAGTCAATGGAAATAACGTCAATTGATTTTATTTCCAAAAAAAGGGAATTAAAGTCAACTGATTTTATTTCCAATTCGACAAGGAAAAAAACAAAATAAGAAATATTTTTTGATTTATGTTAATGTTTAATTTAGTAAAGACTTTGGTTTGTGCTCACTCAGCAAGTGATTCTTTTCCAAAGTTAGATCAGAATACTAATTTTGGTATTTTTCGATAGAATTGCTAGTAAGTTGCCAGTTAAGTTAGTATAGTAAATTAAGTCAATTGGCATTACTTATATTATCGAAAAAAATATTGCAGAGGATTTTGGTTTTCTCTGAAATCTACTTTTTTTTTTATTCTCAGTTTTTCAAAGTATTTTATGAAAGAAAATAAAGTGGAAATAAACCTAAGTGACATTAATTCCAAGAATCCATTGAATTTTTTTCCTTCTTGAAATAAAGTCAATTGACTTGACCAAAAAAAGAAATTAAAGTAAATTGACATTATTTCGATTGACTTTATTTCATGGCACCGATGCATACAGAAGGTACCTGGGTCCTTAATAAAATAAAGATTAAATTACTTTTTATTATATACGAGCAGAAAAAGCGATTTTTTTAGAACATTTCAAAGTGATCTATCTAAACCTTGAGCAATAAAATAATTGGTAATTAATTTCATCTGAAGTGATCTTGAAATTACATAAAATCTGGCAACACTGCTGGATATTAGGAATCCTCCACTTGAAGCCAGTGATGTCATGATGATATAATTTGTTACTAGATGCGAATCTCAGCAATTTTTTGTGGAGTATACAGTCTAAATTTTCCTATTTCTGCATTTTAGATTTAAATATTAATATGCTTATTAAAAGAAAATTATTAAGCTTTTAGTATTAGACCCTCTTTATTTCTGCCTCTTTTTTTACGATTGAAATTTGTTAACATCGCTAAACTAATTGGGGGAATAATAAGACAACAGCCGAATACAAATAAGCTCATTATGAGATATTGCAGATAGCAGAAAAATTCAGCAAGCAATTGGGTCTCGACATCCCCGCTGGGGCCGCGATAAAGAATCGTCAACAGGTCGCGCTGGTTGCTTGCGCGTACAATTTGTTTCGTGTTTAGATATAAATAAAAACAAGACAATAACTTCGCACCGACCTTGGGAAGTGTCAGGTGTTGATACAGAAGCGAGCTTGGTCGCTGCTAACTTCTGCAAAACCTCAAGAACGCGCTTCTTGCGGCTGTGTGGAAGGCGAGCGGGAAGAAATAGAAAAAAAAACAGGCCCGCGTCGAGCTGCCTTTCTTCTTCGCACGGATTTACTGGGCGAACTCGAGCTTTCCAGGCTTTCAGATGTATTCGTGAGCAATTTTAGCATAACATTGGGGCAGATTTTGGGCCGAGTCGAAGCTCACATTTGCCTATATTTTTTATGAACAGTTACGATTATGTAGGTGACTGGACTAAATGGGGTTTAGTGTACTCGCTTTTAAAATTTCTCACATATGTAGGGACGGTTGTTTGGTATGCAGGTTGAAATTTTAGTCTGAACTTTTTCTTTTATAACACAAGTAAGGAAGTGAGCGAGATAAGCTTATATGCGTATTGTAACAACACACATTAAAATGGAATATCTGAGACGATTTGAATAGCGTTTAAGCGCTTGTTAATTACACTGGTCTGCATTTTTTATGTTTATCGCACTCCCTGGAAGGGTGATAGATGGCTCTTTTTTTTTTTTTGTATATATGTAGATTACGAATCCGAAAATGAATTTTGGGAACAATTGGGTTAAAAAGGGAAAAATCTAGCAACTTTTAATTAATATTAATAACAAATAACAAATATTAATTACATAGCTATAATATTTAGTGATCTTATGCCATAGAAGACAGACAGCACACATAAATCACTAATTAGTGCTAATTACTAATTAAGGTGATCTTTGTCATGGGCATTTCATCATTAATGGCCGCTAAATGACGAAAATCTTAATCATTTATGACTTGCTAAATGACCCCTAATTTTTTGATCATTTATACCAACACGATGAAAAGTGTACTAACATTCATCTGATTTCGTACTTCTATACCCGTTGTAGCATAATTTTGCGCTATCCATTACAAAGAACAACAAGAAGAAAATCACAAGGACTACGGAATGCCTGGCAGCTGCTAAATGATGATTAAGAAATGGCTGTCTGTCACAACTTCATTAATTACTAATTAGTGCTAAATGAGTAATTAATTAAGTGCGCTGTCCGTCTAGGCCTAGGGCAATATACTTTATTTGGAATGTATTTAGATCTAATACAATATTCCGTAATTTCTTAAGAAATTTCTCAAATTTTAACCCTTTGTGCTTGGATGTCTCCTCTGTGGCACCATTCAGCTATTGCTCATTCAAGGTCGCCGAGTGTACAGGGTTAAACCTATTTTTCTTGAAAACGTGATGTGATGGAACATTTTCGTTTTCAGATTCGTAATCTACGAAAAAGATCCTATAAAGCTGGCCTATCAGTTGTTAGGAGCAAAATTTTTGGCTAACCAGTGTTTGTTTGTTTGGGACGTAATCTGTGAGTGTTCAACATCGGGTTTTTATGTTTATTATTTATATTATAATTATAATTGCAATAAACATAAACTAAATACGTCGGCAAGTAATGGCACATACATTAATATATCAGGTATATTTCGTAAACATTTTTTTGTGGAACGAATTTTTGAGATAACCAAGTATTAATTTTGAAAATTTTTAAAAAATCGACTACTAAGTTTAAAAAAATAACAAATTTTTCTTTTCCATAATATAACCAATATTTAACTGTGAATTTTAAAAAAGGTTGCTCAAATAGTGAGCACAAAATTTGGAATTTTCAAAAATGTTTACTAATTCGATGTTTTTAAATGGTGATGGTCTTAAATTACTCATCAAAAACTATTTTCATGAAGTCGAGTTTTTCTTTTAATATATGATATGGTACGATATATATCTTTTAATATTTTTAATATTAGTTAAACCCTAATTCCTATAAACACACTTTTGAACGAGTTCTTATTTTCTTCCATTTCATTTATATTATAAATAAATAATTTTCACAAATTCAATCATTTTATATCCGGTGGTATATCAGATTGATTTGAACTGAATTTGAATCAACTATTGACTTTTTGTATCTATACGAATTGAAACTCAAATATTTTTCAACTTTTTAATAATATACTTGCAGTATGTCTGTCTTGACTTCATTGTTCATTCTTCATGGATAAACCTTAAAAAAATAATCTTTTAACAAACTGGTATATAAGTCACGTCAGTCAAGTACCTGTAAAATTATTTAATATCTTTCGATGTTTTTTCACGACAAGGTCGGGTGTTATTGTATTAACGCAAATAAGACCTCTTTTATTTGTGCTGTTTTCGAAGTAATTAATATTAATTGTTCGGGTACAGACATAAAAAGAACGCCTTAGAATTACAGAGTAGGTATTGGAAACCAATGAACTTTACCATCTCCGCTAAAAATTCATTTATTTCTGTTTTTCTTCATGAACAAAATATTTTAAAGTGATTTTGGCATTCATCTAAAAAATCCGAAAAACAAGTTTTCGAGACATGGGTATTTGCAAAGCAGGAGACATTTTTGGAAAGTGTATTTCAGGCCATTTCTTGTTCTTATCTTACTCTACATAATAATTTGTTTAATCGTCTAGCTCGCAACCTATTTATAATTTTCGTATTGTTACCAAGTGCTGAAGGACCGGATGTAGCTTTTACGAAATGTATCCTCCCCTAGGGTTGAATTTATTACTCTTCTATTACATACCTTATCATCAGGTATTCTTGAGTTAACAGGTTAAACTTGTAACGATGCCAACTAGATCATTAAGAGATGCTTACTTCCAATTTGGGCCATTCTCGAATTACGGAAAGAAGTGCGAGATATTTACAAAGAAAACCGATTCGAACATATTTATTTATATTTTCTCTTAACAAATCTTGCGAAAATTAATTTCCTTGATATGTTCATAATTGAAAATCGTTATTACGTACTGCAAAAGTCTTTTAAGAAAAAGCTAAGGAATATTATACTTAGAGTTGACCTCGATAAACAATTAAATAATATTAATAAAAAAAAATAATAAAAAAGAACGGTGGTAATTTCCATTAATCATTGGAATTACACCACATTTATGATTTCATTATTCTCATTCAGGCATAACACCCACTAACACCGCTGAAACTGAATCATCGTAAGTGCATCAATCAGAGAAGACGTAAAAAGCGTTCCACTGCAGCAGGCCACTGACATAATCAATTAACGCCATATAATTCATTCGACTTTCGGGTTCAAAAAGGCCAGAGATCTAAAATTGCCCCCCGCACCGAGCGAAAATGAAAATTCAATTGACAACATTAAATAAACACACGGGGTATATAAAATACCAAGATCCAAACTTGTTTTGATCGTCTTAACCTTCACTTTCTGTATCTTAATGAACTGCCCAAATTCCCTTCGCCGATCTTATTCTCTACTTCGCCGGCTGATTTCAGACCGATCGAATCTTGCCAGCAGCTTTCCTCGTTTTAAGCACCACGTCGTCGCAGAGGAGAAGTCGTCTTAAACTCGATCTGCTGCGGCCGTATTCCTCTCTTAAACTGGTAAAGTCACTTATGAGTATTTTTGACTGGATCGTTTAATTTAATAACTACAATCTGTTGGATCGCTTGTTTATCTGAAGGTATTGAGTGAATATAAAAATAATATGTTACATAAATACGAACATTAGAACTAGAGATAATAATGATTTAGCGTTAAGCAAACAAAGTTTATATAAGAATTTTAATCCGATCCGATCTATTTTTTTTACTTACAAAACTAATTCTAAATAAAGGATGACGGCTAAAAAGGATCAGAGTCATGCTTTGCTAATTTTTCATGTCTACAACCTAAAAGCTCATATCCTTGACTATAATTGTTTTTCGTCGTATTTCAAATGTATTATAAATATCTTTTTTAATACTACTAAAAAGTTTTAAAGAACATAACAAGGAGGAATATTTTAAATATTTCAGGTTATTGAAAAAAAACTCCAATAAAATAAAAGAGACACTTAAAATTACATAAATCTAAACTGAATTTTTAAAATTGATCATAGTGACCCAACAAATATCTGATAATTTTGGGTCTGCCATATCGAAATTATAAAATTGAACACTGAATTTGAATTCAAGAGTCTTTATTCCGAAAGTCGATTTTCAGTCGACTACTCCAAAGTCAAGACATTAAATTGAAATGCAATTCAATCCTAAAAATGTATTTAGTCCCCCTAGAGATCTTAAAATCATACTCTCACAGTTTTTTATGAGATTTCAATTAAAATGTCGCATTTTTAAATCCCTAAATTAATTTTGTGAAAATAGCTCTATACGTGGGATTGAACGCACTTCTCATCAGAACTAAAATTGGAATTATTCGAAGGCATCTATAAATCGATGGTAGCTCAGCGACCAGAACATTAGAGCGCAAAGCTAAAGGTTCAAGTTTAATTTTACGTTTTGCATATTTTTTCAATGAATTCCTTTGTTTATACTAAAAAATGAAATATATCTTTATTATAACCAATTTCATACAACATTGTCAGAGAAAATTAATGTTTTTTTTATAATTAAAGTAAATTTGCTAATTAGGAACACATCTGTCAATTTGACGGATTACACACGCCTGTGATAGTTTTCCTCTTACAAAACAAAGTAGTCATTACGATAGGATTTATTCTATAGATCACGAATTCGCAAACGAAAAAGGTCGATCACGTTACGTTTTTGAAAAAAATAGATTTGAAAAGTACAAGAAACCGGATTTTGGCCATTTTTAAAAATTCATTTAAAAATAACGAATTGTTGTAGGAGCTTGTAAAGTAGCTCAAATAAAAGTAAGAGCCTTTAGTTATTATTTGAAAATACGAAATGATCCGAACTATTCCGTGGAATTCACTTTTTTACATAAGACGATTACTTTATACAATAGATACTGAATGAAAACGATTGCTTGCGCACGCTCACGAAAATTTTATTCCCGAAGTTTCTATATAAGTGCTATAGATTAGTGGTATTTTATATATATCGGATAAGGATTAAGGCTCTCTTCTGAGTCGTGTTATGAGCTTTTCCTACGTTTCATTATTTTTTAATGAATTTTTAAAAATGGCCGAAATATGCTATTTTGTGCATTTCAACCCTATTTTGCTAAAAAAACGTGATGTGGTAGAAAAAAACCCAGTTCAGATTATAAATAGGAGGTCCCAAAGCACCATAATCGGCTATAAAAACCGAGAAGGCGAAGAAAAAAAACATTGTTAATTCGCAGGCCTGTGATATTTTTCCTAGTGTTTATCTCTTTATATGTAATTTTCTGATCGTTCACAATTCAATGGCGTATTAATGTACACAGCCCAAATTACTACCCATCTAGAAATATTGATTATACCTTTATAAATAAACGGGTTCAAAAAGAAATTGAATGTAAAATAAGTCTCTTAGATATGCTGCGCCACATAGCATTAACTGAATTTAAAAACATTTTGAAGTTGTTTGGCACACAATTAAACTTTCATAACAAATTGAAATTGAAAAATAAAAAAATCAATCAATTCTCTGAATCTTGCCGCTTTAAGATAAAACCAGAGAGAGAACACCTGTTCTAATAAAAAGTAATACGTAAAAAATTGTTCTTTTATTTATGTCAGTCTAGCTGATTATTTTATGAAAGAGGAATGGAAAATTTTTTCTGTTTTAGCACTCTTACGAATTTGTACAGTTTACTAGTTTGATTAAGTTAAAATTCTAATAAATCTAATTTTTACATGAAATTAATTTTAAAATAAACACCATTAAATTTAGATATAAATAGTTTTGTCCCAAAAATACTCGCCGTACTAAGGGTAAACACGAGAGCTTTTGGCCTCCTCCATTTTCTTTCCTAGATATAAAACGAAAAGGACAACCTCGAAGAATATTACAAGGGCGACGTAATTTCATTACCTGACTCAACAGCATGGCTCCATGTAGGTCACATGACCGAAAAAAAATTTCAACTTGGACTGACCTTCCTTAACACCAATCAAAGTGAACCTCATACAGCACAACCACCCCTATGGGGAATAAATACTTCAGGAGTTCGTATAAGTGCGACCATTTCGCAATTGTGTTCGATAAATTCCTGGAGTCGGTTCCATCTACAGTCTCCACTTTATTTCATTAGGCAGTCACTACGCGGGGAACCCGATTAAAAGCGAATGTGGGGAATCCCCGATTACTAACAAATTAGGGATGGGGTAAGAAGTGCACAAACAGTGTACGAATGAGCATTGTACCCTTATGATAATTAATTCAATCGCGCGATATTACCGACCCCGCTCACATACACACAATAGGAAACTGATGAAAGTGTAATCGCGGTCTACGGTCTTACGAATAGGTGTACTGCCGGACGAAACAACGAAAACGAATGTCGCCGCCGTCGGCACAAAGCTCCATAGTGCGCAAATATATTCCGAACCCCGGAGCTTTCCGTAGATTATGGAATAGAGGTTTGAGGGGAGCTTAAACGAACTTGCATTGATGCGGTTCTTGGTATTGGTAGCAGCTGATGATGTGTTTATCAGGTTTTTCTTAGGATTTTCCTTAATTTTTGACTGAAAGTGGACTTTAAATTGCCCAATAGGGGGAAAAAACAAGCCACGTATTACAAGTCGACCGTTCAAATCGATTTTCATCAATACCAATTAAATAATAAATTTATTAAACAAAAAAATAAAATAAAAAAAGGCAGTTGAAGGCCACAAAGTCTCAGATGTCGAAAAACTGAAAACAAAATCCACATACCTGAAAGAATATATATGGCAACCATAGAGAGAAATCTTCAATCACACGAGTTGAATTTGAAATTATTTTTAGTTTGTTTCCCTCATCACAACATGGGGGGTACGGTTCCGTCTCAAAAGCACCAACTTACACAATATAAAATATTTTGTAATTTGTCGACTTCCCTACGCAATTAGCACAGTTATTAAACTTAATCAAAGCAGAGACTGACCGATCGACCGAATGACGGACCGCGAATACACCGTTGATTTCTCTGTTGTCAGTGGTAGCTACCAACTTCAAGTTTCTTACACATGTCGAGACATAAACTCTCCGGCACCATACAGCAGAAGCGCCACAAGAAGAACACGCTTGTATCTGTGTCTCTGACTTTTTCACTTGTTTGCACAGCCGGAGCAAAGAAAAAATTTCAGTATGGAGCGATTAAAACAAGTTTGATAAAAAAAATATCTCCCATAATTCCGCGGAGCCGCAAGATGTAAATGAAAGCAATCAACGAGAAGCTTGTTCTTAACACAACTCTCGAACTTGTCCACGATTCGTTTTAGGTCCCACTATCAAGAGACAATCACTTCCGAGACCGAAATTTAGAAAAAAAAATAAAAATAAAAATTGATCTTCAACTCTCGAAAAATATGTATAACAAAGCAATCGGCAGCTTAATCGCTTATGATGATATAAAACTTCGTATAGCTTAAATAATTGGTCGCGACGAAATTAAAAATTCACTAAAAAAAGAAAGCTTTAACGGAAAAGCTTCTTGAGGAGCCGTGTGTATCTGGATCTGTCCACTACTATATGCCTTCTGACCACCTTTTCGAGCGTAAGGCTGTAAAGCAAGCCACCCAAACAACTAGTCGAGCTCGAAAAAAACCAAACAAAATCAGGAAAAGTGAAAAACAAACTCGTCAGAAACTTTAAGTTCATGTACAACAGCTAGAAGCTTCGGCCAGGCGGCCTAGTGGTATATCGAATTAGGTGGGCCCCCAGTCAGCTGTTGGCACGCTTTTCGAACGTAACATCAGCAATTTGTATGCACAGCTGATGTGGATTGCCTGATGGCGACTCGATGTAGATTTCCTATGAACTACATACGTAACTACTTTTCCATGATGAAGTTAACACGATCACTGGCCCAATTCACACTACCGAACGTCACTTTCTTTACGGGCGACACAGCAGCTATTCTCTTATAAAAATTTTCCGAGCCTGGCCTGTTTTCATTCACCTGTCTGCGAGCCAGCCACCGAAAGGGTGAAATGTTAGATGTGAAAGTCGAGATGTAATAATGGTTCGGAAACCCTAATCCTAAGATCCCTAAGCACAGGGTATCTATACTACCATATAAAAAGATATTTAGGGATTCTTGTCCGTCCGCCTACCTTCGAGCAACAGCAATAAAATTTGTAGTAAGCAGGTAAATATAATTTCCCAAAACTCATACACTTTCAAAATATAATCTCAGCCGTGTTTGCACGGACACTTTTTCCCTGTAAGTCAGGTGTAGGATGCAACAAGGTAAAAGCTATAATGTAATTCAACGTAGCGGTATTCTTTCTTTCAAAATTTGCTTAAAAATGTAATACAAGTCCTTAGTGAAGTGTTTTTTTTTTTTTTTTTCTACTGTTTTATTGTACAGAATGCGGCAAAATGCATGACGGTTTTGGAAAGTTGATAAATCAGAAAGTTTGCAAGCAAATTCGTTTTTTTAACTCAAAGTGTACAACTTGCCATTTAAAAAAAAGCAATACACAAAGAAATTCTGACTGTAAATCATGCGGCAAAAATCAAATAAAGGTGTTGAAAGTTCTCCAATCACTTCAATCACAGCCAGCTGAACAGTTTTAATTTCTCTCCTTATTGCATTGCGTAAATTTTCCAAGGTACGCAGTTAATAGAAACTTTAGATTTCAGGTAACCCCACAAGAAATAATCAGGGGGTGAAAGACCTGGCGACATTGAAATGCAATCTACGCTGCTTGGTAATCACAGATCGGCCCGTTCCAAAGTTAAAAATTCCAGAAGAGGACATTTTTGAAAATTAAAAAAATTACTTCTTTCCAAATTGGCTGGACCTTATGGTATACCATATGTTATACAAGTATGGTATGACGACAGGTCAAAGTCAAATGACGGTTCATTATCATTAAAAATGCCAATGTGAAAAAGTTAGTTTAACTATCATTGAAATTTTCAATGGTAATGAAATTGATTTTTCATTAACATTGTTTAATGAAAATATACTATCATTCGCATTACGTCCATCTCTGAGCTCAGTATAATCTGGCAAGTAATCATGAATAGACTGCAGCTTGAGGAACGTTTAAGAATTATTCATATTTAGTTTGAAAAACGATCGTCAATTCGAGTGAGTTATGAGACTCAGAAAAATGCATTGTTTGGTGCGAAGTACACTCTGGTGATCCTTATTGTTTTAGAAATAAGGTATGGGCTGACGTTCAATGGAGATCGTTACCGGACCGTGATCGATGCATATTTCTTCGAAAAACTAAAAAGGAACTACATGTTAAGCAAATAAATTTACTCTCGCCCCAAAGATGAATTATTCATACGACACCCCTTTTTAAGCTCTGGTGTGATTTGACACCGCCCAAAAAATTAATGGAAAATCTCGTTTTTTTTTTTTTATCGCTAGTCCACTCCAATCATGTTCCCCACGAGAGCTTATTTTGAGGGAAACATGCTTCACTCACATACACTAAGAAAAATGAGCATAAAGCAAACCAAGGAAAGCAAAGAAGGGAACCAAGGAAAAAACCAAAGTTTATATTTAATATTCTAGATTATTCAAATATTTGGGGGATGTTTACACCCCTTTTAGCGCCTATATGTGGATTTTTAACCCTTCTTTCTTGAAAACACATCACATTGTATTTTTGAGATTGATTTGATGTAAATAATCTAATAAGAAACATCTTTGTACTAAATGATAATTTAATTAATCTTTTAGGGTGGTTTCAACCCTCAATTAGAGTTGATTTTTTTAATAATTTCGAAAAGCTAAAAGCAATGACTCTCTTGTTTTTTTACGACGATTAATTTGATACCTGATACAGCTTTTTATATCTTTTCTTTAGTTTGATGTGAAATGTGCAAAAACAGGCGATAGTAGACAGTAGTAGACAGGCTCTCTCACCAGAGAGAATTTGTTCATTTCAATTCACCTCGTATAAAAGTTTCCGATTGGTACAGAACCTTATGCCCTATTAGACCGACAGCGTACTAAATTAATAGTTAATTTTTCATTAAACCTTTCATCATTTTGGTATAAATGATCAAAAAATTATGGTCATTTAGCAAGTCATAAATGATCAAGATTTTCGTCATTTAACGGCCATAATGAAGTCCATGAGAGACAGCACCTAAATTAGTAATTTATGTATATTGTTTGCCCAGAGCATTCGAATATACAGTGGTACCTCGATATACGAGTGTTTTGAGATACGAGCCGTCGAGCGAGCGATATTTTGCTTTGAGATGAGAGCAAGATTTGAGATACGAGGAATCGCACACTACACCGCTGCACACGATCCCAACTTGTGGGGCGCATGTTGGGGTCGTGTGCAGCGGCTAACCGTTTCTCCCACCTCAGACTGTCCTGAAAGGGAAGAAGAAACAAACCTCCTTGGACAGTTTTTTTTAAAAGATCTACAGGTGAAAATGAGCAAAGCGTGACGAAAAAAGCGCAGACCAGTGACGAAAATTAAGCGCTTCCGTAAGCACTTCACTTTTTCTTTTATTATGTTTTTATAGAATATGTATTTGCTATTTATAAATAAATTTTCCTTCTTGTAAATACATTTTTCTTATTCAAAAACACTTAACAAAAACAACTGAGGTGGTGTTTTGGGAGCTGGAACGGATTAATGGCATTTCAATTAATTTCAATGGGGAAAATTGCTTTGAGATACGAGCAATTTGACATACGAGCAAGGTTACGGAACGAATTAAACTCGTATGTCGAGGTACCACTGTAATATTCTTTTTTTTTACTGGAAAAACAATAATTGGCCCAAAAGTGTGTGAAAAGTCAATTATTTAGTTTTAATTTTGAAATATAAAAAATCCCCTACTCTGGCAACACACAGCGCGGTGTTTACATGAACGTGCATGTGCGCTGCCAATTATGCAAATTCGCCCAGGGAAGCGAGATGAAATGCAGGGGAGATGTGAACTGAACTGGTCGACGAGAATTTAATTAATCGAGCGGGACCACTCGCGCTGAGTGCAGTTATCGCTTTATGCTGCCGGAGGAATCGCGTGGCAAATTTACTTAACACTTCGCGTCTAGACCAAGCATGACGTGATCTATCGTAGAAACTCCGAACAGCCGGGGTTGTGGCGGGGCAGAGTATTTTCAAGTTCACTAGAATGACACGCAGCGGGGCGGAGGGAGCTCACGTCAAAATCACGTACAATATTTACACATCAGGGCACGCACACCACTTACCTGCTGTGCTGGTGTTCGCAATGGCGATAAAACTATTTCACTGAGTACAGTTCCAATTAGATTGGCGAAAACGCGAGAAATTCACTCAAAAAGGCGCCACTGCACGTCCACTTCACTAAAAAAACGTCTTTCTGCGGGTGGGTACGCCTCTACAAGGGCTCACGACTCAGGAAATTTAAGAAATTGAACGATTTGCGGGAGATGCGAAATTCGCAGCAAATTTGCTTCGCGGTGTGAAAGCGATTGAGCGGCCCGTGCTTGTGTTGGGGCTTTGTTTACGAATTAGCTGTCGCCTGCTGACGCTCTCTCGCGCAGTGTCAGTATGTTCGCGCTGCTTCTGCAACAGGGACTTGCCCCGCGGTGGGCTGCTGTTCGCCTGCTCTTACGTGTGTGAGCAGATGGAGTTGAGTGAGGAGTTCAGCCAGCGAAGCGCCGACGAGATGAAACAATGCAATCTCCCCTGTTCTTCTCCTTTTTGTTTACTTCTGCTGACCTTGATTCGGCTGCCACCTTCCCGAAGCTTGGGCGACAACTCAGGTGCAAGTCTAAGGAAAGTGTTATACTCAATAAATATAACAAGTTCAAGAGCCTCTTCCGAGATGAGGGTTACCATATTTGATTTAAAAAAAAATATATTTTGGAAATTGCTAATATTAAGTTTTGGAATTTTCACTTATATCTTCACACACTGATAATTTACAAAAAATAAATCTCTTATACATTTTATTTTTGTTAATGTTAAATAAGGATAAAGGCAAAGAACTAGGAATACAACAAGAAGTCTCAAGCTGAAGAACAGGAAATTTTCCCACAATATCGACGAAAGATTGGTTGACATAGCGCTAAATTCATTTTCCACTTTTTCTCCTTCGACGAAGCCTCTAGAATAATTTTTCAAATGGCATTGAATTCCCCTTTACTTACGGAATTTGGGGGAATTATAAAAATAATAAAAACTCATATTATAAATAAATAAAAAAATAAATGAAATATCTATGATGTGAATTAATGTTAAGAGCTAAACCATATTACGCATGCGCCGTAGCCCGCTTAGTCCGCTGCAGCTTGCGGTTTAAGGGGTTATATACAGTCAGGATTTTCAGAAAATCGATTTTCTTTTTTCGTAATGTACATATATTTAAGTACACCCACAGACAATTTCACGTCAATCCAGTGAATATTCTCGAAGTTACACGCATATTTGAAATGATTTTTTACTAAATGTAAGGTGCTTTTGAAACTTTAACCCTTTATAGTCCAAGATCATAAAACATTAAAATTATGTTAAAAATGGACAGGTTTAGGGAAATAAAGAAATAGGTCTTTCTCAAAAATTAAAAAATATGTATTATTAATTATTTATTTCACATTTAAGGGATTGTAACATTACTGTAAAATTGAGTTAAACGTAAACAAAAAAACCTTATTTGGTATGGAAGGAACATATTCATTCACTTGTCTATAGGTTTCCAAGAAAATAACACAATTTTGCACACTTTTTGTATTTTTTTTGTAAAATTCAAAATTTGCACGAATATCAACTTGTCACTTTCAATTAGGGCGAAATTCTAATCGATTAAGTGTTAACAATTTACGCTCTCTATGATGATTTCCGTGGATACTACGTTGTTCAATAATATGTGACAGCAAAGTGGCGCCGATTTGAATGAACTAAATACATTCGGTGCGTATTCTAGCGGGATTTTTGAGGTTTGTTACAGAAATGTCACATGGCGCTATAAAGGGTTAAGGAGTACACTTCTTTTTTGCATTTTTTAAAAGTGTTTTTTTTTTTATAGAAAAATTTATTGAATCATTTGAAAATTTTACACATTAAAATATATGTATCAAAAAAAACAAAAACATTTTTTTCGAAATTTCTGGCGTTTGTACGGCAGTAATATGGCTGCCTAAAAAACCCTTTTCAAACTGGTTGGTAAGAAATCTCAGCTCTGGAACGTCTGAAACAAATAATTCAAAGCACATATTAAAATATAAGTCAGCTGCTATCGTGTGAACCACGGTGAAGTATTTTGGCAAACAAACAACAAAATGGCGGAATTTTTAATTTTTTAACGTTAATTTTAAATTTTTTAATTTCTTTTAATAAAATATTTATAAAAAAAAGGGTTCAATATTAACCTATATTAATAATAATGGTTCACACCATAAGCAAACATATATGGAATAAGTCCGCAAAATTTGAGCCCAATCGGACCAGTGGTTTCGAAAAAATCGCGTTTAAAGTTTTTTTTATTCAATTTGCAGATAATTCTGAAAAAAAAGTATCTTACGCTTATTCGGCAATGCCTGGTCCATACATTACGCCTTCCTCCTTTTCAAAATACTCATCCTCTTGTATACAAATTTGATGTTTTTGAAAAATCGATTTTTTCAAAAAATAGAAGTGTATTGCCCCTTTAAACGCGTTTTTCTCAAAACTGTGTTTTTAAAGTCGGTGAGCAAGATTTCTCGGAAACGGCTGAAGTGGTCTGTTTCAAATTTTAACACAAGCTTTTTAAGTATATTTTTTAGTAATTAATCGAAGTTTTTTTCTCATCTATAAATATTTTTCATTTTATAAACAATTTAAGGCCACATTTGTTGTTAAAAATCGATTTTATTTTTAAGAAGCCGCCATTTTGTCAAAAATGCTTATTTTGCTTATTCCTTCGATTAATTACAAGATAAAACAATATACCTATTAACGAAATATTTTGGGTTTTTTCATTTTGGATGATCCAGTCCAGTCCAGGGATACCGTGCTCACCGCAAGACGCCTAGTTTTTGAGTTGCTCCCGGAGATCAGCTGTAGCAGTTTTTAAAATAATTATTTTTACAAATAAAAAAAATTAAAATATACTCAAGAGTTACCATAATATGTGTACAAATTTTTACATTAATAACTTAAAAGGTCATCTCAAGAGAAATTCTTGAAAAATCGACTTTTTTGGGTCTCCTGACTGTAAATAACCCCTTAAGTACTGCTTTCTAATAAAAAAACTGATAACGTTGAATAATATTACGTTGAAAAGTATTTAAAAATACGGCTTTAAAAATATTTATGTTATTCAATTATTTTTGAAAATATTCATTATACTAGGATGATAGTGGTGGTTTTTAATCAAATCAAAAAAGTTCAGATCAAGTTCAAACAACTTCAAACATCCAATGATTTTATTAACAAAGCAGACAGAACCGAAAAGTTATCTTGGAATATAGGTGAGAATTTACAAGCAAAGGACCACGCACAAAATGTTCGGAAAAAAGAGTACCGTGGATTTTCTGCAAACTTCGGATTTATGCTCTCTGAATGATGCTGATCAAATGTGCTCATGGGCCCAACTTGATTTATAGCGATCTGAAGGGACCAGCGAGCTTGGAAAGTAGGGTTTTGAGCCCTGTACGATCCAATTGTATATCAATATCTCAAGAAATATCGATGTTAGCAATTTGGTGTTCAGGACTTTTTTGCAGGAAATTGAATTTGCTACAAGCTTGTCATATTCACTTTTTCTATACCTTTTATTGTTTACGAGATAGGGGCAAAAAGTGAGAATTTCATGGAAAAATTGGGGTTAGTGACCCGTACTACCTCGCTGGTGGGAGTTAGGGTTACACCGCAATGAACACTTTTGTAGAGCATTCAATTCTGAAGAAATCCTACCATTGACCAAGATTATACCATAAAATTCCTCTCAGCTGTAGAGTTTTGAAGAAAAATAATCAAAGTTTACGTGTATTTTATATGGGAAATCTTTATACACCTTGGTCTAGTAGCTCCCACCGTTCGCCTAACTCCCGTCCCTCAATTCCACACGTCGATTCTAATTGGCAACTCAAAGCTGGTATATTCCCCAATTTTAGTAATGCGGTTAAATACCCTAACTTTGTTATGTCTCACATTCTTAATCCTTCCATTCCAGTTCCTCCTCCAACCACTGCTACCTATCCCTCCATCTCTGACCCTCACCCTAGTTCCAACAATATTTCCCGATCCATCCCATCTTTACTCGGAAAAGCTAATACCCCTCCTCCCACTTCCCCCGCTTTGCCTGTGGTGGCTAAGAATTCCGATAAAATCCCCTCAACTCAATGTTCTTCAGCTCCTTCGGTATCCTCCTCAACCGCCACCAATTCCACGGATACCACGCCCTCTGCCCCCGAGATCTCCAAACCATCATTTATCGACCCACTTCTTCCTCCTATAGTTAAGCTTACTATGCGGTCTGCCGACTCTAGAGATGGGCGTTATCTGCTTTCCCGCTTACGTGATCACCGAATCTATGAAAATGTGCGTTTACTCCTAGCCTATCTTCATGATAAACCTGACTCTGTCTGCATTGATGGTAAGACTAAAACCAGTGTTCTTGTCTCAATTCACCAAGAAGGCCTTCCCACTGACCTATCTACTTTGCGGCAGCTCTTCTTTAAATATCACGAGGCATTTAACATCCCACACAAAAAGGTATCCGATGATCTCTCTGCTCTAGCGTCCTTTGTCAGCTCCCGTCGTATCTCTCACCTTCAAAAAAGTCGTAATGACTATAAAAACTATTTTCGTTCCTAACCCAGGCAATTCTCCACTTTGTCCCCCTTCACCCGCCTCTCATAGCTCTGTCCTTTCCCCTCACAGCTCCCCCCGCGCGCCCAACTGTCTCTCCGTCTACTATCAAAATGTGAGAGGCCTACGCACAAAAACACGCGAAGTCTTTCAAAATTCCCATACCTTTCCTTTTGACATCTTTGCGCTTACAGAGACCAACCTAACCCCCTTCATCAACGATAATGAACTATTTCCTCCTGACTTCGTCACTTTCAGAATCGACGGCTGCACAGATGATTCCCTCCCCTCCGGTCGCGGTGTTCTTATCGCTTTACGTAATTGTTTCAGTGCTACCCTTTTTAAATCCTCTAATTCCTCAGTCTGTGAATTTGTCTGCATTAAAATAACTTTAAACCAGCGTTCCCTGTACATCCTCTGTTTTTACATTCGTCCCTCCCAACCGCTCGAAGTCTACGAACTCGCCATTGGCGTAGTCGACTCCATCTTTAATGTCATCGAACCCAATGATGAAGTCATTGTTCTTGGGGACTTCAACCTACCTCGCCTTCAATGGACTCAATCTGAGGACTCTACCTATTATATTCCCTCGAACGTCATCTCTGGTAAAGAAGCAGTATTTGCTGACCACCTCTGTGATTCGGGTCTCTGCCAGGTTAGTGGCATACGCAACTACCTCGGCAGGCAACTCGATCTCATCTTTTCTACTGATCCTGGTAACTCAGTCGTCACTGAAAGCAACCATCTCCTTTCCTCTCTCGACCGGTTTCACCCACCCCTTTTTCTCGCATTTTTCTTTGAACTTTCCCTTCCTCCCACCGTCTCAGCGCCTAAATACTGCTTCAATTTTCGTAAAGGTGACTTCGAAAAATTGAATTATCTGCTCGCTAATGCGTCTTTTGACTCCATCTGCTCCGACTCCCAGCTTTCTGTGACTGACGCCCTTGATGTCTTCTATTTTGAATTATTTAGTTGCCTCGCCGAGTCTGTTCCTTTACAACTTCAAAAAAACTGCGCCTCTTCTCCCCCTTGGTACGACAAAGAACTTCGTTCTCTCCGCAACAAAAGGAATAAATTATGGCAAGCTTATCTCTTGACCCACTCTGAGGCAGACTACTCTTCATATCTTTCGGCCTTTACCCTGTTTTCCGATCGCAGCAAATCCCTTTACCACAATTACCTTAATCGTATGCAATCTAATCTCATCTCTGACCCCAAATGCTTCTACAAATTCATTAATATTAAAAAAAAATCTAGCGGCTATCCTTCTACACTTAAACTTGGAGACGTATCTTCAGCTGATCCCAGATCAATCGCGAACCTCTTTGCCAATCATTTCAGCCAATCCTTTTGCGAGCACTCCTCTGAACCCGATTTTAATTACTTTCACTTTATGCAATCTCGCCCTCAAACTTCCTTTGTCTCCGTTAACATCGACTCCACATTGGTTGCTTCATACATTAGCGCACTTGATGACAATTTCAGCCCTGGTCCCGACGGTATTCCCGCCATCGTGCTGAAAAAATGCGCACAGCACTTAACACAACCTCTTACCTCTCTCTTTGAGCTATCAATCTCCCAGGGCGTTTTTCCTCCTCGGTGGAAAGACTCATTCATCATCCCTATTCACAAAAAGGGCAGTAAAAGTGATGTGTCTAACTACAGGCCCATCGCCAAACTGTCTTCCATACCTAAACTTTTCGAACAAATTGTTTATGACTCCATGTTCTTTCACTGCAAGTCCATTTTCTCTCCTTTCCAACACGGCTTCCTTAAGGGCAGATCAACTACGACTAATCTCGCCGACTTCGTCTCCAGAACATTACGTGTACTTGAAAACGGCTACGAGGTCGACGTCGTTGCCACCGATTTCAGTAAAGCCTTTGACAAAATCTCGCACCAAATAATTCTTTTTAAACTCAGTTCTCTCGGCTTCCAATCGCGTTTTCTCTCTTGGTTGAGTTCCTATCTATCCCAACGTCAATATAGCGTCCTCTTCGGCTCAGTAAACTCTAGCCCTTTCATAGCTCAATCTGGGGTTCCTCAAGGCAGTCATCTGGGTCCCCTGATCTTTGTTCTGGCTGTAAATGACGTCGAGTGCATCATCAAACACCCAGACCTTTCAATTTACGCCGACGACATGAAGATCTTTAAACAAATTTCCTCCCCAGTTGACTCCCGCCTTCTACAAGAAGATCTGGATTCTTTTTGCACATGGTGCTGTAAAAACTTCTTGGATTTAAACGTCTCTAAATGCCAATCCATCACCTATTCCCGTAAACGGCTCCCTTCCTCCCCTAGAATCTATCTTTTATCTGGCGAGCATATCCCTTCGGTTGACTCTCTTCGCGATCTCGGCGTCACCTGCGATAGGGAACTTAACTTTCGTTCTCACATCGACAACACATTAGCCAGAGCAAACTCAGCCCTTGGCTTCGTGAAACGGTGGTCCATAGAATTCAATAATCCTTACGTCGCGAAATCCCTATACATCTCTTTTGTCCGTCCTCTCCTTGAATATGCCAGTCAGGTATGGTCTCCCACTCAGTCAACTCATATCAACAGGATTGAATCTGTCCAACGTAGGTTCCTTCGTTTTGCCTTACGCGATCTTCCTTGGTCAGACCACCAAAACTTGCCGCCGTACGAAGACCGACTGAAACTGATCGATCTGGAACCCTTGAGCAAAGATAATCTAATCATATAGATTTCCACTCTAGAACAATGAAATCGGCCGCTGTTTTCGTAAAGCTTTTTTTGCCTATGCACAACTACATAGAAGACTGAGGTAACCGCTCTCGATCTGAAATTTCATAAACAAATACAACAACAATGCATTAGGGAAGAGAGCAAATTTTACGTATGCGTAAGTTACTTTGCTGGGTGCCACCCCCCCTGGGCCCCCCCCCTGGGCCCCCGCTAACCAGCTACATAAATGAATGAATTTTCTGTTTAGACTGTTGAGTTGAGATATATTCAAGTTCTTGGAATTCGGTTAAGAGACATGCGATAGATCACGGTGGGATTTTCAATATTTTGCGTATTTTCAGTATATTTTTGATTCTAAGAGTTTTTCTATAATATTTAATATTATATAATAAAATTATAGTTTGGTAATTTTGTAGTTTCGTAATTTTGTAGTTTCGTAGTTTCGTAATTTTGTAGTTTCGTAGTTTCGTAATTTCGTACATAGTTTCGTAGTTTTGTAGATTTGTAGTTGCGTAGTTTTGTAGTTTTTTAGTTCCGTAATTTTTTAGTTTCGTATTTATGGTAGCAGTATATTTGTATTATGAATAATTGTACTTGAATTGAATAGTTTTTGATTTTTTGTTAACACATATATGGGTAATTCTTTTACAAACCGTACGAATTTTGATAAAAATTGACCGACATGTCTCCGATTTGACTGAAACTTTTTTTACAGATTCTATATCGAAAAATAAGAGATACGTGTCCGAGGATTTTTTTTTTTGTTCCGCATATTTTCGATAATACTAGTGATCGAAAATGTGAGAATAATGAATTTTTTGGCTTGGAGACTCATTTTCAAAAATTCATAACTCTGGTTTTATTTCAGCTACAAACTTCTTTTTTTTTCATTTTAAATCTAAAGGACTGAGTTTTGAGCAAAAAATATTTTTAATAAAAATTATTAACAAATTCATATTGTTATTAACAATTTAATTGTTTAAATCAATTTTTAACAATGGCCCCCACCTCGTAGCAAGTTTTTAGTATTTTTATTGTATTCTCCGTCATATTTTACATAAAAAACATGTTTTCAAAATATGGTACCTTTATTATTACTATTTTTAAAACATTAATTTATATAGCGTGACATGTATAAAGAAAACGGTTTTTTGTTAATAAAAAGAAAAATATAGCTCGGATCGAAAAAAGTTACATATAAAAGGTGTAGGTAATAAAAAGACCTACAATTTTTGTCCTCAGTCAGATTTAAAACGAAAAAAAAAAGAAGTTTGTAGCTCAAATAAAACCAGAGTTATGAATTTTTGAAAATGAGTCTCCAAGCCAAAAAATTCATTATTCTCACATTTTCGATCACTAGTATTATCGAAAATATGCGGAACAAAAAAAAATCCTCGGACACGTATCTCTTATTTTTCGATATAGAATCTGTAAAAAAAGTTTCAGCCAAATCGGAGATGTGTCGGTCAAAAAGGTGTTCGGTTTGTAAAAGAATGACCCATATTTGCGATAATGCCTGCGAATAGGCGATAATGCTACATTTGTCTCTAGTAGCTCTTCAGCTACGAAAGCAAGATTTTTCAAATTCCCTGTTAAAGACAATGAAAAATATGAAAAGTGGATTTTAAAGTGTTGTGAGCCAAATTATTAGATTAGGAATATATAGGGTGTCCCAATATTCACGCAAGAAGTAATTTTAATAAAAAAACATACACGCTGTTGGACTTTTTTCTTGGTTTTTTTTTTTTGAGTCTAAGCTTTATGCCAATAAGACCACGACCACCTACGCTTTGAAGGAGGAAGTTGAGCGCTGTGTCAACGAAATCCAGCCACATTTATGTAAAACGGTCATGGAGAATTTCAACAAAAGAGTGCGTTTGTTCCAGCAAAGTCGTGGAGGCCATTTACCCGATATTGTATTCCATATATAACCATATACTGTATACTTTATGGATCAGTAAAAAAAATACAATTTTTAATTACAAACCTGTGTTTTCTATCAAAATTTCTTCTTGCGTGAATTTTGGGACACCTCATATTTTCATATTTCATCAAATATAGGAAGCTCACTCGCAGCTCTTATTATTTGAACATTTTGTTATTAAGAAAAAGAAAGAAAAATATTAAAAGAAAAAGAGGATATTATTGAAATGTGTAGTAAAAACATTGTTATTGTAATGAAATAAAGTGATATTTCCTGTTAATTATTTATTAATTTGCGTATTATACACATATAAAATTCCAGTCCAATTTTCAATTCGGCGTGCGTAGTTATAACTCCAAGCCGCTTAAAAGGCTTTGATACGTAGTACAATTTATAATGAATTTTTTATCTAATTTTTTAATCAAAGAAAATTGTATTTAATTCAATTTCAAACCGACTGGGCTAATGTGTTGTATATTTTATTTTAAAAATGTATAATCATTATTCATCAATTTAAATATTCATGAAATCAAAACTAGGAGATTCTACGAAAAAATTATAAACCTTCCCTCAGAGGTTTGAAACAGAAGAAAGTGCTCCCTAGTCCATTTTCACTAAGAATCACCGCAGACGAGCTACTGTTTTTGGCAGACAATTTTAATGCGAATAGAATTTCGGCGAATTAATACCCACTCATTTTTCAGGGTCTAACCTGTCTACCGCTCTCCAGACAGTATCTCTCTTGTGCGATAATTCTAAAAGAGCGAAACCAGTGAGAACTTTGGTTGTGAGGTCTGAAATATTCTGATGTCGCATGAACACAAGAACTGCTTGTGTGTGCGTGCGATCAGAGGCCAAGAGCTTTACTTCAGAGGCCAAAAATGAAAAGCTCTACGGCCGTTTTTGTTCCTCTAGAGTAGATATCTATATGATTATGTTGTCTGTGCCTTGAGTAAGCGACGCGACTATGCCGACATTCTCTTTATTCACCAGCTGCTTAATGGTGTCATCGATTGCCCCTCCCTGTTACAACTGATATCGCTTCACACCAACCCCCGTAGCCTCAGATCAGTACCCCTCTTCCGCCCCTCGCATCACCGCACGAATTATGGCTTTTCCGAACCAATTTCCCGCATGATACGTAAAGCCAACTCCTCACCATCATTCGACTTCCACCTCTCCAAGTCATCCCTTCGGAATGCCCTGAAACGCCCCCCCCTAGATCTTAGTTTAATCATATATTCTAGCGTTTAAGTATGTATGCTTGTGTTTGTATGTATGTATTGTATACTGTATAGCTTGCATTAAGCTTAAATAAATAAAAATAAATAAATAAATAGTACTTAATATTAATATTAATGGCTCTAATTTTCAGGGAATTTTTGTTTAGGTATTTGCCACAAAATTTCGAGGTGGTACTGAAAAAAAAAAAAATAGTCGCGAAAAAAAAGCACCCTAATATATATATGTATATATTAGGGTGCTTTTTTTCGCGAATATTTTTTTGTTTGTTTTGTTAAACAGGTAAACAGGTAATGAGTGTAAAAAGTACCCAGTTGCACTTTTTGTTAAATATCTCAGCTCCTAAGCGACCTAGTGATCTGATTTTCTTTTTAAATAACATATTGCAACTCGAGATTACAACTCGTTTAGAGTTGTTTAAGGGGTCGAAAATGCGAATGATTTGTCGAAGGGTCTAATACCTGCTCCGGGCAAATAATAATAGTGGTCGCCGAAGGCGAATTTTGTAGTTTTGTCAGCTCGGCCGGCATAATTTCTATAATATAAAATGCGTTTTTTAGCTGACAAGGAAACATTACGAGTTGTCCGCCGCCGATTTACTAGCGCAATATGCAATATGTTAATCTACATCAAAAATTATGAGATACCAATTTCTTTTTATTTTGCAGATAAATATTTTTAAGGAAAATTGATTTCTTACGTCTTTTCAATAAAAAATAATTGATGTTTGCGTTATCGATTTTGTTTTTCTTTTTCATTCCTTAAAAGTTTCATCTCCTTTAGTTTCTTTAGCATGAATAAAAATATATTATATCGTTTCTCATGTTGTTTTTGAAAATATTAACTAGAAATATGTGAAACCTGAAGATCACCCTTATGAGATATCAATAATAAATTTTCCATAAATCAAACCGATTTGCCTTGCATTATACATATGGGATAATCCATGTCAAGTGGATCAGAGCTGTGGCCAAAATTGTAGGTGCCCAAAAAAATCAACCGAGGGCTCCGCCATTTTGAATTTTTCAAATATAATCTTATATTCGTGGTCAGCGACCCAAAAAACCCCCGTATACAGGATTTGGTGCGAAATGGTTGGATTTAAAAAATTTGGCCATAAAGTGGGATTTTGCACAGCCATATTGGATCCGCCATCTTGAATTTTCTTATCCAACTGTACCAGCCTTAAAGAGCTGTTCATTTGCTACAATTTGAGTCGAAATACGGTCTTGTCGCTTGCAAATTTTTGTTTCTATAAGCTTTTTTCCAAAAATTTTTAATTTTCATTCCACTTCCGGTCGCCATATTGAAACCGCCATATTTGATTTTTCAAAGGCGCACACGGCATTCGAAAGTAGACGTCATAAGCTTTAAAATGAGCCCTCGGTTGATTTTTTTGGGCACCTACAATTTTGGCCACAGCTCTGATCCACTTGACATGGATTATCCCATACATATAAAATTTGTATTTTCAAAGCACAAAGTTGTGATGGACTGTTAATGTATCCATCACAACTTGGTGCTGCGAAAATACATTTGTTTATATGTAATACAAAACAAATCAGTTTGATTTATGTACAATTTATTTATTTCTGAGATTCACTTAACCCATTAACGCCGAAGAATCGTGTTTTTTTTTCTCATTTTCAAGCTAGATTCTTATCATCGAAAAAAAATCATTGGCAAATAAAAAATATGTTCCCTTATACTTTCGAGTGTCCCCTTTCCGAATCCGGAGTCAAAATTGAGTTTTGTCCATTAGGAAAAAAAATATGGCCGTTTTTAAACAAAAAAAACCGAAAAAATCGAAGACATTTTTTTTTCAATATTTTTTTTCTCATTGAAGACGCGCGAGGACCCCCCTTTTTCTTCAACCATGAGTGCACAAAATAGTTGTAGTTTAAGAATATATTTTTTTAATTTGTCGACATTGACATTTTCACCCCCAAAATGGCGCTTTTCATCCCTTCAGCAGGAAGACAATTTTCACTCTCGGTGCCCGACAAAAAAAATATTCAAATCTTAACGAAAATTGGTATCCCGGGGTTTACAAGGTCGCTGATTACGATTCCGCCCTCAAAATTCGAAAATTCAAAATGGCGGATCCAATATGGCGGACCCAAATTCAAAAACTTACTTGAATCGGATAAAATGTGGCACTCGGGGGTTTTCGAGGTCGCTAATTACAAATCTGCCCTCAAAATTCGAAAATTCAAAATGGCGGATCCAATATGGCGGACCCAAATTCAAAAACTTACTTGAATCGGATGAAATGTGGCACTCGGGGGTTTTCGAGGTCGCTAATTACAAATCTGCCCTCAAAATTCGAAAATTCAAAATGGCGGATCCAATATGGCGGACCCAAATTCAAAAACTTACTTGAATCGGATGAAATGTGGCACTCGGGGGTTTTCGAGGTCCTTGATAACGAATCTGGCATCATCATTTCAAAATTCAAAATGGCGGATGCAATATGGCGGACACCTTCCCATTAACACCCAGTTATTATCTAACGTTTATTGAAGAATTGACAACTTTATATAAATGTAAATAATAATCATTCAATTGATTTTATGATCATATATTATATTTTTCATGTGTCGAATAAAAATTGACGTTGCAGAGGCTGAGAAATCTCCGATTTTCTTACATTTCATCTTGTTTTTGTTTATACGGGTCATCATTGAATATTATCCCTGATACAAATATATTTATTATCCATGAATGCGGAGTGATGAATTTCTATAAATTTGTCAATTTGTCAATATATAAAGTTGTCAATTCTTCAATAAACGTTAGATAATAACTGGGTGTTAATGGGAAGGTGTCCGCCATATTGCATCCGCCATTTTGAATTTTGAAATGATGATGCCAGATTCGTTATCAAGGACCTCGAAAACCCCCGAGTGCCACATTTCATCCGATTCAAGTAAGTTTTTGAATTTGGGTCCGCCATATTGGATCCGCCATTTTGAATTTTCGAATTTTGAGGGCAGATTTGTAATTAGCGACCTCGAAAACCCCCGAGTGCCACATCTCATCCGATTCAAGTAAGTTTTTGAATTTGGGTCCGCCATATTGGATCCGCCATTTTGAATTTTCGAATTTTGAGGGCAGATTTGTAATTAGCGACCTCGAAAACCCCCGAGTGCCACATTTCATCCGATTCAAGTAAGTTTTTGAATTTGGGTCCGCCATATTGGATCCGCCATTTTGAATTTTCGAATTTTGAGGGCGGAATCGTAATCAGCGACCTTGAAAACCCCGGGATACCAATTTTCGTTAAGATTTGAATATTTTTTTTGTCGGGCACCGAGAGTGAAAATTGTCTTCCTGCTGAAGGGATGAAAAGCGCCATTTTGGGGGTGAAAATGTCAATGTCGACAAATTAAAAAAATATATTCTTAAACTACAACTATTTTGTGCACTCATGGTTGAAGAAAAAGGGGGGTCCTCGCGCGTCTTCAATGAGAAAAAAAATATTGAAAAAAAAATGTCTTCGATTTTTTCGGTTTTTTTTGTATAAAAACGGCCATATTTTTTTTCCTAATGGACAAAACTCAATTTTGACTCCGGATTCGGAAAGGGGACACTCGAAAGTATAAGGGAACATATTTTTTATTTGCAAATTATTTTTTTTCGATGATAAGAATCTAGCTTGAAAATGAGAAAAAAAAACACGATTCTTCGGCGTTAATGGGTTAACGTGGTTTCTATAGAATGTGGAACAAATTAATCTGATTTATATTAATTCTAAGTTTCTTACAACGCGGTTCTCATATAACGTGGTATGAATTAATCGTGTTAAAGAAGGGTTGACTGATATACAAGGTGATCCAAAAGTATGGAAACGGCTAAATAACTTTCGAGGAATGCATTTTGGAGCAAAAAGTTGTAGACAAAAGTTTTAGGAATTTTCCCCAGCTATTCAATGGTGACCTTAGATTTGACCTTGACCATGGCCTTGAAGGTCATTTCAAGGTCAAGTTGACTTTTTTAAATTGGAACCCTTATTTTTGACCACGGAAATGGAAAGAGCGGACAATTTTACGTCCAACTATGACCTTTACCATGACCTCGAAGGTCATATCAAGGTCAAAATGGCTCTTTAAAGAGGAACCTGCATTGTTACTGCGGATTTGTAAAGAGTGGAAGTTTTGCGTCCAAATGTGACCTTGACCACAACCTTGACCTTGAACATGACCTTGAAGGTAATATCAAGGTCAAGGTGGTTTTTTGAAGGGGAAACCATGTTTTTGACCACGGAAATCGAAAGAGCGGAAAAGTTAACGACCACGGAAATGAAAAGAGCGGAAAAGTTAACGTCCGACCATGGTGAAGTCGATTAAGGCAAGGTCAAGTGTGTCATGGTCAAGGTCACATCCGGGCGCAAAACTTCTGCTCTTTCCAAATCCAGGTTCCCCTTGACCTTGATATGACCTTCAAGGTCATAGTCAGACGTTAACTTTTCCGCTCTTTCCATTTCCGTGGTCAAAAACATGGTTTCCCCTTCAAAAAACCACCTTGACCTTCATATAACCTTCAAAGTGATTGCAAAGGTCATGTTCAAGGTCAAGGTTGTGGTCAAAGTCACATTTGGACGCGCAACTTCCACTCTTTGCAAATTCGCGGTAACAATGCAGGTTCCTCTTTAAAGAGCCATTTTGACCTTGATATGACCTTCGAGGTCATGGTAAAGGCCATAGTTGGACGTAAAATTGTCCGCTCTTTCCATTTCCGTGGTCAAAAATAAGGGTTCCAATTTAAAAAAGTCTACTTGACCTTGAAATGACCTTCAGGGCCATGGTCAAGGTCAAATCTAAGGTCACCATTGAATAGCTGGGGAAAATTCCTAAAACTTTTGTCTACAAGTTTTTTCTCCAAAATGCATTCCTCGAAAGTTATTTAGCCGTTTCCATACTTTTGGATCACGCTGTATATATGGAATTATACATAATTTTTTGTTCTGTTCTTTTTTAAAACCAAATGGCTTATGTAGTAGCAGATATTTAGTTTCAACGAAGTTGTTGATAAACGTTATAAGTTTTAATATGTAAATTTAATTAACAGATGACTGCACTAAATTTCCCCTATAATTGAAAAATGTCAGCTCCACCTAACTGCGTTATTTAGTAGTATGATACAAAATGTTAACAAAACAGTTTTTTCCCCACCAACAAATTCAAGTATGAAGATGGCACATACACCTGAACACCATTAATTCAGAGAAGTTCTAATCTTCTTGTGTAACTAGGAAAACCATCGACTCACGGTACGGCAGCCTATGCTCCATATGTCCTGCCTCTATGATGGGGACGCATTCGTATGTTTTAATTAATTTTTTGGTATCATTAGCTTTCCACGGTGCCTTAATGGCACCAGATTATGCTCAGGTAACATCCGCACAAACAGGTGTATCCTACGAACTTGCTCGTCGGCACGGTGGAATGATGACGTATGATTATCTCGAAGAAGCGTGTCAGGATTTCTGTATTCCGCTCTTTAGGCCTCTCGCCGGGATTAATGCTGGTTAAGGTGTGTGACAGTATTAAAGCGCTTTCACTACGAATATATTGGAGGCGATAAATTTTCGGTTATCCAAAGAAAATACAGGAAAGGGGGCTGGGGTTGGAGAGAGTCCCTGAAAAGTGATGACTGCAGGTGACATTCTGGTTAAATGTTTTTCTATTTTCCTGCCACAACACGGCCTTATCTGTTGGGTTAGGATGCTTTTCTATTGGATGGCAGCGAGTTTTTGCTAAAAAGGGGAAATTAATTATTTCACATTAACAGTGGAGCGCCGAGTGGGGATCAAAGCAGCTTCCGTCAGCCATATGTGTATCTTGGCGCTTCAGAAGGTTTGCCCGGATTAGCTACCATCAAAAATCAACACAAAGTTAGACAGCATGTTTGGTCTGTTTTTTTATTGAATTTAAACTGGACCAGGGAAATAACGTTGTATGTGAATACTTTAATAATTTAAATCTTATTTCGCTAATTGTTAATAAGGCCATTACGAATTAAACTTACTTGACTTGTTAATAAATTAATTAATATGTAGATAATTGCTGATCACCTTTTTGACTCTTGACTTGTTATTGAAAGTAATAACAATTTTTCCACACTTGATCTTCATCATTCCCTCACTCTTCTTTACCTTCCCTAGTAAAATATGTGGGTCAAATTTTACTTACACCGAATAACAATTGAATCTACTCCTCAAGGTAAACCAAAATAATACTAGAGTCCACCTTTTTAGCGAACAAAATAGTCAATTGATGCCTCTAAGAAAACTAAAAGAGCACCAACATTAACACCGAATCACCACCAATTTTCTATCGATTTTATACTAAACGAGCACCAAAATACTACCGTACACTACACCAAAGTAACACCAATGAACAGCGACAGGTATAATACTTTCTATATACATATAATAATAATATTATATTACAAATAATATTATATGCAAGGGTTGCAAATTAAAAACAAGACTATTTTAATTATATCAAGACTGATTTAAGTTATGTATTATTGTAAATTCTCAAAATATGTTAATAAATTAAATTTATAATAAAGTGCTGTTCAAATAATTAATGTTCATTAGAATGCAATTGGTTATTCCAAGTATAAATAAAAATTATTACTATTCATAATAATTACTTTTGTTATATAAAATTACAAAGCCTTCATGAAGTATACAGTATGCGGTATTTAATTTTCTGTATGTTATATTTATTAACATCAATACTATAAATTAAATGTGTGAATATTTCGCACAATTCTGATAAATTAGTTAAGTTTATAAAGGAATTGTAAATTATGTAAATGATTTGTAATGTTCATTTGGTGCTGGATATTTTATTTTATGACTGTTTTGGAGCTTTCATCAAAAATTACATTTTTCAACTAATATTTGTCCCTTATTTGGTAGTGAATTTGCCGAAATCGGTATTATTTTGGTTGTATTTTGGTGGAAATTGAATGTTTGATGCTCTTTTTGTACTAAAATTTTTTATTCGGGTTGTTTATTGAATCTTCCTGTTCCCACAATTGCTCTAAGCCGATCTTCTACTTTAACTTTCTTTAAGCCGACTTTGAAAAGCTTAAGTTCCTCCTAACATTACCCTAACCATAAATAAACTCTTAATTGTCAATAAATAATGCCATCGCTATTCAACTGACCCAATATAATCCTGTGAAATTAATTAAGAATCGGTATTCATAATCATCCTGCCGCTATCGACCCTTAAAATACCTTAACCTACCCTACTACCTTATCCAAGCTTTTCACAGATTTCTTCAATCAATCATTTAGCGATCACGTATCCAACTCTTATATTAGTTATTTTTCCTTTTTCCAAAACTGCCTTCAAGGCACTTTCGCATTTTGGCCGTCGGTCCTTTTCTTGTTGCCGCCAAAATCTGCGTTCTTGTCAACGGCTTTAATCCTGACCACGAATACCCGATATTGTTTTAAAAACTTAAACTGAGCCCAACCGACACCCTCTTCCATAAATATAAATTATATATAATTTACTAAACTGAGCTTCAATTTATATTTTCTGAAATTTAATTCATTATTGTCAAAAATAATATATTATACTATGATTTTTGCTAATATGAATTTCATTTAGTAGATTCTGAAATCAAATTCACTTTTCTAAAATATATTTGATGACTTACTGAAATACAATTAGAAAAAAAACGGCCAAGTGCGAGTCGGACTCGCCCATGAAGGGTTCCGTAGCAGCAAGTAACATAATATAAAAGTTCTTGTTATTATTAGAAAATAATGGTTCACGGTTATGTTTATGAAATTAAATGTTTTTTTTTTATGGTTCACGGTTATGTTTATGAAATTAAATGTTTTTTTTTTATTTTTATATTTGAGTTGATTGAATGAAAGGTAAATTGCGGTTTACGATTTATGACGTATTAAAAAAAAACTACGCACTAGATCTCGTTCAAACTAATTTTCGGTGGAAGTTTGCATGGTAATGTACATCATATATTTTTTTTAGTTTTATCATTCTCTTATTTTAGAAGTTACAGGAGGGGGGAGGGGGGACACACATTTTACCACTTTGGAAGTGTCTCTCACGCAAACTATTCAGTTTAGAAAAAAAATGATATTAGAAACCTCAATATAATTTTTGAAGACCTATCCATAGATACCCCACACGTATGGGTTTGATGAAAAAAAATTTTTGAGTTTCAGTTCTAAGTATGGGGAACCCCCAAAATTTATTGTTTGTTTTCTATTTTTGTGTGAAAATCTTAATGCGGTTCACAGAATACATCTACTTACCAAGTTTCAACAGTATAGTTCTTATAGTTTCGGAAAAAAGTGGCTGTGACATACGGACGGACAGACAGACAGACAGACATGACGAATCCATAAGGGTTCCGTTTTTTGCCATTTGGCTACGGAACCCTAAAAAAGGAACTCTTATAAGAACACTATCGCTCTGTCCGTCTGTCACAGTTTATTTTCTCAGTAATCTCAGTAATATAATAATCTTAATAAATTTGACGTATGTAATAGGCGTGCACACAGTGGGTGCCGTGGGTGCCGTGGCACCCACAAAGGACTTTGGGTAGGCGCCAGAATTCGAATGGACAAAATTTGAAGGCAAACAAGTCTTAAACGGAAGTAGGTACTCTAGTTCTACAGCTTATTCCTAAATTCTAATGATGATTACATTCAACTCCTTGCCGCTCTTCCCCGTTCGCTTTACTACATATGGAAATAATCCGGAGGCGCATTCTTTTTTCCTTTTCGTTTCGTGTTTACTGAAACAGAATGGGCGTATATATGGGAGGATTGCAATATGGAAATTCCCTCACGCCTCACTTGCATTCAGTTCGGTACCCACAAACTCCTCGCTGCTCCCGTGTTTCAGCCGAACATGTTTACAACTGCAGGAATAGAAAAGTGTTCTCGTTTTTCTATGCCAACGCAACATCTGTATACCTAGTTATTTATCTTTAGTAGGAGTAACGTCAAACGCTCCAACGGTCAGTAAAAAGACTAAAAATATCAAACATTATCTGGTGTTCAATATAAAAAGAAAGGAAAAAGGAGAGACAAAAAAGTTCATTGTTGTTTGATAAATGGCAGAAAAGTCAAGTAGATGTAAAAAAACCGAAGGTATGTACATTAGGCTGCTTTTTTTTCGCGACTATTTTTTTTTTTCAGTCCCACCTCGAAATTTTGTGGCAAATACCTAAACAAAAATTCCCTGAAAATTTGAGCCCTTAATATTAATATTAAGTACTAGACCAAGGCGTATAAAGATTTCTCATATAAAATACACGTAAACTTTGATTATTTTTCTTCAAAACTCTACAGCTCAGAGGCATTTTATGGTATAGTCTTGGTCAATGGTAGGGTTCTGCAGAATTGAATGCTCTACAAAAGTGTCCATTGCGGTATAACCCTAACTCCCACCAGCGAGGTAGTACGGGTCACTAACCCCAATTTTTCCATGAAATTCTCGCTTTTTACCCCTATTTCGTAAACAACAAGAGGTACAGAAAAAGTGAATATGACAAACTTGTAGGAAATTCAATTTCCTACAAAAAAGTTGTGAACACCAAATCGGTAACATCGATATTTCTTGAGATATTAGGCTTTGCCACAAAATTTCGAGGTGGGACTGAAAAAAAAAAAAATAGTCGCGAAAAAAAAGCACCCTAATGTATATAGTATACGGTGAAACTTGGGTGCGTTTTTCTCCGCTACTAGTGGGCATTGGACGGAAATATTTTATGGCTAGTATACCGACATGAAATACTACTACTAGGCAAAATTTCATGCAAATCCGTTTCCCCAAGGTCATGCCCGTTGTAAGTACATATCAACTGCTTGCCCGCACTTTTTTTCATTAATAACAAAGGGCAACAAATTTTATATTTTTTATTCTGTTGCAAAATAAATCTATATTAATTTCTATAGAAATTTTTCCGAAAATGTTCAATTAACTCCCGTTTTCGAGAAAAATAGATTTAAAAATGCAAAAGACCGTATTTCAGCCATATTTGAATGATCATTAAAAAATAATGGATTTTCATAGAAGGTCATAATATGACTTAAATGAAAGCCTAATCTAAGGATATGAAAAAGCACTAAACTTTAGACTTTACTTAACATCTTGGGGAAAACATTTTTCGTAACGATTCGCCAGGTGAAGTTTTCATTCCCTATCTGTTGTATGAAATAATCAATACATACAACGGAATGTTTTGAATTATTTGAAAACGTTTCATATTTTTGTGCTATAAGTACAAGTTCCTATAACGAACCGTTATTTTTTAATGATTTTTCATAAATAATCGAAATACGGTCTTTTGCACTTCCCGAAAACGGGAGCTAATTGAACATTTTCGTTTGCATATTCATACACACTTTCATGTACCATTAGTATGTATTATTTAATTTTGAAATAAATTTAATTTTTAAAAAAGGTACTTTTATTAGATAAATATAAAATTATTAATTTAACTAACTAAAATTAGAGATATTTTAAACAAGAGTCTATTAAAGCGATTCAATTTAAACAAAACTCACGCAACTATGTACTATATGTATTTCGTAAGTAACCACCATTAAAATAAGATATTAAATTTTCATTTTCAGTTCTCCAAATGTGGAGACAGATAAAACAACTTTTGTATTACGAGAATGGAAGAATTTAAAGGACACTTTTGAGGAAGCTACCTAGAAAAGCCATGACTATACGCACAATATATAACAGGTTAAAAAGATATACATATACAAAGAAGGTGCTTTCTCCCAGTTGTTTTGTACTTCCGAAATTATCTCATTGACTTCATAAATTTTAGGCAGTCAGGAAAAGGTGTTAAAGACAGAAGGAAGCAACATCTGCTCCGGGGGCAATTCTAGCTTGAATAGGTTTATAAGGAGTAGTACCCGAAAATCACATTGGAAGAACACCTCAAGCTTTGGACCTGTCAGCAGCATGCGGCGGCGAGCGCTCCAGGCGTATTTTCCTTAACGTTTGTGTACCAAAAGGTATATTTAAAATCATTTCCATTTTTGGGCGTCCTTACTTCTTAAAGTATGCTTTATACTCTTTTGGCCTGGAAGTGATAAATGCGTTGCCCTTGATATGCTATTTTGGATCCAAGATTTATTTTTGACTTGCTTTTCCGGCAGGCTAAAATTAAATTAAAAAATGTTGTACTTGTTGTGAATTCTAATGGCTGGGGAATTCATAAAAAATAATTTATTTGTATAAATAATTCGAACGATATAAAAAACCCCGGAATAAAAATAAATATATTTCGTAAATAAGTAATGGGCATAATCGACAATAAACCAAGCGAACAAATGAAATGACATTAAAAAAAGGGGAAGATACTTGAACTCAATGGCCTTTAAGCAATGCCTCATCTATTATTGTCATAAAGCCTAGTTAATGGGTAAGGACCTAATTAAGTTGATTGAATTTGGGGCCGATGTTTAGGTCAGGGTGTATTAAATCGACCGTAATCAAAGGGTTCGAGATATGGTTTGGAAAGCTTGACACCAAAATGCCCTTAAAATATATTATTTCGGCTATCGGAGCAATTGCAAGCAATTACTTAATTTGACCTTAAACTGGTAATTAATAACAATTCTGTGATATAAATAATGGATCAATATGTTACTAAGTTTTATATGTATGCAAGAAAGTCCGGAAATTATTGATTGTGGTTCGAAACTATTGTAATTTAACAATGAATACCCTATTCCCTATCGAAAGTTCATGAATAATTGATTAGATAGTAGATTGTTTTTTTATTCTATGACAATGAAAGTAGCCATATAGGTTTACCTCCGAGGGTTGAACAATGTGTACTGGAATTATCTTTTAGGGAAAATGTTAGATATCCTTGTTTTCTGTCCGTACAAGAAAATAAATTTATTGATATTGAACTGACTGGAAGTCACGATAGATTAAAGGATATACGAAGGGTGCTTTACGATATATCCCACATATACATATATGTATATAGAAACCAAAAATTCTTATACGGACTCCAAATAGCTTGATCTAAACTTATTTTCAGGATAGTTTTACATATAAAAAGATATGTTATTAGGGCCATTTGTGAGTACATGTATTTTACTATCGCGCGCAAGAAGTAAATTAACTATATCCTTAATTGTAAATGCTTAATATGCATTATGGTTCTGTGTATTTTATAAAATAAGCTAATTGTACCTCAAAAAATTGCCAATGCTTTTCGATTCTACCTAATGTGACATAATTTGATCTGTATGTACATGTTACATTATATCACTTGTCATTTCAAAGAATGAAGAAGAATATTGAATATTTTATTATAGAGAAGAATTATTATGATATCTTGGCTTGCTCATAGTTATTTCACAAGGTTGGTTTTCTGTGGACACTGACACCCTTTAATTGGAGTATTACGCTCTCGGGTGCATGCAATGTCAATGTAGTATAGATTAATGATATTGTTGACTTTTTTTTGTTAATGGTATGGTTTTTTTGGGTTTTTGCTTTAATTTTCTCATATAAATGTACAAGATTTTAGGATTATTGTGTTCATTTGAAAAAGATTGGAGCAAAACTAATGGAGATATGAAGTAGTAAGTCTCCGCCCCTCGACAACATTACCAAATCCAGTGAAGTACGTAGAATTTTTTAAAAATATTGTTTTAAAAAAAAGTGGCGTAGATTTTAAGGAAAAAAATTATTTTTACGAACAAATCGGTTGAAAATCGCTCAAAAAACGTTAAATTTTTTTTTTATCAAAAAAATTCTACGTACTTTACTGGGTTTTGGTATCTACTTTACGAATTTATTTGGTTTTTTTGCTTTAGATCAAAAATTAGGACCTGTAGGTGGTCGCCCGTGGAGGTCATGAAAAAATAAGGAGCTTCCTTCCATCACTGATTGCGTCGCTACTTTACTTTTAAATAGTTTAAAAAAATTGTTTATTGTACCTTTAGACCTATATAATCACGTAAAAAAAATAGAAAATATTGATTTTTTTCTTTTATAAATTGTTTAAAATGACCCTTGATTTCATGCACACAAGGTGATTTCATCCCCGAAAGTTACACAACAACAATCAGGAAGAAAAGAATAGAAAGAAAATGTTTAAGGACTTGTTTTCTTCTTTCTATGGGTAAAGTAAAAGAATTCCATTCTACTTATATACTAGTCATTTTATAAATAGATTGGTATATTTATGTTTTTCAAAATATTTATATTTATATTTTATGTTGAAATATATGACTGTATTATGCACATTTTAGACTGTTTTCGATTTACACGGTTTTAAGTACATATACGAATTCCTGATTTTGATTTACACGGTTTTTGAGGAACATTTCTACCGTGTAAATCGGGGGATAGTTGTATTATGAATGTAATAAAGAACTGTCGTTTTCACAGTTTTTCTCTTTTTTCATCATATTGTGGAAGCAGGAGGCAGACATTTTAATAAAACAATAATACAAAACTTGGCAGACGTTGCAAGAAAAAAAAATTTATTTTTTTTGGAAGAAGGCGCTGTTCTAAAGAAAAGAAATTAGATTGACTATAGCTTTCAAATCAAAAACAAATAACTGGATGAAACTTAAAATAAAAATAATTAAATCTAAAATAAATAATCATTAAAAAGATAAAACAATATTCGTTCATTCAAAAAATATATAAAGTAATGATGGTGTGGTTAAGCAAAACTTCACCAGTTGGTGTACTATATTGTTGCATTCACAATATGTTTTATATCAATGTAGGTATAAACTTTCCTCTATCTATATTTCTTAAGTATGTTTTGTTCAATATTATGTTTTATTTTGAAAAATCAGTGTATCCCATCGGTTCGGTTTATAAAATATAGTATATGTTTTGCATTTTTATAAGATAAGAATTTTTGACTGTATTTTATTTCTTTATTATATTTTTTAATTTAATTTATTTTAATAACGTGGTTTTATATTTAACGCATTATGGTTTTACTCTGAAATTCGAAAATTGAGTATAAAATGTCCGGAATGACATTTATTGCTCACAAGAACGTAGGAATTTCACCTATGAAAAATGGTATGAATGAAATTCTTCGTTCAAATACCTAAGAAGCTTCTACGTGTAAAGCTCGAGGATAGAGAACTTCTATATCGAACTACAAATTTCAATGTATTCCTTCCCCTGAAAGTTCAGGTTTCTTTTTTCGAATTTTCTGAAAATTAGTCCTTAGTTGACACCTGTTCGAAGTTAGTGTCGTTTGAATTTTTCGAGGGAGAGGTCATTTATCCTCCATGCCAGAAGGCCCCAGTAGAAAAGCTCACACCCTCGCACATATCAATATCAAGATTATCCGGCTTAGGAGCATCTTTATCTTTTTTTTTGTTTTTTTTTGTATACCCATTTCCCTACGGAGTTTATTTTAAAAGTAAAAAAAAAAAAAACGAGGCGTGCCCTAACTCTTGCAGCAGAATTGGAAGGAGTTCAGAGCAATTCTCGTCAAATTTGAGTTTTATGTTTTAATTAGAGAAAAACAAAAGGAAAAATCAATGGTTGTCAGGATTTTAATAGGAATATTATCGAAATCTCCTTTTGCGGCTCCTAGCGCGCGCTCCGGATTATTATGTTGTGAAAGAGGGCGAGAGTTTTGGGGCAATGTACGTCACAACTCACAGCTGCGGCTGGTGGAAGTGTTGTTGGAGCATCGAAAGGAAAAGTATTCGAAGACCACGGTGCCGATTTCTACAGGGATAGGGTGCGTTCGTGTTCCTCGCCGAGTTGCGGTGTTGTCTGGCGATTTCACTTTTTTTTTTTTTCCATCCACACAAAAAGTCTTTTTAGATTTGCTTGTGGGGCCGCAACGCACCCCCGCCCGAATGTATATTCATGTGATTGCGACGTGCCGACTCAATTGAGAGGAAACCCGATATCAATGCGGATTCGGTATAGTCGATTTTTTTTAGTCGCCGCGCAGCGGAGGGAAGTTCAACAATTTTTTAGGATATCAAGTTTTTTTTTCTCGTTTTTCGTTTTTTCTGGGGAGTTTTTGTGCGGGCTTTCAGTAATTCGCTAGAAGGCTTATCGAAGCAACATACCACTGGAGCGAATTGCCCTGAATTTCAAAGAAATTGTTTACCAAGCTCTCTAAAAATCTGCCATTTATTTGAGTTGTTTGTCGACGTTATTCTATTAAAATTTCATTGTTGGCACTAGTCCGATTCACTTTTCGCCTGTCAGTGGGACGGAATTAATTTGTTTATCCTCCCAATGGGAAGTGATTGTCTGTCACAGGCATATGCTTACCATCTACTAGAGAGGATCTTATGTAATTTGAGGATTTCATTCACTGGAAAAGCGTTTCGTTCGAACGAAAAAAAGAATTTGCTTATGCTTTCCTTTTTATTTCACCATGTTTACCTTTTCAAGTGGTTACATTACCTTTACAATTCACAAAATATCGATTTTTAGGTCATTCCATAGAAACTTCCGGGTTACGTTCCATCAGTCACAGTTATAACCTAGTTTTACGACGGAATAAAAAAAATTATTTGGTAATTAAATATAATAGGTGACTATTATTATTACTATTATTATTATTGTTATTGTTAGGGGTGACCCTCATGGTGGGCACTGCGACCAGACGGTCTTTTGTGCCAAAGCCCCTTTACAGTAAAAGACGATCTGCTACCCTAAGGAACGCCAGAAGGTCCTTTACAGAAGATGAACGAGCTTCAGCCGAGTCCGGGAACTCTTGGCCGAAGATCTTTCTTCTTAACCGTGCTAAAGCCGGACAAGCACACAAAATGTGTGATGTAGTTTCGTCGTCTTCAAGACACAGACGACAATCCGTCTCATTTGACAGACCTATTTTATATAGGTGGTATCTTAGCCCATGGTGGCCAGTTAGGTAACCTACCAACAGTCTGAGATCCGCTTTACTCAAAGCATTGATTTCAGTGTAGGTGTAGGGTCTGACGAGCTCTTTAGCTTGCCGGATCCCAGGGAAGTTATCCCAGTGTATGTACTGTAGATTCCTGACCCATTCTTCTATCACAGCCTTGGACGAAGACCAGCCAATGCTGCAGAAGGGCTCAGGACCCTTGAATCGAGAAGATGAACCTTCCCTGGCAAGTTCATCAGCAACCTCATTTCCCTCAACGCCGGAGTGTCCCGGTACCCAACAGAGGGTAACCCTGTTGGAAGTAGCTAGATGTTGAAGGGTAGGGTAGGTGACTAACTAATAAAACATTTCCCTTGTGATTCTTTTAAGCTGAAAATCGATAGTCGGCAAGAATAATTACATATGAGAGCTAAACATTTGAATTTAAGTTTTGTAGTTATATAATCAATAGGCCCTAAATTTCCAGAAGTTGATTTTGCAGACATTTTCTTCCTTTTTTTGGGTTTCCATATTTAAAGTATTCGAAATCAGTAGCGCTTAACTCTCCTGTCTAAATTCGTCACTACTTTGCATCCTTCACTATGAATTTATACTTTTCGATAGATGTATCAAAAACACCTATATAAGGGTATACTTAAAGATTTTTATGTAATCAACTCTACACAAAAAAAATATTTTTCATCTAACTAATTTTGTGGTTCATGTAACAATTATTGCTTTTGATTTTTACTTACCAAGATTGCTGCTAAGATTGACCAGATTTTATTTAAAAGTAAAAAAAAACCATCTTTTCTTGATTGACAAAGTCTATTTAAAAATTACAAAAAAAAAGAACATCTTGTTATTTAAACTATCTAGTTGAAACAATGTGAAGGAATTAGTTAAGACATCGAGAATAATGTATATCTAATAAGTACGCTAGTCGATCAAAGTTTTTGTATTAAATGCCCCTTCCTACTAGAAGAAATATGATATTCTAAAATCGTGAATGATTAAGATTAACCCTGGGACTACACATCTCCGTACAGAACAGAACTTGGGAACACAAACGGGGTCAAACTGACCGCAGAACATTTTCAAGCTGTTATATCGCGCGTCCTATATATACCAATCCAAATTTGTGTTATAACGTTTTTTGTTTTTTTTTTAGCTAAGAGGGTGTACTTTTTGGTAGAATTGTTGTTAGTGCGAAAAAACTTATTTTGATTAAGGCACCGGGCACCTTGAATATTTTTACTCATTCTAAGATATTTCCGATCTCAAGAAATGTTTGGGGTCCAGTTGAACCCCTATGTAGTTCCAGGGTTAAACTGAGATTGAGAATAAGTTTATTTTCAACCTTCTCGATGGTATTATCCAAAAAGTTCATACTACTGAGATCAAAAAATAGTAAGACTTTTTAAATAAAACATAAACGACTTATCATTCTTCCAAATTAATTTCATCCCCTTCAAAGTAATCCTCTCCAGATACAATACACTTTAGCCAAGTTTTTTCCCAGTCTTCGAAATAGTTGTTGAAGTCGATTTCCGGAATGGCCTCCAAAATCTTTTTCGATTCGGCTTGTATCTCTTCAATCGAGTCAAAACGATGTCCTTGGGACGGTTTTTTTATCCGACTACGGCAAAGCCAAAAAGGAAGGGTTATGATTTTAGCAGTCTATGTATGTGTGTATGTTGTATTTATGTACATATGTATGTATGTATTACGTATGTTAAACTGTAGCGCCTAAACTACTGAGCCAATTTTGATGAATGAGATGTCAATCAATTCGTTATTATATTCCGGGTGACATAGGCTTTTATATGAACTAAGTCAATATGGCTCAAAATTGGGGATCTCTGAATTTTTTGTTTTGTTCTGCTATCGTATCGAGTGTGATGCCAAATGAAAGAGGAGAAAATTCTGAGTTCAAAAATATACATATTAGGGTGCTTTTTTTTTCAGTCCCATCTCGAAATTGTGTGGCAAATACCTAAACAAAAATTCCCTGAAAATTGGAGCCTTTAATATTAATATTAAGTACTAGATATTGGGGTTAGTGACCCGTACTATCTATTGATTGAGTTTCGGGAATAGCCAGAACTCAGATGGAGCTAATAAGGAGTAACCAATGTAGTGTGCGAAGGTGCATTATCATGATGCAAAAACCAATATAATTTTGGCCGCTTTTGGTGAATAGTTTCATGCAAAAGACTCATAACTCTAAAATAATATTCCTTGTTAACAGTTTGGCCAGTCCGAAGGAATTCAAAACATCAGTTTTGGTCCTTTTTAAACGTTTTGTGTGTGAAATATCGTAAAATCTTTGATATGGCGTGATATTAATATCATCCAAAATTTTACTTACAATGAAGTTATCCCGGCGTGTTACCGCCGATTTTGTTGCGGCTGAAATGTACATCGAATTTTAAGAGATACGTATTTTTCTTCGCGGTTAAGCACCTTTTGGTGGTGTATATTATGAACTGATAGACTACTATTTGGGGTCAGTTTGCAATAATATATATATTATATATATTATTATTTTTCTTTAAAACGCAAGAACAGGTATTTACAATTTGTTCCTGCTCTTTCTATTGCAATTGGTCTGCTTAAGGAATAAGCGATAGTTTTTTTTTTTTGTTGGATATTTATTATTTTCAAGCTTTGTAAATATTAATCAGCTATAACTTTTGAAAATGCATTTATATAAATTTTTCATAATTTTTCATGTAGATTAATACCCAGTTGGTCGTTTGGAAAAACATTGATTATAACTATGTAAAACCTTCAAACTGTATCTTAAGGTTGTTATCTTTACGGATCCCCAAAACATGCTTATCCACAGAAAAAAAAAAAATACGTCTCTCTTAACATTTTATGTCAAATAACATATGCTAGTCTTATTGTAACACAAATGTACATTAAAATTGTGAAGACAATTCAGAACAAAAACAAAAAAATTATGAAAATTAGGATCAAAAAGCGGAAATTTTATGTTGATTTGCAAAGTACCAAAAGGGTTATGGGACAAATAAAAGTGTATGTTTTGACATAAAGGACAGCAAAGATAAAGTAGTCCAGCTAAAAATAATTTAGACGATTTGATTAAAAGTGTCAGCAAAGGGCCTTGCTATCACCTCCTTCCGTTGAAATTGACACCCGCGAGAAATCCTTTCGACAGCACCACTGGAAGGGTCTTAATTTAAAAACTTCATTTGAACTTGGTTTTCAGTTTACGCGAACACCTGGTGGGAGACTTAACAAGCGTGTACATCCGTGTCATTTTTTGGACGGTGCGGCAACCGAATCTCTGTCGCAGCAATCGCAATCAAAACTAAGTCAGGCGAGTTTGGGTCAGGAGGAAGCAAAGGGTCGACTACGTGGTGAATATGGCCGAGGGCCCATACGGTCAGTGGTTTCGAGCATTTACATAGGCCTACCTTTTGCATATTTGCTCGAGTTTTCAATTTGCTCTTAATTGTGAGCTACACGGGCTTGAATTAAACCAGAAATTATGGCTTTGCCCGGCAAATAAAATTATGATGAGGCCGAAATTCACTCTAGAGGCGTGCTTTGAAGTGCTTTTCCTCGAAAAAGGGGGAAAAAAAAAAAATTTTTGAAATTACTAAGGTGAAGTCCTTTGTATCTACATGTAGTCAGAACCGCCCGGGGGAGGAGAATAGTCGTGTCCTTAAAAGCTTTCTCATGCGAAATTATTGTGAGGATCCCCGGCTGCGGTTGAAACAACAAGTAGCCGTAACCTAGAGGGCTCTTTTGCTGTAATGGCTCTGGATCCTGGCCAGACATGGGTTCTGGACTCGCAGGGATGATGCAGGGTTTCTCTTATTTTAAACAGTCTTTTGTGAGGCTATAAAAATTGATGAAATAGAAAATGTCGTAGTTAATAGTTGGCATAAACTCGGGTCATAAGGAGCAATGCTATTTTCTCGGTAAGCTCTCTACGGAGGAATATTTTAAATGAACAATGGTAATTGCGTTTTGCTCGAAGGGGAACTTAGTTCCTTCATCCTTTCATTAATTTCATCTCATTTTTGAAACTAAACTGTGGAAAGTTCCTTTGTTGCTAATGAAACCCAGGCTTTTGTATTTATCTTATTGTTAGTTCGTGCGTGATTACATAAGTATCTTATTGTAACTGGGCTCATATGTGCTACTAGATTAAATAGAAAGTTTTGCTCCAATAACGTTGTAAGAATTCATTTTGTTCTGGGTGAGTTCTAGCATCTGATGTAAAACGCTATTAGAAGTTTCTCTAGAGTAGAAACAACTTTTAACGATTTACATTACTGATTACTGACATTTATTTTTCCTCGGGTGAAGTGATATTGTTCTGTAGATAACACAATTTATTACATTTTCTCTGCTCTTGATTCCAGTTTCTTTTTTCCTCGGTTTAATTTCTTGTTAAAAAGTTTTTACTTTTAATTTGTTGTGGTTAAAATGTACTTATTACTACTTAGGGGTGGAATTTTTTCTCAAATTTAAATGGGACCTATTTCGACATATAATTTATCCAATAAAAGAATAATCATCAAAATCGGACTATTCTGTAAAAAGTTATACATTAAAAAAAATATACGCGTCGACTTGTGAACCTCATTACTTTTTTTTCGTTAGTTATTGTGTGTAATTTGCTTAATTAGTATGCATATTTGGAAAGATTTGGTAATTATGAAAAATCATAAAATCATTTTTCTGTCTGGCTTTTAGCCAGTCGTGCCTTAGTAGTATGAGTGTGAATTAATATTAACAAGTTTTAAAAGATTATGAAAGTCTACAGCACCAGTAACAATATCATGCATGAACATAATACCCGCAAAATCTCTACATTTTGAGAGAGACGACAAATCCATCAGTTTTAATCTGTGCTCATATAGAGGAAGATTAAGGGGATTAGACATGAATTACCGTGGCAGTGACGAGCAGCAAACCGTAAAAAACGTTTTTGGACCGCCTTGATGCAAATTATATATGTTATTATTATAATGACAATTATGTTCGTATATATAAATAAACACTGTGAAAGCTTTAGTATATGCTATAGTATATAGTAGTATCGCTCACAGCGAGTCTTATTGCGCGGTCTGTACTCCAGAGAAATCCTTAACACTTCGGGTGTACCTCAAGGCAGTAATTTAGGTCCCTTACTTTTTATTATTTATATCAAAGACGTGTCTCTGTCTCTTTCTAACTTTAGGATTCTCTGTTACGCAGATGATGCCAAGATCTTTCGTATTATACGTAACGAGCATGGCTGTGACCTTTTAAATTCTGACATTGATGCTTTTCACACATGGTGCTCGTTAAATCAACTTCCACTAAATATTGACAAATGCACTTACATGTGTTTCTCTCGCTAGAAAAGCACTACTTCTTTTAATTATACTATTGACGGATGCTCGTTGCTAAAACTTGACAAAACCAAAGATTTGGGCATCTGGTTGAATAGCCATTTTACATTTTCTGAACACATCGATGCGATCGTTCATAAGGCCAGCTCTACGCTTGGCTTTGTTAAGCGTTGGTCCAAGGAATTTAATGATCCTTTTATAACTAAGACCCTGTATTGTACATTTGTAAGGCCTATTCTTGAGTATGCCAGTATAGTTTGGTCTCCGTTTTATGCTACTTCTATTGATCGCGTCGAGGGTGTCCAGCGTAGATTTCTTAGGTTTTCCCTCCGTAATCTTGCCTGGAGCAACCCTTCAGTGCTATCTCTCTTACACTGACAGGCTGCGGCTCTTATCCCTTCAGTCTCTTGAGGAACGACGTGACACTGCGAAAGTTGTTTTTGCTTTTGATTGCCTATCGGGCAGGATCAACTCACCTGAGCTTGTCGCTTGCCTTCAGATTTCTCTCCCGACTCGCTCCGTGCGTGAACATGATTTCTTCCGAGTGCCTTTTCATCGTACTAATTATGGTATGAATAATAATCTGTCGTCAATGTCACGCGCCTTCAATAATCATAAAGCCAATATCGATTTTAACTTGTCGCGAAACCAACTGAAGAGTCAGCTTCGTTAAGGTTTCACTTTGCACTTTTCATGCCATATACATGTACTTGCTTTTTTTTCTATATTTTGTAGTAATCAGTCTATATTGATGAATTGTAACTAATAAATAAATAAATAAAAGCACTATATAAAATTTTTGAAAATGTGGGGGTCAGTGAAATTAACGAATCAATGTTTAATGAAGCTTAAAGTTGAATTGATTTATATTAATTATATTATCAATATGGCGTCCCAATCAAATTTAGAATTTACCCGAAACCTAAGATCCATAACACTTTCATTTCAAGATAAAGGCAAGGTAGGTAGGTAGGAAAACTTCATAATAGGGGACTTTCTGCAGTATGAAATAAAATTATATTTGCTAGTATTTATAATAGTTTCAAGTGTTTTTTTTAACACCATTCTGCGAATATTAAAAGATTCAATAGTTTTAAAGATTTTAAAATTATCGTCATATGCCAAAACGTGCGTTTTATGGAGCAAATCATTGATAAATATAACGAAAAGTAATGTCCCAAGGTGATTACCCTGTGGAACTCCGCGCAAAACAGAAATAGGGGCAGAATAGGTTGCCGAAAATTGCATTTTCTGCAACTGTGTTTTTTAAAATCTAGTATTACCACTCTTTCTGTTTTCTCAGAATTTCTTGTTGATGATTGACACAACACTTACAAGCTTGAATCATTTTCATTCAATTCGCTAAAGCATCCAAAAACCATAATTGGTAGGTATGTGCTACGAACACTTGTTTTGCTATTAAAACTTTGTATTGATTTTTGTAGTAAATAGATAAATGTTGAAAATAAAATACCTCATCCAACCGTTGAGCTAAAGTAATCATAAAATTTTTTCCTTAACTCAGTTATATGTAAATCAAGGTGTTTTTTTTTCGCGACTATTTTTTTTCACTCCCACCACGAAATTTTGTGGTAACTACCTAAAAGAAAATTCACTGAAAATTTGAGCCTTAATATTAATATTATGGTATAACTTTGGTCAATGATAGGGTTTCTTCAGAACTGAATGCTCTACAAAAGTGTCTATTGCGGCGAAACCCTAACTCCTATCAGCGAGGAAGTACGGGTCACTAACTCAATTTTATCATGAAATTCTCGTTTTTTTGCCCCTATCTCGTAAATAACAAGAGCTACAGAAAAAATGTAGACGATAAACTTGTAGGATATTCAATTTCCTCCAAAAAAGTTCAAGAACACCAAATCCTAACATCGATATTTCTTAAGATATTGAGGTAGTGTTTCTAAAATTTAGCTCAATAATCCATGAAAATTCCACACTACCACAAATTCAAAGCACAATATCTCAAGAAATATCGATGTTAGCGATTTGGTGTTCCTGAACTTTTTTGTAGGGACCAAATCAATAAATTAATTGCCTAACAAAATGGGTCTAATTTAAAATTAATTCCTTTTTCTTCAATCTGCAGATTTTTTATAGTATGCTTTGAAGTACGTTCTGGATGTGCAGTGTGCACATATGTAATTTCCTTGTTATTCAATAAGAGGTGGATAGTATTAGTATGTATCCAAGATTTCCGTGTGATAATTTTAGTTCAGAGAAAACGAAAAATCAAATTAGTCTCTGTGTATATACATAAATGTTTTGTTAAATTTAATTTTTCTTACTCACGCAAGTTCTTCTCTCTCTCTTTAGTTCGTCCTTTAAAGACATTTCTCTGAACACTGTTTACTCTGCTCGGATACTTTTACACTTCCTGGTTCTTAAGCTCGCGGGCATAAAGCAAAATTGTGAAGGTATTGACTAACACAATATAATTTTATGCCAGAAAGTAAGACGGCAGCCGCGTGAGCACTTGAAAGTTATGAAAGCAACATTAATAAACTCTAAAATAGTTAAGGCTTGGATAATAATATTCATGAATTTCCCAGCCTACTGTCATAGAAGATGAATGATTCCGGAGATTACGAAACCTTGTAGATGGAAAACATGATAGGCGGCCAACCTGCAGTGCAAAAGATAAAGGAATGTGCCGCAGGGCATTATAAAGATTAATAACTATAAGGTGTACACGCTGAAGGACAGAAGAACAGAAGAACGAACAGAAGAACGAACAGAAGAACGAACAGAAGGACTCCAGAATGTATTACGCAAATAATATGCATGACTACAATCTGGCCATGAATATTTTTTAATCTTAAATATTAAGAACAGACACTTCTATTAATCATAGTGCAGAAAAATTCTTAAGGTCTGCAAGAAGCATATAGTATAATATTTCGAAGATTTCGGTTTCTTGTTACTCCTTACTTGACCGGAGAAAATTATAGACGTAATTACATTAGGGATTAATTTAAACGCACTTCTTGCAAACACACCTTCAACTTCCAAGGAAACGTTCTCAGGTGTGTCTCACGGATTTTGATAAAATTGAAATATGTTATAGAGTATCGAAAAATCAGAGACACGTATTTTTTTTATCTGCGGATACGCACATTTAGGGGGTACTTTTATTTATTGTTTTTTGTTTTTATAAAAATTGGTGTATTTTTCAAAAGTTTGCCCGCCATGTTGGATCCGCCATTTTAAATTTTTTAAATTTAACATCAGATTCGTAATCAGCGACTCCAAAAAACCCTTAATACTGGTTTTCACGAAAGACGGATGTCTGAAAGAATATACATCATTTACGTATTAGGGCTAGGGGTTGTTTACCCCCGTGAGGAGCTTTTTATATGAAAACGCAAAAACAGGTCAACTTTATTTTTCAAAATCGTATGTAAAAAAATATTTTTCAATGATTTTTAACTAAAATTGTTATTTTTGTGACGCAAACATATGAAAAAAATCGTTTTCCTGCGATACAAAATAAGGGTTGCCACCCCCGGGAACCGGATTACTTACAAAAGGTTAGTATATTTATGAGACATCATTTCCATTTTGTTTCATTCGAAAAAAATTCATTAGAACTTGAAATATTTAGGAAAAACTGTTTTTGGGGGTAAACTTTAGGGGTGGTCCGGTTCGCAAATAAAAATAAATACGTGTCTCTTATTTTTCGATACTCTATAACATATTTCAATTTCATCAAAATCGGTGAGACACACCTGAGAACGTTTCCTTGTTAGAATTCGAGTGAAAAATACAAGTATTAATTGCTACAAGCGCAATTATAAAAAATACTAAAGTTAATTTGATTTGCTGAGTCTTGTATTTTCTTCAAACAAGTTGTTCATGTTTTACTCATTATATTGAATAATTCTGTTTTAACTGAGAATATCTTATAAATGCAATCGAAATTAATAATACTTCTAATTACAGTATGATATGTACGCGAATATGGACGCGAGAATGGACGCGAATATATTAACAGTCAGACTCTCTAGAAATAGTTAAAATTAATCAACTTTTTTATATTATACGTATTATTGAGCCACGTATGTTATATAAAATATATTTTTAATAACGTGAATAATTAAGACTTGCAACACAAGAATATGTTATCTTATTCGTAAGGTATTAATATGGATTGGTAGAGCACAGGAAAAATTGATAGTGTATTCGATCTGCTCCATTGAAAAGTTAGGAGTAGGAAAAACATATAGATTTGACAAACAGCTCAATGTCAGAGTTTCTTCGTTTTATAACAGTTTTAAATACGAAATCTCCAACCCATCTTTCAAATAATCATTCTTTGTTTTTCTCTGTGGACATTTACCACAATTAAAAACTTGTTTTACTATGGTTATACCAATTGCGGTGCATAATTTATATTGTTGCATTAGTCGTAGGATACAGAAAACAATTTTAATTGTAAGGAAATAAACGGTATTGGTAAAACCATAAATTCCACTATACTTGACGATGTCACACTGTTTCGAAAACATGAACGATGGTAAAATTAAAAATGTTATTTTAATGCCTATGATAGAGCATAGTACGAAATTGACTCAAAATGTATTAGGAATTTGAATAGTTCATTGTAACTTTATAACTCCAGCTTGAAACGAGCTTCACAACTTGTTACATTTGGCTCCAAAATATGGAAAGCCAAACTAGCTTTTGCAAAAAAGAATATTAAGTTTTTGAGCTTATTTTTCTCTTTTTGTTGGTTAAAATTATAATCGGCTAGAAATAAGAGTTTAGACACCCCATTTTTTGTTTAAAGCTCAATTTTGAAGAGCTTAACAGATGCCAAAAAACAACATCACGCACAACATTTTGATGTACTTAATTTTATCCTACTACGACAACTTTCCTCAGTTTTTATAGTTTAAAAACTGAAAAATACCAGTTATATGAAGTAATAGGTATCTGATTACATAATAAGGGTAAAATTCAACTGACATCTATAAGATTACCACTTTTAGAACAAAAAAATTGATTTCCTAATTCATATATATTTGAATATGAATGAATACAACGAATGAAACCAAATAAATCCACCATCATAAATCAGAAGGGCCGACCAAAGTGAAAGATCTTAAGGGAATGAGAGCTATAAAAAGTCATTTTAATTATATAATTAGGTACATGAATAAATATATCCATTTTATGTTTCATGCTCTATCCCACGTATTTCTTTTCATTCAAGATTTATGCAAAAAAGCAATCTCCCGGGATGCTTGGAACTTTGCAATTCCTGTTTGCATATAAAAGCTGGAATTTGTCTTGCAAATCGTGGCTTATTATTATTCATCTTCGTAAACATCTTACGGGGGTATTCGCTGGATCAGAAACTTAAAAAAACTTGAAAACTCGAACTTTGTAAGTCAAAATCTTGTTCAAAAGTTCTTGTGCTGATCTATTTATTATTGGTCGTTTTGGTCGATTTATTCTCCAAAATTTCTCCATTATATTTGAAAGATTTCCTTCCAGTGAACTTTCGATAATTCTGATTTATATTGGAAAGAATAATTCGTTCTATTATATGTAGAATAATGCCTTAATCTTATTATTTTAATTATGTCAAGTCGAAAAGAAAAACGGCAAAAAAAAAACGCTGTAATATTTTTGTTTTTAATTAGCATTGCGAGAAAACGGAAAGGGAAAGGACTACCAGGTCTTTTGGGACCCCAAGAACTCTGCCACGTCTCTACAGATGAAAGCAAACTTATTGTAGCCAAATACCCAGGACAATTGTAGCTCTTTTCTTTCCCTTAGCGAAAGTCTGCACAAGTATCTAAAATTGAATTAAAAGTTTTAAGTAGCCCCAAAACTCTTGATTTTGTGGCCATTTAAATTATTTATTCAGCAAAAAAAAAAAAAAAGTATCCACACTCCGCCAAACCTATTCGAGTACACACCGATACGCTTGACTCAATTTCTCTGGCGGAATTATTTTTTAAGGGAGTTTCGCCGTAAGACATCTGGATTTCGAGTCACAACCCAATGCATTTGGTGTTTTTAGTGTTTTTCACCTTCCTTCCGTTTCCAGTTTCCGCCAGCGAAAAGATTTGATTTATGTGTGGCTCGAGGCAATGCCTAGGAATAACTTTGTGCGATAGTAATTGGTTGGATTATGTAAGATTACAATGGTTACGCAACAATCCAGCCAAAGATGTTCACCCCCACCTAAAGGATAAGGTGAGATGTGGTTTCGCTCGGCAATAATTCGTTGGCAGCCAGTTGATTTTGGTTTATGGCTGTTTGGGTCTAATTGATTCCAAATGCCTGTTTTATGTCAGATAAAGACATAAGGAGTGTTTACAAAGCCATGAGCATAATATGAGCGTCATCACTGTCTGTTTGTGGTATACAGAAGCATGTATTGATCTACTCTGTGTATAAAGTATAGCTATCTAGTTTTTAATGACATTATTTTGAAAAATAACATACTAACCGTAAGTAAGGTCACTTTTTCTTTAATAACTCCTAAAATAATATCGCGCTTTACAAAGGAATGGACAAAAATTCTTACCCCAAGCAGTACAGGGTGGGTGTCATGAAACTTGTTACTACTTAAATTGAAACGACTTTAAATAGCTCAATGTTGTGTCGTGTGTAGGATTTCCACAAGGATTTTTTATGCAAATTCAGCTATTAAAAATGTTGTGACTTCAGTCTAAACAAGTTACATGACACCACCTTAGTGCTTGTGGTCTTAAATGTTTAGTGCTCGACTTAATGGACTTTTAATGTAGATAGATGATAATTTCAAAGATTTCAATCGCAGTAAAACAGAGTGACCGCAAAAATGAGCCAAAATTCGCCTGTTTTTTGGATCTCTATTTTGAAGGCAAAATGTATGTTAAATGAAAGTTTACGAAGAATTACTACTCGTGGAGAAGATTCAAGTTGAGTTCACGTCTCATGATATATTTTGATATGAGGGGTTAAAATAGGGATAGCTTGAATTCATAAGCGTAAAAAATTAGCAAAGAATTTTTGTTCCCTTAATAATCACAATTTCTAACAGCTTTATAATTAACTTCTTAATACAACATCTCAAAGATAGGATAGAAGAAAATTTTACCAAGCATTTTGAAATTCAATCAAAAAGTCCGATTTAAGTTTTCCGTCACATAAAAGAGCTTAACTGTATGAAATTCCAAGGAGCGAAAAAGCCTTTAAGGGTGAGCAGCTTATAATCCACGAAAAGTTGAACTCCGTTTGGAAGTAATGCAAGTGAATAAAACTTCATCGTTTGGTTCAAAGGAGCAAATGTTTCAAGTGCATATCCCGACAAAAAAAGTTTCTCCTTTTGATAGCAATTTTTGCTACCATTTCTAGATACAACACAAGCTTTGGAACTCTCTACGAAATGTTATTGAGAAGCTACAAAAAAAGAAAAAAAAAACCTAATAAGAGGAACTTTCTCAAAGGATTCCAAAGTTCGGAAGTAAAGGACCACTAACAAGTTGCGAAGCTCATTAATGGCACACTTCTTTGGTGGAATATTAAACAGCTTATTCTGGATTTGAAGGACAGACGGCATTAAGTGTGCAACTTCTAAGTGACCATTTTTTAAAGTCAGAATAATAGAGTCGTTCCTTTAATTATAGTTAGTTATCTGCGTTGCAAGTGGTTTCAATCATTTAAAACTGCAAAGTTTTTGACATTGCAAATCACTTTGGACTATTTGCTGCTATAATACATTAGCATATTAGCAATTTAATATTCAATAATAATAATAACAACAATATTAATTGTTAGGAGTTCTCCTTATGGGGGGCACCGTGGCTGAAAGGTCTTTTGTGTCGAAACCCCTTTAAAGTAAAAGACGATCTGCTAACCTAAAGAACACCAGAAGATTTAAAAAAGCACTACTCAGGCCAAAAACTAACTTTCTTTAGCGAAGTGTATTAGACATTTATACAGGGCGATTGGTAAGTAATCGTATTCCTTAAAGACTGTGGATAGATGAGGTCATGTGAAACTTACGACGATTTAACTAAATATGTTTTTATACATAGTATAAAGGACTTTGTGATACTCGCCGATAACCAGTTTTGGTGCGAACCATACTTCAAATTGTAAAAGTGTGTAATTAAATTAGTCAAAGTATTTGTTGTACAAAAATTACATTTTGCACACATATATTGGGCATTTAATATTATTTATTATTCGCTTATATTACTATAATTACTAACGAACAAAATATTTAATTTTATTCAAAGGGTCTAGCCGGTTAAGAAGGTGAAAAGTGCACCCAGAGCTTATGAAAAACAAAAAATATCCTTACATAGTAAATTAAAAAGCACATTTTTGCTGAAATTTTCAGACCCATAGAGCTTCACATAACCTAAAAAAAAATTAAAACGTGATTTTCAGTGTTTTGGCGATATCTCGGCTTTTTGTGAACGTAGAAAATTCTTTTCTTCTCAAATTATAGGGTTTTTCGTAAGCTACAACAACATAATTTTTTTTTTACATTTTTACCAAACCCAATACCCAATCAATATGAAGAAAATTAAAAAAATAATATTATATTGATAAAACCAAGATCAAGTCAAAATTTCATTGTTATAATTTGCTTGACCTTTTCTTTCTATCAGAAATAGTGAGATTTACATCGGCTATAAGCAACATTTGAAGCTTTCGACATCAAAACAAGTATAGAAGATATAAAAATAATTAATGGATTTCCTTTCAGAGGAAATACTTGTTCCGTTGTTCAGTCAGGGCATATTTTTGAAAAGAAAATTTATCTTAAGATCAAGACAAAATAAGGATGATTCCTGGGATTAATCATGCGTTACTAAGTCAATTTTAATGATAAAACCACGAAAGTCGACCACTTTGGGTACAATAAGCGGAACCCTTAATGGAGAGTGCCGGATATTAAGGATGCTTCTGTTATGATTTTGGAATTTCCCTTCGATTTAATTGGATGAAAACTTTACATCCGATTTCATTTGGCATTGAAAGGATAAGCGAGCAACATACACATGTATAGTATATATATATATATAGTGTATATCGGAATTGCCCACGTTGCAAGAAAACCATTAAATGGCAATATAGAAAGAGGGATGAAGAGCCCCCAAAAGACGGTCGAAGCTGCTTCTCAAGTCCCCTCCGACACTAATGAAGCTAATTCACTAAAATGGACTTCTTAAGAATGGAAATCAATGGCATCTTGCGGAGCCTTTCGATTGTAAGTCCGCTAATCGAATCTCGAATGGAAATTTTCGAAAGATAGGTCATTTATGCCTGGATAAGGGGCCCTTAGCTAGAGATGAACTGGGAACTAATTTTCATGCTATGAATGGGGTTCTTTCGTCCAATTAAATATTATTACAAGGCTGAGCCTTAACGTCCTGTCTGGAGTGAGAGCAGTAGAGATGAAGTCGGGAAACTAAACTGGCTGAATTGTGAGTGCAAGTTGCGAAAAATTATTATTTCCTAAGAAGAAAGTTTAAGCAATTATGAGTTCAAAATTGGTCTAATCAGCTTATTTATGCTAAAATCCAATACAGTAAAACCCGTTTAAATGCAACCCGCTTTACTGCACAATTCCTTTTATTGCACACGATGCGAATGCACCGAATTTTTTGCCTTATTAATGTGTAGAAACAAAGACCGCATTATTGCACACCTCTTAAATACACAAACCTCTTATTTGCACATTAATTTCAGGCACGAATTTTCTATTTGAATTAAAAAATAACCGGATAAATGCAATATTACATATTTTAAATGAACAGATCTGTAGAAGTGTAGTACTTTTACATTGTCCCCTCGGTGGTTACCATTTAAAGGCAAAGAAGAAGTAGAACACTTTCTCGTTAGTCTTTGCTTTGACATTTCAGTCTTTTTGAGTTGGCGGGTGGACCTTGTAAATTGCGGATTGTTATTATTTAATTTTGGTAAAATTTGTAAAGTAAAGACGAAAACAGAACGCTATGTAATTAACCAAACTGAAAAAAAGTAATCCGAGCTCTCTTAAATGCACAACATGTGCATTTATCTTAAAAACGTTTAAATGCACAAACCGTTTAAATGCACGAAATTTTCTGACAAATTGGATGTGCATTTAAGCGGGTTTTACTGTATATCCTACTTTCACCAAAATCAAGTACGACTATGTATAGTTTCAAAAAACTACATGCTAAGTATTGGTTTTGTTTAACAGGTTCTTGTCTGCTTTGTAGCAACACTTTTTAATTAAAGTTTCACGAAGCGTGACTTTTAAACATGACTAAAAGTTAAAAAAAAAAAAATCGTATCGAACTTCCTGAGAAAATTGTAAGCTCCAAAATTTCTCCAGCACAATGTCGTTTGTTGTGTATGTTGTTACTCCTACAACAAAAACACATACGCTTGTACCTCTATGTACGGGAAACATTTCCTTCTCAAGCTATTTCATTCCAAGGAAGATTAAAGTCTTATGAGCAAACTAATAAAAACTGTTACCCCAAGGTGCTGGTTTCTGGAATTGTTTCAGCACAACTTGCACGGGTCTTCTAACGAAGGATGCCATATATTTTGGTTTCTGTGGTGATTTTTCACGGGCATGAGGCGAACTGAAATATGGCGTAATTTCCGAAATTAGGATAAATTAATTTATTCGAATAGTTCGGTTCGCCGCACCTGTGGGAAAGATAAGCAGACATTAATGTACGTTTTGAATATAAATTTCTGTATAAAGTATACTAACTGAAGGCAAATTACAACTGATAATTTTGTAAGCTTATTTTGAAGAAATTTATGCACTAATTATACTAATATATATAACAAAATTTTCAGTAAATCTTGTCTGAAATGGTTTGAGTTAAGAACGAACGTAAACTGAAAATATGTTGATTATATTAACGTAAATTAAAATATTGAAAATAAATAAAAGATTAACTTATTCGTGCGCGTTTAGATAATAATGTATCAAAATTCCCTATAGCGATCATTTGCTTTGGATACTGTATGTTTTGATTACCCCAAGTTCTTCAATAAAGTTTAAAATGTCATAAACCGAAATTTTGGGAAAAAAAACGGAGCACTAGTCGATTATCTTAGAAACCATGCGACGTAGAACTTTGAAATTTGGCACAGTAATACATCTTATTAAGGCCCCTATTATGGTTAGCGAGTCGCACAAATTTCATTCGAGTCGAAAGGAGCTTACGAAAGCCCTTTTTGGATAAAAATTCCTAACAAAGTTCCAAAATTTTTAGTAAATTCATTTCAGTAGCCTTTGACTTCAAGTAATTTTTTCGTTCAAAGTGATTAAAATTACTCGATAGGAAAATAAATTTCACTTCTTTTGACGTTTTGTGAGGAAAAATTAATTGAAAGTCAAAGGTAACTGAAATGAATTTACTAAAAATTTATGAATTTTGTGAGGAATTTTTATCCAAAAAGGGCTTTCGTAAGCTCCTTTCGACTCGTTTGAGATTTGTGCGACTCGCTAACCATAATAGGGGCCTAACCCAAATATTTTCCACTAGTTAAGACTTTAAAATATTTATATAAGAGTAAGAGAGAGGGCAAAAAAAGTGCTCGAAAAAAAAACTACTAGATCTAAATTTTTCCAAATATTTAGACAATTTAACACTTTACTTGAAGTTTACACTAAAATTGTAACGAAAGTCTTAAAATGATACAGAACTCTTTGCGCGTAAGTCGAACTCACACTTGATCGGTTTTTATTTTTTAAGAGATCTTTAACCCGTTTAGGCCCAAACGGAAGCATTTTCATAAATTTTTTCAGCCGCCCTAATTTCTACTGAAACCTTTACATAAAAATTCATAATTGGTCAATAATGATGTAAAATTTCATGAACTTTCAGAATATGATAATGGTTTTTAACTAAAATTGGAACTACAGAGGTTATGTGCCATTTTCATCTTTTCCTAGTGCTATTTTATGCACAGATTTATAAAATTTTAATGTCTTGGTCCGCCATCTTGAGCCCGCCATTTTGAATTTCTTAAATTTGACCTCAGATCCGCAATCAGCAGACTCAAGAGCTTCCCTTTATAAGTTTCTAAATAAATCCATTAAGAACTTCTTTTTTAGTAGTCATTGAATTTTCGACTTGCAAACGCTATTTTGGATACCGCCATTTTGAATTTTAAAGCGTACGCATCTGCAAATTAAGGAACAGGGTCGGTGGACGCGATATTAATGCTTTTCAGCCAAATTCTTCATTGGTTTCGAGCCATAAATAATGATTTTCTAAAAAATTTGTTTGAAAAAACGCGATTTTTGTTAAAAGAAGCGAACATAACCTCTGTAGTTCCAATTTTAGTTAAAAATCATTATCATATTCTGAAAGTTCATAAAATTTTACATCAGTCTTGACCAATTATGAATTTTTGTGTGAAGGTTTCACAAGGAGAAGGCACCTAGTCGTCACCGATTTCGCTCAAATTTATAGCATATGTAGGGCTTGGCAACAAATGACAGTACCCGAAGTGGGAACTCCAGATGGCCACGCGTTTACAAAATAATAGTATACAAAAATTTTCACGCGGCTCTAAATCCCATTCATTGTAGCACATTCCCAAAGCGGCGGCTGGTATAGTGGTGAACACTTCGGCTTGGGATTCAGAGGTTACGGGTTCGAATCCCAGTGTGGGGATGCTATTTTTTTCGAATTTTTTCCCAATTTTTATAAGATTCGAGTCCGCAATTAAGTGAAGTAATACATTTTTTATTTTTTTTATTTATTTATACGCAAAAGGCATAAATAAGGAAAAAAATTTGCCATCGCTGCATTAATTTAATTCCTTTCGCAATTAGAGGTGGTAGGATGGTCTGAAATAATAAATCATAAACAAAACAAACAATGCGTTTTTAAGTTTTATATAAGTTCTTAGTTATATTGTAGAAAATTTAAAGATATAAATCAATAAGGTTGTTATAATTAATTTAAAAGATCAAGTCAAAATTAACCAATTTTTTTTCTGATATATCATATACAATTTATTCGTATAATTGATCCTTTTTGAGTACAAATATCACCAAGTTTTTTTATGATGAAATTTCGTGATATTTTTACTCAAAAAGGACGAATTATACGAAGAAATTTTATATAACTAAAAGTGCTTATAATTAGCCAAAGAACACATGCGAATTTTTTCAGAATTTTTCGGGGCATTTTTGGATTTTTCAAAAATTGGCCAAATCCAAAAAACCAAAAATAGTCCAAAAAAGTCTACAAAAATTTACATGTTTTCCTTGGTTAATTATAAGCACTTTTTGTTATATAATTTTTTTTTTTAAAGTTGATCCTTTTCGTGTAAAAAAATCGCGACGTTTTTCATTACACTGCTGTACAAAATGACCATTTTGCAAACACCAAAGTGAAAAAAAAAATTCAAAACCATGGTTTGAGAAAGTGTAGACATTCGGACCGCGATTCTTGGAACTTATATGATCATACAATAGCAGCAACGATAAGATAATCGACTTTGAGACGAAAAATGACCAAAAAAAATCGGCACTTTTTTGGAAAAAACCCAAAAAATAATAGGGTTTTTGAAGTTTTTATGCAAAACAAATACCAGATTCTGAAAGAGCACCCTCAAAATCCCCCTATATACGAATTTGGAGGAAATTCGCCCCAATTTGCTATTCGAATCGTACAATTGAACTTGCGTGCACAAAATCCTCGTTTTGCGCATTAATGGGTTAACATGTACACAAAACCGAATTACATTATATTAAACAATTTACATAAAAATAAACTCCAAAATTGACCTTTGATTTCGTGCACACAAAGTAGCATTACCCCTTAATTCGAACTACAGTACTTTTTTGGTTAAAAAATTAAAGAAATTTTGTATATGACTGAAAATTTTTTTTGGATTGAAAGCCCGCAAAAAATTTAAAATTAAAATCAAAGTTAAGCAAACTAAAATCCGACACGTAAAATGAATGAACAGAACAATTGACTTTTTTTTTCATTATTATTAGTATTCGGAGTCTTGAAAACCGAAAACTACTAAAAATAAACGAATAAAATACTATTTTATAATCTGACTTTTATATATTTTGCGTAATTTATTGATAAATACTACGATTGTTTGCTTCTTTTATATAGTTAAATTTTAGTTTTTTAAGGCAAAATAAAATCTAGCACAGCTTTTATTATTTTTAATGTCATAAGAGCTGGACTAATTTTTCTGCAAATTTTTTTTTTTTTGCTTATACAATTTTTATTATTCGAAAATCCATTTTGTATTTGTTTCATAAAAGAACACACATTTTTAATTTAAAAAAAACTGGGCTAATTTCTTTGCCCATAATAGTTTTATTATTTGAAATTCTTTTTTACACTATTTGCTATTTCTTAATACGAAATTTTATTAATGCGAAATTTTATTAATGCTATGTTTTGAAAATTTTTCATTATAATTCGAATTAAATATAGACCTAAATATGGTACCTTTATAATTTTATAAGAAGTATTAATTTGTTGAACTGACCTGGATATTATTTATGTTATATAAAAATAACATAATAGTCTTGACTATGTGTTATTTTAATTATTTTTCTATTTATTTTATTATATTATAATGCTTGGCTGATAATTCAATAATTGGTTGTTCTTTCAATTTGTATCTAAAGAAGAGTAAAATGACCAAAATTTAATCAATCAACTTTTGAAATGCATTCACATCACGTATGTACATGTAACGATTGATTTGGATCGAAAAATAATAATTCGTTTTGCCAGGTAGAAGGGGCGAAGCACAGAACCTGTGGGATTGCTTCCTAAATCACTGCGGAACGAAAACAATCCACATCGCAGACAAAAGGATAATTTTCTGTATTATCGGAAAAAGCATTGAATTACAAATTTACAACTTTGCCCGTAGGCAATCTCTGGACTGGAAAAAGCTTAGGAAATATTGAACAGGGAATTGGAAAGAAAGTGACATGCCGGTGAAGAAAAACCAAATTAAAATTTAATTACATTTTTTCCTCTCTTCGCAATTCGTCATTCTGTTTTAAAGCTGGGGAACTTTATGGTGTATTTCGTGGGGGTATACTATACCATATTTCAAGGGATCAGAACGAAGTATACTGGATTTCTTTTGAGGTTTACAAAATTAATCAATTTTGAAATTTAAACTCACGAAAAGGCAAATGGCTGTAAGGCATCTGAAGTTGGTACTTCACTTAATTAAATTACATTTGGAGTTATCACAACATTGGATGGTGCGCTGCTGAGGATAATTTGTAAGGAATTTCAAAATCGCCGAAAAATTCAACTATGTATTAGCATAAAGTTGGAGTGGAAAATTGCTATTTTTTAAGCTTAATCGAACTATTAGATTAATATATGACACATCGTTTGCAATAATTCTTATAATTTTTTTATTATTTCATGCGATTATATGGCGATATACAGGGTGTTCAGAGGTGGGAGGTCAATACTGCAGTGGGTGAAAGGTCAGACCGAAACAAGCAAAAAATCGTATGGGTGGGGGGGGGGGGGGGGCATATCGCACCGTTTGGCAGTTACAGGGTGATTCGTAAATCAGGATTTTGCCTTATATGGGAACCGCTCTTGTATTTTTATCTTTTTTTCTACGCATCGCAGCGGCCCCAAACTGATTTCAAAAAATTACTATTTGGAAGCCCTTTCCAAAAAAATTTACACCACCCCCCTATCCCCAACCCCTTGGCCACAATCCCCCCTGGAAGTTGAAAAAATTAACTTTTATTTCACGATTTTTCACCTTTCGCCCCACTTTTCTCCGAAATTCATGTTATTAACGTACCTACTTTTTATTTTTTTTAAATTGCCTATCTAATTACCTTGTCAAAAAGGTGCAAAATTAAGATTGTTTAATTTTCTTGAAGTCCGCTGTCCTTATGAAGAGGATTTTGAACATAATTTGTTTCCGAAAATGAAATAAATACAAAAGCAAAACCGATTTTTTAGCTTCATAAAATAAAATAGCTACTAAAATAGAGTTACAATAAAGAATTATAGTATATTTAATAATATACAAAGATACGTGTATGTATATCTTTTCCTTTGGCATCTTTCGAATTGAATTAATTTCCATTCCTTTTAAAGATTATAAACCATACGTATACTATCATGATATAAGATAAATGGACCTTTTGACCGTACAGTGATATTTGTTGTCTGATTGTAGTACTACAAAACGTTATTACTACAAATTTCAATGTATACACCACAAATTATAGAGATTGTTAATGAAGATTCTATCACATTAACGAAAAAAAAGTATGATAGGATGGTACTGTACGATCAAAAGTGTCTTTTATTTTTGATCATGGTAGTATATGCTTCTGAAAGAATATTTTATTTTGCATTCGGTGAATTCATAGCAAGGAAATACAATAAAACAAAAACAATTCTGAAGAAATTCAATCTGTAATATCTTTGCAAATTGCCAATAGCTCAAACGTATTGCTAAGAAGCTTTGTTAAATTGCAACGTTGCAAAATCAAATTAGCTGTCAAAAGAAATTAGAATTGGAATTTTTATGGTACCAAATTCCTCCGTCATCTAAATATCATTGGCATCGCATATTAAATTATCAATTAATTGCTTTTTGGTTGAACTTTGCGGCATTTTTATATAAAGGGGTCCTGTAAAAAATTTCAAACAACTTTAATTTTTGAGATTTTAATCTGACAGCTGATTTTTTTGACATATATTCTTTCTACTGCAGTGAATAAAGAGGTCTGTCTGGTAACTATAAAGTTTTTACTCGCGGGTAAAATTTTTACCTGAAAGTGTCTGTTAACCTCACGGAGGGGAAAAACTGAGCTCTTGGCAGCACTTCTCCTCTTACACAATTTTACCAGATTTTACCCACTCCGCAGCGTGGACCGTTTGACAATTTATATACACAAGTAAGATTTACCCAATTTTTACTTGAAGTCGTCTGGTAACTTTTGATGTTTATCCCCACTACCATATGAAACTTTTTACCAGATTTTTACTCAAGAAATTTTTACCCAAAAGTTACCAGACAGACCTATGTCAATCAACCGCCAACTACGGCATTATTCTATTTATCAAATTTACTTACATTAACATTTAAAATTACCAAATATTTCATCTAAATTCATATGTGTATAATTATATCAAACTAAATAGCAAGTATTTCAAAATAACCAAAGAATAGATTTTGACATATATTTTAATGCTAATGAATACTGTGAAGTGGAAATTCAAAAAGGTGGTTATCCCCACAGCAAGTTAGAAGTACCAAGACGAGACAACTTAAAAATATAATTAATTTAAGGAAGAAATTGAGTACAAGTGTTATCTCTTAAAATGTATGCCAAAGTTCATAAGGTTCCAAACTAGAACATATTCAACACCCTTTTTCCATTTCTAATTACCAATTAAAATTTGAAGGCATATTACACTAGTGTTGAATTGTTATCGAAAAATCCCCAATATTTTCTTGACTCAGGATCATCTGAAAGCAAAATCCCAAATTAATTCTTATTAATAATTGTTCTGGCTATCATCCGTACTAGAATCATTAATTTTTACTAGAAAAAAAAAATGGCGCACTTTTGAATTTTACTACCTTTTTTTAATTTTAATTGTTTATAAATTTCATAATAACAATATAAATTCATAATTTAGTACAGACGATAGCGACATATCCGAGTAAGCATTTAAAATTTGAAGTTAATCGGTGCAGTGGATTTTTGTAAATCACCTGCGCCAGGTTGAAAAATACAGTTTAAAGAAAAACGCATTTAGTTTTTTAGTTTTTACTACCGAAAATCATCGAAAAAATAAAAAATAAGAAATTTGTCTCACGTTATTTGAAACCTGTTCTCAGCTTTTTAATAATTTGTTTCGTATTTCTAGAGATATTTTTTAACGAAAAACCAAAAAAAAAAAAAAAAACACCAGAAACTCCCCTTGCAGGTAGCGTTTCAAGTAGCCAATAAATGAGTAGTTAAATAATTCATTCATATAAGTTTTATTGCATTATAATCTTATTTTATAAATACTATATATTGATTAATCTAGTTAATTATCTTAAGGCTTCTTTCTGCCTTGCTGGTGATTGAAAGTAATTTGATTTGTTGCGACTTCCTTCAATCAGTACCTGCTACACTTGCTCTTATCTTCGAACTCATAGAAAATTTATTAGGTGTTCAAACCTGTGATATCGCACGCATGTGGTAATTAAATCTTTGAATGGGCTCAGCTCACGCAACTTAAAGACGTGGAGCACCGGTCTCCAGCCCTTTCGTAATTAGTTTCCCATAACCTTATTATGTTGGTAACTTAAACAAAACTTCCAGTGTAGACAGCTAGGTGATTCGGTTGGGCGAAATCGGATATGACCTTTTGTAATTAGAATGAATGCCCTTCCGGCCGGCCGGAATTAACCGCTTCCCCACTAAATTAGTTCAATTAATTGGCACGTTAATTGCCCAGTACCGTTTCACTCAATTTTCTCTCCAGTGAAAGTTTCCTGGATGCTAAGAACCCGAACATCCGGCTCAAGAAGGTTTGATTTGTGACTTCAAGGATAACCCGGGAAAAAAATCCTCGCCAATAAAAGAGGGAACACCCGCAAAAGTAAAAGAAATCGAAGTTGTTATCCCCTGGGATTGTATTGTTCTAATGGGCCCTTGTACGGTTCTACCTCCATTTTGGGCTTTCGGCGCTTTCTTCCCCCTATCACGAGCTTCCCCGGCAGATGCATACACTCGTAAGAGGAAAAGAAAACCACTTGATCCTGCTCCGGACAGCCTGAGTAAAAATTTATGATAATGCGGACCTTCTGGCTGCGATGTATTCAAACAAAATGTAACTTGGCGACCTTTTAATGTCGTCGCCATCCCATCGCGGCCGGGGAGTCCGAAAAGTTTTATCTAAATTTAAGCTCTTTAATAGCCTGGAGCTGTCCCCGCGCCTGTGCTTTCCTGGAAATCGGTATTGCGTTATCAGAGCGGATAATATACTACTGCTATTATTCCAGAGTGATTGCAGTCGCCAGGATCTGGGGCAGGGAACTAAACCGAAGTCAATGATACTCTACTTATGGGGGAAAATCTATCTATTTCCGCACTACGGCCATTCCCATCAGCTTGTGTGTATAGAGCAGTTTTCTAAACGATCCCTAATAAAATGCAAATGGAAATAATCAAGTGTGAGCATTTTGATATTAAATAAATTAGCCCTTATGCATATGAGCGATTTTTCTTTTTATTGTGAAAAAAATATATTTGTATAAATAAAAAATATAAAAAAAAATTTAATTTTTTTAGTATATTTATTTCAAAAAATCAATTGTTGTTTATAAACTAAACTAAGATGATGAACGATGGTAAACAAAGCAAAAGTAGTTTTTAAATAAACTTTTATTATATAAAATAAATAATATTTATTCAAACCTCACTGCAACAACTGCAAACTTCATCAGAAAATTCGTATAAAAATCTTCATCTACCGCGAAAACTTTGGAACATTAGTAGTTGTCGCTTTGACAAGGCCATAGAGGGGTAAAAAAATAATTACCTTTGTTGCCAATACACAGTTTTAATTTCCCAATCAAATCAATAATAATAAAAAAGATTATTTCTAAAAAATTGATGTATCCGAATATATATAATATTTTACTCTTAAATAGTTAACCGAGACGAAATTTTATTTAGGATTTTGAGACTAATACAAGAATTTCTGGATCAGTAAATACATTGAGTTTAAAACCAGATTTAGTACTCATAGTTGTAGTTATGTGCCAATTTCGCATTTTGAGGATTGAAACTGGCTTTATTAATTCATTTTTAACCCTCCAAAGTCTCAATAAATTAAAAATATTAGTCCCATGAAAGTCCTAAAAATCCTCTTAACCTTTAACTGGTGACATGGAGTCTCACAGGCGTCGCGCGTTCTGCCACCACTGACTGTTATACTGTTTTTTTTTAAATATTTGATAATAAAAGCTGGTTAAATGTACTTAATGTTTTTTATTACATACCAATGGTTAAATATCAACACAATTTTAACACATCCAAATTGATTTTTATAACAAAAATTTACTTTGAAAGTAGTAGCCTGTGTTATACATTTTTCATGTCCCTAGTTAAAGGTTAACTCCAAATAAATCTTCTAAACTCTCATAACCATTTGAAAGGTTTAAGAAAGGGGGAGGAAATTGCAAAAATGTGCCAGTTTTAGACCTGTTCTAATTGCAGATCTTCATTCAATATGTTTTAATTTTAACATCACATATATTATGTATGTTTTCATGAATTTTACACACACGTCTATTGTCATGCCAATTAAGTCAAAAGAATTTGAACAAAAATACTTTGTTATTTTTTGCACTTATGTACATATATTACTAAAAGATATTTTAAAAATTAATTAAAGAAATTGAAATATAATAGATAATAAATGAGTTTCATTGAGATTATCTAAAATGAAAATATTTTATACTGTAGTTATAGTTATTTTTGATGATAAATTGTGATTAGTTATAAAAAGATAAGTTGAATTTCGATATACAATATTTGTTTTAAAAAAAATAATAATACAATGTAATAATGGTGATTTAAAGAATTTTGAATTAATAATTAGAAAAAACAAATTTTTCCAAAGATTTTTGCATATGTGTCTTCTGACAGGAATGACAAGTTCAGAACTGTGAGGCTTTAACTAGGATTAAATTATATACAACTTTCTAATATTGTCTTCAAAAAACTCACTGAGACTTTTGAGGTTTAAACATTAAAACTTCTATATAGTCTTCAAAAATCTTATTGAGTATTTTGAGGTTTCTATTTGGGTTAAAGTAATTATTTAAACCTTCATATACCTACCGAAAACTTCATTGAGATTTTTGAGGTTTTAATTTAAATTTTGATTGTTAACTTATTGAAGATATTGAGTTTTATATTTCAAGTATAATAATCAAGAAACAAAGAAATTAGGATTTTTGAGATTTAAAACTTAACTAATATTTAGACTCGTGTATTGTAAAACTAAACTTAATTTTATATTTATTTATTTACCAAGTTCATTGAAAACTGACTACTACAAATACATTTAAGACATATAGTACTTACATAGATAGATGTTTGGACATTGGAGTGTCGCCGTGAGATATCTAAGGTTGTTTTTGTTCATTTAGTGCTGGGCGGTGAATTGAACTGTCCTGAGCTATTATCAATGCTTAGCATTAATGTACCGATGAGAAAGCTTAGAAAGCATGATTTCTTGAAGCTTGAGAGTTGTCGAACCTATTATGCAATGTGCGGTCCAATTGAATCCCTTAAGGCTTCATATAATAAGTATTTTGATGAAATAGATTTAAATATGAGTAAACGTGATTTAAAATATAGGCTTAGGAACGTTAAATTATAGTTTTATAATTTTAATTTTTGTTATAATTTGATGTATTTTTAGTAATTTTGTACAGTCAGAGCAGTTGTCTGTTGGCTTAATAATAAATAAATGTTAAGAGTTATATTCTGGATAGACTATGAACCAAATTTAGAATTTTACACTGAGAGAAAAATCAGTTGTTTATTCAACCATTTTCGGAAGTATTGTAACAATTCACTAAAAATTGTTAAACTATGAAATTGTTTGATTTAACCATTTGAATTTATTTAATTTAGAAGTTAATTACATATTTGAACCATGGATAAAGCCATTGTAAAGGACGAGTATCGATAAGACCTTTTTAACATCCCAAAATAAACAAAATGTACATTATAAAATATCGATGTATTTTATATATGTACCTATATTCTGTAAGTAAGACTATCAGCCTGATAACAAAATAGCATTGTGAGAAAAACAAATTACGGAATGGGAATTTTGGCCCGAAAACGATCTTCTTCAAAATTATGAATTTTTTACAAATGCACCCGTCCTTCGGTTTGCACGGTACTCAATTTACACGATTTTAAATGAAAATAAAAAAGTTTTTTTTTTCTTATTTTGATTGTTTTGCATTATGCCATCTATAAATTAAATAAGTATCATATCATGAACCAATCGCCTTTTTATTTTTTATTCCTTATCTCATCTTCGACTTTTCTTTATTTTCTTTAGATCGATTCACACGGTTTTCAGGTTAATTGAACATATCCTTCTATTTTCTATGAACTTTGCGTCGCGTCATACACGGTTCCGTTCTGCACGATTTTTCCAAGAACGTATCTACTGTGTAAATCTGGGGAAGAGTGTGTTTCATCATGTTCTTATATTAACCCACAAAATATTTAAAAATTAAAATGCTTCTATCTTGTGCTCATCTCTATATACTAGCTAGTATAGTATCTAGTTTAGTAGCTGTTTCTGCGTTAGTGCGCTTATAACTCGAGAACCATTGATCCGACTTATGTGTTTCTTTTTTCAGTTTATAGATATGTTCTCTGGCCATGTTTTAGTATATATTTTGTTAAGCTAGGTGATGTCACATGACATGTTATATGATTTTTAGTCTATTTTCGTTTTTACGCTAAATGACGTGACACGATACGTTACATGATACGTGATATGGCATGAAACGTTACATGACACATGCCATGATACGCAATATATATAATATGTTATGGAATGTGTGATGTGTGTTCGCTTTTAATGTGTTGTTACTTTTAATGTGCTATAGGTATCATAACACATGATATACGCCACGTTTCATGCCGTGAATCCTGTTCGTTCTTATGTCATACGCCACGTTATGTAACATTTTATATTGCAGGTCATGTTGTGTGGCATGTTACGTGAAATGCTATGTCACGGGTTATGTTACCAGTCATGTCACGTACTGTGTTGAGTCATGCGTCATGTAATGTGTCAAAGACTATCTAGATAATGAAGGCCTTTATAATGCTTGTTTTTAAAAATTATAGGTAAAATAAAAGTTATTCACACTTTAAACTCTAAACAGAGCAAACATATAAAAAAGAGTGTCGTAGAAGGGTAATAGCTGGTAATAGAATTTTTAGGTGTTTTTTCATCTTGTTAGTTATGTTCCAAGTTTGGCACATTTATATACATTTTACGACTTTCTATTGCAACCTTTAGACCTCTGCACACTCTTCTGCCACATTCCATTTGGATGGAACACAAAAATGCTCGTGCAATGTGAAAGTTTTTTTTACCCGTCATCATGGGCAGGGTCCGGGAAGTGCTTTCCCTCACTACAGCATTAAGAAAGAATTTTGATGGCTGTATTGATGGGCATTTTACGCATCTATGTGCGTTATTTCAGTGAGCAAGGGGGGTGAACGAAGTCCTCGACAATATTTGGAAGACGTTAAAATTTCCAAAGTGGAATCCATTATGCTTGCTGTAGCCTGAACCCTTAGGTGTAGGGATCTGCTGCGAACGCCTGTATCGACGAGAGGAATACTTTGTCCTTCTTGTAGGGCAAGTGAGTTTAATGTTGTGGAAAATTCTTGAAAAGTGACTTCTCCAAGAAAATTTCTTTTCCTATCGCAAAAGGAAGTGGGTTGAGTGTCGATTTCCTTCAAGGAGGCTTTGTATTTTGTATTACAGGCCTAAGTTATGTATAGTATAGTCATTTTATTAAAGGTGAAACTAACTTGTTACTCAAATGAATCCAGGCAAAGAATAAGGGAAATATTTGTTGAAATCCCTAAGGTCGGTTCGTACTTGAGAATAATGCTGAGTTTTTATTTTTTTTTTCCTTTTTTAAAATAAAGTTCTGAAGTTGAAGTTATTCAAAAATCGATAGTACTTTGAATTGAAAAGGATACAATTGGGTACCTTTTTGATAAATCCAACATCTTAGGAGCGATTGAGTCAAATAAACACAACAGTTCTTAGTAAGATTCTGCATCTGTTTATGATGGTGTTTTCTGATTTGATGTTTAGTTTGTTTTTGAATAAATAAATAAGATATAATAAAGGATAAAAAACGAACCGTTGATTTAACAGAACTCTTGTTTCACCAACATTTTCCCGAATTTCAACAGCTGTAAACAACTCATACGCATTTTGAAGTTCTGTATATTTTAATTAATTTTATGTATTAATTTAGTTTAAAAAATTAATTGGATATTACGATACGGTAATTTATTTAAAGCATTTTTTTTTAAATATATATAGTAGGGGGCTTTTTTTTCGCGACTAATTTTTCTTTTTTCAATCACTTCAGTTCACTTCGGAATTTTGTGAGAAATACCTAAACAAAAATTCCCTGAAAATTGGAGCCCTTAATATTAATATTAAGTGCTCGCCCAAGGCGTATAAAGATTTCTCGTATAAAATACACGTAAACTTTGATTTTTTTTTCTTCAAAACTCTACAGCTCAGAGGTATTTTATGGTATAATCTTGGTCAATGGTAGGGTTTCTTCAGAATTGAATCCTGTACAAAAGTGTCTATTGCGGCGTAATCCTAACTCCCACCAGCGGGGTAGTGAGAGAGTCCTGAGATTCTCGTTTTGTTGCCCCTATCCTTATTTATTTATTTGTACAAAAGTTCGTCAAAAGCTGACTACTACAAAATAAAATTGAGTGTAAAGGCAAATTACTAATTAACAAGTTAACAAGAAATTATAAAAAGTCAAAATTAGAATAGTTCTCATTAACTGCGCGCGACATCGATGAAATGGGTTCAAAAAATCCGTCGTTAGTACGGTGAGACGGAACATGGAGGAAACGGAAGTCCCTCAAAGAGCGAGTTGGGATAGAAATATAAAATGAAGACAAAATCTCAGGCGAGTTAATCCTACCACGCAAACAATCACGAGCAAAAACAATTCCGGAGTCAGTTCTACGCTGCTCAAGAGTCTGTAATGAGAGGAGATTAAGACGATTCATGTAGGGGGGAAGAAAAAGTCTATTGACCCAAGGTAAGCCGCGAAGCGCAAAATGAATAAACCTGCGCTGAACCGACTCAATACGATTAATGTGTACAGCGTAATACGGAGACCACACTGGACTGGCATATTCAAGTATAGGCCTAACGAACGTACAAAAGAGGAGTTTCGTAATGTAAGGGTCGTCAAACTCTTTAGACCAACGTTTAACGAAGCCGAGAGTAGAATTGGCTTTGCTAACTACGGCCTCCACATGGTCATCGAAAGAAAACCTGGTGTTGAGCCATACCCCTAAGTCTTTGGTTTTGTCAAGTCTAGATAGAGAACAATCACTTATAGTATAGTTGAAGGATATAGGTGATTTTTTTCGGAAGAAGGACATAACGGCGCACTTACTAATGTTAAGAGGTAGGCGATTGATAGAACACCAATTAGAAAAAGTGTCTAAGTCAGAATTGAGAAGAAGACAATCAGACTCATTGGAGGTTAAGCGAAAAATCTTCGCATCGTCTGCATAACAAAGAATCTTCGAATGATTCAGAAGCAAGCCAACATCATTTATGTAAATTATGAATAGCGAAGGTCCCAGATGGCTACCCTGAGGCACTCCAGAAGTATTGCGAATGCTTTCAGATAAAACACCGCGAAAAATAACACGCTGTGTGCGATTAGTCAAGTAAGATTCAAGCCAAGCAACAAATAAAGGTGGAAATCCAAGAAGGTGTAGTTTATAAATTAGAATCTTGTGGTTGATTCTATCGAAGGCTTTGCTAAAGTCGGTGAAGATACAGTCGACTTGCTTACCAGCTTCAATGGCAGGAATGCAGTACGAGGAAATAAACAAGAGCTACAGAAAAAATGTAAATGACAAACTTGTAGGAAATTCAATTTCCTCCAAAAAGTTCTAGAACACCAAATCGCTAACATCGATATTTCTTGAGATATTGGGCTTTGAAATTGAGGTAGTGTTTCTAAAATTTAGCTCAATAATCCATGCAAATTCCACACTACCTCAACTTTCCAAATTTTGGACGATTTTTTATTTCAACAATTTGCATTGTGCAGCGGTATGGTCATTAATTGTTATTTTTTTCCATAGTGCTTGTCAGAGTTCTATTTAATGTACATTAGTTTTATATTAAAGTTTTTGGAAAGGTAAGAGATAAAAAAGCCAAAAATATAACTAATAAAAACAAAAATAAAAAATAAACTTCGGCATGATGAATTTCAATTTAATGTAAAGCTGATTTTTGGCCCATGTGTTTTTTAGGTTCTTAGAAATCCTTACCATTGGGGTGTCAGCTGTTGCGGAGATAAGGGGGTATAAATGTTTTGAGGTAAGCGTATGTTGAAACGCTTTGTAGCTTTTTTGAATAGACACCTTATGAGTAAAGCTGGTACTAGTTATAATACCTAGTATTCTCTTTGTCTATATACTATATAGTCCTTTGTCTATATACTATATAGTCATAAGTTCTAAACTGCTTTTGGGAAATTTAATTATTTTACCAAATTACGTAAAATATTCAATTCAATTCACCTAGAAGCATAAACTATTCATAAAAGCTATGTTGTTAATTTTGCCTGACTGCTCGATTTAACTAAGCAGTAAACAACAAGTGCGTAACAAACATGAAATCAAACCTTTTGCAAAATTAAATTTCATCAATCACTGAATTTCTCTGAACTATAGATATATTAGAAGTGGTAGAGAAGCCGGGCCTCCTCCGGTAGGAAAGGATATCGCGATATGTGTATATGATTTTCTAATTTGCTGTGGCCATAGTCGTGGCTTCAAAGAACTTTCATCGAATGAGAGTATACATATATCCATCCCTTCCGAGCTAAAACCTTATCCTTTCTTTTCAGCCGCTTTCATATCCCTTGCATTTACTGTTATTCTTGAATATGCTCCCACCAATGATTTCATTGGATTTTCTTTTTAATATTCGGGAAAATTTTCTGGGATTCTCCGATTCGAAAAGCTACGCAATAATCCTCCTTTACTCGAGAAAAGTTCATACACTTTTTGTCTCGCTATGGCTTCCGCAGATAATTTTATCAAATCAGCATATGGAATTCGTATAAGTGAGGGATAAAGGGATCCGCACCCACATGGGTTACTTACTTCTTTATTAAATTGGAAGACCGATATCTTGGTTACCCTCATTCACGTCGCTTTTCTTTTCTTTTCACGAATTTCAGTTTGAGTTGCTAGAAAGTATTTTTAAGGCGAAAGGTTGATTGTTAAATAATGTAATATTCATGAATGCAAAACTTTAAGCCTTTAATATTAAACGTGAGTTGTACTTAATCCGTAAAACGAGAAAACCTGTGGAATAAGAAAAAATAATTTTAAGAGAGTAGTCTGTTATAAATTTCGAGCAAAACATGAGATTTTAAAAATTCACAGCTTTTAAATGGATGATGGTTCGACCGGTTGCACACAAACTTGCTTAATATGTTCCATACATGTTTTATCTACATGAACATAAAAATAAATTAGGTAAGTAAACTTGGATGGATTTACCTTTGTTTATGAAAAATTCATCAATTACAAGTCCTGAAGTGGTCCAGCACACATACACACAACTATAAAGCAAAGTTGTCTGATTTGTAAAATGAAATACATTTGGTACCTGCAGCTTACAAACTAAAGCTCCTATCTAAAAATTATGTACACTCACGTTTACTTTGAGAAGTTCTCTATTTAATTCATTCGACTTTTTACCACTTTTTTAAACAAAATGTGTAAGATTTTTCAGTTAAATCCAACTTTTTCTTATAAAGACAGAAAAAACATCAAAGTCGACGATTTTATATGAATTTTGTTAATGGATGTATTCAAGGAACTATATTAATTAAAATGTTAAAATAATTTTTCATTAGTCCAACATATCTCTTAATATAACAACAAAATACAATACAGTGGATTTTGATATTCAGACTGGTGAACTATTAAATTTTAATCTTCTAGGGATTTCCAAAAAAATGATTAGGTACATAAGGTATTTCTGGGGTGTTGATTTTAAATTTAATGCATTTGAACTTGAAGTAAGTCCACTGAAAAGGGATTTCCAAAAATGTAGTTCAAAGTCGCTGATACAAATCAGAAGAAATATTTAGAAATAAAAGTTTGCTCCTCAGCAACATATAAAAAATAAAACTTATTTTTGAAAGAACAATTTTGCAATATTTGTAAGGAAATAAATCTACATATTTGCAAAATTCTTTTTCTGCCACAATAAAGAAATCTTCTATGTGTGAGACATATTCGAACTTGACCGGTTTAATGTTCATTGTTTCGATGAAGGATATCAGAGACATATTTTGTTTTTATGGCAATTGATAATAATCACTGAAAATGTTGATACGGAATTATAATATTACTTTTGTCAATCTCTGATACAGACATCATATAAACAGCCGCATTATTGCGAAACATACTTCTAGACTAACATTAATTATAGTTTTATTTGATATTCGTAAAATTTTCTATATCGATTTGTGAATTTTCAGTTAATGATTGTTTTCTAAAATAACCTCGTTATGATAATATTATGCATTTGTAATCATACAATTTCGCATAGTTAATTTTCCAGCCATTTTTCATTCTAATAAAATGAAAGTTCAATTCCAACTGGTGCGCAGAAATGGTGAAAATCACGAAATTTAAATTCGTAGCTGATAGCTATAATATATCGTGGTATTTGGTATTTTTTAGGGTTATCGCTTGGCTCCATATGTCTGTGGTTATCAGCCAAATAACTTTATTAGATTATATATCCGCCACATTCGTTCAATAGCCCTCTTTGATTGTTGGTAACACGAAGTATAAGTGCAGGTTGTAAAATGGGAATTTCAAAATGAGTGGGATCATTAAAATTTTCCCTGTAATGCAAAGTTTATATGGTTCAGCTGCGAAACGTATGTGCGTGAAGATTTGCAAGAGTGGCAACCGCTGCCCTGCTTTTAACATTTTATGATGATGTAGTAAAGCACATGAAAATCGTAAAGGATAAAATTCTTACATAAAGTTTTCCTTTTTGCCCAAAATTAAATAAAAGCCCTAAAATCTTTTCGTGCCTTGCGTGTTTATCTTTTTTATTACTCGCAAATTTCTAACTCATGTCACATTTTCAAAGAGTACCAACCAGAGCGTGAGGCCCCTCAAAAATGAATGTAAATTTATTCGCACATATTAGCTCGAGAAACTTCACCATTTAATTAACGTATGTGCGTTTCTCATAAAAACTCAAACCTGAAAAATGCTAACAATAATTGACATTTGTATTGTACCGGAAATTATGTGTTATTAACAGCTTGGAGTTAATTTACATATATGTATTCATGTAATAGAATTTCGGATTAATGGAAGTAAACAAAGAACTATAATTAATATATAAAAATATGCAGATTAGTAGATTTAAAAATTCAGTAAAATTATAGAACAAGCATTTTGGCGATATGTGTATACACTAAAATAGTAGAAACCTGCAGGCATTGGAAACTTCAAGTTTTGTTGAAGATTTCTTACTTTGGCTTAAGTTCTCTTTAATTTAATTCTCATTTCTCTTAATATTAAATTTTAATTTCAAAACTACAAAGCTTTACATTGTTTAAGAAAAGAAAATGTGGCGTTTAGCAGCTATTTACTATTTAAGTTCATAAATAAGAAAAAATAATTAGTTTTGTAATAAAATAAGTGTTTAGAATTTTTTGTTGAGATAAGTATTCCCTTTAAATGTTTTTTTTTAATATATATACCGGGTGTCCGATAGGAATGTGTGAAAACTTATGAGCCACTATTTTTTAACAAATGTAAGAATAGGCAAAGTATGAATGTTTTTTTTATAAAACAATGTTGTCATTTTTATTTCATGTCCATTTTATTTCAAAAAGTTTAGTCTATCTGATACAAAAAAATAATTTGGAAAAATACAGTGAAAATTGTGAGCTATTAATAATATAGGTATGTTTTCAAAATAAGAGCCGTCTGAACTAGCACAAATATCCAAACGTTTTCTGAAACTATTAAAAACACGTTCTAATATTTCATGTGAAATGCTATTGAAGATCTTCTTAATTTCTTTAATAAGGTTCTCTACTGTTTTCGGATTCTTTTCATAACAATGATCTTTAATGTACCTATATCATTAATGACTCACATTTTTCACTGTATTTTTCCAAATTATTTTTTTGTATCAGATAGACTAAACTTTTTGAAATAAAATGGACATGAAATAAAAATGACAACATTGTTTTATAAAAAAAACATTCATACTTTGTCTATACTTTCATTTATTAAAAAATAGTGGCTCATAAGTTTTCAAACATTCCTATCCATTCCACCCGATATATATAAAACGTTTTTTTGACTCACATCATCCAGAAAATTAGCACCAAATTTTGTTCAAATCCGATCAACTGACCAAAAGTAATTTTTTTGAGAAAAATAGTTTTAAAAAGTACAACAAACCTTATTTTGAAGTTTTTTGAAAAATCATTAAAAAATAACAGAGTGTTATAGAAACTTGTTATATAAATCAAATGAAAGCCTGAATCGTTATCTAAATATAGGGATACCATTTATCTATATCGTTTGCCAAGTATCATTGGAAACAAGATTTTCATAAGCGAATTCTAGTTATGATTTTCCATTCACTATATATTGTACATATTGTATGAAATAATCAGAATATCGAATAAAGTAAATTTCGCTGAATATTTCGCAAAGTTTTAAAGCTTGCTATATTTTGATATAAAAGCTTCAGATTCAAACTTTCATTTAAGCGAAGAATTCATTTTTTTATAATAATTTTCCCAAAAAGGTCAAAATATTTTATTCATTATCTACAGAAAAAGTTCTATGGAAACAACATGACATGTAATCATGGGCGAAAACCTTGTTGACCTGTATTATTTTAAGTATAAGCATATGTAGTCGTATTTATAGTATTTCATACGCACAATCTGTTAAAATGAGGCTAATTTAGTAGAAAAACATAGTTTGATTGCCAATTTTAAACATTATTGAGAGTTGATAATATTTATATAATAACCGAACAATTAACACCATTTGAATAAAATACTTTAATATTAATTTTAAATTGTTATCAGTTGAAATTATTATTATTTCATCTTTGGCATACTTTTAAACACCAAATTGTTGATATGATGTATTTTTTTACTAATCTGACAATCCATTTTACTTATAGATTTCCAAGACTTATTTTTGGTTCAATTTAAGATTTCAAGGTGACTTCTTGTAATATTTTTCTTAGTATGGAAGTAGGTAGGAATGATTTAATGCTCTTAAGACGACTCCTCTTCAGTGATCAATCATCGCGCCAGAGGTGCTTTTGTTCCGCATTCATCATTTCGCCCCCTCCGTGTATATGGTTAATTTTTACGTCTATTTCTTCGCGACACCAAAGGCTGACATTTCTTAATTTTTTCGCGTCACCTGCAAAGTCCTCGTAGTCCCCTTTTGTGCCAATAACATTGATTGCACTCAAATACTCGTTCACCAGCAGGTGGTTGACTCAAGATTTCGCTGATAGAATTTTCCTTTTCCCCATCGTCAATATCGGAAAATCACTTTGGGTTCCATTATCCCAGTTGAAGTGATTTTCTTCTATCGCTGTCTTCAAGCTTTGATACGGTTCGGTTTCCCATTAAGGAATCCATTGTTGTAGAATTTGTCACTTTACTGCTCCTGTCGAGGTATCATGGATGCAGATTAATTAAGGCACCGATTGAGTCTCCTTTTGATAGTTGCGTTCAATTAAATTAAGTTCCACAACTTGAAGGTTTACTTATTGCCAACGATATAGTTGTTTGTATTTCATTGCATTTCTCGCAAAGCGGAGCCATTGCAAGTATATTTTGAAAGTTTGTGCAAATATTTGTTGGAAAAGCATCCTTTACAAATAGTTTTCATTTTAAATTCGCTATGGAAAAGTTACAGGAAGAATGCAAAGTTTATTTTATTTGCTGGGTAATTGGCTCTATTTTTTTTTTTGCATGGTATAACGCTTCAGGTTGTTGATGGCATCTTTCAGACTTTCAGATTGTTGATGGCATCTTTCAGACTTAATTACTCTATCATTGTTTGACTACTTTTCTTCTTTCTCAACTCAAATAAAGATTTAAAATTGTAATTGAAATATTGACATTATAAACATTTGTGAATCTCTTATGTGATGTCCTCACTTCCCGACATGCTGGACGTTGGACTTCAACGGATAAACGTTGAAATAAAATTAAAATTTTGTGAAACCCAGCTACCCTTGTCATTATTCATATGATCACCTTATCTTATAATAACTAAGTAGTAGTGATTTTTGAAAGATTCTAATTTGTTAAACAAATAATTTAATTTTAATTGCATCCTTCTACTATAATAATATAATAGCGACAACATTCATCATAACATTGACAACATGCCCCTTTAGAGATTGACTGTTTTGTTTTGAACACATATAATGATTTTGACAGTATGAATTCATACAACCCGTCAAAATTTTTAGGATAATTTTTAATGCATAAATAAATAGTCAAGTTTTAACTTAAAAGGTTAACCCGAAACTTTTGTAAAGAATAAAATAAATTCAACTTTTTCACGGTTAAATGTTAAAAGATATATTTGGTTTATATTTTATAAAAACTGTAAATAAATAAATATTTCAATTTGTATTGAAATGTTGCGAAATGTTTTAAAGATTATACTTTTAAAGTATTAAATGTTAATAAGACTCAATGAAGAAGCAAAATGTTACTTACTATACTACAACCAGGAATTATTCAAAACTAATAAATACACGATGATTTGCAATTTTTATTAGATTAGATAGATTAGATATATTTAACTTACCTGAGGTTTGATTTATGAAAAATTAAAAAGGAACCCAAATTAAATTACGTACTAACCTTAACAATGGTAAGACCGAATTTAATAAGAATTTGGCTTTCTGCATTGAAAATATTAAAGACGGAAAGAGAGATAGGACTATAAATATGATGGGTGTATTAGTTTAGAGAGGAGGTTAAATTAACTTATTTGTTTCTATTATCACCATAATCTCTCTCCCCTGTTCGACTAAACTAGAATAAACCAAATCAGGGTGTATAGCTTTTACTGTAGTGCCCAATCGATTTATTGTTATAAAGGGCTGGTTATTCAGGTAAGATATGTCGGGAGATAATGGTGCTTTTGTTTATCTTGAAATCCATATTGTTTACCGACGGGGATACGCAAAAAAAAAATATTTGGTTCAAACAACTAATTTCGTGATTCATTTAACTATTTTTGTTTATGGTTTTACCTAACAAGATTGCTGGTATGCATGACTAAAGAAATCTATTTAAAAAAGATACAACTGTCTTCTTATTTAAACCACATATCTAATCGAAATGAGATGACGAAATTCGTTCAGATTGTTAACATTGTTAACACTATAACAACCAGCCTGTCAATTTGACGCGTCTCGCACTCATTTAATTATTTACTCTAACTTATATTAAACTTGTTTTTTTTTCTGACTTTGTGACATTATATTGATTCCTATACCTGTACAATTAATTTTTTAGAAGTGATGGGAAAACACTGAGAAAATATAAAATATTTAACAATTTATAAAAATTAATCTAGTGTAATTCTAGTGTTAAAACTTAACTATATGTACGTATAAAATTGACATGCATTCCTTTTATTTCAAATATTCTCCAATAAAATTTTTGTTAAAATAGTTAGACGAACTAGGATCTAGTTAACTCTAATAGAAAATTCGTACCGATGAATTAACAAACCCACATTGCTAAGTCAGCTGGATATATTTTTCTCTATATAATGAATTTTAAATATGATTAAGAGTTCAACTTAAAGTTTAAAAACAAAGTAATCTACATTTATATTATTTATGTAAACTCAATAAGGCTGAGTTGAGTTACATGTTTTACGTTGAAATGCGAAGTGCGAAATTTACAAGGAAATAAATATGAAATTATTTGATTTTAACTTTCATCTGATTTAAAAAACAAGATCTAAGATACAGGCCGTAGGGGGGATAAGAAAAGGTAAAGTGCTCTCGTGCTGATTATCGCCATTATATTTTTTTTTATCATCAGGACTAATACTAGTAACAATTTGGCCAAGTTTCATCCCTTAATAATTAACCTCCAAGGGGTGGGAATTAATTAAAAAAATGTCAAAAAATATTAATAACTTTTGAACGGGTTTACCAATTTCTATGGATTTTTGACATACTATAGATATCACTGAGGAGCACCACAGAAAAATAAATCGGTAGACCTGAAAACTGCCTTTTTATTTTTCCAAATTTTTTTTTTATCTATTTTGAAATTTGTTATATAAATAGTATATATTCCATCTGCGTGACACCTAAAAAAAAATGTCAATTTTTATATGTTTTTTGTAGGTTATGTTTGTCGCACAGTCATGGACATTTTTTTTCTCAGTCACAATAAACACCCAGGAAAAAATATATTTTGTAAAAAATTATGCCAGAAAATCACAAGAAGTGAATATTTATCGTTTAAGATTTAGTACGCTTTTGTACTAAATTTATATAGAACTCTAAAAATTGTTAAATTCAAATCAACATTTTGACCGTGAAAATTAAACGAAATATCGTTCTATCTTGGTAAACAATTTTCTAATAGCTAGATATATCCTAAAAGGCCGATTTATTTATTCTAAAGAATTTAAACAGTCAGTTTTAACTTTAATAATAAGTTGATTGGAATTATTTAGGAGAAAAATATAACTATTTGATTGTCTTCATTGTATTTACTTTGCTAACTCAATATGTAGGAAGGTAATTCACATACTCCAAGTAGTTTAAAACATATCAAAGTCTAAGATGTCTATAATTTATTATAAATAAAAGCGTTACCAGCGCCAAAATTTCATAGTAACAAACCCCGCAATTCATTACACTAGCTGTTTTTAAATTTTAAACATACAAAACTTTGTTAGTATACGTTAGTATTTGATTGTAATCTATCAAAATGACTCCAAAAATTACAATTACCTGTGTATTTTTAAAATGAACATTTTTGTCAATTTATTTTTCCTTTAGAGTTTAGTCAATACAGAAATAGACACAATCCCAAACTTTACGTATTTGTAGAATTCAAAAATTCACTTTAGAACGTGTTCCAGCGTTCTGTTCTAATTCATAATATTTATGTATAGAATACATTAAAATTCAATATTAAGTGAAGTAGTTCAGCCGTCGATTAAGTGTTTTGAAATTAATATTGTAAAAGGCGAAAAATGGGGCGTAAATAAAAAAATATGTGCTACCAAATAATGGAACTAATTGACCAAAATCATCAATTAGTGACCTATTCGATTCATTCGTTTTTTTTAAGGAAATTCGTTGGATGAAGTGACAAATTTTTGAATGATATTGAAAATTAACGAAAACTGGATTAACTGACGAATTATGACCAGTTAGATATATGAGTCTTTTTTATAAAACTCGTGAGATAAGGCACCATAAATAAAAAATGACATACTGCTCACAAATTAGTAATCTATGAGGTGCATATTTTTTTATGAATTTCATTAAATGAGGTGTTATTCTTAGGGAGTCAACTAATTGATCTTATGTAAAACGCAGGATACGCCAGGTGAGTTTGCAACTCCATAGTTTGTGTCTGTCTGTCTGAAGTACTGCATTTATCGACACTAAGCTAATACTTCCTAACCTTCCAAAATTTGACGCTCGGATTGTATTTATATTGTATCTATTTTTCAAGCCAACCGCTTTATTTAAGGTCGAGGGGATTTTCGATTCACCAAACTCATTTTACTTTTGCAGAACTGCTCTCTTTGTAATTGAACGCCTTTCGCCGTCAGACGTAAATAATATTTTTGGTAGCTAAAAATGATAGAAACCAAAAAGCCTCCGCAAAAGAGAACACGAAAGCAAAAATTGCATCTCTCCATTTGACGAGATGACATGGCCGTTAAGGGGGAATTTCTCGTCAATAAGGACTCAAAGGAAATTCAAGCTGCTTAGTATATTAAGCTACACGCTAAATTGGATGGTACCGGGCTTCTATTATGACATGGTCAAAGAGCCGGAAGCGCAGAGGCGGCGGTTCTTACAAAATCAAAAGAATACGACGGTTGACAGAGGCGGCACAGCCGGAGGGGTTCGCCATCGGTGTTCTTGTTCTAATAGTATGCTGCGGCGGCGGCCTTCTTAAGCCGGTAGTGGTCCCTTGTAATTCACTGGCAAATATTTAAAATTGAATTACTCAAGATTTCTCCTCTTTGTGTTCCGAGAACAGATTAATCCTGGAAGTTCAGTTAAATTGATGGAAATTATTGGAAATTGCTAATTTGGGTCATATTGATCATTGCCGCTTGTTGACCCTATTCAAGGAAGCTTGTATCCTGGACGAGTTACTTCCTTTGTCTCAAAATAAAAAAAGTTTTTAATTAAAAGTCAAAATAGCTAATTGTCTTTGGGGCAAAGTCAAACTGTGACGCCCTATTTTATAGTATAATTGAAATTTTTTTTCTTTTTGACGAAAACGCACATCAAAGCATTTGAATTAGCTTCCTTTCTGTGAGAAATTAAGGAAAGTCTACACCTTGAAAGAAGGCAAGACATTTAATCAAGTGGGCATCTGCTCTGGGATTCGGAGAAAGACGAAATTTAAATAGATAAACTACACTTCCGGTAATTGGACTTTTTGCCGAGTCTTCCGCAAGTCAACAACTTCGGCCAAGTAATTGTGGACTTCTTAATTGTTTAAATCTGCCAAAGTGCCTCAAGTGGTTTCGGGAATTTACGTTACTAAGAAATGGTTCTGTTACCGAATTGTTCACAAAGCGATTTTGAGAAAATTTCCGAATTTCTAATTAAACTGCACTAGAGAAGTTGTTGTGGATAGGTACTGGTTAATTAAAGATTCTTAAAGTTAAGATATAAACGTAGCAAACTGTAATGAATTTGAAAGCATTGAGAATTCAATATAATATTAAAAACCGGAAAATGCGAGTTAATTTTGAAATTAAAATTTATTAAAAACGAACAGCGTATAGCTTTATATAACTTCTCACTGAGAGAAAAGTAACCTAAAGAACACTATGTATAGCGAGCAAGATTCATTTATAATTTATTAACACCCTGTCAAACCCTAATTTATAAATAAATAAATAAAAAAACATTTTTAAGGTGTTATCTAAATTTTTAACCGCGATAAATAGACACTTTTTAAAAGACTACATAAAAAAACTGATTATAGATATCGACTTGAAAATTTGTATACTACTTTATCGAGTCTTAAAGTTTACATTTTTATTATCAAAAAATTAAAAAACAAAATGGCAACCGGCCCATTGAGGTGCTCCAGAAATACCGCAGTATCTATAAGCATACACCAAGTTTTTATAGTTTTGAGTATAATCTATATACCTTAAATCTTAATTTAGAACAAAAAAAAAAAAAAATGTTTGGCAATTTGGTACACATTTGAACATAGGTGCGTCGCTTCTAGTAATTTTTTTCAATTGAAAAAAGTGTTCTCAGATTGCCAAATTGAGGTTCAAGGCGTAGCTAAATAGTTAAAAACTTTTTGTGAAAAATTTGAATAAATTAAATAGTTTTTCCACATTTTTATCACGTGCAACGAAAAAGTAAGTTTTGAGAAAAACGCGTTTAAAATTTTACCCTACACAAAGTATAATACATACTACGGAGGGGGACTACGAGTGCTTTAAAATGAAAATGAGTTCAGATATTGACCTAATATTTTATACAGGCATTCTTGAGATACATATCTATCAAAATATGTTAAAAAAAAAAATATGACTTGTTTTTTTTAACACTGAGATAACCCCACCCCTTAAATCATTTTAGTAACGCTGAAATTTTAATATGTTATTTTTTTCGCCAGATAAACCATAATTAATTTACTAGACAGAAAAATCCTTGCTAAATTATTGACGTAAACGAGCGTATTAGAAGAGTACAATCACTTATCCCTTCTCGACTGTAAAAGACAAGGAAAGTTGAGTGGGAGATTTATGTGGTTAATTTCTTAGGAATTCACTTTCAACACCACGCACAGTGTGAGGCTTTTTATTTTACCACCTAATTAGGTATAATGATGACACTTTGCTCATATCCACTGAGATCTGAGAATTTCCTCACATGAAATCTGCTGTGTATGTGGATGGAGTAAGAGGATCCTTGCGTATCAAAACAAACATCCGAACTAATTGGTAGAACATTTGAAGAACTATGTAGTGTATATAAGTATTTAGATTTCGCAAAACTACCTATCGCAGTGAACCGCATGTCATGATTTAGAGAAAATTTCACAACACTTATTGCGATAGCATGTATGTGTATAACGAGATATAGATATAATGAAAGATGACTGGAGGATGCCTTTTTAACTGACTTGAAAAAAGGAGGAGGTTCTCAATTCGTCTTTTCTTTTTTCTTTCTAATGATTCTTTGTTTTTGAAAGTCTATATCTCGATTGTGGTCCCATTTAAATTTAAAGAAAATATCCCATCTCTAAGGGTGGACAATTAGGGGATGAATACTTTTTATTGAATTTCACCCATTTTCCAATTACTAAAAATTGAAAAATATAATAAATTTTTACAAAAAAAAAAAAAAAAAAAAAAACTTAAAAAACTAAAGGGGCCCATACACGAGTGAACTATTTGCGCAAATTTGTCATTGCCAAAAAATATGTGTCCATAGACTACGCAACGAGTTGCGCAAACTTTGCGTTTATGTTCTCGTGGAAAAAAGATGTCTGAAGGTGCGTGTTTCGCAATTATAATTGCAAGTTTTACAGAAAGTGAGACAAATTTACGGTAGAAAAAAAAGGATAATGTGGATGAAACAGTGGTTACAAAAAAAACTATTTTTTCACACAATTGAAATAGAACACATCACAATTAAAATTCAATGACTTCAGAATGCGTCAACACCACCATACACGACCAGTGCCGGCCTTAGGCTTTGGCGTTTAGTAGGGCAAACTTTTCCCCGGCGCCCCTTTTAAAGACAAAGTATCCAAATAAGTTTAACATTATAATAATTTAAAAATTATGGCTTAAAAAACTAAAAAACTCGCTTTTATAAGTAGCGCATTAAAAAGTTAAACAATTATCGCAGATTCTAAATTTCTTTTAACTTGTAGTGTCATCAAAAATTTAGCAGTGTGAAAAATTTCAAGGTTTTGGCTTTATCCGAACATAGTTAAACTTCGATTTCTAATTTTGAATTACACAAAAAATGCACAGGCGGACGGACAACACGGTCAAGTTAAATAAAAGCTTTAAAAATACGCCCAAGTGGAAAAAAAGTACGATTTTTTTGCTACGATGAACTGGCCATAAAGAACAATCCGAAAAATGTTTAGATAAATAAATAAATAAACTTACTTCCATCCGAAATTGGTTTAGGAGATTCAAATCTAACTTCATTTTGAATAGTTGTTCTGATGCTTTTTTTTCTGTATTCATAACCAGAAGGTTTATGTTTCTTCGTAGAGTTCTCGTTTTCCATCGTTAAAATAGAATATTATCAGCCTGCATAGAAAAAAAGATAACAAATTATCTAATCAGATTACAATATCTAATCAGTTACTTATAAACCCAAATTACTGTAGGTTTAAAACTGGCCTTGCCTGCACCAATTAAAAAAATTACTGATTAGTTATTGTAAATATTTAAATATCAATAATTTTGTATATTATCCTTGAATGCTCTTTTCTCTAAAGTAATAAAAAATATTATTTTTAACTTTTTAGTTTACATTTGTACACACAGGCAAAGTTTTGAAGTCGCTTTTTATTTTTTTTGTAAATTTTTTTATACTCCCCACGTTGCGTAATCTACTATTGAATTTCATATATATAAACTGAAAACTACATTTAATACTGGATGTGACACTGGACAGAACAGGCTAAAGAAAACTAAATTTGATGGGTGAATATACCTTCCATCAAATTTTCTTTGATATACTTGTTAAATGTGCAATAATAAAACCAAAAAGCCAAAAATTAGGAAGAATAAAGAGTGCAAGAAGAAAATGTTGATTCATGTATTATAGAATCTTCAATGTTTCATCTGGGAATAAAATTTACTATATCCGAGTAATGTATCTCTGAGAATCAGTAGCTTAAAGCTTCATGATTTTCGAAACATATTTTGGAATTCCTGAAATAATCTTTATATGCATTTAAATATTGTATAGCATTCCAACTGCTTCTTCATTGAATTACGAATCTTTGCCACGAAAACTTGGAAAAATAACACTGTTGTACACCGAGTTTTACCTAAGATCGAGACTAAGCAGAATGGATTCATTGTATTGAAATATGACATTTCGCCAAGTTTCATACAAATTCATAAAAAAATTAAAAAGTTATTAATGTTTAAAGTTTTAAAAAAGACGAAAAAAAATATTGTCCAATTTACTTGGTTTTTGGTATACGAGTTGAGAATAATTAATTAAAACTGTTTACATTGTCAAAAATTTTTTATAATAATTAATTATATAAGTTTTTTACACGAACATTTTTCGAAAAATTAAAAGAAAAGTTATAAATCGGCTCATTAAGCAGAATGTTTGTCGAAAATTTTTTTTATGCACATCATACATTTCTATGATCAGCTAGAAATTCTGCATACACTCATAAAAAAAAAATTTTTTATTTTCAAAATTAACAATTTTTTGTTAATAACTTTTTAATTTTTTTATAGAATTGTAAAATATTTCGGATTATGAATCCTCTTGATGTCCTTCACAAACGCTATAAAGGGTTTGCTTAGGTAGAATTTAAAAGTCGATTCTGTACAACAGTGTTATGAATCCTCTTGATGTCCTTCACAAACGCTATAAAGGGTTTGCTTAGGTAGAATTTAAAAGTCGATTCTGTACAACAGTGTAATCAATTAAACTAGTAAATACTTCAAAAGCAGTTTGATATTATGATGAAATCTGCAGTTTCAAAATAAACTATTGGAAAAATTGAAAAAATCAATTTCGTATTTACGTTTCATAAATTATGCATTTCAATAACATTTACAGGTAAATTAGAATAACTTTAATACTAACATAAATGTATAATAATCAGTTTTTATATCTTGCTTTTCTCTCAAAAACTGAATGCATAAAAGGTACAACGTCCAAAAATGAAATCGTTCATTTTATGTAAAATATTTGAAGATCAAATGAGTTCTTAAAAATAATGATTTGCAAATATTACTTAAAAATTTTATGAAACTCTTAGGAAAGCCCCGAATACTCGCGACGTCCTCAGGTTACGAGTGATAGCTGCAGTCTGCAATTCTGCGAATTTCTAAGAAAAATTTTTTTCGAAAATACACAAATAAATGAAAAACGGCTCTTACCAAAACCCGGGGAATACATATAAACACAAGCCGCGAAGTCGAAAATGCACGTGTAGTGGTGTAGTCCGTGAATCGGCGCGAAATTACATTGCTTCTTATGGCGGAAATTTTAACGCAAATATCTTAAATATTTTGTTCACGACCCTATAATGATTTTGGTACCATAAGAACGGTATTCTTCCCCAGTTACAATTAGTAGAACAACATTTTTTCGTAAGAACGATAGTTTAGCAGATTCGCACTGTGGAGCAGAATAAATGGGCTATACCGCCGCAAGAAGCAATCATCGGACCTAGACGGCTTGTATTTATAATATTGTTCGTGGGGGTTTTGCTTTTACGATACTTATAGATAAAATTGCCACTTTCCTTGGGGGGAACACAAAAACACCTCGGGAAGTAAAAAAAAAAAACGCATGTTTGTGTCCTTTGCCTTCGTCTTACATAAATTTTTACTCAATTTTGCAGTTCTACAAACTTATTCTTCTGAGAAATTTTTATATGTTCCTGATTCTTTTGGCGCCCCAAATCGACTGGCGCCGTCGCACAGTGTAATATTTTGACAATCTAGGGGGATTTTAATAAAAAATCGAAGGCAAGATAAATGCCTTATTATTGTTATCAGTCAATAAAAAACATCTTAGAGTACCCGATAATACTATTATCTATAAATTTTAGGCACCATATTCATGAAAAAGGCTTATCTTATTTTACATGATTCATAAGCGATTACGTCTATCTTTCACTGCTTGGATTCAACAACGGTATTCAAATGTGTCTTGACCTGCGCAGTTTAGCTCAAACCGATTAATATTTTGTAACTTTATTCTTCAGTGTGTTTGTGATGTTTTTTATCTATTCCATGTTGAATATGTTTTATGGTTGAGCTAAAATAAATGTTTTAAATTCTTGTGAATGTGTGAACTGATTTTTTATTAATCGCTTTCTTTTATAAGAAAAATTTTAACTATATGGTAAAATATGAAATACCAATTAGTTTTGCGTTAATATTTAAGCTTTCCTCTACTAGAACATAAAAAAATTGGCTGCAGAGTCCTGCATATACAGGCTATACAGGGGTTATAATAGTACATTAAAACGATATTTGGTGATATTTTTACTCAAAAAGGATCAATTTTACGAATAAATTTTATATGACAAAAAGTGCTTATAATTAGCCAAGGAACACGTATGAATTTTTTCAGAATTTTTTGAGACATTTTTGGATTTTTCAAAAATTGACCAAATCCAAAAATCCAAAAATAGTCGAAAAAATTCTAAAAAAAATTCATACGGCTAATTTTAAGCATTTTCATCTATATAAATTTTTTTGTAAAGTTGATCCTTTTCGTGTAAAAAAATCCAAAATTATTAGAAGCATAAATGAATTTTGTCCTCCTAGATCGTTCAAATAACACACTGTGCGTCGGGCGCCGCCCGAGCTTGCCCCCCCCTAAGGCCGGTACTGTACACGACCAAACAACTTGCGCAACGCTCCCCGTAGCACAAAAGTTTTCAAGCGCGTTTGGTTTTCATCAAACAGTTGCGCAACACATCAAACTGCCCCATACACGGGGAAAAGAGCTGCTAAACATTCAAGCCCAGATGCGATAGTATTAATTTGAAAATATATGTGAAATATATCCCCACTCTTTTAAGACCTGACAATGTTTCGGATGTTTAGTTTTTTCTAATGTATTGTACATATAATGAAATAAAAAGTTTGAAATATACTTTAGAGAAATCGTTCCAAATGTACTTCTATTTGATTGAAAAATCAGTTTCCTCTCCGGTTTAGCGTACTTAAAGTAAAAATACCTTAAAAACATGAAATTTAATGCTGTACTCATGAATTATGGGGTTGAATGTGTGATCTCCAAGTGAGACTTTCAGTGTTCAAAAATTAATAAAAATATAATGAGAGCCAAGTACATATGTCACATAACATTTGTCACGCAATGCCTGAAAATTACTGAGAGTAAGTGGCCCATTGTATTGATAAACACTTAATGATATTACTATGAAAATATGTTGGCCGATGCGAAATTGACCGGGCCATTCCAATTATATCAATTTGTAATATAAGTTGGCTTTCAGTTTTATTTGTGATGAATATTTTAAACCACTGCAAGTCTAGATACATATTTTTTTTAAAAGGGGTAAAAATATGCAAGGATTGTTTTATTTTAATAAACCATCCTCATTGTGTCAAATATGGCTTTGAGGTTAAATAATAGAAGAGCATTTCAAAATCGAGAGATGTATAGAAATTGTGAGAATTCACTACCAAAGTAATGTGAAATTTTGCAGAGACGATATGAAAATGCTGCAAGTTTTACTGTCAGCATCACGCAGCATCTCAGTCCGTTGTGTCGAAAGTAATAAATAAATTTATTCGTGCAATTTAACGTAATTCGACTTTTTTTCTATGGGGTTTTTGAAAGGGAAAATGGAGGCAAATAATCCACTATCTATTTCGGAGCTGAAGACGAAAATTCAACGTGTTTTGACTAAATTCAGCTGCAATTATGCTAAAATGTGATCGGAAATTTCATCAAAAGAAGGAACATTTGTCAACACAGTCTAGGAGGGAATTTATTGGATATTGTGTTCTACACGTAACCTCCATGTTGAAATAAAAACATTTTCATGTTTAATATGAAATATAAAATGAACAACGATTTTGCGACATCCTCTATAAGAAAATTACATTTTCGTCATCGGAATAGATTTCCTTTTATTCATATGAATATCTATCTACTTATGTAATTGCGAGTGTGGCACGCATTACATAATGGCGAAAAGGTCAAAACAAGATAAAAGCAGAAAATTATGAATGAATTCTATTGTTCGTGAGGACAGAAATAAATCATTGAATGGTACTAATAATAAAAAATTCATTAAGCAACCCTCGCAGAACGAACCGACCAGACCGAGGTAAGTTCAATGAGGCGAACAAGTTTTAACAATTCTCTTGGGACGCATTCCGAAGCCAGAGAAGCAAGATCCCAAAAAAGATTCTCTAAATGTCACCATTCATCAGTTTTGTTTATTTTTGGAATGTACGCCGAAATTACTTGACCTTAAAAAATGAAAGACTCCCTCAAATTAATTTATGAGCAGTTTTTCTGAACAAAATTGAATTATATTAAAAGTTCCAAAAATTATGATGAGATAGTCAAGAGAAAAAAATATAATCAGATTTTATGTCAGTATACTTATACCCTTCATTTAAAATGCTCGCTTTTAATGGAACCGGCAGCTTATTAAATTTTTTGCCTCTTATCTTAGCCATTACAAAAGTTTTTTTTTTTTTTTTTTTTACTGAAGAATTTTTATGTAAATGTCTTCTTAAGTGAATGTAAACTTAATTGTAGAAACAATTTAGATTTTTTCATGTAAGAGAGATATAAAATTAAATTCTTTAGTATATTTTAGTGTCTACATTAGCAAATATTGACATATTGGCTATTAGTAAATTCTCGCAACGAAATTTATAATCCTGCCTCTACGGTCTTAATTTAAAGAAAATGACCCATACCCCTGAATATTTTATTAAACCTTAAAAAGGCTGATGACATTCAATTTAATATCTGCAAAGGAATCATCCGTTTCCGTAGTATAAAAATCCCTTCTTCACAAAATATGGAATATTTCTTCGAAAGACGGTAATTCATTCTCATACTTCCTATGACTTCAGTTGCTGTGCTGAAGTATTTTTACCTACCGCACATAGCACGATTTACATACTTTTCGCGAGAATAAACCATATAATGCATTGCCGTTTTCCATCGATGATAAATAAATAGCAATGTTTCAGTACTAAATCATGTTTCTACGGAAATTCTTTCTACGAATTCAATATGCGATATTCCAGCAGAAAGGTAAGATATATTGAATTTCATAAAATCGTGTTGTATGGTTCTTGTTTATTACTGGTGCTTCGTACAGTTGTTCATATGTTCCACATATAGGCGGTGTCGCCTGCATGATAATTATTTGATATGTATTTGTTATTCATGTAAAATATTGAACTTTTTATTTAACACTTTGGCTAAAATATGAGTTAAGTAAAAGCGGGTAGAATAGCTTTTATTTGTGACAATATGAATAATCTGCACTTGTAGGTACCCCAGTCGAACTTTTGTTACTTTCCCAAATCTAATTATTCTACTTTTTAAAATTTAAAGGACATAAATATCATTTATTTTCTATATGAAAACAACTACTCCATAAAACCTCGAATAGTCGGTTACCGGAAAAAGCGACTCTTCAGTAGTTGTTTAGGCGTTCACAATTTATATTAACTCCTTCTCTAATAGTTGTTGTTGATTACTAACAGGCTAAATTTTCGTGAGCAGCTTCCTTTCGCTGAGACGCCCAACTTTTCTTTCTATCTGCGAAAATTCTCGGTAGAGGTAGCTAATAAGTTGCAGGAGCGTCTTGTAAAAATTTTAAATACTAACAGGTATTTTTATAGTTGAATCTAGAGATATCGTGATAACAAACACGAAAAATCGTTTGTAATACAAAACCGATGATTTGACGGCGGTAGTCCCCCACCCTCAACATGTCGAAATGAAGCGTAGTCCAAACGGACTTCTAACCACCTGATTTTTTTGTTATCGTTAATGTATGTATTTAAAATTAAATGACGACATTGTCCTTCAAATTTAGAGGTATGTTTGTCCAGTCTTACGCGCAGAAGTTGTCAAATTAACCCTTCAATTCCCATGACGAGATTAATAGAAAAAATAATATTATTTTTCTGTTATGTATTTCTTTAAACATCCCCAAGAAGAATAGTAACATTTTTCTAAAAAAATCTTTTAGGGTTTTTATAAAAAACGTGTCACCTACGGATGACACTTGAAAATTGGACACATATTTTGGAACTCGTTTTTCACACACAATCTGTTAGGATGGGGTTGGATTTTTAGGATCAGCAAAACACGTCCATGCGGTAGGAAAACTGCTATTTATTAAGGAAGTAAAAAAAGGTAATGCCACATGTGTCGTTATACAATAGTTCAGTTTAAGTGGCGCTAGCGTTGCGAAAAAGGTTATACTTTACTCCAACATATTCCCCCTCAACGCCAGCGACAATTCAAAGAATACGTATTAATTTTGAGATATTTTAAGGTGATTTCAAATCTAAAGCCTTAATACAGTTATTATGTTTAACGGCATTTAACAACTTCGTGAGTATATCTGCTTTCATTCCTTTAGTGTCTATATACTTCAATTCTATTTCCTTCTTTTCATACATATCCCTTACAAAGTGTACTTTAATGTCTAAGTGTTTCATTCTGCTGTTATTAGTATTATTTTTGATGTTGTTTTGTGCACTGAGATTATCGTTGAATATTACCACTGGTTGTTGAATGGGCCAAGTGATCTCAATTTCTTGTAACAAGTGTTTAAGGTGCAGTACCTCCTTGGTTGCTTCAGCAATTGCCGTGTACTCGGCTTCTGCGGAGCTTAACGATACTGTTTGTTGTTTCTTACTACACCAAGTAATCAAACCGTTGGCTAAGTGAACAGTATATCCGGTGTGAGATTTTCTATCTACCTCGTCTCCTCCCCAATCTGCATCCGTGAAACACTCCATAGCATTCCTAGTTTTATTGTATGTGATTTTGAAGTCCATTGTAGCCTTAAGATAGCGCAAAATTTGTATAGCCGATTTCCAATGTACTTTATGCGGATGGTTTGAGAACTGCGCCAGTTTATTTGTGGCGTATGCGATATCTGGTCTTGTCCACACGGATAAATAATTTAAGGAACCGATTAGAGACTGGAACATTTTTTCGTCAAATTTATCACAATTACTACCTCCTGGACATTTTTCAAACTTCGTTCCCGGATCTAGAGGTATTTTTGCCGACCTACAATCCTCGATGTTGTACTCGCTCAGGATATCTGCTATGTACCTTTCATGGCTCAGGCTTATTGGTCCTCTGGAACCACCTCGTGTAATTGTGATATTCAGGTATTGATTTATGGGACCTTTATCCTGAATCGTCAGCCTTTTAGATATCTCTTGTTTTATGAATGTCATGTCTTCTTTATGATAACATGCCAATATTAAATCGTCTACGTACACGGCCAAAATTATTAGGTTATTGTTCCTTCTCGTAATAAAAACGCAGTTATCTGCTTTGCATTGCCGAAAACCGATGTCTTTCAGCACATTTTTGAGCTTCTCGTTCCAGACTCTTCCTGCTTGTTTCAGGCCATAAATTGATTTTTGTAATTTACATACCTTATTGGGGTTTTTGTGGTCCCCAAAACCTTCAGGCTGCTTCATATATACCGTCTCGCTCAAGTCGCCATGAAGATACGCCGACGTTATATCCACGTGATGTACCAGGAATTCCATTTCAGCAGAGAGTGCAAGCAGCAATCTTACTGAAGAAGCCTTAACGACAGGAGCCGCAGTATCGAAATAGTCTATTCCGTAAGACTGAGCGAACCCTTGGGCCACCAACCTCGCCTTGTAGCGTACGACTCGCCCGTTGTTGTCTCTTTTCTTGGTGAATACCCACTTACAGCCTATGACTCTTTGTCCTTGAGATCGTTCTGCCAATTCCCACGTCTTGTTTTTGATTAAATTGTTGTATTCACGCTCCATGGCCTCCTTCCACTCTCCAGCTTCAGAACCGGACAAAGCCTCTGTTACCGATTTGGGAATGTTGTCGTCCTCAAGCTGGAGTTTAGCTACCTTGTGCTTGTATAGCTTCTTTGGACGGCCTCTTCTTCCAGTGCGAACTAACCTAGGTCTGCCTTTTGCCCTTTCCTGATCGGGTAATTCGGCATTATCCTGGTGAGGTGATCCATCGTTGCGTCCTTTGGGGCTTTCGGTGTCGACAGTTGAGAAGTATTGTTCTTCCTCTGCGTCCCCGCAATCTTCTTCTTCGAGCTCCGAAGTGTCCTGATCATCTTTTTTAGGCTCCAGTAGAAGCTCGGGCTGGTCGTTATCTGAAATAGTTTTGCCTAAATTCGAAAGTGTAATGTAGTTGGACTTACGGAGCGGAAACTCATCCTCGAAGAACTCAACGTCTCGACTTATGACGGTTCTTTGTTTTTGCGGATCGTAAAGCCGGTATGCCTTCGAATGCTCCGAATAGCCGATCAACACCATTTCTTCTCCTTTAGGGAAGAACTTCGAATTCAATTGTCCCTTTGTCTTCACTATAGCCTTTGCTCCGAACGGACGTAAGTGTTTCACACTTGGCTTGTGTTTACTCCATAATTCCTGCGGGGTCTTGTCACCGATGGCCTTTGAAGAAGACCTATTTCTAATGTACGCTGCCGTATTAATGGCCTCTGCCCAGAACCTTTCAGGGAGCCCACTTTCAATCAATAAGCATCTCGCCATGTCCATCAAAGTCCGATTAACCCTTTCGGCTACACCGTTTTGTTGGGGCGTGTAGGGGGTACTTAACTGGTGCTTAATTCCATTTTTAGTCAAAAAATCGGTTAGTTCCTTGTTCGCGTATTCTTTCCCGTTATCGGAGCGTAAACACTTTATGCGACTGTTCGTTTGATTCTCTACAAATGTTTTAAATTCTTTGAAGGTGTCCGTAACCTCGCTTTTGTTTTTTAAAAATTTTACGTATATTTTTCGCGAAAAATCGTCCACAAACGTTACAAAATATCTCGCACCGCCAACGGATGTCACGCGCATAGGTCCACATACGTCGGAATGTACTAAATCGAGTGGATTTTTTGAGAAGCGTTCGGACGATTTCGGAAAACTTTTTTCGGTAATTTTGCCTTTGACGCATATGTCACACTTGAAACCCTCCGGAATCGAGAGCCCGCTGAGGCCCTTCACCATGTCATTTTTAGAAAGTTTGATCAGGCTACTACCACTTATATGACCGTATCTTTTATGCCATAGCAAGAATTCTTTTTCAGTTTGTTTAACTTTTACCGCGCCGATACTTGCTTTTTCCATATTGTCTGTTTGCACCACAAATAAACCGTTTTTTCGTTCCGCCTTTAAGATTGGTCTACAATTGTCGCGTTTTACGATAGCTACTAATTTATCGAATTGAACTTTGTATCCCGCACTGTTTATTTTTGCTACCGAGATGAAATTCCCCCTTAAACTGGGGACATACAAAACGTTCTTTAAGGCTATCTCTGAAAACGCTGTAAGCAATTTTACAGTCCCCGTCCCGCGCACATCAGCTGCTTCACCGGTAGCACTTACTACTTTTTGAGTTTCTTTTGTAGAATTGTTCATCACACAGAATAGGCTACTATCGTTGCACATGTGAGCTGTTGCCCCGCTATCCAAGTACCAGTTCGTTTTGCAAAACTCGGATCCGATCCCATGAACAATGGTACCGAATGATGCTGCTGACTTTTTACTTTGTAGTTTTTTTTGTTTGTCTTTTTGTTTACATGTTGCAGCGTAATGACCCTCTTTGCCGCAAATATAGCAATTTCCCTTAAGTTTACCTGACCTTGCGAGATCGTGCTTTTGCCTGACGCCTAGGACACTTTCGGCAGCTGAGACACTCGGAACGTCCCTCTCTGTCAGACGATTGCACTCTTCCAAAATTTTAATTTTCAGCTCACTAAGCGATGGCAGATTATCCCTACTCTCGATAGCCACAGTAAAACCTTCAAAGGATTCTGGGAGACTGCTCAAAAGAATTATACAAATAAGTTCCTCCGGTATGCTTAATTGTATTTCCTTCAGCTTCTCTGCGAGCTGACAGAATTCCAATATTTGACTTGGTACCTGATGACTCGAGCTCATCTTAAAACGCGCAAGTTTCTTAAGTAATATTACCTTTCGTGCTGGTCCTGAGGGGTTATGAACTTTATAAAGTTCGTCCCATGCATCCTTTGATGTCGTACAATATTTCACATGTATGAGCTCAGAGGGTTTGAGCCCCAATATGATGGTCGACAACGCCTTTTCGTCCTTTTCCTTCCATACCGCGATTTTCCGTTCCTCTTCGGCATCATTGGAAGTCCGTGCGGGAGATTTTATCGCTCCAGAAACATAGCCCCAGTAATCGTTCTGGATTAGAACACTTTTCATCAGCATCGACCAAGAACTGTAGTTCTCACTGTCTAACTTCTCGATGTTGCACAAGGAGTTCATTTTTGGTTTTTATATGAGCTCTTCACTGTTGAGGATCTTTTCACCACTAATTTCGCAATAACTTTGCTCAATCCGTTTTAAGCGCAATATTAAAGAATCCCTGGGCCCATAACCTGTTAGGATGGGGTTGGATTTTTAGGATCAGCAAAACACGTCCATGCGGTAGGAAAACTGCTATTTATTAAGGAAGTAAAAAAAGGTAATGCCACATGTGTCGTTATACAATAGTTCAGTTTAAGTGGCGCTAGCGTTGCGAAAAAGGTTATACTTTACTCCAACACAATCCACTGATTATATGTATTAGTATATTTATTAAAAAATAACATGCAGTAGGAAAAAATATAATACTTAAGCTTTTGACATTTTTTATTGCAATTTTTGCAGAGCAAAAGTCTGTTACGCCAGAAAATTAGAAATATAATAATAATACCGTTAGAAATAATTTAATTTATTTGACAGATGACATGACATCAGTGTGGAGACAAAAAACACCCCAAATATTACTATTAACTAATATCCTAATAGTAAAAAGTTTCTTGAGTTATGTTATCATTTAATAGAGAAAAAAAAAATATATAAACTGCTGTCACCTACAGGTGATACTGGGAACTGACGGGCTAATGGCAATTTTTTTTTTTCATTACTAACAACCTAATTTTAATTTCTTTCTATTGGGAATCTAGTGTGGAACACTATTTCGCAAATATCCTACAAAAAAAGCGGTATGAATTGATAAACAAATAAAAAAAACTTATTTTGATATTTTTAACGTGCTGTTTGATGTTGAATATTTTATTATAGCATATAAAAGATTAAATAAATATATTTTTCGTGCACGGGAGTAAAGAGGTAAGTCAAGGACAGAATCTTAAACACTTTTTGAACTGAGATAGGATCGTTGTTATAGATCAAGACACGTTTGAGTGCAATATTTCACTTTAAAACTCAACAAGAAGCGTATAGTAGGATATATATTTAGGAAAATAATTGTTTCTAAAAAGAAGCTTCAACAAGAAGCGTGTAGTAGGATATATATTTAGGAAAATAATTGTTTCTAAAAAGAAAACTCCGGTTTCACTTTATAACAAAGTTTTTCACTTTATTGCTAGTCGCAGATTTTGTCTAGTCGGCTGGCAGACAAGAAGTGACTAGTCGGCTGGCAGACAAGAAGTGAAGTAGTTATATCAGTTGCACTACCAAATTTACAATTTGTCTCTAAGTATAGTTTTAAAGAGAGAATATACAATTTGCTTTCTGTGTGAACAAGTTATAATTCAACTGGACGAGTGTGGTAAATTGTAATAATGAAAATGCTGATGAAATGGGTTTTCCTTATAACAGGTTTGATACAGCAATTAAAAAAAATAAAATATTTAATTTGGAGTACAAGCATATCAAAAAAGTCAAAATTAATGGCAAAATCAAAGAAGTTAAGACTGTCGAATCTGATGACGATTAATTAAGTTTTTTTGTATACACGAAAATTTAGCCTGTTAGTAATCAACAAAAAAAAAAAAAAATAGGACGATGTACTGCGGACTATAAACCTAAATATCTTACAAAAGCTCATTAAGTCCTATTAATCTCTCTACTTCTAATATGTACAATATATAGAAGTTAATTAGTATATGTTATATTAGGGTGCTTTTTTTTTCGCGACTATTTTTTTTTTTTTCAGTCCCACCTCGAAATTTTGTGGCTAATACCTAAACATACATTCCCTGAAAATTGGAGCCCAAAAAAATAATATTTAGTACTAGACCAAGACGCATAAAGATTTCCCATATAAAATACACGTGAACTTTGATTATTTTTCTTCAAATCTCTACAACTCAGAGGCATTTTATGGCACAATCTTGGGCAATGGTAGGGTTTCTTCAGAATTGAATGCTCTACAAAAGTGTCCATTGCGATGTAACCCTAACTCCCACCAGCGAGGTAGTACGGGTCATTAACCCCAATTTTTCCACGAAATTCTCGCTTTTTGCCCCTATCTCGAAAACAACAAGAGGTACAGAAAAAGTGAATATGACAAACTTGTAGCAAATTCAATTTCCTACTAAAAAGTTTTGAACACCAAATTGCTCACATCGATATTTCTTGAGATATTGGGCTTTGAAGTTGAGGTAGTGAGGAAGTTTCATGTATTACTGTGCTAAATTGTAGAAACACTACCTCAACTTCAAAGCCCAATATCTCAAGAAATATCGATGTTAGCGATTTGGTGTTCAAGAACTTTTTGGAGGAAATTGAATTTCCTACAAGTTTGTAATATTCACTTTTTCTGTACCTCTTGTTGTTTACGAGATAGGGGCAAAAAGCGAGAATTTCGTGGAAAAATTAGGGTCAATAACCCGTACTACCTCGCTGGTGGGAGTTAGGGTTACATCGCAATGGACACTTTTGTAGAGCATTCAATTCTGAAGAAACCCTACCATTGCCCAAGATTGTGCCATAAAATGCCTCTGAGTTGTAGAGATTTGAAGAAAAATAATCAAAGTTCACGTGTATTTTATATGGGAAATCTTTATGTGGCTTGGTCTAGTACTAAATATTATTTTTTTGGGCTCCAATTTTCAGGGAATGTATGTTTAGGTATTAGCCACAAAATTTCGAGGTGGGACTGAAAAAAAAAAAAATAGTCGCGAAAAAAAAGCACCCTAATGTTATATATTAAAAATATGAAATTTTCACTTGTATAGAATCACTAGAGGCTACCAAGTCTGTGAAGAACACAAAAGTATTAAATTAAGAGTTCACAATTCTTTAAATGTGGAATATTTAGGTTTAATAGTAGAAGTAATTTCTGCAAATTTAAATAAAATCTCAATTTTTTTCTTTCATAGAATCGTTAGGAGTTCTCGAGTTTGTAGTGTATAAAAAGTAATAAATTACGCGTTAAGAATTCCTTAAATACAGATTTAAACTAGAATTATTGGCCTAATAATTTCATAATAGTATAGATAGTTTTTTGAGGTTCACTTCTATAGAATTTTTAGTAGTTAATGAGCCTATTTAGTGTAAAAAGTTCTTATTTAGGCGCTTTTAAAAATAAAAAGTATTAATACAGATCTATTTAAGTATGTTCAGTATCTAAACCGTAGCTAAAATTCGACTCGTGTAGCTTTCTACATAAATGTTTTAGGTTTCAAATGGGTTTGAATAAATCCTGCTATTAGGCATTAAGCTCTTGATATCTGTTTTTCTTGTGATTTTAATTGTCAACTTTTTGTGAGTTGAAGAGTACGCAAAGGGAATAACAAATTACCAGTTTTTTTTTAAAGGAGACTAAGCAATTTTGGTTATATCTATAAATTTAATATAATTCATATAAGTACTGTCACTCTCAAAAAGGAAATAGGATCTCAAGTCGATTAGGATCTTTATAATTCTTTGGTTGTGTGTAATTCTAAAAATATAAATATCAAAATCAAAATTAGGAAGTAATACATTTTTAAGAAATTTTGCTGGAGGATCAAAAAGGAATATTTTGTAATAATCTACTTTCCTCAATTTGCAAAACACTGCATATCGTTGCTATGTGTTTTTCTATAATTCTAACACCTATTCTATCATCTCCTCATTACGAGATAATTTTCGTGTGTGTTTTACATTACCCATGAAGATTTATGAATTTACACGGATAGGAAAAAAATTGCATTTTATTTATTAAGGATGAGTTTCCAAAAAGGAAGCCTTTAGGAATCGTGTTATATAGAGCCCATGACACTGCACTATATATACATATATAAATTAAATTGGACTTTCGAAAACCAGATATGTTAAAACAACTATGCATTTTTTGAATCGAAATTGGATTTCCATTCTTCTCAGGGAAGCATAGAGAGAATGATTTTATTATTTTTTGTATAATATATTGTAGCATTTAGCATATGCAATTTTGTGCAATCCTAATCAACATGGAGAAACAAATCAGACTAATTTGAAATACTCGATTTGAAGGATTTTTAATATTTAATTAAGGCATCAAATCTTTTTATGTGGGAAGTCTTTAGTCTAAAATGACTAAATCCAAAAGTCTATCAAAATTATCAATATATGACATTATAAGAGTCATTCCGCATCTATAGTGTGCAACAAATATATAGAAGTGAATATTAAAGTACAAAAAGACTGAAGGTCACTCAAATCATGTTTACATGCTGAGTTGAACCCCTGACGTCGCCAAATTCTTCTCAAGTTGACGTCCTACGTCATATACATAAATGTGGATGTCAACTTTTCGGAAAATGTTGTCTCGTTGTAGCGTAAAATATTGCTGCAAAATTGATTCCTGACCGTCCAGTTCCATAAGTTGAGCATTAAGTTTCTGTAGAATTTAATAAGTGAATTCCAGACATCGAATGTTGCATTTAGTTGGGAGGTATGTGCAACAATGCAATTTGTGAAAATAATGTAGGTAGTCGCATTTTCCATAAAAAAATTCCTTTCATCGTGGAGTTTAATTTCCTTGTGTTCGGTATCCTTGTTCTAGATGGAATTTTGGGAGTTTTATTTTCTTCAACTTCCGTATGCTGATGTCGACTGTTTCTTCCATGCTTTAGCAGAAAATTCAGGAATGTTGAGGTTTCCAATAATGAAAACAGACTAAATTTATTATTAAATAATTTATTCCATTAAACTTATTACATATTCTATTGATTTTGGAATATATTTATTTATTGTAATTGGTATATTTATACGTATTTTTTTACAACCCGCCTATGTAAGAAATTCCCATGATTTTCTACTTATCGTATTTTCACTCAATCGCTACTGCTACGATATTGCCTTAGTTCTACACCATATAAATGCAGGTTGAGTTGAAACTAGGTTGATTCGACTCGATTCAGCCTTGCAAGCTGAGTTGAGTTGAAATTTCGAATAGCAGATCCCAAGTAAAAGTAAGTCGAGTAGGTGTGCTGATAAAAGCAATAAAATATTTTATTTAAATGGCTGGGAGAAATATTGGAAAACATGAAGAAACTAAACACATGTTGAATATTGTTGAAACTATTCTAAAAAAATATAAAAGCAATTAAAAAATCTCAAAAATGTAGGTTATATTTTATCTATCACTTCAACAACGTTTCGACGCGATTTCGATTGAACCTTGGTGGCTTATATACACAAGTTAAACATTCAACCCAATTTCGACTCGATCTAACTTACAAAATAAATAATAAATAATAATACGATAGAAAAATACTTTTTAAGGATGGTTAACCAAATCAATCTTTTTAAGATTGCTCGCGATGTTAGAGTGAGGATTAATTTCCTTAACACAAGCCTTTCTTTTCATGGTTTCGATACGACTGGATTTCCTTAAAAGCGCTCTACCTACATACATACATACATACCACATGTCTCAGGGAAAATGATGGAATAAATAAAAGTCACGTAAAGACATACCTCATTTGTCTTTCCTAGTGCCATCTACCTGCTGTCCGCAACTGGAATAAGCAATTTTGTTTTGAAATGCGGCAACCTGAATCTTATGGCCACAAACTCCATCAAACAGTAGCGGCAAACAATTTCAGTAATCCGCAAATTACAATTAGAAACTGCTCCTTTGCGAGCTGGAGCGAGGAAATGCCTTCTGTTCGTCTGCAGTCGTGATATGCGTATTAAATAATAGGAAAACAACAAGGACGTAATCTTCGTAGCCAGGTCTCACCTCGGGCTCGGGAAGGTCTTAATTGAATTTTTATTCTGCTTTATTTGCACGTCAGTCTCATCAGTGTCAGATTATGTTAACACCTCCACTTTTTATTCCGCCGCCTCCCTAAGAAACATGATTAATGATGAAGCTCTTCCTCAGAAGGTACTGACGACTTAACAAGATTGCTACACTTGAGGACACGCACAACAAACGTTGCTCTGATGAATTTCAGGTAGCGAGCGCGGCATTTGTGTTCATTTTCTGCTTGCAAGTGAGAGATCCGCTCCGGCCGGGTGGGTACGTTGTTGGCACTCGTTAATTTCAATGAAATATGCCGGGAACATGCCTAAAAGAGGCATATGCTTTGACACCCCTTTGATCTCAGATTCGCCCAACCCAAGGTAGTACGTACACGGCAGCCTTGCTGGCATCCATCCTGATCCTGATTTTCCTATCTTTTCGGAAGTCGGGATTGAGTAAATGTAATTTCATATCTGTGCCTCAAGTGTGGGGTTACAGGATAATCAGATCCACCCACATACGGAGAAACAACTTGCACGACGCACGCACGCACATCGACGGGGGCCTTCTCTGAAACAATTACTGAAGATGGAAAGTAATGCGAAGACTGTTTTCGAAGGAAGGAAGCGGCCCTTTCTCCAGTTGATAATTTAAATTATTAAAATACACCCTCCCCTATCCCTGGCTGGCCGATGTACTATATAAATTAAAACGTACTCAACTTTTTTAAGGGTTTTAAAATTTCAAAAATTATTTTTCTTTCTTTTTATGCCATTATTTTTTTAAATCGTTGTAAGTCCACTTTATTAAAAGGAGGAGGCATGAGGACTATCTAAACTTTATAATTTAACTAGAGAAATTGTTAGAATTATATATTCAAAATGTAGACTTCAAAAATAACAGGTCATATGTAGCTTCAAGTCTTAAGAATAAATTGATTCATATCTCATTCAAAAATCCAAAAAATTGACTGAGTTCTAAAAAATGATTTTTGATTTTTTTCCATTGACTAATTGTAATAGATTTTAATTCTGTTTAATATTTTTCTGAGTAACGTAGATTCTTGGTTACACGTCGTACTAATAACATTATCTACGAAGTAGCGTATGATCAAATGAGCTGTAGTTGTTATACATTTTTAAATTAAATTATTTTCATTGAAAATAAAATAAAATTCATATTGTTCTTATTTGCGAAAACAAAAACAAAACAAAATTGAAAGGCCGTAGCAGGATAAGAGTGGGTGGGTTGCCCCTGCATCTATCTTGCTCATTTTAATGTGGTAAGTTTCTACGGTGATGGGATGAATTTGTGCCAAATATCAATTTCAAAAAATGTTTTGTACACTAGTTATAACTAATTTTTGGAAAATTGAAAAAATGAATTTTCTCGAAAATGGGCTGAACCGATCTTGGGAAAATGGGGTAAAAAAAATATTTAAATTTTCAAAAAATACTTTTTTATGAAATCCTTTTTTTACCACCACCAATTTTTTCCTATAGTGTACTTAGGTCAATAGCTATAACATATATTTTTTTTAGAAATGATTGAAAGGGTACTTCATAGTTAAAAAACAAGAAAATCATTTTTTCTTCCAAATTCAAGTTTTTAGTTGTGATTTTTGATAAAATAAGCACACTTTAAAGAAATCCCACACCTTTATTTGAATTTGGATAAATATTTTACAATTTTAATTAAACTAATTGTGAAGAGCGTCATAGTTAAAAAAAAAAAAAAAACAAACACAATGTTTTCGAGGAAATTAATTTTTTGAATTTTCCAAAAATACTAGTGTAAAAAACATTTTTTGAAATTTATATTTGGCATCAATTCATCCCATCACCGTAAAAACTTATCATATTAAAATGGGCAAGATACATGCGGGGGCAGCCCACCCACTCTTATCCTGCTACGGCCTTTGTGTTTTTACACATTAAAAATTTTCTTAAAATAGTTAAACGATGACAATTAGTTGCGTTGCGAATTTACAACACGGAGTGTATTATAATTATTACATATGGAAAAAAACGAACTTGTCTTACAAAAACTTAATATCACATTTTCGTAAAATTACAAAAATATTTTTAAAATTTGTATCGACACATAATTTTAGTCGTAAATGCTTTAACAACACTTGAAGAGGTAACAAAAATTTACTTCTACACTTTTTGGCATGGTTGCAGCATTCAAGGTGCTGATTTTAGTAAATTCGTATATTACAATATAAAAACATTTTAACAACAAATTAAACCAACGAAAAAAGAAACTGAAAAGCGAAAATAAAATAAACCTTTTTAGTCTTCTTAGAATATTTCAACAATTTTTTTTTTTTTTTTTTTTTTATAAAGCAAATTCATAAACGTATAAATAAAATAAGTATGTAGTTATATTCAATAAAGTTTTATATATGCAACATATCTCCAAAAAAAACTTGAATAATTTTTTGATGAATTAAATCTGTCAATTTTACCATTGACTTTATTTCGCCTCGTGTATCACAGCTCCTCAGCTCCTGCGTGATGGCATGTCTGCGACACATTTTTCCACAAAAAGTGTAAAACTATGCGAATCATATTCTGGTGGATTGGATACGATATCTGTGCAGGGTTATGCAAATCAGCAGGCATTAGAATCTTCTTACACCGCTCAACAGCTGTGACAACATCCACCTTAGATTTCTGATGGCATTCAGCTGCTTTGTGTTTTCCTTTCCACACAGTATTTTACATAAGTATAATTGCTGCGAAGGAACATATTGCACGTATTGCCTGGCTTTAGATTTTGGGTTTAGGAATATCAACATAAGAGTGCTGCTCAAGTTACTGCCAAGAAATCACACGAGCCGTGTCGTCCTTTTATGGCTTTGTGGTTTTAGAGGAAGCGCTATACAACAAGAGCAACATATAAGAAAATACTTGAGATGCTGGTAGCATAAAGTTTAGATTTATTGAGCATACAGTGTAATATAATGTAAATTCATTTATTTGCTTTTACTACGATAGAATTAAATTACAATGAAAAATGGATTTATTCCTTTCACTTTAAAGATGAATAACAAGAAAATGAAGTGAACAACTGAAAACTAACAAATATTTCTATTAATTTAAAAGTTTATAATTTCCAACATAAGGTATTACGTTCTTGTTATTGTTCATAATGTATCAAAAATTAGATCTAACCTAATTACTTTTGCATCCAACTTTCGTGCATATTTTTAACTTGGTCTACTTTATTTTGGATATTTGCACCAAGAGTAATCAAACACAACAGGTTCTACGGATTGTGTGACGGTGTTGACCTTCATGATAGTTTGCTAAAATTTGTTAACTAACAAGGGAACATTCCCAATCCGAAATCTCCGATTTTGATGAAACTTGGCAGAAATGTTATCTTTAGTAAGACTATGAGTTTATGCGTATGAAGTTTTTTTGGGATATTCAACATTTTTGCAAGCGATTTATAGTGAGAAACTCTAAAGGAAGTATATATAATTTATAGCTTTTCTAAAAGCTCAGACCTTCCTTAAAGAGCTTGCGTTCTCAAATCTAAAAAATAGTTAACTTAACGGGAGATAATGCGTCATAAAGCGACCCGAAAACGGCCCATTTTTGATCTTTGGAGGGGGGTTTCTCCCCCAAGGACAGAATTACAGCAGGGTTTGAAAACGGATTTTGAAATGTCTCACTAAAGGTAACATTTCTGCCAAGTTTCATCAAAATCGGAGATTTCGGGTTGGGAATGTTCCCTTGTAAGTTGAAAACACAATGATTTCTCAAATGAGGTGACATTAAATGTGATATAATTTTCTCGGGGAGAAAAGTGCTTCAGACATATTGCTAGATATTATAATATTAACTATTTTGTATAAACAAAAATGTTCGCTTAATAACTCGTTAGGGGAGACTGGCCTAAAATGAAATACTAGGGTAAAATGACACATATCACGTATCTCCAGATCTAGTTTTAGTTCAGTCTTTCGCAGTCCATCCATGGACGTATCGACCAGCGCTGCTGTAAACATTTTAGTGAGTTCCCTTTGTTTTTATTAGAGTAGTAGTTAAAAACCTATTTTCAGTCATCTATAATATATTATTATCAGAGAAATCAAATTGTTGGTGTAAAAAAACTGGGAGAGCTTAAGAAGAACTTATGACATCAGCGAGGACTATAGGGCTTGGTAAGGGTGGTATGAGTGTAAGTGTTATTATCTTGTTCGTAGAAAATATATTTTTTACAAAAAAATAAAATGCTACGTTTGAGGGCAAAATACCTATCATATGTCTGCGACGTGTGCAAATAAAAAACAAATATCGATACTAAATCTATATACTATGTAATTTTACCCACACGTACTTGGGTAAAATGATACTTTGAGGCCTTCTTAGTAGTCATATTTACACATGAAAGAAAGACTTATTTTATGTTTACTTTTATACAGTGTATGTATTTTAAGTTTATGTTTGTTTTTGTCGAAAAATATTTTACGTTTTGTTGAAAAATAAAAAAATATACGCACTTTACCTTAAGGTGTTTCATTTTAGACCAGTCTCCCCTCGTGAACAACCTGGTTTACAAATCGAGAGTTCAGCTAGCAAATATATACCCAAAAAAATATCTGGTTCGAATAACTAATTTCGTGTTTCATTTAACTATTTTTGATTATGAATTTCACCTAAGTGCCTATGCACTTTATTTTTTAGAAGTAAAGAGAAATCATAGAGGAAATATATAAAAATAAAGATTTTATAAAACTTAATCTGGGGTTCAACATTTTAGGCCACGGTTGTTTTTGCGTTAAATCAATTTTCGAGCAGTTATCTATGTAATGAAAAAAACATTTATGTTGTTAAGTTATGAAGAATACCTGATAAATTTTACGTGGATTTAAAGTTAAATTAAAATGATTTTTGTTTAAAAATTAAAAAATATATTCTAGTAAAACTGACATGCATTCTCTTTATTTCAACTATTCTCTAGTAAAATTAATATTAAGATAGTTAGATGAACTAGGAAAAAAAAAACCACAGTAAATTTGCATTTATATAAGTATATGATTGTTAATATATGGTATACAAAATTTAAGTTGCTTCTGATTCAAAAAGTGTTTTGAAGGTATAATGCGCAATATGAAAATCTGAGAAAAGGGTTTGTTTTTAACTCTGTCATTGCCATTGGTTCACCTGACAATATCACTGGCTTCAGCTGTGAGATCTTTATTTTAACCAGCCCTCTGCCACTTGTGCTCAAGGATGAATTTTTATTGTTGCCATCCGCTACGCGGCGCTGATGGTACTTGTAGGCGAACGCTGGCGGGACTTTTGAAAATATTTTTTTTTTCCATATAATATCAGATGGTGGAAAATGTTTTCCACAAATTCTATGATGATCTTTTAGATCTTTTCGATCCAATTCCGAATCCATTTAATAAAATCCAAAAAATAAAAACACAATTTGCACAACTTCGAAAACACAATTGCGATGACAACCATTCAAATAACCTGACATTCGGGCTCGTTCATCCTACAAGGACAGTCTGCGCCACCTAGCGGAGTAGTTTCCGGTGGCGACAATAAGCATCCAATTTTTTATGAAGGCTTTATAGAAAGTGACAGGGGGCTGATTTTAACAGACTTCACAAAAAGGAGGACGTTCTCAATTCGACTTTATGTTGTTTTTTTGTGTGTATATTACGCGTTATACTCGCCGAATGTGAACCGATTTCAATGATTCTTTTTTTTTTATTGAATAAGCTATATCTCGTGAGTGGTCCCATTTAAAATTGAAAAAATACCTCACCTCTCGTGTGAATGTTACTCGATGTCTTCACCGACATCAATGGTTCTTTTTTTTATTGAATACGCTGTATGTTGAGAGTTGTCGAATTTAAATTTGAAGAATATATCTAACCTCTAAGTGGGATTACCTACAGTAATGTGAGTTTATAAACTTGCCTTCTGCGGCACCGACTCCAAAAGTAGCTGATTAGATATTGTAAATATTTAAGAATCAACAATTAGGATTATTCTATTGGGATATACTTGAATGAAAAATGGAAAAAATTCGTCCCGATATATTCTAGTGCGCCGTCCATAGAGAGGGTGGTTCTTAAAATTGAAGTTTGACACCCTGTTAATTTATTCTACTATCTGAAAAATAGACGTATCTTTTTATCTCTTAGACTTAAACATTTTTTGCCGTAGAGAGCTCTAATAAGAATCATTTCATTCGTCAAGCGATTCTTTAACCCTCTTAATACCTTACAATTTTTTATGTACCAGCCAAAAATACCTTAAAATATATGTAAATTTACATAAGGAAAAGGAAAAAAAATTGTTTTCCAATTAATTTCCCATCATTGTTATGAAAATAAAAAGCCGATATAGCGGCTCAAGGTATTTCTCACAAAAATAGCAAAGCCAACATATCGGCTCTTAGGTTGTAAAAGGGTTAAAATTCACATCCAAGAAATCGATTTCGATTGTTTCTCAGAAAAAATGCAGAATAATATAGAGTTAATAAACATGTCATCCAGTTCATCAAAAAAATAAAGAAAAGGTTTTTATCCATATAAGAACCACCTTAGTAGGTATAACACTGCCCTTTCTTTAGACTGTTTGTCAGAACAGAGGCTCTTTCAGAGTATGTGTTTTGGTAATAGGACATTCTACCTATGTGTACGACTTTCTTCCTTCCACCTGAAACTCAGTGTATTCGATAGACAACGTTGTTTATGTGCGTGTTGACTTTGAAGGACCCTTTCCATGTTCGTTCGATGCGTCTAAGAAATTGATAAGTTTGCGATTTGCCTCTCCTCTATCACCGGATGCTTCGATTCCGCGTTTACTTAATTCTGCTTTCACTTCAAGGATACGCAATATACGACTCATACTTTAAAGTCACTCAAACGTTGAACGTTTATTCCGCATTTATCACTCAATCAATCTCACTTTCGTGAGCAATTGCTACGTATTTTTTGCATAAAAGGGAATTGAGAACAACCTATTTAACACAGGAATAATTTTATTTAAGTACAGAAATAATTTTTTCAATTATTTGAAAAGATTTACATATAACTCCAGTGAAAATTAAGAATATTTGGCAATATTCTAATATTTCGTTAAACTTGACCATATTCAATTCAACATTGAACTGCAACTGGAATTGTGACTGAATTTCCTCACCGAATGAGATCTTTCTTTTTGTATTCTTTCACCAATGTTCTTATTTAAGTCGTTATATAGTATGTAGCTTCTCGTTAATCCCATTTTGATTCATTAGGTTCATTCTTGATTATTGATTTAGTAATTCTATATATATAGCCTGAACCACAATCGAAACGTGAACAAAAATAATGTAACAAAAGAATTTAACGAAGCTTAGCTTACCTATGTCAAAATTGATATTTTACCGAAAGTTAGAAAGTAAAGTGACATACTACAGATAAGCGAATTTAAATAAAATGAGTTCAGTTAGTTTTTCTGTTCTTAGGCTCAACCTTTCCTATGCCCTTCGCTTTGCATATTTGTTCATATAGCCGCCTTATGGCTATTTTAATATGTTTCCATGCGGGGTTGAACAAGGGTTGAACCAGGGTTGAATTCGAGTTAGTGCCATGGAAACATGGGTTTTTCTTAATTTGGCTAAAACTCCACGAAAGTAATTCGGTTGAGTTGGGTCTCATTGACATATGTTATTTGCTGTCATTATGTTTCTACAACTCCATTCTGCAATAAAACTCTGATAGCAATTTTTCTTTTCTGTATAGTACTAGGTACAGAATACTAATTTTTTTGATTTCACAAGTCAACAAATTTAAATATTTTTTTTTGATTTCGAGTTCTTGTTGCTTGCGTCTTTTTTAAACTTTGCAACTTTTGGAAAAATGGGCATTCGTTTGGATAGTTTGACCCTCAGTTATAACTAAATGCATGGTGCGATATTTCTGATTTTTTTTCCAAAACATATGTTATAATTCAAAATACAGTAAGAACTTTTAGGATCGCTGATATTAAGCCAGTTATCAAAATATATAAATTGAAAATGGCGGATCTAATATGGCTAAAACATAAAGATTTTTAAATTTCCTGTCCTGGGTACAAAAGCAAAGTTTTTTAAAAATCATATCGATTTTCTTCACTTGTAAGACAAAAGCAATGAGAAATGACCACATATTAATCAGAATTAAAAATCGTGTCGACTTGTGTTTTCATTTAATTTTCAGCGAAAAAACATGTACTTTTATTTTACATTTATTTCTTCAGTTAAATTCGACAAATACTAATGGAAACAGATTGGGTTTTGTCTTGTCATTGTTAACTCAGCTAAAAATCAACTCTAACCCTTAGAAACATTGTATCTAGAGTTTAAGTTTATTACGTCCATTTAGGTTGGTCCCATAAAAGTTGTAAAGGATTAAAATAGAGCTTATTCGTTACTTTTTAATACTTATTTGGATCCCCGAAATAGATCCGAAGTACTATTACATATTTAGTATTATTTTTGTATATTAGAATATTTGCTAATATTATATAAATTTGTTACAATATTATCGTTATTGTTAAAGAATAAGTAACATTTATGTTAAAAAGAAATGAATAAACTAATAAATAAAATTCGTTTCCACTGACTGGAACAACAACTTTTTATGTTTCTGGAGTCCTTGATTCCGAATCCGAGGTCTGTTTGTCGGTATCAGATTGCATTCAAGGTCATTTCAAGGTAAAATTGTCCCAATAGTCTCAATCACCGTACATTTAGGTTTTTGGGGCCACTTATTCCGAATCTGAAGTCTGTTTGGCCATACGAAATCGCGTTCAAGGCCATTTCAAAGTCAAATTGAGAAAAATCAGTGAAAAATGTATGCTGATTGGATCTATTTGCATGGATTTTTCTCAAAGTGTGCCTGTATAATTTTTAAAAATCTTATGTTTTATTTGAATAAAAAAGTGAATCTGCAGCTCCTACATTAGGATGTCCAGGAACAAATTAGGGCATATATATTACATTCTAAAATTAGGACATAGAGGAGCTAAATAGAGTTAATAAAATCTAATTAGCTCCTGAACCCTTCTAAAGCAGACGTGCCTATCACCCTGGGCTTAATTTATAAAGAACCTCTGTAGCGTTAATTCGTTTTTCCTCCTCCAAGTTTTTATTGGGACCAATGGATTTAACATAAAAGTTAAAATTTTGTTTCAGGATGTTACGTTATGATATATCTCATTTTGGTTCAGGCTCATAACTCCTATATTTGTAACACTATTTTTAATATATTGTAAATTCCAACATACAATGTTTCTGTAGTAAATAAAGTAAAGCCTTTAAACATCCTGAACGCGACGGAAGCAGTACAAGACAAACTGCTTTTGTACTGATAGGAGGAGAAGTCTACTTAATACGTTAGACCACTCGAACAGGATGTAATGCATCATGATGTCCCGATTAAGCTCCATCCGCCTTTTTTGACGCAAACACATGAGAAGTAAGTCATCCATGGTTAAAGCGATTAAGCTTTAGATTGGGAATGGAGACGCCTCGAAATTCGCTCTCAAACGGAGCACTCAAAGAGGATTATTTGTCTTTCGTTATCGTGTACAAAATCCTTAAGCCGGATTTTTTCTGTGTGAACGAATCTTTCGCCCCCATTCCGTCTACTGGACGAGAGAGTAATGAGAAAAATTGCCAAGGAGAAACGTGAAATACCATCTTTTAATCCAGGAATAATCCCTCGCCACTTAAAGGTTGACTTGGAGTATTTTTAACGGACTGGCACTCTCATTAGGCGATCCGACATTGAAATAGCCAAGACCCCAGCTTGCTAATAGATACTTCGGCAACAATAACGACTGCAGGGAGGGTCCCGAATTCCAATTGGGATATAAGTTTTTGTCGCATTAGACGCTATACTGGCCATAACGAGACACAAAAATAATTTGTCCCCTGGCTGGTTTGGTTGGTTGGCGGACTTGGGTATGTCGTCGTCGGGATGTGGCATGGCATGAACCTAATTCTGCTATCCCATCCTTCGTTCGGTCGTTCTGGAGCACACCGAAGCGCACTCCTTGTTCCCTATTTCAGATCTGGAGTTCTGGAGGCGACAAGTGGCCAAGCACTTTTTGCCTCCATTATTACCACCAGTTGCAGCAATTTATTCCCTCGAAGGACTCGTAAAAGTTTTGTCTTTTCTGTGTCGCAAGTCTTTCACGGAAATCTCGGAAATGCAGACCTCGAAGACAGTGAAATATGACTAAGAGGTCGGGGGTAAATTCATCATCTGGGAGGAACTGCGCAGTGGCGGCAGATTAATTTTAATGGCCCTCCCCTCGACTGGGTTATGATAAGAATGCAAAATGATTGCGCTCCATAAGAAACTTCCTGACACCACTGACGCTATTGCTTGCCCAGAAAATATTTCAATTGGTAATTTTCTTTAAGAGCAGGACTAATTGCAGCGTCCCCTTTGAAAGTGATGTAATATTGCTCAAATGAAATTAGGAATGGGGTTAAAAGCTTTTTTTCTTCTTTTTTTTATTATAAAGCATTGCCTCAAAGGCTATTCAGAATTCCATTTTTTGTCTTTTGTGGAACGGCTGCTCTTTTAGGGAAGCTAAAATAAGCACCACCTGCATAATTAGTTTGGAATTTTAGCCCTTCTAAGGGATGATTATGAATATTTTTATCCTCATAAATCAAAGCTGGGATTCATTTTCAATCTTTTTTAAATTAAAAAAACAAGCTGAAAACCTTAGTTGGGGTTGTTACCAGCAGATACAGATGCCTTTGATTTAAAAATTAAAACCCAAAAATGTTGAGTTGTAAATTATGCGTCCTGAGCGATATATTTGGAATATTTTTGAAAATTACGGAATTTTACGTACTCTACAAAGTAAAATTTTACATAATTTGGTTTTTATACAAGATTTTTTGAATTAACACGTTCGCGTTTTTGTTTGACTATATTTTGTATACAGTAGAAATATTTATGAGATTGTAAAACATTTCTAAATTAATTGCTTAAGGGAAATTAAACACCCACAAAAAAATCTGTATGTTATTTCATACGGTCTTGTCGAAAATTTTGTTGAGAATGTTTTTATGTTTTTGTTTTTAAGTTAAATTACAAACATATTTAATTTAAATATTAATTATTTCCATATATTTTGGATTTGGGTATTAGACTTAAAAAGTTTTTGAAAGAAATAATTACAATTGAAAAAAGAGATATGAATAATAAAAAAAGATTTAAATAAAAAATTTAAATGAATAAATCTACGCAAAGAACTTAAAGAAATAAAAATTTATTATTTGCTGCATTATACAATATAATAATAGTATTAACAACAATTTTTATCAAAATTTCGGACATTTCTTATATGATATTTCTTTTGAAGGAAATATACAACGTTGGAGGAAATAAGCGAGTACTACTATTTAAAAGTATGTAAAGTCTCACAGAATAAGCTTAATCATATATTAATATTTAATACTGAAATGAGATACTTCAAAAATAAACATACCATAGAAGGAGTTGTCGTTAAACAAGTAAGTACGCAACGTATGAGAATACATTTATTCTTAGGTAACACCTTTTCTCCAAATTGAATACCTACATACTTTTAAAAATAGAATCAAGCCTTCAAAGGAATATTAAATGTTTTTCTTAGAAAGAAATTTAGATCCAGAAGGGATCCACTATAGAATTAACATAACAAATGAAGATGAAACATTAGTAGAGAAGATGACAAATTTAAAAAAAAATACTCAGTGTAAAGACTCTAATACTGTACTGTTTTATAGGTATTTTTTTAGACTTAGTAAAGAAAAACACATTGTTAATTAGTGCAAAAATACACAATTTCACAAAGGTACATTAAATTTTAAAATAGTTTTTGTTTCCATTTAGAATCGGGATATGTTGTGTTGAAAGCTGATATCTTTTTCCCATCACCTTGTTTATTTGAAAAGTACTACTGGGATGGCCCTGTATTTGTAATTAAATTCTCTTGAATTTAAATAAATGCTTTACGATATTTTCTTGAGATCTAGAGATCTTAATTATTCTCTCTATGGATACTATTTAACAAATGTGGATCACATTACAGATTTGGGCTTAATACTTGACCGAAAAATGGAGTTTACACAGCATATTGACGACATTGTAAATATGTACATGTAACACCACACTAGATTTCATTAGGTGATGGTCGAGGAAAATAAGGGATTTTTATGTTCTCAAGGCTTTATTTATTTGTTAGATGAATCCTTGAATATGTAAGTATCGTGTGGTCCTCGTCTTATTCGGCAAATAAGTCAAGGATTGAGTTAGTTCAGAAACAATTTCTACGCTTTGCATTGTATGACTTACCGTCGCAGAATCCTTTGGAACTATCGCACATTGTCCCCAGTAGGTTCAAAACCACCCACAAGTCGTAATTTTTAACGAAATTTGAAAATTCTTTTTGGAAGATACTAGTGATGAGAAAACGAAGAGACGCTCGAAAACCTTTTTGCCATTTTTTCTTGTGTGATTTTAAAAATTCTAACTACTTCACTTTGGTTTCGAAAAATTCAGCATATTGAAACTTCATTCTTATGATCCAAAAAATTAAAGCAAAATTTGGAGAAAATCAAAAACAGGATTTTGAGGTTTCTGAATCGAAATTAGTCATTTACTTAATCGTACAAAGTCTCCTGAAGGTTCTATTTGTGATTTTTTCCAGATTTTCATTTTTGCTTTAAGTTCTTGGATCCTAAGATTAAAGTTTCAATATGCTGAATTTTCGAGTTCAAAGTGAAGTATTTTGAATTTTTAAAATCACCCAATCACCGCAAAAAGGTTTTCGATTAAAATTACGACTTGCGGGTGGTTTTGAACCAATTTAGCAATATAGCCCCAATGTGTATCGAGTTGTAAAGTAGACTTAACCCATTAATGCCTGAATAACAAAAAATTGTACGGCAACTTTGAGGCGCTAACTTTTATCGAAGGGGTGGTCAATTCTTATCGAGACCAACTTTTCCAGACGTATTTTGAGTCGTCCGACACGATCCAACCAAAAAAAAAGTGAAAAAAAATTATTATTATGGTTTTTTGCAATAGTACATAAATAAATACCTTTTTCACGTCATTTTTTTCGAAAAAACGACAGATTTAGTGGAGAAAAAACAACTTTTTACTGCAATAAAGTGCATAAAACATGTTATTAGTATTTAAACTTCAAAAATATGCTGGCATTTTTATCGTTAAAAATATTAGGCTGCATAAAAATTGCAACAATGTAACGCATATTTGCATTACTTTCGATCACTTTTTTTTATTTCACTATGTTCGACTATTCCCAAAAATGTATATACACTAGTTTTAAGGGTCACTGATTACGAATTTGCTATCAGATTTTCGTAATTCAAAATGGCGGATCTAAGATGGCGAAAATTTTTTTGCAAAATTCTCAATTTCTTCGAAAAAAAAGTGGGTGTTCGGAGTTTTTGGGGTCACTGATTACTGATTAAATGCCTGCATATTTTTGAAGTTTAAGTCCTAATAACACGTTTTATGCACTTTATTGCAGTAAAAAGTTGCTTTTTCCCGACTAAATCAGTCGTTTTTTGAAAAAAAATTACGTGAAAAATGTATTTATTTATATAATAATGCACAAAAACAATAATAATAATTTTTTTTTTCACTTTTTTTTTTTGTTGGATCGTGTCGGCCGACTAGAAAATGTCCGAACGTCTAGAAAAGTTGGTCTCGATAAAAATTGACCACCCCTTCGATAAAAGTTAGCGCCTCAAAGTTGCCGTACAATTTTTTGTTATTCAGGCATTAATGGGTTAATATAATAGAATATCGTCGTTATTGAGCGACGAAATTAACTGTCCCGAGCTTTTTTCTATGCTAAGTTTTAACGTATCAACAAGGAATCTTAGATAATTTGATTTCTTTCAAACTGAGACTTATCAAATTTGGTATGCATTATTTCGTCTGAAAGAATCCTTAAGGGGGCTATTAGGTTACGATTTAAAAAAAACATTTTTTTTTTTTACAGAAAGAAAACAGATATCGTCTTGAAATTTTGCACAGATATTTAATTGCACTTAAAATATACAAAAATATATTGGCGGGCATGATTCCAGGCTTGTGGATCGCCAGGAAAAAAGAATAAAAAGAACAAATTAATCCTTCTTCAAATGCCTATCGTGTGAACTAGGATAATTTTTTTCTACTAAAAAATAAAAAAATGGCGGCCATTTGAAAAAAAAAAAGATTTTCGAGGTTAGAAAATCGGCTGAAAATCGGTAAATTTGTTACCGATCAATACGACTCTAGCCATTTGAACAAGGATTAATTTGGTGTTTTTTGTTTTTCTGTGTAACGATTCAGACGCCTGAATTCACAGAAGTCGTATATATACATATATACATTTTTAGTGAAATATGTTTCATTTAATTGTTATAATAATACGATCATATGCTCTTATAAATTCCTTACCTCTTGGGCCATTTATTTCGAATGGAAATATATTCTAAACTTATTTTTTCGGAATCTCTACAAATTATACAATAAATGTCCATCAACGTTAAAGGCTACCTATAATAAATATTTTTATAGAATAAATTTTATTTTAAGCAAAAAACAATTAAAACATAGAGTTAGTAATATTAAACCCTAGAATTATTTATAGTTTAACTTTGTACAGTCTGCTGCGTGAATATGAAGAAATAAAAAAAAAAAACGTATGTCAGTTACAGAGTTATATTTTCCTCATACAATTTACTATTAGCGTCATTAATCTGTAGTCAAAATTGGGGACATTTTTAACAGACAAACTTGCTTTTCAGTTCCTTTCCCCTTTAATTAATTAGTGTGTTTTCATCCCTAACAGACTTCACACTGTGTTAAGAGAATATATGGTGTGACAGGCGCTCGTTATTTATAGCTAAAGAGGCCACGTATGAATTTGACATCTAGGATGCTTTTACAATCAGTCGTTCAAATACAAAAGTACCTGAACAAAATCAACCCTATTCTCTATGCACACATTCACAGAACATTGCCATGGATTCAACTCTTTCGTCATTGTGATGCGTATGCCAAAAACTTGAAAATAAATCAATTCCTTGTCTCTTTTATTATCCAAAAAAAAAGGGATCAATCGCGGGAGCTGTTAAAGGAGGTTGTACGAAAATGTGGATAAAAAGTGGGTAAAAATAGAGATGTCTGTATCCGAAAAGCTGAAACAAATGATGGCTTATATAGGCTTTTATATACCCATAAAAAAATAGGCCGTGGTTGATTTTTTAATAGACGCTCAATAGTCGAACTCGATGCTGCAAAGCGTATTTACGCCAAACGTTTTTTTCCCACACACACAACTTTTGTCGTCATATGGTTGCGAAATGATGCCACGATTTGCAAAAATCATTTTTCAAGATGTTTTCAAATTTCAGGGTGATGGGACATCAGCACGCTTGACTCTAGAGTGACTGGCGAAAATAAAGGCAATTTCTTCTCCTGACAACAGATGGTCGTGGCTTAGTATTAAAATGAATTCCCTTCAGGCCCGAAAGTATTTTTGTTCCGAAGTGCCATTTGTTCAATATATTTAAATATAAGTAGGATAATAATAAAATGTATTTATCATACTGCTGCAGACTTTAGCAGTATCTAATTCAGTACAGCAATAATAGATCAATTGGTCAGTGTAAGAGGTGGGTTTGTAGGGTCGTCTCTTCGCCATTTACCCATTTTTATATATATAGGTATAATATAATATGTATACAGGGTGATCCAAAAGTATGGAAACGGCTAAATAACTTTCGAGGAATGCATTTTGGAGAAAAAAGTTGTAGATAAAAGTTTTAGGAATTTTCCCTGGCTATTTAATGGTGGCCGTAGATTTGACCTTGACCATGGCCTTGAAGGTCATTTCAAGGTCAAGTTGACTTCTTTAAATTGGAACTCATATTTTTGACCACTGAAGTAGAAAGAGTGCAAAATTTTACGTCCGACTGTGATCTTAACCATGACCTCGAAGGTCATATCAAGGTCAAGATGGTTCTTTAAAAGGGAACCTGCATTGTTACTGCGGATTTGGAAAGAGTGGACGTTTTACGTCCGAATGTGACCTTGACCACAACCTTGATCTCGGCCATGACCTTGACCATGACCTCGAAAGCCACATCAAGGTCAAGGTGGTTTTTTGAAGGGGAAACCATATTTTTGGCCACGGAAATGGAAAGAGCGGAAAATTTTACGTTCCCCTTTAAAGAACCATCTTGACCCTGATATGACCTTCGAGGTAATGGTTAAGGTCATAGTCTTTCCATTTCCGTTGTCAAAAATATGGTTTCCCCTTCAAAAAACCACCTTGACCCTGATGTGACGTACCTGATGTGATGTGTTAAGAATAGACGTCATATTGTTGTTACTCCGTCGTCATATGTATCGATATTGTTTTTTTTTTTGATATATGGATCTCTGATATTGATATTTTTTTAAAACATTGCTACAATATATATTGTTTTATTCTTTTTGATATCAACCCTTGTAATTATTGAAATGCCTATTACTATAAAAATTGAATTTCTTTGTAGTAAGTAGCGATTGTCGGAAATTTTTATGTATGTGATTGCTCTCTACTATTTATATGTATATTTCTTGATTGATTTTTCTGTACGAAACGTGAGTTTTAGCAAGGTAGTATTTAACTACTAAATAAACTTTTAAACAATAAATGAATTGGGCTGATAAAGCCCATTTTTAATCCATCTCAGAGTCGAAAGAATTGTTTGTAGGTCTGTTGTGACCTTGTTTTTAAATAATGGAAGATATTTTTTGAACTACATACTCAGTAATATAGGTCAAAAGTAATTTTTGGCTAGTTTTAACCTCTTTCTTGAGATACATAATTTTTTGTAATTATGAAGTGAACAGGGTACCACTCTCAATTTTACATACATATATATTTATATGCTATCAAATAAAAAGAATTAAAGTGGTACTATGTGTTTCATATTAAAGCTCACACTATGTAAAAAAAAAATTGAATGGCAATAAACGTTTTCTTGTGAAACTGAATTAAACGTAAAATTAAAGCGATGCTTGCAACATCACTTTAATAATCGTTTGCTAAATGGAATATTTTTGCGTGTTATTCCGTGGAGAGAAGAAAATTCCCTCCCCATGAAAAATTCCTGCCACTGGTAGATTATAAGATTGTAAGAAAATTCTTTGAAAGCAGGTTAATGTACGAATTTTCATACTTCTATCATGTGAAGGGAAATGAAAGTTTCGTATACACAATGTTTTGAAGACATTGGAAATATCCATATCAAACGCTGTTTGTAAACATTCACCGCCTTTAGCGATATTTGCTATATTTATACTATAAAGAAAAGTATCTTGGGGAAAATCCAATCAAGAAGAGAATCTCCTCCTTCCTGCTGTTATCCCTTTTATGAATGGGAAAGATTTTTAGATTTTATGATTTTCAATTTTTCTCCGGTCGCACCTGATCTTCGTGATTGGTGCTGTGAAAATTTCCTCAACTTGAGGAATCCTACAGAGGGTGACTGAGGGCCAAATTATGCCAAATAAAAACACCTTTCTTTTTCTTCAATAAATTCATAGAAATCGACACAAAAAGGGTTACAATAGCGATAAACTTATACCAAATGACGCCCATCCGGGGATGATTTGATTGTCAGAATTCAGAACATGTTCAGAAGCGATTTTTCTTACGAAACCTGCCATAAATTCCTCTTATGGGAAACATGATTGTATAGACGTTGGCAATTTTAACAGACATATTTCAGAGACAGCGAACATTCCCCGAAATCCACGTATTTTTCTGTGCGTGCATCACACGTGCTGGGGCTCCCAGTGATTATAGGTTACACATGAGATAAACATTTATTGTGGCAGCAGGATCAGGAGATATCTTCCAGTGCTTGGTTTATATTGCCCTTCTGTTCTTGAAGGAATCCCAACCGCGGTGGTGATGGTAATACTTTCTGATTATTCGTATTAACTGAATACTTCAACTTTCAGAAAATCCCATTATTATCGGTATAAAAATTGAACATGATACTTATTCGGTTTTCAGGTTTACGCGTCATTAAAAACTAGTCTCGTGGCAATAAATTGCTAAGAACTAAATATACTTGTGAGTAATGGAGAATTCATAGGAAACTTAACCTGACTCATCAATAAATAATTACATGACTGCTAATGGATCTATAAAAGTTCTTAACGATGGCAGTTTCCTTCAGGTGCACAAGTTCTCAACGAGAGATATTGTGTTACAATCTTTCGTTGAGAAGCCAGTAATGTAAATACATATATGTAGTATATGCAAAAGTATTTTTCCAATAAAACAAGCATTTTCTTTTTTATTTCCTTGTTGTTTCGGTACAGGCGTGTTACTTCAAAAAATTTCTAGTGATATATATCACATTCATACAAACCTTATTTAAGATAATCTATCTTTTATCTGATATTAGATATAATGCCAATCAATTTTCAAGACTTTCGAAAACTATATAATACTTAGACTCTTGGAAAACTAGGAAATGTCATGAATATTATTAATTAATTAAATTAACCTTGCTTTTCTGAAGTGTCTAATTACGTCAGTAAAGTAATTGGAAATTGTAATAAAATGCGTTTTTTAATTGTTTTTATATCAAATGTATTTTTAGATGTAAAAGAAAAAAATTTATCTTTTTATTTTTATAAAGCATTAGTTTAGTGTTTATTGAATTTTTTATGATTAATTGCTGTTTCAGTTTCTTATCAAACATATTTTATATTTGAATTTATATTTGTAAACTTTGCTCATAGAACATTTTATTAAGGATCCAAACATTTTGTAAAAAATTACGCTATAGCAACTGAAATTGTGAAAACTGGCTTTCTATGGCTCTAACAATCACAGAATGAAGATCTGCCAGTGGGCAATAAAAGTTATTTTTTGTGTAAACTAGTTCTCTTTTTAGTTCCACGTGTTGAAGCCTCGTTAGCAAGTATTATTCATATCGTATCAAACTGGCATTAAAAATTAAGGGATCACTATGTATCGACAATTTCTTTCATTTCCTACTGCGCAGTTAGAGTAAAAAAAAAGGAAAAAACGAAATTCCTTAATTTTTGTCCGCCAGTATATTTTGTGAATTTTATCACATACACGTACACACATGCGCGGAAGGAGGATAAGAAAACCCAAATACCAGTTCTTTCGAAAATATGAAAACATTTTCATAGGGACACTTTCAGCTTTCTAATGGCGTTGAAAACACTGCGCTACGATCATTATTCTGGGAGATACGGAAGCTCAAAGTTGAAAATGACGTTTTGGCTTTGACAGCTCACAGCTCACTTGAACAACATCACAGGAGAATTAAAAAAAAATCGTTTTAAAGGGGAAAATACTTGATTCAAAAGCCTTCACTTGGATTTACTCGCAAATTCTCTTTTTGAAGCCTAGAGTATTCAACTGAAAATAAAGGATCATTTTTTTCCTTTTTGGATTTTTTTTTTATGGAGCGATTGAGGATTTAGAAAACTATTTGATACATAGGTTTCAAAGTAAGAGAATACAAGCTTAAAAGTGAGCTCCTATTCGTCCAAATCCGTTCATATTTCGTGAAGATACAGCAGCTTAAAAAGGAAAAAAAGTGTTATTAATCTTTAATTCTTTCGAATTTTTGACAGTTGAATACACGGAGAAAAAAAATTCCAGCAACTTGATCTCTGGCATTGGTTTAGGTGGTATTTGTGCATAAAAAAACCTGGAAACCTTCATGGCTTCGCCATTGTTTTCAAAATGGCGATTGATAAATCAAAAACTGTCAAAACTAGGGATTTTAAACGTGATCAAAATATTGAAGACACAGTACAAAACAAGTATTTTTGAGAAAATCGAGTGAAAGCATTTTGAGGAGGACACTTTCAGCTTTTAAATTACGTCTGACAGATTACTGTACGGTCATTAGTTTGAGAGTTTTGGAAGCTTGAAATTGTAAATTACTATTTTGCTTTTACAGTTCATAGCTCGGTTGAACAAAATCGTAGATAAATCTTCTAAAACCCATTTTAAAGGACAAACTACTTCCTTTAAAATGCTTCACTTGAATTTACTTGCAAATTTTTTCCGAGCCCATAGAAGCCACTGAACTTCACAAAAAATTAAGGGATTACTTCTTTCTTCCACTTTTTGACTCTAACTGCGCAGTAAGAGATAAATGAAATGTTTGATACATAGGTTTCAAAGTAGATAATATAAGCTTCAAAATAAGCTTTCATTCATCCAAAATCGCACATTTTTCGCGAAGATACAGAGGTTTAAAAAGTACTGAAATTAACCGATTTTCTGGGTGATCCCATAATTTTGAACGCCAGTGTAATAACTAAGCTAAACAGATAAGAAACTTGATTCAACGTGCATCAATGGAATGTTATCTTACGTTCAGTTGCAAAAACCTTTCTATTAAAGATATCCGATATAACTAAAAATGCTTCATTTGAAAAATATAAAAATCGATAATTTTTCGCTTTATGCTGAAGATACGAGATAGAATTTTGAAGAGCCGTATCTTTAGCTCCTGCGATTTATAAATATTCATATATTTTTTAAGGCAAGTGCAGATTGTAAGACTAAATAATGATGAAAAACTAAAAATTGTCCAAAAATCGATTTGTGAAAAATAATCCTTAGCAAATAAAATCGAACAAAACTTACCTGGGTTAAACTAACAATATATTTGTTCACCTAGTAATTTATCCTGGAACTAACCTCTTAAGCCCAAAATACTTTTTAGTGAATATACAGTACTGCAGTTTTATTTTTAAGTAAGTAATATACAAAATCCAAAACCAACTCTTCGAACACAATTATTTTATAAATAAAATACGTAAGAATATTCTTCATACTGATTATTTTTTATTTATAAATTATGGCATAGCATTCTTAGGTATGCAGTCTTAGGTATGACAAATTTGGACAGAATAAACTATCTTTCTATTGGGTATAGGACAGAAGTAAAAAATTATCCATCAAGAGGGATAGAATTTAAACATGCACGATTAATATCAAAGTGTTATAGGTGTTATGAACGTAAGAATATACATACCTATAGTTTTTCGTGAAAGATCTTAAGTTACTACGATTAGTTTTAACAATATTTCACAATGTTATCTCTCCAAATTTCCTTCTTCGACAGAGATTTACGCAATATAAACTAAACATCATTCTCTGACTAATTTTCACTATTTAATTATTCCAAATGAAGCACTCAGTAAGTAAGTTTGTTCGAATAATTTTCATAATCTGGAGATTTTTGTAATCTTCTTCACTATATTATCACTTAATTGTGCTGAGTTGGCTTTGGCTCCTCGCCATCTCCTGAAATTGCACCATTAAAGGAAGCGGATTAGCCATGAGGCGCTGGTGTAAATCTGACGTTGAGTTAGAAAATGCTTTCTGGTCTCTTGGCACACAGGCACATTGTCACATACGTTTCAGCGACGATAAAAGCTAATCTAAGAAAATTTATTCCACTAGATCTAGATGTGCTGTGCTCCTTAGGCGGTGCTTTTATCCGACCATCTGTAAAGCGGTCTTTCAGAGGGCAATTCCAGAGCTTGATTGACTGGGGGGATTCCGAGGGCTTTGCATATCCCCCAATGAAATTTTTATTTGTTTCGTCCCGACTCATATTTTATTCGTGTTCATTGCTCCGCACTAATGGCCGAATTTCCGATTTTACTTTGAATTTAAGTGAATTCAAATGCTTTCAATTCACGAGATTTCTGTGTAAACTTTGACTGTTTGCTACATTACTTTTTGTTATTCTTATTTTCACTTCAATAATATCCAATGATTTTATTTCCATCCATTTAAAAAAAAAAAAAATTCAATTCGGTCGCATTTAAAATAATGAAAAAAAAATTGAGCAATTATTGTTTTTGTGCTAAATCTATTGTAAATTGGAAATAGTATTTCAATCAGAATAATTTATACATATAATGTATTCAATTAAGTTCATATATTTTTGGTTTTAAGTTCAACATACTATATAATATACATATCCAGCTAAAATTAAAAAATTTGTTTAGTAACTAAACCTCTTTGATGTATTCATGCTTTATGCGTTCTGATTATTTTATGGTTAATCTATGGCTGATCGATGTTCTGACATTTCGTTTATAGTAAGGTCAAGTGGAGTAAACGCGAGTGCCACAGCTAGAATAATATATTCTATGTTAAATCTTTTGTTACTCTATAAAAATTTAGGATTTATATTTACTGGGGCTATTAAGCATCATCATTAGAATCACTCCGTCAACAGGAAGATAACCAAGTTAAATTAAGGTTAATGGGTCACCTATTACATTTACCTAGTGTATAGGGGAAAATGCAATCATGATATTCAATTTTTTAACAGTGTATGTAGCTCTAATTCAAGGAATTAACCTTTGGTTTTTATTTTAAAGAGATCCGGCGGAAACAGAGTTTTAATAAATGGTAGATAAATTAAAAAAAGTAGGTAAAACATATCAGAAATGGCTAACAAAAGCTATCAACACACCAGTATTATTACTCTTTCCCTGCTATTGCAATTATCCCACTTGATCCTATGTCGAAAAGATTGTTTAATATATTCAGAAAAAATTAATTTCGTATCAGAAGTGAAAAGGAAGTAAAATTAAAGAAAAATTGCATTATTGTCAAAGAAATGTATTTTTTTTTGTTTAGAATAAACAGCTTTAAAAATCTTTTTTGAAAAAAGATGTTTTAAAATTTTTACAAAAATATATACTCTACAATTAAAGATTGTCTTGCAACTGCGAAAAACCCGTTTAAAAATAAAAACATTTTATGGAAACAACAGTCTTAGGTTTCCTGAAAATGACGAGTAATTTAAAGAAAAATCGATTTATCGTGAAGAAAATGTTAATTGTATCAAAATATTTCGCAACAGTTAGCAATTAATTTTTCTTAACTTCAAGGAAACAAGTAGGTATGTAATTTTTTTTTAAATTAAAATTCATTTACATTGGTATCTAAAAGTGTTGACGTTATTTTATCACAAAAATATCAGTTTTATATAATAAGGTTACAATGTAAAATATATGCAACATATTTTTTTGTTTTAATTTTATTAGTTTTCAAAATAACGTTAACAGACTCAATATAAGTAAACACCAGTGGCGTGGGGTCCATATAACACGATTCCTACCGGCTTCCCTTTTGGGAACTCATCCTATTCCCGTAAATTTAAAACTTGTTCTATGCCTGTAAAATTCCTGGAAAGCGCTCCCAAAATTCATCTCGTAAAGAAAACATGGCAAAACAAGTGTTACAACCAAAAACAACCATAATCTGTTGTTGCACTACGATGGAACCTTCCCTCGCACCGTAGCAGGTTCTATCAAGGGGTTGCATCGGGTATGAAGCGCTCGCTCGCTGCTTCTGTAAGCCGGTCATTTTACGGCTTACTCAAGCCCACACTTTTCTCCACGAGTAACAAAGAAATCGTGTGTGATATCCTTTGCTCACTAAAAGCAAATCCTATAAGCAAATAACACGATAGAAACCGGCTTCTCGGTTGTTTTCATTTTGCATAAGTTGAAACTCGGGTCACTTCGGCGGGTGGTTGTTTATTTCTTAGAATGTCAGCTGATTCGTGTCTTCTCTATGAACGGGTGTGAGTGTAGTGGTGCTCTCTTATTATCCCTATAACACGGTAGAAAGCGGCTTCTCGGGTGAGTGGGGTTGGTTGGGGTGGGTTTGGTTATTAATTTTTTTTTGTTAATAAACAATATTCAGCTGACTGTAAATTTCTTTGATAGTGAAGGGGCTGTGAATTGTAGGAGTCAATGCTCCCTTATTTCACAAGAACACGGCAGAAGTCGTCTTCTCGGAAGGGAGGGGTGTTGTGGTTTTGTTTATTATATTTTAATAAAAAAATTGTTAACTTGTGTCTCTTTTTGCCTTGGTGCTCAACGGATTGTGACTTATGAGTGTGGTGTGGTGCTACTTTATTACCTCTCGATAACACGATAGAATCCGGCTTCTCGGGTTTTTTCGTTAGGTTCGGCTATTCGGATGACGATTATTTATTTGTTTCAATTTGTCAGTTGAAGGATTTGTCGTGCATGTTTGATTTAAAGTGAAGTGTAATTGTACTTTAATATATAGAATTTAATTGTGAAAAGCTGGTGAGAATTTTGTAAGGTCTAGTAGGTCTAGTTTTAGTAGCTTTTTATTTATATCTTGTTCTCAGTCTTTAATTTTTGTTGGAAATGGCGTTACTTAGTGTTGAATGCTGCTTAACGGATTTTTTATTAGAACAGGCAAATTAATTTAATAGATTATCTTTTCAGCAAAAAAGCAGAGTTATCGAATTAGGTCGCGCTAAACCGTCGATGAAAATAGATTACAAGCGTAAGGACGGGTTTTTCAAACATTTTAATAAGTCGATTTATGAAAAATATTCGTGGCTGACCGGAAGCTGCAAATTAAATAAAATTTTTTGTTTCCCATGTCTGCTTTTTTCGAATTCTTCGAGTGTTTGGAGTCGCACAGGTTTTACGGACATTAATAATTTAGTAAACTCTTCAAGTAAGCATATTTGGTAAGTTTTTTTTCGCTATTAAGTTTCTGATTTTTGCACCGGCTTACCTTCTCAAAAATTTCACCCCACGCCACTGGTAAACACTTATTTGATTCTTAACAAATAATTCGTTCTCATTTAACACTAAACTCACCCACCCATTTTAAAATTTACTTTAAAATCATACATTTTCATTGTTATTTCTTGCGCTCATCTAAAAATAAAAATATACGTTCGATTATTTTATTAGAAATCGGATGTTATGTTGCGAATTATTTCCTTTAATAAATCAAAATGATCCATTATGGTAAGAAAAAGTAGTGTAAAGTACCGGTACGTTTAGTGTTGAAAGTATATTTGAAGTTAAAAATAAAACCAGGTTTATAAAATTAAGTTATCATTTTCAAAATCAATATTATACAATTTCTTAAAAGTTTACATATTAAGGTAAATTGATATTAAGTGAAAAGATTGTCCTTATTATCATAAAAATTATGTAATTAACTTTTTAATGAAATTTTCCTATAATTTATGAAATTAGCACTAAAAGAAATACACTTCCTCGATTTTTGTTATGTGTTTTTTGTTGTAATATTTATAAAGTGGTAATTTTTATTATATTGCAAATATACATTTGGAAGAATTTTAATAGTGTTCATGGTGAAATTGAAATTATTGGCCATGGATATGTGTGCATAACACAAAGCTCAACAGACATTTTTTCAGTAGATTACAAATTCGCAAACAAAACTGTCCTATTACGTCACGTTTTTGAAAAAAAAGCAGGTTGGAAAAGTTCGAAATACCGAATTTTGTTCATTTTTATAAACTAATTAAAAAATAACGAATTGTTGAAGGAGCTTGAAAAGTAGCTCAAATGAAAGTATGAACCTTTAGTTACTATATTAAAATACAAGAGGCTTTAATACTTTCCGAAAGACTCCATAATTCATCAATTACCTAATGAATGTGCGCAACGCTCATGATAATCTTATTTCCGAAGATGCTTATAGATTATTTCAGATATATCGATAAGGATTTAGGCTCTCTTTTGAGCAGTTTTACGAGCTTTTTTCACATTTCGTTATTTTTTACGAATTTCTAAAATTGGTTGAAATACGATATTTTGTACACTTCCCACGAATTTTTTTTTTCAATAGTGTGACGTGATAGGACATTTTTCTTTGTGAATTCGTTATTTACGGAAAAAATTCTATAGAAATGATATATGACGTGTTCTGTTACAAATCAAATATTAACGGGGGAGTATACATTTATTTTTTGAAAAAAATCGATTTTTCACAAATATGACCTGTAAAAATAATATACAATATGGTATATAAGTCAAAAATGCCGAGAAATATATATATAACGTGATATAATACATGGTGTCCAAGCGCGCGAATTATAGAAAAAAACTTTAAACGCGTTTTACTCGAAACCACGTTTCTTGACTTGGTTGGCAACTTTTTGGAAAAAACTATTCAACCAATAGGGATGCAAATTTTCAGGGATTATTCTACACATGTGTGGTTATGGTGTGAACTATAATTACAAATATCTGTTAATATTTTATCCACTTTTGAACCATTTTTTTACTAAAAACGAAAATATTCTAGTTCACACGATAGAGACTGATTTATATTTTAATATCCTGTTCGATTTTTTTGTTTCAGACGTTCAACAGCAGCTGAGATTTTCTGCCAACAGTTTATTTTAAAGGGACCTAATTGCGGCAGCCCTATCACAGCCCTATTTGAAAGAAAAAATACAAAAACAAATTTTTTTAGAAAGTTCGTTTGAGTTCAATTAAACAAAAAAATAAATAATAAAAAAATTCAAAAAAGTTTCGTATGAAAAAAAAAATTGAAAAAACGTACAATAATTGTCTACTCCTCCTTAAATTTTGTCGACCACTGTAATTAGATGCTAATAATAATTATTTAGGTATTTATTCATATGTACGATTGACACGCTCTAGGCCGGTTTTTTATTGCAATTTCATAAATAAAAATTTGTGATGAAAGTCGTAACAATTATAAGGGTTGTTGTTTTTCAATGTGTGAGTGTTTCTTATATCTATCCATATCAAAAATAAATTCATATCTTCAATAACAAGTAATGGTTGTGTAGTATACGATGAATATATAGCCCAATGGGTCCAGTTATTTTTTACAACGCAGGTTGAAATACATTTTTATCGATAATGACACTTACTAACTAATACCATGCCTAATAAATGTATGTCATTTGCAGTGTACCTTACTATTTTTTATTCAAATCTTATATCAATTCCAATAAGATTATTAAATCGATCAGCGTTAACATTTCCCTGCGGTGAATTTTGTCCAAAATAAGGTAAGAAAAGGTGAGGCCGTTGCGTTATAAGTACATAATAAAGTGGAAATAGCGCCTTCCCGAAATAAGGCGTTTCTGATCGTAAAAACTTTTTTACCGGACGTGTAATCACGAGAATGTCCACGATTTTCACGGGCCGAGGGAACGTTCATGTCATAAACAGTATTATAATGATCAGGGAAATTTCCTCCTATAATTGGAAGAAGCTCCCGTAATCGTCCACTGTATTACAAATCCAGACCAGGAACCAATCAAATTCTCTCGCCATTTATAGCCCCATGACCACTAATGAAGGTCATAACAACGTCCCAGGACGTTTTTGTAATAGTGCTTCCCGGTGCGTGTTGGTCAATATAATTTCGTTATGTTGTTACCAGAAAGAGATTCCCATTGGACATTTATTGCGTACTCTACAATACATGGGTTCCAGTTAAGCTTTATTTACTCCGCCACCGACCGGGACAAATAAGTGGTATTTGCCCTGGGAGCAGCTTCGTCATCCACTCCTCTTTCCAGCGAGATCAAAGGCATTCACTTACATAATTCACGAATGAAGCTGGCCAGATAACATCTGACTGGACCGGTCCAGAAGTTGCCACCAAAAGTCAGGGGCAATTAATTCCTCCCCTTCTTTAATTGTCAACATAATTTGGGATATGATCCCGAATTCTGTCGTCGGAAGTCTTTCGTTGTCTACCAGATTCTCTTTATGCTTGAGCTTGGACATCTCCAAAACCCCCCAAAAGCGTCTTCCTTTTCGCTGCGTTGGTGTTCGTGTGTTGTGTTGAAAAAAAAAGAAGAAAAAAAAAAATCTGGGTGTACTTTTACGGGGCAAACTGGGAAAATTCCTTTATTTATGGTCAAATGTTGACTCAGGGTCTTTTTGATTCCAGAGTGGATTATCGGCAAGTTATCACCTCGATGGAGTATGTGATGGCAATAAAAGACAGCACGTGGTACATTTCAGAGGCTGTGGGAGCAATCGTCAAAATAATTAAAAGGCAAGGGCTCCTTTCACTGCAGACCTTGAGATTTTATTAGGACCAGTCACTGAGTGTTTTTAATTAGGTACAGGAGTTCTACGTTTATAGTACCCTCCTTGGTGTTAATTTTATGTTTTAGCAAATAATTACTTGAGAGACGCCGGTGCAAAAATTCATCGTAAAACCAACCTGAGACTTCCAAAATGCCTATGAATAGCCTTATCTTTTAATATATTTGTCAGCGATGATTCATCCTCAAAAACTGCGGTTTTAGTATCTTTATTTCGTTAAGATTGTATTTAGGCAATTTCTTCTATGTATTCATTTATAATTAACTTTCTATTTGTATTCTACGTGTATGGGAGTAGGGCAAGATATCATAACACATATAACTTTTTTTGGGATAAGTATTCAGGCAAGAATAGCTTATTTTGAAAGACATAAAATAGGCCCCTGGTTTCAGGAACTTTGGTCTTTTGACGATATTTGAAAAATTAACTTGACACCACATCGTCAAAAGACCAACGTTTCTGAAACGATATTATTTCACTGAATATGTTCTTGGGCACACACTTTCTGCCTTTTACATACTTGGACATATAACTAACAAGGAGGGTAACGTTGGATTCTCTCCTCCTCTTTTGAATGAGTTCTTGCTCGATATCCTACGATGTCTTTACAAGGATCTATAAGGACTTAAGTGAGTAAACCTCTAAAAAATCTTCAATGGAAATTTTGAGACATTTTAAGGGGGTGGGGAGGGTAGAGTCTCAAAATAGCAAAATACACATTGATCCTGACACTCCAAGGAACCAATTGGTACACCGTTTCCTACGTTGAATCGGGACACCCTTTATGTAGATAAAATCGAAAGTCCGCTTTTTTTTTGTTTGTTGCTCAAATGCTCCTAAACGTTTGCATCAATATTTTTTGTTTTTTGTTCGAAGGTAGTACATATTCCGACTTAATATATAGGCTACTCTTTACTTGGATAAAATGTAGAATTTCAAAATGGCGGCGACAATTTTAAAATTCAAATAATTGTCATTAAAATTGGTACCTACGGGTTTGAAGCTGATTTCGAATATACTCATGGAATTTTCAACTGTCCGATCCAATATGGCGACCAACGTTTTTCACATTCGACTGGTTTTTATACTAACAAGGAGACCGTCAAGATTGTCTGTCTCTGATTTCAATGATTTTTGTATATGTTGTTATAATTGAGCAAGTGAGTGAATTACCCAAAAGGAATTCACGCAACGCTCAATAGTTTCAAAGTTGCTTCTACCAAGCAACTTAAATACAAGTTCAGTTTGCATGCGGTTGTCAAGGCGGCGCGAACTTCATTTATAACATTGATGAACAAATTTTCTAATTTCATAATAAAAAAAAAAAATAATTGCTTTAGTAGGAGTCGAACCCTGACCGTCTACGTGCGAGTCATGTCACGCTGCCCACTAGGCTATGCGCCCGCCACCTTACCAACCAACCGCATACAAACAGAACTTATATTTAAGTTGCATGGTAGAATTAATTACTGACTTACTCAAATATAACAACATATACAAAATTCATTGAAATCAGAGGCGGACAAATTTGGCGGTCTCCTTATAAAAACATTTTCGGGCCAGTGGTTCCGATTCTGTTATCAAAATTTTGAAATTCAAGATTGGGAATCCTAAATTTAACTGGTTTTATCATAGTTAAAATTAGTACAAAGGATATATTGGGGACACTGATTTCGAATCAAATACACTCCTGGAAAAAATAAGGTTCGCACTCATTAAAAATAAAGATCTAATTGCTTCATTGGCGCTAGAGCAGGTAAAATGCAATATAACGGTAATAAAAGTGATGAAACATATCCTTAATGTGTGTATTACCATAGATCATTGCAATTAGAGCATTGAAAGGGTTAAGAAGTGTTAAGATAGCTGAAGTGTGTCAAGTGAAGTGAATTGAAATGGCGAGGCAACGAAGAATGTCTGTTGAAATAAAATCAAAAATTCTAACGTTGAAAGGTTTATTGTGGTCAAATAGACAAATAGCATCTGAAATAGGATTCAGTGAATGTGCTGTGCGTAAATTTTTGAAAAATTATGGCGAATCTGGAAGTTGTGAGAGAAAGCAAGGCTCTGGGAGAAAAAAAAAGATTACGCCTCGGCAGGACAACTTATTGAAGCAGTTAATCCTGAGAAATTGATTTGCTTCTTCCGGAACTTTACGGGCACAACTTTAGGAAGCAACATGGCTAAACATATCCGATCGGCTTGTACGGTATCGACTAAAAGAAATGGGGCTTGTATCCCGTCGACCAGTGAAAAAACCGTTACTAACGACAAGAATGAAGCGCAAACGCTACGAATGGGCTCAAGAAAGAAGAACTTCGACGGATTCCGATTGGGGAAAAGTCACATTCTCCAACGAGTCCAAATTTAACCTGATGGGGTCAGATGGAGCTGCCACAGTTCGCCGTCGAAAAGGTGAACGTTATAGCGATGAATGCATCATATCAACCATAAAACATTCACCCTATATAATGGTTTGGGGATGCAATACTTCGGTTGGTTTGGCCAGTTAATAATCCTGGAGGGGTCTGTGAACGCAGAGAAATACAAAAAACTAATATTGGATGGTGTTGTTCCCGCTCTAGAGGAGCTGAGTCAAATAACAGAAAATCCTGTTTTTCAAGACGACTCAGCTCCTTGCCTTCGAGCTAGATCTGTGAGTATTTACGAAAAGATCATATAAAATTTCATTCTCTAACTCATTACTGGTGTCTTTTCTATCGTAGATTGAAGTCTACAAAGAGGAACTGGGAATAAATTTTTTGCCATGGCCTGCAAACAGTCCGGATCTCAATCCTATAGAGAATGTTTGGGCTACTTTCGGACAAAAAGTTGTCAAAAAAAGACCTCAATCATTGGCTGATCTCAAAAAAATTGTGGAGGAGAGTTGGTACAATGAAATTAACTTAGAATATTTGAAAACATTGTACTCATCAATGAAAAGTAGGGTTGACAAGGTAATAAGAAAAAAATGTTGTGCTACCCATTATTAAAAGCAATAAAATGTTATAGAAAAAAACAAATGTTTTATTATTTTTCAGAACACTTGTGTAAGAATATAATTTAGTCACCTCTAATACTAAAAAACCAAAATTTTCATGAAATTCCTTTAATTTTGAAAAATATTCAGTTCACAATTATTAACGAAAAATTTCAAAATATCTTTTTAATGCTTTCATATGTTTAAATGTTCTCTAAAAGCCCTCACAGAGAAATGTTATTACTTGTTACTATATTTACTAAATGTTCTAGAACCAATTTTTTATATTTTATACTGTAGAAAAAGAAATAAACTGCAAAGTAGCGATTTTCCGGTACTGCGAACTTTTTTTTTTCCAGGAGTGTATGTTCATTTGATAATTCAAGCGTTTAATTAATAAGTATTTACGCAACGCTGGGTGAAACCGGATAACTCAGCTAGTTTAGTAATAAAATTAATTATTAGATTGATAATTGTTTTGCAACAATGACGTCACTTCCGGGGCAACACAATAACAGTAGACTTCCCAAGACGGTTATTTGCCATCCTCCGAATATTTGATCAAATTTTAGCACTTGCGCTCGCTTCCTAATTAACAAATTTCCCAAAGTTCTTAAAAATTTCACGAAATGTTCATTAGACGTCGTGGGTATTATGTGTACAACAACAGGAAGATTGCGTCGTTATGAAGGAAAAGTTGGCGGCGAAAGTTCCGCGGGTAAATTTGTACTTTAACTTACCTATTAGGAGGAACTTGGGGAAAAATGCGTAATGACAAGGAAAATGTGATGAACAGGAGCCGGGTTACTGCCACAAACTGCCTAAAATATTTAAAATGTCCTCCAGGTAAGCAGCGGAGGGTGCCTCTCCAGTTTCAGGTAAATACAACGGAAAGAGCCTGTTTGCTTTACTTTTCACTCAGCCTGAACTGGAACCTTTCGAGGTAACCACATTTTCCCAAGTCCTTCCCTTCCGCCCATTTTACTTTCTTTTTTTCCCTCTAAGCTTTGTGTTCATGACCATAAACACTTTAGGCGCATAAACATATTCCAACAGCAGGGCCACTTACGGGCAGGCATTAAGGAAGATTGTGGTAACCCTAAAAGGATTTTCCCAGAAAGAACGAAATCGTAAAATAACAAACTCCCGCCCCACCCTAAGTTACAGTCTGCTCGACTCCACCGTGCCTAGGTAAGTCTTATTCACTTACTTACCTTGCCGTATGTCAGCCGCCCCTTTCCTGGAAAATGGGCTCGAGCAAATGTCCTTCCTTGGGGCCTAGGAGTCGCCTGAGACAGCCGCTGCCGCCGCCGCCGCCGCCTTCAGGGAAGCGTTCAGATACTAAGATGGCAGGATGAGTTTAAATACTGATGACTTGCAAGGAAGGTGCGATCAGATACGACTCGGAACATTTTCCGCTGTAAGGTGCAAATATGCTAAGAAGGACATTCGGGTGGCCGCACCTCACACCGCTCTCATTGTTTCTGTGCCAGAAGTGATTCTATGCAAGGATTTTGCAAATTATAATATTTAGTCCGTTTTCATTTCAAAGGGAATTCCTCTCGGTTCCTGCCGCAAACGGAATTTAGCATTTTATGGAAATTGTTGAGATTTTTATGTGTCCTTGATTTACCAGGGGAACATATCTCATCCAAACAACTTCGTCATAGATTAAATTGCTCCAAAAAGTTCTAGAGCGACGGGAAAATTCCGCAAGAAACCCTCGAATAAATGAATACATTTGCCAGCATGCGGAACATTATAGGTCTTTCCAGGACCATTTCAAAAATTATGAAGATTGCCTACTGAGGAACCGCCATTCATAATTAAAATTCCTTCCCTCTCCATCAAAGCGTAAAGCCATTCCATCCCCCCACTGTCCTCTCAGTGTGATTTAACACTTCTCATTTCCTTTGAAGAACTAGAAAGAAATCGGGCTTAAATATATATCGTAAACAGGTCCCATTCATGTTTAAGTGCTTTAATTTATTTTTATTTTTTAGGGACTTCCTGAAGAAATCGCGTGCTTACAGGAAAATACTTGAAATGCTGTAAAGGTGAGACACCTATCTTTAATTAGAAACTCGCGAAATTCTAATGCATTTAAATTACTTTTAAGTTGTATTCGTTTGCATTGCATGTATTTAGATTTAAATTGCTTTCATTGGGTTCAGTCAAACCAAGTTCGTGCGAAAAGATCTAATTCCATGTACTATGTATTTAATATATGTGTCTGGAAGTTTTTATAAGACGTCTATAGTGTTAATTTAGTAATCTTGGTCGTGAAGGAACATAACCTTATTGAGAGAAAAAACATATTTATTATTGTTATCTATTTACTTAGAATGCAAGTACCTACCTACGGTTTAAATACTGAACATACTTATATAGACCTATATTAATACTTTTTATTCGCCTAAATAAGAACTTTTTACACTCCATAGGCTCATTAACTACTAAAAATTATATAGAACTGAGAATTAACATCTTTTTTGAACCTCAAAAAACTATCTATACTATTATGAAATTATTAGGCCTACAAATTTTAGTTTAAATCTAAACATTTTGCATTTAAAGTATCCTTAACAACTAATTTAGTACTTTTTATACACTAAAAACTCGAAAACTCCTAACGATTCTATCAAATTAAAAAATTGAAAATTGATATGTAATTTGACATATGAATTTCCAGGGATTGAATCAGGACAAAAAAGATTTTCCGAAAATGTCCTGAGTTTCTTAAGATTTTCCGGGATATTTTTCGATGAAAAGTTTCCCTTTTGGTTCAATCCCTAGAGATTTTCATACCAATTAAAATCCTTTTTTTTTCAGACGCTCCAGTGACTCAAAATCGCGTAAACCGTGAATTTTTTTTTTTTTAAAAAAATTCTACCACCCAAAAAAGAGCCTGGAAAAATCTACATTTTTTGATTCTTTCAAGACTAAAGGGTAGTACGCTGTTCGCGCTAAGCTAAAATTTCACGAGTCTCCAAAAAAACGCGTGAAAACCGAAGATAAACACTCGCGAAAATTTTTTTGTAGAATTGATGGTAGAGATTTAGCATAGATTCACAACATAGCGTTTAACGTCAATATATAAAAGGTAAATGAATCAAGTGAAAAGAAATAAAATTAAAAAAATCGAAGAAATTGCGATGCTAGGAGCTGTTTTCTTCTTGCAATTGCTTACGATCCAAAGACGAAGCCCTTCCGTACGGGTAAATCCTTATCTCTAGAAACGAAAAACCAAAGGCCGATTCGCAACAGCTGTAAGTACACATTAGTAAATTTCATAATTTGATAATAATTCACACTTTAATTTAGTTCTTCGACATGGTACAAAATCCTAGCGTTTTCAGAGAAAATTTTCATATGGACCTAAAAACTTTCCATACTCTGTTCAGGATGATAGAGCCAGAATTGCTTCCAAAAAGGAACACGCATCCTGATGCAATAAATGCATTGGAAAAATTTCTCCCTCCAGTGTTAAACACGGATGTCTTCCTTTTCGAAGACTTTTTCTTGGGTATTAATTAAATATTCTTCAAAAAAAACCTCGTTTACAGTGTTTTCCATCTCTGTTCAAATATTTATTTATTATTCTATTAATTATTATTCTATTATTTATTATTCTATTTTGTTCTATCGCTTTACCTCTACGTTCTTCAAATACAATTTCAATAAAAATTCAAATTCAAATGCCGCAAATCCTTCAAATGTCAAAATTCCGCCGCGAATAAATGCTATGTACATTCACAGGCTAGCTAAAATCTTGGGGAGAGATTTGCAGCGCACCTAGTGGCTTATCCGTGAAACAAACCATTTAGCGAAGGAACAGCGTACCAATCCCCTAAATTCCGCAGCGGAATTTTAGCTTTTCATTTCGCCAGGCGGAATTTTGTATGGAAAATTTCGTTTAGCGCGACCAGCATACTACCCTTAAGAAATAAATATGCAAAGTTTCATTAATATATCATTTTTCCCCTTCAATTTTCCAACAACGAAAAATCTAACTTTTGGGTGTGTCAAGTCTCCTTAAAACACAAAATTGTCTTCGCTCCGTTTTTCAGTTTATGCTTAAACTCCGTTCAATTATATCTAGGTCAAGTCTAAGCTGACGTTTAAAGCAACTAGATATCTAGTAGTAATGACTATTCAAAAAAACATGATCATGGTAAGTTATGAAGAATACCTAAACTCTAAAAATTGTTGATTTAATTTTACTCTTTTTTTACCTTCCATAATGGTAGTAAAATTATTCATAAAAGAATTACACACATGGCTGTGTAAAAATTCAATTTTTTTGTGTAAAAGTATTACACACATATGCAGAAAATTACACATAAAATATGTCAATTTTGAGCTTATGGTGCATAAAAATAATATAACAAAGACCTTTTGCTCGCCGTTGTATTAAAATATTATATATTAAGATTGGTATAAATGAATATATATCATATTTAATTTTTTAAATTCCTTTCATCTAGTTATTTTACATTTAATGGAAATTACACCCTTCCATACCACCAAATATTTCCGACAGCATGTTTTAACTTTAAGGAATACCTTCACAAAGTGAGTGCATTCATTTTGTTTCAGTAAAAGAATATTGGTCGTAGATTTACGTCAGTTTGACGTAATTCTACATATTCATCTGCACGTTTACACTAATTTGGTGTAAAATCAACATTTACAAAATTTAGTGAATATTACAGCCAAAGCTTTAACATTGTTGTAATTTTACACTGTTTTGCTTAAATACATCAAAAATGTGTACTTTTACGATTGTAATAAATTTTGACACAGAAAATAATGTAAAATTTCTCTTAAGATCAGTGTGAATTTCCATTCAGTTTTTAGAGTATAGTCAGTAGTTGAATTAACAAGTCCTCACTGTTGAATCTGAATATAAATATTTTCGTCGGTGTATTAATGATGCCGAATATAAACATTTACTTTTTGTGGTTGTAAATTTGAAATTTAGAAATCTCTCGCAATATTACAAAAATATACTTATAGTCAATATTCTGTATTCTGATATGTGTATATTCAGTGATGTATAAATAAACCCAATTTTATGTGAAGAAAAAAAATCATATTGCTTCGAATTGACAAGGCAAGACCGCAACCTAAAGGCAAACTACTTTCCCGAGCCGGAAACAGTATCGGCAACAACGTTGACAGTGTATAAAGCCCTCAAATCCATAACTGTGTCGCAGATTAACTTTATTAATATTTTCCAATCACTACAGGGCTCGTAATTCAAAGCACGAAGAGGAAATGAGAAAAGTTTGCCTGCACATCGTACGGATGAATACATACCCTGTATCGGAATAATCGCATATTGCATTGGTGTCGACTTTGACAGTTTCTTGGATATAACTTTCCATCCACTGAAAGAAATTCCATAAACGGGAAAGTTTTCTTAAAGCGTTAAAACTAAAGAAAACTTGATTGAAGAAATTCCATAACTTACATAAAATAAAAAGTTTTCTATCTCTACTGCAGATGGGAAACTGCAGGTAAGCGTCAGAGCACTTTAAAAGTGACATTGTTCCATGCAATGCCTTCGAAATTACTTGAAATCTGACATTATTCCGGTCCACAAAGCGGAAATACAAAACTGGTCTCGGAGTACCATATGTGGAATTTTAATATACCAAGAAAGTTTCCAAATGGATGTGCAATTAGCCACCTGCAAAGCATTTCTGGGACAAATAAAGCATGAAAAGGTTCCCTGATTTGGTCCCCAAAATCGCTGAGTGCAGCTAAACAGCTCCATCCGACAAATGCTAACTCCATTAAGTGGCCGAGCAAAGGGTGAAGTCAACAACATTCGCATAAATAAAACTTTCGAGTCGATATGACAGCCCGAGGAATTGGGAACCAACCTTCCGGCCCGGGGTTGTCTGGGTTGGTGCTGGCATATGCTTTTTTCGGATACTACTCCACGCTCCCAAATTCGGAAAAAATTAACGATTTATTGCTTTTCTTCGAAACGGGCTAATCTTTTCTTCGATATAATTTATGTGTTTCAGCCAAAGACATTTTTATATGGAGCAAGATTTCTTGGATGTTATACCCGAGTAAAGATTTCATCTCCTATTGAGGAGTAGAAACGAGTTCAGCTAAATACGTAATTTATTAGTTTAACATCTTTGCTTTTTAGGCTTTCATACCCAAAGTGTTAAGACAGAATCCTATAGTAATCTCTCTATAATGTTCGTCCGTTTATCTGTATGTCCATTTTCCCATTTGTCCATCTGTCCGTCTGTCCATCTGTCCTACCATCAGAGCTTTCTAACTATATACAAGAGGACCGATATTAGGTTTTGAAAAAATGTCACCAAATTCTGTTGGGTCGAAAAGTTACGTTTTTTCAATCAGAACAAATATCTTGTTATGCCAAAATCATATCAACTACTTTTTCGTAGTAGGTGAAACAGAATAAATTAACGAATGTTTTACCATCCCTTACTTATTTTATGAACTACAAAATGAACCTGATTGAAACATTGAAAAAAATTAGATGAATTTCCTGACGGAAAAATTCCAAATATGATAAGAAATTACAGAAGAATTGGAACTGGAAATTCCAAATATGATAAGAAATTACACTTGGAACACCCACCTGAACAAAACAGTAGAAAAGGCTACACGAGCCATATGGACATGTCGTCGACTGTTTGGAAAAAAATGGGGGCTAAAGCCTAAAATGATACTATGGTCATACGAGGCGATAATAAGACCCACTGTCACCTATGCAGCAGCCATATGGTGGAACAAAACGGAGCAGTCTACGGCAGTTGCCACACTTAACAGAGTGCAAAGACTTGCCTGTATTGGAATCACAGGGGGCATGAAAACGTGTCCAACTGCGGCTTTAGAAGTGCTGCTAGACCTTTTACCGCTCCACCTTTACATACAAAAGGAAGCGGCTAGCAACACACTAAAACTTCAAATAACAGGTCACCTCAATGCCCAAGGAAGCGGGGAGCATCCACAGATAATGAGGGTGTTCTCACGTGACCCGCTGATTCAGGGCCCGTCAGACCTGACATTAAAAAGACCGAACTTGGACGTACCATTCAAAATCTTAATAAATGACCGACAGTGGTGGAAAGAAAATAAAAACCCCGCCCGACTGGGCATATCTGCGTGGTACACTGACGGTTCTAGGTGCGACGGATTCTCCGGAGCTGGTGTCTACGGACCCAATTGTCAGATCTCCTTGGCCTTAGGGAGAACTCCCACAATATTTCAGGCTGAGATAATTGCCATAGATACCTGCGCCCGAACCATCATAGGAAAGGGGATGAGAGGTGCTAAAATATGGATTTTGACGGACAGCCAAGCAGCGATTAGAGCGCTCTCTAGTTATACTATAGAGTCGGACCTGGTTTGGTGTTGCCTGTCAACGTTAAAAATACTTGCAAAGTCCAATAGGCTTACCATAGCCTGGGTACCGGGCCATGAAGGAATAATTGGTAACGAGAAGGCGGATGAACTTGCCAGAAATGGAGCTAAATCCGGTTTCATCGGACCAGAGCCTTACTGTGGCCTTGCCAGGAGCTATTACAGATCCTACCTCAGGCTATGGGAAAAAGACAGTAAAGCCACATACTGGAATAATCAAAGCGGACTAAGACAAGCAAAAAGATTCATCGTCCCCTCAGAACAGAGGACGAGGAAAATCTTACTGCTCAACAAGCCGGATCTAAAAATCATCACTGACCTACTAACGGGACACTGTGCCCTGAAATACCATCTTAAAAAGATAGGTGTAGAAGATGATGATACATGCCGATTCTGTTTGGAAGAAGAGGAAACAGCAGAGCATGTACTCTGCCATTGTCCAGCCCTATGTCGACAAAGGCTGACACACTTCGGAGCGTCTATCACCGCTCCGGCAGATGTGTCGAATGCGACGCCCCAGAGTACCATAGCCTACTTCAAGGACCTTGAATTGGATGGGGTCTAATCGAGAGGGGTTTAGCACAATAGATCTTTTAGGTCGCGTTTGCTATCGAGAGGTACCTAGAGTAACTTAACGACCCGCTAGAAATAATAATAATAATAATAATAATTACAGAAGAATTTGTTTGTCTACACACAGAAAAATACATTGCAAAATAAATAGAAAAATGTAAAAGAAGTAAAAAATTCAGTTAAAACCCTTATCCGCGGCCGTTTAAGTTAAAATTCTGTTTCAACTCTCGGTTGGATATAAATTAACATTGAAAAACGTCATGTTGCCTTAAAGGTATACAAATCAATAATATGATCGGCTAGCCTTCTTGTTAGATGTACTACATGTATAGATATTATAATGTTAATTTCTGTTTGTCAACCAGAAGCCTGGCTTAATTTTCCTTTCTGAATTTTGGAAAACTACATATGACGGAGAAATAGATGATGCCAGCTTATTGGGTGTGTAAATATGACTCCGCCCTTTCCCAAGAGATGTCGGTTTTAGTATTGCTTACGTGTACTAATAAATGGAAACACTTGTGTTCGATAGTACTTTATGTCAGCTATCAAACGCACTACGTGATATTTGGTTGAAATATTAGCAAAAAGTGCATTTACCTCCTTAAAAATGTCGGTTTTTGTTCCAAGTAAACATCATTTGCGGGAAGTGCTATTACACTATTTTATCGCAAAGAAAAGTGTAGTGGAAAATCATTGTTTGCTTGTGGAGATTTACTGTGAGCATGCTCCATCTAATACAACTTGCAAGAAATGGTTTTGACGATTTCAAAATAATGATTTTGGCACTGAGGACAAAGAACATGGAAAACCACCAACAAAATATGACGATGCTGAATTGGAAGCATTATTGGCAGAGGATTCTTGCCAAACTCAATCAGAATTGGCTGCAGCATTAAATGTTGAATTAATCAACTGTTGTAAAACGTTTAAAAGCAATGGGAATGGTTCAAAAAGTTGGTAACTGGGTTCCAAATGAATTGAAAGAAAGAGACAGCGAACATCGAAAAACAATTTGTGAAATGCTATTTCAAAGGCAGCAAAGAAAAGGATTTTTGCATCGAATAATCACAGGAGATGAAAAATATTATGAGAATCTTAAATGTAAAAAAGCTTGGTGAAGCCAGGTGAACCCGGGCCATCACAGCCAAAGAGAAATATTCACTGTGACAAGGTTATGCTCTGCATTTGGCGGGATCAGAGAGGTGTTGTTTATTATGAGTTGCTCGAACCCCCTCAGACTATTATTGGAGAAGTTTACCGACGACAACTAATGCGTTTGAAGGGAGCCAGAGAAGAAAAACGACCAGAATGGGTGAACAGGTACAGTAAATTAATTCTTCAACAGGATAATGCCAAACAGCATACCGTATAAGTCGCGAAAAGATATTTGGATGGACAGAAGTGGGAAGTGCTACTCCACCCACCATATTCGCCAGACATAGCTCCTTCGGATTATCACTTATTCCGAACAATGAAGTCAGATATTACGCGAGAACGGTTCACTTCATACGAAAGTATCAAAATTTGGATTGATAATTGGATCAGTTCAAAATACCAGAATTTTTTCATGCAAGGAATACGTAAATTACCTGAAAGATGGGCGAAGGTTGTAGCTGCCGAGGGAGCATATTTTGAATAAACTTTTCTTTAATTGTCTAAAAAAGCAAATGTGTTTTATTTTAACAAAAAAGGTCGGAGTCATAATTCACACACCCTATAAATAATATAATTTCGAGGAATTTTTTGCGTCTGCAAATAATTGGTAAAAAAATAATTAAAATAAATAATGTATAATTAAATAAAAATTGGAATATCTTGAGATTTTTTAATATGTATTCAATTTTGAAATAAAGCTCTCACGTTTGTAAGTTGTTTTTCCTACTGGGTAGTGCTGCTTAACTTAAGTAAAGAATAGTTAGACTAGTCACTCCTCACGAATTGTCTTTCAATTTAAATTTTCTCATTTTGAGCAATATCTTAGAAAATAGTTAATATGTTATGGTATGGGCCATATTAATAATTTTAAAGTAGGGAATTTAATTGCGAAAAATAACATGCAAAAAGCGTCCATGCAAATGGCCACAAAAATCTCACTGTCGCCAATGCAACAATGGTTGAGACCCATTAATGAGGCATCAAGCGCGACTAAGGTTGAAAATAATGGCGAAATCCTCAACGGCGCTCCATGCATCACAATAGCAGCAGAAACGGCAATTCAAACCACTTTTAAACGTGACTAAACTTACAATCATCCAATTATGTTGAGCGCACCACACCCCGTGTGTGGAAGCATGACTTTCACTGAGCGTCATCGTCATGTACGTAGACACCAGAAGATAGATGCGGGGTTAAGCATATGGGATTCCGCAATCCCTGATGTACTCCACCACCCCGAGCCAAAAAACTAACGAGGACGTGGATGTCATCTTCGTGCCGCAGATTTTATGAAAATCCTTTTCTGGTTGCCTTCATCGCCTTTTCCTATTTCATCGGCGCGCTCGGATTTTCTACAAAAAATCTCTTAATCGCAAAGTTTGCTGTATGCCTCACTGGAAGCTTTGTTGCACACTTCTCACAGCGCTTTCCTTCGGAAAGTAAACTTTAATTTCTGGAGCGTTATAAAGTCGACAGAATTTTCTTTTCGTAGACATGATTACATTCGATAAAAAAACAAACTCGTTTTATCAGGCTAAGAGCTTATGGAATTTTAAAAGGATTCATGGCGTAGGACTGCAATGTAAGATTGAAAGAATGTTGTAGTGGAAATAAACTTAATATCATACACGTTTTCGCTTTTACACGGTTCTCAAATTTAACAAGGAAAAAAGGAAATTTTTATATTTTAGCTCGATTATTTTAGAATAATGAACTTACTCATTCTATAAATTCGATTTATTATTGAAAACATATACATGTTAATTGCAAATGTTAAATGAATAAGTAGATGGGTAAATACCTAACAGAAGGAGTAGTTTTTATTTTTAAGACTTCATGTGATATCATTTTTTTACATACCTATTAGCTGTACCCTGCCCGCGTTCCCGGACAACAATCGGTTTGATGCGAAAATTTAAAAATAAAGTATCTCATTCACCATTAAATTAAAGAAAAATGCATGAGACAACTTTTTAAGGGTGTTTTCTAACTGAATTTCACTCAAACACTTCGTCGATATTCTCATTAAATTTATGGATCTTACAAATGGGAAATAAATGTATCAAAATATTATTGATCATAATAAATTTTGTATGAAAGAAGACCTCTATATGTCTTCTTTTGAAAGCAGTTTGAGGCATCTTGATACGTGCATGCATTTCAAAATAATTGCCGATTAGTTTCAGCAACTTCCCGTGGGACACCCTATATCTATCTATGTATCTATCTATCTATGTATGTATCTATCTATCTTCTATGCATTTTCTATTTATCTGTTTTGCTACGCCTAACCCCTGAAGGGAATTCTGGGAACTAAATTCCCAAACCAGAAAGAGACAAAAATTAAATTTTTTGCGATTTTTACTTTTCCAATTGTAACTAAGCGTAGAATAAAGATAAATATGAAAAAACTATCTTCTTCAGAATCGTCTGAACTTTAATTTGAAAAATTGTTTACGATAATTAGAAACGAAGTTATAAGCATTTGGAGGAATGGAGGGACAAATTTCAAAACAAGTATCTCTTCCAGGGGTTAACTTAATTCTATCTTAATACTATTCTATTCTATCTAGTCTATACAAATTTAACTAAAAACCACTCACAACTGTTAATTATGGATTTCATCACCAAGTTTTGCCGATCCGAGATTGTCTCTTATACCTCTACCATCGAACCAGAATCGCATTAAGTACTATCGATTATAAAAGTTAAATTTTTAATTGTTGGGTTTTCAGTTACTGAGTGAAATTATGTCGGTAATGTATCAACATAATCAATCATTTAATTCAGCTGTTTTTCTTTTATCTTATCCGGCTCAGGGTCTAGATCAGGAAATTTTGCATAAAATTGTAATTTAAAAGCTGATTTGCTATGATTTTAGATTTTTCATAAAAACAATCAAATTGGCATGAAAATCGCTAAAACTTGACCCAAACATATTCAGGTTCAAATTTGATCAATTTGATGGGTTTTTTCAGATTTTTTATGAAAAAGTTGTCTAAACTTTGCAAATATTTTTCTGTAGTAAACATTTAAAAGCATCCATGAAAAAGTGATTTCATGATACTTACGAAGAAGAATGCGAAGTGGATTTAAGTTGGGACGATTTTTTTAGACATTATAGTTCAATATCTTGTGTCCAACAGACAATTGTGCGGGTAAAGTTTCTTGTGTTCAACAAAAGTGCACAACACAAACGTCTTTTCCCAAGACACAAATCGTTTCACGATTGGCCAAACACACACGACGTATAGTACATTGTATTGGGGTCAGTTTCTGGATGATTAAGCTTCCCAAGAGCAAGTTGGACTCTAATTATGCTCGCTCGAGATCCCCGAAGCAATTGTTCAAACAGAAAACCCCGGCACATTAACCTTTATCCCTGCAACGTCGAAACGAGATGGGACTCATGCAAATCGAAAGCAACCAAGAGCATCGCTGGACTAAATCACTCCCATTGTCCCATCCTGGATTCGGAACAACTGCCATTTTACAGCACTTTACCGGTGATTCAAAGGGGAGTATGTTTGCAATGTTGACCCAATGGTGCTCGTGCTCCTCGGGAAGATGCAGTATCGGACTAATCGTCAAAGTCTGACGCAGTTCCCGTCGGATTCTGGAACGATTCACATCGCCTATAATTGGGATTATCGTTTTCCAATTAAGACTCCCCCAGGACTCGCATTTGTCTGAATTCATGGTCATTAGATGCGAGTGTGCAGGTCTAAGTGTTATCCGAACTTTTACGATGCCATTCGATGCCACTTAGACGCCGCTCACCTACTGAACCTTTTCCCTCGAGGCACATCTGCGCCAACTCCCTGAATTCGTGTCGAGTCGCATCTTTAAAGCGATGCCATAAAGAAGCTAATACTCGCTCGACGGAGTTCACGGGAAGGGTATCCCATAAAAATTCAATTAGAAGGCTTCTCCCGGTGATACGGTGATGGCGCGTTGGAGCACGAACAGCAGAACCCCACGTTCCCGCCCGCCCCTTCTCGTATGCAGTAAACCCAATAATGCCGTCATAACAGGTACAACAGGTGCAATTGTGTAATAAAAATCGCATAGAAGTGCCACAACAAAGCACTCGGTCTACACCAGGGCTGTCTAACCCGCGACCCAGCGACTAATCAATGTGGCCCCACACAAAACTATAAACTTCTTGAAACGCAGGAATTTTTATCTACTTTTTTATTTCTTGGAATTTTCCAGTGTTGTAATACGTTTTATTAAAAAAGTTGCTAGTAATGAAGTTAATCAGTGTGTTTTGAGTTATTAATATCAGTTAATATTGAAAGTAGTAACAGAGGATTTTTAAGTAAAATTATTTAATACTTTTCTGGACGCATTTCCAATTATTTCATTATTTTTTAAATTCACAATTTTGAAAATAGGGTGGTTAATTTAAAATCCACTATAAATATTTAACTTCTTAAGATTTAAATTCAATTTTAAGCATATTGAGAGCACCAGGTTAAATGTGGTATCACATAAAGAACAATTCTTGGACCAATACTATTCCTTACACAATATATATTTATGACCTATGCAAATTAGAACTAGGTATAATTAATGGGTATACGATAGTTCTTGCTGATGACACAGTTTTATTTTTCAAACAAAATAACTTAACCCCTTTCAGTCACAGAAGCCACTATTGTAGTGCCCTTTTTGCCTTTTTTCCACCCTTTTTTTGCAATTCTAAGGGGAATCTAACGTTTTTTTGCCTTCTCAAGAACAAGACTTTAGAATCATTATGTGATTTTACGAATTCATGATTGTTTATAATTGTTATAAACAAATGTATGCAAAAAAAAAAGCTATTTTCGTGATTCTAAATTGTTAGCAGTGAAATTTTTATCATAACAATATGCTAAAAATACTTGAAACTTATAGGTTTTATATTACCCAGTATAACATAATTGTAAATGCATTTCCATAATTCAAAATGGCGAATCCAATATGGCGGCCATTATTACGAAAATATAACTATTTTGTTATTTTATCGGTGCATATATATGTACTAATAATGCTTATCCATATTTTGATTATTTCTTGGGTAACCCCATTCTAATACTTTATTTTATTCGCTATTTTTCCTACTATCAAAAGCTAAAGATTCCACATTTTACTCATTTTTGTCTTGAAGATTCGTGATCAGTGACCCCAAAAACTTTCAGATAGTATGTTATAGTAAAAATTAAATTAACCTCGAATTTTGTGACTCAAGGGCCACAAAAATATATAATATTTTGCTCTGAAGCATTAAACAGCAAAGGAAATGATATTAACTAAAATATAAACATATTTTTAAAGTTTACATATCTTCGATGAAATTGTAAGCCATTGAGTTTGTGATCATTAATAGAATATATATAATAATGGATTATTTATTCTCTGCCTTTGGATATAATTATCATCATTTGGAATTATTTTATACGAATAAGCTGTTACAATGCTCACACTCATGCTATGCTCTTGCGAGGATTAGTTAATTATTTTAAAAATTTTGTTTATAATAAAAATAAAAATAGTACATTTTATACATAGCTCGAGTCAATTTTTTTCAAATGTAGCCTAAGGAAGCCTAAAGGTTGGACACTCCTGCTCTACACGCTAGGGTTGGGGGTTGCTAAGCGCTGTTTTCAGTGTTTTCTGTGGCACTTTAAGAAAAGGATAATGTAAAGAGGTGGCCTTCGTTTGGTCATTGCAAGAATTTATTATCGACTGCAAGGCAAGGTGAGGCGTGTTCTTGCGAAGCCAGAGAAGCCATGCTGCTTTCTTTTGTGCAATTAATTTCCTCTGACTGGAGCAAACCCGGGAGTGACCTTCACGCAGTTTCGCAGTCGTAGGGATTGTTGAAAGTAGAAATTCTTCGTCCAGGCCCCGAGGCAGGAAGCCCACTGTGCTAGCAAAAAATTAACCGCACCCCAGGAGGTGGACCGATACTTGTTGCATGCAAAGTATCCCTTTGATGCTTTCGGGATCCTAGTCCTGCCTGCGTCTTGTGGAGCCGTATCCATGGAATTCCACTTTACTTTGGCTTTTCTTCTGCACGTCGCATTGGCCAGCTTAAAAAGCAGGAAGCCGCAATATGCATTCTTCGTGTACGGCTTTATAAAGTATTCTCCATATTGCTTGGCCAGTCCGGATCGCAAAAAATACTCCTCTTTGCTGCTGACGGGAATAATTTCATCCAGAATAGTCCCCCAATATAAAAAACCCCTCCCAATTGAATATGAAGAGACTATATACAAAGGAAAAATTGTGTTCTTCGAAAGTGGTTAATCCTTTGGGCTCTGTGGAATTGAGAGAATTCTTTTGACCATCGGACCAGGCACGAGCGCGCAATATTATCTGTGTCTGCCACTATGCTCGTTTGAAGTGTACAGGGACATTGAGGCGGTATTCTCTTTGGTAAGAATAATTTGAATTTTAAATTCAAAAAAGATTTCAAGTTTTAATATGTATAAGAGATTTCATACCGTCAAACATACCCATCATCCCCCAAATTTTCCTTTTTAGATATCTTGTACATATAAGAAAAAACACGTAATCGGACAGATTTAACGAAATTTGAATGAATTAAAATTTTTTTGGAATGCTTCTTTAAGGGGACTTTTACTTTCTAAATTGAAAAAAAAGACAATGTTTAAATATTAAAAAAAAAAAACTATTACATTTATGGTTATATTTTTTTTATACATTGTTTAGAAGGTTTTGAGGTATACAAACAAAATGTTTTTTGGCACTTTTAGTTGATTTTCACCACTGCAGAGGGCGTCTTCCAAAAGATGCATTTTAATTTGGGAGACACTTTTCTGCCTTCCCGTAACAATTTTTTTTTTAAATTCCAACGGAATTCAATTCGTGAGAGTTAAAACTAATAAATAAACCTTTAAAAAGTAAATTTTTTATAATTTTTATGGCCTTCATACGCGATTTTATAAAAAGTTCGAAAAAACGCCTGTTTTGGGGGTGAATTTACCCCTGTACTAAAAAGGTGGGGTGGTTTTTTTTAACATTTTAGAGGTTTATTCAGTAGTAGTCGTATATATAAAATATCAAAAAAAATTTGGTTTACTGAGATTGGTTTAGTAGATTTTCAGAAAAACGTCTCCCATTTTTGAAAATTGTGATTTCGAGAAAAACGCGTTTAAAATATTTTTACTGTAATTTTATCGAATAAAATGGTCATATTATGGTTATAAATACAGCTATAACTTCGTTTCTATTTCGAATTTCTTAATAAAATTTTAGGACAGTATTTCTACGATACTAAGGAATGTTTTTACGTAAAAAAAAAATCGATTTTTTGAAAATTTAGAAAGTAAAAGTCCCCTTAATAAAAACGATACAAAAATGGATGTTTACAATTCTTCCATACATATAAAGGCATGAGTATGTCAAACTCAACGATTTTAAACTATAAATATCTTACGATAGAATTAATATTTTTGAGGGAAACTAAAAATTGAGAAAATCTCAAAAAGTTTTCGAAATAATCGCGTTTGAAATGAAAAAGTAATAATATTTTCTTAAAAAATAGGCATTCTATTAAACAGTCTTTTAACAATATGAGAAGTTAAAATCTTTTTAATTAATGAAATATATTAGGGGTCACATATGTCCAGAATTTTCAAAAAAATCATTTTTTCTTTCTTCACTGAATACACCACCCCACAAAAAAAAAAAGTTTGTCAGACCATCGAACGAGACCATTAATTTACTAGAGCCAAAAAACATCTCCTGAATAGGGTGAAAATAAGATTAATAGAATTATATAAATTTGCAGTTGTATCACGATTAAATTAAGGGAAGACACTAGCAATAGATAGATTTGACACACACTCCCGCAGGGGTGATAAATTACCCCATATTTTACCCAACTGATCAAAAATAACAATGACCGCTGAAAAAGTTCGAAAAGTCTAAGTTTTGTTAAAGTGACAAGGAACTGCAGTAGGTTTGACGTAATACTCGAAAACCCCCATAGGTAATACTCGAAAACCCCCAAATAGCAAGGGATAAAACATTAAATCTAACATGATTTTCACTTCTATTGATATTACGATTAGCTAAAATCGCACACTCCTATGACTCGGAAGTAAGAACTCAAGTAATATCACTGACGCCCCCATAGAGGGTGAAAGCTACACCCATATAATACGCAACTCAAAGAAAAACAACATAACAACAACACAGTGTGAATTCTAACCTGATAAATGCGATGTGAGGTCTGCTTAAGAATAAAATTTGGAATTAACTATCTTTGGTAGATGGAACATTGAAAAAACAAAATTTGTTCGTGATCTTTTAACAATTTATCTTGTTTAAATTGATCAACTTTATTTTTCTACATGTATAAAATTAATGAATGTTTAACACTAGAACTGTCTTGAATGAATTATAGTTTTCAAAGCTATCTTTTAAGATTTATTTATTACGACATATTCAAAAACTTTGCCATTTATAACAAAATTACCAATTCAGAGTTCGTAGCATATTACATAAAAGTTGCAGACTAATTGTTAAAATTACAAGCTTGTGCTCCAGCAGTTCTAGTGTTAATGAAAACTGGCATAAAACAATTTCCATACTAGGCTTTAACATTTGAGAGTAAAACTTCATTGAACACTGGGATACAAGATATATATTTTATTTTATATAAAGATTGATTGATCCTTTCTGCACTTGAATACAACACGACTACGTGCTTAATTACACCTACAAAGTTCGAGATAAAATACAGACAATTAGGAAATAATTGGCAATTTAATAGTACTTAACTAAACATCCGCACCTTTTTAAGCATTCTGAATATCATTTAGGGTTAAATCGTTGAAATTATGCATCAGTACTCCTACTCCAGTTCTTCAATTGAAGTAGAATGCACGATGCTGAACCTGCTGAATTCGTAATTAGTTCTTTGTGAATATGAGCAACCTGCCCTTATCAGTATGGGAGAAGTTTTGAGAAAATTACGTGCTTATCGCACACACGGGGGGTGAGATTATTGAAAATTTAGCTAATTAATTGCGCAGAAAGTTTCCTTTCCCTGAGTTCTTAGGGAATTTCATACCATCAGTGAATCCATTTATAAAGATTAAAAGGTCTCGTATCGATCTTGAACTCTTTTCCCAAAGGATGGGATGCTAAAAGGATTGAAGGGAACTCATCCAAAAATAATTGGATTGGACGTGGGGATTGAGTAATTCACGCGCCGCCGGTTCTCCTACACTCTTCCCTCGGAAAACTTGCTATGGCCAGTCACAGTGCAATCTCCTTTAGATCCGGCCGCCCCCCATATTAAAGTTATTAATTTAAAGGGCGGACATCGCATAAAACCTCCAGAACTTCATCTTGAATTTTTAACATCCTCAACGGACTGATGTCCTCCTAGTTTGGGTTATTGCTGTCACTGTGACCTGTTGCTGGTACTTACTCGTACATTGTTCAGAATTCCAGATGCTCTACTTTAACCTCTATGGGCGAAACGAAAAACCCAGCAATATCACTGCATATTCTATACGAGTTCACTCCACTGCACGTATGTCGCAAGCATAGAAGCATCCACATAAAATCCGGAAAAAGGATACAGCCTGATATCTTTTCTTCCTTTCTCTTCTTTATAGAGCAGAAACAAGGAGTTCCTCAGCTTGGTTCATTTGGTGCTGGATTTCCCATAAATATGCAACAAATAGAAAATTCTATAAGAGGACTTTTTGCCCAAATCCCTTATCGAATTTGTCCATTCCTGCAGCAGGCACAGCAATCGGAAGCTAAAAAAATGTATCTTGGAACGAAAGAGGAAATTGCTGTGCACGAGACAAATTTAATTTTGGTTTGCTCCTATAAACTGAAGCCTCGAGGGATTTAAAGACATCTTGCTTGCTGGGCATTGCTGCACTTTTTGGAATCATGTTGTGGAGCTTAATTGTACAAGTACTGAGCAAAATATTTCGAAAATAAAAAAATTAAACAATATAAAGTTCTTGAACATAAGATTTCTAGGTTAAACAAATTTCATGCCAATATTTCATATTTATTTGTATGTAAAATCATAGGAAATCTTGTTTTAAAAAAACATATAAAACCCACTTGGATTTTTTCTTTGTTAGCATAAATATATATTTACACGGTTTCGTTCTTATACGGTCTTTATATTTCTCTTAGTTAACTCGATTATTTTACATATAAATCTATTGAAAGTACTCCTTCCTCAAACTGAAGATTTATTATTGAACGCACTTTCTTAATGGTATATAATCACAGACGTTAAAGAGAATGAGAAGATTCATAAATAAATAACAAAAAGATTAGTTTTATGTTTGTAACTTTCATGTTATAACATTTTATTACATACATATTATAGCATAAAATTAAAAAAAAAAAAGAAATTAGTAAATGTAAGTAAAAAGGGCAAGTAATTTATTTTCTTTTAATATATGTTATGGAGTACTTATATGTATTATACAGGGTGTCCCAGAAATCAACGTCAAGCCGAAATCGAGCATTAGGCCAAGTCGTAACAGTTATCAGAAAAATATGAAAAAAAATCTTGGTCATGTACTTTTCAAATTATAAGGATTCAAAAATAAATCTTAAAAACTGACACCATGTGATGATCTTTCAAGTCCTGTGACTGCGAATATTAACTTTTCTTCAGTTTTTTTTCTGTAATGTAACTACGAATAACCTTTCTATCAATTACAGTTAAAAGTTAAAACATGACTGCCTCAGTTTCAAAGAAAATCTTAGATTTTTACCCAACATTGAATTCAAAATAATTACATCACCCAACTTTAACCGACTGTACTGTAAAAAAAATGTACTACACTATTTTGGCAAGTAACATTAAAAGATGGCGCGTTTAGTCTGGATTCCAAAATGGTATGACACTTACTAATTGCTACTTCTTAATAAAAAAAAATAAAAAAAAACTTTTGAATAAAGTCGGATTTCATACAATGTCGACCGAGATGAATGCTGCTTACAGACGTCGCAAGTTGAGTTGATAGATTGCAGCGTGATTAGCGACCAGAAGAGGGACGTTATTTTGACTAGTGTGAGCGAGACAGATGGTGACGCTACTTTATCAAGTGTGAGCGAGACAGATGGTGACGCTACTTCTATCTAAGAGCGAGACGTATTGATACATTATTTCGTATGTGTAAGTGAAACAGATAGAGACGCTAATCTGGCAAAACAGGGATGCGTAGACACATTGTGCAATACTGCAGTACGTTACGCTCTTTCGTTTACTGCGCATCTTTCTGTATTCGTATTGACTGAATTGTTTTAATCGTGATCCCGTGTTTGTGTAGTGTATTATCATGCCATCTCGATATACCGCACGGGAATACGCCAACATGCATCTCATTTATGGAGAATGCTTATGCAATGCCAATGCTGCAGCTAGAATGTATCGTGAGAGATACCCAAACGCTGAGCGTTATCCCGATCATCGGGTTTTTATTAATTTGCATCGGTCATTATCAGAGGGTCGATTCCCTACTCAAATGGTAAGCGAGGGAAGACCCGTCATGCCCTTCGAGGACGAAGTCTTGCAAGCAGTTGAAGAAGACCCAACTATCTCAGTACGTGGAATTCAACAGAGCATTGGAGTCCCCAAAAGTACTGCTCATCGTATTTTAAAAAAAAACGAGTTTCATCCATACCATGTACAACGAGTACAAAGTCTGCTACCCCAAGACCACCCAGAGAGAGTGCGATTTTGTCGAACGATGTTGCAGAAGTACCGAGAGGATCCGCGATTCTTTGAAAAAATTCTATGGTCCGATGAATCAACATTTAAAAAGGACGGTTACATGAACCTCCACAATTTGCACGAATGGCACGTGGAAAATCCAAATTTGATGCGGGAGGACAGATCGCAGTACCGGTTTAAAGTAAACATGTGGACGGGAATTTTAAATGGTAAAGTTATTGGTCCAATCGAGCTGCCGGAGAACTTAAATGCCCAGGCTTATTTGGACTTCTTACAGAACCAATTACCAGATTTATTGGAAGAAGTGCCACTGAACATTTACGGCAACATGTGGTATCAACAAGATGGCTGCCCAGCGCATTATGCTCTCACAGTACGAGAGTTTCTCAATCGAGAATACCCCGATAGGTGGATTGGGCGGGGCGGTACAATTTCGTGGCCGGCCCGTTCACCAGACTTAAACCCCATAGATTTCTTTTACTGGGGTACGATAAAGGAGAAAGTGTACTGTAAACCTATCCAAGATTTAGATGAACTGCGCGAAAGAATTTCAGAAGCCGCTGAATACATCAACTCGAAAAGATACGCCCGTCTTATCACGCGATCATTTTTAAAGAGGTGTAGAGCTTGCATTGCAGCTGAAGGCAAACAGTTTGAACATTTGTTACATTGAACATTAAATCTGATTGAATAAAAATCATAAGGAAACCCAACGACTAAATTTTATTTCAAATGCACCTAAAACTAACAAATTACTTTTTTAAGTAGTGGTACCCTTTGATCAAGGTACCGTCACTATCCTCGCTCACTCTTATTAAAGCAGTAAGTCACGTCACATTCATAAAAATTTTTTTTTCCTTAATTATGAAGAAGCAATTAGTAAGTGTCATACCATTTTGGAATCCAGACTAAACGCGCCATCTTTTAATGTTACTTGCCAAAATAGTGTAGTACATTTTTTTTACAGTACAGTCGGTTAAAGTTGAGTAATGTAATTATTTTGCATTCAATGTTGGGCAAAAATCTAACTTTTTATTTGAAACTGAGGCAGTTATATTCTAACTTTTAACTGTGTTTGACAGAAGGGTTATTCATAGTTATACGGTAGAAAAAAAAATGACGAAAAGTTAATATTTGCAGTCACAGGACTTGAAAGATCATCACAGGGTGTCAGTTTTTAAGATTTATTTTTGAATCCTTATAATTTGAAAAGTACATGACCTGTTACGACTTGGCCTAATGCTCGATTTCGGCTTGACGTTGATTTCTATGACACCCTGTATATTGTAGTACGAGAAAAATATCGAATTGTATAATAAAATATGCACGTTTTAGACTATCAGTTTTTTAAATTGGTTGTACAATACTATACATCCCTTCCCTATATATAAAAATGAAAGTTTGTTTGTTGCTCAATTACGCCTAAACGCTTACATCGATATTTTTCATTTTTTGTTTGAAGGTAGTACATATTTCAACTTAACATATAGGCTAATCTTTTTTCGGATAATACACTGGGTTTCAAAATGGCGGATTCAAGATGGCGACTGAAAATTTTAAATTTCAAGCGATTTTCATGAAGATTGGTACATAGGGGTTTTGCGGAATGCTGATTTCAAATCCGCTGCCCAAATTTAGAAATTCAAAATGGCGGATACAATATGTCGACCAAGATTTCTTGATTTCAACCGATTTTAATGAAAATTAGTACAAAGATTATTCTGAGACCACTTATTTCGAATATTAGCAAAATTTCCAAATCCAAGATGTTGGATCCAATATGGCGATCAAAATTTCTCGATTTCAACGGATTTTAATGAAAATTGGTACAATGATTATTTTAAGGCTACTAATTTTGAAAATTATTAAGATTTGGAAATTCAAGATGGCGGATCTATAAAGGGATTTTCCAGTTGAAACAATTTCTAGGATATAACAAACTAGAGCATTTGAGAAGTGTTGGTAAGTATTTACTCAACGCCGGGTGAAACCAGGTAAGCCAGCTAGTTTAATAATATTTTATTTGAAACGAGTATGGAACCTATTTATTAAGATATTCAACAAAGTTAAATGTTAATGCTACAACAAATATAGACAATAACGAAAATAAAATATTTTGTTTTGAGTACATTTATAATGGTATTTAAAAATTGTTTTTTGTCAAATTAACGATAGAAATTATTAACTCTAAAGTTTTATGTGTTTCATCGTAGTTAAATTAATAATTGTCGGCACTGGTGCCAAACATATTTGAAAATTATGGATTAAAGTGGTTTCCATTGTTTTTACATTTTTTTCTCAGTGTATTTTTGTGTTTATTGCTGTCAAGAATAACACCTAAATCACGAACAGACCTAGTTCCACGATACTTTATTATAAAATTTTGATCCTGGAGTTAAAAGTTGAATTGTCAGATATTAACGTAATCCAGCATGTTCCATGACTTCTTATTTAAAGAAAATGAATTAAATTTCCGTGATAAGCTTTTTAAATTTAATCTGCAGGGAAATTGAAATGGTGTTAAAATGGAAAATATTCATTTTTAATTGAAGTTACATCAATATTTACACAGAGGCCTTATAAAATATTCAAGAGTTGGTTGATTTTCTGCACCATTTTTGTTAATTATTTTATTTTAATGTTGCTTGATTATGGAAGATTAATAAAATGTGAGTCTTCGTTAATTTCTTTATTTGCTTATAATTTAACTGAACAAATTGGTGACCGATGAGAATTCTCGTTAACATATGAAAGTCCTTGATAACTTTTGCGTTCGAACTAAATCAATTTCGGCTTAATTAAACCTAGATACCGGCTTATGTTTTTTAATTCGTTTTAAGTATGTCAAGACATCAGGTCAAAATTAATCGGTAATTTACATACATAATTATAAGAATTTCATTTGATTTCTATAATAAAATAATTTCTTAAACCATAATTGGCCTAGGTTTCTTTGTCTATTTTTCAAAAAATATATTTAATGATAATAAAAGAGAATTTATTTTGAAGAATTTTTATTTGAAATATTTGCTAAGAAAAATTAACAAGGAGTTGTTGATGTAGAGACAGTTTTTAAGTTTGAGGTTAGTTGCCATTTATTTTTTCGTACTGGTTGCAATAAATAATCCACTAATTATCAGCACAAATGAGATCTAGTTGAAACTAAGTTTAATCTAATCATGAAGTTAATTTTCATGCCAAAACTGGGCCTTAATCCAAAATACAAATCAAGTTTTTGTTCTAGAATTTCGCAGGGATTGGTAACTGAAATAATGATGTTTAACGGATAATGTGGGTTTTGAATTCCAAAAAATATGACAATTTTTCAGATCTTCTTTTTACGAAATTTATAAAAGTGATTTATTTCAACTATTACATATAAAAGTATATCAGTTGAACAAATTGTAAAAAAATTTTTTTTTCTTAGTTTCAAAAGCAATTTTATTTTAAATGCGTTTTTCTCAAAACTACATTTTTGCATCCGGTAGGCATGATTTCTCAAAAACTAACTAATTTTCCACACTTCCTCTACATAGTATTGACTTGTACTTCAACGAAGGATTTTTAATTGCGTTCATTACAAGTCGTTTTACTAGTCGAAAATCATAAAAATATAAAAAAATGTTTTTAGAAATTTAAAAAAAAATCAATTTTTCTTTAAAAAACGGTGTCAAAAATTGAAATATAATTTTTTTTTCAAATCGTTCGTTCAAGTAAAAGCCATATGTATCTACAATTAGAAAAAATTTTGTTTTTTGATTTCAGATAAGCCTATCTCGAGATATTCTGTCTACGGTAAAAAATCATCGATTTTCGTAAACTAGCTGTTAATGTCTCAATTTTCATTATTTTTGCATGAAAATTTTTTTACAACTTGTTCAAAAGATGTACTTTTATATATATTAAAGTTGAAATAAAACACTTTTATAAATTTTGTAAAAAAAAATCCGAAAAATTGTGATTTTTTTGCAATACAAAACCCACGTAACCCCTTAAGTTAAATAGTGTCTATTACATTTTTTTTAATTTTCATAAACGAAAATTATTTTTTTGAAATCTAAAGGTCTCTTCTTTTTAATTTTCTAATAAATCGATAAGGGTATTTAAGTTTTTTAAACAAAAATGTGTGTTTTAAATGAAAGCCACACTTTAAAAAGTTCGTGCTTTACCTACGCATGTTTCGCCGGAACAAATTAAGCTTATTTAAATGAAATATGATTATTATTGAGAATTATATATTGTATTATTATATAATATTAAAAAAAAAAATCCCTGTAGGTTATTTACTTATGATTTAGTGTTTCTGATGAAAAGATTAAAAACAGTTGACAATAACGTCTCATTCAAAGTTCCCGATGAAAATGTTTACGTCTAGTCTAGATTCGAAGAAAAGTTTGGTCTTTATGAAACTATGACATGTCGTCGGAATTAATTTGAGGTACAGAATTGGTATTCGACCGACCGACCGACCCAAAGAGACCACTCCGCGATGATTATTTAATACGATCCTTACGACTTCATTTTCTAGATATCGCAACCCAATACACCTTTCTCCACTTGTAGAGCCTAAAATTCTGTTATCGTGAATTATTAACGTTCGTGGTGACCTAAAATGGTTTCGATACCTTTCCTGGATATGAAAAATTTTCCTTAAGTGTAGCGTTTTAATTGCAAAAGTTGTATATGAGTACTCTATAAATTTAGAGATGTAGGTTGTAAAATGAACAAGTAAGTAATTTAGTTTTGCGGTTTTGAACATTTTAGTTCTGCGAATTACACCTTGAATATTTTGAATTTATCCACACACGAAGGCGAAAACTTTAAAACATTCTGAATAATTTAATTGGATGCATGCAGGAGTGGAGTTAACATTCGACGGTGGTAATTGGGTTGACACCTGAATTTGTCGAATTTTTGCATCGCTTAGCAACCTACGTTGTAAATGTGTTGTATTTTGTACGCATCAGTTATTTGGATCTGTTTTCAAAGCATTGCTCATTGTATTTGAAAAGCAATTCAGTGTTCGTTTTATTAAAATGTTATATCTATAAAACAAATTGTAGACACTAACACCGGTATGGTAACTACAGTGAATATAATTTTGCCAGATATATTTAATTTTTATGAATTAGGAAGAACACCTGATCCTTTCTTAATTAAAAAGCTGCAATCCACGATGATAATACTTAAAATAAGGGCTTTCTCTCCCCCTACTCAATTAAAAATGAAAGCCAAACGATAAATGGATCGATTTCCTTGTCAATCAGCATGTTTTGCATTTCCATGAAATTCGCCTTATTTCCTCTTGAGAGACTATACATAAAGTACGAAGGGGAAGCATTGGCCTGAATGGAAATTTCACACCGGATTGCTTTTAATTATTAACTCGATTGATAGATTTTTTCGCTTTGATAAATTTCACTCTCGGATGTGAAAATTCCAACAGCAAACACTCAGGGTTCCTTTTTCGGGATGAAGAGTTCCATTGCAAGCTTAGGGTGAAATTAATATTTAATCCTTAAGCCTAAATTAAATTTTGTCGTCATCCTGCCCTCTACACTCAAGAAAAGGGATTTATTATTAAGACGACCGGGTCCACAGACAACGACATTAATCAGTATAAGGCAAAAGCATTTTTACGTATCTGTAGCTCTTTGGGGGATTCCAATTCTCCAAAGTTATTCTTATACTAGAAGCCCTTTTTCTTTGCTCTTATTCATTTTTATTTTTTTGCGAGTTCAGCCAAGGTCGGAGACAGAAGTTAAGAAAGGGTAAAGGCGATTGAAGGGTAAATAGAAAAAGTCCCTTCAGGTGGTTACCGCTAAGCATTAAGTGTAGGGAAGGTAACTCCAGAGAACATTCTGCGTCAATAAAATTTCAATTTTATTTGAATTAAGCGAAATTACCTTTTTTCTCAGTTTTTGTGTAGCCCATATATAGACTATATGTTTCTGGAAAGGAAATAAAGTGCTGTTGTTTTTTATATGTCACATTTAATGTGAGCTACGGAAATGAACAAATGTAAATAAACCATATCGAAAAAAGTGGTCGCAAAAAAGCACATTAGCAAATCGATAATGCTATAAAAAGTAAGTTCGGAAAAATTTGGTAAAAATAAAACTGGGGAGAGATTGGTGTTATACTAAAAGTTCAGCAGTAGTAATTCACTAAAGGAAACAATTTGTTCATAAAAAACTATCCATCTTATGATGATATGAATACAAAAGACTGCTTACTCTGAGAAGAAACTCCTTATCTTTTTTATTTATAATGAGACCTGCATTGGCTTTTTAGAAGATATAAGTTATTATAATTAACAAAAAATTTATATATAATCTTAAATTATTTAAAAATATACCATGAGAAATTAGTTAAAATAATAATTGAAAAGTCAATTAAATCGTAATGTCTGTTGAACGCTCCCGCGACAGATGTAATTGGTTCGTGTGGACCATAGTTGGTGCGACGCTGAGTAATCTGAATTAAGTTGAAATATTTTAGACCGTAACGAGAAAGAGAAATATTAAATAAGGAAAACAAATCTGGATTATCATATTCACTATCAAGATCTTATAGCCAAAGACAGTTCTAGTGCGCCTAAACACGCGTATTCCAAAACATGACGTACATAAAAAAGAGTATGATAAAATAAGGGTCCTTGAATTCTTTTGACAACCTCTTGAATGAAACCCAACAAAGAATTACCTATATTAACAATATTATTAATGTGGCAATCAAAGTTGAATTTAGAGCTACATAAACGCCAGGTCTTTCACGAGTCCAGTCCGGATAACTTGCCTCCGTCAATCAGATACTGAAATTTATTGCTATTTTTGTACGGGGAAAAGAATACACATATTCATATGTAAAGGCAAACAGTTTGAGGAATACTATAAATAAAAATTGTTCAACCTTTATTAAGAAGTAGACAGATCGTCAGAATCAGTAATGGTGCCAATCTTAACATCATCAGCGTAAAAAAGAATTTTAGAGTGGAACAAATTCAAACTCGTATTATTTATAAATAAAATGATAAGCAGGGGTCTTAAGTGGTTACCCTGCGGTATGCCTGAGATATTATGAATAGGTGAGAGGAATGTATTTCGAAAGGAAATAATGTGAATTCGTTCCTTAAGGTAGGACGATATTCACTTCAGGAAAATTGACGGAAAAACCTAATCACTCTAGCATGAAAATCAGAGTTTGATGTTGATCCAAACAAAAGTTGCTATCTAATATATATTTTCATTAACGTACACTAAGGAGTTTGCTTTTCAATCCACTAGACATTTGATCAGATTTTTAAACAAAATATCTAAAATTTTTGAATATAATCTAACTTAATGAAAAATTCGTACAAGGAACGGGTTTTTCAACATTGCCTTAAACATTTCACTAAACATTTCCTTTTTGTTCAAAAGATCTTCGATTACGAGGGTTAAAGACAGTAACTTTATAATTTAGGAACAAAAAAAATTGTGATGTCGGCAAACTACACCTTTATTAGAAATAATAACTACAGTATTGCATTAAGTGTAAACTTCTAAAAGTATAGTATGTTGGTCAGCGAAGATCAAGTGTTGGTGAAGGAACCTCAAGTAGGATCTGATTATGCTTTTTTCTATATTATTTAAAACAAAAAAACTATTCTTCCCTCGGTAAATTGTCATTCTTAAAATTTCTCGAGAGAAGAAACCTAATTTATATAAAAAAAAATGCAAAAATATATTATTTTAATTTTATTAGCCATGTATTATAAAGTTGCAAATACATTTTGAAAATAGTTCAGATTGCGACAAATTAAAATCTTGATTATAAAAGGACTGTCTGGTAACTATAAAGTTTTTACTCGCGGGTAAAATTTTTACCTGAAAGTGTCTGTTAACCTCACGGAGGGGAAAAACTGAGCTCTTGACAGCACTTCTCCTCTTACACAATTTTACCAGATTTTACCCACGCTGCGGAGACCGAATAAATTTGGGTAAAATCACCGATTGCTTGTCACTGTGTAATTTGTCATTTGTGTGTTTCAATTTTGCGTTGCGATTCAGAGAGAAGAAGAAGTTATTGAAAAATTGTTTAAATAAATAAAATACATATTTCAAAATCTTCAAAAATATTAAATAAATCCATAAGTTTTCCCTCTAACATCTTCATCACGTTTGATAATTTACATACACAAGTAAGATTTACCCAATTTTTACTTGAAGTCGTCTGGTAACTTTGGATTTTCATCCGTCCTATCATATGAAACTTTTTACCAGATTTTTACTCAATATTACATTTTTACCCAAAAGTTACCAGACAGACCTAAAGATAGACATATTTCATATTGCCCCATAACTTTTCAAGGTCATTAAATCGGCTTTCTAAAAGCAATAAGACAATATGCTAAAACCATCTTCATACCATATTTTAAAATTTAGTGAATATCAGTTATAAATGTTGTCAGTCAAGCAAAAGGTTTCCGCATAATCTTCTACGGGAATCTTTTTGCGTTGGACGCCAAATTTCCTAAAATTTTCTTGTTTCCTATTCTATTCCATTGTTAGAGCTGTCCATTCCCATTGATTCTTGTCAATGAAATCTTCAATCCTCAATATTTCATTGAAGGACACTTTCCTTCCCATAAACAACAACTTGACACAGCTCCATGGCATAGCCTGAGGGATTCGATTACATTTTAAATTAAAATTCATGGAGACATGATGAGATATGAGAAATGACGAGTTGACGGAAATTTTCCTCTTTCCTCGAGAACTAAAACGGGTATTAGAATAATTATATCGTTTTAGAATGTGCGTGTTAAGTAGTAATTATTTAATTAAGATACAATTTTTTTAACATTCATCTGACTTAAGTTTTAAAAAAACACATAAAAGCCATAATGGAACTTGTCCCAAAATGCATGTAGGCTTGTTTTCAAGGATTTCATCTAATGAAAAGTAATGGTACAAATTTTTACCTAAATGTAATCGTCTTTTCAAGCATCCAGTGAAATGACCTTACTAACTCAGATAATATTGTAATCCCTAGAGGAAGTGTTAATTTATTTTCAGTGTTTAATTATGACACACCCGAAATTATGCTACTCAGAAGAATAATGTATGTATGAAACATTTGCTCGTATTTTACCATCAAGCTTCATGCGGAATATGTGATATGACAGGAAAACAGGACAATTAAACATAGCCTTTAGCTGAACCATCCTGAAACCACAAAATATATAATATGTATGACACAAAAGGTTAAAGTGCACACAAAAGTCAAATAGATCTATATTAATACTTTTTATTCTTAAAAGCGCCTAGATAAGAACGTTTTACACTACATAGGCTCATTAACTACTACAGGGTGTCCAATAGGAAATTGCGAAATCTAATGGGTCACAATTTTTTAACAAATGGAGAGATCGGTAAAATGTAAATACTTTTTAATAAAGGAGAGTCGTCATTTTTATTTCATGTCCATTTTATTATAAAAAAATTAAATCTTTTTAATACAAACCATTAATTTAAAAATATAGTAGATACTAATAAGAATATCTTAGCTTAATTAGAATCAATAGGTCTATAGAATTATTAGAAGAAGACGGAATAAATAGGACTTAGTTAATTTTCGTATTATATTTGTGTTTAGAGAAGGAGTTATTATAAATTTTTGACGCCTAAACAACTACTGAAGTTGTCACTTTTTCCGGTAACCAACTATTAGAGATCTTATGGAGAGGTTATTTTCATATAGAAAATCAATGATATTTATGTCCTTTAAATTCTAAAAGGTAGAATCTTTAGGTTTTGAAATGTAGCAAAATTTTGACTCGGGTATTTAATCACTGCAACAAGTATGCTTTTGATGGAATTGCAGTGAGCTAAGGAGCTGCTCTCAGTTGATACGAATTTTCACATAGTACCATAAATATCGCCGTGGCAAGGGGTTGTGACCCGGTCATGTTATATGTTACACTTCATTATGTAGCGTGGCATTGGCTGCAGCGGAAGCCAGTAGAAATTTATGTGGTCATCGTACACGAAACAGCTTATCCATTCATTAGTTCGGCCAAAAGCTGCCATTCATGGTCGTAGATGCTTTGAGGAAGGAAACCGCGGTGCAACCGCTTTGCACCCCCTAGGCTTTAAAAGGGTTGCGAAATTGCAGGTGAATTCTTTCGGTCCTTTCAAGAGCTGCCAAGTCTTTGGGCTGCTGTCGGAAGGGTGCTTGAAAGGACTCTCTGGCGGCAAGTGCACGGAGCTAGTCGAAGCAGCATTGGTAATAGAACTCTGCAGTCTCGTAAATAACCGGAGGGAATCAGGAGAAGTTTGTGTTTGGCTGTATAGATTGATGAAATGTACACTAAAGGGCTTTTCACTTCGTTTGAACTGAGTTCAATAAATTTCCTTTTAGTTGCAAAGGAATTTCTGAGCGTTGCTTTCCTCAGCTGGGCTACTTAATGACTTCCGACTCTGGTGGTGCCATCAATACTGAAGGAGGAAAAAGAAAAGTGAATTTGCAATTACTGAAGGGATTTTATTAGGATTTGTTTTGTTTACTTTAAATGTAATTTTTAATGTCTTAATTTACAAAAACGCAAAAGAGAAAAGTGAAGTAATACTTTGCTTTAGAAATTAACTTTTTAAAACTTTTCAATTGCACTAGTTTACAAATTTTAACTTGTTTCTTGCCCTTCATACGAAATGTAATTTTTTCTTTACTTTAATGGAAACTAATCAGAAATGTTAAATCGGTTTTTTTTCATTCACGTTAAGTTTTCGAGAAAAATAGGTTTAAAAAATCAAAATCATATTTTAGCCACTTTTGGAAAATTGTTTAAAAACAACGGAATTTCGTAGAATCTTGAAACGAAAGTCAAATCAAATTTTGAATTCTAAACTACATATAAAGCTATATATAATATATTAGGTTATTAGTAAATTTTATTAAGATTTATTCAGAAAACGAGTTTTTCATGAATCTTCCCTCTGCCATATAGAGAGATGAAAAAACGATATGTAGGAGTGGAAATCTAATAAAAATCTTGTTTCCCTAACAAACCTTGAAAAATTTGAATATTGAATTTAAGCATTCATTAGAATTCTAAAAATGGCTAAAATACGGATTTTTCAAATTTGTAACCCAAGTTTTCTTATGACGTGATGGAATTTTTTTATTATTAGTAGAAAAATATTTTAAACTAGTATTATGTATCGATTATTTTGAATAATGAATTACTCTGACTTTGCGATGCTATTGGCATTTGGATATTCGATTGTTGGTTTCGATAACCCGTGTATGACATTTTAAAAGCTTGTCCTATTGTCATTTATGTAGTTTTTTTTTTGGCAAATCATTCGCCCATTTCGATCTATTTTCAATTTCATTCGAATTGAAACCAATGTTCTACATTGCGACCGTTTTAAAATAATTAAAAATCTTCCTTTACTTTTAAAAAGCCACACTGATCTTAAGACCAATTCTACATTTTTTTCTATGTACAAATTTATCACGATCGTAAAAGTACACATTTTTGGTTTAATTAAGCAAAAAAGTGTGAAGTTATACAATTTTAAAGCGTTGGGTATAGTATTCTCTAAGTTTTGTAAATGTCATGTGATTTTATTTATTTATTTAATCAACAGGTGCAGTAGACCATCTGACACAATGCAAAAGTATTAATAGGAAAAATACTGAACAAATTAAGAGCAAGGTCTTATGAAAACAAAGTGCTTCACAAATATTAAATTAATTACTAAGTAATAACTTTTTTAATGCTGATTTATTACATTGAAAATCAAGAAGACAAAAAATTTTACTTTAAAACTTTTGAATTCACATTCTATATTTCGATCTGAACCTAATTTCATTTTCATCTTTGAAATTTATAAAATATGAAATACAGAGTATGAGTGATTAAATATGATGCATCAAAATCATAATTATTCAAACATATTGATTTCAAATACATATTTAATCTAACTTTTTAGGTGCAAGTTTGTGTTCAGTATGTTCCACAATGTGGAACAAATTCCAAAATTGGATAATGTTACTCAAGAGAAAAGCCATATTACTTTATAGTTTTATTTATAATCAATTTTATAACTTATTTTATGCGTTTTCGAAAATGTGTGGACATATCTTTTCCATTAAAACGTATACATATACGTTTACGTATACAAGAGGTAAGCAACGAAACCTTAATCGAGGAGTACAAACTCATTGCGAAAATTGATTTGTCAGGTCCACTCATCTTTTCAAGGACTAAGGAGCCAAGGTTTCTTGTCCCTGCTTGAACTATTGTCTAAGGTACAATAGCTATCCAAGTGAGTCAATTTCACCAAAGTGCGCCGGTATAGCGAACATGTTTCTCATGATTCCATTGACAGGCAAATACACGACAGATGGGTTGTTACAGTTCAATTTACGTGGAAAGCTCCTTTAAATCGAAGATGTTGGATTAGCTCAGTACATATTTCTGGGGGAATGCAGGATGTACGTCGAATCCCGAAAATCCTGTCATGTTGCATAAACGTGTTGGAATAGCTGCATCTTGAAACATTACAAGAACAAACACTTTTTACATACACTTCCTGCTTACATGTAAGTCCTTAAAATTGTTACTCGATCTGAGAGATAAATAAAATGGAAAAGTGCCATAACTAATAATTGCTATGTTCTAAACAACGGACATGCTACACTCCATGGCATTTAGTTATTGTGATGTTTTTGATAAAAACAGATGTGTAAAACGACATGAATGGTGACATTATTTATTTTACTGGAAAAATGTGTGCATATGTGAAAGACATCTGAAACTTCGAATTTGGACATACTTGAGTTACAGCGACAGGATCAGAATATATACAAATAAAATTATTTAATAAAATGCTACCACAGAATTTCATAGTCCACAATTGTAGATTAATATTTGACTATGTTTCCTTATTCACTTTAAATTAACTAGAAAAACCAACCGACTCTTCTATGTAGGGAGGTTTTTACTACACGGAACTGCATTAATTTTCAGGTAGCATTGCTATGTAAAGAAATAATTCTTTTTAATTTCATTATATAGAATAATTATAATTCTGTCAGAGAAAGAGCAAAAATTATGCAAGGTAAATTGGATAGCACCACAGAGAAGCAATATTTTGATCTAGCTTACTTGTTTTAGAAAATGCTATATTTATATGCGTATCCATATAAATTTATTTTAGAGATTAATAATACAAGTGCAATAATAAATATGTGATCTGCTGCCGACAACTCAGGCGGAAGATAGTAAATCCGTATATATATATGTTTTTTTTTATGATACATCAAAGCCCTATCTGAAGTTCGTTGAAGTTATTGTGGCTGTCTTTTGCTTCCACAAATGGCATTAAATCGAAATCTAAAATACATTATATTTCCTCCTCGCTAAACTAGCTAAATAAATTTAGTAATGTACTAACTTTCAATTTTGTGTCCCTAGTTCTAAATTTACTTCACATAGGGCGGAAAAAAGAAATGGATGAAAGGTCTCCTTGGTCAATTATTGAGCTTTCTTTAAGAGTCCACGATTTCTTTAATTTTTGTGGTTAGTTAACATTCATCTGACTTATTTTTAGCTGTTAATAGTCACTGTTGTCCTGACAGTAAGAAAATACATGCAGAAGAACGAAAGTAGTAATTTATAGGTTATGTTTTCAAATTCGAAAAATAACTATCATAATGGGAGATAAACGTCATAATGATACCCGAAAACGGCTAATTTTTGACTTGTGGATGGGAATATCCTCTCCAGGACCGAATTTCAGCCGGGTTTGAAAATGGGTTTTAGAATGTTTCATTAAGGGTAACATTCATCAAAATCTGAGATTTCAGCTTGGGAATGTTGAAATTAAAATAAAAACTAATTTTGAATTTCAAACAACCTTCACTGTTTCTCAAATACTAAAATTGTAATGGTGTTTCTTTCACGATGGATAAAAGTGCAAAAACTATCCAAACAATTTTTGAATGAAAGCGAATAGCTCAGAGAGTTCAACGCTGAAATAAAAAAAAAAATGTTTACAGTAAAAGAACACATTAAACCATATTTTGTCATTAATTTAGTCATAAAATTTCCCAGAAGCACCTTCTGCAGCGCTGCCTTGAAAACATTATTAAATTCTTTCCCTTAGTGCTGCTCGTCAGAAGTGAGCTGAAATTAAAAGGCAAGGATGGCAGAAGAGCGGCGAGTTTCTATTCCATATACTCGTATAATCACTCCCTAGAACTGCTACTTACCATTCAAGCAAATTTGTAATGCCTCCGGGTGTAGGGCTCTTTTTCTTCCGAAAAGAAACGAGGCGACGTACTGAAGATGTTACCGCAAGTAGAAAATTGTCTTTGTTCAGTGACAATGGGGTTTTCACTTTTTTAATTACACTAATTTACTGTCTTTTGCCGCTCCTTGACTTTTAAATTCTGGAGGGGGAATTTTGGCGGCAGTTTTATGGAAAATTTATAGGTAGTAAAATGTCCTCATATCTTCCTTAAATGCTAGTTTGCACGTAGATTAATGCAATTTTGTATTTACTTAGTCTTTAGTGTTATCGCAGCGCGGAGATAGTTTAAATAGCATTCTCGTAAAAATAATTTATGCACTGATTTGTGAATTCCAGTCTCACCTGTTGGAAAATAGAATGGCAGTAAATTACAAACTTTCCACAGTGTAATAATTTAATTTGTTTCAAAGTAGTCCAGCCAAAATGTAAGAAAAATGGCCTTATTCTAACAAAATGCTGAATGAGGAGTACTAAAAAGTAAAAATAAAATATTAAAGAAATTAAACTTACAAATACCTATTAGGTTGTAACATAATAATTTGATTATTTTTTCGGAAACGTTCTGGAAATTTGTTACAACTTCGAGAAAGTTCTGTGACTATGAGTATAAATACCCGTGAGCGCGCTCAGTTTATTAGTGCAATAATCGACAGCGCAGCGAGTAGCATTATGGAAAAATTCGATTTGAAAAGATCCTTCTACTTTATGAGTTCCGTTTGAAGCATACAGCTATAAATAATCGTTCACAAGTTAATATCTTTTGTTATGACATTCTATATTGGCCCTTTTTCAAAAAAATAATTTAGTCTTTGACATTCAAGACGACATATAAGACGAATTGATTCAAAACGCATTTGCTAGAATCGGTTCATATATAAATTGCTAAAATGATTCCTTTTGAGTTTTGAATGCATTTATTCGAGCATTCTACTATACTTAAATTATATTTGGAAATATGTATTTCATTTTGTTCTTATTACATTTAATAAATTATTATTTTATAAATGTTGTCTATACAAATTAATATCCTTTCCAACCACATATATAATGTAGATAACTTCTTCCCTATTATGAATTATCTTTCACTTCTATATGTACATATGTATGTATTTAGAAATCGCTCATCCTGTTCAAGAACATCACTTAACTGTATGTATGTATTTGTGTATGCATGGGGATTTCAAAATTCTATTAGTTGAAATTAATTGCCTGTATCTTGTATATCTAAAGGACACTCCAACTGTCAAACGCTCGGGAGAACTTATGTGGAAAATTCAATAGACCGAGTAATCTTGCAACCTAGATGTCGAGGCATATCTCGTCGTAATAATATTCAAATTGAATGTATCTACAAGATTAAACCACATTGATTAAATTGGACACTTCTGTGTGTTTCCGCAAAATTTAAATCTATCTTTGCAATACTCTCCGGCTGCAATTATTCATAGGGAAAAGCTAGAAGTCCTTAAATATTGCAAACACCTACTGAATGGAAAATTTCGATTTTACGAAGCTCTCGAATGACCTAATTAAGTGGACGGCCGAAGTTTCTTCTATTAAGTAATAAGGACCACACATAACATCCCAAGGAGATGGGAATGACGCTATTATGTTGTGGTTACCTGCCCGTGACTAGATGAATATTATCTCCTCTTTATATCCAATAGGCAGTAAAACCGATGAATTTCCCTAAATTTACAGATTTCATTGTTCTGAACGAGATACTCTTGGTAGGCCCCAAATAACTGGGAAGAGTTTGATATGCTTGAAAACCACCGGAGATGGGGTATTTGATATTTGAATTAAACTGCCCATTGTTGGGATAAATTGTCCTTTATTCAGTTGCACCGCTTAGTCCTTCGATATTTTGATAAGTACATACTTACGTAGCTATTTGAAAGACTAATATATGTAGAAGTCTACTCAATTCGATTACCTAGCCTCTAGAGAATAGAAAATTGAATATCAATATGGTACATCATAAATTGTGCTGTCATATGTTAAATTTATTAGTTGAAGTATACTATAATAAATAATCAGATTTCTGGTGCATGCAGATTTTAATTCATTGCCTTTGAATAACCTTGGGCATTCTGTGTGTATGTGCGTGTATTAGTTAGTATAATTACACGACTTTAAAGAGTTTTTGAAAGCCTTCCATTACATTTTTTTGATGTAAATTAAAAAATATATAGTGCATAATTTTCAGGCAATCAAAAAATATTAAAACTCGATCATATCGATGCAGTGAAACTCATTGTCGATGTGGCTTTCAGTTGTAATGGTACAAGTCAGCGTTGACGATCAAATTGCTTTAGTTGCCTCTGACCGCGCTGTCAACAACCTTAATTATTATAATTTTTCCGCTTCATTTTATTTTAGTTTTTATTTAACTATGCAATGAAATTGTTAATATTCTACCTCTTTATGTTTTACCTACTTCCCGTTTTCTTATTGTACTTTAACGCAATTGCTATATGCTCAGATGGCTGTATTGATTTGCGAAAGTGCATTTTTCCTTTCTTATATAATTTAAAATTAGCTGAAATTTCATCAAAACATTAAATTCTCATTCTATAGAATCTTTCTTCGTTGGAGCGTAGAATTGGATTTAAGGTACAGAACTCGCCATCTGTGGCACGGAAATTATTTACCCTATGGAACTCACATTTATCTCATTTTCTTTTAAAAGAATTAAATATCTGACGAGATTCATTTTTTTTTTAAGAGATGGAGAAAGTAAGATAATACACATAAAATATTATTAATAATATTAATTAATTACCTAAGTTAAAGCGTGACGTAACTTTGATAATAATTCGCATCCAAATCAATTAAAGCGGCTTGGCGATATGATTCCAACAGAAATATATCATTAATTTTAATGCTGTTTTTATTCCATTGCAAAACTTATTTAGTAGGCCTTAATAGATTGAGTTAAGCATTTTTCGTCCGCCATTTTGATTCGGCCATATTCAATTTTTAAACGTTGATATCGAAACTGAAATAAGTGACCCCAAAAAACCTCACATATCAATTTTTGTGGAAATCCAATCAAATTTAATACTTCACCATATTGAATTTCTGAATTTTGATAACAGATGTGAAATCAGCGATTCTAAAAACCCCTGTATACATAATTACAAGCATATTCAAATACATTTGGCCAGCTTTTTGATGGATTTGAATCGGCGCATCGGTTGCTTGCTATCGATTGAAAAGACTTTAAATGTAAAGTACGGGTATTTATAGTCATTTCATTAATATTATTATATACGAATAAACTCGTAATAATAAATGAACAAATTGGCACATAGTTATATTGACAAGCAATTTCTCTTTCCGATGGTGAAAATACAAAACGATTGGAAAATGGAATTTTTTCAATTTTTTGGAAAATGTTTAACTTTGTTGAAGAAGAAAATCTATTTTGTAGATCTAACTATGTACGAAATCCTTGCTAATGGATACGAAGAAATAAATATAATTTTTCATTTAAAAATTTGAACGCTTTCAGAGAGATTTCAAAGAAATTTGAAAATCGGGTAATTAATGGACACCCACATAATTAATTTCAGTCCACCTTTAAAATGTAAATAAACTAAGCTCAGTGTTAATGGAAATACTTATAGGATTTCGTAAATAATTTCATAACGAGGGAAATTAATTATTACATAAATATAGAATTCCCTAACTTTTGTTGTACTTCAATTCAATTAGCATAACCATTATTATATGTAGATAAAGGAAATCAAAAGCAAATATTAAAACATTGGATTTAGTTTGATTTGCATAAAGTTTGTAACTTATAGTGTCTACGTCATGCAACATTTTAGTCTGAATCAATTAGAAGCTCATTGTGTTTTGAAGTTTACATTCTCTATAGAGAAATAATAATGTTGAAAAGGTAAGCTCCATAAAGTTTGTGCCACAGAGACATTTATGTCACAGCCAGTCACAATTACCGTCGCCATATTCCAGGTTGATACTTAAAATTTCCGAAATAAACTTATCTCCCGCATTTTCATCTCTGGATGTATAAATTAACCACGACGGGATGGATGGTTTAATTATATTCGTCCTCCATGACAAGCTCAAGCAGCTCCATACCAGAAGTTGGCTATTATCTTACCAACTTTTTCGGGAAATTGTGCAATAAGCAGATTTCATTACGCGGTATTATAAATAATAGCGATGTATAGAAACAAAGCACAATCATTCGTATGCTTAATGTTGGTTGATTTGTTGAATTATAGGAGATAATATTATCTACTTAGAGACTAAGTGAACGATGCTTTTATAACAAAATTTTTTATATCAAAAATAAAAATATATAATTTATTATAATAATGTTCTTGATTGCAAGAAAATATAAACATGTAATCTAATCAGAATTTCTTACTATGACTATTTTTTCATTAGCAAACCATATTCCTATATATTGGAAGATTAACAAGTGATCTTTATTTAAATTTTTCTTGTACCTTGATGGATTTCGTGTAGCAAAAGTGCTATCATTTGTGCTACAATATAATATTTTGTTTTATTTTAATTTTTAATCTTATATATAACGTAATATACCATTAATGAATGTTAATGACATATATTAATTCCGGAAGGAAATGCGTGAACATTTTAATCCACATGCAACAGAACTAAGTTGCACCGAATAATATTTTATTTTCTATACCGTCCGGAATATCGACTAGAAACATAAAACAATGAAAATCTGTACATATGGAAAAATTATAGATCGGAAATGTCTGGTACGGCAGATTTATTTATTCGATATGATAGTAAAAAAGTAATTTGCTTAAACTGAATTAACTGAGGACTTTTTTAAAACGCTATTGTTGTCTGTTTGTTCGGCACAAATTTTGCATATATATATGTATATATTTATATTATTGTTGCACACACACAAAAGCGGACACGCAGGTACACACACACACAGAAACACACACATATATATACACCCACCCACACACACACACACACACACACACACACACACACACACACACACACACACACACACACACACATACACAAAACCCAAACACACAAACGTACAAACACATAAATGCAAGCACACAAACGCAAACACACAAATACGAACGCGAACACAAACACACAAACCCAAACACTCAAGCACAAACCCACAAACACAAATACACAAATTCCAGCAAACAAACGCAAACGCACAAACACGAAAGCGAATACAAACACACAAACACGTGCACAAACATAAGACCCAAACATAAACTTAAGCTACAAACAAAATTTTTGTAAGATTTACGTTGTGTTTTAAAAAAGAATTTTTTTTATTTAAATAAAAATTGTAACTAGTTCAGTAAATTATAAAATGTTCAAGCCAAAATGGGTACGATAGTGAGTACTAACAACATTGTCTTGTAATAATAAATAGAGTGTAAGCTACCCTTATTTGTATTTTCCTACAAATATACTGAAAAAATAGGTACTGACTGACCATACGCTGTCATAAAATATTAATTATTGATATTTCCGTCCTTACGTATGCGCCACCAAAATTGTATGTATCTAATTTACTCAGTGCTCTCCACTATAATTCCTCTTAACCAAACTGTTTCCTGGATAATTTGACCTCATTTGCAGCATGATGTATTTTGGTCCGATGGTACACCCAATCTAACATTTTGCCCTGGCAATTTTCAACTGTCCGCAGTGAATTAGAATGTCGTGCGGTTAATCAAAATTTCCATTAAATAGTTATGAACATTGCGGTCTTACAAAACCACGCTGAGCGTGTAGAAAGCCCACTTTAATCACAGCACCATATCCTGGTGTAGGATATTATCAAGTGGTGGCACATCATCATGGCATCCTTTTGTGGATTGTTCGGGACATATTCTTGCCCGATTGGCCGGCGGCATGCACTGCTTGGGTTTCAGACTCGACGGAAACACTTATCAATTTCATATAACAACATCCAAGTTAGTTTGTCACTAACGGCTTCCGGTTTCTATTTAACTTTTCGAAACTATATCAAAGTTGCTCCGAGAACAAATCAAATTAGACTGCGCTCGTGCAGTTCTTTGTGAGTCTGTGCGTCCATCTTCATCTCGGTCATACCGAGGATTTTGCATTGTTGGAGATGAAGAAAACTTTTCCGTTCATATGAGCGTCCTAAAAGCGGAGGGTATAGGTTTATGTATATAAGCATACACTTTTAGTGTAACAAGTTTAGTGGAAAATTGCTTTTTTATTGCAAATTGCCTAGGGAGGTCCGATGAACATTGTGTCTCATCATAATGGAGTTGCTTTCCAACAGAAGCACCCTCACTGGGGTTTGAATGGACATTGTTCCAAAAAACAACTTACTTCATATATATTGGGACTTGGAAACACAGATGGTTACTTGAAACCTTGAAATTAACGAACTAAAGAAACTTTTCCAACTTGTCGACAGTGACAAGCACGCATTTATGTTGTAAAATGATGGATTGAGAAATTAAAAAATGTTCTTATTTCTCGGACTTGGGTTAAATTAAAAGGTGTATTTATTTGTTTATTTTGCTTAATACAAACTACAAAATATAAAAAAATTATTTAATAAAAATAACTTAAATTTAGAATACGTATAAATTCGGGCAAGAAGAATTAAGTTCAAAGAAAAGGAACAAAAAGGGTAAAAAGCAAAGGGAAGAATATAATTATAATGGAGGAACGATTTTACTCAGGAGTTGGTATGAAGGGAAATGCTATAGAAAAATTCTGAATAGTAAATGCAATAGGTTAAGATTGGATGGATCTGTTTTACATTATAAACATTGAACTATTGCTTATTAAGAATCATCCTTTTAATGGCATTTAAAGTTACATCTGTAATGACAAATTGTAATAATCATATTATTTATCATTACTTCTTAACTTTGGTAATTTAAAAAGATCTATGAATATTACTCCACATTATATTTTCCTTATTTTTCGGTTCAGTTTATAAAAATAGAATTTTTTAAAATTTTCTTTAAGTTAAACAATTTTGTAGATAATTTTAAAATAACGTTTACAAAAAGAAAATTATTTCTAAAACCTAAAAAAGTAATAACCTATTAAACGAATGAAAAGTTAATTCTTAAATTTTTTTACCACTTCTTACTTTTATTGGTTATAGGACTTAAACCTTACCTTGAAAACCGATGTAAAAATTATATTTAAGGAATTAAAATTATTATACAATATCATACAGACGCGTCGGCCGCGCCAAATTTTGGTGGTGCTTTTTTTGATTTTGCCTAGGGCACTGATTTCACTAGAGCAGTCGCTGGGAGTTAGATAATTCCTTAGACCAGCATTTAATAAATCCCAAACTTGAATTGGCTTTGCTTATGATATGATCGATGTGAGAACGGAAATTGTGTTCACTATCACAGATGACGCCCAGAATCACGAAGGCAGCAGACAGATGGAATGCATTATCCAGAGGGAAGATATGACACTTGGAGATGTTTAGGTTCAGGATGTTTTCCAGGCACCAGGTAGGAAAGTTATTTAAGTCGTCTGAAGATGAAAACATTTTTAATTTAAGGATTTTGCATAATTTTCGTAACTTTGTGGAAAGCTTTCATCGCCGCCGTCCTCAGTGACGACTAGAGTCGGCGATCGTACTCAGAAAATGTTTCGTGGATGCTGACTAAATTCGGGGGTAGTACCGAAAGGATTAAAACATATATTTAAAATAAATAATGATTTCTTGCATCCACAGGTACAGGATCAACTATTTCCAATTCAAAATGTGCAAAATTCTTGGTGTGTACATACAACTAATCATTATAATAAGTGTCTCAGAGAAGGTGATTTCAAATTTCGTTCCAGAGTTTAGAATTTAAAGATAGGGGATTTGAAGTGGTATTCGAAAATTTTCTATATAAAATAATCCAGTTCAATAGAGAAATCTCTTATGTAACAACCTGCACTAATTTTCTGATGAAAAAAAAAAAATTATTGGTTGACATCAATTGATTTAGCTCGAGAAAATGAGTATCTACTACTTTGTCGTCCGAAATTGTTTGAATTTAAATTATAAGCATAATAATAACAATTTGTAGCTGTAATTGTAAGTAATAGATACGGCAAAATTCATCAGAAATTTTTGTTGAGCGTTGAATTGCTCTCGAGAAAAAAATGTTCGGGAGAGCATATATTTATCTCTTATAGTTTAGAAGTTACATCGCCTATGCGGGAATATAAAAATGACTATTCGTCAAGTTCAAATGCGGTCAAATTGATAATAATTGAAAAAAATATATACATATATACCGGGTGAGTCATTTAACTTGAGACAACCTAATAACTTTTTAGGATCACATAATATTGAAAAAAGTTTAATATGAAAGTTGTAGGGTATCAAAAATGGCGTTTGGTGATGATCTTAAAAATTACCTTGACCTTGATATTCAAGGTCATATGAAGGTCAATTTTAAAATTTTAAAATGGGATGACCCCCTATTGACCCCGGAATTGAAAAGAGCGGAAAATTTTACGTTCAGATATGACCTTGACCTAATGGTCAAGGTCAAATTTCAAGGTAATTTCACGGTAATTTATCTTCGTGTACAACACCGAGAAGCGATGACGTTTTTTGAAATACATTTTAAACAAACGTTTTTGATGTGGAGAGAGGTATCTGATCACGACCTTGAAAATTACCTTGACCTTCAAAGTTATTTGAAGGTTAAACTCAAAAATTCTATTGGTAACCCCTATTTTTGACGCCAGAACGAAAAAAGCTTTCGACCGAACATGCGTTAAAGTATTTAACTACATTTTGCATTACACAGGAACAACGACGTGGACATAGTAGTTTTCTGTTCCCTTTGAAGGTCAAGGTAATTTTCAAGGTCGTGGTCAGATACCTCTCTCCACATCAAAAACTTTTGTTTAAAATGTATTTCAAAAAACGTCATCGCTTCTCGCTATTGTACATGAAGATAAATTACCGTGAAATGACCTTGAAATTTGACCTTGACCATTGGGTCAAGGTCATATCTGAACGTAAAATTTTCCGTTCTTTTCAATTCCGGGGTCAATAGGGGGTCATTCCATTTGAAATTTTAAAATTGACCTTCATATGACCTTGAATGTCAAGGTCAAGGTCATTTTTAAGATCATCACCAAACGCCATTTTTGATACCCTACAACTTTCATATTAAACTTTTTTCAATATTATGTGATCCTAAAAAGTCATTAGGTTGTCTCAAGTTAAATGACTCACCCGGTATATATAGCCAAACGAGAAATCTGAAAAAAAAATTATAATGCTTTTGAATTTCCAATAAAATTAATTTTCAAAATCAAGGAGAGATATTAAAATGTTATTTTATTTAAAAGAAAAAATTTGTCGATCCAAGCTTTTCATAATTTATCTATTGCGGTTATTTTGATGTAAAATAACATATCAAATAAACGTCAATGTACTCTTAATTTAGCTTTAAAATACATTCATACCTACATTTAATATTCGAAGCGAACTAAGAATAATAAATCTTAATTTAAATTCTTGTGTAAATAAATTGAGTAACGATTCATTTGCTTTTCGTTTGACTGATGTTATGGACTATTTAATGTCGATCTCCACTGGTTAGTCCAGTCAATCTAACCTCTGAAGCGGAAGTTTGTGATGGGAAGCTAATTTTTGGATATATTGTTGGGGACGGTGAGAAATGAAGCTCTTACTTTTTTCCACACTCAGGGGTGTTTGCGAAGGGGTGAAAAAGGGTGAAAAAGGGTGAAAAAGGTTTTTTGTTTATAACTTTGAATAAAAAAGTCAGCCTGGATGGAAACGTTAGAGGGTGATATAATAAATGATTATTCATCTTGTATTAAAGTTTCCACAGGTTTTGTTTATTGCAAAATTGTTTATTAACAATTTCACTCTCCCAAACCGAAAAAAATCACGGCTGATTTTTTTAAAAATACTTAAGCTCGTACGATGTCTTTCATTTTCACAATATCACTAGAAGACGCAATCCCCCATCATATACCAAAAATTCAAAACGGTTCCATGCATTTCACCTGAGATAATCACCCAGATACCTCACCTGTTTTACACCGAAAAATGTACAGTTTTAATCCAAGTCAAGATATCCCCCACGAATCGTCGCCCTCCGACCAGATATCGCTGAGCAGCGCACATTTTTCACATTTTTTCCCAGCCCACGGCGGGGAAGAAGAAGATTTGCGACTGATTCAAAAACGGAAATCGCTATAACTTTCGATGTATGTAACGGAACTTAATGTATGATGGCTTCAAAAATCACTTATTTTTTTCTCCATCTTTTCCTCATACACCACTTTCACCTAATATTTTTACTTTTTTTTATATTGAATTAAACTTAAAAAAAAAATAAAAATTAATTACATTTTATTCCTTTTCTCCCACAAAACTAAACTTTTTTGAAATATTCTTAATTTTGTAGTTATCTACAGATTCCACCCTTTATTCTCATAATTTTTATTATTTTCCACAAATCCCCCCCTGACCCCCCGAATGAATATATTACCCCTTAAATTTTACAAACAAAAAACCTGCCAAACATTTTATTTTTTTTCTCCCACAAAACTAAACTTTTTTGAAATATTCTTAATTTTGTAGTTATCTACAGATTCCACCCTTTATTCTCATAATTTTTATTATTCTCCTCAAATCCCCCTCTGACCCCCCGAATAAATATATTACCCCTTAAATTTTACAAACAAAAAACTTACCAAACATTTTATTTTTTTTCTCCCAGAAAACTAAACTTTTTTGAAATATTCTTAATTTTGTAGTTATCTACAGATTCCAACCTTTATTCCCATAATTTTTATTATTCTCCTCAAATCCCCCTCTGACCCCCCGAATAAATATATTACCCCTTAAATTTTACAAACAAAAAACTTACCAAACATTTTATTTTTTTTCTCCCAGAAAACTAAACTTTTTTGAAATATTCTTCATTTTGTAGTTATCTACAGATTCCAACCTTTATTCTCATAATTTTTATTATTTTCCTCAAATCCACCCTGACCCCCCGAATAAATATATTACCCCTTAAATTTTACAAACAAAAAACTTGCCAAACATTTTATTTTTTTTCTCCCACAAAACTAAACTTTTTTTAAATATTCTTAATTTTGTAGTTATCTACAGATTCCACCCTTTATTCCCATAATTTTTATTATTTTCCACAAATCCCCCCCTGACCCCCTGAATAAATTTATTACCCCTTAAATTTTACAAACAAAAAACTTACCAAACATTTTATTTTTTTTCTCCCACAAAACTAAACTTTTTTTAAATATTCTTAATTTTGTAGTTATCTACAGATTCCACCCTTTATTCCCATAATTTTTATTATTTTCCACAAATCCCCCCCTGACCCCCTGAATAAATATATTACCCCTTAAATTTTACAAACAAAAAACTTACCAAACATTTTATTTTTTTTCTCCCACAAAACTAAATTTTTTTGAAATTTTAATAACTTTGTAGTTATCTACAGATTCCGCCCTTTATTCCCATAATTTTTATTATTTTCCAAACATCACCCCCTGACCCCCCCGAATAAATTTATACTATTTACCATTTTTTAAATTATTCCCCATTTTTACTATTCAATTTTTTCCACCAATTCTCAATTAATCTCACTTTTTTTTTCACCCACATCTACTTTAAAGTCTTCCGAAACTTAATCTACATTTTTTTCTCCATTATTGCTAATAGTTTGTCCCCAATCTGCCCCCGTGTGTGCTAGCGGATCATTTTTCGCCCAAAATATTAATTTCTCCCCAGTTTCGATTTACGATTATTGCATAAAGACCTACTCCAATTGGGGACAAACTATTAGCAATAATGGAGAAAAAAATGTAGATTTAGTTTCGGAAGACCTTGAAGTAGAGTTGGGTGAAAAAAAAAGTGAGATTAATTGAGAATTGGTGGAAAAAATTGAATAGTAAAAATGGGGAATAATTTAAAAAATGGTAAATAGTATAAATTTATTCGGGGGGGTCAGGGGGTGATGTTTGGAAAATAATAAAAATTATGGGAATAAAGGGCGGAATCTGTAGATAACTACAAAGTTATTAAAATTTCAAAAAAATTTAGTTTTGTGGGAGAAAAAAAATAAAATGTTTGGTAAGTTTTTTGTTTGTAAAATTTAAGGGGTAATATATTTATTCAGGGGGTCAGGGGGGGATTTGTGGAAAATAATAAAAATTATGGGAATAAAGGGTGGAATCTGTAGATAACTACAAAATTAAGAATATTTAAAAAAAGTTTAGTTTTGTGGGAGAAAAAAAATAAAATGTTTGGTAAGTTTTTTGTTTGTAAAATTTAAGGGGTAATAAATTTATTCAGGGGGTCAGGGGGGGATTTGTGGAAAATAATAAAAATTATGGGAATAAAGGGTGGAATCTGTAGATAACTACAAAATTAAGAATATTTAAAAAAAGTTTAGTTTTGTGGGAGAAAAAAAATAAAATGTTTGGCAAGTTTTTTGTTTGTAAAATTTAAGGGGTAATATATTTATTCGGGGGGTCAGGGTGGATTTGAGGAAAATAATAAAAATTATGAGAATAAAGGTTGGAATCTGTAGATAACTACAAAATGAAGAATATTTCAAAAAAGTTTAGTTTTCTGGGAGAAAAAAAATAAAATGTTTGGTAAGTTTTTTGTTTGTAAAATTTAAGGGGTAATATATTTATTCGGGGGGTCAGAGGGGGATTTGAGGAGAATAATAAAAATTATGGGAATAAAGGTTGGAATCTGTAGATAACTACAAAATTAAGAATATTTCAAAAAAGTTTAGTTTTCTGGGAGAAAAAAAATAAAATGTTTGGTAAGTTTTTTGTTTGTAAAATTTAAGGGGTAATATATTTATTCGGGGGGTCAGAGGGGGATTTGAGGAGAATAATAAAAATTATGAGAATAAAGGGTGGAATCTGTAGATAACTACAAAATTAAGAATATTTCAAAAAAGTTTAGTTTTGTGGGAGAAAAAAAATAAAATGTTTGGCAGGTTTTTTGTTTGTAAAATTTAAGGGGTAATATATTCATTCGGGGGGTCAGGGGGGGATTTGTGGAAAATAATAAAAATTATGAGAATAAAGGGTGGAATCTGTAGATAACTACAAAATTAAGAATATTTCAAAAAAGTTTAGTTTTGTGGGAGAAAAGGAATAAAATGTAATTAATTTTTATTTTTTTTTTAAGTTTAATTCAATATAAAAAAAAGTAAAAATATTAGGTGAAAGTGGTGTATGAGGAAAAGATGGAGAAAAAAATAAGTGATTTTTGAAGCCATCATACATTAAGTTCCGTTACATACATCGAAAGTTATAGCGATTTCCGTTTTTGAATCAGTCGCAAATCTTCTTCTTCCCCGCCGTGGGCTGGGAAAAAATGTGAAAAATGTGCGCTGCTCAGCGATATCTGGTCGGAGGGCGACGATTCGTGGGGGATATCTTGACTTGGATTAAAACTGTACATTTTTCGGTGTAAAACAGGTGAGGTATCTGGGTGATTATCTCAGGTGAAATGCATGGAACCGTTTTGAATTTTTGGTATATGATGGGGGATTGCGTCTTCTAGTGATATTGTGAAAATGAAAGACATCGTACGAGCTTAAGTATTTTTAAAAAAATCAGCCGTGATTTTTTTCGGTTTGGGAGAGTGAAATTGTTAATAAACAATTTTGCAATAAACAAAACCTGTGGAAACTTTAATACAAGATGAATAATCATTTATTATATCACCCTCTAACGTTTCCATCCAGGCTGACTTTTTTATTCAAAGTTATAAACAAAAAACCTTTTTCACCCTTTTTCACCCTTTTTCACCCCTTCGCAAACACCCCTGAGTGTGGAAAAAAGTAAGAGCTTCATTTCTCACCGTCCCCAACAATATATCCAAAAATTAGCTTCCCATCACAAACTTCCGCTTCAGAGGTTAGATTGACTGGACTATGGTGTCTTCCCAGAATTGTGGAAATGTTCCTTTATTATTCCTTTACATAAAAAAGGTAATAGAAACGACATTTCTAATTACCGACCAGTTGCTAAACTGTGCACTGTTGCCAAAATTTTCGAGGCTATAATATACAATATCCTCTGTTTCCATTGCAAACCATTTTTAAGCTCTTTTCAGCATGGTTTTGTAAAGGGCAAGTCAACAACGACTAACCTCCTGGAATTTTAGCATTTCTGTGTTTCTGCACTGGAAGCTGGTAAACAGGTTGACTGCATTTTCACAGATTTTAGTAAGGCATTTGACAGAATCAGCCACGACATTTTAATCCATAAACTTACAGCCCTTGGGTTTCCACATTTGTTTGTTAAATGGGTTTGCTCTTATTTGTCAATATTTAATACTTCTGGAGTTCCTCAGGGAAGTCACCTTGGACCACTGTTGTTCATAAATGACTTTTGTGTGTGCTTAAAACACTCTAAAATTTTGTGCTATGCTGACGACGCCACGATTTTTCGTGTTGTATCTTCTATGAATGACTGCGAACTTTTAAACTCTGACCTAGACACCTTTTATACATGGTGCTCTATAAACCATCTTCCTTTTAAAGTAAACAAGTGTACGTCGTTGTCTTTTTTACGAAAAAGAGTATCCATTCATTTCGACTATAATATAAATAACTTTTTACTGACCCGACTGAATAAGATCAAAGACTTGGATGTATGGTTAAATAGTCACTTTACATTTGACGATCATATTGATGCAATATCTAATAAAGCTAACGGCAACTTAGGCTTTATTAAGAGGTGGTCCAAAGAATTCGACGATCCCTACATAACACGACTTTTATATTGCACCTTTGTGAGACCCATTTTAGAATATGCTTGTTGTGTTTGGTCACCTTATTACATACCTTTTATTAATCGTGTGGAGGCCGTACAACGACGATTTATTTGGTTTGTTTTTCGTGGGCTTCCTTGGGAGGATTTACCTCCTTATATACATCGCCTCAGGCTCATTAATATCGACTCTTTAGAATCTCGGCGCAACATCTCCAAAACTGTGTTCGTTATGGACTGCCTACAAGGCAACATCGACTCCTCGAGGTTGCTGTCTTCTTTTAATGTGTCGGTACCCTCTCTCTCTTTGAGAACCAGGCATTTTTTAAACATCCCCCACCACCATACTATTTATGGATACAATGAGCCTATCACATCGATGTCTCGTTGTTTCAATAGTAAGTTTGATAGCTTTGATTTTAACTTATCAAAAATTAGTATTAAGAAAAGACTTTTGTAATTCTATACACGATTTTGTCTTTTTTTTTTTTTTTTTTTTTTTTTTTCTTCAATTTAATCGTTCTTTTTTCTTGTAAGTAATCAGTCATTGATGAAATTATATAAATAAATATTGCTAAAAATGGCCCACTGCACACCTAAAGACAATATGTTTATTTAAATCCTATATATACATATATCTCGTTATCTCGTCAGTGTTCTAATTAAAGCTGGAAATAAACATCTCGGTTAGGTTCCTTTTCCAAGTCACTGGGGTGTAATCATGCTTTGTTGTATTTGCTACTGTATCGTTGTAAAAGGTGTTTGTCACTAATATTATCTTTAAACTTATATATTTTATGTTGTCACATTAGTAATTTTGTGATACACTTTCTTTCCTTTTTTGTATATTTTTACAATGATGTGCGCAAAATTAGTCTTGGTTGCAACATATTTTTGCGTATTTTTACACTGATGTACTATAAAATCTCGTATCTATTAGTCTGAAATTAATCGTATTATAAGGTAAATTTTCGTAATTTTTACTGTATCTTTAGAGTTTAGTCCTTACCTGTTTGAGTTTGAGTAAAATTTACTCCACAAATTCACCCGAGTTTAAATTTACACATGTTTGTTCTACGAGGAAAATCACATCCTTGTAAATGGTAACAATTGCACTGTACCATTCGGGACACATGGATTACTTTTGTTTGGATTTACATGGGTGAAAATAAATATAAAAAAAATTATTTGATGTAATAATTTATTTTCATTTTCTCTAGCATTTAATTACAATTTTGTTTTACTTATTCGATACGGATTATATTACAAGAATGTCCATAACGATTTCTCGCATACTAAATAGTGTTATTCATATTTCTTACAACGTTACTGATAAAATTTCAATTATGTTTGAGCATCGTTTAACATTGGAAACATGAAAGCGCCTACGGGTTTCAGGATGCTATGCTCCATAATGGTGTCTATAAATATGTTTTAGTACTATTTTATTTACTTCTTCTACGTAGTAACAATAACATTTCCCTATTCTACACTTCACAGTATGTTAATTTTATAAGCGTTTTGGAAGATTTCACTAAATTATAGCAGCTTAGTCGTATTTAAGTCGGTTTACATAAATACCATTCTAAATTTTCTAAGTACTTCAAGTGTTAATCACTAATTTGATTAATTTACAAAACGAGGGCGCTACCTAGTTTAGCCAACTGAGAAGAAGGAACAATTAAAATAGGGATGCTCGTTCGAAGTTGTTATTATCTGGAAAGTCGTGTGTAATATACAAAAGCTACTAAATAGACCCTGCCTTTCTGTACTTTATTATTATTATAATATGATTTTGTACAATAGTTTTTCGCTGTCGCTTAAAATGGTTTGTCCTATTCCTATAAATTTTTTTCTCGTTTCGAGTAGGTAAGCAGTTTATCTTACATTTTTGGCTAATTGCTTATTAGGATAGAATAACTACTCCTAACGATCTTTAAAATAAAACAATTTCTATGCATTGTTTTGTCCGATTATAAAACAATTAAACAAATTCTGCTAGATGTACATATATAATGATATTCTGTTCTAGAAAAGATGTCGCAAAGCAAATTCATAAATTGGGGCTCATTTGGGGATTAACATTGCTACATGCATCCACACGAGAATTTTCTTAACACTTTTATGCCGACAGTGAAATGTGTGAACAGTAGGAAACTTAATATTTTCTTAAAAGTGCCAAGAAAATTACTTTTCAATATGAAATTGCTGCGAATTCCTTTCGCTCTGAGTGTTGTTTTCATAAAATTTTCTTTTCAAGATTTTTCTTGGTGTTTTCTACATTTTGTATTTATTGGTGCACGGTTTTCATTATTTTTAAGGTAATTTGGAAAATATAGATTTATTTTCTTTTAAAACAATCTGAATTAAAAAATAAAAATAATAATTGATATGTATGCACATTTACTCTCATTCTTTTTTTATTTTACACTGAGTGTTTAATTCTCATGTTGGAAAATTTGACAAAATATCTATAAACTTAAATGGAAATAAGTGTTATTGTATAAGTCTTATTATTAATTATTTGTTAATGTTTGGTGTAAACGAATTTATCAAATTTTATTAACTTTTTGAGATGAAAATAGATTAGCTCTTTGCATAAAAGATTGGCATGCCGCATTTAATTAATTCGTTTTATTTTATGTAGCTTCGCTTCATTGCTGCGCGTTCAAAATTCGGTAAAAGCGTTTTGTTATCATTTTTAATCATATCAGTTTTTTATATTAATTGTATTGAGGAGCATAAAAATCATTAGTGCCAAGAAATTTGAAAAGTTTTGGTTATGGGAGTGCTAAAATGGTTTCTTGCGACATGATGTGGAGACGCGAAGAAATTTAAATCAGCAATAAACAAAGAAATCCACTGTTTTATATTAAATTATTTTCTGTTAGTATAATTCACAACAAACAAAAGGAAAAATGAATTATCTTAATCAGCGAAAATATTTTATTTGTCCGCGCTTTATAGAGTTATAGAAGAACTAGTGGCCCAAAGTTAAAGTAAATTTAAATCGCTGCTCTGAAGCCCTTTTAGAAGAAAAAAACCGGTCAAGTGCAGAGAATTCCTTCCCGTATTTCTTGGAATTTCTAGAAACACGTGAATTCTAGGACTTTCGTTATAAATTTCTTGCAAACTTCAAGGATTCCCGGATTTTTTCTTTAAATTTTAGGTCCGGTAGTTTCAGAAATAAGGAGGGGATCCTTTATTTTCACATTTTGTATTCCAAATAACAAGCTCCTTTAAATGATACCCCACATGATATATAGAGTACCCTTTTTGAGCCCTCTTTCTTATATAAATATTTTAAAGTGTTAATTAGTGCAAAATATGTGAGTTAATAAGATGTATTAGATGTTTTTGTGAAAATCGGCTGTAATAGATGGACAGACCAACAGACAGGTATGCGAGTCATCTTATAAGGGTTGAGTTTTGGAACCCTAAAAATGAACCTGCTATAAATGCCCTCTTCAAAAGTGAAATTGAAACGTTTTTCAGAATTGCTCTTAAACCGCAAACGAACAATATAAACGCTCTTACGTGGTTCTCTCTGCAGCCATGGAGTGTAAAAAGGGGTTTTCCGCAGCAGCTAACTTTATTGGACTCAAATTTTATTGAAAGCGATCACCAAAATTAAAGGGTACAACCCCCAACTTCCTTGAGCAATCTTCATATTTTTTAAATGTGTCTTCCTTCAGAAATTCCTCCGATTTTTTAAATATGACCTCGATATTAATTCGGTCAATCCACTATACTGTACAAGGCGATAATAACAAACATATAAGATCACATATTGAGAATGATATATTTTTTTCATAAAAATAACGAAGTCCCTAATTTCTGTAATCGCATTGCTCCAAGGTTTCACAAATACTTTGGATCCAACTTTAACCTTAATTTTACTAACCTTCTAAATTCACCTGAACAAAAAAAAAAATTATTTTCAATACCTATGTATGCACCTTTGTTTAAAAAGATTTCTTACGCTGAGTAGTTGAAATTAATTGAACAAAATTAACAAAGAAACAAACATTTATACATACTATTCGTTTTTTTATATTTTTATGTAAATATTTAATTATTTTTCGCCAAATTGGTGAAATAAATTATGGTAATTACAATCGTAATTGTAATTTAAATTTAATAGAGTCCCAGAAATGAGTTATATTCCTCTTGAAGTATGTTTTGGGCGAAATAAACAGAATTAAATTATGTTGTACTAATATTGTAATATAATTTATGTTAATACTTTAATGAAGCAAGCGTACAACGGATGGATTGCATAGGTGCTAATTAAGATAACAAAAAAATATGGCAATCTGCAATAACGTTTGAATTAATTAAATTTGAAAATATTGTCAAAATGACTTTTATGTTTGTGGATTTAATATATTTTCCATGATATTATTAAAGTAAAATGTTATTAATTAACAATAAATTATACTATTTCGTAAACATGTTCGGGACAACTTGCACTCGAGTCCCTAAAAGTTCAAATTAAGAAATAATTGTAACCAACTAAAATGTAATCATTTTGTAGTTTTCATGCTAGTGTCATTGGATAGTGCCATTATGTTAATTACGATTATTATAGTCGTTCAAAACATTTGTGAAATTAATTAGCAACGCAAATTATGGGAAGTATAAAATTCCGACAAAATTTAAAATACACGAAATTTTCGAGTGTCAAAATATACATATAATTTAGATATTTACCTATGGTTTGAAGATGTATTCACTAAATGATCAAAGTTGTTAGTGGCCCTTTGTTTAATAATCCCTGACGTGTGTGCAAACATGGGATAATTGCCGTAATTTAAGTTTTCCGCTTTTTGGAGACCATAATAACATCACTGAATACTGTGGCAACATTAAAACTTCTTTTACTATCTCGTAAAAATAAGTCATTTATGTAGCTCCATTTTGGGTTATTATCCCCTGAATACACTCTATATGTGGGAACAAATTATATGGTATTAAGTGTTAAGATTGAAGATTTCTGTCTTTTATTATGGAAAAAATTACTCCACTTAATAAAAATCGTGCACTCAATTTAGTGTAGCATATCATAAAAGTAATTTATTATTTGTCGTTAATTTTTTGAAATAAGATTATTTACATTATATACAAAGAAATTGGTCTATTTTTTTTGTCTTATACACGTTCTTATTAAAACCGACAAAAATTTACAAAAATAAAACAACTTCTGCTTATAATACTTTTGCGTATGTATTCGTTTGATCTGAATTTGTACAAGTTACAAGTTTTTTGTTTCTTTTTTTATTTATTTTGTGCTTTCCCTAATTTAGATATTGGCAGAGCAAAAATTTTAAAATATTTTATTGGCACATTAAATTGGATTATTTTATGCTTTGCTCTGGAAACACCTTTTCGAAATCACCCTAAATTCATGATTTTCTTAAAAGCTTTGCGAAATTCCGGATTGAAGATCGTATAGATTACAGGATTTACAAAACTGTTCATATAGCCCAGCCAGGTTGTCAGGATAAAGGCTGTTACACCTGGTTGACAGTCTTTTCCAAGTTTGGTGCACAATGCATCCATGATATTGCACGTGAAAAATGGTACCCAACATATTAAAAATACACCTGCAAATAGAAAAAGTAATGGTAAGTATTGTAAAAGATTTTAAATTGTCTTAATTACAGTCTGCTCTCCAATTTAATTTCTAAAACAGAATTACACTCTACAAAACAAATTTTGAGATCAGGTATCATAAGACTCGTATATTGTTTGCCTATTCAATTATTTCCATCCATCTATATATTCATGAGAGACAGCAATTACGATTCCAGATCAAATCCAGAATTTTTGATTATTATGAACCTATCAACAATGGTCGTATAACAATTCTAATACCTGGAAGACCTAGTTCTGTAAACCGAGCTAGCTTTCGTAGGTTCAGGCTTAGTTTAGCTTGTTTTTGAAGGTTGGCCCAAGCCTGGATTAAGGAGCTACATACCCCTAGATGTCTTTAAAATAAGCATGTTTTTAAAAAATATTAATACTGTTTGGTTTATCGGAATTTTGTATAATTTTTGTATTTAATATGTTCAACAAGGAAACACATTTCTTTAGGAAAAAGTAGAAATTTTAGTAGAAGAGTTTATAAACCTACATTAATTTGAGTTTATATACTTGCTTTGGCTGGTACCAACTTCAGAAAAAATTGATTAGGTATGGTAAATATTTAAGTATAAATAATTTTGTATATTGTCCTTTAATGCTCTTTTCTTCAAAGTAATAAATTATATTATTTTTAACGCTTTAGTTTAATTTTGTACATATAGGCAAAGTTTTGAATTCGGGTTTTTATTTTTTTTGTAAAAATTTACTTTATTTTTCAATTAAAATAAACAGGATTCATCCCCTAATTTTCCATCTTTAAAGGTGGGATATTTTCTTCAAATTTAAATGGGACTACCAAAAACGAATCATTAAAATCGGTTCACGGCGAAGACATCACATAATATACACACGCGAGGTGGGATATTTCTTTAAAATTTAATTGGGACCACCCTTTAGGCTATTCAATAAAAAAAGAATCATTAAAATCGGCTCACAATTGGCGAAGATATATATAAATAAAATATAATCCTCCTTATTTTTAAGTCGGTGGAAAATCCTGAAAAGATTTTCAGTTTCACAACATTGAGGTATATTCAATACTTTCTTAAATTTTCAATTAAACATATCGCAGTGTTGCTGAAGCAAAATTTCAAATTAATTCTTTTCATATTTTACATCATATAATTCTGGTTTATATATTATTTTCCAGTTGTTTGTGTTTACAAAGGCAAATAATTGAACATATTTTACACAATAAAAGGGCAACGCATTGCTATGCGCATTTTTATAAAATGGGAATGGACTTGCTGTACAAATATTAATGTTTCGAATTTATTTAAATATATTTTCCTCTTAAATTAATTTCCACATAAATCAATATGCGGAAATTGTGCAATTATAATTGAAGGAAATGTATGCATAATACTGCCCAGTAGTACATTTTTCGACAATCAGAACCGCACAATCTGCTATTAAATATTGAATTTAAAATTAACTCAACAATGTGAAAGCGAATTAATAAAAATCTTTTTTGACTTCGTTCGTCTACTTTTTAATGAATAAAGTTTTAATGGATTAAAGCAAAGAGTCAGGGCACCACATTGGAATGACAGTAAAGTTCTCTATCTAATTAAATCTTAGTAAGTTTTATAGGGTGAAAGTTAAACAAATTACACGGTATTAAATGGTATATATTCTTTTCTCCCACATTGTTAGACTAGATATCGTGGAAATTATTATTGTACCAAAAATATTTTAGGGATCCAAATCGCTGACTTTATTATGAATTTATATATAGTATACCTACCATATTAAAAAATAAGAATTATGTAAATATAAGTTTTATATTTGTCTATTGCAATATAAGCAGTTCTTAGTAGTAGCTTACCTAAAACTATTGCAAGAGTTTTTGTAGCTTTTCGTTCCTTTTTCGCTGTAGATTTTTCTCTTTTCTTTTTTGAAGCTTTGTGAACTTTGTAAATTGTAAATCTGGAAATATAGAGACGAATTGGACAATTTAATAATTAGACAAAAGATATAAGAACTTCTGGATGGTGATTCTTAGTTTTACAAAGACAATGTTTTATGTAATATATTATATTCTGTATTTTTAAAGATTATTTATTTTTATACTCAAAAGAATAAAATATTTTATGCAGTGTCTGACTATAAAGTAAAAGATATATTTTAGTTTTATATATTTGTGGTGTGAAGCGATAATAAGTCATGTTAAATCTTCACAGCATGGGTAATTCGTAAAAAACAAGGTCTGACAATTTTTTTTTATAAGGTAATAAGGAGTTTGAATTTAAATAAATCAGATTTTTTTTTTTTTTTTTTGGAAAATAAAGTTTAAACTTAAAGCGTAAGTATTTTATTTAAAAAAAAAGAATTAATATTTCTCTCGTGGAAAGTTTTGCATCAGTTGCATTTCGTATTTTTTTTTTTTCTCTAGATTTCCTTTGCTTTTAAGCACTTCATTATTCGGCTCATAAAATATCATCGTTCAGGTTATTTATTTTCGTTATCCAATCAAATTCTAGAAAGCAAAGGAACAATTTTGCTGATATCAAGTGGGTAGTAATAAATTAAGTCTATATTTTATGAAATAACAATGGAAGTGGCGATTTTATGGGAGGTTTTAGAATACTTCAGATATTTTTTCCTATAGGATGGAGTTGGAGAATTTATAGAGAAATTCCTTAGTAACGAACATAAGTATATATCTTTGGTGAATCCTTTTCAGGTCTATGAAATATTTGGTGAGACGGAGAAATATGTATCACTAGTAAGTATAAATTTTTTTTTTTTTTGGTACCAATGTAGTTTTCGTCTTCCTGACAAATGGTGAAAACAAATCTTGAAAGGAAAATCAGATTAGGTTGTCGAGAGAATAAGTTATTGTCGGTAAGTTAATGTTTACCCGTTCGAGATTTGTAACTTAATTTATTTCGTGGTTTGTTTTATTTTCTAATTTTTTTTTGGAAAAAATTTAATATCAGTTTTTAGTGCTACAATTTTCGATTATATTCTACACTTTGTCTTTTAGCGGAGTTAAGTCACTTTCAAATACTTTTTTCAAAAACTACCACGGGTAAAATTGTGCCATCTATTCAACAGTGTTATATGCTATTTTAAGTGCCTTTTTAACTAATGGAGTTTCAAAAATATAAATTGTAAGGGAACTAAGTACGTTTTGTATGGAATTTATTTATTGTTTATTGTATTTATATTATAATCCTCTTATCGCACCAACGAGGTTCTCAGTTTTCAATTTTATCTGCCTGTTAATGTAAATAATTTATTTATTATTCGGCTGAATGCCACAGTTAAACAATGTGTATTCCAATCCAATAATAACCTAAAGTTAGAATTTGGAAAATCGTAAAACTATAACAATCCAGAGAATACCCATTACAAAACGTATTTAGTTGCTTTACAACAGGTAATTAATATTATTATATACTTTTGAGGCACTTCAAACCATTCCTTATAAAACTTTGTTTTGTGTGCACACATATGCAGTTAATGTTTGTCCTGTGATCAGTGAATCTATGTCTATGTTTCATTATCTATGTTTCACTCCACCGAAAACTCTCAAAAACAATGTTTTGTGGGATTTGCAGTACAATTATTTATTTTGTCTATAGTAATCGAACATGGAATTAATTTCCGGCAAAATAAATCCACTGCATGTGTTTGTGTAAGCGAGTGCAGGATTAGCTATATGTAGTTTAAAAGGTATATTTTTGCACATGGTTCATAATTTTTCGAGAGTAATTAACAACCGTGGAGTTCCCTAAATAAAAGCTAAAATAAATAATAGTATTATATTTAAGCAACACTAATATTGTTTATAATATGTTATATTGATTTTGCATTATAAAAGAGTGTGTGTGTGTGCTTATCGGTGTGTTTAAATGTATGCTTTTGAGTCAACACATTTTGTCCTAAATATGCCTATAAATACTATAAATACCTGAAAATAATATAAAATTCGGACGTACAAGACATTTTATTTGTTTCCCAATATTTAACATAATATAGAATTTATTCAAAATAGTTGCCTTTTCCTGCAATGCAGACTTAAATCTTTTCGGACAGTAATCTATTCAAGCACTTATTACTTTCATTGATACTTCATACATTACTTTTGCCAAAACTGGTTTCAATCTTTTAAAATTGGGTCCCACAATCAAATGACCAGACTTTTAACAGGCCAGTCTTCCAGTAACAACGAAGTCAGATACATCAATATCTGAACATATTTTGATTTATTCGTTGCAAAGGAGTCTTGTTAAGACGTTACCACTTTTTATTGAACAAATTCGTAGTAAGAGGTTTCACTAAGGGTTTCAAGAAACGTTAAACGTTAACCGATTTTTAGCGCTCCAAACTTTAAAAAAAAGAAGAAACGAGATACCGAAATATCCAAAGTCTTTTTGGTCTGGGTAAGAGAAAAATGTGATAATTTCAACTTTATATTATAAGAAATCTGGTTATCTGTCAAAAGATAGTTCCATTTTTGTTGATTTTTTACAGTAGCTGTTATAACATTTAGGACAGAATTTATGATTAGGTTATATTAGATTCATACATACGTATATTTTTTCATATCATTGAAGAAATAGTTTTACTCTTATTGAGTTTCAGGCCAATTGTGACTACAGTATACTTTCAATTTTCAGAACTACTCAAATTGATAAAACGATTGGCTAATATTATTGTTTCCCTGAACAAGCTATATTGTATAAAGGCCATAGGGGGATAAGATAAGAGAGGGTAAAGTGCCCCCGGGCCGATTATGACTGTTATATTTTTATAATTTGGCCGGGTTTCATCGCTTAATAATTAACCACACCTTAGGGTGAAAATTAATTTTAAAAGTTTAAATTAGTAACTTTTGAGCAGGTTGACCGATTAGATGGGGTTTTTTTTGCATGTTACAAATATCGCTGAGGAAAATCGGTGGAGCTGAGAACTGAATACAGCCTAAAAAAGAAGTTCTCTTTGTTTAAAAAAATTTTTTTACCCATTTTGAATTTTGTACAATCAGTAAAATGGTTATAGCTTTCTAAAATAATATTTTATACCATATGATTTTTCCAGATTTTCTTTCCACCTGCGTGACATCTAAAAAAAATAAAATGTCGATTTTTATATGTTTTTTGTAGGTTATGCTTGCCGTACAAGTCACCTACATTTTTTTGTGACTTTCTGGCATAATTTTGTACAGTACAGTGGTACCTCGATATACGAATGCCCCAATATACGAGTGTTTTGAGATACGAGCCGCCGAGCGAGCGATATTTTGCTTTGAGATGAGAGCAAGATTTGAGATACGAGGAATCGCACACTACACCGCTGCACACGACCCCAACATGCAGGGCGCATGTTGGGGTGGTGTGCAGCGTCTAACAGTTTCACCCACCTCAGACTATCCTGAAAGGGAGGAACAAACAAACCTCCTTGGACAGCTTTTTTAAACGATCTGCAAGTGAAAATGAGCAAAGCGTGATGAAAAAAGCGAAGACCAGTGACGAAAATTAAGCGCTTCCGTAAGCACTTCACTTCTTCTTTTATTATGTTTATATAGAATATGTATTTGTTATTTATAAATAAATGTTTCTTCTTGTAAATACATTTTTCTTATTCAAAAACACTTAACAAAAACAACTGAGGTGGTGTTTTGGGAGCTGGAACGGATTAATGGCATTTCAATTAATTTCAATGGGGAAAATTGCTTTGAGATACATACGAGCAAGGTTACGGAACGAATTAAGCTCGTAAGTCGAGGTACCACTGTATATATTTTTTCCTGCGTCTTCACTGAGACTAAGCAAAATAATTTTGGTGACTGCATGACAAACATAACTTAAAAAAAACATATAAAATTGAAATTTTATTTTTTTCAAGTGTCATGCAGGTGCAAAAAAAATCTGGAAAAAAATGTATGTTATAAAAAACTATGATAGAAAGCTATAAAAAAATTGTTGGTGATAGTACCAAAATTCAAAATGAATGAAAAAAAATTTCAAAAAAAAAAAGACAACATTTTTTTGAGGTTATATTCAGTTTTCAGGTGTAGATGGGTCCATAAACGTCCAAATTGCAAAAGACCAGACACATTCTATATTTTCAAGGTACAGGTTCAATCATGTGAGCCGAAAATTATATAGATGTTTTATTCATAATACTCGAAACAGTATATGCGTTGCAGGAATTAAGGGGGTATCCCACCCTAGAACGTTCAAAAAATGCATTTTTTTTTTCTAGTTTTGAAAAATGCTGTGTTCTTTCCTGAATCGTTTAAGCTATCTCTTGCCGCGAAATTTGAAAAGCCCGATGCTAGAGGAGATTCCGTGCGCAGCTGCGCGCTCCCCAGCACTCCTCGTTGCCTTTTTGATGAATGGTGTGCAGCATTCTGAGAAAACCATTCATCCGAAAAAATTCAGATTTTGGTACAAGCTGTGTTAGCTTTGCCTCTATGGTATAACCTAAGTGGAGCAAATCAGGCATTTTTACATTTACATAGCTTGTATCCCATGTTTTAACAGTAAAAAATCAACTAAAAAATATAACGAATAGTAGAAAAAATTAAAGAAATTAATAAATTTTTTTTTTTCAAAATGTGACACACTCATGCCATAGCCACATATATAAAGAGTACTAATGTGCAATCTCATTTTTTTCGGATTATTTGTTTGGCTGTTATGGAGCACACCATGAGCTGCCGTTCCTAAGTTATAAGTCCCAGTAGCAGGCCTGCCCTGACCCAAACACTCAATAAAAAAAAAAAAAAAAAATTTTTTCTCAAAATGTTCATTAAAGATTAGATAATAAAAGTATTATTATGCTTAACTCTAAATGTTTTGTATTTTCTTGTTCAACTCGTTGAAAAAAATGTTCAATTCAAGGGCCTCTAGAGTGGGACACCCCCTGAAGAGATATTTTTGCGAATGTGCGAATGGTTTTCGAACAGTTGTTTGTTGTTCACAAGTGGCAGCGGTTATCTATTATTTGATAAGATACTTGTCATTTTAAGCGAGCTATTTAAGGAAGAAAATATAAGTCCTGTCACAGGACAACACATTTTTGAAGTTATATTTAGTTTTCAAATATAGGTTTTTTCTGTGATGCGCCACATCTCAGTGACATATATAACATGCTAAAAACCCATCCAAATCGGTCAACTTTTTTAAAAGTTATTAATTTTTTAGGAAATTTGTAAAATTAATTCTCACTCCTTGGAGGTAAATTATTAAGGGATGAAACTCGGCCAAATTAATACTAGTGTAAGTCCTGACAATAAAAAATATAACGGCCATAATTGGCGCGGGGATACTTTACTCTCTCTTATCCCCCTACGGTCTTTATTTAATTTTAAATACTAGGAAAAAATTAGCCAATGAGTTTATTTAGTCACAATTTGCACAGGTTTGATTATAATTTTCAAATATAGTTTAGCAGTTCAGTTTGTGTTAGTGAAGTGTCATTCTCATCTGAAATAATAATTCTTGTTACGAACCTGGATGCCTGAGAATTTTTCTTATCTTTTCGAGATGTTTTAGATGCTGTCGAAACTGTTGAATCATTTCTAGCTAAGGATAAAGCCCCCTGCACGCCATACCGGACAAATGAAAGAGGTTTCATAGCGACACTGTGGAGAAACCAACGTAAGTCAAATGAAAAGATCATTTAAATAAAATGGTAAGAAAAAAGTGTAAAAAGAATTTCTGCACTCTTACCTTAGTGGTTCCTTTTTTGGCGAGCCATCAAGGCCGTTGCGCTTACTTAAGCTACTTCGTTTCAGGCTGCCACTTGGCATGGGGCTGTCGGGGGGAGTGCTCGTTCCTGCAAGGACATCATCAACGTTTGATGGGGCATAACCAGAATCATGATTACCATTAGGATCTGCAGCGACAAGCTGCGGCTGCGTAGTTATTTGTGCAACGACACTGGAAATGGACGTTTTTAAAACGAAACATAATTTGAAGCGAGGTCTATAGAACTCACTTTCCGGTTTCCTCCACGACTGTCGCCAGCATAAATTCAGTCGATTTGTCGTTCACGATGACGTGACAGTCGTCGATGTCTGGTGATATGGCGTTCTCGTCCTCCTCCTCGTTGGACCCCGAGGCGGTGTTTGTGGGCTGGTCATCGGGCATGATCCTGGCTGCACTTTTGGTACTGTCCAAGGTCGTCTCGGCTAGCCGTCGAGTTTGCGCTATGTTTTCTATTACACTGCCAGCTGTATTTAGGTCTGATAAGTTGGGCTTACGGGCGGCCTTCTGCTTCCTCGCTCGACTTCTTAGAGCCTTTGAGGGAAGAATTTGTTTAGAGATTGTAAAAAAAACTGGATTTAGAATGTTTTTGAAAATTAATGACGATAACGATTTGCACTTTAATAATTAAAAAAGAAAAAGTAGGAAAGTATTCTTTTTTTAACCCATTCGAGACGGATTGCACACAAGACGGGTAGCACACCGTATGTGCAATGATATTGAATTGCAATTATTAGTCAGTAAGAAAAGAGCAACCGTCGAGATAAGGTTTAAAATAAAAATTATCTTAGAAAAGTGTAAACATAACATTTGGTATTGGTTTCAACTCAGTCCATAAAATGAGTGATCCAAAGCAAAACTGTAACAAAATATGGTATGGTTGAATAAAGTGCTTATATATTTTAAAAATAAATAAACTTCTTTCTTATTTGTTTTCACTTATTCGCTTTACTACACTTCAAGAAAGTTAACTTCATTGAATGTGTGATATTTGAATTTAAAATTAAAATAATAGTTCTTTATTGTTGTTACACTTTTGCTGAGACAACGTGATAACACATTTCAATGACAATTTTCATTTGCTTATCAATCATTCGGTGTGGTAACAATTGCTTGGATATTTAAGAATCTAAAAATCACAAATGTAAGGGCAACACTTCAATACTAAGTGATAAGCGTTGTTTAAAAAACGTAGAATAATTTAAAAAAATGTAAATAAGCTTAGAATTAGTCACCAAACTGTCAAGAGAATTAAAGATTCTCATGGGATTGTATCCAGCAATACATCATCACATGAAGACCACGTATACTCTCAGATCAAGAAACTCGTTCAATTGCTTGACTTCTAGCTTCGGGATCCGAAAATATCCTAAAATTAGCTACCCAAATCATTTGATCGAATACTAGTCCATAAGCATTTCGACGAGCCTTAAAAAGCTTTGGGATGAAATCAGTGGAGTGGTAGAAGAAGCCAAATATTTCGTTAAAAAATCTATCCGTTCATAAAGAATTTGCATGTAAATTTAGACACTGGACTAGTGAAAATTGGAAGTAGGTAAAATTACTAAATTTGACTAGATTTTTCTAGGTTATTTGTGACTTGACCAGAATTAAACTATTTGAATTTAATTAAAAGATCTGGTTTTGCACTATAAATCTGAGAAATAACAATGAGTGAAGTCGGACTTTTGGTTGAAATTAAGAGGATGATGAAAAACTAGCAGTATTTAGATATTCTCCAAAAGAACATTCCGGATGTTATCCATTAAACAAAAATTAAAGACAAAAATGTAATTTTCCAACAAGACAAAGATCTGAAGCACGACGCAATTTTAATAAAAAAAAAAATACGAGTGTGCTTTAGACCACACGACTGAAGTAAAACTTCTTTAGCTCCATCTATATGTATATATATATGTTTATATATGTATAATATATACAGGTATATATATATATACATTTTCTACCAATATTTAAATTTATGATCGGCTTTCATTGATAAATTAGTGCTCGCACCTCTCTCTTGCTTCTACAGTAATATACGAAACGTAACTCTTTTCTCTTTCTATCTTCAGTAACTTATATCTACTTACGTTCGCCTCGGCCCGATCACACTTTTCCTAACGCTCTCGTTACGCATTCACCAGCTTACTCCCCAAGTCAAGCGTACCTAAAGAAGTTTTACTTCAAAAGCATCCCCACACTGGGATTCGAACCCGTGACCTCTGAATCCCAAGCCCAACTGTTCACCACTGCACCAAACGCCGCGTTCGTCTCGACCGATCACACTTTTTCTAACGCTCTCGTCATGCATTCACCAGCTTACTCCCCAAAGTCAAGCGTGCGTAAAGAAGTTTTACTTCAAAACCGGCTCTAAAATCAAGAAATTGCTCACTAATGTGTCAGCTGAAAACCCGGATATAAATCCGATAGAAAATGTGTGGACTTAAATGAAAAGAAGGCTGCCAAATTATAATGAGCCGCCTAAAGGGATGAATGAGCTATGGAAAAAGACGAAGGATGTGTAGTATAGTATTACTCCACAAATTATAGAGAATTCATACCACAGTGTATATCCACAAGGATATCAAAGTTAGAAAAAACCAAAGGATATGAGACTGATTACTAAATTATTAAAAAATCCGAGGTGGAAAAGTGTAAAAATGCACTTAATAGAGAAACTAATATATTATTTTATGTTTTAATTCAAATATCACAAATTCAATGAATTTAAGTTATTTTAGTTTCTTGAAATGTAATACAGCGAATAAGTGAAAACAATAAGAAAGGAGTTTTTTTATTTTTAAAATATATGAGTATTTTATTCTACTATACCACATTCTGTTACAGTTTTCCTCCTAAGGTAAATGCAAATATTGTTTGAGCCAAGATGATTATTAAAAAAATTAAATATTTTTAAACATCTGGTGATTACTTCACAAAATCCGTATTTTGTTCTATGTGAACTAACAATTAACAAATTTCTTGATTGAAGAGGTTTGAGATGTTAGACACACTCAGCTCAATTATGTTAAATCACATTTTGTGACCTAAATTTGTGGTGAAAATTGAGCCCACAACCTTTAACGCTCTTCTGGCTCGTAGCCAACGTGTCAGTCGTTGCCAACCGAGCTATTGAAGCCTCCTCAAGTCTATCTTATGAATATAACTTTATTAAACACAATGACTCACGACAATTTACATAATTACACAATAAATCTTTAATAATTGTTCTGACATCAATAATGGAGGGCTGACAAACCAAATTAGAAACATTATACAATATTATTACATATCATATTTAATGTTAAGTTTTAAATGAAAAGGCATTGGGTTCAATAGCTTTAAACTATATACTTTATTACCTAAGGTATAATTCTATGTTATACCATTTTCCCACTGAGCTAAAATTACGTGATTTTGAGAGATGATTTCAAAATTATACAGAGGTGTTCTCACTGATTTCATTTGATATTTTTTATTTTAATATAATAATAATTCAAGGATAGTGCAATTTACTTATTAATACGAATCAGGATGACTTCTAAAGTCGTAATAAATCGTAGGGAAAAAAGCTTATCAGGGATGCTTATTGATTTTTTTGCATGATTTCTTTAGTTAGTTAGTTAGTTTTGGCTCAATTGTCAAAATATACATATAAAAAATTGCATAATTTTAGCCGAAATCATGAAATCGTTCGAAATTCCGAAATGTTGTACCAGTGGGAACATGGTAGAACAACAATCCGCTTCTTTGAAGAAACAGTCATCTTTAATAGGAAACATTTTTTAAAATAACTACTTAGATTACTTTAACCAATTTCTTATAAATTTTTTTTTGAATAAATTGCATAAAAATTATGAAAGTGTTATGTCGGTAAAGATTGAAAAGAATAAAATGAATGATTGAATGAATGAATGAATAAAACAAAATATTTTAGGAATAAATTCGTTCACAAACTCGGCGTGTTAAACTTTGAATTTTGTTTAATTTAAAAAAAAAAAAAAAAGTTAAGAAAACGTGAGGTTAAATACTTACCTTAAAAATATTCCAGTATAAAAAGACCATTATTATACATGGTATATAAAAACTGCTTAAAGACGAATATACTATAAAATCACTATTATAGAATAGGCAGAGATCTGGTACACGATTCGGTGTATTATTTAATCCTAGAACAATTGGTGAACCAATTGCTGCTGATATTGCCCAAACCAGGAGGATGGTCAAACAGACCCTCCGGCTGTTTTTGTGCTTAGCGTATTTTATTGGCTGCGTTACAGCAATATACCTGCAATGGAAGTAAAATATAACTATTAATGACAGAGTTCAGGATCGATTGGCCCTTTGAGAGCCAATATATAAAATATAAATCAGAGTTCAATCTAAAGTTAATTAAAATTATCCTCAAATAATAACACCTCAGTTAAGCAGGACCCATAAATTAGTAAACACCCTGTTGTTTCCGGTCTGGGAAGTACCCATAAGTCAAACAACATGAATATTTTACGACCAAATGATTTTCCCTGAACACACACACAAGTACTGCCATATTGCAGTTGTAAATTTCCTTTGGGATATGAGTTATTTATGACAATATATTGTACATATGCCATGATGCACTTGCATTGTTGCAGGTGCGCTATAGTAAAGTCAGTCTCTCTTGTGTGTATAATTAATGGTTGGTATTTAGTCATGCACTCATGGGCGACTAATTAAGTTGTGTGTAGAAGTGATGAACATTGGACCACTCACTAAGAGATTAAATCTGAATTGCTGTCATATTTTAGGAAATATTGGATTTTATTTTCCTGAAATAAAAAACCAATTGTTCATCATTTATTAATTTAAATTTAAGTCCATCGAATTAAAATGCAAAAATTTCGAAAAGCTGTGAAAGTTGTGGAGTTCTGGGGTAAAATTCTGAAGAAATTTCCATTTCAGATTGAAGGAAGAAAATGAAAAGGATTACGCATACGTTTCCCATTTTTCAAGAGCATAAAATTCTGTATATGAATATAAACTATCAGTGGCGTCGGGTGAAATTTTTGAGAAGGTAAGCCGGTGCAAAAATCAGAAACTTAATAGCGAAAAAAAACTTACCAAATGAAGTCAGATATTACAAAATGTGTTCAACAGTGACTGCGTGTATTCTTGTCGAATTTAGTTGGCCACTTCTATCATACTTAAAATCATTGGAAGTTAAGTGCTATATGAATATTATGAATAAATATGGACATATATACAATGAACTTCACGAATAATATAAGTGGCTTTGAAAAAAAATGTTATAGTCGCGTGTATCGTGCAATCAAACTAAAGCGCTTAACAAAAACTGTGAAAAGTTGATATGAAATATAATTAATCTTACTTATACTCCAAAACTAATCTACGATTTTTTTTTATAAATTCGGCCAAAACATCATTGTAAAAATTAGACTGATTTCTATTAAATTCATTTGCCTGTTCTAATAAAAAATCCGTAAAGCAGCATTCAACACTAAGTAACGCCATTTCCAACAAAAATTAAAGACTGAGAACAAGATATAAATAAAAAGCTACTAAAATGTCCTATAACAGACCACCTAGACCTTACAAAATTCTCACCAGCTTTTCACAATTAAATTCTATATATTAAAGTACAATTACACTTCACTTCAAATCAAACATGCACGATAGACGGGACAAATCCTTCAACTGACAAATTGAAACAAATAAATAATCGTCATCCGAATAGCCGAACCTAACGAAAAAACCCGAGAAGCCGGATTCTATCGTGTTATCGAGAGGTAATAAAATAGCACCACACCACACTCATAAGTCACAATCCGTTGAGTACCAAGGCAAAAAGAGACACAAGTTAACAATTTTTTTATTAAAATATAATAAACAAAACCACAACACCCCTCCCTCCCGAGAAGACGACTTCTGCCGTGTTCTTGTGAAATAAGGGAGCATTCACACCTACAATTCACAGCCCCTTCAGTATCAAAGAGATTTACAGTCAGCTGAATATTGTTTATGAAAAAAATTAATAACCAAACCCACCCCAACCAACCCCACTCACCCGAGAAGCCGCTTTCTACCGTGTTATAGGGATAATAAGAGAGCACCACTACACTCACACCCGTTCATAGAGAAGACACGAATCAGCTGACATTCTAAGAAATAAACAACCACCCGCCGAAGTGACCCGAATTTCAACTTCTGCAAAACAAAAACAGCCGAGAAGCCGGTTTCTATCGTGTTATTTTCTTATAGGATTTGCCTTTAGTGAGCAAAGGATATCACACACGATTTCTTTGTTACTCGTGGAGAAAAGTGTGGGCTTGAGTAAGCCGTAAAATGACCGGCTTACAGAAGCAGCGAGCGAACACTTCATACCCGATGCAACCCCTTGATAGAACCTGCTACGGTGCGAGGGAAGGTTCCATCGTAGTGCAACAACAGATTATGGTTGTTTTTGGTTGTAACACTTGTTTTGCCATGTTTTCTTTACGAGATGAATTTTGGGAGCGCTTTCCAGGAATTTTACAGGCATAGAACAAGTTTTAAATTTACGGGAATAGGATGAGTTCCCAAAAGGGAAGCCGGTAGGAATCGTGTTATATAGACCCCACGCCACTGTAAACTATATATCTATATACTGTAAACATATATTAAAATTTTGTTTATGAGTAATGAACACTTTAAACGAATGATGCTATCAGAAAATAATATAGAATTTTTGTACCCAAAGTGAACACTGAGAAATTTAGACACTATATGGTTAGTATTGACCCTATCATTTTTAATAGACTACCTTTGGAGATCAGGAAATTAGTAATGAAAAACTAGTGTAAAAGTAAGGTAAATGGGCGAAGGCCTATACTAAAGAACAACTTTTTAAGAGTATTCAAAAAAATTTTTATTAAAAAATATTGAAAATTGAGTTTTTGACATCAATTTTAAATTGACGCTCCGACAAAAAAAAAGTCGATTTGCGGTGAGACATGTAACTCGAAAATTACTTGACCGATCCTTTTGAAATTGTGCACACTTTTTCTGTAGACAATTTACAAGGTAACCCTGTCGAGATATTTTTTTTTTCAATGTATTTTTTTTAATAGAATTTTTCCCGATTGAAAACAGAAATTCCAAACAAAAAATTTCCTTTTTTTTTGTTTTTTGGACTTTAAACTCACACCAAAAATTCAATAATCGAAATAAATAAAAAACCTCGACAGCGTTACCTCAAGAAACTTATTAACTAACAAAATCTTTTTGGTTTTTTTGTTTTAGATGATCCAGCTATTAGTTATGTGTCTCACCGCAAATCTACTTTTTTTTCGGAGCGTCAATTTACACTTAATGTCAAAAACTCAATTTTCAATATTTTTTAATAAAAATTTTTTTGAATACTCTTGAAAAGTTGTTCTTTAGTATAGCCCTTCGCCCATTTACCTTACTTTTACCAGATCGATAAAAAAAACCTTAAAAATGGGTCCAAAAAATGCATGTTTGACTATACAAAAATATAAAAAAAAATCGTTTTTCTGTAATAAAAATAAGGGTTGCCATCCCCGGGGACCAGATTACTTACAAAAGGTTAGTATATTTATGAGACATCATTTCCATTTTGTTTCATTCGAAAAAATCCATTAGGAATTGAAATATTTAGGAAAAACTGTTTTTGGGGGTAAATTTTAGGGGTGGTTTTCATCCCATAAATGTGCGTGTCCGTAGATAAAAAAAAAAAAAAATGTGTCTCTTATTTTTCGATCCTCTACAACATATTTCAATTTCATCAAAATCGGTGAGACACACCGATTGATGTTTAAGACAAAGTGTTGGTCATTATATGCATATTTATTCAGTCCATATATCTAAGGAAGAACAATTATAGAATAGTTTTGCACATTTATAAGATAGTTTTATTTGGTAATATCGCTTATTCGAATTGTGACTGCCTAACCAACAAAAATACATTATTTTTTTTATTTAGCTCCAGCAAGGAAGCATGCACACATAATCATAAAGTTCGTGCTTATACATAGTAGACATTTTATTTAAATTATGTCTTTCAATTTCCGACTACTCTACTCAGTAAACAGAAAGTTCGTAAACCTACACGAAGAAATTGAAGGCCAGTAAAAAAAAAATAAAATAATTTAAAAATGTAAGCGCAGAGGGTTCAATTTAAGTTTCTGTGAAAAGTTTATTTAATGCACTATAAAGGAGGAAATATTCTTCAGTGGAAACATAAATAAGTTGCTACGTATGGACTTTCTGCATGTAGATGCATGCAAAAGATGCACTTGGAATGTAACCTCTTGTTGGTAATTTTGCACATTGAATCTTGAGTATCTTGAGCTCCTTTCAAGTGTAAAGCAGTAATTTAAATTAAAACTTAACAAACAATTTAACAGCTCCCTAACGAATATAATATAACTTTTAGATTAAAATCAATACGTTTATTAACCTCATGTTTCACTCTTTTTGCCCTCTACCATCGTAAGTTTAGAGAAGAAGGGGCATGGCAGGGCGAAATTGAGGAATTTCTATAATTTCTTCTCAAAACATTTGTTACGTGGAAGATTTTGAAAGTAGAAGCAATAAGAAGCACTTTGTGCGTTTTTTTTTGTTTTGGTTCAGAGTTAACAGAAGAACAGATTCTCCCAATTTTCTAATAAATAAAGTTTTGTTTGAAATTTAATATCCAAACTTGGCGCCCCTCCTGCTACAACTTTCGCTAGATTCAAAGGGAAAATATTGATTGCGGCCCATCTGTGCTCGTTTACAGGGGAGTTTTAAGAGTATGAATAGCAAAAATGTATCTCGTTTAAGTTTGTTGCAAATTACCTTCTTGAATTATACTCAACTAAATTTCGAGGATAGTACAAGAATGCAATTTAATATTAAAAGTTGCGTCAAAGAAGCATCATTACAGGGGATATTTGAATAGCAAAGGTTAAATCTGTGGAAAAGTAATCCAATTACTGCACGGTAGCGACATGCAAGGACAACGCATAAAATTTATCAGCAGTGAAATTTGGACTAGGTAATCCAATTAATGTGGATCAGTTGGCAAACCTAATTAAATGTATCTGTAACTTTAACGAGAGGTTTCGTGTGAGCCAACAACAATTAAATTCACATGCTGAGAGTATTTCCATTGGACTAAGTGGATAGAGTGGCGCTTGGGTCTGTGATTTCTCCAATCAAATTTAGAAATTGGAAACTAATAAAATTTGGAAAGTATGAAGAAATTGAGTTGAAAAACAGTGAAGGCGAAATAATTCAAACTGAAAATTTTAACTTAAAATGTACAAGCAAACAAATAAAAACGAATTTATTTTTATTTAATCAAAAAAATATATTCATATGGCTTGAAACATGCTTTTTTCGATAAATATAAATTATTTATTTGTACGTGTTCGTTTCTGTTATTTTTATTGATAAATGAAAACTATTAAGAAATATGAGTTTTTTTGAATACACATATTATTACCTAAGATTAATAGATACATATTTCGTTTTGAGGAGGAAAATAAATGGCACACATACTCCATTTTCATATTGTATAGGCTTTTATTTTGAAAGCACGACGTGTGGGACGGTATCCAACAATTATGGCGATAACTTAGTCTATAATAAATATATTGTTTTAAAATGTTTATAAAATAAAGTTAAAGAATAACATAATAATTTTGTATTATTTGTTTTATGTAATAATATAATTATTTAAAATACTCATTTGTTCACGACGTTGACTACCCGTAACCCCTTAAATACTCAAGAGGTTTGCTATTCTCCATCTTACCCTACTCATCGGGTAAGATGGCGTGGTATCTCAATTTCTACATATCCTTATTTTATGACTAATTCATTTCTTTAATATTCCTAATTTTATTTAAGTTTAGAAGAACAATCATCAAAGGTAGTTCTGCGAATAAATACGATTATTCAACTATAAAAGCCTATGATTTCTCAAAGTTTAATCCGTAACCACCCTATCTTGTATGGCCTTTCCCTAATGCAAAATTTTAGTAATTTTAATGAAATAAATAGTGGATGTTGCGAAAGTGTGAGGTCGATAAAAATCAGATCTACAAAATTATTTCCTGACTGTTAATTTTCTAGCCAAAAATAAAAATTATGTTTTGATTTTCTTTTTAAAATAAAAAAAAAAAAAACAAATCAGAGTACATTTTTTGTTTGTAAAATCAGAAATAACAATCAAAAAATGATTTTTATTTTTAAAATCAAAAATAAAAATCACAAAATGGTCTTCATTTTTAAAATCAAAAATAAAAAATCATATTCTGATTTTTAAAATCTATATTTAAAATCAGAAATAAAAATCGGAAAGCGATTTTACTTTTAAAAACAGGAAAAAAAATTATTTTTATTTACAAAAAAGAAAAAAAAATATTTTTATTTCAAAAAAGACAAAAAAAAAACAATAACACAAAAAAAAAACAATAATTGTTTTTAAAATCTATATAAATAAAAATGTAAATGTTCGTTTGTTTAAAATCTTAAATCTCCGAAAGTTTTTCACCGATTGTTTTGAAATTTTGACACAACGTTGCATTCGAAAAAGCACGTGTTTTTATGTAACTACTTTTTTTTTTTAAATTACGTCATCGGTTGTTTTTAAATTAAAAATAAAAATAATTTTAAGACTTTTATTTCAGATTTTAAAAATACAAATCATTTTCTAATTTTAAATATAAAACCACTTCTTGATTTTTATTTTAGATTTGAATAATAAAAACCATTTTCTGATTTTTATTTTTGATTTTAAAAATGAAGATCATTTTCTGATTTTTATTTTTGATTTTAATATTAAAAATCATATTCTGATTTTTATTTTTGATTTTTATAATTTACAAAAATCATATTCTGATTTGTATTTTTGATTTTAAAATTAATAATCATATTTTAATTTTTATTTTTGATTTTAAAAATAAAAATCATATTCTGATTTTAAAAATAAAAATGCAAAAAAATTGTTTTTTTTTTTCAATTTTTATGGAAAAAATTACAAATTTAAAAAGTACATACAATTTTTAAAGCTCAGGCCATAAGAATCATAACACTGTTGTACAGAATCGACTTTTAAATGTTACCTAAGCAAACCCTTTATAGCGTTTGTGAAGGACATCAAGAGGATTCATAATCCGAAATATTTAACAATTCTATAAAAAAATTAAAAAGTTATTAACAAAAAATTGTTAATATTGCAAATTAGATATTTTTTTTTATGAGTGTATGCAGAATTTCTAGCTGATCATAGAAATGTATGATGTGCATAAAAAAATTTTTTGTTCGACAAACATTGAGCCGATTTATAACTTTTCTTTTCATTTTTTCGAAAAATTTTCGTGTAAAAAACTTATATAATTAATTATTATAAAGAATTGTTGACAATGTAAACAGTTTTAATTAATTATTCTCAACTCGTATACCAAAAACCAAGTAAATTGGACAATATTTTTTTCGTCTCTTTTAAAACTTTAAATAATCGTTATCTTCGATTCCTGAAAAGTATTAAAAAGTTAAATACTCAGGACTTCTAATACTATACAGCGACTACCTTGATTATCTTTCAGTGGTGAACTAAAGTTTGAAATATTTTTTTTTTCCTGTAAAATGATTTGAAATGTTTCGTCACCTCTGCATTAAGGGTGAAATGGTTTTCAAACATATCAAAGTTTAAATTGGGTCATTGCAGCAATCTGCAACGACAGGTCAACAAAATCCGATATTTGCGCAGGATGGTGTCAAACAAAGCGCACCTAATTCGGCTGCCAGAACGTGATAAATGAACCAGGCGAAACAACGAATGTTCAACTTTACAAGAAATAAATTTTTTATGCCCTTTGCAAACTGGGGACCCAATCACTATACAAAATATATCGACCATTCGAGTGAAATGGGCCTTGTGCTGGAATGAGGGATTGAAGAACAAAACCGCCACAGAGAACCTGACAGGATGAGTTTCCCAATCACACACGTCCTCTGCGGTGCGCCGTGGTTACATCCATGAAATTTGTTTCTCCTTTACGGGCCTTGAAACTTCTTGAATATTTCTTAGGGCCGTATGACAGCAAATGGGCATAAATAGAACCAGTGTCTTCTCCTCCGGGCGCGTGGAACTAAAAGCAAGCCGAGAGAAAATCGAGTGCGGGACGCCGAAGTCTATTTTTCCACGTCGGTGTAAGCCTCGGCTCTTGCGTATCACCTCGCGTTCCCCGCAGGCCGCAGCCTCGCTCCTCCGGCGGCTATACATTACGCCGCCGGGCTTATCTCGGCCGTGATTTATGCGATTTTTAAAGTGCTTTTCCTCATATTTAATCATCTCGGGAAGATGAAGTAGATGAGAACCAGTGCCGAGATGTATGTGCGCAATTACTCGCCACCGCCGCACAGTACTGTTCAAGGGATTTCCCTTTATTGCTCGGAGATTGAGGTCATGATTGGGTTTCAAGCGTCAACCCGGCCCGCAGATAGAAGGATCCTCCGGTTCGGTGGCTGTAATTTGAATTTAAATGGCCATAACTGTTATTGCCCCCTAACTGCAGTTCCCGTTAGAACCGATTTTGGCTGCATATCATCATATATGTAATATAGAGCCACAAGATTTATAGGCCATTTCCATGTTCCAACTATTAAGTGAACTTTCTGCATGAACATGGGGGTCTGCGAATGATCTTGAAATTCTCGTCTCAATTTGAATATTCTCGCAGTAAGACAGTCGTAAAATTGTTTATAGGAACAAGAAGTCAGCTGCTCTGAGTGAATTTTCCTTTAAAGATTTATTTTTACTAGTTTGAACAAGACAACAGAGTAAATGCATAATAAATATATGTATAGCAGGGGTGGAACTACAATACCGCAAGACCCCGCAACGCAGAAGGGCCTGAAGTCGGAAGGGACCCAAATTATATTTTAATAAATATATAATTTCTCCCCTTAATAAGCATAACAAAAATCTCAATCCTATAATTTTTTTACTATTTTCGTTCTTTTCTAGAAGTTTGAAAAGTTTTTGGCAATTGGTTTAATTGTTGCTAAGTGACGAAGTGTTGTGGAATAAATAAGTAATTTTGTTACAATCCTTATTTATTACGTTATTCTAATGAAGTACCGCCACTTCTGTTATTTATGTTTATTTTATGAGTGAACTATCAAGTTATTATTATGTGAGAGTAACAAAAATCCCTATATATATATGTATATATAAAAATGAAAGTTCGTTTGTTTGTTTTTTTGTTGCTCAATCACGCCTAAACGCTTGCATTGATATTTTTCATTTTTTGTCAGAAGGTAGTACATATTCCAACTTAACATATAGGCCAATTTGTTTTTGAATAATACATAGGGTTGCAAAATGGCGGATTAAAGAAGGCGGCTAAAAATTTTAAAATTGAAGCGATTTGAAAATTGGTGCATAGGGGTTTTGCGTAATGCTGATTTCAAATCCGCTGTTCAAATTTAGAAATTAAAGATGGCGGATCCAATATGGCGACCTATATTTCTCGATTTCAACGGATTTGAATTAAAATGAGTACAATGGTTGTTTTGAGGTCACTGATTTTGAGCATTATCAAAATTTACAATTCCAAGATGGCGGACCCAATATGGCGACCAAGATTTCTCGATTTAAGCGGATTTTAATGAATTTTTTGTTTTTTTTATTATTCTGAGGACACTAATTTCGAAAATTATCGCAATTTGTAAAACCAATATGGAGACCAAATGTCTCGACTCAACGGATTTTAATGAAAATTAGTACAATGATGCACTAATTTCGAATATTAGCAAAATTTCCAAATTCAAGATGGCGGAACCAATATGGAGACCAATAATTCTTGATTTCAACCAATTTTAATGAAAATTAGTACTATTAGTATTACTTAAAGGTCACTAATTTTGAATATTATTAAGATTTGGAAATTCAATATGGTGGATCCATAAAGGGGTTTTCGGGTTGAAACAATTTCTGGGATATAACAAACTAAAACATTTGAGAAGTGTTTAATTGGTAAATATTTACCCAACACCGGGTGAAACCGGGTAACGCAGCTAGTAATTATATAAGTAACTAGTGTTTCTTTCTATTCCTTTTCTAAGTAACGCAGTTATTATTAATATAAATTTTAAATATTGAAAATGGAAAAGAAACTAAGTAATACTAGCGGTACAATAAGAAGAAGAAAATTAAAAAGAGAGCACGGGAGCTTCTTTAAAGTAGCAAAATTAACAAACTTCCTTAAACCTGTTACAATCCAAAACACATTTAAAAACGATGAAAAGTTAGACACTAATGATAATAAAAACGAAGATGGTATGTTAAGAGTACTTTGATGATTTCAACGGATATGCGCTTTTCCAAAATAAAATGTTAACAGACGATATGAAAAAAAATTATTTTATTATCCGATTCATGTAGACCTCAGAAACCTTTTTAACGAGAGCAACAGAAAATAATCGATGTTTCTCAGGAAACTTCAACGAAATATGGGCTTTTTGAAAGACTGTGGATGCAGGTTTTTGTTGGTTGTTATCCAATGATAACTGGCGAATACATTGCATTAGAGATTGGAAAAGTCTTTCCAAAATGATATTCCTACATTAAAGAAGGAAACATCATGGGCACTGGTGTTATATGGGTAGTTCTACAAACTAAGGAATTTTTGGCGGCTCAGCCAAAATATGATAGAAAAATTTTTAATAACAATTTTTTTTGGATGGAATTCTATTAATTACAATTGTTTCTAGATGGTCACTAAAAATCATTAAGATTCACAATTCTTTTCTGAACAAAATTACTGTTCAAAGTGCCGAATTCTCAAGATCCTGCAGTGTCCCTCGTACAAATTTTAGTTCAAAGTGCGTCGTGATATGTTTACTTCTACATTAGGGTCTTAAAAGAGTCCCAAATTAATAAGTTTACTATTTTTCCTGGCTAGGTAGAACAATTACTATAGTATTTCCTTGAAAAATATTGAATAAATCTTGTTTAAATTTTGTCCCCAGCATTTTATCTCAGTATCCTGTTCGCTGTTGAATTAGCAAATATTTACTAGACTATTTGCCGTGCGTCTTTACCGTTTCCCTGAGTCGATAGTACGAAAGAGATAAAAAATGTCATCTATCTATTCTCACCTAGCACGTTGTTTAGTAAGCCCAGTGCGTTCGGCAAGTGAAGTGGTGTCGTAATCAGTGAAGTTCACAGAATCCTGGTAAGATTTTTATTTACGAAATAAATAATGAATATGACTAATTTTAGCGTAGTGATATGTAAGATGCTAGTGCATAGGCCTAGTTTAGGTTAATTTTTGTTGAAAGTTATAAATTGGTTTGTTTATTTTATTTTTAGACAGAAATTATCAGGAACCTGGCCTCAGGATCCTGTCCAATTTGGTGGTGGTCTAAGTAAAAGTATTCTTATAATTGTTTCGAAAGTTTCGAAATTAAATATTTTGACTGTTCCCTTTAGGATAAGCTAAAAGACACTGTACTCTAGTTATTAGACTGAATTCTGCCACCAGAATGTATAAAAAATGTCGGCCCGAAATCAGACTCGAATTCTTCCTTAGTTTGTAGAACTACCCATATACCATATTTAAAAAAATCGAAAAATAATGAAATAATCGATACAATTTCAGAAGAGCATATACGATTTGAATCCAGGTTTCAGAATGACTTGGTAACATAACATTAGTAATTTCTAAAATAAAATTACATTTTGAAACATAAAATATGTACTAATATGAATATATATTTTTTATATAATATACGTTTTTTGTTTATATAATATAACTTTTCTTTCTTTTCTTAATATAAGTTTCCTTTTGTGCTGGCGACTCAAAATTAAATTTTTTTGGGGCCCGAATATTTGTATTTCCACCACTGATACATAGTATCTTATTTTAGCCCTCATGTCTGTAACAAATATTAAAACGAATAATAAATATAAGCAACAATATTCTTTTTTGTAATTAGCTCTTTTTTCATTTTAACAATGATTTAGATTTAAAGACAGTAAAGATATTCACTTAAAATCGAATAAACCGATTTACAGGTTTTTAACTCGTTAAGTGAATAGTAATTTCCGTAACCTTTAATGTAAAAAACTATTAATAGCACAGTCAATCTGTAACGAAAAAATAGGGTGTCTCCGAAAAATGACATACCGAAATTTGATTTGATGAATCGTTAGGGGGGCATATAATGAAGTTAAGGGGAGGTTCTCATCTAGAACGTCAAAAAAAAAGGTAAAGTTCGTGATTTTTTTGAAGGCAAATGACAAGACATAGGGAAATGATATTTGGCATTATCTTTTATTGTACATTTATCTGTACGAAAAATTTTTTTATTAAAAAAAAAAAAAAAAATGGCGCCCGTTATTCAACTTCTCCGGAGGCATGTTTGTGTACAATTTGCGTACAAGATAACTCAAAAACGGTTCAACCGATCAACTTCTAGTTTCGTGCATATTAAAGTAAACAATTTTCTTCATAGAAAGAGTGGAGCACATTTTGAAAATTGTAACATTATCTCCTTTTTGTAAGTGATAAACTATGAAAAAAAACGGCCGAGAACGGCCTTAAAATTTCAAAATCGGGCCATTCCGTCAATTTTAAATTTTTTTTGAAAGTCGTCCACTCTTTCTGAGACAAATTTATTCTAGTTTATAATAATGTCATCATTATTTGATTTGAGACCAATCTGCGACCCCTAAATTGTACGCAGCTGGGCAATTTTCGAAAAACATGCCTCCGGAGAAGTTGAATAACGGGCGCCATTTTGTTTTTTTTTTTGAATAAAAAAATTTTTTCGTACAGATAAATGTACAATAAAAGATAATGCCAAATATAATTTCCCTACGTCTTGTCATTTGCCTTCAAAAAAATCACGAACTTTACCTACTTTTTGACGTTCTAGATGAGAACCTCCCCTTAATGTCAAATTCCCGAAGTCCCCCCTCCCCCTGTTTTTGAGAAAATCCAAAAAAATTTTGAAATGCGTTTTTCTCGGAATCTATGGGTTTTGGTGAAAAGTTTATTTAACAAAAACTGTAGAGGACGTTGTTAACTACATTTTATGTCATTGAAGTGACGTCATCCGACTTGGAATACAAAAAGTAGGTGGCGTTAAAGTATCAAAAAAGTGTTTTTTTGCTATTTTCATTAAAAAATAATGGTTTTTTTGCAATTATGTAAATGAGAAAGTTGTTCGTCACAAAATCAGCTACAACTTTTATTTAAACTATTTTTTTATAAAACTTACCGTTTTCGAGCTGGAGCTTGCCGATGTGTACAAATTGTACATTAAATGCTGCGCCAATGCGTGTTTGTCATAAATTGTATAGAAAGATTATTTTGGGAATAATAAATTTTAAGAGAGCAAAGTTTGGACGCCTTTACTCTACGAAACTCACATACCAACTGAAAAATGTACGTTTCGTAGTGGATGAGGCAGATGTTAGAAACCGGTCCTTTGTCCAAACTACGCCGACTTGCCGGGCGAAAGTAACAAAAGAACCGTTAACTACGCTGCGTTGCATCTTTTCACCTACAGCTCGAAAACGGTAAGTTTTATAAAAAAATAGATTAAATAAAAGTTGTAGCTGATTTTGTGATGAACAACTTTCTCATTTACATAATTGCAAAAAAACCATTATTTTTTAATGAAAATAGCAAAAAAACACTTTTTTGATACTTTAGCGCCACCTACTTTTTGTATTTCAAGTCGGATGACGTCACTTCAATGACATAAAATGTAGTTAACAACGTCCTCTACATTTTTCGTTAAATAAACTTTTCACCAAAACCCATAGATTCCGAGAAAAACGCATTTCAAAATTTTTTTGGATTTTCTCAAAAACAGGGGGAGGGGGGACTTCGGGAATTTGACATTAACTTCATTATATGCCCCCCTAACGATTCATCAAGTCGAATTTCGGTATGTCATTTTTCGGAGGCTCACTTACAGATTGACTGTACTATAATACATATTTTTGAAAGCAAACGTAAATTTTTTAAATTTTAGAAAAATATTACTTAACTGCGTTTTTCTTCATAATCATTATTCATTACCTTGGCTATAGGTTGAGATTTAAAATATTCAATTTAAAATGACAAAAATGGATTTAAATAATCTCCCTATGTATTATAATAGATAATCAATGCTAAATTTTAATTTAATTTCATGTTTTACTAAAATAAAATATAAAAGAAATTCAACTAAATTCGAAAATTAATGATTTTACTTCCTAGTTTTTCAGATTTTTCTGAGAATTTGTCGGAATTGAAAAGAATTACTAAATGCCTTAATTATTGGCATAGAATGATTAACTGACAATCCATCCTTTCGGGATTACCGTGCTTTTGTGAAAATTAGAACCAGAACCCAATGAAAATGGAGAATTATTTTTATTATATGTATTTCTAGCTGAGTTGTATAGCGTAAATTCAAAAAAACACTGCATCCCAGAAATTGTTTCAACCAATTCCAAGCTAAAAGCCGAGATACAATGTACGCCACACGTTTTTGTGGCGCGTGGAATATCGTGAAATATCGCGCTGCAATATACAATGAGAGCGACGCTACAGCTGGAATGAAAGAATTGGACTGCTAACCGTCGTCTGAAAAATGAGACCATGTTTAGCACAGGCTCAAATTTCATGGAGCAAAACATGCTCAGTTATGTTTAAGCTGACGGAAATTAAAAATAATTAAACTTTCGCGAACCGATTTCTTTTATACCACGCTCAATTTTAAGTTTTTTCACAAAAATGATCCTCGCTGGGCACTCAGCTGGGAACTATATAAAAGTCATTTTTCCTGCCTTCGTTTTACCTTCATATTTCTCCTATATACCAAACAAAGCTAAAAGTTATATCACAAAATGTCGTAGCCATCTGTTGGGCATCGTAAAACTACTCTAACAGCTGATTCCGTCCCTAGAACCAAACTGAAAAAGAAACATGGAAACGAATCATCGCGCTTCAAAAGTTAAAGTTCCACCAAACTTTGTGGCGCTAAAAAGTATCAGCGCGTTTATTGTATCAAGCTGATTGCATTTTCCCGTATACAAACTCATTTTGTAGCGCCACCAAAACGTGTGGCGTACATTGTATCTCGGCCTTAAGTGTGTGTTGAATTGGGATTTTACTAAAATCTGTGCTAGAGAAAACCGTAGAATGACAACATTTTCATCCAAAACATACCTCAGTAAAACTGAAAGAGATTTGTCAAAATATGTGACATAAAACTTTATTCTTGATATACCCGATGCGTAAGAAGTTAGGATCCTTTTATAGATTACCGCGAAAAGTACAATAAATTTTGCATATATGTAGGTAACCTTGAAAATTGTAACATTTTCTCATGATAATACTTTAAATAATGAATATCGCCATACTGTAAGTCGCCACTTTGAATTTCCAATTTCTGATAGTAGATTTGAAAGCAGCAGCGCCGAAAACTTCTATAAATTGATTTTCGAGAGATTCGATAAAGTTGGGCTAGTAGTCACTCTACATTAATTTTCATATAAATAACTTAAAATTTTAGTGGCCACACTGAATGCGTGAACCAAGCGTTTGGGAGTGATTGAACAACAAACAAACAAATGAACTTTCGTTTTTATGTATTATATATTATTATATGTGTACAAATTATATTTGATGTAATCTGTTTGACTCATGTAGTTCGTGCCAAAATTATTAAGAAGTATGTACCATATAAGTTCAGATCGTCAAACTTCAAGAAATAAGGTTTTACTAATAACCATATCATAAAAGCAATTTTCCAAATTATCATGGTCTACAATGCGGCAAAAGTCAATTGCCAGTGTTATTACTGTCAGGCTTAATTACATTTTCAAAGAACATATCAACTTGAAACCCCAATTAACTTCAGGATAGTTATCCTTATCAATTGGATAACAACCAATTTAATGATTAACCAACGAAAAGCTTACAGTGAATGATTTCACCTCGAATATTGTTCAACGTAGTGAGTCATTCACCAGGTATGTCTTTAGTCAAGTAACAAGGCGGAGGAGATCCAAGACGAAATTATATCGCTTCCAGCTTTTGAAAGCAAATAAAAATATGTCGTCAGCATTTTGACGACTCAGGCGCTATGTGTATTTACCTTAGAAATTAAAGAACCACCACCTTACAGTGCGCTGTTTTTTTAATCCTGACGAAAGAATTGACGTTGCCGGAATGAACTATGTCCGCAGGCAGAAAGAGGATGAGAAAAATTAGAGGATTTCTCCCAGGATCCCACAGCCCAACGGAAAACTTGTGCAATCTCTAAAGTGGCCCGTGTTTTTTATGTATATTTAAGTTGATTTCATTTTAAATGGAAAACACCAGAGTGCGCTTCCCAGGATGCTTATACACCTAGGCGGTTGCTTAGTTCTCGTGTATACGCAGGAACTCCCGCAACGAGTACAATTTTCAGGTATAGACGAGCGGAAAAAATGCGAAATGAAGGTATTTTCACGTGGGATAACCGGAGGGGATGACGAATTTATGGAATTTTCGCATAAAACGGAAAATGAAATTATTTTGCAGTATTTGCATGAGGTTGACCTCCTAATCTGATTGCTGCGGGGAGTTCTTTTGTATGGCTGACTCATACCAAGCTTTTGCCTCCGAGTAATTTACCTAATTTTATTCCACTTGGGGAGCTCACTAATTTACTGAATTTACGTACCACACTCATATTATATCTTTGAAATTAATCTTTGCCTTTCGTGATACTCCCAGCTGTGCAAGTCAACAGAACAGCGAGTATATATTTAGCCTGTTTAAGGTAGCTGGGTAGAATTAATAAGGAAGCACGTACCTACTACAAATTGCCTTCAAACTTATAGGTTTAGAAAATACAATCCTTGTAGTTTTAAATAGTATACATATATGTAATATACAATAGTAGTTCTATGTTTACCTGCAGTTTATAATTTGTAATAGAAAAAAGGTTTTCAAGTAATTTTTTTGTACAAATAATGTCACCTATAATCCTTTTTGTGCGAAAATGGCTGTTGATTTCGCAAACATAATGGAAAAATTAATAGAAGAAATTCAGCATGTGTAAGAGAAAATATAATTCAACATGGGAAGACATAATTCGCTATAACCTCTTTCGATATCAAACTGTTATTATATCTAAGTTAAGATAGGACATTTTTTAGATTCTTCAAATTTTAAATACTATAATTTATAACAATTATTTTTGAATCCAAACATAGGATATCTTTATAAAATCCACTGTAAAAACATATGGCCGCCAAAGAAGGGCACTTGTTTAAGATGACCAAATCAAAAGATTAATTACTTGAACATGTACAATACACTTTTGAATTTTGAATACACATATGCGTAAAAAAAATGTGGATGGCAAAAAACCCCAACCAATTCACGAACTTTTCTGCCATAAAATTTAACCACATATTATGACAAGGCCGCCACATCACACGGCCAAAATGCCAACATTTCTCGCTGATCATTTAAATTCTGAAAATTTTTTATTTAATTGCAGTAAAATTGACATTAGTTTCAATCCTCTACTTATTACTAGAGGTCATAAGATTTTGGACATTTTTGGAAAAAAACTCATATATCACATTCATTTGAAAAGAACCTAAAGTATTGTGCCGTACTGTTTAGAAGGCTTTTATTATCAAAAATATAATTATGCAACTTGGTAGAAACAAAGACTACTATTGACACATTATAGTACACTGTTATTATGACAGAAACCATGTATGTAGTATGACTCATTCAGGATCAACGATATTAAAATTTGCGTTTATTTATCTGCATCTGGAAATTAGCCTTGAATAGAACTTTTTAAACAGTAACCTGTAGCAAACAATTTATAATTTGCAATAAAGGCATCATATTGCCATGATGTTTGCTCATCCAAGGTTCAAATCTGGAACTAAAGATATCATTTGATTCGTTTTATGACGCAAAAATTGGCATAAGTCAATGCAACTTGATGTTCTTTTAGCCAAATACAAAAGTTTTGCAATGAGAACTATTCGAAAACTTTAATTCAATGCAAAGTTCAAGATCTAGATTTTGTAATTAAAAAGTTGTAGTAAGATGTGAAGGCCAGGCCATTGAATTTGTTTTTTAGTTGAAAAGCTGCTTTCCCATTGAATCGAGGTGTTTCGTGACCCATTTTGTACGTATTTTAAAGAGACAAAGTTAAAGTCTCGATGAACATGAAACGAAGAAATATCTACAATACACAATACTATTGAATGGGCTTACTGACACTCACATACAACAAAAACATTTTTTTTTGCAACTTGGAAACATGTTCCGATCATTAGATTTTCCTTTGATAGATTTTAGATAGGTGGGAATATATGTCAAACAAAACGTTTTGCTCGATTCATTGGGAAAGCAGCCTTAGAAAGCACAGCAAGGACCTTCCCTTTGAATTCCCTATATGTAAAAATGAAAGTTTGTTTGTTTGTTTGTTGCTCAATCACGCCTAAACGCTTGAATCGATATTTTTCATTTTTTGTCCGAAGGTAGTACATATTCCAACTTAACATACATATAGGCTAATTTTTTTCGGAGTTTCAAAATGGCGGATCCAAGATGGCGGTTGAAAATTTTAAATTTCAAGCGATTTTCATGAAAATTAGGGGTTTTGCGGGATGCTGATTTGGAATCCGCTATATAAATTTAGAAATTCGAGATGGCGGACCCAATATGGCGACCAAAATTTCTCGATTTCAACGGATTTTAATGAATATTGGGACAATGATTATTTTAATCGGGTGAAACCGGATAACCCTAGTTATTTCTTAATTGCCACTATTACAAATAATAAGTTTCAAAATCTTGCTTTCTTATTCAAGGACAGTTGGCGTGCTTTCGTCAAGGCAAAATGATCCCAATGCTTGTCATTTTGTTGCACTAATTATGGTGCGTTTTCACTGTCATAACGACGGGTAGTATGTTCATGGTATAAAATTACTTCACATTAGAATTTAATGTATAATTTAATCAAATAGGTTTTACTAATTGAAAAAGGCACTATATTATGTGCCATCATAATACGTGCATTAAATGTATGTGCAATGTCTTATATGTATAATACAATAAGTTTAGTAAACTAAGAATTACTAGGGGTATCCGCTTAACTGAATAAATGCCCATAAATATTATAATTTTATTCACATGGTACTCATGCATTATTTATACCATATATACACAGAACTCGTTGTTTGAGTTAATTTTGTTTACATGGCTTTACTTTATGGTCCGATAAACATGGAATATTGTCAGTGCTGAGGTAAAACGGCCTTCCGTATTTAAATTTAAAAAAAGCCGAGACTGAAAACGCCCCATGGATGATGGGCCTAAGTATAAGTAATATATTTCGATATTCATAGAATAATTATTATTAATGAATTTTTCATTTAAAATTGTTATAATAATTTAGATACTTACCGATCTATTGATATCGCAACTAAATTAAATATCGATGATGTGGAGCATATCACATCCATTGCTATATAGAAATCACATACAAAATTCGGTAAGGACCACGCGCCGTTTACCTGAAATTATAAAAAAGAATAATGTTATTAGCAATACAGACTTAAAAACCGTTAAGTTAAATCTTTCATTTTATACAAAATCAGAAGTAGTATAAAAATAATTTCGTTAAAGTCCGTACAAGGGAGATTTTTATTTATTTTTCCTTTTATTCAATTAAATTCTAGGATCCAAGTTTCTGTTTTACAAATTAATTCAATAACATATGTATATTATCAATTAAACCACTTACAATAATTTATTTGAGTAGTTATGGTTATAGAATAATTAATGTAATAAATTTCAATTTAACTGAAAATAATCAAAATATATAATGAATTGCTGTAAGTTCTGTTAACGTTAAGTCATAATTTGATAAAACCACAATTCAACCAAAATTCATGCACAAGAATTAATTAAATATCAGCGTGAAGTGAAATAAACGTTTAACCACCAGCTGTAGAATTTCTAGGCATCGGTCATGAACTCTAATAGACAAACATGTTGTACTACAGGTTAATTATTAATTAGTGCCGCCCGAATTATTAATTAATTATGACGCTTGACTACGCATTCAGAACAGTAAATAGAAGATTCAATTAAAAATGGTTTGAGGAATGAATTATATAGCCTTGTGTTTTTACATTGTACGAACAGCTCTACAGTGCCGAATTATTGTGTTAACATAAAATATGTAAATTAAATTGAGAGCGGGCTGTTCGCTTACCCCATTGCACTGTTAATTAAGTTGCGGCTTCTGGCATACAATGTTATTAAAGGAAATAAGTGCTATAACGAACTAACCAAATATTAACTGCTTAAATAAATGAAATTAAATAAACTCCTTAAAAGTGAAACTTTTAAACGCAATAAAGCCTTCTCCAGAGTTGAATGACTTTTGCTTAATTAAGTTAGGATTGCTTAAGATCGCTCGCAGCCCCAAAACATTTCCACTCTCTTCAAAACTTTCAAAGTGTTCTTGCCACAAATTAGGGATCACCAAATTCACGCCACAAGGAATAAATAGCGGAATGGAGCTCAGATAAGAGTGCAATCTAAAAGTGAATGGGGCGGGGGAGTCCTCCATAAAGCTTTGTAAAGTTGCACTTCCGGTAGAAGTCACAATATTTCAATGACAGTTCTAAAACTGACGTTTGTATAGAATAGCCAAGGAAGTCCAGGCTGGGTGTGTTGGAATTTGTCGTGGCTTATCACAACAGAGTTTTATGATGCTACTTTATTACAGCAGGAGAATTCTCCTTTAGCGCGTCCTTAGGAGTTATCTTGATCTAATTTAATAAAGTTAAATCGCCGCCGACGACCGCCTATTTTACTGTTAAATCTAAGTTAAGTTACTCAGAACACAACCTAAAATTTGCAGAAATTCCCTTTATATCTGAAACTTAATCTAATGATTTAGATTTGATGCCTTTCAGCATATCTAGACTTCATGATATTTTCGCGACTCTTTGTATATGTAGAATATAACAATTTAAAGTATTACTGATTATAAAGATAAAGGAGACTACTGAGATTCCTTTAGGCAGTGGCCTGTAGGAGGATAAGCGTCTTGTGGTTTGATTGAACTAAACTTTGAAATACTTGCGTACTTATGCATTTAAGAGTACCCCCCGTTAAGGTAGTTGAAATCCCCCCTTATCCGCAAAATCATCTTTCTCAATGACTATTTTGTTTTAAGGGTTAAAAAAAAATTATTCATCATCTTATTACCCCCACACCTTCCTAGATCCCCTTGTGTTTTTTTAGATTTCATTTATGGCGAAAAGTATAGTTTCTTAACTTTTCCATGCAGGAACCTTAACCTGAAATGTGTTAACATTTTATACGATTCTAATACGAGTTGCTTGACTCAATTTTAATTCGCAAACATGTCACCATTTTACATTTCTTGGGAATATTAAAATTGTCGGACATCTTCCGATATTAAGAAATCACAAACAAAAAATGATTCTTTCGATTTATGTTAAGATCGAGCATCGGATAATATGCCATCTTTCATACACTTAATATCAAAAATAATTAACTCAAATTTGTTCATGCCTATATTGTTACTTCGATACTAAGATTCGGGAAAAGTACATTAATGTGTTAAAAACTGCAAAAAACGACTGTGTACATAAACTACAAATCACTAAAAAATTGTGTGTAACTTCTATCCTATAAATAATTGTCTTAAAAGATAGGAAGACAAAAAAGATCAAGATCCCCAAAATTAAGGGGAGGATAGCTTGGGTCATGACCTACCAGAATATCAAAATATGACCTTAGTGAAAACCTCAACGTTTTCGAGATATTTGGGTTTTTATGAAAAATTAAATTTCAGATTATTGACTAGTTGGTGCACATAAAATGACATGTTCTAATTTTTTTTTTTTTTTTGTTGCTAAAATATTCTAGATAAGTTGTCCTACCTGGTAGGCATGTCATTTTTTATTACTAACACAAGACCGTCGCGAAAAAAAATAATCAAATTTTTTTTTTTGCCGTTAAAAATTATTTGACTCTACTTTGACCTTCACTGGTGAAAAAAAAATGTACTAGGCAGTGATGAGAAAGCAATTCAAAAAATTGCTTAATTAATGCAGATTTCAGAATCACCCATTTTATTCATGACTAACAAGATATTGCCATGTTCATTTTAAATCAAATTTAATTTTTCATAAAAACCCAAATATCTCGAAAACGGTGAGGTTTTCACTAAGGTCATATTTTGATATTCTGGTAGGTCAAGACCCAAGCTACCCTCCCCTTAATTTTGGGGCACTACTTCCTGGAAACCCTGTATATTCATATGTTTCACAACATTTTATACATATGTAAAATAAAGATGTGTATTTTGTGTGAGTGTTGTGGAAGAACATATGTTCTAATAATGCTAGTATATTAATAAAGTTGCTAAAAATAGTACAATATCAATTTTTCATTAACATTCCTGCAATATATTCAAAAACACCAAAAACGTCTTAAATTAATACACGTCAAATTCTTTCAAAATATTTCAAATAAAACAAATCTAGTGTTTCAATATTTAAAACGCTCAAAACCGTTTTAAAATTGGGCATATCAATTTAAAATATTAAATTATGTACATGTGTATTTTTTGATAAATTAAGTGGTAATTTTTTTAGTTTTATTTAAAAAGTTTAGAAAACATATTCCAATTAAAAGTATCTTGAAAAAGGATCAAAAATGGTAAAGGTTTCAAAATTGTGAAAATGGGTGAAAATGCGACATATGACCATCCGATATACTTAAGTGTACAGTGAGTGAAGAGTTAAAGACGAGTTTTAAAATCATGTGGTGTGTTGAAATCATTAGAAAATCAATAACACACGTTCTTTCTCAATCATAAATATTTAATTTGTTCTTACGTTGAATAAATATAAGTGCGAAAAGCTGAAAAAAAGGCATGCATAAGCAATGTCCATTTGTTCGGTGGCGCAGTTTTATTCAAATTCTATTCCACCGGCGGCAAAGCGGATTGCAGAGGGATCACGTCTTAATGAATACCAATAGGCTCCCGGTAACCACTAGATCCACTTTCTCATGTAATAAAAATCACAATGGCATTATCCTTACACGATTAATGTCAAACTCTGATAACGCGCGCCTGACGTAGCCGCCGAGAAGCGCCGCCGAGACGCTTCCAGCTGAGCTCAGGCAGAACAAATTCCTGAATTACTGAGCACACGCACCGTCTGAAGTGTTCGCGTCCATCAACGTCATGAATATTCGATTAAGAAAACATGACTGGAAAAGAAGGAAACGGAGGGTAGCAGCCGAAAAATGCTGGAAAATCGATGCCTCATATTGCCGCCATCAAAGAAGGGCTGGCGCGAATCCTAAGACAAAATATGCGTCAGCTGCCGCCTCGATGGAGATCGCACAAATTCGGATTTGATCTGAAACCATTCTATCGGACAATTCGTCCAATAAGGCGATTTGCAGTGGATTAGGAATTTGCTCGTTCTCCACTCTGTTTGACTTAACCCACACCTCAGTTGTCTTTCGGAGGTGTAATTACACTCCGTCGAAGTCATAAATTTCAATTAACCGAGTTCCGAGCAGAGCAGGGAACTGGGACACGGACCTTACACGTGGTTGTCCATCGTCGACTCTAGCCACACATTTTGAACGTGTACTGCGCGACATTCCCACAATTCGGGAACAGGAAGAAGGGTCCTTCTTCTTAATTTAGATACAATTGATACAACACCCAGTTGGTATCATGCAATTTTTGTTTTGGCATTCAGACAGGATTGCTGTTGTGAAGGATGTTGTTCGGGCTACTCAGAGGTGTGTAATTAAGAGGCAATCGAACACATTCCGCTCTTTTGTAATTTAGCTGAACATTCTGCACATTGATATTAATGGACTCTAATAAAATTGGAGCTGTTTCGAACAGCTGCTTGGTATCCAGGTGCTGTCGCTTAGTTGTATTCCGAATGCTTACTCAAGGACTGTTGTAATGAGTTTCACCGTGGCAATTTCCATTATTAACGGTAGTTTATACTAAGAAAGATTTACTGGCTAGCTCCTTACATTTTTCCCATTGATTGAATTCCCGACCCAAGACATGGAGATCTTCAAAAACATTTCTACTTGGAAGGTGAACTTCCAGTTAAATTAAGAGCCAAAATTTATGGACATAACCCAGAGGCTAGGCAAGTAAAATGGCGCTCATTCTGTAAAGATTTACGACTTTAATGAAATTTTGGGTTCTTTCATAAATCCAAATGGCCCTTTTCACAAAAAAAAAAAATATTTACGCTATTCATGGTGCAAGTTACTAAACGAAATTATATAGGCAAACTAAATAAATACATATTTTCTGAATATCATCACATTAGACTTATCCAATTACCTAAACAGAAAAATTTTACAGCGTTTTTTCTTCGTACTAGCAGAATAAAATCTTAATAGTGAAGTCTTAAAATATTCTATTAAAATTAGCTCATAATCCCAAAGTATCTAAATATGTATATATATGGTTTGAAAAATATTAAAATTGTTAATTTAATTTTTGCAAAAATATAAAACTTTGTTCGCAGTTATTCCGAAAATTATATATAGTAAAATCAAAACTAGAATAACAGAGTTATTGAATCAAACTATGAAACAAATGAAATCATTTAATTAAATGAAACAATTTTTAAATATAATAAAACTATTTTCAAATTGAATAAAACCATTTTCAAACTGAATGAAAGCAATTTCGAGTGAATTGAAACTATTTTCAAATAAAATGAAACCTCAAAATACCAAATTTGGACTTTTACAACTTTATTAATTTTTTTTTTTAATTCTTTAAATTATTCAAAGATTCAAAAAAGTACCAAATACCAAAAATACCAGTTTGAACCAACCTATATTTTCTTATTGCTGAATTGTATTTCCATGAGTAAATGTCATCAAAAAGACCAATTTTATTTACCTTCCTAGTAATACTAATGAAGGAGAATGTGGAATTTGTAAAATCATATCCATTATATAATTAGATAAGTAATTTTGAATTAATTGTTGAATACTTTGCGCGATGACTCTGATATTTTCAGTATTAATATTGCTTAATATAGAACGACCATACACATTTTTATTTTAGAAAAGGCCTTTTCAATTAGATTTAGCATCGGTGAATAAGGCGTCAAAAATTATAAGCTGCACTCATTATTTCTTACTATCTTATGCATTTTTCGGATTTTATGATTGGCGATAATGAAAAGCTAACTGTGCAACTGTGGATCGTTATTAATTTTTTCAAAATACTGCCGTAAGAATATTTTGAATCTACAGTGGATACGACAACGTGTGGTATTTGACCTGATCTAGCACTCGTCCATAAAAATTAATTTTTCGCGTTGCTGTGAGCCCACTCGCAATTCTAGTGTCATTCATTAGATCCAAAGGTAATTTAAGTGTAGGTATCAGTTTAGGTAGATCGTTAAAAATCGTCAATAACGAAACACATAAATATTTTTCTACGAAACTTGACCTTTAAGTTTTTATTGTAATTTTGGGATCTCTTTTTACCAAGACTTCAATATATTCATCCTTCACAGAAAATGCATTTAAGTTTTACTCGTCTGAGGTTTATTTTATTTGAAAATAGTTTCATTCAGTTTGAAAATAGTTGTATTTAATTTGAAATTAGTTTCATTCAATTTGAAAAGAATTTCATTTAATCTAAAACTGGTTTCATTTGATCTAAACATTTTATATTCAATTTTGGAGATAAATTAACCGCAAAAAGTATATCCTCTTTTTAGATTTCCAACGAAAATCGTAAGTAAAAATAGTTCGTTTGATGCCCTTTTGCTTTAATTATATATAAGGTTTAATTGGCGTCTAGATTACTAATTTCCTAATAAATTTTGTGGAAGTTTTCTGTAACATATTAGTGAATCTTTTAGTTGTGTTTTATTACATTATTTGATTTTTGTGAACGCATATTTCTACGTCATCACATAAATGCACGATGGGATTCACATCACGGGACTGTGGCGGGGTGTTGTATGCTTTTTATCGTTGTCTTGTTGCAAATAGTAATTATTGCCAAAACCTAGAAAACCCTAGCACTAAAAAAAAAAAAAAAGAATAGTTTTACTTCTATTTTGCTCAATAAAAACAATAACCAGACTAAATTGTATGTTTTTAAATTCATATTCGGTATTGGATTTTTTCCAAACAAGTTATATGTTCTTTCATCCAAAAATAGAACAGTGTCCCAAAAGTGTGCAATTTTCATTCGGTAATACTTTGGAAAGTTCTGCCTTTTATTTTGATTCACTTTACTAATCAAAGTTTATTTCTTGAAATTTGCGAATTATATCCAGCAGTACGCAAGTTGTCTCGCATTGTTTGAGAGGGAACTTCTTTATTAAATTCAATTTGCACGTATTTCTGAATTGTTGCAGATGTTATTTTTGGTTCTTTTATTAATAAAATTTAGAACCTTTCTTTTTTGGCAGGGAGTTGAACTGTGTGGACGACCAACTCGAGAACAACTTTCCATACTTTGGGCATAATAATATTGTTCCGATTACACTGAATGTTTTCTTTCACTTAGATATTTATTATAATTCGTCTCTTTACTATTCTTGTTTTTTAGATTTTATAGTCAATTTTAATTTTTTTAATTGTTATTGTTTAATGTAAGTGGTTCATAAATGTGGACTTTAAATTTCTCACTCGTTTTTGTGAGTTTCCTTGAAATATTTACTTGACTTTTAATATGCTATCAGGAATAAGGATAAATAGAAAAAACATAATTTGTAGCGAGAGCAAGTACTTTTTTCGCTTAATTTATGTGCCAAATGGAAATATAATTTGTTTTCCCATACTGTTATAGATTCATATGATTGATTATATATTTTTTGGAAATACTGCGAATATAGAATTGTGTTTTGGTAAAAAAGAAATTAATATCTTTTAGGTCTTTCAACAGCTATAATATTTTATCAACTTTGGGTTGAAGAGCGGATACTTTTTTCAGGCAGAGTAGTTGCAAAACTGTCCAATGAATGAAGGATCTTCAGTGTTTCATATATAAAATCTTCATAATATGTATAAAATAAACAAAAATTGCTTGAGACATTTTGCGGTTGAACATAACTTTAGGATTTGATATACTTTTCACGTACGTTTGCTTGAGAAGAATTTGTGGTATTAAATTGAAGCAAAAATCATCGTATTTCTTGTTTTAAATTTGTCATTACACTTTCAGAAAAAATAATTTTTTTCAAAAGAACTATCTTGATATAGATTTAAGTTGATGTGGCTGTCCGAAGACACACTTAGGCCATTATAAACCACGTTTTGATACCACGTTTTGTGACCTGGTTTTCTGATGGGAATTGAACCCACAACCTCTAGCGCCCTGCTGGCTCGTAGCTAACGCATTGCGTTACTAACCGAGCTATTGAAGCCCCTAAGTACTTACTTACAAACAATATGTCTACCCAGAATTAAGTTAAAATTTATAGAAATGACAAAATTACAGCATTTCAAGGACGAGCATATAGAGCAGACGGAATGGGAAATTGAACTTTTAATTAAGCTTTCCTCGAAACACATTTTTTCAAGCCGGAGGCCAAGAGCCCGATCCAACATTTTTCATGGAAATTGTCATAATCATTGTGGTTATTTTTAGGCATCTTGATTACAAAAAAAAGAAAAAAATTATGTAAAAATTATACTGTTTTCAAAAGTAGTCAAAAATTAAAAAAGAAAATCGGCTACGCTTAACGACAAGTACCTACAATTTTATGCTTCAAAAAACGTATTTGACTTTTTGTTTAAAGATCAACCAATACACGAATAAATAGAGAATCGATACCTTCGTTTCAGTTAGTCCGCACTTTTCCTCAAATATATTAATAAATACTATATGTTTTTAATAACATATATTATGTATACACTGTTCAACGCTTCTGTAATAACATAACCAGCTCATAATTTAGGTTCTTAAAATAAATTCGTGAAAAAGGCCTTAATTTTGGCCGTGACTGTGTTTTCGTTTTATGGAAAAATACTGCCAGCAAAATGATTTTTTCTGTTTAATGAGACTTAAATTTTATTCCTAATAATTACACAGATCTGCAAAAAAAGGGGGTTTTGATTGTTGTTGGGCAGCTGAGGGTCATTTCCGAAGTAATTTTCTGCGTAGAATCTGAATCCGAGCTCAGAATTGACCCATTACGTCAGGCTTTTAAGATATTTTAGGTTATCTAGACGAAAAATGGATTTTTTTTGCTACTTTTGAGGTTATGTACAGAACGCACAACATTTTTTTTTGATCCATCTTCCATATTCCATCATTTAGTACTACTATTACCCTTCAAAATGTGCTCTCGGATGGCGCTGTACGATTTTTCCTTCAAAAGTTATGGCCGCTTTAAGATCACGTGATGAGTTGGAAAGCATATGTATGGTATACTGGAATTGGTCTGTATATGCGTTCCAACTCATTACGTGATCTTTAAGTGGCTTTAACTTTTGAAGGAAAAATCGTATAGCACCATTTGAGAGATCATTTTGAAGGGTAAGAGTAGTACTAAATAATGGAATATGTAGGATAGATAACAAAAAATGTTGTGCTTTCTGTACATAACCTCAAAAGAAGCCATAAAAACAACTTTTCGTGTACATAACCTCAAATATCTCGAAATTCTGACGTGAAGGGCCAATTCTGAGCTCGGATTCGGATTTTACAGAGAAAATTATTTCGGAAATAACTCTCAGCTGCCCAACAACAAAACCTTGCAGATCTGTGTTATTTGTGTGATTCTTTTTGCTAGGAATATCGTATTACTTTAAAATAGATTTCCAGTGATGCCAGGAATAGGATCTTTTACTTGTTCGTAATTTTTTTTACCATATATATTTTGTTCCGTAAAAAATGTAATTTAATAGAATTATTCTCGGTCCTACGTAAAAGATAAAATTCATGAAATAATAATGTCTTTCATCTAGTAGACCACTTTTAGTAATTTAATTCATATATCAAGCATACTTAAGACTAGATCTTACTTATCTCCTTCTATATATTTTAAGTACTTTTAAAATTTTTAATAAAATGTATCCGATATTCTGCAATTCGGCTTGCGAACATATACAATAAATTCACATTTACACTGAAACTCCTTCGTCACAATATTGCAGATACGTCACGTTTAGGACTTGTATTCATACAGTTGACATTGTACATTTTGTATTATCTTTAGAATATACCACATCGCATCAGCTATATTTGAAGTCAATTAAATCAGATCACAAAGAGCTCTACTGTGAATATAAATGCAGCAAAAATCTTAACTTATAGGGTTACCCAGGAAATATTAGCGACATAGGATTTATTATTATTTAGTCCCTGACAGTTTATTTTGATGTTGAGAAATTATAAATATTTTAAGTATGAGAAATTAGCAGCATTAGTCCCAATGTTTTCGAAATTGCCGGCTTGATTAATGATTAGCAATCTGTTTCGGTTAGGCGAAATTGATATAAATGTGTCGTTATCATCCAAATTACCACTGAGGCTAATAAAGTTTATTGGAGGGAAATAATCGAACTATCAAGCCAATATAAAGGTTGTGGACAGATGTCTTCAACCAATTTTTTATGCTTCTATAAAAAATTGTATTATCTGATTATCTTTATGTTGCTAGTAATAGGCTCTTGTAAGGTGTTGGGATCTAAGTTCCAGTATAGTATAAAAGAAAAGAGTAGCGTTTTGGGTAAAACTGCAAGAAGGGAATATTCATTGTGTATAACTAATTTAGAATTTTCAATTTTGGCAGGGAGTTTTATGGCCTTCGCGAGGCTATAAAATTCAGGCGGCTTTTTTTTCCCCCTTCACCAAAGAAAGCCAGTTTTGTGCCACTTCCGAGGGCAAAACTGCTCTTTTTTTTATTACCTCACAAGGAAATTTTGGTTTATTAAAATCCAACGAGAGAAATTACGGCAGTAAAAATGATAAACGAGCGTCTTTCGCATGGACCGGTGGCGCGGCGTAACGCCGTCCCTCCCCCGCGGCTCGTATAGACATATTCGACGAGGATATTGCAAATTCCGCTGGCATCCAATAGAGAGTTTATGTACAACATGGGCGATTCCATCTGAATTAGGAATTTTTTCCACATCTGGATCTGGTAGCACTCCCCTGAATTCAATCGCTGATAGGTCGAAGGCTGAGCGGCTTTGAGAGGCACATTAAAAGTTGTTTCCTTCGCTTACTTATGGTATTCTGTCCAAGGTCCTTCGTCGATTTCAATTTTTTCCAATATTTTATCTTTCCTAAGCTTTCCCAGCTCTCCCTAGCGACGAGGAACCCTCTCCTCCATAGCTAGATATATTTCATGGTATGTTACATTCTGTCGGGATTAAAATCGAAGTGTGGAATCCTCTTCTACGGCCGTCTGTCTGAAAGAATTCTACGTCTGCAGTAAGTTTTGATTGCTGAATCATTTTGTGTCTTTTCCCTGAGATATTTTTCGCGCTCAAAATAGCTTCGAAGATATGGCGAATAGCGAATATTTATGGTTCCTGTAAATTAGTTTTGTTGCTGAACTTTTGCCCATTAAATATTTATTTCACCTATACACTCTAGAGTCCCAGAAGAGGGATGCGGCAAACCGGAGGAGCATGTGCCATACAAAAGCAAAATAAGGCAATAAGCTAACAAACGATTCTTTTGTGATAAGGCAGCAACTTTTGAAGTATTCTTTTCTCTGTTTTTAATCGCAAAGTTTCCAGAAATTTACCCAAAAAAAAAAAAAAAGAAAAAAAAAAAAGAAAAAAGAAAAAAGTTTAAATTATGAAGACTTTTGATGGATAGCTCCTTGAATCAAGTTAATGCTCTTTTATTGCAGTTACAAATTGTTTTCAGCCTCCCTCATGTGCCGACTTTTTGGCTGCTGTGATAAATAAGCATTCCGCTTAATGTGTTTTATTTTTATATTACGAAAGACGTAAAGAAGCAAGTATTCGAAAAAGGGCATTAAAAATATTGCGTTCATTAAAAAATAACGATGTAACGTTTTAGAAGTACACGTGCCCAGAAAGATAGCTATAAAATATAAGGTTCATGGCAAATTATCCAAAATTGTTTAAAAACTTATTTTCCGGCTTACAGCACCTTCTTTTAAATCAACAGGTTCAAGGTATCTTAGATTAATAAGTTAGCTGAAAAATTTAGATTCTTTTAACAATAAAATTGCTGTTGTAAATACCTTTTGTTTATGGCTTTTATAAGAGTTTATTCGTGATATCTTTTAATATTATTGCTATTATTATCCGACTATAAATATAGTATTTGGCTAAGCATAAACAGAGCCAGGTTGGTTATGCCAATGGTAATTATAAGACTCAACAGGAAAATATAACGTTGTTCGATCTATCCCTAGGGTTTTTTGGAATATATCATATTTTATATGATTACGCACGCGTCTACTATCATTTAAGTCGTTCTAGTATTATCAAAAAAAAATCTTTTTTTTTTTAAATAATGAAGAATGAAACCCAAAAGGATTTATGGGAGAAAATGTTTAAATTACCTATTCCTTGTATTATACCTGAGCGCCTTTCAACCCGCTCCGAGCCGTTTCGGTACTAGAGAATAATCTTCAAACTGGCCGGAAGCAATCGCTAATTCTTTACCAATTTAGCACGTAAAAACGAAAAGACCTTTTATCGGCCTCCTTGAGTACTATATTCTGAAGTTCATTATCTTAAATAATATTTATGTTTTTATCTTTTAGATAAAAAGTCTTTAAAAAAATATAAATCTTTTCTATTCTTCGATTTTATTTATATTTTTATAGTTTTTATAATAAATTGGCGCCACGAAAAATGATAAAATGTATAAAATATCACTTAGGGATTTTAAATTCTCCCAGCTATGTATTTAAATAAATCACAAAAGTATTATTACAATTCTAGACTGTTAGATACCGGAAAATCATGTTTTTTTTAATTTATTTAATTATTTAAAAATGGTAAGCGCATACCACTTATAAAAATGAATATTTTTAGATAGCACAGAAAAACTTTTCATTCCTTAACAAATTGTAACAAACATATTAAAAAAAAAAAAATTAAGATTTTGTAAATTAGCTGGTTAACAGAATAATAAAAATTGTAATTGTATAAAATTGTGGCTTAAGTCTCATTTTAAAAGATTCAAGCCGATATAAAGCATATTAAGCAGTAAAATTTCATAAGATAAGAGCTATATTTTTTTATTAACAAGTAAGTATTTATTTCGCTTAATACAAACTAAACAAATTAAAAGAAAACTTAAACTAAATAGATGCTCTAATATTCATACTATATATTAGATTGTAACATAATAATCTGATAATTTTTTCGGAAACGTTCTGGAAATTTTTTACAACTTCGAGAAAGTTCTGTGACTATGAGTATAAATACCTGTGAGCGCGCTCAGTTCATCAGTGCAATAATTGACAGCGCAGCGAGTAGCATTATGGAAAAATTCGATTTGAAAAGACGAGACATCCGCGTCCTTCTACTTTATGAGTTCCGTTTGAAGGCGACACAAAATATATGTCAATGTATGGGAGAAAATGCGGTCTCTTATCATACAGCAGTAGATTGGTTTCGACGTTTCTCAAATGGCGACTACAACCTTGAAGATAAACCTCACGAAGGGCGGCCGGTTGAGGTTGATGTCGACCGACTACCGCAGCTCATCGAGGAAGATCCAAGGAGGACTACTCCTACTCGTCAACTTGAAGAAGAACTCGGATGCTCCCATACTACTATCGCTCGACATTTGAAAGTGATGGGTAATGGTACAGGCACAGTCAATGGGTACCCCACGAATTGACGGATGGTCAACGGATGATGCGAGTGGCGGTTTGTACGCAATTACTCACTTCACATCGTACTTTTGCTTGGCTTCGTAATTTGGTTATCGGGGATGAGAAGTGGATGCTTTATGTTAACCATAACAATAAGCGACAACGGCTTAGCGCGGGTCAAAGAGGAGTACTGACAGTTAAATGTAAACTTCCCCAACGTTGGCAGAAGATCATTGATAATGATGGACTATATGTTCAATAAAATGTTAAGCTAAATTGTACAAAAATATCAAAATAAAGTTTCTTAAAAAATTATCAGATTATTATGTTACAACCTAATATTTTAGTAATGATTATTTTTTAAGTCTAGAACCCACAAGAATTTTAGCATCCTCATGTAACAGGTAGATTTCTTTGACAAAAAACTTCTAAAAATTTAATACAATTTCCTGTTTTATTCTAAATTTCACACAACATAAAAGAAGAAAGGAATAAAATAATAATTTTATCAAATTATCTACATAGTATAAAAGTGACCCCAGTCCCCAATGGTCGTGAAAGGACTTTTTGCCGTTTCTCTCAAGAGAGATGCTAATTATAAAATCGGCTGTCCCAACAAAGTTCCTAATCTAATTTGCGTCAGCGAAGTTTTCGCCCTCATACCTGTCAAAATGAATACAAAGTGGTCTGAAAAAAACCCTTTCAGCATGCCACTGAAGGGACAAAGGTCAACAATTTTTTCTCCTAAACGCGTTCGACTATTAATTCGTTTTTCCTTGACCTCTGCTACTGTGAATTTCCATAATCAGCTGCTGTAAGCTGTGTTCAATTTAAGGGACGTTTCCCAAGGCAAACTTTTTAATTTTGGCATATTCCAATAAAAAGGAAACGATTCGCCTTCAAAAAATTTTAATGCCAGCTCATGTAATGATCAAACTTTTTCGGCATTCAGCAGTTAAACTTTCAGACTCATAGCAGACGATTTAAAGTCGTACCCGACTACCTTTCACTTTTGATTTGCGCTTATCTTTTGTAGCAATAATTTGTGAAACAAACGAAAATACATATTTTTGTTCATTGTCATAGTCACAATATTTTTGTTTAGTGACTTTGGGAAAACTTTGAAAGACAACATTTTTCTTTTCGAAAGTACAAAAATAAGCTAGCGAAAAAGTTTATATTTAATTTTCGTGTAATAAGGTACTTATGTAGGATGCCCGATATATAATACAATGCAAACTTTTAAATATGTGGTAGAGGGCATTTGCAACTATTTTAACTAAAAAGGATATTATAAAAATTTTCTCGTATTCGGAAAATTTGATTCATCTATACTAGTGCTGCTCCGCACTAAATTTATCCATATGTACGTGTTAATATGGAAAAAAAGTAATTCTGCTAATTCAGTAATTTAAAGTAACAATAAAGAAGTAACTTTAATCTCTAATTTTTTATGACCAATATAAGATGCAGTTTTGGAAAACTTTTTTGGGAGTTCCCAAAACTTTACAGAAAACCAATTACTAAATTCTACCTTCCCCTATTACTTGCAAATTACTTATTTATTTGTTTGAATGAAGCATATTCAAGCATATAATGTAGGACTACGATTATTATACCCAATTATTTATAAAAGGTTTGTAGATTAAACCTGAATATTATTTATACGAATGAAAAGTCTCCATGAGAAATACAAAGTTTGATTCCCATTCGTTATTACTGTCATTTTCATTTGCCTTTTTCCAGCCAAATCAATATTATTATGAAAAACTGAATGAAATTGCCTAAATGGAGTCATTATGTTTGTTGATTTTTCTTGGTGTTTCCCAAACACGCAACGCAAACAGCAAATATTGGCTCATAATTGCAGGGCTTTTTTACTTCGACGGATATCTTGAACCGATACCGCCTTTCTTTGTAGATAAATTATATTTATTAAAGGAAATGATTTTGGAAGTTAATTATAATTCACTTAAAAATTTTCGTATGTATTTGTGAGAGAAATTGAGATTTAAGGAATTGCTAACAGATGACTTTTTAGTGATTTTTACAAATTTCGAATTCGGTTTCCAAACATAGGACTTAACAAAATAATGTTGATGAGTTCCTGACTAGAATTTATAGGGGACATGCCTCATGAAGCGTGTGGGCCTCATGTGGCAGGTGAGGGGTATGCCGATAGAGAGATTTCCCCGTAGATTCCTGATGAGGTCCTCACAAAATAAAATCAGCGATACTAAAGTGAGGTTTACCTTATGAGTTTCTCAACCTAAACCTAATACATTTATAACCTTACAATGAAATAGGTACCTAATCCCACCATTTGCCTTATGGGGTTTCCATTAGGCAAACATTAGGCTAGTTTGTTATATTCTAGAATTTGTTTCAACCCGAAAGCCCCTTTACGGATCCGCCATCTTGAATTTCCAAATCTTAATATAATTCAAAATTAGTGGTCTCAGAATAATCATTGTACCAATTTTCATTAAAATCCATTGAAATCGAGAATTATTGGTCGCCATATTGGATACGCCATCTTGGATTTGTAAATTTTGATAACATTCAAAATCAGTGAGCTCAAGATAATCATTGTACTAATTTTCATTAAAATCCGTTGAAATCGAGAAATCTTGGTCGCCATATTGGATCCGCCATTTTGAATTTCTTAATTTGGACAGTGGATTTGAAATCAGCATTCCGCAAACCCCCTTTTCATGAAAAATGTTTTAATCGGGTAGCAATTATTTTGGCTCACGAGGATCACATGTGGCATTCATAATGATGCGCGAATGAGGCAAGGCAGAATATGCCCTTCGTGCGCCTTATACGGCAGCCTCATGGGGTAGTATGGCTAGCGTCATAGTGACCCTAGCTGTACCCCTCCAAAATTCTAGTCGGGTTCTTAAGAAATATTTTTGCTGTGTACGTATAATATACGTATTGAGAGAGTTTGTAAGCCAAAAATACCTTAATGTATATTAAAGGACTTCAAATAATAAGGGATTATTGAGCATATGATATGAAGAATACTTGTGTTAAAACAAGTTCACTTATTGGTACTACAGATATCGATTACTTTTTATGACTAGAACAAGAAGATTATACCTTAACATTGAATTACAAATCCCTCCAGTTCCTCTGTCGTCCTTAATGCTAGATTGCATGTTTCGAAATTTCTAAACCTCAATTCATGCAACGTTTAGATTGTATGTACAGATTCTTAATATTCCCCTTCTCTTTTCAAACTGGAGTGGCTGGAGAGACCAAGGTTATATTAAAAGATCGTATCAGAGGCAAGGGAATACGCCATAAAGTCGAAGGTAAGATGCCCTTTCAATTTACCTTAAGAATAACTGAAATCATTTCGAGAGTTCCAGCATTACAAATATATTTGTCTAGGAGATGAAAATCTTAAAGAATTCTTCTATATCCCCTAAGCATACAGCACGAGATTTCCTAAAAAGCTAAATGTCTGCCCTACCTATGGCCGGCAGATACAGGTGCTGTGCCCTCGGTTCAAAATGCAAATCCAAATAAAGTCTTTTTTTTTTCTATCGAAAAATGTCTTAATAATAAAGTTCAGTTCAATGGAAGGGTATTCAATTCCATTTCGTTATCGAACAGAATTTCTGCCTCAACATTTTTCCTTGAAGTTGTTAAAAAAAAAAAAAAAAAATTCTTTTATATAACTGCCAGGCGCTTATTCGCTTTTAGGGCGCGGAGCCGTTTCCTTCTTAGGCCGAGGAGGTACGGGAACGAGGGGTATAACTATAGGGTTTTTTATGTTATGTGTGTAATCACAATGGACTTTATGGCAATTGTTTGTGGTCAAAAGAGGTGTTCACGATATCTATCTGGAAAGTTTTAATTTTCCTCCCATGGTTGAAATTGCGAACTAATTTTCCTGCTTTAAATGGACCAATCTACTGGAAAATTGCGCAATTTAATAAACTTGTAATATTTTCTTCTCTCTGTGGGTATTAAGCGCTTCTGCTTCTTTAGGGATGCCAAATTTGAACGCGACTTGCTTCAAGAAAATGGGGAAAGTTTTTGCAAAGTAATCCACCAATAAATTTCAAAGTAAATTATGACCATTACATAAAAGATAAGTGTATATTTTGGGGACCATAATAAAAGTTCACAAGATCCCTTAAGAAAATATTCACTTAAAGTATTGAGGAGTATATTTAATTATTTTATTGTCGTAAGTTTCTTTTAGCACAGACAACAAAATATTATAAAATTATTTGCATATAAATCATCCTAAATTGAAATTGTAAATAATTTTTAATAGTTTTTAAACATTTCGAAATGAATTTTTTGAAGTTACAATTTCATTTTCTTCATAATAAATTATTCATGACAAAAACAAGGCCAAGGATAATATTGAAATATGCATACTTGTTGAAAAGTCATTTTATTTTGGATTGTGATAGAGAAGAAGCTTACCTGCTGAACAAAAAATTTCTGTAAAATTAAATTTTAAATTTTTAAAAATGAGCTCTCTTTTAATGTGAATAAATCGATAATTTGGATCTCCGTCAAGACTCTCATAAATTGCTTAAAACTTTTCCAACTCGCTTTCCATTCCAGCCATATAAAGCCTTTTCCCGTCTTAAGGCTAATAAATGAGATTGCCAGTTTATTTGAAAATAAATTAATTTCTTCTAGAAGATTACATATAAAATAACATTTACAAGCTCTTCAGTACATACTTTGGATTCGCTTTGTAATTCTGATGCTATTTTGAGTTAAAATCATGTTCTGTCCTTGAAAAGGATAATTGGTTCTATCATGTTAGATGAGAGAGATGGGCGCGTAAGCATTATCATTGAGTTTTCATTATCATTAAAAAAATCAATGACAATGCAAATAATTTTTCATTGGCATTGAATTTTCCAATGATAATGCAACAGATTTTTTATTAGCATTTATTTTTTAATGATAATGTAACAAAATTTTCATTAGCATTGAATTTTTCAATGGTAATGCAACAGATTTTTCAGTAGCATTGCATTTTTCAATGGTAATGCAACAAATTTTTCATTAGCATTGAATTTTTTAATTAATTTTTCATTACCATTGAATTTTTCGTCACAACATTTCTTAAGAAAACTATATGCCACAAGGAAGCCTAGTTTTTTGTTACAAATGTAAAACAATTGATTTTGGTTTTTCATAGTGCTTTATTTGCCCTTGAAATTACTAACTTTTCAAAATGCTCGTCTGTTAAAAATATCCATTATCTATTATCTTATACAATGTGCACAGCCGCAAGTTTAAACAAAAGCGTAAGTATGCTAGGATTAGAATTTTGGTAATATTTTTTTGTATGTATAAAAAATGAAGATCACTTGTATAGAGAGTTTGATTCACGGTGAAATATTGTACTGGTAATGGATGCAAAGTAGAAAGTAGAAAAAAGAATATGCGTTAGGTAGCCGAATGTTGCACATTTGCCCCAATTTTCTAAAAACTGATAAACAGAAGTTTGTCGATTGACAGTTTTAATGCGAATGAGAAATTGATTGCATTATCATTAAAAAGTTCAATGCTAATGAAAAATCAATTTCATTATAATTAAAGAATCCAATGCCAATGAAAGTATAATTTCATTATCATTAAAAATCTCAATGATAGTGAAAAATTACTTTAATTATAATTGAATTTTTCAATGGTAATGAAAATATACTTTCATTGGCATTCGATTTTTTTAAGGTCAATGCATTATTCAATGCATTACCAAAATAATGCATTGTGCCCATCTCTGTTAGATGAGCTGCAGTTTACCTCATTTGTTATTAACAACCGCACCCACGTTAAAATTGATGGTAAAAAAAATATAAATAAATAAATAACATTATAATAATAATAATAATAATGATAACAATATTTTCCTCACAGTGCTTTCAAGCTTCAAAATGTTTTCTCTTTAACAACAATATTTAATAGTGCCATTTGTCCATATTCATTATTCTTGTATCCAAAGAATTTAGTTGCTAGTTTTTCTTATTAAATATATAATTATCAGAAATTGGTCCTAATACCAGACAAAGGCGCTGTTTTGCGAAGATAATTGCTAAATTTTAATTCAATATGTCTTATATATTTTCGTTTATTGAGTCAAAAGCATTCCAGAAAAACATTATCGGTTTGTTGGTTTTTTTGGCTTCCAAAAATTTTATCTAACTTTCACAATTTCCGGAATTCCACAAAAATAAATAAGAAATTGCTTAATATTCTCGACATTGTATAAATTAGAATATGTAAAAATAATTATTTCTAAATAACCCACAAGGTAGACTCGAAACCAATTTTATACATATATATCCAAAGGTGATGGGAGAAAGTCTTTCTCTCTATTTTCCACTATACGAACTGTTCTTGTGAACAGAAGATTTTGTTTTAGGGTACTATAACAACTAAAAATTCGAAAAAAAAAAATGTTTGTTGATCCATAATTAAAATTCAAGTTTGAGAATGATATGCATAATTAACTCAGAATTAGGTAAAATTTATAATAGCATAGCAATATTATTCCATTTGTAATAACCCACAAAGCGATTAGGGCTTACCCCAAATTTTAGCATTAGGCAGTCATCAGTACAGGCTATTGTAATTCATATCATCCTCTCAAAGCAATTTCACTAGCTAATTAAGGGATTGCGCTTAAAACCCTCAGGTTAGCTTATACTATAAAAGCAACTGAAGGGTTAAATATTTATACCCTGCAGTATTTCATATCAATGTAATGCTCCTCATTGCATATGCATATTTAAATCCCATAAACATACTTCGATGCCGACGGCGGTTTTATGCTTCAAGCTCATAATCGCTCGCAAATTTATTTCAGCGCATAACGAATTTTCGCAATATACTGCGTGTAGCGTTAACGAAAATTTCGTATAGATTGTCATAACTAAACACTGCAAGGGATATGGATCATGATATTCAATAAGAGATTTGCATTTTATATTTATGGCCATTATTAATACATACAAATGCTTCGAAAATATTCCGTTTTCGCCTGTTAGTTTTCAGTGAATTTTTGATGTAGATTTACATATTACAGCCATTAGGAAGGAATTTTCTCCTCTTTTTATGTCTTGCTTTTAGACTTAAAATTAATTTGTTTTGTTTTACCTTTAACAAAAACTAAGCAAAATTACACAAATAACATAATAGGGAATATATATACCTCTAATCCGAATCAAGATTATTAATCTCTTGATACTTTTACCTTTTAATTGAGTTTTTAATGACTTTTGAGATGGATTTGGGGTTTAATTTAAAAATTTTTTAATTCTCTTACAAGGAAACGTTCTCAGGTGTGTCTCACCGATTTTGATGAAAAATAAGAGACACGTATTTTGTTTTATCTACGGATACGCACATTTAGTAGGTAATTTTATTTACAGTTTTTTTTTTATAAAAATTGGTGTATTGGATCCGCCATTTTGAATTTTTCAAAATTTAATATCAGATTCGTAATCAGCGACTCCAAAAACCTTTTAATACTGGTTTTCACGAAAAAACTGTTGTCTGAATGCTAGGGGTATTAATGCTAGGGGTTGGGTTACGTATTAATGCTAGGGGTTGTTTACCCCCTTGAGGAACTTTTTTTAAGAAAATCTAAAAACACGTCAACTTTATTTTTCAAAATCGTATGTAAAAAAATATTTTCAATGATTTTTAACTAAAACTGTTATTTTTTTGACGCAAAAATATAAAAAATATGGTTTTTCTGCAATACAAAATAGGGGGTGGCCAACCCCGGGAACCGGATTACTTACAAAAAGTTAGTATATTTATGAGACATCATTTCCATTTTGTTTCATTCGAAAAAATTCATTAGAACTTGAAATATTTAGGAAAAACTGTTTTTGGGGGTAAACTTTAGGGGTGGTTTTCACCCCCTAAATGTGCGTATCTGCAGATAAAAAAAAAATACGTGTCTGTTATTTTTCGATACTCTATAAAATATTTCAATTTCATCAAAATCGGTGAGACACACCTGAGAACGTTTCCTTGTTAGTGTTATTGTAATAGACGGTAATCAGAAATTCTTTCTTTTTGTCTTCATCACGCTAATGTGCTGTGCAGTGAGAAGTTCTTTAAGTTTAATTAGAAATTTTAAAAGACCGTATTCATACTCTCATTGGCATTAGATATGTAATTTTATTACCCCTTTTTATCATAAATATGAATGCAATAGATATGAGTCAATTTAACGAGGGCTTTCTGATATGTATATGTTAAATATGACTGAGTTGTCAAAATTGAAATTATTTTTGCACGAGTGGATTCAGTGATTTAGAAAATTTATTCAGAAATTATGTATACGTTATTATATTCCATTCAAATTTTTAAGGTTTTCACAAATTTTCCATTACAATAAGATGCGTATTTTTTTCTGCGTATAAATATTTGCAAGGGGTAAAAATCACTCCTGAAATTGATACCTCATAAGGGTGGATTTCAATTTTCATATATTTCTAGTTGATATTTTCATAAACGACCTGATGGGTTGAAAACAATATGAAAAACGATATAAAATAAAATACCTTTATTCACACAACTAAAAAAAACTATAGAAGATGAAATCTTCAAGGGTTGAAAATGAACAAAAAATCGATAACGCAAAAACTATCGATTATTTTTCAATGGAATCAATTGAAAGCAATTTCGGGACTCATTTTTAAAAATGTTTATCCAAAAAAAAATATATATATATCTCGTCATTTTTGATGCCTATGTTTTAATTGGTTAAACTAAAATCTACTCTATAAAAATATATGCATATTATAGAAGCCCTTTAAGGATTTTATCGGGCGAAACATTGCATACCATGTTTGATAAGTCTCAATTTGTAGGAAATCAGATTTTCTAAGATTCCTTTTTAGTACGTTAGCAGTACATAGCTCGGGACGATCCATAACGCCAGTCAATAACGAGTGAAAATTATCTTAGATATATCACGACGACATTCTAGTGACGGAAAATCTATTAGCACAAGTTTATATATAGTAGAATCTGATACGGCAAGTCATACAACACAAAACAGAGGATTTATTTCTAGACTCAATCCTTGATTTATGTTTCGAATAACACAGGAAGCACACAGTATTTTCATATTCAAGGAATGGCTTAACAAGTCCAATAAATAAAGCCTTGTGAACATAAGGATCTCTTATTTCTTTGGTCCATCGCTTAATGAAACCTATATTTTATTCAATAAACTAATAAACTTCAAATCTGTCATTACTACTAACATTTCAGAAATAAAGTACTATAGCAACCCATCTATTAGAATATTATCAAATAATTCTTCCGCTCTTTGATCTAGATCCAGCTTAATGTGGTATATAGATTAAGGGTTCTTGTTGTATTTCTATGTTGAAGCGCTAATCCAGACCTCGACGTGAATGAAAACACATACAGGTAATACGCACAATTTTGGTTTGAGTTAATTTTTTCGTGCAATTTATATAAAGGCAATTGAATCAAAAGTGAGCACAATTTCTTTACGATGTGTTACAATGCCCAAGTTCTAATGCTATTAAAAACTTGGCTAGAAATCCATAAAAAGTGCGCCGTTGACAAATAACTTAATTGGAATGTTTTTAAAAGTAGCAGGTATTAGAGATTCATTGAGATAGGTCAAATTATTGGGCATCTTAAGGGTGCAGTCTTATGCATAGATTTATTTGACATAATATTGAAATGAACAATGATCAACCATTTACTTGTCCATTCAATTTGGAATATTATAATATTATTTAAATATCAATGGTCCTCATTTTGTGTGTATCGATGCAGATTATTGTATTTACTAAGTCGATACAATTGGATGGTTAGTAGTAGGTATTTAATTTATTTCTTTGAACCTTTAAACCTTTTGAAATTGTTTGAGGCGGCTTACAAGGGCGGACATTTCCTAAAAATGTAAATTTGTGCCCTTGAGACCATGACCTAAAACACTTTAGCCCGCAATAAATTTCCTCAGAATGATGGGGGAGGGGCGGTAGATTTGGGTCATGAAAGAGTCCTGATTCGTAACATGAAAAAAAATTCCTCCTACCGCCAGAACATCAAAGTTTGTCCTATCTGGGAATCAAAACAAATGGAGAAAGTAGTGATTTGAATCAAGGTAAAAAACCCATTTATCACGCCACAGCGCGGCGTAAAAGACCCGCCAAGGATTATGCGGGAACATATGGCAGTAACGTGTTCGCTCGAGGACATTTGCAAATTAGCATTCGCACGGCACGGCACATGGCGAGGTGAGGCGAGGGTTATCTTCCAGAATATCTGGCTAATTCATTTTCTTTGTGTCAGCCATTCCTCTCAGCTGCTGGCTCTTTGGCTGTGAGCTCCCGCGGGATGAACATGTAGCAACCCGCCGCGGCTCATCCACCTGCCCGGCCATGTTAACTACCTATGACGCCCCCTTATTAGTGCCGTGCCGTACATCACCGCCATTGAACAGATGTAACACGAAAACGCGTTGTTGGCACGGGTCCTGCTCCAGATGTTGCTGCTAGGAAAAATGATTTACCTTCGAAATCCTGCAAATGCGAGTGTGTCTAAACCCCAATTTGTATTTGTTCGACTGACCCCCGTGCTGACCCGTCCAGCTGTCAAACCTTCGAAACGAAACCTTTAATTGTCAGTTTCACACCCCTCCCTAATCAGGCACAAAATTTTCAAAGTACGAAAATACGTTGAGGGAAATTAATTCCGCTAAAAGCTTTTCGTTCGTTTTCTTGCACTTCCGGGAGTAAATGAAGTTTTAAGCGCATGCAGTTCGTTAACTAACACGGAAAATTAAGAATTAATTGCCACTTGAGTGTACAAGGGCCTTTATAGGGAGCGATGCCGGCAAATGTGGCTCCCTAAATTCCATGTTTAAACTAACGAGTGCTCACCACGTACGATTTTTCTCTACGGAATTCATTTTCGCGTGGTTTCCCGTTCAAAGACCTCTTTCATGGAAATGGTGCTCGAAAATTAAAAAAAAAAAAAAAAAAAAAAAAAAAAGGAAATTAACAGTGGTTTCGACATCAAATGACAAGGGCTCTGCCCCCCGCAATTCTTTCTGTTTCTGACAAATCACATTTACATAATGTTTTACGTAAGGTAAGTTGTTACAGCATATCCAGCATAATCTGGACAAGCATAGGTGCAACTAGGCTCCCTATCGTCTATATCTGTACTTATTACAATGGTATAAATTTTTTGTTAAAGCTAGAATATTGGATAGAGAGCATTAATAACGTACAAAAATAAAAATGCAATTTTTTTTTCGAGATAACAATTATTTATTTAATAATTTAAAATTCCCTGGGCCCCGGCAAGCTAAAGAGCTCGTCGGACCCTATACCTATACTGGAATCAATGCTTTGAGAAAAGTGGATCTCAGATTGTTGGTAGGTTACCTAACTGGACATCATGGGCTAAGATACCACCTATATGGAATAGGTCTGTCAAATGAGACGGAGTGTCTTGAAGACGACGAAACTACATCACACATTCTGTGTGCTTGTCCTGCTTTAGCACGATTAAGAAGAAAGATCTTCAGTCAGGAGTTCTTGGACTCGGCTGAAGTTCGTGCATCTTCTTTTATTTATTTATTTATTTAATTCGCTTAATACAAGCTACAAAACTTAAACTAAGCTTAAGACTAAAACTAAAACTAGAACTGATAAAGTTAAAAGGTGACAACGAGGGAGAGGGGGCAATAATTATGGTGGTGGCTCATGCTGGTAGAGGGCATGTCTGAGGGAGGTTTTATCTAAATGGAAATTGAAGGCGGGAGAGTTGTTAGTTTTGCGTAACATTCTAGTAATAGGTTCGAAGTGTCCGTAGTTGGTGCGGTGACTGTTTAGATAAAAGAGTGGAAAAGATCGTACGTTGCGAGGATTGGTGTTGATGGATATGTTATGCAAAATTTCAGGACAGTCAATGGAACCGGTTAGGACTTGATGAATAAAGATTATATCGGCGAGGTCACGGCGCATTGCTAAAGGTTGGAGGTCAATCAGTTTCAAACGGTCCTCATAAGGAGGAAGATTAAGGTTATCAACCCACGGAAGGCCACGTAACGCGAAGCGGAGGAATCTGCGTTGCACTGATTCAATTCTATTGATAATTGTTGGCTGGGAGGGTGACCAAACTTGGCAAGCGTATTCAAGTAGGGGCCTGACAAAGCAGATATAAAGAGCTTTAGTGACATAGGGGTTAGAGAATTCTTTAGACCAGCGTTTAATACAGCCCAAAGCTGAGTTGGCTTTGCTCTGTTAAAACCCTTCTGACGTTCCTTAGGGTAGCAGACCGCCTTTTACTATAAAGAGCAAAACGCCATTCGTTTATATTCTCGAGAAAAATCGATTTAAGGTACTACTATACCTATGTAGAATTTTCAAAAAATCATTTTTTTTAATTTTTTTAACTCCTCGTAGTCTCAGAAATCATCTCCTAAATTTATTGCTGAGAAATTCGTAATAGGAAAAAAGTTATAGCGTTATACAGCGAAAGCTCGCGGGTGGGCTCCGAGCAACTCCAAAAGGCTTTTTTCTGTCCATAGATAATCTCCGGATCTACATAACCGATTTGAATAAACCTTGGTGCGTTGTGTTTGTTTAGGTTGCCTCTATAGTAATTTACCACAATTTAGCTCAAAAATTAAAAAAGAAAAATTTTGGCAAGAGAAAAGGATGAGAAAATTCAAATTTTTCACATTATTTTTTCAAACCTTTGTAATTTATTTTTTTTTACATTTTTCGATTAATTACAAGGTAAGGGACCTTCCTTTTTCCTGTTTGAATTTTTTGTTTCAGACATCTCAATCCTGAGATTATATGTGAGCAGTGGGACTAGCATATTTTTGAGCTGCCGGCTTCAGCGCCCTCTTTACAAATTTCTAAATACAAAAATTAAATTAAATATTTTTATTTTCAATGTACAAGGATCAAACTTATTGTAAAAAAATTGGTTGTAATATCGAATAAACGGGCTGAGAAAAATAATCATGAAAATGTGTCATTTTTTTGCTCCCTAGACGGGAGTAGTACCTTAAAGATTTGAATTGTTTATACCAGTCGTAATTTTCTAGCGTTTGTATTTTAACTTTTGTATAAAAACTGATAAACTGCGGCCATTTGTTTCTATTCTCGAGAAAAATCAATTTAAAGTTTTAAATAGTTTATACCAGTTATAATTTGTGTTTTTATTTTAATTTTAAAGTGAAAATCGATATTACTGGGAAATTATCGTAATTTTTTTATGATTTTTAACAAGCAGTTATATTTTATAATGAATTTATTAATAATAAAAAAATAAAAATTTATAAGCACTTCAAATTCATTCATATCGACAGCTGATTTCAAGTCAGAATTTTTATACGTCAGAAATTTAGATTGTAAAACCGCTTTAGTAGGTCTGGAGTCCTTGAGGTGAAAAGAAAATTGAAAACAATGGACTTTATTAATTTATTACTAACTTATCGTGAAGACAAACAATTCTAAAGACACACAATCGCACAGATGCCATGGGAAAAATAATTTTTCTTTATATTTTGATCAAAATCTGATATTTTGGAAACGATTTTGCTATCCTATTGCAATATTTCTACTTCCCTTGGAATATGGAAGTAAAAAGTATAATGTTTCGTCAATACACTTATTATAATTTATACTTCTATTGCAATTATTGCCCCATTTTGTATTGGTTTTTTGCTAATTAAATAGGAGCTACCAATTTACTTAATATTATATTTTTTATAACGCCTCCGTTTTAGCAGACTATTTTGAACAAAAGGAGGAATCAACGTACAAAACAGCTAACATAATACATTTTGTTTCCGTACACGTAACTGGTGGGAGAACAAAGTTGCTTAAACTTGCCCAAAAATCGTTCCTAAATTTTTTTTGCGCAAGAAATTGCCACTATGTGATCACTTCTCTTCCTTCCGATTTTTTTGACAAGTTAGCTCACAAAATTTCATTGGACACTTTTTGGCTGGACAAAAGTCATAACTGCCTACCAGAACATTCAAATTCAAATGTCAAGAACAGATGTTTTTCGTATGTTGCCACCGAAGTATTTCTTTACTTCACGTACTTTGATAGATTTTATCCCCACTCTTATTGCCAATTTTTGCTCAGAAAAAGTCGCCAGAAAAGAACGGAAACAATCCTAATAATAAAGGAAAATCAATTTATTTTGGCAAATTCTATTGCAGTTGGGACTTCAAAATACATGTTGATGTTATGTCCTCTATAAAGTCATAGAAAACATACTATTCCCATTTTAGATTTCATCGCAGAATTTTTAGTCTTATCGAGGAAATTATTTGCAGACTTTCAATTAAGGAAAATAAAAGGAAATAGGTGGATGACGAAGGGGTCAAACGTTTGCAGCCCCTCTTCCGACCGATTCATTATTCAGTACGTTTACCTAATGGATTCTTCGGAACGGTAACCCTGGATAATTTCAAGTTCCAAGCCCCGAAATTCAATTTAACATACATAAATCAAAGTTTGTGTATTTCGGTGTGACATCCAGGAGAGCCCAGAGGGTCCTGACATTCGCACTCTTGAATAAATCATAAAATTGTCAGAGCTGTCTCCTGCAGGATGGTGAATTGGTAAGCGACACTAACTACCGTCATCACCCACTGTGCTCGTTAAGTAGGAAGTGTTCAAATGCTGGAATAAGCACCTACGACCCTGTTCCCTGCGCCCGTTGTTTTGCCTTCTGTTGCTCCGCCGTATCCAGGGACCTAGGCCTCCAGGACAGGAGTTCCGATCGACTCGTATTCCTGTCGGCCCAAAGCGTCACCTTTCATCGGGTGTTGGAGAAGTTTTGCCGGCGGCGACTGAACCAGGAATACCCGAAGACGGAACAATAACAAATTACACCTAGACTTTTCCATGTTTCACTGACAAATTGTTATCCCGACAACCCTTGTACATTATGCACTATTCCAGGGAGCGCTAATAATGTAGAAGTTCTGAGAACTCGGCTCTAGGTAATTGCGCGATGTCCCCGTTAACTCCGCGCCATAAATATGATGAAAGTGCCTACATGCATGACTAGCAGCGTTTCTAAAAATGGACGAAAGAAGAAAATGCTGTTTAAAAGCGTACGAAACATTGAGATAAACTTTTTGTCCTCGTAACAGAATCTAGCTCGTGCTGTATGAATCTTTAAGATTTCCCAGGCCGTGTGCGGTCCTGCAACAAATGTACGATAAGCATGCAAGCGTGAAAAATTACCAACACGTCTTGTTCCGTTCAGTGACGTTGAGTAATTCACGATGTTTTTCATGTGCACGTTTGATAGAAGCGGGGCAGGTCCTTAAAACGTTCTGTAAGAATGTCGGAATAATTTAATGTGATTTTCAGAGCAAAATATGAATGGAATGTAAGGCGATAAATAAAAGTTAGGTGTGATAAGGCGGTATATGCGGCGTTCTGGAGAAACATTCCCCACTTGTGACAATTTAGACGATGTGCATTCGAAACGACACGGACCGCTCTACCATACAAGCGAGCGAGGCGGCCGTCTAGGGCAAATATTGTTCAAAATCGTCCAAAAAGCTGGCCAAAATTCGAAATACCGTCGGATATGCTTAAAATTAAGTATAAAGGGTTTTTGGTGTTGCTGATTTCAAATCTGTTCTCAACATTCAGGAATTCAAAATGGCAGCCCTAATATGGCAGACCAAGAATATAAAATTAAAGGGGTTTTTCATAAAAATTGGGTCACTTATTTCAGCTCCGATATCAAATTTCAAAAATTCAATGTGGCCAAATCAAAATGACGCACTAGAATTTTTGAAATCAATCGAATTTAAATAAAAGTTCGTACATTGGTGTTTTGGGGTCATTTATATCGATCTGATACCAAAATAGTGGATGATCGATCATTCACAAAAAGTTTCATCAAAACTTTGAAGCCAAAAATGCTATATGTGGAAAATTTCCATAATAATTAAGGGGGTAGTCCAGTGAAAACGACTGTTTTTTCAACGATTTTTTTTTTATATTAGAAGTCAATTTTTATTAAAAAACTTTTTGACATATGATAGTACAACTATTAAAATACACAAAAAAAATTTTTTTTTTTTGTTTTCGATGAGTCATCCCGACAAAATGGCCGCTCCAAAAAAAATTTTTTTTTGTTGGCGGACGTCGAATCTCTGCAACGGTTCATTTGAAACAAAAAATTCAAATGAGGTTTTAATCTGTAGAACATTGGCTATCGTCGGAACTAGAATTATTAATTTTCAATAAAAAATAACAAAATGGCGGCATTTCGAATTTTTCGGGTGTTTTTCGGGTGCTTAATTTGTTTATAACTTTGTAAATAAACAATTGATTTTAATAATTCTAGTTCCGACGATAGATACACAATCAAGAAATATACAGCTAAATTTTTAGATCAATCGGAGCAAAAGACTCTGAGATCTGACGTCCGCCGAGTCAAAACATGCTGTTTTGAGAAAAACGCGTTTAAAGTTTTTTATGCGGAAAAAAGCTAAAAAAATTAATTTTACCTTAGTCAGCGATGCCTGCTCCATACATAACGCGATGCCTCCTCCATACATAACTAACCTTAAATACAAAGCAGAAGGACCTAGACCGTTATAAACCGAAAAAAAATGGGCGAAGCAAACAGAAATACAAGAGTCCTCCTTGCTCCGAAACACGCCAGAGGACATTCGAGCGCTCGGATTCACGTCTCTCGAAAACTCTCTGTATCTTTAAAACTATTCAATATTTTGCTTAGATATTTTAAGGGAGTATTTTCTAGGTGTAGTAGAGTAGATTTAAGCAAAAAAACAAAAAACGAAAAAGAAATTTTTTTTCACTGGACTACCCCCTTAAGGAAAGTTCAGCAACTTCGGACCGGCATATTTTATCCGCTATCTTTAATTTGAAAATGTATATAACATATTTGAAATTGGCAAGTCCTAAAACCCCTTTATACTAATTTTTATAAGAATTCTGCGAATTTTTAAATTTCGGTACGCCATATTGGATCCGCCATTTTGAAATTCGAAACTAAACGCATCCCATATTAAGGCCTAATGAATGGAAAAAACCGCATCAAAATTCATTCAATCATGCATTTCTAAAGCAATAACAAAGTAAAATACAATTTTGATACCATTGAATGTGCGTACATATAGAGATGCAAATGTTGCTTAAATGTGAATCTGTGGCAGGTTGCGGCAGCTGAATTTTATACCGTATATTAACAATCGATAAGAGAATATCTTCCCATTGGTATCATCGCACCAACCCGAGCCGGTCCAAATGCAGGCCTTAACATAATAAGATATTTTCCGTGATTTTTCGAGGTTTTTTTGAACAAATTCCATCAGCCAAGAAAAAGCCTGGAAAAATCTTTTATTTTTGTATTATTTGAAGACTAAGAAATAAATATGCAAAGTTTCATTAAAATACCTTTTTTTTTTCTTCAATTTTACAATTATCAAAAAAAAAAAAAATTTAACTTTTGGGTCTCCTTAAGTCCGAGGTGAATAAAAGCATTTAAATAAGAAGTACATGCGGTTTTTTAGAACTCAAACAATTTTCTATAACATACTTGGTTTATTGCTGAGTAAAGTTTTTTTTAACAATGACTTTCTTTGGATACCATAAAACAAAACAAAAGCTGCATAACTTTGCAATATTTAATGTTGCAGTATTCAAATTCTGCACGCACTTAGATACTACATTATTACATTACTCCTCTTAGTAGTTAGTGCTTTTGATTGGTATTAAAGAAGTTATTTACGATTTGAAGGTGCCGACCGCGCCAAATTTTGGGATCGGTTTTTTTTATCTTGTCTATGGCGCTGATTTCACTAGAGCGGTCGCTGTGAAACAAAATGAGTTTAATAATATTTTATTGATGTTAGGTGGTGAAAAAGAACAAAGAAAAATTATTTTTAATACCAGAGCATGTGTAACATAAAGAACTCGCATCAGTAACAAATAAACTTAGCTGACTTTTTCTGCCAGCCTGCATTTAATTTCTTGAGGCAGCTCAGCATATCAGGAGTAAAGTTTGCAGATAAAAAGCACATTTGAAAACCTAATAAGTAAAGAAAGTTTATCAACCAGACAAGATCCATTTGGAACCGAATTATTCAAAAAAAAAGACATCTATAAATATACGAGTCGAAAGTATACTTGGCATTAGGCCAAAATACTTATCTGTGAAAGGTTCACTTATCACTTTCTACTTCTTGGAGTTAGGAAAACTTATCACCTAACGTCTACGTGCTGGGAACACTCTTACACTTCGGAAGGTAATAATTCGTGAACTGGAAATCTTCTCAAGCCATTATAGTTGCTAACTTCTTCCTAGAAAGGTAATTGAATCAATTTTGCTAGGTCTGTACCACTTACTCTCAAAACGACTGGTATACCTATTCAATTTTAATAAGTTCCCAAGACTTCCGCGCCAGAGAGAGGAAATTACTTTGCTACTCGCCGCGTCCCCTTAAATTTAATCTTTGGTACGAGTTCAGAATATTTTGAGCATCTTTTGGAATTAAAATTTTTCTTTCTCGAGGCTCGTGACCAGACAACAAAAGCATGACCCATCTAATTAAAAATTGATACACCCAATATTTATGAGCCTTTTCGACACACGCAGTCATCCTGGTAAATTTATTCTGAGAAGGGGACTTTGCTGCAGAACACCTGCGATCAGAAGTGTCTTGGGATAAAAGTAGCCCAGAGCGTGCGGGATGTGAAAGAAAGATGACAAATAGCTCTATTTTAGGCACAATTTCTTATATTGCCGTAATTTGTCAGCTCCTTTTAAAAGGCTCAAAGAGGCGCTAAAGTGAAATTGAAATTGTTACTGCGACGCGGTAACAAAATGCCAGATGTAATAACGAACAAGATGACATTTTCCGCTATAAGATAGGCTCCTGCGGACAGGACAGTTGTGGTTCCGAGGGTGATTTTGTTTAAAAGGGTTGCGTGATCATATGCCAGCTAAAATTTTATGGGCTCTTCTAGCACCTTGGCAACCCGTTGAGTTGCCACTGTCATTTATCAACTTTAAAGAGAGATTGGAACGCAAATTTGACAAATGATTATAGTAGATAAATACTGATTCAAAATTTCAACTTGTTGTCACTTTTGTTGTATTTATTTCTTTTGATGACAAAATAAAATTGGTGAAGAGAGGAACTGTAAAAATGTAGGGAGGAATTAATGATCTAATGTAATCAATTTAATAAAATTACTTATTATTTTCTGTGCTCATTTTTTTTCTTTTCCTTCTTTCCGCCTATGATGTATAATTTTTCCGCGCTCGTGCCTAATCTTGTCGACTTGTAAAGGACATACAGTCAATGACAGTACTTAAAATTATAATTAAAACCCAACTCCAAATTTTAAACTTCAAATATGATCAAATTTTCTTCTGAGTTTCCCATGCATGCTAGTTTTTTTCATAACTATATACCTATTAAGCTTCAGCCGAAATATATTAAAATATTAATGAGAAAATCAAAATTTTGAAGAACCTTTTTTCAACAATAGAAGAAGTCAATTTGACGTATATCAGATTTCGTGGCGAAATTTACAGACGTCGTATTTATTTATCAATTTATAGTGAAATATATTTCACTTAATTTATGTAACAATACAACGATATGTTTTTGTGAATTCTTTAACTCTGAAGCTGTTTATTTCGAACGGAAATATACTCCAAACCTATTTTCCCGGAATCTCAAAAAATCATGGAATAAATGAGCGTAAACCTAATATTAAGTAATATTTTTCTGAAAAATTAGAATACGCAACTCTCGACTCAATGATTTCCAGGACAACTAATTTTAGGGTGTCCGCACTGTAGAGAAAATGTCACTTTTATGTCACCTTGGGGTATATTTCTATATTCAAAAATAATTCAAAATTCAGTATTAAGTTTAAGTAAATGTACATGAATAGAAAATAAATTTACTTTTACATAGATAGGTAGCTTTCTCAGAAAAAAAGCTACCATATACGTAGATTTCCTCATGACGCAGCTCCGAAAAAGTAATATTTAATTAATTCACACCATATTTGATATTAAAAATAAAGGATCTGGAAACTTATTATTTTATTATTATTTTGAAGAATTCTATTCATTTCTATTAAAACTTCTCCCCGCCCTTTTTCCATTCTCCTTCTTTTCCTTCCGTTAAGGAACATAAGGTAAAAAAGGATTATTTTGGAAGAAATAAACAGATCGTTTCAAAATAAGAAACTGTTGTTTATACATATATGTTTTATTTTAATATGAAAAAAGGCTGTTTTTAACAATTACAGTCATTCACATTAAATAATTCAAAAAACACAAAGACATGACTCAAGGAAAGAAATGAAAATAGGGAGAGTCTGAATAATTATAGTAGTTTCAAAAATAATAAGCATAGCTTATTTTTACCGACACAGCTGAAACTCGGGTCTCTTTAAGTGGTTAATCATGTACCAATTGGTACCTACATAATGTTTACATACTTTAACCGGTTTGAGCAATATTTCGCAGGAATAACTTCTAGTACTACTAAAAGCAAAAATATTATGTTAACAAAACGCTTATTATATTATTACAAATTTCAATGTAGGACGCCACAAAATATAGAAAATTTCAATGAAGGTTCTATCCATTTAACAAAGTATTACAATCGGATAACAGATGGCACTGTACGGTCAAAAGTCCCATTTCTTTTTGATCGTGGTGGTATGTTGCATTAAGAAAGGTATTAAGATTGTAAAATATTTGAGTTATAAGTTATTTTGTATTTCGAAACTACAAGGACACTTGTAGCACTTTTAAGAATAAGAATCGATGTGTAATTATTTTCACAAAATGCATCATTTGACCGTGCCTCAACTACATAATAAGTACTATTACATTGTGCATGTACTTATTTGAATATCGTAAATGGTTTTACATTTAAATATTTATATAGTAGGGATTATTTTAAACATTATTTACTTTATTTCTAGTTCGTTAATTTGAAAAATTATAAAATTGTTGAATTTTGATTGATGATATAAATATTAGAAGGCAATTTCTTAGAGATAATTACACTTTGATATATTGCCTCTTTTGGCCTAGAATACCTAATGTTGTTTGTCCTGAAGAAATCAGCTACTTACAAATTCAATTATTTTTGCCTCAACAGTGTAGCGCCGCCTCGCGCCGAAGAAAACAAACTTTTCCCATTCATTCGCAAAGCACGTGTGGGAAATCGGTTTCATAAAACTTATATGTATAACATTGAAAAGCCATTGGACTTGTGTATTGGTGTAATCTGAAATTCTTTCAGAAATAGGAAAAAAAAACAATTAATAATGTCTCCACGCCTTCAAAAGAGCCCCCCCGATGTATTTACTAAAGTGACAGACATAAGCTGGAAAAGATATAAATAAGTAGGCGATGGCGAACTTTGCCAATAAAGAGGCAAAAGAATTTCAAGGAAACGAATGAAATCTTCAACCCCACAAAGATTGATGGAGTTTCAGAACTTCCTAATTTGTCATATTGATCCCACAACTTAGTCGCATTATTTACTTCCCAAAGTCTCACTGTACAACCAAACCACTCTATTTTGACATATTCCCTAAACTGGCTATTACACGCTAGTGGTATAATTTAATTTCTATAAGGTCTCATAATTTTAATAAACTGTGGCTGCAGACGTATGCTTATATCGGGAAATCACATCCAGAAAATGTATCTTTTTTATTTTCAACATCGATCATAATCTGACATTAATAAATGCCAACGCAAATAAGTAAATATGTATGTCCTCAAATCTACTTTACTACAGATCTAATAATTACTGACTATAGAAGGGCGAAACTATAAGACAATCGTAAAATCTGTTGAACTTACAAAGACGAGTTCATCACCTAACTTTTTGTATTATATTTCGAAGCTCTTCAGTCTGAGCGACAAATTAATATCATTTTCTCACTTTCTATTTTACGAAGTCTTCGTGCACAAATAGAATAAGAGGGGCAGGGTGTTAATAACTCCGGGGCCGGACTTTTACTTAACTATATCCCGGAGGCCGAGCCTGGAAACCCCAGCTCCCTAGCAATTATATACTCAATTCATCTGTGCGGACCTAATGACGAGCGAGTGTGTTTGCCAAGTATTTTTCCCCAAAGGACCGCTCCTCACGACTACACAGGCAGATAGGGATATAATCATTTTTTGACGTTTTTGTCTTTTTTAACTGAATTTTTGAAAGGACTCCATTTCCGTTCTCCTTTTCTTTATTATCACCACTGTCTGTTCTGATTGTGCTCTGTTGTGCTTCATTTCGGCATCTTTTCAGAGAAAGAGAAAACCATTGGGAGGACTTAAAGACTACGAAAAGGGAGAGGACAATCTTGAAAATTTCGCCCAAAAATTTAAGAATTTCCCGGGGCGGTTCCTTTTATAGGTGATTTAATGCTTAGAAAATACTAAGGCAGGCGATGAGTGGATGATAACGACATTATTCGACTAAATTGCAATTGCGTTCCCTTTTGTCTCCAATTTTGGAGTAATTTAATATCTTGCTTATTGACTAATTTCATATATTTTTTGCTTTAAATGAATACTTGCGATTTAATTTAAAAATGTATTTACTAATAGTAGTATTGACTATATAGAGAAACAATTGTTATCGTACAAAATTTGCTGCTATCGATAGTAAGGCATGTTGTATGAGAATAGTTTTTTATCTGTACCGGCACCATACAAATTTCAATAATTATCAATTTTATGCTTGCAAGACCGAAACCAAGACCAACATCAAAAGCACATCTGAAAGACTTAACCAATAACAAGACAAAACTGCAAGATTCTAGTTGATTACAAAAAAATTAATATATTTCCATACCTCTAAAATAAATAAATAAACTTCTTACTCTACAAGTAAACAATAAAAAACTTATGTATGAAGAAATCAACAAAATTATGCAAATAATATATGTATATATAATTGTCCTGTCACTGAATTATTTAAATATATATATACTACTTAAAAAAATTATTAAATCAGCACAGCAGGGTACTTTGGAACCTTAACTCTTCGAAATCGGTAAGGTACAGTCGCCAAACGTCCCCAAACCTAATTTCGTCCCCTTCAATATCTACTCTTTTAAAAACCGCCATCTATTATCAGTGACCCGAACTGACAGCTAGTTGCATCAGTCGGCCATTGTGTAGAAGTGAGTGCGTCACGACGTTTGTACTGACAGAAATTCGAAAATCAAAAAAAGTGTTCAAGGTGAGTTTTTCATTGAAATATTCTCGGATTCCATAAAATATTGAGATACCTGACTTACTGATACAATTTTTTTGTCAAACTAACTATTAATATCTCAGTTGTTAATCGATTAAGTACAATTTTCAGGTTATGACACGTTATTTGCTTAAATGGACGCGAAAAAATAAATAGAAATTTCCTAATATCGTCCCCTTACGTGAACCTTATATCGTCCCCGGGACGGTATTAGGATCTCGTATGGTGAACACAACGGTCATGTCACTTAATACCTTAATACCTTACCAATGATTAAAATAATTAAGAAAGGGCTGATTAGATATTAATATGATAGTTAGGTTCAATTTTATATAATAGAAAAGGAGTAAGTACAACTCCAGTTTACTTTCTGATTATTGTGATCTCAATATCGTCCCCGGGACGTAATTAGGAGCCCAAAAATATATTTTCATAATTTGAGTATTTTTGTTAAAGCTATTTTATAAGTTTTTCTAACAATGTTAACGCGTTTTTGATTATTTTTAAGAATAAAGGAATATTGAATCTAATGTTTGACGTTTCATTTATTACTGTGGTATTTTTTTTATTTTTTTAGATTTGTTTTACAAAAAAGGGACGATATTTGGCGACTCTACCTTATGGATTTTTTGATCAGATACCTACAGTTCGTGGACTTGAAGTTCCAGGCCAAGTTTTCAGTTTTAAAATTTGTAAATGTTGGTAATGTATACGGGATCTGGATAATTTTTTTCCCGATAATTCTGATCAGTGCATAAGAAAGTACGATTCTTTCTCTTTAATTTAAAAAAGAAAACTACTCTACGATTTATTTTCTGGATTTTACAGTGTATTTTCATGAATATGTGTATAATACATACTTATGTATATGTAAGTAGGTGGAAATGTTTTATGAATATTAGGCCACTTTTCGTAAAATTCATCCATTCGTAAATAGTCTTTAATTGATCAACGATTAAATTGAGTTAAAATATCCGTATTTTTATTAAAATTCAACTTATTAATACCCATCGGCCTACGATCATTTCAATAGGCAAACAATAAGTTTTTTATATTGTGCAATTTTAATTTTTAAAATATCTATTACATTAAGAATTTTGGACAAATTAATTTTTTGATTGCACGATTCGATTCTACTTTTGTGTAGATTAATGCCTGAATAACAAAAAATGTTACGGTAACTTTGAGGCCCTAACTTTTATCGAAGGGGTGGTTAATTTTCATCGAGACCAATTTTTCCAGACGTATTTGGAGTCGCCCGACACGACCCAAAAAAAAAAAAAAAAAAAAAAAAAAAAAAAAAAGGTATTATTGTTTTTTTACAATATTATGTAAAAAAATCCCTTTTTCACGTCATTTTTTTTCGAAAAACGAAAAGCAACTTTTTTGCTGCAATAAAGTGCCTAAAACGTGTTATTAGGACTTAAACTTCAAAAATATGCAGGCATTTAATTAGTAATCAGTGACCCCAAAAACTCTGGATACCCATTTTCGAAGAAAATTGAAAATTTTGCAAAAAATTGTCCGCCATCTTGGATCCGCCATTTATAATTACGAAAATTTGATAGTAAATTCGTAATCAGTGACCTTCGAAACTATTGTCGGGCGACTCAAAATACGTCTAGAAAAGTTGGTCTCGTTGAGAATTGACCACCCCTTCGATAAAAGTTAGGGCCTCGAAGTTACCGTAACATTTTTTGTTATTCAGGCGTTAATGGGTTAACAAATCTACAATTTAGAAAAGTATTTTCAAAAAAATTATTTCTTTAGATACAATGAAATTTGTTTACATTTTCAGTGTATTTCATTACTTCGATACCTATTATTAATATAAGATATATTTTTTTAAACATATTTGTATAGCATTAATATGGAGTTAGATGGAGTAAGTTATTTTAAAGACAATACAAAAAAGTCTAGTGACCGCAAAACTGAATATGCAATAGTGGCGTGGGGTGAAATTTTCAAAAAGGTAAGCCTAAAACTCAGGAACTTAATAGAGAAAAACTTATTAATTGAAGTCAGATGAACAATATGAATATTTTATTGCAACATTTTATATAGATGTGATATTCCTGGAACTTTTATGGCATTAAAAAGCTTCTATTTCTATAAGAGAAATGTTAATTAATGTTACATTTACTTTCAGAGTTTCAAATTATGTTTTCCATGAGAATTCGAAAAAATTTCATAACTATTAAGCTACGATCCTTGATAAAACTGCCCGAAGTAATCCTTCCTCAAGTATGAAAAGATAGAACCAGACCTCAGACCGCAGATCCAAATTCAGAATGTGACACGGCTCACGACACGAATCACAACTCACAGCAAGCTGACAATTGGTTAATAAAAAATGAGTGAACAAAATCACCTTCCACGGAAGTCGTATTCTGCGTGTTATGGGGTAATAAGAGAACACAATCCCACTCACAGTCCGTCAACTCTGTTGTGAGGAAACATAAGTCAGCTCACATTCTGACAATTTGTTAATAAAATAATAAAAGTAACCCGAATGCCAACTTGTGCAAGACGAAAATACCCGAGAAGCTGATTTCTACCGTGTTATTTGTTCATATATGACTTGCTTTTAGTGAGACAAGGATTTTATGCACGAATTCATTTTTACTCGTAGATAAAAGTGGGAGTAGTGTAAACCCTGAAATAAAGGCTGACACAGGATGTAGCGCTGTAGCTTGGTGCTGGTGCTGTAACACAATGTGCACAATCTCATAGTTTTGTCAAAACACTGATAAAATTATCATTGTACATCAAATTTCTCGATTTTCGTATACGTATAATAATTTTCTAGAAAGGACAAGGCACAGAAAACTTGTTTCACTAAAAATGTTAAAACTAGCAGATACAAGATCTTTCTTTCGTAGTTAGTCCAGTCAAATTAGACTTTGAAGGTTACAAAAATTCCCATAGAGCTAAAAATTGGTATGAATGTTCAGAATACTATTATAAATGAATTGTGAAAAGTCCCCATCAATCCCCCTTGTGCAAAAATTTTTATTGATGGTGAAAGTTTGCAAAAATAGGTTTTTCGCGTTTTTCAGCTAAACGGTGAGTTTTACAGCAAAAATAGTTCAGACAAAAATTGTAGATCATCCAATTCTCTACAAAAAATGTCTCTACACTTTTTTCCATAAGTATTACCATTTCCGTGATATAGGCTATTCAAATTTTGCCGCCGTGCCAACCACGCTAAAAAAAAAGCGCCAAGCACACTACCTCATAGGTGGTGTGGAAACGTGTGCATATTACGAATAAAATAATTTTTCAATTTTTCGAACCGCTATATCACGGAAATGGTAATACTTATGGAAAAAAGTGTAGAGACATTTTTTGTAGAGAATTGGATGATCTACAATTTTTGTCTGAACTATTTTTGCTGTAAAACTTACCGTTTAGCTGAAAAACGCGAAAAACCTATTTTTGCAAACTTTCACCATCAATAAAAATTTTTGCATAAGGGGGATTGATGGGGACTTTTCACAATTCATTTATAATAGTATTCTGAACATTCATACCAATTTTTAGCTCTATGGGAATTTTTGTAACCTTACTTCTATTTTAAGAGCTAATTTGACTGGACTAAGTCTGGCAGTAACGGCCACAACAAGAGTTCCGAAATTGTGATGATTGATGCTAATTTTTCACTTTTGGTCATTAAAACCGCTTTTTATTTATGGAGAAGTATCTTGTTAGTCATAAATAATTTTTTGTTTTTTAAATCCTTCCCTAAAATTTAATGAAAACAGCAAACTGGCTGGTGTGAAGGTTATGTTGACTCCTTGCTGCCCGCCATTTATTAATGAATATCGTGGAATTCGCAGACCAAGTTAAATGTTATCCACTTCTTATTAATGCACAATATAACGAGAAGATAAAATTTATGATTATTAAAAAAAATGTTTGATTGCATCTAAATTTAAACGATAATTCTGATAATCCGTTAATTCTGATAACCCGTTTCTAGGTTCCACCTATCCTTGCATTGCGAAAAAAATAGTACATAATGGTGGTTCATATACATCTTCTCTCGTCCCATTATGGCAGGTTGGTTGTTAAATTGACGGATTCTTAAGACAAGAGATTGAGCGATCCATTTTTATATGCATACCATATATCTGTGAGCATTCTGCAATTACTCTACATTGAGATATGCATTTATATTATGTCAAGCCTAAGGGGTGTTTCTGGTGGCCTTGAAGTTTACAAAAAAATAGCAGCGTCAAAATTTTTTTTATTTATGCTTGCACAGGTAATTTTTTGACTTAGGATCATCTGCAAGCGAAAAACGATATTGATTCTTATTAACAAAGATAATATAAACTAGTGGTCGATTATAGTAGTAGTTTATATTATCGTTGTTATTAATCATTGTTCTGGGTACCGCCCGTACTTTGTAGAATAATTAGTTTAATTAAAAAACAAACAAGATGGCTGACTTCGAATTCATTCGACATTTTGTTTTTAATATAATTGTTTATAACTTTCATAAATAACAATAAAAATTCATAATGCGATAGCGACACATCTAAAGAGTAAGGAGATAAAATTTGAAGTTAATCAGTAGATTTTTCTGAATAACCTGCGCCAAGAAAACGCCAGGTGTGTTTACAAGAATACAAGGTATGCTCTTCAGATTTGACACGTGTCGTGAGTTATAGGTGGCAAATTTTTGCTTGATAAATCGGGAAAATATATTAAATTATTTAAATTAATTACTTGGCAATAGTTTCGATAAATTACTACAGGTATAATTATAGCATACTAAATGTGCCATAATTTTTATCTAAACATGGTAGTGAGTTACTTGTGGCGCTTTTGCGCCCTTCTGCCCTGCCAATACTTAGGTATGTTCCGTAGTTACAAAGTATTTTCGCAGGCACTGCGCTATATTTAAACAATTTGTTATCCATAGTATTTCAAAGAATTTCAATAATTAATTGTCTTTGCAATTCATAAAAGAACACTTTATCAATTTTGTTGCAAAAAAAAATAAATGCATTTTGTTTAAGTAAACGATGTACCTACACCTGTGTTCAAAAAAATAGTAGTGCAAGTGCTCTTGTCTGAAGACACTGCTATTCATTGCTTATGAACTAAAATGTTTTTAATTGTTCATCAGATTCATAAACACCTGATGTTGTGTTTTGTGCAAAAGTTGTCTTTGTTTTGTACATGAGAATTTGTAGAACAGCAAACTTGCCGCATTGGTGCACTACTATTTTTTTGAACACAGGTGTATATACAGAAATAGCGAATTAATTCCAATAATCAAAAATTACATACTTCTTTTTATTAATAAGGTTTACATAATGGTAAACATAATTTGAATGGTGTTATGTAATACCTGAGTTATCTACTTTTCTCTTCGGGTAGTGTTTTTACGCTAATTGCATATGTCACTTTCAGGAAACTCTGTCGAAGATTTCCGTGGGATTTATCAAATTTTTGGAAGTGCCTCTCCAAAGTCATCTGTAAAATTAATTCACCTTAACTGTTGGGACGGGTGCGGTGTGGTCGAAAATGGCATTTTGGGGCCGCAAGAAGTCGCAACGCAAACTGCGGAACGTGCCAAAGGGAGCTGGCTGCGGATGATAATATCAAGTTTTTAAGTCGATAGAAAATCAGCTTAGCATCCTGGTGCTGGTCTCGCCACATCCAGCATCCAGCATCCATCTACTCAAGCTTGATTAATTTCGAAAGACGACGCCGAGATTACGGCGAGCATCTCAAACACTTCAGGCTCAGAATTGAATTTGCTCGCCCAGCTGGTGCTACAAGCTCACAGTGAAATCGTGGTCATATTTGCGGTTTTCAATGATTGAATCCCATCCAATGTAATTAAGGGCTGATTACAGTGCGGCCGCAAGACTACCACAAGATGAAGGTAGTTCCTCTGGGATTTTGTCCAAACAACTTATGCTCTCTCCGGGACGAGTGGTTTTCCCGGTTTTCAATAACCTCCCACAACTCCCGAAGGCGTTGCCGTGAAAAAACTTTTTTCGAACTTTTATTACCGGGGCCTAGAGATTTGCTACTCCTCCTATTGGAGTTGCACAACTCTCGGAGCTTGTTAAGAGTAATGGCCAAAAAATATTTGATCTGACATAAACACTGCGGAGCCGACTGGAGAAATATTATAACCGGGTGCCACTCAAGCAGGAGATGGCCCCTCGGACTAAAGCTAGAGCTCATCACGTCCGCTCGAAATAACTCAATGTCAATAAATGGCGAGCAAGCACCAGTCCATGGGCCTGTGGAGAATTGAGTGATCAACCGACTTCCCAAATGAATGAAGGACGGATGCTGGGCATTTTTTATGGAGGCGCTTGTGTATTCTGCAGCTGTTCAATTTGAAAATAAAAAATTTCTACTCGAGATTTGGGTGCTTTTGGGAGTAATGCTTCTTATATACTGATACCTTCAAGTGCCACTATACAAATTAAAGTTTTACTGATAATGCGTGGTTTGTATAGTAATTTTAAAGTGAGAATATCGCTTAATATATCACCCTTAAGAGACTCTCTCACCTTCCTATCTACAACAACAACACTTTTCGTTATCGAATAGCTGCTATAAAAATTTATATTTATCCAAACAAGAAATAAAATTTGATTAATGTTAAAAATTTATTATACCTCGACTTGCACCAGCTCCACTCACAATTGACCAGTTGTTTTCTTTTTAAATCGAAAAAAATTTATTTATTTTTTAATAAATTAGCAAATTTTATTACACATCCACTTGGTAATAATCAACGTTTTTCACATCAACAAAAATTTAATGTATAAAATGAGTTAAATTAAGAATTTTAAGAAAACCAACACGAAAAAAGATTATAGATTTTATGAAATAACATTGTTAAGGTAGTACAATCTCACTTGACAAATTATGTTCTCCAACTTCGTTTAGTCACGACCTTCTAATATTTAACTTCTATTATGTTGCACTTACTTTGCATATGTCGGGTATTTCAAAATCAATACTCTTACTTACTTACTTATTAAAATGCGCTGAATTCGGGAAATTTTGGTCGCCATATTCGATCCACCATCTAGAATTTCCAAATTTTGATTGTAGATTCGAAATCAGTAAATAATACTTTCTTTTTTATTAATTTTCATTAAAATCCCTTGAATTCTTAGAGATTTTTATCGTTATATTGGATACGCTATCTTAAATTTCGTAATTTTGCTAGAAGATTCGAAATGTAGTTAGGGGTCCCAGAATACCCTTAGTACTAATTTTCGTTTAAATTCATTTTATTGGAAAACTTTTATTCATCATATTATTTGTGTCCATTCCATTGAAATCAGCTTCCGCAATAAAGGGTTATTTCCAATTTTCGAGTGAATCTCTTAAAGCGAATTTCACTGGTTAACACCAATTTTGCAAAGTCTTATATCATTTTTATAGAATTTTTTTTGTAGATTACGAATTCATATAAAAAAAAAATTATTTGGCCACGTTTTTGAAGAAAAAGTAGATTTGATAAGCACAAAAGACTGAACTTGGATATTTTTGCAAATTAATTAAAAAATAACGACTTTTAAAGAATTGAACCTTAGCTATTGTATTAAAATACGACGCTTTAATACTTTTCCAAAATATTCCGTGGAATTTACTTTTTTTCCATAAACTGATTACTTCATACGATAGATAGTGAATAAAATTTACAATTCGCATATATGTTTATTAAATTTCAGAAGATGCTTAGTACGTGCTATAGATTAGTGTTTTTCTTTTCTGTAGCCTAAATGGCTTGATAGATCTAAGCTTGACAGGCGTCGTTAGATTCGTCTCAATTGTGAGAGTGATACTGGGTATATCAAAATTATGAAAATTCAAACGGCCGACTTTTGGCGCCATATTATATGTCTTCAAAAAATTGTTTTCTCAAACTCTATCGAGTGGGGTATCAAAATAAAGGGTTTCATAAATAGCTTGCAAAAATAATATATACACAACTTGTATGTTTTTATGGAATTTGGAATGAGAAATGCTAAAATAAAAATACTATTGAAACAAACAGAAAACCTGACTGCGTGTAAAAATTTCAAATTAAAATTTTCAAACTTACTTAATAAATGAACTGAAAAGATAGAAAAAAGTTCAAAAATAAAATTTTTTTTTTTTTTTTCATTTGAATGATGATGGTTGACAGTATTCACAAACGCGGTCGGAGGTATCAAATATATTAACTATGATTTCTATTTTGTTATAAAATCCGTTGAAAGTGTACCGTATCAAATTTCATGATGATCAGTTGAGTACGCGAAACAAACAAACAAACTTGCTTTCGCATTTATTATATGAAAGTTAGGATATTGGAACTTCTCCCACTACATATTTTCTTGCTTTACCTATATCACGAACGAAATCGCTGCTCATTCATGATCGATCGTATTGTGAATATTTGATGATGATTGCAGAAAGTGAAATATGATATTTATTCATTTATACTAATCTTAATATTTTAATACAACGTGCAACGGCGAGAAAAAAGTTATTTTTATATTATTTTTATATTATTTTTATCTACCATAAGTTCATATTTTTTTTGTTTTTTTTTTATGAGTTTATTAAATACTTAACAAACAATAATCTATTGTGAATTTATTATTAAAATAATCTTATTTCTGCTATTTTCATCATTTTTTCCTATTCATTAGAGATAACGACCTTGTCCCCTTAACTGCATTGTAAAAATACTATATTCGAAGTAGTATTTAAATACATTTGCTATGTGTAAATTTACCTATTTTAAAGAAGTAAACAATTCACATTTATTATGAAAATTTCACATCTTTTTGTGTAATTTTTCGCATATGTCTGTGATACTTTTGCACAAGAAAAGTGTATTTTTACACAAGCCATTTTTGTAATATTTTTAAGTGTAATTTTACTACCATTATGGAATTTGTTCAATTTTCTTCCAAAAAGGTAGTAAACTTACACAAGTTTTTTTTATAGTGTATGTAATTTAGGTTGTATACCTGTTTACCATTATTGCTCTTCAATCTCAGATTTGTGTGTCATTAAAACATTTTCCTACAAAGACTTTCTGACTTGGTGAATTGAAACAAATAAATAAACCTGATGGAAAACAAAATAAAATCATAGAAAAGACATTTCATGCTCAACTGCATCTTAGCATGTTCAAATCAGGAGGATTCAAATCCAAGGTATCCGGAGAATCCCTCAAACAGAAATCTTTCAATTTTGAGATCGCCCGGGGTCAGGACAGAACCCGAATATTAAACGATTTGTTTATTTGTTTTTCAGCGATTAAGCCTGATAAGAAAACTTTTGTCGACCTTTCTTCGAATCCATATCCATATTTGAATAGCGAAGTCAGGTCGAAATCCCTGGAAGGGAAATAAACAAAAAGAAATTATTTAAATTGGAAGTAACACATGTCGGGCGGTGTAAGCATGTTTAGGGACCTCCGAGGTATCCCGCACATCTGAAACGCTTCCTGTGCGTTCGTTCTCCTCACCATTTTTCATTTTGCGCGTCTTTTTCGTTTTTCATTTTCTATGCAAATCAACGGAAAATGGAAATCGGTAAAATACACAATTTTATTGAAAACGGTTGTGTTTCGGAGCATTTTATTCCCGCCCAGAGGGCCCGGCGCCGCTTATGCTTCGTTCCCGACTTGCATGTGCGGATATATTGACTCCGGGACCAGGGCAGGTGTTCAGGTTTGATAAACGGCCTCCTTGAAGGGAATTGAATTTGTTATGGACCGAGGATCGCGCCCGAAGAGAGAGAGATGGGATGAGATGACCGGGCTCATGCAAACTGGGTCAAATTGTGTTTTAATCTGAATTACTAAGTCCTCCTTGGAACTTACGCCCCGCCCCGTGTTATGCTCGTAAAAACATGAGAACCTACGGTCGTCGCTCGCTGCTGGCTGATAAGGAGGCCCATAAAGGGCTGCGTAGGCAATCCCATGGGTGAATGAGGATAGGAAAATATATTCAACAAAACTTAATCCGGCCGAACTAACAACAGGCCCTACGGACGCCGCTTCAGCCACCCAGAAGAAAATCCCTAGTATGTTTTGTATATAGTACTGGAAACTTATTGAAATTTCAAATCGCTTGACGAACTCCATTTTTTCCATCTTTACGGCTCGGATTAGCTACAGCAGAGCATTAAGTCGTTCTTCTCTGAGCATTTCTCCACTCGAACGAGTTCCGAGCAGCCACAACTTATGCAACGCGATTAGACACGGACCACTGGGCACATGATGTCTTAAAGAAGGAAAATATATCGTGCGGGGCTCTTTCCACTTTTCCTCCATCCTTTGATGAGCTGAATATGCTATAAATTTTTGCCGGAAGACGACTTTATAGGGCTCTCGAAGGGAAAACAATAACTTCAATGTTGAACAAATGGTATTAGTGCACAATGGCGGGTTCATTAAAGAAAGAACTGATTTATGTCATTTTGAAAGGCTATTCAACGGAGGCTGTGAAAGATGATGGGGCTTCGCAGCAAACTCTCCTCAGACCTCGTGCCATTCTGACGCTCTCCATGGAGTTCTTTTCAGCTGGAGGAAACATAAAGAATCGCTTACATTTCATACGAAATTTCATTATTAATGTCTTTGGGTTATTAATGTTTGTCATTTGTAAAGTGCGTCGCCATTCAAAGGGCGCTTTCCTCAATCATGCTTGTACGTTGTTGTTTCAAGAATATAAAAAGAAAATACTTTGTGTATTCATCCGTTGAGGATGTGTAATGCTCCAGCACTGGAGCGAGCGGAGTTAGACTTTTTGTTTTCTTCTAAATTCCCCAAGCAAATAATGAAAACTTATTACTGCTTAACATTCTCACACAACGCAAATGGGAGAATGCTAGAAATCAAGAGATATTAAGTTTCTTATACATATTAACTTAGTAATGAAAGATAGGATTCTGCTATTATACCATTTATAATAAAAGCTACCAACCATTTACTAATCACTTCATTGAATACCCCACTTTTAATGTGGTAGATATATTGTATTTATGAAAACTACTGGGTTATGTAAAAGACTCGGAGAGGCATTGCGACAAAAGATAAAACTAAGCAACTTTTATGTTAATTAAAACATACGGGAGCTAAGAGGGCATGCAGGCAAAGAGCTGATTCTAAAAGCCCTTAAAGATGTTTTATAGGTCACCAGAGGATATGATAAGCAGTTTTACAAAAGAGAAGTTTATGTTTTGTCACAAAAGCAAAACACAAAGGAATTCCGAAGGCATACTTCATGTCTTCTGTTTCCTTGTAACTTTTCAGAGAGCGAATGAAGTTAATACTTTTGCTATTTAAATGTCAGCTGACAAGGGGTTAATTTTTGCTCAGTTTTGTAGAATGTTACAGTAAAATTTATGTATTCTCTCAGGAGCTTTTTTATAAAATATTCATGCAATAAAGTCGGTTATTTTCTACTAGAATGACTGTCATTGATGCATTATGAAAATAGGAAACTTTTTGAATGGCCACTATTCAAAGTTGAATAATTCCAGTTTATATATATAGAAAAAAAAAATATCAATATCATATACTTAGAGGAAATGTACCAAAGTTGAACTACGATTTTGTTTCTGAGCACGTATACTAATACTTGTTAATTCACCTGGTACACATTTTTTATTTCCGTCAACCAAATCCTACTTTATTTAACTTTGTTAGTATCAGTTTTACTAAGGAATAGAATAATAGGGAATTCAAAAACATAAATCATTTAATTTAACTCTTAGTTGATGATTGTTAACACTAGAACAATCATGACCTAAAATGTTCAATGCTAGATTAATTTTTATAAAATTGTTTAATTTTATTTATTTTCTCTATGTTTTCCCATTACTTCTACAGAAGTAAGTTCACAAATATGAGAATCAGTATAATGTTACAATGATAGAAAAAATTACATATGATATAAGTTAAAATAAATTATTTAATAGCCTTGTTGTCTGAACTAATTCTTTAATGTCGTTCTACTAGATATGTGGTTTAAATAACAAGATAATTTTATAATTGTTAGGTGAAAATCATAAGCAAAAATAGTTGAATGAACCACCATATTACTTGTTGGAACCAGATGTTTTTCTGGGTGTATATGCAATAACGAAAGTAAAGCACTTTGTTTTGAAAGCGTTGTTGAATGTTGTTTTAAAATTGCTTTTTGTCAAATTAACGATGGAAATTGTTAACTCCAAAGTTTAATATGAAACTTTTCTTAAGTTAAATTATTAAGTTTCGGCATTGGCGCAAAATTCTATATGAAAATTTTTGATTTAATTTTGTTTCCATTGTTTCTAAGGAACCTTGGTATTCCGCATTACATCTAGTATTCTAAATATGCTGTAGTTTCTCTGCAAAATATATTTGAAGATTTTGATTTCGATGCTGATTTCGAATATTTAGAAATTTAAAATTCTTAATTCCAAAAGTTTCGCAATTCACAGATAAAGTATTCGTGTGAAAGTAAAAAGTATATTGTAATTTTTAAGGTTGCTAATTGAAAATCTAATAACGCAGTATTGAATGTTTAGAGGTATTTTAAAGTGTTAAGGTAAGCGAAAATTTCTACCGCGTACAGAAAAATAAGATTACTGATTGTTATAATTTTTTATATTATTTGAAAATGTAAAAATTTTGAATAGTTTAATTATAAGAATAAATTATACATTTTTTAGCAATTAAAAACTTAAAAAAACCAGAAAACAACTCTCAGATACCTTCAGATGTGTTTGTTTTTAGCAATTCTATAAATTCTATAAAAAAATTATTAGTTAAGGGGACACTGTGAACCAAAAGAAATATGTTTTGAATTAAAGATTTTTCCAAAAAACTTCTTTCTATGGTAAATTCAATTTTTATTATAGTTACGAGCTGGGATGAAACTGGGGTACTTCAGCTCGTTAATACATAAAATTGATAGTATGTATAATACATATACATATATATCTCACTTTTAAAATGAAAAAGAATTTAAAGGAATCCTCTACCTTCCTAGTGTTTCACATGTTTATACACATTTATACAAATTTATAAAAACATATGTGAACAATACAGGTAGGTACTTCTGTAGAAAACAAATTTTAGAGAAATCTTTTAAGCTGCAACCTGTATGTAAATAATTAACAGAATGGTGCACAGAAACAGCATAGAAAATTACGAAGGTTTCACAAAAAACTTCTGGAAATAACAAGGTAAATTTGCGCATATAGCAGAATGAACTACTTAACTCTAAAATGAGTGTGGCTTGGGAAAAAGGAAAACGGGCAGCCAGCTAGCTCCCTTAAATAAAACTCCTGAAATTTAAGCAGGAATGGAACGGAGGAGCAATCAATGACGGCAATGGTGCATTGCCATCTTTAGGGAAATCAACCCGACTTTAGTACCCCACTGCTGCCACCAAAATCCTGCGGTTGCCTGCTGTGACCTGGTTTATTTTCGATATTATCTCCCGCCGGAAAATTGAATTGTTTTCACTTTCCAATTTTCAGTTTGCTGCCATTGCCACGCTGAATTGTGAAAATTTTGTTGCAGAGAGGTTTCATCAGCGAATAAATGACGCAAACCAAGAACTCATTTAAAGCGGTGGCGATAACATCACTGGAAAACAGGTTGAAAGATGAGATCGCGACCATCCCGCAGAAGTGCAGCAATAGTTGAAGGGGCGAAATCAACAAATTGCATTTTAATTGCGCTACGAATATAAATTGGCAGAAGGTGAAATTTTCCCACCGTCGAAATTGATAATACTCATAATTTATTCCTTTTATTTATGCAAATTCCTAACTTGGGGGGACTTGAATGATAAAATTTGGCACCAAACTGAAGCTATCAACAGGCACCAAGGGGGTGAATAAACTTGGAATAAATTGAGCAACGACGAAGTTACGCTGCAGCCGTTCAAAGTTGACTTGGGGGGAGATCGAGATGCTTTAAGCAGGTTATCCCGGCTTTTAGAATGCCTGAGGGCGATATGTAGAGGCAATAAATTTACCCTCACTAATGAAAATTAGTAGTGCCACTCGCATAGGTGTTACGTACTCTTCAAGCACGAGCAAATTGAATTCCACCCTTGTTAAACGTAGCAATATTTTAAATTAGTCCCTAGTTTTGCTCCCATTTCGAATTTCGGAACAAAAACTAATTTTAATCATAGTAGGAGACTCGATTAAACCATATGTCACAAGAGAGAATTTAGTAGCAGAAACCTAACAAGGTGAAGTTTTGTTATAAGTTAATTTTTTGATTTAAAATCCCTTCTAATGCAGAGGTTTTGTGTTCTAGAACCACATGTTTCAAATCAGTAAAATATGAGCAGAGCTTTCTAAAATGAATAAGTATAACGAAGCGACGGTAGAAAATTAATTTCCTATTTAAATTAGTTCTACACGTCCGCACGAGGAAATTTTAATGCTAATAATTCTCTAAAGGTATGTGGTAACAGGAAAACTGTAAGGCAAACCATAATGGTAATTTTTACATACTTTCCTGGAAGAACTCCGTCGTTGTCCCAAAAGTGAAAAATATCGATTTTCGCAGAAACTTTTGAATTTTCACCTGTTTAGTATCCACTATGCACACTTTCTAAGAGTTAAAAAAATGTATGCAGATATCACAGCTAATAAAAGTAGGAATATTTTCCTAAAAGACTGTAGATTATCATTCTACCACTCAGCAATGTTAAATTCCAAATTAACAAACTGCTCGAGTTTGCTAATTTAGATTACAGGATATATTGTATATATAATAAAATATGCACAGAGTTGCCTGACTAATGTGGAAAGACATCTGAGGACTTTAAAAAAATAAAAGTCTTTAAGAATTCTAATTCACACAAATGAGAACAAAAACCATCTCGGGAGTTTTATTTTTAATTTAAAAAAATAAGTATTCAATAACTCTTATTAAGCCAACTACGAAAATATAACACGAAAATGCATTATCATCATCATCTTGTAAAAACACCGCATTTCAATACATAATAATAATAATCACTAACGTTGTTAAAGCAATATCGGGAAATTACAAACACATTGTGCTGAAATTTAGTGCTGCCATATATGTAGTATTAAAATACTTTTGACATAAAAACTAACGATTTACCTGCATTTTTATGTTATATTACGATTTTATTTCAGTAATCAGCGGCGTGAAACAATGAGTAATTTAAATTATTATTATTTTTTTGTAGATTAATTTATTTTATGAAACAAATAATACAAAGTTATTACGGTATGTTTTAAATTTATTTTACAAAAGTTTTTAAACAAAATATTTATTGTAGACTAAGTTATCGCCATATTTTTTGGAACCCCGTCCCACAAGTCCTGTTTATAAAAACTATAAGTTTTAATTAAAAATAAATCCTTTGATCAGGCACTAGTTGTTTATGTTTTCAATAATCTGTACAAATTTCATTTAAATCCGTTGAGTGGTTTATGAATTACAGTGGTCCCCGACTTTGAAAACATAGTTTTGAGGAAAACTAATTTAAAGTTTTACTCTCGATTTGCAGCTGTCGTCAGCTAGCTGACATCGAGGGAAGGAGAGCCCTTCAGTAATTGTAGGATATCTCGAAAACTATTCATTGGATCTATTTTAAATTTTCAGATAATATTTTCGAAACCTCATACTTTTTTGAAAATCCAGACTACCCCTAATCACATTTGACATGAGTATTAAATGAAAAAAATCCTTTTAGCTCTATTGGAATTCATTAAAATTCATTACATTCTTATTTTGAGCGTAAATAAGACAATGAACTTATTTACTTTTATAACCTCTTTGCCATTCTGAAATTTTCTCATTTCTCCAAAGACATGAAAAGTATCAAAAACTTTATGTTGTCTTAAAAATCGTTTCCACTCGTTAGTTCAAAAAGGGTAAACTTTTGAAATTAACTTGGGCAACAAAATACGGTCACAAAATTTTATCATTACACCAAAACAATATGTATGAACTAGACTTTATGCCCCGTCTGCTCCCATTTGTTGTTGTTGTTGTTCCGAACTTGAAATTTAATTTGCATATAAAACGTAGAGAGCGCAGCGCAATGGGATAATCCATTTATCCGAAAGGACAATCCAGAAGTCTTATGGTAGAGCAACAGCATTATTAATTCCAGAGTTATTTTCTGTTTGATGGCCGCAAGGCTCAATGAATCTGACGAGCATTGTGTACCTTTCAGAGTTCTACAATTATCAAACAGTTGCATTCGAATGAAAGGCTCCTTCAAATTGGCTTAGCTCTGGGCGAAAATGAATTGTAGCAGATTCAAACTCTACAGCTCCGAATCTTCTCAAATTGCGTTCTTTTCGTAAAATAAATGTTTGCTTTAACAGAGGGAAGAAAATCTTACAAAATTATATTTCAAATAGGAAAAAAATGTGCAAAAAGGAATAATAGATTCTCACATCTGTCTATTTAGAGTTATTCATTGTAGAGATTTTTTTAAGTTCCCCGCCATAATAATAATATTTATTCATATATGTACATAAGACCAAAGGCCTTATAACTAGTACATTAAGCGAAAAGGAGACAAAACCATAAAATGTATATAAGACTTAAAGTAAAAAGCTAAACTAAAAAACTAATATTAAATATTTTTCATTACTTTAAAGAAAAGAGCATTAAAGGACAATATACAAAATGATTGATACTTAAATATTTATTCAGCTATTTTTGGAGGCGGTGCCAGCCAAGGCAAGTTTATAAACCTACAGTAATTTAAGTTTTAATTAACTTAATAATAATTTAAGTAATTTAGTTTTTTTTCTTTATCGAATGTGTATGTAGAAAACAAAAACGTTTGAATTTTTTAATTTGAACTTATCTGAATGGAGTATTTATTTTCGGGGGGTCATAATCTATTGCAGCCATAGGTTGTAAATTTTTGTATGAATACTTAAAGGTATACTAATTAATATATCCAAATTTTAAATTTTATATTTAGCAAAAAATATTCGAAAAAATCTTCGATTTTGCATTAAATAAAAGTTGTTCCACCCTTCACTTCTTTTGGGTTAATTTAATTAGTTATATAAATTCATGCGAATGGCTAAATGATTTCTTTCAAAAAAAAAATAAATAACAATAAACATTAATAATTTCTGGGATGATGAATGATGGGATGATTTGTTCTAAACATTTTTTTTCTTAATTTGTTTTTCGAATTATCAGCTAAGAAAAGCTTTTGTAAAGTAATATAATTAATCTGTAGCATATGACTGATCTTATGTACATATATATACCGCACTAGGGTGCTTTTTTTTCATGACTATTTTTTTTTTTTCATCCCACCCTGAAAATTGGAGCCCTTAATATTATATTAAGTACTAGACCAAGGCGTATAAAAATTTCCCATATAAAATACAAGTAAACTTTGCTTCTTTTTCTTCAAAACTCTAAAGCTCAGAGGCATTTTATGGTATAATCTTGGTCAATGGTAGGATTTCTTCAGAATTGAATGCTCTATAAAAGTGTCCATTGCGGTGTAACCCCAACTGCCACCAGCGACGCAGTACGGATCACTAACCCCAATTTTTCCATGAAATTCTCGCTTTTTGCCTCTATCTCGTAAACAACAAGAGGTACAGAAAAAGTCAATATGACAAACTTGTAGAAAATTCAATTTCCAAATTTCCAAAAAAGTTCTGAACACCAAATCGTTAACATCGATATTGGGCTTTGAAGTTAAGGTAGTGTTTCTACAATTTAGCTCAATAATCCATGAAAATTCCACACTACCTCAAATTAAAAGCCCAATATCTCAAGAAATATCAATGTTAGCGATTTGGTGTTCAAGAACTTTTTGGAGGAAATTGAATTTCCTACAAGTTTGTCATATTCACTTTTTCTGTACCTCTTGTTGTTTACGAGATAGGGGCAAAAAGCGAGAATTTCATGGAAAAATTGGGGTTAGTGACCCGTACTACTTCGCTGGTGGCAGTTAGGGTTACACCGCAATGGACACTTTTGTAGAGCATTCAATTCTGAAGAAATCCTACCATTGACCAAGATTATACCATAAAATGCCTCTGAGCTGTAGAATTTTGAAGAAAGATAATCAAAGTTTACTTGTATTTTATATGGGAAGTCTTTATACGCCTTGGTCTAGTACTTAATATTAATATTAAGGACTCCAATTTTCAGGGAATTTTTGTTTAGGTATTTGTCACAAAATTTCGAGGTGGGACTGAAAGAAAAAATATTCGCGAAAAAAAAAGCACCCTAATACCGCACATACATAAACTTTTATCTGCAATAAATTCCTATGAACTTACTTTTGAAAATAATTTTATAAGTGATATATGAAATAAGGTTACCAAATCCCAAAAAAAAAATGTTTAAGCTACAAAAGCAAATTCGAGGCAAAGTCCGCTTTTTAAGTCCTTTACTGTGGAGTTCTCTCAAAAACTTCACTTGGAATTTAATCGATAAATAATTATAAAAATTGTTCATTGTTATTTTACTTTATTTCTTAAAGATCCCAAAATACTAAATCTGTGTGTGCAAAGAATTTTATAGGATTATTATAACAATGAAAATGTCTGACATATGCGGAAGAATTAAATCAGGTTGGGCGGATAGAACATAGAAGACAAGTAGAAGTTGGATGGAAAATAAATAGTGTACTGGTTTTCCATAAACAAATTTTCATTGACCGTTGAAGGTAGGCAAGGGATTTTCGAAAAAAATAGATCTTATATAGATAGCTAAATTGGTTATATGATCTAAGTTTGTAATACAATTTTTATTTTATTCCTTTTGTTTTTTTTTCATTTTAGCTTAAAAGTAAATAAAAATACAATATATATATAAAACCACATGCCATATGACATAATGGTGATCCCTGTTACTTAGCATTTGCCAGGAATTTTCTTTATTGCTAGACATAAAACTCGAAACAGCTTACCTGATACACTATTAAATTAAGCAATTCTTCCAGACAATTTAAGACACTTACCTGAAAAAGAAATACAAGTTGTAATAAGACCTTAGAAAAACATTTACATAATAATTGGGTTAAAGTTAATTACTTAAAAATAGAAAAGTTCCATAGAGTTAGGATAGTTATTCCACTTTAAATAGAAATTTTTTTTTTTTTATAAAAACTCCAATCTAAATAAACCCGAAAGAACATCTTCTTAAGGGCGACAACATAATTTCCACCTCAGAATGCTGGCGATATTATCAATTAGCCACCTTTATTTGTCCTTTACGATGCCGCAATCATCATTAAATTTACTTAAGAATTTTGCCACGTTTCACTCTTTAGCAGAAGCATTATAAAGGGTTATCGCCTTGGTTTGACCAATTAGTGTGAGAACTCTTCTTGGGTGGGCGTTCGTAACACACCTTTGAGGACGAAACTTTTAAGCACGGAGTCGAAGACGGAGGGCTTCCAACACAATTAGCGTCGACTTTGTCTGAAAGGTTCAAAATTTCAAGCGAAATTAGAAGGCTCTGAACTCAAAGACTTGAAATTAATGGCTGCACATGTGGAGCTTCAGTTCAAAATGAATTTAATTAAAAACTCTTTCGGCCCGGAATGGCCTTGAGATTTTGTGACGCAAACTGGGTCCCGATAATTGCTAGTATTCCAACCAAATTATAAGTTTTTGCCCATATTAAGCGTTCATTTTTTATACGAATTCTTTGGGTAGGCAACTGAAACGTGCTTTGATTTAAGGATTGGCTCTTATGACAACAATAAATTGTACGAGCCAAAAACGTGCCAGCAATGGCATAAAATATAATACTTATGATGATATATGGAGCTGTATGACGGTGTAGAGAGAGAAAAATTGTTTTTAAGTAATTAAATAATGAAAAATGACTGTACATGTAGTTTCATATCATTCGTTTACCAGAATGACGGAATAGGAAGATTAAACTTTTATTATCTATAAATAAATATCCAGACTAAGGTATAATTAATTGAGCCGTTTTTCGCAGGACCATTAAAATCAACTAAATGTATACTTATTTAAATATACATTTTGGTAGTAACTTGTCTGAACAACAATCGTAGTAGAGTATCTGAACAATTTACACAAAACTCCTTTTCGTGAGATTATTATTATTATAAATAACAGTATTCAAAAAAAAAACAATAATACTGAAAAACTATCTAAATGATAAATAACATAAAAGGTTTATTTCACAAACAAATTTAAAATGTTGAAATAACAAATGATTGTTTTTTAATTAAGTTCAATACGTATGAATAATTTCCGAAATTAAAAAAAGGATCCAGACTTGCCTTCTTCGTCAGTTGAATTCGCCCACATATGGGCCAAGCTGAATATGTTGAACATTTATACAGCTTAGTTAATCGTACCAATTTCAAAGGATATTTTATTTTTCATAACCACAATGTTCATATAAAAAGGTTAGATCAAAGTGCATAGATTTTAAAAGATTTATCAGTGGTTTTTAAAAGGATACAACATTTTTGCAGTTTTTCAGAGCTTAACAAATTAATAACAAAAAATTTAAACCGAGTCATGCAAACGTTTGCTTTACCAATTTTCGTATTAAAAATATTTCCATTTTACACATTTTTTATGCAGGCATACCAGAAAAACGTATATGGATATTTCTAAAACCAAAGCCCTTGAACTGATTTATTACGATTCAAATGATTGCCTATTCTGTATCACGAGATTAATTTCCTTTTTTTTTATTTTTTTTTATTTTTTTATTTACGCTTTATGCATATGAATCATTTGACTAGCAGCTACGTGCACTTTTTTCTGATATTTGCAAACGCAAAGTGGATGTAGTTCGTCCGGTGCGATTATTATGATTTAAAAATATTTTAAAATAAATTTTCAAAAATTCGTACATATATATACCAACTGCTGCAAAAAACAGTCCTGAAAATTATTTATTAAAATATTTTTAAATAAATAAGTAGTAAATTTTAATTTTAATCTCCGTTACCATACGCGAAAAATATTGGTATTTCGAAATTAGACTCCAATCTCTAAAATATAACCTTTTATCTGTATATGTCTGAGAAAGAAATTTATTAAAAACTAGCTGTGTAAGCCCGGTTTCTTCATTTACTTAAACATTTCTCAAGTTCTCTAGTCCGGGATCAACAATATGGGGTTGCATTAAAAAAATCGCACTTGACCTTGAAAAGGCTATGAAGGTGAAGGTCAAAGTAAAATAAAATCTAACCGGATATCCAGGGAAAAAACCTACAACCTTTGTATTTACTATTTTCTCTCAAAATTCGTTCTCACAGAATTATTCTGCTGTCGTACCTTTGCCACATCCGGTGTTTTTAAATCACTAAAAAATATGTAATCCTGTCATGAAACTCAGTTCGATATTAAAATCTAATCTAATCCATCTAATTACCTACAACTTAATTATTCAGTGTTTTTAGCGAAAGGTCTTACTTTTTAAGTTAATATATGATTCTTGATATTCAGAAAACTGTCCTTATGACCTTAATATCTCAAAAACTATTCATTTTTAGATTTTGTGTCTATGGGAACTTTTGATCAGGACGTCATGTAACATCACAAGTGTAGAAACCCATACAATTTGTGCGGAATCCTTTATATAGTTTTCTATGACATTCTTTCTCTTCATGTTTGGAATTAGCATGATCAATAACAGACACAGCCCCATTGCAAGAGAGTCAATTTGGGCTAAATCATCACATTTAAAGAAATTCGATTTCGAGCAGAGCAAATTTAGAGGAAAACTGAGTTTGAACTCAAGTGGTGGATGATGAGGATCAGTGTCAACAAGACCAGGATGTTCTTTTACACATACCTTACTTACTTATTACCGAAACATATAAAATTAATTATACTGATATTATTTAGGGAAAAACCCCAAGATTTAAGCCACGCATTACAGTAAGCACGGTCTGGCCATTAAATTTATTTATTATTATAATTATAATCTCCATATAAAAGTATTCGAGAATCTTTAAAAGCAGAGACTGAGACGATAATTCTAAGACAAATCCTGTCAAACATGCCTATAAAATATATGCTGGGAAAAGGTAGTATTACATCCGACAAATATTCGTAGCTAAAACAAACACGACGAAAAGCTCCGGGTATTACTTCTGATTTAGTTGTGTTTGCGACTCCTCTCGGAAACGTGGGATTCATTGTGATATTTGGAGATTTACCTTTTCAAACCGTTCCAGAAACACATATTTAGGTGCTGCGAGAATTACACTCGCCAGCAGGCCGCTAAAGCTCGCAAGGGCAAAAGTGGGTCGGTTTTCCATCTTCAAGGATTACAAGACTTTCTTTCGGAATTCGTTCTTGCGGATGTATTATCCCACTTGAGTTTGTGCATACGCTAAATTAAGTCTTGACATACAGACCACTGCACGTGCATAAAGTCTTGGCACAGTAATATTATGTGGGACCGGCCAATAATGTAAACACCACTCTTTACGGGCATTAGCAAAGCAACTCTATTCGGCTACAAGGAATTCTTCCTTTTTCGGTCAAAGGGTATCCTTAATCCGTTTCTTTGTGCGCTACATCACATCCTCCTTCTTGAGTGCGTAAAGTCATTCGGCTTCTTTTGAAAATCTTCCACTTTCTATTTACAATTTTATCCTTAGATTTGAGGATCTCTATTCAGAAAATGTTTTAGCATGTCAGCACCTTGCCCTTTCTTTAGGATATTTTCAGTGAAGACGTGCTCGCGATATGATTGCTTCGATTTTATTTTATATGGTATATATAGTATGAAAAAAATAAAAAATAAATAAATAAATAAAAGGAAAACCCCAGTCACTCAGTGTGATACGAGTATACATGTGGACAAAAGTAGATTCGTTGAAAGGACCTCTCTTCTCCGGCATTCAGTCAACTGCTTTGAAACCTTAGACCACTGTTATTCAGGCATTATTCGATTTGGTGAATTGGGCAAAATTTAATAAATAATTCTTTCGAGATCCCTTCTTAAATGTCATATCCTCAAATTTTTAAGGATGTTGTTTTTGGAAAAAAGAAAAACCTTTTAATGGAAGTTATATAAATCGGTTTTTTTTTTTCCTAACTATAACGTACACTGAAACTATAACGTACACTGAAGTAAAGGTATTTTCTGAGAAGTATTGGAAACCTGCTTTTATGAAACGAATAATTCTTTTCAATCTTACTACTTTCGTAGTCACTCTATGGGACCTTACTTATGCTTGTTTCGAAAACGCACTTGGCCGGTTGTTTTTGTTTATAAATATACCATATTAAAGTATGGTCCGAAGTTGTTTGTAGGTCAACTTTAGGAGACTTATATACCACTGTAATGAATCAAAAACATCGGTTTTTTTATATTTATTTTTTGTATTTTCTGAAAGTACACACCTTAAAAGGTACAAAGTTTAAAGCTAAAATTTTCAAAAATAATAAAATTGTGACCTTTTAACAAGAAGTACTGCCGTACATATAAAGATTAACTTTCATCTGCATTTATATTTTCAAATTCGTGCATGCGAAAATTCGCACACTAAGAGTTCGATTTTCAGCTACTAAGTCTGTATGTTAGTCGTATTTTCAAATTTTGAAAGTTATTATTTTTTAAGGTTCTTTGAATGAACAAAAATCTTAAAAAAATGCAAATTTACTTTGAAAGTACTGCCATTTGGTCAAAAATCAGTTAAAAAATAAATAAATATAACAAACGGCTACGTACAACGATAGTTACATACATATAAATTAAGATAATAATAGGGTCTTTTTTTCCGCATGAATCATCATTAAGGAAAATACTAAAGTTTAACAAAGTGGAAATATACTGGCGTTCATAATTATAGGACCACCCAAAAATTCGGCAAATTTTACTACTTTTTAAAAGGAAAAAAGAGTGTTATTAATCTGTATTCTAAGGAATAAATCAGCGATCCTTTAAGGGGGGGGGGGGGGGGGGGGGGGGGGGGGGTTTATAGTCAAACATGCATTTGTTGGACCCATTTTTAAGATTTTTTTTTATCGACCTGGTAAAAGTAAGGTAAATGGGCGAAGGCCTACACTAACGAACAACTTTTTAAGAGTATTCAAAAAAAATTGTTATTAAAAAATATTGAAAATTGAGTTTTTGACATAAATTGTAAATTGAAGCTCCGAAAAAAAAGTAGATTTGCGGTGAGACACATAAAAAACCAAAAAGATTTTGTTAGTTAATAAGTTTCTTGAGGTAACGCTGTCGAGTTTTTTTATTTATTTCGATTATTGAAATTTTGGTGTGAGTTTAAAGTCAAAAAAACGAAAAAAAAAGGAAATTTTTTGTTTGGAATTTCTGTTTTCAATCGGGAAAAATTCTATTAAAAAAAAAAAGACATTGAAAAAAAAAATATCTCGACAGGGTTACCTTGTAAATTGTCTACAGAAAAAGTGTGCACAACTTCAAAAGGATCGGTCAAGTAATTTTCGAGTTACGTGTCTCACCGCAAATCGACTTTTTTTTTTCGGAGCCTCAATTTACAATTAATGTCAAAAACTCAATTTTCAATATTTTTTAATAAAATTTTTTTTGAATACTCTTAAAAAGTTGTTCTTTAGTGTAGGCCTTCGCCCATTTACCTTACTTTTACCCTTAAATATTACGAACTCTTGGCAGCTGATCTCAGTTTGGAAAAAAAAAATTGCTCTTTTTTCAAAATGACAGCTGATAACCTAAAAATTTCAAAAATAAATCTTTTAATGTGAACAGAATATTAAAGACACAGTGTAAAAAAACATTTTTGAGAAAATTGAATGAAAGTATTCTGAAGAGGATACCTTCAGCTTTACGGTCATAAGTTTATTTATTTATTTGGGAAGAAACGGGCTAAGGACCCAGTACAGTAAGTTACAATTTGTATTCGTTAATACCAGTCATAGTGTAAATTATAAAAACAAAAGCATCCAAAACAGAAATGTATTAAAATTACTAATATACATCATGGTCATGAGGCATGACAACCGCAGATGAGGCACTAAGCTTTACAAAGTAAAGCTGAAGTTGAAAACTTTATTTAATTTTAATTTTAAAATATTATAGTTTATATAAATTTATTTAAATAAACAGAGGGTGAACGACCAATTTGCTCATGACAGAAATAATTCCTTTACTGACTTTTTAAACGGTAAGAGGTGATTTAAAGAAGTTTAGGTTTTAGTCGACGATCACTTGCAGATCCTTGATGAACTGAACTCTTGAAATAGGTGAATTTGAGATTTTATATTGAAAATTTAAAGGAATGGAATTATTACAAAAAGATACAACGTGATACTTATCAAAATTTAATTTTAAAGCTTTATTATTGCACAATGTAACAGTTGAGCAAATATAACTTTGGAACCCCACAAGGTTACGTAAGGAATCAATTCTCCTCTAAATCTTGGCGTCATCAGCGAAGAATAATATCTCAGAATGTTTGATCAGAGAGAGAGAAGTGGTCCCACATGAGAACCTTGTGGTACTCCAGAGCAAGTACTAAATGAAAAGAATATTAGTTTACGAATTATGGAAGCTCAAAGTTACAAATGACTTTTTTACTTTGTTAGCTCATAGCTCAGTTGAACAAAATCGCAAGCACATTTTCTAATAACCGTACGGAGAAAGTATTTCCTTTAAAAAACATTTACTTGGATTTACTCGCAAATTTTAATCCGAGCCCATAGAAGCCCCTAAACAAAAAATCAAGGGATTATTTCTTTCTTCCTATTTTTTCCTCTAACCGTGCAGAGATAAAATACATTTTCAATGAAAAGTTTCAAAGTAGATAATGTAAATTTCAAAACGAGCATTCATCCAAATCCGTTAATTTTTCGCGAAGATATAGCAATTTAAAAAGTAGCAAAATTAACCATGACGAATTATAACTAATTATAGTAACTATTATTTTGAACTATTGGAATAAAGAAATTATTTCCAGATGAGATCAGATAACACTCAAATTATGCAAATTTCAATTGAACTATATCATCATCTCTTGTGTCGAAAATATGTTCCGCGGATTTATCTTTTTACTTTTTACTATTAGGTAAAGGTATTAGATAAAATTTTCAGCATGGAGGTTAGTATATAAAATTTCCCTAAATTCTTTGCGAAATGTTTATCAAATTTCTTTAAATTCCCTTCAGTAAAACTAATTTTCGTCCTATTTCATTCAATAAAAATCTATTTTAATATGTATTATTAATTTTAGGAAAACTAAAGACACCAGAGAATATTTATTGTAATCTTTCATAATTAATAAATGAAAAATTAATATGCGAGAGGTCGGACCAAATTGTAAAAAATTTCGGTCCGTCCCTGAGCTTAGGGTAATCCCCGAAAGGATTTTCAGTAATAGTCGATAGCTGCGAATAACATGACAAATTAATGATCTGAAGGGATTTTAATTACACTTACCCAAAGGGCTGGATAATGAGTGGGTCAAAAGAATAAACCGAAAGCAGTATTTACCCAAAAGCCTCATTGATGACCCTGCAGTGCCGCTTTTGCTTTGCCCTAAGTTATTTGTGCCGGGCCCCTCCCCCGCCTAGATGGCACTTTATGGGCTAAATCCACGACGCCTTCCCGGCTGTGGTATCTGCTCCTCCTAACCCGAAGGGATGACATAAAATTTCGATTACAGACACTTTCCTCTGGGCTGTTGCGCGCTACGTGTAGGTGGCATTCCTGGCCGCACAGTCTCGACTAGCGGACACATACACCAACGGGGTAGAAGGGCGGTCACTCACTAGTGTGCAGTTAATGGAACAAAGAATACTTCAGGGTAGCAGCAAGTGTGTTTTAACGTAGAGAGGAAATATTGACCCAATTTAATGATTTTATGGTGGCGGCTTTTATTAGCCGATTTATCTCCTCCTGAACCAACAGAACGATTAATAGTTTTAAGGCCGGCCTTATTAAATTCTGTTGTTTGTTTTAATATTCATTTTCCTTAATTCCTGAATTTATTTTCGGATGCTTGAATTAAGGCGTAGGTAAGAGGCGTAAATATGAACTGTTTATAGCCATACGCACATCTACGAAAATTTGCGTTTTGCCGGCTGTGCGTTAATGTGGTCTAGAGTTTGCGCCGTAGAGCCCATATATCATACGTTACTCATCGGTTTTTGACGATAATAAAAGAGATTTACGCCGGAACGTTTACAGAGGTTTTTTTAACTACACCCATCCCTAAATTTATGCGGCACCTTTTTTACGTGAGCTTTTTCCACGCAGCACTTTTTATACACGGTATTGATTTACGCGATGTCATTTTACGCGGTCAGATAGGTTTCATTTTATATGATTTTCATGGATACGAATAAACGTAGAAATATATTTCAGTTTTTTGGCAGATATGACTTCTTGTTCTTGATAGTATCACTATTCTTAATATTGGCAAATTGGCTTTGCGCAATATTTAAGTTATTACATAGAGTTTAATATTAAGTTAATTTATTTTCACGGACACAGGCATGTATTTCTACCAAAGGTCGTGTCTCGAACGAAACTTAATTCAAACTTAATTCAGTTACAAGACTTATACCCAACTGAACTGTACTAACTATACCAATTTTTATATTATTATTAACTATTCTTTTTTATTACAGTTTCTAATAAATATTAAATAAATAAATATTCAACTCCCGCTTTAAGGGACCTAAGATTGGTATGTAAGTTTGGAAGAATAAAAAAAAAAAATAAATTTTGTTTCCATGGTTTTATAAGATGAATTAAAAAAAAGGCATATATGTCACATGTATGTGAAAATAAGTTAAAGCCTCAGTGCTCTGTTCCACTGTAGATAGTAATACGTTCAATAACAAAAAAAAAAGCTTTAATAAGATTTATAATAAAATGAAAATTAAAACATAATCAATAACTTAAATACAAATTTTTCAAACAAGCTTTTATTTGATAAACTAGGAACTAAAAAAAATAGTTCATTAAACATTCACCTAAAAAATCTATAAGATTGTGAAAAGCATAAAAATCAGTAATTCTAACAACATTTTTATTTTTCAATCCTAACGGATGTGGATGTGTAACAATTATTTTGTTTTAATTGTCGTTCATACTGAATTCATTATTTTGAATTTCTAAAATCTGACAACGGATACCTGATCAGCGATATTCGTATATCTATTTTCGTGCAAAACTTGTTGTCCGAAACAGCTCAAGTAATTTATATTTGATAGAGGTTGTTTAAGGGGGGAAATAGGTGTAGAGGCGTCAAAAAATTCAATTATTTTTCTTTTTCATAAATCGATTGTAGAACTATTCAAAAATATATTCTGAAAATTTCAAAACAAAATTCCACGCCGTTTAAAAGTTATAAGCGTTTCAGTGAGTGTCCCTCAGTCGAACCGTTGGAGCTACTCTTATTTTTAAAAGCGCGCACATAGTTTCATAGGCTTTATTTGAACCTCAGTCCTAAACAATATCTTTATTTTAACTATTTTTTATTGCAAAAATAGTACGAAAAAATGGTAAAAAATCATACTAAATTTTCACGTTACTTAAAAAAAATTAATTTTCGATTTATTTGTGAGGAACAAGGTTCAAATAGGAGAGACACTTATAAAAAATATAAATTTTAAAAAAAATTGATTTCAGATGAAAATTGTGATCTCCAGGATGTACACAAATCGCCCAGCCAGATGGCGACTTACAATGCGCGGCAGCTGATACCTCCGTTATTTTTCGAGGAAAATGATTGAACATTTCAGAATATACTCTGTATATATATATATATGTATAAAATGATCCCAAGGTATAAATAAAATATATATATTCCTTAAAAAAATTCATGAAAAAATTCATGTTAAAAAAATTCATGAAAATCGCTAAATAACGCTGTCCTACACCTATTTCCCCCTTAAATGCGAATGGGGTTGTTTTGAGAAAGATACTAAATAACGTTAACTTCATCTTGTCATATAGTCTACAAAAATACTTTTTTAATTAATTTTCAATCAATTATTTTGAAATGCATGCAGGTATCAAAATGCTTCAATTTGCTTTCAAAAGAAAACATATAGACGTTTTTTTTTCATACATAAATTTATTATGATCAATAATAGTTTACTACATTTATTTCCCATTTTTAAAATCGATAAATTTAATGATAAAATCGACAAAGTTTTGACCATCACCACTTGAGCAACATGTGAGTAAAATTCAGTTAGAAAACACTCTAAAAAGGTATGGAAAAAGTTCTTCGTTCTTATTCATGTTCATGTTTTGTTTCATGAATTTTTCTTTAATTTAAAGGTAAATGAGATACTTTATTTATAAATTCTCGTATAAAACCGATTGTTTTCGGGGAGGCGTAGCAACGCACGCAGGGTACAGCTAGTTTATCATAAAAAATATAATTACACCCCTTAAAAAATAGGGGATGCAACTCTTACAGTTTAATCTTTTAAGGATTATAAGTACTTTGTGAATAATACTATTTTCATATTTTGTTGTTGAAAAATATTGAGTTTAAGAGAAGATATTTCCTAAAATGTGTTTTAAGGGTGAAAATGTAAGGGTAGTTTTGTTCCGCCCCGCTAAAAAAAATACGTGTTTTTTTATTATTTAATTCTCCACCAGTATCATTTAAATCAGTGATTTTAGTTATTTTTTTGAGCACGCTTGAAAACAGACGTAAGAACTTGAAGATTGTGATAATTTCCGATATCTTTCCTGAGCTCACCTGAATTGCTTAGCCATTTCGGTACCATTTCGCTCCTTGACAGCCTGTCACAGGACTAGATATGGTATACATGATCCTTTGACCTCAATGTCTCGACTGATTAATGAGTATTTGGGGTGTTTTGATTTCATCTTAAAACTAGTCTTTATTATTTATTTTATTATTTTGTAGTAATCAGAATTTGGTGACTGGTGAATGAAAAGGCGAAAAATAATGCTTAAACTTATTTTTTAATTGAAAGAATTATTTTCTCTCTATATGTTGTTTGCTAAAAGTAATTTACTTAGTTATTCACAATACAGAAAATCAATTCTGCTGCGTTAATCAAGAAGCATTTCCTCAGAAAGTTGGTATTCAGGGCAATCGATAGTTGATGATTGGCCTACTTATTTGTTCTTCCTTGAAAGCAATTAACAGAAGTGAAGCCACTTTTTCTTCCGTGTTTCCTCTGATAGTAATAGTCTAATCCTTGTAAAACAATTCTGCAAAGTTTGAAGTAATTAAAGTTTTAAATTCTAATTTTATGCAGAAAAGTTTCAGTGTATTACAGTATGCTTCTGGTCGCATATAAATTTTTTTGGTCCGGAAAAAAATTAATGTTTCTCAGAAGTTAGTCGCAAGAGGCATCTCGAACAAGCTTTAAAACTATATATAATACATAATCTACTTTAACTCTGCAGATCTGTTGTTTGCAGGCTAGCCGATGGCAAATATATTATCACTACTCCTGTAGCACACTCGGTTTGAATTTTTAATAGAGTATCCAGCATTTGCTGCAGCAAACGAGAACAGCTGGTTGGCTCACAATCGGCTTAAGTACATCTGCATTTTTGCTGAAGCTCATATTGCTTGGCTTAATTAATTAATTCTCTTGTTTCGAATTTTAATGTCCACGCTGCCAGAAACGCGAGAATTTCCATGTCTGCCTGACCTCTGGCTTGCTTTTTTCCCTCTGAAATAGGACTACCTGCAATGCTTGCAATACGTGATGTGGTTGCTACACTCTAGTCTCTAGAGTATTTTAAGTTCCCTCTTTTATGCCTCTGCAAATTTCCTTGTTCCGTGACTGCGACAATATTTTAGGGAAACTTTATTTGGCCTTGAGCAACAACAAAAACACATAAAAAATAGTCTTATGTATGGACTTTAATGAAATAACTTTCTTCGAAATATTTGTGACAACAAAAGGACAACATATAAATTATAAAATGGTATTTCTGATTTCAATTCTGAGGAAAATGAAGCAATTGAAATATTTTCAAGGTTATGTTTCATTATTTTCTTCTTGAAACCTTGAAAAGTTCACCCTGATTTCATGTTCTTTCACAGTATTAACTATATCTATATAAAATGGAATTAAAGTTGAACATTAGGTATTTTTTTACGAACATTAAAACATATAGTTTATTTAAACCTGATTTCCACCCTTATTGAGGTTTTCATTGAATCTACTAATTTTTTAAAGCTTTTGACAACTAAAAGAATCGATAAAATTAGCTTAAATACGTTTCATAGCTCTTATATGGAACGAAAGCTATTTAATGATATTCTTAAAATGGAACTGAAATAATAAGACAACATTATTATCTTTGAATTGATTGCACTTGTGCCTCACGTTTAAATGCTAAATTATTACAATTACCATAAAAAGCTGTGGTTTAGTAGTCCTGATTTAACAACAAGAGAAATGTTTCCTTCAAAACTGTCTAAATAGTTAAATCGTTTCAGCTATTTCTGTCAGTCGCTAGATCGAAACGAACGTTTTGATCGTACATTTTTAAATATTCTACCAATTTTGTTAGTTAATTTTTGAATGTGGTAACAATTAAAGAGTAACCGCAAAATTAGCCTGTTTTTGCACAGTTCATAGCAATCTCAAGAAACGAGTTAAAAAAAATCTAAAAATAGGTACATACTCGTCGTGAAAAATGCAGATGAGCATATTTTTTCGATTTTCAAAATTATTTAAAAAACTACCCCTTTCAGGGGGTGTAAATATCAAAAAATGGTAAAAGAGTGATTCGTTTTATCACCATGTCGTTATTTTGAAAATTAGGGGTTGTTTCACCCCCATAAGGGCTTTTTTCTGCAGTAATATCAAAGATATTGCCTCTGAGATGCTTCTCCTCCAATATGTTTTTTTTTTCAACAGATTTTAAAAATACTGGACACAATTATAGCGTTGGGGGTGGTTCAACCCCTTGTAGGGGGTGAGTTCTTGGAAGAAATTCACATAAAATCAACAGGTGGGTCAATACTATGAGTTGTTGTAATTCTGATGAGATTATTTTATTATTAATGAGGCTGAATCAATGTTTTTGTGATTATTCAAAGGTAGTTATTTTTACCATTTTTTGATATTTACACCCCCTGAAAGGGGTAGTTTTTTAAATAATTTTGAAAATCAAAAAAATATGCTCATCTGCATTTTTCACGACGAGTATGTACCTATTTTTAGATTTTTTTTAACTCGTTTCTTGAGATTGCTATGAACTGTGCAAAAACAGGCTAATTTTAAGCGATTTTTGCGGTCACTCTTTATTTATCTATAGTAGTGATGAGCATAACAAGACCAAGACCAAGAGCAAGACTATGATAATCGATACGAATATTAATACCAAATCTTGGTCTTGCACACTTGATTTTGGTCTTGAATTTAGTGATGAGCAAAATCGGTGTTGGTCTTGGTCTTGCAGAAATTCTAAGACCAAGACCAGTATTACATATACCTGCAGTAGCATTACCAAGATCCGATTTGCAAGACCAAGACCATGTTTGCGAGACTTCACCAAGATTTGCTGATAGAAAAATATTTCCTTCTACTTTAGTCGCTAGTTTTAAGAAAATTATCTATCTGTAACACGCGGTTTAGTGAACTTTTATTAACTGAACTAATACTCCAAATTTGAAAGTGTTTAGTTCTACAGTTGTTGACACATTGTACGAGCTCTTACAAGCAGAAGCAAAATTCATCAAAATAAACTCTGTATTTTTATGCTGTGAGTTTAAGTTCTGAATTAAAAAATTACAAATGATTTTGAATTCCTTAAAAGCAGTAATCTACTTAATTCACTCATCCATCATTGACAGAGCCTTTTCTAATAAATCTGTGACATTTTTTTAATTATTTTGGCGGTAGTTGCATTTTTGTTCTCGTTTATCCACAAGATAGGGTAATTATTTATCTCTTGAATCGGAATTTTTCATGAATAACACAGCCTTGATTTAGAATTATTTTAAATTACATCAAATTGCCATGACTTACAAACACTTTTGAGTCCTAAAATTACTCTGAAAATTTGACAGATCAAGATTTGAAGTTTCGCATGGTTGAAAATCGTGGCAATTTGATGGACATTTCCACAAATATCAAATTTTTATTCTTGGTAGTAAGCTTCCGTTCAACAGAAAATATTTTATTGATCCTTATAAAAAAAAAAAAAACGCAAGTAATATACGCTCATGTGAACTTTTTCTAAATAAGTATATACGGTGATGTCTAAATGTTTGTTTCCTTGACATGATTAAACATGAAGTTTATCCAGTACAAACTATGAGTAATTTGGAAATCATCAAAATATTGTTTCAAGAACTTACATTAATTAACAAAGGAAAAGATAAAACCCGTAGATTAAATTTGTCGAAATAATTATTCATCAAAAGGTTTAAGGCTTAACATCGACACAAACCTCAAAAGTCAATAACCAACAGGATTTAAAAATTACTTATTTATGAGAACTGGAACGTTTTCAATTGTTGAAATGAAGACGAAAAAGTGAACTGGAACTTTCTATATTACTTATTAATAAAAGGAGATAATTACTTTTGCGTGTAGACTGCAGACAGGTAAATTAATGCCTTCAGTTAATTCAAATGCTCGCTCGACAGTAAACATTAGTGTCAGCATAGATCTAGTAGATAAACCAGTGAATCTATTCATTACCTTCACACCTGCGTGCACTTAGCTAATTGAATTAAAGCCGAAAACATTAGGCAAATATCAGTTGCAGGAATCAATAGAGTATGGAAATTGAATTTCTGCACAAACGGTCCCTTGCGCTGCGCACCTGCGATTCCAATGAGTTGGCAGAACGCTCCACGGACAGAGGAAGGTAAATTTCGATTATGAGGGAAAATAAAGGCTGGAGCTCTGTTTTCTTATGAAAATTTATTATCGCATTTGTCTGCGAAAGCGAAGTAAGAGATTTTAATTAGATTTATGTTTATGCATGAAACTGCTGTGAGGCGAGAAAACTTCGGATGGGGTAAAACCAGATAAGTGTTTATTAAAATGAGCGAAAGGAAGTGCTTTAAGATGTTCCTTCATTGCGAATTAGAATAACATGGGTGTAATAAACAAAGTGCTTTAAGTGGTGTTCAACTGTGACAATGGAATTTCGGATGGAACTAAAATTAGGAGTTCGATTTGATAAATTTAAGTCCAAGGTCTATATTAATCTATATAAATTCCAATGATTTCAAATAAAAATTAAAAAATTAGAAGGAAATTATTGTGGCACATTGAGGGAACAAAAAAATACATTTCTTCGAAAATCTGTTCGAAGTATTAAAAATATCTGCTGTTAAATCTATAAATTGTCTACTCCCGCTAAGTGAAATATAACAAAGGATTGTACAATTGAATTCCTAAATACCTGTTTTAGGTGTTTTTTGTGATGAAAATAGTAAAAAATGCCATTATGTGGAGTATATAGAGTGTAAATAGTATATTATACTACGATTTTCCAATTTTTAGGTTTTTTTATTCTTCTCCTGATTTAATCTTACGTGCTGGATAAAAGTAGAGTTTATATCTGTAATTAGCACCCCAAAAATATCTTAAATTAGTTGTAAAAATCCTAACAAAGCTTTCGGAATCTACGCAAGATAAAAAGATCACCGATTCATAGCATAAAATCTTTTATTCAAACTTCTCTGGATCAGTGATTGCTTTATCTTGACAATTAATGCGTACGTTCCGAAAGCCCTTTTAGTCGAAACTATATTATTATGACAGAAGAAACTGCCCTTTTCTTTTCCAAACCGGTCGTAATTAGAATGGGTGCTTTTTCGATATGCGAACGCTTTATAAATGTAAAATTTTCTAATTAACACTAGAACAGTAGAACTACATATCAAGAAAAGTTAAATTCACTGATACTCAATTTCTTCCTCGAATTAATAATATTTTTGTAAACATATATCTTAAGAGTTATAGCAAAGCTTGTTAAAGTTCATTAATAATTACTAATTTAAATGTGTAAGCATATAGGGGAGAGTGGGGCAGCTTCATACAGTTTTTATATTTCGCTTTGTAGAATGCTCTGTATTACATATAGGTCTTTCAATTTATGACAAATTCATAGTTTAACTACTTTATACTGTAGTAGAAGCATAATATTACTGAAAAATCACGTGCGCGAATTTCCATAATGTTTTGAAAAAAAAGGAAAATGTATGAATGTACCCCATTAGTGGGGCACATTCATACATGAAGAGATAGGTTAATACAAATTTGAAAAAAATAAAAGAAGGATTAAAAATCACTATTTATTCGTCATAAATATTGTTTCTTAACATACTTGTCCAGTAAAAAACAAAAATAATTCTTTTAAATAACAAACAAATAATAAAAATCAAAATGAAAAATTTTATCTATCTATATCTGTTCGTGACCTTTTTGACACCGTGCTAGCTAGCAAAAAATATATAAATATATATAAATTCTTATAATTTCTAACCATTATCGTTCTGTGTAACAAAAAATGATAGGTATCATTACATTGCGAAAAAACACAAGTGCAAGGGCACATTTATATAGTATGAATGTGCCTCTTGTACTTGTGTATGAATGTACCCCATCGCATATTAATTGATAAAGAAATATGTAAAAAAAAACTGTCTTCATGTGGGATAATTTACAAATCAAATCATAAACTCAATGATATTATGATTAATATTAGATAGCAGTGTCTAATCTAAACAACACTAACTAGTCACAAAATACGCCCAAAGTAAGGTTATGAAATTACTTATGCGAGGCAAAAACACGTTCCGTGTTGCACACACGCGCTTTCCGCAGCGATTGATGTCAAACTTCAGTAGTCAGTACACACACTTAAGAACTACGCACACACACTAACTTCATTCTTTTGCTCCGCGCCTAACTTCAGATATACTCAGTGTATGTGCCCCTTGTATGAATCTGCCCCACTCTCCCCTAACTTTAAAAATGCTGGAAATTATCAAAATTATAAACTTGCGTGTTGGTAATTCTTCTATTATTAATTAAATATGGGGAAGTATTGCTAAAAATCACTTTTTAAAATTTTTTGGAGAGTCTCGAAAGTTATTGCCATTCTTAAGCCTAGGAAACCACCTCATTAGCCCGCTTGCTGTCGTCCAATCAGTCTGCTAAGTAATATGACACAAATACTAGAAAATGTCATTGAAATTAAGTTGATGGGTCACATCGACGAAAAGAGCATTCTTCCCAATCAATACTTTGGATTCAGACCGGGACATAATTCATGACACCCTTTTAAGAATTTCCGAATACATCAAATCCCACTTTAATATGTAAGAATCTACTCGGGTAAACCATTTTCCCTAAAAGCAATATATTATTTAAACATTTAATAACTTATGTATAACCAATAAGAACACAATTGAACAAATTTGTATTCTGGCATTAAATTGTATGACTTGTAAGGTTGAATTTAAATAAATAATCAATTAAAAAAAATAACTTTTACATTCTATATCCATATAGTCCATAGAAATTTAGTGTTAATTTCATAGAAACGCAGTTTATAAAAATCATAAAGCTTTAGATTAAAATTATACGAAGAGTTAGTTGAATTTACACTAATTTAGAATAAAATTAATAACTCATTGTCATCGTTCGATAAGATTTGAGATTGATATCTTTATTTTCATATAAAAAGTAAATTCTCATAAGATTTTAAGCTTAATTTAAAAATTTTTCTTTCTTGTTTAATAAATCTCTACGTTATTATTAATGTATAAAATTCGGAATACTTAGAAATTATACGTCGGAGAAACATCAATTACATCAAATTTGTTTGCCATGTTGTTTTATTTTACGCAGGTTTCAAAGAAAATTAAATTGGAATTCATCATCAGCGGATGACCAGCGTAAAATCTCCACTTTTCATAAGGAATTTTGTCTGGAAAATTTGGTTTAAAATATGATGAATTTAATTAAAAAATTTTCTATTTAAACCCCTTTGACTCTTACTACCGCCCTAAAAGCAATTTTTTTCCTCGTCATTTTTCGATTTAAATACACTTTGGATGCGCGAATAAGAAAATTGCCGTATTTGGAGCTATAAATACTGACAAGTGACCCAAGAAAGGCCAAAGCATCTGTAAAAAGTAACTTCCTGGTCTAGTGGTATCATTGAGCCATATTTTTTTTTAAAAACGACGAAGGTGGGACCATTATAGTTAATGATAGTATGATTATCTACTTATTTTTTGTATTTGAACGTAAAGATTCTGATATAGAACAGATGTAGTTCAAACAAGACGGCGCCACGAGTCACACAACTCGATCAGTTTTGACTTTATTGTGTGAAAAGTTCTTCGGGCGCATTATATCGAGATTTGGTGATGTCAACTGGCCTCCGAGTGATATTACACCGTTGGACTTTTGACTTACTTGTGAGGCAAGTAAAAACTTTAGAGCTTTTAATAATCAATATTTGTCAATTTATGGCCAAGTTACAGTCCGAAAAAGTCATCGAAAATTATCTAAACAGAATTCAATGCTGAATGATACTGTCTTTCATACATAATGGCATAGTCCAAATAATATATATATTTTATCGAAATTGCACTATTAAGTGTGTTTTATTTAACTCTACTTTATCAAGGAGAAACAATAAAGTTCAATCATTGTTTTTTGGAAATTATAAACTTTATATTTTGAAAATCGATTGTCAGGAATACGGGGTAAATAAAAACAACGCTCTAATAATGGTATTTGTGTAAAATATAGGTACAAATAAGTTCAATGATCTTCCTCTCGGTTTAATAACAATATTTGAATAAAACAATCATTTTGTCAAGAAGTGTTTCAACAAACTTCTCCTCCTCAATATTCAAATATTAAATTAGGCAAGAAAAAATAAATTATGGCTGCACCTCGACGGCACTCGGGTCACACGGTTCCTAAACGGCGGCAGTGAAAAATTCAAGTGGTGAAACTACGGTCTTACATGTATTATGTAATCCTATTCGTTATATGTTATAGTACCGACCGAACGAACCCCGTGCCGGCGAGTTGCGGCTTTCTTAAAAATTGTAGATATTTTTACTCGGGTATATTGTTCTCTAAATGACTCTCCTATGTTTTTAGGAAGTTTTACAATGAATTTTGCTCCAAAAATCATAAATACTATATTTGAAGGATATATCCGAATTTACTGAAAGCTACATATTGTTAGGACGAAATCGCTATTATTCATAAATAAGGATCACGAATCTTTGCTTTTTATTAGAATATCTTTTCGTGTATTACTAAAAGCAGTAAACACTTTTTATTGAATAAAAACGTTCTTTATTGCTGCCTTGCCTTTGAGTTATTTATATATATTTACTCTTTTTGCATTCTTGTACGATCCTATCCTTTTTTTTTTGTTCGACTACAGACCACAGCACATGTACCCATTAGATTTCACCACAGAAATTCAGAATCCCTACCGAGTTTTTCCTCCTTGGCAATTTTCCGGAAATTCTTTGATTCCATCTCAAGAGAAAGTGGAACTCACGAACATCATTTTGTTACTTTTGGGTCCTTTCTTTGACAATTAAGTGTGAAGATACGTGACTGAAATTTATTTCGCTTAAAAGTCATTGTCTGGATGAGTTTCGGAAGTTGTAGCACTTGGCTGATTGGCCATTGTTTGCATTTAATTTTATTACTTACACAAGACCCTTCATTTCTCTTTAATGCTTATCCTATTGGTCTAAATAAAATTACTTTAATAAAACTACCACATTGCATGAAAAGGAAATGAATTTTGTGCTCTAAAATCAATATAAAGTTAATCAGCACCAATATAGGAAATGTATCAGAAATATATACAACAACTTTTCCACATGATGACCAAGTGAGTTGTGAGCTTTTAAATCGCATTTATTGTTTATTGATTAAATACACCACCTAAATTTATCTGTGGAAATGTAATAGTTCAGTTCAATATTTGGTGTATTGCAACACACAGAGAATGTTCATTGTGATGTTCAATTTTAATGGTCACTGCAGACTGCACATTTAATTTTGCGCAACAATATCTGGACTGCTTCATCAAAGCGATGCCAAAAGTTTCACTCAGTTTCTTAACATTCGATTTTACCTGTATTTTAAGAGAAAAGAAGAAGATTTAATATAAATGAAAGTCTGAAGTGAAGGGCGAAAGTAAGATTAAGAGGTACAATTTGCGCTGAAAGGCATTTGCTGATTCAAATTGCTCTTTCATTCTCAGAATAATTTACCCTTACTTACCGTATGGATCGGCAGTAATAAGATTTCTCATTTATAACAAAATTTAGATAAAGTAGTCACCACTTTCGGTATTTTCAATTGGAAATTATAATATTAATAGAAGTAGAAGTATATGAATATTACATAGTAAAAAGCAAAATTAAACTGCCACTACACAATCACAAATTTCCCACGAAATTTCGGCGTTATGCTCAAATAGTTTAATAAATTAATTTAATTACTTTTTTAATTAAGCTCTGGGGTTGATTGACTACAATTCTAATATTACCAACTCTGATATTACTCATTTCTTGAATTTAGGAATGAATAATATAAATATTAATAAACAGGGCACAAGAACCACAAAAAGTAGAATTATTTACAATAAAACAAAAGGATAAGGTATAATCCTTTCAGTTCATCAAATAAAAAATTCTTTCTTTCTGAATACGAAATAAAAATTCCAAGTCAATAGATAAATTAGCTATTCTTTTTATTATGCCAATCAGCTTCAGAAATAATTTTTCGAGAAAAAGAATGTTTATTTGGAATTATATCTGTAAAAGAAAAAAAGAAAAATTCGAGTTTTTTCTGGTGAAAAAAGATAATTCATCTGATTTACTATGTATATGTGTATCTAAGAACCCAAGAACACAAAAACTGGTATCACAATGGGCCTATAATGGCTAAAGTGTGTCTCCCGGCAGCCACATCAATTCAATGTCTAACCCTATTGCATTTTGGAATCCCTAATTCTACCCTTAGCTTATTTTAAAAAGAGCTTAATTTTATATATGAATAGCTGAGTTCTGCCCGGCGTACTTATTAATTAAAAACGTCTCGAAATTGTTATGTTGGAATATGTACTATCTTCAGATGAAAAATTAAAAATATCAGTACAAGCGTTTAGGCGTGATAGAGCAACAAACGAACAAACAAATGGACTTTCGATTTTATCTATTATATCGGGTTGGCACGAAAGAAATGAGACAGTTTGTTTTTACATTTTAAATTCTAACATTTTTATGTTACTATACATTTAGTCAATCAAATACTCGCCGTGAGCATCTATCTAACAAATACTCGTAAAGGTATAGAGTTGTCGCTCATCCATTTTTCTTCAAACTGACTGAATTAATCGTACGTGCGCTTTTATATACCCCTAGGACTGAAGCACCTAGAATGTTCTATAACATACTGGAATATGGTCGAAAAACAACATGAGTAGAGTTTTCTAGAGTGTCTTTTTACTTTTGTGCCAACCCAATATATACAGATAGAGAAGTTTGAAATCAGCGATCAAGAAATGACTTTTATATTAATTTTCATAAGAATTCGTTGAAATTGTGAACCTGTGGTAGCCATATTGTTTCCACTATTTTGAATTTACAAATGTTGCTAGTAGATTCGAAATAAGTAGTTAAAAAATTCCCCTTATACTAATTTTCATAAGAATCCCTTGAATTTGAAAAAGTCTGGTTGCCATTTTGGGTCTGCGATCTTGAATTTACATATAACATATACTGTTTTGATAATAGATACGAAATCAGTGAGTTGTACATTTCCTTGTTAATTTTCATAAGAACTTGTGGCGGTAGGTTTTGCAAATTAAAAATTTGAAAGAAGAAGAAGTAGGCGCCGAAAGAAATATAGAACTTCTGGATTCGGTTTCAAAAATTGAGAGCATTAAAAAATTATTCTAATTAGAAACGGAGGAAACTCAATAAAAAATAAAATAAAAACAAAATATTCATTCAATTAAAACTAAAGTCAAATCAAAATAAATAAATTCTTATTTATGCCTCAACAGGCTATAAATCCATTGAATTCCAAAAATTTATAAATTTTAATAGAACATTCGAAACTATTCGCCTCAATAATCACTTTGTATTAATTTTCATACGATTTCCTTGAATTTTGAATAATGTCAGACGTCATATTGGATCCGCCATTTTTAATTTATGGATTTTGATTGAATTCTTCTAATTTTCATAAGAATCAATTGAATTTCGAATATTTTGCTCGGCATATTGGGTCTCCACGATCTTTAATTTATAATTTTTGACAGCATATTTGTCGTCAGTATTCCACAAAATCCTTAAGTATCAATTTTCACAGAAATTTCCTTAAATTTAAAATTGCTAATCGTTGTCTTCGGTCCGACATTTTAAAACCCCAACACAAATTAGCCTATCTGTTGTTGTAAGTTTTAATATATACTACTTTTTGCCAAAAAACTGAAAAATATTGGAGCAAGGGTTTATACGTGATTGAGCAACAAACAAACAAATGAACTTTTATTTTGAGCAAATTTCCTAATAATACCTATGAGTGCCTATATAAAGCACCTGATCGACTCAAGATACCACTTGTCCTAAATTTTTCCAAGAAAATTCTATATAAATACCAAACTAGCCCCCAGTGACCTTATTTGTAAACCCGAACATTTGTATTTACAGTCGACTGTCATCGATTCTGGGAAAATAAATGACCCAGCGACCGCCAGCAGTCTGTAGGAATTAGAAAGCAAAAATGCAGCCACCGAAAAGTCCTTGTAAGTAGTGAAAAAAATATACAAATAAAAGACGTTAACGAAGAATCTGCCAATATTTGGGGCTCTGCCGCCGCGTCTCGTTATCCGCCTGCATGACTTGCCAAATTGTTATGTAAAGGAGCAAATCGGGTAATTTCGACAAGGAGTAAAAACCACTCGTCTGGCATTCTTTCCGCACCTCCCTGGAGTAATAGCTGGATCCTGGAATCTCGCCAGTGAAACAAGCGCCGGTGGATTTGCCCCAAGAAACTGCAGAGTCCTGGAAAGGAGCCTCTGTTGCATAAGACAAACGATTCCACTGCCAGAACGAAGTGAAAGTCGCCTTCGGAAAAAACAGAACAGTTGTCAGCTGCTCGAGTGCGGTACTCAGGGTTTCTTGCTCCGCTTTTTGTCTGTCTCCGAGGATATTCAGTCAATTCGAAAATTTCTTCCTTCGGTTATTTTCGCCCAGGAAACTTGCTAAGTGCCAATTCGGGAGGAACAAAAACAATGTCGGAATGCTAAACACCAGCTGGAGTCGATTGTCGGTGGGAAAAAGTCGTCACACAGGGGGATTCCTGGGAGGTCCTGCGAAAGTTCACATTATCCCGGCAGAAATATATACACTTAACATTTGCCCATCGTGAATAATAGCGGTTTGAAATGGGAGAACAATTGTAAGCATATCAAATCACTAAATTGCCTATGCGGGCTCAGAGAATGCTCTCCGAATAATTAATTATAACCGAGGTGTGAACTGATTCTCTTTATTACCTTTTAATTGTTTCCAGTGCCCAAGGTATTAAATTTAATTAAGTCGGGCAAATGATCCTCAGAGAAAAGGACATAAACAAATTAGCTCTTATAATAATACACTTCCGAAATTTAATTACTTTTAATGTGATTTATTTTTTTATATGGCCTCTTCAAGGATTTTTTGAAATTTTTTTATTTTAAATTTCGTATTTTTCTTTTCTAAAAATAACATGGAGGTGCCCTGAAATAAATCCGAAGCGAAGGAAATAACTCTGAAGTGGGTTTGTTTCCTTTACGAATGAGAAATAAAATCAAACTGATACTGCGAATTTATTTTCCTCCTACAAAGGATATTGACACTGATAAAGAAATAATGTAGACTTATCGACGGGGACAAGCACGCATTTGTCGAATGAAATCGCAGGTTTAAGTATGGATGCTTTTTTGACTCTTGCAGAATTATTTACAAAAATAAAAAATAGAAGGGAGCGTCGTTGATTTAAATATTTATTACATACTATTGTGATTTTTAAATAAAACACAAACGTGTTATTATTCTTCCAAATTTATTTCATCACCTTCAAAATAATCCTCTCCGGATACAATACACTTATGCCAAAAATTTTTCCAGTTTTCGAAACAGTTGTTGAAGTTGATTTCCGGAATGACCTTGAAAACCTTCTTCCTTCTTTCTTAACAAAACAATGGACTCTGCGCAATAATTCAAAACTAACCAAATCTCTTGTAAAGATATTAGAAGTTTTTTGTCGTACGATTATGAAGTAAATCCTCTAAAGGCAATTCAGGCATAATATCTATTGCGGCAATATTTTCTGGATAACATCTGCATTTGGCTTTAATTGCAGCTTAATAATTAGATATATGTATGTTATGACCTTCTTTAATAGATATACTTCTTATAGTATTGTATTGGAATTTTGATAGTACGCAATGATAATGTTTTATCTTCTCCAATTACAGTATTTTCTGATAAATCCATTTTGTTTAATATTTTTTAAGATTTTAATCATTTCAGTTAGTCCTTCTGCCCTATATTTCATTTGCGCTGAATACTAACAAACTTTTATCAGTTTCATTTCTTAATTTGTGCTTCTTGCAATCTTCGAAATTTTTTTGTTAGAGCTCTTTGTGGACTTTTTCACCTTTTCAACACCCTAAAATCAACTGAACCGTCCAACCAATTTTTGTATTTATGTTCGACATCAGCATACCATTTCGCTTCGTAATCATGAATTAAAATTTGAATTTTTTTGTTTTATGAATCTTGTAACCAAATATTACTTATTACTTCGTAAATTGATTGTGTAAGATTTATCTTAATAAAAAGATCATACCGCTAAAAATAGAATCCATACTCAAAAATCAGAATGTGACGCAAAGATAAAAAATTAAAGTAATATTTGAATATTAAAAATAATGTGTCATTTATTTTTGAAGCAAATTTTGACACAAAATCTTGAAAGCATCTAGCCTCTTTCAAAATTTAAAAGTTACGTCATCTATAGTACTAGTATTTCATTGCTATGAAAATTGAAAACCCAAAGGGTTTTTAATTTCCTCCTCATAGAGAAGAGTCAAAAATAAAGTTTATGACTTAAAACTATATCATTTTTTGATTTCGTCTCCATGACGATGTTTTAATATGAAATGTGGTCAACATTAGGCCTGTCTGGTAACTTTTGGGTAACATTTTCTTGAGTAAAAATCTGGTTAAAAATGTCATATGGTAGTGGGGATAAGCATCAAAAGTTACCAGACGATTTCAACTAAAAATTGGATATACCATTAAAATCTTACTTGTGTATGTGAATTGTCAAACATGATTAAAATGTCAGAGGGAAAATTTATGGATTTATTTAATATTTTCGAAAATTTTGAAATTTGTTTTTAATTTTTTTACCCATTTTTTCAATAACTTCTTCTTATACCTGAATCGAAACGCAAAACTTAAACACGCAAATATCAGATTACACAGTGAGAAGCAATCGGTGATTTTACCCAAATTTACTTGGCCTCGCAGCGTGAGTAAAATCTGGTAAAATTGGGTAAGTGTGCTGTCAAGAACTAAATTTTTCCCCTCTGGTAGGTTAACAGACACTTTAAAGTAAAAAGTTTCACCCATGAGTAAAAACTTTAGAATTGACAGACAGACCCCTATTGTCTCCAATTCGAAAAATTAAAGCTAGTCTTATTTTGACGTTTACTTACAAGATGGTTATTCGAAATGCAAGAAGAATACAGTCAAACTTACCTGAAAAGAATGAAAGAGAACGAATTAGACATTAAAAATTATGGATTAAATCATTTGAGCCTGATTATAAATTTGAATGAAAAAAAGGACATTTGTGCATTTGACAAAAGAGAAAATCCAAAGGGTTTTCTTTCTTTTCTTAAGACTTCTTGGATTTTTCAGCTGACATATTTTACAGCACCATTCCGCGCCAGTGGCCGCGTGGGATGGCCGCCGGCTGCGCTCTTTAATTATAATTCTATTAAAACCAGTGAATCGGACATAATTACGAAAAGCCGCAGACCACATTCCGCTGGCTATCATCAAGTGGCCAACAAAACTTCTTCACAAACTTTTCAAATCAAAGCCGTAAGCTCACGACAAATAAACCACTTCAAGCGGGTGGGAGGCGAACCAAAACGAGACCGGGGGCGGCAATGATCACATCAAAGTGGGGAAAAAGTAAAAGTAAATGAACCGGGAATCAAGTAAGCGTTAGATTGCGGATAAGACCAAGGAGGGACCGAATAGCGGCGCAGATAAGACCGAACGGAGCTGTTAAGCGGGGGAGAACAATCAATTAAGGACATCCATTTGGAAAATCCTGAAAATCTCTTGACCTTAATTATCAGATTCTTAAATAACAGCCGAATGGGAGGTTAGAGATTATTGATCGGGCCCGAGATTTGGAATGTGGGCGATTTCTCGCGGGTAGACCCCCACCGGCCCTTATCTCGTATGTTCCGATGCCTGCTCCGATGGTGGATGAAATAGGGATATCCAGCTTTAAAAGGCGTCTAATTTTCCGAAGAGATGAAATCACCCGACGACGACGGTCAGAGTTCTCTTCTGTCTTTCAAGAAAGTTGCGAGGCTTTGAAGATAAAGTATTGTATTCTCGTCACACAACATATTTAAAAGCAAGCTCCTGTACGTGCTCTGGTTACTGGGGAGCCCTTTCGACCTGTTGGGAGAGACCATCTATTCATCTTACCAGCTTTCATGTGCCACACTTTGGGGGAGGGTGTTGAATCTTTGCGATAGTTTCAGGTCCTTCCCAAGTTCCCCTCAAGATCTCTAATGCAACAAATCCCCATCAGGGTCAGCCAGGAAACAAAAAATAAATTGACCTTCCGCCCTAATCCTGAAACTTTTCTACCGCAGATTTTCCATGTGCTCACTCCTTCCGAACCCCACATCGCAGTCGAAGTTTTCTCATTGCATAATATCAGGGTTTTCCATTAGAACAGCATTTGCATACAACGAAAACTCCCTGCTTATTTTAACCTTTTCAGCGTTTTTCTCACCCTTTTTGGGAGCTTAGTTTCGAGCACGCAAAGAAGATTATTTGCTCAACTGTGCCGGCTGCCTTGGTCAAGGTCAACTTGTTGGATCTCGTTAGCATTTCGGGTCTTTCTGCGATAATAATTGGCTCCGTCCTGGAAAATATTCATACCCGCCACCTACTTTCTAATTGTATTAAAACACGATATGTGCCCGACTTGTATTCTAATGAAATTATGGCCTTATTCAAGTGCCTGTGAAATTGGCTGCTCTGATATTCAAGCAATTTTCTTAAGTGTGTAGAAAACGGGCTCTTCAAATTACCGGCCACGAAAACCTTCAGTAAAATTTTACTTCTGAGCCCCAGGCTGAAAGCCCGGAGAATTGCCCGTTCTTATAAATTTTATGCAAGCATTAGTGAGTATTATTAGTATTAATATCCAGCAACGTACATAAATTCGCCGCCGTTGCATATTTTCCCCTTAATTTAATGGTTATTAAATAACGAACGCACACGAACTGTGCACGCGTGAAATTATAATGATTTGATTTGAAAGTGGAACAAATGTTTTCACCTCTCTACGACCTGCGCGCTTAGCGACAAACAGTGTAAAATATCGCACGCACCAATAAAGGAATTAACGATAAAGTAACACGAATTTTACGATAGGAATAATTTCCGAGGGAATTTTTCTAAACTACACAAACATCATATGTCATCATTTCCAACGTTTCGTGAAATTCGGCGACAGTTACAGGAGATTTGGGAGATTATGAAAGTAATGTATGAGTAAGTAATAATAATTGTTTTTGGAAAGGTCTGAAAGTTGGAACTACGACATACAGTTCATGAGTTCTTAGCCTCATATAGTAAATAGAGTGCGTTCAAAAAAATCTTCATTTTCGTGACAGTGACAATAAGGTCTACACAAAGTTTCAAGTCACTGCTATACGCCGTTTAACCCATTAACGCTTACAGGACGCAATTTCGGCATCTGAGTTTGAGCCATGTGATGAATTTCTTTCCAATGGTTATGGTCAAAATTTCCCCAGAAAAAATTTATGCATGAAACAATCAAAAATAAGCAAAACACGTTTTTTTTTTTTAATGAATTAACATTTTTTTTTTCGAAACTCGACTATTTTTTTCCTCGAAAACTATAGACTTTAACAAACAAAATTTCTTAGAATTAATCAAAGCACACTTTCCAAGTTTTTCAGTAGGATTTGATGCAATTTTTGATTTTTCAAAAGATCAGGAAATCAAAATTTCGACAAACGTCGTTAAAAAATCTGAAAAAATCGATAGTGTTCTTGGACTAATTCTTACAATAAAACATTTTTATTATTAACAAATTTTCATTAACGTTTATAGTATTCAAAAAGAAAATTAACGTAGTTTATCGTAGTAAAGCTTAAAAATGTTGTCCTCGAAAACTATAAACTTGAATGAAAATTTGATTGATTTGACTAATTCTAACACATTTTTGTTCTTAAAATTTTTTTTGCTAAAGTCTATAGCTTTTGGGAAAAAAAATCGTAAAATTTCTAAAAAAAATTTTTTGGCCGCCATTTTGTTTTACCAAAACTGTTTTAAATAAAAATAATTTAATTAAAATATATTTTTAGTTCAGACATGGAGATCGCGATTTTTATTGGTTTTAGGTATGAACAAAAATCAAAAGGCTACGAAAAATCATTTTGAACAACAAAAATTTAATCGAAACATTACACTTTTTTTTCGTATTTTCGATTTTTTCATGCTTACCTTTTTTCATAGAAATTTTAACCAACACCATTGGAAAAATCACCCTCAAAAACTCAAACTCAAATGCCGAAATAGGACGAGTTAATGGATTAATTGTAATATAACAGAGCTCGAACGACCACTCAGAAAAGTGATTTTAAGAAATGTCTCAGGTTGAATATAGCGCTGTCATAAAGTTTTTGATTAAAGAAGGTTTAATGCCAAAATAAATCAAAGAAAGACTGGAAGCTCAACAATTAAAAACTGATCTAAGTTGTTTAGTTGGGGACGAAAATTCTTAGAAGATGACAGTTCTGTGACGGTGTCTACTCCAGAAACATTAAATTAGTGGAAGAAATCGTTCTAAGTGGTCGACGCTTGAAAACAAAAGAAATTGCAGCGCAGACCGGCATTTCCAAAGCAATTGTTCTAAGAATCCTTCATGTGTATTTAAGTATGACAAGAATTTATGCAAAGTGGATGCCTCGAATTCAAAAGCAGCGGTGAGTAGAATGTTGTGAGAAATTTTTGAAGCTTTACCGTGAGGAGCAAGAATGAGTAATTCAATCAATTGTGATGGGGGATGAAAATATAGTCCAACATCCAAAAGAGATTCAATGGAGTGGCATCGGAAAGGAGAACCTATACCAAAAAAATCAAAGGTCACTTCTACAAAAAGCACAAGTGATGGCTACAATTTTTTGGGACTGCAAAGGAATTCTTTGGTTGACTTTAAGGTATCGAATACAGTCGTTAACGAGGCATATTACTTTAAAGGCAATCCACACTGCTTCACTTTACAAGAAAACTGTTCACATTTCTGGCTTTACAGAGATTGAACATCCCCTATATGATTATATGATTTGACCACATCTGACTATTTTCTCAAAAATCAAGGCGTGGAAAAGGAGTAGACAATTTAACAGCGACGATGAAATTAAACAAGCAGTGTACGAATATTTTGATTCTAAGGATACATCATATTTTTACAGTGGCTTAAGGGGGCAGTACACTTATATTTTTTGAAAAAATCGATCAACAAAATTTGTATACAAGAGGATGAGTATTTTAAAAAGGAGGAAGGCGTAATGTATGGACCACGGCATTGCCGAATAAGCGTAAGATACTTTTTTTTCAGAATTATCTGCGAATTGAATAAAAAAAACTTTAAACTACGTTTTTTGACCTGGTTGGCAGTTTTTTGAAAAAACTACTGGTCCGATTGGGCTCAAATTTTGCGGACTTATTTCATATATGCTTGCTTGTGGTGTGAACCATAATTATTAATATAGGTTAATATTGAACCCGTTTTTTATAAATAATTTAATAAAAAATAAATAAAAATTAACGTTAAAAAATTAAAAATTCCGCCATTTTGTTGTTTTCTTGCCAAAATACTTCATCGTGGTTCACACGATAGCAGCTGACTTATGTTTTCTTGCCAAAATACTTCATCGTGGTTCACACGATAGCAGCTGACTTATATTTTAATATGTTTCAGACGTTCCAGAGCTGAGATTTCTTACCAACCAGTTTTTAGGCAGCCATATTACTGCCGTACAAACGCCAGGAATTTCGAAAAAAATATTTTTTCTTTTTTTTTTATACATATATTTTAATGTGTAAAATTTTCAAATGATACAATAAATTTTTCTATAAAAAAAAAAAAAAACACTTTTAAAAAATGCAAAAAAGAAGTGTGAAGTGAAAGCTTTAATCAAACGTTCTGAAAAGTGTGTGGAAATAAGGGGAAGAATAAAAACATTGTTTTCTATTTGTGACATATATATGACTAGCTGGGTTACCCGGTTTCACCCGGCGTTGGGACACTTCTCAAATGTTCTAGTTTGTTATATCCTAGAAATTGTTTCAACCCGAAAACCCCTTTATGGATCCGCTATTTTGAATTTCCAAATCTTAATAATATTCAAAATAAGTGGCTTTAAAATAATCATTGTACCAATTTCCATTCAAATCCGTTGAAATCGAGAACTTTTGGTCGCCATATTGGATCCGCCATCTTGAGTTTGGAAATTTTGCTAATATTCTAAATTAGTGGCCTCAGAATAATCGAAACGTCCATATGGTAACAATACCAAGAAGAGTGATTCCGCTATTCAGACTGTTAAGCTGCAATCGTCTGCAAAGCGATCATCGGTTCGCACTACGGGAGGTGTGCCAGGGGCTCTTGCTCCTAGAACTCCTACAATTAGCGAATCGTCATCGGCGTCTGCATTGTCAGCTAAAATTGCAACTTCCGTCAAAAATGCATCGTTGGTCTCTTCAAAGCCTAGTGGGTCTCTAATTCTTCCTTCTGGATCTGCACCGTCATCGATGACCGAGCCTGTTGCTGTTGCTGATAATGATAATTGGCATCTCGTTAAAAAGAAGCGTCGCGATAGAAAGATCTTCGGCACGGATTCTTCTTCATCAGATCTTTCTGTTTTACGTAGGATGAAGTGGTTACATCTCTCGCGGTTTCCATCTGATACTGTTGCTGAATCTATAGTTGCCCATGTTTCAGATAAGCTGAATTTAGGTAAATCACTTCTCAAATGTTTTCCTTTAATAAAAAAAGACTGCGACATTTCTTCCTTAAAATTTATCAACTTTAAGTTGGGAGTTCCCGGTGATATATTCAAAAAGTTCCTCGATCCATCTATCTGGCCTGCAGGATTACAAGTTGGTATCTTCAATAATTATTTTCCAAAAAACTTGATCGACCAGCCCATTGTGGAAGTATCATAAACCATGATCATAACGATAATTCTTATTTTTGTAAATTGCATTCTTTTTCCGAAGAGAGAACATATTATGGTATTTCTGTGTATTATCAAAATGTTAGAGGTTTAAGAACTAAGTTGAATGAACTTAAACTTTCTTTAATTGAAAACAATTATGATATAATCTTGTTGACTGAGACTTGGTTAATTAGTGACATTTCATCTTCTGAATTTTCAACGGATAATTATATAATTTATAGAAAAGACCGGTGCCCACTTTCTTCTGGATGCAACAGAGGGGGTGGTGTACTAATTGCCGTCCGATCCGATTTTTATTCTGAAGAAATTGCTATGCCTGATAACGTCACTAATATTGAGCAAATTGCAATCCGCGTTTCCTCTTCCTCAATGGATTTTTCATTAATTTTTTATAATTGTTACATACCTCCGGCTTCGAATTTCGAAACATATAAAATGCATTTAAATAACATTGAACATTTATCTTCTTTACTATCTGATCATGAACATATGTGTGTTGTTGGTGATTTCAACTTAAGTAAAGTATCTTGGTCTGTTATGGATAATGACATATTTCTTACTCCTTCTAATATCTCTTCGGAAATTGAATATCACTTTTTAGATAATATGATTGGCTTAAATTTGTTCCAAATAAATTCGGTTAGCAATTTTCTTAATAGATTCTTAGACTTAATTTTTGTTTCTGAAAATATTTTTACAAGTGTTATTGAATCCTTGTCTCCTCTTATTAAATGTGATTTGCACCATAAGGCCTTAGAATTTAATTTGTCGTTTTATAGTTTTGCTAAATCTATGTGCTTATCTTCCTCTCAGGTATATGATTTTAGAAAAGCAGATTTTAATAAATTAAATTGTTTCTTTGATAATGCCGATTGGTGTAATCTCTTAGAGAGCCATTCATTGGAGGAAGCATATAGCAGCTTTCTTGAAGTTATAAAGAGTGGTCTTGATTTGTTTGTTCCTTTAAAATGTAATATTAACAATCACCATCCTAAATGGTTTAACAAATCCCTGCTTCGTTTAAAAAATGCTAAAAATAAAGCACATAAAGCCTGCAGATATGCGCTTAATAAACATGGCAAAGTAAATGATGTCGCCGTTGCAAACTTTAAACGATTGAGGAATGAATTTGAGTTTTTGCATCGTTTTCTTTATAAACAATATATTCTCACTATTGAATCCCGCATTAAATATAACAGCCGTGCATTTTGGAGCTATTTAAATAATAAACGCGAATCCTCTGGACTTCCAAATTATATGGAATATGACAATTATCAATCTAATAATCCACAGGAGTCATGCGAACTCTTTGCTAAATTTTTTGAATCTGTGTATTGTGATGGTACTCCAGTTAGTATTTCCATGCTTTCCAATCGAGACACTCCTTTGAATATTGGTATTTTATCGTTAACTGAATTTGATATCAGAGCGGCAGTAAACGATCTCCAGTATAATTACTGTCCTGATTCTGATAATCTGTCTCCTGGTCTTCTCAAATCATGTGTTGATTCTCTGGCTTTACCTTTGACCGTTATTTTTAATTTATCGCTAACTACAGGTAATTTTCTTGATGTGTGGAAAATTTCCACTGTCAAACCAATTTTTAAGAGTGGTGCTAAGCATTTGGTAATAAACTATAGAGCAGTTTCGTTGATGAAAATAATTCCTAAATTACTCGATTGTATTGTGGCGAATAAATTGGCTTTTTTATGTAAGGAAGTTATCTGTTCACAGCAACATGGCTTTTTAAAAGGAAAATCTACAGTTACTAATCTCGCTTTATTTACTAATTATTGCTTAAACGCTATGGAAGATGGCTACCAAGTTGATACAGTCTATACTGACTTCTCTAAAGCGTTCGACAAAGTTAACATATATGTTCTTGTTAATAAACTTTATCATCTCGGAATTCACTCTACCTTTTTACAATGGATTTCTTCTTACTTGTCTAATAGAAAACAAAGTGTGATTATTAACGGTTACTGTTCGAGAATTTTTAATGCTGATTCTGGCGTTCCACAAGGTAGCCACTGTGGTCCCATTTTATTTATCTTATTTATAAATGATATTGTCAATTGCTTTTTATTTTCTCAATGCTTAATTTATGCGGATGATCTAAAAATTTTCATTAAAGTAACTGATCATAATTGCTGTTCAATGTTGCAGCAAGACCTGAACAGTCTTTTAAGCTGGTGCTCAACTAATTGTCTCCATCTTAATATTTCTAAATGTAAGGTTATATCATTTTGCAGGACCGCTGTTTGTTATAGTTATAAGTACGTTTTAAATTCGGAAACTTTAGATCGTGTTGAGGATATAACCGATTTAGGCGTTATCCTGGATAAAAAGCTCTCTTTTTCCATCCATGTTGATCATATCATTTCTAAGGCCTATAAAATGCTTGGTTTCATTAAAAGGAGTACCAAAGAGTTTACTGATCCTTTCGCCATTAAAACTTTATATGTCTCGTTAGTAAGATCTCTGCTAGAATATGCCGCTGTTATCTGGTGCCCTATGTATACTACATATATCTGTAGAATAGAAGCAGTGCAAAAGAACTTCACTAGATTTTTATGCTTCAAATGCAACCTTTTTAAAAATGTTTTACCACCCTATAAATCTCGGCGCCTGTTATTTGGTTTGTCAACACTCGAGTTTAGACGCGATTGTTGTTGTGCCATGTTTATTAGGGATTTATTGTGCAATGACATAAAATGCGCAGAGTTACTCTCCTTGATAATGCTTTATGCCCCTGAAAGACCTCTTCGTTCAAGAGAGCTGCTACTTGCTCCTTATCATAGAACCAACTATGGGTCTCAGGAAGTTATTACTAGATGCATTATTAAATTTAATTATTTCAATGATTTCGTTGACTTCTCTTTATGTAGATCAAGTTTCAAATCCAAAATCACGTACCTGGAAAATATATCTCTCAATTGATTATATTGAATTTGTCGTTTAAATGAATTATTGAATTTTGTAATAATATATTCTAGTCTGTAGGGTTATTGTATTGATCTGTAGACTGAATGACGAAATAAATAAATAAATAAATAAATAATCATTGTACTAATTTCCAGTAAAATTCGTTAAATCAAGAAATTTGGTCTCATATTGGACCCACCATCTTGGATTTACAAATTTTGATAATATTCGAAATTTGTAGCTTCAGAATAATCATTGTACCAATTTTCATTAAAATTCCCAGAAATCGAGACATTCTGGACGCAATGTTGGGTCCGCCATCTTGCATTTAGAAATATTGGTAATATACAAAATTAGTGGTCTCAAAATAATCACTGTACTAATTTCCATTACAATCCGTTGAAATCGAGAAATTTTGGTCGCCATGTTGGATATGGAAATTTTGACAATATTCGAAATTAGTGGCTCCGGAATAATCATTGTATTAATTTTAATTAAAATCCGTTGAAATCGAGACATTCGGTTGCCATATTGGATCCGCCATCTTGGATTTACAACTTTTGATAATATTCGGAACTTGTATCCTCAGAATAATCATTGTGCCAATTTTCATTAAAATCCGTTGAAATCGAGACATTCCGGTCGCCATGTTGGATCCGCCATGTTGGATTTGGAAATTTTGCTAATATTCAAAATTGGTGGCTTCAGAATAATCATTGTACTAATTTTCATTCAAATCCGTTGAAATCGAGAAATCTTGGTCACCATGTTGGGTCCGCCATCTTGGATTTACAAATTTTGATAATATTCGAAACTTGTAGCCTCAGAATATTCATTGTACTAATTTTTTATAAATTCCGTTGAAATCGAGAAATCTTGGTCGCCATATTGGTTCCGCCATTTTGGATTTGTGAATTTTGATAACATTCAAAATCAGTGACCTCAAGATATTCCTTGTACTAATTTTCATTAAAATCCGTTGAAATCGAGAAATATTGGACGCCATATTGGGTCCGCCATCTTGGATTTGCAAATTTTGATAACATTCAAAATCAGTGACTTCAAGATAATCATTGTACTTATTTTCATTAAAATCCGTTGAAATCGAGAAATATGGTCGCCATTTTGGATCCGCCATCTTGGATTTCTAAATTTTGATAATATTCAAAATCAGTGACCTCAATACAATCATTGTACTAATTTTCATTAAAATCCGTTGAAATCATGAAATCTTGGTTGCCATATTGGATCCGCCATCTTGAATTTCTAAATTTGGACAGCGGATTTGAAATCCCCATTCGGCAAAACCCCTATGTACCAATTTTCATGAAAATCGCTTCAAATTTAAAATTTTCAGCCGCCATCTTGGATCCGCCATTTTGAAACCCCACGTATTATACGAAAAAAAATTAGCCTATATGTTAAGTCGGAATATGTCCTACCTTCGGACAAAAAATGAAAAATATCGATGTAAGCGTTTAGGCGTGATTGAGCAACAAACAAACAAACAAACAAACAAACAAACAAACAAACAAACAAGCAAACAAACAAACAAACAAACGAACTTTCATTTTTATATATATATAGGGATATAATTTGTATTTTACCTGTTCACGTTATCGATAACCTGCCTGTTAGTAGTTAGTTTTTGAATTGAATTTTGCAAATCGCAATACAAAAGGTTCTTGATAAATATCAAAATCTTAGTGAAAATTACCAAAATCGTAGGTTGAAAATGTGCCAAACAATAAAACAACGATAAATAGTTAATCCCTGGACTTGTATTCTTTTGCATGACACCTCCTCAAATTTATCTTAGTATAACAATAAAAAATTAAAATTAAATAAATAAATTAGGATCCAAATAAATAAATTAAAATTATTTCAGTAGTTTATTCCCATGTCCATTAAAATAAATTATCCGAGATACGTTAAATTCCCTGAAATGCAGTAATACTTTGTATAATATTAAGTTCCTAATAATCCGGCTGCCCGAATCCAAGTCTTCGTCTTCATCTTGTTATGACATTCCGTGAATAGTTCAAAGTTCGCTGACATCTTAATCTGTCATAACAAGACCAAGATGGATTCAGACAGGCCCTAAATGTCTACATGCGTCCTTTATGCGACCTATTAATTTTGACACTTCAATAAGGTTTTCCAACTTCAATTTAGTTTTTAATATGCTAACAATCTACAAATGTTTTTTTTTTTTTATCTTATTTCTCGCAAGTGGAAGTAAGAGTGCAAAAACATAAAATGTTTCTTTGTGTTGTCTTATATGCTTACATGCTTACAAGCTAAGGAAACTTTGACAAATTGCAACTTCAAAGAACTTTTTGAATACTTAGTGCAAACATTTGTGACATGACTGTTCCCCACACACATGCAATGATTTCTTAGAGTAAAGCTTTTATAAGACTACTTGTTGACTGTGTGAAAGTTTATAATGTAAATTAAATGTTTCGTTGGCTTATTTTTTTACAATTCATGGTTATGGAATACTTATTTTTAGACGAATCTTCGAATTTCAGTTTTTGACTTCAATTTAATTAATTATACGCTATTTACTGAAAGAATCCAGAAAAATTGATTTTTCAACCCTTCGGAATTCGTTTTCTTCTTTTACGCAAACAATAACCCACTTAATCCTCCTCTACCGAGGGATTAAAAAAATCTGATCTGAAACGAAAGGAGTATTCACCAACACGGAATATTCTCGGTATCAGTCGTTGTTTGGAGATTCGATGAATTAATGACTTTTTATCATCCCCTACCCCAAAAATTCCGACCCCAATATTAATACCCGCAAATTGTAGATACGAAAATGGTTTTATTTGGCTATAACCCTTGCAGCATTTTCCTTAATCTGGAACCGAGGGGATGGAAAATGTCAACATTTCCTTGCTCCCCTCTCTGTTGGGAATCAAATCTACGGAATTCGTGGAGGACAACATATCGACTGATTCCTTTCATCATTGCATTCCGATTCTGGGTCCTGCCATTGGACCAGTTATAGCATCACGCTCAGAAGTGCGGGGCTTGTATCGAAATTCCAATCGGAGAAGCTAAGAGACGAGGTGGAATCCAACATTTTTGGCTTTAATTAATTCCAGTCGAGAACTTCCTCCGTTGGCAAGGAGTTGGTAAAGCTTTGTCCTGCCTTCCTTAGAGCTGAACTTAAGCAGGCTGTTAAAGCACTGCCGGCCAATAGAATCGAACTTCTTAAGCAGCTGGAACTTAATGAAGAAAAGGGATTTTAATGGCGCGAGATGCTGGTGGCCAAACAATAACCCCTCTAACGACGGCTGTGCCGAATTTTGCAGGATGATGATGATGATTTGCGCTTTTCAAAATTTCACACCAATGGAAACGGCATGAATAATAAAGCCAGCCGCCAGATAATTGGGAGCTCAGCTAGTTTGCTTTTGAGCCATACCGCCCGACGACGGCGGGGCATGGCACCGAAAATTCGCCTTGTGACCAGCTTCATTACGCGATAATTGGGCACTTGCTCAAATGGCACCAATTTGTTCGCTAGCAATACCTTCCAGCCTCAGCCTGTCCTTTGTGAAGTCCCCAGCCGCTTATTATTGACGTGCTTACGGACTATTATTATCTTGTACTTGTTCTTCTTATCTCGAGTCGGCCCTCTTCCGCTGAATATAATTGCTTGTTATTGAAACGAAAGTTCAAGGTACAGCTTATTGTCAGGATTTGCCAGATTGCTTCGGGCAAAATGAAAACGAGCCTTATGGAGTTTCAGTCGTCTTCTCCATAGACGGACAGTTTAAGAGATTTTGCAAAAAAAAAAAATAGAGGGTTTTTAACGATATCTTGTGAAGCTATGAAAACATATTAGGGCAGTTTCTACAAAAACATTCCATGGCAATTATTCCTTTCCTTGGGTTCCTTGCATCCTCGGGCTAACATCCATAACGTGCCCATTAAAAACAGGAACCAAAAATTTACTGATTCCTTGCTCGTTAAGAAATAGAACTTTCAATGCACTTTCGAAAAATCGAAAAAATAATACAAACTTCAGGATTTTTATTTAAGACTAAAATAATGAACAACGATATTGAAACTTTATAGGTAAATTATTGTACTCATGCTGCATACAAAACCACTTTTTATTCAATTAAAAAAATGTTTAATTATGTTAAAAAGGCGCTTAATAAGACCCCCTCAAAAAAATGGACCTGGGCAGTGTGCTGGATTTTGACTCTTCTATTTACCTAAAACATAAAAATCAAGAAAATTATTAATCAGTATGAGTGCAGTTGTGACCGGAATTAGACAAAAATATTGAAAATAGACACACTTTGAAACTCTAAAAACAGGCTTTTTCCTTATTAATTTTCAAATGAAAAATCACGAAGTTTTTTAAATAAAATGTTGATTCTAGTTCCCGTGATAGCCACTGGTGTTCTGAATAGCATATTGAAATTTCAGATGATTCGGCTTAATATTTTTTTTTTTCACAACACCATGCAAAAAAAAAGTAATTTCGAGATAAATGAGTTTAAAGTTTTAAGTATGGATAAGGGCCGGCCGTTCGCTACTTGCTAATAAGGCTGTAGAGCCTCAAATACTGTCAATATCTTTACAAAAATTAGACAGTATATTCTTGGAATCTCTATACATACTTTCGAAATATCAAAAATTGCTTTTTTGAAAATTGTAGACCTTTAGGTTTCAAAACTAAAAAGAAAAAAACATCATGGTTGTAGAGATTAAAAATTAAAATTTCAAAATCTCCCGCTAAGATGGTTAAAATCATGGCTGCCTTTGTATCCGACATTCGGCTCATCAAATTGTTTCCGGTTAGAATAAACCATTGGATTAAGTTTCTCTGTTTGTACCCGAAGTCGCTGGATAAAAGTCGTTGTCTAAAGTTAAATACATTGTTCTAATTATTTTTCCCTATTGCTACATTCCTCTACGCGTCCTATAATATACTTGCTATACTAATTTTTGATATACTAACTTTTATCCCTTCGATGTAAAAAGAAAATTACAGAAAAACAGTCCTGATGTTTAATTTAAGGCATATGCTTAAGTAGTATATATCTGTATCATATCTGTTCGATATGCACCCCGTAAAGAAGAATAAAAGTCCTTAAATGGATACAAAATTAGATCCCTTCAAGGTTAAAATGATATATTTATTGAATCTTCCTTAAAGGGGGGGTACAGGTTGAAATTTTCAAATTTTTCGTTTTCTTTTTCTTTTTGAAATGAAAGTAGACATCTTATATCATGTGAAAGTTTCAAGTCGACCTGAGCAAAACTACCAGAGATACTTTTTTTAGATTTCTTAATATTTTGCTCTGAAAATTTTATAGAGTATTCTTGAAACATTACTAAATATATGTACTTTAATTGGAAATAAATAAATTCAATCATTTCTTCGAAAAAAATTCACAAAAATAGGCTTAATATACAGATTTCAAGTAACAATTTTTTAATTTACCCTTTTTACGTAGTAAGAACATTTGGGAGTGTTTTAAATGAGCCACTGCGGATTAGAGTGGATCATATATACAGGGTGTCCAGGAAATAGTGCGCCAAAATTAAGGGGATGGTAGCTTGGGTCATGACCTACCAGAATATCAAAGTATGACCTTAGTGAAAACCTCACCGTTTTCGAGATATTTGGATTTTTATGAAAAATTATATTTCAGATTATTGACTAGTTGGTACATATAAAAAGACATGTTCTAATTTTTTTTTTTTTTTGCTAAAATATTCTAGATAAGTTGCCCTACCTGCTAAGCATGTAATTTTTTATTACTAACACAAGACTGTCGCGAAAAAAAATAATCAAATTTTTGTTTTTGCTGTTCAAAATTATTTGAATCTACTTTGACCTTCACTGGTGAAAAAAAAATTTACTAGGCAGTGATGAGAAAGCAATTCAAAAAATTGCTTAATTAATGCAGATTTCAGAATCACCCATTTTATTCATGACTAACAAGATATTGCCATGTTCATTTTAAATCAAATTTAATTTTTCATAAAAACCCAAATATCTCGAAAACGGTGAGGTTTTCACTAAGGTCATATTTTGATATTCTGGTAGGTTATGACCCAAGCTACCATCCCCTTAATTTTAGTGCACTACTTCCTGGACACCCTGTATAGTAGCGAACCATTTGCACCTTAACATTTTTTTATTACACTTTTAAAAATATGTTTATTCTGGTTTTCCACGTCAAATATGCAATCGAAGTATCCAAATCGACATAATAATTATAGTTTAAGTTATTCTTTCAGTGTAAATTTAATAAAGTATAGGGTATAATGTTGTTCGAATTAATAAGTAATTCTTGTTCTTTTTGTTTTGAGATTTTTTTAATTCACTGGGACGGATAGAAAGCAGTAAACTGTTTTCATTCACATTAAACACTAAACATTTTTGGAATACTTATATTTATTATCCGGAAAATAAGTTAATAAAATAGACTCATCCGTCGGAGTTAAAAAAGACACAGAGAAAACAAACGAATTTTGGTGAAAAAGATCAAAGTCACTGACTTATCATCATACAGTATTCAAAATGGCTATTTAATAAATTACTACTGCTGATTCCTAATTGATAAATATATATATATATACTCGACAACTAAGTATAGGTTTTTAAAGTAGAAAAATTAGTCAAAGTAATCAGTGAAACATTAAAATACCTATTCCACAGTAGCAAAATATTTATTTTATTTAAAAGCCTACAATTAAGCTTTGTTCAATTTTGTTGTCCTTAATTATCCGAAATCAGTTAATTGCAAATGCATCCACGTGGTGTATTTTCACATCACTATTAAATTAGCTGGCACTGTTACATAACAACCAGACCACAGGCTGGCCAATATAAATAATGTGCATTGTGCTGTATAGTCAAAGAGCGAAATTTGTTGACAACCTACTGATTACTACCCTCAATTACGAAAGTCTGCAAAGAACTTTTGCATAGTCGTCCAATAATACCAAGCAAATATTCACACCACTACCCAGCGAGTGAATAATACTTGCAAATAAATTTCATTATGTCGTCACGAAAGCAAGTCCTTTCATGCGTGAAATGGCTGTTAATCAATTTCCATTGTATTTTTAATCAGACTAGAGGAGGTGCGGAGTTTTAATTACACGTAGTATGTGCGGTTAATTAAAGGCGAAACTATGCCTTTTTGAAGCTTTTATATCCTACACGTGTGTCTTTTTTTTTGAACATTTGGTTCAATTTTTAAGTCAAACATAATTACTTTAATTTACCACAACCGAGAACAACATTTTTTGTGGCCACCAAATTACCATTCTTTGTGTTTGTTTTGGTTTGGAGGGAAGTTTCTGGTGCCAGAAGAATGTTAAGGTTGGGGCATCGGCTGGTTTCTTTATAAAAATGCTATTTAATTAACATCTTCAATATTTTTCGAAATTTATTAATTTATTGAAAACAAATAAACCTTCCGATTTGTTATGGAATATAATTTCATTTAAATGGCTGCCTGGGCTAGCTCGAAAATAGCCTGTCCTGTCAACCCAATTTTACAGCACAGTCTCGATAGTTTGCAACATTATTTCACGAATAGCTCGATCAATATTGTACTTGTGGCATCGATCTTTAACGGTACCCCACAAAAAAAAAAACTTAGTGCCCAAAAGATCGACTGTTGCACGGCTTTTGTGACACGTAGCGCCATCCTGCTGGAATCAGAACTCACCCAAGTCCAATTCCTCAAAATCACAAAATCATTTTTATAAATAAGTTTTCAATAATTCCCAAAGTTTCCTAAGCCTAAATCTAATCATTTCATACTGCGGAGTTATGACACTGTGTTTCTATAACTTTTCTGATTGCGAAAGCGTATTTTGTGTCAAAATAACATCTAATTTAAAAGGATACCAACCGATGGGTCACTCTATACAATGTGACTACATATTGTTTAATGAATGTCTGTTTGGATTTTTATTTGCTTGAGTACATTTATCTCTAATAAAATTAAAAGGATTCTGATGAATAGTCGTTTTGATGTTTCTTAAGAGAAATTAATTTGGAAAAAATGCATAAACAAAGAAAGTAAAGTGGAAGAAAATCTGTTTTATTAGAAAATCTTGGGCTATAAAAATTGAAGATAGCACTTTTGGTGGTATCACCTGTCAACTGTTAAGTTCAGCCAAAATGACGTCCATGGAATTCAGCTGCCAGCTGTCAGTATATCCTAATTCTTTTAAAGCCTGTTGTTATTTCAAACAGTTTCCCAATTATAACTTATCAAACATTGTTTTTTTTTTTTTTTATGCTTAACATAACAAATCTTGTGATTAAATTATGAATCCATAGACGAAAATTCGTAATCATAATAACAATTTTTACAGAAAGTAGAAGGTGTCCTATTATAACTCAAAAGAACATAGCTATGGTGGTGTGTCTCACAACAGTCATAAGTTTTGATCTCAAAACGTTTACACATTGTTAGTAGATTTTGTCATATGTAATTAATGAGAGTTGAACGTTAGTTTTAGTTTTATTAAGACTGAAAAATCCTAATTAGTAATTTTTTATTATTTTCTCCAGATACAAGAAGTTATTTGATTTTAACGACAACTAGGAGCCTTCACCACTATGTCATTAGTCGCTGTAAGTGACTATTAGAAATTTTAACAAGTCGCTAAATGGTTATTTAACTTAAGTTATGCAAAATTCTACCCAATCCCGTTCTACACTAAGGTAATTTTTGAACAAAACCACACAATTTCTATTTAATGAAATAATTACTTAATAAATAATAACACTGGCTGTGCCGTGCCACAGTTTCATTTGAATTTGTCACGTCACGTTGACCTTAGTAAATTTACAGAGGGGGTTACGTAGCGATAATAAGAGTCTGTCAGAAACAGGCAGATCGCTGCAAATTGTTGATTACGGCGTTATTATAAATTTATGCAAATTTCTTAGGTGGTAACAAGATTTTCATCTGGTAGCTGCTGACCGCGTGTTCGGCGGCAGTTTATCGCGCCCAGATCTCATCATGCAGTAATTCTTTCAGTGTGTCAACACGTAATTAATCCTTCAGTTCAGCGGTTTTCCACTAATTTTTGTGAAGTCTTAAAGCCGTCGTGTCGGCTGTTCTTCGATTTAAAAAGAATTTACTAAGAAAATAAATCGAAACCAGGCGACTGTCGAAACGCCATCACGTGGCGATAAACCACTCAAAGGAAAGTGTCATTTCACGGATGCTTGCCCCGAAGATTTCCAGGAGCGACAGGCTCATTTCGGGAAAAGTATGGATGCTGTGGGCCACAAGCTCTTTTACTAATTGCACTTACAACTGCTAATGCACGAGGATAGTTATTTCCCTGATTATTTTAATACCAGAAATAATGGCCGTTCGTACTGGCACCGGGCCACAGGAGTGCCTGCGGGGGTGAAATTTCGCTCGTGTCGTGGTATTTGTGGTACTTTGCTCCGTGGTTTGTTACTTAATTGAACATGGAATCGTGCTTTAATTGAGCGGAAAAATAAGGCTTTGGGGCAGCAAAGCGTGGGTCCAATATTCATTATTGCTGCTCATTAAATATTTGCCCAACAAGAATCCCAAGGCTTGAGTACAAGGAAAGTAAGATTAAATGTTTTATGTAACTGTCGTGGTTTACCAGTGATGTACATGAGTTTTTAGGAGACTATAAATATTGCTTTAGGAGACTATAATTATTGCTTAGTAGATCACCATCACCATTATGAGATTTTGTTAATTAACGAATAATAAACGCACAACATCAGCACTATGCAACGAAGTGTAAATTATTGCATTAATTTTTATTAGTCTCACAGTTTGTGATTATATTTTAATCCCAAGCTCATTTTTTTTTTTTTTAAATCTATTTGCACATAAAAGCCTGAAATTATTATGAATTTTATCTTGTTACCAAAATTCAAGTCGGTGTAGTTTTCCCATAATTTAAGGAATTGCATTGAATTTGGCGCCAATAAAGAGTGACCGCAAAAATCGCTTAAAATTAGCCTGTTTTTGCACAGTTCATAGCAATCTCAAGAAACGAGTTAAAAAAAATCTAAAAATAGGTACATACTCGTCGTGAAAAATGCAGATGAGCATATTTTTTTGATTTTCAAAATTATTTAAAAAACTACCCCTTTCAGGGGGTGTAAATATCAAAAAATGGTAAAAATAACTACCTTTGAATAATCACAAAAATATTGATTCAGCCTCATTAATAATAAAATAATCTCATCAGAATTACAACAACTCATAGTATTGACCCACCTGTTGATTTTATGTGAATTTCTTCCAAAAACTCACCCCCTACAAGGGGTTGAACCACCCCCAACGCTATAATTGTGTCCAGTATTTTTAAAATCTGTTGAAAAAAAAAAACATATTCAAGGAGAAGCATCTCAGAGGCAATATCTTTGATATTACTGCAGGAAAAACCCATGTATAGGCGTGAAACAACCCCTTATTTCAGAAATGTTGACATGGTGAATACAACGATTTGTTGTACTTTTAGAAATAACTATTCAATTTAAAAACCCTGATGTGTGCGTGTGTAACAACAGCGAAAGATATACGAATAAAGTTAGTTAGTTTTTTTAAAAACAGGTGGTGCATGGTAAATGATTACAACCGCAAGTGATTGATAGTAGGTAGTTATTTTTACCATTTTTTGATATTTACACCCCCTGAAAGGGGTAGTTTTTTAAATAATTTTGAAAATCGAAAAAATATGCTCATCTGCATTTTTCACGACGATTATGTACCTATTTTTAGATTTTTTTTAACTCGTTTCTTGAGATTGCTATGAACTGTGCAAAAACAGGCTAATTTTGCGGTCACTCTTTATTGCCTGTATTTAATCTGGTCGAAGTTATTACCGGCACTAGCAGCTACTGCCGTGAAAATATTGCATTTGATTGTTGGAGCGTTTAGATTTCTTAGTTTTTAGTGTTTTCAAAACATTTTGACTCTCTTTTATGTGCATTTTCTTTTCTTATTAATTAAAAATTCTCGCTACAAATCACTAAGTTAAAAAGAAAAGTGATTCCTGCATTTAGTGAAGAAAATTTTTCAAACCAGAAAATCGTGCGTAGATTAAGAAGACGTCCTTCAACAATCGAGGATTTTTAAATGCAAGAGACGAAAGAAAAGAACACAGAACGCAAACGTCGAGCTACTTTAAGGGAGGCATTAAATTCTACAGCTTCTGTACGAGAAATTGGACTTCGAGTGGGAATGCAGTAAGTGTACCTACAATGCTTCGGATTATCCAGCATTGTTCACATTTACGAGGACAGAAACTTAAGAGAAACCCCTGCCTTTAAGGGGACACTTAAATTTTAGCAATGCTTTAACCTGTTTCATTGCTTTCCTGAAATATATTTGGGGTATGCAGGGTTTTTTAGTAACTAGAGGGTTCTTTAAGGATCATTTAGAAAAAAAAAAACATATTTTACTCCAGCTTAACTAGGCTCCATGCCCAATACAGCAAAACCTTACAAAATAATATACTGCGCGCAGACTTTCTCAGACCCTGATAAACTTTTCGCAATACATGTTTTTTGATTGATTGAACTATTATTACCAACATATCTGAACGAAAACGAGAAAATTAGCTATTACTAAAATTTTTTTGACATGCTTATAATGCTCCAATTATAAAAATCCATAGTTCAAATTAACAATCGTAAAAGCAAGCTAAAAAAAAGTCACAATTGAGAAAAACAGCTTTAAAATTCCGCAAATATAAGGCCCTTTCGCTAATATGCAGAATTTTACATAGGAGCCTACAATTGCCAAATGGTTATGAATTTTAAAATATCCATTTATATCCTTGTTCAGGAGGGTCCAGATTAAAAAAAAAAAAAAAAAACAAAAAAAAAAGATTTTGCTTCAAAAATCTACGCATAAAAAAACCAAATTGATGGTTTGGTAAAACAAGATTAATGAATGCTTTAATTGGAAAAATTTGGTATTTTCTGATGAGAAAAAATTCAGTTTGGTATCAGTCAGATGGATATCCCTATTATTTCCATGACTTGAGGACGGTTAATTTTATGCAGACGACATAGCTCACTGGGAGCTGGTTTGGGGAGCCATTTCTTATAGTAGAACTGTAAATTTAATAATATATATATATGGTAGATAGGATTCCAGAAAGTACTTTACATCCAATAATCAAACTTGGGGGAAAAAAGACCAAAATCAATACGATCTTCGAAGGAGAAACCTGGATTCTCCAACATGATAGTGCTGGCTTCCATACAGCCAGAGCCGCATATAAGTGATTTCAAGGCAACAACCTTCATTTCTTGGATAGGCTAGTATTATTTAAAAACTTAAACTTCATAGACATTTTTGGGGATGACTATCAAAGTGAATTTAAGGGGTTATATACAGTCAGGATTTTTAGAAAATCGATTTTTTTATTATTTTATTTTTGTAATGTACATATATTAAAGTACAGCCACAGAAAATTTCATGTCAATCGGGTGAATATTCTCGAAGTTACACGCATATTTGTAATGACGTGTTCGAGTTTTTGTACTAAATGTAAAATGCTTTTGAAACTTTAAACGCGTTTTTCTCAAAACTGTGTTCTTATAGTCGGTGAGCAAGATTTCTCGGAAACGGCTGAACGGATCAGTTTCAAATTTTAACATAAGCTTCTTATGTATATTTTTTAGTAATTAATCGAAGATTTTTGCTCACCGATAAATATTTTCCATTTTATAAACAATTTAGAGCGAAAATTGTTGTTAAAAATCGATTTTTTTTTTTAAGAAGCCGCCATTTTGTCAAAAATTCTTATTTTGCTTATTCCTTCGATTAATTACGAGATAAAACAATATACTAACGAAATATTTTTGGTTTTTCCATTTTGGATGATCCAGTCTAGAGATATCGTGCACACCGCAAAACGCTTTTTTTTAGAGTTGCTCCCGGAGATCAGCTGTAGCAGCTTTTAAAATAATTATTTTTACAAATAAAAAACATTAAAATACACTCAAGAGTTACCGTTATATGTGTACAGAATTTTACATTAATAACTTAAAAGATAATCTCAAGAAAAATTCTTGAAAAATCGACTTTTTTGGGCCTCCTGACTGTATATAACCCCTTAAGGGGACATTCTCATTCGAAGTGAAAAAAAAATCGGTTTTTTTTTTTTACATAAAAGTATTTCTTAACATCATAGAAATGCTATTCTCTAACGGTTGTGAGAAATTCGAAACAAAACGAAAGTTATAGCTATATATACGTAACGATATATACCGGTTTCTATAGATTTGGAGCGTCGCACAAAAACTTTAAAAGCGTTTTTCTCGAAACTACTTTTTTTCACCTGGTACCAGTGATATCTCAAATTCTGCTTGATAGATTTAAAAAAATCAAAAAGCATTCGACTCATTAACATAAATACTAGGACATAGAACTTTAAAAATGCATAAAAGTACCCCACCCTCTTTTTATACACATACTTTCCCCCCAAAACATGGCCAATTTGTAAAATTTTTAGAAAAACAGTCCTAAAAAAATTTAAAAAATTAAAAGTACTATTTTTAAAGGTCTATGTCCTAGAAAAAGATCTAAAGAACAAAACCCATTTTGAATTTTGTCTTTATCTTCTCCAGGAAGACCACAGGAACTGGTACCAGCTAAAAATGGACTTTTCGTACAACACCCTCTATTGCCGCAAAAAGTAAAAAAAAAAAAAATTGTTGTATACCTACTTCGATGCCTATATATTCAATACATATATGAAAAAAGTCTTTTGAATAAATGCAATAGGGTTTTAAAAAAAATTCCAAAAAAAGTCGGTTTTTTGTCCATTTCGAATGAGAATGTTCCCTTAAAGCGGTGAAAAACAATTTGACAACAAATATTAGCTAATTTCAGTATTAAAGCAAACCTGGGATGAAATCCTATTACGATAAAACTTCATTTCAAATTTGTAAACTTCCACTTCACACTACTTCACTTCACTACACTTCACTTCACTTGCATTGAAGTTATAAAGAATAAAAAAGGATATACTAATATATTCATTTAAAATTACCAAACTTAGTTATTTATATTTATTTTTTTTCACTGTAATAACTTGTCCCTGAGTGTACAGGGTGACAAATGGGGAATTGCCTAAAGTATACCTATGTCTTTTCCCCTCTAATATGTCGTAGAAGGTTGGGCTTCCGTAGTTATATACTAGAGCCTTATTAGTTTCTACTGAGACTTCATAAAGATCAATAAGTGTGCTTTAAAATGAGTAAACAAAACGAAGAAAAAGTGTATCTCATCGATTGCTTTTATTCTAGAGGTAAAAACTATACTGAAATATATAGAAAAGGAATTTATAATATTTCTTCATCTAAAGTGTAATATGCTTTTCATAGTTTTCAAAAACGGCTTGATTATTTGATTAGTCCATATTTTTAAATCTCAATAAGTATCAAAATTCAACTGGAACTAATTTCAAATAAAAATAACACCGATACTGAATTTTTTATGTATTTTTATTTTTATTTTTATTTTCCCTTGCACTCATTTTAAAATTATAAATGATTCGTTAGGCCAAATTTCCATTTGTCACCCTATAGACCCTTTTTAGTAAAGCAGATAAGGTTGTGTAATTGTGGCACGTCTCTAATGTTATGGCTTCGACGGATGAGGAAGCAGTTTATAGCGCAATTTAAGAATTTAAAAGAAAAAAATTTAATTTATTACAAACATTATTTACTTTCATTGTAAATTACGCATTACATATTGCAAAATAGATATCTTCCTTTGTAAGGTAAAGGATTCCTTAATCTTCTTCCAAGATAATGTCCTTAAATGTACATAGTATCCTAATTAAAATAAAAGTCCAAGCTTATAAATAGTTGAAGAGAAGGAAAAAAAACACTAAATCTAATTCACTGGAAACCCAGCACAAATTTAGTTAGAAAAACTCTGGAAATCCTTTTTGTGTTGCAATAAAAGATTATGTGTCGTAGAATTTATATACTCAAAAGATTTCGAGCTCCTTAGTTTGCAAGAATACTTAATTTGATTTTTTATTTCTTTCTTTATACCTTACGATAGAAAAGCACAGGAGTAAAGCACTCAAAAGGAATTTCTGAAACATTTTTAGGGCGCTTTTATTCGTGCAGAAGTCTTGTTCGTTTATCGTTATTTATTGTGCTATTATTGGCTAAATCTTCTCGATTATTCCTAACGATACTTTTAATATATCTTTGCATTTTATATATTTCTTTTGTACTTTATACCTGGATAAATCCCTTAAAACGACGCTCCGGTATACTTACGAAAGATGATCGAGGTAAAGTGCAATCGGCTATCTATCCATCTTCTTTATAGTATTTTCCGTGAAATATTTGCTAGAGTGTACCAGAGAGTCTGTTAGTTCGGCTAGACAGTCAAGAAAACCATTAGTTTTCGAAATAAAACACCAGCTAATAAGATTTTTCATACTAGAAAGACTTAATATAAATATGTAGGTAGGGTTGAATATTCAATCAAAAACCTAATGGGTTTATTATTGAATAACGCTTAACCGTGGTGCACTTGGGATTTATTTCAGGGATTAATAAATATCGATGAGAGTAATTTGGATGATTTATAAATGTTCCTTATTTTTAAAACTCTTCAGTTTTTGTGAATGTGCATCATTCTTAAAAATGATATCACTAATAATATTGAATAATAAAGAAAATTGACTTTCCCCTTTTCTCAATTTAATATTAATCACTGGTTATTGTAGCATTCATTATGATTTTTAAAAGCTTCTCATACAACTATTTTAATTAATATGCCCCTATGTGTGTATGGGGACATACAACATTCCCCAACAAATTTCAGGCCTACAGAAAGAAGCTATAAAATATTCTCACGGTAAACGATTCGATAAGCCACTAAATCACAGTTTAATACAATTCGGTCGTTCGGGCAATTCATATAAAATTTGCCCAGCATTGCAAGAGTCATCGATATTCAATTTGGGTAAATAGCGCAACGATATTGGTACCATTCACCATAATGACAGACTTTTATGAGCCATGATATATCATCAGATATCGACCAGGTTTTTCCCCATTGGGATAAAGTAATATGCAGGTAGTTTAATAGTCGTGCAGTGATTATGTCCACAAAATTTTTGTGGATATTTCAATGAAATTTTATAGGAAAACCATGATGTGTTATAAACCATAAATTGATTAATTTTGTCAAGATATTTTGCGTTATTCATCCTGAAATTTAAATACCATTGGTATATGGATAAGTGGAATATTCCTAAAAAACTGAAGAAATATGTGATATCAATTTCAGGCTCAAATAAAGCTAATTTTACGTTTCAGGTATGATTATATGTGTCACATTATCTTTATAACTAATTGAATTTAAAGCACGCTATAGTCTCTTCAACCGAGAACCCAGATTCGGATATATCTTAATCAATATGGGAAAAAGCATTTAAAAGAAAACGAAAGTCAGTTGAGACCCTTCCACAGTAAAAAAGTAATTTATTTATAAAATAAAATGGCACTGGCTAAACTGCATGTCAAAATCATGGCAAATGAAACAAAGTATTTATGTAATATTATTTTAGAGTGTGATTCAATTAAGTAGTCAATGTAAAATTACAACAAACTTTTACGGGTATGTAAAAGAATTGCCTTCAGATATCGCATTAATTTTTCAATGGCAGAACAAGAATAAACAGACACATTGATTGATAAAGTAGAAAATTCCTTTTATATGAAGTTTGCACCAATTGTGTTGTAAAATTGGATCAAAGAATTGTGTTTTAAAATTTCTTACTAATGTATTTGTAATCTCTGTTATGAACCCTAAATCGTTTATAAATTATCACAGGTATTTGCCTACAATATTATTCGCAAAATCTGATACCAATCGTAATTTTAGATAGAGATGTATTTTTAATACTTAACAATTTAAAATGTTCAAATATTTAATATTGCAGTATTTAAAAAAATTATGCATATGCATATTATTTATATTTTATATTTTATTTTTCAACAAAATGGCGTTCAGAATCCGCTAAATTTGAATTTTTGAAAAATGCTATAATCTATAACACTTGCAAAATGACAGATCATTTGATATTTCATTTTGTTCAGGCACTGCGTGACAACAAACATATTCGATGTTTATCTTTTCTGCTAACTCTCTGATCTGCTGATCTATTTGAGGCTTTCAACCAATATTGATTTGAATTTTATCGATGCTGTCATCAGTCATCAGTCATCGACGTCGTCATCGTCGACAGACTTCCGATCACTTCTGAAACGCGCATGCCACTTTGAAAAACGTTTGATCACCCAAGAGAATCATCGGCAAAACACTTTTGCAACATATAAAAAATTTCGGACTATTACTTAATTTCATTTTAATCACAAAATCTCAGAGAGGTCAAAGTATGATGTTAACAAAACGCTTTGATTATTACAAATTTCAATGAATGACACCACAAATTATAGAGAATATCACTGAAGGTTTTTTCAATTCTACAAAAAAAAAAAAAAAAAAAAAAAAGTATTACAATCGGACGACAGATAGCACTGTACGGTCAAAAGTTCCCTTATCATGATAGTATATGTATACTTTATAAGTGAACGCTAAAATAATGCCCTCTTTTGTGTTTGCATTAGGATAAAAAATAAATTTCTGTTGATAATTCAGACATAGATGTGAATCTACTTTCAGATGTTATTGTGTCATCTATATTTCTTTTGCTGTTTTATTCATGTAAACTCTAAAGCATCGCCATAAGGTTATCTGAAGATTTTATTATAAATTATACTACTTGTTGCATTATTAGATACTATTTACAGCCAGAAATTGATATCAATGCGTGTGGGAAGCGTCAGGGCAAAGTAGTACCTACTGGCGAATTTTTTATGTCTCGTCTCCCAGAGGATAAATAAAATTTTATTTCAGATTAGATTCTTTACTTTCAATAGTTTGGTTTAAAAGATTTCTAGGTAAGTTAAGAACAGGTTTTCATTTATAAAGGTCCTAAGAAGAATTAACCAAACCTCTTCAATGGGTATACCGGATGCCCGTCTAATACATAATAACAAACACATAATTTACATTACCTTAAAAAATAATAAAATAAAATAAAAACACCAGTCTACTAAATAATTATTGTACAACAAGGATCTTCGAAAAGAAAATGTTTTTTTTCATTGAAAAACGTCGATAATATTCGCAAAGCAATATTTTAAACATTTTCCGGGTACACGGTTACAGACAGAAATGTTTAAATCAGCTAAATGAAATCTCTTACTTAATTCATTGTACAAGTCGGACAGACAAACGTACTATACATGCCACTTAGACACCCTAAGAACCATAAAAAAGAAAATCAAAACAAATACAGAAGACCCAGATCTTTATTGTACATTTTGTTAACTACAAGTACGAATAATTTGCTAAGAGTCTACTGTACAAACAACAATTACATTAACTGCATTCGGTTTTGTCTCGAAAAGAAAATCTGAAAGAATTTAATGTCCTCTCATTGACATTCTCTTACCAAAAATGTTGTCCGTTCTGCAATCCCTTGGGTGTAAGAGACAAAAATTAAATAAATTTCGCCATTTTCACCCCAATAAAATTTCTCTGCACGGTATAGTGAACAAACAGATGTGGAAAAATCGCAGACGACAAGGCTTTCGCAGCAGAGCCCTTATACTCGTAGAAGTAATTTCCACAGTACACAACACAGCAGAGTGCGAGCAAAGGACCATAGTAAGGACTATATAGGAAAATGCTCCTTCTTCCCGACTCTTACTTATTCAGAAAAGATAGTGGCTCCCGGGCACAGTCCAACCATCAGAAGGGAGCCCACAAGGAAGGAAACGTCTCCCATTGACTCTGTGCAGAAATAAAAGATCTCGCAGCATAGACCAGGGAAAGCAGTGAAGCACCTTGGAGGCTTTTCATGACATTATAGACTAGTCCTCCTCAGGTGTACTGCACGCCAAGCCCTCATGAATCATGTAAAAAACTTGGCGGTTCTTTGCCGCTAAAAGACAAAATTTTTCATGGTGCCACTAGCAATATAGTTTAAATTATGGGAAGATGGTTAATATCTTGAAAGTTTCTGCATTGACAGCGGACGGCTGGTGATTTACGACAAAGGAATATTATATCAAAGACAAAATTGAATTTTAGTGCGCTGTGTAGCTTTCTTTTCAATTTAAAAGCCATATAAATACAATGCGGAGCAAGTTTCAACTGAGTTTCAGGTATTGTATTAATTGAATAGATAGTCTAATTAATGGAAAAAAATATTATAACAAATATATTTTAGAATTCAATATTTTTATTTTGAAAATAAGTCTTTATAAATAAAACTGATAAACACCTGTAAACATTACTATTTTTAGAAACACAAATTATACATACCTTATGAATTCTTGATTTTTTTGGTAGTTTAATTTGAAACTAAAACTTCAAAATAGTACCACAATGCAAAGCAACCTGAAGCATGCAAACGTGACATTTCAAAATTAACTAAATTTTACGAAAATATACACCTTTTAATCGCCAATTTTAAAATTAACTTTATACGAAGGGTTGTTGAAGTTATGCTACATAACATCAATGATAGTGTTTCAAATTTTCTTAGTAAATAAAAGTGACAGATTTAGTTTGTTGCATTACTGCAACATGGCTGCGCAAAGGATTACATTTATACATAACTTGTGGTTATAAAAAGAGATCACAAATTTTAGAAATGATTTAAGCATTTGAATATAAGTAGTGTACATAATTAAAATAAAATCTAAATTGAAAATTTACTAGAACGCTAAAGTTTAGGGAGGGTCTGTGAACTTTATAGTTCTTACCCATAAGCAGATCCTGACAATATCGCATTATAATGGCAAATATGCGCGTTTTAGATCATCACGTTTTCAAAATTGGTTTCGGATCGTTGTACATTTAATAGCATTGTATAAGAAACAACAATGGAACGTATTAAATTATAAATTATAATGCTACATACAATAATTATTCCTAATTCAATAATGATTTTTTATACAACATATTAAAATAATTTAGCAATACGTTATTTTAAATATTTTCCACCATGTACACACCTTTTTAATTTTGTGTGTACCTAAATAAAAATGTTTATTGTTATAATTACAACGTATACCGCCGTTTGTTGTAATTTTAGTACAAGGAAGGGATTTATTGTGAGGGGTTGCATTTTGAAGATAGTCCTTACTTTTTACTTTACCTTTTACAATTTTAACATTGAAATCTGTCCAGTTTTTAGAGTTGTGTGCGGATTAAGACATATATTGTGTGAATGGTAAAAGGGTGTATTTTCCAAAAAGCCATTTAGCATTATCCTACAAAGTCGTTGGCAGGACTGAAAGCACCATACAGCACCTCCTTTTGTTCAATTTTGAAAATTATGGTAAAGGAGTCTTTTTGCGGCAGGAGTTTCAGAACAAAAATTTTGATCAGGACATTCCATAGAATCAATTGGTATATGTTGAAACACATTTTTCAAGAACATCCTATATTAAGTGATTGTGAAAAGGTTTTGTAACCGAAAACTAAAAAAAAACAACTAAATTTGTTAACATGGTTAACAGAGTTGAATCAAAAGTTCTAGATATTGAAATTACTACAAACCGTATTGTTCCAAAATCCCAATGCTTTTTATTACAAAACAAATAGAATTTATAACGAAAAAAACACTTTGTTTTGAATACGCTTCCAATGTTGTTTCAAAATTGTTTTCTGTCAAAATAAAAATGGAAATTCTCCTAATTAATAATTTTCGGCATTGAAGCAAAATCAAATTTGAAAATTATTGATTTAATATTGTTTCCATTCTTTTTACACCCGTTTTTTCTCTCAGTGTATACATAAAAACCAAAATTTTTGTATATGCATTAGTAACAAAACCAGTTTTGGGTGTATATGAGTTAAAACTCTCGGAAGTTTAATTTTATAGAACACTTTCTTTAGAGTTATTACGTTTACTTGCAATAAGACCCAATCAAAATTTCTGGAAGTGTCAGTCTGCTTATGCACTTATGAAAAAGGCCAATTCACGCGACTTATAATATTGTAAAATGTTTTCAGGTTTTCAACCTCATTTTCCATTTAAAGAATTTAGATTGGAGTTAAGTAGTTAGAAAGAGTCGTTAATGAATGTTTTCAAGGTATACAAAGTTTGAAGCAATTTACTTTTGATGCCTATTGAGATGAGCACCGGGTGTGAAAGAGTTACACAGCATTTTTTCCTATTATTTCTTTTATTTTAACTAAATATAATTATTACGAAGCGCAGTATTAAATTACCCAAAAACGAAGCTATTGCAACTAAGTTTTTGGAGAAACAAAAAAAATTAAATTGGAATGGCAAACTCATTCTGAACAGAAAGAAGGTTTACTCCAATATTTAAGTTTGTATAGCAGCTTTTCGTTTACATTTTATAAAGATAATTCCAACAGTCCCTCGTACCTTGCTAAGTAATTAAAAAATCTCCCCGGATGGTTGGGTTCCTCCTGTTTTCCGAATCGCAAGAGTTGCCCCATTTGTGAAGGTACAGTGTATTAGAGCATTACAATAAATAAATAATGAACTGCGAAGCCCTTTTATCTGCCAGTAAAATTTTAGCCGGTCAGTTCCCATCATCCATTAACCCTCTCAAATCCCTTGATACCAATTAAGATATCAAGTTAACAGCTTTTCTAACTTTGAGTTTAATTTATACCAAAAATTTTACGGAATTTTAAATCTTGATACTTAAGGCTACAAAGGATGGATGTTCTCAAAGTTGCGCAGGTTGCTCTGAATGCGAATGAGGCGGAACGTTGGGCGGCGAACTGATATAATAATAATAATTGTTCGGTGAAGAAGATGCCGCTTGTTCGAGGTATAAATATTTTTCAATTTCCCCATTATTAGGCCGAAAGTGTGAGATTCCATGACGCTTCCTCATTAAGTATACCCGTTCGCCTCTCTAAATCATTTTAATGGTGTTAGGAGGAAGAGAATCTCCCCGAAGACTGCCCTCGCAATAGAACAAACGGCCAGATTCAAGCAATCTTAGCTGGTCTTATTGCGCCGTGATAACATCTGAAACGCAACAGCTTCGGGTAGGTAAATTTGCCAGGAAGCTATTTGGGGAAGATCCAAACCAGTGACGGATGTGGTGAGAAAGTGTAAATTTGTGCACTGCACATATTTCTCCCTTCCAGGCCCTTTAACCCCACTAAGTGGCGCAACAACAAGTTCTTCTGCCAAGCAAACTGGACGGCAAATTTATACCAGAGTCATGTTTCTCTGCTTGGCTAATGGATTTCGTAGACCGGCAATGAACTATGGAATCAGGAAGAACGTTGTCCAAATTGATGTGGTTAAAATTACTTCGCTCCTGGAATGGCTTCTTTTGATCGCTTTCTGCACCAATGTGGGAAATTTTAATTTGAATATCCTCAATTACCCTAACTCTTGCCCTAATGCTTTTTTCGAAAATTGCTTCAGAGACAAGTTTTAGAGTCGACCAAAGGAGCTGTAACCCATAGTGCAATTGTAATATTTCATCTTTTGTTACTATTGAAAAGTAAAAAAAAAAAAATATATTGAAGCACTAATTTCAATTTTCTTTCAGTTTTAGACCTTTAAGTCAATCAACCACACCTGAACTTAATTTATTCTGAATAGTTTTGTTGCATAAAACAAAATTAGGGGAAAGTCAGGTAGCCCCGGACACTTAAATGAATTGCAAATAAAAATACCAAAAAACAAAATTCCTATCTTTATTTTACTGTTAAAACAAAATTAGGAACTTCTTCATTTATGTTAATTAAGAATTAGTAATCATATCAAATTATTTCAAAGACATATTTAAAAAATACTTTGGCCTCCGTTTTTAGCCGACACAAAATATGGCCCCGGACATAGTAATCAATGGTGGCCCAATCGTCTTTTGGCCTTACAAACAACTTTTTAACTTTTGTTTTGAACAAAAATGCACTTTTGAATTGAATTCTGATACTTTGCATTTAGAATAATAAGCTCTTTTCGATATTAAACATCGATACTAATGTTTTGGAATTTAGTATTTTTGATATAAAAAAGATCAATTTTGAAATAGATTTATATACGTTTCAAATGGCAAAGGGAATTTTTGCGTGGGAAAGAGTGAAATGTTATTTGAAAATGTTATATATTTAACACGTTGATCGCGGCGTGCGTCGATCCCCCATGACCGTGAACTTTCCGTTTGGCCGGCGTCAGTCTCTGTGGACCAATAGTGGAATTTTTGTTTGGACAGCGGGACTGACGGCAGACTTTTTATTTGAACGAGCAGATTATTATTCGACATTAAGAAGAGAAGCTGTAGATCTTAATTATAAAAGAAAAAACACTTCAATTGTACGTTTTCAAAATTATTAAAATTTATTAATATAAATAACTTTTAACTAACTAATTCTCCCCTTAAATTTCGGCATATTTCAAGTCTTTCTGCAACAATAGTAACAACATTTGAAAGTAATTTCCATAAATAACCAAACTGACAAAACAATTGTAGTTTGTTAAAACAATATCGCAAAATTCAAAACTTTAAACATTGTCCGGGGGTACCCGATCGCTATCATGCAAAATTTTTCGACACAGCTCTTAAATTGTACAAGAAATGTTACAAATACTATTACAACCTTTAAATATATAAAATTTCCTACAACATTAACCAAAAAACAAGTACGCACACTTACTTATTGTACTTGATAATCTTCAATGAAGTTTGACAGGAGCAACGAAATTGTTTTGCCGGGAACAAAACACACACTCACGTGTAACTCACTCTGTGCCCACGCCGCAATTAAGTTGGATTTGTTTTTACTCCAGAGGCCACATATTTATAATAAAACTATACCTACGCAACGTGATTAGTTTCTAAGAAATTTAAATGAACGGGGTTACCCGCCGTCCGGGGCTACCCGACCTTCCCCTACATGTAAATATATAACTGTATAAAACTGTCCGAAATATATGATAAATTAATGATGATAATTAACAAATAATTCTTAGTTTTTAACCGAAAACATAATTTACCAATAATGGTTAACGAACAACCAAAAAGCCCACTTTATGAAAAAATCGCATGAGGACTGTCTACACGTTAACATTTAATTGGAGAAGTTATTAAAATGATTTATTAAAAAATGGATTACATCCATCTAATTAATTAAATAATTACCTATACTCATTTTTTAACATGATTTCCTCATTTAAAAAATAATAATATGATTAATTATTATTTTCGGTCTCTTATAACCATAACTCATTACATACGCATTGCAGCCAGAACATATTACCTCTACAGTAGAATCATAGCCATGAATAAATCCTTTAAACCTTTATGATTTTAAATTTTGTTCGAATTAATAGAATTTCCACAATAAATCGGAAATCTGAATTTATTTATGCATAATTCCAAGAACCACTCAATTCGGAGAGCACTTCTGCAAAAGCATTTACAGAGTACATATCAATTAGCATATTGAATAGATAAAGTAATTGAAATGTGACTACCAGTTTCATCTTTACAAAGATCTATGCCCCCAAGTTAACATAGCTCATTCAACACCATGTTTCTATAAATATTTGCCCAGCGAGTCAAGTGAACAAAAACAAATTAACCAGTCCGAACACGAAAATTACATCCTGAGGGTGGGTGGTGGTCTTATTGATTGCTCCATAGATCACCATCTGAATGGAACTATCAACATTACCTACTTAGACAGAAATGACCATGCCTTAGCCATTAACGCCCAAACGTGATGCTGCATTTGCCGGCGTGTGTTTCCTTGTTGCCTCCAACATCATTTAATTACTTAGGGCCACAATTAAGATTCAGGAGTATTGATTTCAAGGCAATTTCATTTAGCATTTTCCCATTTAAATTCGCCCAGCAGGATATGCTTCGGCAGCAAGGATAAGCCTATGCCTACATCCTACAGCAGTCACCTTTAATTAACTGGAGACAATAGGAGTCAGGTGAATACAAACAGGGAGTTTCATGGTATAAATGATAACTTAGCAGTGAATCCCATTTCACGACCCTACTGTACAATTGTTCCGAACAACACGACATTCGTGCAGCATAGCCAGATATTATAGGGTTGATTCCATTAGGAAAGACCCTTGGTACGCCACTGCTTTATATTATAATTGCTTCGCGCAGCAAGACTCTCTCTTCCTAAAACCATTTGAATCTCTACACACAACACACCCATACTAATTTTATCCAATAACACTGAAGTAGGGACGATTAAAAAGGAACAAATCACCAAATCATCGCAACATTGCGTGCCATTTACTTCGACATTGGCCACGACTTAAAGTGAGGTCAACGTAATTACTTTGACTTTCCTTCTGCGGAGTTGGAGTTGGAGTTTGAAGGACCCTACTGTGTAGATGTATTGACGACTTGCTCCAGATAAATATTCTTTCGCCACTATTTTTGGGGTAATGCATAAGAGGGGCATTTAGGACTTCCGACTTTTGGGGAACTTTTCACCTTCAATTTCTTTGCATGACCTTTCACATTCGGCAACCCGCAAGTCATGGAAAGTGAAGAACGAGCTGTCTGCCGAGAACAAACGAACAAATAAATGACGAATCGCCGGCCCGGGACGTCCCGGATATATTTCATTCTGTGGGAAAACAACTTCATTATCATATCCCCTGGCGATGACCAGCGGGAGTGAATGTGGCGGCAATTTCTGCCAAACGGAGAGATACAATAACTAACGATTTGGCAAACCGATAAAACTTATTGACGCAAATCACGTAAACTTCTTGTGACTTTCTCACGACAGGTGAATGTTAGAAATTTTTCTTTTGTTCTTCGACTTAACGAAAGATATTAAGACTCTTTAAGGATCTTTAAGCACTTCAAATTTATATTAAAGATTTTTTTTTTTTAAATGTATACCAAAAAAATGAAATAATTTCGTTGAGTAAAAATTAAGCTGATGGCAACAAAGAGTGACCGCCAAAATAGACTAAAATTATCCTATTTCGTGGACCTAGTATTTCAAATCAGAATGTGTACTATTTGAAAGTTTTTGATAAGATAATGCTCTCATAAAAGTTTCAATATAAGTATCTATTTCAGTTTTGAGAGCTGAATGATCAAAGTTGACGAAATTGAGTTGGATAATGTGTTTTAGTTGAATAAAAATTCGAAAAAAATTATTTTTGCACCGCATAAATTGCAAGAAATATGATCAAGTCCAATAACACATAATGAGGATAAAATTACCCCCAAACACGAAAAATGGCAATAAATTACAACGTATCCGAACAAAACATGGTGTTAAGATGTTATAGACTAAGCTAATCATCAAGTAGCATCTTGCTAATAGATTTTGCCTTAAGTGGCTTGATGTCTTACAGATCTTGCATTAAGAGGGATAAATGTCAATGAACACGAACCATAGATGAATTGCAATAGCCAATTGATGATCAGCTTGGTCTGTAACAACTAAATACAATATTTTTTCGGATAGTTTATAATTTATTACCATATCTCATGCTTCGGGGTAGTTTTACCATTTTTATGGCGTCCGATTTTATTAGATCTGATGCAAATACTCTTTTCATACTTCTTGTAATTTATAGGATACAAATATATTTTTTTTCGAATTTTCGAAAATATTTTTCGAAGTTTTGAAAATATTTTTCGATTTTTCTATTTTCAGGAGTTGATTTCATCCCCTTTGGGGGTAATTGTCAAAGAATACGAACCATAAATGCATGGCAATTGTACTTGATGATCACCTTAGTCTATAACAACTGAACACAATTTTTTTCCAATAATTTATAGTCTTTGCCATTTTTCGTGCTAATTTGGGGGTAATTTTACCCTCTTTATGTGTATTTGTATTGGACCCGATGCAAATATCTTTTTTATTTTTCTTGTAATTTATACGGTGGAAATATTATTTTTTTTTAATTTTTATAAATAGTTTTTACTTTTTTTTACTGTAAGTGGTTGTTTTCACCCCCTTGCAAGGGTGAATGTCAGTGAAAATGAAAAATTAAACATATAGCAATTGCTATTTAATGATCAGCTTCAATTATGACTCATGAACACATTTTTTTCAGATATTTAATAATTTATTGTATTTAACAATGTTTGTAAATTTTTTTATGTCACTGTTATTTTTCTGATATTTTACGTGACCTAAGCTTTAAAATGAGATAACATAAACTTGTTTATCTTCTTTCATTGTCGAGATATTCGATTTTTAATGTCAAAACTTTTGTTCAGCTGAAACACATTATACAACTCAATTTCATCAACTTTGATCATTTGTATCTCAAAATGTAAACAGATACTTTTCTGAGAGCCTTATCTTATCATAAACTTTCAATTAGCACACATTTTGGTTTGAAATACGAGGTCCACGAAATAGGTTAATTTTGTAGTCTCTCTTTCGCAAACAAAATAGTAATGGAGAATTTATAAAAGTTTCACGGTGTTTGCATGTGCCCTGTATATTCTGCTTATATTCCCATTTTCTTTAACTATAGCTCGATTATAAAGCTTTTGACTACAACTTGAATGATAATTAAAAATCCACTTTCCAGAAGACAGACAGAAACAGAAGACACATATTTTTTGGGTGCATATTGGAATTAAAAATTACTAATATTTGTGGGAATGGAATAAAATTTGAAATTTTGTTTAGTTAGCTATTTACATTCTTTTGCAAAATTTTTAGTATTCTACGAATTCGAACCGAATCAATAAGACAACATATAACAACAGCATAACCAGTGAGACAACACTATATTTTTCTGGAATTAAATATAAAATTTCTTAACATATTTCTCGATAAAACGATAACCACATAATAATTTTCTGAAGTGCCTTGAGTTCATAATTCAAAACAGACCTACGTAGCATAAACTAGAACAGAAAACACAAACAATTTCTATCGCTGTACATTTTCCCTTTATTCTCAACCCAAAATAACTTTTCGGCAATAAAATTGCTCGCTAGCTAATGATTAATGGATTATAAGCAGAGGAAATTTAATGACTCTTAAATATCGCTACATTAGCGTAAAATTATAATTGATTCTGCATAATTTCTCGCTTCAATTAACTCTATTGTGCATGTGCTATCTGAATAATTAAACCGGGGAGATGCAGTTATACAAGTCGTTTAGTTTTAATGGGTTTGAATGTTAGTTCCTCTAGCTCTAGCTTATCGCGTTGCAAGTGAGCAAATTGTAGAATAGACTTTTGAAAATTATTTAAATGATATGCAATAATTATAATCGTTCACTATTGTTTTATTTAATTATAAATATGACAAATGAGTTTTAACAGAAATATAATTACCTTGTCTATCATAACACAATTTGTTTACCTTTAACGTTATCCTTTGAATATTACCTAAATATATAAGCAAGGAACGATCGCAGTACGACAGGTGATATACAAAAAATTTTAATTAATTAATGCTAACCTAGCCATATAAAAATAATATATGTCCTGAATTATCTATGCATTTCTGAACAACTTCTGCATATATAATAGATATATATATAGATCAGACAAGGTGTTATAAGGTTATTTGTAAAGGGTACTTTTTTAGTTTATGTAGAACTTCCCACAGGGACAACTGTCACTCCGAGCTGTCATTCAGACAGCTCTATGTGACATTTACATTCAATATAGTCTGGCAGGTAATCATGATTATCTGTCAGTCGTCGGTTCGTTGTCTTGAACCTTAGTATTGGATTTGTATATAGCATAGTATACTTTAGGTTTTCGCGTAGACTAAGATCTAGGCAAACCTTAGGATTTAACATTGAAAGTATGTAATAGTAGAAGAGACTTGGGACTTCTTGGATGTGATTCTATTTTTTTAAGTTTTTTAAGTGTTTTCTGTATTTTATATAATTAACAAATATATGTATACTAAACTGGAGTATCTAAACTTTAAACAGGTAGTTAGGTGGTAAGCCGATTTAGTGAATAAAAACGTCTTTATATGAGTTTATTTCACGTTACCCGTCTTCTATTAAGTATAAGATATATGAAAGAAATCGTAATTGTAGTTTCTAATTTCCTCCGAAAAAATCATTTTTATGTTTTTTATATTTATATTTATTTCAGTAAAAAAAGTACTTTTTTCTTTTAATAAATATAATGTAAGACACATTTTCAAACTTTTTTCAAATCTACAAGAAAACTGATGCGGAAAACGGCAAACACTGAAAACACTACAATTTATACCAAGTACATCGTACAGATTCATTTATACTATGTGACCGTATAAAATTTATTATTTTTTCGAATTTTCTTAATTTATGATTTTGAGTTATCAATGTAACTACACCAAATTTCATCTCAAAAGGTGCAAAATTGAAAGACTAATAGCGCTCTGACCCACAGACAGAACCCTAAGAAGGCCAACTAAGGAGCTAATAATTTTATTTCAAGATACTAGAGTGGATACAATTTTTTATTTTTCTTGTTTTATAATAAAAAACTTTCTAATTTAATTTAATACGAAAAAATCAATGAAAATTACAATAAAAAAATAAGAAATCGATTAGTCAATTCATATCACTTTTTACGAACCCCGGACTGTTTATCGCTGCCTTCAATAAAGAATTACATTTACACGATAGAATTTATTTTATACGAATGAATGGTTCCTTGATTACCCTAGAGATTTCACTTAGAACGCTTCAGCTCCTATGAAACTTCACCCACCTTCGCATCTTGGAGACGTTGCTGCCAACTTCTTCAACACGCCAAAGTGATTAATGGTGTTCGATTGATAAAACGTTTCTGACAGGATTTTCCACTTTTTTAGATTTTCTTTTAGCCGTGAATTAAATTACAGAGGGAAAGTACAAGGTGCCAAGGAAACCTATTTCTTCTGCAGGCCCTGAAAGAGTTATCGAGAGCAAGACATGTTCCACATTGAGGGATGGGCAGGTCGAAGGATAGCACTTTGCTAAAATTAAGCATAAGATAGCAGCAAGACGAATTAGATCTGTATCGTTAGCATGGCGCATCTCAGTGGACAAAGAAAGCATTCTTCTTCTACCACTGCCTAAAAGGCATGTTTTTAATGGAGAAAACACAAAAACGGAGTAATTCAATTTGATAAATTGAGAAGCAACTTTTCTGAACTTTTTCGCATACCAAATCATAATATGTAGGCACTCAAGTGTTCAGTGCAATTGACAATAATTGTCTTCTGTACTGAATTCAAAAATTCCGGCATATCCTTTACTTTCCGAGATTTAGATTAGATCCTGCTGAGTATAAAGTTGGTAAATTTTTTGTGTCCGATTAAAAAGGGACGGAAATATGTTTTTTTGTATTTTTATATGACCATAAGCCCGTATGTAAGTTTGTTATCACCTAAAACCTTAACGGCTCGATCGATTCTAAAATCCTTCTAAAAAAGGTTTTGTTTCATGTATTTGACAGCTTATTGTCTCTTCTCACTTCCAGAGATCTATTTTTAAATAAATTACACACTTCGTAACATCACACAAACACTCTCCTAAAACCGTTTTAAGAAATTCGTAAAAGAAAAAAGATTATACCTATATTTGTAACGCTACCTCTACGCATTTTATATGCAAAAACTATATAGCAAAAACTTTGAACGCGTTTTTCTCGAAATCACATTTTTGAAAATGGCCGCATCTGTATCTCAAAAACTATTCAACCAATTTTAACAAACCAAACGCCATTCGATTCGTTAGCAAATATACTAGTAACTAAGCCTTTAAAAATATTATTTTACCCCTCCACTCTTTTATGCGGAGGGGAGTTTACCCCTAACTTATATTCGTTTTTTAACTTTTTTAGAAAAATGTGTATAAAATGATATGTTTATTAAAAATAAAAGGTTTTTTAGGTTTAGGTACTAGTTTTGTGTCTTATGAAAACAATCCACTAAAGATTTTTACTCTATCTGTTACAGGAAGTCCTAGAGAAATGCGGCCGTTTTAAAAGTGCATTTTGGATGACGCCATCTGCAGGCATTAAAATAAACTAAAGTTGCATTTAAAAAATTTTTTTATATTTTTCATAATCTTACAAATAATGTACAAAAGGTTTCAGAATAATAAATATAATAGTCTTTTCAAAAAAAAATCTTTCAAAAAGTGTGTTTTTTTTCTGTAAAGGTCCCCTTAAAGTTCAAAATTTCATTTAAACTAAGAAGCAAAATCCTTTAATATTCCGTTTGTATTTTTAGAAATTTCCAAAAATTGCTAAAATATCACTTAATTTCACAATTTAGAGCTAATTTCCTCAAAAATATTATGTAGTGAAAACTGTTGGTTTTCAGACTTGTATTTAGCACCCTTAATAGCATCAAGAATAGTTGTTAAAAATAAAGAGATTTTGATAACCCAATTTTCGCAGACTTGTGTTATTCATATTGTATTTTAAATTTTTAAATCGCTTTTATATGTAGTAGGGGAGAGTTGCCCAATTTGGGCCGGCTCCTATTTCGGGCCACCCATTTTTTTCAATTTTACCGAGTTTTTGAAAATTAATTAATGTCAAAATTTGATTGAAAATGAATGTAGAACAAAATAATGAAAGAAATACTAATTTTAATAAAAAATTAATAATGTTACAACAATCTCGTAAAATGGTATCTGCCGACTTAAAAATCTGACATTTTTGCTCGTCGATAAAAACAAATTGATACATCTCATGAATCTAAAATTTGTTCTGATGCGAAGTGTATAATATGTTTATTAGCGAAAAATCGTGTATTTGCAATTTAAAAACTATAACAATACTAATTAATTTAAACAATCTGGAAAAATGTCATTTCCCCTAATTTGGGCCACTGTGCAATTCGAAAGGGCGCCTAATACGGGTCACTCACGCGATGTAAACAAAGCAACACTATCTGAAGGAAAAATGTTTTTTTAATTAAAACGGTAAGTGTACATGAGATATTTAGCAAATTTAGTATATTAAGCCTATTATTATTTTAGATTATAAAATGTTACATGTCATTGAGTAAATACTTAATTTATGATGATTAACTCTTTATTGAGAATTTAAATTTCAAATATATTTCTGATCAACGAATTAATTAACGTCAATTCATTGTTTCATTAAATATAATAAGTAACGGTGTTTTAAACAATATGTCGAACCATTTTCGCGTTTTTCAGATATTTTACGTGCTATTCAATAGGTGGCCCACATTAGGCGACTCGTCACCTAAATTGGGCCACTTGCACGTTTTTTTCAAACGTTATTTTTTATTATAAAAGAAAGTCAAACTTGCCTTAAACTTTCCACAAAGGTAAATTATCATCCAAATTTTAATATTGCGCTATTAATTATGTAAACGAAACGTTTACAATAATTTTAAATGCATTTAACCTTAGGTGGCCCATGACTGGCGACTCTCCCCTATACACCGGTCTGTGTCGTAAAATTTATTATAGGAATCGATATGTAATTTTAATCTATTTTCTGAATTTTAAATGTTTTATATTTTATTAAAATTAGTTTCCTGTAATATGAATAACTACAAAATTCAATGTCAATCGTGTTTCATATAATTTTAGATAAATGTGTATTTTTGATACTATACATACCTATAATTTAAAATTTTACTATATTTAACACTGGAACGCACGCGTGGGGTCATACGTACCCCAGTGTTCATTTTGCTTAATATAAAAACAAGCTGTTTTACATTCATCTTTAAAAATGTGGTTAAAATAAAGTTGCTTTTCTATAACTATAATAATTGTTTCATTAATATGTAACACTATTTGGCTAAATAAAATTGTCGCCAAGTTGGGGTACTCATTTCTCCCACGCGTGCTGTGCTCTCACGTACCAAACAGGGGCGCGTGCGCTCCAGTGTTAATGTTGCAGTATTCCAGAAAATTGTTTACTGTGTACTTTTACTGATAGAGAATTTCTGCAAAAACAATTTATACTTTATCATTCGATTTAAATTTCGAATTTACATACTACGAAAACCACAAAAACCTTTACATGTATACAGTCAGACCAATTTTGTAGGTATTCACACTACTTGAAATTGAAAGAAACATTTTGATAGATCTTCATTAATACGTATGCGAATGTCTGTAAAGGGAGATTGCTATTCATCAGTGAATGAAATTTCTTTGAAATCAGATAAAATGAAATCACATTACTTGAATTACTTACAAACAGGACGATAAAGAAGTAAAGGAAATAAAACGTCTCCATACAACTTGTTAGCAAAAAATATTTCTCTTGCGGTTGTAAAAACAGAGAAAATCTCTATAATATTGCTTCAGAGTATACTTCAGAGTTTTTCGAGCATGCAACGAAAGCGTGGTTTTACATCCAAAGGATAATTCATTTATAATCTCCTCAAAAGAAAAAAAGGAATATAATTGAATTCACGAAGTTAGAGAAACTGTCAATAGGTGACTTTTCAAATAGTTTCTACCATTACGAATGTAGAAAAATAAACGTAAAATATTTTTTTTTTACAGGCTTTAAATTAGAGCAAAGTGTGATTTTTTTTTTCGTAAGAGCACGGAAAAGTGATAAATCAATGAAATTAAACGAGATATTTTACCCTATTTGGTTCATTATTAAGAATACAATTTCGTAAGTTATATTTTAACTGATGTATCAAACTTTTTTATCGCACTTCGAATATAAAAATGCTGAATTTCTCCATTCGGAAACAAGTTACGATATTTTCATTTGTAGCAATTTTTGCGTAATAAGATTTGCGTTTTTGGTTGAGTATTGTTTCAAATTAGACTTATTGATTGAATTTAGTTAACATAGTGCTTCTTTTATATATTGCTTAAATTTATTAATTTAATAAGCGCATAAAAACCTGCCATTGCCATTGGCATTTCCAGGAACAATTACTGAGCATTTTAATTTTTCAATTGCAGATGTGCAACAGGTATGTTCATCGTATGGTCAACCCGTTTCAGGTAGATTCGAAAAAAATAGTAACGTGAAATTTTGAGAAAATACTCTGAGTGGTGAGTCTATGTTAATATATTGCTGATCGCTTATACTTGCCTAAAATTAAAACCCTTTTTTTCCATATCACTGTTTAAATTATCGTCTTTGCTTTCACAATTATTTAGTATATGTGATAAATACTAACAAAATCTTTGGACAGAAACTTTCCCTGTATTCATTATGAAGGTAAGATAAAGAGTATGTTAATAATTTTTTTGTACATACTTTAAACGAGGTAGGAGACCAATAACGAATAAAAGTAAGAATAAACTAAATGCTAACTAAAAGCAAAGCATGCTAAAATTTTAATTCGGCCCATTTTATAATCAAGGAAATTATTTTATTTTCTATTAAAACGAGAATACTCGTTACCGGTCGCCAAATTGTTAAAAATTAAGTGTTGAATTAATGGAAAGGGGAAGAAATACAATGGTAGGTTGGTGAATGTGACAATTATAAATTAAATTTAATACATACTAATTATAAAACGTGAGTTATATATATACATGGTTGTCGTGAGTGCAATGGTTAAGGGGATTTCTAGTGGTTTTTTTGGAAAATTATTCGTTTTTCGTTAAAAAATGTTTCTAGAATAATGAGCAAAATTATGTCAAGATCGAGAACAGGTTTAAAAGAAAGTTAGACAGCTGTAACGTTCGAGTGCTCAAAACACACCTGACAGTAATCAAAACTTTAAACACGGTTTTCTAGAAACTATTTAACTATATGAAATTGCGGTCCGAATGTCTAAACTTTCTCAAAACGTGATTTGAAAGTTTTTTCTTGCTTTGGTTTTTGCAAAATGGCCATTTTGTATAGCAATGCAATAAAAACATTCGCGGTTTTTTCACACGAAAAGGATCAACTTTAAAAAAAATTGTATAGAACAGAAAATTCTTGAAATTGGCCAAAAAACATGTGGACTATTTTTGGTTTTTTGGGTTTGGCCAATTTTTTAAAAATCTAAAAATATCCTGCAAAAATTCTGAAAAAATTCACAAGTGTTTTTTGGCTAAATATAATTTTTTTTTTTATAAAATTTGGTGATATTTTCACTCAAAAGGATCAATTTTACGAATAAATTTTTTAGGACAAAAGAACTGCTTACTCTTCAAATGTGCAATAATGCAATTATGAATTTTTATTGTTATTTATGATAGTTATAAGCAATTAAAGTTAAAAAAAAAATCGAAAAATTCAAAACTTCGTTTTTTAATAAAAATTAATGATTCCAGTACAATGCGATAGCCAGAACAATGATTAATAAAAATAAATTTCGTTTCTTGCTCAATTGATCATAAAAAAAAATTTTTTTTTAAACTTCAGTTACTTATTTACGTCTATCAAAAAAACTGATAATAAAATATAAATATTTAAAAAACAATCGAAACCACCAGAAACCCCTCTTAAAGTACCTACTTATTAAAAAATGGGTAAATAGCTTGTAATTCGAACAATAGTAGGAGATTTAGGCCGTGTGCCAACTTTACTTTTCGAATTTTTTACTTTTCCTCAGGCACTTCGAACATTTAAACTGTGCCAATTACCGAAATTTCTTTTCACTAACAGTTCTTTTTGACAGATTGAAAACATGAATGATTTGGATTTCTTGTATCTTATTTTATTGTTTATTAAGTTAGAAAGACTGCATTTAAAGTATCGAGATGGATTATAGAAATAGGACGAAGAAAATATCGCCATTTCTGACGACACAAATGTACTCCCTGCAGGAGAAGACGACGATTTGGAACAGGATTCCGTTGATGCGTTGTCAAATGAAAAGGAGATACCTGCCAACCGAAAAGCAAGGAAAAAAATTTGCTTTTCCAAAGACGCAAACCTTCGAAAACGAACTGACTAGTCGAAATGGTTTTTTCATACAAATCTGCTTTTGAAATGACAAGTTGGCACACACCCTTAGAATATATTGAAAAATTGTATGTGATTTTCTTTTTAAAATTTCAGCAAAAGCTATGCAAAAACGTAGCTTTTCGAATTGCATTCTCACCGACGATATATGAGTTAAATTCCCTATTTAGCTATTTCATTCTTCTATTTACTGCTTTCAATCAATGTTAAGGCCGTGTGCCAACTTTACTTTTCGAATTTTTTACTTTTCCTCAGGCACTTCGAACATTTAAACTGTGCCAATTACCGAAATTTCTTTTCACTAACAGTTCTTTTTGACAGATTGAAAACATGAATGATTTGGATTTCTTGTATCTTATTTTATTGTTTATTAAGTTAGAAAGACTGCATTTAAAGTATCGAGATGGATTAATAGAAATAGGACGAAGAAAATATCGCCATTTCTGACGACACAAATGTACTCCCTGCAGGAGAAGACGACGATTTGGAACAGGATTCCGTTGATGCGTTGTCAAATGAAAAGGAGATACCTGCCAACCGAAAAGCAAGGAAAAAAATTTGCTTTTCCAAAGACGCAAACCTTCGAAAACGAACTGACTAGTCGAAATGGTTTTTTCATACAAATCTGCTTTTGAAATGACAAGTTGGCACACACCCTTAGAATATATTGAAAAATTGTATGTGATTTTCTTTTTAAAATTTCAGCAAAAGCTATGCAAAAACGTAGCTTTTCGAATTGCATTCTCACCGACGATATATGAGTTAAATTCCCTATTTAGCTATTTCATTCTTCTATTTACTGCTTTCAATCAATGTTAAGGCCGTGTGCCAACTTTACTTTTCGAATTTTTTACTTTTCCTCAGGCACTTCGAACATTTAAACTGTGCCAATTACCGAAATTTCTTTTCACTAACAGTTCTTTTTGACAGATTGAAAACATGAATGATTTGGATTTCTTGTATCTTATTTTATTGTTTATTAAGTTAGAAAGACTGCATTTAAAGTATCGAGATGGATTAATAGAAATAGGACGAAGAAAATATCGCCATTTCTGACGACACAAATGTACTCCCTGCAGGAGAAGACGACGATTTGGAACAGGATTCCGTTGATGCGTTGTCAAATGAAAAGGAGATACCTGCCAACCGAAAAGCAAGGAAAAAAATTTGCTTTTCCAAAGACGCAAACCTTCGAAAACGAACTGACTAGTCGAAATGGTTTTTTCATACAAATCTGCTTTTGAAATGATAAGTTGGCACACACCCTAAGTCATATTTGTCAGCGTCAGCAGGGACTTTACAAATAACCTTCGTTCAAATGAAATTTAGCCTCTGTGACAAAAGCAATATTACTCTACATCTACATATTTGTCCTTTCAGCACAACATAAAATGGTCAGAAATCTCCTTATACATTTTTCGGACAAAAATGTGAAAAACTGTCTACAAAAGCCAGAGAGCACACCTCTGGGAACAATAATGGATTGAGCGAGGGATCAATTGCGTGGTATTGCCGTTGCCGCAACCACCTCAAGGGAAATGCCGGGCCTGGCAATTGAGGTAATTTCGATATTTCCGTTTCCCAATTTTCCGGACAACCGAATGTGTCAGGACGGGAACTTACTTAAAATTCAGAATTTCATCCAATTGATGATTGCTAAATTAACACGACTCGGACTCGTGGCAATCAGAGGGCAGAAAGGTGGCCCGGGGCGGTTAATGTTCACCTTCGTTACGCAGGGGGTGTATGTCACCCTTCCGCCTATTCATTAGCAATTAACTTGTGTGCCCGAAAATAACTCATGCATGCAAACATTCAGAATTAATTGTCTCATTACGGCCGGGCTTAACTCCCGCATATAAATTACCTTCGACATTTTAGTCTCTTCCTTGTTTCGAAAAATTGACGAAAATCGTGGTCCACAAATGATGCGTGCTAATCCTATTTGTGACTGATTGATGTATCTAAATTGAGAATAATTCATTTAAATGAATTCTAGTAAGAGTACTGTAGACTTCATTCCATCATGGAATTTATTAGAAGTTATATTTATGTTAATTAAGCGTATTCATAATTTATGATTCCTTAATTTAAAGCTATGTAAATTAACGTGGATTATTTGAATTTGAATCAATTTATCAAAACCATTTGCTAATGTATACTTATGATAAATATTTCTCTAATATATCAGAGTTAATTGATTCATTTTTATGAAAACGTTAATCACTTGTGCCCTTGGGGTCTGCGGGTGCTTAAGTTTAAGATTTAGTTAAATTTTTTATTTCGCAAGGATGGTTTAACGTTTCAACAAAATTTAAATTCGAGTTTAATTTAGGCGTTTAAGCTAAGTTTAGGGAATACAATGACGAATTGTAAAATATATATAATGGATGTTGATATAGAATAAACCATTGATATTCGATTGATCGTGTTTTTTTTTTTTCTTTTTAACTATCTAAATCGTTGGTTTATATGTCAAAAAAAAAAAAAAAAAAGTCAGTATTCGATATACCAGTTACTTCTTTTTTTTTCTCATAAAAGTGGTTATTTTCTACAAAAAATGTTTCTTTTATCATGCAGTAAACTTCAAATACGGAAAAGCTTATTAACCAATATTTTTCATTTGTAGACTGTAACGAAAACCTTAGAAAAAATATAGTGGCCTCCAAAAAGGTATTAAATTCAGTTTTCTAAATTGGGCACTGAATTTGAAATTAACAGTCCCAAGAACCTCCATATACTTACTTTTATGAGATTTCAATGAGATTTAGTAATCATCTTGAATAAAGTTATAAACCTCCACATAGTAATTGTTTATACGAGTCCTAGAACTTTAGAATATTAATATTAGTTATTTTCTATACTACAGTAGTGGAAATAACTATAATTCCACTGAGTTTTTTTCTATTGAAAGCAACTGACTGCTAATTTATAATTCGAAGTGAGCCGTTTTATTTCCGTTTATTGTATCATTTCTAAAATCTAACGTAAAAAACAAAAATATCACTAGTTGAAAGCAAAATTTTAAGTAATATTAAAAAAAACAATTTTTAGCATGGAAATAACTATAAATCCACTATTCATATTTTAAGAAGTACAACACAACTTTTTTTTTTTTTAACGTGTACTGCCTCCATTAGCCTGAATTACTTCGAAAATTCTCGTTGGCATGCTGTCTATCAACTTTTGTAGCTGCGATTGAGACAATTGCGCCCAAGCATGATTTATGGCCGCTTTCAACTCCTGAATCGTTGTAAACTGCCTTCCATTTGAGTAAACCTGCCGAATCAATATTGCCCATAGATTTTCAATTGGGTTCAGATCAGCATTATGCGACGGTCAATCCAAAACAGGTATGTTCCTGGTCTGAAACCACGATTTCGTTTCGCGAGATGAGTGGATGAGTGCATTGTCTTGCTGAAAGATCCACTCCTTGCTGAGATTATCATCGCCGAAGTCAATTAGGATACTATCCAGTAGTTGAATATAATCGCTGGATTTCATTCTGGTAGATATCCAAAAAATGGGTGTCTTCGCTTGGCTGCAAAAAGCAGCCCAAACCATTGCCGTACCACCTCCAAAATTGCGACTCATAGCGACCTCTGTATCTTTTCTAAGGTCGTGCCAGTAAAATTGACATCCATCTGGACCGTCTAAATTGAACTTCTTTTCGTTGCTAAAAATCACTTTCGTCCATTCCCTGGTCCAAGACATATGATTTTTAGCAAATTGAAGTCTGGCTTCCTTATGCTGCTTGTTCATTGCCGGTTTTGATATTCTTTTTCTCCATTCTAACGTTCCACTGGTATGCAAAATCTGCCGAACGCGTCTAGAAGTCACGGGCAACTTAAGGTCATTCACAATTGGAAAAGAACTTAAATGTTTTCTTCCTGCTAACCCAATTATAGAACGCCGGTCCATGTTGGTAAGTTTTGGCGGAGGTTTTTTTTTGTTAGTTTTACCATAATTTGCACATAAACACAGGAAATTTCGTACAGCTGTGTGAGTCCTTCCATTTCCCAACATCTGAGCAATTCTTCACAGTGAAACATTTGCTGTTTTGAACGCAACCACTTTCGTCTGCTCTTCTTTAGTTAATAATTTTCCTGGATAAAATATAGTACTCCCTTTTTTTTTTTTTTTTTGCTAAAATATTTAAATTACCTCCAAAATTATTTTTTATATCTTAATGAATCAATAACTCCTTGTTTTAATCCGCCAGCGGCACTTCAACACTTCTGGAATTATAATAATTTCCACGCGCAATCACAACGAAAATGATTAAAACTCACCCAGAAACCGTTAACACTAACCAATTTGACACGAATTCTGACTAAATTGATTGAGCATGCGCACAAAGCCGAGGAGTGCAGTTTTCATTTTTTTCTCTCAAAATACAAAGCTATGGCATAACTTTTATTCAGTGGAATTATAGCTATTTCCACCACTGTAGCTGAAGAATATTTATCATTTTCTTTTCGATTTACTCCTCTACTGTAGCTTTCGCTCCAGATTCTTCTTAGATTACATCGCACCTTTCAATAAACCTACACTATCCAAAAGAATCATTGAGAGCGGTTCATGCATTCCAAGGTTTTGGTGTTAAAATTGTTTCAAAATATAATGCTAAGTTCTAAACATTTATGTATTTGGTAGTGGAAAGAAATATCGATGACCAATGTCCAGATTTTAATCTATATAAATAAAAACGAACCCCTGTTTCCGTTGGTCACGCCATAACTTGAGAACGACTTTACCGATTTCATTAATTTTTTTTTTTTAGAAATTTTCTAATACTTTGTAGAAGGTTTTTATGGAAAGAAAAGTTAAGAAAATTGGATAATTTCAGAAAACTTAACGACTATTTTAACTTCGCGAGTTTGACAGTTCGCGCGTTCTCAATTCCGACGGCTTTTAATGAAAATTAGTACAATGATTGTATTGAGGTCACTGATTTTGAATATTATCAAAATTTACAAATCCAAGATGGCGGACCCAATATGGCGACCAAGATTCCTCAATTCCAACGGCTTTTAATGAAAATTAGTACAATGATTGTTTTTGGGTCACTGATTTTGAATATTATCAACATTTTCAAATCCAAGATGGCGGATCCAACATGGTGACTAAAATATCTCAATTACAACGGATTTTAATGAAAATTAGTACAATGGATATTCTGAGGCAACTTATTTAGAATATTATCGAGATTTCCAATTCCAAGATGGTGACCAACAATTTCTCAGTTTCAACGGATTTTCATGAAAATTAGTACGATTTTTTTGGTGCCACTAATTTTGGCGGACCCAATATATATAAAAACATTTCTCGATTTCAACGGGTTTTAATGAAATTTGATACAATAATTGTGTTAATGGCACTAATTTTAAATATTATCAAGATTTGGATATTCAAGATGGCGAATCCATAAAGGGGTTTTCGGGTTGAATCAGTTTCTCGGATATAACAATCTAGAACATTTGAGAAGTCTTTAATTAGTAAGTATTTACCCAACGCCGGGTGAAACTGGATAATTTTCCAATATTTGTGAAGTGTAAAACGGTTTACTTTATATTAAAAAACGTGAGAGTTTGTTCAATAAATTAATTAGGGATATGAAATGGAAACACTGTTTTCTTATATTAATGGTATTATTTGTAGAAACATGCGAAAAGAAAGAACACGTTCAAATATTGGTCGACGCACATGGCATAATGAAAATGTACCGGAAAGGGCAGTACAACGTCTGCTGGGCCAGCTAGTATCAATATAATATTATATCGTGGTTTGAAATATCGGCTAGAAATATAGATATACGATAATCGGAGCAAAAATATCGGTATTTTGATATATTTGGCATCGTGTTTTTCATTGGGTTTTGACCCAGAAAGATAAATCTAGAGCATTCAAGATAGATTGTTCTCAATATAAACATGAGTGAAAGTCAGTTTAAAATAGAACCCGAGGTCAACAACTATCACGAAGTTTTGAACAACTTCATGTCATCCGCCATAAGACCAACATAATTTATATTATCAGAAAAGCTTTCTCTTATGTACGTGTACCGGACCAATACTCATGACTATCGTTTACTATACAGCCCAGACGTAACTCGCTCTACGTTACGTACAGTATATCATAGCTATTCTTCATTCAATTTTTATTTTTCTTTATTATTACATTTAAATTAAATTATACTAAATTCTTCTAAATACATTCTATCATTTCAAATATATTTCACAATTGTACGAAATGAAAATGTTTAATAGACCATATCCTCTTTTTTAATCATTCAATTTTACATTTTAGACGATCTGATTTTTATAGTAAGCAGTAATGAATTTCTAATTAATCAAAGACTACAAAATTGATTTGATTATGACGGTTTCTAATTTTTCTGCTGGTAGAATACGGCCCTAAAAGTAAAAAAAACATGTCCTGCAGAGGTTTTAAATTAAGTCTTGGGATATGTTCATATCCGTACTTAAAGGAAGTTCTTGAATGACGAAAAATCAGTGCTCTTTTATTGTATATATATATTAGTTAAATTTTTCCTAATGGGAAACGTATTTAGCACTCGTCAAGATTTTCTTTTCCTTGCCAAAAGGTCGGAAAAACAGCCTCGACATGAAAAACCCTGTGAACTGGTAGACCAATAATATCTATTCCACGTGGAGCGATAAAAGCTAAGTATAAAGAGGATTATCAAAAGAATCCATTAAGCGAAAAACAAGGGCTAGAACAACTTATCTTGGTTAAAAATTTTCGCAAATCGTCAACAAAAACATACAAGTCATATATCATTTGAGTGAAATCGAACGTAAACTGAGGCAACTAATGGCAAAAGAAGTTAAAAGAAATTATCAAAAACATTTATGGGAAATCTGGCAGTAATACATCATAAAAGACACAAAAAAAAAACAATATAACTTTAAGTGAATTAACCAGAATGGGCGAATCTGAAGTGATTTATAGTAATTCGCAAGGACGAGTTTGCTGCAATATGTTATCGCGTCTGCGAACCGCCCTCATGGTCCTTGGCGATATTCTCATGATGAATTGACTGCAGCGACATCTACAATCCTCCTATATGTGTTTCACCAGAGCCTTCAGCATCACTTGAAATTTCCAGAGTTTGGAATTTTATAAAGGGTCATATGGAAAAAAAGTTGAATGCGACAAAAGTATCAAATTTTGTTGACTGGTATTCAAGAATGATGACAACTTGAAAAAGGACACGGGGAAAGGTCTCTGTCTGCAATGCGCTGCTTCTCTAAATAAACAACTTTGTCCTTTTTCGACGGAGCTATACCTTAATTAGTTTTTTTTTTTCTTTAAATTATCCCTTACCCGTCTCGCCAGCAATCCTACAGTATTCAAAACATTTCCGCTGCTCCTTTACCCACGTCTTCTTCATCCATTATTCTGGTGACAATTTTTGTATTAAGGATGTAGGGACGCTACCCTTCCCAACCTCAGCTGTCTTCAGCTGGTTTCCCAAACTCAAGCTGTTCTCTAATTTTCTTCGCCTTTTTCTCGGGTCTTATAAATTGTTTGGGTGGACAAATAGCTAGACTGCTACTAACCACACCACGTAGTACCTTGGTGTGTAAGTGGATTGTCACGCTTTTGAATGATGATGTAAGTAGAAAGGTGCGGACGGGTCGGGGGCTGCCTTCTTCTGACGAACGAGCAATTTAATTAAGAAAAAGATGGATGGCTCTCAGTTGTTATCCAATTGTCTTTCAAGGTCCGCGGCAGCGAAGGCTTTCGAGGATATTCAACATTATGAGATGAATATGCAATTTTTCCGCGAAGTAAATTTATCAATTTACCCGGGCTAGTAATCAGGTCCTTTCTCAGCTTTTGAATGATCGTAATTTCCCTCATCTTCGGCGAATATAATAAATGAAGCGGTGTAACGGAAAGCCTTTCGAACCCTTAACAACAGCACGAAGTAGCAAATTAATCTTATCGAGAGACTCCTCTAAAATCTGCTAAAAGGACAAAATAATTGATAAATGAGATCTAAGAAATTGTTCAATCACTCCGCCAGACAGGGAGAACTCAACTCAACTTCCTAAAAAATTTTATTGATATTTTCTAAAGCAAAAACAGAATATGCAGGTTGAGTTTAATCTCAGTTTTCATGTAAATGTAGGATTGGTCGCACTTCTTATTAGAACATCAACCGGACTGGTTTTTTCGAGAAATTCCCACGTACATACATATAATCCTTTTGAAGTCACAAACAGTTTCGAACATTTTTTACACAACGAAACATCGGAGTTATTGAATTCCATTTATTATATTTAATTAATGTTCCCAGACTTCTGCATCTGCTTTGTGCTCTTTATAAAAAAGACGTTTCAAATGTGAAGGCATCGCATGGAAATGAGCGTTTTACTTCTGTTGTTCTAGAATACAGGCGAAATTTCTTGTCTTTATTTTTCTATGATACAATGTATATCTGCTTTGTTTCTTCCACCTATTCATGAAATTTCCTATAATATAATGGTAATTAAAAACTACATCAAAACAGAATTTTCTATCCTTGTCCGAAATCAATTCACTTTCTTGTTGCTTATTTGCTGAATTGAAATAAGTCTGCATACGAAAGTTTCAGATGCATCACAAGAATTTACATTTTCATTATTGCATCGATCCAAAGATTTGTTTGGAATACAATGACTGAGAATGAGATTGGTATTTTTATCAAAACATGTTTGTGTATTTTATTATTGTTTATACAGTGTATTTTAGAAATAAGTAGGATGTAATAAATCGATTTCCTCGACTTTTATATTCTACTCTAGAAATTGTGAAATTTTATTTTAAACAAACATAAAGTGTTTACGGACTTGCATACAGATTTCTTTTTTTGTAGAAATTGTTATTATTATTATTGTCCTTTTTGAAGGGTGGTGTTAATTATTTGGATGAAAATATTTTATATTAGTGGATTTTTAACTTTCAATAAATATTTCTGGCAAAATGTGGCTTTTTGAAGTTGTAAAGTTAAATATAAGGAGAAATACGACCCATACGATTTTTTTGCATATTATCAACCCAACTGAGGGCTTAACTGAATATATCCAAAAAAATTCGTTAAAATCCTTGAGGCATGCGCGATTTTATATTATTGATATCTTATTGAATAGTCTTGTAAATATAAAAAAAACTAAAAACAACTTACAAGTAAAAGTAGTTATTCTGTTTAAAAAAAACTGCTCTACATGAGGTAGTACGCACGATTCCACATTCTCTGTAATACAAGCAGTACACTTTAACTGCCTTTCTAGATATTGAAGGAGCTTTTAACAATGTCCATACGGAAGCAATCTAGGAAACCCAATTAACACTTTTAGGTTAATTACGATTGCTACATTGATTTAGTCGGATCTAGGATCCATTTTCGTTAGTAGAGGAACTCCACACGGAGGTGTCATTATATGATTAAGGTCATATTCATATTCAGGATTACCTCCCTGTTAAGGGGTCTTTCTAACTTGAAAATGATAAAAAAAAAAAATTTTAAACCATTTATTTCTCACAGAAGGAATCAAGATATCGTTTTGAAATTTTGCAGTTAAAGAGTACAAAAATATTTGTTTTTAGATTTTTACATTTGCTTTCTTGTTCACACGAATTTTTTCAAAAAAATATCAAAAAATTATAGTTGACATGACTTCGGCAAATTATTAAGCTTTAAAGCCGCTATAGCCCGGACCTTAAGGAACCGACTGTAAATCGGAAAATTCGTCTATCTTTTTGATTTAGGTTTGGGCTATAGCTATAAATGTGTACAATAACATATTAAAAAACCAGAGCAATTGGTTAAGTAGTTTTTCTTAAATCATGTCAACCAGGTCAAAAACCATGGTTTCAAGAAAAGCGAGTTTAAAGTTTTTAGAATGATATTTTTTAATAGAATTTCTGGATGATTTTTTATACATATTTCAAAGATATTTGCTTTATAAATATTGAAAGGAGACTAATCCGACATATAAATACGAGGCAGGGAGAGGTCATGGGAAGGAGACGAAGTATCGAAAATGCTGTCTAGAGGCGCCTCGCTTTATACTTACACTAATCAATTTTAAACTTAAATATCGCTCTAAAATTATTGAAAACATATTTTTACTTTAAAAAAAAAAGCCGAACATGGTCCAGTAGATCTACACAGCCATTGCACGTCCTATCCTCACCTATGAGTCACTTCTCTGGTGGCTCTATCTGTACAAAGCTGGTTAGAGTGCAAAGGACCGCGAGTGTAGGCACCTCAGGAGCCATGTGGCCCTATCCGACTGTGGCCCTTAACGTGCTGTATGCACCTCCTACCCATCGAACTCCAAATAAAGTTCCTGGCGAGCTGTAGTGCCACTAGGCTTACACAGTCAGGATGATGGAGTGCCAGACCATATGGTCATAACAAGATCCTGGAACTCCTGCCAAAGGAGCTGGCAGCCTATCGACCGAACTACATGCTTATCAGACAACCCTGCGGGAAAAACTTCAATTTGAAGCTTCCTATAAGAGCGGAAAGGAAGGAGAGCAATGTAGTGCAATATTTCGACCTTGAAGTCTTCAGAAGCGGATTCAAACCCATAAAAGAAGTTGGAGTCGCCAAATTTTCTGATGCACTTGATATTAAGAAGTCGCTTTACTTCCCTTTATAATAAAGGCCTACAACGCACAGTTGGCCCAGTGGACGTTTTTCGCCTCATAAATCTCATAAAGAATTCAAGGAACCGATCCCCTGGAAAAAAGTAAAAAATAAAATAATATGTAATGTTAAATAATAAAATACATAAATTGAAAAAAAAAAATTAATTTAATAACTGGGGGTCATTTAGCTGATGAAACAAAATAGAAAAAAAATACTAATTTAATAATTTTTTTTAAAATAAATTAATTAATTTTGCTTTATTTATTATTATTATTTTTTATTGGAACGATTCGTTGATTTGTCGTACATTTAAAAGTTTTAACAAACTTTATTTTATTTAAAAATTTGAAAACTTTTGCCAGGATGCTCTTCTTCCCAACAAAAAATTTGGAAGACTTAATTCATAAGCAAACTCGAAATAAACTTACTTTTAAAGCTCTTATTATTTTTGTAAAATATTTGTCTAAAAATCATTTCTAATAGCGTATTTATATTTTTCCTCCATAAAATTGATTCTTATATTACTTTTATAGTCATTCGTGGAGAATTCACCCTTGTTTGAAAACCTTACAATAACTTTGTATTAGTGTTTTATAAGAAAAGGAAGAACACATTCTTTTGAGAGTTTAACTTAAAACTTTTTAAGGACAAATAACTGAGTTCTGAGACTAGGGTTTTATAGGATCGTTATAAGAACAAAGGCTAATAAAAATCTACTTTAATAACCTTATGAGCTCGTGACTTTATATGAAATTAAAGTAAGATTGTAATAAAAATACGGATTTTCTTAACTTTCTAAAGGTAGTTTTATAAAGATTTAACGGAAGACAACAATAACCGCCCATATTGTGCTTTTCATTTAAAACTAAATTAATTTCTTTGAATTTTCAAAATATTCTATGATTCATTCATGTATTATATCGTAAGAAGGGCGTTTTGATAATGTTTTGAATTTTTTAATTAATTGAGAGGGATAAGCAATTTTTGAAGGTATCACATCTAATTTCATCAGTGTAATTTCTTCTGCAGTAATATTATTACTGATAAATTGTAATAAAAACATCTTTTACATTTACGAAGTACTTATTATTTTTATACTTTTATCCGAACCGAACCAATAAAATTCGTATAACAAAAGCGTTTAAAATGTTTTATTTTTGATGCATATTCAAAAATTACGATGAGCTAAGCTAATTTGAGCGTTAAATCTCATTTGATGCATTGAATTTTAAAAAGCATTTTCAGTTTCGGCTTGGACTCCAGTCCAATGCTAAGTAAAAAATTCCTTTAAAAACAAAATGCCGAATTAAAGCCGCATAAAAACAATCACAGATAAAAGCCTCAATTTCCGTCGAATTGGTGTGATGATAAAAATGTATATTTCGCCAACGGGGATTTTGAGAATTTTATCGTCTACAGAAACTCTTTTAAATGGTGATGTTTTAATGTAACAAATCTTCTATCTGCTAGAAAATAAAGTGGGAAACGGATGTAAAATCCGTCTATATCAGAAGAAATGGCAAAACAAGCAGAAAATGTATGTCGAGCAGCGAGTTAGCGCCGAAAACAATAGAAGAAAATTTTATTTACCTTGCTACTGGCACAACAACAGAGAATGAGATAAATCAAATGAGCAAGTGCACGGCATTCGGAAATATCTTGAAAATATCTGCCGCTCATGATTAACTACAAATGGCCCGGCCCGCGCAGAATACCCACGTCTTGGACGGAAGGTAGGTGCAATGCATGCAACAAATCACAGACTAAAATGGATCCGACAATTTGGGTAAAAACCCAGGAAATAGGGAAACCAAGCACGAAAAGCATCCCCCAGAATACAACAGATTTTCCAGGACTTGTATACCAATGGCCCCGATTTTCAGAGAAGTATAGTCTAAATTTCAAGTATGAACCTGACTCTTTGCACCATGTGCCTCCCCACTACCAATTGCATTGCATTGTATGCAAAATTATCCTCCTTCTTTTTAAGGACCTTGTTCTGAACGAACATATCCATGGAAAACTTTTTGATTTTAATATTTCCAATTCGTTCAATTTCTGGAAACAGCTTTTTCTGACCCGCTTCAATCCGCAACCATACTTATTTTTAGCGTCCTTCATTATTTACAACGGGGAAAAGACCCATTTAACAGACGGAAATTTGCTAGGATCTACTTTGGCATTTTTCCATTGGAAAATTATTGCCTCTACTTAGTAAAAGGACCCACATCGATTTTTTTTACAAAAAAAAAAAAAAAAAATAAGAACAGTAGTCCCTTAGAGAGGCAATGAGCAGAGTAGAGGACTGACCTTACGTAATGGGTCCCCGGACATAATGACTCAGCCTTGTAATTAAATTATCTCAAATTAGCGTAAATTAATACGAAATTCCACGAAAGAAAAACTCTTGAAAAGATATATTGGAAAAGAAATCTATTGCTTTTTCTCAGAAGGACTAAAATAAGATGAATTAAACGCTTTATTATTCTTATAATAGCAATTAACAGAGCAAAACATAAAATTAGATGAGTTTGACTTTTAGTTGTAGATCTACGTCTGCTTTTCATAAACCACCTTCATATATGATATATGTTTTGGTTAATGCGACGTTTTACATTACAATTTGTTCTTCACCTATAATGAACTGTTGAATGTGATAATGGAGTAAAGCATAAACGAAAAGTACTTAAATATATGTATACATAATAAGGTATTTAGAAATTGTGAAAATATGAAAGTACGATATCTCGAAAATGGTTGATATTTAGTTCAATTATGTTGTATAATTATTTTTTTGTCCTCATTGTCCCATCTTATCTCGCGCTATATGCAAACATATATGCAAACAAAATATATAATGACAATAGACCAAATAAAACAAAAATTCAGACATTTAACAATAAAAATATTGAAAATAGTAAAATATTCAATAACTCATATTAAATACAATTTTTAACACAAAAAGTCTTAATATTCAGCACTGTCAGTGAACATTTTATTGTAAATAACATCTGGTAGACGTTTGTGATAAAATTTCCTTTCAATTCTCTTCGTTATAATGTCGTGAGGGTTTATTTCAGTGCAAAAGGACATGGGAGAATTATTCATAATAATTTTATTTGCGATAAAAAAGAGGATTTCGAAAAAAAATATAATTCGAAAAAGCCGGCTGGATATTTTTTTTTATCTATCCTGTAAATAAATAGGTATATTACATTCTTTTCTAAATCGTTGAAAGAACTACTTCGAGAAACCAAAACTTCGGCAATACTTTTTATCAAAATCAGCTAAATATAATTCAAGTTAAAGAGTAAACAGATAAACTTGTGTCTTAAAATTTGTGTTACATTAATATAAATTTTTAACCGATACTAAATTAAACAACATAATATACTTATTAGTTTTTGCAAAAAAATACACCATGAAATTGTTCGCCGAAACCAAAAATTGTCAAAGGGAATCTAAAAAGTTTCTTTTTTCTAAACAAATTAAATATTTTTCAGTTGCAGAAACTTGTTTGCAGTTTATTTATAATTTGTAGTTGTCACAACCGAAGGGTTGCCGTCAAAACTAAATATGTATTTTCACTGAACATACAGGGTGACAAATGGAAAGTTGCCTAAAGTATACCTATGTCTTTTCCTCTCTAATATGTCGTAGAAGGTTGGGATCCCGTCATTTTCTGTTGAGACGTCATAAAGAGTACTTGTGTGTACTTTAAAATGAGTAACCCTACAAACGAAGAAAAATCTACTGCTTTTATTCTAGAGGTAAAAACTATACTGAAGAATATAGAGAGGCCTTCATACCAAGTTTGGAATTAAAAATGTAGCCAACCAAAACAGAAAGTAAGAATTATAAACAAATTATTTGATTTCATAGTATGAACTCATTTATTAATAATGTTTTCAAGCATTTATGTAAATAGTTATCCCCTGGCTGAATTTTGGCGATTTTTTTAAATCTCAATAAGTATCTGTTAAAAATGTCTGATTTAACTGGAACTAATTTAAAATAAAAATGACATCGTTACTGAATTTATCCGTATTTTTATTTGTTTTTCCCCTGCACTGATTTTAAAATTATGAATGCTTAGTTTAGTCAACTTTCCATTTGTCACCCTGTACAATTGTGACAAGACAGAGTTAACTACATCAAAAGTAAAAACCTTCATATGGTAGTAAGGATAAATATCTAAAGTTACCAGATGACTTCAAGTAAAAATTGGGTATACCTTCAAAATCTTACTTGTGTATGTAAACTGTCAAACGTGATCAAGATGTCAGAGGAAAAATATATGGATTTATCATTTATTTAATATTTTGATTGATTGATAAAATTTTGAAATATCTTTTTTATTTATTTAAAGTTCTTTTCAATAACTTACTTCTGTCTAAATCGAAACGTAAAATTAAAACACACAAATGACAGATTATAATGACAGATAACACAGTGGCAAGTAATTGTAATTACCCAGATTTACTTGGTCTCGCGGCATGAGTAAAATCTGGTAAAATTTGATAAGAGGAAAAGTGCTGTGAAGAGCCCAAATTCTGCCTTCCGTGAGGTTAATTGACAGTTTCAAGTAAAAAGTCTTACCCATGAGTCAAAAATTTTGATTTAACAGACAGGCCTAATATCACATCCTTTGTATTTTCAATTAGTTCTTTGAATTTGAAGTGAATATGACTAATATTGTATTTCTCCTTGCATTTTTTTAAAATAATAGCTAATAAACTACAATATAGAAAAATATTTAAGGAGATACAATTAAAATTTTCGCAATTGATTTAAATTTTAGTTTATAATTGTGAATACATTTGTAGAAATGTTTTATTAATTGACTTTTTTAGAAGAGTTTTGCAAATTAAAAGAAACATGAATTATGATTTAAATGAAGAAATAATTACAATTCAAGCAGACACTAAGATGAGATAATATAGGAACTGATTTCTGTAAGCGGAAGGACGATCCAAATTTATTTTTTACAATAACTACAATAATTGTGTTATCACAACGACAATTATTACTAGTCTTGTTTTTTGTTACAAAATGAATTATTATTATTTTTCGCAACCGCAAAAGAAGTCGTCGGTCACTAGAAACAAAATGAAAATGTTTTGGACAATCGAAATCATATAGTAGGGTAATTTACGATTTTGTATCAACAGCGTATTTTTCTGAGTGCATGCACAAACAAATCTTGTTGCATGGTTTTAATGAACAATTGAATGATTTATAAAAGTAGGAGGGCGTTCATTCACAATCCTTTTAAATCTTATTAACGTCCAATATTTCATATTTAATCAAAGTCACCTGTCAACATCATTTCTAGAATTAATTTTTCAGTAGCCCTAGATTACCGCCAAAAAAGTCTCGCTGGGCAGCAGATCGCCCACCTTTAAATTGTTCGCGGGCCGCATTAATTATTTAGGAGCACCTTGTTCTGGGAGCAGAGCAAAAATAATTTGCAGAAATTAAATGCTGAACAAGAGGGGTAATGAAAATTTATCTCCAGAAGACGGAATTTTTTTAATCAGATTTGGGTCTCCGGCACGAATTATGGGACTGAGCTTTCCGCCTCGGGTGAGGCCTGCGAAAATATCCACTCACTGTAACGCTGACCCTTTTCGCATTACCTGAGTTCGGTTCGATTAGTTATCAGAATTTCGGCAGTTATCTAATTTCATGGGAGTTTGCCGAAGTTTTTCAACAAAAGTAAGTTATGCATCCCAAGGGAATCCTCGGGATGAAATCGCCATGAAACCGAAATTATTCGCACAAACATGACGGTCCGGGGATTGATGAAATTAAAAAGGTCTACGAGGAGTAACAAGTTTAATTAAACTTTCGTCTGGGGAGGCATTTTTCATCATTCGCTTTATGATGCCGGGCCGCAAGCCTGGCCGCGGGGAAATTTCATGCCGCTTCGATTAGGAATAATGAAAAGTTTTCCTTTCCTCGGCTCCACCATTTTTTCTCCCTCAAGCGGAAAGATAAACTCAGTTGTTTAGTAGAGCAACCGAAATAAAGGGGATTATTTGAATTCCGATTTCGGGGCAGATCACAAGAAATCTAAAGTGAAGGGTTGAGGATTTTCGGAGCGGCGAAATGCAGATGCACCGGAACGGTCGGTTTCATTGAAAAACTTTACCAGCATCCGAGCGTTTCAGTATAGTCTTTTTGCAACCCGACGCCGCAATCTGTTTGCTTTTCACTTTTTATCCGGGAAAGAGTTGAATCACATAGCATGGATATGTGTACGTTCAACACATATCCTATAGCATGGATTCAATTGCATGTCAGACGTTTGCAGGCACTTGCATAGGGAGAAAATTTCTGGAAACGGAAATAAATCGTGATGCCGGCATCTCTGACCGAGTTTTAAATTGCTTTCATAAAAACATCCGATTTCTTCTTTGTGTCCAACACTTGTCATGTTTGTTTGGAATTTTCGTTCCTCGAAACGCTTTCTGATGGGACTAAATGCTGCAACTCTAACTCTCCATCTTTAGTTCGGCAAAATAAGCACGGATTAATCCAACAAATGTCAACTGTCTAGAAAGTGGCAAATTTCAGATAAAGATTTGGATTAAGAGGAAGGGTGGTTTAAAATTGTCCAAAGATATCAAAAACCCTTTCAAGTATACACATAAGTTGCTAAAAATATTTGCAGCGGTTGCATTTATGAAACATTTTGGAGAGGAAATTCGAAATTGGCTTTCTATAAAATGCCAAGTCAGAGCAATTTCTATAAGTTGCCTTCATGACGACGACACGTTTATTAAATCATCAATGTTTGTGTAGATTTTCCAATATTTGGATTACGTCCTCTACGGACAATCCAATCCCGGAAAAACTTGAATAAAAATCAATAGAAAACAGCCAGATTTAAAGAGACGTTGGCTTAACGAAAATAGGCTTTGTTATTGTTAAATACCTTCAATTTATTTTCCAAACGCTACTCTGCAAGATAAATTTAAATTTGCAGAAGATTGTTTGATTTAGAGAGCCGATTTGAAATATCTATTAGGTTGCCCATCATGTGATGTGTAGTACATGTGGGAGATTAAAATTAACTACACAAATTGGCGCTGGACTTGAACCATAGGCACTTGAAACCATAACCACATTAACCCATTAATGAGCAAAACGAAGATTTTGTGCACGCAAGTTGTACGATTCGAATAGCACATTGGGGCGAATTTCTTCCAAATTCGTATATAAAGGGTTTTTGGGGATGCTCTTTCAGAATCTGGCATTTGTTTTGCATAAAAGTTTCAAAACCCTATTATTTTTTGGGTTTTTTAAAAGAAGTGCTGCTTTTTTTTGGTCATTTTTCTTCTCAAAATCGATTACCTTATCGTTGCTGCTATTGAATGATCATATAACCACCTGAAATCGCGGTCCGAATGTCTATACTTTCTCAAACCATGGTTTTGAAAAATTGTTTTTGCTTCGGTTTTTGCAAAATTGCCATTTATACGAAAAGTATCATACTATTTTTGGTTTTTTTGGATTTGGCCAATTTTTGGAAAATGTTATATAAAATTTATTCGTAAAATTGATCCTTTTTGAATAAAAATATTACCAAATTTCATCATAAACAAATTGTGTGATATTTTTACTCAGAGCGCATCAATTATACGAATAAATTTTATATGACAAAAAGTGCTTATAATTAGCCAAAGAACACTTGTGAATTTTTTCAGAATTTTTCTGGACATTTTTGGATTTTTCAAAAATTTGGCAAATCCAAAAAACCAAAAGTAGTCCAAAAAATTCTGAAAAAATTACATGTGTTCTTTGGTTAATTTGAAGCATTTTCTGTTCTATGATTTTTTTTTTGTAAAGTTGATCCCTTTCGTGTAAAAAAATCGCGAAATTTTTTAGTACATTGTTGTACAAAATGGCCAATTTGCAAAAAACAAAGCAAACAAAATTTTTCAAAACCATGCTTTGAGAAAGTATAGACATTCGGACCGCGATTTCTGGTAGTTACATGATCGTTTAATAGCAGCAACGATAAGGTAATAGATTTTGAGAAGAAAAATTACCGAAAAAAATTAGCCCTTTTTTGAAAAAAACCCAAAAAAATAATAGGGTTTTTGAAACTTTTATGCAAAACAAATGCCAGATTCTGAAAGAGCATCCCCAAAAACCCCTTATATACGAATTTGGAAGAAAATCGCGGCAATTTGCTATTCGAATCGTACAATTGAACTTGCGTGCACAAAATCTTCGTTTTGCGCATTAATGGGTTAAGCAGATAAATACCAATGTATTACAATTATTTAGATTTTTTAAGAATTTGTAAGAAAATATAAAAAAACTAATATTAAGTACACGGGTCAACTCGAACTTTGCGGTCGAACAAATAACACATAATTTCTATAAAATTCTTTTCGATGGTCAGCAAAATGGATTGTGTAAGGTACTAGTAACTTGGTTCATATGCTCGTTTGGACTATGACAATATTATATAAAAATACGAAAAGCTATAAATCTTTTCGCAATATTCCATGGAATTTACTTTTTCCCACAAACCGATTATTTCATACAATAAACATCTTATTCGAGCTCCGACAAAAATAAAATAAATTGCTGCTGGACTTCTAGGAACTTGGAAAAAGAAGCAAAAGTAGAAATATTACAATTAATGTACCATATGTGTTATTTTAACTGATGTAAAACGTTGTTATAAAAAGTAAAATTCCCGGTACAGAAAAATCTCGAATTTGTGTTGAATGCTTTTGTTATTAACAGCGAACAATGGTCATCCAGATATTTATACATAGTTCCGAATATTAAGCTATTGTTTTTAATATTGTATCAAAATGTAAATTCTTGATAATGATTTAGGTAGAAATTATTATATTATTAAAAATAAATAATAACAATAACAGTTTGCTAAAAATAAAATAATAATAATAATGATAAAAAAAAAATACGACAATTAGAACTAATAAAACATATGATATACACATATCCCTCTATTTGCACGATACTTTTTTTAAACGATTTCGCTTTTACATGGTTTTCATAATAAGGGATATAAAACAAAATGTTTGTAAAAAAGAACATTTTAACTACATATACAGGGTGTCCCAAAAATACCAGGTCAGAGTGACATGGAAGATAGGTTAGCCTTAGATCTGTCAGATAAAATAAACATGGCCTTAGTAAAAGTTTCTTAGTTTCCGAGATATTGTCACTTTTTTAATTTTGTTTCAAATCTCTACTTTTAGTTAGAATTTCAACCACCATTGCTAAAAATCAGGTATCTTGAATAGTTGTTTCAGGCGTTAAAAGTGAAATTTTGCCGAAATTGAGTGTACCTTCCAAGAAAAATAACTCATTTGTGCTACCTTTTAACTCTGTTAAAATTGTAACTTTAACTTTGACAATCGTGGAAAAAAAATGTACTAAAAGAAACTGGCAAATTATCTTAAAAACTACTCAATTTAATGCAGATTCAGAAATGGTATGATACTTGGGGAATTAATTTACAAAAACTGAGAAATTACTATTTTTATCATTAAGGGTTGTGCTAAAGCTGGACACTATTCTGAAAAATAAAACACTATTATTGCGCAATCAATAGTAAAAAAAAGGCCACATTGCATTTTTATTAGCTGCCGGCCTTTGTCTTTTGTGGCTGTGTATCTGTTAACAGGTAAACATGAATAGGACAGCTGCGACCCTTTGCTATTCCGCTTGTTCATTCATTCTTTTGGGATATTGTGATATTGATTAAAAAAAAAAAAAAAAAAAAAACTGTTGAATTTGTTAAAAGGTAGCACAAATGAGTTATTTTTCTTGGAAGGTACACTAAATTTCGGCAAAATTTCACTTTTAACGCCTGAAACAACTATTCAAGATATGAAAGATAGAAGATATGATATGAAAAATAGAAAAGTAAACAACTTGAAGTTATTTTTAGCAATCGTGGTTGAAATTCTAACTAAAAGTAGAGATTTGAAACAAAATTAAAAAAGTGACAATATCTCGAAAACTAAGAAACTTTTACTAAGGTCATGTTTATTTTATCTGACAGATCTAAGGCTAACCTATCTTCCATGTCACTCTGACCTAGCATTTTTGGGACACCCTGTATATTTCTACTGCCATTTTTGAATTTCGTTCACAATAAAAACCATCTAAGTAAGAGTTTAATTAGGATTGAAATTACGTAATAGTTTTTATCAAAATAACCCTAATGTTGAACAAGCTCTTCGATCACATCAATATTTTAATAAATTTTTTAACTCAATACGACAAATTTAACCAAAAAGCAATTGTTAATTACGAATTTCATTAATAAGTCTCACGATTCGAGATTTTATTCCTCTGCCATCGAACCAGAATCGCTTTAAGTACTATCGAATAATAAAAGTTACATAATATCAATCAAAAAGGCTATAAAAGTGATATATATTAAATTGTTGGTATAAATACTTATCATTATAAATATATTTATCATTTTATAAATATATTACTACTTTTATGTTGGTTTTTAAATATATTTATTTCTATTTTAAGTCGAAATAAATGACTGAATTATGCACATTTTAAGTATACGAAATCCCGATTTCGATTTACACGGTTTTCTGGGATACCTATCTACCGTATAAATCAAGAGGATAGGTGTATACTCTACCGATTTTTCATATACCTTAACAAATTTGTTAGTCTATGCGGCCAAACAGCATCACTATATTAAATGTTACGTGAACACAAAATTTGATTATTTTATAGTTTTCGAAAAACATGCAGAGATGATTCTTTGAATTTCTTAAATAATATATGTACTTGAATACTAGAAAAAAATCACCTCCTATAAACATTTTTTGTGGTTCTTCTGATTTGGGGGTCGATTTATTCAAACCCATATTGGTTCATAAAACTTGAAATACCTTATTATGGTATAAAGTAAAACTTAACTTTCAAAAATTGAACTGTGTCATTTATTGTTTTGTGTAAAGAAATAAAGCAATAATAATATTTATTGCTTCAGGTATTTTTATTAACAAACCAATTACTAAGTAAAACGAAAATCTGCAGCTTCTCTCATTGTAAATCACTACTCGTGACATGGACAATAATCATAATTTGCTTTCTCTCCGCAGGCAAAACTGGGTAGCTCCGCAGCAAGCAATTGGGATCATCAATCGTTGTGTGTGCCTCTGACAATGTCGAACCCAATTTGGGGAGCACAATACATCTGGTTCTCCGTATGTCCATTCTCATGCGTGTGACGCCTAGGGCATGATGTTTTTTTTTTCAAAAAATAAATAAAAATTGATTTGCATTTCTGAAATTGACAGAAACCTTTGATTTGTACCTCCTGGCGTTCCGTTTCAATATTAACGTACGAACGACTGGCGGATTCGCAAATTCCGATGGTCCTTTTGTCATGAGCTAAATGAAATTTCATTTTATGTTATTCCGTAATGATACGCAACTCACGCATGCAGGAGGAAAATCAAAAATATTTTTTTTTTTTGGAAGGGAATTGATCGAATGAATACAAAAACGACAACTGTACAATGACGTACTGGAAATCCTTTTTCCCTTCCAATAAATTTTCAAGAACAAATTGTGACATGAGTGTCAGGTATAATTTGGGAATATTGAAGAATTGGAAATGGACATAAAGACGGAGCTCGAAAATTTGATGTGACAGCCCGATGGCACATACCTGTTATTAGATTTCTTTAATTGAATCAGAAAATCGACTTTTCTCGACATTCAACTTGCGTTTGAAAGCAAACTCGCACTCATTATTCATTTGAGCTTAGCACGACACAGAATCATTGTCTTGTCAAAGTATATTTGTTCGCAATCAATGAATCAGTGAATAAATTGACTTGTTGCCTGCTTTTATTTCCACAACAAAATTTATTGGATGTGCCATTAAGACGTATATTCGAAATTCCATTAATTTTCCCTTTGAGAGACAAAACAATCGCAATTTATTTAACATACCATAATTAAATTAAAAAATTAAATTTTCCACAAATTATTGACGTTTTTTTTTTATTACAGAAAAAATAATACTAATAAATATATTTAATTATTTAAACATTAAAATTATATATTTATTTCACAAAAATTCCCAAAAACAAATTTAATCGCTATGTAATATTTTATACAAAAATTGTTATAGCTCTTTTAATATACATATTTGTAAATGCATACAATAATTTTATCCAAAATTCTTATATTTAAATTTCCTAGAAAACTGTTTTCAAATTCATATAATTTTTAATTTCCATAATTTTTTCTTCTTCCAAATGTCCATTTGGACTATCATTAACTAAGCAAGAATGTATTACCGGGCTACAAACATCTTGAATCGGTATAGACGTACGTGTTTCTACCGTATACAATGTCGGTCGTACCACGAACATTGATAGTGTGTATGACAATCTTGTTAGCTTTAATTTTTCTTCGTACATCGTGTTGTTAGTTTCCGTCAGTACAAGGTTTCACCTAGGCATACTGTTTTATGGGGTGTGTGTTTGTTTTTAAAATATAGTATATCAATGCAGTTTTTCCATGGCTAGAATCCCGCCGCTGCTAGCAATGAATTTTAAGGATATGAGCACGACTAACAAAACATCATGTAATTGGGATGACTTTCAAGGCACAGGGAAATTTTATAAACAAACATCGTGCGAGTATAGAACACGTAACTTGTACTTGCACCGATTGTCTGTAGGCAACTTAAGACGGAAAGTAAAACTGAGTTTTCTCCCTTAAAATTGTAAAAGTTGAAGTTATTAGTTTAAAAATTTCATATTAAGTTGTTGATGTAGTGTAATGGAAACGTTTTGTAATTTTGTTACTCTTCTTTTCCATGTAGCTGACTTCTGACTTCATAATGAAATATTTACGTGTTGCATACTGAAATTGCATTGAAATTGAAAAATTAATGTAGTTCAAATGATCAAACAAATCTACCTGTAGAACTGTCATTAATACTAGTCTTTTTTTAATTTAAAATGGCCTATAAACCTGTGGCACTCACACAATACTAATACTACTTTTATTTTCATTTAAGTGCATATTCTGAAAAACACAATCTAGATTTTGTGAAACAATAACTTTGCAGTTTGCTGAATTTCGTGTACTGCAGTATAAGGTTGGATGATATACGAGTATATCGATACTACTGATCCCCTTGAAATTGCCAATCTCTTTGGTGACTTTTTTAAAACCGCTTTCTGTGATCCCAACTGTGATATTAGTTATAGTATTTTTACCCATCTGACGAAGCTTTCGCCGACTTCTTTTCATCCTAAGGACTTATTACTTGACGAGGATTCGATTTCTGATTTTATTTATAATCTACCAGACTCATTCTCGTGTGGTCCTGATGGCATTCCCTCCATTTTTGTAAAACGCTGCAACTCGTCTATTGTTGCTGTACTGTGTTATTTATTTAATTTATCTTTATCTTGTGGTGTTTTTCCTAAGCAGTGGAAGTTGTCATTAATAATTCCTTTACATAAGAAGGGTAATAAGTGCGACATAAGTAACTATCGACCTATTGCTAAATTATGTTGCATAGCAAAAATGTTTGAAGCTTTAATCTGTAATGTTTTAAGTTTTCACTGCAAACCCTTCCTGGGATCTTTCCAACACGGTTTCATTAAAGGGAAATCTACTACGACTAACTTATTAGAGTTTTTTAACTTTTGCACGTCTGCCCTGGAAAACGGACAGCAGGTTGATTGCATTTATACAGATTTTAGTAAGGCCTTCGACAGAATTAATCATAAAATTCTCATTTTTAAATTATCTCTTTTAGGATTTCCCTCTTCTTTTATTAATTGGATTTCTTCTTACCTATTAGGCCGTACACAACGTGTTAGTTTTCGCAACGCTCTTTCTAATGAAATAAATAACACATCAGGCGTCCCTCAGGGTAGTCACCTCGGACCACTGCTTTTCATTGTTTATATTAATGATGTCTTTTTATTATTAAATAATTCACGCATTCTTTGCTATGCAGATGACGCCAAAATTTTCCGTACTGTATCAAACGCAAACGAATGCGAACTTTTAAATTCTGACTTAGACACTTTTTATTATTGGTGCTCTATTAACTGTTTACCCTTAAATATAAGTAAATGTACCGCTATGTCTTTTTCCCGTAAGCGGTCACTTCTTAACTTCTGTTATGTTCTGGACAATTCATCCTTATCTCGACTTGACAAAACCAAGGATTTGGGTGTATTATTTAATTCCCGTTTATCTTTTAATGATCATTTCGACGCCATTATTGCCAAGGGTAACTCCGCTTTGGGTTTTGTTAAGAGGTGGTCTAAGGAGTTTGACGATCCCACTATAACGAAACTCCTTTTTTGTACTTTTGTCCGCCCTATATTGGAATACGCTAGCCCGGTTTGGTCTCCTTTCCATGCAGTTCATATTAACCGCGTCGAAGCCGTCCAGCGTAATTTTCTACGTTTTGCACTTCGTGGCTTACATTGGCACAATCCCTCTGCGCTTCCGCCTTATGAAAATAGGCTTAAACTCTTCCCTTTGTCCTCTCTCGAGGATAGACGTATGAATGCCAGAATTGCTTTTGCTTTTGACTGTATACAGGGCGGTATTAATTCTGCTGAATTGCTTTCATCGTTCAATATTTCTGTACCTCCTCGCTCTTTTAGGAGCTATGACTTTTTCCATGTTTCTAGGCATAGTACTAATTATGGGATGCACACGCCAATCTCCTCAATGTCTCGTCTTTTTAATAGCAAATACGATGTGATTGATTTTAATTTAAATAAGCGCAATTTAAGAAATCAGCTTCGTTAAGGTTTTTTTATTTATGTCATTATTGTAGTAGTCAGTTGTTGATGAATCCTAAATAAATAAATAAAAATCAGAAACATCAATGTTTAACAAACTATGCGTCGAACTTAACCGATGTTTTTTAACACCCTTGATCTAAAGTTATTCATTCATTAAAATTTATGAATACTACTTCTATATCACTAGTGTCACAATTTTTTTACATAGCAACTTTAGTCCAGGCTCATTGGCAAGGCTAACGCAATAATTTTAGCATTTTTATTCAATCTAGTTCAGTCGACTTCGCATCGGTTCAAAAAAAAATCGATATTCCTTTTCGATGCATCATAAAATATTGATGCCATAGTGCAACACACTATATCGACAAAAACATCGACACTTTTTCCAAATGTTCATTCCTAATGCCCGTAAAATGTATTTCTATCTACATACATGGGGTATTGGGGCAAAAAATCTTAAATTCTTTAATTTACATAATATAGTGTATTTACATCGCTAAATATTAACGAAAGGTTTTAAATAAACCTAAAGGTGACTGATGCCACTACATGCAATATACCACGCCGTCCTCGCAATGAAAACATATATTATTTAAAATATTTGTAGAGTTTTTCATACAAAAAAAAAAAAAAACAAATAAAACAAATATATCAAAAAATAAATCACACATATTGAGCTTGTTTCACTATTTTCTCAGATATTAATTCAATTTGTGTCTTTTTTGAGCCTAAAATATTCATATTTAAAAACAATAAAAAACAAGCTTTTCTTAAAATACATAATACATATATAATTAAATGACCTTACTATCTGTGTAGTAAACTGACAGTTTTTTTTTTTTTTTTTTTTTTTTTTTTTTATATATGACACAAAGTTAAAATATTGGGTATTAATTTAATATCTTTTACTATTTAATCCGCCACTTCATGACAAAGTAAGGCAAGGAAATCATTGCTCAAAAGCGAATTAAAAACTATCTCAAAGTAGAACAATTTGAGGCACCAACTTAATTGATGAACACATTTTGAAAAATCGAGTGTACAAGAAATTATGAAAATTCAGGCTTGAAAAATATTTTCTTGATTGATCAAGATTCATGTTAAAAATGTAGTTTATTACATATAAGGTGGTTCCTAAGGATCTATTCAGTCATTTCAACATTCGTGTAGATTTAGGTATTAAATCTTATATATAGTAATTTCTGAACAATAAAAGTCAAAGACGGTGCGAAATAAGATTCACTTTATTTAAAGTAAAAGTCATGAAGTCTCAGGAGGTTACTTTCGATAGTATTCTTTACTTATAAAAATTATTACCATAGAATAATAATACCAGGTACAGACGAATCTCCCTAAATGTGACAGGAAATTTTATGTGTAAGAATACCTTTTTCATTCACACCCTGTAATTTTCTTAACATACATCCAACGAACCCCTTTAATAATCATAACCGTTACAATGAGTCTTCAACCACTTCTCTATCCCGCTCCCATCAAAAGTTTCAATTAGTCATATTTTAAAAGTTGCTAACATTGTCACTAATTATTTCAGATTTTATTATTTTATTTACACTATGGCTATTGGCCCGACGCGACGCCGTAGATTTAGAGTGACTGTAGTATGGATATAACATCAAGATAATTCTAGATTAATCTGGCGTGACTATAATGTGTATCTAACTGTAGATAATTCCATATTAATGTGGCATGATTATAACGATGGTAAAAAGTTAAATGACTGTGATATTATCGATTACCGTTTAAATCACTGCGAATTTCGATACTAATGATATAAACAGATGAGCAACGACTTGACATTTATTATTGTAAATGTCTTTTGACTGAGGTTTATCCTTATACAATAGAAATTATGTATAAGGAAAATCTTCAGTAAATAGACACTTTGTATGAAAAAAAATCCTTGTCAATAGACAATTTCTACAGAATACAGATATACAATTCAGTCACGCCAAATTAATCTGGATTTAACTAAATGTTATATCCATCCTATAGCCACGATAAATCCACGACGTACTATGGACTATGTGGTGTTTTTTTTTTTTTTTTTTTTTTTCCAAAAGTATTTATCTCGACGAGGAATTAAGATAAAGTTGTAAATTTTTTTAAATTGAAGCTGAGATGATGTAGATTACTGAAAAAAAGGAAATGGGCTGAAAGATGAATAACCATTCTATAACATAACCTGAAAGTTGAATATTTTGTGAAAAATTAAATAAACACACACCAACCAAAAAAGTGGTCTTTATGTCTTTATTTTAAATGCAGATATGCTATCCGATCGCAAATCGCTGAATAACCTTAAGAAAAATAAAATATTTTTTTTGCTGGTTTGTACCTATTTAATTTTTCACAGAAAATGCAACTTTGAGGTTATGTTATAGAATGCTTATTTTTCTTCCACCCAATTTTCTTATTTTTGAAGTAATCTACATCATCTCAGATTCAATTTAAAAAAATATATATATTACAGCAATATCTTAATTCCTTGTCGAGATAAATACTTTTTTGAAATCGTTTGTTAAATACTGACAATTTGAAACTTGTGATGGAAGCGGGATAGCAGGCTCTCGGAAGAAACATTGATCGAGGGATTTAAACACATCGTTACTTATCACCCTGTATATCTTAAATTAGCATCCTCAATCAAGCTTTATATTTGAAATATAAAATTTTAATAATTTCGACTTCATCATATCACACGGAATCTGAACATTGCTTTTCTTTTAGTTTTGAATAAAATTGAAAGTAATATCATATTATATGTACCTATCTACGGCAGGTTCACGTAATTTGTGCGGTCATAATTCTACTGCATACATATTTATATACCTATATACCCATGATACCGCCGCGCCGTCACAAGGGTTACTTACTCGGGTTCTCCTACACAATTATCGTAAGCAAGTGTGTGTGTGTGTGTATGCATTCCATTAAGTGTCCCGATGCGCTTTCGTTTATACACCGCAATCGATAAACCCGGGTAAACCACAAGGATTGTGAGCTGAGCAACCTCCGTTTTAGCATAATTTTTGTTCATATAGGTCTCATAAGGAAGGGAATCGGATAATACTCCCGAAGGTACTGGACCTTCCAATTTTACTTGTATTAAGTTCTGCTCGCCGTAGCGTAACCAGTAAATTATACTCCTGTGACCGATTTGTAACCATCGGGCGCCTGGAAGTCAAACCAAATAGTCGTGAAAGGGACCGGGATGTGTGCTATGATCTGATGATAGGGCAGCAACTGGAAATCGAATTCATTGAACGACAACAAACTGCAAATAAGGCAAAAAAAATTGGATCGAAGATTGTAAGAGGACGAACGGATAAATTCGATTAGTGATTAGGCAAAGAAGTAGGACATACACACACTAGGGTGATTAAAGTCCACCAGGCGGGTAATGATATCCTTTTTCTCACGTATAAAAGAGGGGAAAATTATGTAACTGAACCGGTTATATATATGGTGGTATGATTCTTCTACGGACGAATTTTCGGGTCACATCACTTGTGGCCCCGCTGTCATGAAATTGTCTTGCCAGCGTCTATCCAACCGGCTCGTATCTTTATATCTTTCCCGGCGGATAATGGAACCATGTGGAGGTAACACGAGCTGTATACCTGCACTGGAAGCGTCTCATCGTTTTAGTGCTACCTGCTCCGCCATTTGAAAATTTCCATTATGCAGGGGGAGGTGTTCAACATTCATAATGCACCAGAAACATGTGAAAAACGAATATTGCTTGGAACCCATATTTTCTCAAGGGAATTTTTAATATGGAGCAAATTTGGTGGAGTAACTTGCAGACATTTTCCGAGAAACTCCTATCAGACCAGCGTTGATATGTGTGGCAAAATCATGATATATTCACGCCACAAACACACTCTTTTGTGTTCTATGGAGCAAAGTCAAGGGCTTAACGTTGATATGACAGAGCTATAATTCCAAAGTAACCGTTCTATTGGACGACATCACTTTAAGACACTTGTATAAAAACGATATAAAAAGAAATTTTAATATTAACTGCGGTAGAGTAAAATTGAGATAGTTCTTCAAAATGTTGTAACTTTAGATCATAGAGAATAAGATGGGACCTAAGTCGGATTAATTGAAGCAATTTCATTCTCGTTTGTAGTTGTGCTTCCAGTGCAGAGGCGGATATTTTCGTCAAGGTAGAAGAGGGACACTAAATGCAAAGCAAAGCAAATAAGCAGGGCTGTAGCCAGATTTTTTTTCGGGGGGGATTTTCAAAATAAAAAGTGGAAGAGGGGGAGGGGGTTGGTAATTTACATTTTTGAACTAAATTGAAATTTTTTTTTAAATAACGTTAAAATATTAATTTAAAATAAAGTTTAATTTTTACATCTTCAATATATATTTAATTAAATATTTTTAAAAATATCTATACTATGTTACTCTTATTAAGGTGTTACACCACCCTGACGCTCGAAGAAATAGGAATAAAACTAAGCTTTTTTTTTTTGGCTCGGCCATTAAAAATATGAATTATTCTTTATTTTACGTATACATAGATATAATAGATTTATAAACAATACTGAAATACTGAAAACATTAAAATGGGTGAGTCGCTCAGTGGGACCCTCTTTTTCAAATCCTTGCTGACGGTGTACATGATTTCTCCGTCCAGCATCCGAAAAAAAAAAAATTGCTTCTACAAAAGTATAATAGCTAAGGCGTGACGCAGGGAAAAAATTAAAAATTTTATTTTGGAGAAATGACAGCTGTTCTAAAAAAACTCGAATATCCATCAAAATTTTGAATTTAAAAAATATATAACTTTTGAATACGGAACTCAATCGAAAAAATCACGTCACGCTTTAGGTAATATTATAAAAAATAAGTGGTGCAAATTTCAGCCAAATCGGTTCAGTCGATTTTGAGATATCGTGTACACCAGTTTGAAAAAAGTAATTTCGAGAAAAACGTGAAAGAAGAAAAAGGTTCGACGTTAACGCCTTAAAAGCAAAATTTTTTTTTAATTACTTTCAACCTTGGATTCCTGGACCGTACACAAGGTTTTCTGCTGCTTTTACGATTTCCTCTGTTACCTGAGTTACTGATAGTTTAATCTTTCCAAAGGAATTATATTATTGTTAAAGATAGATAGATACGTAACGGTCCGAACTCTACCTGAGTTTTGAGTCGGCTCCCTGACGCGCTCACTTCTAATTGCTATAACTTTGGTAATAATTTGAATTTTGGAATGTTTCAACGCTTAAAATATTTATAAAAGTATAAACAATTTATTTAGCAAAAAAAAAAATCTATTTTTTGAAAATTTCATGGTAGTGTAACCCCTTAAAAAAATTCAAAATATAAATTCTAATTTTTTAAAACACTTAATTTTTCGAAAAAGATATCTTAGAAACGTAAAAAAGAAGGATTTCACAAAAAAAAACCTAGTTTTCGACATTTCGCAGCGAAAGAAAGAGTAAGAACTATTTTAAAAAATATGTTTGAACTTCTTCAGTTATCAGTTACAACCTGAGTAATCAATAAGTACTAAAGATGTTTTGATCGCATCTAATATGTACTACTTATAATATTCCACTACTTTCAAATTGAGTAAAGGCGCCAATATTTATTGCCTAGTAGAGAAGTCCTATTATTTTGTTACCTTTGTTAATGAATTTTGCGATTCGCATTTTTTTCATATATCAATTTTTTTGATGGGAATAGCGTTTTTTTTTAAAGACCGTTGAAAAGGTAAATGCTACCTACCTTTGTGGTATGATAAAAACATCACTGATTATTTTTAAAAAGTTACATCGATATACAAATTATACTAATTTTTATATTGTATGTAAAAGAGAAGAAATTTACAATTATTACCTTTTGTATATATAAGAATATACTTTTATAGAATTAAATATTACAAAATTAAAAATGTAAATAAAACTCAACTCAACTCAATGTAACTGAATATGTAGAACAGTTGCACATATTTTCATTAAAATAAAATAAATTAATTTTATTAAATTAAAAAATTGGAATAAAAAATGATTTGCCTAAGATACAAAACATGTCTTTAACATATTTTATCATTGTCAAAGAAAAAAGAAAAGCAGAAGTTTTACTCATCTGACTGTTCAACCCTTGTTCTGTTCTTAAAAAATCATGTAAATTTGTAGTTAATTTTCAAAATTTCGAAAAATTAACTGAAAATCTTAAAATTTTTATATATAGCTGTCCTACTTCAATCAGGCTCTCCACTAGAGCTTATTTTGAGGGAAAAATGCTTCACTCACGTATACGGATTTTACACAGTAATAACCTATCCTTTCTGCCTATGATCTAAAGTTGTAACTTACAAAGTCATCAAAAATGAGCGAATTCATAAAATTGTAAACAAATTTTCTCCAAGAGGACCAAAATATGTCCAGATGTAAAAAAGGTCTGGTATTTTATTTTATTCTTAAAATATTACTAAAAGTGACATATTAATATTTTTGTTTGTAATTAAATGAAAGGATTAGAGAGTAATATATATTTTGTTTGAAATTATATTTATGAAATTTATTGGACACGAATATAGAGAAAGTTTTACATTATATAAACCTTTTCAAATAAATTTGATCAACTTCAAGAAAATTCGGTATTCGTCCTGTATACGTGTTCAAGATTTTATCGTAAACCTTTGGACGGAAATGAAGAAAATTTTCAGAAGCTGATTGTGAAGTTCAATGGAAGTGTTTGAATCTGAGAAAAAAAAATCCTTGAAGATTAAATAAGGACGGATTATCAAATGTTAGTCTTAGAATTTCAATTTTGTCACGTATTGCTGAGTGTTTTCAAATCTGCGAAAACGAAGGCACTTATATACACATATTTTTTAAGATAGACAGATAGATTTTTATTATCGGATAAAAAAAAAATCGCTCCCGGTGGAAAACAGATAAAAGATATAAATTTTTATTTTTATCAGACTGTGGAAACGTGAAGCTGAGTCTTAATGATTAGACTGATTGTAATGATTTGAATGTCGTTTGATTTTTCGTAGTCACTTGTGTTATATGAATTGTACAAAAATATGGATGGTCGATATATTCTCAAATTGTATATTTCAAAAGTTAATAACACCCATAGAGTGGGGTATCAGGGTCTTAAAGGGTCGGTTTAAAAACTATATGTTGTCAGGACACTCTTAAAAAAATTTTGATTCAAACTAATTTGTTTAAAATGAAACATTCAAAATAAACTTATTTATAAAACTTATAGTGCGGAAGTATGATTTATTTAAAATCTATCTAATTTTGCTTACTTATACTAAAGGGTTTCAGAAAACAAAAGTTCACGTAACATTTTATTTTATACATTTTTAACACTAGGTTTACGGACATTTGTTGTATGATTTGTAGAGATTCATAAAAAATAAGTTTAAAATATATTTCCATTCGAAATAAACAGCTTGGGAGGTAAGGAATTAGAAAAGAACATATCTTCATATTATTACATCAATTAGAAGAAACATTTTTACTAAAACATTATCAATACCTACGACTTCGGTAAATTTCACCACGAAATCTAAAATGCTTTTTGTTTTTATATAAATAGCATAAGCGTCTTTTTACTTATTTTAGGCATTGGAATGTTTTATTATAAAAAAATGTTGTATTTTAATCGAGCAGATATAGGGATGTGCTTTCGATCGCTCCTTTGCGAGTGTCTTTGGCAGAGAAGTCAAACATTCGTCGATCTTTTTCAGCTCGTCTACTTCGATGGCAGGCAAAATTACAACAGTATTACATATAGGATATTTTCAAAACGCGTAAGACGTCTTAAATTACAACACTTCAAACGTTTTATTATTTAAAACGCTCAAAAATGTTTTCAAATTGGGCAAATCAATTTAAACACTAAAAATAAAACATTCAGTTGTTTTAAGGGGACATTCTCATTGAAATGGACAAAAATACGACTTTTTTTGAAATTTTTTTTTTTTAAACTCTATGGCATTTATTCAAAAAACCTTTTAGATATATTGAATATATAGGCATTGAAGTATACAACAAAAATGTTGTTTTTTTTTTCTTTTGTTACGTTTTGCGGCAATAGAGGGTGTTGTACGAAAAGTCCTTTTTTAGCTGGTACCAATTCCTGCGGTCTTCCTGGAGAAGATAAAGACAGAATTCAAAACAGGTTTTGTTCTATAGACTTTTTTCTAGAACATAGACCTTAAAAATGGTACTTTTAATTTTTTAAATTGTTTTAGGACTGTTTTTCCCAAAAATTTAAAAATTGGCCTTGTTTTGGGAGGAAAGTATGTGTATAAAAAAGAAGGTGGGGTACTTTTATGCATTTTTAAAGGTCTATGTCCTAGTATTTATGTTAATGAGGCGAATGCTTTTTGATTTTTTTAAATCTATCGAGCAGAATTTGAGATATCACTGGTACCAGGCGAAAAAAAGTAGTTTCGAGAAAAACGCGTTTAAAGTTTTTGTGCGACGCTCCAAATCTATAGAAACCGGTATATATCGTTACGTATATATAGCTATAACTTTCGTTTTGTTTCGAATTTCTCACAACGGTTTGAGGACAGCATTTCTATGATGTTAAGGAATACTTTTATGTAAAAAAAAAATCGATTTTTTTTTCACTTCCAATGAGAATGTCCCCTTAAATTAAAAAATTATAATTTGCAGTGAAGTTGTTGCCACACATTTTAGAGAAATATTTTTTATTGTGTACGCTTTATCTGTATATGACATAGATGCAGGGATTACTGGAAAAAAATCGGGCCGGAATGCAGGGAGGGCTCGAACCTGCCACCTTTGAATTGTCGATTCGATGCCTCTAACTAACAACGAAACGTTCTCAGGTGTGTCTCACCGATTTTGATGAAACTGAAATTTGTTATAGAATATCGAAAAATAAGAGACACGTATTTTTTTTTTATTTGCGGATACATTTAGGTTGTACTTTTATTTATTATTTTATAAAAATTGGTGTATTTTTCAAAAGTTTCTCCGCCATGTTTGATCTGCCACTTTGATTTTTTAAAATTTACCATCAGATTCGTAATCAATGAATCCAAATATACCTTAATACTGGTTTTCACGAAAAACTTGATGTCTGAAAGAATATACATCATTTACGTAGGTATTAGTGCTAAGGGTTGTTTACACCCTTGAGGCGCTTTTTTACGAAAACGCAAAAACAGGTCAATCTTATTTTTCAAAATCGTTTTGGGGGTAAATTTTAAGGGTGTGTTCACCCCTTAAATGTGCGTATCCGCAGATAAAAAAAAATTCGTGTCTCTTATTTTTCGTACTCTATAACAAATTTCAGTTTCATCAAAATCGGTGAGACACACCTGAGAACGTTTCCTTGTAAATGAGCCACCGGTGGCCGGTTGCCGATGTGTTCGAGCAATTGCGACGTTCTGATGAGAAGTGCGACATACCATACACTTATGTATATATGATATTCTTGAAACCACTTTTTTGCAAACCTTTTTTGATACCCTACTGCCTACTCGGTGATATGACCTTTGAAAATAAAAGCCGCACAGTGCACGCCACTCAAGAGACTATTGCAAATTGCGAATATACCATCATTAACACTAGAACTACCAAGATCCGTCAAACTGACGGCTACTAAATTACTCCCTTGAATTAATTATCGTTTTCAAAGTTATCTCTTGAGATTTATGCCAAAACTTATTAAGATTTCAAATTACGGCATATTCAAAAAGTTTTTCCATTTATCCAATTCAAAAAGCATATTTCATTAAAGGTGTAGACATTTTTTTTAAATTACAAGCTGGTGCTCCGGTAGTTCTAGGGTTAAAATCGTTACAATCAGTTAGCTATATGCTTCCTCAGTCTAGTAAAAAAAACAATTTATATCAATATGTCTTTTCCTCCAGAATCAATTTGTTTACCCATTCATTCTTACTATTCAGATTTAGTGAACACATGTATATACTTTGCTCAATCTCCGTCAAACAAATAAACAATAATTTTCCGAGACTTATGACTATGTAAATGTGATTTCAACTATTCTCCGAAACAACTCCGAAACTTTTGTATTTTATCCTAACACCAAAATATATACAGAATGTGACCTCGACGGAATAATAAGACTATATCGTCGTCCACGTGCTCTTTGAGCCGTTCGGGCCATTAAGCCTGTGACGTATTGCAACATTTAGACAAATTCCAGCAGGAACTTGCAGTAAGCGCCAGGTCGAATACCACTCAGGAGAATTCATTAAGCCAAACTTTTCGGAGAGTTACCTAATTTCGCAATGTCTGAAACTTTTGAATGTTGCTCCAGCCGACGATAAATGGAGCAAACAATTACTATGTCCACGCCGAGGAAATTTCTCATGTCTACTTAACTTGTGTTCCCTGGGCATGAGACTGAGGGGCTAATTAGAGACTCCAGCACATTTTATAACATCATCAGCAGCGCTCAGGTTCGTTTTTTTGGCCTTTTTGGACTTGGAGTGCAATGAAAAAGCCGTCGCCATTCGTTGAGAGCTTGTCCGAATAATAATGTGCACGGCAAAGAAAGTTGCTCTTCACCTCGACAAGCCTCAAGGAGGCACGTATGGTCGGCGCTAATTTCTTGCTTGACTGAGCCTGAAATGCAATTATGGGAACAGTATTAACTGGAAGTGCTACAAAAATTGTCCCGGCTATTCAGGAGCCCAAGAGAGATTAGGTGCCAGTTACCCGCAGAGAGCTTGTCCAAATGGGAAAACTTTGCGAAGGGAAGTTGTAAAGGGCGGAGCCACGTTCTTTCTTAACTCCTCGAAAGAAAAAAACACTACACTTGGAGCTCTTAAGAGCATCCCGTACTGGCTAAGACTTAGAGCGACTAGTTCTTGGCAAACGTTATGACATCAAACATAGTTCGGATGCTGTTTGGGGCGTACAAATACTTCCAAGCAATTGTTAAGAAAAACACAATGCCCATGAGCAAAACATGGAGTCGGCGGACTCTTTTCTCGTCCATAAGACACTTGCCGCAGGGGATGGAATGGGTACTTAGATGGAGCCAGTGCCTGTGCCTGTGCCTTTAATTGTTGCTCCTCAGCCCCGCTCCTTAAGCCCAACTAGCGCTTGATAATTACTAGGCCAGTGCTTTGAGGCACAACTATTTCCTGGATGACTCGGTATTGTTTGTTTGCAGTCGTTTGACTTTGGCTGAGAGTTCCTTTGTAAATTTTTTAAAAGTGAAAATTTCTGAGTTGCAGTGGAATGGTGTCAAATCCGCAGAACAGTGGAAAAAGTGTTATTTTTGACACGCCACACCATTGCCGCCTCCGCCTGCAACGAAAAAAAAATCAGCGGATAAAGTGCTGATTAGAGAATTATGAAAAATTCACAGCGACACCTGTTGAGAAGACGTGAATTAAAGAGAAAAGTACATATTTGCTTGAGAGAAAGTGCCTGCAAGATACGGGAATAAAAAAAATGTACACCGTTTTTATTGAGTAAAGTTTTGAATTTTTGAATAAAGCATATCTTTTTCTTTAACGATTAAAAACTTACCGAATACGAAGAAAAGTAGAATATAAAAAATACATAGGGCAAATTGAAGACCTCCTCTTTTCGAAATCGATTTCTAAAATCGCCTCGAAAACCAAACTGAGTGCGAATAAATGAATGATAATTTATTAATTTTTTAATATGTTATCATATGCTTAAATTATGTTTATACATTGAGAAGAAAGACCCTTATAAAAACTATATTCCCTTTTTTTTTTATTCAAATTTCAAATTGATAATATTGAACAAGAAACTGTTTAATTGATATTGAAATTATCTTAATGAAAGTAATTTTGTTTGTTTAATATTATCTTATCAAATTAATAGTTTAATTTTCAAATACAATATATAAAGTCAATTTTTACAAAAAAATAAAAACCAACTTCAAAACTTTACCTATATGTACAGGGTTTCCCAAAAGTAGTTGCTGAAAATAATTGACTGCCATTTTCTAGCGTTTGCAATTTTTCAAAAAAACATTAATAGCATTTAAAAGAGAAAAGATGGAGGTTTTATTTGAGTATATGTAAAATACAAACGGGCACTTTTGTATAGGGTAAAACCGGGATAGATGCCGCACTGGGAAAGATGCCTCGTTTCTAAAAACTAAACTGCCTAAACACAAAACAACAAATGCGTTGTTTTAATACGTGGCACATGCGCCCCCCACCTCAGTGACACGCAATTTGTTGCCCTTAGGGGCTTCTATCCCTCTATACTTTAAGAACCCTGTCAAAGTATTTTTAAAGTGTCCTTGAATTACGTCAAGACTATTTTGGTACTTACTAATATATATTGTAATATGTGTGGTGGTACTTGCATGTGAATTAAGTGTCTTAGTCACGCCTACTTTGTCTAAATCTAATTGGAGTCAGTGTATAATGTGCCAGAACACTTTTTAAGAACTATTGCTCAAGATATGGGAAACTCAAAGCGATTTCCGATTCGACTTAAATTACGAAGGATAGTATCTACAAATATGTTGATTTTCTAAAAATTTTAAATAATTACTAAGATTAAACGAAATTGTTAATTTTTATTTTGTTAGAGATGCATATGAATGTTGATTTTTAAAAAATTTTGAATAATTATTACTACGTTAAAACGGGAATGTAAATGTTTCGTCAGAGATGATTCTATGAAAGTTTTAAATAAATTATCGCTTAAAAACAGAAATTTCTGTATTTTTTGGTTAAAAAGATGCATATATTTAATTATGGTTATTCGTGTCATATTATCTATATCTGAAGATTATAAATAAATCTTAGATTGTTATTACTTATTCTTGTTGATTATTTAAACCCCCATCAAAGGCATCTATCCTTCTAAGCGATTTCGTAGTGAGGCATCTATCCCCAAAAAAATTGTCTCGCAAGAACTTAATTACTGCAAAACCAGTAATAGTGAGATAAACAAATACAGATTCTAAAGCTACATAAATGATTAAACTAACTATATTTCAGGGATAATCTACGCTAATATATTTGGTATTAAAATAATGAGGCTCTTTCGAAAACTGGGGCATCATCCCGATTTTACCCTAGAGATATATCATTATTTACAAAAAGTGAAACATTTACAGAGCTCAGTGGTACATATGTATGTATAATAGAAAAACACTTAAGTAACAAGAAAAATGTCAAAAAGTACCTTACCACTGGCTGATACAATACATGTAAATATGAGTATAATATGTTCTCGTATGAAATCCCCTATAAGCATCACTATACACTTTTCCTCTAGAATAAAAGCATTCAACAAGATAACATTTTTCTTCCATCATAAGGTCACTCATCTTGACTCAAACGTTGTTGCTTCTAAGAAGGCTAGAATAAAACTGCAGGGTCTCAGGTATGCTAACCGCAAAAGTACAGCCATTACTTAAATTCTAAAGGGGGAAAATATACATTTCGTCTCAGCAACTTCTTTTGGGACACCCTGTACAAACTTAAACTAAAAAGTTAGAAATAATATTTTTTGTTACTTTAAAGAAAAGAGCATTAAAGAACAATATACAAAATTATTAATACTTAAATATTTACAATATATAATCAGTTATTTTTGGAGTCGGTGTCATCCAAGGCAAGTTTATAAACCTACAGTAATATGAGTTTACATGTTAATTCACAGGCTATACCATATGCAGTTAAATATTATTCTCTAGTTAAAATATGAAATAAATATATTAATCAGTTCTTCGCAAGGAAACAAATCAGAAACTCTCATTAACGATTAAGTAAATACAACTACACACTAATATCTTAAGTAAGCAATAACAGAGGTACAAATAAATAGTCACATGCAATGAATACATATATTTTCCTGACGGTACCAAATAGTCCATGACAACTTTGGAAATTTGGTGCAGTAGCAAAAAATCGTTTTAATATTGATTGCAACAATTTATTAAAAGAGACATTTGCAAATGTAAACATCAAAAACATAAAATAGCGAATCGGATAGATTCATTCAATTGAATGCAAAATGGTGCTCATATTTTATATGCTGAAAGCACTTGTAACATTTTTGTTAGAGTGCTCTCTAGCAAAGTCTGGTTTGAAATATGATTGCGAAATATGGATGCACTTATAAAAATGTAAAAGCATTTGCAAAACTTTAAATCTCCCGGGTAATGCTTTTGGCGTATGAAAATACGTATAGTATTTATGGCTTTAATATGTAAAATATAGTACATATTTAAATAGTGAAATGTATTATATAAAAAGTGGGAATTCAGGAAGCATACATTTTTAATTTTAAAAAACATACTTGCAAATGAAAACGAACATTTTGAAAGTGTTGTAAATTTAATCAAAGAAAACAATTTGTCACTATTTTCGGCAAAATATTAATATGTCATATGTGTTTTGCTTTGATGCAGATAAATATTTGTTGTATTTTTGTAAAAGATATCTACTATTATTAAAAAACAATTTTCTGTACAAAATTACACATTCTTACAAAATTTGCATTCGTTTATATATACTATACTTAATTCACAGCATTTTTAATCGGTCAGATATAGGAACTAGCTTTCGATCTGTCTGTCTCCAAATTCGCTGAATTGTAGCGCCGCACCCATACAGTTGCAGCATCTTTCCCCGTCGAGGCCATGCTTTTTTTTCTCATTAAAGAAGCAAAAATATCTCATACTTTAAAAAAAAAAAAAGGTCTTAGTTCAGCTATATATTTTTTAAATTCGTCATCATTTTTACTACTGCCATATTGTTACTATTGCCATATTTATTATTCTAATAGACAAAATCTCCATTTTTATCCCAGCACACTCGAAAGTACAAGGACACGTAACTTTTATTTAAAAATACTTCTTTTTTAATCATGAAAATTTGGCTTGAAATTAATTTAAAAAACTACAATTCTTCGGCATTAATGAGTTAATAAAACATGACCTAAAACCGACTTTGTCGCTAAATAGACTAACCATTTTATCTTTGGCTAGTGTTGAACACGATATTCACATTCAAATCAGTGGCATTATTAAGGATTTTGTGAATGCCAAAATATGGAAAAGAAATTTCTTGAAAAATATTATTCTGTTGTACTAAAATTTCAAATTAAAGATTTTAATAATAAATGATATTTCGATAAAATGTATTTTTTGTAAAGAAGAAATTAACACACACATGTGTGTATGATTTTTATTTTTCATTCAAAACAGCTCGAACCAAAAACCGATATTTAACAAAAAGATGGACCATTAATGTCTTTCATTATTATTTATTATCCTCAAAGAATAAATGGAAGATTTTAATTCAGTGGTATTACGTGACAGAAATATTGCGAAGAACTAATTTGAAAGGGACTCCGTCTGTTCTGGAGCTTACAGAATAATATTCAAACAGAAGATAATTGACTTTTCGATTTTCATACTGCACCGTACGCGTCCATTATAAATAACCGCGATAAAATATCATGTTTCATGTAGGAAAATTACAAATGAACACACAAACCATTTTACTCATTGTGAAATGTACCTTTTATTATTTATTACTTTTATTTCTTTTAATAAATTATTCCTTTTTCTACAAATATTTTACAGATTTTTGTCTTAACCTTTCCCACTGCGCAGCAGCTATAGCCCACGAACGAATCCTCTTTTTTTTTTTTTTTGTAGCTTTTTGTTCCATTTTACCTATCCATTTTTATCGCTCATGTTCGATTAGGGAAATTGCTGGATATTTTCACCCTCCGGCATAATACAAGAAATTTTGTGACAAGGTCATTTCGATAATGTGACAGAAATGGCGTTTTAAAGAGAGATACTTTTAGCAGGCTGGAAGAGATAAGCTAAAAATTGGATAAATTTGTGAAATTTGAATGATTAAATAGAGTGGAAAAATCAATTTGGGAAGAACACTTCCACTCGTCTCGAATGACTTGTCGTCAACATCACTTTGTCAAGATAAAAAACAGAAAAATCCTTCTAATGTCAAATTTAACTTTTTAATAGCCAGCGAAAAATCTTTGCATAAATAATATAATTATGTGCATAATTATCTTTCTTAAGCACAGTGTGGAAGTGTATCTTATGTAACTCATTTTTATAAAGTTCAAGTTTATTGTATGTTATTTCTATCGATTCTGGCTTATTAAAGAAAAAGTAGTCTTTCATTTATAAGCCACCTATACACATCTACTGATGATGTATAAAAAACAATTTTCGGAAACATAATTTTCTTATATTTAGGTATAGAAGGAAAGGTATAGGCTCTTTTGAGTAATGTAAGCATTTTTACTTTAAAGAAAATTCAATACAGAGTAGAAATACTTAATTATACATGTAATTGTTTGTGTACATTTTACAATTATGTTTGCTGCAATGAAATTTATTTTGAATTTGCCTAATATTTTATTAAATGAAATTATCCACTTAATTTTAAACAATACATCTTCATAAATGTTTCAATTCTCAAATTGAATATAACAACTTTTGAACCAAACTTTCAAAAGTCTATTAACACTAGAACTACCGGCGCTCAAGCTTGTAATTTTGATAATTTGTGGCACCTTTAAAGTAATATGCTTTCACATTTAAATTAATAATTATAAATGGAAATAGGTTCGCGATATGTCGTAATTTTGAACCTTAATAAAATTTGGTATTACTCTTAAGAGATATTTTCAAAAAATATGATTAATTCAAGCAAGAAATTTAGTACCGGTCAATTTGACCGGTCTTGGTAATTCTAGTGTTAAATCAAACGCTTCAACTTGAATTAGAGAGCTTTTGAAATAAATACAACGCGTTCAATTAAAATACTTTCAAATCAAATGCGTAAAATTAAACCTCTCCATTTTTAAATTAAATTTATGAACTTTTGGAGCAAATGAAGCCATGCTAAAAATAAATAAAGCTAATTTTATATAATTGTACATACCATATAATCATTTTAATACGTTACATACATATCATATATTCGTACATACTAGGGTACTTCTTTTTTGCAACTATTTTTTTTTTTTTAGTCCCACCTCGACATTTTGTGGCAAATACATAAACAAAAATTCCCTGAAAATTGGAGCCCTTAATATTAATATTAAGTACTCGACCAAGGCGCATAAAGATTTCCCATATAAAATACACTTAAACTTTGATTATTTTTCTTCAAAACTCTACAGCTCAGAGGCAGTTTATGGTATAATCTTGGTCAATGGTCGGGTTTCTTCAGAATTGAATGCTCTACAAAAGTGTCCATTACGGTGTAACCCTAACTCCCACCAGCGAGGTAGTACGGGTCACTAACCCCAATTTTGCCATGAAATTCTCGCTTTTTGCCCCTATTTCGTAAACAACAAGAGGTACAGAAAAAGTGAATATGACAAACTTGTAGCAAATTCAATTTCCTACAAAAAAGTTCTGAACACCAAATCGCTAACATCGATATTTCTTGAGATATTGGGCTTTGAAGTTGAGGTAGTGTTTCTACAATTTAGCTCAATAATCCATGAAAATTCCACACTACCTCAACTTCAAAGCCCAATATCTCAAGAAATATCGATGTTAGCGATTTGGTGTTCCCAACTTTTTTATAGGAAATTAAATATTCTTTTGAGTTATGATGCAATCATATCTGTCATCTAATTTTTTCCATAAAAAAATCCGCATTTTGCAATTTGTATACAAATAATAGAAACGGATGTTGAAGAGCCATAGTGGATGGGATAATGTTATGCGTAAGCTGTTTAGGTCCACCCATAAATAACTGAAATCATAGAGTCGGAAAAACCTGCTCTGAGACTGGGCATTAAATACACAATCAAATAAATCACATCCTGAAAGGAAATCCATAAGACTCCGTTCACATGAATTACAAATTTCAGTTCAATCCTGTACGTTGGAAGGAGAGGGGCAAGCGCTATTTTTTATTCATTTTCTCTTCGTTACATAAATCCGGAAGGAGGTCCTACTGAGATTATCAAACAGCCATCGAACCCCTCTGGTGGCGCATACAGCAATCAAAAGTATAACTTTAGGGCAGCCCTCTGAACACAACTTGTGAATACGAAATGAATATCAACCATATCACTTGAATGCTGAATTATTTTTATTACGAATAGTTGGAGTGGCTGAATGCGGTTGTTGGCGCGTGTGTGTGTTGGCCGGAATCCGCAATGGTCCGGGAAGGCCCCGCACGCGTCACCCGGGCCCGAGATCCTTCCCCTTGACATTTCAACTTTGAGAAATGATTTATACACACATATATTCCTCGTGTTCTCCCCCGACACTCCTTTTCTTCACCTTTTTTCCTGATGGCAGTAGTTTTTCTGTCGCATACGGTCCTCATAGCTGTCATTTTACGAGTGTGAAAAGTGGTTTCTCTCGTAATTTTGATGATGGCCATAATTTATTTTGTTACAGTGGAACGCGACTGGAAAACCTTAGGTGCACGGTGGCTGTGAGCATGCCCTGGGCGCCTTTACCCTGACAGTCATATACTTTTATATTACAGCATCAAAGAGCCGTGGAGAAATTTCTATTAGATCCATTCGACTAGCTACATACGACCATACGAGCCTTTTGCGACCCACGTTGAGGTAGATTGGTGAAAGTTATTGTTTTGGGTGCCCCCTTGTTGCAGTTATTCTCTTAAATAATTCGTTTTCATACGTAATCAAAAATATAATTTGAAAATTTGTATAACAAAACAATTCTTTAATTTTAGTATTATTGTTATCATTTACCTATACGGAATACAAAATTATGTTCATCTCTCTATACTTATTAATTGGGCAAGCACCTTTGTTTTTAAAAACAATTAATTTTTCCTCCCACCGAAATTGTTCAGCAGCTGATATTCTCTGCATTTCCATATAGTAATATACATTTATCGAATTTTTCCATCGATAAAAGACAGTACGATGAACATTTAATAAATATGTGCGGCTAGGAAATGACTTAAAGAGACAAAACTATCACAAACAACTGTCACTCCTGTGATAGCTACTAGAAGCAAAACAAACAACATACAAAATTTGTGAAATAAGAGCGCTTGTTTATCATCCGGTATCTTGGAATTTCTGGAGAGGGATAGATAGATAGACAGCGATAGATTTAGAGAGTTCAACAATCTCGTATTCGAAAAATTAAATCAAATTGCTATATCGTTCAGGTCTGAGATTGCTAGCCTTCGTAATGAGCTGAGTGTCGTAAAGAGCGAGCTTTCTACTTCAGAGGAGAGTTCGATGATCTTTGTAGGATGAAAAGACTTACTAATATTGTGTCCAGAATATGACGTAACTAGCATGACACAATAACAATAAAACATATCGACAAAAAGACATAAAACGTGGAATTTTATAATTGTTTTAAGTTTATTGCGGCCATAATTCAATAATTGTGCCTCAAAGGTATCACACATATAAAAAAATAAAATATATACCATATCTAAAAAAAAAACTTTTATAAATGTATACTACTAAAAAAAACAACAAGGCGCTTATTACACCCTGCTCGGTGCCCTGAGGTTAGACATAGCATACGGTCCCTATGTCAATCAATTCTCAGCGCGCCATTCATATCTTGACGTTGGGTTTAGTACCTTATTTTATAATTTAATTTTTAATTTTAATAATACCACGTAGAAAATCGCATTCCACTCGTTGAATCCTTGCATACCCAAGGAAATTGTGAAGAAAAGGATAATCCGCCATATTGGGACGTCCGCCATATTGGATTAAGAATTGTACTAGATCGTCATCGGATTTATACACGTGTGTAAAATTTCAAAGCTATAGCTTAATTAGCACGAGTAGAAATTTTGATTGCAAGATTTTTCCCAGTCAAAGAAAATGATTTAATAAAGGCAGTTTAAAAATAACACCAAAGTAAGCATTACATTACCTAAATTAACAATTTCATAACCAAAGCAAATAAAAACGAACGAATGGGGTTGAGTTTCCTTTTCAGGGACCAGTGGGAATATTTTCGAAGCTTTATTATATGTAGATAACATTTGATATATATGTACTACATATTCACAAAAGCAAGAAATTTCCTCAGTATACGTTTATTTAAAATTCTGCACAGAAATAAATTAGAGTAATGAAAATGAAATGATGAACATAAGTAGCATAGAAACAGAATTTAAACCTCCGTCGATAAATTCTTTTACATAGAAGACGCAATTGTCCCGCGATATTCGCCAATTAAAATAATTAAACATAGATAAAAGAGGGATAAAAGAGCAAAAAATTAATGGAAAACAAGCTACATATATAGGTATGCGAAAACATCAATTGTATTTTCATGATATTAAATTTCAAATCACTGAGCAATAACGTTTAGGTGGCGAGACATTTTTCAAGCCACTTGGGGTTGAAGTTATGGGTGTGGGTGTGTTTTCTTGGCTTTGTAACTCTGGAACGACTCTGGTTTTGGTATGGGTGTCCAAAGGTCCTAAACTACTTCTTCGAGGAAGCTTTTAAATACATAATATTTATATGAATATTTGTTATCTTAGATTCTTCTTATCAGAATTTTATAAAAGTTGTCCCATTTCGAGGCGGGTTCCTTATATCATATTATAGTAAAAATGGTTGTGATACGTTTGCGGCAAAACAATTAGAGCTGTATTATTGGTAACGGCAAGTATCCCATTTCGTAGGACGGAAGATTTCTAAAAGGCGAGAGATTTTCAGGAAAAATTTACAAAAACTAAAAGAAAATTACAAAAATTATTTAACAAGTAATAAAATATTTTGTGGGCGTATAAAAAAAACAAAGAGGCAAAATTGACAAACCCAATAGCCGGGAGGAAAGCGAGTACTAAACTCCTTAAGCCTTGTTATGGAAATTTAAATTAAATAATGTAGATAAAAGTAAGTGTATGATACACGGCAAGAACATTTAATTCAATCGTTCTTAATCCACTAATCTCATAACACGTAAAAAACGTGCAGTTATGTTTCTATTTAAAGATAAAAACTCATTTCCTGGCACCTTTGCGGTCTAAAATTCAAGGAGTGTAAAACTTGCTTTAGCTCTTATCTTTTGGGTATGATGAAGGAGTATACCATGTGTTTTTCGAAAATCGATATTCGACCGAAATCATGGCTTTATTATCGACCTGTTATGTGAAAATTAATAAATTCTAAGAAGTTTTAATTGGTAGGTATTATGTTTGGTCCAAAATCGGAGTTTTCGAGGCGGCAAATTATCGGTGGCGTACCATCAATAAAGCTTATAATCCGGCTCTGAAAACAATTTATTATCCACAAAAGTTAGGCAGTCGATTTGGACAACTTTTTAAAGTTTTTCAGTATGGCGAACGAATTTCCAAAACTATTGCATGCCAATTGCATCGGAAAGACCTCTACATATGTGCATATATATGTTCTATAAAGAAATCCCTATTGAAATCAGATAAAAAAAATTGTTTTGGAAAATTCGAGATGGAGATTTTATAAAATATTCGAGGAACCTTCTATAGAGTTATTATCTATCACAAAAAAAAAAAAAAACGCTACAAATCGGAACCTTCAAGATGTAAATAACAAATTGCCTTTGTAAACTTAATTAATTTTAAAAACCTCAAAAAAAAAAGCTTTCAGTTCAATTCAATTCAAATAACTAATTTCATGGTTCACTTGACTATTTCTGCTATTAATTGCTGGTCATGCTTGCCACAGGAGTCTATTAAAAAATCATAAAATTATGTTTATAGTATAAGATATTTATTATAGTAAAATTCTCTTTATTTCAAATATTATCTAGTAAATTTGACATTACAATAATTAAGAAAGTACAGTGAACTGGAATCTAGTTGTTTGAAACAGAACGTTTGTACCATCTGAAGTAACAAAGGCTCATTTTAAAAGCTTTTATTTAACTTGCACTTGCACTTGTATGTTTGTTCGGGTGGAATCTTGCTACTCAATTTTGAAGCAGATATCTTCAACCGATTGAGCTGAAATTTTGTATACACGTTTAGTTTGGGGGCCAATTCACGATAAGCAGCGTGACGTCATTCTAAATCCAATATGGCGGACCATCCAAGATGGCGGAATAGTTATTTTTAATGCATTTCTACAATATGGGTATCAAATGAAAGGGCTTGTTGAGAGTAACTCGAAAAATAATGTGACGTCATTCTAAATCCAATATGGCGGAACATCCAAGATGGCGGAATAGTTATTTTTTATGCACTTCTACAATATGGGTATCAAATGAAAGGGCTTGTTGAGAGTAACTCGAAAAATAATGTGACGTCATTCTAAATCCAATATGGCGGAATAGTTATTTTGTATGTACTTCTGCAATATGGGTATCAAATGAAAGGGCTTGCCGAGAATAATTAGAAAAATTTTCTGACATCACTCTTAATCCAATATGGCGGACTTTTGAAGTTTTTTATGCTTTCCTATAGTATGGGTATTAAATTAAAGGGTTCGCTGAGAATAAAAATGCAGGTTAAAAAAAAATGGTGATTATAAGCTCCGTTGCTCTAATCCATATGAAATTTGGTGTAAGACCTCGATTATTCTTGAGGTAGAATTTTTTGAGCCTGTAACATCGGTTGATTAACTTTGACTTGTGTGATTTGGCGAGATGGGCGTCATCAGCATTGGTCTGCAACCTGTCTAGGAGAAGGACAACTCCAAAATCAAACCCGGAACTGTGTTTCGTCAGGCACAAGTAAGCTCCAAGCTGAAATAAGTGGCGCATTTTTCCAAACACCCAAGTCAAGGTAAGTAGACATTTCATGTATCGTTTAAATGCCCTTAGGAAATTTATGTTATTGAAGAGCTAGACTGTTCGAAATTAACCGGCAAACGACCTTGCAACAATGATGCGTTGAATGAGATGAACAGATTCAGAAACCTAGCCAGCGATAACTAAAAAGTAAAAAATAAATTAAAAGCAAAAAAACCTTTTTTAAAAAAAGCTTTTATTTAAATGCTCTAAAATGAAGAAAATAAAATTTTCCTTTAAAATTTTAACTATCAACTTATAGCCTCATTATACACAATTTATATGATCATAAAAGCTTGTCTTGTGTGCTTTACTTGTGTAAATAAACTAGTACCTATTTAATTGAGTAACTTAATCTGCTAAGTTTAATTTTTTTTAAATTTCAGTTTAATTAAATACTTATACATAGTTACTTACGCAAACCTTGCGACAAGCTTTTGTGATCATATAAATTGTGTATAATGAGGCTATAAGTTGATAGTTAAAATTTTAAAGGAAAATTTTATTTTCTTCATTTTAGAGCATTTAAATAAAAGCTTTTTTTAAAAAAGGTTTTTTTTGCTTTTAATTTTTTCTCATCAATATATTTTTTTCAGTGTGTAAGTTAGCAATTCATACCCAAATCAACAAAACAATTAATTAGGTTTGATGGTAACAAAAATAAGTTAAATAAACAATTTACAAAATTCTATAATAATTTATTTATTAATTTTATTATACCGATTAGCAGTTCTTACGGACTATAGAAGTACATTCGCTAATTCGTAAATTATTAAAACAATACTTATTAAATAAATGTATAACATGTTTTAATAATTCAAAACTGTTGTAAATACACGTAGTTAAAGAATAGAATAGTGAATTTCTTTTGTGCGTATTGAAATACGAAACATAAAATCCAATTAGTCTTAAAAGTTCCGGATAAATTATATGCGAAGTAAAGATGTCTCTAATAAAAAGAAACCGAGTACAAATGCGTCCTTGTTCTTGTTTACGTAAACCAAATAACAAACATCTGGTGTCATATGATGGGAAATCGTTCAAAATCTGTAATCAAATTTACGAAACAGGAATCTAGTGAAATATCTTTGCACAAATTCGATCCTATCAATATGTATAGAGTAATACGACAACCAAATAGATGAGGCTTATTCAAATGTAGATCTGACCATAGAAGTGTATAATAATTTTAAAATTTACATTTATTCATTTTAATGACGACTATGCCTTTACTCATCTTTTGTTAATTTCAGAAAGGTTTTTGTCTAAACTTAAGTGGACGTTTACGTTTAGGCGTAGGAAACTTGAGGAATCTTAACAAGAGTGATGTTCAAGTCGGTGAATGTCAATAATTTTTGAGTTTAGGACATTTGATGAAAAATTAGGAACGCCAATTAAGTTGAGTACCTATATACATTGAAGATTTATTTTATGACGACAATTTTTAAATTTTTTGGACTCCAAAAAAAAAAAAAAATGCCTCTTAATTGTTGAAGCAATTAAAGTGCAAGAGTCCTGACAAACGCGGCAAACGTTTAACTAAAGTTCGGTGTGGGTTTTTTTTTTTTATTTATGAGGTGACAGGACAATTAAGGGGCCTATTTGTTGACACTCAAATTATCTGTGCCCATTAAATGATTCAAACTCGCGTAATCCTGAATAATTCGCCCTAATCTGCACACTTAAAAATAAATCATCTCGGAAGTTTCTACCCAACTTGATTTAGAACAAACTTTACAAACTTTCTGTGAAACATTCATATTCACCCCTTGGAGAGGGCGGGGGAGTGATGCACGTGCTGCAAAAGTCAGGGGATCTGGGCAAAACAAATCCCTAAAATAAATGGCTGGAAGTTCTGTATTTGTAAATATCCGAGAAATCCTGACGCAGCTGAAAGAGTAATTGGTAAAAGTTACCTCGACTAACAAAAGCCATAAATCCCCCCCGATCCAGAAAGATCTGTAATTAATATTTCTCTTCAGTGTCGTCAGTGCACAGAGCTCTACTTTGTGTAGACACAATTGCTATAGAAGGATTTGATACAATGATTTAAATCCGATGCACAAAAGGGAGAGTGCACTATGCTCTTAGAAGACGTCGGTGCATCGAAGTGCTCCGGTTGACCGGCATAATCTCGGTGAATTGAAAAGGACATTGCGAGATGCTCTTCAAAAATATTCTTATGGCTGTAGAAAAATCGAAAAAGAGCAATTTCATTATCCCTTCTACTGACCGCACAATGGAGCTCCACAGGTCGGAATCTCGAGAGTCACTCCAACGGGATTTATTCGATTTGACCAGAAAATGAAAGGAGGATTTATTTTCTGGTGAATTTTTCCAGGAAGCCATCTCTTCCATTGTACTCTGCACGCCGTTATCTTACCGTCAGGTGTGCAAGGTAAAAACCACCCCCGGAGCAATTATTTACTGTGCTAAAGAACGTGATTTGTGGCAGGGATGGTGTAAGCCTGCTGAGCCCATTTAACGCTGGTAAATAGGGAAGAATTATTAACACGCAAAAGTAGGGAAAGTTTCTACAAAAGTTTGAGCTTATGAGAAGTTATATGCTGCTGTTGCTGCTGTGCGTTACATAGGTGTACCTGCGGTCGACAACACCGTCCCTCTAAACAGTTGTTAAACAATGGCAGAGTTTTGTTGCGAAATTTGCATTATCGTGTGAACAATGCCGAAGCAATTACGCGGTTTCAGCTAAACCTTTTCAAAATTGTCTGCTAGAATGAGGCGAGTTTGAGAACTTTCAACAGGCTTGGTATCCACGACATTTGAGAGCTTAGAACGCAAGCTAATTTCCCCTTTATGAGGATACTAATGTCAGTGACATGTGACTTTTCCCTGCTTAAAATTACAGTCATGCTTTTCGACGACGTAAATTATTTAGCTCTTTAAAGAATTTCGGGATAAACTTTAAAGAAATGAACAATGGAAAAATATTTGTAGAGGTCGTGTTCAAAAATTGTTGTGTCAAATATTTATCAGCTTTCCTTCCATCTTGAAAAAAAAAAAAACACAAACACAAATACTTTTTAAAAAAAGAGGGGAAATTTTGCCCTTTCTATTAATAAAATGTCTTCACGTCAAAATCGTTAAACTAGCTCTACAAGCTCCAAATCGTTAGCTGTACCCAGAGCAGGTGGTAGTAATTTTTCATGTGAGTGGTTTTGAATCGTAATTTAATACGAAAGAAATCTTCTCTTTATATCTTATTCCTATAATAAAATCGAAAATTCGTTATTTGTTACCAATCACGACTGAAAACATACTTTGGGATTTTTCCTTTCATTTTTTCTCCAATGTATTTTATAATTCCAACTTAACGTACGATTTATTTTTATATACTGTTTAAATTCTGTAATTTGTTTGTAATTAAAACTTTGTATATCTATTTGGAGCCCATCCTTTACTCTACACATTAATAGAATAGAAGCGCTCCAACGATCTTTCAAAAAAATTGTATATTTCAAACTATTTTGGCAGAAATCAAATGTACCTTCTTATGGAACACCCTCTCTTATATTTTTACCTACGCTTCATTATAGACGTGATGTGGAATGTGCTTTGTTTATTAAAAATTTCTTATGTAAAAAAAACAATTGTCTTGAAATACTTTCTATGATTAGTATTTATGTTTGAGAGACTAATTCTGGTTTATTTATTTTATTTTATTTTTTCAATGATATAATACAGTTCACTATGAAACACCGTTTTGCTATTTAATAACATAAAAATAGCTTATTAATCGAAAAATATTTTTAAAAAAAAATTATTCACATGGAAATTAGTATATATAATTATAATATATATATAAAATATGAATATATAAAAATGACAACGCTGTGAGTCCAGCCGCTTACATATGAAAAACGGACGTCAATATAAGAACTGTCAGACTACTTACGTACTCACTCAAAAAACCAGCTCACTGCTTGTAATTGTAGGTTTTGTATGGTATCATAAAAAAATTTCATCATAAAAAAAATTGGTGATATTTTTACTCAAAAAGGATCAATTATACGAATAAAATGTTTATGACAAAAAGTGCTTATAATTAGCCAAAGCACACGTGTGCATTTTTTCAGAATTTTTCGGGAGATTTTTGAATTTTTCAAAAATTTGCCAAATCCAAAAAACCAAAAGTAGTCTAAAAATATCTGAAAAAATTTACATGTATTCTTTGGCTAATTTGAAGCATTTCTGTTCTATGCATTTTTTTTTGTAAAGTTCATCCCGTTCGTGTAAAAAAATCGCGAAGAGTTTTATTACATTGCTGTACAAAATGGCCATTTTGCAAAAACCAGTGCAAAAAATAACTTCCAAAACCATGGTTTAAGAAAGTTTAGATATTCGGACTGCGATTGCTGGTGGTGATATGATTATTTAATAGCAGCAACGACAAAATAATCCACTTTGAGAAGCAAAATGATAAAAAAATCAGCATTTTTTTGAAAAAACCCAATAAATAATAGGGTTTTTGAAACTTTTATGCAAAACAAATACCAGATTCTGAAAGAGCATTCCCAAAAACCCCCCGAATTTGGAAGAATATCGCCTCAATTTGCTATTCGAATTGTACTATTGAACTTGCATGCACAAAATCCTCGTTTTGCGCATTAATGGGTTAATGGGTTAATTTTCACATAAAATCGCTGACAATTAAATGTATTTTTTCTCATTGCTTGTGTTGTGTGCGACTTTGAAAAATATATGATGCCAAACTTCATGTCATGGGCTCTATAAAAATGAACTACACTTTTCCCAAATTTATGAAATCAAACCGAGATGCGTTAATAACTGGAACAAATCTTTCAAAGTGGTCGGGAGTTAGGAGTTCACACTGTTATGTAAAAATAATTTAGACTCAATATCTCTTACACATTCTTTTGATCGATTTCTTACCCAAAATTTGCAAATTTTGAGGAGTGATCAAGGAGATGAGGATTTTTAAATTGATTTTGATCAAACTTGGCCTCTCCAATCAATATTCAGGTCATATTCCAAAGCTGGGGGGATAAGTGGAAGAGAAGACAGATTGTACTGCGATTTTATTTATACATATATGATAATTGTGATCAAACTTTGCTTACACATTGCATTGAACTGACATTGACACTATCTCAGAAAAGCTTAATCTTATTTAAAATACGGTGGATTGCTCAAGGAAATGGGATGTTATTTCATTTGATTGACACTATAGCCTCAAATTTCTTAATTGATTTCAGTATAGCTCGATTCTATCAAAAACTACCATTTCTTCTGGCTGTTGCCGAAAAAGATCTTTTTAAATTAAACTGTGTTGTTTAAAAATCTTTAATTTTGTTAAAATTCTCTATATTTTAATCTTCAAAGTAATTTCATACTATGTTTCTGGCTTAATTTTTTAAAAACGAAAGACATGTTTTCCATCAATTAATTAAACTTTATAGGTATATTTATATTTATGAAATGAAGCAGTTAGAAAAAAGGCGCAAATACTTTTACTTACATTTTTTTCACTTTATCGGTCATAGCTCCTCAACGATAAGTCCAAATTGCTTGTTATACATAATGATGGGTAAATAATTTTTTCCTTTCTAAGGCCGTTTTCGAATTCGCATGCACTTGCACTATTCCCTTACCATTTTAGTGTACTTTGGAGAACACTTCAAATTCGACAGATAAAATAGTGCAATGGCAAAGCAAACTACGTGTATTTTCGATCGCCCTACGCACTATTCGGAGTTTTTAGGAAAACTTTTAGTGAGAAAAATAGATTAAAGTGCAAGTGCATGTGAATTCGAAAACGGCCTAAATATCTCCATAGTAACTTATTTCTAATAAGTCACATTTAAGTCACATTTAAGTCACATTTAAGAGCTACAGCCGTTTAAGTGAAGAAAGTCAGACATACTCAACGTACCCCATAGGTGAGGTAAGTTGAGCAATGGTATGGGGCAAATTGAGCAGTTAATATTCTAGCCAAACCATGCCTTAAATGTTTACTAGACATAAAATAAAATTACTATTTGACAATCAACTTTTTATTTATAATCCATAAATTTTAAACACAAAAATAGAATCAACAAAAACTCAACATATCTAAAGCTTAATTTTTTGGAATAGACTCAGCCTTTCTTCTTAAAATCAGACTTTAACATTTATGTGATTATCAATAAAGCTTAAATTAAAAAAAAGACATTAATGACATAAAGACATTAATAAGAAGTTAACCATCGTTGTTGCTGTTGAAATTAATGCAAACAAAAGCAAGACCAACACCTGGAACACATTTTGTATATGCCCTCCCCCCATGCAGTAATTATTGCTCAACTAAACCTAATTGGAATATTTGAAACAAAAGTGAGGTTATGAAAGAACTGTTTGAATAAGTACCAAATCCTTTCTAGGTATCAAAAATATACTAAATCTATGAAAGTTTAACACTTACCCGATTTATAATGGATAATATTTGACTCGCACAAAAAAAATATTCGCATACACAATTTTTAAACAAAGCGTGCGCGTGCGTAACTCGATCGATAGGTCGTCACTGGCGGTCACGCGATGAGTTCCCCTCAGAATATTTCGATTGCTCAACTTACCCCTATGCTCAACTAGCCCCGTCCTACCCTATAGAGATACTAGCAATAGTAGTACACCAGATATTTGTACATATAATGAAATCAATACTCAATGTGTTTCCAATTTCTACAGTACTACATGTACATGTACAGTACTGTGATTTAGCAATTCGAGTCTTAATTGAATAATACTGGATAATGCGGCTCTTAAGGTTTCTAACTAATTTCCGTTTTAAGCTTTGTAAACTTTGTTGAGGACTCAGAAAAATAGTAAAAGTTATTAGTTGTCTAAACTATGTTTTATATTTTAATACCACATTTTAACTAAAATTTATAGTACATTCATGTACTATCTATTAATAATATGATTTCTACTATTTAATCATAGTACAATAGAATATTTACTATTTTTTTGTAGTAATAATTAATAATAAATAATATTAATAAATAATTCTACACTTCTATTAGTGTATTTGGTATTTAAAAAATAAAATATTTAATATTTTTTTATAAATATAGAATATTTTATGTTTTTACAGCCCTTCTATTTTAGAATATATGGTATATACCAAAGAACATATCTTTTAAATAAATCCTTGAATGAATTGGATTATTATAACATTGTTTGTGAATGGTAGCAAATCAGTCTTGATATATTTGGGATGCTTTTAGTTTTATTGAGCAGCTCATAAAGAAACATTACAGAGATAAATCGGGAGGAAGATTTGAAGCGTAATAAAGACGATTTTTATGACAGAGGAGCTTCGAATTTATCGCTGTACATAACTCCTAATATTTCCGATGCACTTTGATGCTAACTAAACGGACTCCTCCTGGTTTATGATCCATATAGGACGTCAAATAATGAAAGCCCGCCAAGGTAGTTACGCGGGTGTTATGTAGCCTTTATACCCCGGATGTGGATTTATAAAAAATTTGCCAGTTAAGCTCCAGAGGAATTTACTTTGGGGGGTTTTATAGCTTTATAAAGATGGCACTTTGCTGTTCATAATGATAAATAAAAAAAAAGCAGAAAATGTTAAAACTCGACAATAGCGACAAATCATAAAACAGTTCTGTCCTCCGCCAGTCCCGCGCGCTCAGCCAAAGTGCCGTCGCATAAAAAGTGAATGAATCACAAAGCCTCGAGGAATGTTTATGTACTCTGAAAATGATTTCACGCTACCTATAAAGAAAAAACCTTTAAGTTGGACCGGGCGAGGAAAGCACCTCCGCAACGCCATTGGTGGCCCATATATGGGGCTCCCGAGGGATACGTGTGGCACGGCAACGTAAACCAGCCCTGGGGGACACCCGCCGCCCTACGGAGGCGCAGGTTTGATATATTCAGAGCAGTGTGTTACGTGATAACGAGGAAAAGCTTCAAAACTTGAAACCATATCCTCCTGCCATAATGTGGGGTTTCATAAAAGCGGGGACGTGGTCTTGCCTAAATAAGAGAAACAAGTGTGCGCATTTCGCCGCGTGAAGGGCCTCTACCTCGGGCGTAGGTGGGCCCGCTGCCATTCGCGGGGGCTCTTGATGCTTAAATACTGTAAACTCGGATAATTTGCACCGTTTTAAGTGTAATATCTGGAGCTTTCCAGACTGCCGCCTGCTGGGATGCCTACTTTTACTTATGCTTCGCAAAGCGCGCATGAGAAGAACCTGTTTTCATGGCATGACAAATTTCGTTCTGAATTTAATTAAGGTGCATTTAGTGAGGACTCTTGAAACAGAAGTTGCTTTTATTTGATACAGAGTGAGTTAATAGGCGAATTTTCAAACTTGAATGATATATTTGCTCTCTTTACATATTCAAAGAAGAGAAGTGCACCTTTTTATGGTTTTTATAATTTCAGGCTTATTTTAGATTATACTGGTCCATGAATGCCAAGAACGTAACCAAGGTGGGGCACAAAGGGGGCACTGCCATCCCTTTTTCTGGCAAATGGGTAACAAAAATTCAAATTTAATTTTTGCATCAATCAATCATCTCGAGTTGCTTCTTTAAACAACAAAGGCGTCAACCAAAAGTCTCTTCTCTCATTTTTTGATTGATGTTTGCGACACTATACGGTCATTTGAATTATGCGTGTAATTGCAAATATTATACTTCAATCAGTTTAATAAAATATGGATGTCTATTAAGGGATTAGATGTAGTCAACGGCGGCGTGAAGAAATGAGTACATTAATTTTTTTTTTTGCAGTAGTTTAATTTATTTTATTAAACAAATAATAAAAAATTATTATTTTATGTTTTAACTTTATTTTACAAAAATTTTAAAACAAAATATTTATTGTAGACCAAGTTATCGCCATATTTGTTGGACCCCATCCCACAAGTTGCTGACCATCATACCATTTTACTATGACATCTCATTTCATCTATGTACAATCGATAAAACAAAAAATAGTTAATCTAGTGCCTGAAGTTTTTTTTGGTTTTTTTATTAAAAGTTATATTTTTTAGAAACAATAAACTAGTTTTTTTTTCTTGAAAATCTGCGAGTAAATTACACTAGTTTACAAGAATTTTGCCCCCTTAAAAAATTTACTAAGTAAGTTATTATTAAGATTCTCTGATTTCTACAAAACATACTAAAAAAACTCCATCACGTCACATTTTCAAGAAAAATTGGGTTAAAAATTTAAAAAATCTGTATTTTAGCCATTTTTAGAATCCTTTTAAAAAATAAAGGAATGCCGTAGTGGTGCCAAACGTGAATAAAATATCAGTTAACTAAAAAAAACTTTTTGGGGAGTTTGTTGTGGAAACAAGATTTTCATTAGAGTTCCACTCCAACATACCGTCGATTCATTTCTTTCAGAGGAAAGATTCATGAACAACTCGTTTCCTGAATAAATCTTAATAAAATTTTCTTATAACATATTATAAAGCTATAGTTTAGAATTCAAATTTTGATTTGACTTAAGTTTCGAGCTGCTACGAAATTCCGTTGTTTTTAAAATATTTTGTCGAAAACTGCTGGAAACGTGCTGGAAAAAAAACCGACTTTACATTACTGATTAGTTTCCATTGAATGAAGGAAAAAATTACATTTCGTATGAAAACTAGTGTTATCAGAGGCTGCCAATTTGTTTACTTTCAAAAAAAGAAGAACCTTCATCAGGCACTAGATAAATTATTTAGTTAATGATTTTTTTTCTTTTGATTGATTTTAGATGAACCAGTAAAATGGTATGATGGTCTGGTCACCGCAAAGCACGACTTGAGGGACGGGGTCCAACAAATATGGCGATAACTTAGTCTACAGTAAATATTTTAAAATAAAGTTAAATAATTGCATAATAACTTTGTATTTTTTGTTTTATAAAATAAATTAATCTACTGTAAAACAAAATATATTTAAAATACTCATTTTTTCACGCCACTGAATACCCCTAACCCCTTAAAGTGTAAAAATGTATTGCAATTAACATTATATAACATTTTAATATGTTTACGAACACGGCCTCCCCACGGAATTATTATCTTTATAAATAAAGGAATTCCTTCGTCTTGGTTTAGAAACCTCTATACTCTAAAACAGGGGTCGTTAACCTTTTAATACCTACCGCCCACTTTATAGTGTGTATAGTATGAGAAATCATATGGCTTAATTATTTACAGAATTTTCGTAAATTTAAAAACAAAAAATGCATACCAATATTATAGGACATGCATAATATCATAAAAAAAAAACGTCACTACCTTGTCGGTGCCCTCCTCATTGAGAACATTGATCAAATCACATTCAGAAAGGAGGGTATTAAGTTTCAAAAAGTAATTTTTCGATATAATTCCTTTCCTACTGAAGCTTCTTATAACTTAGAACATGCACATGAAACACGTATATTCTTTATTTGAAATCAGTCTCAACTGACTTTAAGATTATCAAGATTGTTAGGGTTCTTGTAATATTTTTTGCCCGTGCCTTTGTCTACTGAGCACATTAGTTGCTTCGTCGTCCACAAATGTTCTTTGAGAAGTGTCTGATCAAATGTCAAAAGTTCCTCTACCTACTATAAGGCTCGAATCACAAACTAGTTAGTAGGCACCAGGTTGACGATCACTGCTCTAGACTGCCGTCAGGATCTTGCGATATCTGGAAATTCTGCGTTATATACATCTAATGTAATTCACACCTCATTACCTAGACACCCTCTCTACCTTGGCCAAAAATAACCCTACTCTTCAACATTTGGTAAACAAACAAAAAATTAATTCTGATTTTTGGCCTCTCCCCTGAATAAAATACTATAATAATAACGACCATTTCCACTCCAATGTTTATTTTATTTTTTAAAGGTCTTATAAAATTAATAGAATAAGTATTTCATAAAGAAAATTCGTTCTCTAGTCTACAACATTATTAATTATGGTGATATTGATCTTTTAAATAAAATAATATGTATAGTAAATAGGGGAAATAAGAATCTGCGAGTACCTACTTGTTAGGGAAAGCGTGGCATGAAAAAGCCAGTTTTAAAAGAGGGCTAGTAAAATAAATATATATAATTTATTTATTCTTTTATGGCATAAACATTATTTCAAAAATCAAGGAAAAAGTAATAATGATCTCATTTAAAAAATCATGTCGGCAGTGCAAGAGCTATCAAAAGTTAAGAAAAGGCGAATTCTTATTGAAAAGACTTTTACTACTTTTAAGACTGTTAATGAATACAAATATTTAAATGATTTTTATTATAAAACTGTCTTCATAAACATAAATATGAAAAATTAGTGATAATTATTTATATACTTACTTTTCAAATCTAAAAGTAACTTTGATGATATATGGTAGGGTAGGGACATAACAAAAATTAACGCAATTTCTACATATAATTTCAGTTTAAATCTAAGAAATTTTGACTTAATGCAGACAATAATGGTATAATCAAATTATCAATATTTGATTATATCATAATATTATATACGATACACCGTTTGTTTAGTCTATTGTAGTTTACCTTTTTTAATGTAATAAAGACAAATTCATAATAAAATATTTTATAACCTGAAAGAATGTTTACATCAACTATGCTAAAATCTCAAACAAAGAGAAATTTTTATTTAATTATACTATGTGCAAAACTTTCAGTTCATAGCTTTAATTAATATATAATATTGTCTTTAACTTTAATTGCTTAGAAACCACCTTAGTCGTGTTTGAATGGAATGTGTTCATCGTCTGTTGGTTGATGCATGAAAATATGTATATGTACATATGTATATTCTATAGCAACAAGAAAATTACACGTGTAGGGTAACAGAGTCAATCCAATATAACACGACTCCTGCAGAGTGCTGTTTTTCCAAAGTATAATTAATTCATTGAAGGAGCAGATTCCCTCTAAATTAAACATTTATCATTTCGCCTTTCATCACAGCAGCACTAATGCCTTGACACAGAGACCATATAAACTATTTTCGCAGTAAATTGGTCAACATGGGCGCGGTAAACAACACATAAAGGTTCTGGCCAAACTACGATGTGTTTACGGGATGGTAATTTATCGGGTACAAACTATTTGGGAGCCTGTTTGCTCTTCGACATCCCCACTCTGATGAACGCATTTATCCTTTATTAACATTAGGCCGTCCAACCGTGAAACAAATCGAAACCGAAAGTTTGTCCTCAACCACATAATTTCAAATGCTTTAGGAATTTGTCAACATTTCATTAAAATTGAAAAATTCATTTCAGATGCAAATTAGAAGAATGTGATATATTTAATGTCTCCCCTTATGTTTTTCATTGAAAGTTATTCTTCTTGAAAAGTATGTAATAATTTTAAGATAGACTTTAGATGAATTTTTATTTAGAACATCATTCAGTTTATTATATTCCACAAAAATAAATAGTTACCAAACACTTTTCGATGGAATACGATCTATATGCGAATAATGAGAGATATGTAAATAATAGCTACAAGTTGCTACAAGCTTGTAATTATTTGTCAAATCATTTTTACAACTTTTATAAAATATTTCATATCATTTATGTCTATGAGATGATACAAGTCCCAGAACGCATTCATTTGATATCCCAGTTCATGGTCGGCTCATCTGATCAGTGCTTTATGAGGCCTCCTGCAAAGATTTCCTTCCTCACCACAAGAAGTACAACTTCATTAACGAACATAAATTCATATTGATGTCGTAATACTCCTAAAAGTCAAGGCTCATTAATGATAATGAAGCCTTCCATGAAATTAGGAATCCAAAAATCCGCACCCATTCAAGCGCACAGAAATATTCAAAGAAATCTTTACGCTCGTGGTCCTGTAAGCCCTGGGCGACCTTATTAACCCTTAATCAGTATCATTTTTCCTAGTCGCTATACAAAATGCTGCCCTACGTCGCCAATTTATTCTCAGATTTCGTTGATGACACGTTTATAAAGGCTGTCCGAGGTGTGTGTATGTGTACAGACGAGTGAATCGTATTTGGCTGTCCAGACAGTTTATATTGCCAATCTGTTCAGAAGTCTAAAAGCTCTCCTGTGGAATCAGCAGTTTCTTCCCAATTTCCAGGACAATTTTGTTTCTCTATTTTGTAGTATTTTTAGATTTGTGGGTATATAGTATGTCAACAACGAAATAATATTTCGTGGATGGCTCCAAGCCAAAATCTACTTCTTCGTTCTAGAAGTTTCCGCAACAATTTTTTGAATTAAAGACATACCACGCAAAAGGATACAAGTCACACCTAAACGAATTTTGGCAATTTGCGAAATATGGACATGTAACCTTTTGTTCGAACATCTCAGTTCATGTATCTTTTTACTTGAACACACCAACACATGTACCTCTTTGCTAGAATGTAACAGGTTAAAAAATCAATTCAAAGAAAAGTTTTATTAGAAACACAATATTATAAACCAATGTATTTTAAACTTAACATATCAATTGTACTTTACAAAAATTAATTTTTAATTGAACTTATTATATGAGCCGTTTATTTTGAAAGTTGTCCAAGTGCAACATTTTTCATAAAGACTATTTTACTTTACAAGAATTTAGCAAAATAGTCTTTATGATCATTTGGACTTAAGCCACTTTCAAAATAAATGGTTCATATATGGACATGTATTTCTCTGCTCCAAACCACGATTTTATTTCACTAAAATGATAGAAAAGATATTTTTTTACGTCGAACTATGTTTGTTATTTGATTCAGATGAGAAGAACGAATAATATCCAACTGAAATCTAGATTTTTGATTTTTATGGACTCGTATTACTTTGCATGGTACTTGCTCAATTGTTTTCAGACTTGGAAACAAAATTTCTCTGTATTTTGCTATTGTTAGTTATTTCAAGCTTAATAATTTGATAATGTCGTTGCGCGTGCAATACCGCAAAAGAGCAGTTTGTATATACCGCGTAACAGCAAAAGGCGCAAAATTGAAATATCACGCCTACGGATCCTTAACATGGTTGTTCCTTATAGATCTCACAGAATTTAAATTAGCCTACATAAGAAACCTCATTTTTAACATAGAAACAATACCGCGGTACAGTTGCTTGCTTGAAGTTGGCGGCAAGTGTTTTCTTCCTCCTGTAAAATCGGGAAATCGCATATACGCGGTATTTACAAACTACTCTTTCGCGGTATTGCACGTGCAACGACGATAACTACCGAACCGCAACAGATTATTATACTAATTATACGAAAGCAGAGTTCGTATAATCGTCTTTGTAAAGCAGAAAAATATTTAAATTAAAAATATGAACTCGAATGCTTACTTTTTCAGAGTAAAAATGATTCTTTGAAAACATAGCCACTAAGGCTGTGGATAAATTAACCCTTACATAAATTTAAAAGTTACTTTTGCCTCGAAAAGTTTAGCGGATACCGAAAAAAGGTATGCATAAGTTTTTGGCAATTTGCTATATTAAATTTTATACATGGATAAATAGTCCGAAAGTAATTATCCAAACTGATAATAAATCACTATTAGGTTTTATGAAAAACGATATAATAACGTCAATGAATCACTGCAGTATTTACTTATAATTAATTATTTAATTATAGCAGCTTTAAAAATTTGTCAGAAGTTTATATCTTCATATCAAAGAGAACAACTAAATTTTTACGAAATACCACATTATCTGAGACACAATAATTGGGATGGATATTTTTGAATTCAAATAATAATTGATAACAATTCTAAATACATTGACATACAAAAATATCAATATAAAAAGTGCATCTGTAGTTACATCACAATTTAAACAAATTGTTACAAATCATGGAATTCCTAGAGAAATCGTTGGGGATAATGTTCTAGTCAATAGCTTTGAATTTAGATCCTTTTACGAAAAGTATGACAAGCCCTCATTATCCTCGCTCAAATTGCAAAGCGTAAAGCACAGTATAGCTACTAAAAAGCATAACGAAGAAGTAGAAGATAGTAGTGACGAACTTTGGGCATAGCTGTCAGAATACAGGAAAACCACTTTAAAAATTATTTATATGTATACAAACTCATACAGGCCTAAAAACAAAATTTGAAAATAAGTAAGGAAAAAAATACAAAATGTTATAATAGAGATAGTAAAGTTAAAGATGCGTTTGTTCAAGACGAACAAGTGCTACTTAAAGAAGGTAACTCATGGAGAGCTATAATTCTAGAATAGATTCAAGACCCAACACCATTTTAGGTTATAGTGAAAAAAATTTAAAAATAATAAGTAAATAAGTTTTTTTAAGAAAGATTTAAAAAAATAAAAAATGAAGTTTGCTTTTTGTAGTTGACATCGCACGATCACGGCATTCGAATTGAATTATAACGTTATTAATGTATAAATGCTTGAAGGAACATGTTTCTTATTTTTTAGTTTATTTTATTTATGTATCCCTAGTCGAGTTAAAGTTTTTGGGACTTTTTTTCCCTTAATTATAATTATTTTTTTTCCGTAGTCGGGTGACAATTTCTTAAAATTTTTCTTTTATTTTAAACTTTTCTGTTACGTAATATTGTACTATATTTATAGTTTTGAACTCAGAATTTTCTCCTCTTTCATTTGACATACCACTCGATGAGATAGCAAAAAAAAAAAAAATTCAGAGACTGCCACTTTTTTGATGTAACAACCGTCATATTGGCTTAGTTCGTATAAAATGTGGCCTACCGTAATAACATATAAAATTGTACATAGTAGGTATGTAAGATTTACTAATTTCGTAATTTTGTGTTTTTGAAAAAATAAGAATGACTGGTATGATATGTAAAGTTTTGACCTGATAACATCCCAGCGGGAATTTTGGTCAGGCATTCCAACGGAAGCCTTGTGGAAGCAAAGAACAATTTTCACTATCAATTCCAAGTTAGTCGCATGGAAGCTAGGTGGAAGGACAAGCGCGAACGAAAGCTCCTTGTATATTTTCTCCTCACTCTCGCTCTTTCCGATCGAGTTCTTCAAAGACGCAATTCGTGAATACCGGTTGAAAATAATTCATTCCTGTTTATACTTTGAGTTGAGCCTGTGCGTGCTTTATCCCGCCTTTTATGTTGTATTATTTTCCAAATTGAATTATAATATAAAATAATATAATAATGAATTGAATTTTGGTTAATAGAGTTGTTTCATTTATTGACATTATAATTTCCAAACCCAGGAGTCGATTTCTTGGATGCTTCTGGGGAAGCGGTAGGAGCTATAGACTTTGATTCCAAATAGATCTCATGTCCTGTTAATGTCATGCATTCCTTATTGCTCCTATGGGATCTTGGAGGAAGCAAAAGAAAAGCTTTTTTACTGCTTCCTCCTAATGACATGCAATGTTAAAATGAAAAGAAGTGTGCAACAAAGAGTCATGCATCCATGCCTTCGCAGGAGTAGCTTCCACTTGCATCTAGGACTGCTTCTTTTCCCGCTGGGATCATATTGTACTTCTTAACTAATACCTAACCATTAATCTTAAAACAAAACTAAGTATTGCAGCTATCTAGTTTAAAAATTAAAAATATTTGTTTTGACTGACATGAAAAAGTTCTTAGAATTAAAGCTCCCTTTCAATAAAAAGACAAACACCCAAGAATAGAAGCTTAAACAGTGGCATTCAATTCTGGGAAAATTCATTCCTCCGTACAGAAAAACAAGGCATCAATTTCTCTTTAAAGAATTCCAAGTAAAGTGGCTGAAATTGAAATTCTTTCTCAGAATTATTATTGTGCAAAGTGCGATTAAGGCATTCATAACAAACAGCTAGCTTCCATGAATTTTTTTCGAAAGTGTTTGACGCTCTGGGTTTTTATTCGTCACCACCTGCCACATATCAAAAATAGGCACCGTTTTCTAATTCCCAGTGGTTCTATTTTAAGTCAGTTACTCTGCCTATCAGCAGTTCACTGGATATTTTTCAGTACGGTCTTGAACGACTTGTCAAGGGAAATCTTCATCTTTCAATATTTCGCTTTGTTGACTACTAAGACACTTGTTCGAACGCCAAATCCCACGTCCGGAAGCGGAATGCTCCGTCGTCGCCGAATGCCACTAGTGACGGGTGCTTGTGTTCTATAATGCAAATACGGGTGGAAATCGAATTTTAGTCAAATATTTGCCAGGGTGTATTTTATTTACACCATCTGATTCCCATTGCTTCCAAAACGGGCACCTGAACACAGCAGGCAGAGTCCTGGAGGTTCTGGGGAGTCCCCATCCTTTGTGCTCCTTTGGCAAAGTTTTATCAGATGATGTATGTACGTTCTGGTTATCGCAATGGTCCTCTGCAGTGTATACCCGAGTTGATTGGAAAAAATGGGAAAGTTTGCTTATGACTCCCGGCTGTACCCTTGCCTTAAACACATGTCCTAGCCGAAACCAGGAGAAACTGACTATAGAAAGGTTTTGCGAACTGGTTTCGGGGGTGTTCTTGCTCTGGTGACACCCATATTTTTATCGTGGCGACAGTCGCTCGAAGCACTCACAGATCATATTTCGAGCTTCCCTGTCAAGAGAAGGAATATCATCCGAACCCGATACTTATCGATTTTTCGATGTGCTATCGGGGGCGATGGTAAACACACCCTGAGTGTATGAAAACAAAGGCCTATTTCTGCTCAAATACAGATATTGTGAGGGATACTTGCCTTCGCCGCTTTTACAAGTCAACCGAGGCACTTATAGGCTGAGACTAGTCGGGATCTTTATAAACGTGAAATTGTTTTGAATGCCCAGCAGATTTTGTAGTTGACATTTAATTTTGAAGAGGGTCAGGAGATGTCTTTGCAAACATCCCGACTTTATCGAAAATAATCCGCTTTTGTTCTGTATATACACACAAAAACAAATTGTTGAGCAATTTTTTTTTTTTTTTTTCTAACTTGGTTTAGATGAACTGGTCTGCAGCACAAATGCTGCTGATAGCTAGCCTTTGTAAGTTTATGAATTCAGTTGACCGAAAACTTTGGAGCAGATTTAACTATTCCAGGGAGCAAGGAAACTTATAAAGTAGGGGAAGTTAACAAACTGCCTTGAGATTCAAGATTCAATAAATAAACTCCCTGTGGTTTGACAGATTACTGTTTATACTTGTAGTACTTCTAAGTTTTCCCACCTGTTACATTAGAATGATGAATCATGAGATATGTACCTACATATGTACATACCTATCCACAGATTTTTATTTCCTCTTAATAAATGTACATATAAATAATTAATGATTATTCTTAGAAAAAGGAAGTTCAGGAGTTATTAAAAAGAATAAATAATGTACTTTTATCATGGGCACTTAATTTTTAAATCTAGAATATATATAACAACAACAACAATAAATTTTTAAACCTTATAAAAACATCCTCAGTATAAACTTGTTCATTAACAAGAAATAAAATCTAGGAAGTTTGTTAGGAATATTCATTAACAAGTAATCTGAAAAATAGTAAAAACTAGAGAAAATGCATGCAGAAATTTAATTAAACATACTTTTCAAACTAAATGTACAATACAAAATATAGTTTCAGAAAAAAATAAAATTCTAATAGTTCTATTATAGTATATATAAATTTTTTAAAGTATGCAACCCTATTTAAAATTATCTTCATCCTTTCAAACTCCAATTTCATTGACTTTCTAGCTAAACTTTTGTAAACTAGTTTTGAAGTTGTTTCTACTTTTTAATGTGTAGCGGAGAGTTGCCTTATTTGGGCCGGCTCCTATTTCGGGCCACCCATTTTTTTCAATTTTACCGAATTTTTGACAATTAATTAATGTCAAAATTTGATTGAAAATGAATGTAGAACAAAATAATGAAAGAAATACTAATTTTAATACAAAATTAATAATGTTACAACAATCTCGTAAAAATGGTATCTGCCGACTTAAAAATCTGACATTTTTGCTCGTCGATAAAAACAAATTGATACATCTAATGAATCTAAAATTTGTTCTGATGCGAAGTGTATAATATGTTTATTAGCGAAAAATCGTGTATTTGCAATTTAAAAACTATAACAATACTAATTAATTTAAACAATCTGGAAAAATGTCATTTCCCCTAATTTGGGCCACTGTGCAATTCGAAAGGGCGCCTAATACGGGCCACTCACTAAAGTTACTAAAAATAAGTTGTAGGTATATGTAATATGTAATGTTTTATATTTTATGAAAATTCTTATTTTATGCCTTGCTGTTACTATTACATATTTTATCATATTTACCCATATAATAAATTATGAAGAAAAATGAAATATTTGGTTTTTCATTCATCAACGTACAAACTTGTTCCCTTAAATTAACTCTTTATTGAGAATTTAAATTTCGAATATATTTCTGATCAACGAATTAATTAACGTCAATTCATTGTTTCATCTATATACAGGGTGTTCAGAGGTGGGAGGTCAATACTGAAGGGGGTGAAAGGTCAGACCGAGACAAGCAAAAAATCGTATGGGTGGGGGGGGGGGCATCTCTCACCGTTTGGCAGTTACAGGGTGATTCGTAAATCAGGATTTTGCCTTATATGGGAACCGCTCTTGTATTTTTATCTTTTTTTCTACGCATCGCAGCGGCCCCAAACTGATTTCAAAAAATCACTATTTGGAAGCCCTTTCCAAAAGAGTTTACACCACCCCCCTATCCCCAACCCCTTGGCCACAATCCCCCCTGGAAGTTGAAAAAAATAACTTTTATTTCACGATTTTTCACCTTTCGCCCCACTTTTCTCCGAAATTCATGTTATTAACATACCTACTTTTTATTTTTTTTAAATTGCCTATCTAATTACCTTTCCAAAAAGGTGCAACATGCCCAGGTAGAAAAGGGTTGCAAAAGTCCTGAAATTAAAACATCCTCACAGGTACCTAATTACTTTATTGCACCATAATGGAAAAAGTCGTTAAGTAAACAAATTTTATGACAGCAAGTTCGGAAATGTTTGTTTAGGAAACAAAGGTAGTACATTTTTATTATTTCAGCAAAACAGTAATAAAATAATAAATGTAATCTCGTTAAATAGCGTTATTAGTTTATTATATCCAGTATTGACTCTTAAGTATCCTGACGCTCCGTTTCTAATACCTCCTATGAATTATGGTATAAAAATGGGTAAGTTTGAAAGGACATTGACCACAGTTGAAGAAGCAAGCGACAAAACCGGGTGTTTAATAGAAAAAATTAAGATAAAATGGCAGAATTCAGTGTTGAAGAGTCTGCCGATATAATTTACGTGTACGGTTTAGTAGAAGGAAATTATAGTGAGGCCGTACGAGAATACCAAAGGAGATTCCCGAATCGGCGGGTACCCAACAGAAGGGTATTTTCAAGGACTTTCAGGAGGTTAAAAGAAACCGGAAGTGTAACCGCCCCCAGAGCAGAAACGCGAGCAGGAAAATCGGCCGATTTAGCGGACCCCGACCAACAAATCCTCAACATCGTCAGGAACAGCCCTGAAATGAGCATCAGGCAGGTCGCACGAAGGTCAGGATTGTCTTCAGGGAGAGTTTGGACCGTTGTGAACCGAGAGGGACTACATCCATACCACCATATCCCGGTCCAAGCACTACAGGAAGGAGATTCCGAAAGACGATTGCAATTTGCACTTGGCTGTTCGAGTCTGACATCGAAAACAGAAGATTTCTAGACCGAATTCTGTGGACGGATGAATCGCAATTCACCCGGGATGGCATCACAAACTTCCACAACCTCCACACCTGGTCAGATGTGAACCCACATAGGACAAGGTGTCGGTCCTTCCAGCAAAGATTTAGTGTCAATGTCTGGGCTGGCATCATCGGCAACCAGTTGATAGAACCCTTCATCTTGCCCCAAGTGCTGAATAGTCAGCTATATTCGAACTTTTTGGAGAATACCCTTCCGGATCCGTTGGAGGACATCCCCCTGGTCACCAGAAGCGCAGTTTATTTACAGCACGACGGAGCACCTGCGCATACTGGGAACATTGTTAGGGCAAGGTTGAATGAACATTACCCAGAGCGCTGGATTGGACGAGGTGGACCGATTCCTTGGCCTGCTAGGTCACCGGACCTTACTCCACTGGACTTTTTCTTATAGGGAATGATGAAAGATGATGTTTACTCAAGAAAAATCAACACCAGACAAGAATTAGTTACCAGGATTGGGACTGCAGCCACGAAAATACGGGAGAAGCTGGCTACCATAGACCTCAAACGTGAAATAAAACGAAGGCTACTTGCATGCATCGAAACTAGCGGAGAACATTTTGAACAGCTCTTAAAGGACAAACGTTTTAATTGTATTTAGTTTTTAAGCGAACAAAATGTATTTTTTAGTTAACTTAAGTATAATTTCTTAAAAATTCGAATTATCATGATATTCTGTAAAAGGATTTTTGTAAATAAATTTTCGTATCCTTTTCCTACCTGGGCATGTTGCACCTTTTTGGAAAGGTAATTAGATAGGCAACTTAAAAAAAATAAAAAGTAGGTATGTTAATAACATGAATTTCAGAGAAAAGTGGGGCGAAAGGTGAAAAATCGTGAAATAAAAGTTAATTTTTTCAACTTCCAGGGGGGATTGTGGCCAAGGGGTTGGGGATAGGGGGGTGGTGTAAACTTTTTTGGAAAGGGCTTCCAAATAGTGATTTTTTTAAATCAGTTTGGGGCCGCTGCGATGCGTAGAAAAAAAGATAAAAATACAAGAGCGGTTCCCATATAAGGCAAAATCCTGATTTACGAATCACCCTGTAACTGCCAAACGGTGAGAGATGCCCCCCCCCCCCCCCCACCCATACGATTTTTTGCTTGTCTCGGTCTGACCTTTCACCCCCTTCAGTATTGACCTCCCACCTCTGAACACCCTGTATATAAAAATGAACCCCTATTTCCGTTGGTCACGCCATAACTTGAGAACGACTTTACCGATTTCATTAATTTTTTTTTTAAAAGTTTTCTAATATTTTGTAGAAGGTTCTTACGGAAAGAAAAGTTAAGAAAATTGCGCAGAAAATTGGATAATTTCAGAAAACTTAACGATTATTTTAACTTCGCGAGTTCGACCGTTCGCGCGTTCTCGATTTCAACGGATTTTAATGAAAATTAGTGCAATTATTGTTTTGAGGTCACTGATTTTGAATTTTATCAAAAGTTAACAATCCAAGATGGCGGACCCAATATGGCGACCAAGATTTCTAGATTTCAATGGATTTTAATGAAAATAAGTACAGTGATAATTTTGAGGGCACCAATTCTGAATATTATCAAAATTTCCAAATCCAAGATGGCGGATCTAACGGATATAATATTCTTCTGAGGCCACTAATTTCGAATATTATTAAAATTTGTAAATGCAAGGTGGCGGGTGCAATAGGGAGACCATAATGTCTCGATTTCAACAGATTTGATTGAAAATTAATATAATGATTATTCTGATACCACTAATTTTAAATATTATCAAAATTTCCAAATCCAAGATGGCGGGATCCAATATGATGATGCAAATTTCTCGACTTCAACGGATTTTCATGAAAATTCGTACGATTCTTTTGGTGCGACTAAGTTTGATCATTATTGAATTATCAAAGTTTCTAGATCCAAGATGGCGGGCCCAATATATATTACATGAAAAAAATTTCTCGATTTCAACGGGTTTTAATGAAATTTGGTACAATAATTGTGTTAATGCCAATAATTTTAAATATTATCAAGATTTGAATATTCAAGATGGCAGATTCACAAAGGAGTTTTCGGGTTGAATCAATTTCCAATATTTGTGAAGTGTAAAAGGGTTTATTTGATATTAAACAACGTGTAAGTTTGTTCAATAAATTAATTAGGGATATGAAACGGAAATAATGTTTTCTTATATTAATCGTATTATTTGTAGAAACATGAGAAAAGAAAGAACACGATCAAATATTGATCGACGCACAGGGCATAATGAAAATGTACCGGAAAGGGCAGTACAACGTCTGCTGGGCCAGCTAGTTAAATATAATAAGTAAGGGTGTTTTAAACAATATGTCGATCCATTTTCGCATTTTTCAGATATTTTACGTGCTATTAAATAGGTGGCCCACATTAGGTGACTCGTCACCTAAAGTGGGCCACTTGCACGTTTTTTTCAAACGTTATTTTTTATTATAAAAGAAAGTCAAACTTGCCTTAAACTTTCCACAAAGGTAAATTATCATCCAAATTTTAATATTGCGCTATTAATTATGTAAACGAAACGTTTACAATGATTTTAAATGCATTTAACCTTAGGTGGCCCACAAATGGCGACTCTCCCCTACTATTATTAAAACTTCTTCTTTATTATTTCGCGCAGTTTTATTTTTTACTTTTTGTGTTACTCTTTAAATACAAATTATTAATTTTGCCGTGATTTTTTCATGTTTTCGTAATACTAAAATGATAAAAAAAAACGTAAAAAAAGCAAATTGCGTTTTTCTCTCTAGTTCTCTCTGAAACAAGGCTGAACAATTATGTGTTGTGCTACTTCATTACTAAGATATTTTGATGTAGGAACTTTCTAAAAAAACGTAATAAAAGTAATACAGAATATTTTTTTTATATTTTATATATATCATACACTCTTTGCATATGGTATTCATTTATAACTTAAAATCACAGACATTTTTGCTCCTCACCAGTTAAAAGTTAATGAGAAAAGAAAATAACTGAGATTAATTTGAGTACTCTAACTGCTGTCAATATAAGCACATAACTTTACGTTTGTAATCATATCTTTAAAGCGAAAATTCTATGCCCAGTTTTAAGAGGAGTACCAAAATGAAACGAAATCGATTCATACCTTTTCGGGTTTTATATATAAAGCCTTACGAAAATTAGTTTGGAAAACTAAAATTTATTGGCTGTATTACTTAACAGCAAAATACTATACGTTCAAAAATATAAATTCACATATTTATTTATAGATATCATGTATGCAACGTATTATTCAATTTTCATTTCACACTGTCTTCACTCTGAACATTCCAAATCCCACATATGCATTCATTTTCAGAAGGTGTTTAAAACAGAGAGTTCCAGCAGTAGAATATGATATTTGTTTCCTGCTGTTAAACTCCCCACATGGCTATTAAAATGTCCTGAATTTTAGCAGAGCTTAGTCCAGCAACAGGTGACAAATTTCTCATTTTCTCGTCTGGCAATTTCGAGGTTGTTAAAAGTTGCTGTGATGACCACCAAGAAGTCATTGAAATACGTAGTTTATCCGGAACAGAGTCAACAATGGCAAATTGTAGATTTAATTTGAAACTTAACAAAGTTTGAATTTATTATGTAATGTGTTCGAGGAAATTAATTTCTCATCATACCCGTAACTAAAAACTTTAAAATGCAAATGATACATATATTGCGCGACTGTATGCATAGGAGACTGTAATTTTTTGATGTTTAGATTTTTAAAAAAATATTAGATACTACAAGCTATTATATCAAAGAGTTTTGTAAAAAGCCCTCATTTATCTAGTATTATGAATTTTATAGGATTAATTTTTGATGGATCATGTCATATATAATAATTTGTTTGTGTACGTTTGCTAGAGCCTATATACTGTTGAAATAAACAATTTATATTACTTATTATACAAATTAAATCATGTGTATTTTTTCATTACCATCTTCATCCACCTATTGTCAGCAATCAAAAACAAATATGATAACTAATATAACTTGAAAAAATACCCATATAGGGTTTGTCAATCAGCCCAGGATCGGGCTAATACCAAAGGCCATTCGTATAATATTGGCCAATGATAGGTACCCTTGAAAAGTGATATATGAATAGTGTACCGAAATATTAAACATCGTCCGTTAATGGCGAAAGAATTAGGGCCAATATTGCTGAACAAATGGTTTAACAATGAATATATTAATATTTAATTGTATTATAAAGAATATTAATGGTATTTTAGGATCTTCATTACATTTATACAGCAATTACTTCAAAAACTATGCGATAATATAAGATAAGACTGTTGATTCAATTTATAATTACAATTAAGGGAACTTTTCGTTTCATTTTTGAAAAAAAATACATATTTCAATTTTTTCTTTTGTGAAAAAAACTTTTATATTTATCAAATTAATTCCTTTTAAATATAATAGTCGAACATATGGAGAATATAAAAACAAAATGTTTTTGCATTTTTAGTATGTCTTGTTCACTGCAGAGGGTATCTTCCAAAAGTCACTTTTAAAACGCCCGTATTTCTCTAGGACCTCTCGTAACAAATAGAGTAAAAATGTCAATGGGATTCTATTCACCAGAATAAATACTAGTAACTAAACCTTAAAAGCATTTTCTTTTTAATATTTTTATAATTTTATAAACTTTTTTCTGACAAATAAAAAATAAAACATTTTTTTGGGGTTAAACTACCCCTGTAAAAAAAAAATAGGGGTATGTAACATAATATTTTTAAAGGTTTAGTTACTAGTATTTTTCATAACGAATCGAATATATTTTGAATTATTCAAATAGGTTGAGTAGTTTTCGAGTTATAGATGCGGGGAATTTAAAAAATGTAGTTTCGAGGAAAACGCGTTTAAAGAGGCGACGTTACAAATATAGGTATAATTGTTTTCCCTGTACGAATTTCTTAAAATGGTTTTAGGATAGTATTTCTCTGATGTTAAAGAACACTTTTATGTAGAAAATTAAATGAAAAGTCCTCTTAATAATTTAATATTTTTCTACCGATATTTATAAACATTAATTGAGTCTATAATATATATTATTATTTATAAGCAAATTGTAACCAAACGTTATTGAATACATTTTCCAAGATCTTACCAATAATGGCTCTATATAACTAACTCTACATAACTAACAATTGGTTCACCGTTTTGATTATATTTTTAATGATAGTTTCTTATATGTACCGATATACTTTAATAAGTTGATGTAGAATGGCCCTAATCAGTAACTAATCATTGGCACATTATTGACAACTTTACATTGGCCGAGTGTTGGCTGTTTTGTAATTTTTTGTAAACCCATACGGGTAGTTCTATTTCCTTGAAACTAAATCCCGCACTTTATTTTTACAATATTTAATAAATTGCATCTACCTACTACCTATACCTATTGCATATACCTACTACCTCTATATCTTAGCGTTTCTGGGTAATAATGATATTTCACGATATTTCAAAATAGTTCTTATCTTTTACTTTACTAAACCACACCATAAACATACTATTAAATTTAATAATTACTACTTGGGAATGCACGGGTTAAAAGTAATATTCATAATAATCCTTTGCATTACTAAGTTTATAGAACACAATTCTTAAAAATGTGGTTATTATTTAACAAGTCAGTAAACTAATATTTAAAACAGTGTAGTAGCCTTATTTTTAGACTATTCCATACATTCATTTCGGTTAAGGAAAAGGAAATATCAGAAAGAAATAGTATTGAAAATGAATGTGTAGTATTAAATAACGATGCTGCTTTCTTTTAGCTTCCAATAACCAATTTCTTCAGACTCCTGTATTTGAGCTCCTTTGTGAGCAAAAGCTTTCAGTTTCTTTTGCAAACTCAATAAAAATGAGGACGACACCACTGATACATATAGCACATTTTTTTGTGCACGTGTTGGGGACGAAAGAAACTACTTCTATACTTGAGAGTGAAATCTTTGTCGCATTCGTTATATTTATTTTAACAAAGGCATCCCTCATTCGAAGGGATCAAAGTAGGAAAAAGTGCTGATGATTATTATCGGACGATGGACCTTCTCCCCAAACCCTAGAGACTAAAAGGTCTACTGCAGGAAAATCTCCAAAACTCTGGAGGCCTATTGCTTGTTAGCAGTCCGAGATAATGTAACAAAATTATGAAGGGACGATATATCTTTAACTGAGCGGCCTGTTATCAGTCAGTCGGGTAAATTTGAGGACATCTCTCTCTTACTCTTTCTGGATGCTGTGAAAATATTATCAAGAAAATTGAAAATCAATAATGACTTTCACTACGCCCCACCCCGACGCAATAGAAGTGTCAAAGGGAGAGACATGACTGAGTGCTAGCCGAAGATATGGGAATGCCAAAAGGGTTTAACCATTGGAAATCCTTATAAGTACGAAGATGAATGCCCTGAATGCTTTTGGTTTCTGGGTTGCTTTCAAGTCGCACGTTTGTGTAATTTGCCCTGATGGAGGATGCTTTTAGCCACCTAATGCCTATATCAGTCGCATGTACATGTGTAGTGTGGTAGAATCATGTATGCGGGGGTGTGGGTCGGTGGCAATATCTCCTGTTGAATTAAACAGACGTGAGAGGGCTTCGGTACTCCAACGCGTGCTGATAAAATTGGAAGTTTCAATTGCTTCGTACATAAGTGATGACCGCCGGAATAGACAGGTACCACTAGAACTAGTCTCAAGGAATTGTCTCTCCGCTCACATAGAAAAGGTTGGTCCTTCAAGTTTGATCAATTGGAATAGAGAATGCTAAATACCCAAAGGTTTCGCAATCCGCTGGCGTAGAAATTGATAAAATTTTCATCAGCCTGTGATGGAAAATTTAGCGTACCTGACGCTTAGGTCTTTCAATGTACGTCATATGACTTTAAATGTCATTTGAGTTCAAGTAAAGGTTAGGTTTTGTGGTTTTCTTGACATTGTTATTTGCGTCAATGTGTTTTTGTTTGAACAAATAATTTATAGAGAAATACTTTCTTTTACATTTATTAATAGTTTACTAATAAACATTAGACAAACACTAGCCTTTGATTAGCAAATAAAATTATATATATTCAAGTAAGTGTAGTAAAATAAAATTGTATTTATTTAAGTAAGTTAAGCAGTCATTTCAAAATTATATTTAAATTCATTCGTTGTTCGACTACACTACAAAAACTCGTTTGTTTTATATTTAGTCTAAATTTCCTCGAATTAGTCGAACAATACAAATAAAATACCAAAACAGTTATATGTTAAACTGTTAAGAAGAAAACAAAACCAGACCGAATCATAAATTCACATTGATAATCACGTATTTAAAATTAGTCAGCTAAAGCTTGCAAGTACTAATTTACGTGAAAATTTCCTAATTTTTTTATATTTCATTTGCCATTTTGAGTCTAATATTAAGTTTCAAATCTCCAAGCATTTGAAATTTGTCCCAAAAGTGCTGCTCACTACCACATAATGTAGTTAGAAATTTTATCCACCTAGGCCACTGCCTTCTTTTCGTTTTTAATAAAACATTGACGTATACTTCTGACACCATGCTTTTTGACATGTGGTGTGGTTTTGATGAACATAATCAATTTCATTTTATAGTTTAGCACGCATATAATATTTAACATCTGTTGTACAAATGAGGTTGCTTACGTCCGTTGTTAATAATATAATACTATTTTGTAAATTTTGACATTAGATATACAATAATTAATTTTTTAATCCTTTTGATTATCTTTTCTCTCTTTTATGATACAAAAAATAAGTTAATAAAAATCAACGGGTGGGTCATACAGCCTATAGAAAAAAAAAAAAATGTAAAATAGTAACGTTTCTTCCTATAATCGACACACACACATACAGCAACGATCGAAATCATGTAAGGAATGAAAGCCAAATTTCAGTATTATTTCTCAGTTGAAAATGATCGAACAAAGCTAGTTCACAAACAGATACAAGGAATTTGTAGAATTATATCACGAAGGATAATAATGCTGATGAGCTCAAATTAGAAGTAAGTAATTACTTAAAGAATGAAAGATAGTGCTCATTCAAATAATAATAATTTGTCAGTCAAATCCATCGTAAGTGATATCTTCAAGGACTTGCCTTTGATAATGTAATTGAAGACTTTTCACACCATAAATCACGGGAAAAACATTAATTTCACCATAAAAAAAGAAGAATCCAATTCTTGTTATTACTTCTATGTTGCATTATTCTGTTTATCAACCCATCTGTCACCACACATAAATCAAATCTTATCTAATACATTCATTAATTATACACGAATTCATTGGTGGTTTGATATTTTCCTACAGGTTTCTGGCTTTCAAAAAGGGTCCCCCAAACACAGTGTACCTGGACCTGAATTCTCTTAATCTCCCTCTTACTCCACCATTTATTCTACTATTGTAAACCTAGCTCAAAAGGTAAAAAAGTTAGATAGATTCTTTTGACGATACAATTGTTATTCGTAGATCGTTTCATCTATCTTTAATATAATGCAAATAAAATAATTATTTTTTATTGACAACGTTCTCAAAGTAGTTAACATAAAACTACATTCTAGCATATTTTTTTTATCTTCTTCATTTATTTATTCAAGAATCATCAAAATGCACTAATAACTACACATTTAAACAAACCTTAACAAAGCTGATCTTTAGTTAAGTTAAAGTTAATATTATAATAGCGAATATTAAACAGGCGTGACATTGACGAAGTCGGCTCATTCAAACCATAATTGGTGTTGTGATAAGGAACAAAAAGGACATCATGATTCCTCAAGGAATGAGGAGGGAATGATATTTTAAGAATATTTAAAAGCTCCGGAAAATTAATCGTACCCTGAATGCAGTCAAATTCAAAGATAGTCTGGAGATGTTTCGTGTTATCTCGAGGGACTCAAGTCAAAAAAAAGCTTGGGCTTTTCATACCTACGTACCTATTTCATCTATTTTATATAAAATATTTTCATTAATGGTAAAGAAAAAGTAGCTGGATTGTAAATGAATGTAAAACAAATGCCCGAAGTAATACTTAAGGGGGTAGTCCAGTGAAAACGACTGTTTTTTCAACGATTTTTCATATTAGAAATTAATTTTTATTAAAAACATTTTTGACATATGATAGTACAACTATTAAACTACAAAAAAAAAATTTAATTTTTTTTTCGATGAGTCATCCCGACAAAATGGCCGCTCCAAAAAAAAAATTTTTTTGTTGGCGGACGTCGAATCTCTGCAGCGGTTCATTTGAAACAAAACAATCAAACGAGGTTTTAATCTGTAGAACATTGGCTATCGTCGAAACTAGAATTATTAATTTTCAATAAAAAATAACAAAATGGCGGCATTTTGAATTTTTCGGGTGTTTTTCGGGTGCTTAATTTGTTTATAACTTTGTAAATAAACAATGGATTTTAATAATTCTAGTTCCGACGATAGCTACACAATCAAGAAATATACAGCTAAATTTTTAGATCAATCGGAGCAAAAGACTCCGAGATCTGACGTCCGCCGTGTCAAAACATCCTGTTTTGAGAAAAACGCGTTTAAAGTTTTTGTTGCGGAAAAAAGCTACAAAAATTAATTTTACCTTAGTCAGCGATGCCTGCTCCATACATAACGCGATGCCTGCTCCATACATAACTAACCTTAAATACAAAGCAGAAGGACCTAGACCGTTATAAACCGAAAAAAAATGGGCGGAGCAAACAGAAATACAAGAGTCCTCCTTGCTCCGAAACACACCAGGAGACCCTCGAGCGCTCGGATTACACGTCTCTCGAAAACTCTCTGTATCTTTAAAACTATTCAATATTTTGCTTAGATATTTTAAGGGAGTACTTTATAGGTGTAGTAGAGTAGATTTAAGCAAAAACAAAAAATTTGAAAAAAAAATTTTTTTTCACTGGACTACCCCCTTAAAGTAAATAATACATTACGTCTTTAGTTAATGTCAGGACAATTTCGAGTATAAACACACATATTATTTATTTCACCCATAATAAAACACCCCAGTATTTTGATTCCAATTCCCTTCAAAATATTTTTCAACTGTGTTGCTAATTTGTCTTCATGTATGGCACGTGTAGTAAATATCTGTCTATTATCAAATTTCACAAAACGAGAGATAGATACCCGAACGATGCTTTCCAATTTTTGTGAAGCTATTAGCGATGAAATTGTACAATTCAGGTACCATCTCATCTTCCACTTCTCCCTACTATTTACATCAATTTATTAACGTCAAAGATTCCCATTACATAACCGATCAATATCTTCCTCGGGGGCGAACAATATTCAGTGCTTCCAGAATTAATGTCGCGAAAAATTTCTGCCACAACAAATAGGAATATGAGTTGATTTCGCATCCAGGCAGAGAGGTTCTCACGGAAATGTCCCCAACCCTTATCCAATTCAACTCTTTTTTTTTCAAAATGCGGTAGGGTGCAATAGGGCTTTTCAATTGTATATAAAGGAAGTTCAAAAAATTGCGGCAATTGTCTTCAAGCCGGTCGTGAAAATGCTGAATTGTGTAAAATCAGTATTGTATGAGTTTATTGTCAGCCGGAGGCTCAACAGGGACCCAAAGCGACACAACATAAAAATATGTGCGCTGATGAAGCGCCAAAATGTTCAAAAGGCAGGAAAACTCCCGAAAACAACCTGAAGCGATAGCTCGTGTGAGAAGCGCTAAAACTTATATTAACTTCAGAAACCTAAAATCTTAGAACGGTTGATCCGACTGCTGGAGGTGGTGATTTTCCTCCTGGAAATTTTCTATTTACTTCGTTAAAAGTTTGCATTGAGTCGCACGAACTAATTGCCGCTCGTTTGTGTCTTCTCGAGCGCTCCAAATTGGCCTACTTTCCTTGGAACTTCAATTGCACTCTTCCTGAAAACTCTTTAGGCTTTATTAGGTTTCTTTGAGACTTTGATATGTAAAGAACTTGGCCCTTTTTGTCTATGAAGGCACGGAAGCATAAAGGACGTCAACCGTTCTCTGTTTTTCCAAGAAATCCCAGTCTGGAAGTCATAGGCATGGAGGCGGCGATGATAGCATTAAGGGCAGGAAATGAAAAGAAATCGTCAAACAACTGCTCGAGGACTTCTAATGAATTCGTTGACGTGCCTGCTGCAGTCAGTTGATAGCACGACAACGGATTCACTGGTTTAGAAGAAGAAGACGATGCTAAGTAACAGAAAATGCACCCTTTCAAAGCTAAAGATAGAAAACCCTTGGTTATCAGATGGGCATCCTTGTCATTTCAGCGTGGGGGGAAGTTTCAAAGGAGGAAAACAGAAAATCAATAAAAAGTTTGATATTGAGAAAAGAGCATTCTTCGGAAAGTATTACCAACTTTCCTAGGGATCGAAAGGTTCACAAAAATTGAGTAGAAATATCAAAAGAAAAAGGCTTAATTAAATTATAAAAATTCCAACAGCAAAAAGAGATTGTTGAAAACTGAAAAACCAACGAAAACTTTAGCCGAATTAAGTGAATTACCCTTATTCCAAATTAATGTAAGTAAAGAAAAATAATTTCGAAGCTACGTACGTACATCAATGTAAATAAAACATTCACCGACCTTAATATAATAATTCAATGAATATTTTTTTAAAATACATACTTCAATACTTCAATTGCAACCTAAATTACAGAAATAAATTTATGTATTGATAGCATGATAGAGAACCATTGAATAAAAATGTTTTCATCCAAAATATACCCCAGTAAAATTGGAAACTACCCATACGTAAAATTGTTGACAACAGACTGATATTTTAAATAAATTGAGGGAACGATGTAACCATCGAACAATTTTATGTGCGCAGGAATGCATTTTTGAAAACCTTAAATTCTCATATCTTCTGATTGAGTGAACCAATTGCGATTAAATAAAAACTTAATGTTATTTCAGTTGTTTTTCTGAAAAATATCGTTTACATGATGCGTAATTAAACAAACTGTAAAAAAAACTACCTGAATTACACAGACTTAAATTTTAGAGTTTTATTATATGCACAGATCTTGGTACATGAACCACTTTGTTTTTTTCAAAAGATATTAAATGAATAGTTAGTAAATTTTATTTTTTATTAATATGCTAACGAAATTAATCTCGGTTTTAAACGCAAATTTTAAATTTTAAAGGCTTCTAAATAATAAAACAGAGAATTCTCTGAAAAAGCATTTTAGGTATTATCTTTAAAAAGCAACTTTTATAATCTGTAATCCTTTTCTTCTTCATAATATTCATATACATTTAATTTATTTTATTTATTCAGTTAAAAGCTTTTGAAACGTATTTTTAATGTGGGTCTTAAATAATAATTTTTTTTTTTTTTAATATATTGAATTATACTCAAAGGCCTAAAGCTATGAAGATGACGTCCCTTTTAAAAGTAACTATTTTGTTGTCCCACTTAATCCAAATCCACTTTCTTTAAAAAAATAAAATACAGGGTGTCCAATAGGAAATTGCGAAAACTAATGGGTCACAATTTTTTAATAAATGGAGAGATCGGTAAAATGTAAATACTTTTTAATAAAGGAAAGTCGTCATTTTTATTTCATGTCAATTTTATTATAAAAAAATTAAATCTATTTAATACAAAACAATTAATTTAAAAATGTAGTGAAAAACGTTAGTTACTAAAAAGAAATCACATTAAGTTAGATCTGACGAGTAAGGTGGCTATTCTATTCCTTTTCCCCTAGCAAAACGTGGGTACGTGAGGTGCTGCTCCGTCTTGAATAAAAAAAAAAGATTTAACGCGGCTCATCTTTTTCGCATGAGAAAGGATTTGGTCTCTAACATCCCTTTGTACTTCTCTCCGGCGACAGAAGATTCAAAGAAATGCAGGTAGATACCTTTTATGTAGATGGTTCACATTTCACAAATATATATTATTAATAATTCACGTTTTTCACTATATTTTCAAATTAATGGTTTGTATTAAATAGATTTAATTTTTTTATAATAAAATGGACATGAAATAAAAATGACGAGTTTCCTTTATTAAAAAGTTTTTACATTTTACCGATCTCTCCATTTGTTAAAAAATTGTGACCCATTAGTTTTCGCAATTTCCTATTGGACACCCTGTATGTATATATATTACGAATAATTTTAGCTATAATATGAAAGCGCTTACTTTATAAATACCTATATGAGAATAGTTTTCAATATTCTAAGAAAAATAAATATAATTTAGGTATAATTGTATCTTTAATTTTAATAATACTTTTTATAAATTATATACGTTTCCTTCTGGATTCATAATACAATAGACCTATCCATTTTCAAAACTCAGCATCTTAAGGAAGAGGAACTTCACAGAAATCATGAAATTCCGCTTCAAAAGCCTTCTCCGAAAATGATGTCCATTTTCTTTGTTTTAAAGAGCTATGCTAATGAATGTGTACTTAATTTGAATAATTAATTTCCTTGCGGTGTTTGCGAATTCGCACATATTTTGAGTATAGATTTACGCACGTCAACGTTAATACTCCTTTGCCGAAAACGTAAAAGCAAAGTTGTTATGAATAATTAATTATCTTTTGCGCACAAAGGCGCGAAATTAAAGTAACTTAGCTGTCATACTCACAAAAGGGGTTAATTATTCATGACGGTAGCCCTGGTTTTTATTAAACATCTATGAATAAACAGATTCTATTAAATTTATTTCAAAAATAAAACTTTGCTTTTTATCCTTGACAAAAAAGTTTAGTTAGCATGAAGAGTAGAAAATTCCTTCTTAATGATTTACTGCCTCAGGCAAACCCATTTTGTAGCTGAGAAACTTTAAAAAATCCTTTTGCTCGGTTCCTTCTATTTCATGAATTTTCCTCAGGACACGATCCATATCTGAGGAGTTCCTAATAATTAGTATTTCCTGTTGGTGGAAACAAATTATTTTTCCAGAGCATTCCGTCATAATAACTTTTATTCAAAACACTAAAATTAAGGTCACAGGAACAGCTTTACATCTGAAGGACATCGTATATCTCCTTTTTTAAAAGCATGAGTAATCGTATGACACCAATACAGTTAAATTCTGAGAATGGACAAATTATTTGTTTGGGTGGACCTATGTATTTTATCCATTTAATTTAATTTTATTCATCAGAGATATAATTAATCTGACGAATCTCTTTCCCGAACAGTATACTCGTAATTTCCCTAGAGCTCCGTCCTCCCAGACTGTTGCGACAGTAGTTGATAAATAATATTAATAAGGGGCAATTATAAAACGCTCTGTCATGAAATTAAATGTTTTTATGAAATCAATTATTCAATGGTTTATCACGCACTTGATATTTATTTCAGAAGCAAAAAACTTCATTCCAGTTTCGTTGGGATCTGAACGAGCTCAATAAAGTTCATTAAAAGTATAATGCAGGATTATAAAGTAAGCTACCCATAGCGTATTATTCATTATTCAATCAGAATAATTTTTGAACGTAATAAATAAAACGAAAACTGAAATAGTACTTACCAAAACATAAACGGCGAATGGCATCACAACGACTGCTACAAGGAGATCAGCTAACGCCAATGATACTATAAAATAGTTGGTCACTGTTTGCAATGAACGCTCACGACACACTGATATTATTACTAACACATTACCAAAAAGGGTCAAAAATGGAAACAAAATTAATATTAGCGCCCAATAGTTGTGATGAACTGCAAAGATAAAAAATTATTTTATAGAAAAGAAAAATTATTCGAACCAAAATTAATAATTACAGTGCTATCTGTTCAGAATTTTATCCCGAAAATACAAAAAAAAGTGGTATACGTAATTTAAAATAGATTTCAAGTTTTTAAAAATATATATAAAATTCTGTTTAAAACAATATACAAATAAACTGCGAAATCTATACTTCCAAATGACTGTGGCGGGGTTGCTATCAGGGCATTTTTGTTTTTATTTACACAAACGTCGACTATTCTGGATAGTGTTGCAATTTTAATTAAGAATGACCTAACTTAAAAATATTATCAAAATACAAATATACCATGTTATACTTACTATAAATAAGTAAAAAATTACATAATCTATTTTCCGAATTATGGAAAGTCATGGATATTAAGTATACCAAAAGATAAGAACCGAAATTTCGAATTCCTTTTCGGCACAATATTTGCGTAGACTTAGCTTTAATTAAGTTTTGAGCAAAAATCGATTTAAAAAATGTTGAATTATCAAGTATACTTGCCAAATTCTCAAATACAATGGATTTTCGTGAAAATTAATAGCTACTGAAAAGGAAATCAGCGGTTTTAGTACTTTACTTTGCCACTTATAAAAAATATTTCTAACAATATTTATATACTGATGCAATATAAAATTGTACAGCAAAAAATATTTAATCTAAACCGCGATTGTGTATCCATACAAAAAATTCATAATTTTTAATCAACTTAAAAAAAGGAGGAAGTTATGTATTCAACAAATGTATGGGTAATTTTTTTTTCTGCGCATAAATCAAGCATAGCTACATAGACTAATCCGTATAAAGAAAAATGTTATGTAAGAATATATCATAAATAATCTGAACTCTTTCTGAACTGAGAGATTTTGAATAATTCCATATTCCAAGATTAACAATTAGTTAGTGGCGGATTTACACATTTGCCGCCAGTAGGCTATTCAAATTTTGCCGCCCCTTCCGACCTCTACAATTCGATACCCTAGTTCACAATCGTATTAATTACAATTTGTTTGTCAATGAAATTGTAACTTTATGATTTGTGCACTATCGTTCTAATTACACCGCCTTTTTCCTCCAATGACAATAGTATTATTGTGAACTAGGGGATCGATGAGTCAGTTCCTAGATTATTTTTACAACCCAACGATTTAGATAAGATTTCACAAGAAATAGTCTTTGGACATATTTCTAAGCTAATACAAGCTCAATCATGTACTACTAATAAGACCGGGTAAGATATGCCTTAGTACTATGTACTTACAAAATAATGTACAAATTTGTTTTTATTTAAAACAAATTGTGCAGTCTACTCGTAATAGTCTTTCGATTTATTATCTCTTATATTTATATATAATTTATGTCTACTGGAAGGATGAGGGCGCTTGGTCTTCAGAGTCCCGCCGACGGTGACAGCCGGCGAAACCACGGACTATTAGTTTCGGTATATAAATATGAATCTTTTTTATTCCTGTAAAATATAAAAAAAATGTTGGCCCCAAATTTGCCGCCCCTAAAATCTGCCGCCCTAGGCTCCAGCCTACTCAGCCTGCTGGTAAATCCACCACTGCAATTAGTCTAACTAAATATTAGGAGGACCAAGAAGTAAACCATTATTTCGCAGTGTAACGTTCGACTTAAAAAAAGCTGTTAACAAAATATAATTTCGAACATTTTTGACCACCTCTTCCCATCAATTCTGTAAATTGTCAATGACCCTTTTGTAGTAAACATTTTGTGGTTTTGAGTTAAAATATTGGACAAAATGGGTTTCAACATCGTTCACATATCGTATTTTTTTATTTCTCAATACGAATGTGTTATAACTTCCCAGTTCAACTCTTGGATATTTTCTCGGGCTGTATGACAGCGTGCGTTGTCTTGGTTAGCGAGGGATAGTTCGTGCGGCATCCAAATACCTATCCTTTTCACTTTTCTAATCCGGTTTAAATAAAACTACATTGTAAACGAGAAAGATCCAAGTTTCTGAGTTAATTCGTCTATGGTTTGAAGAGGATCGGAATCAAACAGAGATTTTAATATTTCTTCAACAAAATCCGACCGTTCTCCACTTCTAGGGACGGCCTTTAGTCTCCGATTATCCGATTTGAACCGAACGGAACCAGTACTGATATATGTTAAATTTTAAAACTTTTCCATAAATTTTATTAATGGCTTCCGTGGACTTGATTGCATTCATTTAGTGTTTTGTCGAAAAAATCAGCATACACGTGTTCGTTGTTTATTTCGGACTTAGACATTTCATCCTTTTAGAAAAAAAGTTTTTATGTCCGATAAATAAAATCAACAAAGATTTCTACAAAAGAGATGTTTCTTCCATCGCATATGTATACAGACGCCCTTAAAATATACCATCTTGTTGGTTATGTGTGATCGCTTTCTTTTCTTTAAAGAAATCACACATTTTTATGTGGTGGGATTAGAAATTGATTGATTAGAAATATCAAACGCACTTTACTATTTTTCCTCTTTGTTAACAAGTGTTTTTTCCTCCTTTTTTACTTTTTTTAATTACTTTGTACTAAATAATATATCTAAAATTGAAATTATCCCAATACATAGTTCAGTAATACTTTTAAAAATAATCAAAATTCTAAAGACGAATGCTAAAATCAAATTTATTATTATTATGCTTTGAATTGTACCCTGAGGTGTTATGCAAATCCTACATATATTTCTTGGATCTGCAAGCATTGAAGCACTATAAAATGCAGGTGTTTATCAGGTAGTTAACGACTCGGAATATGTGAAAAGCGTTAGCTTAATGAACTAGCATTAGTACACTGTATTATGTAGTAGTATATAAAAGTTTATGATTCCTCCTAAAAACTTAGAAACTCATGTGAAAACCGTGAACATTAAACAATAAGTTACGAGCAGCCCATCTGGCGATGGAAACATATCCAACATAATATTTTCCTCCACAACTAGTTTATGCTCAAAATATATGAGGTCAGTTCATCTAGACTATGAAAACGATTTTACTACCCCATTTACCTCGTAGATTGTGCTTCAAAGACGATAACCATCTTTTAAATTCTGGAAGTAGCTCCAGCAATTGATCCATTTGAGGAAAAACGTACACATACGAGTTATGCAAGTTGCACCATAAAATAAATCGGATATAAAGCGATTCGCTTAATGCATAATAACAGATAACACTGTATGCAAATTTGAGTTAATATAATAAGAAATAATATAGACAAGAGCATCACGTACCTTCACTAATATCCGCGCACGTGGAGTTCGATATGGAGCAGTTGGTTTTGAAGTCGAAGTCTGTTGTATTGGTGCTGCTGGTTGTTACCGTGCCGCTACTGTTGTAATTATAATTATAGAAATATTCACTAAAATCCTCCAGCAGGAGCATAAAATTACTGCCACCGTTCGTTTCGTTTTCATTCAAATTGCCATGACCAAGACCGGCAGAGTAGTCAACATCCCCGTTCTGTACCTCTGCGCTGCTTATCAAAGCAACATCATCATTTATACCGAAGCTATACCCGCCGGCCGAAAATTTCGATGTTTGATTTGTATGATTCCATGAGCTGATATCCTCATACAATTTGAAATAATCCGACGAATTCCAGGCTGTCGTGTTCTCTACAGGTGCCATGATGATTGCTCTCCCAGGTACCCTTCGGCACTATGCACTATGAACCTAATCCATTTGCCAGGACGAACTGTACGGTGGCTGAAAATTGCGGTTGAAGGTTTTATACTCCACTCCCTGATCCCCCTCTATGTGGTAGCTATTCTAAGCTGAGCAGATATAAAAAGCAACTAAATGAGGAACTCTTATAAAGGAGGGTTCTATCTAGGAATCCTAAAACTGTTCGACACAGTTCGATGATTCGCTGTAATCCCTATCTTTTCAATGTGTATTCATGTATTGCCGGGAAATAAAAACTATAGCATATGATCGATTATTATCGTGCTCCATTCCTTTTCCAAGGCTTTTAAAACAATTTTTTATCCGGCGCCAATTCACTGCATCAACGACTATACCGCGCAAAATATCCGAGGCCCCAAAAGGATCACAAAATTTCCGACAGGTAAGCATTACGAACAAATACTCTCATGGTAAAATCCCTTCAGCCTGCATGCGGCAATCAGGTGTGTAATTAGTACACCATTCTTCTTATCGTTTTTACCACGAATTCTCTTTCCCGTGTGGTGAATATGGTGAACACAGCGCGCACAAGCGATTTGCTGCCAGGTCGATTCCACCACCTGTGTACAATCAGGCCTAGAACTCGAGCTAAGCAGTCCCGCGGCGTTCAGCTAACCTACGAGGAAAACAAGAAAAAACACGGTTACAAAATGGAATTTTCTTTTCGTCGTGTTTGAATTGTATTAGAGGAAGGAAGGGTGCGAATATTAATCAAATGTGCCGGCTGCAACGTGTGTAAATAGCGCACACATCCACCTGCCCTGACTTGCCATTTAAAATTCTAGTTTTTAGTTGGAATAGTATAATATATTCGTATAGTATGTTGGTACCTGGAAAACGCTCACCGGGTAGTGGGATTAAAAAAACAACCGGATAGGTAGATGGTAAACACAAATCACAATTTTTAGAACCGGTGACGGCATGTTTTCTCATTGTTCACTGCTTTTATATGCAATCACCATCTCCCATAATTGACATTATGGATATAGGTGGGTGATTGCATACCCTTGACAGTATTTAGAAGCACTGTAACGACGAAGTTTTTCTCAAGATTTAGGTCATGTCGAGGTTTTGATTATTAAATGGTCGATTTTGTATGAAAATCTATTAAATTATTACATTAACAACATTGCTTCCGATTTCAAGATTGTAATATATAATAGTTTATTTTTATTTTTTATATATAATAGATTTTCAAAATTGGTTGCGGTTGTACATTTATTTTATATTTTATTTGAAACAATTATGAAATCATCAAATGAGATATTCAACAAAGTAAAATTTTAATACTACAACAATAATTATTAATTCAACAATGTGTTATTTATTTATAGAGTGATGATGGAGTGATAGTAATTGCCTACCTCCTTATGAGAACAGGCTTAACATTTTGGATATGACCACTTTATGTAGGCGTAGGGAGGCGCTTGGTGTTTTATTTTTCCACGATCTTGTATCTGGCAATGTAGACTCTCCTGCACTCTTAAGTCTGGTCGATGTATATAAATACTCGTCCTGGGATGACAAGGGGTCACAACTTTATATATGTATATCAACCATCATTTATTTATTTATTTATTTATTTATACAAAAGTTCGTCAAAACAATTCATTATGGATTTCATGAGCCGCTTTCTAACATGGCTAGGTCTTATAACGAATGTTTTTCTTTAATTGATTTTAATTTATCTAAAAATTCAATTATGCGTGCAATATATAATAGTTAACTTTGGCTTTTTCATTTGTCTTAAGCTAAGTTTTGTAATTTATAGTTAATAGTTAGTAATGTGAAGTGGTTTTGTACCTGTTGCTGAATAAATAAATAAATAAATTTGTTTTTCTTTTATCTTCATTGCTTAGGATTTTAAGTTCATTCGGAAGAAAATTGAAAACATTTATTGCTCTAATTATGCTATTTTTGTTAATGAGAGCTTTAACCATTTTTGATAGTTATATAGTTCTGTTCCGCGTGATACTATTCGAATTCATACATTTATTTTTTTAGATCATTGTAGAAATACTTTAATGATTGTAAAGAAAAGAACTGATCTAAATTCAAGGGTTTGTTACAAGTATTGATTTTATTTTTGTTTAAAATTTTTAAAAGTTTATTCTGGTGATTTTGTTTTAAATAATTTGTACATACTCCTCCCCATGCAATAATCCTGTAGTTTATAATACTATGAAAAAATGCATAGTATAACATCATAAGAGTTTTGGTACTCATAATGTGTGAGGTAGTGTGGAAGTTTCATGTATTATTGAGCTAAATTGTAGAAACACTACCTCAACTTCAAAGCCCAATATCTCAAGAAATATCGATGTTAGCAATTTGGTGTTCAAAACTTTTTAGTAGGAAATTGAATTTGCTACAAGTTTGTCATATTCAGTTTTTCTGTACCTCTTGTTGTTTACGAGATAGGGGCAAAAAGCGAGAATTTCGTGGAAAAATTGGGGTTAATGACCCGTACTACCTCGCTGGTGGGAGTTAGGGTTACATCGCAATGGACACTTTTGTAGAGCATTCAATTCTGAAGAAACCCTACCATTGCCCAAGATTGTGCCATAAAATCCCCCTGAGTTGTAGAGATTTGAAGAAAAATAATCAAAGTTCACGTGTATTTTATATGGGAAATCTTTATGCGTCTTGGTCTAGTACTAAATATTATTTTTTTGGGCTCCAATTTTCAGGGAATGTATGTTTAGGTATTAGCCACAAAATTTCGAGGTGGGACTGAAAAAAAAAAATTAGTCGTGAAAAAAAAAGCACCCTAGTATATATATTAAAATGTTTAATACATTCATGTAACGTGAGGTAATGATCGCCATAAATGTAACTATTAACAATTTTTCACATAATATATTTTTGTACAAACTCACCTACGGTTAAGAAGAAATCGCCATCTTGAATCATTTGAGAGTGTTGCAAGGTACTAAAAACTTAAGGTTGCGTTCATAAAAATCGTTCGATACGTTCAGAAATCGAATATTCGTAATAGGGTGAGGGAATCATTTTATTTGGCTGGACATATTTAAAATCGAATTATCGTTTTTATAAATTCGTTGTTGTAAGATGGAAGCTTTTATAGACAATAACAAACATCTTTCTAATATATTAGCATAATTTTATTATTAAGAATATTGATATATTTGAGATGAATAGGCATTTTAGTACATAATGTTTTTGAACTAAGGGACAAGGTGAGGGAATGACTTTCACGGTAAAAAAGTAGCCATATCTTTTTTTTCTTTAGAGGTAATACGTTTTCTATTTAAACAATAGTGGTATAGACATTGAAATAAAAAAAAGACTTTATTTATTCAATTTCATCAAATGGCTGATTACTAAAAAATACATAATTATAATATATATATATATAAGAAATTATGGAAAAAAAAATACAATGCAGAACTAAACAACTACATAATATGCGATTTAAGAGTTTTCTTCGATAAATGAAAATCGATAACATCATAATTATTATTGAACACACGAGACATAGATGCAATTGGCGCATTGAAACCGTAGTTAGTGCGATGATAAGGAACGCTGAAAAATTCGCGGTTCCTCAGGGAGTGAGAAGGAATGGATATATTAAATGACGAGAGCAATGCAGAAGAATCAATACCACCCTGCAAACAATCCATGGCAAAGACAGCTTTGGAGACATTGCGTCGATGTTCTAAGGTGTCAAGTTTTATAAGTTTAAGCCTATCAATGTACGGAGGTAGTAAAATAGGATTGCTCCAAGGAAGACCGCGAAGTGCAAAGCGAACAAATCTACGTTGAACGGCTTCCAGGCGATTAATATGAGTAAAGTAAAAAGGTGACCAAACACAACAGGCGTACTCTAAAATAGGCCTCACGAACGTACAATATAAAAGACGCGTAATGTAAGGATCTTCAAACTCCCTACACCATCGCTTAACGAAACCTAAAGTAGAGTTCGCCTTATTAACTATTACATTAATATGATCGTCAAAAGTAAAACGAGAGTTTAGCCACACACCCAAATCTTTTGTCTTTTCAAGTTTGGTTAGTACACAGGTATTTATCGTGTAGTTAAAGCTAATATTAGTTCTCTTACGAGAAAAGGACAAAGTCGTACACTTGTCAACATTAAGGGGAAGACAATTAATAGAACACCATTTATAGAATGAGTCTAAGTCAGAGTTTAAAATTTCACAATCACGTACAGAAGACACAACACGAAAAATCTTAGCATCGTCAGCGTAACATAAAATTTCTGAGTGTTTGATACACGCAGATATATCATTAATATAAATGATAAATAATAGAGGACCAAGATGACTCCCTTGAGGTACACCAGATGTATTGTGTATTACATCAGAAAAAAAGCCACGAAATGAAACACGCTGAGTACGACCAGATAGATATGACCGAATCCAGTTAATGAACACCAATGGAAATCCAAGAGCAGTTAACTTGTATATTAATATTTCATGATTTATCCGGTCAAAAGCTTTACTAAAATCAGTAAATATACAGTCCAACTGTTTGCCGGCCTCCATCGCAGAGGTACATTTGTGAGAAAATTCAAGAAGGTTCGTAGTAGTTGATTTTCCCTTCATAAATCCATGTTGGAAGGAGCATATAAAAGGCTTGCAATGAAATTGGAAAACCTTGTATATTAAAGCCTCAAAAATCTTAGCGATCGAGGATAGTTTAGCAACAGGTCTGTAATTCGAAATTTCGGTTTTGTTACTTTTTTTATGTAATGGAATAACGAAGGAGGATTTCCAAGATGTCGGAAACACACCAGACGAAATTGATAAATTAAATAAATAAGACAAAACACGAACAATAGAAGTGCAACAGTTTTTCAAGAGCGATACAGGGATGCCATCAGGACCACATGAAAAATTATCAGCCAGGCTTTGTATGTGCTCTGTGATTGCTTCGTCATCAATAAAAAGGTCTTTCATTTCCAGCGATGTTGCTGGAAAGTTCGTCAAAGAGATAAAATCCTTAAAGCTAATATCACAGGTATTGTCAAGGAAAGCCGTTTTGAAAAATTCTGCAAAAAGATTCGAGATCGCCGCCGGATCGCCACTCTCAAGATTCCCCAACCTCAACAAGGACGGGTAGCCGTCCGTTCCCCTTTTAGAACTGACAAACCTCCAAAACTGCCTTGGCTCACAAGATATGATTGACTTCATATTGAAGAGGTAGTCATTGTAAGCAATTCCAAGGTGCAGTATGTATTTGTTACGCAACTCAGAATAAATCGAGAAATCAGCATCACTCCCTGAGGAACAGAATCGTTTCCAAGCTTTAGTTTTAAGGTTTTTTAAATGTTTAGGAGAACCCTTTAACCAAGGCGGGTCGGAAACGGAGTTATTACCCCGAGACATGGGGACACAAAGAGCAATGCAACTAAATAAAGTTTTATAAAAAGAATCAACTGCTGCATCGATGTCCCGTTCATCAAAGACAATACTCCAATTACAACTAGCCAACAAATTATTTAACCTAAAGTAGTCAGCCTTCTTAAAATTAAAACTACACTTATCTGGAAGAAAAGAAGCAGTCGCCACTGGATCGATGAAGAACACAACTTGAAGAGCCGGATGATACTTATGTAGTTAATGCATATGACTCGGCACTAATCACTCGGGAATCAAATTTCGAAATTTGATGAGAAATACCCATATACGCAAACAATAATTTTCGTTGGTCTACTAGTTACAACGCATAATTTTAAAACAATAGGTTTTTCTCAAAGTAAGGACATATATTTAACAAATAAATTCCTGCTCTAGATAAGTTAAATTAACAACTATGAATTGTATTGTTTCAAAATGCAAATATTTATAAATCAAAAACAAGTATAGTTAAGGGGGTAGTACACTTCTCTTTTTTGAAAAAATCGATTTTTTTTTTATTTCATAAATGTGCTCTAATATATCACAGAAATGTTCTCCCAAAACCGTTTTGAGAAATTCGATATATAAAAAAAGTTATAGACACATTTGTAGCGGTGCCTTACGCTTATCGCACCTTAAAATGATCGAATAAAAACTTTAAACGTGTTTTTCTCAAAACCACGTTTTTTGACCTGGCCGACATGATTTTGAAAAAACTATTGGTCTGATCGGGCTCAAATTTTTATGGGATACTCTATACATGTGTAGTTCTCGTCCGAACTAGGATTTTGAAAATCGGTTAATGTTTAACCCTTTTTTTAAACAATTTTTTGCAAAAAAAACTGACCGAAAAATTAAAAAGTCCGCCATTTTCTTGTTTTTTTACCAAAATTTTTTATCCTAGTTCGAACGATAGCGACTGATCTATATTTTAATATGCACTTTGAATTGTTTGTTTAAGGGAGGGGTAAGGTTTTCAGCGTGAAAAAAACACTTTTCTTTCCGATTTTTTTTTAGAAATATGGATTGAGCAAAGTTATTGAAACCTTTTGTACATTATTAAGTATGATGTCGATAATACTCAGTAATTTTTTTATGCGAAAATATCGACAAACAAGCCGGTAACGGAGCTTTTCCAAGAACGTCTTTGGAAATAGACGATTTGCGGTGTACACTGTATCTCAGCTGGAAATTATCCGAAATTAAAAACCTTTAAAATTTAGTCAGAGTATCATTCAATCCTCCCCCCTACGTTCTCTGATTATTATTTTTTTCATTTATAAATTTTTGGTGGTCATTTAAAGTAAAAACTGCTATTTTGTACGAAAAATTTCGTCATTTTGTAAGTGGAAACCCCCCTTAATGTAAAAAAAAAATTTAAAACTCAACGTAGGGGGGAGGTATTTTATATATAGAAAGTGTGTACCAAGTTTGAAATGAATCAGTAATGTAGTTTTTAAATAGCAGTGTACACGGACTTTTAAAAAGTGGTTTTGAAAAAGTTCAGTCACCGGCTTGTCTGTTGATATTTTCGTATAAAAAAATTACTGAGTATTGCTGAGATCATACTTAATAATATACAAAAGATTTCAATAAATTTGCTCAAACCATATTTCTAAAAAAAAATCGCAAAAAAAGTGTTTCTTTTTCATACTGAAAACCTTACCCCTCCCTTAAGACGTTCCAGAGTCGAGTCGATCATGCCGGCCAGATTAAAAAGGGGTCACCTTCAGGCAGCCATATTAGGGCCCTATGAAGAAAAAAAAAAAAAAAAATTTTTTTTTAATATTCTTAAATGTTAGTAGTATCATATATAAAAAGTTTGCAAGATCAAAATAAAGTTAACTATGAAAAAAAAAATCTTTAAAAAAAGGCCTTAAGAAGTGTACTACCCCCTTAATAACGAAAATATAGCATTTTATTTCGAATACGTTTACAATGTTGTTTCAAAATAGTGTTTTGTCAAATTAACGATGAAAATTGTTAACTCCAAAGTTTAATGCAAAACGAAGTTAAAATAATAATTTTCGGCATTGGCACCAAATCATATTTGCGAATTATTATTTGACATGACTTTTCTTTATCAGGTCTTGAATCTGGGTCTTTACACAACTCTTTTTCACTCCAAGCCTAACTCTTTTTCACTCCAAGCCTAACTATAATAGACATTAGATAACATATGTCAGCATCGTCTTGTGGCCTTATAAAGCAATTCCCGACAATTAACAGAAGACCTTTCGTTTTCGTTAAATATTCGCATATTGAACAAGACCAAAGATTGATCTGCGATGAATTCAAATAATTTAAGCATTTAAAAATTAGATTATAATATGTATTGACGTTAAATGACTGACAATGTAATATTGAACTTGAAAATCTATTTAAGAATTTATATATTATATTGCCTATGTTATTATGGGTTCGTTAATTTTTTGATTTATGATTTTATCATTTTATTATTCTATTATAGGTGGACCCTCAATCTGGATCTGCTCAACCCAATAATAAGAAGCCTAATCATGAATTCAATTTGTCAGTATACTAAATTGAAAAATGAAATTTGTATGAAAGTAAATAATTGGATATTTCTGGGACACTGATTTCAAATACTTTTTGGCGGTGGATTGGCAAATTTTAAACTTTATGGCCATTTCTGACTCGCCCAATAAAAAATATTATCAAATGCTGACCCATTTGGAAGACACGATTCTTTTGCAGCCCGCTGTGCCCCTTGGAGGAGAGGTTACTTTAGTAAAAATAAGTAGGACTTTTCAAAATAATAAATTTTAGCTTGAATACATTTTTTAATTTGTGCATTTTTCGTGATAATCATCTGTTCTCACTTTTTTGTTTCACACTGTATACATACATAATACTTTGTTTATGATATAAATGAATCGAATTATGTCGATTTTACAATATTATTACAACCTCTTATTTTGAAATCGATGACAATAAAGTTAAAATTTACATTAACCATAACTATTATTATGATATAAAATTTTCCAGGTTTTAGGAATTTATTTTTCCTTAAAAATAAAATTCAGAATTTAGCCTGTCGATTATTAGCAGCCCAATGAATTTATTCTTTATTCAAAGTTAGAACTCTTAAAAGAAAGAAACATTAGCATACATTAAATTTAACGACACATCCGGCAGCATTAAAAGGAAATAAAGCGATAAACAAATGTATCCACAGAGGCCCATAAAAGCAAAATTTAAGATTCACGAGTTTGCAATTCATCGTTATATCAAAACCGCCTCCATTCACTCTCTTTTTAATGTAATTTTTGCCATCCGTCTGCAGCTGGCTATCCAGATTTGAGACCTCTACGGAAAACTTCCGGCATTCTCTCCATTTTATGGATCAATTAAAAATTTCGTTTTATTCTTCGATTTTAATTTAACTTTTATAACTCGGAAAAAAGAAAAGATAAAAGGGCCAAGGGTATCACGATCGGCAATGTGACCGATTACATACAAATTTAACAGCGCCCTTGCTCAACCTATAAAAATTCCATAGAAACGCAAATCCTATTAGTGCCGCGAGAAGGAGCGGCAATTGTCTCGCATTCCTTTCCCGCTCAATGCGTCTTTTGGTAGGCCTGAATAAAAATCCCACGGCAATTTTACTTTCGCTAATGGGAAAGGTCGCAACACAGGTTTCAGTTGCAAATTAAAGCCAATGATAAGGAGTCCATTCCGGGGAACTGGTCGCCTGCGCGCCGCCATGGTAATTCTTACCGAATTCACGCTTTATGGCCTTTCCTTTTGACAGATTTCTTTCAGTTTTACTGCGCCCAACTCGGATTCCCGCTTTTCCAATTTAATTGCAAAAGATCTCGGTCTCATTTTAAATTTATTCAAAATACGGCAGAGTTTTTCTCGTCCCTTTTTTCATTCAGTCGTTGAAGACGGCACCGAAGCACTTGCTCAACAATTGCTGAGTGTTGCCATAACATTCATTCGTGAATAAAGCCCAGGGCTTCATGCGCTGACGCTTTTCTAAAGAGCCTTTGACACAGTCCGCCGTCTGATTTATGCTTTCAAAAGCGCCCATGATACACGGACCAATTAACGATATTTTTTTTATCCTTCAAATGAAAGCGTTAGCGCTTTGCATACATAGAGTTTTCAAACACCCCGACTACTTCTACTTGAGCTTTACCGATTCCTTTCATAATCCCGGCGGTGGTACTAAACCCCTTTTTCTATTCCTAACAACTAGTTTAAATCAAATTGAGCGAAGAAGGTTTTTAATTGGTTTAAACGATGAGAAATGAAAATATTTTTCTTAAATTACTTCAACTTGAGTTAAGTTTTGATAGTTTCTTAAAGGTATTCAAAATGTTTATCAAATATGCTTTTGTACCGCTTCCAAAACATGTCTGACATTCATTATGAAATTACTAATAAAAGGTCACTAATTTTCAGAAGATGAATTTTTTAAACGAAAAATACATCTATTATATTTGATTGTATTTCATATTAAAAATATTGTGTACACAAGTATAATGCACATTTTGGAACCACCAATGGAACTCTTCCATTCGTACAACATTAAAAAAATTTCTCAAGCTCTAAATTATATTAACCAAAATCCAAACTTTTTGCCATGACAAAAAATTAGCTGAATTTCTAGAATATCCAAATAACCAAAAAGGACAACAAAAGAAGCTAGAGTGGCAGAAAACATTCATGCATCAAAAACTCTCAGTACGTTTTGCCAGCAAAACTATTTATACTGCCGCAATGTATCGCACTTCTTTGTGATTATAAAACTTTCCAGTCGAGTTAACCTATTCCATAAAATATAGGAATTTACTCAGCTTGAAATTTTCATTGTCGAAACTTAAACTTCTCATAATGCAGCGCTTTTTGTTTTGTCGAATTAAGTTACCCCCAGTGTTGAACCCGACCCGACCTTCACCATGGGCTAATTATTTATAACATGGAAAGTTTGAAAGCGCCCTCTATTAAGTATGTGGCCATGAGTGCTAACGTCAGCAGATTTGGGACTTTTTACTGAACTTCACAAGAAACAACAAATTCTCGTTAAAGCCCCTGGTCATTCCAGAAGGTCTTATAATGGCCAAAAGTAAACACAAGTTGTGGTATTTGTCCCGCAAAACTTTTGCTATTTGCTAGAAAAAAAAAACTTGCCCAACTTATGGCGAGTGCGGGGATCCTAAATGCCCTTCTGAGTTATACACGCCACAATTTCGACAGTCACACCGCACCGCACTAGGGTTTAGCGAAGTCGCTTGGGCGGAGCTCTTTAAGGAATTTGCATATTCCAAATGCCCTATAAAACATGAATAGAAAACGATTTTTGGGTCAGAAATGAAATCTTACTACTGCAAAACTTGCAAAACTTCATTTAGTTTAAGAAGTTTATTATGGCTCCGAGTTGTATCAAAAGTATAAGAAGTAATCCATCGAAATTGTCTCAAAAAATATGAACAGAACTCCTCAAGACAGGATGACAAATACATCTTGAGATTTAGGTGGATCGGTTAAAGTTTGTGGTTGACTACTACCTTGCTCAAGGCAGTTCCATCAATTCTTGTTCCCGATATGAAGTTATGCAAAACTTTATGCCATTGTACAATGACTGACTTCGAAAAGTTTGTTGAATTTGGTAATTTTTACACTCCGGAGAGAGTATACCATGGAAAAACCCATTTCTCGTGGAAAAAAACATTTTTCACTATTTGAATTGAAATTATTAACTTACTCTGTTTCGCCGACAGGCACTTAGGGGTAGAAGGGGTATAATTAGTGTTACTTCTTATGAATTCTTTCTCGAGAATTTCTGGAGAAATAAAAAAACTTTCGTCATTTTATTTCTTGAGAATTTAATATTGTTTTTCGAGAAATTCGCGACTGTTTTTTTTTTTCAATTTCTTTAAAATTTTTCTTTTGTTATTACCCTTACTACATTTTCAGTTACATTGTAGCAGGCCTTTTCTCATATACGAATAATTTTATTTTCGTTTTATTTTTTACTTACATAACATACTAGCTTTAATGAATTATATACACTCAAACTTCTTTATGCGATATATAAAAAAAATTCCATCAAAATGCATAATATGAATAAAAAGTAAGAAATTTGATAATGAAAATTATTTGACCGTAAGGCTGCCTGCATGCCCAAATTTATTTCATGGTCACATTATATACATACATATGTGCATCAATTTTATTGCATATGTATTATACTATCTAATCACATTAGTTGATTACTCAAAATTCGTACATACCTTTTTTGTGATTATGAAATTTTCGTATGTGTAATATATTTTAAAAATTCACATATTCAGAAATGAGAATTCTCGCGAAGTAAAATTTTTTTAATTCTCATTTCTCAAGATATAGAGAAATATTAAACATAGGTATAATAATATATAACATTTTTTATCTGCAGCTTTGGTCGAAGTCATGTCTCATGTGATCGATGACCATGGACTCATTTTTATTAAAATCTATCAACATATTCTATCTTGAATTATGATACCTGTAATTTCTGTAGTAGATGCAAAATTTGGCTACTCTAAAACCCCTGTAAACCCATTTTTATTGTAATCGTCTAAAGTTAGGTATATTTTCGATTACCAAATTAGTTCGTAACATGGACTTACATTTACCTGGGAAAATTATCTTTCCAATGATAATAGTTATATCACAATTGCTTATGTGGTTTTGAAAGGAAAGGGGAATTATTGCACCAGATTTTTACTACGTATTATACATACCTTTAGCTAAAGCTCTCGATGAATATATAATTTTATTTTATGACCACTAATTCGAATTCCTGGGACGGAAAAGTTATATTGAATTTAAGATATGAGGAAACAACAGAATTTACCTATCTATATATATTTTTCTATAATGTTCACTGAAATTGGTCTCAAATAATTGGTCAAAGTGTCGGTAATGAGTGGCTATCGTGATTTTGGACAAAAACCAGATAATGGTAAGAATTCACCAACTTGTTCAAACCAGAGTTTGTTTATAGACGTCGAGTGAGCTAATAAACAAAAGATAATGTATAGGTATTTATATCAAATATTGCAATCATACAGAGCGTCCCTTGAAGATTAATTTTAGTATTCAATTGACTTTAAAGCAGATTCAAACATACTGGTATACCTAAATTAAATTGCTTATGGCTAAAACAGGTTTTATTAAAAAAAAAAGGTCTCGTTAAACGTGGTAAAGCGCAGTATTTTCTTTTTCTTTTTATTTCAATTTTGATTGAAATTCTATGAATACAGAAAATTAGATAACTTATTAGAAAATGACGGCCACGAAAATCTTTACACGATATTTAATAAACATTACGTATTTTTTTTAGTGTTTTGCACTTTATTGGAGATACCGTCTTAAATTTCTCAAATTCGTAGAACGTATTAAGGGCATTCATACTCCGCTGTATTTCCTTTCTATCATTGCAAATATAACAAGCTGTGTTTAACTTATTGTTTCATTTTAAGAAATGTTAAAGAAATCGGTTGCCGTAGAAGCAATTGTACAAAAAATAAAATTTTACATTCATCAATTTGAAATTATTATATAAGAAAATCAATTAATGAGACGGCAAAAAGTGTCGGTCAACTTGGAACAGAATACTTAGAATAAAACTTTGTTTAATGTTTTCTGGCCGATTTCACATGGTTAAAAATAGTAATTTATTTTCTAAGGACAATGCCAGGAAAATGCAAACCTTTCATCATTATTTACTAGATCAAAAATTTTAGAGATACTAAAGAAAACAGTTTTATTATAAATTGCTTCTTACTTTAAAATTAGCATATCTTTAAACTAGCAAAGTTTTATTTATTATCCGTGCAAAAAATTGATCACTCCTCAATTTGTAACCACATATAGCTTTCCAAAACCAAATACTGCTTAAGAAACTTGCGGCTTTTTATGGATTTTCAATCCTGTCTAAGTCCACCCTTTGTGTTGGCCGTCTGAACTATATATCCAGATATAGTTGGTGGAAGTCGGTTTTACAAAAGACCTTTTCGTTCATTAAATTTGGTCAATTTTATTATTATTTTTCCCTTAAATGGTCCGGTACATTTTCGTAGCCATATCTCGCACTGAGGTGTTGAGATTCCTGTCTCATTTTCTCTTCACCTTACGGGCGAGTTCTTTATTAGTTGAATTTCTTTTTCTTGTCTGTTTGCTTGTTAACAAGGATGTTCTACATCCCTGGATGGCCTGGATAGCTTCAACAGTCTAATTGTGGGCATTTTCCACGTATTTGGAAATAATTTCACAGCGCATTTGATCTTTTTTTGATGACTTCCCTTCCCTATTTTGCAAAAAATCACTACTGATGTTGATGTTTTAATGCCATTTAATATTCATAAAAAAAAACCGAAATAGCGAGAAATTTGGGTGGAAAAAATAAGTCAAATTTTTTGAGACAATCCTGATACATTGTTAAATATCATACTCCTTTATCGCGATCGATTAGACTACATACATACAAAGAGTTCTTTCGATTTATATGATATATGAACAGATGAATGCTCTATTTTTGCATATTTTTGTTAAACCTTCTATTTAAAATTAAAAAACAATATTTGTGTATTCCCAATAACAAACCCATATAAATGGTACCCTAGATAATATATAAAATTTGAAAAACCAATGTCCGAGAACCTAATTTGCCCCCTCCTTAATTCTTATATAAATATTTTGAGGTGTTAACTAGTGCAAAATATATTGTTATTATTATTATTATTACTATGTCAAATTTTAAATTTCTACGTCGCATAGTTTCTGAGAAAATCGGCTTTGACAGACGGACAGACAGACAGATACACGAGTGATCTTACAAGGGTTCAGTTTTTTTCCTTTGGATCTTTGGATCCTAAAAATGAGGAAAATTTATTAACCATTTAATTCTTTTTTAATGAGTGGTGTTGAAATAATAATAATAGAATATTACCTGACATCGTTTCAAAACTTAATTAGATTTGATTACTGTCCAAAACAAAAGTATATCATTTCAAGTCTGTGAAGGTTAATGAAAAACAGCTTTTGCTTCTAATTGCAGTTTAAACCACTTTATCCTGCCATTTACATATAATACAAATTTGTTGAAAATTCTCAATTAGCAAGGAGATTAACATTCGAATCCCTTCGAACGTCCCTTTTCCCACTCTGCACTGGTTGTAATTTTTGCTAACTAATCCTTGAGCAGAAGATTTGGCCATCTCATTACATGTTCCCTCTAGCTGGCAGCCTTGGACAATTTCCAAATTAATCGCCGGGACTTATTTGATCCAGAAAGCTAATCTCCGATTCCCATAACCAGGCCGTAAAAAACGATGAAGCCACCAACCGATAGGATCCCAGTTAATATCTGGTTGTTCCATTTAGCGTTCGCTGGCGACGCAGGATTAGGTGACGCACAACAATAAATCTTGTGCTAGACCACGATCAGGCGGTTCCGTGTCCGCTCCATCCCTCTCCCCCGTTTCGACCCTGAAAAGCTTCTCGCATTCTATCTGGAGACACCGCAGATTCCCGGGCATTATTTCTATCCGGGATTAAAAATTCCCGTATTCTCGGTGTGATGCTGCGCTGCCATCCATAATTTCCTCTTTCTGTTTTGTGCCTTGAAGGCTTTCCACCCCCGCTGCGAGATACAAAGAATTCCCAGCTTCCCTAATCTCCTTTAGAATCTAATTCCAGTCATTACGCTCACCTCCGTTCTGAAACTGTTCCCGGATGTATGCTCGCAGCGAAGAAGAAAAGAGGAACTCTTAGAGGTCATCAGCGAGCGCACGGTACGAAATGAATGCAAATTGACAAACAGGTAAATCTTCGCTCCGAAGACACGATTCAACTGGGCGTCTTTATGCCCATGGTCGCACCACTCCTCCTTTGAAAAGAACGCTCTGAAGTGATTTACGAGGACATTTCGCAGAAGATAAAAAGATTACTCCCACCCCCCACCAAAGGATGCTATCCAGGATTCGTGCCTAGTTCCACTGATGGCGATAATGTCGGCCAAGAGACTTATGAGCATTTAAATTGAAAGGAAATTAACATCTTGGTTTGTGCAGCTTTTTTACAAATTAAGGGGATTACGCAAACATTTCGCTTTAATTTCTCCTTGCAGCGACGCTAATGAAAGCCCACGTGTCTTCCAGACTCAATTCAGTTTCGCCTTGAGAATTTAAATCTGTCGGGAGCTCGTCAGCGCTGAGTATGTTACGAAAGGATTTCAGAGGAATTATGTAAATTTGCTGAGATTCAGAGACAACCTAAAAACAATCAAAATAACATCATCATATTACAGACATTAGCGTTCAGAAGAGAGAAGTATTAAAGATTTATTTTTCAGTATCCATTGAACCGATGGTTAAAAGGTCTCATCACTGTAACGACTTCAAAACACCGACTTTTTATGCGATGTTTTTCTCAGAGATATAATAATAATTTTTGGGATAATGATACCCCACATTATTTTTATTTTTTGCCATGTTTATGCAATCATGTTTTTATTAGTATATATGAAATGAAATAGTTAATATACGATAGTAATGAGCAAAACATAATAAAGACCATGTCTACCATAGGTCTCCGTCTGCGTCTCATCTGTCAAGTCTTGGACTCTTGCAGTCTTGAGTTTCCACACTCAAATATTTTGAATAACTTATTTATTACGATGGACCTGTGGGGGGGTAAGGGTTAATAACTCCGAAATTATCAACATTTTAAAAAATGTCAATCTGCAAAGTCATAGTAAATGGTCCAGAGAAAAGGTATGTAGAAAAATATTAATGAAATTAAAATAAAAAAGTGAGGAAAATAATCATAGTTTAGAAAGTGGGTGTTGCCAAAACGAAATTCTTTTTATAAGTTAGCTTGGTGAGCTGGGTGGGAGGAGAAATTGGAAAAAATAAATGGTTAGTAAGCCAAAAGGCTAATATAGGAAAATTATTGAGAGTTTTGAAATTTAAAATTTAAAAAGTAAGAGGGAGCTTATCACAGACGCACACATAATTTCCAGAATCAGAACAAATGTGCAGAAGCACAGCAAGACACTGATACCTAGGAGGTGAGGTGCAAAAAGTCAACACCATCTAGTAGTTTCCCAAACAAGAACCAATAGGTGACGTAATGGTTGAATGAACACTGTTACAAGACTTTTCAACAAATTAACGACTGGCTCAAAATCTATTAATTCCTTGCCGATGTTTAAAGGCAGACTTAAAAAACTGCTCCTTGGGCAGTTGTATAGAGCAGTTAAAAAAAAATTAGTAAAGTCCAATTAATAAAAAAAATAGTAATAGTATTTTAAAAAAATAAATTGCCGATTTTTTGGCAATTTTTTGGAGTCTTACTGCAATTTTCTACTTTTCGTAGTTTTTAAATTGAGATTTTTTTAAAGCAATAATTAACTAAATCAAAGTTATAAATTTTTTGAAAAATTTTTAACTGTCTATAATTTTAACAAAAAACAGAAAGGTTAGACTATATTTCTTTTAAATTGGTATGAATAACCTAAGGTCTCAATTTTGAACTGAATATGTCTATAATATCGGAGGTAAGAACCTTCATGGTCAGATACACCTAAATATTTACTTTATCTAAGGTAATACATATTTTCTATTAAGTAAATTACTGATATAAGGATGCAATAACAAGTTTCAAATTATAAGTAATTTCGTCCGTGAAAATTTTTTATGATAATCATAGTTTTTATTGCTATCTGTAAGCTTGTGCTTTTTTAAAAATATAATAAAAGCAAGATGGGTATGTGGTGTCATTCACGTTAAATGGAATTACAATTTAATTGAAACAATCACGTTAAGTGGGTTTTTTTTTATTAAAGGGTATTAAAAAATTCCTTGTGTCAATCGAAAATTGATTGATTTTTCTGTCAAAGTTAATAGGAAAAGTTTCTTTACTTAAAATTTTTTTTTTAGAACAAGTAGCTCAAAGCGATTACAAAGTAAAACAACAATAAAGACTCCCTGCCACCGGTACTATAAAAAATTGCCAAATACATTTAAACACATGCCTGACATTATGTTGTTTCCCAATACACACTCTCTTTTCTCTGTATAAACTTGGCACTTTTAATTTTACAAGAATTTTACTTACATTTTTACATTTACGTCTTCAAATATTCTGGGTCTGACATACCTATTCCGTCCTGCAACTCCTCTTGAGGCGCTCAGATCGTCTTAAAATTCATTTCGCTGATTTAATCATGTTTTCCCATCCGGACGACATGCATTCTGGTGCACGTTTTAAAAGGAAATATTTCCCTTCTCACTTTTTTTTAAAGAAAGCTACAAAATGACATATGTAGTATGTATGTATGAGATTTTGGTACCCAACTGTGAATTAAAAAGTAATTCTTATTATTTATAAGAACGTTATATGATAAAAAAAATTTCGCACAAGATCAATAACATCAAAATCCTCAAATCGTAAACCTTTCTATCTTCCAAATTGTTTGAAATATTGATGCAATCAATTGTCATCCTTGAAAGGCGATACATTTTTCACTCCTTAATTTAATAGAAAATTATTCTGTTCTTCCCTACAACAAAGTACGAGTACACCGTATAAAACACACTTTCACGACTTAACCTTACGTGAAAGAAGTAACGAAATTTATGAGGGCCATTAGTTTCATGGCACATTAGAAAGAGCTTTTAGGTATATCTAAAACGCAAATTCCCTCTAGTGTTTTTCATTTTATATAGTATAGTAAGCACGCGTTCTCTTTATGTAAATTGTTTCTCACAGAAAGTTGCACCTATGGTTTGTAATCCTAATGTATTAAATTTACAAGGGGCTTTCATTCTATTAAGAATTATGGCAATTGCTTATGCTATCTTGATAAAAAAACAAAAACAAAAAAGACAATGCTTCGCAAAATCATGTTTATGAATTAGTCTACTCTGAATAAAATAATTCGTCCTGTCTCGGTTTTTTGCTTGCAGACTTAAAGCAAACACAATACTCTTAAAATATTATTTTTGCTATTTGCGAAAGATAATAAAAATAAGTCGTTCTTTAAATTGAACTTACTTCCATCAAGTGTAACAAAATCATTCAGAGGTTTGTCATCGGTTTTTGTTGGACAATTGTTAAACTAAATAATGAAGGCTTCTTAATTACTTTTTAAAAGCGGACATTACTAGAATCGTTCGTGTGTCTGTGGCGAGGACAGCAGACCAAAGTTACACCCAGTTAAGAGAGAGAGCGAGATATTTGAGAGCTTTTCTCTCATTTTTAGATGTAACTTTTTCGATGAACCCCTGTAGAATGTGTAACCAATTGACAACTTGTACACAACTCTACAGAAATACTTGTTGAAATAGGCCTAATTAAAAATAAAATTTAAAAACTGTCTAACTGTCTATATTGATGTAAACTGGTTGCAGATTCTACAATTTTACGTTGTCGAGGTCATCGAATTTGTTGTTGCCGTTTTAAGGTTGTCAATAAAGTAGACAGTCTTTTAATTTTACTTTTACTTAGACTAGCATTCACCACCAAGTATAGAACGTTGTTACAATAGCAAACATATATGATATCGCTGACTAATCAATCTGTTATTAACAAATTCAACACAATAAAGAACTGAAAATAATTTCGTTAAAATCTGATTAATTGGTGATATTCTATTTGCTTGCTTGTGGTAGCTTGCTCTTTGTTGGTGAATGATAGTGCAAGTAAATGTAAGATTAAAAAATGTGCGCAGTATTTAGAACATAACTTCATAATCGATATAAACTGATTGTATACTTACTATCATAATAATTTTCTCCTTGTTTTTTGAGTATCTATCCTTTTTAGTAGTTACTGCCTCTATATCTCTTATTACAATTAAATTAATTAGAATTATTATGTCCTCTATTTAACATTATTATTATACATCATTGAAATATCAATTCATTAAGTTTGATCAGATATTTATTAGTATCTACAAAATTTTATGTCGAAACAAATTTTTTCCATTAGCTAGAATATCAATTGGGGAACTTGTAATATCTATCGGTGAGTAATAGTAAAAGTCAACAATATATGAGTAAAAATATAAATCAAAGCAATTTAAAGTGTACACCTTACAAATTAATAGACCACTTTATGTTTTCTTCTGAATAGAGGTAGGGCTAAAGTATTTTAAAAGTATCAAGTGTTTTCGTTCTAAAAGGGCGTAACTGCAACACTACTCGTTGAAAGTATTTTGTCAAAAAAGGCAAATATATAGCAGATGATGGTTTAACACCAATTTATTAAATTTTTTATGTAGTAAAAAGGCCGCAGTGTACAGAAGCATTTAAGGAATAAGAAAAAAAGAGTTAAGAATATTGATATTGGCCCGTTTAGCACCAGGTCACAGATTTAATATTAAATATTATTTTTTCATTTTATTAATTCGGAAGATAAAACAGTTTTTTTGTAATTAGTTCCCTTGTATATAATTTCATTAGATAAAAAAATTTAATTTAAAGGAATTTGCATTTCATCTATAAATGAACGAAACCATTCATTTTTAACTGCTCTAATACAAATATTTCCTGTAGTTTTGAGAAATTATTGTCATATCGGATTTGATGTTTTTGATCCTACATTACATAGTTACTATAATATTAATATTTATTTTTTTTTTCAAACTTTTAGTAAAAACGTGACCGAAAATTTTCACTTTTTACTTTAAAAATAGCTACGATTTCTGTAGAAATAATGAATTCACGATCAAATAATTATATTATTAATCAATCGACAGTAAATAATGTTAAAGTGATAGTTTCGTAAAATTTACAAAAATATTTTTCTAGTTGCACTATCCTCAAAAAATATTATTTCTGCTTATTTTATGAAGATAACAAAAGTTATTTGTTATTTAATTTTATAGAGCTAATTAGTATTAAAATTCGTGTTGTACAGCTAAAAACACGAAACATCCAAATAAAAGCTTTGTATTAAATTTATAAACCTTGGAAATGTCATTATCGTCCCTGCTTGCCAATTCTCCAAAATCTTTTCAATTACCTTCAATTCAATTTGTACGTCTTAGAATTTTCTTCATGGCGCTGACACGTACGCAAATAAAATAGTTCATGTCACGCGCTGCTTTTCACCCCCATCCTTTTGATTTAATTTTCCGCAAACATTGAAATGTTTTATATAATTCCGCAAAATTCAACAACAACAACAAAAAATCTCCTTAAGACTTTCGTAAGCAGGTCACGCCTGTATGGGTTTTTCTAAGGCAAAATTTAAAGTCTGTGGTTTCCTCCAAATAAACCATGTTAAGTTACAGAGTAAAGAGAGATCGGATTTTTTTAAATCTTTCCAAGTGCAAAAAATATTCGATGACAGGAATACGCATTTTTAGAAATTTTGTACTTATAAAACTCATAAATGTATGTAGATATATGACCAATGAAGGTAATGACATGTAGCCAACGATGGTAATATAATAATATTTTTTTGTACGGTGAACTGCTTAGCATTAAATAAAAATACATAAAATATATCTTTAGTATGTGCAGTTTCTCAGGTCCTACAATGCGGATTTAAGGGAATAAATAAAATATTCACGTCACACCGCAGAAGGCATATCTGTACACCTGTCACAATTCAACGCTGTTTAACTTGTCCCACCAATGTAGCTTCTGTCTTGGACGGGACGAACAATTCATATAAGAAGACGGCAATAAAATTTTTAGATATGATGTATATTTCCATCATAACGCAAAGAAGCCGACTGAGACTGATTGCGTGATTGAAATCCCTAAATCAAATCTGGCTGAAAACCAAATGAGACCATGTCGAGATGTTCTTGTATGGTAGATAAAGTCAATGTCTTACCAAAAGGGGGGGAAGGATCTGAGATATTCTCCGGCGATTGTATTCAACTTTTCTAGTATGTTTTCCGCACTTTTTATTATTCATGGGTTATACTCAGCCAGCGAGGTACATTTTCGGCTCCTTCCACTTCGCATAGCTGAAGCATAAAACGGCTTTTTTTTTCAAGGACGTCAAAACCAGGGTCTCCCGATGTATCCTGCATCTCCCAGAGATCTTTTCTGTACGTCATTCATGTTATATCCTTAATGGAGACCAAGCATATTTCATGCAGTCGTTGTCCTCAAATGTTCATTTACTTGATTTCATTGTTAACGAAAACGAAGTTCAACGCCATATGGGATTTAACCGCACCGAACCGTCTCCTTTACTTTAGCTTGCATCCTGTTGGTTCTGGACGCAAATACTTATTCCTGACAAGGAAGGCTCTCACTCTTCACTTGCAACTATTGCAATTTCCTTTGACACATTAATAGCATCTTTATTGCAAGAAGAACATTCAAAGTTATGAGAGAGCATATTTCTCGATAGCAGGAAGGATCCGAATGAAATATGAAAAATATGTTATGTGTATCCCCTTGAAAGGGAAAAATCCAATCGTCCTTTCCTTCAACATCCGGACCATCGAACCCGACCTGAGTTCATTTGTGCCCAATGGCTCGACGAAAGAAATTTTCCCCATGCATGTGGATTTAAACAGGATCAAATCCCACAGATACGATCCTTTAGAGTTATAAAATTCCAATTGAATGAAAAGGTTGAAGCTCATCGTAAACAAAGAACGTTTATGGCCCAATTTTGTTCTCTGCGGACAGTAATCTGCACCTTTCTCGCCCCCGCCTAATGCAAATTTATTTGTTTCAGCGTGATACATTCTTTCGTCAAGTGTAGGTTTTAGGGGTAAATTGATTCCTCTGGAATTATTGCACCCACTGCACAGAGTATTTTGCCTTATTTAATCTTTCTAACAACATCTGAACGTATTATGTAAATAAAAAAAAACTTTTTCGGCACATCAACTTTATTCACTGCCAGACAGGACAGGAGACATAAAATGTGTTTTATAAAAAATTGGGCAAAACTTTCAGGGTCTACTTCGCAATATATTCGTTCACATACCTTTTCTTGAAATTGATTTTTTTCAACCTTCATGTATGTACTGAAATGTTTGCAAAATTTATGTATTAAAACTTATCTCTTTTGTTTTCTGTTGTAACACATGTTATTTTTTTTAATCAAATATTCCGAGTAAATAACATAATTTTATGATCATAGTCAATTAATAAAAAATCACATATACTATTTATTCAATGATATCTAGAGAGTATACTCGTACTTGGGACAGAACTCATTTTATTGGATGATAAGATTCTAATACTTACTCATCGATTGGAATTTTAAGCATATAGACTGCTTTTACCTATTTCGTACAGTCGGCGATATCAAGAGCAATCAACTTTATAATCGAAGCTTAATGCAATCTTGACCAATATCGTGTAAGTACACCTATACAGGGTGTTCAGAGGTGGGAGGTCAATACTGAAGGGGGTGAAAGGTCAGACCGAGACAAGCAAAAAATCGTATGGGTGGGGGGGGGGGGCATCTCGCACCGTTTGGCAGTTACAGGGTGATTCGTAAATCAGGATTTTGCCTTATATGGGAACCGCTCTTGTATTTTTATCTTTTTTTCTACGCATCGCAGCGACCCCAAACTGATCTCAAAAAATTACTATTTGGAAGCCCTTTCCAAAAAGTTTAACACCACTCCCCTATCTTCAACCCCTTGGCCCCAATCCCCCCTGGAAATTGAAAAAATTAACTTTTATTTCACGATTTTTCACTTTTCGCCCCACTTTTCTCCGAAATTCATGTTATTAACATACCTACTTTTTATTTTTTGTAAGTTGCCTATCTAATTACCTTTCCAAAAAGGTGCAACACGCCCAGATAGGAAAAGGATACGAAAATTTATTTACAAAAATCCTTTTACAGAATATCATGGAAATTCTAATTTTTAAGAAATTATACTTAAGTTAACTAAAAAATACATTTTGTTCGCTTAAAAACTAATTACAATTAAAACGTTTGTCCTTTAAAAGCTGTTTAAAATGTTCTCCGCTAGTTTCGATGCATGCAAGTAGCCTTCGTTTTATTTCACGTTTGAGGTCTATGGTAGCCAGTCTCTCCCGTATTTTCGTGGCTGCAGTCCCAATCCTGGTAACTAATTCTTCTCTGGTGTTGATTGGTCTTGAGTAAACTTCATCTTTCATCATTCCCCATAAGAAAAAGTCCAGTGGAGTAAGGTCCGGTGACGTAGCAGCCCAAGGAATCGGTCCACCTCGTCTAATCCAGCGCTCTGTGTAATGTTCATTCAAACTTGCCCTAACAATGTTACCAGTATGCGCAGGTGCTCCGTCGTGCTGTAAATAAATTGCGCTTCTGGTGGCCAGGGGGATGTCCTCCAACAGATCCGGAAGGATATTCTCCAAAAAGTCCGAATATAGCTGACTATTCAGCACTTGGGGAAAGATGAAGGGTTCTATCAACTGGTTGCCGATGATGCCAGCCCAGACATTGACACTAAATCTTTGCTGGAAGGACCGACACCTTGTCCTATGTGGGTTCACATCTGACCAGGTGTGAAGGTTGTGCAAGTTTGTGATGCCATCCCGGGTGAATTTCGATTCATCCGTCCATAGAATTCGGTCTAGAAACCTTCTGTTTTCGATGTCAGACTCGAATAGCCAAGTGCAAATTGCAATCGCCTTTCGGAATGTCCTTCCTGTAGTGCTTGGACCGGGATATGGTGGTATGGATGTAGTCCCTCTCGGTTCACAACGGTCCAAACTCTCCCTGAAGACAATCCTGACCTTCGTGCGACCTGCCTGATGCTTATTACAGGACTGTTCCTGACGATGTTGAGGATTTGTTGGTCGGGGTCCGCTGAATCGGCCGATTTTCCTGCTCGCGTTTCTGCTCTGGGGGCGGTTACACTTCCGGTTTCTTTTAACCTTCTGAAAGTCCTTGGAAATACCCTTCTGTTGGGTACCCGCCGATTCGGGAATCTCCTTTGGTATTCTCGTACGGCCTCACTATCATTTCCTTCTACTAAACCGTACACGTAAATTATATCGGCATACTCGTCAACACTGAATTCTGCCATTTTATCTATTAAACACCCGTTCTTATCACTTGCTTCTTCAACTGTGGTCAATGTCCTTTCAAACTTACCCATTTTTATACCATAATTCATAGGAGGTATTAGAAACAGAGCGTCAGGATACTTAGGAGTCAATACTGGATATAATAAACTAATAACGCTATTTAACGAGATAACATTTATTATTTTATTACTGTTTTGCTGAAATACAAAAAATTTATTACCTCTGTTTCCTAAACAAACATTTCCGAACTTGCTGTCATAAAAATTGTTTACTTAACGACTTTTTCCATTATGGTGCAATAAAGTAATTAGGTACCTGTGAGGATGTTTTAATTTCAGGACTTTTGCAACCCTTTTCTATCTGGGCCTGTTGCACCTTTTTGGAAAGGTAATTAGATAGGCAACTTAAAAAAAATAAAAAGTAGGTATGTTAATAACATGAATTTCGGAGACAAGTGGGGCGAAATGTGAAAAATCGTGAAATAAAAGTTAATTTTTTCAACTTCCAGGGGCGATTGTGGCCAAGGGGTTGGGGATAGGGGGGTGGTGTAAACTTTTTTGGAAAGGGCTTCCAAATAGTGATTTTTTAAAATGAGTTTGGGGCCGCTGCGATGCGTAGAAAAAAAGATAAAAATACAAGAGCGGTTCCCATATAAGGCAAAATCCTGATTTACGAATCACCCTGTAACTGCCAAACGGGGCGAGATGCCCCCCCCCCCCCCCACCCATACGATTTTTTGCTTGTCTCGGTCTGACCTTTCACCCCCTTCAGTATTGACCTCCCACCTCTGAACACCCTGTATATTCCAAACTGAAACAAATACTATCTGGGTGAAGCATAAGACTAAAATAGGGCTAATTGAGTAAAGATTTTTTTTTTTAAAACAACAAACCTGAATTAAAATTATCATATTAATTAAGCTTTTGATGCATACAATCGATAAGTAACATAATCAACCGATTTTCAACGATTATGTCTGCAATAGTAGAAAAGAAAGTTGTCAAGTAAAAGTCAGTATTTTATCAACTAAATTATTAATCTTCGTTCTTTGTATATTAGGGTGCTTTTTTTTCCGACTATTTTTTTTTTTTTAGTCCCACCTCGAAATTTTGTGGGAAATACCTAAACAAAACTTCCCTAAAAATTGAAGCCCTTAATATTAATATTAAGTGCTCGACCAAGGCGTATAAAAATTTCCCATATAAAATACACATATTTTGGTTTGATTTTTTTTCTTCAAAACTCTACAGCTCAGAGGCATTTTATGGTATAATCTTGGACAATGATAGGGTTTCTTCAGAATTGAATGCTCTACAAAAGTGTCCATTGCGGCGTAACCCTAACTCCCACCAGCGAGGTAGTACAGGTCACTAACCCTATTTTTTCATGAAATTCTCGTTTTTTTGCCTCTATCTTGTAAATAACAAGAGTTACAGAAAAAATTTAATTGATAGACTTGTAGGAAATTCAATTTGCTCCAAAAAGTTCTAGAACACCAAATCGCTAACATCGATATTTCTTGAGATATTGGGCTTTGAAGTTGAGGTAGTGTTTCTAAAATTTAGCTCAATAATCTATAAAAATTCCATACAAAAATAGTCGCGAAAAAAAAACACCCTAATGTGTATAAATGTGTTCAAATATTATTCAATAAGAATAGAAATCTTCAAACGCTTTTGTTTTAGCCTTCATTTCACAAATTTTTTTCATAAACCCCTTTAGAGTTCCGTATCGCCAAAGAAAAAGTCGGAATCCTTGTACGATTTCTGACGTATTAATACAACTTATTAATCCCCATATTTTGCCTCAGTTAACACTTTAAAATGTTCATATAAGAATTAAAGAGGAGGCAAATTAGGTACTCGAAAAAAGTTTTTTTTAAATTTTATATATCATGTGGGGTATCATTCAAAAGGGATTGTTATGTGGAATAAAAATGTTTTTTTTTTCATAATATTAAACAGCATATTTAAAAAGATGTTTTGGAAAATATTCGAAAATAGTGCAATCTTCCCAGCCGGCCCTTTTATTTCAGAAATTTATAATTTAAAAAAAAATTGTCTTACTTGCAGTTTACAGGAAAATTATGATGAAAATTCTACGTCTTCAAGAATTTCTAGAAATCGATAAGATATGGTATGAAACTCTAATGCGCGCTAGTTAAACTCGCACTTGACTGGCTTTTTTGTCGTATACTAGACTGAGAATAAAAAAGATCCCTTAATGTTCCTCCATTGTCTCTTAGGTATAGGGTAAAGTTAAAGAAGGCTACCACCTAACTTTCTCAATAATTGAAATTTTGCTGATGAAAAACTAATTTTTAATTTCTAATTTCTGGAAAATAAAAGGTGGTAGTACCATGAAACAACCTTCCTTAATCTTATTTTTCGACAAGGGAAAAAACAATAAATAAGAAAATAAGAATTCAATCTCTTCATTAAGATACGTTAAATAAATACATTAAAATGTTTCGATTAATATTTCCCTAGCGTGCTACAGAAATAGTTCTAAGGAAAATAATTTGTGTGAGATTTTGAGGCCTTTAGTTAGATAATTTTACGAGACATTTAATTGTGACGGACAACAAACAGAGCAACAATAACCCACATTTATAGAACCCAAATATACATGTATGGCACATTCCTTTTATTTTTTTAGTAGCTGAGCTACCCGACGTTACCCGGGCGTAATCATTTATCGGAAAAAAGCAAAACATAATTAAAGTGTCACTTCTAAAGTAGGTATAATAAGTGTAATTAAGAAATTAATAACCGGAAGGTTAAAACTCGAAAACTCAAATGAAATGGGAGAATGTTTCGAACCAAAACCCAAAATTAAAGTCAAATTTCCCTACTTTATATTTGAGGCATTATTTTTTAGTATAAGTCAACTTTTTTATGATATTAACAACTGTTCAAGTTAAATCTTAATGTGCAGAAAGTGTTCATCCTATTTTTTAAAAAGTGAACTTATATATACCAGTTCCATAATATTACTAATCGCATGCAAAAAATGTCATTTGATATAACAGAATGATCGTTTTTATTTAAATAACATTATTAAAGGTTTTCTGATCACTTCAAGCATCTTCTTCCATGTCTTTTGTCATTTCCCATGTCATCATGTATATATCATGTCATGTCATATGTCCTGTCGTGTATCATATCACATGTCATGTACCGTGCCCTATGTAATTTCTTATCATGTACCATATCATGTGACATCATGTTGTCGTGTACCATGTTAAAATAAACAAAAGAGCAAAAAAAAGAAATCTTTTCATCATAAAAAAGTAACGTAAATAAGCGTGAAAGTGCTTATTTGTGTTAATTCATAGCCTATTATATCCACCACATAAGCTTGCCAAAGGAGTAAGAATTATTCAAAATGGTTCAATAGTTTCTTACATATAAAAAAAAACTATCCTTCTCTCTATATATTAAGTATAGATTACTTCTCTTACTTTGAAATTTAAATGGTTTTCATGTGTTTTTGCAAGTCAATAAAGCTGTCTTCATCGACCTCGTAAAACCTCTACTTTACATATGGTAAGTAATCCCAAGAAGAAACATGAGTAAACACGCATGTCTATATATTTCTTGTATGACTATATTTATTGTGTTGATGGGAGATTAAAGGGAAATATTAAGTATCTCAAACTCAAAGGGATCCACTGAAAGAAATTTATTGCATTGATTATAACCGTATAAGGCCCTTAGCTAATTTTGTAAACAAAACAAACACAAGTTAGGTAAACAGATTACACCTCAAAACAAAAGCAAATAATTAGGCGGCTGCTAATGCCCTCAAAATATATTATAATTTTTCAGCGTAATTCAAAACCAAAGAGAAATTAATTTCATCTCCGGGCTATTCGATCCTCAAAAGCTTTTAAAGATTGTTTTAAATTTTCGATGAAAAGTTTGAAATGAATATTGCAGAGTTTGATGACTTTACAATTGAAAGGCTTTTGTGATTGAGGATTTGACGGAAAATTTTGACTTTAATGTATACTCATCCCATAAGCGAAACGGAATTTGGGAGACATGTGCCGTCATTAAAGAATAGGGTTTAAATTGTGTTTGAGGCCTCCTCACAGTTTCTATCAAAAATTAGGAACGTTCATTTGACGTTAACTTCCGAGATATTTAATTTGAAAATAACAGAAAGCTCCGATTTTATGCGAAGTCACACAAAGGATTCGTGAAAATTGCAGAAACGCTTAAATAAATTATGTCTATATTGTTTTTCTGTAAATGATTCTGCAATAGTCCTGAAAGTGAGCAAAAGACAATAAGATTCCGCATTACTTCGATCTTTCATATTTGACACGACAAATTAGTATTCTTTACTCTTAATAAGTCAAATAAGATATATTCCTTAACTTAAGATATTTATACAATTTCTAACCGGAAAATGTCACATATCGAAATTTTAAATCATGATGACACATGACATGACGCAGCGTAACATGACATATCACATGACATAACATATAATATAACATGACACAATACACGTCCCAAAATATGACAAATAAATTGGCATGATATGGCACAAGACATGACACTTGGTACATGACATGACAGAGGACATAGAGGAAGATGAGATTTGTTACACGTGACCAGTAAAAATAAATGTAAGATAGGAAAATTGGACTTGAATTTTAAGCCTTGGTTTGAAGTATTGTTCAAAGACTTTCTTTTAATATGAGTTTTTGATTGTGTCCGGGCAAGGCCAGGTAACTTCTATTTCACCATAAAAATTTTAAATTTTTCAAAATGTTTCAGAAAGTATCTTTGCTTCAGCGTCCGTTATAGTTTTCTTTGAAAATTCTTCGTAAGAGCTATTTAACATATATTTCTGCATTTTGTTCAGATGTTTGTACCGATATTAAAATAGTTAAGGGGAAGACTCTTTGATAGCGACTTTGAAAGCGGATATCTTACGACTGAAATGCTAAAATTAAAAAGTTGCAGAACTACTGACTTCATCAAATAACCCCACAAGTAGGGACTTTTTGTAACGTCTCGGTACGGCAAAGTGAGTCAAATAAAAAAAATTAACTGGATTCTTATTTTTAAATTGCTTAACGTAATCAATCTACAGCATCTCAAAAATATTTAGACATTTCAAAATATCGATCTTCTCCTCCTCTAAAACTGTCCATGTTTTATGTTCAGGATTGATATCTCTGATTAAGATAGATCCCATTTATGACATTTTTTCTTTTGGAAATGATAACAGGACATCTTTTTATATACCCAAGTAAACATTACAATATAATGAGAATTTCCGAAAATATAAAAATGCCTAACACATTTACTGATAATACAAATTGGTCACAAAATGTGTGTTCGCACATTAAGTTAACAATTACTCACGGTTTTACTTTGGTTTTAATTTCTAGATGATATTTGTGTGTATGTGTGTGTTTTGAAGACAGTTAAATTTCAGTTTTTTCATACGTAAAATTTCTAATAAAACCTAGGTAATTATAATCAGTACATTTTCCTCTCTAATTTACTTATGGTTTCAAAAAATATAATTTAGTGCTAATATCGTGTTTTCTATATAACAACCTGCAATTAAATTTAAATTGAAAATCTGTATTATTTATTATGTTATCGATAAATAAATGTATAACATAACACAAAGGCATAAAGCAGAACTCTTAGATATTTTGCAAGGTAGAGGAGCTCTCTTATTTCTGTACTGAGTTCTGTTAATTGTACAAACAATTCCCCAAACATTTATTATGGGTCCAATGTTGATTACTACGGCGACTTTAACCGATTGTAAGAATCCCTTTTTTAAATAAGGATGACATAATTTAATTTCTTCAGACTATAGACTATATTCATAAGCCATAAACGACACTATAAGAGTCGAAATGTGAAAACTACCCTACACATTTAACGACTAGTATGCCAACTCAGGTCTGACCAGAAGTTGTGATGATGGATTGATGCGTGTGTAGGTTTGCTGCCTTTAAGAAACTTTCAAATGTGTGTTTTAAATATAATTTAATTTCAAATGCACAAAACTGTAACTGCGTTTTTTTGGATCATGCATTTTCCAATGAATAGAAATTTTTGAGTAGTTATTCATAGTAAACCTTTTCAATTCTGCTAAAAAAACATCAAATTGCTACAGAAAATTAATCCAATAATTTGTTCAGTTAAAGATTTGAAGTTTGGATGGGTAAAAATCATATGAATTTTATGCGTGTATTGGAAATTTTAAAATGCTTGCTATAGATCAAGGTTTAAAACATTCTATTCAGTGCAAAATTTAAGATCGAGATCAGATCATTAAAAAGAGTCAGCTTATATCAATCAGAAAGCAGTCATTTTCACTTAAGCAAATATCAGTGCTATTTTTGTAAAGACTAGTTGTCAATGCAACCCCAGTTGAATCATCGATTGAAGAAATTTATTGTGAAGTGCCACCTTAAATGCCATCGTTCAAGTACTTCCATTGTCCTGTAAGTATCCTCTTTATTATGCACATACGTTGGAATCTAAACGGGAATGGAATTACTTTGAAATATGTCAACAACAATGGCATTTCACATAATAGAATGCTAAGTTTTCTTGCTAAGTCATAGCTATTGTGCGACTATTGGAACATTGCAAAACAGAATGGCATGCTTGCGCTGAGGGATGTAGTGCAAAACATGTTTATTGACGGCAATCCATTTTCTTGGCCCTCAGTGCAGAGGGTTAATTCAATTTTGAGGTTGCGAGGAGTAATTGAATTTCACACACAAGGCCGTAATGATTTTTAACGCTGAAAGACAATTTAAAAACTCGGATTGCTATTTCAGTGCAGTGGGGGTTGTGTTGTCACTGCTAGTGTTTATCATAATGGCAAATTGTTACTTTGCATTTAATGATTTAATCGACTGAACAATAACTTACAATATTTTTGAGTCTAATTCAATTCCATATTATATATGTACCTATTTTTTTGGATTTTCAAGAAACATAAGTATATTCGTTTTTTACGAAATAATACAAAATCTTAGTAAATTAGAAAAAGAAACAAGCTCTGTAATATAACTTTACTTAATTAGAATGAAAGACTCTTTGAAGTGCAGGAATCATAAAGCAAGCCCTTGCACAAAAAAAAATCTGCGCTCTTTGAGCATTTCAGAAAGTGTTTGTTTTGAATTTATCCGATGAGCTACTTCATTTTATCTTCAAGCTCTTCACCGTGGATATTTGCTCCTATTATTTTGAGAAATGGCTAGGTATTGTAAATTAAAACAGAACAGATTTTAATAATTTATCTTTGATTTATGTAGCTATATTTTTAATTTCGTTGAAAATTATTCATATTTGGGAAGGATGAAAAACGTCGTGGAAAACACATTATATCGTGATTTTTCGGTATCATTTGACAAAGCTACTCTTTTTTATTTGTTCTATTATAAAAACTTCAAAAAAGAAAGTGGCACAAATTTACAGAATATAATTTCATTTAAACGGACAGTAGCCCATCCTGTCAACTCAATTTTTAGCATATTTTCACTGGTTTGTGACCCTATTTCACGAATAGCTCGATCAATATTGTGAATCGTTCAAAGTCGTCAAACCACAGATGCGCGGTAACCATAACACATCTCCAAAGCGGCTGATTACAAGATTATTGAACTTAAGGGGGTAGTCCAGTGAAAAAAAAATTTTTTTTTAAATTTTTTGTTTTTGCTTAAATCTACTCTACTACACCTAGAAAATACTCCCTTAAAATATCTAAGCAAAATATTGAATAGTTTTAAAGATACAGAGAGTTTTCGAGAGACGTGTAATCCGAGCGCTCGAAGGTCCCCTGGCGTGTTTCGGAGCAAGGAGGACTCTTGTATTTCTGTTTGCTTCGCCCATTTTTTTTCAGTTTATAACGGTCTAGGTCCTTCTGCTTTATATTTAAGGATAGTTATGTATTTAGGAGGCATCGCGTTATGTATGGAGCAGGCATCGCTGACTAAGGTAAAATTAATTTTTTTAGCTTTTTTCCGCATAAAAAACTTTAAACGCGTTTTTCTGAAAACAGCATTTATTGACTCGGCGGACGTCAGATCTCAGAGTCTCTTGCTCCGATTGATCTAAAAATTTAGCTGTATATTTCTTGATTGTGTATCTATCGGCGGAACTAGAATTATTACAATCCATTGTTTATTTACAAAGTTATAAACAAATTAAGCACCCGAAAAACACCCGAAAAATTCGAAATGCCGCCATTTTGTTATTTTTTATTGAAAATTAATAATTCTAGTTCCGCCGATAGCCAGTGTTCTACAGATTAAAACCTCATTTGAATTTTTTATTTGAGATGAACCGTTGCAGAGATTCGACGTCCGCCAACAAAAAAATTGTTTTTTTGGAGCGGCCATTTTGTCGGAATGACTCATCGAGAACAAAAAAAAAAAATTTTTTTGTGTAGTTTAATAGTTGTACTATCATATGTCAAAAAGTTTTTTAATAAAAATTGTCTTCTAATATGAGAAAAAAATCGTTGAAAAAACAGTCGTTTTCACTGGACTACCCCCTTAATACGCCAAAAATCGATTGTTGCATAGCTTGTGTGGCATACAACGCCATCCTGATGGAACCAGAACTAGCCCAAATCCAATTCTTCAATTTCTGCAATAGCGCCAAACCCTGATAATGCATTGGCTTTTCTACGACTACTTGTAGATTTTGCTAGCCCTAAATACGGCAATTTTGCTTTACACAGACGCCGAGATGAAAATTCGCTTCATCTCAAAAGATGATTTGACTTTGTCAAGCAATAATCTGAGGTCTTTACGCAGAATTCTCCTTAGGCTGTGCAGTTCAGTTGCTGAGATCTGTGCTGAGTTAAGGTTCTTAGGTTTATACGCACACTTTCGGCAACAGTAGCAATATTCTCGGCTGAGCGCACTAACAAGAGGATAACTTTTGTTATCAATTAGCATGTCAATGTTATGTTTCACAAACTTGCTTTAAACAGGCTCGATTGGTGCATTATTTCGACGGAATGTTTCGACAACACAGAACTCACTTTGGATATAGAGAAGTTTTTAATATTTGCCAACATTGTTCAAGCGTAAATCTAGTAGTTTCGTACCCTGGAGATATTGTACTGTGTTCCTATCAAATTTTTGAGCACGAAAGTGCTGTCTGTGTCAAAATAACATGTAATTTAAAAAGAAACCAACCAATAACCCACCCATTATTAACCTGATTTAAGATTAAATGAAACCATTTTTAAATTGAATGAGACTATTCTCAAATAAAATGAAACAATACACTTTCTATGAAATTGGTATATATGGAAGTACTGGTAGAAAGAAATATGCTTGTTCTATATTAAGCAATATTTTGTAGTACCTTTAAATTATTTAAATAATAAAGAAAATAAATAAATGTGAAATTTGGTATTCTGAAGTTTCAGTTTATTTGAAAATAGTTCATTTTAATCTAAAATTGCTATATACCTGGATGAATATATTATAGTTTATTTCTATATGTATAGTACACACATTAAGCTACCCAAACTGTTGTAAGTGGTCGCTTATCGCATTGCCCCAGGCAGGGTAAGACAAAGCGAAGTAATTTTCCGAATAAGGAGCATCGAACAAAAAGCAAAGGGATATCCGGGCTCTTTTTTTTCTTTACATCGGAAGTCCTAATCTCTTCCTCTTTAAAAGAAATCCGGAAGTCATTCTGCCCCTGTCGTTTGTTGGGAAAAATTATCTTGCTCCATCCTCTAAGGTTTAATCTAAAAACAAAGGACAGCCCCGAAAGCCAAGAACGGCTACAATAATAATAACAATATTAGTAAGGGCCGCTATAATTATTTAAAAAAAAAAAAAAAATAAATCTCCCAGCAAATCTAGGGGGCACAGAGGGCAGGACAACTGATGTCAAGTTACAAAAGATGTTAAACACATGCCCTGGGGGCGTGCTTGGGACAACAACTTTCTGGAGTCCCTCTTTCTTTTGTTCCCGGCGCCAGGAGGGAACAAGTGTTCCTTCTTCTGTTTTTCGCTTAACCATAGTAGAGGAGGTGAGAGGCTCATTTGTTCTCATTTAGTAAAAAGTTTGCTCAGTTGCGGCCGCTATTTGTGTTTCACCCCGAAACAGTCGTTACGCAGCTGCTTGCGTTCCTTAGCCGTTATTTGTAATTTTCAATCGTCTTTATTGTTTCAACTCTGACCGGCTGGAGGCCTTCGTCAGACGTTCCTTAAGTTAGGAACAGAGCCATAAACGCTGAGTGGGATATTTCCTAGCTATCCCAAGGTTTCTCTAATTGCTTTCCTGGATGGTTTGTTTTCTTGTGCCCCTGTGATGGCCAAACTCCAAAAGGACTCGCAGTTCGGAGGAAAGTCCCAAAATTTATGATAAATTCAATGACTTCTTTCCAGACCCGGACGATTCTGCTCTTACCGCCACGTAGGTCATCCATCCTTCGAAAAGGAAAACAAACAAATCCTTTTGGGATAATTTGTTTTAAATTTTTTCCCAGACATTACTAGCGCTGTCGTTTTTTGAAACAGAGAAATGTTTGATTCCTCCAGAGTTCAGCAGAGGGATGGCAGAAGCGCTTCTTTGAATCTCTCATCAATATGTTACCAGCACTCGTATAGATCTCAAAAGGATGAAATTGCGTCCATAATAAAAAATACATTACAATCCCTAACCTAAACTTATGTCACCCCCAAGATATGGGTGTTGCTAAAGAGGAGGAATTATGATGAGGTATTTGCTCATAACCGAGCAAGGAGAGGGGTGAAACATTATAACATTGCAACATCTGGCTTTTACCGAAATTAGCTAATTTTGGTTTTGTTTTAGAGTTCTGACATTAGTAACCCGGCTTGACTCTTCCATTGTTCTTAGTCAAATGACTTTTATTCTATTCCTCCTCCTGATTCATTTCTGGTACCGTACCGCCACTAAAGGCACGTTTCTTCGCGCATAAGGATGAGAAATTCAATTTCATTCAGTCGACTGCTAGAAATGTCGTCACTGACTGCGCCTGTTTTGTTTTGAAAAACTACCCCACCATTAGGCTTTATGGAAAACATTTTTGAAAATGGCCTTTAATTTAAATTGCACAAGGTAGACTGTGTATCAAGTTACTCGAAGCAATTTTATCACTTATTATAAGAACAGAGGAAGGAAACAAAATACCAACATTAGTCAAGATAGACAATTCTTGCTAAACCTTTGTACACAATGAAATTTTAACAAGGTTTTTGGTTAATGACTCTCAATGATTTTGCGCATGTAGGAAAATCATCATATAGTTTATGTATATGTTTTGGTAATGTGTGTAATCAGTAGAAAGTAGAGAGAGACAATACACTATACATATCTTTTGGGGAACATTGTAGACACTGATCGATATTTTTCTTTATAAGTGCCGGCTACAGAGGGGTTTAAGCACCATATAAAAACCAATTTTATGAGATTTTCTTGTTGTGGATATCACTTGAGTAAGATATCTACTGCTTACTATAAATAAATATGGTGCCAATTCAAACAGAAACTGAGAGAGATTTCACCTCAACTGCCTTTTGAATCTATATATATAAAAGAAAGTCGTGTTAGTTACACTATTTATAACTCAAGAACGGCTGAACCGATTTGGCTGAAAATTGGTGGAGAGGTAGCTTAGAACCAGGAAACGGCTATAGGATACTTTGTAGGGTTTCAAAATGGCGGATCCAAGATGGCAGCTGAAAATTTTTAATTTGAAGCGATTTTCATGAAAAAATTGGTAGGTATATAGGGCTGTTGCGGGATGAGGATTTCAAATCCGCTGTCCAAATTAAGAAATTCAAGATGGCGGATCCAATATGGCGACCAAGATTTCCTGATTTCAACGGATTTTAATGAAAATTAGTACAATGAATGTTTTGAGGTCACTGATTTTGAATATTATCAAAATTTAGAAATGCAAGATGGCGGATCCAACATGGCGACCAGAATGTCTCGATTTCAACGGATTTTAATGAAAATTGGTACAATGATTATTCTGAGGATACAAGTTCCGAATATTATCAAAAGTTGTAAATCCAAGATGGCGGATCCAATATGGCAACCGAATATCTCGATTTCAACGGATTTTAATTAAAATTAATACAATGATTATTTCGGAACCACTAATTTCGAATATTATCAAAATTTCCATATCCAACATGGCGACCAAAATTTCTCGATTCCAACGGATTGTAATAGAAATTAGTACAGTGATTATTCTGAGACCACTAATTTTGTATATTATTAAATTTTCTAAATCCAACATGGCGTCCAGAATGTCTCGATTTCGACGGATTTTAATGAAAATTGGTACAATGATTATTCTGAAGCTACAAATTTCGAATATTATCAAAATTTGTAAATCCAAGATGGCGGGTCCAATATGAGACCAAATTTCTTGATTTCAACGGATTTTACTGAAAATTAGTACAATGATTATTCTGAGGCCACTAATTTCGAATATTAGCCAAATTTCCAAACTCAAGATGGCGGATCCAATATGGCGACCAACATTTCTCGATTTCAACGGATTTGAATGAAAATTGGTACAATGATTATTTTAAGGCCACTAATTTTGAATATTATTATATAAACGCAAGAACAGGTCAACTTTATTTTTCAAAATCGTATGTAAAAAAATATTTTTTAATGATTTTTAACTAAAACTGTTATTTTTGTGACGCAAAAATATAAAAACAAAATCGTTTTTCTGCAAAATAAGGATTGCCACCGCCGGGAACCGGATTACTTACAAAAGGTTAGTATATTTATGATACATCATTTCCATTTTGCTTCATTCGAAAACATTCATTAGAACTTGAAATATTTAGGAAAAACTGTTTTTGGGGGTAAACTTTAGGGGTGGTTTTCACCCCCTAAATGTGCGTATCCGCAGATAAAAACAAATACGTGTCTCTTATTTGCGATACTCTATGACATATTTCAATTTCATCAAAATCGGTGAGATACACCTAGGAATGTTTCCTTGTTAGTTTCCAAAGTGTTCAAGAAATAATTTGAGATATTTAAGTACACTCTAACACAATTTGGTGTTATTTTACTTCCTTTTTGGAAGGAAATTGAATTCCTTCCACAATGGTAGTAAAATTACACTTTAAAAAATTACGCACATTCCTGTATAAAGATACACTTTTTTTGTGTAAAAGTGTTACACACATATGCGGAAAATATGAATTGTTTACTTCTTTAAAGTAGGTAAATTTGCACACAGCAAATGTAAATTTTTGGAATTAATCTAGTTATTTTACCTTTAATGGAATTACACACTTCAAATAAAATATTTTCGACAACACGTCCTAATTTTAAGGAATAAGAGAATTTATGTCGTAGAATTACGTCAGTTTGACGTTGTGTCAATATCACACCCAACGCTTTAAACTTGTGTAATTTCACACTATTTTGCTTAATTATACCAAAAATGTGTACCTCTACAATCGTGATAAATTTGTACACAGAAAAAATGTAAAATTGCTCTTAAGATAAGTGTGAATTTACATTCAGTTTTAAGAGTGTATTTATTTAATGTGTACAAAGTCAAAATATTTTTAATTTTGCTCAAATTAAAAAATAATAGCCCTCTTTCATCATAGACATGTCAATATCAGTGACTTTAGCCTAAATGATGTGTATAATAATTACGATTAATATATAAACATATAATTCAACATTAAACATTTGAAATAGTTATCAATTATTGAAAAGAATTATTTTACTCATTTATTTATTCCACAATCTACTTTGAAGCATTAAGTTTGAATAACAAAGTTGAAAATCTCTAACATAATCTGTATCCAGATAGGCAATGCGCTACAAAATTAAAGTTGTTAAAGCATAAATATAAATTTCATATGTAACAATCTTTACTTGTTTTATGCCCTCTTCATTTCGTAGTTCGCCTGCCAGTAAGAGCTCATTAAATACAATGTAGGTCACGTAATTACCGCGCTCGAGTGAGTACTTCCTGAGATTATTTTATTGTCTGAATTTGCGCCAGACAGAAGCATTCATTAATTTTAATTCGTGGAGCATCACCAGTCTTGCAGCTCTGCTTCAAGGAGATTGAGGGTTCTGGGATGCATTCCTTTCATTAAAAGAGATTATAAAATCTGTCTTTGTAGCACGTTCGGACAGAGAGCGCTTTCAAAATTGGCTTTGGTCGAGAAAACATGGATAAAAGTGTAAAAGGACACTTTTTAAGTTTTGTTTTCTCTTGAGATTTCATCTAAAATACAATGTTAAGTATGCTCTATACGTTTCACGGGAGACATTTCCAGATAAAAAAAAAATCAATTAGCTTTCTTGTACGCCATTTATTTTAACTACTCCTGTAATAGCAATTTCCACCTAATATCGTGCAACAAAGTTTTGGGAACCCCAAAATAATCTCCCATAAAGCAGTAAAGTTCGCAATTTCCATCCAATTATAACTTTCTTTACCTGCGCTAAATACCTCGTAAAAACTTTTTCCGTTTTTTTTTTTTTTTAATGCCACCAGGTGTGCTATAGAAATAGTTCTTTAAGACGACAGTATTCATCACCAGATGTCACATTGCACTTAAGTACTTTACCCTCAGAATCCTCGCTGTGTGGTTAGAAAAGATGTGAGAGATTGCGCGCTCCGGATGATGGCTTCACTCGACTGAATATTTTTTATTATCACATAAAAATATTTTTATTGCAAAAAGCTTTCATCATTAACTTTTGCGTTTGCCATGAATTGTGGGGCAGCATTCCATCAATGTGTCGGTGTGCATCTTTCGACTTGTAGAAGCCAGCGCTATTCACAATTATTTTTTACATTTTTTTAATAGAGAGAAAAAAAAAAAATAATTCCTGAGGCGGTTTTTAAAGTACAAAAACTTTCTGGAGTATTTTCAGGAGCAACCTCCTTTCAGAATATATTATTCTTTTTCCTTTTTTCCTTTTGCTATAAGCCAACGCAATTAATCGTGACCTATTGCCCATGGCCTATGCGATGATTATAATTGACTGGGTCACATGTAATTATGTCGCTTGTTATAATAACCCAGATAATGTCTAGGATAAATTATAGCAACGGTCAGTTCGTCATCGCTATTAAATGTTACAGCACTCTTTTTTATCATATAATCATAGCCCGCTGGCTTTTGATGGGTCCGTAAAAAGCGTGCGAAGGAATAATACTGAGTTATTTTGCGCGATAATTTACTCATATTGCGCCAGTATATCTTGAAAATGAACCATAAAATTATGGAAAGGGGCTTTGCAACAAGGTCAGTCAAATCGTGCGGTGGCTGTGTGCTCAGGCTTTTATCCAAATTAGAAAAGCGAAATTCATTGATCCTGATAAAGTTTAACACGTGTACTTAATTCTGGATACACATATAATGCCAATAAAATCAAAGGAATCACAGAGTTTACATGACCTACTATATATTATGAATGGGATTGACAGTGCTTGTTTGGAGAAATATAATAGAAGGTCATCGAATTCTCTCTTTTCACCTGCTCTGAGTTTCATGAGTTATGTATTCTAAACATACTAATTAACACAAGCACTTGAAAAAAAATCGAAAGTTCCTGAAAACAATAAATGTAAATATAAGTGACATTTAACTATATACATTATTTCGCCACGTATTGACAATGTAATTATAATCCTTTCTAGCTTAGTATAAACATTACAAAATTTACAAAAATTTTAGAAAATGTATGAAAAACAATTTTTGTTTTAAAGAAAAGAAAGTAAAAAGTATATTATAGCCTAAATTCAACATAGATATTATATATTAATAAATATATTTTTATGGTTAACATTTGGGACTTAAAATCGATTGTTACTCACGCTTCTCTCTTTGCAACAAGTTCGCAGTGTACATTAAATATTTTTTCTATTAAAATTTTACTAGATAGTCTCTCATATAGGCCTCAATAGCCCGGTTGGTAACGCGACGTGCTGACTGCGAGCCAGCAGGGCGCTAGAGGTTGTGGGTTCGATTCCCACGAGAAGCCCTGGTCACAAAAAAAGTGGCATCACAATGGGCCTGCAATAATGGCCTAAGTGTGTCTACGGACAGCCACTGCAATCTACATCATCATCTACATCTCTCATATTTCTCAAGTTTCTCTACATTTTTAGTGTTCCTTATTGAAAATAAGCTACATGTACTGAGCTTCCTCCAGAATTAACTTAAGGGTTCATTGCGAATTGTAATTTTCAAAAAATCGATTTTTTTTTTATTACATTTTTGGAAACTATATATATATAGAAATATCATATTAAAATTTGATAAAGATCGGAGCACTCTAACTATATTTTTGGCACTCTTACTATATTAATGGGCGTCAAAATCGGCCCGGCCGCCATACAATTTGCTGATTACCGTGACCGACAGCGCGTACGAGAAGCTGACGCGCATCAGCACTATTGCCTCTAAGAAAGCCAGAATCATCCGCAGAAACGCTGTTTTGGATGAAAACGTTAATTATGAACATACAGAAGGAATACTGTATGGTGCAGGCATCGCTGATTAAGCGCAGGACAGATTTTTTTACGATTTTTCATTAAAAAAAACTTTGATCGCGTTTTTCTCGAAACAACGTTTTTCGGCACCGTGTTGAAAAAATCTCGGTGATTACTGAACCGATCTTCACCAAATTTTTACCACATGTTCTCTATAACTATAGCTATGGCATGAATAGACAGTTTTTTGAAATTTTGATTTTAAGTATTTTTTTAAGGGCAAAAACGGGGAAAAAAATGATGATTTTTGGAATTTTTTCGAAAAATGTCCGCCATTTTGTCAATTTTCAAAAAATCAAAAATCTGTCTATTCATGCCATAGCCCTTATCATACTGAATCTAAAACTTTTTCATTTTTTAGTTTCAGACCAGCCGTCTCGGAGATATCATCAACAAGGCGAAGCCCTCTTTTTTTTCACTTTTTTTCAACCGTCTGTTACAACAACAAAAAATCGGAAAAATAAACAAAAAAAATTGTTTTCATATACTTCGACACTATATTTATTGAAGTAAAACCCCTCCCATATTTATATTTACAACTGAACCTACTAAAAAAATTATTGAAAAATAGTCTGTTTTTCATGGGTGTAATTCGGCATGAACCCTTAATATATGAAGAAAATATAATTTTTAGCTAAATAATAATTGATTAGAGATATCTTTCGATGATTATCGCGTCGTCGACGTAGCAGAGGTTTCTCGAGTCGGGCAGGACCAAGGAAACATCGTTGATAAAAATAACGAAAAGAAGAGGACCCAGGTGACAGCCCTGTGGCACGCCAGAAGTATTGAAAATTTCTCAGAATAAGACACCACGAAATAATACATGCTGGGAGCATCCAGAGAGGTAGGAAGGGGTGATTTGACAAAAAGAAAAGGAAAACTACCAGCGATCATTAATTCTCATTGGATTTCTAGTTTCTATATTTCCACTAGATTTATAACTGAAAATACTAGGCAGTCAACTCTAGTTGGAATTTTGCTAGATTCTAGTTTAAAAACATTTTGTGTGTAGTTTCAATAGTTCTCAGAGGTAATGTCTTCGGCATGGTGCACTAATGGTAACAGGAATTATGGTAAAATGATGACATGCAAATGACTATTTAAATGTATTTTTTATAAATTAAAAAAAAAAAAAAAGTTGTTAAAATTAAATTCTACACAAATTACTTTTTCTGGAAGATTGACATTCATTCGTCATATTGGATCTATACTGAATTTCTAAATTTCCATATTAAATTATAAAAAAGTCATCCGAAACTTTACAACTCTGAAATATTTAAAATTTCTTTATTATACATATGAACTTCCTCCCACTTATTCTGAAAAGTAAGATACCTGAAAATTCTTCGTATATATAGAAAAGTTTGATGGACGTAATATATATTTTAGAAAATATTCAAAGACATGCTATTTGAATTATTCGAATATAAAGAACAATCTGTACAATTTTATTGTTAAAAACTTGTTTGCGACATTTTCTAGTTTATATTTCTTTTACACTATGGACATTTTTTTAAACCACTTGCATAGCATAAGTAAAGCGAAAGTTATGAAATGTCACAGCTTAAGGGGGTAGTCCAGTGAAAACGACTGTTTTTTCAACGATTTTTTTTTCATATTAGAAGTCAATTTTTATTAAAAAACTTTTTGACATATGATAGTACAACTATTAAAATACACAAAAAAATTTTTTTTTTCTGTTTTCGATGAGTCATCCCGACAAAATAGCCGCTCCAAAAAAAAAAATTTTTTGTTGGCGGACGTCGAATCTCTGCAACGGTTCATTTGAAACAAAAAATTCAAACGAGGTTTTAATCTGTAGAACATTGGCTATCGTCGGAACTAGAATTATTAATTTTCAATAAAAAATAACAAAATGGCGGCATTTCGAATTTTTCGGGTGTTTTTCGGGTGCTTAATTTGTTTATAACTTTGTAAATAAACAATGGATTTTGATAATTCTAGTTCCGACGATAGATACACAATCTAGAAATATACAGCTAAATTTTTAGATCAATCGGAGCAAAAGACTCTGAGATCTGACGTCCGCCGAGTCAAAACATGCTGTTTTCAGAAAAACGCGTTTAAAGTTTTTTATGCGGAAAAAAGCTAAAAAAATTAATTTTACCTTAGTCAGTGATGCCTGCTCCATACATAACGCGATGCCTCCTAAATACATAACTAACCTTAAATACAAAGCAGAAGGACCTAGACCGTTATAAACCGAAAAAAAAATGGGCGAAGCAAACAGAAATACAAGAGTCCTCCTTGCTCCGAAACACGCCAGGGGACCTTCGAGCGCTCGGGTTACACGTCTCTCGAAAACTCTCTGTATCTTTAAAACTATTCAATATTTTGCTTAGATATTTTAAGGGAGTATTTTCTAGGTGTAGTAGAGTAGATTTAAGCAAAAAACAAAAAAACCAAAATTTTTTTTTTTTCACTGGACTACCCCCTTAAATGCAAAAATGGCATATGTCAATTGGATTTAAAACATCTCTTTTTTATTTTACATTAAGTTTGCAATTAACCAGCTATTAGGGAATCTGTGTTCAATGTGGACGTTGTATAAGAAACATTTTAAAATCATATTCTGATTAAGAAATTTTATTTTGTTTTTATGAAAGAAATGATGATCTGGGACAAAAAAAAGTGAATTTTTGAAAAAATGCCGCCATTTTGTAGTTTTTTCGTGAAAAATGTTCCATTTAGGTTCAATCCCTGGGGATTTTGATAACAATTAACCCCATATTTTTTTTTTTTTTTTCAAACGTTCCATTCGCTCCCAATCGTGCCCGCAGTCAGTTTTTGTGGTTTTTTACAAAAAAATGTACAAAGCAAAAAACGAATTCAAAAAATTAAAAAAAAATATTTTTGTATTATTTTAACCCTGTTTAATAAATATGCAAAGTTTGATTAATGTATCTACTGTTTTTCCCTTCAATTTTCCAATTTTTCCAAATATAAAAAATAAAAAATCGGATGTGTCACGTCCCCTTAAGCTGTATGAAATAAGAAAATATGGGAAAATGAATCATACTTGAAAACTACAACGTGTTTCCAGCTTACTTTAGAAGTTAGTCTTTCAACTTCACTGCCTATTTTCTAGTTTCACTTTAAGTTTTTATCTTATACACATATCTATTGCGAAAATCAGAACAATAAATAAAATATCGCTTGTTGATTCCTCACGCTACGCACTGTTTAAAACAGGACTGTAGCAAAATAACTATATAGTGGTAGTAGCTATACCCTTTATCGGAATTGCTTGAAATTTTGCAGACACATGCAGTTCTGATGACAATACAATACTGTGGTATTATATATCGCCTTTTTTTTTTTAAATAAGAATATTAATCAATCTATATATAATATCTTTTTTTATAAGCTGATTCGGATCAGAGATTCACGTTCAATTGAAATTTATAAATAGTTGTCCATAACAAAATCTTTTAATTTTGGGAAAAGAACATCAAATTGCTTTGAATTATGGCCACTGTGTGTCAAAAACTTAACCAAATAATTTTTTCAATTCAAGATTTAGATTAGAAAGCATTTGTTGCACTTTTTTCAAATTTTAAAATATTTTAATTTCAGATACAGATTAGATCAATAAAAAAACACAGCTAAAATTGGAACGGACATCGTTAAGTATTGGAGTAAGGCGTATTTTTAATTTATTCAATTTCACCTCCGAATTTTCTTTAAAGTAAAATTAAAAAGTTCGTGCAAAATTTGAAAGCGATTAAAAAATTTTAATCTATACCCCCAAAATATCGAAATCTTAATAGTTATTTAACATAGTCAGAGAGACACGATATATTATTTTCAGATTCTTTTAACATCAATAATTTTTGAAAAATTTGTCTAATTGTTTTAACATGTTTGTCTAATGATCGACTAAAAATGAAATCATCTCTTAAGCTTAGGTGAATTCTTTAAATAAAATTCTTTAATTAGGAGTTAGGAAGTTCTCTTATTAAAAAAGAAAATAAAGTTTTTACATAAAATTATAAAATTAAACCTTAAATCACTTTAATTTTCTGACTTTGTAGCTTTATAAAAATCCCAACATTCTCGAATATCCTCCGATGTTTATCTCATTTTTTTAGAGAATCATCATCATTACTTGCGTAAATTTCCTCACGTTATATTTTAGCTACCTTTATCAAATTCCTGTGGCGGACACTTGAGTCGGAAAATTTAAGCGTGAGATAGCAATTCGTTACATCTCCGACAACATTAGATAAAAACACTTTCAGTGCTTTCAACAGTCGAGAGTACTACGAAAAGTTTTATGTTTATCATTGAATAAACAAATGTACAAGAAGAATCACAGAGAGATTGAATAGCAATCAAAGTTCTTGGAGATGGGTTTTTACATCACCGTTACACAACATCTTGACTTCTGTGTTTCTGAGAAGAATTAGGGCTTCAACAAACGCGTGAGCAAAACAGAAATCTTGTGTATTGGATTTTTAAAATGTTCACTAAGAAAACGCTTAGTAATTTAAGCATCGTGGATTCTGTGATTTATTAGTTAAGTCTATCAAAGATTTGTCAAAAATTCTAATATATGAACCCAAATACTCGAACATTTGGGAATAGATTATGACATCTTTGACATCGTTAAAGAGGAATAAGCGTACTCTTTCACAAAATCTTGGTTGTGCGAACTCCTTAATAGTGAACACACACTTAAAACCTTAGAATTTAATTTTGCACTATTTTTCAAGAAAAAATATTACTTATAGCCTCAAATACTACTTTTGACCTAGACGATGACGAAACATAGCAGCCTGAAAATTAAATATACATAATGTTGTGACATATGAGGTATCACTGAGGTTTGCCAAAATACGCATATGAATCACTTTTCTAATAATATCTTGTTTTATTTACTAGCTTTTTTATAAGACCATGTTTTATTTAGTACTTAACCCTTCTAATAAAGCAAATAAGCAAGCATTCAATAGAACTTCCAAAACTCTGCAACAAACAAATTTTATCTATTTTCTACTTTGATTTTATTTCTATATTAATGAAAAAAGACTTGTGGAAAGTCTGGATAGTGCTGTCGTTCTTTTCCAGAATATTTTAAGTTGTCTCGCTCTATTTTTGTTGCTAAAAAAAAGAGTAGTACTAACGTTATCTAAAAAGATTGAGTTGGTGGATAAATCAAAATTGGCGAAAATGTACCTCCATTGGAAAAAGTTCTGAAACGAACCAATCAAGAGTCCGAAATATTGAAAAATGCGAAGCAAAAATATTCCTTAATTTCATCCAAAGTTCACCTCTTTCTGCACACAGGTTTTATAACACAGGACATCAGACTAGAGAAAATCGAAAAGACCTTGAATATTTGGATCGAAGACGGGCAGCTCCAAGTTCGAGAGAAATCGATTTCCATAATAGGGCCTCAGGTCTTTAATGCTGAAATTGATACTAAATCAGATTTATTGAAATTGAGAAATGATTCAATGATATTTTTTCATTAGCAGAACAATTAAATAATCGTTTGCTTGAATTAGATCCTCTTAAGGAAAAGAGCTTGAAGTTTTAAAACAGCATTAAACATTTATTAGAAGCTTACGAAGAATTAAGAAAAGAGACTGATAAGCAGAAAAAACAAAGTTCAATATATCAATTTTTTTAATATCATTAAATGTTGTTACCTACATAAATTAAGCTTTATTATTCATTTCTAGTTATTATCGAACTTTAGTGGCAAGATTTTCATCTAACCCCTTCTTAGGTACGACCGTCTACTCTCATTATTTTATGATTTATGCAACATGTGACGTTCCCCAAGGTAGTCATCTTGGTCCGCTTCTCTTCATACTATTTATCAATATTGTTTAAAATTCTTCTCATGTCAAATATCTGCTTTATACAGATGATCTCAAACTTTATAGTACTGTTCGCATAGCATCGTACTGTCAATTACTACAAAACGACCTTGAAAAGTTGCATCAATGGTGTTTTATCTAATTGGCTATTATGTAATAGTATATCTATATATCTAACTGCAAAGCTATGAAATTACATAGGTGTATAAATCCAATAGTATGGGACTACAAGATTCAGAATCTCTTAATAAAAAGAGTGACGGAATTCAAAGAGCTGGGAGTTTTAATTGACGAAAAACAACTATGTAACTTTTAGCATATGTATTGTTGTGTTTGTGTATGGCATTCAAGATATTGGGTTTTATAAAACGAAATACTACAGACGTTCATATCCTTTCAACTTTAATATTTTATTATATACTATATAATCGTTGGTACATCTGTCAGTGATCGTGTAACTTCTGAACGACTTGACCTATTGAGGTCATATTGCCACAATATATAATATTTGTTGTGCCCAGACGATGGTTCCTAGGTATGCTACAACCCGATAAGTAGCGCTGTAGTCAAGTTGTTTCATATTTACATAAATTTGAAGCGATTTTGAAGAAAATTGGTGCTTTTGGGTTTTGGGGAATGCTGACTTCAAATTTGCTGTTCAAATTTATAAAGAGGACGGAACCAAAATGGCGACTAAAATTTCTCGATTTAAACGGATTTTAATTAAAATTAGTACAATGATTATTTTAAGGCGACTAATTTTTTATATTCTGAAAATTTGAAAATTCAAAATGCCGGGTCCATAAAAGGATTTTCAGGTTGAATTTATGCAATTTCGGATTAAATCGGGTAACTCAGTTAGTTACTTTATATGTCTGTGGTCAAATCGACGTTAGAATACGCCTTAACGTTATGCTTACGATATTATTCTACTCATATGAATAGGATCGAATCTGTAGGTACAAAGATATTTTAGAAGAGTCTTCTTCCGCAAAATTTACTTATCTGCAGATCTTAAGTACTACTAACATCCCATCGTCTACTACAAGATATTTGTTACTGAGTTTACATAAATTAGATTTAAGATTCATCTGTGGTGAAGTTATTTTTATCTGAAACGTCTTAACGTCTCACATAAAGTGTCCAGAGCTCTTATAGGTCTGACTGAGATTTATGTCTCCTTTTTGAAAATGCCTAAACGAATTTTACTGTATCACTCTTTATGTAAAAATAATTATAGTAGCTTTGATTGATCCCTTAGTCGTTAAGATTTGTAATCGGTGGACTGAATAAATAAATAAATTATCCACCGCATCGTTATCCGCGCAATATTGTAAGAATCTAACGCCTGTGCTTATACATTTCCTTTTTTTAGATGATAAAGTCAAGTATAGCAAAGCAAATACTTATACTCGTACTATATATTGCTGTAGCTGAGGATTTAAATGTATTTGATTGCTTTTCAAATATATCTTAATCTGCTGTCATCTAAAGCGCAGTCATTACCGGTAACCTAAGCATATTAATACAGTATTTATACAAATTTTCATATCGTGCCACATTTCATTTGAAAAACTAATTTCCCTAATGACCTCAACTGAAAGCCCACATCCGCTAAAGTGATAAAGACCCAGCGAAAATCGAATCATCAACAGAAGTTAATATTTGAAAAAAATCTAAAAATAGCAGTGGGGCAATAATCATCAATGACTTATACATAAGAGGCCACATCATAAAGTACAGTCAATTTGTATCCATTTGTTGGGTTAATCCCATGTCGGTACAAATCAATATTTCCACTCCAGATTAATTAGTACTTTAAATTGCTTAGCAGTCCTTGCTCTGGCAGCCGGCCCCACGAATTTTAAGACCGACATTAACTACTATTGGGCATGCTGACCGGAACGCTCTATATTAACATAATTACCCTCTGCTAATTCACGGCACGAAACGCAGCAGGGTTAAGTACAGGGCTCGTGGTATGGTTTCGTTTCGTGCGAGGCGGCCCATTACTTGAGTTCCTTAACTCGCCAAGGTGTATCCTCTGTGCAGACCCCGCGGGAGGTGTGACCTTGACCATAACATTTTAATCGAAACGCTTTAAATTTACCGACGAATTCCCTCCTTCATTAGGCCAAGGAGAATTTCGCCGCGGAATCAATTAATTTCAATTCGATTCCATTAACTCTCGAGTGAATTGATTTGAACGATGTGAAACTTTATTCCTTTCAAAAGGTTCAAGTGCTTTCGTCGAAGTGCTCTTAAAATGTCCTGCTTTTTCTTCGTTTTTATTACTTCTTTAGATTCTACGTCGAAATTTATTTTTTTCTGAATGCCCGCAATTAAGAACAATAAAGGCCCAGGTAATTTTAAAAAGCTTTCATGTTTGGCTTCTCCGGTTGTGAACTTTTGCTGGAATGAAAAGAAAAAGGCTCCTTAAACAGAAATACTTTTTTACTGCTACCCTTCGCGATGGCATTCAGACCCCGACCTCGCAAAATCGCGTCTGCAGCCAAGTTCATGTTTCAGTCTTCAACTTCCCCTTCGCTTGTTTTGTGAATACCACATTTCTTCTATTCATGAGAACATTTTTAACTTTAGCGTGAATTTTGACTTGAATAAATCCAAAACCCACTTAAAAAAAAAAAAAAAAAAAAAAAAAAAAAAAAAAAAAAATATTGAAGGCATATTGAAGAGTTATATTTCTTTATATTTTCATGTATAAAGAATACATATTTGGGTAGTTCTACAACCTAAGGAATTTTTGGTGGCTCAGCCAAAATATGATAGAAAAATTGTTAATAACAATTTTTTTTGGATGGAATACTATTAATTACAATTGTTTCTAGATGGTCACTAAAAATAATTAAGATTCAAAATTCTTTTCTGAACAAAATTACTGTGCAAAGTGCCGAATTCTCAGGATCCTGCAGTGTCCCTCGTACAAATTTTAGTTCAAAGTGCGTCGTGATACGTTTACTTATACATTAGGGTCTTAAAAGAATCCCAAATTAATAAGTTTACTATTTTTCCTGGCTAGGTAGAAAAATTACTATAGTATTTACTTCAAAAATATTAAATAAATCTTGTTTACATTTTGTCCCCACCATTTTATCTCAGTATCCTGTTCGCTGTTGAATTAGCAAATATTTACTAGACTATTTGCCTTGCGTCTTTACCATTCCGCTGAGTCGATAGTACCTATGAAAGAGATAAAGAATGTCATCTATCTATTCTCACTTAACACGTTGTTTAGTGAGCCTAGTGCGTTCGGCGAGTGAAGTGGTGTCGTAATCAGTGAAGTTCTCAGGATCCTGGTAAGATTTTTATTTACGAAATAAATAATGAATATGACTAATTTTAGCGTATTGATATGTAAGATGCTAGCGCATAGGCCTAGTTTAGGTTAATTTTTGTTGAAAGTTATAAATTGGTTTGTTTATTTTATTTTTAGACAGAAATTCTCAGGAACCTGGCCTCAGGATCCTGTCCAATTGGTACTGAGAACCATCCAGGATCCTGAGAAGATCATATTAAAAATATTGTTTCTGTGTAATAATAGTATTTTTTTACACATAAACATTAAACTACAAATAAATAATTTAATAAATAAATTGAACTTACTCTCATAATTTGTTTATATACAGTTATTTAGTTTTGGTGGTGGTCTAAGTTTAAGTTTAAATGGACATAAATCAAAAAATATTAAATTTTTTGACTGTTCCCTTTAGGATAAGCTAAAAGACACTGTACTCTAGTTATTAGACTGAATTCTGCCACCAGAATGTATAAAAAATGTCGGGCCGAAATCAGACTCGAATTCTTCCTTAGTTTGTAGAACTACCCATTTATCCTTTTTCAAAGAGATATTTAATCTTAAAAGTTGGTTACAAATCAATAAATCTCGTAAGTCCATCTTCAGAGCACATCAAAAGTTGTTAAATCCTATATAATTTTGTCGAATTTAAAAAACTTAGTAATTTTACGCTTTGAATACATTTTGTGTATATTTTGATGTATTATATGAAATATATATACTATACGAATTGAATAAATGTATCCGAGGCACTTTTCAAATATCGTTTTTCGGACCTTTAAGAGCCTGTTTTTACGGAGCTATATGCAAGATACCGAAATAGAGCCAAAATTACCGAAAAAGTGGTGAAAGTACCAAAAAAGAGGCTTTCAGTCAATACCATAAGTAGGACGAGCGTTCAGAAGCCGACGCCAACAAGGTCAAATTCGTCAGTTATACATATAATAAATTGATGGTATATCTATCAAAGTCCACCAAATCAATCCATTTTAACATTTCGAAAGTAAAAAAGTTAGTCATTCAGAGAAACAAGAATGCCGTAATAGTTTGCGTTCAAACATAAAAAACTTTTAATAAATCGACTGATTTCAAACCGATTCTCAAACATGGGTCACGATTAAGTTCAATCAAAGCAAAACAAATTAATATTGGACGTGAATAGCTCGTCATCAGCCAAAGTAAAAGATGTTAAAACTCTTTTAGTCAAGGATTTTGGTAAAGAATGGAAGATAGTGAAAGAATTAAAATAGTCTGTCCAGAATAGAATTCTGACGGCGTCGGAGAAGAAGAACCTGAATCTGAAGCCGACAAATGAATCAGATTCCGAAGACACCTACTTACCTTTTGATGATGATGGAGTGTGATGTTTTTTTTTTTTTTTTCAAAAAAGCAATCCTGAATAAAATCCCATTTGGAGTAATTGATTTTTGTGTAAATTGTTACTATTGATTTTCTTGCCTGTTAGAAAATGTAACCTCATAAATAAAATTTTATTTTTTTTTTATTTTAGTTTATAAACTTCATAATAATTCTTACGTTTTAATGAAACCCAGCAGTTTGTAACAAAAACAGCTAAGTCCATGATATAAATTGCAATATTTCAGTAATACAAAAACCTTGTTTTTCTACACATACAGGAAAATAGTCTCTTTACTAATTAAAATATAATTTAACTACATCAAACATTTACACATATGGCTTTCTTAGATTTTCGTATTTATGTTTTATTACATTTTTGTTTGTGTGAAATTAGCCCACTTTAATATGATACGCCTCAATTTATAATTATCTTTAAACTTTATATTGTATATTATATAACCTTTAGATTAAGATAACTTGTTAAAATATTAAACGTTGCAACTTGAAAATTGATGTGCACAATATGAAACAATCATAAGTACTCTCAAAAGTTTAGAAAAAATGTAAGAATTGTCGCTGCCTAAAAACTTTTTTAAATTCGGGCACTAAGCTGCCAGAAGAACTAAATTCAGTACACTTCATTCACCCATTAATCTGTACAACTTAATGCTATCTTTAGTTTTCTTTAAATATGGTAAGTGTAAAGGAGAAAAAAACATGTCACTATTCTCTATTCTAACGTTGGTATCGTAATTAATACTTATGACATACACGCGTGTGGTATCTATATTTTAATTTTGATATCATAATATTGGCAATGTCATAATACTCGTATCTTCACAACCAGGACACTTATAAACATGGTACGCGAAATTGTATATCATTTCAAATTTGGAGTATAAATAGTTGGAAGAACTAAAATTTAAATGTGAAATGCACTATTTTATAGAAGTTTAACATTTTCCTTTTGAAACATTTTTTCTTTATATTTTTGGATGCCAATTTATTCTATAAAGTGCTCAAAACTAACAACAGTTGATTGCAATTACACCTGTTGTTTTGGAGGAAATTTATCGTCAGAGGCGCTGTACACAGTAAAAATTATGTATAAACTACGTTAATATCACCAAAGTTTTGCAAATCTAAATACTACGCATACATATATAAGATTGTGCAGTATAAGGTACCAGACAGTGCAGAATGTACAGACTGAACTCCAGAACCCTCATATGGTACACAGATGGCTCAAAATCGGAACATGGTGTCTATGGACCCAATACCAAAATCTCGATTACAATGGGCAAATGGTCCAGCATTTTTTAGGCCGAAAACCATGCCACTGAAGCCTGGAGCTCCTTAAAACTCGACAAGGTACAAAGGGGTGCCAACATTACTATCTTCTCCGATAGAAACCTCCAACAGGGTTACTCTCTGTTGGATACTGGGATCCTCTGGTGTTGAGGGAAATTAGATTGATGATGAACGAGCTAGAGAAAGTTCATCATCTCAATTCAAAAGTCCTGTTTCCTTCTGGAACATTGGCTGGTCTTCGACTAAGGATGTGAAAAAATAATCTGAAATCAACGCTTTGAGAAAAGCAGATCTCGAATTGTTGGTAGGCTACCTATCTGGTTACCATGGCCTAAGATACCACCTACATAAATTAGGTCTGTTAGATTAGACGAAATGTCGTCTGTGTCTTGAAGATGATGAAACTACATCACACATTTTGTGTGCTTATCCTGCTCTAACACGGTTAAGAAGAAAAATCTTCAGTCGAACGTTTTTTGACTCGGCTAACGTTCGTTCATCTTCTGACATTGCTTAGGGTAGCAGAGCGTCTTTTACTTTAAAGGTGCTTCGGCAAAAAAGACCTTTCTGTCTCAGTGCCCACCATAAGGGTCACCCGCAAAAATTAATATTAATAAAACCTAGTATTTGGAATACTATATAAGCCTTTGATTAAAGGAATAAAAGCAGTAAAATACCACTACAAAAAAATATATTAATCTTCCAAATTATAAACCAAGAATGTTATTTAGGAATACGGGCAATCATCTTTTACTCCAAAATATAGAAAGTTCATTTTATAAAACTTCTTGTTTTGGTAGACTTTATTTTAAAAACAAATAATTAATATATATAAAAACATAATTCTAATAAGTGTGCCATTACTGTATTTCACGTCATATCCGGCCAATATTAAATTCTGTAAAAAAATGAGTTGCACCAGAGAGAGCTCAATAAAATGTAATTTAAACTCCATTTGCTGCACATGTAACGCTGCAGGCACTCGAATTAAATTCACGTCCCAAAAGCAAGAACAACTTTTCGGCCAAATCATAAAGAAGGGCAAACTGAAACCTGAACGTGAGGGAGAACTTCTGCAATTTGTGACAAGACGAAAACTTATACTGAAATTCGTTCTTTATCTTTCAATTTCACAAGTTCAGAAAAAATAACTTGCCTCACGGCAATAAGATTGTTTGCGTTTTTCTTCTGGTACAAACTTAGTATGAATTTTATTTTATTTTTTTTAAGTAAACATTTTACATCCGACGAAACAAAACAAAAAGATGTAAGTAAAATTTTTTAAACTGTTCAAGATCAAACTACACGATTAACAACAGATGTTATATATATTGAATTGCGAAATCTAAAATTCAATGAAATACTAAACTTTCATAAGAAGGCAATGGACGGATGAAATACAGCTGGGTTTCAAACGAATGTTCAAAAGATCTTAGGATTAAAGAAGACACTTTGTGCTAAGTAATCAAAGAAATTTTAAGATATATACTTATATTGTTTGAACGTTGTATTTCGAGATGATGCCCATGCCTATAAAGAATTTAAATAGTAGGAGGATATTACAATAACTCTTGGATTTTCAGGAAAATAATTAAAACACTTCTATTTTGCTTTACATGAAAGATAATATAAATTTCCGAAAAAATAAGATGTACTTATTAATTGAGCTAAGAAGACAACACGAATTTAAAATCTTTATCGTAAATCTGCCGACGCAGCAGAGTTTGTTAATTAATAACAATAAAACATAGTAAAAGTACTTTTTAATAATTGTCACATATTTATTTTAGATATATATTATTACGAAATTTTAAAAGTAAACAAAAACCGTAATTTTGTCAAATAAAAATAAAAAATTGTAAAATAGTGTAAAGTGAAGTAAAAGTTGTATTTCAATACACAGGGTAATTCGTGATGCGTTCTAACATATGCCAATCGATTCTATGGAATCTTTCAATCAACATTTTTTTCGTCAGCCCGTCCCTCTAAAATGCGTCGTTTAGAAGCTACGATCAATTTTATGTGTACAGATACTTTTTTCATTCAACACCCATTAACACTAGAGTACACGCGTGGCCTACTATGGTAGACCAGGGTGATATAACTAGGTTTGTTCGTTGGCAATCCTGTGGCACCCCAGTGCGCACCAGTGCGCTCTATCTGCACTGGTTTTTAAACGTCAAATGCCAGTTCTGTGTTTTTTGAGAAACCTGGGGCGCCCTGGTGCGCCCTAGTGCACCCTGGTTTTACCCCAGATAAAAACTCAGGGTAAATGACGGTAATCAGTTTAATTGTTAACAGATACGGTATTTAAAGTGGAATTAACTCTTGTTGCGGGCACAAGAACTTAATTTGAGCATTTCGATGTGAACATTATGAAAAAGTAGTGGTTTTATTTCATAATTTTTGTGTCAAAGACCAGATGACAGTTCTCCTTTTTAGTACGCTGTTCGCTGGAGTGAAAAGCACTGGGCTGCCCCGTGTTTTTTGTCAGTTCTCAGGGCGCACCAGGGCGCACCAGTGCGCCCTGGGGTGCCACAGGTTTTCATACCAACGAACAGACCCACTGATTATAACTTTTGAATTTCACGCGCAAATACGCTGTGTCTCCACACATACTTTAATAAAGAACTTGTAACATAAACCAAACCAAAAATTTGATTACTTAAAATACACAAAAACATGTTTAAAAAAGGCCTATTATAGTCGGCCACGCGGGCACCGATGTAAAAAAAATAGGCGCGTGTACTCTAGTGTTAATATTCTTAACACACAGGTTACGAACTTCTTTAAGGTATCAATTGTTAGAGAACTATTTTTCCCTTCCAAAAAGTTTTCAACCACTTCCCTATCCCTGTTACATTGTCACTACTTTAATAAATAAAATGCAAAAAAATTAGTGACAATGTTATTAGTTTTTAAACTTTGACAATTTGAAACCCGTTATGGTAGTGAGGTAAAGTAGTGCGAAAAATTTGCAAAAAACCTTAAATTTAGTTAATTATTAATTAAGTAAATTCAATATACCATATGTAACATCATCTAGGCATTGTCAATGAAATTCTATCTTGACGGCTTTCTTTCTTCTTGTTCTCTAAAGAGGTACATAAAAAGTCCTCTGTTGCTGCTTTAACCTTCAGTGCGAATTCTACACGTCTTTAGAAAAGAAAATAATTTACAGACACTAGACACAATCACGCTTCCACTTAAAGTGAGTGCTGTTGCTATAAGCTTTAGCTTTTGCCTTTGCTTTTGCTTTTGCTTTTCCTTTTCCTTGCTTAGTTTTCATTAGTCCATCTATGCTGTCGAGCGTCTGTATATGCATAAGTCAACAGCGTTATTTATAAGCACGACAAAAACGAAGCTGGGTTTCAGTTTTAGTTGGTACAAAAATCTGAAAAGGTCTTCTTTAAAAGTGGACGGACCTTAATTTGCTTTGATATGCAAAATTGCGTTCATTACCAAGAGATTCATCCGGGACGTCGTTGTCCCCAAGATGAAATCAATTCTGTCTAACTCGACTGTTTCGCTGAAAATGTTAATTTATGCCCATGAAAACAAATATAATCCATACATGTATGTACGAGTATGTATATAAGCTCGTGCCATTTGTTGTTCCCGTCCAGTCCTTCCACATGGCAACTTGATCGTGGTCGGACGGACAGATGTACCTTGGGTCCTTGTTGCTACGTTTGATCTTAAAGGACCCTTTGGGGAAATTGGCCTCTCATTCAGCACATAAATTAATTCAGATGCCATCGTTAAGTTTTATCCCATGAGGCACTTAAATAAGCAAAACTGACTTTAATTCAAATTCCGCAGGAACTGCTGAACTCAAATACTATACTTATATGCGAGTGTAGTGTAAAGAAGCGTGGAAGTTCGCGGCTCGGTTTCCATATATAATATTCCTCATTCTGCCACATTACATTCAGAAAATTTAAACATATTTCTGGAATATTCAAAGATTATTCACCCGTGCCTCTCCTGCCCCTTTGTAGAATTTGGGCATATAGGGATAGGGAACATGACAGATGTGTGGCACTACGCGACCTTGGGCAAGGATTCGGACAGCGGAGATGTGATGACAGTCGAATTGTAGACTCGATATCCGAGCAAATACATCATACTCTATATTTATGGACCCATCTTGCTCACACTTAATCCATTCTGATGACAGAGTTGAGCACTAAGTGTATTTTATGGAAGTTTAGGATGCTCGAACATTTGGCGCGACCCAGTTTAGCGTGATGGATTTTTATAGCCCTAGTGCCTTTCGTAGAAATTGTGATAGCATAATTTGTTCTCCCTTCCCCATTAATAAGGATAAGCACTTTGATGAATTTTATAAAACCTCATATTTCAAACTTACTTTTTTACAAATCCCAGCAATTTACCTAGATATTATATAAAACCACTAAAATTACAATCGTAGCGTACGTAGGTCATGATGCAGAGGACATAATGTTCTTGTGCATTTTACTTACTGTCTAATAGGAAGTTTACAACAGCAAAAATTGACATCAAATAAAACTCATCTTCTTCTTCCCGTACATTCAAAAGAGTTTTTAAAATAAAAATAAAAAAATTAATCCCAATCTCTTTTTTTTTTTACTTCAATCTCTCCAACGGAAATCTTTGAAGTCCAGTGCATCTTTTACCACCGTCGACTAAAAGGAATAGTCAAGTTAATGGTTCTATAATTCAAAGAAAAGCGCTGGAAAGTGAAAAATTCGATAGAAAACTAAGAACTTTAAGAAAATTACTTCAGCTAGAGATGACCATTTTATCCAATCTATACTGCGGTATAAGGCTCAAATAGTTTCAAAAATATATCATAAGCTTTGTGATACTCAAAATCTCATTGTAAAATTCCAAACAGCAGAACGACAACTTAAAGAGTCAGATCCTTCACAACATCGGGAAGTTAGTAAGCCAATGCTTCCAAGGCACTAAACACAAATCTTAATATATGTAGATTTTTTATTTTCCTTCTCAACAAATGAGTTTGGCAGAAGCTCAATTATGGTCTTGGGCGGAAATTTTAAGCAGAGTTCCGCAGGGTGGCAGTTTGAATGCAGCCCGCTTTATAACATATGTTCTCGAATAATATGTTCTAAGCCATTAAATTGCGATGGCTTCATAGTTATGAATGATGCTGCATACGTTCGCCTACAGCTTTGTGTGTCCTTGAATGCCTTCCGGCAGTTGGTATTACGTGTACGTGTATGAGTTAGCCAGCACGTAGTTAGGATATGAATCCAATAGCAAACGTATGGGATAAGCTAAAGCAGAGTATTCGTATTAAAAGGCACCAGCACCGTGCGCTATCGGGAACTGCAGAAATCCTTAAAAAACATAATTTCATATGCATTCCGGTGATAAGTTCGCTCTAATAAAAATAAAGTTGGAAAATCGAAATCAATTAATTGGGGTATATGAGTTAATTTTTCTATTCAAGAAAGATGCAATATAAATTTTCACATTTTTTATTAACTTACTATATGTGGTGTAAAATCGTTTCATATTGTTTTGTCACTTATGTTTATATTTAATCAGAACTAAAAGCTGTAAAAAAACATTTGTTTGACTTTTATTTCAAACTTTAATTTTTATTTCCTTTAACTACTAAACCTTTCTATCAAAAGACCAAAAAATGTCTCTATGCCGATTTTATCCGGGGTATTAAAGGTCTTATTAATTTTCAAGAAATGTCAAGTCCCACTATCGATTCGATTTAAGTGAAGTAATCTTAATACAGTCTTAATATTATATGAATTTAAGTAATAATCTGCTATCATCGACAGTTGCTGGAAACCCATTCACTGCCAGTTTACCTATATGTTTATTTTATGATAAAAAATTGGTTGCACTTTTAATTAATGTTTATGTCTGTGGAAAGCCATGATTCCGTATCGTTAAACATTTTTAATCAGCTTGAATTTCCGTCCCGTAAACGTACTTCACCCGTTCTTATCGAGTATTTTGGACAATACTTGCCTCTTTAGTATACTTTTTAAACTTCAACAAAGCCATTTTCAAATTACAGGATTATATTTCAATTCAATTAAATCCCTCCGTCATTTCAAACAAGTCGAAACATTTAACTCAGATATCTCAATTTTTTCAATTCAAACAAGTCCCAAATGCTACTTAAGGTAGTAGTTCCCTGTAGAATAGGGAAAAATAGACGTTTAAACTTTATTTATTTTCTCAGCTCCTTTTTTATAAATCTAACTACATCTTTTTTTATTTGGATACTTAAGTCTTGAAGTTGACGAAAAAAATTGTTTTTCTTTTTTTAGTACTTTATTATATATACAGAGGGCTTTCAAAAATGAGCAGTTAAAAAAAAGATGGTTCCATGGCGGACACTCAATCTCAGAAACGGAAAGTCTGAAACAAAAAAACCAAAAAGAATGTTAAAAAGGAAGATGGTTTATAGGGCAATTCACCACAATTAGAAAAAAATCATAAAAAAAAAAAAAAATGGCGGATGTTTGAAAAAAAATTTCGAAAAAATCGCATTTTTTTCGCTTTGTTCGGCTTGTAAATATATTTTTTAATCAACTTTTTCAGAATTTTCTGGTGAATTGCCCTACAATAGACCTTAACCAACAAAACGCTATAAGGTTTATTCAAATCGGTTCAGCCAATCCGGAGATTGACTGTCCGCCGTTTTGATAAATGTAGTTTCGAGAAAAACGCGTTTAAAGTTTTTTTACGATATATTTATGTGTGCGTAGTGAAAAATGCGCGCGCACTAAAACTGCTGTAACTCTTCGATTTTTTCGAATTTCTTTGTAAAAATTTAGTAGATGATTTCTGAAGATATAAGGAATCATAAAATGCAAAAAACAAAAAATCGATTTTTTGGAAAATTTTGAGGGAACTACTACCTTAAAACAACTTCCAATTTTTTTTACTCGATATGATTCGTATTCTGTCATTGCATGAAAAAGTAACATTTGGCTTTTCTATTGTATTAATTAATATTAATTGCGGTTAGAGAAATTTACTTAAAAATACTTACTTGAACAGAAAAATTGGACCTATTTGAGTTGATAATTTCAACTTATTTGAAATAAAAATAGACCTTCTGGTTTTAAAAGTGACTTCATTGAATTGAAATCTAACGTCTGTAATTTGAAAATAGTCTTTTTTTTCAAAATGAAAAAGTATACCTAAGTTACTTGACTTTCGCATTAATTCCATGCACAGATTCGTCAATTTTTATCAAATATGAAATTTTTTGTTATAATAGTGCACTCCAAACAAGTAGACTGTTTACAAAAGACAAGGCAATTAATTAAATTGACCACATTGAAAACTTCATCTTCCCTAATTACCTCCAAAGTAACTTTAAAATTACCAACGGAAATACCAATTTTCTTATTTTGGTTCGCATTTGATTCACCAAAAAATTTGGCAATTTCATTAAAGATCATTTTATCATATTTAACCCATTAATGCGCAAAACGAGTATTTTGTGCACGCAATTTCAATTGTACGATTGGGATAGCACATTGGGGAGATTTTTTTCCAAATGCGTATGTAAGGGGTTTTTGGGGATGGTTTTTCAGAATTTAGCATTTGTTTTGCATAAAAGCTTCAAGAACCCTATTATTTTTTGGATTATTTAAAAAAAGTGCTGATTTTTTTTGGTAATTTTTCTTTTAAAAGTCGATTATCTTGTCGTTGCCGCTATTGAATGATTATATAACCATCAGAAATCGTGGTCCGGATGTCTAAACTTTCTCAAACCATGGTTTTGAAAGTTTTTTTTTTTTGCTTTGGGTTGTGCAAAATGACCATTTTTTACTGCAATGTAATAAAAACCTTGGATTTTTTTTGCACGAAAAGGAGTAACTTTACAAAAAAACTGTAGAACAAAAAAACATTAAAATTAGCCAAAGAAAAGGTGTGAATTTTTCAGAATTTTATCAACTATTTTTGGTTTTTTGGATTTGGCCAATTTTTGAAAAATCCAAAAATGTCTCGAAAAATTATAACAAATTTCATCATAAAGAAACTTGGTGATATTTTTACTCAAAAAGGATTAATTATACGAATAAATTTTATATGACAAAAAGTACTTATAATACCAAAGCCAAAGAATACATGTGAATTTTTTAGGAATTTTTCGGGAGATTTTTTGATTTTTCAAAAATCTGCTGAAATTTGATCGAAAAAACCAAAAGTAGTCCAAAAAAATCTTACATGTACATACATGTATTCCTTAGCTAATTTGAAGCATTTTCTGTCCTATAATTATTTTTTTTGGGAAGTTGATCCTTTTCGTGTAAAAAAGTCGCGAAGTTTTTTATTACTTTACTGCAAAAACCAAAGCAAAAAAAAACTTTCAAAACCATGTTTTGAGTAAGTTTACGCATTCAGACCGCGATTTCTAGTGGTTGTATGTTCATTCAATAGTAGCAACAACAAGTTAATCGACTTTGAAACACTTTTTTGAAAAAACCCACAAAATAATAGGGTTTTTGAAGCTTTTATGCAAAACAAATGCCAGATCCTGAAAGAGTATCCCCAAAAACGAATTTGGAAGAAAATCGAACCAATTTGCTATTCGAATCGTACAATTGAACTTGCGTGCACAAAATCCTCGTTTTGCGCATTAATGGGTTAATATTAGGTTTCCTCTTTACACACTTTTCAATCATTTGGGCAAGACGCTGAAGTTTGACAAAAATGGTGTCCAAAAACTTTTGCAGAATAGTACTTAAACATCAAAATCAAAGAACTAAGTTGATATTCTTATTCGTTAAAAAGCTTCCTGATTTGACATAGTAATAAACAAAATCTCCATATGTAAGTTTTAGAAGGAAAATACACATAATCATTAACGTGATTTTTTAACACGATCACGGACGTCCTAAATTTACTTAGATTGTTGATAGTAGCGATCTCAGTCAACTTTACTTTACTTATTTACTTATAAGTTGGTTCACTGTTCTTATAATATTATGAATAATACCCATAAAAGCAAATCGAAAATACTACATATGCAGTCTCTGTACGTGTATTGACATAATTACGAATATACCTAATAATTGTGAGAAAATTGTAAAATAGAAATTGGTTCTTGATTTAATGAATTCTTTAAACAAATTTGTTTTGGACATTTTGTAAAAGATACTTATTTACTCCCACTTTATACTTTTACCACAATACATTAAATGCTAATCGGATTAAATTTACAATTGCTAAATAGAAGCAATACTAAGCAGTACTTTTATATGACAATATATGTATCTAATTGCTCTGAATTTTAATTTACACCGAGTTTAGTTCAGCTCCCAATATTAAGCGCAAAATAATCAAAATTCTATTGGAGTTTATCCCTGCCCTGCCCCTTTGGTAGATTAGTCCTTATAATTGAATATATTTAGCATTTGCTGGAAATCGCAAACCAAATTTTCCCGTATACACATTCAGAAATAGTTGACCACCTACCTCCTAAATCATTGCGAACATAATTAGTTATGCCACGTTCCTCTACCCTGTGCAAAGCAAATAATTTGTCGCATTTTACGATAGCGTGCGAGAAGTCATTATTTCCCCAAATCTATTAAAATGTATAAAATCCGATAATGACCGTTAAAGCTGATAAACGTTTGAAAATAGCATTCCGATTTAATATTTACTTTATGTCAAAACTAAGCTGACAGGCTTGGACATGAAAGCAAATAAATCAAAAAGTTGATCACACTTCAGTTCACTTAACTAATTTTGATTAAGAGGGCAGGGAATGTAAAAGTTTTCCGGTTTTGCAACGTGTGATTAATTCTGGTAATAATAAAGTCTTATTCTTTTACACTTCTTGTTAGTTTTTAAGTATAAATCTAAAATGTTTAAGTGACGGTATAAGGAAATAAATTTTCCATGTTTCCATAAGAGAGATATTTTTTCCCCGTAGCTCCCTTAAATGGAATAATTATGGATCATCGGGCCGATGCAACTTGTGCTATTTCTTCCTGTATAATTTATTATATTATTATATTTGAACTTGTTCATATTATATCTTAAATTATAAAAAAAAAGAAAACATCGATTTCCGAAACTACATTACGTAAAGACAAAAACTTTATCAATAATAAAGAAAACAATATTTTTGTAATTTTAAATTTGATATGATCCAAAATGGCTTATCAAATATGTATTTATAATAGTGGCTTCCTTCCCTTAATGACCTTGTGGGCCAATGCAAATCGTCAAAACGGGAGATAACACAACCTAGAAAAATGTGATTCACAATTATTCAATTGTTCATTGTAGTGTATTTCGAATCTGTTTACTACACAATAGTCAATATCATGACAGAAGACGTAATTTCAAAAAACCATAGAGGATTCCCACGGGGTTATTACTTTTGCTCCATCCTGTATGTATGTAGTTTTTAATTTTGTTGGTATTACTATCTGAGTTTTTTTTTTTTTAATTTTCTTAGGATTCAGAAGTTACTACGGCAGATGGACGAGATGTTTTGACGATTTATATGCTCATAACAAGAGTCATTCGCTTAATCAACTAAATAAATTTATAAGCGTACGCAACATCGAACACTTGAAAACAAAAAAATATTTATATCATATTTTAAAAACTATTTACTGTAATAACATTGATCTCATTCATCAACCGATTCGCTAAATTGCACACTCATGATAGCTTCTCAGGTATGTTCATAGAAATTTTAAAAAATGTAAATGAATAATATAGAGTTAGTTTGTTGTTACAAGAATTAATATAAAAATAAAATATTTCAACCATTTGATATATTTTAAATGTTTTAAATATTTTAGCTATCAAGGTAGGAATTTAATTAATCTTTTACCCGGTCAACCGATGTCTAGATATATTGAATAAATTCTTTCCTAACTTATATTTATATTAAAAGAAATTGTACATCCTGCAGTAATGTTGATCTTATTACTAAACAAAATTCATTAAAAGTAGATAAACCCTAATTATACCAAATAAAGTTTTCTAATTATCAATATTATCTAATGTTATACCAAATTCCATATTAGTGATAGTAACTCCTAAAATTAATTTAGACATTTTTAAAAATATTTCTACGACAATTTCTTGCTGTTGTAGCATTCAACATCAATACAGCAAAAAAAAAAAAGTATTTATCCTTATAAGAAGCACGTACATACATACATATATAGACATTTTTTAAAATTCACACTTTTTATTAATTTTTGTGACTTTTCACTATTTTATCTGTTGTCGTAGCGACAAAGAAAAGTAAAACCAATGATACTTAGCAACAACATTCAGAAATCCAGATTGAAAAATTAAGTCCAATATGTTGTTAATCACCCTAATGGAACTGGAACAAGTCTATTTATTTTGTCAATCTTAAAAGTAATAACAGTCCTTTGTAAAATTTTGTGTGCATTCCGTAACCAATATTTAGGGCAATATATATTATATTATTGAACTTAGGTACACAGAAATCGCACAAATGACGTAAATGCCAAGGTATTTTGGTCTTGAGTTGAGCTGTAGCAAAGTTATACATCAAACCTCCTTAGTAACATCGTCACAGACAAACAATTGATGTTCGTCCTTTCCTAATTGGCAGAAAATATTTCCCAAGACAGCTCCATCCTGAAAAGTCCTAATCAATTTTCCGTCCTCGTAGGCCTTGGAGCTCAGGAGGCTCAGGCTAGACGAAAGGAACTCAAAAGGTAAATGCAATAACACCAGCCATTAAGTTGCTCTTCAAACGAAAAAAATACCTTTGGAGTGCGCGCCAGAGTCGAAAGTTTAAATTCTATTAGTGGGCCCGTCTGATTCAATCTTAAATATTCTTACACGGAACGCGAAGTGGGGGCGGGTGTCCAGGCGCTTCCTTCATTTCCTGAAGTAATCAAAAATCTCGTGTACTAAAGTAGTACTAGCAGCGTCCACGGGAAAAGTTTATCGAGGCGCAGCGCGACTCATGAAAATTTAAATATTCAAATTTGAATTTCCTGAAATCCCCCTAATTCGCAGACTTCCAGTTAAAATTATTGGTGCGCTTCACCATCTCACCTGATCGCGTTCGTGGCGGGTTTTTTGTGTGATGGAAGATGGAAGGACCACCCGCGAGGAGTATTGATTTTCTGCTTTAATTAACATTGGGCTGCGGAATATCTTTTAACACCACCTAGTCGAGGTGTTGGTGTCGATTTGTGCGTGTCTCGCAATATACATATTAATTTCTTGGCCCGGATATATCTCTCTAATATTATCCCTTTATCCCGAAAATATCCTTTCAAATTATATCATTTAATGACTAAATTTTAATCCAAGTAAAGCGCGTAATATTTGTAGAGGCCGTACTATCAACGTCAGCATTATTACCAAAGACTGTCATTTACGCTATACCTACTTTATATGAGACGTTATCTAGGTGTAGATAATGGGTATTTTTTATCCAGAAAACAGATACATAAGTATTGATATTTTAATTTTATATTATTTATATTTTCTTAAAACAAACAATTTTTCTAGAAATACGTAATGCAATAGTAGTATAATATAATGTGTTTTTTTTTCAAAATACCTTTATTTCTTTTATTTGAAATTTCAAAAATTAACACATTTTTCATCCGTAATTTTCAAAATATTCCCACAAATTCTTGCTGGAGATTACAGAAAATTCTTAAATTAAATGTGTTTACTTCCTTTTTCTATAAGTAACTTTGCTAAAAAATAAAAGAAAATTTACCATTTCTTCGGTGTGTTAAATCACACGACACATGCGTGCTTGTCACCGTTGATAAATCAAATTATGTGTATAATTTGCGTTTAATTTTTTTTTAATTCAGGCAGAGTTTCGGAATTTTAATAACTAAATGATGGAGTCTTTAATTTTACACAATTGCCAACGATGCTTTTAGGAACTTAAAAGAAAATCGCGACGGAAGGAATTGATTTTTCTGATCTTTAACAGTCAAAGATCTCGGGATAACAAGTGACCGACAAACAATATTTTTACGTTTCATCAATATCCATGAGGAGACCAGATTTATTCGGATATTTAACTGGTATAATAAATTAATATTTATATTAGATATTAATGAAAATAATAATTTTTTCTTCAAATATATTTTTTCCAAAATACCATTTTTGTGTGGTCATGCAGCATCATGATAATGAAGTTTTAATAATACAACTGAAATATATATAAAATAATGCCTTCATATTCCCATATATAATTAATTTAATTTTTGGAACAGATTCAGTTTGGGGTCTTCTCACGGAAAAATTTATAAAACGTTGTAAATATTAATGAAATTTAACTTAAAGTATCGAAAAATAAAATTTTTCCATCTTGAATTTCTAAATATTCTCTAAAAGTTTGCAAGTGTGTAAATGCCTTGTAAACAAATCTGCAAGAATACTTCAAGTTAACGAATTAAAAGAGAATAGCTTTTCGATTTATCGACGATGACAAGCACGCATTTGTCGTGTGAAGTGGCAAATAGGAAAAATTAAAACTTTCTTATTTTCAGGACTGTTGTAGAATTACTTATAAAAGAAAGATGGAAACCTTTTTAATTAAAGAATTTGCCACAGTTTTTACTACTACTAATAAACGCTTCCGAACTTCTAAATACGAATTTTGAGCAAGATCAACTCAGCGGTTTAGGCGTGATACGATGGGCAAACAGCAGACTAGCAGACCTTTTGTATTTTAATAGCTTTCAGGGTCTATGTGAAATATATTTAATTTCTGGGACACCGAGAATTATTCAGCAATTTTTAAATTATTTTTTTTATACATTCTTGTCTAAATTTTGACCAAGATTTTCCGAAAAATCAACTACCTATTGTCAAACAGTATAGATATGATGGGCAAGATTGTCACAGACAATCGGACGGACAAACCCACAGAGGAAGAATTCACTAACTATACTCATCCAATATGTTGAAAAGTATTCTATTATTTTTTAAATTAAACGTATGCAGTCATTTTACTAGTGTCAAAGTGGAAATTTAGATGTTTAGACTGTAGCTGAAAACATCATAAAAATGGTTTCTAGTCATAAAAAAAGTAGAATGACTCAATTTAATAAATCTTAAATGATTAAACTTGCATGTAACCAAGGTGTTTGAGGGCAAAATTAAATATTGTATTTAAAGTCCATAAATACATTTCTTCATTAATTCATTCAAATTATTTAGTGTAAGTGTAAATGATAGTTTGAATTAAATATTTTAAAATATGACGGTTGAAGTACAACAATAATATATAACAAATAATGTCAAAGTGATATGTAATAGGGATTTATGAAACTTTATGCATGGTAGCATCATATATATTTGACTAAATTCCAAATGACCACCCATACGACCCCTTTTAAATTCAACTTCGGTGTAATAGAAAATCCTGCGTAAAAAAAATTTATCGGCGCGTCTCACCATCTCACCTGATCGCGCGCGGCCAATTTTTTTATAATGAAAGAAAGCTTTCCGCCCGGATGGTAAATATTGATTTTCTGCCTTAATTACCATTAGACTGAAGAATATCTTTTTACGCCACGCAGTCGAGGAACGGGTGTCGATTTGTACGTGTCTCAAAATATCCATATTAATTTCCCGGTCCGCCCGGCGGATATATATCCCTCTAATATTATCCCTTTATCCCAAAAATATCCTTCAAAGTATCGCATTTAATCCAAGGAAAGGGCGTAGTCTTTGTCGGTGCCGTGCCGTCATCATCATTATCGTCAACAGAAACGATGGCAACGTGTTCATCCCTCGCAAACATACTTTGAGGGAAAAAACTTAAACTTCAAGTCCCCGATATCCTGGTGCGATTTTATTTTTAGGTCTCACTCTCCGTGACCCAGCCAGTGGCATGCATAGATTGGTCCCGCCCTGCTATTCCCTGCTCCCCCCTGCCCAAAGAAAAAGTTTAGGGCGAACAAAATGGACTTTTAAGAGATACCGCCCCTGGACCCAGTTTATAGACCCAAGCCAAAGGGACATAGGCTAGCTAGGCTGGGGATATGCTCGTCTAATAGCATCAAGTGGTGGAATTCAATTTCCTATCTCGTTATCCTGCAGCTATATAACACATGCTATCCGCACATATGCCCCCTTTTCGAATTCCTTTAGGTGTATGGAATAAGGGAAACATCATAAAATGATAATTTTGCTATTATTACATGATATCCTGTCCGCCTGGCTGTCAGTTGGGTATATCCCTCGGGTGATTTGATCGGCTTGGCCTCCTCTCTCTTCTCCCTCTGATGTTATTATTTCCTTTCTTTATTATTTCCTCTTTTCACCATGCACGAAATCTTCGCAGCAAAAACCACTTCACATCGATTCAAATGGGAACAAAAAAAAAAAAATAATATATAAATACATCCCGTCCCGCCAAATGGCACACAATAGCAACACAAACGCACTTTATTTCAAGTAGCACTAGTATTTTGCACAGCATCCGGAATTCGATTACCTCGCCACTGAAAGTGATTTCACTTCTTGCACAGCTGACATCAAAATTCCCGCACCGTGTCAATCACTTGTTACACGGAGCGCGCCACCTACAGCGACCGCAGCCAGTTTCTTAACCACCCCAACCCCACAGCCAGAGCCTCAGCCACTCGCACGACCAGGTGACCGAACTATAAATTGAGTTTTCCCCCCAAGAATGAAAGATCGGAACGTGCGTCCTGGCCTGTCGGGATCAGGACCTCACTCTTTAGTGGTATATAGCAGATAGAACCACAGATTTAACCGATCGCGCCTTCTTACACCATTCGAACGACCTCTATACTACGGACTCAATTCAGCGAAACACATGTTGACTGGGCGGCGTTCCAGGCCCCACTGAAAGGATACATAACCAAGTCCAAGATGGATATTTACAATTGACGGATGAATGTTGGTATGTATCCTGCTCGCCGACCAGACGAACAGGCGCTAGCTTAATGGGGCCTCTGCCGAGCGTGTGTCGCACCTGCGCTTGTAGTAGTCCAACATAGTCCCTGTGGTCGTTCGTAGTAAAACCGAGCCTCAGATATTCGAGTCCCGAACTTTATCTTCAAATTTATCATCTCGGCCTGCGAGCCGAAGTAAGTCCCCCCACCCTCTTACTTGTTCGAAAAAGCATGCTCCTCGAAGTGAACGAATGTCGGAGGGGAGAGTGAGCTTTCCATTAAAATAAAACCTCCTTCTATACCAAAGATATCCACCCTTCTACAGAAAAGCTCAGGAGTAGTATTTTCCAAAAACAGGATTCGAAGTGCCACCTTTACATTTCATTCTAACATAAGAAATGCAGACAAATGTTGATTCAAACATCTCATCTTATTATTACTGTGCAATAACTACAGATATAGAAAAAAGGTAGGTAGACATAATTTATAGTTCAATTTAACCTTCTTAGACCCAACATTTAACGCTGTTCTACAACTATTACATTTAAACTGAGTTTAAACTACTGTTTCATTTTTTCGACATATTTAACCATTTAACGCTGTTTTACATACAACGCAACTGATGAGTTAACACTCGATGAATATTTATTTGATTGACAGTGAATTTCAAGGCAACCAGACCAACAGTGTAAAATTCAAAAGGACTTCACAACGTAAATTAACATTTAATTTAATATAATATATAGTATAAATGTAGGACCATCATCTGGTTTCTTTTTGAAAATGCTAAATGCTAAATGTTGTTCAATATTTTTCAAAATTGTTTAATTTACTGAAATAAGTCAACCGTCCGATTAGTTATGGAATATGATTTCATGCCTATCAACTCAATTTTGCAGCACATTTTCGAAGGTTGAGGACCCTGTTTAACGAATAGCTTGATTAATATTGTGCTTAAGTGCCTAAATCGTTTCTAGGTTAGCAGCATAACATCGATCTTTAACCTAATCCGACAAAAAGAGTCCAACAGCATCTAATCGCATCTCCGATCAAAATTTCCTTTGAAAATTCGACTGTTGTTACAACATAACACTCACTTTGGAAATAAGTTTTCAATAGTTCCCAACATTATTCAAAAATAAATCTATTAATTTCGTACCACATAGATATGATATTGTGTTTCTGCCAATTAGCGAATTAGACTTTATTTTAACACAACATGTATATTAATTTAAAAAAAAAACAACTCATTGCAACAGAAAAATCTTAGCATGTTTTTGTGATTCTGAGAAAGTAAAAATTTTTTTTTTTTTTTTTTTTTATTTCTACTTGTTTGTGTACATTGCATGGATCGAGCCCTGGAGGCTCCTAACATACATTATTTCAACTCTTAAAACTAAAAGAAAATAAGGTAATCTCTTCGGCACCAGTGTGCTTCGGAGATATTTAAGACACGGGGATTGTTAAACTTGTTGAACTATGTATTTTTTCTTTATAGACCTCCTGAAGTCCTTGTAGAGCTGATAAACCAAGGATGTTGCGACTAGCGCTGTGAGAATGGTGAGGATGATCTCTATCTTCTCTCAATGAAAGTAAAAATTGAATAATATAAAGCTTTGTCGTGTACCATACTCGTAACCAGAAAGATATTATATTAATTGTGACAAATTACACAAGCCTGCGGTAGTTTTCCCCTTACAAAACAAAGTAGTAATTTCGATAGTATTTATTCTGTTTATCACGAATTCGCAAACGTAAAAGTTCTATCACGTCACGTTTTTGAGAACAAATAGGTTTGAAAAATACAAAAGACCATATTATGGCCATTATTGAAAATTCATTAAAAAATAACGAATTATTGTAGGAGCCGATTAATTCATACAATAGATACTGAATGAAGGTGATTGCTTGCGCACGCTCTTGAAAATCTTATTTCCTACGCTTTATAACTGCTATAGATTAGTATTATTTTATATATATCAGATAAGGAGTCGTGTTACGAGCTTTTTCCACGTTCCGTTATTTTTTAATGAATTTTTAAAAATGGCCGAAATACGCTATTTTGTGTATTTCAACCCCATTTTGTTAAAAAAACGTGATGTGTCAAAAACCTCCATAATCGGCTATAAAAAAAGAAGGAGAAAAAAGTTTTTAATTCGCAGGCCTGTGTTATTAACAAAAACCGAAAAAAAAATTGTTTGAACGAGTAAACTTATTATAATTTATGATTAATTCGGGTTTTAAACTCAAACCTAAAACATAGCCCTTACGCAAGCATGGATCTCAAAGTTCCATGCAAAAGAGACACTGAAAAATTTCTAGACATCGATTTTGGTGACATATACATACACCCAAAAAAATATCTTGGACAAACAACTAATTTCGTGATAAATATTTTTGCTTATGATTTACACCTAGCAAGATTGCTGATAAGCATTACCAAAAAAATCATCATAAATTACACGTCAAATTTGATATTAAATTACAACTGGAAAAAAAAAACATTTTAAAAAGCAATTCAATTAACTGCTCGATTTAATGTTAAACCTTCGAGTGGAACTCATTTAACTCAATGTAATTTGTCATCTCTAAATTGAAAATGTAAACGAATACACTCGCACGATTTTAAAAGCCATTTGTAGCATCATGCATTGTGAATGAGAATGTGAAATTAATACATGAACGTAATTATGAATCTGAAAATGGTGACTTTGAAGTGCGTAAATACTGCAAATTTTAAAATATTCGATGTTTCGCATTAACCAATATTCGTAGCCTTGTGCATGGCAAACTCTTCTCCATATTAGAATTAATGTAATTAATATAATTAAACACCATTTTACAGAGACACTTTTTATTTTTCGCTAGCTGAGTTACCTGGTTTCACCCGGCGTTGCGTATATACTTATTAATTAAACACTGCCCAAATGCTTTAGTTTGGTATATCCTACAAATTGTTTAAATCTGAAAACCCCTTTATGCTAATTTTCACAGAAATCCTTTGAATTATTGTAGAAATATTCGTCACCATATTGAATCCGCCATCTTTAATTTCCGAATTCTGACAGAAGATTTGAAAGCAGTAGCCCCGAAAACTGCTACGAACTGATTTTCGAAATATTCGAAACAATGGCGCTGGGAACCTCTTTGTATTACTTATCATTGAAATCTTTTAAAATTAGGAAATTTTGGTCACCACATTGAATAAGTTATATTGTATTTCGAAATTCCAATAGCAGATCCGAAATAAGTGAGCAGAAATTCCATAAATAGCAATTTCATATCACCATATTGGGCCATTCCACACGTGTATTCTCGCAGCGTATTCAAACCGATTTAATAGGGGACAAGTAAGCGACGCGAGGAGAAATCTCTACAAAAGCGCTGAACTTTGGAGAGTAAATGTGCATCAAAAATCGAATCTATTTATCGTGTTGTCACGAACTAACACAACGAAACGAGCAGGCGGGTTGTTTTGATTGATTGATTCGATGAATTTTTAAATAATACGGCACACACACATTGTTAATTCTTATTCGTACAGCAATGTGCATCAGAAGCAGGAATACCCGTGTGGAAACGTTGACTCTCCACTGTGTGTTGTCAAAACGGTTTGAATACTGCTGCGAGAATACACGTGTGGAATGGCTCATTGGATCCATCATATTGAATCTCAACATATTGATGTAAACATAGTAGTTTCGAAATCAGAGGCTCCAAAAAACTCCCTTGAATTATACAAATTTTACTCCACCATCTTGAATTTCCAAAGTCCGACAGCAGATTCGAACTTGGTTGTACCGTTATCATTTTTTAACAAACTTTCATTAAAATCCTTCAAATTTCGGAAAATTTTGGTCGCCATATTGGATCCGCCATTGTGAATTTACAAACTTTGAAATTAAGCAGACTCCCCTTTGTTCTAATTTTCATAAGAATCAGTTAAATTTCAAAAGTGTTTTTCGCCGCACTGGATCCGCCATCTTGAATTTAAACATTTTGATAATATTTAAAATATGTTAAGTGGCGTCAAAACAATTAATTTTCATTAAAATTCGTTGAAATCGAGAAATTTTGGATCCGCTATCTTGAATTTCTAAAATTTGACAGCAAATTTCAAGTCAGCAAAATCCTCTAAATACTAATTTTCATGAAATACTCTCCAAATTAAAAATTTCAAATCTGTATCTTGGGTCCGTCATTTTGAAACCCTATATATTATCCGAAAACAATATTAACATATATTATTAAATATTAAAAATATTAACCTGTATACTAACTTCGGATAAAACATGAAAAATATTTATGCAAGCGATCTGTGTTTAAAAATGATTCGAAGAATTCCGTCTTTAAATTTGTTGGTATATAATTTTAATATCTTTTCTGAATTTCAAGTGTTTTATGTGTTATTAAAGTTAGTTTCCTGTACTATTACTCGCACAATTCGATCTCAATTATTTTTCATTAAAATGCTACCTTATTTAATATTGCAATATTCCACAAATTTCTTACGGTGCAGATACTCCAAGAGAATACATAAATGTAACAAAAGAAGTGTTAAGATAGCCCAATAGTTGACAGATTTTCAATTTGACCAGAAGAAGAAAATAAATTTCTTCTTATAATAATAATTATTTTCAAAATAATTGTATAATTTCAAAATACCGCTGGCTAATTTTAAATTAGTTATCCAGTTAAAACCATCGACTTTAATGTTAATGAGAGGATAAATATAATTTTTACTGTATCGAAAAAGAAAATCGAAAGCTTAAGTAAAAAATACAATGGAGTATAAATAAGTAAGATTTATTGGTTTCAACCTAGAATAAATTATGATTATTATGATTTTTGTGTTTATTTTCAAAAATTACAATCTCTCATATATGCATTGGCATGAAATTATACGTCGAAAAGACGAAGTTAATCAAAAGTGCTATCTAGTTTTTGGTAAAGCCAAGAGTACAAAAGGAAATACATAAAAATGCCTTTAAATTAGTGGTTTCATTTTTTTTAAACAAAAGCAAATTTAAACTTTATTTTGTGGAGATGTTTACAAAATGAAACATCGACGCCTTATTTTATCTCAAAATCTGAAGAAATAAATAAAAAAACAGCCTTTCATATTTCTCTAGCATTTTTCATTTGTCAAACATCAAAAGCATTTATTCACTTACCATACAAACCGTTAGCAGCGACGTCTTCTTGTGTAAACTGCCACAAAATCTAATAAAAATCTTAAGCGTTCTGTGCTTGGAGGTCGTATTGATATATGCGCCACCACCACCGCCTATAAAAACACATTAGAGTTTCATCCCCCGACTCTGGGACGCTGCCAAATATAAGGGTGAGAAAGCATCCTTATTTCTTAGGTAGATCGGCTGCTCTCAGGGGGCCGATGGAAATTTATCGAGGAATTATTAAAATGAACATAAATAATCATTCATATCAGCCAGGCCAATATAAGGAAAAGAGATTCCGCGCCTCTTTTGTTGGGCGAGATCCTTGGGCAAACTTGTTGAACATGATAAATGGCCAGCAGCGAAGGCTCGATGGATAGGATGTTTTGCTCATCTGTGAAATGAGAGATTGGAAAATTCCATTTCCGAAATTAGAAATACAAGTTAGCATCCATTATTAATTTCCGTCAACTCTTCTTGACACTATCCTCTGACATCATCTTCAAACATCTTCAATCAATCTAACTTTATATAGCCAGGTCACACCGTTGGGCTACCGCAATCAATCTCAAGAAGTAACCTTTGCCTTATCGGCATTTTCAAATCTTTTCCATTTCAACTAAGCCCTTGCGGCATCCACTGAATTCCCAAGACAGCCCACTTCCGGTGAAAGGTATCCAGCCCTTTGGCCCCATATTACAGTCATACTAAACACATTCCAATTTTGGTAAGACACTGTGTACACCATCAATATCCTTCCTGTTGCTACCAATCCCACACGGACGGTCATTCTTTGTCCACTCGATCCCAAATTGTCATCATAATTTGGGTTTAGAGGCTTAGGGCTATAGTATAGGGCCCCATTCTCTTGGGGTACAGGCGGAAACAAGTGACAAGTAGCACCCCTTTATGCAGCCTGCCAGAAGCAGTCAATAGCCCGCAATATTTCTAATCGGCACGTGCAGTTGAGTTGACTAGATGGAAAGCGCCCTTATTTGGACTGCCACCTATCGATCCTTAAGGGTTCTAGATAGCGACAACGTATCCTTTCGTTAAGGTGGAGACATGGAGTTATGTTCGTCGAGAATACTTTACGACCAAACAGGAATGGAGCCGAGGACATTCCTGATGAATTATTATAATAATGCATTCCGTCAATATTAAGGTGACCACCAAGATCTGGGCAATCCGACCCAAGGACACACACCCTCTAGCACGCGCTGGCTGGTGGGATGTGTTTTCCTCACATAGTATCCATCGTTTACTTGATTAAGTGTTTGGGGCTACTGTGGTTTGTCCAGGTCCCATCTGATATTTATTCAACATGAAAGATTAAAGGACCTTGAAGGTTCCTCGGGATAGTTTTGGTATACGGAATCACGCCTCAAAGCATTTAGAGGGAGGAGGACAGAATTATGATATCTGGAAGTGAGCATTTTGAAATTTACGTGTTACTTTGTCCATACCCAAGAAGGTCGATATCAAAGAAGAAATGTGCTTCGTAATCTTAAAATAGCCTATCCTCTTAGATTTTGTGTAAATTTGTGCAAATTGAGAAAGTTTTTCAGTTTAGGTCTATAGTAGGTATGTAAATTTTTCCTTTTGTAGCTAAGGGCTCTAGAATCGTATACCTGACCGACTAGTGTGTACCCTAAATCCACATACACACGTATCATTAATTCAAATATTCAAAAAGGGAAAGCTTTCAAATTTTAATTAAAAACTTCACATTTTACACCGAATAAGTAAATTAACTTCCCTTCTGTGTACACATTGCTGATAGACAAAAAGGTAACTACGATAGTTACGACCTTATAATTTATGCTATTACACCATCAAATGCCAGGAGGAATTATCATAATGATATTTCAAATTTTTTAAGATCATTGTTATCGTTAATAGAGATAAGCGAATGGATTTTTTTCATGGGGTTACATATGTACCTTCAGAATTAAAAAGTAACACTTTTTATTTTTATTACTTATTATTTTTGAAAACCCACAAAATACTTAAAAAACCAGAATTAGTAAGATATTTTGAATATGAAAAAAATAACGATTAATGTTAGTACACACATACTATCGTAGGATAAATTATCTGCACTCTAAATATGTTTTTCGTGATGATATCTTGTTTTTCTCCTGAAATTATCTATGTAGCGAGTTTTAAATTTAGGTTCATTAAATTAATTATGGACATTTTTATAGTTTATTATTTTTTTGTATTAAAGTAATTGGCTCTCCAGTCTCCAGAAAGAAAATGTAAAAATAATTCCGTAAAACTCTTCAAATTCACAGAAGGAAAGGGTTTCAAAAAATGTAAAATAAAAAGTTATTCCAAAATAAAAACATAAGTTTTATAAGATAATTTGATAGTTTTTAAAATCAATAAATATTGTGGATTGCAATTTTATCCATTTAAGATATTATTACTATTTATTAAAAAAAATAAAAACCACTTGTGCTGTATGCATTTAACCCATTACATTCAGTTATATTTCCAATAATTTCTAAGGTGAAAACAATTTAGAAATTGATTCGAAAAGACAGTAACTAATTATGCTTAAAATTGAAAATTACTTACAGATGAGTTCGTTTTAATATTCAAGTTTAAATGATTTAATTCGATCTTTATATATATCTTTATATTACAGAACAAAGATATTTTTTCCGAATATACAGGGTGGACCATTTAAGATTTGGAATTTGAATCGGCTATAAAAAAAAAACAAATGAATATTTTTTCAAAGTTATGAGTTTATTAGAAAGATTGAACCTTTGCATTTAGGAATGGAAGACAACATGATTCAAATGACTGCCACGGCTAGCCTTACAATACCCCATTCGATCAGTCCAATTTTTTAGTACATTTTCGATTGTTTGGGCCTCTATTTCGTCAATGGCAACTTCGATTTCACGTTTCAAGTCGTCAATCGTCTCTGGATGGTTAGCGTAACACTTGTCCTTAACGGCTCCCCAAAAAAAAGTCTAACGGAGTCAAATCGCAGTTTCGAGATGGCCAATTGACATCAGCATTTCGGCTTATTATGCGATTTCCTAAAACAGTGCGCAAAAGATCGATTGTTACGTTGGCTGTGTGGCACGTTGCGCCGTCCTGTTGAAACCAAATGTCGCCTATGTCATACTCTTCAATTTTGGAAACAAAAAATCGCTTAGCATGGCGCGGTAGCGATCGGTATTCCTTGCTCATTTTCGAAGAAAAATAGACCAATAATTCCGCCAGACCAAAATCCGCACCAGACAGTCACTCGTTGTGGATGCATTGGTTTCTCCATGAATATTCAACATACGAATACTAAGAAAATGCATGATTGTGGGCGAATGCATTATATAGAGTAATAGCATTGAATTAATCAATCCCTCTCTAGCTTGACTTCTTTTGTTTAAATACCTTAATTTATCGAATACGAGTATAAGGCTTCGTAAATTCGTTTGGAGACAGACAGGTTTTAAATACATCAAATATTCATATAAAAAGTTGTTAGAAATCCGATTATTCAATTATGAAAGGAAAATGAACTCATCTGACCAAGAGCCGCTTTCTTTCGCCAAATCGACATCTATAAATATAAATTCTCTTCCAGTATCGTTGTCCAAACGATGATAATAATATTATTTAAAATTCTGGCCATATACAAATCAAATTTACTTTCATTTGGCTAAAAAATACAACATTTTTCTAACTCCTAGAAACTTTTTTTTTCAAACCAATATTTCAAAAGTGAACATTTGATTTATTTTATGTATGTATACATATTTGAAAACAACTTTTAAAAACCTGAGTAAAATAACCTTATCTCATGAATTTTAATCTACAGAATCATGAAGTAGGTTCTCTTAATTTAATGAACGAATCAATTTTATTTGGCGAATCTCCCAGCAACAGATAATTTCTTTCTCTATACTAAATTAATCGGATCTATCGATGGAAACGTACGTATTTCGAAAATGTATCAAGAGCGCCAAAGTCATTCCTAAATGAATGCTGAGAAGTATTCGTTTTGAGACATCTTTGGAAAATTTATTGGAAAACGGAGAATAGCCCAAATACCTATTAATTACTTCCAAACCCAACCTTGGTTTTTAAACATAAATTATATAACTCCCATTTGGTGTTGGTCGATAAGGAAAACGTGCACAAAGCTAAGATGAAGGTTAAAAATTGTTGCAAAGGAGCAACGAATTAATCGAGGAGACATATAAAAGCACGTTTCTGTACTTGCTCAGATGAAAAGCTTTTTCTAGCAATTTAAATTAAGGAAAGTGCTTTGAATAAAAGAAGTGATAAAGTACCGCGACATTATGATATTATTTAATACTTCAAATAAGTAAGTATTTGTATTTTCGACGAAGTTCTTTCAAATCTGAAATACGATTATTATTATTATTATTATTATTATTATTATTATTATAAGCAATATTTCATTATACAAGTCGACGTTAAGATTTTGGTCGTGTAAAGGAAAATGTTCAAGGCCCAGGGCACAACTTGTTCAATCAATCACTTTTGTGATAAATAAGACATCGTAGAAATTCTTACGTGATTTCACAGAAAGTCGGAACATTTCTGAAGGAAAGAAGTAACTTAAATTATTTCCAATATGATGAAGGTTTTTGAAAGAGGTATTGGGCCATTTTTAGGATTCCGTACCTGAAAAGGAAAAAGGGAATCTGTCCGTTTGTCAATCTGTTCGTCTATCTGTCTTTCCATCTAGTGTAACACAGCCGAATTTCTCAGAAACCATGCGATGTACAAATTTGAAGTTTGGCATAGTAATACATCTTACACTTTAAAATATTCATATAAGAATTTAAAAAGGGGTAAAGTGGTCGAACAATATTTTTATATATCATGTAGGGTATCATTTAAAAGCGCTTGTTGTGTAGAATACGAAAATATTTTGTTCATAATATTCAATAGCACATTTAAAAAGATATTTTCAAACTACTGACTCACAATTTTAAAAAATCAGCGAATATAATAAATATGTAACGAAATATTATAACAAAATCTAGGTCTTATAGATTTCTAGAAATTCTAGACAATATGGTACGGAATCCTCTGCGAGCGGTTTGAACTCACATACATGTTTCATATAAGTTCCTTCAAAAATACTGCAATTAACAAGAAAGTGGATATTAAAAATATTTTGTTTTCTTCTTTTTTATATTTGTTTTATTAAAATAAAAATTGTTCCGGGCATATGATCCGATAATCTTTTAGCTAAATGATCTAAACTATTTATTTCGAAATGCCACTGTTGACTGACTATAAATGCTACGAATCCGCATAAAAAGTTGCGAAACTTAAACCTAACTCCTACAACATTCATCTTATGAATTTTAATAATATTTTTGGGAAAGAAGGTTTGCAAATTTCGCAAGAGATGGATGGTAAAGGTGACTTCCGTAGTAAATTGATCCAGGTTGAGAATAGGTTGCAACTGCCTCCTGGATCGAGGGACCAATTGACCGGTATGTAACTTTTGGTGAAGAATAAAGTGGTGCTGCGGTGGTAGCGTATGCTGGCTGTGAGACCACGGAGTTGACCTTGTGCACCGCATTTATCGCTGGTAGCTGTTGTGAAAAGGTAGCATAACTGGTAGCTTGCGGAGCAACTAAGTGTTTGTATTGCTGCGATGCTGCTGCTGCTCCAGTTGGAGTGATCACTTGCTTAGCGGCAGCAACTTGAATCGATGGTTGAATGGAATAGGCTTTTAAATGATATTCAAATTAGAGAAATTGGTTTAGTAAGGCATTGGATTTAAGTTACCATATGCTGGAGATGCTTGCGGCGCAGTTAAAATCTGTTGAGCTGGAGCAGGAGCTGCAGCTGCAACTTTAGCGTATGACGGTGCTGCCAAAAATGCAAATTGAGGAACCTGAGCATAGGCTACACCTCCTCCCTTAACAATTTGTCCTGCATGTTGAGGAATAGATGCTAGAGCAAATTGGATATGATGTCCGTGAACAGGTATTGCTCCTGGCTGCTGCAATACACCTGACGACTGAACCTCGGCTCCAGGTGGTGCAATGGCGATGTACTGAAAATGACCAGGATGTGCGTAAGCTACCTGAGTTGGAGCTCCAGCAGATTTATATTCGGCACTGGGAGCCGCGAAGGCAACTTGAGGTATCAGAATTGGACCCTGAGTTAGATATGATCCTCGGTAACCACTGGTGGCGTAATGAACTCCACCTTCTGGCCTGGCGTAAGATATCTAAAAAATAGTTGAAGTAGTTTATTATTTAAATAAATAGTAGTTTATTATTTTAATAAATAATTTTAACTACATATCGACGTGGCGTATTGGAGACTTGAAGAAGAAATCTTCAAATCACTTATTAGAATGTATAAAATGAGGAAATAAGAGCATTACATTTGTTTTTTGGTATTTTGTTGTATCATGTTTTATGAATTATATCTAAAAACTTCTATGAGACTAACTAGTTCGTCTTTCAACTTTAAGGGGGTAGTACACTTCTCTTTTTTGAAAAAATCGATTTTTTTTTTTATTTCATAAATGTGCTCTAATATATCACAAAAATGTTCTCCCAAAACCGTTTTGAGAAATTCAATATATAAAAAAAGTTATAGACACATTTGTAGCGGTGTCTTACGCTAATCGCACCTTAAAATTATCGAATAGAAACTTTAAACGCGTTTTTCTCAAAACCACGTTTTTTGACCTGGCCGACATGATTTTGAAAAAACCATTGGTGTGATCGGGCTCAAATTTTTATGGGATACTCTATACATGTGTAGTTCTCGCCCGAACTAGGATTTTGAAAATCGGTTAGTGTTTAACCCTTTTTTTAAACAATTTTTTGCAAAAAAAAAATGACCGAAAAATTAAAAAGTCCGCCATTTTCTTGTTTTTTTACCAAAATTTTTTATCCTAGTTCGAACGATAGGGACTGATCTATATTTTAATATGCACTTTGAATTGTTTGTTTCAGACGTTCCAGAGTCGAGATATCATGCCGGCCAGATTAAAAAGGGGTCACCTTCAGGCAGCCATATTAGGGCCCTATGAAGAAAAAAAAAAAAAAAATTTTTTTTTAATATTCTTGAATATTAGTTGTATCATATATAAAAAGTTTGCAAGATCAAAATAAAGTTAACTATAAAAAAAAATCTTTAAAAAAAGGCCTTAAGAAGTGTACTACCCCCTTAATCAATTACGACTGCCTTTTTTGCAATAAAAAAAAATGTAAGAATAATTGCAAAAAGCTGTATTTATTATCTGCGTTCCATGTCATGAACACATAATGTTGTTATAAAAGATCTTTATTAGGGTTTATTTATATAGTATGATCTTATAAGATTGTAATTTCTAAATTCAGTAATTTGTTCTTGAAAAAGTTTGAAAGAATTAAAAGAATTTGTCTTACTTTATTATTATTACCATATATCTTTTGAAAAGTTACTTGGTAAATTTTCTATCAAGGACGAAATTCCTGCAATTGCTTTTAAAAGTAATATAAGAACAAATTCTTAAAGACGTAAAGTATTCTTTGAAAAACTATTTATAAATCTTAGATACATTTGTAATGAAATTTTTTTTCAAAACTTTCCAAATTCCCATGACACCTTTAGAAGAAATTAGCGCAAAATGTGCATAAACGTTTTACAAATTTAATACACAAATTCAGAAGAGTTAACATTTACCTTTCTTATACGATTAGAACCTTTTCCTTGTTTTATAATGGTAAACAATGTTTACAGTGTATGAGAAACATTAAAGTAAAGAAAAGCTAACCATATCTTTAAAGAAACCCCGCAGGAAGTGAAAACAAGTCTATTTCTGAACTTATGTGTTTACTTCTGCCTGCTACATCCATCCTGTCGGCTGTCATATACATTAATCCATCATAAAATCAATACCCAAATATGTTTATCCGATCCGTCTCCAATGAGCTGTTTCTTTATAACTTAAGTACAAAATTGGAAGTTGTATGCTTAGGTTTCCACTGTGGTTATTGGTTAAAAAATCTATTTCCGATTGCGAAATAACATGTCTCTCTGAACATATCGTTTCCTTTAAATTAACCATAGTGAAAATGATTGAATTCATCATGTGACTCATCACTCAATGTAAATATCTGGGAGTTGAAAGAAACTCAATACAATCAAACGTTTTGTGAGAAAAACAAGAACCCATTCATATTTTATATTGAGCATGAGACTGTTGACAGAGTTTCACAAACTAAGAAAAGTCACGGTCAATGACGTCTAATCACCAGGTAAACGCAGGTAAGCTTGTAGCGTGCCTTCTTGGCAGAAAACTCGACTTGTTACCATAATATTGAATTGATCTCGTTTATATCCATGCAATTCCCGTGCAACAGACAGGTACATCGATCCACGATAAACGAAGAAAGTGATCAGACTTGTTGCAGAAACCACGAGCTCATTACTCAACATGGAATTTTCTTGGAGTCAATCTGTTTGCAGAATAAGAAAAGTTTTATGAGCTATGATAATGATGCAATAGACGCAGAAGTTTAATTTTTATAATTAATTAAGACACTAAATAAATAAAGCCGGAAAGACAGTTTCGGCGTAAGTTCACTAAAATTAGTCATAATATGGAAAAATATAGCGATTAATAATTTAATAAAAATAAATAAAAACTATAACTCCAACTCAACTGAGTTGTGTTCTCGTAATAATAACAACTGGCAATAAACCTCTTCCAATAAAAATCCACAGCAATGATGCGGTCGACCATATGTAGGTACAGATATGCTCCCGGAAAAACAATTGGAAAAAGCGATTCGATTGCCCCTAGGGAAAACATAATGGCTGCAGCAGATGACATTAACGAGCGAAAGTTTTGCTTTAAGGTTCGTAAATGTTCCCTTCATTTAAACCAGCTATTCGACATTTATTGCTATCTAAATGGAATTAAAGAAGTTCCGTCTTTATAGCTTAATTAGGAATGCCATTTTTTAAATCGCGACAAAGTACTAATCTATATTCTATAACATTACTTTAGTGACACTATTTTGATAGAAAAAATTAGAATCGATAACATTTTTAAATATTTTCTAAAGAAAGTTTATACAGTACTTTTTTTAAGATGCCCCAAAGCCAAGTGCTTTCAACAAAGCATTTTTCTGGCTAGTTTACCTATACAAAAATAAATTGGTTAATTTTGAGTTGGTATTTTGAATTAATTATAACAAAAGTTAATTGGTTAATTTTAACCCGAATTTTTAAATTAATTACACCAAAATTATTGATTAATATCTTTTAATTTTCTGTATTTGAAACTGATGAATATGCTTTATGGTTGCAAGTAGAGAAAAATATTTAATTTTAACGTGAGATAATATTTATGAAATATTTTAACGCTTCATTAATTTCATTAATATAAAACACAATATAATACAATTTTGTTACCTTAATAAAAATAAAAATAATTTATAAATACAAATAGGTTATAATAAACAAAATTTGATTCCTCCTGGTGTAATTGGTTGCACAAAAATCCACAAAATTCACTTGTTTGTAACAATCAAAATGTGTAATGTGAAAACATGAAAAGTTTTTGGCTAGCGAAAAAATGAATTTTAGTACCACTAGTACTTCTTTCTAAGTGCATTATCTACGGAATATTCCATAAACGTTTTATTTTAAAATATAAATTCTTTATAATAATAAAACCACTCTTCAGGAGATCCTCACAAAAAAGATATTTAGCTTTCATTTAAATAAAATAAAAACCCTCAGTCAAGCCAAACTTGTGCATCAAGTTTTTCCTACATTAACTTCATTAAACAAAAAACATTTTTTCTTATTTATGCTCTTTATTGTTGCATACTATTGAGAATTTTACGTTTAAGGTAGAGTTTTGAATATATATGTTAGAATTTGTTATTCATATTTGTAGTAATACTGTTTAAAAAGATATAGGGAGATATTGCACAGTTAAAGTTAAGAAAGTTTTTGATATATAAATTAATATTATATTCTTGTAATGTTAATTTTATCAGCTTTCATTTGATGAGAGTGTAGTTTTAGTTATTCGGCATAAACTTCTTTTTTAATATTTTCATAATTATCTTTAAATTTGTTAATGATTTTCATAAAACTTGTACCTTAATTATTAATCTGAACTATACAATGATGCAACTTGCAGCATCCCTTATTGCATTCGCTTTTCTACCCAAAAAGATAGATCTTTGTGCAAATAAGGAAGCAGTTTTTTTTTTACCACGCAGGAAACGATGAAAACTATTTAAATGCCCCATATAAGGCCTGGCTTAACGTATTACGATTTTTTCAATTCAACTTTTTTGCAGTTCTCTTGAAATAAAGAGCATAAAAAATATAAACAAGTTTTAATTAAGAAAAACTTTAAGGATGTGAATTTTTTGCCAAGATTTCTCACGGAAATACATATTTGTCTATCTGAAAACGAGTTTATCAGTGATTGACTTTCACTTCTTCTTTGCCATTACAAATACAAAATAAAGAAGGGCGCCTATATTCGTCTAGTCTATCCTATTTCCATAATTTTATCTGTAGCCTGTTAGCAAATTGTGTCTATGGCCACTTTTATTCATTTACATCTTTGCATCAGTTTTGAGAATTGATATCACAATGCTTTTTACATACATATGCGAAATCGGCAACTCGCAAAATTAAAAATTAATTGTTTTAATTGAAATAACTACTTTCTTTTCGACCTTATACCAAATTGGTTTTTTATAAACCATTTCTAAAAAATTAGAAAGCCGTCTGGAACCTTCCCTTTTAGGGAAATAATCTGGTACTTTACTACCCTAAGCAAGAGTAAAAGGAAATGGTCCAGCCTCCAATCCCCAAAGAAGGCAATGTTAATGACTTACAGAACCCATTCACATCAATCATTAAATTTGTTCTGATTTAATTGTTTTTTTCAACTAGATTTAAAGCAAAATAAATAAATGAAGGAATATAAAAAATTACTAAAGAGAAGCTTATCGCATATCGATGATAATGATTAATAGAATTAATATTGAACAATAGAGATATACTTTTTTGTAAATTTGTTGCTTACTACTACTACTGTTATTTTCTTTAATACCTTTAAGCTCAACAATAATAAACCCAAATCTTATCCTGAAGATTATTTTAAACAAAACCTCAAGAGCATGTCTTTAGAATTTGGTCATAGTTCCTAAATTGAAACTTAAGACAACTTTCAGCTGTAACAAAAGCACTACAAATCATAATAGGTCATTGTAGGCTTATCATAGCAAAACAATTTAAAGTATGTACATAAATTACTTTTATTCATAATGTGCTCACTTTTGCAGACACCAAAATTGTTACCAAAAATGTCACTTTATATCTAGGTAGGTAGAATAGTTGTTGGGTTATCATCGTCAATGGTTTTTATAGAGTTAAGGGGAACACTCTTCTGTTAACATCTACAACTACAAATACTGTGTTTGCAAAAATCTTTTTTAATATTGTTTTTTAAACTTAAAACTTTACAAAAAAAAAAATCATTTTTGTAACATATAATAATTAGTATTTTTTAATTAGCAAAACTTACAAAGTATAAGCGTGCATTTAGTACATAATAAGTTTCGTTCTGTTTATCCAAATTTTTAAAATCAGAAATTTGAATTTTCCATTTTCATTAAAATTCTATTTGAACTCTATTCTCAAATAAAAATTTGGAAAATCTGCCTTTCCGACTGGGGGGAAAATTTCCAAAAACCAACCCTTTGAAATCCTGATCAACCCTAGTTGTTTTCCTATGGAAAATCTCCACAAATAGTGGAAAACCAGGAGAAAAACACTAATATTCATACAACTAGAGAAAAGATTCCATGGTTTTAATCCAATTCCATAAAACTTTTAGAATGACCATAATCTTAAATTCAATTGAGAACACTTGGGCAATTTGGGTTTAGAGAATTTACATTGATTTAGTACACTTGAAGAGCTTTCACACCCCCATTTTTAAAGAACGAGGAAAACGGATTTCCTAGAGTCGAGGTTTTTAATATTTTCCTACATATATTTGTCTCAAATTTATATACCAATAACTCTGTTGTAAAAACTAAAGAATTAATATTAGATTAGTAAAAAATGAACTATATTTGACTCTCCCTCTTATACTAAGACAAGAATAGTGACCCCAACTTAAATGTATATACGCTAAATAAATGAATTGAACTGAATTGAAAAGATTACTTGAAATAGTGAAGGATAATGGAAGACAAATACGGATTTAAACAATCTACAACAGTAGAAATTTCGAAATTATCAGATGTCGTAAGCAATTTGTTGGCAACAATCTTTCGTTGACGAAAGTTTTTCAAAACTCCATTACAAAATAGGAAAAACACCAATTTTCTGGATGAATTTATAATGTTGAAACAGAGTATAGACTGAACTTATAAAATTAGATACAGCTCTTTTCCCTTCAGCAACGTTATATGCATTTTAAACTATCATTCAGAAAAAATATTGAAAAACTAAAAACTTTATAAAAGTTTTTCCCTACCTGTTGTGGTGCTGCTGCTAAGTAATATCCATGCTGCTGTGTGCTTGGGCGATAACTTTGGGCGCTTTGCTTATCACCGATTGCTTTGAAGAAGAAAGCATAATTATTATTAAATAAATCAAAAATAAAAGATCGCTTAGTACCAGCTTCATCGTTTGATTCCCTCTTCGCATTAGTGGTACTTCCAGTATTACTCGAGCTTGCACCTTGTCCATTTCCCGAATCGGCGAAAACTCCCACGATGGCAGCTAATAAGCACAAAGAGATTACCTAGCAGCATTCAACAAAAATTAATAAAATAAACTTTTCTAAAAACTTCAAACGCTCTTTACCGTCAGTTTCATTGTTTTCGCTGCAAAACGATTCTCTTTTCACAAACTGGCACCACCAAGCTATCAAAGAATTCACTATATGCGGCCACCTACAGCACTGACTTAACACTTTTCTAGAAAAATTTTCACTGCTAATTGTAAGATATCCTCGCGAGAAGTCCGTTAAGTGCTTTCCGCGGTTGCTGTCGCCGCCTTCGTTTGTTACATTGAGTGCGCGAATTGAAAGTGAAATTGGAAATTATCTGGAGCGGTTTTTTATATATCACTTCATAGGTGCATGCGAAGACACCGCGGTGCACCGACAAGTGGTAAAGTGTATATTATAGTAGGGAATATGTAAGGAGGGACATCAACTGCAACTTGCATTAGACGACCGCTGTTTGTAAAACAAGATCACTGCACCTTTGGTGCACTTATACGCATATTGATGATAAAAATAGTTCTTTCATTTTTCTATGGCACCTTGCTTAGACTTAATTGTTCAAGGAAAAGTTGCAACTATTCCATAGGGGTGGAAAAGTCGTCTTGTTTGAAATGCAAGAGGTTTGAGGAACCTCAATGCACATTCAACACGTTAGGCTTTGTAAGGAGTGTTAAGTACAACCTCATAATTTTTAACATTAATTTGAATATTATTTCATGTGATGGTTTTGGTAAAATTTTCTCACTTAACTTTTTTTAAATCAAGTGGCGCATAAAAGTCATTGAATGTTTTACACGAAGAGTTTTGTGTAAAAATGTACATGGATATATACATAGGTCGAGAATGTTTTCAATTATCTTTCTCTGACTTGAATAACGAAAATACTTTTGCCGCCTTAGAGGCGACATTAAATCTAATAAGTAGACCGCAAAGGATTAAGATTGACGGACTATCTTTTATGATAAGTTAAAAGAAATTTCTACAGCTTCTCCCACGATATTTCAGTGTAAATGGTGAAAGATACGTACTACATACTTGAATCACGCATAATTGTACTGGTTAACATGTTAATTTTCTTTTTCGGCAAAACAAGTGATAGAAAGTTCTAAACACACACGCAAAAATTAGAGATAATATGGTTTGAAATTAATTTTACTTTTTCTAAAAGCATTCGAAAATAATAAAAAGTCAGATTACTAATTAATTTCTTAACACTTAATACATTTAAGAGTTATTAAGAAACCTCATCGGATATTTAATTTTTTTAAAAACTTTTTGGGCTGCAAATAAAATCTATCTCTGGAATGCATCATTGTATTTAGCTTGGATAGTGCTATTACGCTTTCTGTTATTAGTAGTGATAGGAAAATAAAGTGTTCTTAATATCCAATTTTGCCAGAATTGATGTTAAAAACAAACAAAATGCAATCAAACCTGTTTTTACATGATCTTTTTTGTGAATTGCTATATGCGATTTATTGTTATTTGGTGTATAACAAATTTTCCATTAAAATAATAAATAATATGAATAAAATGTAAGAAATTTGCCTATGGCATCCGTAGAGAAGATTTTAACACATACAATGGAAATGATATTGTCGAAATGATTCAAATGAGGAATAAGTTTTTAATTAAGGATATGTTAAGAGAATGTAGAATAATGCACTGAATATTTGAATACTATTCACATTTTTCATCCCATAAATGGATTAATGTCAAATCACTTTTTACATTAAGTTTTATACTGAATATTTAAGTAGAATTCACCTTAAACTTTATGGTGAAAGTGCAAAGCATCCCAAAGATTATGCTCAAAAATTTAATTCAATTTTTATGTAACTTTACAAAAATATTCTAATTTATCCAAAATATAACTAGAGTTATATTTTTTTTCTTCCTTATGTCGATAGTCAACTCTCAAAAGAAATCAAAGGTTTTTAAAAACAGAGCAAGCACTTCGATTTTTTGTAAAAGGGATTTTGAATGGCTAGTAAAACATATTTCTGTCTTATAAATAGATGAAACATATTATAATAATGGCTAGTATAATTTAGTAATAAAATATTATATATATATTATAGAGTCAGTCAGAGTGTAGATATCACAAAAAACTTTTAATTTAATATATATATACATTAGGGTGCTTTTGTTTTGCGACTATTTTGTTTTTTAGTCCCACCTCGAAATTTTGTGGCAAATACCTAAACACAAATTCCCTGAAAATTGGAGCCCTTAATATTAATATTAAGTACTAGACCAAGGCGTATAAAGATTTCCCATATAAAATACACGTAAACTTTGATTATTTTCCTTCAAAACTCTACAGCTCAGAGGCATTTTATAGTCTTGGTCAATGGTAGGGTTTCTTCAGAATTGAATGCTCTATAAAAGTGTCCATTGCGGCGTAACTCTAACTCCCACCGAGGTAGTACGGGTTACTAAACCCAATTTTGTCATGAAATTCTCGTTTTTTTGCTCCTATCTCATAAATAACAAGAGGTACAGAAAAAATGTACATGACAAACTTGTAGGAAATTCAATTTCCTGTAAAAAAGTTTTGAACACCAAATAGCTAACATCGATATTTCTTGAGATATTGGGCTTTGAAGTTGAAGTAGTGTGGAATTTTCATGGATTATTGAGCTAAATTGTAGAAACACTACCTCAACTTCAAAACCCAATATCTCAAGAAATATCGATGTTAGCGATTTAATGTTCAGGACCTTTTTATAGAAAATTGAATTTCCTACAAGTTTGTCATTTACATTTTTTTTGTAGCTCTTATGATTTATGAGATAGGGGCAAAAAAACGAGAATTTCATGAACAAATTGGGTTTTGTGACCCGTACTACCTCGCTGGTGGGAGTTAGAGTTACGCAGCAATGGACACGTTTATAGAGCATTCAATTCTGAAGAAACCCTACCATTGACCAAGATTATACCATATAATGCCTCTGAGCTGTAGAGTTTTGAAGAAAAATAATCAAAGTTTACGTGTATTTTATATGGGAAATATTTATACGCCTTGGTCTAGTATTTAATATTAATATTAAAGGCTCCAATTTTCAGAGAATTTTTGTTTAGGTATTTGCCATAAAATTTCGAGGTGGGACTGAAAAAAAAAAAATTGTCGCGAAAAAAAGCACCCTAATATACATATATAAAACCGAATTCTCTTATGGTGGATAGAGTAAATTCTATTCGTAAATCAAACAAAAATATTAAACATAAATACAGCGTTTCTATCTATCAATTCGATATCTCTAGTCCAGCTAATGAAGAAATATATGTAGGTATGTCTTTTTTAACTACATTTTTGGATATCAATTTATTTATTTTTAGTTACTTAAATATACCACATTAATTGAATAAATTGAAAGTTACAATAGAGATTACAAAAACTTAAATGAAATTGTGTCATTTACTCTCACTCTAAAATTCAGTAACACGAATTCGTCACCAAGAATACTTCTGTTTACATTGAACTGTGGCAGGAAAATATTAAATATGAAATGTGAACTTTCATATCTATGCAATGCGTCTTCGTTATGCGAAAATTATAAATAATTGTATTAAAAGTCGGTTTCAAGTCCATACGCCTCGATGACGCGTTATTAATAAACCTTTTAATACTCTAATCGGAGATTTTATTCCCAGCAGTCAACCAACAGAAGTTGTGCGCTTTCGCTAATTGCATATAATAGCCATAAATAGTGCAAGAAGTCTCTAATCTTCTCGGAATTTAAAATAAATCACGCTGTGCTTTTAATATATTTCACAGACAATTACAGTATAATCTGCTCAGGTAAACAGTTAATTAACCAACAGATGTGGCGTAACATAAGCGAAAATTGTCTAATTGCAACGGATACACATAACAAGCGGAGTAACAAGCCTCCGCCTCGAGAGGCGACATCTGATCTAGAAATCTCGAAAATCCAGCTGAATTTTATTTGCTCCTTTCCGCATCCGAGGTACTCACATCAGGAGGAAAGTTTCGTCTAAAACTTCCTGTATGAGTTCAAATTATGAAAAACAAGTTAAGCATTCTCCGCGTCACTTAGGTTTGTCAACAGTCTAAATTCAGCCGAAGTACATGTGCATACTACGTTATATTTTGATATTAAGTATCTAACTATGTGCATATAAAAACGTTGTGATTCCGGTTAGATTGCGAATAGTGCGAATATGTAGATTGTCCCAATTTTGTCCCAATTTTACTCCTTTACTTTGAGAGAAGATGATTTAAAAACACTATAAATAAAAGAAATTAAAATATATAACTTAATATATTCGTATTAGTAGCAGCTCCGGCAACCTGGAGTTGCTTCAAATGTGTGCACGGTAGATCACGCAACCTTTTTAGGGTTTCGAGCTAAAAAGGGTAAAATGAGAACCCTTAGGGGAGATGGGGGTAAGACGGGGTAGCGGGTAAGACGGGGTACCCAGCGAAATTTACAGTTTAAACTGACCAATCACGCTCGTTCATGCATCGTTCGATGCGCCGCCATGACATCTGTCAGTTGTCCGGCCATTATTTGTTCGAAAGTGTACGCGTGGCGAAATAATCTAAAAAAACTGTTTTACTGCAAAGTGCTTATCACATTTTCTTCCAGTTTGACCCGTGACTGTGGTTTGTTAAATAATACTAGCTGGTGAGGGGTGACTGCTATTGACGCTTAAACTAACCTACAATAAGGTTAACATTGTGTTTCCTTGAGATTGCCGGCTGTTTCTTTTTTGTTTTAATTATTATTAGAAATTGGCACGGTGGGCAAGATGGGGTAATGACTACACGCCATGTATATACTGTATAGAAGTATATTCTGCTTCCATCGAAGGGTGGATATCATGCTCAAATTGTGGAAAATGGGCACATAATAGCTGTGCAGGAATCGACGATGATGATGACGAGGCCTTCCACGTCTGCGAGTTGTGTCAGTCGAAATAATCGTCATTCTGTCTGATAATTCTCATTACCCCATCTTACCTCAGGGGGGTACCCCATCTTACCAGCACTATGGGGCAAGACGGGGCAAAACACCTTTATTTTTATTTTGATTTTTTTTTCTAAAATGTATAATTGAAAGTTCCTAATTTCACCAAATATTAGAAGAGTAATAAATAGTTGTTAATTAAAACATAAAAATGAATGTCTCACTACGTAAAGTTTTCTTTTATTGATCTTCAAACCTTAAGTACCCCATCTTGCCACCCTCTCCCCTATGGTGAGACTTCGGCGTCCGTCTATCTACCCGTCTATCTGTCAGTATGATTTACATACCATCTATTGGAAATTTGACATAATTATAAAGCTTGTTTTCCTACACCTAAACCTTCGAGTCAATAAAAAAAAATATTTCTGTCCTCTTTTTCGGAGGACAAAACTAGATTTAAGTCAATTAACACTTAAATATCCGGCTTGCATTTATGCAACGTTTCTTGATATTTTTATTAACTAATGTGTCATCAATTTTCTATTTATCTAAGCATAATATTGTCCACATCACCCTAGCCTTTTTTGTTTACGCACAGCTGCAAAATAAAAAGTCGGGCTTTTAAATATTAATATGGAAGCTTATACGGAATAATTAAATTATATAGGAAAGCATGCATTATTGAAATAAAGTTTACTTTACCATTTTGATTTCCTAAATTGTACCAGCCAATTTAAAATTATCCATAGCGAAAAAGCTACATAATGGGTACATGTCTCAAAAATACCATAAAGTTTAAAATTTTCCAGATGTTGAATTCATAAATGTTGACAGTATATTTGAAATAAGCATCCTCGAAAAGCCCTATTTACCTATTTTCTTGGAAATCGCAAAACGTTTAGTATTTTAGTTAGTTAGCAAAAAGTTTAGTTATTTAAGGCTTAGAATTAGAGTTTCTTAAATACTTTTTTTTATACGAATCAAAAGACGAAAATCAAAGTAGTGAACTTAACTTTCCGTTGTAATAAATAGCTGATATTGATTCAAACACAATTATTAATGTTATTCATACTAACAATCTTTCTTTTTCACGTCCCGTGTTTTTAAGTATAATTATACGTTCGTGTCGAATTTTACAGGAAAATGTTCTTATGTAAATAATTCGTAATGTATATAATTTTGTTTTGCAGATTTCGCGTCTTTATTTGTCATCTTTCTTTGATATACGATTGAGTTATTGAAAAAGAATCAAATTTCGTACAAAATTACTGAGAAAATTTGTTGATTGAAATCTGCATTATTAAAAGTTAAGACTGATTAAAAGAAAAAAGAAGAAAAATCATCAATTCAATTTTTCAATACTTGATCAGCATAAAATTGAAGGTTCTTACTCGGAATTATTTCTTATATCAACAATGACAAAGATAAAATGAATGGAGCAACACTTCATATGTGGATATTTGACTAATTATTCGCGTCAATTCAAGCAGATTGCTCTGGATAATTTAAAGGTCAGGTTTGTATTACACAGTAAATATCCGGATGGTGGCAACCATCGATACAACATTTTTCGACATAATTTTATTCGAATAATTCCATTTAGTTATTAGTACACCTATAAATTATTTAGTATGAATGGCGTTTACTCAAATAGGGATAAAAAATATCAGTGTTAAAAACTGCCATTGGCCTAATTTTTAATCACTTTAATTCATTAAGTATTAATATACGTTCTATTCAGTGAAAATGGATAAAATTCTATGTCCTCATAATGCATTCACGAAAAATAGTTTTGTACAGAAATTCATTGAACAGTCTCTAGCTACGAGTCGTACGGTTCGGAAGCGAGAACTTAAATCTGAGATAAAAAGTACGGTTGTATTCTAATCAGCACCTTATAATTGACTAACCGTGACAAAGCGATTACGCGAAAACTATTCTGATGATTTATCATCATCAAATGCATTTACTCAAGATAGTAAACGCAAAATAATTCCCATATTAAACTCAAAGTCGTCCAGTATGGGCAAGAAACCTGGCACCTCAAAGGCACCGGTAAACCGTTTTGCACCATTACAATGTATAAATCTGAGTGAGGAAATCACTGACTCGGGAACAAACAATGTTGAAGTGACAAATAAAGTTAAAATACCTCCTATAACTGTGTTAAAAACTACCAGTGATGTGATTCGTGATATTATGATAAAACTAAAAATTAAAGACTATAATATGAAATTAATATCACTTGGAATCAAAGTAAACACCGAAAACATGGAACACTATAATGCAGTAATTGCAAAACTTAAGGAGAATAAGCATGAATTCTTCACTCATAGGAACAAAGATGATAGGCCTATCAAAATAGTCGTATCAGGGCTCCACTCCATGAAAACTGAGGAACTTAAAGAGGAGCTTATCTCTCTAGGATTGCAATGCGAAGAAGTTAAGGCGATTAACTATAAAATCACCAAACACAACGGCACCACCAACTACCTGATCTACTTCAAAAAAGGATCCATTAAACTAAATGAATTGCGTAAAATTAAAACAATATCCAACACAATTGTTCATTGGGACTATCATAAGAAAAACGCGAAATTTTTAACGCAATGTTATAATTGCCAGATGTTCGGCCATGGCTCTCAACACTGCAACGTGAAATCATTTTGTGCCATTTGTGCTGGACATCACCCTACAAAAAACTGCACCTCAGAGAACACCGTCAAATGTGCTAACTGCAATGGAGAACATAAAGCTACAGATCTCGCTTGTCCTAGCAGAGCTCGAAATACGAGAAAAATTGTCTTCAAAAAGTCATTACAATTCTAGATGGAAATCAAATGCAAGAAACAGAGAAATAAGTCAACCATTAGAATTCAACGAAGAAACATTTCCCCACCTTCCTAATCGATCAACAGCTTCTGTACATCAGACACACAACCCAACAGCCTGGAACACTTCAAGGACAGCAACCACTAACACAAACAACCTATTTACCCTACAGGAAATTCAACTATTAACTACTGAACTTTTAGGTAAACTAGGTAATTGTAAAAGTAAATCTGAACAATTTCAAGTTATCACAGAACTAGCAATTAAGTATCTGTACAATGTAACATAATAAGCTGAATATTATTATGTGGAATGCAAGATGTATTCGAAACAAAAACATTGAATTCTTTAACTTCTTAATTCAACACAAGGTCGATATTGCTCTTATAACAGAAACATGGCTTAAACCAAATAATCCGTTCTATCATGACAATTTCATTTGTTACAGAAACGACAGAACTTACGCTAGAGGAGGTGGAGTTGCAATTGTTGTGAATAAAAACATTAAACATTCTTTAATGACAAATATTAATACTAAGGTAATTGAAGCCATAGGTGTAGAAATAAGTATCACAAACCGCAGAAAAGTGACCTTTATCTCAGCCTATTTCCAGGGGGGTAACTCTTCTAACCCAGAAACTAGGCTCCATTTTAAGCAAGACGTTCTCAAAGTAGTTCGATCAAATTCATATTATATATTCGGCGGAGATTTTAATTGTAGGCATCAAATGTGGGGTTGCCAAAGATCAAACCAATGGGGGAAACAACTGCATGAAATAGGAAGGTTAGAACCTTTTGTTATATGCCATCCTGCGGATCCTACTTATATTCCAGCGAATAGCAAGCATATGCCCTCTACACTTGACATATTCCTAACCAATACACCGCATTTTGTAACCGATCCAATTGTGATAAATGACCTATCCTCAGATCACCTTCCAGTTAACTTTCAATACAGTTCCACGCCTGAAAAAACGGTTACTCCATATACGTATAACTTCAAAATGGCCAACTGGGAAAGATTTAAATCTTACTGTACCAAACACATTAATGTCAAAGTCTCTCTTAAAACAATTAAAAATGCGGACGATATTGATCGCCTGGTCAACCATCTCACCACGACGATTAACTCGGCCGTTGAACAATCAATCCCTAAAAAGTATCCCACACTACTAGTAGCAGAAAAAATACCACAAAGCATAAAAATACTCATTCAAAGTAGAAACACGGCTCGACGTAAATGGCAGAGGTACAGAACACCCTGTTACAAAAAGACATGGCTGAAATTAAATAAACAGATCATAGACAAAATCCAAGAAATTAAAAACAAACGATGGAACAAACACCTAGGTAAACTGGACAAGGGCACCAAAGCATTTTGGAACATCACTAAATGCCTCAAGAAGGGTAGTAAGAGTATGCCAGCTCTTAAAAGTGATGGGGAAAATTACATAACTCGAAAAGAAAAAGCAAAGATTCTAGGGAAAACCTTCCAAGCTAATCATGAGATTTCACATGATTTAAGTGATCGGTCGACTATAGACGAAGTAAACTCGTGTATAACTAGCTACAATCAAGACAACACTGAAAATGCGTATCCATATATTAGGATTGAAATCATTAGAAAGATTATTAAAGAACTAAAAACAAATAAGGCTCCTGGTACTGATCAAATTAATAACACATGTATCAAACACCTACCCAATAAAGGATTAATTCTCATTGGACATATCATTAATGCTTGCCTTAAACTAAGTTACTTTCCAGAAATCTGGAAAGAGGCCAAAGTTATCGCTATACCAAAACCTCATAAATCACCCAATGACCCTACTAGCTATCGTCCAATTAGCTTACTTTGCACACTTAGCAAAATATTAGAAAAAACTCTTAAAATACTTATCTTGAACCACGTTGAAGAATTTAACATAATCCCCAGAGAGCAATTTGGCTTTCGTAAAGGTCACTCTACGATCCACCAACTAGTACGTTTAACCAATAATATTAAAGACAGTTTCCAGCGCAAGGAGTCCACAGGTATGGTATTATTTGACATCGAAAAAGCTTTTGACTGTGTATGGCATGATGCGTTAATATATAAAATGATTAAATTAAACTTCCCTAAATATATTATTTGAATAGTCCAAAATTATCTAACAAACAGATCGTTTCGAGTTCATGTTGGCATCGAGAAGTCTGAACGTTTTCACCAAAAGTCGGGCGTCCCTCAAGGATCAGTACTAAGTCCCATTTTATACAATATATATGTATCAGACTTTCCGAAAATTCCCAACTGCAAGATCGCTCAGTTTGCCGATGACACAGCAGTATACTCTTCGCACACCTATGGCTTTAATATTTGTACTAACTTACAAAATGCACTGAATAAAATTTATCAATATTTTTACAAATGGAAAATTAAAATAAATGCCACCAAAACTCAAGCAATATATTAAAGAAGAAACTCGTGCTATCTGCCTGACAGAGAACTCTACGTAAATAGCAGCCGCGTCGAATGGGATAATAGTGCAAAATACCTAGGTCTACACCTAGATAAACATCTAACCTTTAGTATTAATATAAATGAAACTGTCAAGAAAATAGACAAAATGATCAAAGCGTTATATCCACTTATAAATAGGAAATCATTCTTGAATAATGATAACAAACTACTGATTTTTAGACAAATTTTTCAACCAATATTACTATATGCAGCACCGGTATGGTTTACATGTGCAAACACGCACCTTAATAAACTTCAAATTAGCCAAAATAAAACTTTAAAGCTTTTACTGAATTTACCGAGATACTACTCAACCGCCGCACTTCATCACGAATTCAATATTGACCTTGTAATAATTAAAATATTAAGATTATCGCATTCATTTTATGAGGCTTGCCAAAACTCTGAAATTTTATATATGTATAAGACAACTTCACATAAATTAATTCGTAGAATGTAAGTAAATAAGTAGAATAGACTAGGTTAAGGATTCTTGGAGGTTTTTTTCCAATAGCTATTTTTTCCTCAACTAACACATCAAACCAAATAAACTTTCAGCTAGCTAACTTAATCATCATAGTTGTATAGGAAAGTATCCTGAACTCTAAAATAGGCCTTCTACTATATGTAATGGATTAATTGAGCTAATAAAACAATTGAATTGAAAAAATTGAAATTCATTGAACGTTTTTATATGATTTTGAAATTTAATCCAGCAATAATTGTAAATGAAATAATAAATTTTAGTATGCAATTCTATTACCCAAACAAGAGATATTATGTTTACCATAAATTTAGCACATCCTACATTCGTCATTCTTTGTGTAACCAGAAATTAAAATAAAATATGGTTATCAGTGAATACCTCGAAAATGATGAATTGTCAAAAAAATATAATCACATAAATCTTATTATTATAAATATACAATTTTGCCGGTACCAATTTTCTGAATCACCTTATAAGTGAACTATTTCAATTTATGCGGCTCAAGTAAGTACACCTTACAATAACAGTACAAAATTAATTTTATGAAATAACTTACTGATCTGATACTTTTAAAACTACATATATCGGTTAGAAACAGACAAGTGCGGGGGCCTCTAGTCTACCCGGGTAGACTGCAAATGTTGTCGCAGCCTGAAGCTGGGTGCATTTCTAGAAAATCTGCGACAACATTTGCAGTCTACCCGGGTAGACTGCAAATGTTGTCGCAGATTTTCTAGAAATGCACCCGGCCTCAGGCTGCGACAACATTTGCAGTCTATCCGGGTAGACTGCAAATGTTGTCGCAGATTTTCTAGAAATGCAACCAGCCGCAATTTTGTGCAGCAAAATTTATCTAACCTGAAATTTTATTGAAATTACAATTGCTCTTAATTCTTTATATGTAATACTCTGTACAATACAAGAAAAGCTCACGTATCTTAATAATAATTGTTTTAAGGAAAACGAAAAATTATCACGCTATGTTAAAATTATATTCGGTTAAAAAATTGCTATATTTGAAAAACTTGTAAAAAAAGTTGTTATGTGTACAAATAATTTAAATACGATTACAATTGATTGGACAAGGTCAAGTTCGCGGTCCAATTTTGTGCTAGACATTTTATCTTCTTTACGGTTGACTAAACAGATACCAATATATGGTAAACGAGACCCATATATCCAATGTAATTGGTTCCTTATATACGAATGTGGTGAATACATAAGTAATAAAGTAACTTAACCATTTGAAAATGTACGCTCTGTATCCGGAAGTAATGCATACAGATCGCTTTGTTTGAAGTCATCTTCACGCTTCAATACTTTCTGGCAAAAGGGCATAGAAAACGTGTGCTAAGCAAAAATTAATCAATTTAAAAACGTATTTCTAAATTGCTAAAATTTTTTACGCCATAAGCAATTTCTCTGAATGAGAACCACACCTTTAAGTAGAAATAAAAGTAAAATTTTCCTGGTTCAATGCTGAAAGCATCGACCTTGATCAAAGCACCCGTGCTGCTGCATATTTAACTCGTTTATTTAAGCGTTTACTTAATTGGGCGCTCAATTGAAGGAAAGTTGTTGGGTGTTGTACTTTTTAAGGCATCGACATTTTACCGACGTAGAAGAGATACAATTTCTCGTCAAGCGAGCTAAAATTATATCAATGTCCTCTTAAAAATGGTAACAAGCAACTCTGTAGATTCAAATAGGGGAAGTTATGTACTTGTTTTTCCTTAGCTCGAGAAACAGGTAAATGAATTAACTTTGCTGGTAGGTACCTTGTTTCCTGGTATGGATCATCTTCTGAGTCTCAGGTCTGAAACTGATCAAATCTAAACATTTCCCTGTACTATGACAGGACAAATTTATCACTTGATCGGAAAAGTTTCACTTGTGTAAAGCCATTTTGATAGGAACTAGTTTTACCAAATGAATTGATACCCTACACAGTTGTGTAGTAGATAGTTAAGCTCAGACTATAAAAGGCATTTGGATTTATTGAAATCGAATGTTCTTGATGATAGCTTTATATGGCATCCGCAACATTTACCTTAATGCATTGTGATAAATACTATACAATTTAAATTGAATGTTTAACAAAAAAACCATAAAGACAACACTTTTTAGCTTTCTTGGGACATGGTTGGCTTAACTATAAGCAAATTTACTAATCCGATTAATGCGTATTTGGGAAAAAAACAAACTCGTGGACAAAAATTGTGTTTGGGATACCTCAGACTTGAAAAATCTATAGCAATTCTAATTATATCGATTAAATACAGTACACACTTCCAAAAGTTTTCCAATTCGTCCAACCTAATTAGATATCATCCGTATTGTTATTATTTTTTACTTGACGACAAACATATTAAAACCAAAATTCTCTAGACTCCAGAATTCCACATAAAAATCTTAAAACCTTTGAATACAAATAAACTAAAAACATCAACTTTGACATATCCTAATGAAGTAATTTAAAAGTAAATTAACAGTAGAGCAACCAACATGTCAAATTGGAATTTACTCTAATTTATATAAAACATGATTTTTTTCCGACTTTGTGATTATATTGATTTTAATGCCTTGACATATACATAAAATTAATGTAAAGTAAGTAAAAGGCAGTAAACAAAACCACATATACAGCTCATTTTAATTTAGAGCGTAGTCGGATTAATATGATTCCTAAATATTCTGACAGTGGTCAAACACTGTGTACTGGGAGAAAACTAATTTTATTTAAACAACCTTCCACTACCGTGGTACAGATTGCATGTTCGTGTAATAAATAATCTTTTTCCCAGTGCACAATATTTAGCAAGTGCATTTGAACACTACGTCCCCTTGAGAAATGCAAGTATTCAATTTCATTATACAAATATAGAGATTCGCTAGAATAAATTATATTATATTGTATTTGTAAGAAAATGAGCAACGTCTACTTGAGGTAAGTTTCAAAAGGATATTCTAGTATCGACAGTCTATAGGGAGTTATGTGAGCGAACCTAAGCAAACGATGTACAATGAGTTTACAATTATTAACCGCAACTCCCAATCTTCTCGTCTATAAAAACTATCAAGCTTGTGAAAAATCAAGCTTCCATAGATAAAGTAATGTACTAGACAGTCAGCGCACTTAATTAATAATTAGTTAATTACTCATTTAGCACTAGTTATTAATTAATGAAGTGGTGACAGACAGCCATTACTTAATAATCATTTGTCAACTTCAAGTTATGCACTAGACAGTACTAATTAATAATTAAGGTGCTGTCTGACATGGGCTTATCATCACTATGGCCACTAAATGACGAAAATCTTGATCATTTATAATATGCTAAATGACCATAATTTTATGATGAAAAGTGTACTAGAATTCAGCTGATTTTGTACTTCTATTCCAGTTGTAACATTACTTTGCGCTATCCATTACAAAGAACAAAGAGAAGAAAAGCACAAGGACTACTGAATAACTTACAGCTGATAAATGATGATTAAGAAATGACTATCTGTCACCACTTCATTAATTAATAATTAGTGCTAAATAAGTAATTAACTAATTATTAATTTATTGCCTTTTTATTGTTTGCCTAGGGCATTACTCAATAGTCCTTGTGCTTTTCTTCTTCTTGTTCTTTGTAATGGATAGCGCAAAGTAATGTTACAACTTGAATAGAAAAGTACAGATGAATTCGAGTACACTTTTCATCATAAAATTATGGTTATTTAGCAAGTCATAAATGATCAAGTTTTTCGTCATTTAGTGGCCATAATAATGATAAGCCCATGACAGACAGCACCTACATTAGTAATTAGTACTAATTAGTAATTTATGTGTTCTTTCTGTCTAGAGCATAAGGCCGAAAAGAATTCTCCAATCAACGAGACCTGAGTATGAAAAACAAAAGATGCTCAGTATCCCCCCTTATGAAGTAACTTTGAATGAATTTAGATTTACGGAAGCCGCTAATTTGATGGGTTTAAGATTTCGTGGCGAAACTTACAGAAATCGTATTTATTTATTTTTAGTGAAATATATTACATTTAATTGATGTAATAATACTACGATATTTTCTTGTAAATTCCTTATCTATCGAGCCCTTTACGTGAATATATTATAAGCTTATTTTTTCGTAATCCCTGCAAATCATGCAATAAATGTCTGTAAATCTAGTGTTAAAAACCTTAGCAAAATCCAACAGGATAAGCACTCCACTATGTTCCACGTCCAATGACCCGCGGAGGTCAAGGAAAATTTTAAACCAAACTGTTTAGCAATCGTGTCCAATTCGAAAACTTGATAACAAATAAATAAATGAAATGATGCGAGTAAATTATCGTCTTTAATAAAATAATACTGCATCTTGAAACAAATTATCTTCTCTAAGCCTTTAGCAAAACAAATTAATTACACTCAATTTTTATTGGGATCACTTTCAGGAAGATGATGAGTCTAGCCTTCGCCGTAGTGGTGGTATAGAACTTTCTTTCTAGAAAACTATAAAATATGGTATATGAACTGAATAAAATAGGCATCGATATCCCCCCAAATAACCGAAAAACTAAGGAATGCAATTGGAAATTTTATTTTGTGAATAGACCGAACCAATGTAGCTGCCAACAAAATAAAGACATTGTTATTCTGTAAACAGAAACAAGCGAATCATTGGTTGTCAATTTATTTGTAACAACAATTACATTCATGTGGGGTGTTACTCGATTTCAAGATCACTTCGCATGACTCTTTGCATGAGGGCTTCTTAAAGAACTCCATTGTAGTCTGACGCAATCAATGTTTACGGTCATTAGGAAAACATGTACAAGGCAATTTTTTCTCGCAAATATGCCACCTGTAATGTGATGCTGGACTAGGTAGTAACAGCTTAAATTTTGGTATATAAAGTAGACTGTCTGGACTGATGGTCAGTATCGACACGAGCTTTATCGAGTGATTTAAGAATTTTTACCAAAATGAAGTGTCTAGTGAGTGATAACGTTCTAGCTGTGGACAAAATTGTTCTATAATAAGTTTTTGGGTGTTTCAGATTTTTATCGGTCTTTTCTTATGCATCGTACTTGTGGCATCTGAAGGAGTTACAAATTTGGAAACTCCACTTGTTGAGAAGAAACAAGAGAAGCGCGGTATTTATGGAGGATATAACTCAGGATATGGATATGATTCTTCAGGTTACGGCGGCTACGGTGGTTACGGAGGCTATGGAGGGTACTCTCCGCGAGTTATAGGTTTGGGAGGTTAGTATGACAAATATTTCGTTTTTATATAAAAATCGTCTTTTATTTTCTTTAAGGCTACGGCGGATATGGTGGATATGGTGGTTATGGTGGATATGGTGGTGGTTATGGTGGATATGGTGGTGGATACGGCGGCTATGGTGGATACGGCGGAGGATACGGCGGATATTCCCCATATTCCAGGCCCTACTCCTCCTATTCCCGGTACAATTATTACCCTGGATATTCAGGCGGCGGCTACAATTATGGCCCTGGTATTTCAGGATTATATTATTAGTGCTCAATGCCATTGTTCATTTGTTATATCTCGTAGGTGTATTGCTCGTTGTACTTCAAATATTAATAATTGTAAATGTTTTGTATGTAAAATAAAATTTAACTAGAAATGTTTACCTTTCTTTCATTCTTATGTCACTTTTAAAAACATTATTTTTAATCAAAGAAAACTTATAAAATTACACATGAAACTCATTAATGTCTTCCAAGAAAATGGAATTGGTAGTTACATTTTTAAAAGTAGGCATTGACTTTTTTTTAACCTACGCACTGTCTACTAAGTCTACTAAAATTTTTGGACCATAGACTTTACAACAATAAAAATTATAAAGAATTTTAAACACTTCCCCTCAATAAATAATATTCAACAGAATACAATGTAAAGGCAATTTCCAAATTTTACACTTAAATCTTTATCAGATAGTGGCGCTGTTGGAAATTATGTAATAATTTTAATATCTGCTGGTAAAAAATATTCTCTTTAAAGTTTTCAGTATGTATCTACTTTTATTAGATTTTTATTTCGTATCGATTTTACGATTATTTGCTAATAGAATAAATTAGGCTAGAATGTAAAGTTTCTAATTTGTAATACCTATTTTGCACACATTTTAATATTCCAAATTATATGCACTATATTTCCAATTATATGCATTATATACGTAACTAAAAATTCCGGAAGAAAATACTTTAGATATTATTAGTATGTTATAATTCTATTATAATACATACTCTTAGTCCAAATTACCTTCACTCTAACAAGGAAACGTTCTCATGTGTGTCTCACCGATTTTGATGAAATTGAAACATGTTATAGAGTATCGGCAAATAAGAGACACGTATTTTTTTATCTGCGGATACGCACATTTAGGGGATGAAAACCACCCCTAAAGTTTGCACCCAAAAACAGTTTTTCCTAATATAAATATTTCAAGTTCTAATGAATTTTTTCCAATGAAACAAAACGGAAATGATGTCTCATAAATATTTTAACCTTTTGTAAGTAATCCGGTTCCTGGGGGTGGCAACCCTTATTTTTTATTGCAGAAAAAAAAATTTTTTTATATTTTTGCGTCACAAAAATAACAGTTTTAGTTAAAAATCATTGAAAAATATTTTTTGCATACGATTTTGAAAAATAAAGTTGACCTGTTTTTGCATTTTCGTAAAAAAAGCTCCTCAAGGGGGTAAAAAACCATTAGCACTAATACGTAAATGATGTATATTCTTTCAGACATCAGTTTTTTCGTGAAAACCAGTATTAAGGGGTTTTTGGAGTCGCTGATTATGAATCTGATGTTAAATTTAAAAAATTGAAAATGGCGGATCCAACATGGCGGACAAACTTTTGAAATATACACCAATTTTTATAAAAAAAACACAATAAATAAAAGTACCCCCTAAATGTGCGTATCCGAAGATACAAAAATAAACGTGTCTCTTTATTACATATTTCAATTTCATCAAAATCGGTGAGACACACCTGAGAAAGTTTCCTTGTAAGTCAAACCCCCATTACTTAAACTTTCTGGGTAAAAATCTTACGAATTTTTATAATTTATTTTTGGGGTTCCCAGAATGTTGATCATTGAGGAGTTATTTATATTTTTGTCATTTTTGGATCAACTCCATGAATTAAACAAAATACATGTATCCTAAAAAAAACTAACTCTTTTTAAAAAGGACATTCTCATCTATTAGAAACTCCAAAAAATGTTTTTCTCATATAAAATCTTAGCATAGTAACAAGAACTTAATTCACAATAACAATAGAACAAATAATGAATGAGGAACATATGTTCACATGAAAAATTATTGTATGATGAATTAACTAATTAAAAGACAATGTATTTCCTGTATAATTTACATTTTTTTTTTAAACAAAATTATGAGCCTTTGTATTAAGAAAGACGAAAGAATTTGTCTTTATCTCAAATTAATAAGAATTCTATTAACACAAAAGATTAATATAAGAAAAATAAAAGTTAAATGGTTTTATTTTTTATCTAGTGTTGTTTTTACTTTAATTTAGTAATGTATGACGCTCGTGCAGTCGTATTATGGAAACATGATTTTAAATACGCAGATCAGCGGCTGGTTATTCAAATTGACGCAGATCAATAGTCAAACATTCCCATGTGAAGTATTGTTCTCTGTGCAGATGTCGATATAAAACACAACTTCGAATATTATTCTTCAGTCTTATCTAAACTGGCATTGAAGAATTAAGTGAATTTAGGTTTCTTTTCAAAATGTGTAAGTGTACATTATCTCTCAATGGTTTTTTTTAATTTATTGTTATTTTTATTGGCTTCTTATTCTGCAGATTTTATTCGGATTATTTTATTTTCAACAATTTTGTGCATGATATTCTTATTCGCCAAAGCCAAACCTTGTAGTAAAGGAAAAGTTTGGCGTCAATTGGTAAAAAGAGATATCAATATTAAAAATAATGGTAAAGAACAAGCGAAGTTGAATAAGACGTGGAATAAATATTTGGAAAAAAATGAAAAGTTTATAGCCAAAGCAAACCGGAAGGCAGTGAAAGAAGAATTGAAAAAACAAAAGTTCGAAGACAAACAACTAAAATTTAAGGATAAGCAATTGAAAAAGGAAGAAAAGTGGAATAAGAAATTCTCAAATAATAACAACCTTGACTACGATCAGCCGAACAATAATGGCCAGTATCAAGGCAATGGCCATCAATACGATAACAGTCATCTTTACGACAACGGCCAGTACCCCGGTAACAGTCAAAACTACGATAACGGCCAGTATCACGACAGCGGCCACAACTACGACAACAGTCATCTTTACGACAATGGCCAGTACCCTGGCAACAGTCAAAACTACGACAACGGCCAGTATCGCGACAACGACCGCTACGACAACGGCCAGTATCACGGTAATGGCCACCACTACGACAATAGCCATCTTTTCGACAACGGTCAGTACTACGACAATAGCCAAAACTACGACTACGCCCAGTAAAAGGATAAACCCTACAACTACTAGAGTACTTTTGCCTTCAAAATTATTATTATTACAGTACATAAACTCCATGCCAATTTGCAGATATTACTGGAATAAAAAAACTATTCAACCATTTTCTCGAATTTTATTTGTATAGTAGGGTAAGCTGCCCAGTGATGGCCACTGTACCAGTGATGGCCACTTTTGTCTTTGGGGTGGATTTCCAGCCAACCAAGCGAAATTCAAGATGCGCGCCTTTGCGATCCATATTCTTTCACATGTTGGCAGTAAGATTCCAATCGGGTTTTGGTTCGACCATTGCCCGGCTGAGCGCACGAGCGCATCGCGTCGGACGCTGCACAGTCGGCAGCCTGAGCGGTCGTTTTCTTAGTCAGAGTGTTAAGAGCAGCCGTTCAGGAGACACGCTGTCATTCGACTCACAGCAATCGCACGAGTCTCGGGCAGCTTCTTAATTGGAAAAGGAAAGGTAAGTTACTGTATTTTATGCTGCTTTTCAAATTTTTTCAAAATTTAAAGGGGGAAAAGGGGGTGGCCATCACTGGGCCATAAAAACATAGTCTGCCCAGTGATGGCCACACTTGAACTCGCTGCAGTACTGGCGCCGCCGAGCGTCTCGTAGAGAAGAGGAGATGCGTTGTGGGGGCCCATAAGAGTAAAATCAGACGCGCGCTGTGTTTGTATGGTGAGAAGTGGACATGGGAGGAAGAGAGATGGAGCAACGCGTCCATCTCACACGCAAACCTTGAGTCGGTGGGCTACGAACGGTGCCTGTCGTCTGCTGCGCTTGGACCGGACCCGGACCTCTCCTGACCAAGTGACAGGTGTCGTTCGCTCAACGCACAGAATTCCCCCAGAGCTCCCCAAAATCGCCAAATAAACCGGCCGCTCAGGCCGCGCCTGCGGCCTGTCTGGTGGGATGCATGGGAGGGAGCGTCCCACCACATCCCTCGCCTACAGGCGACCGGCCTATTTGGCGATTTTTGAGAGCTCTGCATCCCCCCCCCCCCGCCCTTTTTTCCCCCACTTTCCACCCATGTTAGGGTATGGGACGGGCGGGCTGTGGAGAAGAGGGGGATCCGCCATTTTGACTTTTCAAAATCTGACTTCAGATTCGTGATCACCGACCCCAAAAACCCATGTATACAGTTTTGAGTCGAAATTCGGTCAAATATTAAATTTTCGCTCCGCCATATTGGATCCGCCATTTTGAATTTTCAAAATCTGACTTCAGATTCGTGATCAGCGACCCCGAAAACCCATGTATACGGTTTTGAGTCGAAATTCGGTCAAATATTAAATTTTTGGTCCGCCATATTGGATCCACCATTTTGAATTTTCAAAATCTGACTTCAGATTCGTAATTAGCGACTCCAAGAACCCATGCATTAAATTTTTAGTCCAAATGCGATTAAATATAAAAATTTTGGTCCGCCATATTGGATCCGCCATTTTGAATTTTCAAAATCTGACTTCAGATTCGTGATCAGCGACCCCAAAAACCTTCAGTTAGTATGTTATAGTAAATATTAATTTAAGCTCGTCTTTTGTAACTCAAAGAGTTAAAAAGGCTTATACTAGGCACGGAAATTCTTCATTTTTCTGAAAACTGTAGGGTGGGGGGCAATTCTGATCTCGGATTCGTGATCAGCAGGTTAAAGGTCATCGGATAGCATATATGACATTTAAAATAAGGACCAAGTTTTTTGTTGGTGTGAGCCTATTCAATTTTTCAGAAAAAAATGCAACTTTGAGGTTATGTTACATAGTGTTTATTTTCATTTCAGCCATTCTGGTTAATTTTCCAGTAATCTATATAGTCTCAGCTTCAATTTAAAAAAAAAATTTACGTTAATATCTTCGGTTTCTTCCGAGATATTAGGTTTTAAACACAAAAAGTGCCGTTTAGCCCATAGTGGGGCGTAGTTCTGGTTCGATCTAATTCGGTTTCTATTTTAATTAGGCATAGGTGCATCAACATGGCTCTAAGACCGGTCAACCAGGAACAGGAGGCTCGGGTGCAGCGGCCGCAGCAGCAAAGCGACAGAAGACCGCAGCAGAACCTCCAGCTCGGAGAAACACACGGCGGAACAAGTAGATTTAAGTATGAGAAGGGGAGTGGCCATCACTGGGCAAGGGGGTGGCCATGACTGGGCTAGGCCTGGCCATCACTGGGCAGATTGTACTTTTTTGTTTATAATTATTTTGACATCAAATAAACTTTATTTTTCTGTTTTTGAAAAGCGTAGCACCTTTCTCAAACCCTCTAGTATACCCGTGATTTTTTTCATACCGCTGAGTTGTACTGGAGACGCATGGTCGTGCAAACTATGAAGCACCGCGCTTAAAGTGGCCATCACTGGGCAGGTTACCCTAGCTCATATTAATTATTTTCTTTATATTTAGTAATCTAAAAGCATAACAAAAAAAAAAAAAGAGCATTGGAAAGACTTAGAAGAGCTTCCCAGCCAACAATTTTACGAAGGTTCGTAAATTTAGAATAGAAGCGAACTTTTTTAAACATCAAAGAATAGTTCACTTTTATGTGGCGAGCTCTTTGCGCATATGTTTCCTAGAAACTTATGTAAACAGAGAGAGAATAGATTTTTGTTTTTTTTTTTTTGCATGGAAACTTCAAGCCGGCGCGGCGACACGTGCTTCCAGAGTGCGCAACAGAGTTCATTTCGCAGTAGCTTCAGAAGAGTTAAGTCTTTTTATCTGGGGAATACATTTTCAATTTAAATATCGAATGTGAAAAATTTAAATATGAAATAATATTAATTTAGCACATCTTATCATATCCAACATTGAACCGAAAGCAATTCTACAAGAAAAAGTTCACATTATTAAAAATATCTCGAAAAGAATAGAAAATTAATCAGCTGTCGGATTTTATTTGAACTTTAGCAAAAAAGGAGAAAAACAATGTATATATGTATATTAGGGTGGTTTTTTTTCGTGACTATTTTTTTTTCTTTGTCAGTCCCACCTCGAAATTTTGTGACAAATACCTAAACAAAAATTCCCTGAAAATTGGAGCCCTTAATATTAATATTAAGTACTAGACCAAGGCGTATAAAGATTTCCCATATAAAATACACGTAAACTTTGATTATTTTTCTTCAAAACTCTACAGCTCAGAGGCATGTTATGGTATAATCTTGGTCAATGGGAGGATTTCTTCAGAATTGAATGCTTTACAAAAGTGTCCATTGCGGTGTAACCCTAACTCCTACCACCGAGGTAGTACGGGTCATTAACCCCAATTTTTCCACGAAATTCTCGGTTTTTGCCCCTATCTCGTAAACAACAAGAGGTACAGAAAAAGTGAATATGAGAAACTTGTAGCAAATTCAATTTCCTACAAAAAAGTTCTGACCACCAAATTGCTAACATCGATATTTCTTGAGATATTGGGCTTTGAAGTTGAGGTAGTGTTTCTACAATTTAGCTCAATAATTCATGAAACTTCCACACTACCTCAACTTCAAAGCCCAATATCTCAAGAAATATCGATGTTAGCGATTTGGTGTTCAAGAACTTTTTGGAGGAAATTGAATTTGCTACAAGTTTATAATATTCACTTTTTCTACAGCTCTTGTTGTTTACTAGATAGGGGCAAAAAGCGAGAATTTCGTGGAAAAATTGGGGTTAATGACCCGTATTACCGCGCTGGTGGGAGTTAGGTTTACACCGCAATAGACACTTTTGTAGAGCATTCAATTCTGAAGAAATCCTCCCATTGAATTCCGGAGTTAAAGGTCTACTTCCGGTTTGAACAACTTCAAAGGTCATTTAGAGGACGAAAATGTTTTTTTTTAAATGTATCAAATGAAATTGTGAATGAATTGTGTATTTTTCATCGTGGAATCCGAATTAGAGGTCAAAATATACCCACCCCATTTAAAAAAAAAAAAACAAAATGTCCTTCCTGTCTAAATAACGCACTTAGCGCCAATCAATAGAGCGTACGCATCAACTTGAGAACTTCCTCCTTTTTATTTCGTCGGTTAAGGGACTACTGAAAACAGACTAATTTTTAATATTTTTTTTCTCTGCTCCTTCATTTAATATCATTATGAAACTTTTCACATATATGTACTTATTACATATATACAATATTAAACCTTTTTATTTTTTCCCAATTTTTTCTAATTTGTAAAGCGTGCTAAAATTGGGTCCTCGAAAAATGCCGACAGTTAATCTTGGATTGGAGAGTCCGAAACAAAAAACGCAAACGGCATTTTAAAGAGGAATACTTCTTACATAGAAATTAACCACAATTATTAAAAAAAAAAAGATTAAAAAAAAAAGAATGGCTGAGTTTAAAGAAAAAAAAAATTTTTAAAAATTGACTATTTTTCACTTTTTTCATTTGCTAATTTATTTATTTTTATTGACTTTTGGTCCAAAATGTGGTTAATTACCACGTACATCACTTTAATAAACAAAATGCACCAAGATTTATTAAAATCGGTTTAGTCAATCCGGAGATACTGTCGACCATTTGGAATAGCGTCATTTCGAGAAAAACGCGTTTAAAGTTTTTTTTTTTACGTTTTAGGAGGTTCTAGTAAAATTATGACAAAATTGCATATTAAAGGAGGAAGGCGTTTATTAAACTATGAAATTAAGTGACAAAAAGGAGGGAGCGGTATAAAAAGCTAAAAATTCGCATGACGTCATTTTTAGATGATATCACACCTGCTGGGAGTTTTTTTCCTTTAGAAATGTCTGAATAAAATTTTAAGAGGTGACTTCTAAAAGTATGAGGGGTTGAAAAATGCAAAACATAAGAAAATCGATTTTTTGAAAATTATAACCGGTAGTAGTCCCTACCGAGAAATCGATATCGCAAATGTCCGTTTGGGAAGAAATGGGTTAACTAGCTTTAGTGAGTATACTAATCAACCTCAGTATTAAAAATGAATGCAGCAGAGGCTAAGGTTTGAAATTAAGTTGCAGTATAAACATTTATATAAATTCAGTATTCTTCTTTTCGGCCGTACATCTGAACTTGTGTCCACAATTGTGATCTTTTCCGCGAGCACTCAGAGCGTCTTCTGCGAAATCTGCTCGCTTAAGCGATTGCGACCACTCCTCTGATCAAAATCGCGGCCCTTTCCTACTTTATCGAAAAATAAATTATTCTCTACTTATTTTTGAAAGTTTGCATATGGGTTGGGATCTTGAGAGCGTGTGGAGTTTCCCTTCGTGGTATGGATACTTGTGTGAAATTCTTTTTGAATTGTTCAATCATTTGCCTGGCGCCCGGATATTAAATTCGATCCTCTCGCCTCAACTGAACTGTTATACACCTTGGCTAATGCGCTGCATTCGCCTCAACTGAACTGTTATACGCCCTGGCTAATTTCATTCCACAGCCCACACAATCGGTCAACTGTCAAAGTTGTTTAAAGGTTATGTCATAGGAACAAGGAGAAAGGTTATTGTGGAAGTTGCCCGTTTTAGAGGCAGAAACTCCCGTCGAAACTTGCTAAAAATGTCTTACCCCACCAAGGAGGAACGTAAGAAGTGCTGGGATGCTCGTGACAATTTTTGGGCGTGCCTAGACAAAAATGCCCCAGACCACAGCAGCACCAGCGGTGCAGAATGCCCAAAAATCTGTGCTGAACTTCGGAAGTTATTTGAGAAAAATTGTCCCGCTCAATGGGTGAAACACTTCGACAGGAAGCGGAACTACGAACTTTTCAAGGAGAAGATTCAAAAGGGCTACGACCCTTTGGAAGAGAAAGTATCGTCGTAGACTGACGAGGAGACCGCGAAAGAACACCGGTTTTCTTCTTTTTTTTCTGTAATTTATTGTTAAAATACCGAAATAAAGTGCGATTTAAGTTTACAAGACTAGTTTTTGGTCGATCACGACTCGGTTTGTTGGCCAAGAAGGTCTACTTCTATGGAGACGATATGTTTCCCGGGGATCATCACGTTCCCGAGAATTCGCGCCTCTCCACCCTCTTCCAGATATTCGGCGCACATGGCTAGGACAATGTTCGCGTCCTTGTCGGTGCAATTAAATATTCCCACTAATATCCGGCCGTCTGTGATCACAACTCGGAAGGACCGCGATAGCCACTTCCTGAGATTTGCTCGCCCGGGCGTTAGGTTCTCCGGGACCTTTTTGATCATTGGCTAAAAATAACAAAAATATGAATTTATCCTGCAGTACAAATTTGTGTAATTTACGTCGGGTTTTGTTGCAAACATCTTATTCATTTCAATCAAATCTTCCACACTTGAGGAACTCATTTTGAAGAATAATTCTCAATTTGTTTTCATCCGGAAAAATCTACAATTCTTCGCTGTTACATTACGTTTGACGTTTTGACATGCACACATCAAAATGCAGAGGGCGTTGAGAACTTTTGGTAGGGAAAATCCGAAAATCGTAAACCCAAACCAAATTCCAGATGATTTGACATTTAGATAACGGTTGTGCGTAACAGCTGTTTACAAGTTTCACTGGTGGGAATATGTTTGTTTTTGCAGTAATTACAGGTAATTCGTGTCGAATTTTGCGCTAAAACATTCCTACTTACTTTGTCCACTTAGTCAGCGACTCGTGCTATAGTAAAAAAGCAGAAGATAAAAGCGGACCGTGTTTAAAACGCCTCCTCCTTGAGCTCGCTCCCGAAGCAAAGATTAATTATGAACTTGTGCCCGACGATAAAGCGATTTTACAAGAAAAGCTGTGCGAATACGCAGATCGTAATGAAACGCAGGCTATTTTCACAACAGGAGGAACTGGTTTCAGCCCGCGGGATGTGACTCCGGAGGCAACACGCGCAGTCATCCACAGGGAGTGCCCCCAATTGACTTTTGCCATGGCGCTGGAGAGCTTCAAGAAGACTCCTTTTGCTGCTCTGTCCCGCGCTGTCAGCGGAATTCGACACAAGACTTTGATTGTAAACTTTCCTGGCAGCGTGAAGGCAGTCCAGGAATGCTTTGAGGCTATTAAAATGGTCCTCCCGCACGCTATCCAGCTTCTGAGAGACGATTTGGAGCAAGTTAAAGCGGTGCATCAGCAGGTCCAGCAGCACGGTCATGTTTGTCCGCATAAAACTGGAACCGGTGGCAGGGACGATAGAAACTCTCCGTATCCCATGTTGCCCTTGAAAGAGGCTCAGGATATTGTTTTTAAAACAGTGAAGAGAATCTCAACAAATTCAGATTTCTTCCGGAAATTTGTGTCCCCCGTAGACATTCCTCCATTCCGGGCTTCGATCAAAGACGGATATGCCCTCAAATCTACAGGCTTTCCTGGAGTTCGGAAAGTTGTAGGATACATCGCTGCAGGAGATGATGTAAGTACAACAAACAGTTTTGTTTATTTGAGTAGAAAATAATGTAGTACGACACATTTTGAACTGTAGGTTTAAGTGCTGAAGAATAATCCAAACTATGATCCTGCTGCTTCCCATTCAAACGTTTAAACTGTATTTTAAATCATCAGTTCTAGCACCCCAACCGTCCAAAATCAGTATTTGTTTTTTTTTTTTTGTACATGTTTTTATTCACTTCATACCCATATTTCTACATTAACCTTTGAACGTAGTTCTTCTCTGTAACAATATTTCTAACCACATGACTGATTCAATGTAAAAACTTTATTTTCCCCATTCGAATTTTAACCTTGATTCAGTCTAATTCGTTAATTCTCTAACCATATTGTAATAAAGATTAAGGCCCAGAGGAGAGCAGGGTAAATTTGACCGGTAACCTTGTGGCTTTCCCTATGAAAAAATAAATGTGTACTGCGACAATTTTCTTACTTCTGCCATGTTCATAAAACAATAGGAAAACACTAACTTTATCGTCAAAAAATTTTAGGCAAAAGGCTGCAAGATTCTAAGGTATTAAAAAAAATAGAGAATTTTCCTGGATTTTCTTAACGCTGCCTATTAAAAGTATGGAAGTTTTCATCTTAAACAACCCATAAAAAGTTGGCATAAGGCCTACTAAGGGCTAAATAAAATGAATGGTGAACATTTTTGGGGAAATTGTGTGGTTTTCTTATTTATGCCTTTGAAACTATATGATACTTATGTTAAATTTGAACACTGTGAAGTCGGTTTTATCGATTAAAGGCGTCTGTAATGAAAGCATAGATCATAAAGTTGCAGGACAATTCGTTGAAATTGTGATCATACGAAGAAAAAATTTGTTACAAGTTGTTACAACAAAAGGCATAAGCGTCGAAAGTGGCCTTCATATTAATTGTATGTAGAATACTTGTATAATAATGTAAAAACAAATTTTCATTGATTTTTATTTGTGCCATTTAACGTACCCTACTTTTCAAATTACTATCCCAAAAAACAAAAGTGTTGAAAATGGTCTAAGAATTGATTTAATTATTTAATAAATAATAATTTTAACATGAAATAACTAAGCTTTTATTTATTCAATTATAATTTAAAAAATAAATATGCGTGCGAAGAGTGTGAATTTTTTGTTTCTATGCAAAGGAGCAAACTATAAAACTACTGGATCGATTTGAATAATTCTTTCAACAATTGGAAGCTAATTTATTGCGGGTGCTTACAGGAAAAATCGTCTACAATTGCTATTATTATAATAGGGCATGAACTTGGATTTCTTAGTGTGGGCCTAAGCGCTTATGGCGGATGAGTGAAATTAGCTTTTACTTAGATTCTATCATAGTAAAAAATTTGGCCTAGTATATATGGATTTATTCCTAATGAATGTGCAGCAATTTTATAGTACATTTCGCCGGAACCAATACTTCCTCCCACTGTTAATCATCAGCACTTAGTACCCTGTAGTCTTCGGCCCGCATTTTACATTCAGTTGGATTTAAATTTAGAAATTTTATATACTTCCAATTTCTGTATTTCTGTATTTTTATAAATTGTAAAAATAAGTGAAATATGGAATGTGAATTCAAATTTATAAAAATGAAAATCGGCGTCCACTTAAAATTGCATCTTTTTTAAATTGAAAAAAAAATAACAGCTTAATTATTTCACAACTGGCAATGATCGAATTGCGGAACACGTTTCAATTCGGATACAACTGAATATCGATTTCAATTACATCTCGATCGAAGTATAGAAAATTCTTCGCTGCGGCTTTCTAATCTATGAAAAAAATTGTATATCACTTCAATGGCACCAAAATAAATTAGTAAAGAACATTATAGTAATATATATTTTATTATTATTTTATATTTATATATACATATATTTATATTTAGTCAAACCAATTTAAAGTTTCCAGAAAGCTGAGTCCTCGAACATTTCCATATACCTAGTTTTATAACAATTTACAATATTATTATATTATACAATTTTGAAGATATGTATATTATTTGTAATACAAATTTACAATTATTTTTATTTTTAATTTTCCTGTACCTAACAATACGATTAATACAATATTTATAACAGAACATGGTACATATGTTTTTAGGAAATAATCTTTGCTATAGATATAATCGAATGTTTTTTTTAAAAGCCATAAATTGTTCTAAGAAATGAAACAGCAAAAAGTATAACATCTGTTGCCAAATCTATAATATAAGCCTAATTTGTTTATTTATTCAACGTTCCGAATTTACGTTACAGTAGACATTAATTTAAATAAGACCGACAGTTAAAGTTTAATCTATCGAAGTTTTCAACTGTACTGGCCATTGTGTTTGTCTCTTCGCTCTGGAAAAGCAAAATTTTAATCAGCGTTAAAAGTATATAGTAAAAAACCTACATTTTCATTATTTGTTTGACTTTCTGCAGCAGCCTCTGGTGTCTTATCTGCGGTAGGTGCAATAATCTTATCCGGCTCATCGCTTTCTTCCTCAGAAAGTACTTTCACACTTTCATCATCATCGTAGTCATGATCCTTTTCTTCAGTCTGTAAGGGCGGATTTAAAAGGGTTAAATTTTTTAAGCATACAAATTTATAAAATATTCTTCTTATTCTTATCGTGCAAAAATTTAAATAGAATAACTTAAACTACACTTAGTAGGGTGTGAATCATATATATATACAAATGTACATACCGCTGCCATTGGTACGTCTTCATCGAAACTTGGCGCTGAAATTATGTTGCCCGCAAAGAGCTCTTTAAAATTTTAGAATTTAGATTTAATTTACATTCCTGATATAATACTTTTTTACTTACGGCCATCTCTTGGAAAATTTGCTGTTTCAATATTTGCCCTTCTAACATTCGGTAATTGCGCTCTCCTTCCATCGCGATTGCTTATATTTTTTTGTGAACGAAACCTTTTGCGAGAACTTTCGACATTGTTATCCTCATTTGACGAATTACTTCCCCTTCGCGCATTAGGATCAAGCGACACCGATTTTCTTGCAGTCTAGTATATAAAAATAATTAGAAGATACAAAAACACAAACACACAACTAACAAAGTTTTCTAACATATATCGATTCTGGAGCATGACCTGAACAAAATTTATGAGAAATATTCTATAATTTTCATTCTAAAAAACCACACCTATATGTTTAATATTAAGTTAATAAATTTTTTACCAGCAAGCTTAGAACTCCCAATACTTTAATTACTCATGGCAATACATTTAATCGGGAATTTTATCATATTGGATCCATATTCCTTAATTTCAGAGTTTGGATAGTAGAATCACAAACAAAATAGATTTGAAATCAGGGTCCAAATATCTCTTTTGCACTAATTTTTATTAAGATCCATTTCAATTTGAGAAGTCGTTGTCGTCATATTGGAACCATGCTATGAGTAAAGAAGACAGAGAGCGCAGAAAGATCTCACAGGTAAAGCATCACAGATTATGATCTTATGCTTATCTTCGCTGGTTAACCAACCCTTGTAGACTGAATACTGACATGGAAGAAAATTCTTGGGCGAAAGACATTTTCAACAAAAACATTCTTTTGTCCACTGATTTTCTTATCGTTGGAATAAAATGCAATCGGTTACATATCTTCCTCCGGTATATCAGTGTTACTGATGCCAGCATTAGCATCTTGCGACTCCGCAGTCTTTTTAGTCTAAACGAAAAAGTTATAATACCATTAAAGAAGCCACAAGCATTTTTTTCGGATAGCGTTTTAACAATAATTTAGTATTTCCGGATGGCAGCCGAGGAATACCATAGAGAAAAACCTTAGCATTTCTTTCAAGCAGCCATGCAATCTTGCAGATCTTCAGTCTCTAACTTCAAACCAGAAATAGTTTCCTTCATTTCTTTGGATAACTAGTTAACCCTAGCAATCAAGAGATTTAAACTTAAAATCCATGTAATGCTTCAACGAATCCATATAAATTTCATATCAGGTTCCGCCGTGTTGCCGATGCCACTACGTGATTTTTGGTTTCAAATGTGTTAACGAGCAGATTTACTTTGTACAATTTTACAGTGCTGATTTAAAAAAAACAAAAACCTATGAAGTTTTACAGATAAACGCAGTACCGAAAATAATAGCATGCTACTCAGTTGACAAGAGAAAAAACTGGAAATTTTGATAACAGATTCATAATCATCATGCCTAAAACCCCCAAGTACTAATTTTCATGACGATTTTTTTAAGTTTACAATTTTCGGCCAACATCTTGGGCCTTTTATTGAACCTTATGACAGATGCAGATGGAATGTATCTAAATGTTAACCAAAGACAGGCTATAACTATATCAATTTCATTAAAAGTTTTGCAAAAAATAGTTCACAAACATGTCGATTATAGTTTTTTTTTATATAGATTATTACGTACTTAGCATTCTAAAACATTAAGAATTCATAGTGCTTCAAGAGTGCACTCACACTGGAAAGCTAATTAATTCGTTCTTTAGAAAGTTAGATACTATCCTAATAATATGAAAAACTAAATAAAATTGCGGAAAACAATTTGGGAATAACCAGTGATCCTCATAATAGCCTGCGTGTTAAACTGCGGCCACACCACAAGATACTCCATAGAATCGATTGTCATATGTTGGAACACTTTCGAAACACCCTGTTATGTAGTTGAACTATAAAAAATGCCTTTGAAATTTATGCATTTTAAGAAAGACAAGGTTCAAATGACAAAAATAATTCATGAAATCATAAATTGTAGCTACTACATAATAAAAGTGTTTCATGGTCCAACTTTAATTCAGAAAATATATTACCTCTACTGACACACGCTTGCTTACTCTACCGCTTGATTTGCTCTTGGGAATAACCAGATTTGTAATTTTATAACGAGACTGTTTGTCCCTTTGAATCAAACCAATTCGTTGAAAATTCTCTAAAGATTTCATTACCACTTGCTTTATGTTAGGGACTGGCTTCAATTTTTTGTTACAAAGGCGAACATATTGCAGTACTTCGGTAAATCTTAATCCGTTTTCAAGTACGGTTATTAAGGCCTTAAGAACATGTCTGTTGATTTTTTTCGGAACGCCACTTGAATCCATTTCTGTATACACTGGATAAATCTCACAAATAAAAATTTATTAAAACGATAATTTTCAAACTAACTTGTTGTCACGAAACTTTAAAATATTGTTTTTTAAATGACAGTCAATGCAACTGTGCTCAGCGACATTTAGATGATATAAGAAAGTAGGCCTCTACTTGGGACAAATTATAGTATTTTTAAAGCTATTTGATTATATCAAGCAATTTTTGAGGAATAAGGAGTAACAATGAGAATCGAACCTTTTAAGTATAAAATTATAACAGGGATGGGTTTCTCGTTCCAAAAGGTGTATGAAATTATTTTTTCCTCGAATAATCACTGCGTATAATTAAACACTGTAATATTTATGTGGTTTAGTTTTTATTCACAAATTACAATAGTTTATAAGCTTATTGTTAATATTAATTAATTTATTCAGGAAATCTAAGTCTCCCGTAATTCCAGGAAATTCCTGGTAGTCACCAGCAGTACAAAGTACCTGTGGTCAATTCAAGATTATTCGAGCTCGAACTTTACTTTATTTTTCACTTCGGAAAAGGAGCTCTCCGTTGTGTAATATTTTCTTAGGTTTTTCCCTTATATTTATTTAAGGAACGCATTTTCTCGCATTCGGATCGCTTAACACTTTGACTGCCACGTCAGTCACCCGTGATTGACACGCAATAGCTGAATGTGAAGCTGAATAAAACGTGACAGTCAACGTGTTGCGTACCATTATTATTTTATGACGGTCGAGGATTGGACGGTCGAGTTTAGGAATTTATTTTATTACAGATAATTTGTTTGTGAAATTTAAACTTATTGTTAGATAAAGCATAAAGATTTCTGGAGACGCGACAGACATGTTTATATTTAATATTTCATTTGTGTACCCCTCAACTCCCAGAGAAAAAGATTTAGCTCCATCATATTTATTTTTGACTTCAATAACTATTGATTGTGCTCAAATAAAAAAAGGAATTTTGGGATATTTTGTTACTGTTGTTCTTCTTCACAAATCATAGTAATTAATGAGTATAAAATTTCGCTAATTAAACGAACTGAAAGAAACTTAAGATTTTAACACATATTTTTAAAACCTTCTGCAAACAAAAGCCAAAACTAAACAAGAACATTTTTTTGTTCCAGCAAAATAGGTTCTCTAATTATTAAAATAATTATTCTTACTTTATTTTTGTAGGTAACAGATTTAACATTGGAGGACGACGAGTGCTTCAAAATCAACACTGGAGCTCCCTTGCCCAGTGTTGCGGACTGTGTAATACAAGTGGAAGATACAAAATTACTCAAAGTAAAAAAAGATGGTACGGAAGAACTGGTTGAAATATTAACAGATCCTCAGTCACTTTTGGATATTCGGTTTGTTCAACTATTCTAACTTAGTTCGATTAACATATTAATATATTTTCATAGTCCAGTGGGGTGTGATCTAAAAAAGGGAAGCGCAGTTTTCCTAGGTGAGGACTACTCTGACGTAGTCTTCAAATCTCTGCTTGCATCAGTAGGACAAATTAAAGATTTAGAAAAACCGAAGGTAGTTGTTTTATCCACAGGTAGCGAATTGCTTGATCCGAGAGATCAATCTAATTCCACGTCGAAAATATACGACTCAAATACAACGATGCTGGTGGAGTTATTGAAGTACTTCGGTTTCGAATGTGTGGAAAGTGCTGTTGTAAGAGATGAGTACGATTTTTCCCTTAAAGTTACACGAATTTAGTATTTAACTATGACGTTAACAGTATCGATTCGGTCCAGAAAACTATTAAAAATGTTTTTAAGCTGGCTAACTTTGTGATTTGTACTGGCGGTGTATCTATGGGTGATAAAGATTACATCAAGCCTGTTCTAAATGAACTTGGATTTACGATTCACTTTGGCAGAGTAGATATGAAGCCCGGGTAATTTTTGTTCAATCATTTCAAACATTGATGGTATTCATTTGTGCATCTTTTTAGAAAACCAATGACCTTTGCGTCTTTTAATGAAAAATATTTCTTTGGTCTACCTGGGAATCCTGTATCGGCTTTTGTAACATTCCACCTTTTTGTGCTTCCTGCTTTAAGATGGGTTTCTGGATGGGATCGCAGTAAATGTGAACTATCCAAACTTAATGTTAAAGTAATATAAGAATAAATTTTTAATAGAAACACAGATTATAGTTGCCTTTGGTATCTTATAGCTTGGAAATGAAGAAATAGCCCTGGATCCTCGACCCGAGTTTGCACGAGCATCAATAACGAGTAGAAATGGTGTACTTGTCGCTACCATTACAGGCAATCAGGTAAAAAGATTATTATTCATACTTTAAAATTTCGCTAATTTTTCACCACTTCGATGCAGATGAGTAGTCGTCTACAGAGCATCGTAGGTGCTGATGTGCTACTCCATTTACCTCGTCGTAGTGATACGCGCAAAACCTTACATAAAGGAGAATCTCTTACTGCCTCAGTGTTACGTTATGATTTTATCTCAAAATATGAATAACAATTTTGGTGTACATACAATTGTAGTATATGTTTAGAAGTTTTGTTACAATTTATAATTTTTTCTTTCATTAGTGCGGTGATGTATGTTAAGTTAATAAAAGTACAATAACATTTTCTAGAGGTCACAATTCTTCACATTTGGATTTTATTCTTTCAAACCACATATTTAGACGTTCCGATCTTTTTCCCTGTTAGATACTACAAAGAGCTGTATTCCAAAATTATCATGTATTGTATATTACAGCAACTGCCTTTTTCACTTATTAGAATTCTGCTTGAATATACTGGCTAAATACGAGTGCACTTCATTTCATATAAATCGAAAAAAGCAATGCTGCACAGCTAATTAAGGGTGCCCTATTACTAATTAATGCCGGATTATTTTGAAAACGACAAAATAAGGTAGTAAATTTGGGTTTAAAATTAATTCAAGATGTCCAAATATTCCATCATAAGAAATCTGCATTCTATTCTGTTGTAAGTTTTACAACAATACGAATTCCTCTGCAATTTTTCGAAGCTAACGAAATTATAAATTCATTAATGCGGACGCTTTCTCAATACTCAACTTCACAATTTAATTTTTTTGAGCATATTTATAAAAGCGTTTTTTTTTTTTTTATAAAAAATTAGAAACTAGTCTAAAATACTAATCAATATGTTGCCAAAATGATTATGCTTAAACTTCTATGGGATTCTCATAATAAATTTCTAAAAAACACTATGACAAAAAGGGCATTTCCTCAAAAGAAATGTAATTTTCAGAAAAAATGGATAACAGAATCAGAATTTCAGATTTGAAGACATTTTTTTCTACAACAACTAGATGGAGAATAGTGGTTGAGGCCTTAGTTGAAAGTCTAGAGAACCTATTTTGAATAATATTTAAATTAAGCTCATACGTTACATTGTTAGTAAGTTGTAGCATGATTACTGACATCTTACAGAGCTATAAATAAGCCCTTTTGCTAAGTTCCAGGTTCGAAATATGAGTACTTTCTTCCTAATATAACGTACTCGACGTATATGTTGTGCAATAGGAATGTGTGAAAACTAATGAGTCACAATCTATTTAATACAAACCATTAATTTAAAAAAGTAGTGAAGAACGTGAATTATGAATGATATGTAGAAAAACATACAAAGGTATGTTAAAGATCAAATCCTTTCTTTATGCGAAAAAGAGAGGTCTCGTTAAATCTTTTTATTTTATTCAAGACGAAGCAGCACCTCATCGCACACAAGAAGTATTTGAAGCCATCAATAAATTTTATGGCGATCGAGTCATTGGCCTAGGGTACCACGCTTTGCTAGGGGAAAAGCAATAGAATAGCCACCTTACTCGTCAGATCTCATTATGATTTCTTTTTGTGGGGCTACATTAAAGATCACTGATATGAAAATAACCCAAAAACAATAGAGGATTTTATCAAATACATCAGGAGGATCGTCTATAAAAATTCCATAAAATGTGAAAACGAAGTTCATAAAATCAAAAGACAAAGTATTATGATTGTTATATATTTACAAAATACTTATGTACATTAATAGGGGTCGTAAAACTAAGCAATCAAAGAGTCAGTCCCTTTGTTCAAAATCAGTCCACTGAAGCACTCTTCATGCACTTCCCGTCTCACACCCTTTGAACAGCGGCGACATCCATTTTGAAGCGGAACGAAGATCTACATGGCAACGACAGGTTGAATTTGCTGGCCGGTGCAGCCAGCTGGTAACGCTCCTGAGGCCTGGGGTCCCAAATCGCGTGTTCGATCACGGTTAGAGCGCTGCTCGTCAGCACTTCTGCAGAGTACTGTGTGGGTGATCCTTCCGCTTCAGCAATGTCTGCAATGGAAGACAAACAATTTTTAGTTTGAGGATCATTACGCATAAAATCATCAAATAGAAGAACCCGCGTCAAAATTTTTTTATACTATTATTTTATCTATTAACGCTTGGCAATCTAGAGTTCCCACTTCGGGTACTTTCATTTCTAGCCAAGCCCTACATCTGCTATAAATTTTAGCGAAATCGGTGATGACTAGTAGGTGCCTTCTCCTTGTTAGTTTAAAAAACTTCGTGAATCCAAACACGAGATAACTCGTGGTGGACAATGGCTGAATATTATAGCGGCAGCGAATGTGTTCAACACCTAAAAGATCCCTACCAAATTTTCTCGAAATCAAAAATAGTTCTGCACTGTCATGGCAAATACATTGTGAATTAATCCAATCTAAAATTAATCTATGAGATCGTATGTATGCCTTTTTTAGGTAAAACATTAAGTAAAGGGATTTCCTTTCACTCAATGCTGATTTTCAAAAATACCCTCAAATTGAATTACTTTAACTGTGAGGTTATAGAGATTTTTGCACTTCATAGAAGCTCTTTTTTAAAAATAAAATACACACAACTCTACTTTTACACGATTTTAAAATAACACGCATCACAAATTAATTCTATTCCGTGTGACCGTTTTATATTTTTCATAAATACTACGGACTGTGTGCAGCCGTCGTACCGCCGTCTCGAATCCGTGCGACCGTTTATTTTTACTCGGGAAAACTTACAAGGAAAAGTGCATTTGATGATCTTTTTGTTAAAAAAGATAAAATATGTTCAAATAATTTTTATCGGACGGAAGTCTTCATTAGAATCGAGATCGGCGAATGTGCCAGATCTTTCTAATGAAGACAGTGTAAAAAAGAGTTGGGTGTAAATGTATTGTCATGACAGTACAGAGTGCGGCATCGTCCATTAGACGATTTCGTATGAAGTGATCGAAGAAATAAATTTATAATATGCTTTTACTGTAAGGAGTAGGTGCTCTAAACAAAGATTCCGCCGGGACTCCGTTTGTGTCCAAGGCGACCACGCTTATTCCGTATGGCTGGAGCTCTTTGCGTAATTCCTCCGCGCAGCTTTCCACAGCGACGCGAGAAGCCGTGAACGCGACCAGGCCGTCTCCGCCGTTGCCTGCTCCGATGTAGATGAGTCGTCCTCTGGTCGGCCGCAGCAAGCCGACGAAAGCCTTAGCAATTCGGAGCGATCCCAAGATATTCGTCTTAAGCATCGCCTCCCACTGGTGGACGTCTTGGTTTTCGATCCGTCCCCGAAAGACAGAACCCGCTGTGTTGATCACGGCCATGATGCCCCTCTCGCCGGCGTTCATGTGCGCGCCCATGGCCTCGGTGGCCTCGCGCAGGACGTCCTCGCGGGTTACGTCCAGCTGCATGGGCACGATGGACCCCTGAATGGGAACCTCTGAACTCTCGCGCATCTTCATCCAGCCGCGCAGGAGCTTAGCTGGCAGCGAATCGATCGCGTCTTTCATTCCAGCAAAGACTCTGCAGCCGCGATTCGCCAGGTGGGTGCATAATTGGAGCCCTAGCGCCGTATCGGCGCTCGTTATTAAAACGATGCCGTTCTGTGGACCTGAAAGATTCGTTCGGGTCGCGCGCACCTTGCACAACAGGTACAAAAGTAATGCGCCAGCTATGGAGAATAACGCAACAAGTTGTACTGCCAAAATTAAAGCTGTCTGGAGCTCCATTATGGCATGTCTGAAATGAAAAAATAAATTGGTTAGATTTGAATTTCATTCAGGTAATCAAATATGAAATCAAGAAAATCAATTGTGATTCTTAATGCACTATACTCTCGATAATTCGCAGCTCGATTATCCAACATATCTGCCAAATTCCTCATGCAATATGCTGTAATTCATTTAAACTTAGCCTAAAATATTCCAGGGATAGTAAAAATAATAATTGTATTATTATATATGTTTTTAAATTTGTTTATAAGTTCTAGATTTTAATTTTGTGTTCTTGTTTTGTATAGCTTGCACTAAGCTAAATAAATAAATATAGAGACAAATTAAAGAAAATCGGCTCAACGGTTTTTGAGTTATCTGAGAATAAACATACAAACATTCCGTTTATAATCTTAGCCTTGATGTCAATTAATTCTGTTTCTACATGGTCCTGTAGTCTATTAGACGAATGTTTAGTTATCTAGGGCAGTAATTTTATTTAATAATTCAGCTAGCCGGGTAGCAATATTATTTGGTCTTTTCTTGCTGATGAATGACTAAAAGACGAATGGCATAAACATTTTTTACAAATTTGATAGAATCTCCACTCAATTTTCGCTCATGAGTATGCATCAAGCAGCCTCGGAAACAGTTTAGCTCATAAGTCATGAGTAGCTCCTCTTTTTCTTTCGCACACTCATGCCCATCAAAATGTAAATGGGGTGAATAATTATAAATATTAATAAGAGCCCTATTACGGAAGTCGATTTCGCTCGACTCCTTCTAGAAAAAACACATTTTAAAGCTAGAGCAATAAGATGCTAACAAAATGTGTGTCTTCGCTAATCAAGTCGAATGAAACCTACTTACATAATAGGGCTCTTTGATTAAAATAATTTGTTACATATTGTACATTTTTAAAATATGTATAGTATACCTATGAAACTAGTATAGAAAGAATTGAACGTGATTTTATTTTAAATTAAAATAAATACGAATAAAATTTTTATAAAACTACGGTCTACATGTTCAGAAAACAATAACAACATTCAGCAACTTTGCAAAACGTTCATGGAAAGTCTTAAATCCGCTGCTTCTGAACGTTGGCAAAAATTTTAAATTTTCAAACTACAATTTTACGGACCGTAATAGGCGTGATATTAAAACTGAAATACCATAGAAAAGTGATGTTGATTTTTGCAAGTTTCTGAGCCCTTGAGTTTTATACACTACTTTAACTCCGTGTGACCTCATTTATGAATCAATTTCAAACGTTTCTCGTTACATTCACAATAATACCAATATTGTATAGGATAAATTCAAAAACTTCAAATATCTGTCCATCAAAAAGGCATTATGGTCGCATGACAGCCTTGTTTTGATGATTTTGAAAATTATTAACAACTACACCATGCTGACGCTAAATCAATTGACCGGATACACAAAACGAAAAATAATTTTAGCATTCTTATCCCACTTCTGAAATGCTCTTCATTCTTCAAGCGGATGCTCAATTATAATTTGATTTGCTGCTCGATCCAGTTAATTTATTTGGGTTAAGAGTAAGTAATTATTGATAATAGCGAAAATTACCTGTATATTATGATTTCTTCTGCACTCTTGTCTTTTCAAGTTATAACACAACAGACAACTGCATCATTGATTGTTATGCTACGCTCGTTGCTTTGTTTTGACGTTCGTGATGTGTTCATGATACAAAATTGAATTTTTGATACAATATAATATATCATGCATTGTTAATGCACTTTTTTAATTTTTGACGATACTGATGCTGCTTTTTTGAATTTACCTATATTCTGTTCTGTTCTCATAATTGACCGTACGATGGCAAACCTTCACAACGATCCCAATATACTAAATATGGATGCTGCTGAATGGGCATTAAGGGGGACCACTAGTGTGACATTTTGAAAAAAAAAATTATTTTTTTTTGTCATAGTGTATACCTTTAAAAATAACATACTAAAATTTCAAGTGCATATCTCAAATAGTTTTTGAGTTAGAGCCATCAGAAGAGCAGCCGCTCATCGTATCGAGGTACTAACAAATGTATGAATTAAACTTTAAACGCGTTTTTCTCGAAACTACTTTTTTCAAATTTGCTGCAGTTGTAGCTCGAAGACAAATCATCCGATCGATTTGATTCTTATTGCAACTTCTTTTATACATGTTTCTTCGTGCCATAAACCTCCAGTTTTCCGAATCGAATAAAAAAATGTAATTTTGGCAGGCCAAAAATCACCAAATTTTCGCGCGAAATTTTAATTTTTTTTTAAAACTCCATTTTTTTAAATTTAAATTTAAAAATTTTTTTTTTTCGAGGTTTGTGGCACGGGAAATACCTTCTAGTTTGATAAACTTTTTGTTTTTTTTGATTTCACGCAATGTGAAGGTCTCTATAACTGCAGCAGTGGGGCACTTTTTTTTTTGGAGCCTTGGGAAATTGCGAATAACTCGCTAAGTTTTCAAATTTTTGGTTCAAAAATTTTATCATGTATTTACTACACCTGTGTTCAAAAAAATAGTAGTGCAAGTGCTCTTGTCTGAAGACACTGCTATTCATTGCTTATGAACTAAAATGTTTTTAATTGTTCATCAGATTCTTAAACACCTGATGTTGTGTTTTGTGCAAAAATTGTCTTTGTTTTGTACATGAGAATTTGTAGAACAGCAAACTTGCCGCATTGGTGCACTACTATTTTTTTGAACACAGGTGTATATATCCACAAATATATCCTTAAAATATTAAAACATTCCATGCAATATTGTCTTTAAAAAAAATTCCAAAAATCACCTTTTTTTCAGGCGGTCACACTAGTGGTCCCCCTTAATGGGCATGTCTACATCATAACTCTAATTGAACCTATATGTCTTATCCCATTTCTGCAGGGGTTAAGGCGGGAGTAGCTTTAATATCTTAAATGGGTAAGCCCATTTTTTTATTGCAGATTCGGATACGCTTCAAATTACGTAGGTTTTGTCTGAAAGAAAGACAGTTCTTCTTAACAGATTCGTATGTTTTAACTAGATGTTAGATTGATGTGATTGGGGGTCGAGTATATCATTGGATAGTTTTTTTTTTTAATATTGAATACGTATAATTTTGTTTTCTAATACGATCCGATGTATACATATTTTTCAATGCTAGATGTCGCACTATTTCTAACGAAGCCAGAATTGTTATAATAAATTCCGCAGAGTTAAACAATTTATATTGTCGGACTAAAGAGCTTGTACTGTATATATAATAATCTGAAAACGGTCGTAATACCCAAAACGCATCCAATAATTCAGCTGTTGTTGATTTCATCAGCTGCCTTTTTTTTTATTATTCTATATATTACAGAATGTTAGCTAATAAAACATTTTTGAAATTTGTTATGATTGTATTTAAGTCACAAAGTGCAGAATTTTACACAAATTACAAATATTTAATATTCATTCAAGATTTTTTCCATTTTACAAAAAACCTCTTCGATTTTTTAAGGTTCATTTTCGACGTTGGTGCGATCCGGAATTCTCGAGCGAAGTCTTCTGAGTTGTAGAGTGCCATTTTTGCAGTCATGGGCCGAGGATAGGAATCATCGTAGTAAAAGCTATGGGCGAATTTTACGAAGAAGAATTTCATGCTATTCAAGTTATATTTCTTCAAAATGTTGTCTTGTATTTGAGCTAATGGCTCATTTGCGGTGTGCCAGGACACATAATTTCGATAGGCAATTTGCAACGCTGCAATGATGGGCAGATAGAAGTTCACGTAGAATTCATCAATTTCAATTTCCTCAAATGTTTGGCCAGTTTCACGCAGTTGAATCCTTAGATTTTCGCTAAAAAGAGTAAAGTTTTCGATATGTTCCGCTTTGTTATCAAATATTTCCCTCCAAATCTCCATTTCACGTTCTGCACAAAAGTGAAGCATTGGCCTGTTGTGATTACCCACTAAAGGGCCCAACAAATACCACGCCTGAGAGAATATATTTTTATCCGCTTGATGATATGGTCTGCATTTCTTTAACGATCGTGGAATGCCATGCTTGCTAATATTAATTATATTTCTAAGAAAGTTATCTGGCTCTATATGGAGTGTTGCGTACTCGTCCTTTACGTTTTCGTATCGAAAATTGAATCGCAGATAGTTGATAACTGGTATCTTCTGGTCAAGAATTTCAGTATAATTTTCGATGTTGAGTGGAAGTTCCTCACTAAAGCGATCTTTCAAACGTTCAAAGAATTCTGACCGGTTCTTTTCGTCAGCTGGTGTGAAATACCAAGAAAGTGCAACTGCAAAAATAGCTGATAAAAAGTGTTGGCGTACAAGTTCAGTCCGATTCATATGCTTGTCCTTAATACAGGCAATTTTGTAAGAAAAATAATTAGCAACAGTCTTTGGAGGTATCTCTAAGAAGATCTTAAGAAATTGCTCAACGTAGTCTGGACTTTTATTTTGAAACGAAATAATGTCATCAATATCTATAACATAGCCCATTGTCTCAAAGAATGACCTGTAGTTGAATACAGTTGATGCACTTAGTTCTTCAATACTCATTGTCATACCGCTAGCTTCAGACTGGCCGGTGGTACTGGAAATAGCATCGATTTTTGCTTTTATTTCATGCAGATCTTCTTTTATCATAGCTATATTTTGAGGACTGACATTAGCTATTTTCAGAATATCCTCTGCGTTCTCCAACTCTTCGGTTGTTAACTTTGCTGGTGATATGCTAATCACTTTCTTGTCATCGGCAAACCTAATCTGGCACGATAGTAATGTGTCACAACCTATGAGGCAAAGCACTGCAGCTGCTTTAATCATATCAAATTGTGCTTCAGTCCATGTCTCATCGAAAACAGGAAAACCACCACAAAACATGTGAAGTTCTTCATTCTCGAGAATACTTTTCGGACGAAGGTCAATTGAACTACTAAAATCTCGGACTTTCCTTATTAGTGAGCAGTTAATTCTTTCATTGATAAGCGTCTCATCGTATACGTCGGGCGTGACATCGGGCATAAATTCACCGATTTTGTTGTCATATTCCACTGTTTCGTATTGACCGCAGGCATACTCGTAGAAATCCTCAGCAGGATCTGCTTCAAAATTCATACACTTCACGATCCATTCCACGTATTCCTCAAAAATTGCGGGATAATCTTCGAGCGGGAATCCAGCCATTTGCAGCTTAAACGCACTGATTTTGCGCAGTTGACTTCGCTTAAAAAGATATTTACGGGTCAGCGAGACGACTCCACATCTATACCCCAGGCACCTTGCTTAGCCGAAAAGCAACTAATCTAGTTGTTTGCACATCATAATCTCCGAGAAGGCTTAGAGAAAAGACAAAAAACAAACACAATAATTAGGTTCAGTAGCAAATTTTGATGGCAGATGAGTCATGATTAGAACGAGTATTAAAAATTGGTTTAAATCTAGAATAAGGTAACCTATTGGATTTTAATTCTTTTTCCTGGTGGCACTATCCATATTGTTCGCAACACATTACCACTGACAAAAACACTGACATGCGTTCCGAAATTTCCATATTGTTCGCAACACATTACCACTGACAAAAACACTGACATGCGTTCCGAAATTTGAGGACTATTTCTAAGAGGTGGAAGGAGATGTGGGTTCCACAAAGATGACAGTTCCAGGGAGATGTCATCAGGAGTAAAGGTAAATACAAAGAAAATAACGCGAATTTTTCTATTTTCAGGAGTTTTTATGCATTCAAAGGTGGATTAGAAGGATAGAAATATTGTTTAATGCAGTGTAGTGCGTTTACCTCTCGCGAAATTAATGAAAATCGGGAGGAATAACGTGAGAATTTCTAGTCGTGAAAGCGACTTTTTTAGAAATTCAAAGTTGAATTTCTCAAAAAGTCGAGCTTGCCGACAAAAAATTCTAAGCCTAGACGAACGTTCCTACCGAGTTTCATTGAAATCCGAGAGGTTACCTTATTCTAGACTTGTTCGTAAAAATTATCAAACCTAATTAATTTGCAATCGAAAAAGTCGTACTGTAGCACCTTCCTCGCCGTTGACATTTTTATGGTTCACCATGGCGATCACTGCGCCACCTGGCTCCTCAGATAAACAAGATTCGATCTGGCGGTTTCTGGAAGTTTAAGTCAGTTGATGCCGATAGCAGAAGAAAAGTCCTCGACGAGTGGCCATCTTTGCGGCCGTGTCAGCTCTTGTGAGTTCAGAAAAAATAAAGTTTGTTTGGACGATAAAAAGGTGTTTTCTCTTTTAACAAACACCTCGCCCCCACACGTACATATAACATTTTTTCAACTTCACCTTAGATAACGATGTAGGCCTAATTCTTGGTTTTTTGCGAAAATAGATTATATTTTAATTTTTCTTTTTATTCAAAGTTAGAAACTGAAATTGGGAATACTTTAGCTTACTAAATAAATAAATTATTGAAATAAAAAAATATGATCGATTCTAAAAAAGTGTTAAATAATTTAAAAATTCTCTGCTAATAATTTCAATATTCGACACGAAAAACTGACATTAATACAATACACATTAATATCAGTTAGGTTTTTGCACAGATTTTAAAAATCTGGTAAAATCGTAGGATTCAATATTGAAAATAGTAGTAGAGGATTTTTAAAGTAAAATTATTTAACAGCGGTTCTATTTTTTTTTTTTTATAAAGTTTTTATATCATTTTTTTTATATTCGCCCTTTGAAAGTTTTAATTGAAGCAATTATAAGTGCCAAGAACACTGCTTATTTTTCTGAGATTTAAATGATATTTAGTAATAAGAAGCCGCCATTTTGGATACACGATCTTAAATTTGTATACGAGTTGCAGAACATTTATCATTATCGACAAACTTACGCTATTCAATAAAAAAATAATAATTATCGAAATCGGTTCATGCGTTCCGAAGTTGTTCGCGAACAGACAAAAAAAAACATACGGGTTGAATTGGAAATTCCATATTTCTTTAATCACTAGCAAAAAAATAACTAATCTGATAAATCTATAATAGTCGAAAATGTCCGTGCATGATGCGACCTTACAAGACAAACCTAAAAGGTCCTACACACGATCAATTGGGATGACTCTACTTATCTTACTTTAAAGAATTGAAGAAGAATTGAGCACATCTAATTAAAGTTTTACGTTTTAATTGTCAATTAAAATACTTAGATCGTGCGTGGTTCCCTAAAGAAAATTGCAAGCCTATTTTAAATTCAAGGTCTAAATGGAAGATTTAATTACAAAACAATTTGAAATAATTACACTGTGTGATAAATTTGGAGCTTGAGAAATTATATATGCAATGATACATTAATATGTTTAATAATTATCTTCGCGCTCTAT